>OY992540.1:39474716-42374716 GCA_963921195.1 Pegoplata infirma | reverse complement strand
TTTTTTTACCGATTTTTTAATAATTTTTGTTAGTAATTTTTAAAAATTTGGAAACTTATTTTTGACACCTAAAAAGGGAAAATTTTCATTTTTGAATGTTTTTTTTTTTTTCAACGCACATAGCAAATTTCCATTGAAAAAAAAAACAAGTAAGAGTGTTAAATTCGGCTGTGCCAAATCTTTTATACCCTCCAACATGCAAAAAAATAAAAAAAAATGCAGGGGCGTTTTATTTTTTTGGGGGGGGGGGTGGTCGTTGTGATTGGGGGCGACAAATTTCCTCTCAAATATGTGTTTGAAAATGCATTCCTATGTTTTTTGCACTAAAGAAATGCAAGTTTATCATAATTTAATTTTTTTTATTCTACGCCCATAAAAGGGAGGGGGCGGACCAAAAAAACTTCATTTTCTAATTCTCAGGGTCCAAATGCAGGACTTTGAACTTCTTGTAGCATAAAAATATTTAATTTGTTAAACAAAAAGACAAAAAATCATGTAAAAAGTGATTTTTTTCTGAGGTTGGTTTAGTTCTTCAAGGGGGAACTTTTTTCCCCCAGGTCCGATTTTGCCCATATCCAAACCTAACCTACCTAGGACCGCAAGACATATTCGTGCCAAACTTGAGGAGTCTAGCTCTTTTATTTTGAACTTATCGTGTTAACTACAGACGGACGGACAGACGGACGGACGGACAGACATCGCTAGAATGTCTTAGAATCGATCACTGATCAATAATATATATACACTATGGGGTCCCCGAACGATATTTCGATGCGTTACACACGGAATGACAAAGTGAGTATACCCCCATACTGTAGTTGGAGGGTATACAAATAAATGTATATATTTTTTTTTAATTTCTAAAATAGAGTATTGCCAGCCATCAAGCTCAATAATTATATTTTTTTGATCCAATTTTTTTATTAAAAAATTTGTCAAAATCGGTTTTGGATAGGTTTTCGCTTTAAAATTTTTTTACCGTTTTTTTATAACTGCGTTAGTAAAAATTGACTAACGCGTTGTAGGGCCCTTTAATACTAACAATTAGTAAAAACTGGCAACTTTTTAGTAAGGAATACTGTAGGATTTCTATGAGTGTATGTTTGAATTACAATTGATCATTTTCGAATTACAATTGATCTATTTGAATTACAATTGTTCTTTATCGAAAACAGTTGGAATCTTCGAATTACAAATCAAATCTTTGAATTACACAGAGAATTTTCGAATTACAATTGATCTTTTCCGAATAACAGCTGTAAATGGTATAGAATAAATTATTTTTCATAATTTGTTGATAGATCATAAAAATAAGTGCAATCTTATTGTCTTCAAATTCATTCACATTATTATTGTTAATGACATCGAACAACTTTAATATCATCATTGACGGGTGATGTTTTTGAAAACAAACAAAAAACATATGTTATTCCGTTAGTGTTACATATACAACTATTACTTCCTTCTTAGCCTTATCGGACAATAAGTGTTAAAGGTTATTGACCATAACAGTAATATTTTATGGATATTATTAGGTTTGTTTTTTTGTTTTTATCTTTTTCACTCAGACAATGGCGATTTCAATAACTTATCTTCCTAATGTTTGCACATTTTTTTCTTCAATTGGCAAAAAATAAAACGTTTTTTTTTGTCGATTTTTGGTATTTTTTGTGGGCTGAATGGATTAAAATGTATGACTTGTTTAACATACATTTTTAAATGCATCATCAAAATTTTAATGCTAACATTACAAAAAAATAAAAAAAATTACAACCTGTAAACATCATCGTTATAAATTCATGTTTATGGCAACATTTTGTATAAAAGATATGTGAGCGGATTTTGAACAAGGCTTCGAAGACTAAAATCCTTTTCGAATGAATTCTCCAAAAAATCCATTCGATTTTTTGAGTCAGTGAATGCATTCGATTTTATAAATCAAAATTGAATGCAGTCCTTGGAATTAATTCGATCGAATGGAAAATTCCGGGAAGTAAGACCACAGTTGCTTCCAATTGCTTTCTTTGATGGCAGCATTTGCCACTCTCGCCTCCTCGCCTAATTTCAAGAGAAATTGTATTTATGGTAAGATTCCACAGAAGCGGTGATAAGAATCCTCCACCATTGACCTAATAACCCTATGTCAAAGCAGGTTCATGACAAATCTAGTTATGGCATTATCCACAAATTGTTCAGGGCAAACCTAATTTCTTATATTTTACTATTGTTTTTTCTGTAAGTACATATCGAGCTCGGGCTCTAACATTATTTGTTATAAGGTTCAAGTTGAAAAAATGCAGAAGAAAAATTTAATTTCAAAAAATTATAAACATTTCTGGTATTTCCGTACCGGTTTCAAACACTCCAGTTAGTGTTATCATCAGTAGGATTTTAAATGTCGGTTTGTCTTGTTAATGGAAATTACTTTTATACACTCCACTCTAGTGATAGAAGGTATATATATGTTTGTCATTCCGTTTGTAACACCTCGAAATATTGGTCTAGTATTCATGATGCTCGATCGATTTTAAGACGATCTAGCGATGTCCGTCCGTCCGTCCGTCTGTATGTCTGTTGAAAACACGCTAACTTTTGAAAGACTATACGGAGGCTCCTGAAGTTTGGCATATATGTTGGCCATTTACCTGGTCAGGGTGGTATTGCAATCCAGCGAAATCGGTTCAGTGATTCAAAGTTATGAGCAAAAGACTGAATTTCGGCAAGGGTTTTTCGTGAATTTACGATAAAAAAAACACTCTAACTATTAAAAGGCAACTCTGAGTACGCTTAATCTTAGCACATATATTTGTCGTTCCCCAGGCCTGGTTCGTGTTGAATTTCAGCCAAATCGGTGGTTCAAAAGTTATTAGCAAAACCGTGAATTTCAGATTAATTTCACCTTAAATTCACATGTTGAAAACCCGTTAAACATGTTTTAAAAACATTGGTAAGTCACACAAATATTTGACAACGTATTTTTGTCACTAAAAAATGTTTTTACACTAAAAAAAAAGTACACTAGAAAAAAATTTACACTCAAAAAAAATTAAGTAAATATTTTTTTTTTTCAAAAAATACATAAAAAAAAAGTTTTTTTACACAAAATAAAATATTTCGAATCAAAAATGTTTTTTTTTCACGTTAGAATATTTACTATCACTTAAAAAGGGCATTGTATAGGGTATTCCTAGATTCGGCCAAGTCAAATTTGACTTTTCTACTTGTTCTTCTATTCTAGCAATCTCAACCTCACTTCATACTTTCATTCAGCTTTTTTGTCTTTTACATTATTTCGCAAGGGTTACCAACATGATCTGGAATTGCAGACACAAATGAAGGAATTAGCATTTTCTGTTTCGGAGACGCGCCTAATGGCGCCATACCTTGTTAGTAATTTTATTAGTGTTTTTTCTCTAAGTACAGATCGAGCTCGGGCTTAAATTATATTTTTTATAAGGGTTCAAGTTGAAAAAATGTAGAAGAAAAATTGAATTTCTAAAGATTATAGACATTTCTGGTTCTCTCATACCGGTTTCAAACACTCCAGTTAGTGTTATCATCAGTAAGATTTTAAAAGTCGGTTTGTCTTAGAGATGCGCGCGTGACACGAATTTTTCGTGATTCACGTGATTCACGCGTGATCGTGAGTAAAATTCATTTTTACTCACGTGATCGTGAGTGCGCGTGATTATAAAAAATAGTTTCGTGCGTGAGTAATTTTTGTTTCGTGAGTTTGCGTGATTTTTTTGTGCTGTTTAAAACAGAAAACAAGTAAAAGAATCCAAAATTGTGATTTTTATTGTTTTAAGGAAATTTAATACTTTTTGTGCAAGAAATCGGAAGAGGTGAAATAAAAATGTTCTAATGTTAATTTCGTGAGTCTTCGTGAGCGTGATTTTTTCGTGAGCGTGAGAAAAATTTTAGTTACTCACGTAAGCGTGCGTGAACGTGATCAAAAAAAAAAGAATTTCGTGCGTGATCGTGCGTGCGTAAAATTTTTATTTCGTGAGCGTGCGTGAGGTAAAATTCACTCACTCGCCCATCTCTAGTTTGTCTTGTTCCTCAAGTTTACCATTGTTAAAGGCACCTTCTATGTCAAGAAAAACAGCCAGAGTATACTCGTTCAAATCCAGGGACCTCTTGATGTGGCCGACAAGGGAGTATAGTGCCGTCTCCACTGACTTGCCCTTACTGTAGGGATGATGGGAGGCAGATAGTTACGCTTGATTAATCAAAATCGTAAGTGATGAATCTGTAATCCTCTCCAGAGTCGCAGGAGACACAAAGAAAGACTAATCGGTATGTAGTCCTTCGGTTTCTTGTAGGATGTAGGAAACCCACCTCCGGGACTGAGGCATTTCCTCACGAAACTGACAGGTATTTTTATATGAAAGGTACCGAGTTTGTGATAGGTTTTTTTGGTCCAGGTGATATGTCACATGACCTATCAAGGACTTTTCTTGCAGGGTATTTACACCACAATACAAAATTTTTTTATACTCCATAAATTAACTGAACCAAATTTATCTCTTATAATTTTCTATTTCTTAAATAATTGATTTTAAAAAATTTTCTATTCAATTATCTTTATTTACCTCAGCC
Organism: Pegoplata infirma; assembly: GCA_963921195.1. Taxonomy (NCBI): domain Eukaryota; kingdom Metazoa; phylum Arthropoda; class Insecta; order Diptera; family Anthomyiidae; genus Pegoplata; species Pegoplata infirma. Next base: position 42,370,114 of record OY992540.1, on the reverse strand, counting down.
TGTCACAAACTGAATCTTCAAATCAAATTAATTTTAATTAATTATCGATAAACGTTTATTTTCCAATAAACTTGTTTATTGATGGTTTATTATTTTCTTATGAATTATTTGTTCTTTGATTCCAAAATCACAGTGGGTGTTAATGATTGTTTTTATTACAAATATTTTTGGTTCAAGTTGAAAAAGTCATTTGTTTTTTCTGCTTTCAACTTTATTATATTTTGTTTATTGTTTTTTGAATTTATATAAGGTAATATCGCTAAAAATCTATACAATTTATGAGTTTATTAAATGAACATTTTTATATTATAAAAAAAACGATTAAAATAATCATAAATTTAAATCGTAGCGATTAACGCTGGCATGTACCAGATAATCAGGCTTAAGACCAAATAAAAATATCAACAAAAAAAAAGTAATTACCAGACTTTTTAAATCAATTTAATAGCAATTAAATATTTATTTATGATGCGGTAGTAACCCAGCAAATAATTTCAAAAGGTGTTTTAGTTAATGTCGTACTACTTGTCGTATGATTTTTAAAATTTTATGTAAAAAACAGGTATTTTTTAAAGCATAAGTTTAGGCTAAAAAAAACTTAAAATTAACTTAAAATTTTTTTTGAAAATTAAAAATATATTTTTGTTTTATAACTATAAGTCCAAGATTTTAGGCATCACATTTTTTTTTATTAAACGCTGTTTAAATTTATTCTGCACGCCTAAAAGTATGAATCAAATAACATCTATTTACACAAAATTTGCACAATCTATCCACTTATTGTTGTGTTATCGGGACAATTGGACTTAGAAGAGTTCAATAATAATCGCTTTCATAGAACAGGTTTTCTAAATTTTTTTTTTTGCATAACTTTCTTAAACTATCACTGGGTTTTATTAAGTTCATTAAACAATTGTAGAACAAATCTCACCCACAACTTATTTAGTATTGTTTGAAAATTATTTTTGGAATTTTATTTGTATTTTTTTTTCTTTTTCTTGTTTAATGGACACTATAGGTACATATAAATAATCCCTTATCTTAACTTTAGTATTTATTTTGTCTTTTATATAAATATAGTAAGTGATTTTGATTGCCAAATATTTGTTTAGAAAATTTCCTAAAGGCAAGAAAATCATAAATAATTTACAAAATATGGCTTCAGGCCAATATACTTTAAGGCATTTGAAAGGCGTTAACAAAATCAATCTGACTACGAAACTGAACAATAGAAAAATAGTAGTAAATGACATTTGCGGTAATTGAATATTTATTATATATATTTATCGATGTTGGCAAAAGAAAAATTTAAGTAGTTCTTTGGAAATACATATGTTACACTGAAACATTTGTAATACCCTCCACTCTACATCATTTCCAATTGTATTTCAGAAATTATCAATTGTATTTCAGAAGTTATCAATTGCTCAGAAAAAACTAAAAAAAATATTTGAGTAAATTTTTAATACTATTGAGTAAAAAATTACTCAATTTTGCACAAGTAAACGTTTTAATAGTATTGAGTAAATTTTTAATAAAAATTGATTAAATGTTTGAAAAAAAAATTGAGTAAATTTTTAATTGACACAATTAAAAATTTACTCAAAATTTATCTATATATATTTTTTTTTTAAGTTTAAAAAAGTTTTAAATCTTTTTACAAAAAAAAAAAAACTTGTTTTTTCAAACTTTACCAAACATATTTATTTTTCAAAAGGAAAGTTTTATAAAGACGATTACAAACTTTTATATACATACAAAAAAACTATAAACTAAACGAGAATTCTAATAACTATGAGAGTTAAAAAAAAATAGAAAAACTATTAAATTTTTATTAAATTACACCGCACAACAAATCGAAGGTTTTTGACTCCGATTTGAAGTTTGATACAAAGTTTTTAAAGATTTTGACTCGCTGATTCCAAATCTGTGCTCCAAATTTTTCCATCACGTCTAGAATTTAAATTATTCGCGGTTGAAAATGCGAAAAAAACGCGATTTTTGCATTTTTGGAAAGCCTGCACAGCAGCCACTGGGTGGAATAAAAATCTGGTATAAAGCGTAAGTGGATAATTGAACTATGATCTCAAGTATATGATCAAAAAAATTTGAAGTTGTTGCACTATTATTGGCCAAACATGTATTTAAAAAAAAAAAACACTGTGAAAAAAATTAGAAAAGCACCATTTTTAAAAGGCTCTAAAACAAAAAGCAGATGATCAATCTTTACTGTGATGAGCTCAAAATTTAGGCAAAATTTCATTCTTTCTTATAGACTTTTAAACCTATTAAAGATATCTTCCGGTTTGTACGAAAAATAACACAGAAAACTTAAATTTGTAAAATATTTATTTTTTAGTTTTTCTTTTAAAAATATAAAAAAAAAACTGCCTTACCTTTTTTACAAAAATTTTAATTTTAATAGAGTCATTTTAAAACGCAATTGTAACCCAACCAAACGCAATAATTAGAAAAAAATTGTTTTCTATGTTGGAGACCAAAGACAAATTATACTTTTGCGCTTTATACCAGATTTGTATTCCACTGAATGGCTGCTGTGCAGGCTTTCAAATAATGCAAAAATCGTCATTTTTCGCATTTTCAACCATGAATAACTAAAAATCTGGACGTGATGGAAAAATTTGGAGAACAGATTTGGAATCAGGAGATCAAAGTCTACTAAAATTGATCACCAGAATTCAAACCGGAAAATGAGTGTTGAGTGGTGTTATTTACTTAAATTGTTTTTAAAATGTTTAAGTAAATTTTTAATTGCGTCAATTAAAAAATTACTCAATTTTTGTTTTTATATTTAACCAAGTGATTACTCAAATTTGTTTCCTCCACATTTTTTTCTGTGTGTATTTCAGAAATTATCAATTGTATTTCAGAATTTATTAATTGTATTTTAGCAATTTTTTGATATTTATTAAGAAATATTTTAGAATTTTTAAGAACATGCAGTATTTGTTTATTTTATAAAAATTTTTTTATAAATCTCAAATAATTTGTTTTATTAAAGATTTAATATTATGGCATTAAAAAGTTAATTTAATAGAAGCTTGCAAATTTAAACAAAATATAATTAGTTTTTAGAATCAACAACCTGCATAGTTGTTATTTTATTTTTTTTGTTTTTGCAATAAACAACATCAATTTGTTTAGTACAATTCGTACGTTTATTCATTCATTTATATATTCATGCATTCGATCGTATAATATGCTAGAATGAATTTTATAAATTTTTGTATTTGCTGTGTTTAGTTAAGCTAAGCTACACTCAAAAAATGCCTGCGAATTTTGTACTCTTGCCCAAAACATTAAATCATGATAATGTTTTGCTGAAGATTTGGGTGTACTTGCCAAAGCAAAGTTTTTTTAGAAAAAATAATGTTATATTACTTTGCTATTCCATGCAAAACGAATTAAAATATCAGTCGAGGACCCCATTAAAAAACCAAAAGAGCTGTACATTTCGTAAGTGCAAAAATAAGTGCAAAAAAGTGTTTTTACATTTTGGAGAGTATAAAAGATTCGGCACCAAAGAATATAACACTCTCACTTGTTTTGTGTACATTTGAGAAACAAATGGAAAATTTTTATGCAAAAAGCTTAGACTTGGTAAAAAGTAGTTTTGCTAAAAAAAAATATTTTTTTTTCACGAAAAACAAAATTAAGTTAAAAAAAATTTAATGAACCCAAAATTTTTGGTGATAAAAAATTTTGATGAAACAAAGTTTTTGATGAAAAGAAAAATTTTTTGATGTAAAAAAAATTGATGAAAAAAAAAATATGAAAAAAAAAAATTTTTTGGTGAGAAAAAAATTGATGATAAAAAATTTGATGAAAAAAAATTGTTGAAAAAAATATGATAAAAAAAAATTATAAAAAAAAATTGTGATGAAAAGAAAAAATTGATGAAAAAAAATTAATGAAAAAAAAAAAATTATGAAAAAAAAATTTGATGAAAAAAAAAAATTGATGAAAATAAGCAAATGTTGATAAAAAAAAAATTTTGATGAAAAAAAATTAATGAAAAAAAGTTTGATGAAAAAAAAAATTTGATGAAAAAAAAAATTTGATGAAAAAAAAAATTTGATGAAAAAAAAATGATGAAAAAAATTGATGAAAAAAAAATGTTTTTTATATATTGTTGGACTTTATATTTTATAACTGAAGTTTTTTTTTTTTTTATTTATTTCGGTTTGAGTCCATATTAATTATTTCTGAGAAATAATTATTTTGGTTGTACCATGAGAAAATCTGAAAAAAATTAATTGACAACACAGGCTAAGTGGAGATGTCGACAGCTTTCGGAAGAAGCCACCCTTCCTTCGTCAGCACTCTTCGATTGTCACTGTAGGTGTGTAAGATTAAGATCAGCTATTTAAACGTACATTAAGGTGAAAAAGCGAACGGGAATTATATCACATTTCATTACCCATATGTTACGTTTAGCACGAACTTAATGAATCTATTTTTAACTTTTTCCAACATAGTTGTGTGTTGGAAAAAGTTAAAAATAGATTCATTAAGTTCGTGCTAAACGTAACATATGGGTAATGAAATGTGATATAATTCCCGTTCGCTTTTTCACCTTAATGTACGTTTAAATAGCTGATCTTAATCTTACACACCTACAGTGACAATCGAAGAGTGCTGACGAAGGAAGGGTGGCTTCTTCCGAAAGCTGTCGACATCTCCACTGTGTTGTCAATTAATTTTTTTCAGATTTTCTCATGGTACAACAAAAATAATTATTTCTCAGAAATAATTAATATGGACTCAAACCGAAATAAATAAATAAATAAATAAATAAATAAATAAAAAAATTGATAAAAAAAAATTTATAAAAAAAAAAGTTTGATGAAAAAAAAAGTTTGATGAAAAAAAAAGTTTATAAAAAAAATTTGATGAAAAAAAAGTTTGATGAAAAAAAAAATGATAAAAAAATTTTATGGAAAAAAAAATTTATGAAAAAAAAAAAAAATTTGATGAAAAAAAAAATTTGATGAAAAAAAAAAAAAAATTTTGATGAAAAAAAAAAATTTTTGTTGAAAAATAATTATGTTGCTTTTTATTCACCAGCTGGTGAAAAATTCACCACGAGGTGAATTATTATCCAAGTTACAAACCCAAGTTATTAAAATTTTTGGTGTTAAGAAAATAAAAATAGAAATTCTTGTTTTCTTTTTCGTTAATTGTTAGCTTATATAGTCAAACTGAGGTGGCGTCCTGCAACTTTTTTAAAATTAGACACCAGCCTAAAAACATTATCATGTTAAAAAAAGTTTGTAAAATTAGCAAAAAACATTTTTAAAATTAAAAAAAAAAAAAATGGTAGTTTTTGAGGTTGCAATAATTCTGGTAATATTAGCAAAACTGATTTTTGATTAGCAAAATTCTTATCAAAAATCAGTAACAAAAGTCGTTAAATGACAAGAATTCCATTTTATTTAAAATCAACCTTGTAAAAATTAGCAAAAAAGAATTGGGATTGTTAAAAAAAATTGGTAATTTGATCAGAAAACAATTTATATTTAGTAAATTTGTTCTTCGATTAGTAGTTGATTAAAAATTTGGCGAATATACTAAAAATTCTGTAGTCTATTTTTGAGCAACATCAAAAACACATCAATGATTTCTTTGCCTTGGTGCATCATATTTTGCCTTCTTCTCGGCAGCTGGAGTAGCAGTTGCTGGACTTTCAGCCACAGCAGAATCTAAAATGACTATTTTTTTCACTTTACCATACACTTAGGTGTACTAATATTAATAAACAATAGCATAAATTCTTTGTTTACAAAAAATTTGTGGTCAAACGAATTTTTGGTCAAAAATTCGAATTTTTTCTGCCGTATTTAAAAAATTTAATTTTTTGTTTGGGTTGTTGAAAGAATTAGTTGAGTGCAAAAAAGTATTTTTACATTTTGGAGAGTATAAAAGATTCTGCACAGAAGAATTTAACACTCAATGGTTTTTGTTCATTTCATTCATAATCAAATGGAATATTTTTATGTCTGAAGTTTAGACTTGGTAAAAAAGTAGTTTTGGAAAAAAAATTAGAAAAAAAAACAAAAAACTATTTTTTTATGAAAAAAAAATTGTTAAAATTTTTTTTTTTTTTATAAAAAAAAATAATTTTTATGTAAAAAAAATTTGATACAAAAAATTAATATAAAACAAATCTTTTGATGAACAAAAAAAAAGTTGAAAAAAAAAATTTATGGAAAAAAAACATTGACGAAAACATATTTTTATGACAAAAAAAAAATTATGAAATAAAAAATTTTGTTGCAAATTATTTTTTATTTACCTGGTGAAAAAGTTTTTATGCACTAGCGGTGGAATTATTATCCAAGTTAAAAATCGAAGTCACAAAACTTTTTGGATTAAAGAAATTGAAACTAGTCATTCTTATTTTTTTTAGTCGGTGCTTATATAGCACTGCGGAACACTAAAAAATAAACAAGAGTGACGACCATCATTTCTATATATTTCGGACATGCTGATTCGAATGGCGTACTCCGTTTTTCGATGTATGGTACAGTTTTCTTACAAAATGTCGTTAAAGATTTTCTGATTTCGAGCCAGTTTTTTAACAAAAACATTTGCAAAGTAAATGGTTTATACATTTTATGACATGGAAAACAAAGATATGACTTGTAGCAACATTTCTTATGCAAATTTGGTTTAAAGCTTTTCAATTTAAGCACTTAAATTCGCGAATTTCTTCATTTTTTAAGGTTTTCGCGAAATTAACAGCCAAATTGGTCTTTGATAAAAAACTTGATTTTAATGAATCAAAAATGCATCCCTAACAATACGAATAGTGGACAAAAAACAACTATGTTATATGGACCATCATGATGAAAATCGCGAAAAACCGTTTTTTTGTATATGCCAGCATCACTTTACGAGATGATTTAAGGTTCCATCTTTTAGTATATAATGTGGGAACCTTAAACAACTAACTGACCAAAAATTCGGCCAAAAAAGTTTTCATTTGCAAAAGTTATCTTAACAAAAACTATTATTTCAGTGTTTGCGATACAATAATTATAGTTTTTGTTAAAATAACTTTTGCAAATGAAAACTTTTTTGGACAAATTTTGGGTCAGTTCATTGTTTAAGGTTCCCACATTATATACTAAAAGATGAAGCCTCAAATCATCTCCTAAAGTGATGCTGGCATATACAAAAAAACGGTTTTTCGCGATTTTCATCATGATGGTCCATATAACATAGATGTTTTTTGTCCACTATTCGTAGTGTCATGGACGCCTTTATGATCCACAAAATGCAAGTTTTTTATCAGAGACCAATTTAGCGGTTAATTTCGCGAAAACTTAAAAAAATGAAGAAATCCGCGAATTTAAAGGCTTAAGATGAAAAGCTATAAGCCAAATTTATATTAGAAATATTGCTACAAGTTATATCTTTGTTTTCCATGCCATAAAATTTAAAAATCATTAGCTTTGGAATTTTTTTTGTTAAAAAAGCAACTGAAAATCAGCCAATCTTTAATGACATTTTACAAGAAAACTGTACCATACATCGAAAAACGGAGTACGCCATTCGATTCAGCATGTCCGAAATATATTGAAATGATGGTCGTACCTCTTGTTTTCTAAAATAGTGGTTAGTTTTGTCACGCAGTGTAGTCAAAGACCGCTGTTCCAAAAAAAGTAATTCACATAAAAAATGTGAAAATTTAAATTTCTGAATTTTTTTGGTGTTCTTGATTTCACTTCCGAATTTCTTTTTCGTTTTGTTTCACATAAAAAAAAATTGTGGAAAATAAAACGAATGCACTTTTTACCTTATAATTTTTTAAATTTTTATTATTTGATTTCAACTTCGAATGAAAACGTGATCAACAAAACACTTAACTTGATTTCATGTGATTCGGAAATTTTCATGTGAATTGAAGAGTTGTGAAAGACAGAACAGAGGCCAAACTGAAGTGGCGTCCAGAATCATTTTTAAAATTAGAGACTTGCCAAGAAATATTGGCCCGTACCACAAGAAAACAAAAAGTCTATTTTAACAAAAGTTTTATTTTAAATTTCAAATTTTCAATACATTTTTTGAAAGTCGATTTTAAAAACAAACACAATTTGTATGGAAATAAAATTAAAAGCTAATTTTAAATTTATTTTATATTCTTGTGGTAAGGCTGATTATCATGTAAAAATAAAAAAAAGTTCAAAAATATAGTAAAAATACAAAAAAAAAAAAATTTGTGTTTTAGTAATAGCAAATTACCAAAAAATGCTGTAAAAATTCAAATTTTACAAATTTTTCAATATTTCAACTAACTAATTTTTTTGAGTGTATAAAATATATTACCAAAACTCGTTGTATTTTAGAACTACAGTATGTATGTTAGCATGTCCCGAAAACAAATATTTTTTTTAAATTTCCTTGGTAATAGCAAAAAAAACGAAGCGTGTTACAAAGCTGACAGGCGCGGTTCCAGCTCTTAGGTTTTGGGGGGACGTTTTATTTTTTTTACTCAAAGTAATTTTCTTTCAGGGAAACTCAGTCGGAATGATTGGCGTCATTAATGAAGATTTTTAGTATATAACTCTTTAGAAACATTTCTAAATTTTGAAAATTTATTCAAATAAAAAATGTTTTTGAACTTAATAAAATTCCAAAAACTTTTCAAAAATTTAATTTTTCTATCAGTAAAAGTCACAGATTCTGAAATAATTTTTTAATAGAAAATGTATCAGATTTTAGACATGTTTCATACAGAAAATATTTCTGATTTTAAAATTTTTGTAAGACATTGGCTACAAAAATAAATTTTAGATTCCGTGAAAAATTTTTATATTGAAAAATTCAAATCTTCAGAGGCATTTGCCCATAGAAAAGCTTTAGAATTTATGATATTCTAGCTTTGGAAAAATTTTTAAACTCCGAAAATCTGCCATGGAGATAAAATTTCCGATACTGATACCGTTTTCTGACCGAATTCTAATCATCTCCAAAAATTCGTCGTATCGAAAATTTAGAGAATTTTTTATCATCGAAAATTTTGAGGTTCTGAGTTTTTTTTTCTAAAATAAAAAAAATTGCTTCAATTGTTTATACAAAAAACTTGTAAAAATATTGCGTTTTTTAAGATCGCCATAGTTGTTCAAAAATAGTAATTTTGTAAAATAATACTAAATTTTTTTTAGATTAAAATATTTTTTAAGTGTAAAATTTTTTTTGAGTGCTTTTTTTTTGGTGTAAAAATTTTTTTAACTGACAAAAATACGGTGTAAAATATTTTTGTGACTTGCAAATTTTTTTAAAGCTTGTTTAACGGTTTTTCAATACGGGAATTTAAGGTGAAACACATCTGAAATTTACAGTTTTACTCATAACTTTTGAACCAAAGGACCGATTTTGCTTAAATATATATGCCAAGACTTCAGCCTCAGGTTTGTCGAGAGTTATTATGATTTTTAACTCTTAAATTGGCGACAACAAAATCCTTGCCGAAATTTATTTATTTCATAACTTTTGAACCACTGCACAGAGGGCCAGGCAGATCGATTTCCGGCCAAAAGTCCTTATTTGTAAATTCTCAAAAAAATGTTTACCAGTTTGTTGGGCATATATAGAAGCAGGTTTTCTGAACTTATCTTTATGATCCAATTACACCCTTTCCTTTGACAGGTCTTCAAAGTTAAAAAAGTTGGTAAAAAAATTTTAAAAGATGAGATACTTTTTTAATTTTTTTTCCAAACTTCTATTGCTAATGTTTAACGTTTTGTTTGCGTGGTACAACCTTATATATAAGCCTTTGTAACGAAAATAACATGGACTAATAAAACTCATTTGCCTGGCAGCAATTCGCGTTTTTTGTGAAAAAATTATAATTTTTTAGCTATTTACCTCGCGCCGAAAAAATCCTCAGCGATCCTCAGTTCGATACAATCGGTCTATATTTTTTTTGATATAGAATGGATCCATATCTTTCGAAAAAAGTTGCCCAAACTTGCTCGAAATGATAAATAGCAAAACTACAGCTATATATGCAGTGGTCCGAGATTTGTTTTTAAAAAAAATAATTTAACCCAAAATAATGTTTAACAGCTTGATTATTATTTTTTATCGTCAGAGAGTGCCTTAAGTGTAGGAGAAAAAAATTATATACATTTCTAGTTTTTTGTAGAATTATGGAAAATATCAGATACACCATTTCCAATTAAATTCAAAGATTTTTTATTGGATTTGCAAAATAAAGAAAAAAAGTGAATAATTTGTCGTCACCATTTCCAAAAGCTTTTCTGAAACTAATTAAGTCATCATAAAGAGTTAAACTTCAATTGTGCGGACGTGTTTTTGTTTTGCTCCACATAAATAGATGTTTAAACCGTCAAATTATTATTAAAAATAATAAAAAAAAACAAAAAAAAAATCGCGAAAAGACGATACATTAATGTTTCTAAAAACAAACAAAATAAAATATAAACAAAAAGAAAAAAACAAACTTTATTAAAAAATAAAAATATAAATACAAACTGTGAAAAAGAGAAAAGTGAAACAAACAATATGCCTGTTGGGCATTCTCCGCCAACACCGAACTCATTATTTACAACAATAAATATTAAAAACCCTCCCGCGCAAAAATTTAGTGATCACTCCACTCTCTCTGCGCATGCGCATGACATACCATGGAGTATCCAATGCTCTACACCAACAGCTACAACATCAAATAATTTTTTACCCCTACCCCTGTCTTTGACAACACTCCCACTCACTAACGTAACATCAACTTTCTCATCAGTTACAACTCAATTACCCACCACTACTACTGTAGCAACACTTACCCCACTCTTACCGATTATGTCTACATGTAATTCTTACATTGCCCATAATCCTCTTAATAAAACTCATGCATTCAAATCGAGTGAGCAAGAGAGTGTAATTAATAACAACTCAATAATAGAGAGTGTAAACAAAAAAAATACAAACACCCAACAGTTGGCAATGGTCGCATCAAATGGTGCTATACCAAAAAAAACACAATCGGTAATAAATAAAAATAATAATTTAACCCCAAAGCTATCTAGTAGTACAAATAGTAAAAATATGAGTGATATTGAATCTGCAACCAATTATGGAATTTTAACCCCCAAACCCGTGCAAACAGGAATTGATAAATACATCACTATTTTGAAGAGAAAGCGAAGTCCAAGATCATCAAACACTGTGCGTCAAGCTAAACAAATAAGAGAGCACGAGGCTGATACAAATACAGGTAACCGTTTCGCTATATTAGATAGCGAAACAATTGATCCAGCTCCACAAGGTAAGACCTCCAAACCGCCCCCAATATTCCTCAGAGAGCAAAACTCGAATACCCTTATTAATGATATTATATCGGTAATTGGTGAACAATCATTTCACGTAATCCCTATTAAAAAGGGGAACATTTGCGAAACGAAAATTCAAGTTTATGGCGAAGAAAATTTTCGCAAATTAAATTCCCATTTTGAAATTGAAAAAAAAAGTTTTTATACGTATCAATTGAAAAGTAGTAAAGGTATGCAAGTTGTAATTAAAGGAGTTGACTCCAATGTTGATCCTTCCGATATTCGAAAAGTGCTTCAGAATGAAGGCTTCAAGATAAAGTCCGTGAGTAATATTAGAAATAGAGAAAGGACACCCCAACCTTTATTCCGCATTGAACTTGAGCCAAATGATATCCGTCTAAAAAAAGGCGAAATTCATCCCATATATAATTTGAAATATTTACTTCATCGCAAGGTTACAGTCGAAGAGCCTCATAGGAGGAAGGGACCCGTTCAGTGCCTTAATTGCCAAGAATTTGGTCATACTAAGGCGTACTGCATGCACCCTACCGTGTGTGTAATTTGTGCTGAATTACACAGTTCAAAAGCGTGCACAAAGTTGAAATCGGACCCATTGTTGAAGAAATGCAGTAATTGTGGCGAAAACCACACTGCTAATTACAGAGGATGTGCCGCATACTCTCTCGAAAAGCGCTTTATTGCCAACAGAAGGCAAATTCCCCGGCTAGGTGTACAGTCCGCCCAGGACAATTCGGAACCACACCCCATTAATGTAAACGCCCCAAATATTCCAGATTTCAATCAGAATACCCACTCCTTTGCATCTGTTTTAAGAGGTCGACCCAAAGTTCAAACTACCCCAACACAACCCCAGGTTCAAATTACTCCATTACAACCCCAAGTTCAAAATATGTCACAGAGTTCGGGATCGAGTCCTCAACTTCGTACTGAAAATCCTCAGGATCATTCCACTACCCAAAGTTTTAATTTTAGTAGACTCGAGGCAACAATTGATACGTTAGTTCAGTCGATATCGAACTTCACGAATACAATGGGAAACATGATGCAGGAGATAGTGAGAATGCAGTCTATGTTATTGCAGGCTGTGTTAAGTAAACCATGAACAGTCTTAAAATATGTTTCTGGAACGCTAACGGCATACGCCAACACAAAGACGAGCTTGATTATTTTCTCAGAAACAAGCAAATAGATATAATGCTTGTTTCTGAGACTCATTTGACTTCTCGAAGTGCTTTTTCTGTACATGGTTACACACTGTACGATACAAAAGACCCCAGAGGCAGGGCATGTGGAGGCTCAGGCATTCTAATTAAAACTCGATTGAAACACCATCTTTTGTGTGATCTCTGCGAGGATTACCTCCAAGCAACTACAATACGCGTAGAGGAGTTTAATATGAACCTAGTGATTTCGTCGATTTATGCTCCCCCCAGATTTAGAATAGATGGAAATCAGTTTGACACTTTTTTTAAATCTCTAGGATCACATTTTCTGGCAGCTGGCGACTTTAACGCCAAGCATACATTCTGGGGGTCACGCCTCATTACCCCGAGAGGCCGTGTGTTGTTTGATACAATTTCTAAAATGGGTCTGGATGTGGTCTCAAGCGGAGAACCGACATACTGGCCGTCAGATCGTAATAAGATTCCTGATCTTATCGACTTTGGTGTGACTAGGAATATAGAAAGAAATTTCGTTAGTGTGGAATCTTCTTTGGAACTCTCTTCAGACCACACACCCACTATTGTTACTCTCCTTAACCCCCGAGAAATTGTATCCCCCACTGGTGACTTAGCACTGACAGGCAAAGGAACAAATTGGCTAAAATATAAAAAATTTCTCAGTACTCATTGCTCAGAAAACATAACGCTAAGAACACCAGATGAAATTGACCTTTCGCTCAGAAATTTTGAATCCAATCTCAAACTTGCTGCTCGACTTGCTACTAAACCCCCTCGACAATCCAGACAAAACCCAGTTTTTTCTGTTGATGTTGAACGACTCTTAAATGAAAAAAGAAGAGCTCGTAGAGAGTGGCAACTGCACAGATCTCCACAACTCAAATCACGATTGAGAGAATGCACTAATAATTTACGAAGACTACTTGAATCGCAGAGAGTGGCATCACTAAACAGATTTTTAGAAAATCTTGAGCCTACATCAAAAACGGATTACTCGTTATGGCGTGCTACCAAGAATTTGAAAAGACCTGTCATATGTAAGCCTCCTTTGCGAAAACCAAATGGAGGTTGGGCTAGAAATGATACTGAAAAAGTAGATCTGTTTGTTGAACACTTAAAAAATGTTTTCACGCCAAATGAATCAAGTGTTATAGTAGAGTTGCCACCAATTTTACCCCAGCGCAGAGCAGAACCCATCCGGTTTGAGATGCGAGAGGTCGAAAAGGCAGTTGTTGATTTAAACCCCAAAAAGGCATTTGGTATTGATATGATCAGTAATAAAATGCTTTTGGAGTTACCCCGGATAGCATTAAGAATAATTCTATTTATTTTTAATGCTATATTACGCCTTGAACATTTTCCCCCAGAATGGAAAGTTTCACTCGTTAAAATGATACCCAAGCCAGGCAAAGATCATACAAAAGTTGAATCATATAGACCTATCAGTCTGTTGTCCAGTTTATCCAAACTTTTCGAAAAACTGTTAGTAAACAGATTAACTATAGCTGTAACTCAGAACAACTCTATTCCGGATCATCAGTTTGGATTTAGAAGAAAACATGGAACTATTGAGCAAGTTCACAGACTGGTTAGTTAAATTAGAAGAGCCTATGAAGAAAAAAAGTATTGCTCCGCACTTTTTATTGATGTATCACAAGCATTCGATAAGGTCTGGCATGAGGGTTTACTCTATAAAATTAAAAATGTGTTACCACCAAATACGCATAAATTACTCGAAAGCTATATAACAAATCGAAAATTTACGATCAAGGAGAACGATTTTGTTAGCACCCCTCATTTTATACAAGCTGGAGTTCCACAAGGTAGTATCTTGGGACCACTTTTGTATATTCTATACACTTCTGACATGCCAACAAATTTCAATACCCACACTTCCACATTTGCTGACGATACTGCTATTTTAAGCCTCCATGACAACCCGATTGAAGCTACACGAATACTGCAGAGTCATATTCTTCAATTAGAAGAATGGTTACAAAAGTGGAAGATAAAGGTAAATGAGCAAAAATGTGTTCACGTAACTTTCACGTTGAGAAGAGAAACTTGTCCCCACATTCAGATCAATAACCACAATGTACCCCAACATACAAATGTTAAATACCTCGGTATTCATCTTGATCGTCGTCTTACGTGGAAAACACATTTAGATGCAAAATTATCTCAGATGAAATTAAAGACTATAGAAGTTAATTGGCTGATTGGAAGAAACTCTAAACTTAGTTTAGATTGTAAGCTCTTGTTGTACAATTCAATTCTAAAACCTATATGGTGCTACGGCATTCAGCTATGGGGCACTGCGTCATCATCTAATGTGGAGAGAATTCAAAGAAAACAGAACAACATTTTACGGATGATAACATGCGCCCCTTGGTATGTTAGAAATTCCAACATACACAAAGATTTAAATGTTGCTTATGTTAAAGATGAAATTGTAAAACATACCCAAAATTACCTCAGGAAACTGGAAACGCACCCAAACTATCTAGCAAGAAATCTACTTAATAATCGTGGCCACCAACGCCTTAGAAGGAGGGTGACTGCTGATCTAGCTAACTAACTGGAAGGAGAAATGGATTTGAGAACATTTATAAACAAATAAATTTAAGAAATATATGAGAAAATGAAATTTTGTCTGGCACTGGCTGGACTTAATATTAAGAATATTTAGATATAAGATATGAACACTTATTGTTAGTTCACGGAATTAAAGTGAAGATTCAATAAATAAAATATGAAAAAAAAAAAAAAAAAAAAAAAAAAAAAAAATTTACACCCATTCCATATTTATATCAAAAATAAATAAATATATATATAAAAATTATGTGCGTAGATTTAACTTCAGACACTCTTAATGCTCTTAAAACTAATTTTTTGTTAGATCATATTGTTTCCGCCATATTGAATTTTATCAGTTCGGTTTTAAGATAACAGACCCAGAAATTTACTAGGCGACACTTTCAGTTAGCTTCAACAACGAAAAGGAATATAACTGATTTTTAATTACTTGTAACAAACTGTACTAAGCACATTTGGTCCGCTATTTTGTTTTTCAAAATTCACGCCAGTAATTCTGATTCAGTAACTCAAAGAACAAAACAAAATTTGAGTTAAATCGGACAATTATTCAAAAAATTTCTCCGCCATATTGGATGCGCCATTTTGAAATTTTGAAATTTTAGTTAAATTTTGAAATCAGCGACCCCGAAATACTCTAGAAGCACATTTTCAGCCGGATCCAACAACGATAAAGACTTTTGGCAGGAGTTGGATCATTCTTTAAACTTTAAGAAGCATATTTAGTCCGCCATTTTGTTTTTCAAAACTTTGGGTAACAATTCTTATTCAGTAACTCCAAGACCCGCATAAAACAAAATTTGAGTTCAATCGGACAATAAAAAAAAAAATTGTCCGCCATATTGGATCCGCCATTTTTATTTTTTTTGTTTTTAGCTAAATTTTGAAATCAGCGACCTCGAATTCCTCTAGAAGCACATTTTCAGACGGATCCAACAACGATAAAGACTTTTGGCCGGAATTGGATCATGCTGGCCCTGTGTGCACTGCCCGATTTTGTGGACAGGTATTGCTAAATCGACTCAAAAAGTGATTCTGAGTCGATCGGTATGCTTGAAGATGTGTCTAGTACCAATATCTCGGGTAGTTACAAAAACCAGCATAAACTTATTATATCCTGAACCTGAGTATTGTAGGGTATAAAAATAGTTATGACCGACGTTTTTTACTATTACCTTAAATTTTTTTTTTTTCGGGACAGGCCAATGTATGTGTTTATGTTGTTCTTCATTAAAACATAATTTGTATAAACTACACCACTTTGAGATATTTTGAGTTCTTAATAGTGTTTGTAACACTATAAAGAATTGTATGGAATAAGTCTTTCGAATGGAGTTCTGTTCCATAAATGTGCCTGTGCCCGCATTTTTAGACTTTATTTGAATTTCATTATAGGAAATTTTTTTTTTTCTAAATTAAAAAAAGTTCTTCAAGCCAAATATAATTCTATAAAAAACGGAGAAACATGGTAGGGAACTTGATGCTGCCAACCCGATACAAAACGTATATAAAACTTGAGGGCTTCCGAACAGCCAGATAAACCTTGCCTTATTAACTTAAACTAATGTAGGGTATTGCATTTTTGGTGTAATTTAAGTATAGTTTTCTAATTTGTTTATTATTGTCGTTTTGGTAAGTGTTATACATAGTCAGAGTATTGTTGTATATGATGTCCGAAAACTAGTGCAGTTAACATGTGTCATTCACACTTGAACAAATACAGACATGCATGCGGGTTATTAGTATGAAATTATTTTCAAAAATAAACATGCGACTAAACATTAGGCCAGAAATTTAATTTTTGGGACATAACGTTAATATCTAATAACTAGTACCAATGCAAATATCTAAAAAGTTATATTTTAAGTAGGTTTATTCTAGCTCGAGGTAATTTTTCCTTTACTAATTCAAACTATGATATTCTCATAGAATAATTTTTAACAAAACGATTTTTCTGTTTCAAATTTATGTCGGAAATTTGTCAGATTCCATTGTCAAGACTATTAAACAAATATAATATAAAGAAGCAGCACAGCTTCTTTTTATAGCGTCTGAGACTTTTTCATTAGAAAAACTGTCTCAAAATCTGAGACTTTTTCTATGGGAAAACTGTCTCAGAATCTGAGACTTTTTATATAGAAAAACTGTTTCAGAATCTGAGACTTTTTCTATAGAAAAATTGTCTCAGAATCTGAGACATTTTCTATAGAAAAATTGTCTCAGAATCTGAGACTTTTTCTATAGAAAAATTGTCTCAGAATCTGAGACTTTTTCTATAGAAAAATTGTCTCAGAATCTGAGACTTTTTCTATAGAAAAATTGTCTCAGAATCTGAGACTTTTTCTATAGAAAAATTGTCTCAGAATCTGAGACTTTTTCTATAGAAAAATTGTCTCAGAATCTGAGACTTTTTCAATAGAAAAATTGTCTCAGAATCTGAGACTTTTTCTATAGAAAAATTGTTTCAGAATCTGAGACTTTTTCTATAGAAAAATTTTCTCAGAATCTGAGACTTTTTCTATAGAAAAATTGTCTCAGAATCTGAGACTTTTTCTATAGAAAAATTGTCTCAGAATTTGAGTCTTTTTCTATAGAAAAATTGTCTCAGAATCTGAGACTTTTTCTATAGAAAAATTGTCTCAGAATCTGAGACTTTTTCTATAGAAAAATTGTCTCAGAATCTGAGACTTTTTCTATAGAAAAATTGTCTCAGAATCTGAGACTTTTTCTATAGAAAAATTGTCTCAGAATCTGAGACTTTTTCTATAGAAAAATTGTCTCAGAATCTGAGACTTTTTCTATAGAAAAATTGTCTCAGAATCTGAGACTTTTTCTATAGAAAAATTGTCTCAGAATCTGAGACTTTTTCTATAGAAAAATTGTCTCAGAATCTGAGACTTTTTCTATAGAAAAATTGTCTCAGAATCTGAGACTTTTTCTATAGAAAAATTGTCTCAGAATCTGAGACTTTTTCTATAGAAAAATTGTCTCAGAATCTGAGACTTTTTCTATAGAAAAATTGTCTCAGAATCTGAGACTTTTCCTATAGAAAAATTGTCTCAGAATCTGAGACTTTTTCTATAGAAAAATTGTCTCAGAATCTGAGACTTTTTCTATAGAAAAATTGTCTCAGAATCTGAGACTTTTTCTATAGAAAAATTGTCTCAGAATCTGAGACTTTTTCCATAGAAAAATTGTCTCAGAATCTGAGACTTTTTCTATAGAAAAATTGTCTCAGAATCTTAGACTTTTTCTATAGAAAAATTGTCTCAGAATCTGAGAATTTTTCTATAGAAAAATTGTCTCAGAATCTGAGACATTTCTATAAAAAAATTGTCTCAGAATCTGAGACTTTTTCTATAGAAAAATTGTCTCAGAATCTGAGACTTTTTCTATAGAAAAATTGTCTCAGAATCTGAGACTTTTTCTATAGAAAAATTGTCTCAGAATCTGAGACTTTTTCTATAGAAAAATTGTCTCAGAATTTGAGACTTTTTCTATAGAAAAATTGTCTCAGAATCTGAGACTTTTTCTATAGAAAAATTGTCTCAGAATCTGAGACTTTTTCTATAGAAAAATTGTCTCAGAATCTGAGACTTTTTCTATAGAAAAATTGTCTCAGAATCTGAGACTTTTTCTATAGAAAAATTGTCTCAGAATCTGAGACTTTTTCTATAGAAAAATTGTCTCAGAATCTGAGACTTTTTCTATAGAAAAATTGTCTCAGAATCTGAGACTTTTTCTATAGAAAAATTGTCTCAGAATCTGAGACTTTTTCTATAGAAAAATTGTCTCAGAATCTGAGACTTTTTCTATAGAAAAATTGTCTCAGAATCTGAGACTTTTTCTATAGAAAAATTGTCTCAGAATCTGAGACTTTTTCTATAGAAAAATTGTCTCAGAATCTGAGACTTTTTCTATAGAAAAATTGTCTCAGAATCTGAGACTTTTTCTATAGAAAAATTGTCTCAGAATCTGAGACTTTTTCTATAGAAAAATTGTCTCAGAATCTGAGACTTTTTCTATAGAAAAACTGTCTCAGAATCTGAGACTTTTTCTATAGAAAAACTGTCTCAGAATCTGAGACTTTTTCTATAGAAAAATTGTCTCAGAATCTGAGACTTTTTCTATAGAAAAATTGTCTCAGAATCTGAGACTTTTTCTATAGAAAAATTGTCTCAGAATCTGAGACTTTTTCTATAGAAAAATTGTCTCAGAATCTGAGACTTTTTCTATAGAAAAATTGTCTCAGAATCTGAGACTTTTTCAATAGAAAAATTGTCTCAGAATCTGAGACTTTTTCTATAGAAAAATTGTCTCAGAATCTGAGACTTTTTCATTAGAAAAACTGTCTCAAAATCTGAGAATTTTTCTATGGAAAAACTGTCTCAGAATCTGAGACTTTTTATATAGAAAAACTGTTTCAGAATCTGAGACTTTTTCTATAGAAAAATTGTCTCAGAATCTGAGACTTTTTCTATAGAAAAACTGTCTCAGAATCTGAGACTTTTTCTATAGAAAAACTGTCTCAGAATCTGAGACTTTTTCTATAGAAAAACTGTCTCAGAATCTGAGACTTTTTCTATAGAAAAACTGTCTCAGAATCTGAGACTTTTTCTATAGAAAAACTGTCTCAGAATCTGAGACTTTTTCTATAGAAAAACTGTCTCAGAATCTGAGACTTTTTCTATAGAAAAACTGTCTCAGAATCTAAGACTTTTTCTATAGAAAAACTGTCTCAGAATCTGAGACTTTTTCTATAGAAAAACTGTCTCAGAATCTGAGACTTTTTCTATAGAAAAACTGTCTCAGAATCTGAGACTTTTTCTATAGAAAAACTGTTTCAGAATCTGAGACTTTTTCTATAGAAAAACTGTCTCAGAATCTGAGACTTTTTCTATAGAAAAACTGTCTCAGAATCTGAGACTTTTTCTATAGAAAAACTGTCTCAGAATCTGAGACTTTTTCTATAGAAAAACTGTCTCAGAATCTGAGACTTTTTCTATAGAAAAACTGTCTCAGAATCTGAGACTTTTTCTATAGAAAAACTGTCTCAGAATCTGAGACTTTTTCTATAGAAAAACTGTCTCAGAATCTGAGACTTTTTCTATAGAAAAACTGTCTCAGAATCTGAGACTTTTTCTATAGAAAAATTGTCTCAGAATCTGAGACTTTTTCTATAGAAAAATTGTCTCAGAATCTGAGACTTTTTCTATAGAAAAATTGTCTCAGAATCTGAGACTTTTTCTATAGAAAAATTGTCTCAGAATCTGAGACTTTTTCTATAGAAAAATTGTCTCAGAATCTGAGACTTTTTCTATAGAAAAATTGTCTCAGAATCTGAGACTTTTTCTATAGAAAAATTGTCTCAGAATCTGAGACTTTTTCTATAGAAAAATTGTCTCAGAATCTGAGACTTTTTCTATAGAAAAATTGTCTCAGAATCTGAGACTTTTTCTATAGAAAAATTGTCTCAGAATCTGAGACTTTTTCTATAGAAAAATTGTCTCAGAATCTGAGACTTTTTCTATAGAAAAATTGTCTCAGAATCTGAGACTTTTTCTATAG
Source organism: Pegoplata infirma (assembly GCA_963921195.1). Classification (NCBI taxonomy): domain Eukaryota; kingdom Metazoa; phylum Arthropoda; class Insecta; order Diptera; family Anthomyiidae; genus Pegoplata; species Pegoplata infirma. Next base: position 42,349,431 of record OY992540.1, on the reverse strand, counting down.
AAAAATTGTCTCAGAATCTGAGACTTTTTCTATAGAAAAATTGTCTCAGAATCTGAGACTTTTTCTATAGAAAAATTGTCTCAGAATCTGAGACTTTTTCTATAGAAAAATTGTCTCAGAATCTGAGACTTTTTCTATAGAAAAATTGTCTCAGAATCTGAGACTTTTTCTATAGAAAAATTGTCTCAGAATCTGAGACTTTTTCTATAGAAAAATTGTCTCAGAATCTGAGACTTTTTCTATAGAAAAATTGTCTCAGAATCTGAGACTTTTTCTATAGAAAAATTGTCTCAGAATCTGAGACTTTTTCTATAGAAAAATTGTCTCAGAATCTGAGACTTTTTCTATAGAAAAATTGTCTCAGAATCTGAGACTTTTTCTATAGAAAAATTGTCTCAGAATCTGAGACTTTTTCTATTGAAAAATTGTCTCAGAATCTGAGACTTTTTCTATAGAAAAATTGTCTCAGAATCTGAGACTTTTTCTATAGAAAAATTGTCTCAGAATCTGAGACTTTTTCTATAGAAAAATTGTCTCAGAATCTGAGACTTTTTCTATAGAAAAATTGTCTCAGAATCTGAGACTTTTTCTATAGAAAAATTGTCTCAGAATCTGAGACTTTTTCTATAGAAAAATTGTCTCAGAATCTGAGATTTTTTCTATAGAAAAATTGTCTCAGAATCTGAGATTTTTTCTATAGAAAAATTGTCTCAGAATCTGAGACTTTTTCTCAGATTCTGAGACAATTTTTCTATAGAAAACTGTCTTAAAATCTGAGAGTTTTTCTATGTTTTAGAAACTTAGACTTTTTTATAGGGAGACATGTCCCGGTTGTTACAACCTCAATTTGCCGTTGGAACTTTATCCGGTTGTGACAACCGTATTTTGCTGCGAGTGAAGGAAAAAAAATTTTAATTTTTGTTAAGATTTTTTTAAAAACTTCAAATATTTGCCCCAGTGTTGTATAGTATTTTGAAAATTTATAAATTTAAATTTTATTCATATTATTTTACAGCCATCGGTAGTTTGCATTTTACATACACCCAAAATATTTATTACCAAATCTAATGGTTTACTAATTTATTACTTGTAAAAATAATAATAAAAAAAAATTATTCAATAACAATTTGAAATAAATTTATTTGGTATTTGATTATAATGTTAATATAAATTTCATTAAATTTTTATTTAACATCTAGTGGTTAATTTGAACACAAAACTAAACCAAATGTATTACACGAAAAAAAAAATATGCCCACAAATGTTGTATAAATTAATACTATCATTCGCATGATTTGTTCTAATTAGTAAGTGTATAAAATTTGACTTAATTGTACTAACAAATGTTAAAAAAATTACAAATTTCAGAAATACCTTTGGTTGTAAATTTTTTTAATTTTATGTGGTTGACAAATTACACAAATTGTTTAATTGAATATTAACTGTTATACAATTTAAATATATTTTTTGAGTTCGATGCACAGTGGTTTATATTTAAAACAATATTATAAATAATTCGGTCATTCAATAAGTACTGGACTGAAATTCATACCGATTATAGTTTAAGTACTTGTGAGCTTAAGTTTGGACACTGGACCCCACAATCTTAGTAGAGGCACCTTTATGAGAGTAAAAGTGTTAAATTTTGCTGCGTCGAATTTTTTTATACCCTCAAAAAATTGAAAAACAAAAGTGTGAAGGGCTTAATTTTTTGGAAGGGGGTCTTTGGGTAGCACTTCATCTCCGCCATAAATGTTAACAAATTCATTTTTATGATTTTTGAACATGAGTAATGCAATCCACACATGGGGGCGGGCCGAAAAAATTTAATTTTTTAGTCCCCTAGTTCCAACTGCATGACTTTAAACGCCTTCTTATGTAAAAAAGTATTACTTGCATAACAAAAGTATTAAACAAGTAAGAAAGTTATAGTCGGTCAAGACCGACCATATGATACCCTACACCAGTGTTTACCGAAAAATGGGTCCCAAGTCCAAACATGGCCCGATTGTATCTGTCGTTTTTAGATCTTTATTTAGTGTAGAAAACGCACACAGGTCAAATATTAGCGGAATTGGTTTGTTTTTTTGTCAATTGACCGATTTAACTGAACATCGGTCCAAATTTTTATATGGGGGACTAAGTGCAAAAATGGTCCAATTATATTTCGATTTGATAAGGTTACTTAAGTACACGTTTAAAACCTAAAAATAAAATTTTTATCAAATATGTATTTCCATTTTTATGAATTTTGAGGGAATTATGTGAATATCGAGATGGTTGTTTGTATGGGGACTACCAGAAGGATTCACCCGATTCCTTTGAAATTTGGAACGGTGATTCTTACATACAAAATTTGATTACCTGCTTAAGCGATATCTATTATAAAGCGATATCTATTATAATACGGTTTATTTTTTTGAAAATACACCGATTTAATTGAATATCGGTCGAAATTTTGATATGGAGGACTAAGTCCAAAAATGGTCCAATTATATTCCAATTTGATTTGATTAATAAAGTACACGTTTAACACCTAAAAATAAAATTTTTATCAAATATTTCTATTTTTAGGAATTTGAGGGAATTATGAGAATATCTGGAGGGTGGTTTGTATGGGGACCACCCGAAGGACTTACCCGATTCCTTTAAAATTTGGACTGATGATTCGTGCATACAAAATTTGATTTAAAAATCAAATTTTGTTAAATTTCAAAGCAATATCTGTTAAAATACAGTTATTAGAGTCTGTTAAGCCTAATCCAAAGGGGCGTTTGTATTGGGGCTAGGTCTTACCATGGACCGATTTTTTTCAATTTCAATAGGCTTCGTCCTGATATCTTCGACCGATATTCAATTAAATCGGTCTATTGTCAAAAAAATAAACCAATTCCACTAAAATTTGATCTGTGTGTGTTTTCTACACTAAATAAAGATCTAACGAAAGATAGATCCAATCGGTCCATGTTTGGACTTGAGACCAATTTTCCGGAAAACACTGGTAGGGTATCATATATTCGGTCTTGACCGACTATAAATTTCTTACTTGTTTGAGAATGGTTAAGTTTTTTCTATATACAATTTTATCATTATTTATATCCACGACCATAAAAAGGGCGGATCGAAAAAGCTTAATTCTTCAGTCCTCTGGGTCCAAGTTGGAGTTTTTCAGAGGTCGGTTTAGTTCTCCAAGGGGAAGCTTCTTCCCCCTGGTTCGATTTCCTCTATTTAAAAACTTTACGAGCCTATAAACAAAAAGCAAATTCGTTAAAAAATTTTGGAGTCTAGCCCTTTTGGTTTGGACTGCACCTTACTTTCAACAGACAGACGGATCCGATGTTGCTCATTTACCAAATTAACAAATCTCTTTTGGTTTAACTGCATCTTGCTTTTCAAAGACAGACGGACGAATGCAAGGCTGCTTTAAGGTATGGCAAAAATTATTACTTGTTTAAGACAAAGACACTAACAAAAAATATTTTGAGTAGGGATATTCTAGCTCGAGGTCATTTTTCTTAACTTATTATAACCATGATATTTGTGTAGAACAATTTGGTTTTAATGAGACTTTTTCTCTCTCAGAATCTGAGACTTTTCCTATACGAAAAATGTCTCAGAATCTGAAACTTTTTTTTTACGAAAAATTTCTCAGAATCTGAAACTTCTTCTATATGGCAAATATCTCAGAATCTGAAATTTTTCTATACGAAAAATGTCTCCGAATCTAAGAAAATTTCTTTACGAAAAATGTTTTAGAATCTGAGAATATTTTTGTACAAAAAATATCTCACAATTTGTATTTTTTTTTTTAGATCTGAGACTTTCTCAATACAAAAAATGAATCTGAGATTTTATCTACACGAAAAATGTCTCACAATCTAAGACTTTTTCTATACAAAAAATGTCTTAGAATCTGAGACTTTTTTTATACGAAAAATGTCTTAGCATCTGACTCTTTTTATAGACCAAACATGCTCAGAATCTGAGACTTTTTCTATACGAAACATGTTTTAGAATCTAAACTTTTTCAATATGAAAAACGTCTCAGAATCTGATACTTTTTAAATACGAAAAATGTCACGGAATCTAAAACTTTTTCTATGCGAAAAATGTCTCAGAGTCCTAGATTTTTTCTATACGAAAAATGTCTTAGAATCTGAAACTGTTTTCTATACGAAAAATTTCTCAGAATCTGAGATTTTTATGTCAAAAGTTTAGACTTGGTGAAAAATTAGTTTTGGTAAAAAAAAATAAAAAATAAACATTTTTTTTAAAAAAACAAAATTGTGATAAAAAAATTTAATAAAAACAAAATTTTTGATGAAAAATAAATTTCTGATGAAAAAAAAATTATGAAAAATACAATTTGATGTAACAAAAAATTTGATAAAAAAAAATTAAAAAAAAAATTATGAAAAAAAATTTTATTAAAACAAAAATATTAATAAAATTGATAAAAAATTGACGAAAAAACAAAATTTTGATGAAAAAAAATTGGATGAAAAAAAACAATTTTTGATGAACAAAAAAATTTGATATAAAAAAACTGATGAAAAAAAAATTTGGCGAACAAAAAAATGTTGATGAAAAAAAAAGTTTAATAAAAAAAAAATAAAATTATGAAAAATTTGATGCACAAAAAAATATTTGATGAAAAAATTTGACGAAAAAAAAACTTTAATAAAATTTGATGAAAAAAATGTTAATGAAATAACAAAATGTTGATTAAAAAAACATTTTTGATGAAAAAAAAACATTTGATAAAAAAAAAATTTAATAAAAAAATTTATGAAAAAAAAAAATTTGATGACAAAATAAATTTGACGAAAAAAAAAATGTTGATGACAAAAATAATTTGATGAATAAAAAAAAAATTGGATAAAAAAAAGTTTAATACAAAAAAAAAAAAAAAATATGAAAAAAAATTTTTTGATGAACAAAAAAAAATTTTAATGAAAAAAATAGTTTAATAAAAATAAATTTACCAAAACAACAAATTTTGATGAAAAGTTTGATAAAAAAAATTTGATGAAAAAAAATTTTGATGAAAAAAAATTTTATGAAAAAAAAAAATTTTGATAAAACAAAAAAAAAAAAAATTTTGATGAAAAATAATTAGGTTACCTTTTATTCACCATCTGGTGAAAAACGGGTTTATTCACCATCAGGTAAATTATTATCCAAGTCACAAATCGAAGTTCAAAACTTTTTGGTTTAAAGAAAATGAAAACAGTAATTCTTAGTTTCTTTTAACATGATAATGTTTTTAGGCTGGTGTCTAATTTTAAAAAAGTTGCAGGACGCCACCTCAGTTTGACTATATAAGCTAACAATTAACGAAAAAGAAAACAAGAATTACTATTTTCATTTCTTAAAACCAAAAATTTTAATAGCTTGGGTTTGTAACTTGGATAATAATTCACCTCGTGGTGAATAAAACCGTTTTTCACCAGCTGGTGAATAAAAAGTAACATAATTATTTTTCAACAAAAAAAAAAAAAATCCATAAATTTTTTTTTTTCACTAATTTTTTTTTTTTTTTTCATAAATTTTTTTTATCAAACTTTTTTTTTCTTCATTTTTTGTATCAATTTTTTTTCATCAATTTTTTATCAATTTTTTTTTTCACAAATTTTTTTTTTTCATAAATTTTTTGGTTTTTTTATCAATTTTTTTTCATAAATTTTTTTATCTAAATTTTTTTTCATATTTTTTTCATCAATATTTTTTTATCAAATTTTTTATTATCAAATTTTTTTCGCCAAAAAAATGTTTTTGTTTATATTTTTTTCATCAATTTTTTTTTACATCAAAAAATTTTTCTTTTCATCAAAAACTTTTTCATCAAAATTTTTTTCACCAAAAATTTTGTGTTCATTCAATTTTTTTTTAAACATAATTTTGTTTTTCGTGAAAAAAATATTTTTTTTACCAAAACTACTTTTTCACCAAGTCTAAGCTTTTCGCATAAAAATTTTCCATTTGTTTATCAAATGCATCATAAGTGAGAGTGGTATATTCTTTGGTGTCGAATCTTTTTTACTCTCCAAAATGTAAAAACACTTTTTTGCACTTATTTTTGCACTCACTCACGAAATGTACAGCTCTTTTGGTTTTTAATGGGGTCCTCGACTGATATTTCAATTCGTTTTGCATGGAATAGCAAAGTAATATAACATTATTTTTTCTAAAAAAAAATTTGCTTTGGCAAGTAAACCCAAATCTTCCGCAAAACATTATCATGATTTAATGTTTTGGGCAAGAGTTCAAAATTCGCAGGCATTTTTTGTTAGTCGGTAGCTTATGTAGTCAAACTGAGGTGGCGTCCTGCATCATTTTTAAAATTAGACACCAGCCTAAAAACATTATCATGTCTTGATCTTGTAAGTTTTATTTCTCCAAAAAAATTGTAAATTTACAATTTTATTGGTAAAAATCTTAATCTACAAAAAATCTTGTAATTTTTACTAGGAATTCTCGTAAAATAGGAGGTAGCAAAAAATCTAGTAAAGTTACGAAATCTCCTCGTTAGTCTTATCGCTTCAAAAAAACTGTACACTCAAAATAATAACTCTGTTAAATTACAGAAAAACTCTGCTAATTTAACAGATTACACCATTCTTTTCCAGCTAACAACATTTCTTGGTAATTTTACTAAAAAACTCTGTAAAATGATTTTGACAGAAAAAAACTGTTAATTTACAGAGTTTCTAGTAAAATATTTGTTAAATAAACCACCATTTATTTAGCAAAGAAAACTATGTAAATTTATATATATTTGTAAAAAACATTTGATGCAAAAAAAAAAATTACAGTAAAAACTCTGTAAATTTACAGAGTTTAGTTAAATGCATGTTATTTATAAAATTTTTATAAGATTTATGCAAAAAAAATTTTGATAACTTTTTTTTGCTACCTTTTCAACTTTTTCTCAAAAACAAAAAAAAATATACAGATAAAATGTTGATGTTTGGTAACAAAAACTACTCAAAACAGAAAACTTTTTTGGTTATAAAAAAATACGAAGTATTTTGCTTAGATCTGTATTTTAGCAGAAAACTCTGTTAATTATCTGTAAAATTAAGATTACAAAGTAAAAAGTAATATAACAGAGGAAAATTTGTTTTTTTGTCACAACAAAATACAAAGTATTTTCTTTAAATCTGTATTTTGACAGAAAACTCTGTCAATTATCTGTTGAATGAGATTACAGTCATTTTACAGAATATTTCACAGATTATTATTTTGAGTGTAAATTTACAAAAAAAAAAAATGTAAATGTGCAAAATTTCGATGGCAAATACTGTAAAAATATTTTAAGGATTTTTCTGCCGAAGTGTTCAAAAATTATTCAAAAACATTCCAAGAGTTAGAATTTCTTGAAAGAAAAAGGTTGCCATATTTATTTTTAAAAATCTCCTAAAAAATTTCGTTCATCAAAACTTCCACAATAAACATCTAATAACTGATTCTTCTTCAAATAAATGTAGTGCCACCTGTTGAGTAAAGCTTAACTTATCTATATTTTTTTATTAATAAAAATTTTAAATTTTTGAATATTGGAAGCCGAATAAAAAAAAAAAACTTCCACAAAACCCACTTTATAACTGATTGAATGATTTTATTTATTAATCCAAATAATTATACAAAAACAAATCGACTAATTTAATACACATAAAAACTTTGATTTTAATTAATGTATTTTTGCCCATTAAAATCATTTTAATTTATTTAAATTTTTATTTGTTTAATTGATACATAATAAAAAAAAACACAGCAATAAAATAAAAACGTTGCTTTTAATTGTTGTTGCTGTTAAATTCTCACACCTCTATTGTTTTGCATATTTGTGTGTTAAATCATAAAACTTTTAAAAAGATGTTAAAAGTTTTATTGCTATTTTTAATTCATCTCTCTGTAGCCAACGGCATCATACGCAACAGTTTCAAAAAAAAATAATTGTTTGATAATTAAATTCTTGTGTTTTATACCCTACACTACTCTGTAGTACAGGGTATAATGAGTTTGTGCTGACCCAGTGTAAAAATGGTTTAGATCTTAACTGATTTCTTTACATCTATTCATATATGATCATATATGATTGAAATAAATATAAATGACCAAAATCGAGATCGAATTATATCTCGGATTTGGTCAACATTAGCACAAATTTGACATTTAATTATATCTGATCAGATACAATTATATAAGATCAGATGCAATCATATACATATTATCGGATCAAAGCAGAGGAGATAAGATCAAAACGATTTTTACAGGGGATGTTTGTAACTACCGGAAATATTGGTCCTAGAGCCAAGTTCAAGCACACCATCGCGATATTAAGTTTAACCGGTTTTACAACCCGATTTCGCTCAAATTGTGTTTGCGTGTATTTTCTACACTAACAAAAGATTGAACTAATGTAGTTCCAATCGGTCCATGCTTGGGCGTGGGATCCTTTTTTCAGCTAAAACTTGTATAGGGTATTATAGAGTCGTTCTTGACCGACTCTTAATTGCTTACTTGTTTTTTTTTTTTGTTTGAAGGAGAATCTGTTCTGCTTTATGGTATGTGAAGAATATTAAGGTGTCAAATGTTTTTCATATTAAGTATTAATTAATTCGACCCAAAATCAAACAAGTAGAAAAGTTAAATTCGACTTGGCCGAATCCATGAATACCTCCCACAATGCCCTTTTGAGTGATAGTATGTAAAAAAAATAACAATGTTGATTACAAATATTTTATTTTGAGAAAAAAAAATTTTTTAGTAAGTTTTGAAAAAAAAAAAATACAATTTTTTTTTTTTTTTTAGGATTTTTTTTTTTTCTAATGTTAAATTGGTTTTGAGTGACAAAAATTCTTTGAAAAATGTTTTTCTGGCGTAACAATGTTTTTAATGCTAATTTTAACGAGTTTTCTAATACGTAGATTTAATGTGGAACCAATCTGAAACTTACGGTTTTCTTAATAACTTGAACCACTCATCCGATTTTGATGAAATTCAACACCAATCAGACCAGGAAAACGACAAATATATGCCAAGCTTCAGCAGCGCAGGATTGTCTTACGAAAGTTGACGTGTTTTTAACTCGTAAATTCGCGGAAATCCTTGCCGAAATTGCAATACCATCCTGATCAGGCAAATTACAAACATGTATGCCAAACTTTAGAAGTCTCAGTAAGGTCTTTCAAAAGTTAGCGTGTATTCTACAGACGTACAGACAGACAGAAGGAAGGACGGACATCGTTAGAGGATCATGAATATATGTACTTTATGGGGTCCTAGACCAATATTTTGAGGTGTTACAAACGGAATGACAAACTTATATATGTGACAAATCGGACACTTTAAATTTTTTTTTTAGATTTTGTTAATTTGTTTACAGTTTTTAGTACCCTCCGAAAACTCCTTCGTGGTAAATTTTCAGATTTTTTTGATGACCCGTTCAAAGACATCGAATTTTTAAAAATTGGTAGTTTGTTCCTTTACTCAAATTTCTTTTACTCTTAACTTCTTCAATAATGGTCCAAATTTCATTTTTTTTTTCTAAATTTTTGTTTTTTCACGTACTTTTTAAAAAAAATCACAAAAAATTCTAAAAAGCGCTCTAGTATGCGATTTTTAAGTTTTAAAATTTAAATCTCATTTTTGAAAATGTTTGTACTCTTCGATTTTTTTTGAATTTTTTTTTTGTGTAAAACTTCTATCGATTCTAAAAATTTTTTGCCCAGGGATAACGACTGTTACTATTTTTTAAAATTTTTTGAAAAAAATTTATTGTAATTTTCCAATCTTAAAATCATTTCTACGGGTCCAATCGTGCGGAATAGAGGGGTCATTTATAAGACCGACCCCCATTAATTTGTACGTCTTAACATTTCTTTCGAACAAACTAATACGCAATTTCCAATTTCTAAGGGGGCTCCCAAACAAAACGACATTTTTTAAAATTTGCTCCAACCGCTCTAACTGCCCTAATAGTGCCCTTTGAGCAACAAAATGTATGACCCACCCACAATATTTTTTTAGTCCAAACATTTTCTCTGAACACACCTACCCTCTATCTCTAATTGTTAAGGCGGTCACCATACAATTTTTTTTTATTTTTGGTAAATTTGTTTTATTTAATTACACTGAGGGAAAAAAACATATTTAAATCAAATATGTTCGTGTTTATTTTAAGTATGCTACATATATTTGGAAAAAATTCAAATTTTAATATTGTTTTTGATTGATTTTAACATAACATGTTTGTTTTAAAATTGCATACAATTTTGATTTAAAATTGATCACTTTAAATTTAATATGCTGTCATTAAAAGTCGTTAAAAATTTTAAAAATATCTTGTTCAAATATTTGTATTAAAAACAATATTTTTCATGGTTATTTTAAAGTTGAACAATTTTGTTTTTTGACATTTTGTTTTTTGACATTTAAAGTTTTTTTTTTCAAGATATATAATAAAGTTGGGCAATTTTATTTTAAGTAGAAACAATGTTAAAATATTGTTTTATTAAAAAAGACGTCCATTTTTTCACTTCTCTAGATGTGACGAGTTTTAAGTGAAATTTATTAAATTAACTAATATAAAATTAAAAAAAATAAAAAACTAAAGTGGAAAAGAAAATTGTTAACAAAAAAAAAAATAAATCTGAAAAAGTTAAAAAACAAAGTGAAAGAAATATAAAAACAGAAAAATATAAAAAAGAAAGTGCTAGAGAATGAGGAGGGGATGTATCTATAAAATTGGCAGAAAATGAATACTTCTTTAGTTTTTCATACATGGTATATAAGTATTAATCTATTTGTGTTTTTTTTTTTTATTTAATTACATTTGTTGTATACAATTATAATTAGATAGAGTGCTACAATTAGGAAAGAATCCAAGGCTTTGGCTTTGATTTTTTTTATGTATAGCGAAAACTAAAGCCATCAAGCAATATTTAAAGCCAAAGCCTTGGATGTAATTCTACCCTTAAATGTTCAATTAGAGTATACTATACACTATAGTGTTAATTTTTTTTTTGCTGTGTTATTAAAAATATTGTAAAAATATTTTGAAAATAAAAAAAAAAAAACTAAAACAAAAATATGTATTGTTTTATTTTAAATTTCATGGTTTATAAGTAAGTAAAAAGCTACAAAAGACATTTGTCCCATATTTAAATTAATATTGGTCAACTTTAAATTAAAATTTGTTGCATATTTAAATTTAACATGGCCAATTTTAAAACAATATTGTTAAATCTTAATTTTAAAATGTTGTCCACCAATCGTGGCATGTTAAAAACAACTAGAAACATATTTAAATTAAATAAAAACAAACTTTGTTCTATTTCGTCACTGTTTTATATTTAATTTAAAGTTGTTTCTGTTTGATTTTAACATTTTTTTTTCTTAGTGTAGCTTCTACCGGTCCAATGATGCGACCGACCCCCATTTATTTGTACCCTACAACATTTCTTTAAAACATACCTAGGGAGTGGAGATAGGGCGTAGGCATGAATTAAAAAAATGAAAATTTTTAAAAATGTCGTTTTGTGTGGGAGCCCCCTTAGAAATTGGAGATAGGTTTGTTTGTTCCAAAGAAATGTAAAGACGAAAAGATTAATGGGGGTCGGTCTTATAAATGACCCCTCTATGACGGACCATTGGAACAGTAGATTCATTTTAAGATTGGAGAATTACAATAAATTTTTTTCAAAAATTTTTAAAAAATAGTAATAATTGTTATCCACGATCCTCCTAGGCAAAAAAATTTGTAGAATCGATAGAAGTTTTACACAAAAAAAAATTCAAACAAATCTTAGAGTACAAACATTTTCAAAAATGAGATTTAAATTTTAAAACTTAAAAATCACATACTAGAGCGCTTTTAAGATTTTTTTTTATGAGTAAAATAAATTTGAGTAAAGGAACAAACTACTAATTTTTAAAAATTCGATATCTTTTGAACGGGTCATCAAAAAAATCTGAAAATTTACCACAATCTTCAAAGGGAACTAAAAACTGTAAACAAATTGGAAAAATATAAAAAAAAAAAATTCAAAGTGTCCGATTTGACATGGAATGCCCCATATATCCCTCTATCCCTAGAGTGGAGGGTATAAACAAAATTTTTCAAAATATACCCATCCTGAGTCCTATAAGAAATCGGCTGATTTAAACATAGGCGGTTTGTTTAATTTTTATCTTGATAATCTCTATCAAATCCGCAAAAAAAACGTATATAACTGATATATAAAGAACAATACACAGAAAATAAAAAAGTCAAATTTAAATCAACAAACATCAATTGTAAATCAATCAAACATGATATCAACCAAACATTTAGTAAAAACGGCAGCCTGTTAGTCCATAATCCAAAACATCGATTTTGTTTTCACCAAACTCAGTCAAGTAATTTTATTTCAAAATTATTTTATCCTGTCAACAAATAGTGTTTGTGTTTGTTATACTTCTCTGTTGAAAAAAAAAATCATTTGTCAGATCAACAAATTGTGTTTGTTGAATTTCTTTGTTGAAAAAAAAAATTAAGATTTTAACTTTTGTCAGATCAACAAATTGTGTTTGTGTTCGTTGAATTTCTTTGTTGAAAAAACAAAATTCTTTTTTCAACAATCAAAATTTACAAACGTTTGTTGATATTACAAAATATTACGTATAGGAGCACTTTCAATGAAATAATTTATTGTATTCACAAATATGGGGGTCAATAGAACAATTCGTTTTTTTTCTGCGTACGACAATTTCGGCAAAAAAAACTCTGTCGAATTTTTGCAGAAAAACCTGCATCATTTTTTTATTTCTGATATAAAATCTGCTAAATTTTTAATTTAAAGAAATTTGAGTGATTTATGTAGTTTGTTTGGAGACCACAAGTAGAACTGCTCTAATTATTTTAAAATTTGGAATGTTGATTTCTGGAGGTGAAGGACTGGATGGTTAAGTGGCCGCGTAACATGGCTAATATTTCCCTCGTTATAAAAAAAAATATAAAAATAAAATTTTACAGGGTTTATGATAAAATAAGAGGAACCCTAATATATATTTTTATATTATTAGTTTTTTGTTTTCAGTTGTCAGTTTTTTATTATTCATAATATGCATCTAATTATTCATTCATACGTAGGTACGTATATTTAATTCTACTGTTACCACAGCCACTTTTTTGTGTACAGTTATTAAAGTGTATGAATAATTCAGTTTTTAAATGCATCGTCATCCACACCTTCATCAGAACAATTGATTGTTTTGTGTGTAAACTGGTATTTTGATATGCACTATATTGAGGTGTATGATGTTACCCAGCAGCAGCAGCATCTACTGTCAGAAAATTTTTGAAATTGTGTTAAACTTAAGATAACAAAAAAAAAATCAGTTATACGGGTGTAAGTTAAAAAAAATGCAGAGGAAAAATTGAATTTCTAAAAATTATAGATAAGAAAATGAAATTATATGAAAATTTTTTGAATCTTTAAATTTTTTATAGGAAAAAAAGTTTCGGAATCTTTAAATTTTTTAGGAAAATCAAGAGATATTTTTTAGGGAAAAATTTGAGAATTTTTCTTCTAGCAAAATAACCCAAAAGTTATTTTGGGAATTGAACCCACTACCCCCACGTTCACAGGCAAGCACGCTACCAAGTCACCAATAATTTTAACTCAAACATTTTTTCATTGAAAATAATAGTCAAAATCATTTGTGCTTAAATTGTTATGTTGTTGTTGTAGCGTCCACTGGAGGTTCACATGTAGATACAGAAGAAATGTTAGTAGTAAATTAGTTATTATTATATTATTAAAAATATTTTAGGGATGGGGATGGGAAAGGGATTGGGATAGGAGACATAGAACAGGTTACCCTTCCAGTTCGAGGAAGCGAGCTGCCTCGACTGGATTGGTCCATAATGACGTAGGTGTGAGTGTCGTGGGCCGAACCGGGCACTCGAAGAGGTGTATGGTATTGTGAGGAGTAGCGCCGCAAAGAGGGCAGGCATCAGAGATGTCAGGGTTAACTCTGGCCAGGTAACTATTTAACCCCCTAGAGTAACCTGACCTGAGTTGGGACAATGTCGTGCGGACCTTACGTGGCAGGCTCTTTTCGGATTCGGAAAGGGGAGGGGGCCTGCCACCTAACACAACATTGTCTCGCATCCTCCCAATGGATTCCGAGACGATCTCCGTGTGTAGGCGAGCCTGCGCCTCTTTTAAGTCGCCACTCTGCACAAGACCGATGAGGTGACCCACGGCCGATTTCTCGGACCGTAGGTCAGACCTCACCTGTCTCACCTCTGGTGCCGACGTACCAACGACGCTTGCATGGTTGGGGTGCCCTGTCATATGACATCCAAGTACAAATTGACGAGTGAGAAGGGAGCAATGGCTCCGAACGGGCAGAATTTTGGTCTCCTCATGTAGGTGGTCTTCCGATGCCATGGAATGACATCCTGTTACCACCCTGAGGGCCGTGTTCTGCACCGTTTGGAGCTTTCTCCATTGTGTGTCGCTAACGGACGGCGACCATACCGGGGAGGCATAATCGATAAGGGGACGACCTATGGCTTTATACGTAGTCAAGATCGTCTCCTTATCTTTACCCCAGGTGCTGCCCGTTAGCGCTTTCAAAATGGAGTTCCTCCCTTTCACTCGCCTGGTCACCTCTTCAGAATGCCTCGCGAACATAAAGAGCCTATCAAAGTGAACCCCAAGAATTTTGGGGTTTTTCACTGTGGGAACTTTCTGCCCACTAATTGTTATAGTCCCCACTGCTGTAAGTAAGTTTAAGTGCAATATTAATGTAAAGAAGAGTGTTAAATTATATGAGGCTTGACAGATTTTTACAACTTATTAACTTGTACCAAATGTTTTTGTTGGATTTATTTCGTTTTTTTTTTGGTGGAAATTATATTTTTGCTTTATTTATTTTTCCAGAAATCAAGTTTTTAATTGCGGAATAAATTACTTATAAATTAAACTTATGGATTTTTAATTTCAATTATCAAGGGAATAAATTATTTTCTTTTATTTAATGTATTTTTTTTTTTTTTAAGGAAAAAGTTTTTATTGATAAAATTACGGAAGAAAAATTGTTTTATTTACACGGCATTGATTAAATTGAAGGAATACACCAAAAGGCGTTCCATCCCAGTTGGCAACGTCCTCGAGGCATCCTCAAAGACGGCGCGGTAACATGTCAGAGTCACTGCTGACATCCACAAGACATCTCTATTTACTGAGTTGAGGAGTTGCCTAGATTTTATATTCTAGTTAAATATGTTGCAATTCTGAAGACATTTCCTTTTCGATGTCTTAGAGGAATTGTCCACGCTCTTAAAGCAAGCATTCAGTGCTGACAATGTAAGGACATGTCATCAAAGATTACCTATGATTTGTCAGAACCTGAAGATATTTCGCCAAGGAAGTACTATTTAAATTTCCTCAGTGACTCATTTTTCGTATAGAAAAAATCTCACATTCCGAGACAATTCTCATATAGAAAATGTCTCAGATCCTAATACATTTTTCGTAGACAAAAGGTCTTAGATTCTGAGACATTTTTCGTATAGAAAAAGTCTCAGACTCTAAAGCATTTTTCGTATAGAAAAAATCTCAGACATTTTTCGTATGGAAAAAGTATCAGATTCTGAGACGTTTTTCGCATAGAAAAAGTCTTAGATTCTACAATATGTTTTGTACAGAAAAAGTATCAGAAAAATTTTTCGTATAAAAAAAAATCTCAGAATCTAAGCCAATTTTTATATAGAAAAGTATCAGATTCTGAGATGTGTTTCGCATAGAAAAATCGTAGATTCTAAGACATGTTTAGTATAGAAAAAGTCTCAGATTCTGAGGCATTTTTCGAAAAAGAAAAAGTCTTAGATTCTGACAAGGGAAGTATCTCAAGCCTTATGAACCGATTTGCCTGAAACATAAAATATATATTAAAGAGACGATTTTAAGGTAGGGGTGTCTCGGCTTATCGGCCATATCGGTGTTTAAAAATTTCGTTGTCCCCTTATGAAACCATGTGGACCTTCGGGAAAATTTTGATAACTTCCGAACTATCAGGAAAATCATCTAGGGCAAAAATACGGGTCGACTTAAATTTAATAAAGATTATTTCTTATCCATATGGATATCGTAGGTCTATGTCTTCACATAAGTACCCCCCAAAATTTACACATTTTCCTGAAAAAAAAACATTTAAAGAAGCCGAATTTTTACAAGGTTATGCCACTATTGGATAGTCATTAAAAAAACCTTTCTTCTCATATGAAAACATCAAATAGTTTCTCAAAAATAAATGGCTGAAAAATCCAAAAACCAATTTTTTCGCCATTTTTTGACCCATGTCTTGAACCCCTAAATCCCCGATATGGCCGATAAGCCGAGATATATATTTTAAGTTTCAGGCAAATCGGTTCATAAGGGTTGAGATTAGAGATGGGCACATGAGCAGATTAGAGCGTGATTCACGTGATTCACGCGTGATTGTGACTGAATTCAATTTTACTCACGTGATTGTGAGTAGGGAAAAAATCGCGTGAGTGAGTGTGCGTGAGTATAATTTTTGCGTGAGTGTGCGTGAGTAGATTTTTTTGCGTGAGTTTGCGTGATTTATTTTCACTTTATATTTCCTTTCGGACCAAAAAAAGCATCAAAAAAATTGTAGAATTTGTCTTAACTCAAGATTTCGTACCGAAAAAAGCAAAAAACAAGTAAAAAAGTTAAATTCGGCCTTGCCGAATGTAGTGATACCCTCCACAATTTCAAAAAGATTATTGCAAAAAACTTTATTTAAAATAAAATTACTTTTGAAAAAAAAATTTTTTTTGAAAAAAAAATTCCGCGAAAAAAAATACGCGATTTTTTTCTTTTTTTGTCAAAAAATATGTTCGTACTTGTTTAAATACCATTTGGTGTTTAATTATGTTCACATATGTCAACCAGAAGCCGAATTAAAGCATTTTGTATTTTTAGGTTATGTTGAATGTACTGAAATTTTTGAGGCGTGCTTACATTTTCGTTTATAACTTTGGAACCGCTAAACCGATATCGCTCAAATGCAATACCAAACTTCTTGGGAGAACTTTCAATAAATACGTTAAGCTTCAGTTATCTCTGTGCAATATTTTGTCCGCGAGAGCATTTTCCACAGACAGACAGACAGACGGACAGACGGACATCGCTAGAATGTCTTAAAATCGATCGGGCATCATGAATATATATACTTTATGGGGTCCCAGATCGATATTTCGATGAGTTACAAACAGAATGAAAAACTTATATATACCCTCTATCACTAAGTGGAGGGTATAAAAAATGGAAAATTTCACTGAACTATAAATTTTGCTGAAAATTTGGAAAGATTTTAGAAATTTTGGTTATTGAAATTTTTTTTTGTATAAAAAAGAGTTTCTTCGAGTAAAAATAAACATATATAACAATATATAACTTGATACAAACATAATAAATCATATATGATTATACATCGCGTGAGATCTTTTCTAAATTTTTTAAATGCAGTCATATGTAGTTATATATAATTTAATCATGATTCGGATTAAAAGGTGTACGGTTGATATAATTATATAAAATTATATGAGGGTCAATACAAAATTTGTTTTTCTGTATAATTTAACATTAAATTATATATACCCGAGTAAAAAAAAGTTATATGACGCAATATTTAATTTTATATGAACAGATATGCTTTTATGTAAATCCATATTAATTTTGATCCGAAAATTGGCGGATCGAATATTATACGATTATATCAAATTCTATTATTTCTGATAAAATAATATCAAATTTGATTAAGTTTGATCCCAAAAATGGGTCTATCCAATTGTATTAAATCATATCTTATCTGTTAAAATTAGATAAATTTTTATATAATTAGATGAAATCTGGTCAAATTTTTGGGAATTTTAAACGTGAAATTAGAAATTATTTTATCAGATTGGATACAGTATCAATTAGAAGAGTTTTTATTGCATTCTTCTGAATTTTTTCGGGACTTAGCAAATTATTAAAAATTTTTATTTTTTTTTTAAATCAGTTATAAGTGATTTAAAATTCTAAAAAATGTTTGTGGCTTAGAAAATTTAAAAACATTTTTTCGGAACTTAAAAATTTTTCAAAAAAAACAAAATTTTTCCTAAAAACATTTTCAATGATTTTTTTACTCCAAAAAAAATTGCCAAAAAAATTTTGTGTCCGGAACTTTGGAAAATTTTCATAAAATTTTTTTGGACTTGAAATTTTTTTAATTGTCCGGGACTTAGAAAATTTTGAAAAATTTTTTCGGGATATAATTATAAATAAAATCATATATCTTTTTATCTGTCATATCTAAAAATTTCCGACCTTATATGTCATATCTAATTTCATATAGATCGGTATATAAATAGATAGGAATATGTATGTTATCATATTAAAAAATAAGGAAAAATACAATGCTATATATAAACTTATATGCCCATATCAAAGTTCATGCATAACCATATATAAATATAAATAATTATATAATAGCATATATGATTATATCAGTTCTTTTTTACTCGGGTAGCTTATGCTGTTCCATATAAAAATATATATGTTTTCAATTAACCAAAAATGTTCTAAGTTTTTTAGGCAAAGTATAAGAAAATTTTTAAAATGTTCCTAAACATTTCTTATTAGGGTTATGTATATCACCTATCTGGTTCGAAGCGTACCCAAACATTTTTTTGTTTTAGAAAATTAAATGTTTGGTGAATGTATCGTTGACCTGTGGTGTATCTCAACCCAAACCAAAAAACACCAGGATTTTATATGTTTTTATGCAATTAGATCTAATTAGATACACCAATATATGGCAATGTCTGGTCAAAACTCGGATGAAATCAAATCATATTTTATACAAGTTGATCTTTTTTAATGCAAAAACATCCACCATTATTCGGATCAAATTGCGTATAAATATATATTGTGTTACATATCATTATATATTGCATCATATAAAATTTTTTACTCGGGTCGTGAGTGTGAGTCAACGTGAGTGTGAGTGTAGCTTGCGTTAGTGCACGTGAGTGTGAGTTGTATTAAATTCACTTACGTGATTGTGAGTGAGTGGGAGTAGAAAAAATATGCTCGTGAGTGAGTGTGCGTGATTCAAAAATTCCTGTCGTGAGCGTGAGTGAGTGTGAGTCAAAAATCACTCACGCGCCCATCTCTAGTTTAGATACTTCCCTTGTGAGACATTTTTTGTATTAAAAATTTTCTTGTAGAAAAGGTTTCATATTCTGAGACATTTTTAGTGTAGAAACAATCTTAGATTCTAAGACACTTTTCGTGTAGATAAAGTCTCAGATTCTGGGACATTTTTCGTATGGTTCGTATAAAAAAATCACAAATACTAAAACATTTTTCGTACAAAAATGTTCTCATATTATCTCAAATTCTGAGATGTTTTTCGTATAGAAAACGTTTCCGATTCTGCGATATTTTTCATATCGAAAAAGTTTCAGATTCTGAGACATATTTCGTTTAGAAAAAGTTTCAGACTCTAAGACATTTTTCGTATAGGAAAAGTTTCAGATTCTGAGATAAAAAACTAAAACTTTTGTTCCAGGATTTGATAGTTTCATATTCTGTAATAAGCTCCGTAAGTTTGACTTATATCCAACAGTATTTTTTTTTTTTTTTTTGTACATTTGAAATAAAAATTTCCGTATTTATAATTTTTAAAAACAAATTGTGTTCTTATTGTTGTAAATCGCATTATCATATCAACCTACATAATGCAAATATATTATTTCCATTTCATTTCATCTAAAGGATTTAGATTAAAAATCTGAGTCCGCAACCATATAAAATAAATCAGTACATATTAGATATTATTGAAAATCCCGCTTAATATTATTTTTTCATACATGTTATCTAGTGTCCGACCGAACAGTTCGGCCAAAAACGTCATTTAATCAAAAATTTCGTATTTGGAAGTACTTTACAACTTTTTTTTTATGGGGTAGAATTGTTGAGGCGATGGAAGACGATTCTGAGTGTAAAATTTAAGAACTAGTATGAAGTTAAGCCACAATTTCGAAGTTCGGTAACCGAACGTTTTTCAATTTGGCCGAACGTTCGGTTACCGAACATCTAAATTGGTGCTTAGCTTCATCCTCGCCATTAAATTTGAAAGTCAGAATAGTCTTCTATCGCCTAAACAAACAAACGGCCATCAAAAAAAGTTGTTAAAATTGCTTGCAAATATTAATTTTATGCCAATATCGTTTTTTGGCCGAACTGTTCGGTAGGACACTAATGATATCACAAGTATTGCAGTACAATTTAAACTCCAACTTTGTATTATAAATATTTTAATATGACGGTGTTGGTATCCTACCACAAATGCACAGCATTTGAAGAGAATACTTAGAAATATTTGCGGATAATAGCATAAATTCTATTGAACTTATGACTGGTACATAAATACGAGGGTCATAAGACAAGTTTAATTAAAATTGAACAAGAAATATTCCAAGGTATTTTTTGCCTTCTTGTCACAGGTTCTATAAGATATTTTATGTTAATCAAACCAATTTTTCTTATTTCGATTAATATAGAAAAAAGCTTGTTCCAAAAAAGATTAGTGTTGAAACAATTTCAAACAAAAATCAATCTAAAATTATTTTTTTTTAAGATTTATTAAACCGATCACCGATTAGCAAATCGTCTTTATCTTAATACACGGCTTGTCCGAAACAACTTTAACTTCAAGTTGCGAAAACTTTAAATGTCTCTCTTGATTATGAATCTGGGGTGCCCCACTACTACATTTCGACGAAAATCAAAATCTTCAACAGAGCCGTTTTTAAATATGTTAATCGCGGTCAAACGTCAAAAACTTGACATTTTAAGCTTATCTCGAAAACCATGAGAGATATGAACAAGTAAGAAAGCTATATTCGGCTGTGCCGAATCTTTAAATACCCTCCACAATGTTAGCCAATGCACAATGGTTTCGCAGACGACCTTTCTTGGCCAAAATTCAATTTTCTCAAAATTGATTTTGTAGAAAATCGTTAAGACTTACAAACAACAGAAAACATATTTTGTTTTTGCATACTCATTTACCGTTCAAAAACAAATTTAGATAAAAATAAAAAAGTATTTTTTTAAACTTCAATTATTTTTTTGAGTTTAAATACAAAAAATTTCTTATAATATTATACATGGAAAACAAAAAAACTATAAAAATTTTTAACACAAAACCTATTTCAAACCAAAAATTTTTCCATTTTTGAAATTTTGTCCCAGAAAAGTGTTGAACGGAACCATAGTGCAATGTAAATATTTAAGAAACAAAAAAAAAATTAATATATGAGTAAATCCATATCAACATAGCAAAAAAAAATGAATTTTTGACGTCAATCGACCCAAATTTCATGAAACTCGGTATATATGTTGGGACTTACTCAACTTATACTCAAACAAAATTTAAGACTTTTGACTTCCGTAGTTTTGGAAATATGACGTTTCAAAAGTCAAGAAAATCCTTTAAAAGGTAAATTACAAATATTTATATCTCGAAAAGTATTTGAGGTAAATCGCTCCCAGATTGCTTTTTTTAAAGGCAAAATCATCACCTTTAAAATATCATTTTGCAAAAATTTTTATTTTGGGATCTTTTTTGTGTTTCTGCACAATTCGCGATTCGCAAAAACATATCAAAAAAAGCGACATTTTTAAAAATCTGAAAAAAATATATGTTAATGGTATGAGTCTTAGCTACAAGCTCTAAAAATTTCGCGTTGGTGAACATATTAAGTCCAGAGATATTAATAAAAATGTGTTACTATTTTTGAATATTTTTGCAAATACATAAAATAAAACGGTGAAAAAAGTAAAGTTGATGGTACACACGAGTATTACACATGAATATATTGTAACATAACTTTTTATCGATTACACTACTTAACAAAAGTCAACTTTTTTTGCAGAGACTTCTAGAACACATTTTAAAAAGTATACACGAATCTGTCATCATAAACATTTTATCAAATTGTCTTCTGGACATATAGGCCAATTTTACAGACTAAGCCCTCAAACCCAAGAAAGAAACGTAATAGTAAATGTTTCACACTGACATACCTCATATTATTTGTTCGTTTAATATTTTTGTATGCTTCAGCTGCAAAAACTAAATGGTCAAATCACGAAAACGCGATTACATTAAAATGACAATGGATTCGCGTTTAGTGGATTCACGTTAAAGAGGGCAAACGACTTAAGAAAATGTATTTTAAACAATGAAAATTAACAAAATAAAAATATTAGGGAAAAAAGGATATGCAAATAATATTTGCAAATTTTGCTCAAAATTTAGATTTTTTTTGCAAATATTTTCGCATAAACTCAATGAATTTTGAAATAATATGCATTTTTAATAATTTTTCTTACATAAAGTCATTCGTTGGTTTTTATGGGCAGGGACCGCAAAAGAGGTCTTTTCTCGAAAAGGCGATTTGATCAAATTTTTATGATGACAGATATGTGTTTTGAAGAGACCGAAATACTTTAGCAAATGTAATCTAAGAGTCTGTGCAAAAAAAAGTTGATTTTGTAGAGTAGTGTAAATGATAAATATTCATGTTACATTGTAGCTATGTGTAGTACCCGTATGTACCATTTACTTTACTTTTTTCACCGTTTTATTATGTGTATTTGCAAAAATATTCAAAAAAAAAATTTAATATCCATCAGATTCGATAAAAATTTTACTTGGCAACACATTTTTATTCATATCTCTGGTCTTAATACGTTCACCAACTTAAAATTTATACAGCTTGTAGCTAAGATAGTAGCCAATAACATATATTTTTTTCAGATTTTCAAAAATGTCGCTTTTTCAGATATATTTTCGCGAATCGCGAATTTTGCAGAAATAAAAAAAATTCCCAAAATAAAAATTTTTGCAAAATGTTATTTGAAAGGTCATGGTTTTGCCTTTAAAACAAGCTATCAGGGAGTAATATAGATCAAATACTTTTGAAGATATAAATGTTTATATTTCATCCTTTAAAAGATTTTCTTGACTTTTGACACGCCATATTTCTGGAACCACGAAAGTTAAAGGTCTCAAATTTTGTCTGAGTATAAGTATTATAAGTCCCAACATATACACAAAGTTTCATCAAATTCGGAGACATCGAAGGAAATCAGGGGTTCATGTTGAAAAATTTTAACTCATATGTATTATAAATATATATGAAAATTATATAAAAATTATGAAAATTGTATAAAAGCAACCACGTGTATTACACATACTACGTATTTTTTTACTTCTATTAATACAAATGGCGCGCTGCCACGCCATATCATGCAGGTTTGTATTGAAACTCATCTCAATTGCTCATAGCTTCTTAACCCCTAGACTGATTTTGCCATAATTGGTACCAAAATAACCAGAAAAACGTTGAGAACAATAAAGTAAGAATCTATTTAAAATTTTATTTGAATATGTCAACCATGAGCCAAGATAAATCATTTTAAAATTTTGGGTTAAATTGCTGGTGCCTCGCCCCATTGTGCGATTCGGCCCAAATTTTTTGTGAGTGTTAGGAATGATAAAATTACATTAAATTCAAAGTTTCGTTTACATTCATTCAACAGGTGTCAAGTTATAGCATTTATTTTGTGTAAAATTCACATTTTCACTCATCAAAATTTACATTTTCACTCATAACTTTTAAAATACTTAACCGATTTAAAAAAAAAAACCCATCAGATTCTGCCTAGGAGAATTACGCAACTTTTGGTACCCCAGGCGTTTAAATCGGTTCTGGATTATAGCCAAAAACGTGATTTCAACAGACAGACAGACAGACGGACGGACAGACAGACAGACAGACAGACGGACAGACAGACAGACAGACAGACGGACATCGCTAGATCGACTTAGAATCGAACAAGGATCATTAATATATATACTTTATGGGGTCCTAAACCAATATTTCAATGTGTTACATACGGAATGACAAACTTATATATACCCTCTATCACTAGAGTGGAGGGTATAATAAAAAAAAAAGTACCAAAAGAACTTTTTTACCCCCGTAGAATTAACATTGGCAAAACCCGCGCCTTAGTGAATCTTTTTTCCGGGAGGTGAACCGACATTGCAAATTTCAATTTTCTAGTACCATTATTTAAGAAAATATAAAATGTAACAAAAGTACATATTTTTACCCTTTTTACCCTACTAGAATCATCATTGGCAAAAACCCAGCCTTATGGGATCTATATTCCGGGAGGTGAACATACAGTCCAAATTTCAAGTCTATGTGACATTTTTTTAAGGAAATATAAAAGGTACCAAAGTACAGATTTTTACCCTTTTTACCCCCTTAGAATCAACATTGGCAATAATCCAGCCGTACTGGATCTATATTCCAGAATGTGAACATACTGTCCAAATTTCAAGTTTCTATGACCATTATTTCAGGAAATATAAAAAGCACCAAAAGTACTGTTGTTTACCCTTTTGACCCCCTTAGAATTAACACTGGCAAAAATCCAGCCTTAATGGATCTATATTCCGGGAGGTGAACATACAGTCCAAATTTCAAGTCTCTATGATCATTATATCAGAAGATTTAAAAAGTACCAAAAGTACAGTTTTTTACCATTTTTACGCCCTTACCATTGGCTAAACTCCAGCCATAGTGGATCTTTATTGCGGGAGGGTAACATACAGCCCAAATTTCAAGTCTCTATGACCATTATATCGGGAGATATTAAAAGTACCAAAAGTACAGTTTTTTTACCCTTTTTACCCCCTTAGAATCAACATTGGCAAAAATCCAGCCTTAGTGGATCTTTATTCCGGAAGGTCAAACTACAGTCCAAATTTCAAGTCTCTAACTTCAGCGGTTTGGGCTGGGCGATGATGAATGAGTATGTCAGTCAGTCATATTACTCTTTTATATATATAAATTTTCCGGATTTGGGCGATTTTTGCCATAAAGTTTATTTCTGTATTTTATTATTTAACAAAATTTATTTTTTTAAATGAAAATATTTTTTTTTTTTAAGAAATCTGAAAAAAATTGAATTTTGGCGATATTTTACATCCGGTTTGGCGACAAGGCCAAAAAAAAGTCTGGCAACCCCGTTAATATGACGAAGCAAAAAATAGACACACACACACACATGCTATATAAAAATAACTATTAATTTTTTTATTATTACTTAACGAACTTTTTTTTTAATTAAATTTAGATTTTGTTTTACATATTTTAAAGCTTTTTTGTAAAGATTTATTTCCTTTCTCTCAGTTTTTTTTTTTTCATTTCCGTTTTCTTTCTTATGTATCACACAAAATATGAGTTAAATTAGGGTTATGTTGAAAAAAAATTGTGTTTTTTAGTAATTCGCTCATAACTTTTAAAATACTTAACCGAATTAAAAAAAAAATACAAGAGTTTTTGCCTGGGAAAATTACGTAACTTTTGGTACCCCATGCATTTAAATCGGTTTCGGAGTATTGCCAAAAACGTGATTTCAACAGACAGACAGACAGACGGACGGACAGACAGACAGACAGACAGACAGACAGACAGACAGACAGACAGACAGACGGACATCGCTAGATCGACTTAAAATCGATCAAGGATCATGAATATATATACTTTATGGGGTCCTAAACCAATATTTCAATGTGTTACATACGGAATGACAAACTTATATATACCCTCTATCACCAGAGTGGAGGGTATAAAAAATGGCTAATGATCTTATTGCGTATTTTGCAAGGAATAATTTTGGTCATGAGTCATTTTTTGATATCTCGCTTCCTTTTCGAGTTATTAACACACAAAGTTGCAGTTAAACATTTATAAAAAACATATTGCAAAAATATTTTTTTTTTTGCAACAAACCCGATTAAATTTAAATAAAGTAAGTTAATAACGAAGTTTTAATGGCGGTATTAACAATCGTTATTTATTTACAGAAAACGCGCAGTTTTTAGTTTGGAATTTAAAAGTGCAATTTTTGGCAACAAAAACATTGCAATTGCAAAATGTGAATTTTCAGTTTTATTGCATTTTTTCCGAGAAAGATTTTTTTTATGCAGTTATTTTTTCATATCTCTCATCGTTTTCGAGATAAGCTTAAAATGTCAATTTTTTGACGTTTGACAGCGATTTATTTCAAAGCGGCTCTGGCGAAGATTTTGATTTTCGTCGAAATATAGTAGTGGGGCACCCCAGATTCATAATCAAGAGAGACATTTATAGTGTTTGCAACTTGAGGTTAAAATTATTTCGGCCGAGCCGTGAATATGGAAAAATATCCGAAATAAGAAATTTTATGAAATTTTTGAAACGACCCTCGTACAAACGGTGGTTACTTAACAAAATAGGGTATTTTAACAATTTGAATGATGGGTTTTAAATCAAGATTTATCTATTCATATGTAGTTTATGTACAAGAAGAGAGAGAATGGATAATTTTGGTTTAACTTTATCATATTTGCAATGAACTTAAATGGAATTCAAAAAGTTACTAATAATGAAGGACGATGAGGCTGATGTGAAAGGGAATATAAAAGTTATAGATGCTGAGATTATTACAAATTTCCATATGATGATCTAAGGAAGAGATGGGCGCGTGAGAGGATTTTGACTCAATCACGCTCACGCAAAAATTAATCAAATTACTCACTAAGCACTCATCACATGAGTAAAAATATAAGTACTCATGCGTGACTCACGCAAGATTCAATCACGCTCAAGTGTCAGTCACGCAAAATCTACTAACTCTATAAAATTTTATAACTAATTTTCTAAAAAAAAAAATTTTTAAAATATTTCTTTGCGAGAAATGAAATAAAAAAAAACAAAAAAGTATGTAAAAACATAAAAACAAATCACGCAAACTTATGCAAAAAATAAATGACTCAATAATTACTTACGCAGATTTTTTTTTTGACTGACGCTCACTCACAATCACGTGATGGAAATATAAATCACTCACGCGTGATTCACGCAAATCACGTGACCAGCGCCCATCTTTCATCTAAAGCTTTTAATGTATTGTAAAATATTACTACACACACTTAAGTGGTCATTGTAGTAACTACTAGAGTTGTCAATTATTCGACTTTCAACTTTGTTCGAATAATTCAAATAATTGTTTTTCCTCGTTCGATCAAACGATTAAAGATCAAAATTTATTCGATTAATCGAAGAGAATAACGAATAAAAAAATTATTTTAAAAAATATTTTTATTAACAAAAAAAAAATAAACAATTCATATAACAAAACTTTAAATAAGAAAGTTAAAATTTTTATTAACGAAAAAATGTAAAAAAAAACTTAAAAATAAAATAGTTAAAAGTTAAAAAAACTTAAAAATTGAATAACTGAGATCACTTTTAATTAATGGATGTCGATTTTAATACTTGTTGAGAAATAATTCAAATACAAATTATTATTTGAAGTATTCAGATAAGTCAAATAAGACAATTTAAGTTGTTCTTAAGAAATAATTTTTTAAAAATAAAAGTTGACTCAATTTGTTTGCTTTCAAACGATTTTTGGTTTTTGTTTTTATTAAATTAGCTTTTGAAAACACTCATTCGCTAATTTTTGAAGTAGGAGATATAGTAAGAAGAGCATACAAAAGTTTATCTAATTTTTCTGTTCTTTTTTCAAATTTTCCCAAATATACCATATCGTCTGATATATCGCTGAAGTCCTTTTTATTTTCTGAATTTTTAATACTTTGAATTGAATTATTTAACTCGCATAAAAGATTATTATTTTCATTACTAATAACTTCCTCTATTTCAATACTTTTATCTGAAGTATTGTGATTACTTTCAACATAAAATAATCTGGAGTATAATTCATTTGCATATTCTTTTGTTTCGCTTTTTGGAGAATATTTTAAGAAACCTTAATATGGATTATTACTCACAACAACAACACAAATAACATATTGTTGTAGTCCAATGAACTATCATATGTAAAATTGTTTTAAATATTTTTGTTGGTTATTGACAATCGTTGCCTTATTAAGCCCCTATGACACTACATTTTTTTTGTATTTTATTTTTTATTAATTGATAGAATGAAACAGCAAAAGAAGAAATGAAAAAGAAACATAAAATAAACAAACAAATAGTGATGATTACTTTTATTTAAATAAAAACCCGCTTAATAAATACCAAAAACCGTCAAAAAAATCGCTTCATTTAATGAAAAACAGAAAAGTTGGCAACACTTAATATCATTCATGCGTAAATGTCAAAAAAAATGTAAAATTTTTACATTTTTTTTTGACATTCAATCATTTGATAACCAAATTTATCGATAACACAAGAATAAAATTTGACGTTTACTGTTTTTTTTAGTATGCTTTTACTATTCACACTTATTCAGAATTCCTATGGTGATATATTTGCACTGTTCACATCAATACAAAAAAAAAATGTAGTGTCATAGGGGCTTTAGTATGGTACAATTTCGTCTTTCTAATTCTCATTGTGAATAGAGGCGAATATGTATTAATATTTTAGTTTGTGCACAAACGATTTGTCATTAGACTCGTTTGCTACTTTGTAGTAAATCGTTTCTATTTTTTGCTAAATAATCTTGACAATGGAATTTGACAAATTCCGAAACCCGTGTCGATTAAAAAATTAAATTTAAATCAAAAATATAATTTTCTTGAAAATTATGCTATGAGAATATCATGGTTTTAATTAGTAAAGAAAATAATGACCTCGAGCCAGAATAAACATCCTCAAAATATAATATTTTAAAGGTCGAATAAAACAATTTTTATTTTTTAATAAAAATTAATCAGAATTTATTTTAAGAAACTTTCATTGCTCGGAAAATTTCCAGAATGTAGAAAAATTATTAACGTATTTCACACTTTTATACGTCTCTCATTAATTCTTATTTTAATACGTTTTAGTAAGTCTGATGCAAAAGAATTATTATTTTTTCTAAATTATTTATTAAAAACTTGATAACTCCCTCTAATTCTATAATGGACGTGCTATCCTGGGCTATGGCTACAATATATTTTAACTTTCCTACATTTTGTATAAAATCTTTCAAAATTTATTAGAATAAATCAAATTCTAAGCATTTATTTAATTTTTTAATTAAAAAAAATTGTTCGATTAATCGACATTAATTAATCGATTTATTCGTTATTCGAAAATCGTCATTTTTGAATTATTCGAACAAGAGTTGGGTTTTGTTTGATCGATTAATCGAATTATTCTTAATCGACTGACAACTCTAGTAACTACTTATGTTAGGGTGCCAGCGAAATTTTAACTTTGGATTTTTACCGTCTTCCGGGCGGATTATTATGCCACATGATCTTAAGCTGATGTAAAAGAAATTTAAGCCAAAGCGGATAAATTAAACCCGTGGCCCCTTAAGCTCAAAGGTAAAAAAAAATCCGTATAAGCGAAATTTATTAGCTCATTAATGGCAAAAAATTTAATTTTGATCGAAAAAATTTTTCAATTCCACAAAGGAAATTAGAAAAAATTGAGGCTGGTTTAGGTCTTACTCTCAAAAAAATGTAAAAAAAAACGTCAATTTTAGTGCTGACAATCATACATTAAAGATTTATTTTCACTCGTGAAAATATATTTAATTCATTTTTTTCAGTTTATATTTTTAAAAAGTCACAGTTTTTGAAACATTTTTCCTGTAGAAAAAGTCTCAGATTCTGAAACTGTTTTTTTTACACAAAAATTCTGATTTGTTTATAGAAAAATTTCAAAATTTCGAAATAGTTTTCCTATTGAAAAAGTTTGATATTCTAAGATATTTTTCCAATAGAAAATGTCCTTATCTGAGATATTTTTTGTATAGAAAATTTATCAAAGAAAAATTCTTAAAATTTACATTTTTTTATATAAAAATATTCTCATATTGAAAAAAAAAAAAATAAATATTCCGCGACCTTTTTCCTAAAGAAAAATTCTGAGATTCCACTACATTTTTTTCTGTCTGTCCGTCTGTCTGTCTGTGGAAATGGTGATCACGGCCAAAATATTACACGGAGGTGACTGAAACTTTACTATTTATTGGAAGTTCTCCTGAAAAGTTTGGTATTGCATTTGAGCGATATCGGTTCAGCGGTTCAAAAGTTATGAACGAAAATGTAAGGACACCTCCAAAATTTTAGTACATTCAACAAAACCTAAAAATATAAAATGATTTAATTCGGCTGCTGGTTGACATATGTGAACGTAATTGAACACCAAATGGTATTTAAACAAGTACGAACGTATTTTTGGAAAAAAAAGAAAAAAATCGCGGATTTTTTTTAAGAAAATTTTTTTTTTGTGGAAATTTTTTTTAAATTTTTTTTTTCAAAAGTAATTTCCTTTTAAATAAAGTTTTTTCAATAATCTTTTTGAAATTGTGGAGGGTATCACTACATTCGGCAAGGCCGAAGTTAACTTTTTTACTTGTTTATATATCAATTGAGATTTCTGAATTTCAGTTGGCTTTTCCAAATTTCAATTGGGATTTCTGAATTTTAATTGTGTTTTTCAGAATTTCAATTGTTTTTCAGAATTTCTATTACGATTTCTATATTTTTATTTTTTTTTCTAAATTTCAATTGATATTTCTGAATATAAATTAGCTCTTCTAAACTAAAATTTTCTTTTCTGAATTTTAATTGAGATTTCAGTTGGCTTTTCTAAACTTCAATTGGTAATTCTGAATTTCAATTTGGGATTATAGGACTTTCCTGAATTTCAATAATTGTTGATATTGCTTTTCTAAGCTCTTAATTGTAGTTTTTCTATTATTTCGAAACTGTTTGGAACAAATTATTGTAGAAATATAGAGATAATCGAACCATTTTAATCGAACCTAATAATTATTTGCATTTAAAATTATTTGTTTTGGCATCAACCGAAATGGAGGTTAAGGAATCGGTTAATCGATTAACCGAATTGGAAACACTACACTCAAAAAAAAACCTTGTAAAGTTACCAAAAAATCTTGTGATTTTACTAGGATATTCTCGGAGGAAATCCTCGTAATTTTGAATGCGCCCAAAATTGGTCAAATAACCAATTTTATTGGTAAAAATATTGTTTTAAAACCGGAAAAATAAAAAAAAAAGGTAAACTTACAAGAAAAAATGGTAAATATGTTTAAAAAAATGGTAAATTTACAAACAAAAATGGTAAATTTACAAAAAAAAAAATGTTAAACAACATAAATCCTCGTTATAAAATTATTTTTGTTAAATAAGTGTTTTTTTTTTTTAATTAACTAGAATCCTCGTAATAAATTTTTCAAAATTTGGTCAACATTTTTTTAAAAAAATAGAAAATTTACCAAAAAAAAATGTTTTTTTTTTTGTTAAACAACATAAATCCTCGTATAACATAATTTTTGTAAAATAACGGTTTTTTGTAAAATAACCTTACAAAATTGTAGAATACAATTACGAAAATAAATTTGTAAAATTACCAATAAAACTGTAGTTCTCGTTTGAAAAAAATACAAGATTTTTTGTTAAAAAACAAGGAAAATTGTTAAATATTGGTAGAACGGGATTACAAGTCATTTTACCAGGCGTTTTACCAGTTTTTTTTTTTTTTTTTTGAGTGTAGTGGTAACTTATTTTTGGTTCTTACTGGGAAATAGCACTTCATAGACATTTTGTTGAAATCAAAAGCTTTAATATTTTAATGTTTTATAAATTTCCTTAAATATGCAGATTTTTATAAAATTTAAATACTATTATTATTTACACTATGCAACAATTTAAGAATATGCAATTATTTTTTTGTACTTTTGCTACAATGTAACTCGTTATAAAAAAAGGTATTTGTGTGTGAATATATAGTTTTAGAAATTTTATTTTATTTTTAATCTTTTGCTTGTATGTATTTTGTTATTTATAGTAATTGGCTTTAAAATACAACCACAAGTGCCTGATTGTTATAATAACAGACCAT
This sequence comes from Pegoplata infirma, assembly GCA_963921195.1. Classification (NCBI taxonomy): domain Eukaryota; kingdom Metazoa; phylum Arthropoda; class Insecta; order Diptera; family Anthomyiidae; genus Pegoplata; species Pegoplata infirma. The sequence continues at coordinate 42,317,414 of OY992540.1, read as the reverse complement.
TATAAAATATTCTAAAAACTACAGACAATATTAACGGCCCTAAATAAATACCACACAGAAATTTTGCTGAACTAGAAGTAGCTTTTGAAAAGGAATCGCGTATACTAACCACCTGAATCCATGTATTCATGCATTCATGAATTCACCTTATTGCATTTTTTCGAGATAAGCTTAATTTGTCAATTTTTTGGCGTTTGACAAAGATTTTTTTCAAAAAATGGCAAAGATTTTTTTTACATGACATCGCTTTACTTAATAATTCTGCAATTTTCGAAAGACACTTATTTTATTCAGGTTTTTCTGGAATATCAATTGGCATTATTTGTATTTTGGGAAAAAACAGAATAATTTTTCAAATTAAACGTTAAAATCGATGTAGCAAGAAACACAAAATTTTCATTTTTTTTTTAATTAAAAATGAAAGACCATTAAATTCTTTATAGCAAATGTCAAATATTTTCAGTGGTTTTGAATTTTTAAAATTTCTGATAAAAATTGTACAAAAAATGTAGAAAACAAATAATGCCAATCGAAAACCCATATAAAACACTTTTAAATCCTTAGATGTGTTTCGGAAACTTCAGAATTGTTGAGTTACAGTAAAAACAAGTAGAAAAGAACAAGAAAAAGAATCTTTGAATACCCTCCAAAATGCTCTTTTTATTATTTAATTTTGTGTAAAAAAAATTATTTTAGTAATTTTTGAAAAAAAAAAAAAATAATAATTTACTAAATTTTTTTTTGAGTGTGAAATTTTTTTTGAGTGTAAAATTTTTTCTGAGTGCATCTTTGTTTTAGTGTAAAAATATTTTTGAGTGACAAAAATACGTTATAAAATATTTTTCTGACTTACCAATGTTTTTAAAACATGTTTAACGGGTTTTCAACACGTGAATTTAAGGTGAAACTAATGCAACCGTTTGAAACGGTATTATAACGGTATTGGCCTATATAACTAAAACGAACCGGTAGAAACACGAAGTGATACATTTAAAATACTAGAAATTTCATCAGCTTTCATAATCGCTTTTGAAAATGTCCATATCTTTATTGGTTGCGGTACAATAGCCAAATACCGTTATTCTAGGTGGGTATCGGTTGCCAACCCTGGATTTAACAAATGAATTTCACGCTTATGGAAAAATTATGAAGAAATTCATATTTTTTGTTTTCCAATATGTTGCCGACAATAAAAAAAAGTAAAAACGCAGTAAAAAGTATATTTTTTAATTAATGTATTCAAATAAATAGAAGCGAAAAAAAATCTAGTATGTTGAAAATTTGTAATTTGATAGTTAAAGAAAATAACAAAAATGTTGATCAACACAATAATTGACTCATTTAAATTTTGTTGATCAATAGATTTAATTGAAATTTTTTAGCCAATAATTTTTTGTGTGTACTTCAGTCCTTTGTTTCAAAAATAACACACTAAAAAATAAAGACTTTCATTCACATTCAATTTTTAAAGTCATTTATTTTTGTTCTGTAAGTAAAAACTACTGATTATTCTTTTGATTTTTAATGATTTGTGTAAGTAATTTTTTTTTAAATTGTTGGTATTTTTTTAATGAAATATCATTAGTTTTTACCTACACAAGTCAGTTATTTTTTTGTAGAAAAAAAAATCAAAAAATTATTTATAGAAATATAAAAACATGTTTGTATCAAGTGACTTTGGCACGATGGGTAGAGTGTCTGGCCAGAATGTAGTTGATTTCGGGATCGATTCCCCAAAAATTTTATTAAAAATTTAAAAAAAAATATTTCAATAAAAAATTGTAAAAAATTACCTACGAAATCATTAATTTTTATTGTTTTCGTAGGTTATTTTTTTGAAATTTGTTGGTAAAAACAACAGAACTATCATTAATTTTTAATGTTTTCATTGGTTATTGTTTTCGAATTTGTTGGTAAAAAAAGAGTGAAAAAAACGTAATTTTTTAATGTTTAATGTTATTTATTTTAGAAAATTTTGTCAACAGTAAAAAAAAAATTTTGATGTTTGTTAAAATAAATGAATAATTACTGGAACGGTTTTCAATTCACTGGTTTTAAGTGTGTTTTTTATTTGTTTTTGCCTACAAAATATTTTGAGTGTATGAAAATGTTCCAAAAAAAGTGGTATGTGTAGTTTAAAACCAGTTTTTGTTAAGAAAACTTTTGCAAATATAAAAAGTTTTGCTTAAAATTTTTAACATAACGGTTTTAGGCATGCTTACATACAATACTAAAAAATTAAGTATGAGATCACATTTTAAAGGGATGCTGCCATTATAAAAAAGCGATTTTTCGCGATTTCCAAAAAAAGTTATATGTATCTTAACATTTTTTTTTTTTGCAGAAATTAATCACATACATTAGTCTTTTTATACACCGGAAATCAATTCTAAAATCTAATTATGGGGTTGCAAAAAAAACGCAAAATTAAACAAGTAGAAAAGTTAAATTCGACTTGGCCGAATATATGAATACCCTCCACAATGCCCTTTTTAAGTTATAGTAAATTTTCTAGAGTGCAAAAATAACATTTTTGATTAGAAATATTTTATTTTGTGTAAAAAAACTTTTTTTTTTAACTAATTTTTGAAAAACAAAAAAAAATATTTACAAAATTTTTTTGAGTGTAAAATTTTTTTTGAGTGTAAAATTTTTTCGAGTGTATTTTTTTTTTTTCTTTTAGTGTAAAAATATTTTTGAGTGACAAAAATGCGTTGAAAAAAATATTTTTGTGACTTACCAATGTTTTTAAAACATGTTTAACGGGTTTTCAACACATGAGTTTAAGGTAAGGCGAATCTGAAATTTACGGTTTTGCTAATAACTTTTGAACCACTGGACCGATTTGACTGAAATTCAATACGGATCAGCCAACAGCAACGGAAAATATATATGCCACACTTCAGCACCCTCAAAATTGCCGTTCGAAAGTTACCGTGTGTTTTATCTTGTAAATTCCAGAAAAACCCTTGCCGAAATTCACTCATTTGCTTATAACTTTTGAACCACTGGACGGATTTCGCTGGATTGCAATACCAACCTGACCAGGTAAATGCCTAACATATATGCCAAACTTCAGGACCCTCCGTAAAGTCTTTCAAAAGTTAGCGTGTTTTCAATAGACAGACAGACGGACTGACGGACGGACGGACGGACGGACATCGCTAGATCGTCTTAAAATCGATCGAGGATCATGAATATATATACTTTATGGGGTCCTAGACCAATATTTCGAGGTGTTACAAACGGAATGACAAACTTATATATACCCTCTATCACTAGAGTGGAGGGTATAAAAAATATAAGAAAAATCGCGATTTTTACCGTTTAATCGCAAACAATTTTATACAAATTTGTACTTAATTATCGTTATGAGTCTAATCCGCATTTCCCATACCAAACAAATTTACATTTGTAGTTTTCGATTTCGACACGCTAGAGCCGCTTATTTTGTGAGGTTCGTAAAAAAAATGCATGAGCCAAAAAAATGTGGTAGATCGGATAGGATCAAGGGGTCGCTCACCGGAATCAAAGTTGGGCGTAAAGAGGAAAAAATCCACAAAAAGCCCTAGAGCTCTCCTGGTTTTGCCCCTCGAGGGGTCAAATGTGAAACCGACCACCATTCCCCCCCAAACACTTTTGTTAAACATAAGAAAATGTTGAGGTTGAAAAAATATTAGGGGTCGGTCATACATTTGATTCCTCTAGTGTCACTTCTAGGACAGCTAGTGACGTAGGAGCAAATATTTTTAAAAATTTAACCTTTGAATGGGAGCCCCCATAAGGAGAGGAGATAGGGTAGGATAGGAGGTAGTATGATTGACAAAAGTGTTTGGGGGGAAATAATGGGGCCGGTCTCACATTTGACCTCTCTAGGGGCAAAACCACGGAAGTTGGGGTGCTTTTTGTGGATTTTTTTCCATTTACGCCCAACTTTGACCCCTTGATCGTATACGACCTTCTCCATTTTTTTCCACTATTTGTTATTTCCGTATAGGACTATAAGCTCTGTAACTTTGACTTTAATCCAGCGTGAAATTTTTGCGGCAATTTTTAGCGGGCTTGTTTTTCTGGCTTAGACTGCTTTGTGTATTTCAGAGACGGATTATCACTTAAGTTTATTTTTAATTAAATTATGTTAATTTAGAGCAATACGAGATGCCATCATTTTAAAAATCTTTAGATTGAGGTTCCTAGACTCAAGTGTTTTTATGTTGTAGGTTACATTTTTTTTATATGCAAATTTAAAACTTTTTTTATAGATTTGCATGCATACAAATATTTTTTGTTTGTCTTTATGCAAAATATAAATTTAAAATTGATTTGAAAAATGTCTTACTAAATTGTTGGGCATTTCTTTTTTGTATTTTTTCCAAATTTTAACATATAAAACCAACATACACCCACATTAATTTATATTTACAATTCAATAAATTTCAACTTCTGGTTCCTTATTTAAATTTACATACACACACACACATACACATATATAGCTAATATATGAATGTTTGTGCATGTTTTCTTGAATTGGTCTTTTGTAACATATATATGAGGCATTCCACACCAAATGTCCCGCTACAGAAAAACATGAGTCCCGTAAATTTCTGAATAGGCTGTTTGGAAAGCCCAATATGGAACTAAGAAAATTGCGTTTTTGTTTTTTTCTAATTTTCAAAAACTGGGCTTAGAAGGCGTGGTCAAATATTGGAAAAATGGTCAAAAATGTGGCGAGTTGCCTTGATTAAATATTTATCACATTAAAACGGAATGCACCACAATCTCAAAAATTTACATTCTTATATAGTTTTGTATGGGCTATCAATAAAAATTTTTTTTTTTTAAATTTTCAGAACCCGTTCTAAAATTTTCCATTTTTTAAAAATGTCAATTTATTAAAAAACATGCCACTTTTTTTCTTTTTTAAATTTTTTTTTAAAAGTTTAGATGTTTGTCCATCCACACACGTTTTTTTTCGAGAAAATCGCATTTGAACTTTAAATTTCATAACAATTTTGTAATTTGCTTGTATTTTCTTGATTTGACGTTGCGAATGAGTATTATTAATTGCATAAATATTACTCATTCGGAACGTTAAAACAAAGAAATACAAGCAAATTACAAAATTGTTATGAAATTTAAAGTTGAAATGCGATTTTCTCGAAAAAAAACAATGAACGTGTTTCTGAATTTTTTTGTGTGTATGGACAAACATCTAAACTTTAAAAAAAAAAATTAAAAATGAAAAAAAAAATGGCATGTTTTTTAAATAAATTGAACGGGTTCTGAAAATTTTCAAAAAAAAAAAAAATTAATCGATAGCCCATACAAAACTACATATATAAGAATGTAAATTTTTGAGATTAGCAAGGCAACTCGCTACAAATTTGACCATTTTTCCAATATTTGACCACGCCTCCTAAGCCCAGTTTTTGAAAAATTGAAAAACAACAAGTAGAAAAGTTAAATTCGACTTGGCCGCAATGCCCTTTTTAAGTTATAGTAAGTTTTCTAGAGTGAAAAAATAACATTTTTGATTAGAAATATTTTATTTTGTTTAAAAAAATTACTAAATTTTTTTTTGGGTGTAAAATTTTTTTTGAGTGTAAAATTTTTTTCGAGTGTATTTTTTTTTTCTTTTAGTGTAAAAATATTTTTGAGTGACAAAAATGTGTTGTAAAATATTTTTGTGACTTACCAATGTTTTTAAAACCTGTTTAACGGAGTTTCAACACGTGAATTTAAGGTGAGGCGAATCTGAAATTTACGGTTTTGCTAATAACTTTTGAACCACTAGACCGATTTGGCTGAAATTTAAAACGAACCGGACCAGAAGAACGACAAGTATATATGCCACACTTCAGCACCCTCAGAATTGCCGTTCGAAAGTTACCGTGTGTTTTATCTCGTAAATTCCAGAAAACCCTTGCCAAAATTCACTCATTTGCTTATAACTTTTAAACCACTGGACCGATTTCGCTGGATTGCAATACCAACCTGACCAGGTAAATACCCAATATATATGTCAAACTTCAGGAGCCTCCGTAAAGTCTTTCAAAAGTTAGCGTGTTTTCAACTGACAGACTGACGGACGGACGGACGGACATCGCTAGATCGTCTTAAAATCGATCGAGGATCATGAATATATATACTTTATGGGGTCCTAGACCAATATTTCGAGGTCTTACAAACGGAATGACAAACTTATATATACCCTCTATCACTAGAGTGGAGGGTATAAAAAACGCAATTTTCTAAGTTCCATATAGGGCTATCCATACAACCTATTCAGAAGTTTACGGTACACGTGTTTTTTTTTCGCTGGACATTTGGTGTGGAATGCCTCATATGTAAGTTTCTCATACCAACATATGCATTTATATTCTTGTCTGCATATGTTAAAAATTAGAATTACAAAATGTGTAAAACAAGGATGAGAAAAAGGATTCGTCATTCTGTAACAACCACATCCAAAAACTGTACTTTTTCGACTGAAAAGGTACAAAACAAGGTACTCGTTGATCTTCGGTATGTGGAGACCAATTACGAAATAACCATCTGCAACGGTTCTAATAAAATGTACCAAATATTTCAAAGATTTAAATGTTTTACAAAAAGGTACAATTGTGCCAACTTTCCCATCACTGTCTGCACCAGAAATATATACAATTGTACCAATTTTCCCATCACTGTTGCCAAATGCATATTATAGAAATAAGACCAAGAAGACCTTTAGAGCTTTTCTCCTCAAAATTCAATCATTGCAGTTTTATGGTTTAATCCCTCAAAGTGCCCTTAAAGTACATGATTGCGTCTGTTAGTGCGAGTTTGCTCTCATATCAAAGTTATAGTAAATGTTTGTCTACTTTAACTTACATTGCCTTCCTTAAGTCTATTGCCTTAAGTTTTGAATACTGGTAGCAAAACATTTTTTTAAAATTATATAAGATCATATTCATATAATAATGTAAAATATTAAATCATTAAATTTAAAGTCTTCGCAATACTGGCAAGATTAAACTAACAATAAGAAAATAATATTTTTGTATATTAAAATTAAATGCTTAAATGGACATCTGTGTAAGAACCCAATAAAATATTTAACCCATTAAGGTTTGCCAAAGGAATTTAGGATGACTAATAACTGACATTCGTGGAATTCAGTGATTATACTCATAACCTGGATGTCACTACAACGATTTTAATAGAAGTTTTGTGATATATTGTGCTTTTGTAATTATCGAAATATTGATCTGGAACCCCATAAAGTATACGTTTACATTTTTTTTCAGATTTTCTCAATTTTGTTAACAACATCACGTAGATGAGTTTAAAAAAATAGCGTGTCAACATTTTTTATTTTGTGCTCCCCAGCCTCATCGAAAGTTGACCCAATTTTAATACAAATTTTAACTTAACCTCCCTGCGGGAAAAAGTACATGCCTCTGTTGTCCCCACCAAAGAAGATATAGATTATTTAATACTAGCTGACCCGGTCCGCGTTGCTGGTCCTGAAAAAACTTCGATTCTGTTTTCTATTGCATCTCGATCTTAATATAAATTCAGTGTAGGACAAAACTAAAGCACGGGACCGAAGTAGCCTTTAGTTCCACCTTCGGTTAGCACTATATATAGAGAAATCTATAGAGATGTAACGTTAATTATAGTACAAACGGCGTTTCATTTTACGCATTCTTATCGAATCGTGGTTTTTAATATAGCTAAAGTTCCATGTTGCGTCCTCGGTAAGTGCTATCTATGCTGCAAATTTAAATGAAATGGGTTAAGCCGTTTCTGTGTGATTGCGGAAGAGGAAGAAATAACTTTTATTAAATAAAAAAAGGGAGTGGCATTTTTTACCCCTTTGCCGAATCGCGCTCATGAACATGAACTGTAGTTCCAGCTCGGTTAGTACTATCAGTAGAAAAAAAAGATAAAATAACGTTAAGTATAGCATAAAGGGGCGAGGAAACTTACGCCGCTTTGTCGAATCGTGTTCTTATATGTCCTGTAGTTCCACCCTCATTTAGCACTATCTGTGCAGGAAATTTAGTTTGGATCAGCTTAGTCGTTTTTGCTTGATTGCGGAAGTGGCCGGAATATATTTTTTTTTGCTTGACCAACGCTCATGGGATGTCCCCTATAAATGAAATTCATTGTGATTTCGCGCCTTTTTACAATTATAATCCTATATGGCCTTTATATACAATTGATTAGAACTATCTTGATTAAAAACGCCAAGAGAATCGGTTCAACTACTTTTGCGTAATTGCGAAGCATGTAATATAGTAAAAAGAGGCGTGGCATTTTAGGCCTCTTTTTCCAATCGTAGTGTAACAGTCCTATTGTTCCGCAATCCGTTGGTATTATCAATGCTAAAAATTTAATTAAAATCGTATCAGCCGTTTTTGCATTATTGCAAATCATGCAGAAATATTTTCAATTCAATACAAAGGGGCGTGGCATTTTACGCCCCTTCGTCAGATAACGCTCTTATTTAACACATAGTTAGTAATTGCTTAGTACTATCTTGGATTCAAATTTCATCAAAATCGGTCCATCCGTTTTTCGTATATTGATGTCATTAGTGGTGGAATGTAAAAATTGGATTTTGCCACGCCCCTCCACCCACAGACGGAAAATCAAAAATCCGATTTGACAGTGTTACTCGCCAGGCTATTCTGAATATTCCCTGAAAATTTCATCAAGATCGGCCCAGCCGTTTTCGAGTCCATACGGAACATACATACATACATACCCACATACACACATTCATTTTTATATATGGGGGTTCTCGTGTCAACTGACACAACTTTTGAAACCGATGACTTCCGATCGGGATGAAATTTGCACCAAGGTTAGTCCTATTGGATAGTAGTTCAAACACAATTTTTCAACGAGATCGGTCAAGAACTCTCTGAGTTAGAGGGGGTCGAAATTTGACATTTTGGCCAAAGAGGTGTTGATTCTCATCCATGTAACTTCTAACCTATTGCTTTTAGCAAAATGTGTCCCAAAGAGTTTAGATAGCTATTTATTCAGTCTTTAGAAAAAAAAATATAAAAAAAATATAAATTTTTTTTTGATTTTTTTTCTTAAAAATCCAAAACTTTTTTGACTTTTTCCGGTTTTTTGTCCTACGTTCAAAAATTTTTTTTTAAAAATATCTCAAAATTTCTTCGCTTGAGCTCTTCATAGAGCTTGAGACAATCTTTCATTAAAGCTTAATTTGAGCCAAATCCCATCATTTTAACCCGTGGCGCCCTTCGATCAAAGTTTAGAATTTTTGGTGAAAAGTTTTCATAAAGCCAAAAATTTGATCGATTGGCGCCAAGTGTTAAAATGATCAGATTTGGCTCAAATTAAGTTTAAATGAAATATTGTTTCAAGCTCTATGAAAAATTAAAGGCAAAGGAATTTTGAGACTATTTTAAAAAAAAATATTGAACGTAAGAAAAAACCGCCATTTTTTATAAATTTAAAATGGCGATATATCGAAAACCGTTCGACCGATTTTAAAACTTTTCTAATATTCGTATTTGATATTCGAAACTTTGAAACTTTTAAGCTGGAAGCAAAAGAGTGCAAGTAAATTAGATAACGACTATTTCAAACATGTTTTTTTAGGTTTTTACTAGAGCCTTACAACAATCCAAATTTTATAAAAATCGTATAATAAACATCTTATTCGCAAGCACTTAAAGCCTTAGAAAGCAAAATGTGTCCTTATTTAGGGCTAAAGCTATAACCGGTATAAATTTCATTGCAATCGGTCCATTACTTTCTGAATGGCCGAATTATTTCCAAAAATCGATAATAAACCACTGTGCACTATGCAATGTTTGGGGTAAACAAATCTTGTGAGTCGGTCATACATTTGACGGTTTAGAGGTAAAAATTAATGAAGGTCGGCCTTGATATTAATCCCTATAGGACGCTCCATTAGAGCAGTAGACCTGATTTAAAGATTATAAGATTACAATAATTTTTTTTTTTAAATAAACAAAAAAAATAGTAATATTTGTAATCGCACAATCGTACCCGACCACAATCAACCTTTCCGAATCAGAAAGGGATGAAACCAAGAGTAAATTTGGTTAGTTATTTGCTTTTGGTGTCATCCCATTTCGATTTTGGTTGTTGCACTGTGTAGTTGTCGATTTCTTTAATTTATTAAAAATTCAACAAACCGTGAAAATATTTGTTTCCAAATTAGCAAAGCTAATTTTTCAACTCAGAAATGGGTTAAATAAGACTTCTAAAGCCCTTTAAATTTTTAAATGTATTTTGTCAAAGTTTCTTTTAAAAAAAAAAAAAAACTTTTATAGTGTTATTTTATTGCATGCAATCAACACTTGCTAAACTTTTGTTTGCAAAATGAAAATTTGAATTTCCCTTCCATTTGTATGTAGATTTTGAACAATATTTAAATATTTCAGAGTCGCTTTCTCCCCCCAATCACATAAAATCTAACAAACATCAAAAAGATTTGTATTCCCTTACCGCAAAATAACAACAAATTTTACAAGAAAACAACAAAAAAACTAAAAGAAATCCAATTTTTACGAGATGAGCAACATGTTGCTGAGCCAATTGACAACACAATTTACACACTCCCCCCTCAAAAATATGTAAAAAAATAAACTTTAAGCAAATCACATACACGCCACCCACATTTAGTCATTCAAGTATATTGACAATAGAGTGGCACTTTTTTTTTAGTTTTGGGAAGAGAGAAAAATTTATAAAAAAAAGAGGGCACCGCATGTGTTTTTCCGAAGTAAAATCAACTAAATTCAGTTGTGGCCACCATATTCAATTGTGACAAAAGTTTCACCCGATTTTTTGTTGCATCAACTTAATTTTAGTTGGAAATTAGCTCTCGGCAGAGATTCTATAATGACTTATTTTCCTTAAGATGGTAAGTGCTTACCTCCTGCATTACACTCATATCAAACTCATGACTATGTTAGCTGTAAAGTAATAAAAGTGGCCGATGGCACCCTAATTTTCAAGTACAACTTATAAGTAAAAAGCAGTTGTGAATCGCCTGAAGTATCTTTAGCTTGTAAACTTTTATAAACAACGTTGGCATCGATAAGGGTCCAATTGTTAAGGCAGCAGTCAGAGAGTATGAGTACCAGGCACTCGTAAATGTGTTATAACAACAGCTACATTTATTGCATTTAGTTTATTATTTTTTTTATTTTTTATTTTTTTAAGATGCTACTGCTATGAAAACATTTGTTGCTGGCATTTCTGTTGTTCTTTTTAAGTGTTTGTTAAGAATTTTTCAAAAGTTTATTGCTTTAATTATTGAAGCATGCCTTGGGGGAAAGAACTATCAAGTGATGACTTAACTATTAAGTCCACATACATATAAACAATTCATTCATGCACTCATTCATTTACTTCAAGTTTCATATATGCTGTGTTTTTTTATCCTTTTGGATTTTGAAAAGCTAAGCTTTTCTTTATATAAAGTTTATAAGTGAAGAACTTACCCGGTTTTTTGAAATATAATAAATATAATTTCTAGGAAAATCGAAAATAAAACAAGTAGAAGGCGTACGGACATAGCGCCCAAGGTCTTATCGCTCAAAACCGTAAATGTAATATTGGCTTTTTTAAATTGGGCGATATGCACTTGGGCGCTATGTCCGTAACCCCAAGTAGAAAAGTTAAATTCGACTTGGCCGAATCTAAGAATACCCTCCACAATGCCCTTTGTAAGTGGTAGTTAATTTTCTGACGTAAAAATAAAATTTTTGATTAGAAATATTTTATTTTGTACAAAAAAACTTTTTTTAAGTAATTTTTGAAAAAAAAAAAATAATTTACCATTTTTTTTTTTGAGTGTAAAATTTTTTTTGAGTGTTTTTTTTAGTGTAAAAATATTTTTGAGTGACAAAAATACATTGTAAAATATTTTTGTGACTTACCAATGTTTTTAAAACATGTTTGACGTGTTTTCAACACGTGAATTTAAGGTTAAACTAACCTGAAATTCACTGTTTTGCTAATAACTTTTGAACTGCTTGACCTATTTGGCTGAAATTCAACACCAACCAGGCTAAGCGAACGATAAATATATATGCCAAGCTTCAGCAGCCTCAGAATTGCCTTTCTAAAGTTAGCGTGTTTTATACCTCGTAAATTCACGAAAAACCCTTGCCGAAATTCAGTCTTTTGCTCATAACTTTTGAACCACTGCACAGTGGGCCAGCTTTTCAGATTTTTGGGCATAAATAGAATATTAAGTCTGTTTAAAAAAAAGCATCACATAAGAGGGTTGAGGGATCGCTGATCTCAAATTCGAATTCTAAAATTCAACACGCAAAATGGCGGATCCAATATGGCGGACATGTTTTTTAAATTATTAATTTTTTTACTTAAAATTTATTTTTTAAAAGGGATTGGAAGTCGCTGATTACGAATCAAAACTCCAATCTGAAAAATTCAAAATGGCGTATTAAAAATGGCGGCAAATTCTTTTTTATCGAATTATATACGTGGCATGGTTTGGTTGAAAATCTCGATGATAGAGAATTTGAAACAAAAATTTTAAATTCAAAATGGCGAATCCAAGATGGCGGATACATTTTTGAATTTATTGCTTTATTGGGCTCAAAATTACTCTTTGTAAGGGATTAGGGTTCGCTCAAAATGGTGGAAATCGGAAATCATTTTCTTATCAAATTCATTATGTGGTTTGGTTTGGTTGAAAATGTCCATTACAGGGTTTTGGGGGTCTCTGGTCAAGAAATTGACAATTTAAAATGGTGGACATTTTATATGTTGTTTACTTTATTGGTTTAAAAACAATTCCAATACCGTAGATCGATGTTATCATTCGGATCATCTGGAGGCGCTTAGAATTTGGTATACAAAACGCTCGTACAACCGTCCACAACGCTTCCACAACGCTTTTGCGATTGTATTTTTATGACTGGGTAAGTTTAAACTTTGCTTAAGTCCGCTATATCTATGGTTAATTCAAATAAAAGTGATTAAAAAACACACCTATATCCATTTAAAGAATGAGAAATAAAATGTTATTATAAAGTATTTTTGGGTAGTATGCCGTAAGTATGAACAATAATAACCCTTTTGGTTGCATTAAGCTTAAGAAGATATACAAAGGATATAAAATATGGGGTATCTTAGATGTTTTTGGACATTAAAACAAAAAATTAAAAAAAAGTGCCTCCCTCTACAACACATATTTGCGATATAACGGCTTATTTTGTAATGTTGAATTAGTTTTTTTTTTTCAAATCTTAAATTATTGCTAGTGTTAAGCAAAAAGTATAATTTCATATTCCAAGGTAAAATCTAAGATCGATAAAATCGTTTGGTATAATTGTGTCGATGAACGATGAACTTTACTAGATTTTTTGCTACTTCCTATTCCTACACACACAAAAAAAATTTCCAATGAACGATTTTCAGAGTATTTATGAACAAATTCATACAATTTATTAACTTTTTCATAATACTTATAAACTTTTTCATAGTATTTATGAAAAATGTTGAATGTTGTTGAACGATTTTCATAGTATTTATGAAGAAATTCATACAATTTATTAACTTTTTCATAATACTTATAAACTTTTTCATAGTATTTATGAAAAATGTTAAATATTTCTTAAATTTCACATATTATGATTTATTCCTAAGTACTATGAAAAAGGTTATAAGTGTTATGAAAACGTTAATAAATTGTATGAATTTCTTCATAAATACCATTAAAGTCGTTCATTGGATTTGTAGTAAAAATTACGAGTTTTTATGTAATTTTACAAGCTTTTTTAACAATAAAATTGTAAATTTACAACTTTTTGGCGCAATAAAACTTACAAGGAATTTTCCTGAATTTACTAGATTTTTTTTGTAAAATTATCTTGGAAATTTGTAAAATTACGAAAAATAATTGAAAATTACAAAAAAATTTAAATTTTGATCCAAATTTTTTTGTTAAATAGCAAGGAAAACTGTCAAATATTGGTAAAATGGTATTACGAGACTTTTTCTAGTAATTTGACAAGGTTTGTTTTTTTGTTTGTATAAAACTATTTTATTCGTACAAAAGTATGTCCAAAAAAAAAGTCCAAACATTTTCATATCCACCTAATACAATTAAGGATAAAGAAAGTAAACTACAAGAAACTTTACAATACGTGCTTTTAACTTGCAACAAATTATAAAAATATCTAAACAACTTAAAATGTTATAAAGTACCACAAACTTTCACACATCTCAAACATAGTTATTGAAAATTGTAGTGGAACATACGGTTATTATATAATACATGGAGTACATGGAGTACATAGTATGTAGTTCTTATGTGGCTAAATTCTAACACTTGATTATAACATAAAACTTGACAAAACAGGACAGGACAAACCAACCATACAACCATTCATCCAACCAATAGATTGACTCTTAAATATACTCATCTCAAGTTTATTTTCCTTTTGAGTTTATTTATCTTTATGTTCATCAATTTATCACTAGATCGCTTTAATAATAAAAACAAACTTTGTCAATTTTGTTATTTTCTTTAGAATGGTACTCAACTAACACTGCATGGATACAATTTATTTCTTTCTTTTCTAAAGTACACTGTGCAGCAGTCATTATACGACTTACAAATTTTTTTTCGATCTACGAAAATTTGTCAACATTTTTTTTTTTTTTTAAATCACTCTTAACGAAATTCGTTAATTAAAACGAACTTCAATTGGAAAAGATGTCATACATTTACTTAGGTTTTATAAAACCCTTAATATGAAACCTTTTAATTGTTGTACAGTGTTATCCATCCTCTTTAAAATGTTGACCATCTCGAGGATTAGAAAAAAAAAAAAATAAAAAATCATGCAGAAAAACTCTATGACTTTATTAATAGCAACAAAATGTTCAATATGCTTTAACATATTGTACTTATAATAAAAATACATAACAACATTATACACTCTAATCAAAATTTGTTGAAATTTACCCAATTTATAGTAGGAAACTGGACTCCTACTATAAATTGGGTAATTTTACTCTGAATGTGTAAATTAAATAAATTGACCACTTGTGGTCAATTTAAATAAAAAAGAGGTGAATAAAATATAACAAAAAAAAAAAAAAACTCGGCGCCAGCCAGCATCGAACCCGCCACCTTCCGATTTGAAAGTACACTTCTTAACCACTACGCTACGGAAGCTTATACTTTTATCTGGCGTTTTAGTTATTTAACATGTATATAGAATGAAACCAAAATAATTATAATTAAAGCTATAGAAAAGTAAAATATGTATATAAAAAGTTCTTATATAACTATTTTAATTATTTAACTATAATAATATTAATACAATGTTAAAAAAAAAAGTAATAATAAAAAAAAAATTAAAAAAACAATTAAAAAAATTGTTGGACCCGCTGCACGCAAACCTGGCACACTTCAGCTAGGCTATCGTACTAGTTGAGTTGATCGAAGATATAAATTGTATTATGTTTATTTTCTATTTGTAGTTGTTTGGCAATTTTATTTACACATTTGTGTGTAAAATATTTGAATTAACGGATAATATTAATAATTTGCTGTGTTTAATTAGTTTAATTATTTTACGCATTTAGTGTTTATATTAACACATAATGCGTGCTATTCAACAAAAATTTACCCAATTTATAGTAGTAAGTTTACATGCATTTTTTAGAGTGTAGGCCATCTCAAGTTAAATGACCAAAACTCATAAATTATCGTCACAATGAACTTTAAACTTTTTTAAATTATAATTTTTGTATATCCATATCGAGACACTATGGGATAAAATTTTAGTCCAACATAATAAGTACAAATAATTGAAAAACACAACAATAAATTTTATTGCATATTAAAAATTTAAATGTTAAAATTTCGCCCAGTATTTTTGCATGCGCGGGTACAAAAGGAGGGGAAATCCCCCCAGACAAAATTTAAAAAAAAGAGAAAAAAGAAAGAAAAAAGGAAAAAAAAGGAAATTTAAAAAAAATTTTAATGGAAAAAAATTTTAATTTTTTGAAGGAAAAATCTAAAAAGTTTATAGGGAAAATCTGAATTTTTTTAAAGGAAAAATGTGACTAAATTTGGTACAAGAAATGATTTAGACTTTTTCTATTGGATAATGTTTCAGAATCTGAGTCTTCTTCTATAGGAAAAATGTCTCAAAATCTGAAACTTTTTCTATAGGAAAACTGTCTCAAAATGTGGGACTTTTTCTGTAGGAAAAATGGTTCAAAATCTGTGACTTTTTCTATACGAAAAGTGTCTCAGAATTTGATAATTTTCTATAGGAAAAATTTCTCAGAATCTGAAACTTTTTCTATAGGAAAAATGTCTCAGAATCTGAGAATTCTACTATAAGAAAAATGACTCAGAATCTAAGACCTTTCCTGTAAGAAAAAATGTCTCAGAATCTGACACTTTCCTACAAGCTAAATGTCTCTGAATCTAAGACTTTTCCTATAAGCATAAAGTCTCAGAATCTGAGACATTTTCTATGGGAAAAACGCCTTCGAATCTGAGACTATTTCTATAGAAAAAACGTCTCATCTGAGACTTTTTATAAAGGAAAAACGCCTCAGAATCTGAGACCTTTTCTACACCTAGAAAAGTTTTACAGTAACTATTTACGGTTATTCAAAAAGTTTTTAGTTAAAGTTGTTTTAAACGTTTTATCGATTGTTTTTCAATGAAAATAAAATATTGAACGATTTATACAGTTGTTAAAATAGTAAACTACAAAAGTTACGGAAAAATATTTTTATCAGTTAATTTATTTGTGACTGATTATACCGTATAATTTTACAGAAGTACGGTTTTTGTAGTTTGTTATTCAAAAAATTTTATTTTTACTTCACAAAATAAAAAATTGTAAACAGTTAAAATAACTGAAATATCGTTTGTTTTTACGGAATGTCAAGTCATTTATTAACGTTTAAGAATAACTGAAAAAGTATGTTGATTCAACTGAAATATAAGTAGTCCGTTTTTTAAAAGGAAAAACGTTTGTTTTAAACGTTTTTTCAGTTGAATTTACTTACAAAATATTTTGAGTGTATAAAAAAAATTCTCACATTTCGAGAATTTTTCAATTCTGAGAAATTTTTTTATAGAAAAAGTCTCAAATTCTGTCTCAGAATCTGAGACTGTTTCTATAGGAAAATTGTCTTAGAATCTTAGACTTTTTTATGGGAAATATCTCAGAATCTGAGCCTTTTTCTATGGGATAATTGAAAAAAATTTCCCAAAGTCTGTGACTTTTTTTATAGAAAAAATACCAAAAATTTGAGACTAAAAAAGCAAAAGGTCGCAGCATTTGAAACTTTTTCTCATTTTTGTCGAAATGTTGTTAAAAAATCGGCTGCAGTTTTTCAGAAACAACTGCTAAATTATTTGATTTAATAGCTTTCCCATCATTTTTTTTTTTAAAGTATCCTTTTTGTTGGTTGTCCGACAACGTAAAAATTATGATTTTTTTTCTTCGAAGTTAAAAAAAATGTTCCCCCCAGACTCAAAAGCAGTACCCGCCCAGCATTGTTTTTGTGGGACCCCCTTAGGAAGTGGAGAAAGAGGGTAGGTAGGTTCTGAAAATATGTTGGGAGGGAAAAATTAATTGGTGTCGGTCATACATCTTACCCCTCTAAGGGGAACTATGTGAGCGCTACGTGCTGATGTTCTACCTGTTGGTATTGAAAAAATATTTGATGGCGGTTATACATTTAACTCGTCTACACTCAAAATTTAGCGATTCGTTAGCAATTTGTGATTCGGGAATGTGGGCTGCTAACCCTCGTCCCCTAGATTGGTGATAGGGCTGCTATCTACGTGTCCAATCCCACGATGCAACCATGTTTCAGCGGTTATCGCCTACTTTCCTGAGACGTCCTTTCGACCATTCAGGATACATGGTTGTGGCGCCTTCTAACTCTGGCTAGCCTTAAAGCGGATGCTATAAAAGCCATTGCCCGGGGGGTACTTGGTCTAAGACCGGAAGTAGTTAGCTGCTTGGACAGTTCAACAAAGGAATCGTCCTGGCCACTCCCAAGTGAGTGGCAAATCAGAAACTTTCCACCTCTGCGAAAAGTCCCACGCCCTATGCTCCAATGGGAGTTAGAGGAACACATATATATATACACTCAAAATAATAACTCTGTTAAATACTCTATGAAATGACTGTAATCTCAACTCAACAGATATTTGACAGAGATTTCTGTTAAAATACATATTTAAAGAAAATACATTGTATTTTGTTGTGACAAAAAAACAAAGTTTCCTCTGTTATATTACTTTTTACTTTGTAATCTTAATTTTACAGATAATTAACAGAGTTTTCTGCTAAAATACTGATTTAAGCAAAATACTTCGTATTTTTTATAACCAAAAAAGCTTTCTGTTTTGAGTAGTTTTTGTTACCAAACATCAAAATTTTTGAGTAAAAGTTGAAAAAGTAGCAAAAAAAGTTATGAAAAAAATCTTTTCAGAAATCTTATAGAAATTTTACAAAATAACACGCATTTATCTAAACTCTGTAAATTTACAGAGTTTTTTCTGTAAATTTTTTTTTGAATCAAATGCATTTTACAAATATATGTAAATTTACATATTTTTCTTCGCTAAATGGTGGTTTATTTAACCAATATTTTACTAGAAACTCTGTAAATTAACAGTTTTTTTTTGTCCAAATCATTTTACAGAGTTTTAAAGTAAAATTACATGGTTTTCTCTGTCAAAAAGCTTTCATATTTAACCAATATTTTACTATAAACTCTGTAAATTAACAGTTTTTTTTTTTTGTCAAAATCATTTTACCGAGGTTTTTAGTAAAATTACCAAGAAATGTTGTTAGCTGGAAAAGTATGGTGTACTCTGTTAAATTAGCAGAGTTTTTCTGTAATTTAACAGAGTTATTATTTTGAGTGTAGGGGCAACCCTGGACGTAAGAGCGGTGGGATCAAATTTTTATTAAATGACAAAAATAATTTAAATAAAAACAAGTAAGAAAATTACAGTCAGTCAAGACCGACAATATATTATCCTACACCAGTGTTTCCCGGAAAATGGGTCCCAAGATAAAACATGGACCGATTGGATCTATCTTTTGTCAAATCTTTAATAAGTGTTAAAAATACTCGAAAACCGAATTTGAGTGAAATAAGCTTCTTTTTATTGCCAATAAACCGCTTTAACTGAATATCGGGCGAAATTTTTATATGGGGCCTAAGTCCAAAAATGGTCCGATTATAATCACATTTGATTAGGTTATTAAAGTATGCCTTAAACACACACAAACAAATTTTTAATTAAATATTATTTATTTTAATATTCAAATAATTTTAGCGATTAATGTGAATATCGGAATATTGATAATTGCGACCTGTATCGTGTTTACACCGTTAACATGGACAGACGGACGGACAGACGGACATTACTAAATCGACTCAAAAAGTGATTCTGAGTCGATCGGTATACTTGAAGGTGGGTCTAGGGCCAATATTTTGGGTAGTTACAAACATCAGCACAAACTCATTATACCGTGAACCACAGAGTGGTGTAGGGTATAACAAGTAAGAAAATTACAGTCGGTCAAGACCGACAATATATTACCCTACACCAGTGTTTCCCGGAAAATGGGTCCCAAGTTAAAACATGGACCGATTGGATCTATCTTTTGTCAAATCTTTAATAAGTTTAAAAAACACTCGAAAACCAAATTTGAGTGAAATAAGCTTATTTTTGTTGCCAACAAACCGCTTTAACTGAATATCGGGCGAAATTTTTATATGAGGCCTAAGTCCAAAAAATGTTCCGATTATAATAGTGTTTATAAACCGGTTCACCGGTTAACCGAAAAACCGGGTTTTTTCCAAAATGTCGGTTTTATTGCAAAGCGGTTAACCGGAATTAAAAATTTCCGGTGCACCGAAACCCGGTTTTTTCCTGTCGGTTAACCGGTTATTTTAAATACATTCTAAACGGAATATTTTCGCAAATATTAATTGTTTACACTTATTTTTTATGAAATTTCCAAAATTTTTTTGAAAACACCTTGAAAATGCTTGAGAAAGAAAGTCTAAAATAGTTTTTCACTTCAAGAAACAATTTATCATATAGGAATTTTATTTCGAATCAGATAAATATTTGAAATACTCACCGTTGTAAGCGTTTTTTGACACTTTTATGGAAAACTTGATAAGTGACTGTTAACCAGACAGTAAAACAAGCCAACCGGCTTAAAATCGGGGGAACATGAAAAAAAATACTAAACTCCAATTTACTTATAACGAATTGATGTATTTTTTAAAATAAAGCCAATTAAAATTTAATTAAAGTTCTAGTGAATATGCGAAAATAAAGTACATTATTTAAATACCGTTATTTTTATAGGGTAACAGTTGCAAACCTTGATGAAAGAAACAAATATGTTAACTTATGGTATATTCGCTATAGTATTTAATAAAAATTAGCTATTTTCAAGTATTTTTTGGTTTTGTCAGTTAAAGAAAAAAACCGGTTAACCGGTTTTTTTATTCCGGTTTAACCGAGAAAACCGGTTAACCGAAAAAGCTGATTTTCGGTTAACCGAGAAACCGGTTTCCTAAAATGTCGGTTTTTTATAAACACTAGATTATAATCATTAGGTTATTAAAGTACAAGTTAAAAACATACAAACAAAATTTTAATAAAATATTTTTTATTTTTATGAAATTTGAGAGATTTATGTGAATATCGGGAAGGTGGTTTGTATGGGGGCTATAAGAAGAACTAAGCCGATCCCTTTATAATTCGGAATAGTAATTACTAAATAAAAAACACGTTTACCTGCCAAATTTCGAAAGGATACCTATTGTAATTTGGTAATTAGATCCAATTGAGCCAAATTAAAGCGCACCATTATACCCTGTACCACAGAGTGTTGTAGGGTATAAAAATGTTTGGGGACCTCCTTAATGGTTGAAGGTTGAGGGTAGGTATGTTTTAAGAAAATATTGGTATTGAAAAAATATTGAGGGTCTGCATACTCTTGACTCGTCTAGGGGCAACCCTAGGGTAGCAAATTTCATAAAAATGTCATTTTGTATGGGAGCTGCCTTAAGAGTTGGAGATAGGGAGTAGGTTTGTTCAGAAAAAAATTTGGGGTGTAATACTTAATGGGGGTGATTCTTACATTGCACCCCTCTAGGGGTGTTATATAAAGTTATTTGGCCCATTGTGCTTAAGCCATAAAAAACTTATAAAAGTAAAAGTTTAGCAAGGCCATTCAGATAAACAAACATACATTTCCACACAAACATTTAACAAAATTTTCTATTTATCTACCACCATTCGCTATGACAAACTATATCATCTCCATCATTTTGGGTAACTACATATAAAAAAGTTCATAACTTTCCGTCATCATTGTCATTGTCGTCGTTGTTAACATCAGCTAACAGACTCCAAAAAAAAGTTGACCCATCATGACATTAAACCGCCAAATAACTGACACTTTTTGGCTACGACATGAGAAAAACTAAAATTATTTGTACGTAAATTGAGAATGAAAAAAAAAATTTCAGCACAAAAAAATCTGCATGAAATTTATAAAATAGTTGAGTTAACTAAAAAGAAATAAATGACCGAATGAGATGAATAAATAAAAATAGAATAAGTTGAAAAAGCCAACAATAAAAAGTGGTCGTGGAAAATATGAAAAGTGTATTTGGGAATTGTATGCAATTTTTAATAGAAAATTAAGTATATTGTACGAACGGCTTTATCACAAATGCCCTTTGTGGCAATTCTATAACTGTGTTACAGTAAATGGTTATAAAGAATTTTCGGTCATATAACACCGTCCGACAAATTTCAATTTTTGACTTTTCACATGAACCATACCAAAAAATTCTAAAAGTAGGGCTGAAAATAAAATACTGGTGTCTAACAATTATTCTAGATCAATTCACGTTTTCGCGAAAAATGCAAAAAAAAAAACTTTTCACTATAGAAAATGTTCACTCTAGTCAGAAAATGGGGATAAAAAAAAAATCCCGAGTCTCTGTGGCCTTTTAAATCAATTCGCAATTTTCGCGAAAAATTAAAAATAAAAAAAAATATTTTTTAATTATGTTTCACAAAAGAAGTGTGAAATAGGTAAAAAAATTTATTTCTGAGAAAATAATGTTAATAGATATCGTCAGTTTAAGGGGGCAATTTGTCCATATTTCAAATAGTCTCATAGAAACGCGTGAAGTCGTGATATTAAAAGGTTTAAATTTTTTTAAAATGTTCTGCATCAAATTTCACTAGGAGTTGTCAAAGAACAACAGTTCGTGCGATGTTAGCAAAATGCTTAAAAAAGCATTAATTGTAAAGCACACAGAAAAAAATAAAACCAAATATTTGAGTAAATTTTTAATACTATTGAGTAAAATATTACTCAATTTTGCACCAGTAAACGATTTAATAATATTGAGTAAATTTTTAATTGACACAATTAAAAATTTACTCAAAATTTATCTATTAATTATTTTTTTTTTAAAGTTTAAAAAATTTTCGATTTTTTTTACGAAAAAAAAACAAAAAACTTGATTTTTCAAACTTTACCAAACATATTTATGTCTCAAAAACATAGGAAAATTCTATAGAGATGATTACAAACTTTAATATACATACACAAAAAACTATGAACTAAACGAGAATTCAAAAAACTATGAAAGTTTAAAAAAAATTTAAAAAAACTATTAAATTTTTATTAAATTATTTACTTAAATTGTTTCTAAAATTTTTAAGTAAATTTTTAATTGCGTCAATTAAAAAATTACTCAATTTTTGTTTTTAAATTTAAACAAGTGATTATTCAAATTTGTTTTCTCCATATTTTTTTCTGTGCATTATACATTATTAAAAATTACTCAATTTTGCACCCGTAAACGTTTTAATAGTATTGAGTAAATTTTTAATAAAAATTTATTAAATGTTTGAAAAAAAAATTTACTCAAAATTTATCTATTTTTTTTTTTTTTTAAGTTTAAAAAAGTTTTAATTTTGTTAACAAAAAAAAAACTTGTTTTTTAAACTTTACCAAACATATTTATGTCTCAAAAACATAGGAAAATTTTATAAAGACGATTACAAACTTTCATATACGAACACAAAAAACTATAAACTAAACGAGAATTCAAAAAACTATGAGAGTTTAAATAAAATTAAAAAACTATTAAATTTTTATTAAATTATTTACTTAAATTTTTATTATTCGGCGTAAGCCAAGTGTATTTAATTTGTTGTTTGTGTTTTTTCTGATTGAAGAAGAAAATTGTGTCTTCTAAAGATTAAATTAAATGTGGATTTACCCTAGACCATGGTTTCTGTAGCCACTTCTACGTCATCAATAGGCAATTACATTAAATTGATTATTTGATATTTGCTAGAAAAATTCTTTATATGTTTTTTTATCAACAGACTAGCCTGACATGAGCTTAAATTGTTTTTAAAAATTTTAAGTAAATTTTTAATTGCGTCAATTAAAAAATTACTCAATTTATGTTATTAAATTAAACAATTGATTACTCAAATTTGTTTCCTCCATATTTTTTTCTATGCGCTAACTTTCGAAAGACAATCCTGTGACTGCTGAAACTTAATATATATCTTTGGCGTTCTCCAAATCTGGCTGGTATAGATCTTAAGCAAAATCCATCCAGTGGTTTAAAAGTTATAAGCAAAATCCTGGACTGTGATCATGTAAAATGAGTGTCGTCTATCGACGATTGAACGATGAAGATTTTTTGTTGCTTCACGTAAGCACATCACTAACGTATCGTTTCGAACATAATTCGAAGACGATGAATGAAAATTTGACGTTTTGTTTTGTTTTTATTTTCGCATTGTTATTATTTCTTGCAAAATAAAAAAATTATCAAAAAACTATTAATTATCAAAAAAATTTAAAACAAATATTACCAAATTCGTTAACAAATTAATTTAGCAGTTGCTATTGATATAAGTGTGATAAATTAGTGTATATTAAACTCAATTTTAGAATTTGGTTTTTACACCCCTACATGCATATGTTAAATGCATCCAATTGGAATGTGTGTGATAATTATTTATTTAATAATTTTAAAGATTTAATGTGAATATAAGTGAATATACACTCAAAAAAATAAACTGTTAAAACGCCTGGTAAAATGCCTTGTAATCCCGTTCTACCAATATTTAACAATTTTCCTTGTTTTTAAACAAGAAATCTTGTACTTTGCTCAAACGAGAACTACAGTTTTATTGGTAATTCTACAAGTTTATTTTCGAAATTGTATTCTACCATTTTTAAAGGTTATTTTACAAAAAAAACCTGTAATTTTACAACATAGTTTTTATTACGAGGATTCTAGTTGAATTACAAAAAAAAAAAACGTTATTTTAAAAAAAATTATGTTATACGAGGATTTATGTTCTTTAACAAAAAAAAACAATTTTTTTTTTGTAATTTTTTTTTTATTGAAAAATATTTAAAAAAAGTTGACAAAATTTAGAAAAATTTATCACGAGGATTCTAGTTAATTTACAAAAAAAACAGTTATTTTACAAAAAATAATTTTATTACGAGAATTTATGTTTAACAAAAAAAAAATTGTGTAAATTTACCATTTTGGTTTGTAAATTTACCATTTTTTTAAACATATTTACCATTTTTTCTTGTTAGTTTACCATTTTTTTTTTATTTTTCCGGTTTAAAAACAATATTTTTACCAATAAAATTGGTTATTTTACCAATTTTTGGCGCATTCCAAATTACGAGGAAATCCTCGTAATTTTACGAGAATTTTACCTACCTCGTATTTTACGAGAATAGCTTCGTAAAATCACGAGATTTTTTGGTAACTTTACAAGGTTTTTTTTTTGAGTGTATTAAATAAAATCGTTGTAAAAATGGCTTTTCAAATATTTTTTTATATTAAAATGTATTAAAGGTGTTACAAACCGAGTGTTAAACTTTAACTGCTCCCCCATATACTGAAGCATTAAAAAATAGCTAAATGTAAAATGTTTATTTTATTATGTTTTTAACAGTTTTTTGAATGGAAATCATTATTTTTTTAAATAAAAGTATAAAATAATTCATTAAATAACAATTTCGTTTTTATTTAAGCAAAAAACTGTCCAACACGACACCTATTTTGATGTCGTTTATTTTAAGTCGATTAAACGATTCTCGTTAAACGATTTTGAGCTTACGTGATGCTAAAAATCGTCAAAAAGACGATTTCGAACATACGATTTAAGAAAAATCGAGTTAAATGAAGCAAATGCATCGTTTTGACGACGTCGATACATCATTCTCACTTTACGTGATCATAGTCCTGACTTCACCTTTAATTCAAGTGTTAAAAACCCGTAAAACAAGTTTTAAAAGCATTGGTAACTTACCAATGCTTTTAAAACTTCTTGGTAACTTACCTATGCTTTTCAAACTTGTTTACCAATTAGTTAGTCAAAAAAATATTTTACAACGTATTTTCGTAGTTTTCCCAGTTGGCAAAATAAAATCACACTTGATATACTGCTGACTCTCCCTTTATAAAATCGCTGACATCTTCATACAATTTTTCAAAATGTCCCCAATGACATATCAGCAGTTGGTCAGCAGTGTCTACCAGTATCGGTGGCCACCAACAATTCGTTTAAACAACCGCTGACCAACTGCTGACATGTCATTGATGACATTTTGAAAATTTGTATGAAGATATCATGACATGTCAGCAATTTTATAAAGGGTGAGTCAGCAGTTTGTTAGGTGTGATTTTTTTTGCCGACTGGGTTGTCACTCAAAAATGTTTTTACACAAAACAAAAGAAAAATTACGCTCAAAAAAAAAATTGTACACATTAAAAAAGGTACACTCAAAAATTTTGTATATATTGTTTTTTTTTTTTAAATTTTACAAAAAAAAAGTTTTTTACTCAAAATAAAATTTTTGTAATCAAAATTGTTAATTTTTATCACGTTAAAAAATTTTTCTTTCTTTTTCTTTTTTTAATTATTTTAAAAAATTTTTAATAAAATTTTTGGGGAATCGATCCCGCAATCAACTACATTCTAGCCAGACACTCTACCCATCGTGCCAAAGTCACTTTATACAAACATGTTTTTATATTTCTACATATAAATAATTTTTTGAATTTTTTTTCTACAAAAAAATAACCAACACGAGTAGGTAAAAACTAATGACTTTTATGCCAACAATTTAAGAAAAAAAAAAAAATAAACTACACAAATCATTAAAAATTAAAGATGAATCACTTATTTTTACTTACAGAACAAAAATAAATGAAATTGAATGCTAATGAAAGTCTTTATTTTTTATGTTGTTATTTTTTAAGCAAAGAACAGAAATAGTCATTTGAAAAAACTGAACATTTAACAAATGTCTTTTAAAAACGACTAACGTAATACTTTTTAAATAAACTACAAACAGTTAACGACATAATTTTTTATGTGAAAGATCAATCTGTACTGTGATGAGATCAAAATGTACTCAAAAGTTCATTCTTTCGTAAAGACTTTTAAAACCACACTTTAAAAAAAAAATACCTACTATAAATTGGTGTAAATTTCAACAAATTCAAATAATATGCCTAAAACTGCTTCATTTACAAGTTGTCTCAGTGTATATATCATTATTCTTTCAAATACATACTACGAGCATATCCTGGTCATGAGCGTCAGTCACTTCATGCGCTTTGGGCAATGTTGTCTTTGACACGATTTACTACAAATTTTTAATATAGTAAAAGTTATTTAATTTTTTTTTTTTTTTGAAAAACTTTTCATTTCTACAAGGACAATTTTACTATGTAGTATATCTATCATCCACTTTTTGTAATATTAAAAACATATATTTGGTTTTGTCTTTTTTTTTTCTTAGTCATCCTTTAACTTGGGCTGCCTTTTGCAAAAATAATCTAACAGAGTTTGTTGTGACGGAAATTAGTTTCTGACCTTTGGGGATGTACAGGAAATTATACGATGACTTGTTAATTTTTTTTTTTTATACTTAACATTGCTTTATTTTTGGCGTTGCCATGCAAAAGTGTTTTGGAAAATAAGAGGAAATAAAATACAAAAATGTTAAAAACTTGAGTAAAAATGTAGCTGACATATAGAATTGAATTATGAATTTTTAAAAAGGGGAAATTTCAGAAATTTGATCAAAAGTAGAGTTTGCAAATAATCGAGATATTTCATAATCGCGATTACGATTAAAAAAATTGCCGTTAATCGCGATTACGATTAATCGAATTTTTTAAATAATTTGAGTTTCAATAGCTTAAAAAATATCTTTTGAAATTTACATTTTATAACGTATTTTTTAGAACAAAAGCTATTATTTTTAAGAAATAAAATTAAAAGCATTTGAACTTTTCCAGTAAAAATAATTTGTGATTTTGGCACCACAGTCTCTTTTTTTAAGTTAAGTTTTAAGTTTTTTGCTAAGATTTTTTTTAAACTTATAATTAAAATACTTTGTTGATTAAATTTCACACATACTTTAATTTTTGATATCTTCAACACTTTTTATATGATCAAAAAGATTTTTGGAGAAAATTACAAGATTTTCTTTCATCTTTATTGCGCTTAAATAAACTCTACAAAGAGTATTTCAATCAGGTCTTAATAGCTCTTTATCTTTGCTACTAAAGAGTACTGTGACTGATTTGGATTCGCTTTTTGTATCATGATTCCTTTCCAAAAGCTGCTTCCAGTTTACCAAAATTTTCTGCGGGGTCGTGTCGGAATACCTGCCGATGGCCATTGAAGAGCTTATTGTGAGGAAATTTATTTAAAAAAATTACAATGCATCAAAGTATGAAAAAATTACATTTTTTTTACAAAATTTCATGTCCAAATTTTTTGACCAAAGCCTTTGATTATATTTTAAAAACAAAACTCTTTAAAATTTACTCACAATCAGATCAGAATTTAAAATTTATTTTAAATTTGAATGACTTTTACGAGAAAAATAAAGAATAATCGTAAACAAGTTAAATGAATAATGGGCCAACCCATCAAAATTTTCCGTTCTACTTAACATTCCAGAATCAATGATTTTTGTTTGAAATTGTCCCGGAAATAATCGTTTTTAAGACTAATTTCTTTTTTTTTTACCAATAATTTTAATAGAAACTTCAAAATGGGTTTAAAAAAAAATTTTAACTGATTTAAATTCGTTATAAAAATAGTGTATTTCAAGAAAATTTTTAATCGTAATCGCATGATTTTTTTGTCGATTACGATTACGATTAATTGGTGCGATTAATCGCGATTACGATTACGATTTTAATCGTTTTGCAAACTCTAATCAAAAGGGTGTCATGTTAAAATGATCGGATTTGGCTGAAATTAAGTTTAAATGAAATGTTGTCTCAAGCTATATGAAAGGGAAAGAAATTTTGAGCTTTTTTAAAAATTTTTTGAAAGTAGGAAAAAACCGAAATTTTTTGCAAATTTAAAGTCTTAGACATAAAAATTTTCCAAGACGTTTAAAATCGGAAGTAAAACTTTTTTGCCATACAAAAACGTGCCACTCTAATGTCGCAGATAGTTGTAACAAAATATTTTTATGCAATCGACGAAATTCGACGAAAGTAATTTTTCGTGCCACCCTAATACACCAATACCCGGTTTTCCTCTCTAATTGGTACCGGAGAAACGCGACGCAAACCGAAGTACAATTTCTCATCCCATTTCGTTTCATATTTTTAGCTGAAAAAGTAAAAAGTAAAAACGCGACGCAAACCGGAGTACAATTTCCCATCCCATTTCGTTTCATATTTTTAGCTAAAAAAGTAAATTTTCGAAAAAAAGATTTTTCAATTAAAATGAACTTAAACTGGTAACCAGTATACAATCTTCTCATATATTAGACTAAAACAGGAAATCCCCATACATCCATTATATTTATGTTTAAAAATAATTATTCTGTGCTCGAATTTTGCACTTTTTTTGAAGAAGCTGGGCACCCTACTGGTAAAGATAATTCGAATACGCTGAATTCAAAGATGCTTGCGTTTTTCGAAGTTAGCGCTAGAATTCGCGATAATCGCGATTTAAAATTTTGATGTTCATGTACAATAAAGACGATATTTTTTAACTTTTGCGATAATTTTTAAATTTAAAACCATTCAAGTCTGTTACACTAACATAACAAACCATGATACACGTGAATTTTTTTTTCGCGAAAAACATTTTTTGTTTGCGAAAAATTTTTATTTTCGTGAAAAAATTGGTTCAATACAAATATTTTTATACAGTAGAATCTCGCAAATTAGAACCACTTTGTTCCTCGGGTAGTTCAAATTTCTGAAAAGTTCTAATTTCTGGACATTTTTTTTTCAAAGAAAATGATAAAATAATAATAAAAATAGTTACGACTGCTTTATTTTAACATAAAACTATCTTTTTGTTAATATTAAATTACTATAACACATTAAATTTGTAAAAAAACACTTTTAAGGGCTTTGAAATGGGAAATAACAGGCGTTACATCGATTATATCATCGTCACTGCTATTTGATCCGTCATTAAACTAATCGTCATTCCATTTTTCGATTTCTCTTACACTTATGGAGTTGTGAAAATAAAAACAAAAAAAAAAGTCCAGAAATTAGAACCACTGGTTCTAATTTTAGAGCGTTAAGTACATACAATTCGGGTTTTCCCCTATTTAGTTAAAAAAAACTATAAAAAAATATTTGGTAGTGTAAATAAAAACAAAAAAAAAAAAAAACTTCCAGAAATTAGAACCACAGGTTTAATTTTTGAGCGTCCAATACATTAAAATAGCCGGTTCTAATTTCTGGACAGTTCTAATTTGTGAGAGTTCTAATTTGTGAGATTCTACTGTATATGGTTTTTGAATTGAGAAAAGTGTGAAAAAAAATTTTAATTTTTCTAAAAATTTAAGACATCCTGGTTTGTTTCTTACTAGTTTCATATTATCCAGTTATAATAATCTTCAGAAAAACTTTTAATGTCAAATTTATTTAGTTAATAGTCAATAAAACTCTATATGTGAAAATTATTTACAGACCGCAGCCGACAAGGATTGAACTCATTATCATCTGTAATACTTTGCTATTAACTGCTTGTAACGTACAATCACTCTAGACCGATACGCCAAGTAGGCTGTTTAGCAAGTATCAACTAAATCTGATTTTTTCAATTCGAGTGTGGTTGTTGATGTTGTTTTTTCTCTAACAGAAGACTTGTTATTGTAATTATGTGTAAACAAACTTTTTTTTTTATTTTTAGTAATCGTTATTCTTCTTCCTCTCCTTCATCAATTCTGATCTAAGTACTTATTTTTGCAAACATTGCCAGACATGGTCTATATTTTAGACACAAATGTTAGGTGTTGCCATTTTTCCAAAGATACTGATTATTGCCACTTAGGGCGACTTATAGTCGTTATATTTAAATTATTGTTTCTGTAAAGACAGTCGAGCTCAGGCTCTAATTATAATTATGTATTATAATTTTTTGATTTGTTATATATGGTTTTTGAATTGAGAAAAGTGTGAAAGAAAAATTTTAATTTTTCTAAAAATTTAAGACATCCTGGTTTGTTTCTTACTAGTTTCATATTATCCAGTTATAATAATCTTCAGAAACTTTTTTAGTTTGATATGAATTTACGACAGCCATCTGGTAAAGCTAGTTCGTGTTCACTAAATCCTGTTGTAATATCAGTTTTTTCAAAGTTCGTGTTAGCGATATTCGCGATTAATTTTTTTTTTAAGTAAAAACAAACAATTTTTTTTATGTTATTTAGAAAATTGCTGAATTTTTATCGTCTAAACTCCATTGAGTGCACAAAACAAAATAATTTTATTCGCGGAAATTTTTTTTGCAAAATTTGTTTTTCAATTTTTTTTTAATTTGCTATAAACCCAGCAAAAACATGGTAATGAGTTGTGAAAAGTAATCATTACCAAGCACATTATTTATAATGAGTACCCATTACCAATAACATTATTTTAAGCCCAAAAGTAACTACTTTTGAGTAATATGTTAACAAAGCACTTCTAAGTATTAATATCTCCTTGCACTTGCAGTTTTTAACCTTTACAGATCAATTAACTTAAAAAGTAATTAAAAACTCAATAAAATTTACGTATTTTTTAAGTTTTAGTAAAAACAAGTTAAATTTTAAAAGTTTTAATTAACTAATTATTTAACTTCTTATTGGTAATGGGTTTTTACTCCTTATTTGTAATCCGAGGCAGTAACTACTTATTTATCTCCATACTCTTCACTAGTTATTTTTGTCTCACGCCCTTGTTAAAATAATTAGTGTTTCATTCAATAAGTAACTACTTATTAACATCTGTTTCGGATTACAAAACCCATTACTAGTAATGTCAATTTTTGCTGGGAATTTATGAAAATGAGTTGAATACGATACATTTCAGACCGAAAATTTTTTGGATTTTTTTTTCGCTGATTTTTTTTTCGGAAAAAAATGTTTTTGTTTGCGAAAAAAAACAATGCGTTTTCTAAATTTATATTTAAAAACTATCCCAAAAGCATTACAAAATTAAATTTTTGTAGCACCTACACTCAAAAAAAAAACTGTAATGTTAGCAAAAAAAAGCTTGTAAACCTACAAGAAAATTTGCTGATTTTGAACCCACAATTTTTTTGCTAAAGTTAGCAAAAATGTTTTGCCAATAATTAGTTAACTGATTTTTTTTTTTAACTTAGTTCATACACATTTGAGGACCCCATTGGGTTCGGATCCAATAGGTCCAGACCCCGATGGGCCTAGACCTAGTTGGGTTGCTCAAAAATCGTCATAGTTTTTGATCCAAAATTTGTGTCCGTTTCGCTCTACCTTGCTTAGTTTTTGAGATACGTGATTTTAGGGGACCAGTGGGGTCTTGAGAATTAAAAAACTCGATAACTTTAAAAATATTACACGGAGAGCTTTTGGTTATTTTGCGGTCTTGTTCTACGTGTTGAGAGCTACAAAAATTCTTTTGGACTTTTTGTTGTGTCGGAATATTTACCGAGATATGAACATTTTAAAATTTTCGGGAATGCTAAATTTTTCGAAAAACGTCTAGCACAATTGAATACAGCGTACCCAAATTAGCTTTACCAGAGGGAGCCCAGCTTGTTAATTTTTGCGACTACACTCAAAGAAAAATGCTTCATCATATTGGTGATACGGTTTCATCACTTGCTGTCATCAATTTTGATGACAAATTTCTTCATATTGATGAAGCTTTTCTTTAATATGATGAAAAATGTCATTGAAATTGAAAAAACAAGTGATGACACATTTCATCATATCATCAAAAAGTGTCATCAATATGCCTTTCAAATGTTTTTTTTAAATAATTAAAATAATATTAAAATAAATAAAACTATTGAATAAATATATTAAAAAACAAGTAAAAAAATTATAGTCGGTCAAGACCAACCATTTAATACCCTTCACCAGAGTTTCCCGGAAAATGGGTCCCAAGTTCAAACATGGACCAATTAGATATATATTTTGTCGAATCTTTAATTAGTCTAAAAAACACTTACAAAACAAATTTGAATGAAATAGGCTTCGATTTGCTGCCAATAAACCGATTTAAGTGAATATCGGGCGAAATTTTTACATGGGGCCTAAGTCCAAAAATGGTCCGATGGTAATCAGATTTCATACTGTTATTGAATTACGCGTTTAACATACATAAACAAAATTTTAATTAAATATTTTCCTTTTTTTATGAAATTTGAGAGATTTATGTGAAAATCGGGAAGGTGGTTTGTATGGGGGCTACAAGAACAACTGGTCCGATTCCTTCAAAATTCGGTTTGTGGGATAAGATACCTATCATAATACTGCTGTAAGAGTCATTTAAGCCATAACTAAGGAGGACCTTTGTATGGGGGCTAGGTCTAAATATGGACAGATTTTTTCCAATTTCAATAGGCTTCGTCCTTGGGCCAAAAGAGGCTTAAGTTTCAAATTTCAAGTCAATTGATTAAAAATTGCGACCTGTATCGTGTTTACACCGATTACATGGACAGACGGACAGATGGACGGACGGACATCGCTAAATCGACTCAAAAAGTGATTCTAAGTCGATCGGTATACTTAAAAGTGGGTCTAGGACCAGTATTTTGGGTAGTTACAAACATCAGCACAAACTCATTATACCCTGTACCGCAGTGTGGTGTTGGGTATAAATATAAAAAAATATTGGTGGATACAAAAAAAAGATGAAAGTTTTTAAAAATTGGAAAATAACAAACAATTATAAGTAAATAAAAATAAATTAAATAAAATCAAATAATAAAAACAAAATTTATTTTTTTATTTTTTTTCTTATTTTTCAAATAAAAAAAATGTTATTGATGACACCGCTTCATCATATTGATGATAAGTTACATTGGATGAAAAATTGTGTAACATTTCATCATATTGATGTAACTTTTCATCAATATGAAGAAGCTTTTTCTTTGAGTGTAGCACAGTGTTATTAACTACGCAAATCGAAGAACTGACGACACAAGTACGAAGCCATGATACGCAAACTGAAACAAAAACGACACAACTTCGAAACGACACAAACCGAGGTATTGGTGTATATTAGTTTGTCATTCGGTTTGTACTATCTCAAAATATCGGATCACAAGCAAATTTATTGGACTTTGGACTGGACAACGTCCGTGTTAATATTGACCCTAAAAGGAAGTCAACAAAAACGAAAATCGGTCAACCCTAATATTTATGTACTCGG
Organism: Pegoplata infirma; assembly: GCA_963921195.1. Taxonomy (NCBI): domain Eukaryota; kingdom Metazoa; phylum Arthropoda; class Insecta; order Diptera; family Anthomyiidae; genus Pegoplata; species Pegoplata infirma. The sequence continues at coordinate 42,283,601 of OY992540.1, read as the reverse complement.
CCAAGTCGAATTAACCTTTCCTACTTGATTTATGTTTTCGCCAGTTTGGACGCATTTGAACAAAAATTCTGTATGAACAAACGTACAAGGGTGCCAATTTAATGGCATTGACGCGATTTTTCTCATAAAATTACGTTTTTATACCCTGCGCTTAAAAGGATTGCTCTTTACCGATTGCTCTTCAATTTATATAAGTACCGAAAACCAAGATTAACCTGATATCTCTTAGAGGTTATCTCGGCGCTTTAAAAACGGGTTACCGCCTTATGAAAAATAATGGCATTCGGGAAAATCTTAATAATAGCCGAACTGACAGGAATTTCGTCAAAAGCAAAACACGTGTCGGCTTAGACTTAATAAAGAATATTTTATAGCATATGAATTTGGGGATATAGCTTTGCTAGATATAGGTTCAGCCGTTCAAAAGTTTTGAGAAAAAATGTAGAGGCACATCGACAATTTTGGTAAATTCTACATAACTTAAAGTACATACCCAGCAAAAAAAAACATTACTTAGAACAATGATAAAAAGGACTTCTACTGCTTCTGGAGTAGAGAATATCTACTGAATATCTCATTACATTTTCATATAGTTGTCGCAGCAAGTAAGTAGTTGTTTCAACTCGTTTTTCAGTACATATGAAGTGGTCTTCATACTATTCTATAACTTTGAACTTTTGAGTATACTTATTAACCACTTCATTGCGAATGCATAATATTGTATATTTAAGAAGTGATTAAACACTACACTCAAAAAATTATGTTAGTAAAATCAACTGAAAACGTCAGTTAAAATAACTACTTTGTAAGTTGTGTTGAGATCAACTACTTTTTCAGTTAAATCAACTAACAATGTTAGTTATTTTAACTGACAAAAAAACAACTGACTTATGTAGTAAAAACTACTAACATTTGTAGTCAAAACAATAAAAATGTAGTAAAAATAAAATAACAAGCGCGGGTACAAGGGGGGAAGGGGAAATTACCCTCCCCCCCGCAGACCAAATTTCAAAAAGAAAAAAAAAAAAGAAAAAAGAAAGAAAAAGGAAGGAAAAGAAAAAAAGTAGGAATCGCATACGACTCGTTTTAAATTAAACGACTCGTTTTAGCTCATCATTCGATTACCATATAGTGTCATTTCGTTGTAATGGAATAAATACTAAACGAGTAGTTTAATTTAAAATTAAAAGACGTGTATGAGAATACGGGATTATAGCGCATTTGCATTGCTATGGTAAAACACGGTTTAGTTGAAACATTGATTTATGATTCGTTTAACCATATATTTTGATAGCAAGAAACATTAGCCCTGTTTTAGCATAACCGTTTATATTTTAACAATAAAATTTAAAATTTTTTTGGCACCACTTTTGTTGAATGTCAAAGTTTATTTAAGCAAACACGGAAAAAAACATTTTATTTTCAAATGCGAACTTGGCTTCACTTTTTATCGAAACTTAAATTTAATGCCAATAATTATACAAGTTAAAAATAAGCGTGGATAGTTTAAAATTTGTATAGGTAAGCGTATATACGGTTATGCGAAAACAGTGCTATTGCTAAAACCGAGTTCATAATAGTCATAAACTTGGATATTACCAAAAAAAAGCTGTAGGAAAAAGCTATAGAAAACAAAAAGCAAACCTAATATTCTGAATTTTCATGATATTTCCTTACTATACGTAAGAAGCTTAATATAATTTATAAATACATTCCTTAATTGAATTATTTCATGTCATTTTTAAATATAAAGCATTTGTAAAATAACCAATTTTTATTAAATTATTATTGATAATTTCCAAATTTTTTAATGAAGTTTTATAGTGGAGATTTCTTTAGTGAGGAAGTGCATACTAATGTCTATATTTGGAAATGGTGCAAGCCATAATTTATGACATTATATATCAATTTTTGGAAGTTGTTTAAAAGTATCTCCATTTGAATAATAAATCAGGGGTTAACTGCTTTTTTTGGAGTAATTCAGAAGTGGTTTGATTTGGACTACTTCCTTTATTTTTTGCTGGGTAATGCTTTGATTCGGCTTTATATTGACATATGTGAACAGAATTAAAGGAAAGGTATTTTAACAACTACAATCATATTTGTTTACCCCAAACAATTTTTTTCGGGGTTTTGTTCACCAAAAATTGTTTTCCTCAGAAATTTGTTCAAATATTTTTTTTAGAAAATAAACTTTTTTACATTGTGGAACCTCCACTCAATACTTCAGCAAGGTCAAATTTAGCTTTTATACTGGGTTTTTACTATTTTTACCCGGGGTTAAAAATTATTCTAAGAAAATACATACAAAAATTTAAATCAAAGAATTTTTATTTATGATAATCAGCTTTCGGTCTCCATCCGACGGTATGTGTCTTTGTGTGCAGGAGCCCGTAAAATGTTTATGTGTTGGTGTTAAAAAGGATGTTGTTACCCATTGTTGTTTGTCGTAACGGAAGTTTAGTTGTACCATAATTGTCCTGTAGCTTTCAATAAAAGAAATACAACACAATAACCTTTTTAAAAACCTACTAAATTTTGGATATTTTGTTAAAAAAAATAAATTTATACGTACACAGAAAAAAACGAATTGTTATATTGACCCCCATATTTGTGAATACAATTAACTTTTTCACAGAAAGTGCTCCTATACGGAAATTTGTGATATCAACTAACGTTTGTAAATATTAATTGTTGAAAAAAAATTTAAAAAAAATTGATAAACGAGTTTGTAATAGTTCTCTAAAATTATTATTTGTATTGACAAACGTACAAAATCTTAAATTTTTTTTCAACAAAGAAATTCAACAAACACAAACACAATTTGTTGATCTGACAAATGTAAAAAATCTTATTTTTTTTTCAACAAAGAAATTCAACAAACACAAAAACTATTTGTTGACATGATAAAATAATTTTGAAATAAAATTACTTGAGTAAATTTGTTGAAAACAAAATCGATATTTTGTATTATGGACTAACTAGCGGCCGTTTTTACTAAATGTTTGGTTGATACCATGTTTGGTTGATTTACAATCGATGTTTGTTGATTTAAATTTTACGATTTTATTTTCTGTGTAGGTAATAAATTGGAATTTTTCATTACAACAAAATTTAGGAATTGTTTTTTAATTTTGTTTTTGGTATTCTTGCTAAAAACTTGTCTCTGTCATATCGTATTAATTAATTTTTTCATACTATAAATTTTTAAGGTTTTTTTGTTGGCTTATCTCTTTGCCCAGATTTACAAACAAATCAAATCTAGAGATGATAAATAATATTGTCAATTTCACAAAGAAAAAGAACCAATTTAAAATTTACTTTTTTGTGATTTAGGGACCTTAGATATTTTAACAAAGGTACCATAAATATTTTTTACGAAAATATGTTAACTTTGGGTGTATTTTTTTGAAAACATAGACCTACGATATCCATATGATTACGAAATAATCTTTATTTAATTTAAGTCGACACATATTTTTGCCCTAGACGATATTCGGGAATTATTTGAATTTTCCTGAACGTTCACATTGTTTCATAAGGAGGTAACGAAATTTTTAAACACTGATATGGTCGATAAGTCGAGACACCCCAACCTTAAAATCGTCTCTTTCATATATATTTTAAGTTTCAGGCAGATCGGTTCATAACGGTTAGAAAACTTCCCTTTTTAGTTAAAATGAACTCTGTCGAGATGAATTTTTTATAAATAATAAACTTATTTCGAGGACCAATGGCCTCAAATACGGATCTATATTCCCACAGATTTTTGTATACCCTCCACTCTAAAGATTTAGGGTATATATAACTTTGCCATTTCGTTTGTAACACCTCGAAATATTGGTCTAGACCCCAAAAAGTATATATATATTCATGATGCACGATCGATATTTAGTCGATATAACGATGTCCGTCCGTCTGTCTGTAGAATACACGCTTACTTTCGAAAGACTTTACTAAGACTTCTGAAATTTGGGATATACGTTTCTAATTTATATGGTTAAGTTGGTATTGCATTCCAGCAAAATCGGTCAAGTGGTTGAAAAATTATAAGTAAAAGAGTGAAATTCCGCAAGGGTTTTTCGCGAATTTACAAGTAAAAAACACGCTACTTTCGAAAGACAATCCTTTTACTGTTAAAAATTGCCATACATATTTCTTTGTCGTTCCCCAGGTCTGGTTCATATTGAATTTCAACAATTTCGGTCCACTGGTTCAAAATTTATAAGCAAAACCCTAATTTTCAGATCGGTTTCACCTTAAATTCACGTGTTGAAAAATTGTTTTAAGTGCATTCGTAAGTTACCAATGCTTTTTAAAAATGTTTACCAATGGTAAGTCAGAAAAATATTTTAAAATATCTTTTTGTCACTGAAAAATATTTTACTCTAAAAAAAAAATTACACACGAAAAAAACTTAGTCAAATTTTTATACCCTCCAACTACAGTATGGGGGTATACTCACTTTGTCATTCCGTTTGTAACACATAGAAATATCGGTCGGGGACCCCATAAAGTAAATATATTATTGATCTATGATCGATTCTAAGACTTTTCTAGAATGTCCGTATGTCCGTCCGTCCGTCCGTCTGTCTGTATAAGACACGATGCAGTCCAAAATAAAAGAGATAGACTCGTTATGTTTGGCAGGAATATGTCTTTTGGTCCTAGGCAGTTTAAGTTCGTAAATGGGCAAAATCGGATCAGGGGGAAAAAGTTCCCCCTTGAAGAACTTAATTAACCTCTGAAAAACGCCATATTTTCACAGATTTTTCTATATTTTTGTTAAGCAAATGAAACAATTTGATGTCAGAAAAGTTCAAGGTCATGCACTTGGACTTAAGAAATAAAAAAAAAATCGTTTTTTTTGCCCGCCCCCCTTTTGTGGGCGTGGATATTTAAATTGTTTTTAAATAATGATAAAATTGTATAACTTTTGCTCAAAAAGCATAGTAAATGAATTTTTAAACATTTACCGCATAGGGTTATGTGTCCCCCAATGACCGCCCCCCCCCCAAAACAAAAACGCCCCTGCAATTTTTTTTTTTTATTTTTTTATATGTTGGAGGGTATTATAGATTCGGCACAGCCGAATTTAACACTCTTACTTGTTTTTTTCTCAAAAATTTCTTTCAAAAATTTGTTAAATTTTTTTTTTCACTTCAGAAAATTTATTACCACTTCAAAAGGGCATTGTGGAGGCCAAGTCGAATTTAATTTTCTACTTATTTTTTATTATACCCTACACCACTCTGTGGTACAGGGTACAATGAGTTTGTGCTGATGTTTGTAACTACCCGAAATATTGGTCCTAGACCTACCTTCCAGCATACCGATCGACTCAGAATTACTTTTTGAGTCGATTAAGCGATGTCCGTCCGTCCGTCTGTCCATCTATCAGTTTAAGCACGATACAGGTCGCAATTTTTAATCAATTGGCTTGAAAATTGAAACTTAAGTATCTTTTGGCTCAAGGACGAAGCCTATTGAAATTGGAGAAAATCGGTTTATATTAAGACCTAGCCCCCATACAAACGCCCCCTTTGGATTAGGATTAAATGACTCTAATAACCGTATTATAATAGATATCGCTTTGAAATTTTACAGGTAATCAAATATTGTATAAACGAATCATCGTTTATACAATGTAAATATGTAAATGTAAATATTTGATAAAAATTTTATTTTTAGGTGTTAAGCGTGTACTTTAGTAACCAAATCAAATCGGAATATAATTGGACCATTTTTGGACTTAGTCCCCATATAAAAATTTCGACCGATATTCAGTTAAATCGGTCTATTGACAAAAAATAAACCAATTCCACTAAAATTTGATCTGTGTGTGTTTTCTACACTAAATAAAGATCTAACAAAAGACAGATCTAATCGGTCCATGTTTGGACTTGGGACCCATTTTCCAGAAAACACTGGTGTAGGGTATCATATGGTCGGTCTTGACCGACTATAACTTTCTTACTTGTTTTTTTTTTATATCAAATCCCAATTATTTTTTGTAATGCAGAAAAATACTTGCTTGCTTTTCACTTTCAAATAAATAGTACATTTACCAAATAGTACATTTTTACCATCTTAATCAACACTTAGACAAAACTAACCTACCACATTTAAGTGTTGGAGACAAAACAATTTGTTGTATGAAGCAAAAAAAAATGGAAATAGTAACAAGAAATGAATATGTTTGCATGACCTTAATTTAAGATCATTTACTTTGAAATTCTACTGGGATGTTGTATAAACTTTAAACCTCTACATAAATCTTACAGTGGTCATTACAGACTGCAGGGCACAGTGTGACAAATGTATTTTTTTTTTTTTTCTAAATCGCTGCAGAAGATTTGGAATCGGGACTATAGACGGACGGACAGAGATAGAATGTGTAATTTATAGGAATCTAGACCGATATTTCGATGCGTTACACAGGAAATGACAAAGTAGTTAGAAGGCATAAAAAAATAATTTTAACAAAAAAAAGTTTTGTTAAAAAAATTTTTAATAAAATTTCTGTCAAAAGAAGGATTTCTGCGAAATTTTTATTTGGGTTGATTTAAGTCCAAATTAATTAGACAGGTTGACAAAAGTTGAACTGTTTCAATTTGCCACCTCCGTGAAGTTAGCGATATCGCTAACTTTTTTTTTTTTTTTTTTCTCTGGTTAACAGGGTGACACAGAGATGACAAATTTTGCAAAAACTACTACTTTTATCAACCCTTCTCAATTTGAATTGCTCAATTTTGCAACAAACCAATGAATTTCAAGAGGTGTGACCAGTAATCCTCCTCTAAAGAGGCACTTGGTCGTTCGGTGTAGCCTTTTGAAACTGAATAAATTAGAGGACATTACAATGATGAATTTGGTGTACCACACTTATGTAGAATCAGCTCCTAAATGACAATTTTCTTTCAAAAAGAATCTGGCCACCAGTGGTCAGTTGGTAAAACCCTTGTGGGAAGCTCCTTAATGTCGTTCGGTGTAGCTTTTTACACCTAAATATCATAGTAGATATTACTACGAAGAATTTGGTGTATCACACTTGTATGGAATCAGCTCGCATCTGTTCCATTTGTCCATTTCCATTAAAAAACTATCTGGCCAAAAGTGGTCAGTGGGTAAAACCTGTGTGGAAAGCACCTTAATGTCATTCGGTGTAGCTTTTTATAATTGAATATCATAGATGACATTACTATGAAGAATTTGGTGTACCACACTTGTATGGAATCAGCTCGCATCTGTTCCATTTGTCCATTTCCATTAAAAAACTTTCTGACCAAAAGTGGTCAGTGGGTAAAACCCTTGTGGAAAGCACCTTAGTGTCGTTCGGTGTAGCTTTTTATAATTGAATATCGTAGAGGACACTACTACGAAGAATTTTGTGTATCACACTTGTATGGAATCAGCTCGCATCTGTTCCATTTGTCCATTTCCACCCTTGTGGAAAGCACCTTAGTGTCGTTCGGTGTAGCTTTTTGTGATTGAATATCGTAGAGGACATTACTATGAAGAATTTGGTGTACCACACTTGTATGGAATCAGCTCGCATCTGTTCCATTTGTCCATTTCCATTAAAAAACTTTCTGACCAAATGTGGTCAGTGGGTAAAACCCTTGTGGAAAGCACCTTAGTGTCGTTCGGTGTAGCTTTTTATAATTGAATATCGTAGAGGACATTACTACGAAGAATTTTGTGTATCACACTTGTATGGAATCAGCTCGCATCTGTTCCATTTGTCCATTTCCATTAAAAAACTATCTGGCCAAAAGTGGTCAGTGGGTAAAACCTGTGTGGAAAGAACCTTAATGTCATTCGGTGTAGCTTTTTATAATTGAATATCGTAGATGACATTACTATGAAGAATTTGGTGTACCACACTTCTATGGAATCAGCTCGCATCTGTTCCAATTGTGAATTTTTACATTTCCATTAAAAAATTATCTGGCCAAAAGTGGTCAGTGGGTAAAACCCTTGTGGAAAGCACCTTAGTGTCGTTCGGTGTAGCTTTTTATAATTGAATATCGTAGAAGATATTACTACGAAGAATTTTGTGTATCACACTTCTAGGGAATCAGCTCGCATCTGTTCCATTTGTCCATTTCCATTAAAAAACTATCTGGCCAAAAGTGGTCAGTGGGTAAAACCCTTGTGGAAAGCACCTTAGTGTCGTTCGGTGTAGCTTTTTATAATTGAATATCGTAGAAGATATTACTACGAAGAATTTTGTGTATCACACTTGTATGGAATCAGCTCGCATCTGTTTCATTTGTCCATTTCCATTAAAAAACTTTCTGGCCAAAAATGGTCAGTGGGTAAAATGCTTGTGGAAAGCACCTTAGTGTCGTTCGGTGTAGCTTTTTGTAATTGAATATCGTAGAGGACATTACTACGAAGAATTTTGTGTATCACACTTGTATGGAATCAGCTCGCATCTGTTCCATTTGTCCATTTCCATTAAAAAACTATCTGGCCAAAAGTGGTCAGTGGGTAAAACCCTTGTGGAAAGCACCTTAGTGTCGTTCGGTGTAGCTTTTTATAATTGAATATCGTAGAGGATATTACTACGAAGAATTTTGTGTATCACACTTGTATGGAATCAGCTCCCATCTGTTCCATTTGTCCATTTCCATTAAAAAACTTTCTGGCCAAAATGGGTCAGTGGTTAAAACCCTTGTGGAAAGCACCTTAATGTCGTTCGGTGTAGCATTTTATAATTGAATATCTTAGAGAACATTACAACGAAGAATTTTGTGTATCACACTTGTATGGAATCAGCTCGCATCTGTTCCATTTGTCCATTTCCATTAAAAAACTATCTGGCCAAAAGTGGTCAGTGGGTAAAACCCTTGTGGAAAGCACCTTACTGTCGTTCGGTGTAGCATTTTATAATTGAATATCTTAGAGAACATTACAACGAAGAATTTGGTGTATCACACTTCTATGGAATCAGCTCGCATCTGTTCCATTTGTCCATTTCCATTAAAAAATTATCTGTCCAAAAGTGGTCAGTGGGTAAAACTATTGTGGGAAGCACCTTAATGTCGTTCGGTGTAGCTTTTTAAAATTGAATATCGTAGAGGACATTACTATGAAGAATTTGGTGTACCACACTTGTATGGAATCAGCTCGCATCTGTTCCATTTCTGAATTTTTAAATTTCCATTAAAAAACTTTCTGGCCAAAAGTGGTCAGTGGGTAAAACCCTTGTGGAAAGCACCTTAGTGTCGTTCGGTGTAGCTTTTTAAAATTGAATATCGTAGAGGACATCACTATGAAGAATTTGGTGTACCACACTTGTATGGAATCAGCTCGCATCTGTTCCATTTCTGAATTTTTAAATTTCCATTAAAAAATTATCTGGCCAAAAGTGGTCAGTGGGTAAAACCCTTGTGGAAAGCACCTTAGTGTCGTTCGGTGTAGCTTTTTATAATTGAATATCGTAGAGGATATTACTACGAAGAATTTTGTGTATCACACTTGTATGGAATCAGCTCGCATCTGTTCCATTTGTCCATTTCCATTAAAAAACTTTCTGGCCAAAAGTGGTCAGTGGGTAAAATCCTTGTGGAAAGCACCTTAGTGTCGTTTGGTGTAGTTTTTTATAATTGAATATCGTAGAGGACATTACTACGAAGAATTTTGTGTATCACACTTGTATGGAATCAGCTCGCATCTGTTCCATTTGTCCATTTCCATTAAAAAACTATCTGGCCAAAAGTGGTCAGTGGGTAAAACCCTTGTGGAAAGCATCTTAATGTCGTTCGGTGTAGCATTTTATAATTGAATATCGTAGAGGACATTACTACGAAGATTTTGGTGTATCACACATGTATGGAATCAGCTCGCATCTGTTCCATTTGTCCATTTCCATTAAAAAACTATCTGGCCAAAAGTGGTCAGTGGGTAAAATCTGTGTGGAAAGCACCTTAATGTCATTCGGTGTAGCTTTTTAAAATTGAATATCGTAGAGGACATTACTATGAAGAATTTGGTGTACCACACTTGTATGGAATCAGCTCGCATCTGTTCCATTTCTGAATTTTTAAATTTCCATTAAAAAATTATCTGGCCAAAAGTGGTCAGTGGGTAAAACCCTTGTGGAAAGCACCTTAGTGTCGTTCGGTGTAGCTTTTTATAATTGAATATCGTAGAGGATATTACTACGAAGAATTTTGTGTATCACACTTGTATGGAATCAGCTCGCATCTGTTCCATTTGTCCATTTCCATTAAAAAACTATCTGGCCAAAAGTGGTCAGTGGGTAAAACCCTTGTGGAAAGCACCTTAATGTCGTTCGGTGTAGCTTTTTATAATTAAATATCGTAGAGGACATTACTACGAAGAAATGTGTGTATCACACTTGTATGGAATCAGCTCGCATCTGTTCCATTTGTCCATTTCCATTAAAAAACCAGCTGGCCAAAAGTGGTCAGTGGGTAAAACCCTTGTGGAAAGCACCTTAGTATCGTTCGGTGTAGCTTTTTGTAATTGAATATCGTAGAGGACATTACTACGAAGAATTTTGTGTATCACACTTGTATGGAATCAGCTCGCATCTGTTCCATTTGTCCATTTCCATTAAAAAACTTTCTGGCCAAAAGTGGTCAGTGGGTAAAACCCTTGTGGAAAGCACCTTAGTGTCGTTCGGTGTAGCTTTTTATAATTGAATATCGTAGAGGACATTACTACGAAGAATTTTGTGTATCACACTTGTATGGAATCAGCTCGCATCTGTCCCATATGTCCATTTCCATTAAAAAACTATCTGGCCAAAAGTGGTCAGTGGGTAAAACCCTTGTCGAAAGCATCTTAGTGTCGTTCAGTGTAGCTTTTTATAATTGAATATCGTAGAGGACATTACTATGAAGAGTTTGGTGTATCACACTTGTATGGAATCAGCTCGCATCTGTTCCATATGTCCATTTCCATTAAAAAACTATCTGGCCAAAAGTGGTCAGTGGGTAAAACCCTTGTGGAAAGCATCTTAATGTCGTTCGGTGTAGCATTTTATAATTGAATATCGTAGAGGACATTACTACGAAGATTTTGGTGTATCACACATGTATGGAATCAGCTCGCATCTGTTCCATTTGTCCATTTCCATTAAAAAACTATCTGGCCAAAAGTGGTCAGTGGGTAAAACCCTTGTGGAAAACACCTAAATGTCGTTCGGTGTAGCTTTTTATAATTGAATATCGTAGAGGACATTACTACGAAGAATTTTGTGTATCACACTTGTATCGAATCAGCTCGCATCTGTTCCATTTGTCCATTTCCATTAAAAAATTATCTGTCCAAAAGTGGTCAGTGGGTAAAACCCTTGTGGAAAGCACCTTAATGTCGTTCGGTGTAACTTTTTATAATTGAATATCGTAGAGGATATTACTACGAAGAATTTTGTGTACCACACTTGTATGGAATCAGCTCGCATCTGTTCCATTTGTCAATTTCCATTAAAAAACTTTCTGGTCAAAAGTGGTCAGTGGGTAAAACCCTTGAGGAAAGCACCTTAGTATCGTTCGGTGTAGCTTTTTATAATTGAATATCGTAGAGGACATTACTACGAAGAATTTTGTGTATCACACTTGTATGGAATCAGCTCGCATCTGTTCCATTTGTCCATTTCCATTAAAAAACTTTCTGGCCAAAAGTGGTCAGTGGGTAAAACCCTTGTGGAAAGCCCATTAGTGTCGTTCGGTGTAGCTTTTTATAATTGAATATCGTAGAGAACATTACTACGAAGAATTTTGTGTATCACACTTGTATGGAATCAGCTCGCATCTGTTCCATTTGTCCATTTCCATTAAAAAACTATCTTGCCAAAAGTGGTCAGTGGGTAAAACCCTTGTGGAAAGCTCCTTAGTGTCGTTCGGTGTAGCTTTTTATAATTGAATATCGTAGAGAACATTACTACGAAGAATTTTGTGTATCACACTTGTATGGAATCAGCTCGCATCTGTTCCATTTCTGAATTTTTACATTTCCATTAAAAAATTATCTGGCCAAAAGTGGTCAGTGGGTAAAACCCTTGTGGAAAGCACCTTAATGTCGTTCGGTGTAACTTTTTATAATTGAATATCGTAGAGGATATTACTACGAAGAATTTTGTGTATCACACTTGTATGGAATCAGCCCGCATCTGTTCCATTTGTCAATTTCCATTAAAAAATTTTCTGGTCAAAAGTGGTCAGTGGGTAAAACCCTTGTGGAAAGCACCTTAGTGTCGTTCGGTGTAGCTTTTTATAATTGAATATCGAAGAGGACATTACTACGAAGAATTTTGTGTATCACACTTGTATCGAATCAGCTCGCATCTGTTCCATTTGTCCATTTCCATTAAAAAATTATCTGTCCAAAAGTGGTCAGTGGGTAAAACCCTTGTGGAAAGCACCTTAATGTCGTTCGGTGTAACTTTTTATAATTGAATATCGTAGAGGATATTACTACGAAGAATTTTGTGTATCACACTTGTATGGAATCAGCTCGCATCTGTTCCATTTGTCAATTTCCATTAAAAAACTTTCTGGTCAAAAGTGGTCAGTGGGTAAAACCCTTGTGGAAAGCACCTTAGTGTCGTTCGGTGTAGCTTTTTATAATTGAATATCGTAGAGGACATTACTACGAAGAATTTGGTGTACCATACTTGTATGGAATCAGCTCGCATCTGTTCCATTTGTGAATTTTTACATGTCCATTAAAAAATTATCTGGCCAAAAGTGGTCAGTGGGTAAAACCCTTGTGGAAAGCACATTAGTGTCGTTCGGTGTAGCTTTTTAAAATTGAATATCGTAGAGGACATTACTACGAAGAATTTTGTGTATCACACTTGTATGGAATCAGCTCGCATCTGTTCCATTTGTCCATTTCCATTAAAAAACTATCTGTCCAAAAGTGGTCAGTGGGTAAAACCCTTGTGGAAAGCACCATAATGTCGTTCGGTGTAGCTTTTTATACACCAAATTCTTCATAGTAATGTCCTCTACGATATTCAATTATAAAAAGCTACACCGAACGACATTAAGGTGTTTTCCACAATAGTTTTACCCACTGACCACTTTTGGCCAGATAATTTTTTAATGGAAATGTAAAAATTCACAAATGAAACAGATGCGAGCTGATTCCATACAAGTGGGGTACACAAAATTCTTCGTAATAATGTCCTCTATTATATTCAAGCATAAAAAGCTACACCGAACGACAATTAGGTGGTTAGAAGTGTGATACACAAAATTCTTCGTAGTAATGTCCTCTACGATACTCAATTATAAAAAGCTACACCGAACGACATTAAGGTGTTTCCACAAGGGTTTTACCCACTGACCACTTTTGGCCAGAAAGTTTTTTAATGGAAATTGACAAATGGAACAGATGCGAGCTGATTCCCTAGAAGTGTGATACACAAAATTCTTCGTAGTAATATCATATACGATATTCAATTATAAAAAGCTACACCGAATGACATTAAGTTGCTTTCCACACAGGTTTTACCCAGAGTCATAGAGTAGTCCAACAAATGGCGTTTGAAAAAGTAGTAAACAAAAACCATATGGTATTGTTTACGAAATTTTATCACTAACCGAAATTCGAGCGAGATGAAAGATACCAGTTTTACAGTGAGAATGCAGATTTTTTTTTGTCTCTCTTTGCTTTGCGTTTGAACTTTAGTTTGGCATTGCCAGAATTTTCCAATTATCTTTGGTGATGCCAGATCTACAAAACGGTCGATGGACTACTATGTCACTATGGTTTTACCCACTGACCACTTTTGGCCAGATAGTTTTTTAATGGAAATGGACAAATGGAACAGATGGGAGCTGATTCCATACATGTGTGATACACCAAAATCTTCGTAGTAATGTTTTCTACGATATTCAATTATAAAATGCTACACCGAATGACATTAAGGTGTTTCCCACAATAGTTTTACCCACTGACCACTTTTGGACAGATAATTTTTTAATGGAAATGGACAAATGGAACAGATGCGAGCTGATTCCATACAAGTGAGATACACAAAATTCTTCGTAGTAATGTCCTCTACGATATTCAATTATCAAAAGCTACACCGAATGACATTAAGGTGCTTCCCACAATAGTTTTACCCACTGACCACTTTTGGACAGATAATTTTTTAATGGAAATGGACAAATGGAACAGATGCGAGCTGATTCCATACAAGTGTGATACACCAAACTCTTCGTAGTAATGTCCTCTACGATATTCAATTATAAAAAGCTACACAGAATGACATTAAGGTGCTTTCCACAAGGGTTTCACCCACTGACCACTTTAGACCAGATAGTTTTTTAATGGAAATGAACAAATGGAACAGATGCGAGCTGATTCCATACAAGTGTGATACACCAAACTCTTCGTAGTAATGTGCGCTACGATATTCAATTATAAAAAGCTACACCGAACGACATTAAGGTGCTTTCCACAAGGGTTTTACCCACTGACCACTTTTGGCCAGATAGTTTTTAATGGAAATGGACAAATGGAACAGATGCGAGCTGATTCCCTAGAAGTGTGATACACAAAATTCTTCGTAGTAATGTCCTCTACGATATTCAAATATAAAAAGCTACACCGAATGGCATTAAGGTGCTTTCCACACAGGTTTTACCTACTGACCACTTTTGGCCAGATAGTTTTTTAATGGAAATGGACAAATGGAACCGATGCGAGCTGATTCCATACATGTGTGATACACCAAAATCTTCGTAGTAATGTCCTCTACGATATTCAGTTATAAAATGATACACCGAACGACATTAAGATGCTTTCCACAAGGGTTTTACCCACTGACCACTTTTGGCCAGATAGTTTTTTAATGGAAATGGACAAATGGAACAGATGCGAGCTGATTCCATACATGTGTGATACATCAAAATCTTCGTAGTAATGTCCTCTACGATATTCAATTATAAAATGCTACACCGAACGACATTAAGATGCTTTCCACAAGGGTTTTACCCACTGACCACTTTTGGCAAGATAGTTTTTTAATGGAAATGGACAAATGGAACAGATGCGAGCTTATTCCATACAAGTGTGATACACAAAATTCTTCGTAGTAATGTCCTCTACGATATTCAATTTTAAAAAGCTACACCGAACGACACTAATGTGCTTTCCACAAGGGTTTTACCCACTGACCACTTTTGGCCAGATAATTTTTTAATGGACATGTAAAAATTCACAAATGGAACAGATGCGAGCTGATTCCATACAAGTATGGTACACCAAATTCTTCATAGTAATATCCTCTACGATATTCAATTTTAAAAAGCTACACCGAACGACATTAAGGTGCTTCCCACAATAGTTTTACCCACTGACCACTTTTGGACAGATAATTTTTTAATGGAAATGGACAAATGGAACAGATGCGAGCTGATTCCATACAAGTGTGGTACACCAAATTCTTAACAATAATGTCATCTACGATATTCAATTATAAAAAGCTACACCGAATGGCATTAAGGTGCTTTCCACACAGGTTTTACCCACTGACCACTTTTGGCCAGATAGTTTTTTAATGGAAATGGACAAATGGAACAGATGCGAGCTGATTCCATACAAGTGTGATACACCAAACTTTTCGTAGTAATGTGCTCTACGATATTCAATTATAAAAAGCTACACCGAACGACATTAAGGTGCTTTACACAAGGGTTTTACCCACTGACCACTTTTGGCCAGATAGTTTTTAATGGAAATGGACAAATGGAACAGATGCGAGCTGATTCCCTAGAAGTGTGATACACAAAATTCTTCGTAGTAATGTCCTCTACGATATTCAATTATAAAAAGCTACACCGAACGACACTAAGGTGCTTTCCACAAGGGTTTTACCCACTGACCACTTTTGGCCAGATAGTTTTTTAATGGAAATGGACAAATGGAACAGATGCGAGCTGATTCCATACAAGTGTGATACACCCAACTCTTCGTAGTAATATGCTATACGATAGTCAATTATAAAAAGCTACACCGAACGACATTAAGGTGCTTTCCACAAGGGTTATACCGACTGATCACTTTTGGCCAGATAAATTTTTTAATGGAAATGTAAAAATTCACATATGGAACTGATGCGAGCTGATTCCATACAAGTTTGATACACAAAATTCTTCGTAGTAATGTCCTCTACGATATTCAATTATAAAAAGCTACACCGAACGACACTAAGGTGCTTTCCACAAGGCTTTTACCCACTGACCACTTTTGGCCAGATAATTTTTTAATGGAAATGTAAAAATTCACAAATGGAACAGATGCGAGCTGATTCCATACAAGTGTGGTACACCAAATTCTTAATAATAATGTCATCTACGATATTCAATTATAAAAAGCTACACCGAATGGCATTAAGGTGCTTTCCACACAGGTTTTACCCACTGACCACTTTTGGCCAGATAGTTTTTTAATGGAAATGGACAAATGGAACCGATGCGAGCTGATTCAATACATGTGTGATACACCAAAATCTTCGCAGTAATGCCCTCTACGATATTCAATTATAAAATGCTACACCGAATGACATTAAGATGCTTTCCACAAGGGTTTTACCCACTGACCACTTTTGGCCAGATAGTTTTTTAATGGAAATGGACAAATGGAACAGATGCGAGCTGATTCCATACATGTGTGATACACCAAAATCTTCGTAGTAATGTCCTCTACGATATTCAATTATAAAATGCTACACCGAACGACATTAAGATGCTTTCCACAAGGGTTTTACCCACTGACCACTTTTGGCCAGATAGTTTTTTAATGGAAATGGACATATGGAACAGATGCGAGCTGATTCCATACAAGTGTGATACACCAAACTCTTCATAGTAATGTCCTCTACGATATTCAATTATAAAAAGCTACACTGAACGACACTAAGATGCTTTCGACAAGGGTTTTACCCACTGACCACTTTTGGCCAGATAGTTTTTTAATGGAAATGGACATATGGGACAGATGCGAGCTGATTCCATACAAGTGTGATACACAAAATTCTTCGTAGTAATGTCCTCTACGATATTCAATTATAAAAAGCTACACCGAACGACACTAAGGTGCTTTCCACAAGGGTTTTACCCACTGACCACTTTTGGCCAGAAAGTTTTTTAATGGAAATGGACAAATGGAACAGATGCGAGCTGATTCCATACAAGTGTGATACACAAAATTCTTTGTAGTAATATCCTCTACGATATTCAATTATAAAATGCTACACCGAACGACACTAAGGTGCTTTCCACAAGGGTTTTACCCACTGACCACTTTTGGCCAGATAGTTTTTTAATGGAAATGGACAAATGGAACAGATGCAAGCTGATTCCATAGAAGTGTGATACACAAAATTCTTCGTAGTAATGTCCTCTACGATATTCAATTATAAAAGGCTACACCGAACGACATTTAGGTGCTTTCCACAAGGGTTTTACCCACTGACCACTTTTGGCCAGATAGTTTTTTAATGGAAATGGACAAATGGAACAGATGCGAGCTGATTCCATACAAGTGTGATACACAAAATTCTTCGTAGTAATGTCCTCTACGATATTCAATTATAAAAAGCTACACCGAACGACACTAAGGTGCTTTCCACAAGGGTTTTACCCACTGACCACCTTTGGCCAGATAGTTTTTTAATGGAAATGGACAAATGGAACAGATGCGAGCTGATTCCATACAAGTGTGATACACCAAATTCTTCGTAGTAATATCTACTATGATATTTAGGTGTAAAAAGCTACACCGAACGACATTAAGGAGCTTCCCACAAGGGTTTTACCAACTGACCACTGTTGGCCAGATTCTTTTCGAAAGAAAATTGTCATTTAGGAGCTGATTCTACATAAGTGTGGTACACCAAATTCATCATTGTAATGTCCTCTAATTTATTCAGTTTTAAAAGGTTACACCGAACGACCAAGTGCCTCTTTAGAGGAGGATTACTGGTCACACCTCTTGAAATTCATTGGTTTGTTGCAAAATTGAGCAATTCAAATTGAGAAGGGTTGATAAAAGTAGTAGTTTTTGCAAAATTTGTCATCTCTGTGTCACCCTGTTAATCAGAGAAAAAAAAAAAAAAAAGTTAGCGATATCGCTAACTTCACGGAAGTAAAAAAACGATAGCAAGATTAGAAATCAGCGTACCCCAATTACCCAAAACTAGCTATCAGAACCCGGGCAAAAAAAAGTGTTGCCCTGTGTAATCGATAGCCCGTACAAAAATATACACTAATGTAAATTGAGTTGAAAGAAAGTATGAGGTGAGGTTGAGATTGCTAGAAATAGAATTGTAGTGTTGGAAACTGTCAAAATTTATTCTGTAGAAACTATAAATATTCAAAAATATAAAAAACAATTTCCATTAACAAGACCAACCGACATTTAAAATCCTACTGATGATAACACTTACTGGAGTGTTTGGAACCGGTGTAGGAATACCAGTAATAATTTTAGAAATTAAGTTTTTCTTCTGCATTTTTTCGACTTTAACCCTTAAAATAAATTTTTGAGATTATAGTGCATTCCGACACAAATCTAACAATTTTTTTAACGTTTAGCTACGTTTCCTAAGCCCAGGTTTTGAAAAATTTTAAAATTAAAAACGCAAATTTCTTAGTTTCATATAGGGCTATCAATACAACTAATTCAGAAATAAATGGGAGCATTTGGCGAGGAATGTCTCATATGTCTTATAATCGTCAGCAGGTTAAGCAAGTATGCTTTCCCATGGGTGTTTATTTTGGTGTTTATTTTTGTACATGTAAAGGCTGTTTAAAGAAAAAGAGTAGACTAAAGAGGAGACCTAAATCATCTTAAAAATAAATAAATATTAGTTAACCTATCAGTACATTGCACTGCCATTTTTGTTAATTCTGTCATCAATATACTTCTAAAGATATGTATACCAAGGATAAAATATAAAAAAAAAGTAGTAAAATGAACAAAATTTAAGCCAGCTTTGAATAAAAATCAAATCCCTTCTCCCCAAAGCCTTGAATGGATGTTTTAAAAACTCAAATGAATGGGGGTATTTGCAAGATTTGCAGAAACACACAAAAAAGCATAGCAACCAAATAACTAACCAAACAACTTTTTTGGTAAAATGTCATACTACACTAAGAAAAAGAAAAATTCTTAAATCAAGCAGAAAACAAACTCATATTAAAAATGAAACAATGACAAAAGTCAACAATGATATTACACTAGAAGACTTTTTCAAATAATTACGAGACTTTTGAAGAGTCGGTGTTAAATTAACAGAAAACTTAAAACAAGTATAGTTATAATCAAAATAATAATAATTAAATGAGAAAATATTATAAGTAGAGAAATCAAGAGCTTTCAAAAGATGCCACGCTTGGAAATTAGCTCCTGCATATTTAATGTAAAAAAAAATTAATAGCAAGTCCAATACATGTTGAATTTCATTAAGTTTACCCTCATTATTAAAATGTTTTTAAAAAATTCTAAATTTTTAAAAATTACTACGAAAATTTTTGATTTGACTACGATTTTTTTTCCTCTCAGTGTAGCGTTTTGTTACCTTATTCATGTTGTGTTGGTTGGTTTTACAACCATACTTTCTATATGGCTTTAGGCCGGTTTACTTTTGACACTGCGTTTTGTTGTCTATATTTAAAAACTGGCAATAAGAAGGTCCTATTTTTCCATACATAAACATGCGCCAAATGTCAAAGTTTCACCAATACAATCAGCCATTCATTCACATTCACTATCATTAAGCACAAGTGCAAAATTTCAAAAGGTTCATATTTGTGAGTGTTGTTTATCATGTTGGCCTAAACTAACAGTCAATTTGTAGTGTATAACAAAATTGTAGATGGCTTTTTTGAAGAAAAAAAAACCTTTTTATGCCACTTATATTTTCAATGCCAAATTTTTGAGTTTCAGCAAATATTTACTGATGTCTGTGTTTTCATTGCAAGAGAAAAATAAATTAGAAAAAGGGATCTTAAGCCTAAGGCTTTTTCAAAAAAAAAAATAGTAAAAAAATGGTCACTTGTTTGTAAAAGATTAAATTTTAATAAATTTTAAAATATACACGTGGAGATTTACTTGAAACAAATATTTAATCGATTATGTGAACTTTTAATTAAATAACTTTTTAACAAACACAGCAAATATAAGCGAGATTGTTAAATTCGGCATTGCCGAATCATGTATACCTTCCAAAATGTAAAAAGTAAATATATTACCCTTGCGATAAATGTTGATTTCTTCAATTAATAAATACCGTTTTATCATTGTTTGACCTAGGATGAAGATATATGTCGTCCGTGTTGATCAGGTTTCTTACCAGGCAACAGTGAAGGTATGGAGGAGTACACTCATGGAGGATGAATCCATACTTACGCTGATTAAATGCCAAAATAAGGAGCTTGGCTTAGATGATTGGAGAATCATCAAGAGACGGGAGAGGGTCAAGGAGACGGTAAGGATCACAGGCTAAATAATCAGCTCAAAATCCAAACATGTGGTGAGGTTTAAGTTGAACCATCTGAAAATAGTTATTCCCAATAAGAAAGCGGAAAAATTACTCCTAGCTGCTAAAGGTGGTGCAGATTAATCTGCTTCCGTGTAAAACAGCGACGGACGAATTGTTGCGTTTCATGTAGAAAACCGTAATAAAATTGGCTTTAATTCAGGAATCCTGTGTGATTGAAAAAAAAGTTCGTAGTTCGAAGTCGCGAAAATTCATGCTCATCTCTCCATCTGGTAAAGGTAGGTTGCGAAGCTGAATTTTTTACAGGAGGGGCATTAATTTATTTCTTCTGTATCACTATAATCATGGCGATCTTTCGGTGGCCACACTTGAACGCAGGGAGATACCAATGCTGACATTAACGGTCGAGTTGGTCCCGTTTTGATTACCTATTATCCCCTTATTTAGTTATATGTAACATGGTAAATAGGCTGGCATTCTAAAAAAGAATTAGGGAAAAGGTTATTTACATAACTTTGGTTTCAAATACGGACCCGTTTAGAATTTTAGACTGGAGGTTATCTCAGAAATGCTATTTCTTGGATGATTACTGAATACCTTTCAGCATTGATCTCTCAAGAGGGAAAAAGGATCCCTTTAAGAAACCCAAAGAAAACGAACTGGGTTAAATTTTCTAAGTCTTGTGAAAGCCATTTTCTTCTGAAATGGAGAAAGTGGCATAGAAGATTTGGAAAAATCTGTTAGTTTAGTGACAAACACCCTTAGGGAAGCTTATCTTAAATCTTGTCTAGAGCACTAGCCTTCGAGGAAGATCCATCAACCATGGTGGACGCCGAAACTCGGACGGACGTAAGATAACGTAGTTGGTCCGTTCCTTCAAGCCCTACAAATCGGCAGGGTCTGATGGGATTTTTCAGGCACTCTTGCAGGAGTTCTTCGGGATAATCATGCAATAGCTGCTGCATAAATTTATAGGCAGCCTCTGAGGAGGAAAAAATGGTCCTTATCCCCGAAGATGGAAACATAAACCACAATACCGCAAAGGATTACAGACTTATCAATCTATCATAGTTTTTATTGAAAACATTAGAAAGACTGTTAGATGTCTACATGACATGTCGTAATCCCCACGGACATAATCCCCATTTCCGTAATAGGGATTATGACCGAAATAATTTGGGTCATATTCCCCATAAAGGTAGTGAGGACAAAGACCGAAAGTAATTTGGACATTAACCCAATAAAAAAGGGACATAATTCCCAGATGTGTAGGGATAATGACCACGTTACAAATGGTCATAAGCCCCATTATAATCCCAATAATAACATGAATTTTTTTTTGTCTTAAAAGTTTTACTGCGTAGCCGACCTTCGGCCGGAATTCGGTCATAATCCCCATTTCCGATATGGGGATAAAGTCCGTGCGGATTATGTCCTGTCACTATATAAGAAGTACCCTTACATCAGACTACTTCAGCAAGGCCCAACACGACTATCTTATGGGTGGGTCTGTTGAGACGGCCTTAAGTGAGGTTGTAGTGTCGATTGAGGATATTCTTAAAAAAAAAAAATAGTATGTTTTGTCATCATGCTTAACTCGAAAAAGGGGTACTCCCTAAGGGGGAGTGATCTCTCTCCTTCTTGTCCTTCCCAAATTAGATGGAATCATCCTTGAACTATTTAATGAGGCGAAATACCTTGGTATGGCCGTTGACTGAAAGGCTTCTTGGAAAGGGTATACAGAGGAAAGGATAAAAAAAGTCGTTATGTGCTTTTTACACCTGCAGGGAACAAAATTGAAACTTAAAACTGACTATATCTCACTACAGACGAACCTTGATAGAACCTACGAAGTTCAAATACCAACTAGGGCAAACTGGGCGGAAAACTTTGATATAATAGGGAATGATATCTTAATATTTTCTGACGGATCGAAAATGAAGATGGGTTCGGATTCGGGAATATACTCTGAATGCCTCGAAATCGGGGCCTCATTGAGTGCAGATGATTATGCCAGAGGACCTTCGTCCTTGTGCCATTAACATTTTCGTGGATAGTCTTACAGCTCTGAAGGCCTTAGAACCAAACACTGTAAAATCGGGAATCAGTATACAATCCCTTCATCGAATCAGTCAGCACATAGTCAAACTCATCTGGGTTCTTGGACATATTGGGGTCGCTGGGAGTCAGTGGGAAAACGGGTGGAACCTGAACTCTTGGTTCCTATAATAAAATTGATGAAGACATTTTTAGAATATCAGAAAATAGAATGAAGGATAGTTGGATATCACTGAATTCAGTAAAGCACTTGTTATGTGAGCATTTGTGGCAAAGATTTTTTGATGACCTAGATTGCCTTAATGGAGTCTTTAGCTGAATTATTTGTGGAATCGGGGGGAATAAAAGGAGGAGTAGGAAACTAAACAATTAAGGAAATCACAATGGGCCTTATGATCTCCGAGTGAATTCGCCAAATAGCAGACGCGCATCCAACTAACATACTTTTTTTGGAAATTGCAAAAACTGTCTCTTCCCAGAAAAATGTGTTTAGTGTCCCAGTAAGGATCGGAGTCTCCACCTCGATGCAAATCCCTTGTATTTCAACTAAACAAGTATAAAGTTCACTTTCTTATTTTTCATTTATCTGAATTATCAAACAACCCTCGTATTTAAAAATAATCGTAACATTGTTGTGTCAAAAATGGCACACATCCAAATAAACTATCAGACTTCTAAATAAACATACACGTGAAAACGTGAATGTAACAGATTCCCAATCGTAGCAAGCAACACACAAAAAATGTTGACAACAATTCACGTTGCATTGTGCACTGTCTAACTGCTACTGCAGCACATGCTTGACATTCATCATTGTAAATGCCCACTTTTTCATACAAATATTTTGCCAAAATCTTTAGTGTCCTCATGGATCATAATAAACGTGGTACATAAATTCAATGCAATTTTATTGTGTGTTGGTTGGTAATTGAAAAGAATATTTTTTTCGTTGGTGGGTACTTGAGAATGAAGGAATCAAAAAAAGAACAAAAAGGCATTGGAAACTTAAGTGTTGAAAGTTTTAAACAAAAATAAATTAAAGCACTTCAACAATTGAGTAGCGAAAACTGAAGTATATTTAATGTTTATAGTATTTAGAACAATATCGAAGAATATTTACGCTTGAGGAATTTCTTTTTGTATTATTAGAAAGTAAATAAGAGAAATTTTGAAGGACTTTGTCGCATTAAGAAGTGAAGACATGTTAAGTTTTCAGTGACAGACATGTTTCATAGATTCTAATGAAACATAATTAGGGTGTTCAGCCGATTAAATCTTGTACGATCAATCGAACAATTTTAGACGAATAATTGTTCGATTAATTTAAAATTGCTAATTTCGACTAAAGGATTAATCGAAGAATTTATGCCGAATAATCGAATAAAAATAATATATGGTTTTTCTGGAAATATGTATAATTTTTTAAAAGTTTTAAGTCAAATAAACAAACCAAATGTATGTGACCATTAAATAAATATAAAATTTTTGTTATATCGGTTACCTATATAAATTTGGCAACAACAATAATTTTTGAATTCTACACATCTCCAAAATTATTTTTTTAATATTTTCTTAAACAAAATTGCAGAAAACTTAAATTTTGGTACATTTTGTAATGCTTTTACGTTTTTTTTTTTTTTTTTTTTGTAATACAATGTTAATATACTATAATAATAATGATATTGTTTATTTACTCATTTAACGTTTTTTCTAAAATTGTCAGAAAAAAATCTTGTAATTTAGAAAATTTTTGAATTTGGAATTATTCGATTAATCGATCAATTTTAAAAATTTATTCGTTTAATCGAATAAATCAAAAATGCCAAATATCGATTAATCGTTTAATCGAACAATAAAAAAAAACCCGATTAATTGAACACTCTAAACATAATACACTGAACAAATTACATTCCCCATCTCAGAAATTTTGCAGATTCTACTTGTAGTTCAAAGATTCCATTTGCACTGAAAAAAAAGACATAACTAAAATAAAGAAAAAAATGTCTTTGAAAATTTATCATGAATTTTCCTTAAATTTAGTAAAATTTAACTAAAAAATGAGAAATTTTCCTAACTATGAGGAAAAAAATTTAGTTCATTTACTTATAAGTAGTTCAAACTTTTCTTTAAATGGAATTTTTAAATATTAGGAAAAAAATTCTTACTGCCAAAGAAATTTTCCACAAATCTAAAAAACGTATCTTTATTTTTAAGACATATTTCTTAAAAAGCAATTTAGTTCAAGTTTAGTTAAAATTTACTAAAAAAATCATCATCGTTTTTCCCTTCTTTGAATTGAGGAAGTGTATTTCTTAGAATTTAGTTAATAACTTCTGAAAATTTAGTAAATAACTTCTTAAAATTTAGTTAAAAATTCAAAATGGCGATATCTTGAAAACTAAGCGAGATAGAGCGAAACGGACGAAATTTTCAAAAGAAAGACAGCAAAGAAAAATATGGAATAGCCCAGCTCTGCATATCTGTCGGGGTCTCAAGACCCTAAATTTAGATCTAAAATTTGAAATTCCCGAGATTTTATATATGCACATATCTCGGTAAATACTGCCAACACGAGAAAAAGTTCAACGGCGTTTTTGTAGCTCTTGACTCGTAGAACACTTCCGTAAAATACCCGAAAGCCCTCCGATTAATAGTTTTTGAGATATCCAGCTTTTAAGATTCTCAAGACCCTTTCAGACCTCTTATTACCGTATCTCAAAAACTAAGCAAGTTAGAGCGAAACGGACACAAGTTTTGGTTCAAAATCTATAGGGACCCTTAAAGGACCCAACGGGGTCTCGAGGTAAATGGGGTCCGAACCCATGGGTCCAGGGTCTAGATCCAATCTATTTCTAAAATGTGAAGTATAATTTTTCTCATTTTCTAGTTAAAATTGGCTTAAAATTAAGTAACTTTGTTTTCCTTATTTTTGGGAAAATTATGAACTTAAACCAAGAAAAAAAATCTTTGGAGCCAAATCATTCCCTCTTTTTCTCAAAATTTAGTTAATTTTCCCAGATTTTAGTTCACTTTTTTTTTGAGTGTGTAATATGAAGATTCCAATTGTAATTCAAAAAAGATAAATTGTAAAAGATCAATTGTGATTTTAAAAAGATCAATTGTAATTCGAAAAATATTAATTGTAGTTTGAAAAAGAATAATTGTATTTGAATATTCCAATTGTAAGTCAAAGGTTCCAATTGTAATTCGAAAAAGATCAATTATAATTCGTAAAAATCAATTTTAATTATAAAATGATCAATTGCTTTTCAAAAAAAAAAAAATGTTGTTCGAAAAATATTAATTGTAATTCAAATAGATCAACTGTAATTCGAAAAAATCAATTGTAATTCGAAAAAAGATCAACTTTAATTTGAAAAATATAATTTTTTGTTCGTAATTGTAACACAATTTGAAATAATACATAATTGAATATTTGAATAATTGAAATACATTCATAAATGTTTTATTAAATTTCTTAATTTTTCCATAGAACAATTCTCAAATTCTAAAAAATTGTTTCTACAGAAAAGTTATCAGATTCTTAACACAATTTTGATATGAGAAAATTCCAAGACATATTTTAGATTGTTAAACATTCTCTGATTCTGAAACATGTTTCCTATACAAACAGTACCAGATTCTCAGATAATACGAATTTCATGCAAATCAAAGTATAGCTCTTCACTCAAAAAAAAAGTGAACTAAAATCTGGGAAAATTAACTTAATTTTAAGAAAAAGAGGGAATGATTTGGCTCCAAAGATTTTTTTTCTTGATTTTAGTTCATAATTTTCCCAAAAATAAGGAAAACAAAGTTAATTAATTTTAAGCCAACTTTAACTAGAAAATGGGAAAAATTATATTGAACTTTAAATCATTCACATTTTAAAACTGGATTGGGTCTAGACCCTGGACGCATGGGTTCGGACCAAATGGGTTCAGCCCCTTGTTAACTCAAGACCCCAGTCCTTTAAGGGTCCCCATAGATTTTGACCCAAAATTTGTGTCCGTTTCGCTCTAACTTGCTTAGTTTTTGAGATACGGTAATAAGGGGTCTGATAGGGTCTTGAGAATCTTAACTGGATATCTCAAAAACTATTTATCGGAGGGCTTTCGGGTATTTTGCGGAAGTGTTCTACGTGTCAAGAGCTACAAAAATGCCCTTGGACCTTTTCTCGTGCTGGCAGTATTTACCGAGATATGTGCATATATAAAATCTAGGGAATTTCAAATTTTAGATCTGAATTTAGCGTCTTGAGACCCCGACAGATATGCAGAGCTAGGTTATTCCATATTTTTCTATGTAGTCTTTCTTTTGAAAATTTCGTTCGTTTCGCTCTATTTCGCTTAGTTTTCGAGATATCGCCATTTTGAATTTTTAACTAAAATCTAAGAAGTTATTTACTAAATTCTTAGAAGTTATTAACTAAATTTTAAGAAATACACTTCCTCAATTTTAGTTATGTCTTTTTTTCTGTGTTCTTATCTTTGCAATATTACTTACCTTTCGTCTGCATTCTTTATTTTTTTTTTTTTTGGTAAACGAAACAAAACTGAAAGAAATAATTTCATAAGTTTATTTTTAACATCAAACTTACATACTACATTTTATGGGAGACTCAATATCTGGGTTTCAATACGGAATAACTTTAAAATGAATTTCATTAAGAAAATAAAGAAATGTTAAACCTGTTTTCGCTACACATTCTTTTGAAATAATGCTCATTAATTATTTATTTTTATAAAAGATTCATAATTAATTTGTTGCTATATTTAGGTAACTCGATTAGTAACATTTAGATGTCTCATACCTAAAATGGTTAATTTTATACCTAAATAAAAAAATACTTAATTTAATACCTAGAACAAAAACAAATGTTTTGAATAATTGCAGAGGTTCTTAATTAGTTCCATAGATCTCAAAATGTTCTCAAAAGATTTTCCTATAAGTAATTAGCAGAGTTAGATAGGTCCCCAGAAAATGTCCATATGCCTTTGATTTGACGATGTAAATAAGAGTAAACAAATAAAAACAAATCAAAATGTAGCATTATCACTTAAAAATCTTTAACAGCTAAACGTGGCTTTTCCCATAGCCATTATTCGAAATCGGCTGCTACGATACAGCGAAAACGGGTAGACCGATTTTGGATCTGTTCTTTCCAGTTTGTAGAAAATTAAAAACTGTAGTCTCTGATGTTAAGCTTTTGCTATTTTTTTATTTTTAATTTTTTTTATAGCCAGAAAAAGTTTTCTTAGGTATTTTGCAATTTTTGAGTTTAATGTCGTTTATTTTTTATTAAGATCCAAAATCTAGCTACGTCAAGAACTAGATTTTTTTAATATTTTACAAAATAAATTAACAGAACTAAAATCGACCCACCTGTTTTTGCTGTATCGTGGCAGCCAATTTTCCCTTAAAAACCACCCTTTTATGAATTGATAACCACGGCAACTCTGACAGGCAAATCGGTTAATGAGGATTAGAGTACTTCGCTTGTAAGTACGACAGAATTTGTATTTAATTAGAAGCAAAATGCAGTTATGCAGCCAAAATTTGAAATTTGTCGAACGATGTTATAATTGACACAATCATAACTCTTGTTTGCTTTCATCTTTTCGCTGGTCCTTCTCTAAAGAGAAACATTCAAAAGTTAAGAAATTTTGTTGAAATTATAAATAAATCATAAAACATGTCTGCCAGCTTAACTCTGGGCAACATTTATGTGTAAATGCTTTCACATGTTTTTATGACAATTAAATATTATTTAAATATTTATTTTTACCGTTAGCCTTATGTTTATTCTGTCTGAGCTGGTACAACTGTCATTGTTATCAATTATCGATTATATAATGTTTATGCGTTAAACTCGTTAACAGTAACAGTTAGCACTCGATTTAAGAGACCAGGAAATTCTTCATAAAATTCAAACAAAAATTTGGAATAATGCCTTACTTGCGAGCAGAAGATGATTACGATCGAAAATTTTTGTTTATATCCTCCACTTTTTAAAAAACATTCCGTTTGTAACACTTGGAAATATCGGCATAGGACTCCATAAAGTCTTAAAATCGATGTTCCTCGATCCTTTTAGTGGGGCGTTTGGGGAACATCTTTTTTTCTCGCCATAACTGCTAAAAATTCAATAATCATGATTTTTGCATTTACACAAAAAAAAACCTTGTCAAATTACTAGAAAAAGTCTTGTAATCCTATTTTACCAATATTTGAGAGTTTTCCTTGTTTTTTAACAAACAAAAGTTCGATCTGAGGAAATTTTAAAATTTATAAAAAAAAAAGAAGTCGGTCATATATTTGACTCCACCAGAAGTACTTTAGGGAGAGATAGAGCGGTAGGAAATTTTTTTCAAAAATGTTTTGTATTAAAGTAAATTATCACAATAATCTCAATGATTTAGATGTATCACTAAACGCAGTATTTTAATATTTCTGCTAAGAAGACAAAAAATATTCCAAATGTACATTTGAGAAACTTCCATTACGCAAATTCTCGTTTTCTATAAAAAAAATGGTAAAATCAGGCTTATCTGTATTTTTTTTTTGATAAATATACAAATATGTATTTTTATAATTTATGACTTGCATTTTTATGACTTCAATTTATAAAAAACGAGCATAAAAAATGTTTCCGAATGTAAATATGTTATTTATGCCACAAGGTGCAAAAATAAAAAATTAAATTAAAATATGTTTTCATAAATATGTGTAATTATGCAAAAATAAAAATCAATATTCAATTTTTTAATAAAGTAGTTTTTTACATATCGTCAGTTAAACTTCATAAAAATATAACGAACACGAAATTTAAAATGCGAGTGCGGTGATGAAATATTCTACAAAAATGTTGGCCATAAAATTTTAATATATATGTAAGAACACATCAAAGCCCTAAACTTATCAGAAACACCAAAATCAAGTCAAATTCAAGATTGCCCACTAAGGCTTATCTTTTTTTTAATTTTTTGAATGCGCAATCTTGAACTTGACTCTTTTTTGGTGTTTGAACTAATTTTTGGTGTTTGGTGTGCTCTGACGTATTTTGTAGAATTTTATATGCAATATTTTTCTAGAACATTTCAGCCCCACTCTCCCCCTTATTCGGGTTGTTTTATACGATTTGTTAGAATAGAGCAAAAAAAATACCGTCATGGGAGGGAGTTAGAGGGTTATATGTTCGACAAAAAAACTTTCCATAATATTTTCCACAAAGTTGATGAAAATACCCTTCACCTCACATGTAAAGAAAACATAGTTTTGTATACCGATATGCTGCAAGAAAATGCCAAAGCTGGGAACTTTAATGTGATCTTTCAAAACACCGACACTTGTGTATCTTTTTTTGGTCTCCTCTACCAGAATTAATCGTCGGAACCCCGTAATTTTAGAAAAAGTTTGAAATTGTTGTACAGAGTAATTGAGCTGATTTAACAAAAAAAAAAATACTTAAAAGAGTTGAACGAAATAAACTAGGTCAATTGAATAAGTTTTTTTTCGCGAACTTGAAAGAAACAAATCAAAAACGATTTCAAACAAGTAAGAAAGTTACAGTCGAACAAGACCTACACGAGTGTTTCCTGGAAAATAGGTCCCAAGTTCAAACATGGACCGACTGGATCTACCTTTCGTTAAATCTTTCATAAGTGTAAAAAACTTTCACACACAAAAATTGAGTGAAACAGGCTTCTATTTGTGGACAATAAACCAAATTTACTGAATATCGACGAAATTTTCATAAGTCCAAAAATGGTCCGATTATAATCAGATTGATTAGGTTATTAAATTACGCGTTAAACACACACAAAAAAAACTTCAATTCAATATTTTTTTATTTTCATGAAATTTTAGCGATTTATGTTTGAGAAGAACTGGTACGATTCCTTTAAAATTCGGGAGGGTGATTTGTGAATACAAAACACATTTACCTGCCAAATTATATTAAAAAATATTAAAGAGGACTTTTATAATGGGGCTAGGTCTAAACCGATTTTTCCAATTTCAACTGATCAAAATGGCGACCTGTATCGTGTTTACATGTTTACATGAACAGACAGACAGACGGACATCGCTAGATCAACTAAAAACTGATTCTGAGTCGTTCGGTATACTTAAAAGTGTGTCTAGGACCAATATTTCGGGTAGTTACAAACATCAGCACAAACTTATTATACCCTGTACCACAGTGCACTGTGATACAGGGTTTAGGGTATGAAAAGGTGTTTGCCCTAATAAAACTTTAAAGTGTTTAAAGTCCAAGTGTCTTAAATATTTTTGGGCTAATACGTATTTTTTTCTTTGTATTTCTTTAAACTTTTCTGGGATAATAAAAATTTATATTTGTTTAAAAATTTTTTTTTTTTAAACATTTTAGATTATGATTAGTTTGGTGTAGGCCATAAATATGAATCACTCTTTTGAATATTATAAATGACAGAACAGAAAATAATCGTAAAATGTTTGGTGTAACAGAAAACAAGCGAGAACAAACCAAAATAAATGAGCATGTAAAACAAATCAGACATTTGTAAGCAAAACAAAAATAACAAAAATACAATATAAGATGAATAAAAGAATCTTCAAAATGAATTCATTCATGAACACATTCAAAAAGTCTATTGGGTATAATAAACAGTTATGTCGCGTTTTACATGGTATTTCTATGTTTTAAATTTTTAAAGATTACTTTACAAAACGTATCTTGTATGTGGTTCACACTTACGACCTCAAACAAGTTGCTTAACAAAACACCAGTAATAGAATAAGAACGTAGTTGACAGAAATCAAAGATTTTTTAAACACTTATTGTTAGCTCGTAAACACTCAAAAACAGCAAGTGTTAACCTTACATTAAACCCGTTTTGTAACGACTTTTACCGGTAATAGAATAAAGAAATTTTATTAAATATTATATTTTGAGTAGGTTTATTTAAGCTCGAGGTCATTATTGATATTCTCATAAAATAATTTTCAAGAAAATTATTTTTCTGTTTTATTTTTTTTGTGTTTGTTATATTTGCTAAATAGTCTTCACAATGAAATATGACAAATTCTGAAACACGTGTCAACTAATACCCTGTTCTCATTTACAGCAATATTTTTAGCACTTTATTCTATTACAGTATATTGACAGAAAATATTGCTAAAAACGGTTTTTAGCACCAATATTTTTAGCACTTTATTTATTCTATAACAATATTTTAACAGAAAATGTTTATAAAAACGGTTTTTAGCTGTACATGTGAACTGGATATAAGTCTTGCAAAATTTACCATCATAAATAAATTAAAAAAAAATTTTTTGAAAATTATTCTATGACAATATCATAGTTTTAATAAGTAAAGGAAATAATGACCTCGAGCTAGAATAATCCTACTCAAATATAAAATATAATATTTCAAAGGTCAAATGGAACAATTTTTTTTTTATAAAAATTAATAAGAAATTTAATAAAAAATATATTTTTATAAAACATTTATGTCTGCTTAAACCGAGGGACCGGTGCATTTATATTTCGGTTATTGTTTTTTTGTTAAAAGATATGAAATTTTATGTTCATGCGTACGTTTGAATGAATTTAGATCTAAACAAATAACAAACAAAAAAAACTCTTTTATGGGCTTAATTTTAATAAATAATTCATATGACATGGATTTTATAAACACGTACATCTATGGATGTATTTGGGTGGCACATATTTATTTATACGATTCTATGTTCTATTTTCAACAAAAGATTTATAATATTATTTGTGGGGGCCCCCTGTAGGTTAGTTGGTAACGTGCTAGCCTATGAAACAGTGGGTCGTGGGTTCGATTCCCACTAAAACCTTGGTCGATTCTATAGAGTAAGGAAATGCTCATAGTTTTTCTCGGTCATTTCGATTTGTACTATTTTTATTTTATTAGCAAATTTTTAAAAAGACCGAAATTTTTAAATAAATACTTCAAAAAATTTTAACTTTGTTATTTTACACGGATTTACGACCCCTTAATTTAAAAAAAAAACAATATTTTTCAACAAATTTTTATTTTCTGAAGACTTTAGAAAAATCAGTGGTCCATAAATAACAACTGGAAGTTGGTGACCAAAACCCCCAATAGAGTGGTTGGTCACAATGACACTGTGCAATAAGAAAAATGAGCCTCAATGGATTAAACGCCATATAAAAGTAGACAATCGAATAGACAAATCACCAAAGGGTTTTGCAAACACATCAGAAAATAATTTTTAGCTCAAAACTCTTAACTCTTTAAATGGACGTTTTACCAGACTTTTGTGTTTAGTTTTTTA
This sequence comes from Pegoplata infirma, assembly GCA_963921195.1. Lineage (NCBI taxonomy): Eukaryota > Metazoa > Arthropoda > Insecta > Diptera > Anthomyiidae > Pegoplata > Pegoplata infirma. The sequence continues at coordinate 42,250,738 of OY992540.1, read as the reverse complement.
AAATGAACTAAAATGACCCCTTAAAATGGCAGTTAGAGGGTTAATATGTTCTATGTAAAGAGCCACCATTAAATTTCAACTAAAGACATCAAACCATTTTTTTTTTTACGTTTTCGAAACGCTTTTAATAAAAAAACAAGTAGAAAAGTTAAATTCGACTTTGCCGAATCTATGAATACCCTCCACAATGCATTTTTTAAAGGATAGTACATTTTTTTAACGTGATAAAATTAACAATTTTGATTAGAAATATTTTATTTTGAGTAAAAAACTCTTTTTTTTTGTCATTAAAAAAAAAAAAAAATTACTAATTTTTTTTGAGTGTAAAATTGTTTTCGAGTGTAATGTTTTTTTTTTTTTACTGTAAAAATATTTCTGAGTGAATGGACGTACGTATGTACACAAAATATTATCATTTTTGTAAAAAAAAAACTAATTTTATTTTAGTGTAAAATTTGTTTTGAGTGTAAAATTTTTTTCGAGTGTAATTTTAACTTACCAATGTTTTTAAAACTAAACAAGTTTAAAAAGCATTGCTTTAAAATTAAACAAGTTTGAAAAGCATTGTTTAGTTGCCACCAATGATTTTAAAACTTGTTAAACACGTAGCATTTAAGATGAAACTAATCTGAAATTCAGGGTTTTGCTTATAACTTATAATGCTTATAATGTTAAGCTTCAGCAGTCTCATTATTGTCTTTCGAAAGTTATCGTGTTTTTTATCTCGTAAATTCGCGAAACAACCTTGCCGAAATTTACTCTTTTGCTCATAACTTTTGAACCACTGCACGGTGGTCAATTCCGGTCAAAAATCAACAACTCCTTTATTTCTGCGTGTAAATAGCTTAAATTTAATATTCGAATTAAGAATAACATATCTGATACCTTGCCCAAATGTTGGACCTACAAATACAGTGGTTGGCCAAATAATCATGGACGTCCCAAATGTATCAAACATGTCTGTATATAAACAGCAATAATTTAATATCCGAATTAAAAATAATATATCTGATCTCTTTTCAAAACGTTGGACATACAAATATGTATCAAACTATTTAAGGTGGGGGTTGGAACTAAAAGAAACAGCCTTAGTGTTTTTTAAAAAAATAGATACGCAATACTTTTTAATTCTGTTTTTTATTTGAAATATTAACAATCGTGATATTTTAAAAGACAAAGAATTTCCAGGGTTTCCAGTTAATTGTGGGATGCTATTTTTTAAAGAACAAAATGGCCCAGTTGTACAGCAAAAACTGCTGAACCGATTTTTATGACATTCTTTTTTTTTAATTCGTAGATTATTTAATTTTCTAATACTTATTGTGACAATTTTTTTAAAATTTTACCTAATTAATATTTGAATGAAAGAAGAAATTGAAATTTTTCTATTTTTTAAGTTTACGTTAGCATATCTTCAACAAAAATCATTTTTTTCCAAAAAAAATGGCCACGTTAAGTGCTTGAAAATTTAATTATCTACAAATCAAAAAAAAAAAATCATCAAATCAAAAATTTAGTAGTTTTTGCTGTTAAGATGCAGCCAATTTTCCCCTTAAAAAAAACAACACACGATTAACTGGCAACCCTGAAAATTCTAGTTGACCAAATTTTGTGTTATGAAATTTTTAAAAATATTAAAATTTTCTTTCCTTCAAATGAAAAAACAGAATCAAATAATATTACGTATTTATTTTTTTAGCTGTTTAAAAATTGCTAACATTAAGGCTGTTTTTTAGTTCCAACCCCCCTTAAACCACATTTTTTTTATTTCGTCTTTTTTTAAGTTTTTTTTAGCGATAATCTATGGGTTTTAAGTTAGTATCTCTTCACATTCCCTATTTTGGTGGAGTTTGTAGGTTTAAAAAAGTCCACCATTTGTAAAAAATGAGTCCACTAAAAATGCTCTGGTTTAAAGAATCGGTAAAAGTAGGGGCTGAAATTTTAAATACTTACTTTTAACAGTTAAAAGTACAAACTGCTTTTTATAGCTAACCTCTAATAGCCTCTAATTGATTTTTATGGTCTTTCAAAATTTATTTTTTTTAGAGTTTTTTTTTAATTTTTATCTAATTTTCATACACATCACTTTAAGACAAAAACGCACACAAAATCTGCAAAATCCACATGGAATGATTATTTACTATAGGAATTAAAAATCCATGTGCGAACTTACAAAAATAATGTGAAGAAAAATGCATAGCCAACTTTTATTGAAAACTAAAATATACATCTTAAAAAAAGCTGAAATGAGAAGCAAAAAATACTCAACTTTGCACCACTATGGACAATAATTTAGTGTTACAAGGCCCAAAAAAAGATTTAAGTTGTATGTTTTGAAGTATTAGCTATAATATAGCATCAAAATTTCATAAAGATTTAATAAAAAAATAAAATGATTTTTGGCCGGAATTGACCACCGTGCACTGGACCGATTTGGCTGGATTGCAATACCAATCTGACCAGGTAAATGACCAACATACATATATGCAAAACTTCAGTAGCCTCTGTAAAGTCTTTCAAAAGTTAGCGTGTTTTCTACGGACAGACAGACGGACGGACGGACATTGCTAGATCGACTTAAAATCGATCGAGGATCATAAATATATATACTTTATGGGGTCCTAGACCAATATTTCGAGGTGTTACAAACGGAATGACAAACTTATATATACCCTCTATCACTAGAGTGGAGGGTATAACAAGTAAGAAAATTATAGTCGGTCAAGACCGACCGTATAATACCCTACACAGTGTTCCCGGAAAATGGGTACCAAGTATAAACATAGACCGATTGGGTCTATCATTTGTGAAGTCTTTAATGAGTCTACAAAACACTCACATACCAAATTTGGGTGAAATTGGCTTTTATTTGTTGCAAATAAACCGCTTTTAGTAATATGGGGCGAAATTTTCATATGGGGCCTAAGTCCAAAAATGGTCCGATTAAAATCAGGTTTTTGGGTTATTAAAGTATGCGTTAAGCACACACAAAATTGTAATTTCATAAAATTTTATAGATTTATGTGAATATCGGGAGGATGGTTTGTATGAGGGCAACAAGAAGAACTGGATTCCTTCGAAATTCGGCACGGTGATTTGTGAATACAAAAAACGTTTACCTGCCAAGTTATGAAAGCATATCTATTAAAATACGGTTGTTAGGGTCATTTGTATGAGGGCAACAAGAAGAACTGGATTCCTTCGAAATTCGGCACGGTGATTTGTGAATACAAAAAACGTTTACCTGCCAAGTTATGAAAGCATATCTATTAAAATACGGTTGTTAGGGTCATTTGACCCAAATTTAAAGGGGATGTTTGTATGGGGGCTAGGTCAACTCATATACCGATTTTTTCCAATTTCAATAGCGTCCGTCCGTGGGTCAAGAGAAGCTTAAGTTTCAAATTTCAGACAAATCGGTTAAAAATTGCGACCTGTATCGTGCGCACGACGTTTACATGGACGGACGGACGGACAGACGGACGGACAGACGGACGGACGGACAGACGGACGGACATCGCTAAATCGACTCAAAAAGTGATTCTGAGTCGATCGGTATACTTGAAAGTGGGTCTAGGACCAATATTTCGGGTCGTTACAAACATCAGCACAAACTCATTATACCCTGTACCACAGAGTGGTGTAGGGTATAATTAAAAACTTCAGCGGTCCATAAAAACTAAATCTGAACTGACTTTTCAAAATTAAATACTTTTCTAAAAGTGTAACCCTAATAAAAAAAAAACATGCTTTTGCCACAACAAACATATGAAGGTAAACATATTCAGTTATGAATATCTATGTTTTTCCCCATTGTCTGTGAGTGGTTTTATTAAATTCATATAGGAACAAACATACAGAAACGTATGAAATCTGAAGTGTTAAGTATATTGAATATTATTCTTAAATTGTTAAGTATACAATGTATACTATACATTAGAGTGTCCCTTATTTTGGAAATGTTGGAAATGTTGAGACGTTACCCCCTCATTTTTTTCCTTTTGACTAAAAAATAACTCAGCAAAAATTTTACGCCCCTAAGACCACGTCTTCCCTACGCGACGGGGCCGTAAAGAGCGGGGCCTTAAAAATCATTTTTCCATACAAAGCAAAAATTTTTTTTTTTTGATTTTAAATTTTTTTGTTATTAATTATAATATTACTTGGTTATCTTATTCACGACAAAAAATTTGATTTTGGTGGGATGAGGCTTTAAGTTTTAAAAAATTTTTCGAAAAAAAAAATTTAGAGCTTTTGGGGTCCTACAGTAAAAATTTTTAAAAAAAAAATTTTTTTAGTTTTGACAAGCAACGGTTTTAGTTGTAATGTTGCTTTTAATGATATATATTCATAAAAAAATATTACTCATATCTGTGACATCTTGGTCGTGTATCGAAAAACATCAAAAATGCATTTTTTACCCTTTTTTAGATCACGATAAAGATGTCACAGATAGGAATAATATTTTTTTATGAAAATATATCATTAAAAGCAACATTACAACTAAAACCGTTGCTTGTCAAAACTAAAAAAAAAAAATTTTTTAAAAAATTTTTACTGAAGGACCCCAAAAGCTCTAAATTTTTTTTTCCAAAAATTTTTTAGAACTGAAAGGCTCATCCCACCAAAATCAAATTTTTTGTCGTGAATAAGCTAAAAAAAATAAAAATCAAAAAAAAATTGTTTGGTTTGTATGGAAAAATGTTTTTTGAGGCCCCGTTCTTTAAGGCCCCGTCGCGTAGGGAAGGCGTGGTCGTAGGGGCGTAAAATTTTTCCTGAGTTATTTTTTAGTCAAAAGGAAAAAAATGAGGGGGTACCGTCTCAACATTTCCAACATTTCCAAAATAAGGGACACTCTAGTATACATACTATGTATTTCACAAAAGAACAAGTGTTTTTAAGTTTGTTGTTTCAAATTATTGTTGGCAAATAGCATATTGAAAAAAAATTTTAGGCATACTAATCAACTGTCAGAACGTGATTTCTTAGTGCACTAAAATTTAAAGTTATATATGGGGAATTCCATGCCAGTAAAAATATCGATATCTTAAAAAAAGTTGGACAGCATTTTGTGTGTATTTAAATGTAGTTTTAGAAAAAAAAAATATTCGAAGTAACTATCACATATTTATTAACATTTAAAAATTAAAATCGATTTTTTGAAAAAGTCCAAAACCTTTAACTTTTTTTTAAAACTATGGAAGTTGTACTCGTAATTACGGAACTTTTTAAGCCTAATTCGTGATGTTATCGCAGTACGTTGTAATTATTTTAAATTTTGAAAACTGCACCTTTATTTTTTGACTCTGATTTTTTTTAAATGGTGCTCCAAAAAAATTGAATTGGTTGGTAATGACCGCAACTTACCCTAAAAATATTTATTTGTGTGTAAAAATACATCTCACAAAAATTTAGGATGATTGGACATGGGTAAGGCGATCATTCTAAAAGAGTGACCAAAAAATCAGCCATGAAAGTTTAAAAAAATAAATTACAAGGGAAAATATGATTTTTTTTTGTGTTCTCAATTTATTTTAGTATTTTAAATTCTACACTAAAAAAAACTTTGTAAAATGACAAAAAACAATGACAAAAAAAAATTTTACGTTTAGTCGTTTTTAAAAGAAAAAACATATGTTTGATGTTCAGTTTTTATTAATGACTACTTCTGTCCATTGTTTCAAAAATAACACACTAAAAAATAAGGACTTTCATTAACATTTAATTTTTAAAGTCATTTATTTTTGTTCTGTAAGTAAAAACTACTGATTATTCTTTAAATTTTTTATGATTTGTGTAAGTAATTTTTTTTAATTGTTGGTGTTTTTTAAAGAGATATCATTAGTTTTTACCTACACAAGTAGATTTTTTTGTAGAAAAAAAAAATAAAAAAAATATTTATAGAAATATAACATGTTTGTATCAAGTGACTTTGGCACGATGGGTAGTGTGTCTGACCTAGGGTTATATAGTCGCAACAAAAAGTCGACTTTTCGACTTTTTATAATTTCTAAAAAGTCGATTTTTCGACTTTTTTTAAATTTTAAAAGTAGACTTTTCGACTTTTTAAAAAGTCGACTTTTTTCGGCTTTTCGACTTTTCGACTTTTTTTCTCCTTTTTTCGACTCTTTTCGACTTTTTAATTTTTTTCGACATTGTTCGACTTTTTAACTTTTTTCGACCTTATCCAACTTTTAAAAAGTAGATTTTTTGGTAAATAAAAGTTTAGTTTTGACTTGTTGTAGGCATTTAGGTGCTATTTTTTTTGGTTGTATTTTATTTATCAAAAAAAGTCGAAGAAATCGAAAATGTGGAAAAGGTTGAAAAAATCGAAAGCAAAAGAGTCGACTTTCGATTAGACATTTTTGCTTCACATACAAAATACGTGGAAATATCAAGAGCTTCATTTGTTATTAAACTCGGCTCTCATTTGATTTTTTTTTTTTCAAAAAAAAAATTCGAAAAAAGTCGAAAAAAAGACGAAAAATGTCGAAAAAGTCGAAAGCAAAAGTCGACTTTTCGACTTTTTTAGAACAAAAAAGTCGATTTCGACTTTTCGACTTTTTCATACAAAAAGTCGATTAATCGGCTTTTCGACTATAGAACCCTAGTCTGGCCAGAATTTTGTTGATCGATTCTCCAAAATTTTATTAAAAGTTTTTTAAAAAAATATTTCAATAACAAATTCTAAAAAAATAACCTACGAAATCATTAATTTTTAATGTTTTCGTAGGTTATTTTTTTGGAATTTGTTGATAAAAATAACAGAACTATCATTAATTTTTAATGTTTTCGTAGGATATTTTTTTCGAATTTGTTGGTAAAAAATAATGAAAAAACACGTAATTTTTTAATGTTTAATGTTATTTATTTTAGAAAATTTGTCAACAGTAAAAAATTAATGTTGATGTTTGTTAAAACAAATAAATAACAACTGGGATGGTTTTTAATTGTTTATTCACTGGTTTTAAATGTGTTTTTCATTTGTTTTTGCCTACAAAATATTTTAAGTGTACCAATAATAAGGTTTTTACCAAAAAAAATTATAAATTTACAATTTTTTACACGATAAAATTTACAAGGAGTTCTCGTGATTTATTAGATTTTTTGCTACCTCCTTTTTTACGAGAATTCCTAATAAAATTTACGAACTTTTTAGTAATTTTACAATAAAATTGTAAATTTGCAAGTTTTTTTTGCGTAATAAAACTTAGAAGGAATTCTCGTGAATTTGCTAGATTTTTTTCGTAAAATTAAATTGAAAATTTGTAAAATTACAAAAAAATTGTAATATTACAAAAAAAAAAAATTAAATTTCGGTCTAAAATTTTTTGTTAAAAAACAATGAAAACTTGAAAATATTGGTAAAATGGGATTATTAGACTTTTTCGTGTAATTTGACAAAGTTTTACATTTAAATACATAAAACTGCTATCCAATTTTTTAAATGATATCGATATTTTTTACTTGTCAAAAATAACACAGGGCAACACTTTTTTTGCACGGGTTCTGATAGCTATTTTTGGGTAATTGGGGTACGCTGATTTAAAATCTGGCGATCGTTTTTTTGGATCAGCTCTGGTTTTCGAGATATAGCCAAAGGAAACTTTGAAAATAGGCTATTTTTGGCATGTTTGTGAGTCCATATTTACCAACACTAGTCTAACATCCAAAAAGTGAATGACGATTTTAGGTATGTTGGATATGCTGATTCCAAAAATTCTCTTACTTTTGTATTATTTAGTTTTTGAGATATCGCTAAAATAAAATTTTTTAATTTATGCCCTCTTTAATTTTTTCTGAATATTTATGCCCTTTTTAATAACTCGAAAACTAAATCTGTCAGAAAAAAACTAATACCAATTTTGGAATCCTTGCATCTAATATAGTTAAGTTCATGTTTAAAACTGAGGCTCTAAAATTAGTTTTGGAAATTATAGCCAAGCAAATTTGGTAGCCAAGCAAATTTGGCTGATGGAAAAAATTGGATAACAGATTCGGAATCAGCACACTAAAGTCCATAAAAATCAGTTGTCTAAGGTCAGGCAAATTGAAAAAGTTCAACTTTTTTCAACCTGTGTAATTGATAATTTCAATTTCTTATTTTTTTTTGAAAAAATCGCCATTTTGAAAAACTTATTACTCTTGGACTAAAAGGCTGAAAATTGGAGTGCGAGTTGCATTTTATACGTACTCAATCATATCTAAAAATGAAATAAATCAAAGGTGGTCGGGTCTAAAAGTGTTCGATTTGGTACGGGATGCCCCATATATATTAACAGAAGTTTAACTGGGTTTTTTGGGATTTTTCGGTTTCAATTACACCGCTCAACAAATCAAAGGTTTTTGGCTCCGGTTTGAAGTTTGATATAAAATTTTTAAAGATTTTGACTCGCTGATTCCAAATTCGTGCTCCAAATTTTTCCATCACGTCTAGAATTTTAATTATTCGCGGTTGAAAATGCGAAAAACGCGATTTTTGCCTTTTTTGAAAGAATGCACAGCAGCCGCTGGGTGGAATAAAAATCAGATATAAAGCGTGAGAGTAGAATTGAACTATGATCTCAAAAATATGATCAAAAAAATTTCAAGTTGTTGCACTATTATTGGCCAAACATGCATTTTAAAAAAACACTGTCAAAAAAATTAGAAAAAGCACCATTTTTAAAAGGCTCTAATACAATAACCAGATGATCAATCTTTACAGTGATGAGCTCAAAATTTAAGCAAAAGTTCATTCTTTCTTATAGACTTTTAAACCCATTAAATATATCTTCCGGTGTATGCGAAAAATAACACAGAAATCTTAAATTTGTAAAATATTTATTTTTTTTAGTTTTTCTTTGAAAAATATCAAAAAAAAACTAAGGTATCTACCTTACCTTTTTTACAAAAATGGTAATTTTAACAGTATCATTTTAAAGCGAAAGTTTAACCCAACCAAACGTAATAATTTGAAAAAAATTGTGTTCTATGTTGGAGACCATAGACAAATTATACTTTTGCGCTTTATACCAAATTTGTATTCCACTGAATGGCTGCTGTGCAGGCTTTCAAATAATGCAAAAATCGTCATTTTTCGCATTTTCAACCGTGAATAACTAAAAATCTGGACGTGATGGGAAAATTTGGAGAACAGATTTGGAATCAGGAGATCAAAGTCTACTTAAATCGATCATCAGAATTCAAACCGGAAAATGAGTGTTGAGCGGTGTTATTCTTTTTGAGAAACAATTCATTGAAGTTATTTCAGATTTCAGTTAGGGTTATTTTAAGAATTTCAGGTGGGTTTTTTCTGAATCATTTTTTAAGCATTTAAGAATTTCAGTTAATTTTTTCAGATGTAGTTCGTAAGAAATCATTAAATTGTTATAGACTTTATTGACTTTGATTCCATTTGTATTTCGTAAATTTCAATTAAAATTAGCAGATTCAAGTTGTTATTCAAAAAATCTTAACAGAAATTCGAAAAAAATTAATTCAAAAAAAAAATTCAAAAAAGTCCATTTAAATTCCCACGAGATCAACTAAGATTCGAAAAATTTTAAATTTGGGAAAAATTGAAATTCAAAAAAAAATATCCATTTGAATTCATAAAAGACAAACTAAACTTCGAAAAATTGTAAGTTTTGGAAAATTTGATGAGTTGCATTAAAACAAAAAATTACCACACTCAAAAAACCATTTTAAAATGATAAGAAAAGCTTGATATTTTTTGCCTCCTATTAGACGAGAATTCGTAGTAATTTGACAGGCTTTTTACCAATAATTTTGAAATTTTACCCCTTTTTATACCCTACACCACACTGTGGTACAGGGTATAATGAGTTTGTGCTGATGTTTGTAACTATCCGAAATATTGGTCCTAGACCTACCTTCAAGTATACCGATCGACTTAGAATTACTTTTTGAGACGATTTAGCGATGTCCATCCGTCCGTCCGTCTGTCAATCTATCGGTTTAAGCACGATACAGGTCGCAATTTTCAATCAATTGACTTGAAATTTGAAACTTAAGCATCTTTTGGCCCAAGGATGAAGCCTATTGAAATTGGAGAAAATCGGTTCATGTTAAGAACTAGCCCCCATACAAACGCCCCCATTGGATTCAGCTTAAAGGACTCTAATAACCGTATTATAACAGATATCGCTTTGAAATTTAGCAGGTAAACCAATTTTGTATGCACAAATCACCATTCCATCAGAGGAATGGGGTCAGTCCTTCTGGTAGTCCCCATACAAACCACCCTCCAAATATTCACACAATTCACTCAAAATTCATAAAAATGGAAATATTTGATCAAAACTTTATTTTTAGATAAAATCGGAATATATTTGGACCATTTTTGGACATAGTCCCCCATAAATAAAATTCGACCGATATTCAGTTAAATCGGTCTATTGACAAAAAAAATAAACCAATTCCACTAAAATTTGATATGTGTGTGTTTTCTACACCAAATAAAGATCTAACAAAAGACAGATCCAATCGGTCCATGTTTGGACTTGGGACCCATTTTCCGGAAAACACTGGTGTAGGGTATCATATGGTCGGTCTTGACCGACTATAACTTTCTCACTTGTTTACCAATGAAATTGTAAATTTACAACTTTTTCGATATTTTTTGCTACCTCCTATTAGACAAGAATTCCTAATAATTTTACCAATAATATTGTAATTTTACAACATTTTTACCAATAAAATTGTAAATTTGCAATATTTTTGACGCTTTTTTAATCTTGTGACTTTACTAGACCTCCTTTTTTACGAGAATTCCTAGTAAAAATTACGAGCTTTTTTGTAATTTTACAAATTTTTTACTAATAAGATTGTAAATTTACAACTTTTTTGGTGCCATAAAACTTACAAGGAATTCTCGTGAATTTGGTAGATTTATTTTGTAAAATCTTCTTGGAAATTAAAATTGAAATTACAAAAAATATGTAAATTCTGATCGAAATTTTTTTTGTTATAAAACAAGGAAATCTGTCCAATATTGGGACAGATAATTTGACAAGGTTTTTTTGTGTGCATTCAGGATTTTTGCAATTTATGAAATACGAAAATAACAAAACTGTTTCTGTAAAAAATTAACAATTAAATAAAAAAATCTAAAAAAATATTTTTAATTCAAAGGTTTATTTTTATTAATTTCTTCATCTTGATCTTTAGTATATTGTAAATAATAGTCATAAGCAGGATTACGAGGACTTTGTACAGCTGAAAAAGAAAACATTTACCATAATTTAATAAAAGTTTTTGAATTAAATTTGTATTAAATTCAAAAAACTTACTCTTATAAACATTATAACCATTTTTATCAGCTTTATAATAAACAGTTTGGAATGATTCTCGAGGACCCTCTAAAGGTACCGTATAATAACCTTTTTGTACTGGTCTGGGAACACCTTTAACAAGTACATGATCTATACGTTGATAATTTGCCATGCCATTGCTTAATAATAATCTGCAATTAAAATAAAGAATTTTTATTTTAATGAAAGGTTAATAAATTTAAAGACAGATTCTTTTCCACACCAAATTGTCATTTTGCTGGAATCGGCCTGTTAATCACTTACTTATATTCCTCACTACCATTAGCAAATGTTTTATGATAATTTTCTAAGACTACAATAGGATCTGGTTGTTCTTCTTCTGGGTCTGTTACGATTGTTGGATCATAAATTACATCGTGATTCTCATAATCATCAACTAATTCATCTTCTTGCGTATAATCCATATCAGGCATTACAGCAATCGGTTGTTCTATCAATGGGTGCATAGTACTTTGATCAATCGGTTTAACTACCGCTTCAATAATATCATCAACATCTGTAGGCCAGACAGCCAATTGTAATTCATAGATAGGTTGTGTTATATCAAGATTCGAAGGAGCCTTTAAAAAGGAAAGGAAAAATTTAGAAAATCTGAGAAACTTATATCGCATGTAGTAAAAAAAAAGTTAGTCTTCTTAAATAACTCAGGATTTTATTTAACTGACCCACCTAATAAACAAAAAGTTGATAAATAAGCATTTGTTAGGGTGATTCTGATTTTGAACCCGAATTTTTATGCTTCCTTTTGACAAAATATCAAATGAAAGCTTCCTGGGAGTTTAAGTGAAGTATTTCGAAGTCCAAAATGAAGTCCAACTTGATTATTTTTGATCTGGGACGACTTTTTATATATATATCGATCTATTCAGCCTTACTTCTTAAGAAGGTTCATCTGTCTGCTCATGTCAGCAACAAAAAATGTTTAAAGCTCGAGCATGTTTCTTGTTAAATGTCTTGTTTAATTTTAAATTTTTCTTAAATATTGTAAGTTTTTTATCTAACATTCTCTTGAAATAAAATTATCTACACACACGTTTCCACTACTACATTCTACACCCTTTACAAATGAAAATAGTTAAAGCTAAATTGAAATTCAAAGATTTTATTTGAATATTCTATTAGTAATTCCTTAATTTCAATTGAAATGCAAAGATTTTGCTTGTACTTAAAAAACTCCATTTGAAACTTAATTACTAAATCGTAAAATCCCAATTGTAAATCGTTAAGGATCAATTGTAACTCGTAAAATATCAATTAAAATTCAAAAAAATTCAATTGAAATTCGAAAAAGATCAGTTGTTATTTGTAAAATATTAATTAAAGTTCGAAAGGGATAAATAGAAATTTAAAAAATGATCAAATAAAATTCGAAAAAGATAAAATTAAATTCGAAAAAGATTGAAATTGAAATTCGTGAAAGACCAACTGTAGTGGATGAATTAAAATTTTAAAAAGATCAATTGTAATTCAAACAAGTAGATAAGTTAAATTCGACTTGGCCGAATCTACACCCAGAAAAGTTTTACAGTAACTATTTACGGTTATTCAAAAAGTTTTTAGTTAAAGTTGTTTTAAACGTTTTATCGTTTGTTTATCAATGAAACTAAAATATTGAATAATTTATACAGTTGTTACAACAATAAACTACAAAATTTACGAAAAAATATTTTTATCAGGTAAATTATTTGTGACTGATTGTACCGCATAATTTTACAGAACTACGGTTTTTGTAGTTTGTTATTAAAAAAAAATATTTATACTCCACAAAATAAAAAATTGTAAACAGTAAAAATAACTGAAATATCATTTGTTTTTACGGAATGTCTAGTCATTTATTGACGTTTAAAAATATTTGAAAAAGTATGTTGTTTCAAAAGAAATATAATAGTTCGTTTTTTAAAAGGGAAAAACAATTGTTTTAAACGTTTTACAAAATATTTTGAGTGTATAAATACCCTCCACAATGCCCTTTATAAGTGATAGTAAATTTTTATTTTGTGTAAAAAAACTTTTTTTAATAATTTAAAAAAAAAAAAATAATTTTCTAATACCAAATTTCGAATAAATCGGTTTAGTCCTTCTGGTAGTCCCCATACACACCACCCTCCCGATATTCACTAATTTCCTCAAAATTTATAAAAATTAAAATATTTGATAAAAATTTTATTTTTAGGTGTTAAACATGTACTTTAGTAACCTTATCAAATTGGAATATAATTTGACCATTTTTGGACTTAGTCCCCCATATAAAAATTTGGACCGGTATTCAGTTAAATCGGTCTATTGGCCAAAAAAAAATAAACCAATTCCAATAAAATTTAATCTGTGTGTGTTTCCTACACTAAATAAAGATCTAACAAAAGATAGATTTAATCGGTCCATGTTGGGATTTGGAACCCATTTTCCGGAAAACTCTGGTGTAGGGTATCATATGGTCGGTCTTGACCGACTATAACTTTCTTACTTGTTTTTTGTGTCAAAATATTTTTCAGTGACAAAACTACGTTGTAAAATATTTTTATGACTTACCAATGTTTTTAAAACATGTTTAACGGGTTTTCAACACGTGAATGTCCGTCTGTCTGCATGTCCGTCTGTCTGAATGTCCGTCACAATGCAGTCCAAAATAAAACAGCTAGACTCCTAAAGTTTGGCACAAATATGTCTCATGTTCATAGGCAGGTTAAGTTCGTAAATGGGCAAAATCGGAATAGGGGGAAAAAAGTTCCCCCTTGAAGAACTGAACCAACCTCTGAAAAAATACACTATTTTTATATGTTTTTTTTTGTATTTTTGACACCCATAACCCCCCCCCCCCCCCCCCCCCAAAAAAAACGCCCCTGACAATTTTTTTTTATTTCTTTTTTTTTACATTTTGGAGGGTATAATAGATTCGGCACAGCCAAATTTAACACTCTCACTTGTTTTTCATCTCGTAAATTCATGAAAAACCTTTGCCTAAAATAAGTCTTTTGTTCATAACTTTTGAAATACTGGACCGATTTCGCTGGATTGCAATACCAACCTGACCAGGTAAATGTCCAAAATATGTACCAAACTTCAGGAGCCTCCGTAAAGTCTTTCAAAAGTTAGCGCGTTTTTAACAGACAGACGGACAGACAGCGCTAGATCGTCTTAAAATCGATCGAGGATCATGAATATATGTACTTTATGGGGTCCTAGATCAATATTTCGAGGTGTTACAAAAGGAATGACAAACTTATATATTAGGGCGGAGTAATTTTTTTTCGACAAAATCGTCTAGCATATTCGGATTCTGCATAAAATTCTAAGAAAAAATGCCGAACAAACCATGTCTCAAAAATCAGTTTTGACCCCCCCAATTTTCAAAAATACGACTTTTTTAGCTGGGCTTATTATTTGGAATATATTGTTTTACTAATAAATTTTGCTTTTATTTTGTATTAAGAGGTGTACCTGGTATTTTTGGGCACGGGGAATCCATATTTGATATATATTTTGCTCTAAACCGCCGCTAGAGGGCGCTAAAAAACAAAAATCTGGACTTGGGTCTTCAGATTTTTTTTTTATTTTGAAGCCAGATACTTTAAGGAGCCATTTAGACATTCCCATTTAGAGCTTAATTAAATTCCAAAAACTCGCGATTTTATTCGCGATTTTAATTTTTTTAAAAATCCACAAAAAATTAAAAAGTGGTAAACTACACCATTATTTTTTTGCCACAATTTTTAAAACTTTTTCGTTTAAAGTAGAGGATTTTAGTTTTCAACTTCAATTTTGATTATCAAAATCAGATGTTTGCTTAAGAAATTATCGCTCTTCAAACTACAGTACTTTTTCATATTTTGTGATTTTTAAAGAATGAAAATCGCGAATAAAATCGCGAGATTTAGGAATTTAATAAAACTGTAAATGGGAATGTCTAAATGGCTCCATAGTGCATCTATGTACACAATCTAAAGATCCCAGGACAAAAAATACCCTTTTTCTCGTGATGATTAATGGAAAAAGCGTATATTGTACAAAACTATTTTTGAAAATTAGGGGGGGTCAAAACTGATTTTTGAGACATGGTTTGTTCGGCATTTTTTCTTAGAATTTTATGCAGAATCCAAATATCCTAGACGATTTTGTCGAAAATTTTGCTCCGAACAATTCACTCCGCTCTATTATATATACCCTCTATCACTAGAGTGGATGGTATAAAAAAATTTGTCCGGTCCTTCAAAAATTTTCAAAAAAAAAAATTTGGATTTCGAAAACGCCAAAAAGTGTGCCTGGGACTTAGAAAATTAAAAAATTTTTTTTGTTAAACAACATAAATCCTCATACAGTTTTTTTATTGAAGGTTGGCAATCGATACCCTCCTAGAATAACGGTATTTGATTACTGTACCGCAACCAATAAATTTATGAACATTTTTAAAATCAATTCTGAAAGTCGATGAAATTTCTAATATTTTTGATGCTTCACTTCGTGTTTGTACCGGTTGATTTTCGTTGAATATACCAATACCGGTTTAAATACCGTTTTAAACGGTATTATAAAGGTATTAGCCTATATTTCAAAAATCAATCGGTACACACAGAAAAAAATAAAAAAAAAATTTGAGTAAATTTTTAATACTATTGAGTAAAAAATTACTCAATTTTCCACCAGTAAACGATTTAATAGTATTGAGTAAACTTTTAATAAAAAATTATTAAATGCTTAATAAAAAATTTGAGTAAATTATTAATTCACACAATTAAATCGTTACTTAAAAATTTTTATTATTTTTAAGTAACTTTTTAATTGTGTCAAGTAAAAATTTACTCAAAATGTATCAAATTATTTTTTTAAAAAGTTTAAAAAGTTTCTAATTTTTTTTTTCCAAAAAAATTGCTTTTACAAACTTTACCAAATATAGTTATGTCTTCAAGACAAAGTAAAATTTTATAAAGATGATTTCAAACTTTCATATACATATACAAAAAACAATAAACTAAATGAGAATTCAAAACACCAAGAGAAAAAAAAAAAATAAAAAAAAATATTAAATTTGTATTAAATTATTTACTCAAATTTTATTTTCAATTTTTGAGTAAATTTTTAATTGCGTCAATTAAAAAATTACTCAAATTTGTTTTAAAAAATTAAACAAGTGATTACTCAAATTTGTTTCCTCCATATTTTTTTCTGTGCAAAGACGAAGCGACACATCAGATATATTAGAAAATTTATCAACTTTCATAAACACTTACAAAAATGTTCATATTTTTATTTGTTGTGGTTTTTCAATAAGTGGATTTATTTTCAGATTAATCTTATTTAGATTAAAATAAATAAATTAAAATGCCAAAACAAATTTGGAATATTTTTTTCCATAATCTACGATAAATAAGCAATTATTATCCGAAAAAATAATAAAAAAAATTGGAAAATTAAAAAAGTTATAAATAAATCAAAATAAAACCAACTAAATTTTAGGATTTAATAAATCCGTTTTGGATTAATTTTGTTTTATTTATAACTTTTTTCATTTTCCAATTTTTTTATTATTTTTTCGGATAAAAATTGCTTATTTATCGTAGATTATGGAAAAAAATATTTCAAATTTGTTTTGGCATTTTAATTTATTTATTTTAAGCTAAATAAGATTAATCCGAAAATAAATCCAATTATTGAAAAACACAACAACAGTGTTTTTTAACAAATTTCCATACAAATTCATACGTAAATTTTAGAATTAAAGCACTTGTTGCTAATGATTTTTTTATCATTTTAAAAAATTAAATTCCAAGAAAATTTGATCTTGTCTAAAAGAGAAAATTACATACTTTCGAATGAGCTTGATACCAAGTCATTTGCATGTCAGGATCTTATTTTATATGCGTTTAAAAATAGTCAAAATGGGCCTTTTTGACACTTTAACCGCGATTTTCCCAAAATTGAGTGACCGTTAGAGAAATTTGAGTGACCGTTTTGGAATCGGAAAAAACCTATAAATTTTTTTTTGGTTTCATCTAAAACGCAGCGACAAACATCTGATTTGTAGAGCGGTGTAATCTTCGAATTACAAATATAATCCTTAAATTTCAATTAACCGTTTGATGAATTACATCTGTAAATGGTGTATTTTCTATACATATATCATACCTTAGTTGGCTTAGCTGAAACTGTTGTAACATCTTGTAAGGCTATTATCAGTATTAGGGATTTGAAAACTAAGCTCATCATCTTGTTGTTGCTGTTGCGGCGCATGTTGTTATTGTTGCCACTTTCAATATTGCTGCTGATGTGTTGTTAGCTTTGGCTCGTACTCTAATATACCTTTTTTTGTGCTGCTTTCCTTGTGGCTTTTAGTTTTGTTTGTTGGCTGTTTTTTTTTTTTTCTTATTTTTGTTTTTATTATAACTTGATGTATGCAAATGTTGAAAACTTTTCTGAAAGTCCATAGTTTATGGTTTGTGCAGGTATTTATATTCCCTTTGAACAAAAAAAAAACACTGAACCAATATTTACTTTAGTTGACGCAAATATTTTCTTTTTTTTTTAGTTCTTGGGATATTGTAGCATTTTTTTCCAATATTTTTTTTTTTTTTCTTTTTTTCATAATTTCGTTGTTTTTTTTTTTTTTTTGTTTATAAAATCTCAAATGCTTTGTTTGCATTTACAGTTTACAGTCATTCTTATGACTTAGGCAGAATTTTGTAAAATAAAATTTGAAACTGCTGTTTGGGGGTTTTTTATTGTAATGACCCACTTTATAACGAAAACAACAAAAAAAAGTTCTTTATCCTTTTTATTTGGTTGTATAATATAAAAATATTTTTTATGGTCTTTTCTTTCTGTATTTTTTTGCTAATGCTGTTGTTATTTAAAACATTCATCGATGCTGTTTCAAGCACTCATTGCTCCCTCGTATAACGCGGTTAAAACAAGAGATGATGAAACCGTTTCATTAAAATTATGAAACATATTGTGGTGTCACAAGGGACATCATAGTCTATGTGTACTGGCCAAAAGCTTTAATAACCACTCAGTTAAAACTTTTAAAGGGTTGGTTACGTCGAAAACAATCTTTATATTAACAATTTTTAAACAATAAATATACCCTGGTAAAAAAGTTTTGATATAATAACATATAATTTGATACAATCATTATAAAATATATATTAGTTTTTATATTTTCAGATCTAATTATATGAAAGATTTTATATGGGTCCATTTTCTTATCTGAGGTTATACATAAATATATATGACTTAATATAATTATATAAATCTACATTTATTTATATAAAATAAGATCAACTGGATTTATTTGGATGTGACCAAAATTCGGATCTAATTGTATCATTTTTTATATTTGTGTATCTAAAATAATACAATTAGATAATTATTTGATACAACAATATACGGCCAATTTTGAGATCAAATAAGATCTAAAAAGTTTTTTTTTTACTCGGGTAAATTAATTTTTTTTTCATTTGAAATTTAATTTATCGTTATACAGTTAAAGCCCGGTTTAACGACTCTCGTTTTGACGAATATTTGATATAACGAAAGCCAAAAATTTTAATATTGTTTACCTTATTTAATGAACCTTTCAAAAGTTTTACGCTCGATGTAACGAATGATCAAAATTTAAACATTGATTATCTCGTGCAACGAAAGTTTAAAACATGTTCCCTAGGGTGGGTCGATGAAATGCATATTTGCGAATCTCGTTAACTAATAGCAAAAACTCGACGCGCATTTTCGAGCTGATAACGGGAAAAATCATGAAAAAATTTTAGGAGGGTACTTTTAGGCCTCTACAAGCGGTTTTAGTTCGCGGTTTTTGGAAAAAAAATATTTTTTTTAATTTTTTAAAAATATTTTAAAAATTAAGTAAAATAATGCTTATTACGAAACAAGTTCCAAAAAAAATTTATCTCGCCAATTTTAGCCCGTGAGTGCATTTTTATACCAAAAATTTGATACCCATTTTTCCATTTTTTAATTTTTTTTGGTACTTTCGAATTTTTTGTACTTGCGGATTGATATAAATAGCCGCCAATTTGTTTTGTTTATTTATCATTTTCTTAAAACGCTTTATTTTACCAAAATTTTGATACCCATTTTTAATTTTTTTTGTAATTTGCGAATTTTTTGCACTTTTGGATTGCTATAAATACCCGCAATTTTTTTATTTTTATCATTCATGTTCTTACATCGGCCATATGCGCCATTTGAGTGCTATTATGAAATAAAAAATATTTTTTTTTATAAAATAAATCGAACTTTCCTGGATATAAAAATGCATCCACGAACTAAAATTGGCTAGATATTGTTTTTTTGGAACTTGTTTCGTAATAAGCATTATTTTACTTAATTTTTAAAATATTTTTAAAAAATTAAAAAAAATATTTTTTTCCAAAAACCGCGAACTAAAACCGCTTGTAGAGGCCTAAAAGTACCCTCCTAGATTTTTTTCATGATTTTTCCCGTTATCAGCTCGAAAATGCGCGTCGAGTTTTTGCTATTAGTTAACGAGATTCGCAAATATGCATTTCATCGACCCACCCTAATGTTCCCCTCAATATAATGAACGTTTGATAGTTGAAAGAATCGAAAAATCGAAATCAGTATTTTCCAGAAACCAAAAAAATACAGTTTTTTTTTTTGGTTCCAGTTCTGGGTTAAAAAAAAAAAAACAATTTTCTTTTTTCGCTAGACATTTGGTGTGGAATGACTCAAATATCGTATGAAGGTCGTAACCCGACATTTCAATGTGTTTCACACGGAATGACAAACTGCACTCAAAGAAAAAGCTTCATTAAAGTTCTTCATTTAAGTTCGTCCAATGTAACAGTTTCATAAATACAATGAAATAAATTCATAATTGTGAATAGGGTCAATATTTATGAAGTTGTTCATTATATTTATGAAAGGTTTCATAAATATAATTAATTAAATTTCATAAACTTTTATGAAACTCTTCATAAATATTAAGAATTGTTTCATAAATACGATTAGTGTTTATAAACCGGTTAACCGGTTAACCGAAAACCCGGGTTTTCCCCAAAATTTCGGTTTTTTTGCAAACCGGTTAACCGGAATTGAAAATTTTCGGTGCACCGAAAACCGGTTTTTTTCTATCGGTTAACCGGTTTCTTTAAATACATGCAAAACGGATTGTTTTTGCAATTATTAAGGGTTTTTACTTATTTTTTTGTGACATTTTCAAAATTTCGTTAAAAAAACCTTGAAAATCCGTGAGAAAGAAAGTCTAAAATATTTTTTTATCTACAAGAAACAATTTTCCAAATAGGAATTTTAATCCGAATCTGGTAAATATTAAAAATTCACATTGTTGTAAGTTTGGGCACTTTCATTGAAAACTTTATAAGTGACTGTTAACCAGATAGTAAAATTCCTGTTAATGGAGAGAATGCCAATAAAAGCACATCGAAATAAAATACGGTACTGCAATTTACAACGAAGTGATCTATTTTTAAATAAAACCAATAAAAGTTAAATTAAAGCCCCGGAGAATATGGGAAAATAAAAGCACCGTATTTAAATACCGCTATTTTGAAAAGGTATCAGTTGCCAACTTTGCTGAAAGAAACAAATATGTTAACTTAAGTTATATATTCGCTTTTGTATTTAATAAAATTTAGCTATTTTAAAGTATTTTTTGGGATTGTCAGTTAAAAAAAAAACGGTTAACCGGTTTTTTTATTCCGGTTTAACCGAGAAAACCGGTTAACCGGAAAAGCTGATTTTCGGTTAACCGAGAAACCGGTTTTCCAAAATGTCGGTTTTTTATAAACACTAAATACGATGGAAAATTCCACAGATTTAATTTTTTTCTTGAATATTTGATAATATTAGGAAACAAGTTCATAGTATTAATGAAACACTTCTTGGTACTATGGTACTATGAAAAAGTTTAAATTATAATAAAAAAACTAAAAAAATAATTTTATTTTTATGAAATGTTTCGTAGTAGTTATAAAAAATTTCATAATATTTAACAAACAGTTACATTGGACTAGCTTTAATGACGCGTTTCATCATATTCATGAAAAGGTTTCATAGTATTTATTAAATGTTTCATTAATAAAGCAAATGCTTTATTCCTTTTTAGGAATAAAATTTATAAAATTTATTAAATGTTTCATTAATAAATCAAATGCTTTATTCCTTTTTAGGAATAAAATTTATGATATCTACATTGGAAAAATGCCTGCGAATTTTGTACTCTTGCCCAAAACATTTAATCATGATAATGTTTTGCGGAAGATTTGGGTGTACTTGCCAAAGCAAAGTTCTATTAGCAAAAATAATGTTATATTACTTTGCTATTCCATGCAAAACGAATTAAAATATCAATCGAGAACCCCATTAAAAACCAAAAGATGATGTAAAAAAAATTGATGAAAAAAAAAATATGAAAAAAAAATTTGGTGAGAAAAAAATTGAAAACAAAAAAATTGGTAAAATAATTTGATAAAAAAAGTATGATAAAAAAAATTATGATGAAAAAAAATTAATGAAAAAAAAAAAAAATTTGAGAAAAAAATTGAAAAAAAAAAAATTGGTAAAATAATTTGATAAAAAAAGTATGATAAAAAAAAATTATGATGAAAAAAAAAAAAAAAATTTGATGAAAAAAAATCTGAAGAAAAAAAATTTATGAAAAAAAAATTGATAAAAAAAAATGATGAAAAAAAAAGTTTGATGAAAAAAAAAAATTATAAAAAAACAAATTTGATGAAAAAAAAAAATTGATGAAAAAAAAATGATGAAGAAAAAAATATGGTGAAAAAAAAAAATTGTAAAAAAAAAAATTTAATGAAAAAAAAAAAAACTGATGAAAAAAAATTTTTTTTTGTTGAAAAATAATTATGTTACATTTTATTCACCAGCTGGTGAAAAACGGTTATTCACCACGAGGTGAAGTATTATCCAAGTTACAAACCCAAGTTATTAAAATTTTTGGTTTTAAGAAAATGATAATAGTAATTCTTGTTTTCTTTTTCGTAATTGTTAGCTTATATAGTCAAACGGAGGTGGCGTCCTGCAACTTTTTTAAAATTAGACACCAACCTAAAAACATTATCATGTTAAAACTAAAAGAAGGAATTAAAATTTTAAAAATGGTCTTCAGGAGCTATAATTGTTTTGCCTCAATTTTTAATTCATATTATAAAAAATCATAAGACATGTTTATGAACTTTTTTATGAAATCATGACATTTTATGAAGCGTATTTCATAGACTTTTTTCATAAAGCTTCATTATATTTATGAAGGTTTCGTAAATACAATGAAATTTTATGACAAAAATATTTGTGAAACTATGCCATAAATATTATGAAGCATTTTTCTCTGAGTGTGTGGGTATAAACTAGAGTTTGCAAATAATCGAGATATTTCATAATCGCGATTACGATTAAAAAAATTGCCGTTAATCGCGATTACGATTAATCGAATTTTTTTAAATAATTTAAGTTGCAATAGCTTTAAGAAAAAATCTTTTTAAATTTACATTTTAGAACGTATTTTTTAGAACAAAAACTATTATTTTTAAGAAATAAAATTAAAAACTTTCGAAATAAAAATAATTTGAGATTTTGGCACCACAGTCTCTTTTTATACCATCCAACTACAGTATGGGGGTATACTCACTTTGTCATTCCGTTTGTAACTCATCAAAATATCGGTCGGGGACCCCATAAAGCATATATATTATTGATCTATGATCGATTCTAAGACTTTTCTAGAATGTCCGCATGTCCGTCCGTCCGTCCGTCTGTATAAGACACGATGCAGTCCAAAATAAAAGAGATAGACTCGCTAAGTTTGGCAGGAATATGTGTCCTAGGCAGTTTAAGTTCGTAAATGGGCAAAATCGGACCAGGGGGAAAAAAGTTCCCCCTTATAGAACTTAACTAACTACTGAAAAACGACATATTTTCACTGTTTTTTTTTTTGTTTAATGCTAGAAAAAGTTCAAGGTCCTGCACTTGGACTTAGGAAATAAAAAAACGGTTTTTTTTTGCCCGCCCCCCTTTTGTGGGCGTGGATATTAAAAATGTTTTTAAATAATGATAAAATTGTATTACTTAAGCTGAAAAAGCAGAATAATTGAATTTGTAAACATTTACCGCATGGGTTTACGTGTCCCCCAATGTCCTCTACTGACCCACCCCCCCCCCCCCCCCCCCCTCCACCCAAAAAAAAACGGCATTGCAATTTATTTTTTATTTTTTTATATGTTGGAGGGTATTATAGATTCGGCACAGCCGAATTTTACACTCTCACTTGTTTAGTATATCATTGCGCCCTTGAGAATTTTTTGTTAAGATTTTTTTTTTTAACTGATAATTAAAATACTTTGTTGATAAAATTTCGCACATACTTTAATTTTTGACATCTTCAAGACTTTTTAAATGATCAAAAAGGTTTTTGGAGAAAAATACTAGATTTTCTTACATCTTTATTGTCCTTAAATAAACTCTACAAAGAGTGCTTTAATCAGCGCTGAAAAGATAAACGAGTTTACTGGGTCTTAATAGCTCTTTATCTTTGCTACTAAAGAGTACTCTAAACTGTGACTGATTTGGATTCGCTCTTTGGATCATGATTCCTTTCCAAAAGCTGCTTCCAGTTTACCAACATTTCTGCAGGGTCGTGTCGGAATACCTGCCGATGGCCAGTGAAGAGCTAAGAGCTGTGAGGAAATTTATTTAAATAATTTAAAAGTCATCATTAGTCAACTAGTGGTTAAAGTATGAAAAAATTACGTTTTTTCACAAAATTTCATGTTCAACTTTTTTGACCAAACCTTTTGAGATCATATATTAAATTTTACTTTAAATTTGAATGACTTTTACGAGAAAAGCAAAGAAAAATCGCAAACAAGTTAAATGAATCATATGCCAACCTATCAAAAAGTTCCATTCTGCTTAAAGTTCCAGAATCAATGATTTTTGTTTGAAATTGTAAAGTAGTCGGTTTTCAGACTACTTTAGTTTTTTTGACAAATAATTTTAATAGAAACTTCAAAATGGGTTTCAAAAAATTTTGGAAGTGATTTAAATTCGTTATAAAAACAGTGTATTTCATAGAAAGTTTTTAATCGTAATCGCATGATTTTTTTGTCAATTACGATTACGATTAATTGGTGCGATTAATCGCGATTACGATTACGATTTTAATCGTTTTGCAAACTCTAGTATGAACATTTATTTCATCCTTAATAGTAGCTTTGTGTAGCATTGGAGCGACTAAAACGAGGGATCGGTGTACCTCAAAGTATAGTATTATTATTGTTATTCCGGTTCTTTAATAAGTTTGTGTCTTATATAGTTGTTATTATTGCCATCTTATGGTTTTTTCAAGGAATTTTAATACATAAAGTAAATTCGGATTATGAAGGCGGTTTCATCGACTTTTAAATACCTTTTATTGTTTAAATAAAATATTCGTTTATGGACAAAGTATTAGAAGAAACTTTTTAATAAAATAATTACTTCGAAAATGCGACTTTAGTAGAATAACTTATTTTTTTTGATAATATTTCACCAAAAAATAACTTATTTCATAAAATTATACAAAAATTCCAAAAATTCGTTACAAATAAATTTATGTTTTTGTTTAAGGAAAATATCTAAAACAGTGGATATAAACGCAGTATTTATTTATTTAAAAAAAAATCCCACAAGCTGATCAAAAATTTTGATCGAAATATACGAAAAAAAAAATAAAATAAATAATAAAATTGAGAATAACTTTTTTGTTTTTAATGAACTAAAGCCGAAATAAAAACAAATTCTGATTAATTTTTAATAAAAATTAAAAATTGTTTTATTCGACCTTTAAAATATTATATTTTTAGCAGGTTTACTCTAGCTAATGGTTACACTGTGCAACAAATTTTGGGTCATCGCATTGAGCCTCAATGCCTTCAACGCCATATGAAAGTAGACCATCAAGTGGACAAAATCACCAAAGGGTTTTGCAAAGTCAGTTCGGATTTCTTTTTTATAGCCCACTGAAGTTTTCATTTTTTTGTCAAAGGCGTTTGGAAAACGCCAAAAATACTACAATAAAAACACATCTGATCTTCAAAATAAGATTTGATGTCTTCAGTGAAATTTTATGGCGGTTCTTTTCTTAGAACATTTTAACCCTCTAACTGTCATTTTAAGGGGTCATTTTGGTCCTTTTTCAAAACCTAAACACAGAAGTCTAATAAAACGTCCATTTAGAGGGTTAAAATGTTCTACAAATATTTTCCTCATAAAATTTCACTAGGGGTTGTCAAATGTTCAAAGTTTATGCGAAGTGCGCAAAGTGCTTAAAAAGGGTCAAGTAGAAATAATCAATGTTTGTTATATTTTTTTACCAAAGCAGTGTTTAAAAATATCGACAAAAAACAGTGCAAATATACTTTTGAGCTAAAATGATGTTTTGATGTGTTTTATAAAATTTTATGATGATTCTTTTCTTTGACCAAATTAACCCTCTAGGTCCCATTTTAAAGGGTCATTTTTGTCCTTTTTTAAAAGAAACACAAAAAAGTCTATAAAAAAGGCAGTTAGTGGGTTAAAATGTTTTACAAATATTTTCTGCATAAGATTTTACTAGGGTACGTCTAAGACAGAAAGTTCGTCCAGCAAATAGAAAACGCTTAAAAACTTTAAAGTATTTAATTTTTTTTTTCGGCACGAAATATAAAAAAAAAAAGTAAAAAAGTTAAATTCGACTTTGTCGAATGTATTAATACCCTCCACAATGTAAAATAGTTTATTTGCAAAAAAAAAAAAAAATTTTAAAAAAAATCCGCAAAAAAAAATTTTTGTTAAAAAAAAAACTTCAAGAAAATGTTTTTTTTTTTTTAAATATGTTTGTACTTGTTTAAATACCATTCGGTGATCAATTCTGTTCACATGTGTCAACCAGTAACCGAATTAAAGCATTTTGTGTTTTTAGGTTATGTCGGGCCCTTTTTTGACTCAAAAGAAAGCTTAGGTCTTTTCCCCACCTAATTCTTCTTCGTCCTCAAATATATTTTTGCTCCACCAACAAATTTTCGCTAGAACGGCATCACGCGACTTTTTCCCAAGATATCTAAAATGGTGATCACGATCAAAGTATTAAACAGATAAAAGACATATATATAACTTAGCATATTTACTTGTTGTTGCCCTAAGTAGTTTTTGTATTGCATTTGAGCGAAATCGGTTCAGCGGTTCAAAAGTTATGAACGAAAATGTAAGAACACCTCGAAAATTGTGGTACATTCAACATAGCCTAAAAACACAAAATGCTTAAATTCGGCTGCTGGTTGACACATGTGAACAGAATTGATCACCGAATGGCATTTAGACAAGTACAAACATATTTTTTTACAAAAAAAACATTTTCAATTTTTTTTTCCCAAAAATTTTTTTGTCGGACTTTTTTTCTTAAATTTTTTTTTTGTTTTTTACAAAAAAAAACATTTTCAATTTTTTTTTACCAAAAAATTTTTTCGCTGATTTATTTTTCTTAAATTTTTTTTTTGTTTTTTTTTTTTGCAAATATACTTTTTTACATTGTGGAGGGTATCAATACATTCGACAAAGTCGAATTTAACTTTTTTATTTGCTTTTTTTATATTTCGGCCCAAAAAAAATATAAAAAAAAAATTTAATACCTTAAAATTTTAAAGCATTTCCTATATGCTGGACTAACTTTCTGTCTTAGACGTGCCCAAGTAAAATTTGATGCAGAAAATATTTGTTAAACATTTTAACCCTCTAACTGCCTTTTTTATAGACTTTTTTGTATTAATTTTAAAAACGGACAAAAATAACCCTTTAAAACGGGAGCTAGAGGGTTAATTCGGTCAAAGAAAAGATTCATCATAAAATTTTATAAAACACATCAGAACATAATTTTTAGCTCAAAAGTATATTTGCACTGTTTTTTGTCTATATTTTTTAATACTGCTGTGGTAAAAATAAATAACAAACATTGATTATTTATACTTGACCCATTTTAAGCATTTTGCGCATGTCGCACAAACTTTGAACATTCGACAACCCCTAGTGAAATTTTATGAGGAAAATATTTGTAGAACATTTTAACCCTCTAAAAGGACGTTTTATTAGACTTCTGTGTTCAGTTTTGGAAAAAGGACTAAAATGACCCCTTAAAATGGCAGTTAGAGGGTTAAAATGTTCCAAGAAAAGAACCGCCATAAAATTTCACTGAAGACGTCATATAATATTTTGAAGCTCAGATGTGTTCTTATTATAGTATTTTTGACGTTTTCCAAACGCCTTTGATAAAAATATAAAAACTTCAGTGGGCTATAAAAAAGAAATCCGAACTGACTTTGCAAAACCCTTTGGTGATTTTGTTCACTTGATGGTCTACTTTCATATGGCGTTGAAGCCATTGAGGCTCATTTTTCTTGTTGCACAGTGTTATTATTTCCTTTACTAATTAAAACTATGATATTCTCAAAAAAAATGTTCAAGAAAACCATTTTTCTGTCTTAAATTTATTTATGCTGGTCATTTTTGCATGAGTTAATCGACACGTGTTATGGAATTTGTCAGATTCCATTGTCAAGACTATTGCTCCATGTAGTAGTAGGTTGTAATATTTGACAAATTCAGAAACACGTGTAGACTAAGTAATGCAAAAATGACCAGCATAAATAAATTTAAAACAAAAAAAAAAATATTTTCTTGAAAATTATTCTATGAGAATATCATAATTTTAATTAGTAAAGGATGGATGCGAATCTTGGAACGCAGCAGCTTGTGATATAAACTCACTGCAAGTGTTTATAAATCGATGTCTACGAAGAGTCCTAAGAATATTCTGGCCTCAAACAATATCGAACGAAAGGCTATGGAGAGAAACAAATCAAACCCCCATTAGTAATGAAATTCTTAGGAGAAAATGGCGCTGGATTGGTCATGCCTTGCGAAGGCTACTGAGTGATACTACAAGAAATGCTATTGAATGGAATCCTCAAGGTAGCCGAAGAAGGGGTAGACCATCACACATATGGCTTTCGCCAAATTGAATTGGAAGCTGCCGGAATGAACAAGAGCTGGAACGAGATTAAGGCACTACACCATTTCCAATTTTAATTCAGAAAATACAAATTATATTTCAAAAATTTCCAATTATATTTCAGAAATTTCCAATTATATTTCAAAAATTTCCAATTATATTTCAAAAATTTCCAATTATATTTCAGAAATTTCCATTTATATTTCAAAAATTTCCAATTATAATTCAAAAATTTCTAAATATAATTCAAAAATTTCCAATTATAATTCAAAAATTTCCATTTATAATTCAAAAAATTCCAATTATATTTCAAAAATTTCCATTTATATTTCAGAAATTTCCATTTATATTTCAAAACTTTCCATTTATATTTCAGAAATTTCCATTTATATTTGAGAATTTTCCATTTATATTTCAGAAATTTCCATTTATAATTCAGAAATTTCCAATTGTATTTCAGAAATTTCCATTTGTATTTCAAAATTTTCTAAATGCTTTTCAGAAAATTCCATTTGTATTTCAAAAATTTCCATTTGTATTTCAAAATTTTCCAAATGCTTTTCAGAAAATTCCATTTATATTTCAAAAATTTCCAATTATATTTCAAAATTTTCCAATTGTATTTCAAAAATTTCCATTTGTATTTCAAAATTTTCCAAATGCTTTTCAGAAAATTCCATTTGTATTTCAAAAATTTCCATTTGTATTTCAAAATTTTCCAAATACTTTTCAGAAAATTCCAATTGTATTTCAAAAATTTCTATTTATATTTCAAAATTTTCCAAATGCTTTTCAGAAAATTCCAATTGTAATTCAAAAGTTTCCATTTATATTTCAAAATTTTCCATTTATATTTAAGAAAATACAAATTGTATTTCAAAAACTTTATAAATAAATTTAAAAAATTGTAAGTGTAGTTCCCTACACTTTATAGTTATTATAAGTTCATTATAATTCATGATAAAATATCAAAACTTGCAGAAAATCTTAATCTGCCTTTGTGGAGGATTGTGGAGGATAATGAGAAATTTGAAAAACCGATAAGTATTAAGAAAATCCTTTATTTGTGTTCCCTTCGAGACATTTAGTGAAATTGTTAAAAAAAAATCGTGCTAAGAATCATAGCTCTAATAATTGCAATGATGGTTTTGCTATAGGTATGTACGAATTTTTTAAGCTGAAATATGCAAGTCAAAATTTATAAATATATGTATATAGGGTTGCCAGACGACCTGGAATGGGCTGGATTTTCCAGTTATTTGAGGTCTGGTCCAGTTTCCAGTCAAAACATAATTTGTTCAGTTGAAAAAGGATTTCTTTAATTTTAACAATTATTTTTTTTATTAAATATTTAATAAACATTAATCATAAATCTATATATATAAAAGAGTAATGTGACTGACTGACTGACTTATTGACTGATTCATCATCGCCCAGCCCAAACCGCTGAAGCTGGAGACTTGAAATTTGGACTGTAGGTTCACCTCCCGGAATATACATCCACTAAGGCTGGATTTTTGCCAGAGTTGATTCTAAGGGGGTAAAAAGGGTAAAAAACTGTACTTTTGGTACTTTTTATATCTCCTAAAATAATGGTCATAGAGACTTGAAATTTGGACTGTATATTCACCTCCCGGAACATAGATACACTAAGGCCGGATTTAATCCAGTGTTGATTATAAGGGGGTTGTTGGTTATAGATTTAGATTGATTGTTTGTTTGTTTGAAATGTTCATTGGGTTATTTGTACTTTGACTCGAAATGAGTTTTAAATTTATTTATTTTTTAAATTGTATATTTGTTATATTTGTCGAAATTTTTCATTAGTTGAAAACTTTCGTCAAGAAAACACAAAATTGTAAGTTATTTTTTAAAT
Organism: Pegoplata infirma; assembly: GCA_963921195.1. Lineage (NCBI taxonomy): Eukaryota > Metazoa > Arthropoda > Insecta > Diptera > Anthomyiidae > Pegoplata > Pegoplata infirma. The sequence goes on along the minus strand of OY992540.1, from coordinate 42,220,494 downwards.
TATTATTGCAATTGTTTAATTTGTTACGATATTATCCCGAAAAGAATCTCACTCACGATTTTGTTCGCTTGAACAATTTAACAATTTATTTGAGAATGAAAAAATATTTCAAAACAATTTGACAACAAATAATAATTTTCAAATATAAAGTGATTAAAATAAAAATTCAAATTAAAGTATTTTAAGAACAAGTTGTTTGCAACACATAAGACCGCAACACCCTTCCTCAAACGACTTGTAAGCCTGCTTTGGTTCGGTGACGTTGTATCTTTGTTGAATTTAGGGGCTTAGTAAGCATATCGGCCAACATATCTTCACTTGGACAATAAACGCATTGAATGTGACCATCATCGACATGTTGTTTTATAAAATACTGCTTTGTGTCAATATGTTTTGTTCTACAGCTGAAACGACCTTCTTCAACCATACGTAAGCAACTTTGGTTATCTTCAAATATTACTGTGGGTTCTGTTTGTTTGATATCCATGTCACTTAAGAGGGAGCGCAACCATACAGCTTCTTTACAAGTTTCAGAAAGTGATATAAACTCAGATTCTGTGGATGATAAAGCTACACAAGATTGTTTCTTACAGCTCCAGCTAATACTACCATTATTAATCTGAAAAATAAATCCAGAATTAGATTTTCGATCTGAATTATCTTCCGCCCAATTAGCATCAGCATAGCCTATTAAACAATTATTTCCCGCTTTATTATCGCTTAATTTAAGATATAGATCAGCAGTGCCTTTTAAATATCGTACGACTCGTTTAAGTTCATTCCAATCCTCTTTATTAGGACAACTGACTTTTCGCGCTAGGATGGAAACACTAGAAGCTATATCCGGCCGAGAATTAACGCTTATGTATAATAAAGATCCAATTAACTGCTGATAACTACTGTTGGAATCTAAATTTTCTGATGATGATTTTCCATAACCAGGGTCAAGGGGAAATTTTGATATTTTGGCATTTTCTAGACCAAATTGTTTTATTAAATTAACAATGTAATTCTTTTGACGAATACAGAAATTATAATGTTTATCCTTTATAACTTCTAAGCCAAGGTAGTGATGAATTTCTCCAAGACTATTAATATCAAAATTTTCTTTCAATAATTTTCCAATTTCCTTTATATATTTCCTATTTTTGGCAGCAATCAAAATATTATCGACGTAAATTAATATGTATAAATTCCCTTCCTCGACGAGAGATTTTGTATAAAAGCAAGGGTCTGCCAAACTTTGTTTAAAACCGCCATTTACTAAAATATTATGAATAGTTTTATTCCAGACATTTGCTGCCTGTTTTAGACCGTATAAACTTTTGTTCAGTTTACAAACGTGTTGTGGACTCCTTTCCTCAAACCCAGGGGGTTGGCTCATGTAAATATCGTTTTCTAAAATACCATTTAAGAATGCAGATTTAACATCTACATGTTCAACAATCATGTTTTTGACTCCAGCAACTGATAATAGAGTTCTTAAGGTACTTTGTCGTACAACGGGTGCAAAGACTTCATCATAGTCAGTACCATATTTCTGACTGAAGCCTCTAGCGACTAGACGAGCTTTATATTGTCGTATATTACAATTAATATCCCGTTTAATTTTATAAGTCCATTTACAACTTACAATATTCACATTAGGGGGTGCAATAACTAAGTCCCAAGTACCGGTTTTCTTTAACATACTTATTTCTTCATTCATTGCATTTACCCATTCTTTACTTTGAGAAGACCTAATTGCCTCATTATACGTTCTTGGTTCTACAATTTCAAAAGTTGTACTAGCCTGTAAAGTAAGAATATCTGGTGGCTTTCCTTTTGTACTTCTAGTAGATCTTCTAACGGCAGTTTCTGTTTCATTTATAGGGTCAGAGTTTTGTATTTCAATAACGGAACTTTCAGAAGTGGAACTTTCACCTATTTGTATTGTACTATTTAAACCATCAAGACTACGAAACGAGTTATCATCTGAAACTTCAATTTCCTCTGTAATATTATCTTCCTGAAACTCTTGCCCACCTACTGCACCTTCATTCTCTTCAACAAACTCCTCTGCATTGCCAGAGCAAATACCTTCTACTAGTACTTCAGAACTTTCTTTAATTTTCTTTTCGAATAAAATTTCCTTTCCGTATTCTATAAATTTAACATCTCTGCTAATAATAATTTTCTTTGTATTTAAATCAAGCAATCGATAACCTTTGGAGTTGTAATCATAACCGACAAATATATATTCTCTACTTCTGCTATCTAATTTTCTTAATTTTTCTCTAGGAATTAACGCAAAAGCCTTTGAGCCAAACAATTTTAAACTAGATACGTCAGGTTTCTTCTCCTCCCATAATTCATATGGAGTTGTTGAAACAGAATTTGAAACTAACCGATTTTGTAAATAGTTTGCTGTCATAACAGCTTCACCCCAGAGATAATTTGGTAACTTAGCATCGGTTAATAAACACCTGACCATTTCCATTAAAGACCTATTCTTTCTTTCGGCTATGCCGTTTTGTTGAGGGTTATAAGGAACAGTAAATTGTTGGATTACACCTAACTTCTCTAAATGTTCCTTTATTCTGTGAGACGTATACTCTCCTCCGTTATCGGATCTCAATATTTTAGGATAGCGCATAACTTTATTTTTAACTAGCTCCAAGTATAATTTGGTCTTATCAAAAACTTCAGCTTTATTACGAAGTAAATAAACTACTGTGTATCGACTATGGTCATCTATAAAAGTGATAATATAACGAAAACCACTAACGGTAGGAGTCTGCATTGGACCGCAGACGTCAGTGTGAACCAAATCCATAACGTTTTTGGATAACGAATTTGAAGTCTTAAATGGACTCTTTACCATTTTGCTTTTAATGCAAACTTCACACTGCTTTCTAACTCCACAATCAATAATATTAAAATCGCTTACCGTTTTTCCTCGCATTTGTCGAACAGCATCAATACTTCTATGACCAAATATCCTATGCCAGTAATGTTGACAGTTCTGCATGGTACATTCAGCAACCATAGCTTTCTGACTACTTACTTCACGTAAAATAAACAAACCATTCTTGATATCTGCAATTCCGTACTCCTTACCATATTTATCTTGAATACTGCATGAAGATTCCTCGAAAACTGCTCGGAACCCATTTCTTAAAATCTTGTTTACTGATAGGAGATTACCATGAAACGATGGGATAAAAAGCACATCCTTCACATCAATAGTTCGGCTTTGACCATCGCTGTTTACCAAGTTTATTCTACACATACCTTTACCACTTGATGTTATTGTTTCACCATTAGCTACGGTAACACATTCTTGAACGGATTTATTAATAAAAACAAAATCAGAGATTCTTGTACTAATGTGGCATGTCGCTCCAGAATCCAATATCCAGCTGCTACTATCATTCGCAAGCACAAAACACATATTATTTTCATCGGATTCACTCACCATCATCTGTTGTTTATTATTCGGTTTATTCTTTTTCAACTTCCAACAATTTTTCATTATGTGGCCCTTCAATTTACAATGATGACAAACCTTTTGTTTATTCCAATTTTGAGCTGTTGATTTTAATACGGAATTCGATCCCAAGTCTTTTGTTTGACGTTGGTATTATAGCAAAACGTAATCCACAAATCTTACGCATTAGCTGAACACTGGAACCCAGAGTATTCTTTTCGTGGTGGCTTTTCAAAACATTCCATGCTTCGTGTGCTGAATTTGTCTTTTTAATAAGAAACAATTGAGTATCTTCAACCGACAGACCAATGATTGCAGTAGCTTCATCGTTTTTCTTTTTCCAATCATCATTTGGCTGATTCGGTACATCTTCAGTCACACAGCTCCACAGCTTTTCACGCTTTAAAACAAGCTCCAATTTGTATTTCCACAAGCTGTAATTTTCTCCATTTAATTTTGTAAATGATGCCTTTAAAATATCCATTGTGGTATGGTAACTGGGCCCATAACCTGTTACGATATTATCCCGAAAAGAATCTCACTCACGATTTTGTTCGCTTGAACAATTTAACAATTTATTTGAGAATGAAAAAATATTTCAAAACAATTTGACAACAAATAATAATTTTCAAATATAAAGTGATTAAAATAAAAATTCAAATTAAAGTATTTTAAGAACAAGTTGTTTGCAACACATAAGACCGCAACATAATTATCTGATTTTTGCAGTGAATAAACGTTTTGTTGTTTTTAACGATTTAATTCAAAAGTGTTAACAGTTTTCAACATTTTTATTCAAATTTTTTCCTGGTTTGGTGTCCTCCTTGAGATAGTGGAGAACCAATATTTGATTTGCCGTCAATAATTATATTCAATTTATTTCGGTTGTGCTCCCGTTTAAGCCACTTTTTGGGAGAACCGAAATCTGGAATTTTTTGGTTAATATTTTGGTTTCGCTTCTAATCAAGACGCCTGTAAGGAGAACCGAAATTGAACAATTTTAGATACATTTGAATTAATTGTGCTCTGATTCAAGAAGCCCATAGAAAGAGACAAATTCGTTTATGAGAAAAAGCAGAAGAATTCAAGGTTTGCCTCCAATAATGCCGACCATCCGTTCACCTACCACCACCAACGCACAAGAGTCATCAACTTCTCAAGAAATGGCATCAACGAGTACTCCGCCTACCGATTTGACCCCAGGGGGCCAAGACCAGGTACCACAAGATAACTTCAGAAATGATACGTTTATATTCCCTAGCCCTCAGCCTACAGAACAGACCCAAGAGGGTCAAAACCAGGTAATCCATAGTTTTAATAAACGGTTGGAAGAAATTCAGACAGTCTTCCTTAATCAAATTACTCTAATGCAATCTATGATTGAAAATAATAATTTACAAATGCAAAAATCAATTGCGTCTTTAAGAGACGAAGTACGAAATAGTGAGTCCACAACTACGACTTCTTTAAATGATCAGAATGCAGTATCAGACTTATCAGTCCGTAGTAGTTCTAACCCCTTGCCTGTTAATTTTACATCGACAATTCCATCGGTTTCCTACGTTAGTTTTACTTCAGCTCCATCAATTTCAAGTACGTCCTTTATTTTACAACAAACAACATCTAGTCCCAGTACCTTTTCATCTAGCTCAAGTTTAAGTACAGTGTGCATGCCAACATACACTACTTCCCAACCCATAGTACATACTTCCTCATCGTTTTTCCAACCCACACAATCGAACTCACTTCAATCAGTTAACAGTCAATTACTTTTACACCGTCAAAAGAAAATTTATCCACTCCCAAGATTCTCGGGTCTACCAGAAGAGTGGCAAACATTTTATGAATCTTTTGTTGTCTCAACTCAAGAATTTGACTATTCGGAACTTCATAACATAATGCGTCTCCGAGATAGTCTTGAGGGCAGTGCTCGAGAGTCAGTCGAATCTCTTTTGACAAGTTCTAAGAATGTTAACGCAATTATCGATATGTTATCTCAGTTGTATGGGCGCCCAGAACAATTAATTAAATCTCAAATTCATAAAGTTCGATCATTGTCTAGTGTTAACGAGTCCGATTTGGACTCTCTTATAAATTTTGCCAACAAAGTAGTCAATATGACAACGTTTTTGGAATCTGTTGGGGGAAGCTATCATCTTGCTAATCCATTACTTCTGAGTGAACTTCTTTCAAAGCTTCCTTTATCAAGACGTCTGCAGTGGGCAGATAAGTGTTTGAGTCTGGGTCGAATGCCAACCATTTCAGATTTTTCACAATGGCTTTCTGACGTACGTAAAGTACTCAATATGGTTACAGACGCTCTTCCTCTATCTGATGAATGTAAAGAGGACAGGAAATTTGCTTGTGTAGCAGTCGATAGAAAAAAATGTAGAATATGTAATAATGATTGTAAATCCCTAGACGTTTGTAATACTTTTTTGAATGCTTCTCTTGAATCGAGATGGCAAAACGTCAAGAGGTTGAAAGCCTGTTTCTCTTGTCTTAAGTTAGGCCATCAAACTAATAAATGTTATTTTAAAAAGAAATGCGAAATAAATGGTTGCGATCGTTTTCATCATAATCTTTTACATAAAGATATTTCAACAAATCGCTCTAATGAAGCAGAAACTACTCCAGATATAACTCAATCTCAAGCCCGAAACTGTCTTGTTGAGGTTAATTCTCAAGCCGTACTTTTTCAAATAATTCCTATTACATTATACGGCCCTAACGGAAGCGAAAATATACATGCTTTTGTTGATGACGGCGCTAATGTATCCATGTTAGACTCAGAAATAGTTAAAAAATTAGGTATATCTGGTCGTAAAGAGACTTTGGAGCTTCAGTGGATTAATCAACAAGTATCCTGTGAACAAACTGAGATAGTTGATATTGAAATAAGCGGCTTAGAGAATAGTCAGCATTATAAGATAAAAAATATTTATGTAACAAAGAATTTAGATCTTCCAACCCAAAGCTTTAATGCTTCAAATTTTTCTGATAAAGGAAATCTCGATATGTCCATTAAAAGTTATAATCAAATAAAGCCCAAAATGATTTTAAGTTTAGCTCATGCATATCTAACAGTCCCAATAGAAACACCCCAGTTATTGGCTACATCTGGACCAATAGCTACGAAGACAAGGTTGGGATGGTTGGTTTATGGAAACCTAAGTGAGGACCAACACCGTTTGGTTTCGTGCCATTTTAGAAAATCAGTAAAGAATTTGGAATCTGATAAGGAGTTGGAAGATTTAATGAAAAGTTATTTTGGAATGGAGACTTTTGGTGTTCGACATTGTGAGACTTTACTTTCAGACGATGATCAAAGAGCCCTAAAAATATTAAACGAAACGACTAAAAGAAAGGGAGACAGATTTAAATCTGGATTATTGTGGCGTAAGGACTTCAAATCGTTCCCTAAAACGTATAGTATGGCACTGAAAAGACTACACATCGTCGAAAGAAAAATGTCGTTGGATTCGGAATATGCCAAAGAGTATTGTAATAAAATTGAAGAATATGTGGAAAAGGGTTATGCCCGAATTCTTTCTGAGGAAGAAGCTTCGATTTATTCAAATAAAACGTTTTATTTACCACATTTTGGAGTAAAAAATCCAAATAAAAAGAAATTTCGTTTTGTTTTCGATGCTGCTGCAGAGATCGAGAATATGTCATTGAACAAAGCTCTTTTGCCAGGCCCCGATATTAATCAACCTTTATTAAAAGTATTATTTAAATTCAGACAAGCGCCTATAGCAGTGTGTGGAGATCTAAAGGAAATGTTTCATCAGATCAGCATTGTTTCCGAAGATCAGGACGCTCTTAGGTTTCTTTGGAGAAATGGAGATAATTCTCAAACACCGAAAACATATGTCATGCAAAGGATGATTTTTGGAGCTGCATGTTCACCAACTACCGCTCAATATGTGAAAAATTTAAATGCGAAAGAATTTATGCAAGAATATCCACGTGCAGCATCTGGTATAATAGAAAAGCATTACGTTGATGACTACGTTGATTGTTTTGATTCCGAAGAAGAGGCAATTGAAGTCGTAAATGCTGTAAAACTTATTCATGAAACTGGGGGTTTTCAAATGCATAATCTACTGACCAACTCGAAAGCCGTTGCCAAAGAACTTGATATTTCAAATGACAATGAAGTTAATATTGCTACTGACAACATTGAGCGTATTTTGGGAATGCACTGGGTGTCGAATTCTGATTCGTTTGTTTTCGTGTTAAAATTTCATAAGGTACCCAAGGAAATATTGGAACTGAAATCTATACCCACAAAACGGCAATTATTAAGTGTAGCAATGTCTATTTTTGATCCATTCGGGTTCGTAGCAGATTTTATGATATCGGCAAAAATTTTGATGCAAGAAGTTTGGAAAAGTGGTATAGGCTGGGAATCGAAATTGCCCGAAGAAATTTATGAAAAGTTTAAGTTGTGGATGAAGGAATTACCAAAAATTACACAGTTCAAGATTCAAAGATTTTACTTTGGTGGGTGCAATTTTACTAAGATTGAACTTCATTTATTTTGCGACGCCAGTGAAGAAGCGTTAGCAGCAGTTGGTTACTGGCGAGTGGTGAATGATGCAAGTTCAAAAGTGGTATTTGTAGCAGGAAAAACGTCTTGTGCACCTATGCGATTTCATTCAATACCAAAACTTGAATTGCAAGCAGCTGTAATAGCAGCTCGGCTTAAAGATACAATAACAAAATGTCATGATAGAGTAAAAGTGGAGAGATATATTTTCTGGAGTGACTCTCACACAGTTATTCGTTGGATTAGATCGGACCATCGTAAATATAAACAGTACGTAGCAAATAGAGTCTCGGAAGTATTAGAAAATTCAGAGATTGGTGAATGGCGTTGGTGTCCCACATTAAAAAACCCAGCTGATATCGCAACAAGAGCAAAGTTCCCGGTAAATTATGATCCAGAAGGACCGTGGAAAAATGGTCCAGATTTTCTTTTGGGTGCGGAGGAAGATTGGCCTGATGAAAGTACTATTGGGAATAGGGATGATAAATGCGACGAGTTTTTAAAATCAAAGTATTTTGATATGACAATACAAGATCTGCATGTAGTTCAATCTATTGTTAATCGTTCTTCAAGGTACATTAAATCTGTACGGGTCCTTGCTTGGACAATGAGGTTTTATAAGAATATGCTATTAACTGTGAAAGGCGAACAACAAATCAAAGGAGAATTAGATGTAGATGAAATAATTGAAGCAGAACGGAAAATTATACAAGACGTACAAAAAGAGTCGTTCTCAAATGATTACGGTAATTTGAAAGCAGGGGAAAACATTGATATGTCAAGCGATCTTAGAACTTTAAATCCCTACTTGGATGAATTTGGCTTAATACGAGTTGGTGGTCGTCTCGATAATGTCGAAGTGCTTTCTGAATACGCAAAAAGACCCATAATACTTCCGAAAAGCCATAGGTTTTCTCGTCTACTGGTAGAATTTTATCATGTAAAGAACTGTCATCAGAACACTGCTAATGTTATAGGAGACATACGTCAAAAATATTGGATACCATCACTGAGAAAGTTAGTACGTAATATTGAAAGTCAATGTATCTCATGTAAAATTAGAAAAGCCAAACCTATTCAGCCTCAGATGGGAATATTGCCAGTTGATAGAGTTACTCCGTTTGTTAAACCGTTTTCATATACCGGAGTTGATTTATTTGGTCCATTTAATGTTAATATACGACGTAGTCAAGAGAAACGATGGGTAGTTTTATTTACTTGCATGTCGATCAGAGCAGTTCATCTCGAAGTGGTATCTGACTTATCAACCGATGCATTTTTATTAAGTCTAAGAAATTTTGTAAACAGACGGGGGGTGCCAGTTCAAATCCGAAGTGACAATGGAAGAAACTTTGTGGGTGTCAATAAAGAACTACGAAACGAATTTTACTTTATGGACTATAACGAAATAATTCAAACTTCATCACCCTTGGGTATAAAGTGGATTTTTAATACGCCCTCAGATCCAAGCTCTGGAGGTGCATGGGAACGTTTAGTACAATCCGTCAAAAAGTCTCTTCATATTTTATTAGGAGGTTTCACCCCTAAGTTGGACGTGTTCACAAGTTTTTTAATTGAGTGTGAAAATATTGTAAACTCAAGGCCTTTAACACACATTCCAATAAGCCCATATGAGCCTGAACCGATAACCCCAAATCATTTTTTAGTAGGGGGTATAAATTCAACTCAAACTCCAAGTAACTTTGATCCGCGGCTCAATTGCTTAAGAAAACAATGGCGAATTTTGCAGAATTTAAAAAATGGATTCTGGGTCAGATGGATTAGGGAATATCTGCCAGACTTGACAAGAAGAGTTAAATGGTGTTTACTAAGCAGTGCATCTTGTGAAGTGGGAAATTTAGTACTCATTTGTGATGAAAGTGCGCCAAGGTCTAAATGGAGGCGTGGTCGGGTGGTAGGTGTGTACAGTGGTAAGGATGGAACCTCAAGAGCTGCTGATGTCAAAACTAGTGATGGAATATTCAAAAGACCAATATCAAAACTAGCTGTACTAGACGTTCTAAATGAGTGAATATCCCTAGTCAATTCACGGGGGGTAGAATTGTTGGTTATAGATTTAGATTGATTGTTTGTTTGTTTGAAATGTTCATTGGGTTATTTGTACTTTGACTCGAAATGAGTTTTAAATTTATTTATTTTTTAAATTGTATATTTGTTATATTTGTCGAAATTTTTCATTAGTTGAAAACTTTCGTCAAGAAAACACAAAATTGTAAGTTATTTTTTAAATTATTATTGCAATTGTTTAATTATCTGATTTTTGCAGTGAATAAACGTTTTGTTGTTTTTAACGGTTTAATTCAAAAGTGTTAACAGTTTTCAACAGGGGTAAAAAGGGTAAAAAACTGTACTTTTGGTACTTTTTATATCTCCTGAAATAATGGTCATAGAGACATGAAATTTGGACTGTATGTTTACATTATGGAATTAAGATCCAGTAAGGCTGGATTTTTGCCAATGTTGGTTCTAAGGGGGTAAAAAGGGTAAAAATGTGTACTTTTGGTACTTTTTATATCTCCTGAAATAATGGTCATAGAGACTTGAAATTTGGACTGCATGTTCACCTCCCGGAATATAGATCCACTAAGGCTGGATTTTTCCAGCGTTGATTCTAAGGAGGTAAAAAGGCTAAAAAACTGTACTTTTCGTACTTTTTATATCTCCTGAAATAATGGTCACAGAGACTTGAAATTTGGAATGTAGGTTTACCTCCCGGAAAATAGATCCACTAAGGCTTGGTTTTTGCCAATGTTGATTCTAAGGGGGTAAAATGGGTAAAAAAGTCTACTTTTGGTACTTTTTTTATTAACTGAAATAATGGTCATTCAAACTTGAAATTTGGAATGTAGGATCCTTTAGTGAAATAAAACATTCTGGAACAAGTACTTTCTGAAAATTCTGTACCGTTTATAAAAAGAAACTTTTATAAAAAGTACCTTTTATAAAAAGTACCTTTTATAAAAAGTACCTTTTATAAAAATACCTTTTATAAAAAGTACCTTTTATAAAAAGTACCTTTTATAAAAAGTACCTTTTATAAAAAGTACCTTTTATAAAAAGTACCTTTTATAAAAAGTACCTTTTATAAAAAGTACCTTTTATAAAAAGTACCTTTTATAAAAAGTACCTTTTATAAAAAGTACCTTTTATAAAAAGTACCTTTTATAAAAAGTACCTTTTATAAAAAGTACCTTTTATAAAAAGTAACTTTTATAAAAAGTACCTTTTATAAAAAGTACCTTTTATAAAAAGTACCTTTTATAAAAAGTACCTTTTATAAAAAGTACCTTTTATAAAAAGAACTTTTTATAAAAAGTACCTTTTATAAAAAGTACCTTTTATAAAAAGTACCTTTTATAAAAAGTACCTTTTATAAAAAGTACCTTTTATAAAAAGTACCTTTTATAAAAAGTACCTTTTATAAAAAGTACCTTTTATAAAAAGTACCTTTTATAAAAAGTACCTTTTATAAAAAGAACTTTTTATAAAAAGTACCTTTTATAAGAAGTACCTTTTATAAAAAGTACCTTTTATAAAAAGTACCTTTTATAAAAAGTACCTTTTATAAAAAGTACCTTTTATAAAAAGTACCTTTTATAAAAAGTACCTTTTATAAAAAGTACCTTTTATAAAAAGTACCTTTTATAAAAAGTACCTTTTATAAAAAGTACCTTTTATAAAAAGTACCTTTTATAAAAAGTACCTTTTATAAAAAGTACCTTTTATAAAAAGTACCTTTTATAAAAAGTGCCTTTTATAAAAATTACCTTTTATAAAAAGTACCTTTTATAAAAAGTACCTTTTATAAAAAGTACCTTTTATAAAAAGTACCTTTTATAAAAAGTACCTTTTATAAAAAGTACCTTTTATAAAAAGTATCGTTTATAAAAAGTACCTTTTATAAAAAGTATCTTTTATAAAAAGTATCTTTTATAAAAAGTACCTTTTATAAAAAGTACCTTTTATAAAAAGTTCCTTTTATAAAAAGTACCTTTTATAAAAAGTACCTTTTATAAAAAGTACCTTTTATAAAAAGTACCTTTTATAAAAAGTACCTTTTATAAAAAGTACCTTTTATAAAAAGTACCTTTTATAAAAAGTATCTTTTATAAAAAGTACCTTTTATAAAAAGTTCCTTTTATAAAAAGTACCTTTTATAAAAAGTACCTTTTATAAAAAGTACCTTTTATAAAAAGAACCTTAAATAAAAAGTACCTTTTATAAAAAGTACCTTTTATAAAAAGTACCTTTTATAAAAAGTACCTTTTATAAAAAGTACCTTTTATAAAAAGTACCTTTTATAAAAAGTACCTTTTATAAAAAGTACCTTTTATAAAAAGTACCTTTTATAAAAAGTACCTTTTATAAAAAGTACCTTTTATAAAAAGTACCTTTTATAAAAAGTACCTTTTATAAAAAGCACCTTTTATAAAAAGTACCTTTTATAAAAAGTACCTTTTATAAAAAGTACCTTTTATAAAAAGTACCTTTTATAAAAAGTACCTTTTATAAAAAGTACCTTTTATATAAAGTACCTTTTATGAAAAGTACCTTTTATAAAAAGTACCTTTTAAAAAAAGTACCTTTTATAAAAAGTACCTTTTATCAAAAGCACCTTTCATAAAAAGTACCTTTTAAAAAGTACGTTTTGTTAAAAGTATAGAAACTACACTTTTTGGTACTGTTTTATTTCCTCAAATAATAAACATAGAAACTTGAAATTGGAAAAGGTTCGCCTCTCGGAAAATAAAGGGGTTAAAAGGAATAAAAAAGTGTACTTATTTATTTCCTGATGTTATGGTCCCAGAAACTTAAAATTTGGAATGTAAAATCCTTCGGTGAAAAAAGAGATTGGAAAAAGTTAGATAGATATAAAAAGTACCTTTTATAAAAAGTACCTTTTATAAAAAGTACCTTTTATAAAAAGTACCTTTTATAAAAAGTACCTTTTATATAAAGTACCTTTTATGAAAAGTACCTTTTATAAAAAGTACCTTTTAAAAAAAGTACCTTTTATAAAAAGCACCTTTTATCAAAAGCACCTTTCATAAAAAGTACCTTTTAAAAAGTACGTTTTGTTAAAAGTATAGAAACTACACTTTTTGGTACTGTTTTATTTCCTCAAATAATAAACATAGAAACTTGAAATTGGAAAAGGTTCGCCTCTCGGAAAATAAAGGGGTTAAAAGGAATAAAAAAGTGTACTTATTTATTTCCTGATGTTATGGTCCCAGAAACTTAAAATTTGGAATGTAAAATCCTTCGGTGAAAAAAGAGATTGGAAAAAGTTCTTTTTGGGAATTCCGTTGCTTAATGGGGATAAAAAGTACTCTTAATATTTGCAGAAACAATGATTCTAGATAATTGAAATATGGATTGTAGGATCCTTCGGTGAAGAAAAAACATTCTGGGAGAGGTACTTTTTTTAAATTCCGTTTCTAATGGGGATAATAAAGTGTACTTTTGGTACTTTTTTTGTTCCTATAATAATGACCTTAGAAGCTGGAGATGGAATTGGAAATGAAATGGAGTAGAACAGGGAACAATATGGAATAGAGCAGGGAACAATATGGAATGATATTTTTAACTCAAATTTTTCGTGTTTAGCTTTTTTTACTTCATATTTTTTTTTATTCCAATTTCTTTTGTCACTGAAATATTTATTCACTCAAAATCCAAAATCCCGACATATGGGCTCGAAAATTGTCATTATATTTTTTCCCCGGAAAGAACATGATAACGTACCAGCAATGTTATTCAAATTTTATTGTTTAAATTATTCATTGAAATATTTTTTATGGAAGACTTAAACGTCCACAAGTAAATAAAACAAAGACTACGTAGGGGAAATTTTTTGAAATCGATAGAGTAATCCTGATCCTTCTATTATCCGGTATTCAATACAACCGGTAATGAAGTACCGGGATTGTAAGCTAGTATAACATAAATGCCTCTTTTGGATACGGAAAATGTGCTCTTTTTGCTTCAAAAGTTGCCAAAAAAAAAGATTTCTTTATTATCAATCCAACGCATAACCTTGTAAAAATTCGGCTGCGTTAAATATTTTTTTTTTTACGAAAATGCGTAATTTTTGCTGGGCAATTATCTGAAGACATAGACCCATTATATCCATATGAATATGAAATAATCTTTATTAAATTTAAGTTGACACATATTTTTGATTTAGACGATATTCCTGTTAGTTCTGGAGTTATCGGAATTTTCCCGAAGATCCACATTGTTTCAAAAGGTGCCAACGAAATTTTTATACACAAATATGGACAAAAAGCTGAGACACCACAACCTTAGAATTGTCTCTTTTATATATATTTGAAGTTTCAGGCAAATCGGTTTATAAGGGTTAGAATACTTCCCTTGTATGAATACTTTTGTAGATGCATTTTCATTATTTCTGGTAAGTTAAGAAAAATTTTAACCACTTTCTTTTGAAAATTATTTATGGAGTATAGGGTTCCGGATAGTCTGATAGTTTCTATAACATTTGTATCATAAAAAGTACACTTACAATTTCCTTAATTAGATTAGAAAGTTTTTGAAACACAATTTATATTTTCTTAAATATAAATGGAAAATTTTGAAATATAAATGGAAACTTTTGAATTACAATTGGAATTTTCTGAAAAGCATTTGGAAAATTTTGAAATATAAATAGAAATTTTTGAAATACAATTGGAATTTTCTGAAAAGCATTTGGAAAATTTTGAAATACAAATGGAAATTTTTGAAATACAAATGGAATTTTCTGAAAAGCATTTGGAAAATTTTGAAATACAAATGGAAATTTTTGAAATACAATTGGAAAATTTTGAAATATAATTGGAAATTTTTGAAATATAAATGGAATTTTCTGAAAAGCATTTGGAAAATTTTGAAATACAAATGGAAATTTTTGAAATACAAATGGAATTTTCTGAAAAGCATTTAGAAAATTTTGAAATACAAATGGAAATTTCTGAAATACAATTGGAAATTTCTGAATTATAAATGGAAATTTCTGAAATATAAATGGAAAATTCTCAAATATAAATGGAAATTTCTGAAATATAAATGGAAAGTTTTGAAATATAAATGGAAATTTCTGAAATATAAATGGAAATTTTTTAAATATAATTGGAATTTTTTGAATTATAAATGGAAATTTTTGAATTATAATTGGAAATTTTTGAATTATATTTAGAAATTTTTGAATTATAATTGGAAATTTTTGAAATATAAATGGAAATTTTTGAAATATAATTGGAAATTTTTGAAATATAATTGGAAATTTTTGAAATATAATTGGAAATTTCTGAAATATAATTGGAAATTTTTGAAATATAATTTGTATTTTCTGAATTAAAATTGGAAA
Organism: Pegoplata infirma; assembly: GCA_963921195.1. Lineage (NCBI taxonomy): Eukaryota > Metazoa > Arthropoda > Insecta > Diptera > Anthomyiidae > Pegoplata > Pegoplata infirma. The sequence goes on along the minus strand of OY992540.1, from coordinate 42,205,080 downwards.
TGGTGTAGCGTTGGACAGAATTGAATGGAATAGATATGTTATGGCCCTATGCTCCTTATAGGACCTGATGTTGTCATTTTTAAGAGCCAATAGTGCAGCTTGACTATCAATGAAAAAACTAATATCGCTTTTGTATATTGGCAACATTGAAATCTGTTCCGCAGCTTTGACAATAGCATATATTTCAGCTTGAAAAATACTGCAGTCATCCTTTAATCGATAAGATCTGTTAATATTTAGCTCCATACAGTGAAAACCACTACCAGTTGCTGTATCAGTTTTGGAACCATCTGTATAGATATTAATTTGATAAAAATCTATTTTATTCTCTAGCCAATCCTCTTGCGATGGTATTACAATATTCAACTTCCTATCAATGACATTATATGGAGGATTGTAATCCGTTATCATGTTCCTCTCCATATTACTAATGAGGTTCGTATGACAGACTTGTCTATTTTTCAGGGAGCCTAATTGATTAAGTCTGTTAAGAGTAATCGTTTACCTTAATATGAATATCCAATGGTGTGCTGTTCAAAAGTATTTCTAATGCTTCAGTAGAGGTCGTATTCATAGCTCCAGTGAGACTCAACAAAGCTATCCTGTTCACTCTCTTTATCATGTCCGCACGTGTTTTATGTTCCACAATTGGCCACCAAACATGACAACCATAAGATAATACAGGTCTAACGACTGCTGTGTATAGCCAATGAAAAAGTTTAGGCTGTAATCCCCATTTTTCCCCACTAATTTCCTACACGAGTATAATGCAGCAAAAGTCTTTTTAATACGTTCGTCTTAGTTCCTTATCCAATTTAGTTTGCTGTCTAAAATCACACCTAAAAATTAAGCAGAGTCCGATAGTGTTAACCTAATACCATGAAATCTAGGAGAAATAAAATTAGGTATAATTATTCTCCTAGTAAAAAGAACCAGTTCGGTTTTCGTTGGATTTACGTTGAGCCCACAACCCCTTGCCCATGCTGAAAGTGTACTTAAAGCATTGCCCAAAATGTCAGAGACAGTGTCAATGAATTTGCTTGAGGATAGGATGACGACGTCATCAGCGTAAGCCACAACAGTTGTACCTGTTCTATCTAATTTTACTAATATCTCATTTACAACGAGAAGCCATAGCAATGGAGAGATGACTCCACCTTGCGGAGTACCCCTTGTTGCCACTGCCCGAACTTTAGGATTACCCAATTCGGATGAAATAACCCTATTTGTCAACATGGCCATAAGCCAATTAACTATCGGTGTTCCAATCCCCGCTCCGATCAGAGCATTATTAATTGCCTCTGATCTAACATTGTTAAAAGCCCCTTCAATATCAAGAAAAGCACCAATTGTATAATCCTTAACTGATTGTATAATCCTTAACGTGGTGCACTGCAGCGTGGAGTGCTGAATCAACTGATTTACCCTTAATATAAGCATGCTGTTTCCCCGAAATAAATGAGGGATCTAATTTTTTCCTAATACTTATATTCGTCTAGAATTCTTTCTAATGTTTTCAACATAAATGATGAAAGACTAATGGGCCTAAAATCCTTCGCTGTGCAATGTTGGATTCGTCCCGCTTTTAGAATGAAAACTACTCTAAATAACTTACCCATTTATCAATACAATGCGCAGGAAAAAACATGATACTGCATATTTTTGGTTTCCCTAATCATTGCAAACCTTTTAATAAATTTAATTTTTCTACTTGTTGTGATGTAGTTCCTTGAGAAATTTTATGCAAAATGTTTACAAAACAAAAATGTAATTTATTGTTAGCAAAATCTGTAGTGTCAAACTAAACATAAAAAAAAAATCTGAAAAGTTTTTAAAAATTTAACGTGAAACACAAAAAAAATAAAACTTATATTTTTATTCACTTTGACTAACAAGGGAGGTCTTTAAAAGGGCACCCACCGATTGTCCTGACAAGTAACCTGTTGTTTTAACTGTCCAATCTCACATTTAAAAAAGGGTTGCTTATGAAAAAATATGTTTTTTCAGGAAAAGCCAAACTATCAGGAATTTCGCCAAAAGCAAAAAAAATGGGACGGCTACTCCACTCTGTGATACAGGGTTTAATGAGTTTCTGGTGATGTTTGAAACTACCCGAAATATTACCCACCTTTAGACATACTGATCGACTCAGAATTACTTTTTGAGATGATTTATCGGGATGATTTATCGGGTCCGAACCCAATGGGGTCCTTAGATGTGTATGAACTAAGTTAAAAAAAAAAAAAAAAATAGTTAACTAATTATTGGCAAAACATTTTTGCTAACTTTAGCAAAATAATTGTGGGTTCAAAATCAGCAAATTTTCTTGTAGGTTTACAAGCTTTTTTGCTAACAGTTATCTAATAAAATGCCACGACACAAAAAAAACGTTAATTTGCCAAAAATGAAGAATTTATTAATCCAAATTATTGATAAAACCAACATTTCCTTGAAAACAGCAAACTACCCTCCGCAATTTCCGAAAATAATATATTTAAAATTTTTTTTAAATAAAATTTTGAAATTTAAAAAAAAAAATGTGTTTGATAAGCCCCCTAAAATCATGCCATTTTTATACTCTCCAACCACAGTATGGGAGTATACTCACTTTATCATTCCATTTGTAACGCATCGAAATATCGGTCGGGGACCCCATAAAGAACATATATTGTTGATCCATGATCGATTCTAAGACATTCTATGAATGTCCCTCTGTCCGACCGTCTGTCTGTCTGTAAATAACACAATGCAGTCCAAAATAAAACATCTAGACTATATATCTGATGTTCAAAGGCAGGTTAAATTCGTGAATGGGCAAAATCGGGCCAGGGGGAAAAAAGTTTCCCCTTGAAGAACTGAACCAACCTCTTAAAAAAATACACTTTTTTTTGAGAGTTCTTTTTGTGAGTAACCCTTAGACTACCGGGTATTACAATTCGATCAGAGTAAAAAGCCCAAAAACGAGCGACCCTATTGATCAGTGAATAATAACATATAAACTTTATGGAATCCTAGACCAATATTTCGATGAGGAATGACAAACTTAAAAATACCCTCTACCAGTAAGTTAAATCTAGTTACTCTACCTACACACTTACAGACTTCACAGGATCGCCAAATATTTTACTATTATTAAAAAAAAAATAGCAAATCATTGATATAACACCCCACTGTACTTCTTAAAATAAAGATGTTTTTTATTCATTTTATTCTTAGCATCACATCAAAACAAAGAAAGTTGTGTAAACACAGCCATTTATGACATTGAATAAAAAATTTTATTTCAGTTTTTTATCAGCAACATCTTAAGACATTTGCAGTTCCCAGTGCAGGATTTTTCATATTACAAACATGCAACAACAAAAAAAATATTGAACTTTATCATTTTATTGCAATCCATATCATCATGTGCAATAATACGATTCAATTAAATATGGATTTGAAATCATAATAAAAATATCGTTAAATTTGGCAAAAAGGAAAGCCAACATAAAAACATCGTAAAAATCACATTATAAAAAATGTTGCCCCATTAACTTAGTTTTATTTTAACAATTGCGGGAATACTACAGGATTAGTATAAATGATGGCTGTAAACACAATAATAATAACAGTAAGAATTTAAATTTTAAATCAAAATGTTAGTTAATTTTAAAAATTTATTTATAATCGTAGTGCTATTTGTGGCAGGGCAGTGCTCACAAATTGAAAATCACGATGAAATTGTTAAAACAGATCCAGGTCGTGCCAAAAGACAATATTCATATTCTTCACCCATATATTATGATAATGATTTACCACCGGTGGTATCAAAGCCACCAGCACATATTCCGCAGCACTCTCAACAGCAGCAGCAACATCAACCTGGGTTACCAATTGTTGGTGCTTTAATAAGTAATGTTCCTGGTACAAATGGTATAACTTCAACTGTAACCACATTAGTACCTTTGGGTAATCTTGGTAGTGTGGGTAGCTTAGGTAACGTGGGTAATGTAGGTAATTTAGGAAACTTGGGCAATTTAGGAAACTTGGGAAATTTAGGCAACTTAGGTGGTTTGGGTTCTTTGGGCAGTTTAGGAAATTTAGGAGCTTTAGGTAATTTGGGTGGTATTGGAAGCTTGGGCGGTTTAACTAGTAGTGGTGGACAATTTCAATTGCCACAACTTCCGCAACTGGGTGGTAGTTTAGGAAACTTAGGTGGTTTAACAACTGGTGGTGGTGGTCAAATTCATTTGCCTCAACTACCTCAATTACCCCAACTTACACAAGTACCTCAACAACAGTGTCCCTTGACACAAGTCTTAAAGTGCAGCTGCGAAAATTTATTGCCGTTCCCGAAGCCACCAGGTCATAAAAAACATGAAGCCTTGGAGATTTTACAACAAAATATGAAATTAAATAAAAATGGTGATAAAGAAATCAGGTAAGAATTAGTTATTAAAATTTCCCAGCGTACATTTGGACTTAGGAAAGACAAATAAATGAGTCTTTAGACGTTCAGAAAATTATAATTTTTCAAATATTTAGGATCACAATATGATTGCTGCAAAAATGTTATGGTTGCTACACTCAAAATAATAACTCTGTTAAATTACAGAAAAACTCTGATAATTTAACAGAGTACACCATACTTTTCCAGCTAACAACATTTCTTGGTAATTTTACGAAAAAACTCTGTAAAATGAATTTAAAAAAAAAACTGTTAATTTACAGAGTTTATAGTAAAATATTGGTTTAATATGAAAGTTTTTTACAGATAAAACTCTGTAATTTTACTAACAACTCTGTAAAATGATTTGGACAAAAAAAAAAACTGTTAATTTACAGAGTTTCTAGTAAAATATTGGTTAAGTAAACCACCATTTAGCAAAGAAAACTATATAAATTTACATATATTTGTAAAATGCATTTGATGCAAAAAAAATTTAGAGAAAAAACTCTGTAAATTTACAGAGTTTAGTTAAATGCATGTTATTTTGTAAAATTTTTATAAGATTTCTGAAAAAAAAAAAAATTATAACTTTTTTGCTACTTTTTCAACTTTTTCGCACAAAAAAAAATATACAGATAAAATTTTGATGTTTGGTAACAAAAACTACTCAAAACAGAAAACTTTTATATATAAAAAATACGAAGTATTTTGCTTAGATCTGTATTTTAGCAGAAAACTCTGTTAAATATCTGTAAAATTAAGATTACAAAGTAAAAAGTAATATAACAGCGGAAACTTTGTTTTTTTATCACAACAAAATACAAAGTATTTTCATTAAATCTGTATTTTGAGAGAAAACTCTGTCAAATATCTGTTGAATTGAGATTACAGTCATTTTACAGAGTATTTTACAGAGTTATTATTTTGAGTGTACAAACAAGTTATGATAAAAATTGCAGGTAAACGTTTTTTGTATTCACAAATCCCCGTTCCGAATTTTAAAGGAATCGGACCAGTTCTTCTTGTAGCCCCCACACAAACCAACCTCCCGATATTCACATCAATCTCTAAAATTTTTTGAAAATAAAAAATATTTTATTAAAGTTTTGTTTGTGTGTGTTTAACGCATACTTTAATAACCCAATCAAATCCGATTATAATCGGACCATTTTTGGAAATAGGCCCTTTCGTCCGATATTACTAAAAGCGGTTTAATGGCAACACATAGAAGCCAATTGGTATGTGAGTGTTTTCTACACTTATTAAAGATTTTGCAAAAGATAGATCACATCGGTCCATGTTTGGACTTGGTGTTCATTTTCCGTGAAACACTGGTGTAAGGTATTATATGGTCGGTCTTGATCGACTTTAATTTTCTAACATGTTTTTTTATAGTTTTCAATAGAGATGGGCGCGTGAGTGATTTTTGACTCACACTCACTCACGCTCACGATAGGAATTTTTGAACCAATTTGAGTAAATTTAATACAATTCACACTCACGTTCACTCACGCAAGCTTCACTCACACTCACGAAACTGTTATAAATACAAACAAAATTTTAAAACTAAAATTTCAAAAATCTTTCAAAATTTTCAGTAAAATTTAAAGTTCAGCGAAATTACAAATACTTTTGCTTTTTTTATGACGAAATCTTGAATTAAGCCAAATTTTCCAATTTTTTTGTTGCTTTTTTTGGTACAAAAGGAAGTATGAAAGTAAAGAAATCACGCAAACTCACGTAAAAAAATCGACTCACGCACACTCACTCACGCAAAAATCTTGCTAACGCCCACTCACTCACGCAATTTTTTCCTCCACTCACACTCACTCACAATCACGTGATTTAAATTGAATTCAGTCACACTCACACGTAATCACGCGTGAATCACGTGAATCACGCTCTAATCTGCTCATGTGCCCATTTCTAGTTTTCACCAAAAACTATAAATTTTGATCGAAGGGCGACATGGGTTAAAATTATCAAATTTGCTCAAACTAAGTTTAAATAAAAGTTATGAAATAAAATAGTCAATGAAAAAATTTATTGAACGTAAGAAAAACTCCTAATTTTTGAAAAACTGTTTGACAAATTTCAAATGGCGATATCTCGAAAACCGCTTGACTAATTTCAGAAACTTTTTGTTATTCTACACTCCGAGAAAAATGCTTCATAATATTTATGACATGGTTTCATAAATATTTTTGTCACAAAAATTTCATTATGCTTATGAAACCTTCATAAATATAATGAAGTTTAATAAAAAACGTCAATGAAATGCACTTCATAAAATTTCATGATTTCATAAAAAAAAATCATAAAAGTCATATGATTTTTTGTAATATGATTAAGAAATTAGGGCAAAACAATTATAGCTCCTGAAAACGATTTTTAAAATGAAACATTTCATAAATACTATGAAACTTTTTCATAAATATAATAAAACTTGTCATTAAAGTTCGTCCAATCTAACTGTTTCATAAATATTATGAAATATTATATAAATACTACGAAACATTTCATAAAACTAATAATATTTTTTAAGTATTTCATTACAAATATGTAAATATTCAATAGTACCAATGAAATGGTTCAAAAATACTATGAATAGTTTCCAAATATTTTCAAATATTTAAGAAAAAATAAATTAAATCTATGAATTTTTCATCGTATTTGTGAAGCATTCATAATATTTATGAAGAATTTCATAAAAATGTATGAAATTTTATTTGTTATATTTATGAAAACGTTCATAAATATAATAAAAAATTTCGTAAATATTGACCCTATGAACAATTATGAAACTGTTTCATTGTATTTATGAAACTGTTACATTGGACGAATTTTAATGAAGATTTTCATTATATTTATGAAAGTTTTCATAAATATAATGAAGCTTTTTCTTTGAATGTACTTTAGCAAAAATTGTAAATGTAAATTAATTAAAATTTTGATTGTAGATCCTTACTAGAAAAAGTCCGCTAAGGCTGGGTTTTTTATAAGTTCAGACTCTAAAAGGAAAAAAGGGTTAAACTATAGTTCAGAAATCTAAAATTATGGAATGTAGAAAGAAAAAACTCTTTTGAAAACAGTACTTTTTTGAAATTCCGATTCTGAGGGGCTAAAAAGGGTTAAAGTAGTTCATTTTGGTACACAGAAAAAAATATGGAGGAAACAAATTTGAGTAATCACTTGTTTAAATTAAAAAACAAAAATTGAGTAATTTTTTAATTGACGCAATTAAAAATTTACTTAAAAATTTTAAAAACAATTTAAGTAAATAATTTAATAAAAATTTAATAGTTTTTTTTAAACTCTCATAGTTTTTTGAATTCTCGTTTAGTTTAAAGTTTTTTGTGTATGTATATGAAAGTATGTAATCGTCTTTATAAAATTTTTGCTATGTTTTTGAGATATAAATATGTTTGGTAAAGATTAGGGCTTCCAATCGGGATATCCCGATCCCGGAAATCCCGGGATTTTCGGGATTAGGCAAATCCCGAATCTCGGGATTTCTGATTTTCAATCCCGGGATTTTCGGGATCCCGATTTTTTTATTTTTTTTTAATATTTTTAGATTTTTTTAAATAATTTGTATAAAATATGAATTTTGTGGAACAAAATAAAAAAAAATCGACAAAAGTTCTGTCAGGTACCATGTTTGTGTTATAGAAAAAGGTGAAACGTTTGCGAAATGTAAAGAAATTCTAAAAACTAGTGGTGGTTCGACATAAGGGATTTTATATTTATTACTTTTACTCTTACAAGGAGCATAGGACCGTAAATGGCTTTTGACACATCTCAACTCCTTAAGTTGTAAACTTTTTTAATTTTATGTTTTACAAAAACATTTTTTAAAGGCGTGAATGGGTTTTGACTCACACTCAGCCACGCTCACGCAAACAATAATGGAATCACTCACTTATGACTTACGCTCACGCGTGAGTCATGCAAACTCTACTCTCGCTAACACATTTTTTACCAAAAAAAGAAACATTGCTAAAAAAATCAAATAAATTAAAAGAAAATCAAATCACGCAAGCTTTAGCAAAAAATTAATCACTTATGCAAAAATTCGAAAATTCATTTATTTTTTTTTCAACTTATACCCAATTCACACCTGAGGTGAAATCTCGTTTGAATGAGATTTCGATCACATGGTTGTGTATAAAATGATACAGACCATATTAGAGATGGGCGCGTGAGTTATTTTTGACTCACACTCACTCACGCTCACGACAGGAATTTTTGAATCACGCACACTCACTCACGAGCATATTTTTTCTACTCACACTCACTCACAATCACGTGAGTAAATTTAATTCAACTCACACTCACATACACTCACTCAAGCTTCACTCACACTCACGTTGACTCACACTCACGAAACACTTATTTATACAAAAAAAATTCAAAAACTAAAATTTCAAAAATCTTTCAAAATTTCCAGGAAAATTTAAAGTTTAGCGAAATTTTAAATTTTTTTTACCTTTTTTCCGGACGAAATATTAAATTAAGCTATATTTTACAATTTTTTGTTGGTTTTTTTTGGTACAAAAGGAAATAAGACGAGAAAATAAATCACGCAAACTCACGCAAAAAAATCGACTCACGCACACTCACTCACGTAAAAATCTTACTCACGCACACTCACTCACGCAATTTTTTTCTCCACTCACACTCACTCACAATCACGTGAGTAAAATTGAAATCAGTCACACTCACGCGTGATCACGTGTGAATCACGCTCTAATCACGCTCTAATCTGCTCATGTGCCCATCTCTAGACCATATGATCGAAATCTCGTTCGAACGAGATTTCACTTCAGGTGTGAATAGGCCCTTACGCTCACTAAAACTTGATAGCGATGAGCCACGACGAAAAATAAGAAAGAATACGGATATTCTTCACAGACGGAATCCCAAACTTTTTTCTCAAGTTCACAACATCAACTTTGCTAATCTTTACGAACGCGTGGATTTTTCAAAGTGACAATAAATACTAAAAATTTTTGAAAATCCCGAAAAATCCCGAAAATTTCCAAAAAATCCCGTGAATCCCGGGATTCAAAATATCCCGAAAATCCCGGGATCCCGAAATCGGGATCCCGAAAATTTTTCTTCAATCCCGAATCCCAGGATTCAAAAAAACCAATCCCGATTGGAAGCCCTAGTAAAGATTGAAAAAACAAGATTTTTGTTTTTTTTTTTGTTAAAAAATTTAAAATTTTTTTAAACTTTTAAAATAAATAAATAGATAAATTTTGAGTAAATTTTTAATTGTGTCAATTAAAAATTTACTCAAATATTTTTTCAAACATTTAATAAATTTTTATTAAAAATTTACTCAATACTATTAAATCGTTTACTGGTGCAAAATTGAGTAATTTTTTACTCAATAGTATTAAAAATTTACTAAAATTATTTTTTTATTTTTTTCTGTGTACGTTTTCTATCTCCCATAATCATATTGTGGGATCCACCAGCCGGAAAAAAATCTGAAAAGTACGGTGTTAAATTAAAAACAAAAAAATGTAAAAACGGTAATTTAGGATCATCCAGCTAATGAAAAACATTTTGACAAAAACTTCAATGCTAAAAGGGTCAAAAATTGTACTTTGGTACTTTTTCGACCTTATGAAGCCTTTTAGGAATTTCTGATACAAAGAGAGTAAAAAGTTGTAAAAGGAAGAATGTAGAATCCTACATTCCAATCATTCCCAGCAAAAAAAGTGCGGAGTACTTCTATTTGGAGTGCTTTAAAACTATAACAAATGTGATGAAATACAACAAAAATAACAAAAAACACAAGAAAAAAACACACAAACAGTTTTTTCTACTTCATAAAAAGTTGTTATTCAGCACTTAACTCATTACCTTCCGCGACACTCCCATACAAAAGTAAGTAGATATTCAGTAGATAAGAAGTACTCCGAGCTTTCAAACAACTTCCAACTACTTCCACGGAGTAGTTCTTATCTACTGAATATCTACTTACATTTGTATGGAGGTGTCGCGATAAGTAATGAGTTAAGTTCTGAATATCTATGTATTCTGGAGTAGAAAAAACTTTTTGTGTGTTTTTGTCTTGTGTTTTTTGTTATTTTTGTTGTATTTCATTACATTTGTTATAGTTTTAAAGCACTCCACTGAAAAGTGGCAATGACTTTTTTTGCAGGGTTCTGAAAATTTTTTTAGGAATGGTAAAAATGGTGATTTTTTTATCTCCTGAAATAATGATTCTAGAAACTTCGAATCTAGTGTCATCCAATGAAAAATAAATTCTGAAAAAGTACTTTTCTTATACTAATAGCAATTTGAATATTAATAAATATTTATTTTTCCCTCTCTTTCTTCCCTTCTTAAGTGCCCGCTTAAGTAACGGTTTACTGCTTTATCAACGTTCCGGCATTGAAAAGCTTCCATCCAACAATCAGGATTCAAAAGTTATCCAAGGATTCTATACACTACCCGTAAAAGATAATAAATATCTAACTATATATTATACCATTAGTGATGCTGATTATACAGTTAAAGGTGAGTGATAAAGTGATTCTTTAGTTACTTTACAAATCCCCTAAAAACAAAACTTCTTCCTTTCTTTCCGCCTTTTGTATCCTGTCATGACAAACAAAGTCATTATACTAATTACTTAACATTTTCATTTTGTTCTTTTTTTTTTTTATTTTTTTCTGGTATTCAATTAGCTGATGTTACAAGTGAACCCCCTCAAAACGATTTAGACGAATCGACAACGTTAGTAGAATTTTAAAAATAAAGTACATAAGTATTAACAGAGAAAAAGTTTAAAGTTTATGATTTTATAAATAAAAGGTGAACAAAGAAATGTGAAACTATTTGTTATTATTTCAAAGAAGTTTTATTTTAGGGAATGAAAGTTTCGTGACGAATTTATACAAAACAAGTAAAATTTTCAATACGGCTTGGACGAATCCATATTTACCCTCCACAACGCGCAAAACACTAGTTTGTATTGATTTAACAACCTAACCGGGAGAACGACAAAAATATATATGCAAAGCTTCAGCAACCTCAGAGAAGTTTTCCGAAATTTAAGACAGACAGACGAACGGACAGACAGACATCGCTAAAATGTCTTAGAATCGATCACGGACCAATTATATATGGGGCATTCCATGTGAAATCGGACACTTTGAAAAAATTTTTTTATAGATTTTCCCAATTTGTTTACAGTTTTTAGTACCCTTCAAAAACTCCTTCGTGGTAAATTTTCAGATTTTTTTGATGACCCGTTCAAAAGATATCGAATTTTTAAAAATTGGTAGTTTGTTCCTTTACTCAAACTTCTTTTAATCATAACTTCTTCAATAATGGTCCAAATTTCAAATTTGTTTTTCTCAAATTTTTTTTTTTTTTTTTAGTACTTTCTAAAAAAAAATTTTAAAAAAATCTTCAAAGCGCTCTAGTATGCGATTTTTAAGTTTTAAAATTTAAATCTCATTTTTGAAAATGTTTGTACTCTTCGATTTTTTTGAAATTTTTTTTGTGCAAAACTTCTATCAATTCTACAAATTTTTTGCCCAGGAAGATCGTGGGATAACGATTATTACTATTTTTTTTAATTTTTTGAAAAAATTTTATTGTAATTTTCCAATCTTAAAATCATTTCTACTGCTCCAATGGTGCGTCATAGAGGGATCCTTTATAAGACCGACCCCCAATAATTTTTACGTCTTAATATTTCTATGGAACAAACTAATACCCTATCTCCAATTTCTAAGGGGGCTCCCACACAAAACGACATTTTTTAAAATTTGTTCCAACCGCTCTAACTGCCCTAATAGTGCCCTTAGAGCAACCAAATGTATGACCGACCAACAATATTTTTTTAGTCCAAACATTTTCTTTGAACGCACCTACCCTCTATCTTTAACTGTTAAGGCGGTCCCCATACAATTTTTTTTATTTTTTGTAAATTTGTTTTATTTAATCAGCTTCTACCGGTCCAATGGTGAGTCCGAGAGGGGTCATTAGTGAGACCGACCCCCATTTATTTTTACCCAACAACATTTTTTCAAAACATACCTACGCCCTATCTCCACTCCCTAAGTAGGCTCCCATACAAATAACAGTTGGAGCAAATTTTATAAAAATGTAATTTTGTATGGCAGCCTACTTAGGGAGTGGAGATAGGGCGTAGGTATGTTTTGAAAAAATGTTGTAGGGTAAAAATAAATGGGGGTAGGTCTCACTAATGACCCCTCTCGGACGCACCATTGGACCGGTAGAAGCTGATTAAATAAAACAAATTTACAAAAAATTAGAAAAAATTGTATGGGGACCGCCTTAACAGTTAAAGATAGAGGGTAGGTGCGTTCAGAGAAAATGTTTGGACTAAAAAAATATTGTGGGTCGGTCATACATTTGGTTGCTCTAAGGGCACTATTAGGGCAGTTAGAGCGGTTGGAACAAATTTTAAAAAATGTCGTTTTGTGTGGGAGCCCCCTTAGAAATTGGAGATAGGGTATTAGTTTGTTCCAAAGAAATATTAAGACGTAAAAATTATTGGGGGTCGGTCTTATAAAGGACCCCTCTATGACGCACCATTGGAGCAGTAGAAATGATTTTAAGATTGGAATATTACAATAAAATTTTTTCAAAAAATTTTAAAAAATAGTAATAATCGTTATCCCACAATCTTCCTGGGCAAAAAATTTGTAGAATTGATAGAAGTTTTGCACAAAAAAATTTCAAAAAAATCGAAGAGTACAAACATTTTCAAAAATGAGATTTAAATTTTAAAACTTAAAAATCGCATACTAGAGCGCTTTTAAGATTTTTTTGAGATTTTTTTTTAGAAAGTACTTAAAAAAACAAAAATTTTGAGAAAAAAAAATTTGAAATTTGGACCATTATTGAAGAAGTTATGATTAAAAGAAGTTTCAGTAAAGGAACAAACTACCAATTTTTAAAAATTCGATATCTTTTGAACGGGTCATCAAAAAAATCTGAGAATTAACCACGAAGGAGTTTTCGAAGGGTACTTAAAACTGTAAACAAATTGGGAAAATCTAAAAAAAAAGTTTTTCAAAGTGTCCGATTTCACATGGAATGCCCCATATACTTTATAGGGTCTCAGACCAATATTTCGATAAATTACAAATGGAAACTAATATATAACCACGACCACTACTCAAGGTGGAGGGTATTCAAAAGTTGCATGACAGTCTGAAGTAAAGTTGAGATTATTAAAAATTGAAATTGTTGTTCTTAGAAATTGTTAAAAACTCATTCTGTAGTATTATTTAATATTTTAACACAACATTTACATCTTTTTACTGTAATTTTAAGTGAAAAGTATGTAAATTTACAATATCTGTTTCTAATTTTTACAAGTTTTTTAAAATTTCAAACCCTAGTAAAAATGTTTATATATATTATTATACATCACATCTGATCCGATATTTGAAAGATCAGTTCCGATCCTAGATTTGAAAGTACAAAACTAATGTTAAAATTGGACCGCTAGGATTATATCCGTCCGTTTAAAACAGATATTATCTCCGCTATCCATTTTTGAATCAAATCTCGTATCAGATGTGATATATAAGAATATATATAAAAAATTTTACTCGGGTAGTAAATATTTTAACAAACTTTTTCAAGTGCATTTACTCATCGTAAACTTTCCTTAACAATGAAGTTACCTAGTTAGTTAAATAAGTTAATTTAATAATTAAAAATAAAAACTTTTTTGTAATTTGTTTTTCCGCTGTTGTTACTCTACAATATTTTAACAATTGCTAAACTGTACTCTTATATGTAGTATGTAAAAAAAAATTTACCTTTTTATACTATTTTGTTACATTTGAACAATAGAGTAAGAAACTTTAGGGAGTCGTAGTTTCTCGCACAAAAATAAAAGGCATCGTGAAATAATTAAAAATAAAATATTTTTAAACGCCAATTGCAGCCAAAACAACAAATATTTTTTTGTTTGACAAAATACACTACAATTCCGAAATTTTACCGGTTGTAGGGAGGTAAAGATATATTCCAAATTTTTTTGATTATTTTCGCCATCATCAGCTCTCCAAAGATCATCGTTTTTTGCTGTTACCTTAAATTTTATTTTTCGGGACAGGCTATTGTTTATCTCTGTAAATAAATCTATAGTTTTAATTTTTAAGCCTGAACCCCCAGGCTTAAAAATAAGGAAGGACCTTTTTATATCGAATTTTCAAATTCGAAAAACTCACGCTAATATAGGTTCATATTTGTAAATACATACATAAAAAAAATTTACAATTTAATGTTTTTTACGTTTTTTTATGAATAAATATTAAATAAATAAATTTTTAAATGCATATTTTTTGAATTTTTACTGCATATTTTGATGTTTTTGGAACATATTTTTAGCGATAAAAACGCGATTTTTAGTGCATGAACTTCCTTGCCCTATTAATAACAAGAATTGAACTACTAACATTTTATTAACAAAAAAAAACTAAAAGCATTACTAAATGTACGAAAATTTAAGTTTTCTGCAATTTTGTTTGAGAAAATTTAAAAAAATTTTTTGAAGATTTCAAAAATGTTCTGATTAATTTTTATTCAAAAATAAAAAATTTACTAGTATAGTACAATTTCTTCGTCTTTCTAATTCACATTGTGGATAGAGTCGAATATGTGTTAACTAGCTCGCCCGCCGGAACTTCGTTACCGGTTATGTTAAATACCGGACAATAGAAGGATCAGGATTACTCTACCGATTTCAAAAAATTACTCATATGTAGTCTTTGTTTTATTCAATTGTGGACGCTTAAGTCTTTCATAAAATAATATTTCATTGAATAACTTTAACAATAAAATTCGAATAATTTCGGATGTACGTTGTCATGGACGTTCCGGTGAAACAGATTTTGACAATTTTCGAGCCCTTATATCGGGATTTTGGATCTTGAGTAAATAAATATTTCAGTGAAAAAAGAAATTGGAATAAAAAAAATGTTGGGTAAAAAAACATATAGAAAAAAGTTTAATACGAAAAATTTTAGTAAAAAGTATCATTCAATATTGTTCCCCGCTCTATTTCATTTCGTTCCCCGGTCTACTCCATTTCATTTCCAATTCAATCTCCAGCAAGTTTCATTCCTCTCCATATATGTATATATGCGTTACAGAAATAAAAAGTGCTATTGTGTTTATCTTATAGATATAAAAATACAATTTTACACCACTTGTACCAATTTAGGTACCCCTTTTTCCTTTTGTCCATCTCTTGGGTGTTATTTCGGATGAAGGATACTGCACGTCAAGTTTTGAGTTTCCAACTTAAAATTAAATTTTCTAAAAACCTTTTTCCTGAACCGTTATTTCAAGAAATATAAGAAGTACCAACCTTACACTTTTTATGCCCTTTACGACTCTTAGAAACAGAATTTCCAGAAAGTACTTTTTCCAAAATATTTTTTCAATAAAGAATACAGCATTCAATTTTTCACTGCCTAGGATCATTATTTCAAGAAGTATAAAAAGTATAAAAAACATTTTTCTATACCTCTAGAAACGGAATCTTTTAAAAATACTTTAGCACAGCAGATTATTTTTTTTTTTACCGAAGGACCCCACATTCCAAAATTCAAGCTTCTAAGACCATTATTATATGAACAAAAAAAATTAGTACCAAAATTACGCCCCCCGTTAGAAACGGAATTTCCAAAAAGTACTTTTTCCAGGATCCTACATTACAAATAGCAATTATCTAGGAGTATTATTTCAGCAAATATTAAAAGTACAAAAAGTATACTTTTTAATCCCGTTAAGAAACGAAATTTCCAAAAAGTACTTTTCCCAAAATTTTGGTTTTCACCGAAGGATTTTACATCCAAAATTTTAAGTTTATGGAACCATTACGTCAGAAAATTTATTTAGCCATTTTACCCTACTAAGAAGCGGAATTTCCCAAAAGTATTTTTTCCAGAATGTTTTTTCCAGAATGTACTTTTTATAAAAG
The DNA here is from genome assembly GCA_963921195.1 of Pegoplata infirma. NCBI lineage: Eukaryota > Metazoa > Arthropoda > Insecta > Diptera > Anthomyiidae > Pegoplata > Pegoplata infirma. The sequence continues at coordinate 42,188,650 of OY992540.1, read as the reverse complement.
GTACTTTTTATAAAAGGTACTTTTTATAAAAGGTACTTTTTACAAAAGGTACTTTTTCTATAAAAGGTACTTTTTACAAAAGGTACTTTTTATAAAAGGTACTTTTTATAAAAGGTACTTTTTACAAATGGTACTTTTTATAAAAGGTTCCCCCTAAGAAACGCATTTTCCAAAAAGTACTTTTTCCAAAATGTTTTTTTCACCGAAGGATCCTACATTCCAAACTTCAAGTTTCTATGACCATAATTTTAAGAAATAAAAAAAAGTACCAAAAAGTACACTTTTTACCGATTTTATCCCCCTTAGAATCAAAATTTTCAAAAAGTACCATTTCCATTTGTTTTTTTAGCAAAGGATCCTATATTCCAAATTTCAAGTTTGTATGACCATTATTTCAATAAATAAAAAAAAGTACCAAAAGTACACTTTTTACCCATTTTACACCCGTAGTCAGCGTTGGCCAAAAACCCAGCCTTAGTGGATCTTTTTCTCGGGAGGTGAACCTACATTGCAAATTTCAAGTTTCTAGGACTATTGTTTAAGGAAATATAAAAGGTACCAAGAGTACAGTTTTTTACCCCCATAGAATCAACATTGGCAAAAATCCAGCCTTAGGGGACCTTTAATCCGTGAGGTGAACTTACAGTCCACATTTCAAGTCTCTAAGACCATTATTTAAGGAAATATAAATGGTACCAAAACTACACTTTTTTACCCATTTTACCCCTTAGAATCAACATTGGCAAAAACCCAGCCCCAGTGAACATATTTTCCGGGAGGTGAATCTACATTCCAAATTTCAAGTTTCTAGGACTATTATTTAAGGAAATATAAAAAGTACCAAAAGTACAGTTTTTTACCCTTTTTACCCCCTTAGAATCAACATTGGCAAAACTTCAGCCTTAGTGGATCTATATTCCGGGAGGTGAACCTACATTCCAAATTTTAAGTTTCTAGGACCATTATTTAAGGAAATATTAAAGGTACCAAAAGTACAGCTTTTTACCCTTTTTACCCCCTTTGAATCAACATTGGCAAAAATCCAGTTTTAGGGGATCCTTTTTCCGTGAGATGAACATACAGTCCAAATTTCAAGTCTCTATGACCATTATTTCAGGAGATATAAAAAAGTACCAAAAGTACAGTTTTTTACCCTTTTTACCCCCTTAGAATCAACACTGGCAAAAATTCGGCCTTACTGGATCTATATTCCAGGATGTGAACATACAGTCCAAATTTCAAGTCTCTGTGACCATTATTTCATATCATATAAAAAGTACCAAAAGTACAGTTTTTTACCCTTTTTACCCCTTTAGAATCAACATTGGCAAAAGTCCAGCCTTAGTGGATCTATGTTCCGGGAGGTGAACATACAGTCCAAATTTCAAGTCTCTATGACCATTATTTCGGGAGATATAAAAAGTACCAAAAGTACAGTTTTTTACCCTTTTTACCCCCTTAGAATCAACACTGGCAAAAATCCAGCCTTAGTGGATCTATATTCCGGGAGGTGAATCTACAGTCCAAATTTCAAGTCTCTAGCTTCAGCGGTTTGGTCTGGGCGATGATGAATCAGTCAGTCAGTCAGTCACTCACTCACCCAACTCTTTTATATATATAGAATACGTTAGTTTGTGAACAAACGATTTGTCATTAGACTCGTTTGCTACTTTGTAGTAAATCGTTTCTATTTTTGATAAATAATCTTGACAATGGAATCTGACAAATTTCGAAACACATATCGGTTAAGTCTTGCAAAAATGACCAACATAAATAAATTTAAAACAAAAAATAATTTTCTTGAAAATTATGCTATGAGAATATCATGGTTTTAATTAGTAAAGAAAATAATGACCTCGAGCCAGAATAAACATCCTCACAAAAAAAAAAAAAAAAAAAAAAAAGCTGTAGAATTTTAAAATTATTTTTGTTGCCAAATTTTTATAGATTACCGATTTGACTTTAAACTTTAAAAATAATACATACATATTTCAAGAAAACCCATATATTATTTTTAATCGATTAATCGGCATAATTTCTTCGATTAATCCTTTAATCGAAACTAGTAATTTTAATCGAATTATTATTCGTCTAAGAATAATTCGGCTGAACACCCTACAACAGACTAAATAGAACGACTCGAAATGTGTCAACAAACAACAGTTTTATAAACAAATTTTAATGAGTAAAAACCAATGAATTTTTTAAGAAACAAGGAAATCTAATGAAAAAAAAATTAAAAAATTTCTTCCCAATATCCATGATATTTTAATAAGATTATTTATTCCTTCATTGGTTAAATGAAAACAAAATAATCAATCCGTTTCATGTATATCACGAAGCTTTTTTAGTTCAAGCTTTTAATTTAATCACAACCATATGCCAAAGCTTTTATTACTTAAAACTTTTTAAAAGATTCATATGTCGTGCTTTTGACATTTATTATAACGGAAAATATTTTTAGAATACAAGTTAAAAGTTTAATAGAATAAATTCTGATTAATTTTTATTAAAAAAGATTTTTTTTATTCGACCTTTAAAATATTACACAGAAAACAAAGAATTGTTATATTGACCCCCATATTTGTGAATACAATTATTTTTTTCATTTATGTTTGTAAATTTTGATCGTTGAAAAAAGAATTTTGTTTTTTTTTCAACAAAGAAATTCAACAAACACAATTTGTTGATCTGACAAAGCAAAAAATCTTAATTTTTTTCCAACAAAGAAATTCAACAAACATAATTTGTTGATCTGGCAAATGATATTTTTTTCAACAAAGCAATGTTACAAACACTATTTATTGACATGATAAAATAATTTTGAAATAAAATTACTTGACTGAGTTTGTTGGAAACAAAATCGAAGTTTTGTATTATGGACCAATAGGTGGCAGTTTTTACTAACTGTTTGGCTGATTTACAATTGATGTTTGTTGATTTAAATTTGACGATTTTATTTTCTGTGTTATATTTTAAATAGATTGATTCTAGCTCGAGGTCATTAATCCTTTGCTATTAAAACTACTACTATGATATTATCATATAATAATTTTCAAGAAAACTGTTTTTCTGTTTTAAATTTATTTATAGTATGTTGGACATTTTGGCAAGACTTAATCGACACGTGTTTTCTTGAAAGTTATTCTATGAGAAAATCATAGTTTTAATAAGTAAAGGAAATAATGACCTCGAGCTAGAATAAACTCAAAAGTTAAAGGAATATAATTTTGTTTTTCGTGCGAGTAGCAAACACTCTCATTATGAATACTCTTTTTTCCTATATTTTCATTTATATACAGATACCAAGCAGAAATTAACGACGGTCTAAAAAAAAGCTTGCGAGCGTATTCCGAAAGCGCTTTGAGAGTGCTCTATTTACAAATTATTGATTGTTTCAAAGGCTGTAGGCAAAATCGCCCAAAAAATTTATTTAAAAATCGCCCAAATGCAAAATCGCCCAAAAATATGAAAAATTAACAAAAAAGAAAAATACGGAATTTGAAAAAAAAATAACAAAAAAATCACAAGAATGATATGAAAAGGGACCCAAAATAAAAACAGGCTTTTCTCAAAACACATTTTTCCCAAAAAACACTTATTACAGATAAAAACTTTATTTTCCGGAGAGGGTAGGTTTATGGCATGGAGTTAGTAATCCATAAGCCCGGCCGAAGCCCGGGCGAAATTTTCTTTTCTTTTTTGGGCTATTTTTCTTTGGACGACATGTTCCAAAACATAAATGGTCTTTAAAGCAGTTTGAATGTCCTGCCTAAGAAAGTTTTAATACCCATTTCCAAAAGGGGTTTTTTCATCGAACAATCAAAATTTATGAGTGTTCGAAAAATTAAATGTTTTTAAATCAATTTAAAGTGTTTTTTGTTATTCGTCGAACCTTCTTCTTCTTCTTATTTCCTTTAGCTCCCTGTGGAGCATAGGGCCTCAAAAAGTATCGGGATACAAATTATGAGTAACATTTTTGCGATTTGTTGAGGTTTCAGTTGTAGGTATATTAATTTCTAAGCATGGGTTCTGCACCTCCAAATCAGATGTGCATGCTACCTGTGATAAATCAGAGGTAGGTGGATTAACCGCTGGGATGCGGCGACCACTTGGAGACTCAATATTTTGCTGGTTTAAACTCATGATATTTTAGAAAGTAGTATTGGTTAAGACTGTATTCCGGCGATATGTTACAAGCATAAAGCTGGGTCTAACGAATTCAGCCATCACGTGGTTAGACACACCATAAATAGGCCGCTCCTCTGGAATCAGACGCCTTTTGTAGCCGCCCGCTGCGGGTCCAGACGCTACGTTTGCATATTTTCTAGGTTCGCCCCGCATATTTTATTTTTGCGGAATCCGACATAATTGTCGAACGTGCCCCTATCCACCACCCGGGGAGGCGCCCTATGGGAGAGAAATAGCAAAACTCCGCAAGGTCGTCGAACCTTATTTTGAGTAAATAATTTCATAAAAATAATTGTAGAAAAAAAATTTGTCAAATTTTAGAAATTCCGAAAAGTTTTTAGAAAATTTTCTAAATCCCGGACAGAAAATATTATGGAGTAAAAAATCTTAAAAAAAATTTAACAAACTTTCGAAGTTCCGATTATTTTTTTTTTTTTTAATTTTTTTAGGAAATGAGAAATTTTTGAAAAATTTTCTAAGTTGCGAAAAATTTTAAATTTTTTTCAGATTTCACTTTATTTCAACCAAATTATTATAGCCGAACTAAAATAGAAGTTCTTACTTTGCGATTATATAGCGTTTTGATGACTTTAAATAAAACAAGTGTTCATAATGCTTTAAAAACGCTGTTACGATAGTATTTTTCTACCTGGGTATGTATGCATCAACACACTCGCTACTTTTTCACTCATACATGCAAACATATATCCTGTGCATTTTTTGTTTCCTAGTGTTTCAAAATCTTGTTATTTGTCCTTGTCGCTACTACATACGATTTAGTATTTACTGCTGCTACGAGACTTCAGCTAACTTTTAAAATTCTATTTACTTAGATTTTCATTCTCACATTGAACACTTTCCTCGAAAAGTATAACATTTATGGTTTCACTTTATTATAATCTGATAGAAACATTAACTTTTTATACCTTCCAGCCACAGAATGGGAGTACACTTACTTTGTCATTCAGTGTGTAATGCATCGAAATATCGATCTAAGACCCCATAAAGTGGGGTCCCTGTAGGTTCGATTTCCCCAAAAAACCTTGGTCGATTTCGCCACAATGAGACGACGGCCACTGTTACCGATTCTCGGTTAGGTTGAAATTATTAAAAATGATTTGTAATTAAATGGAGAATATAAATAAAAATCACTTGATCATGGGCCCCATATTATTAATCCTAGATCGATTTTATGACATTTAGCGATGTCTGCCCGTCCGTCTGTGCTAAAAGAGCTAGTCCAAACCAAAAGAGCTAGTCTTCTGCTAGTCATATGCTGGACTCCTACTTGTCATAGGCTGGTTAAATTCGTAAATGGACAAAAAACGAACCAGGGGGAAAATCTAAATCACAACGCCATTTTTACAGGTTAATTTTTTGTATTTTTTTCTAACAAATGAAAAATTTTTATGTCAGAGTAATTCAGTGTTTTTCGGCCCACCTCTTTTATGGGCGTAGATATAAAATATTGTTTTAATAATGCACAAAGCTTAATAAAGGAATTACTAAACATAGTAAGTCGCGAGGGAAATGTGTCTTACGCAATGACAACCATCCCCAAATTTCTTCTTAAAATTTTTAATTAGAGCGTTGCACACGACCCGAATGTTAGTCCAGTCGAAAAATGTCTATTGAGTTTCTGAAACTAAACCAGAACATCGAGATGGCTGAGTCCAAACCTTGACTTCAAAACTTTTTGAGCATAGTGTATTTATATACATTCAATATAAACTTTGTTTGGTTTTTATTTAGTTTTCATATTTTTCATTTATTTTTATAAACCTTTGATGTAGTTTTAATAGTTGTTGCATTTAGTTGTTTATAAACAAGAAAAACTTCATGATTAAAGTTTATTTCAGACAAATAATTCCAAGTGAAAGAATTCGAATGTAATAATTTCTTTAAATACTTTATAAATCTTAGTTTTATATGGGCATTGTTGGTTGGTAATGGTGTTTGTAACAACAGGTGAAAGGTGAATTACTTTAAATGTTTTAATAGTTTAATGAAGCGCCCCAGTGAAATTAAAGCCTATTTGAGTTGAACATAATAATCCTTTCGTGTAATTCAGAAACTTTTCCCCCGATTTTAATTTTTTCTACTGTTTTGAATAGAAGAAGGATAGGGCTTTCTTCTATCCAAAACAGTTTATCGGCAATTCGACTGAATAACACACTGCAATGAAAGAGCAGCGATTATGGCCATAGCGCGATCTTGAAGAAGATCACAATCCTACACAAGTGACGCTCAAAAGGGCTCTTGGAGTCCACAAGAGCCTTTTTGAGCGTCACTTTACCACTATGATATCATCCCGGGAGTCTTGGATGAGGGGCATTCCGAATAGTGGAGCCTCCATAAATTTTTGCACAGACGGTTTGATTCTACACAAACTAGTGGGCTTTGGAGTCTATTCGAAAGACCTTGCATTGAGGGTGGCTTGAAGATTGCCAGATAATTGCAGTGTTCACCATTCAGAAATGCTGGCAATTAAGGAAGTGGCTGACTGGTTGAGTTGCAATGCCTTGTCTACAACCGCAGTCAACATCTACTGGAGCTAATATTTCTTAAAACAATAGCTGAGATGACAAGCAGATTGACATTCCAGTTGACAACGTCCTCGAACCACCCTCAGAGTCACTGCTGACATCCACAAGACATCTCTATGTACTGTGTTGAGGACAGTTTCATATAAATTTTCAAAATGTCCTCGCTCAAAGTCAGCAGTAGTCAGGTCATGCTGTCAATCACAATGGACCTCAGAGTCTACGTGTGTTGACGTAAAACGTCAGCAGCCACTTACAACTTACAGGTCATGCTGACCTTCTGGGGATTTGTCACCGAAGACTTCTTTTGGGAAATGTCTGACGTAGTTCATACGAAAATACAAAAAATTTTCGTATTTCCTTTAGGTTTACTTTTATCCATTTTCCTTTATAAATTATCTTTCTCATATTTAGAAAAAACTTTTCTTTTTTTAATCCCAACTGGATTTGAACCTGGAACCTCCAGTTTATTAGTCTCAGACCAAACTACTTGTTCCAAACTTTATTTTGAAAATTGTTTTCCTGTTTATTACTTTTACTACTTGTTAGATTTTGATTTAAATTTAAATAAATCGATAATATTGGCATCTTTTTCTTGGAAATTGAAGAGTTTCTCAGACTTAAAATTCTAATTTAATATACTGCTATTCTGAAGATATTTCCTATTCGACGTCTTAGAGGAATTGTCCACACTCTTAAAGCAAACATTCAGTGCTGACAATGTTAGGATATGTCATCAATTATAACCTATGATTTGTCAGAACCAGTAGACATTTCCCCAAGGAATCAATGTGTAAATTTCCTCAGTGACACATTTTCCAACTTGGATACAACTCATACACACAGAAAACAAATTTGGAAATTTCCAACTGAAATTCTGCTAATACAAATCAAGATCGGTTAACAAATTTGCATATAGGTCGTCACAGTTGAATATCGGTGGTCTCAACTAAATTCGGTTGATACAACAGACATTCAATTGCAACAACAACAATTTTCGGTAGTCGCACCCAAAAATAGTTGCGACATCTGAATTATGAGTTCATACAACTAAAAAATTAGATTGGAAATTTATTTTTCTGTGTGTATGGGTCCCAGGGCATAGAGTCATTTTGGAGAATTGCAAAGCCGATGACTGCAATGACTGGATAACGAAGACTTGGAACTACCTTACAGGTTCTGTACGATGAGGAGCTTTTTCCCCACCGGCGGCTATATAGAGCAATTAGATTTTTTATAATTGTTGTCTATATGCCACTGAATAATTTTGGGGCAGTGTAAACAACTTAAAACCAACAAGAATTTGCGACCGTGAAACCGACGAGAAAATAACAAGACAACACTCGCTTTCAATTTTAACAAAACAATAATTCTTTATTTAAAATAAACCCTAGCTTAAACCTAACAATTAAAAAATACATACAAATACAAAAAAGGGCCCACTGTTGTTGTTGGTATATTCTGTCTCTTTGCTAAATACAAAAAATTGACTCAATCATAAAATGTATTTTATTTGCAAAAACAAAATACCCTATGCTTGAGTCAGTTGCATTTATTTAAACTACAACAACACCATAACAAGTAATTATGGGCAGAGCAAATAAAGAGACAGAAAAATTTAATATAAAAAACCAACGGTAAATTTTAACTAAAAACAAATACAGTGGGTACTGGGTATAACTGACTTGGACAAAAACTACAGTGGATACAAGTTATAACGAATTAAACAATTTAAAGTAAAATGAAATAAAATAAATAGAGACAATTATACAAAACAAATAAATTAACAAATCAAATGAACAAAATACTATACGGTGACCTAACATTCCGGCCCCATTGAAAGGACACTTTCAAGCAGATGGTAGGAGGGCCAATTTGTGGATAGGGCGACGTATAATACCTTTTGTCGTTTTGACATCGACCACTCTGACACGATCATCTCTGCCACGTACTATATTTATGATTTTACCCATGAGCCAGCGTTGTGGAGGTACATTATCTTCATGAATAATTACTAAAGCGCCAGTAGCGATATTGGGATTGGACCTAGTCCATTTGTTTCTGGTCTGGAGCTCATTTATATAATCGTGGGACCATTTCTTCCAAAATTGTAGCTTGATAGCAGTTATACGGGCCCAATACTGAAGATTATCAATTTCTTTCGTCGAGACATCACGTTCTGGCAACGCACGTAGGGCAGAGCCAATTAAAAAATGACCTGGTGTGAGGGCTTCAAAATCACTGGGATCGGATGATAAAGGCGAAATCGGTCTTGAGTTTAAGATTGCTTCTATCTCGACCATTGCAGTTGCAAGCTCCTCGTATGTCAGCCTAGTGTTGATTAGAGTCCGAGTAAGGTGACCTTTGGCAGATTTGACGGCCGCCTCCCACAATCCGCCGAAATGGGGTGCCCTGGGGGGAATAAAGCGAAAATTAATAAATTGATTTGAGCAATAATTAATAATATAATTAGAATTTTTTGGATCAAAAAGGAACGATTTTAATTGTGACAACTTAGAATTTGCGCCAACAAAATTAGTGGCATTATCACAGAAAATATCTGTGGGGAGACCTCTTCGACCAATCATCCTTTTTAGAGCGGCAATGAAGGCATCTGTAGATAAGTCCGAGACAACTTCAATATGGACTGCTTTGATGGCGAGACAGACAAAAACGGCAATATAGGTTTTATATGGAACTTTTCCTCTGACCCTGAGATAAGTGTTGACTGGGCCACAAAAATCCACAGCACATCTAGCAAATGGCCTTGAAGGGTTGAGGCGTTCGACAGGCAAATTTCCCATCATTTGTTGAAGCAATTTCGGGCGATAGCGAATGCATTGTGGGCACGAGTTGACAATACGTCGGCATAAATTTCGAGAGTTGATGATCCAAAATTTTTGTCTAATTAGAGACATGAGCGCCTTGGCACCAGCGTGGTAATTACTTAAATGTAGATGGCGTACATAACAATCGACAAAATGATTTTTGCTGGGCAAGATAATTGGGTGCTTTTGACCATCTGGTATAGCAGCGAGTTCTAAGCGACCACCGACTTTGAGCAAGTTGAAGCCATTTGTAGAATCGATAAAGGGGTTGAGACATTTTAAAGCGCCTTGAGGGTCCTTTTTCTTCAGAACTCGAGAAATATCTTCTTGAAAGTATTGTCGCTGGATATTGAAAACTATGCGAGTCAAAGCGTTTTCTAATTCCTGAGGCTGCAAAGAGTCAGAATTATAAATATTAGATTTGATTTTTTGAGTAAATCGTAGCATCCAGGCGACAATTCGAAGAATCTTCAAATAAGAACTATATTTTTCAATTGAGTCCAAAATATAATTTGATTTTGTTTCGAGGCAAAGTACGGTTTTACGTTTTTCTTTGTTGATTTCTTCTAGATTTTCATTGCTAATTTGATCGATTTTGTTAGCGGGCCATTGAGCAGGATCAAGAGTAAGAAAAGCAGGTCCATTGAACCAGATTGATGGAGCGAGTTCCTGTACAGTTGAACCACGAGAAACGATATCAGCTGGATTGACATGTGTCGGAACATGTCTCCAAGTACAACCATTGGTGAGATCTTGAATTTCTGATATTCTGTTGCCAACAAAAACTGATAAAGTTGAAGAATGTTGTTTGAGCCAGTGTAAAACGATTTGAGAATCGGTCCAAAAAACGACTTCCAAATTTGGTATAAGCAAAAGAGCTTTAATTTTTGAGTACAATTTTGCCAAAAGATGTGCTCCACATAGCTCTAGTTTTGGTAAAGATTTCCTTTTTGTAGGGGCAACTCTAGATTTTGCAGTAAAAAGATGAACAGAAATTTCTCCAGAAGCACTTTTTACTCGAAGATACAAACAGCAACCAAACGCGCGAATTGAAGAGTCACAAAAGCCATGAAGTTGAACTGATTGAGCATTAGGAGCGAGACAATAACGAGGAATTTTAAGCGACGATAAAGTTTTGAGATCTGAGACAAATTTTTCCCAAGCTGTATGAAGCTCTTGAGGTATAGATTCGTCCCAGCCTAGTTTTAAAATCCATAGTTCTTGAATTATGATTTTGGCCTTTATAATAAGAGGCGCTACGAGTCCAAGGGGATCAAAAAGTGATGACGAAAGCGACAAAATAGTTCTTTTGGTAATTTTTTCATCCAGTTGAGTTTTGGGCGAAAACGAGAAAAGAAAAGCATCTTTTTGTTGATCCCAAGTGATACCAAGTGCATTGGTTACAGCTGAGTCATCAATATTTAAATCTTTAGTGGTTTTGTCATCTTTGTGATTTGAGTGCCATTTATCTAATACAAAACAACCCTTAACTAGAATTTGATTTACCTCATTTTTGATTTGAGCCAACTCTTCTAATGTTTCTGCACCACCCAGAAAGTCATCCACGTAAAACGATGATTTTATTGTTTTTGTACCAAGTTCAAATTCATCCATGTATTGATCTGCGAGATAATGAAGACTTTTAATGGCGAGATAAGGGGCAGAAGACATCCCATAAGTGACAGTGTTGAGCTGGTAGGTACGAATTTCTTCTTCCTCAGAATTTCTCCACAAAATGTACTGATATTTTCGATCGCGAGAGTCAATTAGAACCTGCCTGTACATTTTAACGATGTCAGCAGTAATAGCGAATCTGTACAGGCGAAAACGAAGTAATATTTTGTAAAGTTCTTCTTGAATTGTTGGGCCAACCATAAGAATATCATTCAGAGATTTTTGTGTTGATGTGGGACAAGAGGCGTCGAAAACAACTCTCAATTTTGTTGACGTGCTATTCATTTTAAATACACAATGGTGGGGAATAAAATAATGAGGCTCATCTAAGCGAGGATTACGAACTAGTGTCATGTGTCCCAAATCTTCATATTCTTTCATAAAAGCAGCATATTGTGATTTCAGATTGCTGTCACGAGCAAAACGTCTTTCTTGAGAACCAAATCGTTTTAGAGCCATATTTCGGGAAAGACCTAAAGAGCCAGAAGATTCTTTGAAAGGAAGTTTAACAACAATCCTACCTGAAGATTCACGATGGACAGTATCATTAAAAAATGATTCACAATCAGATTGTTCTTGAGTCAAAAGATTTGAGCCAGAGTCAATTTCTTCAATTTCCCATAAGCGTTGTAATTTAAGGTCAACTTCTTCTTCAATTGACAGCATGCAGGATGAACCAGAAGCGTTGGATTGATTTGAAACATATCGACCTGCTACAATCCATCCAAAAAGCGTTTTATGCAATTTAGGCAAGTTGAGACCAAGTTTTATTTGACCCACAGATAAAATATCGAAGAAAGTTTCTGTACCAATGAGCAAATCAATGCGTTTTGACTTGAAAAAGTTTTCATCAGCAAGTTGTGTGTTTGCAGGCAAATTCCAGGATGAAACATCAAGTTCAGAATCAGGCTGATACGAAATATGAGGTGTAATGCAAAACGAGAGAGAAACTTCGAAATCAGTAAAACGAGACTTGACATTTGTAGACGATTTGTGTTTGGTTTTTGTATGTGAATTTCCAATACTAGCGACTTCAGTGGTTTGTTTTATTCTAGGCAGATGTAATTTTTGAGAAAATTCATCGGTAATGAAATTCAATTGAGAGCAAGAGTCCAATAAAGCGCGTCCCAATTGATAGCGACCAGTGGCGTCACGAACTAGAACCATGGCAGTAGCAAGAAGCACCTGTTCCGGCGAAGATTTTTCCATATGGGTATGGACCGAGGCTGAGTTTTCATTCAAGGCAGCACGAGAAGTAGAAGCAACTGGTTCAGCAGCAGGAGACGAGGGCTTTGAAGCTGGCTGAGACCGATGAAGCAAACTATGATGAGAGCGAGAACAAAATTTGCACTTGAATGTAGAGGAACAGTTGTTAACTTGATGCCCTTTCGACAAGCAGTTGAGACAAAGACCTAAACGTTTGACATTTTCAAAGCGTTTGGCAACATCCATATCTTTGAAGCGAGAACAACGACTAATTGTATGGTCTGCCTTTGAGCATAGAGCGCAAATGCGATTTGAGACCGAAAACGAATAACCAGATTTTGTATTTTTAGATTTGGACTTACCAGAATGAACGTCAGGTTTACGAGGGACAGCGTGTGTATGGTTAGTGTCAACCGATTCTAAAAATTGGCAACGCCGTTCAAGAACCTTGGAGCATTCATCCCATGATGGCAGTTTGGTAAAGTCCAAAGAGTCTTTCCATTTTCTTTTGGTGTCATCATCAACTTTTTCCATCACTATATAAATTAGCATCGAATTTGCAATGTCAGTTGGGGAGCCAAGAGACAGAAGTGAGCTATAAAGAGCTGAAACATTATCAACTAGACTGCGCAATTGGCCACAATTGTAATTTGACATGGTTGGAAGTTCGAAAAGAGTGGTAATATTTTCCATAAAAATAAGCGTGCTGTTGTCATAACGCGATTTAAGCCGTTCCAGAGCCTTGGGATAATTTTCATTCGTAATCTGGAAAGCCTTAACCGTTTCTAATGCTTGACCATGGAGGCAGTTGAGCAAATGGTTAAATTTTTCGATGTTCGATATACCGTATTCACGATCAATAGTGTGATTGAAAGAGGTAATAAAATTTTTGTACTCACTGTACTTACCACTGAATGTGGGCAATTTGAGTTGAGGCAGTTTATGGCTGGGAGCTGGGAGACAGATGGACGATTCAGCAAAAGTTGTATTATGTATATCCTCGCATAGCTGTGACTGAATATTCATTTTAGCCGAGATATACAAATCTTCTATTTCGGGTCTAGCATTGTCCTCTGGATCATATTTTTCAATTTGGGTTTGGAACGACAAAATTTGTTTAAAATACGATTCCAAAATTCCCAGGCGACACTTCAGTTCAGGCACCGAGAGTACCTTACCTTCACCCCTACCATTGGCTTCTATTTGATTTTTGATGCGGGTTAAACTTTTCTTCGTATTAGCCCGTTGCTGCTTTACCTCTTCCAAAGTCATTGTAGAAAATTTTTAAAATTATATATTTTATCAGACGAACAAATTTTAAAATCACTGTATTTATAATGATGGACGATGTGCCAACAAATTTTTCAAAGTTTATTGATTTTTATTTTAAAATAAAGTGGAGACAAAATTTTTATGATGACTGTAACTGACGCCAACAAATTTTTCGCCAAAAATATTTTTATTTTTTATGTACTGTGTGACCGACAACAAATTTAACAAAGAGACACACTATGTACTGGACCAACACAACAACAATTTTGAAGAAAATATTTTTATGTATTTATTTTTATAAAAATGGCGAAAAGTTCAGAGTCACTGGCAAAAAGATTTTTTTTTTTATCACAATTTTTTTTTGTTTTATTTGATGACCAAAAGTTTTTTTTATTTATTAAAATGAAATTTATTTAAATTTATTTTAAGTGGCGACAAAATTTTCAGTTGTACTGTATTCACAATTAAATTTTTCCACAAAAGTTTTTTGTTCTTTTTTTTCAAATTTTTATTCACCAAAGTTTTTATTAAAAGCACCAACAGTTTTTTATTTGCAAATATTTATTTATTTGAAATAATGTTTTTGTTTGCACAAGAGACCACGACAAAATTTTTCACTTTAAAAACGACCGTACACTTATTGCCTAAGATGTACATCAACGAAAAAGTTTTTAGATTTTTTCACGGACCGCACCAAATTTTTTAAAGTATTTTTCACGTGCCCCACGTTGGGCGCCAAAATGTACGATGAGGAGCTTTTTCCCCACCGGCGGCTATATAGAGCAATTAGATTTTTTATAATTGTTGTCTATATGCCACTGAATAATTTTGGGGCAGTGTAAACAACTTAAAACCAACAAGAATTTGCGACCGTGAAACCGACGAGAAAATAACAAGACAACACTCGCTTTCAATTTTAACAAAACAATAATTCTTTATTTAAAATAAACCCTAGCTTAAACCTAACAATTAAAAAATACATACAAATACAAAAAAGGGCCCACTGTTGTTGTTGGTATATTCTGTCTCTTTGCTAAATACAAAAAATTGACTCAATCATAAAATGTATTTTATTTGCAAAAACAAAATACCCTATGCTTGAGTCAGTTGCATTTATTTAAACTACAACAACACCATAACAAGTAATTATGGGCAGAGCAAATAAAGAGACAGAAAAATTTAATATAAAAAACCAACGGTAAATTTTAACTAAAAACAAATACAGTGGGTACTGGGTATAACTGACTTGGACAAAAACTACAGTGGATACAAGTTATAACGAATTAAACAATTTAAAGTAAAATGAAATAAAATAAATAGAGACAATTATACAAAACAAATAAATTAACAAATCAAATGAACAAAATACTATACGGTGACCTAACAGGTTCCAAAAGAATTCGAATGTGATGGTATGCTTCTAGAAACTTGCAAGCCAACTCGAAGGATTTGTTCTGATATGGAGACTAATCAGAGATGGGCACTTGAATGGATGTGTGAGACAACCTGACAGATTTGGACTTCTCTTAATCAGAAGCGCCTAATTGAGCTGATATCACTTCTAAAAGGAGAGATTTCGACGGTGGTTGCTGTTATTACCGGACACTGTTTATTAAAAAAGCACGAAGAGCGCTTAAATGTGCCTTCAATTGACTTTTGCCGGAGTTTCATGGATTGGAAGGAGTTTGAAGCATCTGCACGACCTTTCTGATTTGTCGGATGTCAAAATTCAATATCTTAATAGTTTCATTAGCACAAATTTGTTTACCGGCAGGGACTAGTAGGGGAACCTATCATAGTCCCCTTGTATAACGACGAACCCCAGAGTCTATGTTTGCTGACGTAAAACGTTATCAGCCACTTTTAACCTTATCTATCCTTCCAAAGCCCTTTGGTGGGTTTGGTCTACTGTTCGTCTAGTTTATTTTTATTGGTCTCATTCAAGATACAAATTCGTGTTGAACAGTGTTATCTGAGTTAGATGCACTGCATTCAGCGCCACATTGTAATGATGTGGTATTTCCGACACACCTTCTTGCAGTGTATGTTGCCTACTTCACCAATTGGTATATGACCGATTCAATTGAACTTTTAAAATTTAATTTCTTTAACATCATCCACAAATTTAGCATGACTATAGCCTACTCTTACCATATTATAACATCTCCTATACAAACTGTCTAATATTCAAATACTGTAACTTGCCTGTATGCTATTTAAACCAGGACAAAACTTTTAAGAAGCCATAAACGAATAACTCCATAGAAATAAAATAAAAAAAGAAAGAAAAAAAGCTTTGCTGAAAATATGGTACACCCACATAAACCCAAAAAACCGCAACACATATAAAAATTTTTTGTTTTCCATTTTAAAAACAACAAAATTCAAAAGGCTCAGTGAACTTTTCCATGTACAATTTGGTGGAGTATTTTTTGAATAATGAAAAACGAAAAAAAAACAAACTGAAAAGAACAAGAACTTTGTTCATGACGTTAACTTTACAATTCATACGCTGTGTTCCAACTATTTTATAGTTGTAGCACACAAAGCCCCCAGTATTCAAACAGACAAACAATTTCACAAGGAAGGCTTTCTTGATGGCAATCACTGATTGTAATGAAAGATGGACTGAAATAGCTAAATGTCCAATTAGTTGACGAGTATTCTCCAGAACATGTCCAGCCGATCCCACTCAAACCTAAGATGGCAAGACCATATCGCATCATTTCAAATTCAACTTGCATTGACTTGGCATTCATATCCGAGCCTATATAATGACGATCTCTGAGCATTCTACGGTTTAGCAATCAATCATAGTCCGTTTTCGATATTCAAGGGTCATCCACAATGTTTTTGGTTTTTATTTAGAGTCTGTTTAGTTCGCGATTCGGTAGCAATTTCTATTTCGGGAACGTGGGCAAATTTATAATTTGTCCAATCCTACGATGCAAACATGCTTCAGTGAATTTCGCCTACTTTCCTGAGACGTCTTTTCGAAAATTCTGAGTACATGGTTGAAGTGCCTTCTAACTCTGGCTCTGACTCTGGCTAGCGGACGCTACAAATCTATTTCTTGGTCCAAAACCGGAAGAAGTTAGCTTTTCTGACAGTTTAACAATGATGTAATCGTTCTGGACACTCCCAAGTTGGTGGCAAATCAGAAACTTTTTACCTCTACGAAAAGTCCCACGGTCCTTCTTCGGGTATATGGAAATATCTTTTAATTATAACTCATAATTTCCTCTATCTTCAGCAATATTGATAAATTCCACATGGATAACTTCCCCTTATTTTGTTTTGAATCTTTTAAGACAAAAGTCATAAAATTTACAGTGTATTCGAGAGTACAACTTCCGACGAAGTAGTCGTAGTGTTTTTTAAAGGATGTTTTAGTTTTATTTAGTTTCGCGTATCGTATAAATGTGCATTTAATTTGCGTTAAGTGGCTTTAGTGGCATGGAATGAATGAATATAACATTCAGAGAATGTTTATTTGCACATTGGAGATGCATTGCACAATGGGTTAAAATAGAAACAAAGCAGTGCAGCATCTAAACGGTACTGCCAGTAATCCTAGCCCAATTTAAGTAAATATATAAATTTTTATACAGCGAATATTGTTATATGGTTCATAAAAGAGATGGGCGTGACTGACTATTGACTTTAACTCACGATTGGAATTTTCCATTCACGCACACTCACTAACGAGCATATTTTTTTCTAAACAAACTTACTCACAATCACATGAATAAATTTTAGATGATCCACACTCCCACAAATTTTACCATTGGCGTAGATAGCCCTGTCTGGGGGGGGCTTATCCCCCCCCCAGAATAATTTTAGCCCCCCCCACAGAATTTTAATCATTCACAATTTTTTTTTAATAATTTAATGATTTCATTAATTTTTGCAACAATAAATAATAATATTGAGTCTTTAGGACTCGTTATGATTATTCTACGAGTCTTAAGGACTCGTAATGATTATTATATTAGATCTAATAGTTTTCCTATTGAAAAATAGTCTGAATTATTGCAAAAAGTTTTAATATGAATCTGATGTTTTTGTCAGTAATAAAAACTTTACCGAATCTTAGGATTTTAACTTCAGGAAAACATTTTAAGTTCTTTGATTTAAAAAAGTTTATAAATTCTAAGTGGTTTTTTATAGACAAAAGTTATTGGAAGAAAGAATCTGAGAATTTTGACTAATAATCATCAACTTTTGCAATCATCAGAACTTTTTCTTGAAAAAAATCATAGTAATCTAATGATTTTACTATAGGAAAAACATTAAAAATCTTTCATTTTCATAACATATCTGGGAGTTCTAAATTTCCGAAAAATCTTCAGAATCAAAATTTGTTTAAAAAAAATATGAATTTTTAACCGCTTTCGGAGGGCATTCGTTTCTAGGACACCTAGACACATGATATAGGGAACGCTTCAGAAATAGGTCTGGGGTTTTCTATTAAAAAAAAAACAAAAAATTAAAAAAAATCTGGGGGGGCTTTAGCCCCCCCCAGAAATGTTGGCTTCCTACGCCAATGAATTTTACTCACAGTAACGTTGACTCACAATCAGGAAGCTCTAATTTTTAGCGGAGATCCTGCTCTTTCATTTGCTATGACTTGTGGCACCCTAGGACAAGTAAAAATATAAGTAAACTGATAATCAAGCTCGAGGCCTTAATTTTTAATAAGTTTTATTTATTCAATTATTTATTTAAATATTCCATTTTTTGTCATCCCACGGATAACATCTTCAGGATAAAAATATAAAATTTTTATTAAAAATAGTGACAACACACGCACATTAAATGACTGCCCGGTCATTTATTGCACTCGGAATAGCGGCCAGTCGTTTAATGTGTGTCCATTGCTACTCTTTTTATTAAAAACTATATTTTAACTATATTGCAGGACGCATTTTCTTAAAACCAAAAAATTTTCTTAACTTGGGTTTGCAACTTGGATAATAATTCACCTCGTGGTGAATAAACCCGTTTTTCATCAGCTGGTGAATAAAAAGTAACATAATTATTTTTCGACAAAAAAAATTTTTTTTTTTCATCAATTTTTTTTCCATCAAATTTTTTTTTGTTTTTTCATTAATTTTTTTTCCATCAAATTTTTTTTTTTCAATCAAATTTTTTTTTTTTTTTCAATCAAATTTTTTTTTCCATCAAACTTTTTTTTCATCAATTTTTTTTTTTTCATATTTTTTTTTTTTTCATCAACCTTTTTTTATCATTTGATTTGTAACATTTTTTTTTTTATCAAATTTTTTTTTTCATTAATTTTTTTTTTCATCACTTTTATTTTTACCTAATTTTTTTTTTTCATAAACTTTTTTTTTCATCAATTTTTTTTTCATAAATTTTTTTTTCATCAAATTTTTCTTTTTATCAATTTTTTTTCATTAATTTTTTTCATCAAATTTTTTTTTTCATTAAAATTTTGTTTTCATAATTTTTTTTATCATATTTTTGTCATCAATTTTTTTTATCAAATTTTTTATTATTAATTTTTTCTCACCAAAATTTTTTTTTCATCAATTTTTTTTCAAAGTCTGGCAACCACCAAAGTGATCAAGTGTCAAATTTTAAAAAAATTATAGTGCTCTAATAAAAAATTAAAAAAAGTAGTGAAAAGAATTCTTAAACAAAATCCTTTTTTTGTTTTTCCACTCATAAGGGATAAGTGAACCCCATCCCATTGGAGTTTGATCTCCTTATCAATAAATTAGAAAAACTCAAGATAAACAAGGTGAGACGTATTATTTTCCATAATATTCTTCTTCTTGTGTTCGTATAAAGACAAAAAAAAAAAATTGAGACTCCTAACAAAAAGCGCATATTTCTGTATGTTCTATTTGTTGTTGTTTTATTATTTTTATTTTGATTCTGTGTTCTGTTTGTGAAAAAGCTCTAAATTAGAAGGTTCTTGTCTAAGCTAAGAGCTTTATATTGAAGCTTTATTCAAAGCTCAATAAAAAGCTCTTTTGCTGTGAGGGATGCCATCTACACCACCAACAATTGAAAATGCGGGGAAACTTAATTTTACATTAAAATCCCCCGCAGAAAATTCCGAAAAGCCCAAAAAAGATTCAAATTCGAATAAAACGTCAAATCGTTCCCCCAAAAATATGGAAATTCCCAGAAAAAGCCCAAAATCAAAGGAAAGCCCTTTTTCCAATGAAAATAAAAATTCAAGTAATAATCAAAATTTAGAAACACCGCGGAACAGTCTAAGTATGTTTAGAAAAAACAAGCTTCAGGTCTTGGAAAAATCAAACGCCGAACTTGTTCAAAGAAATCGGCAGTATGAATTGCAGTTTTATCAATTAAAAAAAGATATAGCCGCCCTTAGGGCTGAAAATCAAAATTATTTAATAAACATGCAGGCTCAAAGTTATGAAACGGATGAGGAAGAACTTGCCCGTGAAATCGGATCAGAAACACAGTCAGATGTTGAGCCCTCAACATCCGCTGCTGCTGCTTTTTTGCAAAATCAAAATTGGACACAAGTTTCCAATAAAAAACGTGGTCGTGAAAGTATTGGCAATGCCTCCGCTGCCAAAAAAAAGACAACTAATAATTCTTATTGGTTAGGCAAAGAGCCGTCTTCTCAAAATAGGTTTTCTAGTCTTCAAAATGAAGATAATACTCGTGCCCACGAGCAAAATGTAGCTACGGTTGAATACGTTCCCAAGCCACCTCCAATTTTTGTTGATAAGGTGGAGGATATAAATCCCTTGTACACCCTTTTAAAAGAACAAGTGGAAAATGACTTCAGTCTGAAAGTTCTGAGAAACAATCAGATCAAAATTCTTCCAAAGTCCCAAGAAAGCTATAGGAAAATTGTCAAGCAACTTGAAATTAAAGAAACCGAGTTCTATACTTACAAGTCAAAGGAGGAAAGAGGGTTCAAGGTTATACTTCGAAACATGCATCCTTCAGTAAATATTGAAGAGTTAAAACTAGAACTTCGTGAGCTAGGTCATGAAGTAATCAATGTTTGGAACATAAAACGAAGAGGTTCAAATCAACCTCTCTCATTATTTGAAATTGAACTTAAGACAAATCCCAACAATAAGGAAATTTATTCAATTAATTCATTGATGTACGCCCGCATTAGCTTCGAACCCCCTAGGCCAAAGAAACAAGTCCCTCAGTGCTCAAACTGCCAACAATATGGCCACACTAAATCCTTCTGTAGAAGACAGCCCAGATGTATAAAATGTGCTGGATATCACTCATCAAAACTCTGTTCTAGACAAAACTGGTCTAACGAAGTGAAATGTGTTCTCTGTGATGGACAACACCCAGCCAATTATAAAGGATGCACTATCTACAAACAAACTCTCAGATTTAAATATCCTCCTCGTACTAATGAAAATGCTCGTGCTCACGAAAATCGAAACACTGTCGAAAATAGGAACATTCCTAATTCATCAGCTGGCTCTTATGCTGATGTAACAAGAAACGCACAGTTTCAACCTCAGCAAACCCAGACGCAACCCTCGATACCGGAATCTATTTGGCTTCCTCCACAGCAACCTGGGATTCCTCGACAGCAACCTAGTGGGATTCCTCCAAACCAACCTAGTGGGCTTCCTCCACAAAGTTTCCCCCAATCAGGTAATTCAACTGAATCATCAGAAGTCATTTACCTTTTAAAGGCTCTCTCGCAGCAAATGACAACAATGACAAATCTTTTGCTAAACTTATTGTCAAAATCAAATTAAAATGGATTCTTTAAGAATAGCATTTTGGAATGCAAATGGGCTTTCCCAGCATGCTCTGGAGGTAAAAACACATCTGATTTCAAATCAGATAGATGTTTTCCTCATATCAGAGACCCATTTTACGAATAAAAGCTTTTTTCAAATTCCTGGGTATAAACTTTATTACGTAAACCACCCTGGGGGCAGGGCCCACGGTGGCTCTGCGATACTTATCAAAAATAACATTAAACATTACCAAGGCAATCATTATTGCACTCATGAAATACAGGCTACGAATGTTATAGTATATGACAGGCAAGGCCCTCTTACCATATTATCACTTTATTGCCCTCCAAGACATAATCTTAAAAAGAACGACTATGAAACCTTCTTTAACACACTTGGAAGCAGATTTCTTGCGTGTGGAGATTATAATGCCAAGCATACTGCTTGGGGCTCCAGACTGATTACTTCTAAGGGAAGTCAATTAAATAGTGCTATTCAAAATCTATGTTTGAAAATAATATCGCCCGGATCTCCTACATACTGGCCCACAGACGTAAACAAGATCCCTGACTTGATTGATTTCTGTGTATCTAAGGGATTGTCACAAATCTCATATAAATGCTACTCCTATCCAGATCTGTCATCAGATCACTCACCTGTTATGTTAGTTCTAACATCAACAGTAGAAAACCAT
Organism: Pegoplata infirma; assembly: GCA_963921195.1. Lineage (NCBI taxonomy): Eukaryota > Metazoa > Arthropoda > Insecta > Diptera > Anthomyiidae > Pegoplata > Pegoplata infirma. The sequence continues at coordinate 42,166,509 of OY992540.1, read as the reverse complement.
GACAAATTCTGCAAACTTCATAATAAGAAAACCAATTGGACATATTTCCGATACATGGTTAAGACACACCTTAACTTGAAAATCTCGTTAAAGACTGAAGAGGAAATCACAAACGCCATTGAGCACTTCAATGAGACTTTACAACATGCAGCCTGGTGTTCTACTCCAGCAGTAAAGGAAAAATGCGTTTTAACCCCTTCCATTACAGTTCAAAATAAGTTGTCAGAAAAAAGACATGCCAGAAAGAAATGGCAAACAACTAGATCTCCTCTAGATAAGACAATACTGAATAGGCTAACTCGTGAGCTGAAAAATATCTTGCAGAATGAGAAAAACGAAAGCATAGAAAAAGAGCTAAGAAATTTGGGCCCTACCAAATCTACAGACTACTCTCTTTGGAAAATGACGGATAAGGTCAAGAAACAGGTTAAGATAAGTTACCCCATTAGGAAAGATGATAACTCATGGACAAGAACTAACTATGAGAAGGCAATTAGGTTTAGTGAACATTTAAAAGGGGTTTTTACCCCAAACAACTCAGAAATTAGCCCTGAATTTATTGAACGCTCCTTACAGGAAATTTATCAACTTGATCTCCCGATTAAGAAATTCAACAAGCGTGAAGTAGCAAATGTTATTAAAAAACTTGTCTTAAATAAAGCTCCAGGTTATGACCTCATTACAAGTAAAGTTTTACAGGAATTGCCCGACGAAGGATTAGTATACATCACTAGTATATATAATGCCTGCCTTACCCGAAACTTTGTTCCACCTCAGTGGAAAGTTGCCCAAATTACTATGATTCAAAAACCCGGCAAAAGCCCTCATGATGTCACATCATATCGCCCAATTAGTTTACTCCCAATTCCATCTAAAGTACTGGAAATCCTTTTTATAAATAGGTTAATGCCTATTATAGAATCAAAATCACTGATACCAATGCATCAGTTTGGGTTCAGAAAAAAACATGGTACAATTGAGCAGGTTCATAGGCTCGTTGAGAAGATACAGGATGCTCTGGAGAACAAAAAGTATTGCACTGCTGCTTTTCTTGATATTTCTCAAGCATTTGATAAAGTATGGCATGATGGTCTTCTATACAAAATCAAAAAGCACCTCCCAGTGAACTATTATACATTTATTCGGTCTTACCTCTCGGATCGCTTCTTTTTTGTGAAAGAAGAAGATGAAATGAGCAGTTTACATGTTTTCAATGACGGAGTCCCACAAGGCAGTGTTATGGGGCCAACTCTGTATCTCTTGTATACCGCAGATTTACCAAACACTGATGGAGTTCTTATAGGCACCTTTGCCGATGACACTGCAGCTCTTGCTGTTCATGCAGATCCTGCAGTTGCAAGTAATATTTTACAAAAATGTGTAGATAACATTTCTCTATGGCTTAAGGATTGGCGCATAAAATCAAATGAAGATAAATCAGTTCAGGTCACTTTTACTTTAAGAAATGGGACTTGCCCACCAGTCTATCTTAATGAAAAAGAAATTTCCCAAAAAGAAGATGTCAAGTACCTTGGCATTCACCTGGACAAAAAGCTCTTATGGAGAAAACACATTCTGACCAAAAAGAAAGCCCTTGACTTACAAGTCAGAAAAATGTCTTATCTGATTGGCTCTCAATCAAAACTTTCGCTCGAAAATAAGCTATTGATATACAAATGCATACTAAAACCAATTTGGACTTACGGTATCCAATTGTGGGGTACTGCAGCAAATTCCAATCTGGAAATTCTACAGCGATTCCAATCGAAAATCCTTAGACAACTAACAACAGCTCCTTGGTACATATCAAATAACCAGCTTCACAGAGAACTAAAAATTCCGACAGTAATCGAAGAAATAAAAAATCAATTGATGTCCTATCAAACAAGAGTTCAAAACCATCCAAATCCTTTAGCGTCAACTTTAATGGCAAACACAACTACTTTTACCCGACTTCGGAGAAGAGCTCCCCAGGACCTACTTAGATGAACCCCTTAAAATGGCCCAGAGTATACTAAGGAATTATTTTTATATATATTTTATTTTTTTAGTTTTAAGTTATCTGTGGGATGATCACTGGATCATCACCACGTCATAGTCAAATAATTTTAAGTCACGTGTAATGATTAATATCAACTTATGATAGATTGCATTAATAAATGAATTAAAAAAAAAAAAAAAAAAAAAAAAATTTTTTTTTACATCAAAAAAGTTTTCTTTTCAGGAAAAAAATTCATCAAAAACTTTTTTTCATGAAAATTTTTTTCACCAAAAATTTTGGGTTCAAATTATTTTTTTTTTCAAAACTACTTTTTCACTGCTTACACTGAAAAAAAAAATATCATTTTTAAAGCATGTTGAACTTAATTCAAAAAAAGGAGGGTATGCGAGGGCTCCAAAGATATTAATTCATCTTCCAAATATATTTTTTCCTAAAACATAGTAATGCATTTACTTAAATATATCTTAAAAGTAAGTAAAATTGTACTTAATATAAGTTTAATTGTTTTTATCCAGATGAAAAATATTTTTTTAAAATAAGTAAAAAATTCCTTAAACTTACGGATTCTGTGGACCCTATGGAGTCCCAATGTGAGGACCTTATGGTCCCCCATATATGGGGTCCGCCCATGAGTATGTGCGTACACTATTATAGGGTCACTATTGATTTTGATCCAAAATTTTGGTCAGAATGGCTCTATCTTTTTTTTTTTTTTTTTTACGTTGAACCAACACTCAGGGGATGCCCCTACTAATGCAGTGCATTGTGTTGATATCAGGAAAATAGGTTGTGAGGAGGAGGAAAGAGGGAGTAGTGTTTGTGGATATTTGACTTGAATTTATCTACATTGAAAGAAGCTGGGAAGACCTCCGCTGGAAGATTATTACACATACGGCTAGTACGACTGATAAACGAACCTTCTCTGTAATGCGATGTGCGATCAACTGGACAATCGACAACAAATGGATATGATCTACTAGACGACCGAGTGCTGCGAACAAAAACTCGGGCTCTAGGGATAAGTTCACTTATCTCAGCGGAACACTTTCCATGGTAATATCGATAGAACAGAGTCACTCAACCCACATTCCGACGATGCTCATGATCATGAAATAACCGAAAACTATAACTCGGAAAGCTTTCGGGTCTTCGGCGGTCATATTCTACAAGTTAAGGACTACAAAAGTGCCTTTAGAATTTTTTTGGTATCTGCAGTATTTGCAGAGTTATAGGCATTTGAAAATTCCGCGAAAATCGAAATTTGGATTGAAAGTTAGGGTCTCATGGGGTCTCCAGATGGAGCCCTCAGATGGGGTCCCCAAAATACCTAAAGTGGTTTTTCCTTAAGTTAAGTAAATTCTTTTTTAAACTGATGAAGATATGGATTCAAATATAGTCAATGAAATCAATAAAATAAAGATTACTTTTTTCTTACATTAAAACAACAATTGATTAAATTAAAGAAAATGCGTTTTGGAATTAATGATTAGTACTTATTTGATTCAAGGTCTAGAAAATGTCTATACTATTTTTAAGTAAGTAACGTACTTATTTATTTTTTTTGCACACTATTTTATTTTTTTTTTTTTTTAAGTAAAACAACATTTTTTAATAAACTCTTTTTTTCTTAAATGCAATCAATTCGCCATAAATGTAAAGAATATTTAACTTCATTTAAAAAAACAAATTAAGGAAAACTTTTGTGCTTTTTTAAGTATTTGCATGTACTATCTTCAAGTTTATTTTCTTTGTTTTAAGTAAAACCACCTTATATTAAGATAAGTTGAAGTAAATTCAAAAAAAATTTGCTTAATAACAGTGTTTATTTAATTTCAGTATAGTTATTTTTTTCAGTGTAGTTTCGTATCTCAAATACGTGATTTAAGGGGACCACCGGGGTTTTGAGAATTACAAAACTCGATAACTTCAAAAATATTACTCGGAGAGCTTTTGATTATTCTTGATTATTTTGCGGTCTTGTTCTACGTGTTGAGAGCTACAAACATGCTTTTGGACTATTTGTTGTGTCGGCAATATATACCGAGATATGAGCATTTTCGGGAATGCTAACTTTTTTGGATCCAAAGTTAGGACCGGCGATACTATGGAGAGCCCGAGAACCAAAAATGGCCTCCATTTTGCTCTATCTGGCTAAGTTTCCGAGATTTTAAGTTTTCTGAAAATAAAAAAAGTTTACCATTTATTTTTGCTAATATTAGCAAAAAAGTTTGTAAAAATTTAGTCAACTCAATTTTAAATTTAGCAAAAAAAATTAGTTCAAATTTTGTTTAAAATTGCTAATTCGCTAAATGAAGTTTACAAGATATTTTTGCTAACATGCTAATCTCAACTAAAAATTTGCTAAAAGTTAGCTAACCAGCATTAGCAAAAAAAAAATTAGTAAATCTACTAATATATTATTTTGAGTGTACAAATCCTCTATCCCATAGTGCACTCATTTATTAGCGTGTGTTAGTATCACTGCTGCATCATCATACATATGTATGAGTGCATTTATATAAAGATGAAAATGAATTTAAACTTTAACATCGTCATAAGATGACGGTGGGTGTGTAAGTAGTGTATTCCCTAACATGCTGTAGAGCTGAAGAAGTTTATGGCAACATTTAACTAGAAGTTTTGGATTTTTTTTGTTATTTCACAGTATACAAACATATTTATATTTGCATTCATGTTAAATATAGACAGACAAAATACGGTTGTTGACTTAGTAACTTAGTTTTTTCTAGTGCCTACGGTCAGGACCGTAGTACCGGGAATATCTGTATTCCCGGTTCTCGGTATTACCGGGGAATGCTACCGGTTTCCCGGTTCTTAATTCATTCCCGGTATTCCCGGGAATACCGGTAATCCCGGGACTACCGGTATATATATTTTGTAAAATTTTGTACAACTAAAATGTTTTCTTTGCTTTTACCAAAAAAAAAAATACAAAACATGTGAAAAATACCATTTCCATTTTATTTTTTGAATTTAAAAAAGCAAAAATACATGATTTTCAAATAATTTTACAAACACAAACAAATATTTCTGAAATATTGATAAAATAGTGTAATTTAAATATTTTATGGTATAGTATTTTTTTGGTTTTTGAGAACCGGTACCATGATCAGAACCGGGAATACCGGTATTCCAGGGAAGATATCTATAGGGTGTTTTTTTTACTGTTACCGAACTTTAAATTAAAATAAAGTAGGGAACAATATTTTTAATATCAATCAAACTGACTTTATTGGATAGATAATTTTATGACATTAATGTTTAAAAATGATTTGGAGCTACATCGATACCAAAAATGGCTCGTACATGGAGTAATCTGAACCTCCATTTTCACACAATTTTCACAGAATTTGCGTCCGTTTTTCGAATTTCACCAATAACTCGTCGAAGGTTTATTTCCAGGTGTCTAATATATCTCTAATTTATCGGAAAAGACAAGTTACTTTACATAGCCCCACAGAAAATAATCCAATGGGGTTAAATCAAACGATATTTGTAACCAATTAATAGGATCTTTGAATAAAATTTAAGTTCGACGAAAAGAACCATTTTTTTGATAAAAAATTTCTACAATTTGGAAGCGTTGCTCTTATGTAAGTCTTTGAATGATAAAATGTCAAACCATATTTAACAAAACACAACTATCAGCAGTTTGATTGGTTGTCAAATAAAGCAGTATTACCAATTCAAAGTTGTGAACCTCTAAAAAAAACACCCTATAGAACTGGGAAACCGGAACCGGGAATACCGGTATTCCCGGGAATACCGAGAACCGGGAAATGGGGGGCACTAGTTTTTTCTATTAAAGGATTACGTTGCAATAGAAAAAACCACAACTACACCACGAATGAAAAACATGTAAAGGGAACGCATCTATTTTGTATAGAGCAACATATGCGGTCATAATATGATGCATTAGTTTATAAACAAAAAAATTCTAAGGAATTTTTTTTGGTAAATCCTTAAATTAGTCAAACAGCGGCGTATGTAGTTAGATTTTTCTTTTAATCTGGATCAAAAATATTTGTATACCCTCCACTTACAATTAGTGGTAGAGAGTATATACTAGAGATGGACTCATGGCCGACTATTGATCCAAACTCACTCACGCTCACGACAGAAATTTCCCAATCACGCACACTCACTCACGATCATAATTTTTCTACTCACACTCGTTCATTCTCACATGAGCAAATTTAATAAAAGTTACACTCACTTGCACTCACACAAAATTAACTCACACTCTGGTTAAATTAGCCAAACAGCGACGTATGTAGTTAGATTTTTCTTTTAATCTGGATCAAAAATATTTGTATACCCTCCACTTACAATTAGTGTTAGAGAGTATATACTAGAGATGGGCGCATGGCCGACTATTGACTCAAACTCAATCACGCTCACGACAGAAATTTCCCAATCACGCACACTCATTCACGAGCATAATTTTTCTACTCACACTCGTTCATTCTCACATGAGCAAATTTAATAAAACTTACACTCACGTGCACTCACACAAAATTAACTCACACTCTGGTTGAATCAATCTCACGAATCTCATACATTTTTATACAAAAAAAAATTAGAAAATTAAGATTTCAAAAAATTTAACAGAATTTTTTACCAAAATTAAAAGTTTAATCAAATTATAAATTTTTTTTTACTTTTTTTGGAAAATAAATCACGGAAACTCAAGCAAAAATATCAAATATAACTCATCCAAAAATCTTACTCACGAACACTTATTCATGGAATATATTTTTTCACTAACAATCACGCTAGTAAAATTAAGTTTTTGTCACACTCACGCGTGATCACGTGTGAATCACCACTAATCTGCTCATGAACCCATCTCTTGTAAAGAGAATATATAATAGGGTGGCACAAATAATGACTTGTTTGACAAGAAAAGGTTCTAGTTGCGATATTGATTTTAATGATACATATGAGGCATTCCACACCAAATGTCCAGCGCAAAAAAAAACATGTGTACCGTAAATTTCTGAATAGGTTGTATGGAAAGCCCTATATGGAGCTAAGAAAATTGCTCCAATTTTTCAAAAACTGGGCTTAGGAGATCTTAGGAAATCTCAAAAATCTATAATTTTTTTTTTTTTTTGGAAAATTTTTAGAATCCGTTCTGAAATTTGCCATTTTTTTAAAAAGTCAATTTATAAAAAATCCGGCATATTTTTTTTAATTTTTTTTTTTAAAGATTAGATCAGTGATGCGCATTTTTGTAATTCCTATTCCCGCGGGAATAGGCTAAAAAATGCTGCTTGTGCGCAGTCGACACACGAACACTATAAAGTTCTGTTGCTTGAGCAAATTTGTTGACTTTTTGTTTGCTACTACCCACACAAGCATAAATGTTATAGTATGTGTGTGCGCACCACTGGATTGGATGTTTGTCTATCCACACAAAAAAAATCAGTCAGGTGTTTTTCGTTTTTTTCGGTAAAATCGCATTTGAATTTTGAATTTCATAACAATTTAGTAATTTGCTTGTATTTTCTTGTTTGAACGTAGCGTATGGGTAATATTTATGCAAATATTTCGTACTCATTCGCTACGTTGAAACAAGAAAATACACGCAAATTACAAAATCGTTATTTGAATATTAAATTGAAATTTAATATTCAAAATGCTTATTTTTCAGAGGTTGTCTTAGAATCAATTATGGATCAATAATACAAAAAATTATGTAGGTAAATTCAACAAATTATGTAGGTAAATTCCAGTGAATATTCACTTAAAACAAATGAAATTTTATTTAAAAACCATTCCACTGTTTTTTCATTTAAAATAAAAACATATTACAGTCAATTTTAAATGTTAATTTAATGACTAACCAAAACATTAAAAAAATAGTGAATATTCACTTATTTTGTATAGAAAAACAGTAAAACTATAGAAGAAATTTTTTACTGCCGAAAATGAATGTAACAGAAAATTCGTTTTTAAGACAGTAAATTATTTTTTTTTAAACTACAGAAACAGTAAAAATAAGAAGTCCTTAATAAAATTAATGATTTTTCTTTTAAAATAACTTTACTGATTACTTTTTAAAATAACCTACAAACAGTTTATGATATAATTTTCTTAGTGTATATATGGTGCATTCATTCCATGCCAAATCGGACACTTTGAAAAATTTGTTTTCTAGATTTTCCCAATTTGTTTACAGTTTTTGCTACCCTTCAAAAACTCCTTCGTGGTAAATTTTCAGATTTTTTTGATGACCCGTTCAAAAGATATCGAATTTTTAAAAATTGGTAGTTTGTTCCTTTACTCAAACTTCTTTTACTCATAACTTCTTTAATAACACAGTGATACAAAATCGAACTTTCGGAATCGGAATGGGATGAAACCAAAAGCAAATGAAAGCTGACGTTTTCCATAACAAAACCCTCAAGGCCTTTTTTTAGGTCAGAGCTAGATTTTATTTTATACGTATTTAAAGTTGGTGATTTTAAAGCATTTAAAGTTTTTGTGTACTAAACATGTCCTACTTTAAAGGCCCCTGGGTATGCCCTTATTGGACATGTAGGGTCCAGTTTCCAAACTTAAGCTCAAAATTACTTCAGCTATGACTGGTATGAATTTTGCTTCAATCGGTCAAGTACCTATTTACTGAATAGCCAAATTATTAAAATAAACCATTGTACACCGTTGCGTATGATTGTTATTTAAAGGCAATTATTAATATAAATCACTGGACACCGTTGCGTATGATTGTTATTTAAAGGCAATTACAATATTAATCATTCGCCACTAATACAGTTTTCAAGCATTTATTATTGTAATTATAATAAATGTGCACTAACTTCAAATGCTTGTAAAACAAAATCTAGTTCTGAACTATAAAAAAGCCTTGAAGGGTTTGTTATGGAATATGTCAACTTTCATTTGCTTTTGGTTTCATCCCATTCCGATTTTGGGTGTTGCACTGTGTAATTGACCAAATTTATTTTTTTTTCAAAATTTTGGATTTTTACGTACTTTAAAAAAAAAAATCCACAAAATTCTTAAAAGCGCTCTAGTATGCGATTTTTAAGTTTTAAAACTCTTCGATTTTTTTGAATTTTTTTTTGTGTAAAACTTCGATCGATTCTTCAAATTTTTTGCCCAGGAGGATCGTGGATAACGATTATTAAAATTTTTTTAAATTTTTTGAAAAAATTTTATTGTAATTTTACAATCTTAAAATCATTTTTACTGCTCCAATGGTGCGTCATAGAGGGGTCATTTATAAGAAAAACCCCCATTAATTTTTACGTCTTAACATTTCTTCGGAACAAACTAATACCCAATCTCCAATTTCTAAGGAGGCTCCCACACAAAACGACATTTTTTTAAAATTTGTTCCAACCGCTCTAACTGCCCTAATAGTGCCCTTAGAGCAATCAAATGTATGACCGACCCACAATATTTTTTTAGTCCAAACATTTTCTCTGAATCTCTATCTTTAACTGTTAAGGCGGTCCCCATACATTTTTTTTTATTTTTTGTAAATTTGTTTTATTTAATAAGCTTCCACCGGTCCAATGGTGCGTCCGAGAGGGGTCATTAGTGAGACCGACCCCCATTTATTTTTACCCTACAACATTTTTTCAAAACATACCTACGCCCTATCTCCACTCCCTAAGTAGGCTCCCATACAAATAACAGTTGGAGCAAATTTTATAAAAATGTAATTTTGTATGGGAGCCTACTTAGGGAGTGGAGATAGGGCGTAGGTATGTTTTGAAAAAATGTTGTAGGGTAAAAATAAATGGGCGTCGGTCTCACTAATGACCCCTCTCGGACGCACCATTGGACCGGTACAAGCTGATTAAATAAAACAAATTTACAAAAAATAAAAAAAATTGTATGAGGACCGCCTTAACAGTTAAAGATTGAGGGTAGGTGAGTTCAGAAAAAATGTTTGGACCAAAAAAATATTGTGGGTCGGTCATACATTTTGTTGCTCTAAGGGCACTATTAGGGCAGTTAGAGCGGTTGGAACAAATGTTAAAAAATGTCGTTTTGTGTGGGAGACCACTTAGAAATTGGAGATAGGGTATTAGTTTGTTCCAAGGAAATGTTAAGACGTAAAAATTAATGGGGGTCGGTCTTATAAAGGACCCCTCTATGACGCACCATTGCACTATAGGAAATTTTACCCATTTTTTGGCCAAAATTATTTACAGCCAAACGGCTGGACCGGTTTGAATGATTTTTTTTTGATTTGGCTTTTGGAAGACTCTTTAGAGGGAGGGAGTGACTCTTAAAGTTTTTCATACACTCAAAAAAAAAAATTAGTAAAGTTACCTAAAAAATTAACTAATAATTAGTTCCAAACAGGGTTCCCGGGTTATAAGTATCCGCATCTAAGATTTTTTAGATCTTTGATAGATTTTCTAAACTGTTTTTACTATTTCTTTTTTTTGAGTGTACACTAACTTTTGAAGATAACAGTAGAAATTTATTTTAACAATTTTAAGTTGGGTCAAACAAAGCTACTTTTTAAAAAGGATTTTATTCAAAAGTTTAATTTTTGAGTTCCAATTTGTCAACATTTCAAAATGCCACTACGGGTAGCCGTAGAAGAAGCAAGAGCTAGGCGCTCAACTTCCCTATTTAGATCTTTAGAGATTTCTGCTGGCACTCGTATCTTTGTTCTTGCAGATTTTGACAAAAAAGTTAATTGCGGCAGACCAGGGTTCGATTTAGTGGAGGCAGGCTGCGTTTCAAGTTTTCTTAGCCAAGTATTGCCTTTAAGTCAAACAGCACACCGTCTTTCAAAAACTTTCAAACTCCTACAACTTTTAATCCTTTTCATATTCATATTTGAACAAAATATTCTTAATTCCTCCTTTATATATTGTTTAAAGTTTTCGAAACAATCACTCTCAGCAATGTATGAAAAGAAATGTCCAGAAATAGCGGCTCCTTATCCACCTTTGTTTTATTTCTCTCGCCATTTATTAAATAACTCTGAATTTGGCACTCAGTAGTCACCTGGAAAAATGCGTTTTAAAAAAAAGTTTGCACATATCCGACCTTGAAATTTATTAAATTCGGAAGGTAATTGATTGTCCTAGAGAACTTTTATGGTTTTATAGCTAACATATGCTATCATTTTTTTTTAAAGTCAAAATAAAATTCCAATTCATACTTCAATAAGTTCATCTTAAGGTCACTTAAATTTTCCCAATTAAATCTATCTAATAGATGAGTTCACCAACATTTCACTATTTATCATTAAAGTACTCACCTTCGACATTATTTTCCATTTTTTAGTTTTTAAAAACTATAAATTCTTAATATAAAAACTTTTGTTAAAAGCTATCACAAAATTCACTGCACTCAATCGTTATTTTATAACTGATTAAGAAATTGCAAGAAAATCTACTGATAAAGTGACAGTACATCAATTCTGTCGAAAAATTGAGAAAGAATTGTTTACTTTGTTAAGTTTTTTTTATATTAATGTAAAAAAAAATAATGTTTGCAAAAATTTTAATTTTGACTTTTGGCCAAAAAAAATGGGTAAAATTTCCTATAGTGCATTGGAGCAGTAGAAATGATTTTAAGATTGAAAAATTACAATAATTTTTTTTCAAAAAATTTAAAAAATAGTAATAATCGTTATCCCACGATCCTCCTGGGCAAAAAATTGGTAGAATCGATAGAAGTTTTACACAAAAAAATTTCAAAAAAATCGAAGAGTACAAACATTTTCAAAAATGAGATTTAAATTTTAAAACTTAAAAATCGCATACTAGAACGCTTTTAAGAATTTTTTGGCATTTTTTTTTTGAAAGTACGCAAAAAAACAAAAATTTTGAAAAAAAAAAAAAATTGAAATTTGGACCATTATTGAAAAAGTTATGAGTAAAAGAAGTTTGAGTAAAGGAGCAAACTACCAATTTTTAAAAATTCGATATCTTTTGAACGGGTCATCAAAAAAATATGAAAATTTACCACGTAGGTGTTTTCGAAGGGTACTAAAAACTGTAAACAAATTGGGAAAATCTAAAAAAAAAAAATTTCAAAGTGTCGGATTTGACATGGAATGCCCCATATACTTTATGGAGTCCCCTACCGATATTTCGATGCGTTACAAACGGAATGGCAAAGTAAGTATACCCCTATACTGTGGTTGTAGTATATACAAATCTTTGGAGCCAAATCATTCCCTCTTTAACTAAAAATTTAGTTAATTTTCCCAGTTTTTAGTTTACTTTTTTCTTGACTGAAGTTCAAAGTCCTGCATTTGAGCCCAGGGGAAGCGAAAATGTCGCTTTTTTTCATCCCGCCTCCTTTTGTGGGCGTGAATATAAAAAAATAATTAAAATAAGGACAACATTTTATTTCTTAAGTTTAAAAAACCTTATAAATGAATTAGTAAAAATTTTTGACGAAAGGTGTCCCCGATCAACCTCCTCCTTTCTCCTACACTCAAAAAATTATGTAGGTAAATTCCAGTGAATATTCACTTAAAACAAATGAAATTTTATTTAAAAACCATTCCACTATTTTTTCATTTAAAATAAAAACATATTACAGTCAATTTTTAATGTTAATTTATTGACTATCCAAAGCATTAAAAAACTAAAGAATATTCACTTATTTTGTATTAAAAAACAGTAAAACTATAGAAGAAATTTTTTACTGCCGAAATTGAATGTAACAAAAAATTCAGTTTTAAGACAGTAAAATATTTTTTTTTTACTACAGAAACAGTAGAAAACAAGAAATCCATAATAAAATTAATGATTTTTCGTTTAAAATAACTTTACTGATTAATTTTTAAAATAACCTACAAACAGTTAATGACATAATTTTCTTAGTGTAGGCACGTAGGATTTAGAATGACCGAATTCTTTCCCACTCTTTCTACCGCTCTCCAAAAAGATGATACAAAAAAATCATGTATATCTCAAATCCAACATTATTTCAAAAACGTGTGTTATATGCAGCTCCTTGTAGGGTCAATCCCTATTAGCTTTAATATCAACTAATATTTTTTTATTATCCCCTCTTGAAAATAAATTAGCTTAGCATTGTTTGTTGCTATTCGCATAAATTTTTGTTGGTTTTCTAATTGTAATTAGTACTTTAGAAACCATATCTAATGGTGGTCATTAAATGGTCGTTGACTTTAGGAAATTATTTCATTTACTTAAAAGTAGAGAACAATTTTCCAAAGTTCTTAAATTTCATTTCAGCTGTATTTTTTTGGTGTTTGACTTAAAGAGAATATTTTTTTTTGTTTATCAAGCAACATCCATGCACTTTACCATTAAGATAAACATATTATACAATATAAGTTGGTTTTAATTAATCTGTCTTCTTTTTTTTAAGCGATGCGAATAATTTTTTTTCTGTTGCTTTATCTTATTTTAATTACCCATCGCATTACAGCATACATTCTAATATTGGTTGGGGAAAAAAGTAATTTCGTTATTTATTAATTTATACAAAAAAAATTTAAATTCGTCCTTTCCAAATGAATGGGGGTACCATTCACAATGAAAAAAGATTATTGCAAAAAAAAATGGTAAAAGAAAAAAATTGTTGGTGAAAAAAAAAATCAGCGAAAATAAGTTTAGAGGTAAAAACCTATGTACCTAGGTTTAAATGCCTTTTGGTATGCAATTCTGTTTATATATGACAAAAATTCATAAAACTTTCCGATTTTCGAGTCAAAAAAACGAACCCAAAGCCATTGCCCTTAAGGTCCAATATATTTTTGTGATAATATGACACTAAAAGACAACTTTCCCAACCCCTACGATTTTAAAATTCGAAAAAAGGAAAATTTTGTCTCTATCCTAATGCGCAGTCATTTTTTGTAGAAATAAGCAATGCTAATAGAACATTTTCATTGATTCATAAAAAACTGGCGTTCATGCATTTCCATTACATGGTAATGCATTATATAATTCGTAAATGCTTCTAAGCTTAAGCTGCGACAAAATCCATTTCGAGGATGTTGCAATCGCATGTAACCAAATATGTGATTGCTACTACCTCATTTTAGTTCTGACCACTGAAAACATAATATCATAGTATCATGAATTATCAAAATTCATTTGTCTCTGATCCAATAAAATGAAATATAAATTACATATTCAACAATGACATGTGAAAACCTCAACTACATTAACAGTTTTAAGCAAGTAGAAAAAAAAAAATAAAGTCGACTTGGTCGAATCCATTAGTACCCTCCAACGATGCCCAAAATATTTTTAATACAAAAAAAAACACTTTTCTAGTTTCAGTTTCAGAACAGTTTTATTGGAGTAAAACCCCTTTTTAGTCCTTTTTGTAAAAAAACAAAATTGAATAAAGTTTTTAACATGATAATGTTTTTAGGCTGGTGTCTAATTTTAAAAAAGTTCCAGGACGCCACCTCAGTTTGACTATATAAGCTAACAATTAACGAAAAAGAAAACAAGAAATACTATTTTCATTTTCTTAAAACCAAAAATTTTAAGAACTTGGGCTTGTAAATTGGATAATAATTCACCTCGTGGTGAATAAAACCGTTTTTCACCAGCTGGCGAATAAAAAGTAACATAATTATTTTTCAACAAAATTTTTTTTTTTTTTTTCATCAAATTTTTTTTTGTCATCAAATTTTTTATTTCATTAATTTTTTCATAAATTTTTTTTTTCATTAATTTTTTTTTTATGAATTTTTTTTCATCAAATTTTTTTTTCATCAATTTTTTTTTTCATTAATTTTTTTTTCATCATTTTTTTTTTTTATCAAAATTTTTGTTCATAAATTTTTTTTTATCATATTTTTTTTTCATCATTTTTTTTCATTAAATTTTTATTATCAATTTTTTTCTCACCAATTTTTTTTTATAAATTTTTTTTTACATCAAAAAATTTTTCTTTTCATCAAAAAAATTCTCAAAAACTTTTTTTCATCATTTTTTTTTCACCAAAAATTTTGGGTTCATTAAATTTTTTTTAACATAATTTTGTTGTTCGTAAAAAAAAAATCATTTTTTTTTTTACCAAAACTACTTTTTCACCAAGTCTAAGCTTTTTGCATAAAAATTTTCCATTTGTTTATCAAATGTACATAAAACAAGTGAGAGTGTTATATTCTTTGGTGCCGAATCTTTTATACTCTCCAAAATGTTAAAACACATTTTTGCACTAATTTTTGCACTCACTTACGAAATGTACAGCTCTTTTGGTTTTTTAATGGTGTCCTCGACTGATATTTCAATTCCTTTTGCATGGAATAGCAAAGTAATATAACATTTTTTTCTAAAAAAACTTTGCTTTGGCAAGTACACCCAAATCTTCCGCAAAACATTATCAAAATTCGCAGGTATTTTTTTTTTTTTCAATATTTTTGGGGAAAAATGTTTGTAATTTTTTTTTTTTGAGTGACAAAAACAATATTAAAAATTTTTTTATTGCTCACCAATGTTGTTCATTGTGTTAATTGGGTCTTCTAACATCTTAATTCGCGATGTGTTACAAACGAAATGACAAACTTAAATATACCTTCTATCACAAGAGTGGAGGGTATACAAAAAAAAAAAATAAATACACTATCAGTTAACCAAAACGCATGGAATAACAAAATATCACAAAAAAACATGAATTTTTTGCCACATTTTCGAAATATCCTTGAGTCGCAGCATTATTATACTTATATGAAAGCTCGTTTTGCTTTCAAATTAAAAAATAAATTTTTAAGTTACAAAAAACAACCTGTTTGCAGGAAAATTAAGAATATATAAGCCCTTATAGAAATAGATGACATACATATAAGATCTCAAATTTGGTCTACATTTTTAAAGTATAATCACGTCTGATCAACAACAGGAAAAGTGAATAAATTTAAGATCTGATATCAGATCAGATACGGAAAAAAAATCTTAAAATTTTTTGCAAATTTCCGATTTTCAATAATGGAACCCAAAAACATTTCCCTACAGGCCCAATATATTTTGTGTTAATATTGACCATAAAAAGCAACTTTTCCGATCCCGAAAATTTTGAAAGTCGAAAAAAAAGGAAAATTTGCTCCACCATAGTGAAAACATATGCCCATATATTTACGCATGCCTCCAATTTTCGAATTTGCTTCATGTATGTATTGTATCTGGACGATACACACAGCCCTATCTCAACTCGCTAAGTAGGCTTCCATTCAAAATTACATTTTTATAAAATTTGCTCCAACTGTTATTTGTATGGGAGCCTACTTAGGGAGTGGAGATAGGGCGTAGGTATGTTTTACAAAAATGTTGGAGGGTAAAAATTAATGGGGGTCGGTCTCACTGATGACCCCTCTCGGACGCACCATTGGACCGGTAGAAGCTGATTAAATAAAACAAATTTACAAAAAATAAAAAATATTGTATGGGGACCGCCTTAACAATTAGAGATAGAAGGTAGGTGTGTTCAGGGAAAATGTTTGGACTAAAAAAATATTGTGGGTCGGTCTTACATTTTGTTGCTCTAATGGCACTATTAGGGCAGTTAGAGCGGTTGGAGCAAATTTTAAAAAATGTCGTTTTGTGTGGGAGCCCCCTTAAAAATTGGAGATAGGGTATTAGTTTGTTCCAAAGAAATGTTAAGACGTAAGAATTAATGGAGGTCGGTCTTATAAATGACCCCTCTATGACGCACCATTGGAGCAGTAGAAATGATTTTAAGATTGGAAAATTACAATAATTTTTTTTCAAAAAATTTAAAAAAATAGTAATAATCGTTATCCCACGATCCTCCTTGGCAAAAAATTTGTAGAATCGATAGAAGTTTTACACAAAAAAAATTCAAAAAAATCGAAGAGTACAAACATTTTCAAAAATGAGTTTTAAATTTAAAAACTTAAAAATCGCATACTAGAGCGCTTTTAAGAATTTTTGGAATTTTTTTTTTTAAAGTACGCAAAAAAACAAAATTTTTGAAAAAAAAAAATTATAATTTGGACCATTATTGAAGAAGTTATGAGTAAAAGAAGTTTGAGTAAAGGAACAAGCTACCAATTTTTAAAAATTCGATATCTTTTGAACGGGTCATCAAAAAAATCTGAAAATTTACCACGAAGGAGTTTTCGAAGAGTACTAAAAATTGAAAATAAATTGGGAAAATCTAAAAAAAAAATTTTCAAAGTGTCCGATTTGACATGGAATGCCCCATATATACCCTACGTATAAATAGCAAATTTTTACTTTTATGAAGAAAATTTTCAAGACATTCTACTATTTTTCTTTTATTTTTTTTTTTTACTTTTCTAGTAAAAAAGTTGACATTGAAAAATAATTTTGAGCCCAGTTGGTCATCAAATTAAATATGGTTCAAAAAAGTTTACAAAAATTGGAAAAAATTAGCTACAACTAAAATTTTATGCAAAATATGACCTAAAAATCTGCATTTATTGAAGATGACTTTCATGCAAATGCATGTTGTTTCCAGTTAGTCTTAAAACCGCATAAACCAAATATCTCTGCAAATCAAAAAATTTGTTTTACACTGACATCGATTCGTTAGTGTATATTTTTGGAAATTTTGCTCAAAATGCTTATTTTTGCATATTTTGCTATCATTCGCTTTAAATGCATATTTTAGGTCAAATTTTGTATAAAATTTTAGTTTGAGCTTATTTTAAAATTAAATAAATAAACTTTTTTCAAGGTCAATTTCGGAACCGAAATACTTGTCCTACAAAGTAAAAAATTATAAAAATAAAAATCAAAGTAACATTTTTTGATTATGTGGAAATTTTTTTCAAAAAAGTAAAATGAATAATTTTTTTAATTTTTATTGCATATTTTTTTATAGTTTTTAGTGCATATTTAAAGATTTTGCAATGCATATTTTATACGGTACCCGCTATTTTTTTCTGTTTCACTTGAATATAACTCATGAGTCATTTAACGAACCTACGACCACGCCTTCCCTAAACTAATTTTTTACATACAAACCAATTTTTTTTTTCGAATTTTTTTTATTTATTTTTTTAATTTATTTATTTATTTTATTTTATTAAGAATTACCATATAATAACAAATTACCTAAACGGGTACTGATAACAAGGATCTTCGTCTCGTTGCAGAGAAACAGACCAACCCCTCTGGTGGGAATCGATCCCACGACCCCCAGACTCATAGGCTAGCACGCTACCAACTAGCCTACTGGGGCGCCTACCTCTTCTTATTTTACTTCATTATTAAGGACTAAAAATTTCATTTTGATGGGATATACCCTTCCGCTTTAAAATTGACTTCGAAAAAAAATTTTGGGCCGTTGGGATCAGGAGAACCCCAACAAACAACATCTAAACATTTCTCACCGGGCTATGCTATATTAAATGATATTTCTGTTAATTAAAATATAACGTATTTCAACTATTTCAATTAATTAGGAAAATTTACTATATACATTTTTTCCATTATTATATTTCATTCTCTGTTAATGTCATACATTAAAAAACAATATAGAGAAAAAATTATAGAAGGACAATCACCACCTACGAAAAACAAATGGATATGAGAATATTTAATTTCATTATTTTAATCATAACACACAAATGTCCGCCTTCTCACATGAATTATCAAAAAACGAAACAAACAAATGTATAAAATAAAAGAAATTCTTGTTAAGTATTAGGTGTATTTAGAACTTTTCGTCAGTTTTACGCAGTTTAATATGCTCATTCCGAATTCGTTTACACCCATTACGAATTCAACTTACAGTTACTTAATGCATGATCAGTGGTGATAAATAAAAAATCTAATCTCGCCTAAAGATCTAATCATATGACTTTTACTAAAGCAGATTATGAATTGATTAGGTTTAAGCTAATGAACTAAAACTAACTAAAATCGAATTTAGTTCATTTGAGATAAAAGAACTAGCAATTTTTGATTTCGTTCAACAGTTCGTAAAAGATGAAAGATTGAATATGTCTGTAATTTTGGTATTACAATTTATTTAAACATTATGAATAATTCATGTTAAACATGTATAACATTAAAGAAATAAAATATATGTATTTAAAAAGAAAATAAAATTACTTTGGTGTATAATAAGTAATAAGAAAATGCATGCAAAGAAAAAGAAACGGACATAGATAAACTACCCAACTGAAAGAACAAAATGATGTAATGAACAATTGAGCTGAAAGCCCGTAAAGACCTAGAAGAGCTGAAATGAATTAAGTAGATCAAATCACTTAGTTAAGTGAATAGTTCAATTTAACTAGTTCGTTCATAAACTAAACAACTCTAGTTTGTATATATTCTTACTGATCTCCGGATTGAGAAATCTCCGGATGTAGAAACAACGTACCTCAGAGTCTATGTGACTGAAGCAAAGCCGTGTTTGATCCCTTAAACCTATTCCTATATATATTGTTAAACCAATCAATGTCACTTTTGATCATCCAAAATTTATGTTTACACCCAATACTTTCATATACGTTTCAAAACAAACACTAAAAGACATGTTCCGCTGGCATTATTACCACAATGAGCATTTAACACAAATATAATTATAAGGAATCCTTTCCTTTTTTTTGCCGTTCTTAGTTGGATTTTTTTTTGTCCAGTGTCCATAATATCGTAGCATACTACCACAACATCATCACCATACAAATGATCAACGTCGAAAAGTAATGTAGTTGTAATGCCAACATTACAAATACATATAAAAGCAACAACTTAGTGCACACATACATAAACAATGGGTGACCATAACATACAAATGGTGACCAACCAAATCAGACTTGATATACAATTATACACCCACATATACAGGGAGAAAATCATATAATACGACAACAAGTCTGGTAATAGGTAGTTAACAAAATTTTAGTGTTCATATTATGAAAATATCAATATTAATGGAAATTTAGAAATTTTTGAACATAAGATAAAGTTTGTGAGACTTTTTTAATACGAAAAATGTCTCAGAATTTTTCTATGGAAAATTTTTTTTTTTTTTTAAACGTCCTTTTTTCTAAAAATGTACTATATAAGTACTCTTTTCTAAAAAGTATTACAAAAGTACTTTTTTTTCTAAAAAAAAAAGTATTAAAAAATTTACTTGTTTTAAAAAGGTTTTTTTCTAAAAAGTACTTTTTTCTAAAAGTTCTTTTTTGTCTAAAAAGAAAATTTTTTTCTAGAAAGTACTTTTTTCCAAAAAAGTACTTTTTTTCTAAAAAAAAGTACTATATTTTCTTATATTTCTTAGGAAAATGTACAATTTTTTGAAAATGTAATTTTTTTTTTTTTAAAGGTGCAATAGTACTTTTCTAAAAAAATACCATTTTACCAAAGAAGTGCTACTTTTTCTAAGAAAAAAAGTAGTTTTTTTTCTAAGAAAAATACTTTTTTCTATTTTTCCTAAAAAGTACTATTTTTTCTATAAAAGTACTGTTTTTTCAAAAAAAGGACTTTTTTCAAAAAAAGTACTATTTTTTCTAAAAAAAGTACTATTTTTTCTAAGAAAGTACTATTTTTTCTAAAAAAAAGTACTATTTATACCTTACTCCACTCTGTAGTACAGGTATAATGAGTTTATGCTGATGTTTGTAACTTCCCGAAATATTGGTCCTAGACCTACTTTCAAGAATACCGATCGACTCAGACTTACTTTTTGAGTCGATTTTGTGATGTCCGTCCGTCTGTCAATCTAACAGGTTAAGCACTATACAGATCGCAGTTTTCGACCAATTGACTTAAAATTTAAGTATCTTTTTGCCCAAGAACGAAGCCTATTGAAATTGGAAAAAATCGGTCCATGTTAAGACCTAGCCCTATACAAACGCCCACTTTGAGTTTGACTTAAATGACTCTAATAACCGTATTATAATAGATATTGTGTTAAAATTTTAAAGGTGATCTAATTATACCCTTCACTTAGTGATAGAGGGTATATATAAGTTTGTCATTCCGTTTGTAACTCATCGAAATATTGGTCTGGGACCCCATAAAGTATATATATTCATGATGCCCGATCGATTTTAAGACATTCTAGCGATGTCCGTCTGTCTGTCTGTGGAAAATGCTGTCGCGGACAAAATATTTCACAGAGATGACTGAAACTTAACATATTTATTGGAAGTTCTCCCGAGAAGTTTGGTATTGCATTTGAGCGATATCGGTTCAGCGGTTCAAAAGTTATGAACGAAAATGTTAGAACACCTCAAAAATTTCTGTACATTCAACATAACCTAAAAATACAAAATGCTTTAATTCGGCTTCTGGTTGATATATGTGAACATAATTGAACACCAAATGGTATTTAAACAGGTACGAACATATTTTTTTGACAAAAAAAGAAAAAAATCGCGGATTTTTTTTACCAAAATTTTTTATCGCGGAAATTTTTTTTTTCAAAAAAATTTTTTTTTTTCAAAAGTAATTTCCATTTAAATAAAGTTTTTTGCAATAATCTTTTTTAAATTGTGGAGGGTATCACTACATTCGGCAAGGCCGAATTTAACTTTTTTACTTGTTTTGTATGTATGAATCATCATTCCAAATTTCAAAGGAATCGGGTCAGTCCTTCTTGTAGTCCCCATACAAACCACCCTCCCGATATTCACATAATTCCCTCAAAATTCAAAAAAATTGGAGACATTCAATTAAAATTTTGTGTACTTTGCACCGAAAAAAATTCCTGCCTTATATGTACGAAAACGTTCGTACATTGTACGAAAAATTTCGTTGTTTCGCACCACGAAATTGTTGCGTACAATGTACGAAATGCACGAAATTTTTTCGTAAAATAAACGCAAAAAATTTTTGTGTTTTACGAAAATTTTCATAAAATAAACGAAATATTTTTTTTGTTTTACGAAATTATTTCGTAAAATAAACGAAATATTTTTTTTTTACGAAAATCTTTTTAAAAAAAAAAATCGTTAAATAAACGAAATTACATGTAAAAATTCTTTCTTGAGAATAAGAACAACGTTTTCAACGTTTTGACAGCAACATTTCCAAGCAATTAATTGTTTCTTCTTAATAGAGACCTATAAGATTTCATTCATTATTTACAGTGATTTTGTTTAAGGCTACGTTCACACTTCAAGAATTTATGGTGATATGTTGAGATGATTTTTTTGGAGGACCACCTCCCCACATGTAAAAAAAACTTATATCATCAAGCCCCAAATTTTATTTGATCCGATTAGCCTCAAATTTTAATTGATCCTTAAAATAAATAAAAACCAAGTGACAGCTTTAAATTCGGCTGTGCCGAATCTTTTATTATTGAAATTAATTCTTTATACCCACGACCACAAGAGATTTTCTAATCCCCTGGGTCGAAGCACAGTATTTAAAATTTTTTTGACATAAAAATGTTTTATTTGTTTAACAAAAATGCAAAAAAACACTTTAAAAAATTAGGGTTTTCAGAGGTTGGTTTATTTCTTTAAGGGAAATTTTTTTTTTGCATGGACCGATTTTGCCCACATACGAACTTAACCTGCTGATGACCAAGACTTGTTCGTGCTAAACATCAGGAGTCTACCTTTTTTATTTTGGATGTTATCCGTGTTTTATGCAGACGGACATTAATAGAATGCCTTAGAATCGATCATGGATCAATAATAACTTTATGGGGTCCCCGACCGATATTTCGAAGCGTTACACACGAAATGACAAAGTGATTTTGCCCCAATACTGTAGTTGGAGTGCATAAAAACACCCTTTAAGCATGCATTTAAAGATTTCTTCTTTTTTCATTAGCTTCGTAAAATTACAAAATTCTTGACTATTTTTTTTCGTAACATAAAGTCCACTTTCGTATATTTTACGAAAGAAGTTTTTACGAAGTATTTTCGTAAAAATACGAAAGTCTGTACACTTTTTTTGTAATATGTAGTCAACATTCGTATATTTTACGAAAGAAAAATTTACATTCTTTTTTTCGTTACTTTCGTAAAATTACAAAAGTTTTTACAAAATTTTTTTCGTAATATGTAGTCAACATTTGTAAATATTACGAAACAAATATTTACTAATCATTTTCGTTACTTTCGTAAAAATACGAAATTTAGTACTAAAGTTTTTCGTACTATATAGTCAACTTTCGTGTATTTTACGAAAAAACAAAGTACGAAACTTTTTTTCGTAAAATGTTGCATGGATTTTTTTCGGTGTGGTAACCTAATCAAATCTTAACATAATTGGACCATTTTTGGACTTACAATTAGTCCAAAGTTTAAAAATATACATAAAAAATTCGCCCGATATTCGTTAAATCGGTTGGTAACACAAATAACGCAATTCCACTCCAATTTGGTTGTTGTGTGGTTTCTACAACTATTAAAGATCAAACAAAAGATAAATCAAAAAGGTCCACGTTTGGACTTGGGACCCATTATCCGGAAAACACTGGTGTAGGGTATCATATGGTCGGGCTTGACCGACAATAATTTTCTTACTTATTTTTTCTAAAAAAAAGTACTATTTTTTCTAAAAAAGTACTATTTTTTCTAAAAAAAAGTATTATTTTTTCTAAAAAAGTACTATTTTTTCTTACTTATTTATGTTATTTTTTCCTAAAAAGTATAATTTAAGAAAATATAGTAATTTTTTAGAAGAAAGGACTTTTTGAAAAAACAAAAAAGTACTTTGTAGAAAAAAATTATTTTTAGAAAAAGTACTTTTTTAAAACAGTAAATTTTTTACTATTTTTTTTTGCAAAAAAAAAAATACTTTTTTTCAAAAAAACTCTTTTGTACTACGTTTTTATAAAAAAATTTTCTTTAGGAAAATTCCTTTTTTTAAACTGTCAATTTTTTACTACTTAAAAAAAATACTTTTATACTACTTTTTTTGTAAAAAGTACTTTTTGTACTACTTTTTTTAGAAAAAAATACTTTTTTCGAAAAAAGTAATATTTTGTCAAAAAAAATTTCCTATTTTTTTCTAAAAAAGTACTACTTTTTCTTAAAAAAGTATTTTATTTCTTAAAACAAGTATTAAAAAAAAAAACATCTGAAGTATACCATGACCCCATTACTTGCACTAGGTACACGTGCCATGTGTCCTTGTATGACACACGGCACATTTCAGATGTGACATGTGTTTATACTACGGCACATTGCACTTTTCAGATGTGCCATTAAATGCCATTAAAAGTTTTTCTGAAGATTATAATAACTGGATTATATAAAACTAGTAAAAAACGAACCAGGATGTCTTAAATTTTTAGAAAAATTAAATTTTTCTTTCACACTTTTCTCAATTCAAAACCATATATCGTTGGCTTAGTCGGCAAACCTGTCAAGTCCAATTTTTATGCAAATTGAGTTTTTGATGTAGTATGCTAGTATAACTCAAAACACATCATTTACAAAAAACAAAATGCCGTTATGTTGTTTTTTCTTCTTGTTATGCAGTGGTAAGAAATTCTGTCAAGTCCAAAAAAAATAATAAAACATCGAAAGCGATGTGCTAAGTCCAGCTGAAAACAGCACACATTTTGTATCAACAAATTTCTTCAATAGATTTAAATTCGAGGTTTGTTTATTTTATTAAAAGGACGCAAAAAGAGAGCTCGTATGGAAATACATGATTGGTTTTTGTTTTTTTGCAAAATATAACTTATAAAGGCAAAAATTTAGCTGATACATTTTGGTACATGATGGCATTTCCAAAGCCAGAAAAGTTAGATTTTTTTATATAAAAAAACATTTTTTTTCATAATTTCATTCAAATGGTAAAATTTAGTAAAGTAAAGCGCATTAAGAAAAGAAAATTTGGCTTTTTATGTGCTTCCATGGACCAAAATTTATCAGCATTTTTTTGGAATTTTTTATTTCACAAAATTGTTTAAAGTTGTGAATAGTTGACCCTTAGAAAGAAAAAAATTCAATTTCTGGAGCTGTTTTTCACCTAAAAGCTTTTTTCAACACAAAATTTTTAAAATATTTTTAAAAATTTTTTTTTCCAAAAACCGCGAACTTAAACCACTTGTAGAGGACTAAAAGTAGCCTGCAATTTTTTTTTTATAATTTTTCCCATTATCAGCTCGAAAATGCTCACCGACTTTTTGCTATTAGTTCATATCATCGACCCACCCTACGATTTAGGTTATAAATAATATATTTTTTTTTGTCAACAACAATGAAAAAGTATGTTGTAGTTGTATTTTTTATTATAAAAACACAAATAAAATCAATAAAAATAAAAAAAAAATGCAAGAAAATCTGTTAAGTCCACAAAATGGAAAGAAAATGTGCTAAGTCCACATTTAAAATAGAAAATTATAAAGAGCAAATGTGCTAAGTCCAAAAAGAGCCCATAAGTGTTCCTTTCTTTTATTTTAGAGTTCTATGATTTTTTGGGGTTAAACAAGATGAACTTAAGAAAAAAACTGCGTTTACAGATTTAAGAAAAGTTAACCCAAAAAAAAGTTAGACAGTTTTTTGTCTCTCCTGAAAAATTAAAAAAAACGGACTTGACAGGTTTGCCGACTAAGCCAACGATATAACAAATCAAAAAATTGTAATTAGAGCCTGAGCTCAACTGTCGTTACGGAAACCAAAAAAAAAAACCCTTCTCAAAATAAAATATTTAAAAAGTGGAATAAAACTATTTTCATAATATATAAAAACGTTTGTGTTACTAAAACTCAAGAACCGCTGGGCCAATTGACACCAAACTTGGGCACTATATTAGTTTAGGTCTGGAGCCAGGTTTCTCTTAAGGTGGCGCTGCAGTCGTTTTATTTTTTTTACGATTTGGCTGAAATTCACGAAATATATTTACCTAACAAATATAAGTTTCCTGATACAATTTTGACCCGACAGATGGCGCTATTATCACCATAACTTCATTTGTTGTATTTATGGTACGATTTGACTCAAACTCACAAAATATATTTATTATACAAAAAAAAATTTCGTGATGAAATTTGGAACCGGTAGATGGAGCTGGGGTGAAGTTGAGGGTGCTGTGGCTTAGTGGTTAGAGCGTTGGACTACTAGCCAGCAAGCCTGGGTTCGATTCCCGGCTCAGGCAGAACAACATTTTTTTCAGATATTTATTAGTTTCTATTTATAACTGATATCTATCGCAGCACCCTCCTTCGTTGATAAATAGCACTAAAAAACGTCAACGAAGTAAAATAATAAAATAATGGTTATTAAACACAGCTTCAAAAATAATTCGCCAGATCAATAACAGATGGCGATGCAACAACTGTACTCAAAGTTATCAACACGCGCAATTACAGTGTTGCCATACTGAAGCCCTTCTATCTTTCAAATCTTTCATCTCTCTTCTATCCCCTTTCCGAAAGAAACATCACGGTTACATTAGTAATTGATAGGCAGCATTGCCTGAGTGTTGTTTCTTTTTTAAAAAAATAAAAAATATATATTATTGATCAGCGATCGATTCTAAGACATTTTAAGGATGTCCGTCCGTCCGTCTGTAGTTAACACGATACAGTCCAAAATAAGAGAGCTAGACTCCTAATGTTTGGCACGAATATGTCTTATGGTCCTAGGCTGTTCGGAAATGGGAAAAATTGGACCAGGGGGAAAAAAGTTCCCCCTTGAAGAACTAAACCAACCTCTGAAAAATTTAATTTTTTTACATGTTTTCTTGTCTTTTTGTTTAACAAATGCAAAATTTTTTTGCTACAAGAAGTTCAAAGTCCTGCATTTGGACCCTGAGAATTATAAAATGTCGTTTTGTCGGTCCACCCCCTTTTATGGGCGTAGAATAAAAAAACTAAATTATGATAAACTTTAGTGCAAAAAGCATAAGAATGAATTTTTAAACACATATTCGAGGGGAAATTCCCCCCCCCCCCCCCCAATTATGTTTCGTCATGACAAAATTGTGCATGTTTGAATGGACCCGATAGGTGGCGCTACGGAGAAGCTATTTAGATATTCATATCTTAGTGGCAGTTTTCAGAAGGCGAATTTGAATATTCGTTGATTTAATGAATTTTATTCATATAAAACATCAAATTTATGAACTTTTTTATTACTGCAATGAAACTGTTCACAATTTTGATTACAAAATTTTTTTTTTTATTATAAAAATTTCAAACAACCCTTGTTATTATACAAAGATATTGGTTGAAACAATTTTTACAAGACCTGTTATGTAAAAATACAGTTTCTTTTCTAAAGTTTTTTGTAAAATTTCATCAAAACTTAATGATTAACCAGTGTTTGCATGTATTTTCACACATTGCGGTTTTTATACGCCATGGTGTCCTGTCGCCGTTTATTTGTTTATATTGCTGTATAGCAAAGTACTATATGTATCAGTGTATGCTTGTACACTCAAAAAAAAACCTTGTAAAATGATAAAAAAATCTTGTAATTTTTATTTTTTGCTACCTACTATTTTTCGAGAATTCCTAGTAGAAATTACAAGCTTTTTCGTAATTTTTACCAATAAAATTGTAAGCTTGCACCTTTTCTCTCGACTTTACTAGATTTTTTTGTTTAATTACCTTGGAAATTTGTACATTTACGAAAAAGCTCGTAGAATTAAAAAAACTGTAAATTTCAATGGAAAATATTTTGTTAAAAAAAGGAAAACTGTCAAATATTAATAATACTTTTTTTTAGTAATTTGACAAAGTTTTTTTTTTTTTGAGTGTAGTTAAACGTGGAAATGTATTCATGGTTGTAGTAGTGGTGTAGTACTAGCAGTATTGTTCATTTGTCCACTACATTTGTTGTGTTTGTCCTGTAGTGTGGTCTTCCTTTTCTGGTAGAAAATGCTGTTTGTTCTGTCATATCATCTGGTGTTGAATTATATGTTCATTGTTTTCATACAACGTTCATTCATTGTACAAAATGTCTTTTTTAAATATTATTTTTGTTCATTTCGTTTGGTCTTTTGTGGCAATTCATTGTCTTTAACTGTGTTAAGGATAATCAAATGCCATGGTTTCTTTTTTTCTGTTGGTGTACTGGTTTGGTTTTGGGTCTTGTCCAGCACCTTCAACACTATGAACAGCTGAAGTCCAGCCAGATACTGTTGGATTAACATATGTGTGGAGAAAATAAAAAATAAAATGTAAAAAAACAAAAATAATTTCATTTATAATCGTTGGTACCAACATAAAAAATGTTTTGATTTTTAATTCTTTGTATTATGAATAATAAATGAAACATGAATTGAAATATATGAAATCCTAAATCCAAAATTATGTGTGTGTGTAATCTTCAAATTAAGTTATACAATAGCTGTGTTTTTTAATGACAGGGGAAGTTGCGCAGTCATGAAAGTTAAATTTTTTTAAATTCAAACAATTTAGCTGGAAATCCCTGAATCGAGATGTGCACCAAAATATAACATTCTCAGATTCTGACACATTTTGTCTGATCGACTAAGTTTTAGATTATAGCATTGTTTTCCAGAAAAAATAATTTTCTGATTTTGTTGGAAAGGTCAAGAACTTCGAAATTTGTTTTTAAACAGAAAAATTATTTAATTAATTTTTATACCCTCCACTTAGTGATAGAGGGTATATATATGTTTGTCATTCCGTTTGTAACGCATCGATATATCGGTCTGGGACCCCATAAAGTATATATGGGGCATTCCATGTCAAATCGGACACTTTGAAAAAAAAAATGTTTACATTTTCCCAATTTGTGTACAGTTTTTAGTACCCTTCGAAAACTCCTTCGTGGTAAATTTTCAGATTTTTTTGATGACCCGTTCAAAATATATCGAATTTTTAAAAATTTACTCAAACTTCTTTTACACTGATAGAAATGTGTACATGACAATAATGAAAATCTACATTAATGTTATGAAAAATTACGTTAAAAAGGAACCTATGTAGGGTTTAATGAGTTAATGAAATAGGTATCATAAAATTTAATTGCAAGAACAAGTTTCATTAAATTAATGAAAATTGTTCATACAAATTATAAATTGTATTTTATGAAAATTTTTCATTACTTTAATGAAAACAGTATTTAATTCTTATGAAATATTTTCATTGAATAAATCCTACATTTTATTTTTGAAATGAAATACTTTCATTGAATAAATGCTACTTTTATTTTTAAAATAAATATATGTATGAAATTGTAAACCCCTTTTTATAGAATTAAAAATAATAAAAAATGGTTTTCACTTAGTTTTCTCGCACAAAATTTTACTCCAAAATTAATAATTTACTTTTTATTCAAATTTCATAAAAATTTCTGAAAAAAATCACAAAATAACCAAGTTAAAAAAACACTTTCACATATTTTTTATTTTATCTATAGATTTCACTCAGTTTTTTCACACACAATTTTACTATAACATTTACTTTTAACATATAAGTAAAACAACGAAATAATATAAATCAACGCGAGTTTAATAAATACTAATAATTAATCAACAACATTTCATTTTAAATTTCTTTAAAAAATTAAAAAAAAAAACAGCTCTGATCAGCTGTTTTTTGCGCTCGTAAACTAACAGACTAAACAGACGCGACACGACAGGTGTCAAAAAACAGCAAATTTTGTAAACAAAACTTAATGAAATTTTTTAATGAAACTACGAAATCTAATGAATCAAAATTAATGAAAATCTTGCACAATATGTGTGAAATTTCATTCAGCATATGAAATATTTCATTGTTGTAATGAAACAACGTTAATGAATTCTATTATTAGTGATATGAAGCGTTTTTCTATCAGTGTACTCTAGTGTGGTTCATATATGGCACTTTTTTTTTTTTTTGGATTTTTGTATGGGGCACCCGGAATATATATTAAGCACCATGAAAAACTGACCCGTGATTTTTTTCAAATTTTTTCATTAACATTTAGGGGTCGCTACCGGGCCCTAAACTTTGGGTCATAAAAAAAATTTTTTCACACAATAAAAAAAAAATTTCGTTTTTTTTTATTTTTTTTTTTTTATTATAATTTAACTTCATTAGCTTATTAACGGCAAAAGATTTCATTTTGGTGGGACAAGTTTTTCAGTTCCAAAATTGATAAGCTTACGCTATAGGTCTTTAGTCCCTCTTGATACTACATTCTTCGTAAAAATTTTTGTTCTTTCCGAAACATCATTAACATGCGGCGAAAATCAAACGGATATTAAAAAAAAAAACATATTTTCAATGTAAATTTTGGAAATTACATACTTTTCCGACCATATCGAATTTTTGTTTGCTGTTAATAAGCTGGATTAGCTTATCAAATTATAATTAAAAATTAAAAAAAAAAAAAATCGATTTTTTTCACCGTTTTTTTTTTTTTTTTTTTTTTTAATATCCGTTTGATTTTCGGCGCATGTTAATGATGTTTCGGAAAGAACAAAAATTTTTACAAAGAATGTATTATCAAGAGGGACTAAAGACCTATAACGTAAGCTTATCAAGACTAAAAAAAAAAAAATTTTAAAAAAATTTTAGAGTAAGACCAACCAGCCTCAATTTTTTTTTTCATGGTCAATTTT
This sequence comes from Pegoplata infirma, assembly GCA_963921195.1. Classification (NCBI taxonomy): domain Eukaryota; kingdom Metazoa; phylum Arthropoda; class Insecta; order Diptera; family Anthomyiidae; genus Pegoplata; species Pegoplata infirma. The sequence continues at coordinate 42,136,053 of OY992540.1, read as the reverse complement.
GGAACTGAAAGACTTGTCCCAACAAAATGAAATCTTTTGCCGTTAATAAGCTAATGAAGTTAAACTATAATAAAAAAAAAATATAAAAAAAACTAAATTTTTTTTTTTTCATTGTGTGAAATTTTTTTTTTTATATCCCAAAGTTCAGGGCCCGGTAGCGACCCCTAAACCTTAATATAAAAATTTGAAAAAAATCACGTGTCATTTTTTCACGGTGCTTAATATATATTCCGGGTGCCCCATTCAAAAATCCAAATTTTGTTTTTATGCACCACCCTAGTGTACTCATAACTTCTTCAATAATGGTCAAAATTTCAAAATTTGTTTTCCAAAATTTTTGTTTTTTTTCGTACTTTTTAAAAAAAAATCCCAAAAAATTCTTAAAAGCGCTTTAGTATGCGATTTTTAAGTTTTAAAATTCAAATTTTAATTTTGAAAATGTTTGTACTCTTCGCTTTTTTTGAAATTTTTTTGTGTAAAACTTCTATCGATTCTACAAATTTTTTGCCCAGGAGGATCATGGGATAACAATTATTACAATTTTTTTTAAATTTTTTGAAAAAAATTTATTGTAATTTTCCAATCTTAAAATCATTTCTACGCTCAAAAAAAAAAGTTTGTAAATTTACAAGTAAAAGGTCTTGTAATTCTATTTTGGTAATATTTTTGTCTTTTTACAAAAATTTTTGTATATTTAATAAAACGAAAACTACAGTTTGCTTTGTAATTTTACTATTATATGTTGGTAAATTTATTTTACAAATTCTTTAGGTAAATTTACAAAAAAGTGAATTATTTTACAAATTAAAAAAATATTACAAGGTGTTTAGTTTTTTTACACAAGAAAACTGTAATTGTACAACATAATTTTACTTGATGTTATTTAGTCTTTTTACCAAAAAAATGTTTTATTACAAACATTTTTTTTTTTAAGATCGTTTACAAGGTTTTCAGTTTGAAATGTATGTATTGAAAAGTACAAAATTCCAATATAATTTTACAAAACTTATTTTATTACTAGAATTAATGTTGTTTTACAAAAAAAAAATTAATTATTCAACAATAGGACACGCAAAAATTTTCTAAGTTCAGATTTTTTTTTTGCGTTTTGGAGTAAAAAATTTCGCTAAAAATAATTTTTTATAAATAATTTTTACACCATTTTTTTTTGTAATTTGCGTTAAGTAAAATACCACAAGTTTTATGTGTTTCTACTATATAATTGTTCTAGTTTTTTTTTGTATTTTTACCATTTTTTTTTGGTGATTTTACCCTATTTTTTTGGTAATTTTTTTTTTAAATTTGGTACCTAAAATGTCAATAGAAAGCTGCCAATTATGAAAAATCAAATTTTTCTTATTTTAACTGGTACTTAAACATCCAATCTACAATATCCAAAAATTTTTTTCCAATTTGTTTAATGTGAAAATAATTAAAAATTCAAAAAAAAAATTGTTATTTTTTTGACAAATTTTTCCTGAAAATATAAGAAATTTCTTGTGTAGCCTCCTTCGCAATTCTCATATGTTCTACTTAAGAAAAACGAAATGTCGAAAAAAAAATAAAAAAGTGCAGTGTTATACATTAAAAAGTTTGTTAAAAGTGCTCAAGTGAAAAAAATCTTTTCAGGTTGTTGAAGTGCTACTCCAGCTGCCGAAGAAGGAAAAATAAGATGCACCAATGGAAAAAACCTTTAAATTTACAAAGCCAATATGTAAATAAACCAATTTTTTTGTAAATTTACAAAACAAATATGAAAATTTAAAAAACAAAATTGTATACTTACGAAAAAAGTTGTAATTTTACAACAATGAAATAGTAATACAAAAACAATATTGTAAATTTACAAATTTCATGGTTAAACTACTGTTTTTACGGCAAAAAAATAAGGAAAAATGGTACATATACAATAAAAATTGTAAATTTACCACTTTTTATTGTAAATATACAAGTTTTTTGCATAAAAAACAGTAGTTTAACCAAATAATTTGTTAATCTACAATTTATTTTTTTTATTTTCTATTTTTCCTTGTAAAATAACAACCTTTTTATGTAAGTTTACAATTTTGTTTTGTAAATTTACCAAATTTTTTTGCAAATTTACAAAAAAAATGTTCACCTCGAAGATGATATTTTACAAAAAAAATTGTAAATTTACATTTTCTTTTGTTAAATCAATTTACAAATTATCCCCGTAACTTTACGGGGATTCTTGCTAGTACATATTTTACAAAACCTGACCCGTAAAATCACGGGGATTTTATGTCATTTTACAAACTTTTATTTTTTTGAGTGTACTTAGGGAGTGGAGATAGGGCGTAGGTGTATTTTAAAAAAATGTTGTAGGGACGCACCATTGGACCGGTCGAAGCTGATTAAATAAAAAAAATTTACAAAAAATAAAAAAAAATGTATGGGGACCGCCTTAACAATTAGAGAGATTAGAGAGGTGTGTTCAGAAAAAATGTTTGGACTAGAAAAATATTGTGGGTCGGTCATACATTTTGTTGCTCTAAGGGCACTATTAGGGCAGTTAGAGCGGTTGGATCAAATTTTAAAAAATGTAGTTTTGTGTGGGAGCCCCCTTAGAAATTGGAGATAGGGTATTAGTTTGTTCCAAGGAAATGTTAAGACGTAAAAATTAATTGGGGTCAGTCTTACAAAGGACCCATCTATGACGCACCATTGGAGCAGTAGAAATGATTTTAAGATTGGAAAATTACAATAAAATTTTTTCAAAAAATTTAACAAATAGTAATAATCGTTATCCCACGATCCACTGGGCAAAAAATTTGTAGAATCGATAGATGTTTTACACAAAAAAATTTCAAAAAAATCGAAGAGTACAAACATTTTCAAAAATGAGATTTAAATTTTAAAACTTAAAAATCGCATACTAGAGCGCTTTTAAGAAATTTTTGGGATTTTTTTTTTTTTTAAATTACGTAAAAAAACAAAAAAATTGAAAAAAAAAAATTTGAAATTTATACCATTATTGAAGAAGGTATGAGTAAAAGAAGTTTGAGTAAAGGAACAAACTACCAATTTTTAAAAGTTCGATATCTTTTGAACGGGTCAGCAAAAAAATCTGAAAACTTACCACGAAGGAGTTTTCGAAGGGTACTAAAAACTGTTAATAAATTGGAAAAACTAAAAATTTTTTTTTTCAAAGGGTCCGATTTGACATGGAATGCCCCATATATGTTCATGATCCCCCGTCTGTCTGTCTGTGGAAATGCTGATCACGGCCAAAATACTACAAGGAGATGACTGAAACTTAACATATTTATTAAATGTTTTCCCGAGAAGTTTGGTATTGCATTTGAGCAATATCGGTTCAGCGGTTCAAAAGTTATAAACGAAAATGTAAGGACACCTTAAAAATTTTAGTACATTCAACATAACCCAAAAGCACAAAATGCTTTAATTCGGCTGCTGGTTGACATATGTGGACATAGTTGAACACAAAATTGTATTTAAACAAGTACAAACATATTTTTTGACAAAAAAAGAAAAAAATCGCGGATTTTTTTTTACTAATTTTTTTTCGCGGAATTTAAAAAAAAAAAAAAAATTTCAAAAGTAATTTCCTTTTAAAAAAAGTGGTTTGCAATAATCTTTTTGAAATTGTGGAGTGTATTTTCATCTAGCGTAAAAAATTTAAAAAACTTTCATAATTGCAGCAGACCAAGTCACCCATTACGAAGGGGCTACATGAAATTGTTGATCCATTTAATCATATATGTATATGATTGTGACAACCAATTGTAAAATGACAATTTTTTATCATACAATGATCAACGATGATCATAATATATAAGCTACAATCATGTTATCCCGACTAAAAAAGTTTAGGTATGGTAACATATTATTTAATATATTTATATATGGCCATACACAGTACTTTACATAATTATATGTAAATGTATCTTGTATTAAGTTTTACACCAAAAATTTAATATGGTGTCATATAAAAGGATATCGAATCATGTGTTGCTCCACATACAATATATAAAGCTTTGTGAAATTAGATATTGCATATAATATTTTATATGACTCCATGAATGACCTCATAGAAGATTAGATGAATAAATATATGATATACAACTCCATGTCTGACCTCATATATATATGGTCCCGAATCGGGGGAAAAAAGTTTTCTAAGTCCCGAGAAAATTTTTTAAAATTTCCAGACACAAATAATTTTTGCGTTTTGGAGTTACGAATTTCATTAAAAATGATTTAAACAAAAAAAAAATTTAGCCAAATTTTTGAAAAATTTTAGAAGTCCTGAAAAAGTTTTGTAGAATTTTCGAAGTCCTGGATAAAAAACATTTTTGGTACATTTTTTGCGTTTTGAAGTAAAAATATATTAACAAAGTTTTAAGAATTTTTTTTTTAAATTTCGATTTTTTTTTTAAATTTCTAAGTCCCGGACACATTTTTTTTCAATTTTTTTTGCATTTCCCGAAAAAAAATTGGGATAAATTTGAAAATTATGAGATAAAAAAAATATTTTTTGCAAAATTCTACATATTTTATCTTAGGATATAAAATTATATACAATTTTATCAAATTAGATAAACCCAATATTCGGATCAAAAACGATCATATTCAATCTAATAAAACAAATTTTGAGCTATTTTGATCCACCAATTTCATCATCTTATTTTATCCAAATACGTGTTGGGCCATATTAAATTATATATGGCTCAATTTCAAATTATATATGGACCTGTATATTTATTTTTAGTCGGGATGATATAGTTATCAATCATTCTATGTTGCCCCTCCATAATGATTGTCGCAATAATGTTTCTTCTCTGCGTTACGATGATTCTTCAAAATGTAGGATACTCAGATTCTGAGAAATTTTCTCTGATCGACATTGTTTCCCAGAAAAAAAAATTTCTGCCCAAAGATTCCTACAGAAAAATTTTTCCTTCAGAAAAAATTCTCAGATTTTTCGAAATTTTTTCTATAAAAAAAATTGGTTTTTGAATGATCAAGAACTTTGAATTTTGTTCTTGAAATGCTCTCAGAGAACAAAATTATTTCATGAACATTTTTTAAACATTTTCTTCTTAATGATCTACACATTCCGCAAATCATGCCATCAATTGCGGCCAAAACAAAAAATATTTTTTTGACAGAATGCTCAATAATTGCAAATTTTAACATAGACAGATTCCATTTTTTCTTTCACCTTCGCCTCTATGTTTCTCTATGATTTAGGATATCGGAAAATATAAACAAAATTTTTAGTCTGTTGAAAAGCAAACTAAACGTTCAAAGTATATTGATGGCCCGTTTCCCCTATAAGTGAGTACTATTTTTTAATTCATACCAACCATTGTTTAAACAAAACAAATTTTTTTTTGTTTGCTATTTAACAATAGGTACAACTAACGTGTTAAGTTGAAGAATACAATTTATGTATCAAATATTTGTTCAACAACCCAATAAACACAAAACCGATAAGTGAAAACCAAATTTGTAATACTTCATCGATATTAAAACCGTGAGTTTATTGGTAAACAACATTAAAAACCGATTATTGATTTAAGAATTTTCATAAGAGCGTACTTTCAGTAAATTTTTTTATTAAAATAAGATCAATAATGATTTTTTTTCAGCGCGCCAAAAACATTTAATCGATCAACTCGAAAACGTATAAAAAATTTTCACTTTATTTTTTTAAATTTCAATAAAAATTTGTAACTTCGTCAATAAAAAAATTAAAGTATTTTTTTATATTTTTTGTAACATATTTTTGTCTTTAAATTCTATGATTAATATTACACTCATATTTATACCCTCTTTTTTCCTATTTGCAAGCACTGTGCTCTCAAGTACAAGAACTAATTAAATTAACTAAAAACTATGTATGTCGCTTGATCAGACACAATCGGCTTAATTCGTTATTATACGATTTGATAACGTATTTAGGTAACCAGTAGTCCAAAAAAATGTCTTAATTCTACGAAATTCTACTAAATTATTATCAACTATTTTATTGCCGTATATAAATGCGTATCGGTTATCAATTATCTCAACAAAGTTTAAAAAAAGCAAATAAACAACAAAAAAAACAGGTAAGAAAGTTATAGTCGGTCAAGGCCGACCATATGATACCCTACACCAGTGTTTTCCGGAAAATGGGTCCCAAGTCCAAACATGGACCGATTGTATCTGTCCTTTGTTAGATATTTATTTAGTGTAGAAACACACACAGATCAAATTTTACAGGAATTGGTGTATTTCTTTGTCAATAGACCGATTTAACTGAATATCGGTCGAAATTTTTATATGGGGGACTAAGTCTAAAAATTGTCCAATTATATTCCGATTTGATAAGGTTACTAAAGGACACGTTTAACACCTAAAAATTAAATTTTTATCAAATATTTCCATTTTTATGAATTTTGAGGGAATTATGTGAATATCGGGATGGTGGTTTGTATGGGGACTACCAGAAGGGCTGACCCGATTGACATTTGGAATGGTGATTTGTGCATACAAAATTTGATTACCTGCTAAATTTCAATGCGATATCTGTTATAATACGGTTATTAGAATCATTTAAGCCGAAACCAAAGGGGGCGTTTATAAAGGGGCTAGGTCTTAACATGAACCGATTTTTTTTTCAATTTCAATAGGCTTCGTCCTTGGGCCAAAATATGCTTAAGTTTCAAATTTCAAGTCAATTGATTAAAAATTGCGACCTGTATCGTGCTTAAGCCGAGAGATGGATAGACGGGCAGACGGACGGACTAACGGCCATCGCTAAATCGACTCAAAAAGTAATTCTGAGTCGATCGGTATGCTTGAAGGTAACAAATTCATTATACCCTGTACCACAGAGTGGTGTAGGGTATAATTAGAGTGTTAAAACCGACTTTGCCGAATCATATATACCATGGACGTATTCAGGGGGGGCCCAGGGGGCCCGGGCCCCCCCCCTTTTGGATTGGAAAATTTTAAAGAATTAAAACACTTCAACACACACAGAAAAAATTTGAAACGAATTCCAATCAATAAAAACGCGGATTCAATCAATTTTTTGATTGAAATTCCTCCAATTAAAAAAATTGTTATACCAATCATCAAATTGTAGGTGATTGAATGAAATTTTTTTCAATCAAACATTTTTTCGATTTTGATCAAAAATTTTATTAATTTTTTATTTAAAGTCAATCAAAATAATGATTGACTTAACAAATGAATTGTAAACTTATGACAAAATTATCCAAAAATTATTTTTTTTGCTTTCCAATATGTTGCAAACAATAAAAAAAAAGTAAAACCCGATTATTTTGTATATTTCTAAATTAATCTATTTAAATAAATTAAAGCAAAAAAATATGGTATGTTAAAAATTTGTAATTCGACAGTTAAAGAAAATAACAAAAATTTTAGTCCAAACATTGATTGACTCATTCAAATTTTGTTGATCAATAGATTTAATTGAAAATTTTTAGCCAATAATTTTTTGTGTGCATGATACAAGTAACAAACATACGTTTTTTAGTATTGTAAATATTTTGGTTTTTGGAGACAAGTTTTAATTATTTTTTTATAAAAACTCTTGATTTTTTTGAGTAAATTTTAGATTTAAACAAGTCATTCATATCGAAATTTCTGTAAAATATATATTGAAAACACATTATATTAGTTTTATTTAATAAAAAAGTATGCATCAGGCTCATGAAAACCGTTTTCTATACTAAGTTTCAAACTCTGAGGATCTAAATTACTTTTTCTATTATTAAGTCTCAGATTCTGAGATATTATTTCTGAAAAAACTTTCAGACTTTGAAAATTTGTTTCTATACAAATTTTTCAGATGTTGAAAATTTTTTTCTAAAGAAAAATTTCATATTTAATTTTCAATCTAGCACTTTTTTTAAAAACTCGGGTTGGATTTGCATTGAAAACCTGCAGTTTTGAGTATTAAAAAATGACTTGGGACAATATATAACTGGTAAAAAATTAAAAACTTGTATTATTTTTTATGTGAATTTAATTGAAATTTAGAGATCCATTTTATAAAAATCCAGCTATAAAATCTTTCGCCAACGCAATAATATGTAACAGTAGAGCCGTAAAAAGCGTTAAAAATTAATTTTTTAATTCCAAATATTTCGATAACGGAATGTTCTACAAAAATTTGGATTGATGATTTGGAATCAGGTCCTTTATTATGGCTCTTCCCAGTAAACCGAATGATACCCTTATGATATCGAGGCATTATCACCTACATACAAATTTTGTATGTAGGTGATTACTAGGAAAAGTCTCGTAATCCCATTTTACCAATATTTGACCGTTTCCCTTGTTTTTTAACAATTCGAAATTTAAATTTTTTTTTGTAATTTTACAATATTTTTTTGTAATTTTACAAATTTCCAAGATAATTTTACAAAAAAAATCTAGTAAATTCACGAGAATTCTTTGTAATTTTAATTGCGCCAAAAAACTGTACAATTTTATTAGTAAAAAGCTTGTAAAATCACAAAATTATTGGTAAAACCTTGTAAAATTACAAAATTATTGGTAAAAGTCTTGTAAAACTACTAGGAATTTTTGTCAAATAGGGGTAGCAAACAAAAAAAAGTTACAAGTTTTTCTTGTAATTTCACAAGGTTTTTTTTAGTGTAGTTATCACATATAATACGAAAACGATAGTGTTTTCGTTCTTAATGTGCCTTTCCTTATGATATCGATTTTCCAAAAAAGTATGATATCGTTTTCGCTACCCGTAATTCCATCATAACGATAGTAAAATTGCCATTTTTTTTTAATTTATCGTAAAACTATTGTTATTCCATTATTCTTTTTCGCTATCGAAATTTCCAGGAATGACGATAGAAAACTCGCATAAAAATTAAAAATGGTATCATAATTTTTATTTAAAGTGATTCCGTAGTTGGTATCATACAGGTGATACTACTTTCACAATCACTTACCGTTATTTGGTTTATTGGGTTACGTGAGAATACGTCTACGCCTAAATTTGCTGTTTCGAATAAAATTTTTTTGCTGTTTTTATAAAAAAAAGGCCTCAGATTCTGAGATGTTTTAAATTTTGATGTTTAAAAAATTTCAGAGTCTGAGACATTGGGGGGTAGTCATAGAAAATAATATTAGGTTATGATTAAAAAAAATTCGAGTTGGGCCCCCCCCCCCCCCTTTTCAAATTCCTGGATACGTCGCTGACATATACCCTTCAAAATTTAAAAAAAGATATTTCTGACAAGGGCTTTTGACGCGGTAAAAATTACAAGGACTTCTCGTGACTTTACTAGATTTTGTGCTACCTCCTCTTTTACGAGACTTTTTAGTAAAAATTATGAGCTTTTTTGTATTTCTACAAGTTTTTTACCATTAAAATTGTAAAGTTACAACTTTTTTGATGCTATAATACTTACAAGGAATTCTCGGGACTTAATTATTTTTTTTTTTTTTTGTAAAATTACCTTGAAAATTTGTACCTTTACGAAAAAAATTGTAAAATTACAAAGAAAAATTTAAATTTCGATCGAAATTTTTTTTTTTAAAACAAGGGAAACTGTCAAATATCGGTAAAATGGGATAACGGCTTTTTATTTCAAATCTCGTATATGTTTTTTGTGTTCCCTACAAATTTTATAATATGTAATTGTTAATTAACAATTTGTTAATTAACATTCAATTTTATAGAAAATTTTTTTTTTGTTCTCTTTTATAATGTAGAACACAGCTGCTTGAAACGTTGAAATTTCATCATAATGAGATATATAATATATGAAAATCGTCATTTTAATTATTATATCCTCTAACTATCGTATTTGGGTATACTCACTTTGTCATGTCGTTTGTAAAGCAATGAAAAATTATATATTATCCAAGATTTACTGGCGATCAAGGCCGCATTAAAGTATGGCGAGGCCCTGGGCACACAAGAATTTGGGGGCGCCCTGGAAAGAAAAAAGTTGCATGACAAGAAAAAAAGTTTGTGTGTTTCTGTTTTAAGAAGTAGGACCTTCAAAAAATAATAAAAAAATTTTATTTTCTACAAAAAAAAAATGGCGTCAGAATCTAATACATTTTCTATGGGCAAAAGGTCTCAGAATCTAAAACTTATTCTTTCGAAAAAAGGTATCAGAATCTGAGACTTTTTCTATTAGAAAAAGTTCTCAGAAACTGGTGCTTTTTATTTAGGAAAAAGGTTTCAGAATCTGAGACTGAGGTCTAAGAATCTGAAAAAGTTCTCAGAAAAAGGTTTAAGAATCTGAGACTTTGCTCATAAGAATCTGAAAATTTTTCTATTGGAAAAAAGGCACAGAATCTGAGATCTTTTCTAAAGCTAAAAGTTCTCAGAATCTGAGACTTTTTCTGTAGAAAACAGAATTTGCGAATTTTTCTATATATTCTGAGACGTTTTCTATAGGAAAAAGGTCTCAGAATCTCAAACTTTTTCTATAGAAAGATCTCAGGGTCTGAGACTTTTTATATAGAAAAAAGGTCTTAGAATCTGAGGCTTTTTCTGTAGGAAAAAGAATAAGAAACTTTTCCTATACGAAAAAGGTCTCAGAATCAAAAACTTTTTATAAAGGAAAAAGGTTTAAAAATCCGAGACTTTTTCTATAGGCAAGAACTATTTTTTATGAGAAAAGGTTCCGAGAATCAGATTTTTTTTTTATAAGAAAAAGTTCTGAATCTTAGACTTTTTGTCTACAAAAAAATGTCTTAAAAGCTGAGCCATTTATATACACTGATAGAAAAACTCTTCATATCCCTAATGAATGGAAATCATTAACGTTGTTTCATTACAACAATGAAATATTTCATATGCTGGATGAAATTTCATACATATTGTGAAAGATTTTCATTAATTTTGACTCATTAGATTTCGTAGTCCATTATAAAATTTCATTAAGTTTTGTTTATAAAATTTCCCGTTTTTTGCGCGCAAAAAACAGCTGATCAGAGCGGCACGAAATAATTTGTGATATTTTTTTTAAATTTTTATACGAAATTTAAAATGATATGTTATTGATAAATTATAAGTATTTATTAAACTCGCGTTGTTTTATATTATTTCGTGGTTCTACTCATAAATTAAAAGTAAATGTTATAGTAAAATTTTGTGTGAGAAAACTGAGTATAAATCTATAGATAAAATAAAAAATTTGGGAATTATTTTTTTAACTTGGTTATTTTGTGATTTTTTCAGACTTTTTTATGAAATTTGAAATAAAAATTGAATTATTAATTAAATTTACTTAATTCGCGCTATTTTATTTATTACATCGAGGTTTTAATCATGTATAACAATTTAAGGTTGGAGTAAAATTTTGTGCGAGAAATCTAAGTGAAACACATTTTTTATTATTTTTAATTCTATAAAAAGAGCTTCACAATTTCATACATATTTTTCATTTTAAAAATAAAAGTAGCCTTTTCCTATGAAAGTATTTCACTTCAAAAATAAAAAGTGTGATTTATTCATAAAGCTGCCCATTCACTTGCAATAAAATTGCTCAACTTAAAAAAAAAAATATTTTACAATATTATTGTCGTTTTACCCTACACAGCAAATAAAATTGCTCAATACTTAAACCCAATATATTGTACAAGATATAAACATAAACATAACATAATAAAAGTTGTACAATATAGACAACACACTGATAAAATATATTGCAGTATTCTTGTTTGTACAATAAATATCAAAAGTGTTTTGATATTCTCCAATATATTGCACAACCGTAAATATTACATACACACAAGCGATATTATTGTACAATTTGAAAAGTTGAACAATAATATTGCAAGTGAATGGGCAGCTTAAGAGTTAAATACTTTTTTCATTAAAGTAATGAAAGATTTTCATAAAATACAATTTATATTTTGTATGAACAATTTTTTTTAATTTAATGAAACTTGTTCTTGCAATTACATTTTATGATACCTATTTCATTAATTCAATGAAACCCTACATAGGTTCCTTTTTAACGTCATTTTTCATAACATTAATGAAGATTTTCATTATTGTTATGTACAAATTTCTATCAGTGTAGGAAGTTGGGTTTGAGAAATTCTTCTATAGAAAAATTCGCAGATTTAGACTTTTTCTATACGCAAAATGTGTTAAAATCTAAAATTCGAAAATTTTAAAATTACTTTTAAAAACAAATTACAAAAATAGTTTTTGCTTTAAAAAAAGCGTTTATGCTTTTAAAAACAACAGTATACTCAAAAGAAAAACTCTGTCAACAAATCTTTAAAACGACTTTCAATTTGATTTAGCAAACTTTCAGCAGATTTTTCTGCTAAAATGAATATGTTTTCTAAAATCTCTGTCATTTAGTTTTATAAAATAACAGAAATTTTACTGCGTTTTTACTGATTCTGTTTGCTGAATTTCAAAATATTTTTAAACACATTTTTAACAGATTATTTTTTAATTATAAAGAAATAGTTTGCTGTCATTATTTTTTAAGAAAATTTTCTACGTTTTTTTTCAAAGTTTTTTTTTCACTTTGAGCCAACACTCAGGGGGTGCCCCCTACTAATGCAATGCATTGTGTTGGTATTAGGAAAATAGGTTATGAGGAGAAGGAAAGAGGGAGTAGTGTTTGTGGACATTGAATTTAAACTTTTCTAAATTGTAGCCTGCTGGGAAGACTTCTGCCGGGAGTTTATTCCACATACGGCTAGCTATTAGACCTGTTCTAGATATTAGACCTGTTCCTAAATACAAGAAAAATTTTTCTAACATGAATGGGTCTAGTTTTGTTATTTGGTATCTAAAAACAAAAAATTCAAAATTTGGAGATAATCTGATAAGGGGAACTCGTGCCGAAAATCGGTTAAACATTTTATAGGGGAAAAAAATATTTTTTCCTTTTTAAAAAAAAAAATGTATTTTAAACTTTTTCAAATAAGTCAAAACGAGTTTTGTATTTGCAATTACAGCGAAGTATTCAGGAATTTTAAAAGGGGGGGGGGGGGCACAACCCAAAAATAATAAACATTGGCGATTAATTTCTAAGTCGAAATTCTTTAGCGAGAGGTCAATTTCCTCTGGTGTTCTTAGCGATATGTTTCGAGCAATGAGTACTGAGAAACTTTTTATATTTCAGCCAATATTTTCCGTTGCCTGTCAGTGCCAAGTCACCAGTGGGGGATACAATTCAGTTATGTCTTTTTATTTCAGTCCAATAAACTTAATTTTTACAAAAATTAAGGACAGAACGATTTGTGCTTTAACTTTATTGATAAACATTGACTAAATCATTGACTAAATTGCCATACAATTCAGTTATGTCTTTTTATTTCAGTCCAATAAACTTAATTTTTACAAAAATTAAGGACAGAACGATTTATGCTTTAACTTTATTGATAAACATTGACTAAATCATTGACTAAATTGCCATAGTCTTTGAATTTAATTAAGTCCCATATTAATATTTCTTGGTGCGTAGCCAACAGGTGGAAAAACTGATACATTTTCTTATCATTATAGTGAATAACATAAAAAACAAGTAAAAAAGTTAAATTCGGCCTTGCCGAATGTAGTGATACCCTCCACAATTTCAAAAAGATTATTGCAAACAACTTAATTTAAAAGGAAATTACTTCTGAAAAAAAAAAAAAAAATTTAAAAAAAAATTTCCGCGAAAAAAAATTTTGGTAAAAAAAAAATCCGCGATTTTTTTCTTTTTTTGTCAAAAAATATGTTCGTACTTGTTTAAATACCATTTGGTGTTCAATTATGTTAACATATGTCAACCAGAAGCCGAATTAAAGCATTTTGTATTTTTAGGTTATGTTGAATGTACTGAAATTTTTGAGGTGTGCTTACATTTTCGTTCATAACTTTTAAACCGCTGAACCGATATCGCTCAAATGCAATACCAAACTCCTCGGGAGAACTTCCAATATATATGTTAAGTTTCAGTCATCTCTGTGCAATATTTTGTCCGCGAGAGCATTTTCCACAGACAGACAGACGGACAGACGGACATCGCTAGAATGTCTTAAAATCAATCGGGCATCATGAATATATATACTTTATGGGGTCCCAGACCGATATTTCGATGAGTTACAAACGGAATGACAAACTTATATATACCCTATATCACTAAGTGGAGGGTATAAAAAATAACAATACTGACATATATATTGCTCTGAGATAAGAAAATTTTTTTTTTGACAAGACTTTACCATTACTAAGTGAAAAAATAAACAAGTGACTAAAAAAAAGTTACTCAGTATTTAAAAAGTATTTCAAAAGAATAGTTATATACCTTGATAAGTTAAATTATAATAAATAAAAAAATAAATATGGGTAAGAGCAGAAAAAAAGTGAAATTCAGTTAAAAATTTTTTTAGATTATTTTTTTTTAACAAATAATTTTCCATCTTAAAGATCACAAATGGATTCCTTGTGCTAACGGTGCTGTACCTTCACTAGCTGTTGTTGCTGGTCATGATTCCGATGGCGATGCCATTTATATTGGTCGTGCCGATCACGGTGGCGATAGATTACCCGCTAAAGTTATACCAGCTAAAGGCAAAGCCTACGTGTCATTTAGTGGTCAAGAAATTGAAGTTGATGTTTATGAAGTTTTAAGTGGTTTACGTTATCAATGGATTCCCGCTGCCAACGGTGATGTACCTCCCGCTGCTGTCAAAGTAGGTCGTGCTGTTGATGGTGACTTTTTATACGCTGGTCGTGGTCGTTACCAAGGTAGTTTGACGGTGGGCAAAGTTCATCCCTCACATGGTTGCCTGTATATACCCTATGGCGAAGAAGAGGTAAAACTTACCGAATACGAAGTATTAACCCAACCCGATCAATGGATTTCTGCTTCTGCTGATTCCGTACCTGAAGATGCTTTAGAAGGTGGCCGGGACTCAGATGGTGATATTATCTATGTTGGTCGTGTTTTCAAAGATGGTGATCTTATGCCTGCTAAAGTTATTCCCGCCAAAGGTGGTGCTTATGTTTGTTGGGGTGGTGAAGAACAAAAGGTAGAAAATTTCCAAGTTTTAGCTGGTGCCGGTTTTATGTGGGCTAGAGCTGAAAATGGTAACATCATACCAGGCGCTGTACCAGCTGGTAGCACCACAGATGGTGAAACTTTATATATTGGACGCAGCGAGCATGCCGGTAGTTTAAGTATTGGTAAAATTCATCCTTCTCATGGTTGTTTGTATATACCTTTTGGTGGCGATGAAATTAAAGTTGAATCATATGAAGTACTTGTAAGAGTTTAATTAAATTAATAAAATACTTTTTTTAAAAATAATTAAAATATTAGTTTAAATTTTCAACAATTCACTAAATTCAAAATAAAATTTTTAACGAAATTGTTGTATTTGTTCCTCTTTCAGTACTCGTTTATTGTTGTTGTTGCTTGGTAGTTGTTGCTATCAAATAGCAAAGTGTAAATGTTTAGAAATCCAAGAAAATTTAGAAACAGCCCAGCAAAACTTAGATTACCAAATAAGGTATAAAATAAGGTATATGATCTCTTATTTTATACATTGCAGCATTGATGATTTTAACAGGCGATGAGACTCAAAGTAATGCATCCACATTATCACATAGAATACCAGTAAGGTATAAAATAAGTCATAAATTTATAACGAAGAATACCAGTAAGGTGTAAAATATATGATATTTTATAGGTTACGAGTAAGGTATATAATATAGCATACCACAACGTAATATATAAGGTGTTACGAGTAGTGAAAAAGTAATTTTGTATTAAATTTACTCACGTGATTGTAAGTGAGTGTAAGTAGATATAATATGCTAGTGAGTGTGTGTCGTTAGAAATTTCTTGTCGTGAGCCCATCTCTAGTTTAAACTTATGCATTTTTTTATAAAATAATTATTTTTTATGTTATTGTAATGCATTATGCATTTAATTCTAAATAATGCATTATTTCAAACTTTTAAATAACACATAATGTAACCAAATATAAATCATCCATGATACAATGTTTAGAAATAATAAATATGAAATACATTTTTCCAATAATCATGCATTACGTAGCAAATTATTAGTAATGCATTATTTTTCACTTTAAAATAATACGTTGTGGAACAAATGTTTGGTAAGACATCCTAAAATAATGCTACAAATAAGGTATATACATTACCTGGTAATGTGTTATATAATCACTACTCATTACCAAAGTTTTGCTGGGAGTCATGTAAATTCCGAAAATTGTATGTAAAATTTAGAAAATTATCTGGAAAATTTAAAAAAAAAATTCAAATTCAAAATTTTTATTAAAGAATAAAAATAGTTTTATTCGGCCTTAAAAAATATTATATTTTGAGTAGAGTTAATCTAGCTGAGGACATTTTTCTTAATTAATTACACAGTGATACAAAATCGAACTTTCGGAATCGGAATGGGATGAAACCAAAAGCAAATGAAAGCTGACGTTTTCCATAACAAACCCCTCAAGGCCTTTTTTTTAAGTCAGAGCTAGATTTTATTTTACACGCATTTAAAGTTGGTGATTTTAAAGCATTTAAAGTTTTTGTGTACTAAACATGTCCTACTTTAAAGGGCCCTGGTGGTGCCCTTTTTGAACATGTAGGGTCCAGTTTCCAAACTTAAGCTCAAAATTACTTCAGCTATGACTGGTATGAATTTTGCTGCAATCGGTCCAGTACCTATTTACTGAATAGCCAAATTATTTAAATAAACCACTGTACACCGTTGCGTATGATTGTTATTTAAAGGCAATTACAATATTAATCATTCGCCACTAATACAGTTTTCAAGCATTTATTATTATAATTATAATAAAAGTGCACTAACTTCAAATGCATGTAAAAAAAAATCTAGCTCTGAACTAGAAAAAAGCCTTGAGGGATTTGTTATGGAATATGTCAACTTTCATTTGCTTTTGGTTTCATCCCATTCCGATTTTGGGTGTTGCACTGTGTTATTAACCATGATATTCTCATTAAATAATTTTCAATAATTTTTTTTCTGTTTAAAATTTATTTACGCTGGTCGTTTTTTGCACGACTTAACCGACACGTGTTTCGACTCGTCAAGATCTTGTCAAGACTATTAAGCAAAATATAACAACCCTGTACTACAAGTAGCATAAGGAATTTAAATGACAATCGTTAGTGTCCAAAACAAAAATATTAATATATATTCTGCTTTTCACTCATTCAGCATTCGAAGAAGAACAATTAAGAATATCTTCTCGTAGTTTGACACGATTACCTAACAACCAGCAAAAACTATTTAAACAGATATGCATATGAAAACTTTTTGCGATTCTTAAAATTTTTTCACCAGACAATTTTAAAAATTCCAAGACATTTTTTCTAAAAAAAATTCTCAGACTATGACCATTTTTCGTACAGAAAATTGTCAGATTTTGAGACATTTCCGTATAGAAAAACTCTCAAATCCTTAAACAATTATTGTAAAGAAAAAAATCCTCAACTGAAAAAAATGTACTAAAAAATGAGAAAAAACAAATGTAACATTTGTATGATATATTATGTTCATAGACCTGCGCTGGGACCAAGGGGGTTAGAAAATTCGATTTTTTTCAGGCCGCCCCCTTTTAGGGGCGTGGTTATAGAAATTAATTAAAAATAACGACAAAATTTTGTTATTTAAGCGTAAATATCATAAACAAATAATTTGTAAACATATATAGCGGGGATAGAGGTGTCCCCCACCAACTCCGCCGAACCCCCCACCAAAAAAAAAGGACGCCCCTGCGATTTATTTTTTTATTTTAAACGTGTTGGAGGGTATAAAAGATTCGGCACATCCGAATTTAATACTCTTACTTGTTTCTATTTGTTTTTTCTATGGGAGGTGGGCGTAAAAGGTGGGCGGATCAGGTATAGATTTTCAGGAGCCCATTCTACAATTATAATATTTATTTTTAGTGAAAATTGAGTTGATGCATTAAAAATCAAGGGAGTTATGCCACTTTTTAAATACAAGTTGTATGGGAAGTGGGCATAAAAGTGGGCGGATATTTTTCAAATTTCACACAAATGATTCTGAGTGTTTAAAAATGATATGTGCCGAAAATCAATGCCGTAGGTAAAAATTTAATTTTTACTTTGTATGGGAGGTGGGCGTAAAAGTGGGCGGATCATTTTGATTTTTGCATTTTTTTCTTGATTCAAACAAAAAATGCCTATGTGCCAAGTTTCATTGTCCTGCGACAACTTCTTCTATTTTTAGCCGCTCGTTCTATGAACATCAACCAATGTGCGCCGCCTATTTTGAGCCGTTCGTCCTGATTTACTGGTTCAGACGTGTTCCTTAAGAATCGTCATAGTTTTTGTTCCATAACTTTTGTCCGTTTCGGTCTACCTTGCTTAGTTTTTGAGATACTTCAATAAAGGAGACCACTGGGGTCTTTCAAACTATTATTCGAAGAGCTTTTGGGTATTTGGCGGTCTTGTTTTACGTATTAAGAGCTACAAAAATGTCTGCGAAATTTGTACTCTTGCCAAAACTATTGAATATGATAATGTTTTGCTGTATAAATAAAAAAATAAAAAAATATTGATGAAAAAAATTATTGATGAACAGGTAGAAAAGTTAAATTCGACTTCGCCGAATCTATGAATACCCTCCACAATGACCTTTTTAGTGATATTAAATTTTCTAACGTGAAAAAAATAACATTTTTGATTAGAAATATTTTATTTTGTATAAAACAACTTATTTTTAGTAATTTTTGAAAAAAAAAAAATTACAAATTTTATTTAAGTGTAAAATCGAGTGTATTTTTTTTTTTTAGTGTAAAAATATTTTTGAGTGACAAAAATACGTTGTTAAATATTTTTGTGACTTACCAATGTTTTTAAAACATGTTTAACGTGTTTTCAACACGTGAATTTAAGTGAAACTAATCTGAAATTCACGGATTTGCTAATAACATTAGAACAACTGGACCGATTTGGCTGAAATTCAATGCGAACCAGGCCAGGGGAACGAAACAAATATATATGCTAAGCTCCAGCATCCTCAGAATTGTGTTTCGAAAGCCCTTGCCGAAATTCAGTCTTTTGTCCATAACTTATGAACCACTGGACCAATTACGCTGGATTGGAATACCAACTTGACCAGGCAGACAGACGGACGGACGGGCATCGCTAGATCGTCTTAAAATCGATCGAGCATCATGAATATATATACTTTATGGGGTCCTAGACCAATATTTCGAGGTGTTTCAAATGGAGTGACAAAATTATATATACCCTAGAGTGGAGAGTTTTAAAAAAAAAATATTGATGAAAACTAAAAATATTGATGAAAAAAAATATTGAAAACAAAAATATTGATGAAAAAAAATATTGATGAAAACAGAAAATATTGATGAAAAAAAATATTGACGAAAAAAAATATTTATGAAAAAAAATATCGATAAAAAAATAATGATGAAAAATAAATATTGATAAAAAAGTATAGATAATGCTACGTTTTATTCAACAGCTGGTGAATATTTTTTTATTCACTATGAGGTGAATTATTATCCAAGTTACAAACCCAAGTTACTAAAATTTTTGGTTTCAAGAAAATGAAAACAGTAATTCTTTTTTACTTTTTTGTTAATAGTTAGCTTATATAGTCAAACTGAGGTGGGACGCCATGGCGTCCTGCAACTTTTTTAAAATTAAAATTAAACACCTTAAAACATTATCATATTAAAATGCTTTTGAAGTTTTTGTTGTGTTAGCAATATTTGCCGAGATATGAGCATTTCTAAATTTTCGGGAATGCCACCTTTTTACCAATGTGTCCAAAGTTAGGACATGGTAATTTAAAGAACCAAAAATGGCCTCCATTTTGCTCTATCTCAATTAGTTTTCGAGATATCTCCATTTAAAAAAAAAAAAAAAATTCCCCAAGAGATCAAAGTTTACTAAAATAGTAGAAAAGACTTCCTCAAATCTAAGAAGATGAGCTTTTTTTGGTAAAAAATTACGTTCTTAAAAAAAACAGAGGAAAATGTCTTAAAAATAATTTTTTTTTCATAAATTTAGGGAAAATTTCTTTGGCGGTAAGAATTACTTCCATGTATTAGGGAATTCCATTTAAGGCAAATAATGGATTTTTTAACAGTAGGTGAACTAAAATTTGTTCCCAACACTTAAGAAAATTTCCCAACTTTTAGTTAAATTTAACTAAATTGTGGGAAAATTTATAACCTATTTGGAAGAAAATTTTTCAAAAGTTTAAGTTAAGTCTGAAGGTTATAAGAAAAGTTTAAAAATTCAAACACATTTTTCATACAGTTTTAGGCAAAGCGGTTCATAAGGGTTTGAATACTTCCCTTGTAAGGCATTTTTGAACAGAAACGTTAAAAATTTCAAAGACACTTTTGGTATAGAAAGGTTCTAAGGTTCGTGCAGAAAATTTTTCAGAATCTCAGACATTTTTCGTGTAGAAAAATTCTCAGTCTGTATGTTCAAATGGGCAAAATCCTTTCAAAAGATTTCTTTTAGTGTAGTTTTTAACCCAACTAATTTGTAAAGCTTTATACTTGGTACAAAATCTCTTTGTTGGCAATTTTAATTCAACCTTTTTTTCAATTCTCCCAACATATTTTTTTATTTTATTATTGCTGTTTGTGTGCAAATAAATTGTGGAAAAATCATTGAGTGATGCAATGTGTATGTGTGAAATCAAATATTTTTAACAATGCACTCACTCTGCAATTTAAAAATATATATAAAATCTACCATATAGTTTTGCAGATCAAAGAGGGTATGTATGTATTTTGGAAACACGGAGCATAAAAAAAAAATGTTAATAAAATTAATGTCATTGTTAATGCAATTAAACACGTAATTAAAACTTAGCATACATTGGATTTTGTCAATACAACAATAGCTTTTGTAACTTTTGAAAAAACATATTAACTTACTTGTTTTTCAATTAATTTCATTATTACCTTAACAATAAAAGAAATTGAGAAGCTTATTTGTTGCTTGATTAAATGAGTTTATTAATTGTCTGTATTAACAATGTGCATTAGTGTGATTTTCAATAATGATTATAAATTATAATTTATAATTGATGCGTTTAGTTAAAAATAAAACTGGATTTTCAAATTCTGATTAATTTTTATTAAAAAATAAAAATTATTTTATTCGACCTTTAAAATATTATATTTTGAGGATGTTTATTCTGGCTCGAGGTCATTATTTTTATACCCTCCACTTAGTGATAGAGGGTATATATAAGTTTGTCATTCCGTTTGTAACTCATCGAAATATCGGTCTGGGACCCCATAAAGTATATATATTCATGATGCCCGATCGATTTTAAGACATTCTAGCGATGTCCGTCTGTCCGTCTGTCTGTCTGTGGAAAATGCTCTCGCGGACAAAATATTGCACAGAGATGACTGAAACTTAACATATATATTGGAAGTTCTCCCAAGAAGTTTGGTATTGCACTTGAGCGATATCGGCTCAGCGGTTCAAAAGTTATGAACGAAACTGTAAGCACACATCAAAAATTTCAGTACATTCAACATAACCTAAAAATACAAAATGCTTTAATTCGGCTTCTGGTTGACATATGTTAACATAATTGAACAACAAATGGTATTTAAACAAGTACGAACATATTTTTTGACAGAAAAAGAAAAAAATCGCGGATTTTTTTTTTACCAAAATTTTTTTTCGCGGAATTTTTTTTTTTTTTCAAAAGTAATTTCCTTTTAAATAAAGTTGTTTGCAATAATCTTTTTGAAATTGTGGAGGGTATCACTACATTCGGCAAGGCCGAATTAAACTTTTTTACTTGTTTTTACTAATTAAAATCATGATATTCTCATAGAATAATTTTCAAGAAAATTATTTTTCCTTTTTTAAATTTATTTATGTTGGTCATTTTTGCAAGACTTAATCGACACGTGTTTCGGAATTTGTCAGATTCCATTGTCAAGATTATTTATCAAAAATAGAAACAATTTACTACAAAGTAGCAAACGAGTCTAATGACAAATCGTTTGCGCACAAACTAAAATATTAATGCATATTCGCCTCTATCCTATTTTTGTTACATTAACAATATACATTATTGATACAATTAAAAGCGTTGTTGAGATAGTACTTATTTCAATTTTAACAATTTGTTTAGTTTCTTTTTACAATATTTTTTCAGAGAATTGAATGAATTTAAGAAAATAGAAAACTCAACACCTTCCTCGTGTAACGACCCTTCCACCTTGTGAGGGCAACCTCACACTCGTTGCGATAAATTTTAACAAATAAGATTTTTTATGATGTTTCCCTTAAATTTTTACAGTTTTATTCCCACTCATACCCACAAAAGTGGGTTTGGATATACTCTATTTTAAGCAATACCTCCCTAATGTTCACACATTTTTAAATTTCTGTTTTAAAAATACAAATCGACTTTAAATAACAATTTCGGTGAATTTTTTTAAATATTTATGCAACAATTTATATTGCAATAACACTATTTAAAAAAAAAAAAAAACTTTTATTTGAAACATTTTTCTATTTCTTTTTTTTTTTTTGGTTTAGCTGTTGTTGAAATTCTCTATACGTATGAATCAGACAATATGAGTTCAAATAATAAAATTGAATACCCCCAAAACGGCAATCAGTGATTGCAACAAATCACTTCCTAAAATTTTAAACAACTCAGTTTATATTCAGTTTTTGTGTGTTTAAGTGTGAAAAATGGCAACCCCATGTTATTTGTGCAAAACTAACTAACATTATTCAAGTGAATTATGCAAAATTTATTTGGAGTTAGAAGAGGAATTGGTTTATCATGTATTTGACGGGTGGTTTAAACAAAAAAAATATTATCTTTCACTGTTGTTTTTTGGTATATTATAAGGGTGGCTCTTAATTTAACAATTATAAATTATTGGTGGGGTAACTGGGGAAAATTTTAAAACATTTGTTTTTGTTGTTTTGTTATCAAAAAAGTTATGAAAAATTTATATTTTTTAGAGTGCAAACTTTGGAGTATCTAAAAATGTATGCCACCTTAATGTTCATGTTCAAATCGTATACAGTGCATATATGCATGCGTTTTTGTCTTTAGGGAAATTATTGTGACAAAATGAAAAATAACAATCAGCAGTGATTCCGTTTCAATATGTTCAGGAATAGCTTGCCCTGCAATAAGAAGATTCTTTGGAATCGTAAACTTCTTAACAATTAAAAAAAAAAATAAAAATTTTCTTTAAAATAGTTTATAAATTTTTCCAGTTAGTTAAATTTAACTAAAAGTTGGGAAATTTTCTTATTTGTTAGGTTTTGAGGATGTTTATTCTGGCTCGAGGTCATTATTTTCTTTACTAATTAAAACCATGATATTCTCATAGCATAATTTTCAAGAAAATTATTTTTTTGTTTTAAATTTATTTAGTTGGTCATTTTTGCAAGACTTAATCGACACGTGTTTCGGAATCTGTCAAGATTCCATTGTCAAGATTATTTAGCAAAAATAGAAACGATTTACTACAAAGTAGCAAACGAGTCTAATGAAAAATCGTCCCATGCACTCAAAAAAAAAAGTGAAGTAAAATCTGGGGAAATTTCCTAAATTTTGAGAAAAAGAGGGAATGATTTGGCTCCAAAGATTTTTTTCTTGGTTTTAGTTCAAAAATTTTCCCAAAAATAAGGAAAACAAAGTTATTTAATTTTAAGCCAATTTTAACTAGAAAATGGGAAAAATTATACTTCACATTTTAGAAATAGATTGGGTCTAGACCCCGGACCCATGGGTCCGGACCCCATTTAACTCGAGACCCCGTTTGGTCCTTTAAGTTTCCCCATAGATTTTGAACCAAAACTTGTGTCCGTTTCGCTCTAACTTGCTTAGTTTTTGAGATACGGTAATAAGGGGCCTGATAGGGTCTTGAGAATCTTAAAAACTGGATAACTCAAAAACTATTAATCGGAGGGCTTTTGGGTATTTTGCGCAAGTGTTGTACGAGTCAAGAGCTACAAAAATGCAGTTGGACCTTTTCTCGTGTTGGCAGTATTTTCCGAGATATGTGCATATATAAAATCTCGGGAATTTCAAATTTTAGATCTAAAATTAGGGTCTCGACAGATATGCAGAGCTAGGCTTTTCCATATTTTTCTTTATAGTCTTTCTTTTGAAAATTTCATCCGTTTCGCTCTATCTCGCTTAGTTTTCGAGATATCGCCATTTTGAATTTTTAACTAAATTCTAAGAAGTTATTTACTAAATATTCAGAAGTCATTAACTAAATTCTAAGAAGTACACTTCCTCAATTCAAAGAAGTGAAATACGATGATGTTTTTTTTAGTAAATTTTAACTAAACTTGAACTAAATTGTTATAATGGTTCAAGCTGAAAAAATGCAGAAGAAAAATTGAATTTCTAAAAATTATAGACATTTCTGGTATTTCCCATACCGGTTTCAAACACCCCAGTTAGTGTCATCATCAGTAGGATTTTAAATGTCGGTTTGTCTTGTTAATGAAAACTGTTAAATTGTTTTTTAAGAAATATGTCTTAAAAATAAAGATACGTTTCTTAGATTTCTGAAATAATTTCTTTGGCAGTAAGAATTTTTTTCCTAATATTAAAAAAATCCATTTAAAGAAAACTATGAACTAATTATAAGTAAATGAACTTAAATTTTTTCCTCATAGTTGAGAAAATTTCTCATTTTGAAGTTAAATTTAACTAAATTTTAGGAAAATTCATGATAAATTTTCAAACATATTTTTTCCTTAATTTTAGTTATGTCTTTTTTTTCAGTGTGAACCACCCCGATTTTCTAAGATATTATGCTAAATGTCAATGAGACAATCTAGGTCATCCAAAAATTTTTGCTCGAAATGCTTAAGGCGGTTTCTAATCAGACCCAGACATTCACATATCAAGTGTTTCACTGGCTCGTCCTCCACTCCCCCAGAACTTCTACAATAGTTCCTAACAGAAATTCCCATACGCACGGCCATTTGGCCAACCATTCAGTGTCCTGTAGCTACTCCCACTAATAGCCTAACCGTCCGTTTTCCAAAAGCAAGGAGACTTTTTGTCCTCTTAGGATTTGGCAGTGGCCACAAAGTTCGCGATATCCTGCACGTAGTCGGTGATATCCAGCTATCCTTTATTTTATTCTCAGATATCCTATCAATTTCGTTCATCAATTCCGCTACAGGAACCGAGATCAAGGTTCTACACGTTCCCTCACCGATTCTGTGCCAAAACTCGCTCCTTTGATTAACTTGACTGATTCGACGAAGGACTTGTATACAATTCCCAACGATTCCCGACTTTATAGTGTTTGATTATAAGGCCTTCAGAGCTGCAAGACAATCCACGAAGAACACGAAGAATGGCGCAAGGACGAAAGTCTTTTGTTATAATCATCTGCACGGCTTTATCAGTCGCAAGTGCCTTAGCCTGGAAAACACTACACTTATTCGGAAGTCTCAATGAGGCATTCAGAGTGCACTCCCGAACCCGTACCCATCTCCATCTTTGATCCGTCCGTAAAGATTGGGATCGCATTCTCTGTTATAAAATAGTTTTCCGCCCAGTCGTCCCTAGTTGGTTCATCTGTGGTGATCTATAGTCGGTTCTCTGTCCCAGTAACGTTCCGCCCACCGTACTTAATATGGTCGAGTGTCCCCAAGAGCGTTGCTTAAGCATTTGATTAATCAACATTCAAAAACCAATTTGCAGCCCATTAAGATCTTTTTGAACTCAACCAATAAGTATTAAATAACATGATTTCTTTTTTGGAAACTACATCTGCATGGTCAAAAGAATTTTGTTAAGTGTCCAATGCGTATGTAGTTGTCAAGTTTTGGCAACACGTTGCTTCGATATTTCAGGTTAGAAAGAAAGCTGTAAAAAAAAGAGACCAGAAAAAAGTTTACAAATTACTCAAACCCCAATCCAGTGACATCCTGGTATTTAAGTATGACAATAGTTTGGAAACACAAATGTTTATAAGAGGGTCGATTGGAAAGGAACTGAAATAATGTATTGATTGATTATAACAGTCACAAAAATTTATTATAAAAAAAAGTTAAAGATTCACCTACAGGTATTTTCGATGGCACACCCTGATCTATATCATGATTCAATTACATAAGGCGAAATGCTCCGAGTTGAATATTTTTTAAATATCTTATAGAGCAGGGATGTTTTTTCTTTAGCAACCCAGGATGGCATTTAGAGTTGAGATAGTCGTGTATGTGACTTTTGACTCACACGCACTTACGCTCACGACAGGAATTTTACAAACACTCACTCACTCACACTCACTCACGAGCTTTTTTATTATACTCACACTCACACGTGAGTAAATTAAAGACAACCCACAATCACATGCACTCATACGTGCTTCACTGACGTTGACTCACATTTACAAAACTATTATTTATACAAAAATAAATAAAATTTAAAAAAATCTATCAAAATTCTGAGCAAAATTTTAAGTTTTGGCAAATTTTCCAAAATATTCTTGCATTTTTAAATATAAAGAGAAAAAAAATCACAAACACTAACTCAAGCAAATATCTTACTCACGCAAACTCACTCACGGAATTTTTTTTTTAACACTCACACTCACTCACTCATTCACTCACGATCACGTGAGTAAAATAAAGTTCAGTCAAACTCACGCGTGATCACGTGCTCATGTGCCAATCTCTAGTTTATAGGGTCCGTGTACTGTGCAAAAAAAAAAACAGCTTCACTTATAAATGTGACCACCTTTATAAATGTACTTCCAACCATCATTCCTGGTACATTAATATGGAAAACTTCATTGAAGTGTTTTAACCATAAGAGACCAGTTGGGGAAAACACAAAAACTTTTTTCCCATACATGCATACAGCACACACAAATTAGCCGATGATGTGATTTTACTAATGCAAAAAAGCACATAACAATTTCAACTATTTTCAAAGCAAAACGAAAAAGTTATAGATAAAAAAGCTAAAAAGTATATACAACTATAAGGTGTTAAATTTACGGTTGTGTCATATTGAAGTACTACTACACCAGTTCCAAGTACATAAATTTACATACCGAAAAAAGATTTACTATGCCACTTTTTAATGGTACTTTTAACTTCAAACTTTGAATGTAGGGTCGTCCTGCAGAAAAAAACATTCTGAAAAACGTAATTTTAAAAATTTCGACTCTTGGGGATACAAAAAGGGGCAAAATTGTGGACTTTGGTACTTTTTCTGTCTGTGGTCATAAAAACTTGAAATTTAAAACAAAAGACCCTAAATGGTTCCAGAAACTTGAAATTTGGAATGTTGGATATTTCCAGTCGAAACGTTTTAGAAAAGTTTAATTCGAAGATGGTAAAAAAGTTTAATTTGGTCACCTGAAATTATGGTCATAAAAAAGTTTACTTTGGTACTTTTTCGATCACTCAAACATTTTTTTTCACTCAAAATTGAATCATACTACGTATGATTAAGTAATGTCAGGCTTCAATCATATTAA
Source organism: Pegoplata infirma (assembly GCA_963921195.1). Lineage (NCBI taxonomy): Eukaryota > Metazoa > Arthropoda > Insecta > Diptera > Anthomyiidae > Pegoplata > Pegoplata infirma. The sequence goes on along the minus strand of OY992540.1, from coordinate 42,108,537 downwards.
AAATTTAAAAATTCCATTCAAAATTTAGAAATAGTGTTTTATGAAGTAGTTTGCCATACAGAAATTGTAATTTATGTACTTGTACTTAATGTTCAAACTCACATACGTACATAGATATATGTGACTCTTATGAAAGAGTTTAAGTAAATACATCTACAAAAATTGTATTTGACATATAAGTGTTAGCTTCAATTTACCTTAACACTTTTTTTGGGCCATAAAATGATGATACGAGCAGTAAAAAGGAAATGAGAAAAATGTCCGTTTATTCAAAGTTGTTTAATGAATTTTTCCTACTTCCATTTTTTGCTGAAAATTTCGATGTAGTTAGTTGTTTGTTTTGTTAACAAAGTATCAAACTTAAAATAAATTAAAAAGTTTTCTTACAATAACCATCTATTAAGCAAACAACAACAAAAATAATTGGGTGAGGTAAAATGTGTAATCAAGGGCCTTCAAAGAAAATACTGCTATTCTTAACAAATATCGGCTAAAATTGGATTTAAAGATTTCTTAGTAGTTTTCTATATGAAAAATATCACAGAACTTCAGAGTTTATCGGACCCCGTTGGGGGTGGACCCATGGATTTTAATCCAAAATGTTTATCCATTTCACTCTACCTGCTTAGTTTTTCAGATACATGAATTTATGGGCCCAATAGGGTCTTGAGAAACTTAATAACTGAATAACTTAAAAACCATTTATTTCTTTGGTGATCGTGTTCCATGAGTCAGGACTTCTACACATTAGTAGAGGACCAGCGAAAACATGCGGATTTGTGGAATATTTTTTTTTTAAATGTCTTTAAACTAATGGCCTAATTTTGTAAAACGGAACGCGCCGCGTTGTCAAAATTTCACTACAATTTGTTGTTGTAATAAAAACAAATAACACAGAAATTTTGAACGCGGCGCGTTGCCTTTTACAAAATTAAGGGGTAAACCTCATATTATCGCCGGCACTCTCCACATGTGTGAACTCCAATGTGTTTCAAATTTGAATCTTAAAAATTGAGCGTTGCCGAAAATTTAAAAATGAAGGAATTAAATTACTCTCCACTTTTAGGTTATTTTGAATGTACATAAAATTTTCGAGCAGTTCTTACATATCCGTTAACTTTTGAACCGCTAAACTGATATCGCTTAAACACAACTCCAAACTGCTAGAAACAGACCGCTATTTCGATTAGTTTCAAACCAAATAACGTTCCTAGAGAGATGCGTTTTAAGACCGACCCCCATTTATTTTTACACCCAAACATATTTTCTAAACGAATCTACTCCCAATCTCCTCTACCTAAAGGCGCTCGCATACAAAATGACATGTTTATGATATTTGCTCTTAAAGCTCTAACTGTCCCATGCACGAAAGTTTAGGTTTTGTAAAAACGGTGACAAAATCGGGTAACGGCATTTAATTTATTTTTATTTAGAACTTTAAAAATCATTGACCCGAAAATCCTAGCTGATCCTGTTTTTAAGTTATTGCTAAAAATTTACACAGTTCGACAACAAAAACCATTTAGTGAAATATTCAACTGCTTCTTATAGATTTTGATTTCCTGATTCCAAATCTGCCATCGTTGCTTCCAAAAAGTTGGACTTGATTTTACATAAAGTGGACCTTCGGATTCCAAAACTGCAATCCAAATTTTTCTAGCATGTTCCGTTTTCGCGATATTCGCGTTCGAGATCGTCCGTCTGTAGTTAACACGACGCAGTATAGTGGCCTTTTTTCTTCAACTTTTGATTTTCCCAAGTGTCCGAGAAAATTTTTATTCTAGTGGACCAAAAAAAATTGTGGTACAAACTTGAAGTCAGTCGGATTAAATTAATCCGTGGCGGCCGGCGATCAAAGTTTTAGATTTTAAAAAAATCTAAAAAAAATAAAAAAACTATGTCATACTTATTAATTTTAATGCGCTGAACACGAATATCAAAAAAAATTAAAATCGGTTAAACGGTTTTCGAGATATCGCTATTTGAAATTTATCAAAAATGGCGGTTTTTATCCTACGTTCAAGATTAAAAAAAAAAAATTTTAAAATTTCTTTTCCTTAACCCGTTTATAGAGCTTGAGACAATCATTTATTTAAACCTAACTTGGGCCAAATCCGATCATTTTAACCCGTTGCGCCCTTCGAGCAAAGTTTTGCTTTTTTACCTAATTTTCACCTAAAACTCTAAGCTTTGATCGAAGAGCGCCATGGGTTAAAATAGTCTGATTTGGCTCAAATTAAGTTTAAATGATATTTTGTCTCCAGCTCTATAAAATAGTTAACGGAAACAAAAGTTTGAGACTTTTTAAACAATTTCTTTAACGTAGGAAAAAACCGCCAGTTTTCGAAATTTTTGCCAAATTTAAAATAACGATTACTCGAAAACCGCTCGAGCGATTTTGATATTCGTAGTCAGCATTGATATTCGTAGTCAGCATGCCAAAATTGATAAAAATTGAGTCTAATTAGCGATGTCCGTCCGTCCGTATGTCTGTCCAGATCGGTGTAAACACCATACCGGTCGCTATTATCAATCGATTTGGTTTAAATTTGAAACTTTAGCTTCGTTTGGTTAAATGACGAAGCCGAAAATCTCTCAAAATTCATGAAAATCGGAAATGTTGTGGTAAAATTTTGTTTGTTAAACGTATTCTTTGGTAACCTTATCACCATTTCTGGACTCAGGCCCATATAAAAATTTCGTCCGATATTTAGATAAATCGGTCTATGTAAACAAAAAGGAGCCTTTTACACTAAATGTCATTTGTGTGTGTTTTTACCCTTATTTGAGATCTAACAAGAAATAGATCCAATCGGATCCATGTTTTGACTTGAGACCATAATAAATCCAAAACTTTGATCGCCGGGCGCCACGGGTTAATTTAATCCGATTGACCTCAAATTTGTACCACATAAGTTTTAGTCCTAGGAGAATAAAAATTTGCCCTGACGTTCAAAATCGGAAGAAAAACTTTTTAGCCATACAACAAATCGCCAGTCAAACGATGCAGTCCGAAGTAAAAAAGCTACTGAAGTTTTGCGCAAATATATCTTATGGCCCTAGGTTAAGTTTGAAAATGGCAAAATCGGACCTGGAAAAAAAGTTCCCCACTAAAGAACTAAATCAACCTTTGAAAAACGAAAATTTTTTATATGTTCTTTTGTGATTTTTTGTTAAACAAATAAAACATTTTTAGGTTCGACAAAGTTCAAAGTGCTGCATTTGGATCCAGGGGATTAGAAAAAATTGTTTTTTCGGCCCGCCCCTTTTGAAGGCGTGTATAAAAATTATTAAAATATTGACAAAATTGTAATACTAAAGTACATATACCGCGAAGGGAAAGTTTTCCTCTAACTCAATGAAAACAAATTGCACAGTTATTTAGCGATGTCCATCTGTTGAAATGGTGATCACGGCCAAAGTATTAAATAGATATCGCTAAGACTTAGCACAATGACTTGTTGTAGTCATAAGAAGTTTGGTATTTCATTTAAGGAGCCAATGGCTCGAGATGTGTATGAACTAAATTACAATAGTTATTTTTTTAATTTTCTAGCTAAAATTGTCAAAAAAATAAATCCGGCTCAAAAATTAGGGAAATTTGGAAATTTGAAAAATATCGATTTTAAGCCACACTAAAAAAAAAAAAACCCTTTTCAATTTACTAGAAAATGTCTCGCAATCCTATTTTACCAATATTTGACAGTTTTCCTTGTTTTTTAACAAATAATTTTCGACCGAAATTTACATTTCTTTTTGTTACTTTACAGTTTTTCTTGTTTAACAAAAAAAATCTAGTAAATTTATGAGAATTTCTTGTAAACTTTATATCGTCAAAAAAGTTGTTTAAAATTTTATTGGTAAAAATCTTGTAAAATTACAAAAAAGTTCGTAATTTTTACTAGAAATTCTCGTAGAATAGGAGGTAGCAAAAAATCTCGTGGGTGCTGTGGCTTAGTGGTTAGCGCGTTGGACTACTAGCCAGCAAGCCTGGGTTCGATTCTCAGCTCAGGCAGAATAACATTTTTTTCAGATATTTATTAGTTTCTATTTATAACTAATATCTATCGCAGCACCCTCCTTCGTTGATAAATAGCACTAAAAACGTCAACGAAGTAAAATAATAAAATAATGGCTATAAACACAGCTTCAAAAATAATTCGCCAGATCAATAACAGATGGCGATGCAACAACTGTACTCAAAATTATCAACACGCGCAATTACAGTGTTGCCATACTGAAGCTCTTCTATCTTTCAAATCTTTCACCTCTCTTCTATCCCCTTTCCGAAAGAAGTATCACGGTTACATTAGTAATTGATAGGCAGCATTGCCTGAGTGTTGCTTCTTTTTTAAAAAAAAAAAAATCCCAAAAATAAGGAAAACAAAGTTAATTAATTTTAAGCCAATTTTAACTAGAAAATGGGAAAAATTATATTAAACTTTAGTTCATTCACATTTTAAAACTGGATTGGATCTAGACCCTGGACCCATGGGTTCGGACCCCATGGGTCCAGCCTCTTGTTAACTCAAGACCACGGTCCTTTAAGGGTCCCCATAGATTTTGACCCAAAATTTGTGTCCGTTTCGCTCTAACTTGCTTAGTTTTTGAGATACGGTAATAAGGGGTCTGATAGGGTCTTGAGAATCTTAAAAACTGGATATCTCAAAAACTATTAATCGGAGGGCTTTCGGGTATTTTGCGGAAGTGTTCTACGAGTCAAGAGCTTCAAAAACGCCGTTGGACCTTTTCTCGTGTTGGTAGCATTTACCGAGATATGGGCATATATAAAATCTCGGGAATTTCAAATTTTAGATCTAAAATTAGGGTCTTGAGACCCCGACAGATATGCAGAGCTAGGCTATTCCATATTTTTCTTTATAGTCTTTCTTTTGAAAATTTCGTCCGTTTCACTCTATCTCGCTTAGTTTTTGAGATATCGCCATTTTGAATTTTTAACTAAATTCTAAGAAGTTATTTACTAAATTCTCAGAAGTTATTAACTAAATTCTAAGAAGTACACTTCCTCTATTCAAAGAAGAGAAATACGATGATGTTTTTTTTAGTAAATTTTAACTAAACCTGAACTAAACTGTTTTTTTTTTAAATATGTCTTAAAAATAAAGATACGTTTCTTAGATTTGTGGAAAATTTCTTTGGCAGTAAGAATTTTTTTTCCTAATATTTAAAAATTCCATTTAAAGAAAACTATAAACTACTTATAAGTAAATGAACTAAACTTTTTACCTCATAGTTAAGAAAATTTCTAATTTTTTAGTTAAATTTTACTAAATTTTACGAAAATTCATGATAAATTTTCAAAGACATTTTTTCCTTAATTTTAGTTATGTCTTTTTTTTTGTGTAACAAGGAATTCTTGTCAAATAGGAGGTAGCTAAAAAAAAATTACAAACTTTTCTTGTAATTTTACAAGGTTTTTTTAGTGCACTGATGCTGAATTTTTGACTTTTCCAAATAAATTTTTTAATAGCTTCTCTTTCAATTTCTCTAACATAATCTTCGACATTTCAATTCTCAAATCGAAATTACTCTTTCTTTAATCCCATAACATGAACAAATTTTTATTTGTACTAACTTTTCTACTCTTTAGACAATTTTTTTGTAAAGATTGACCATTAACCATTTTCTTAAAAGGAGGTTTTATTTAATTAAAGAAACTTTGCTTATCCCTAAAAATTGATTTTGAAAATGTGGTCTCAAAGAAGATTTGTGTTTACACAAAAGCTTTCCTCATTCTACTTGTAATAACAACCATCAGCAAAGCAGCTACCACAACAACACATGATAAAAACCAATACATCTAAAATTCTATTACAACGAGTACATCCGAAAATGCATCCCATTCATCTATTCATTCATCTATTGTCCTTATTGTTAAAAACTAGCACTTATAGTTTGACAAACAACGATAAAACCGCCAAAAATTTGTAAGTACAACGCGTTCATATAATGTTTACTTAACATGTTTCCTCTTGTGTGTGTGTGTTTTTAAAGTTTTGAAAGGATGTGTTTGTTAGATGCGTGTGTGTTAGTTTTCATGTTTGTGTTAGTTTTCATGTTTGTTCAATAGAGTAACGGGTGGATAGGATAGGGAGAGTGGGGAGACGGAATAAGCCCATAAGCACGATTTGTGTTTTTGAATTTGTGGTGTCGTAGCGTGGTTGCAATTCATTCACTTGTAATACATTTTTTTTGCATTTCCCCTAAGTAAGAGACATTGATCCACATATGTATATTTTACACTGTACGACACGTATCAGCACCCATGAAAAGACGGAACAGATTCTGGAAGTAGATCTACAGTAGAGTTTGCTCGTTAGGTAAGGTAAGGCTGACATAATGTCTACAAGACTAGTTCCTGAACCAAAAGTGATACCTTGAGGATGGGGTATCACTTTGGGTAGCAATTTTCAAAGTGAATTTCTGTCCAATTCACTGTGATATCTAGCAGAGCTTCGAAGAATGAAATCCTTTTCGAATGAATTCTCAAAAAAATCCATTCAATTTTCATAGTCAGTGAATGCATTCGATTTCATAAATCAACATTGAATGCAGTCCTTGGAATTCATTCGATTGAATGGGAAAAATTAATGCATTCGATTTCTTGTTCATTCGATTTAGAAAAATCGAATGCATTCGATTTTTTATCATTCCACTGCGAATGCAATCGATTTTTTAAATAAATAGACCAAAACGGATCCAATTTTGGTCCGTAGTATCGCCGACTTTCTTTACATACGATGACCCTGATTTTGAATCCAAAAAAATTGGTGTTCCCGAAATTTTAAAAAATGCATATTTTAACTGCCTACACTACGAAAAGTGTGAAGAGTGTTGGCGATACTATGGACAATAAATTGGCTCCATTTTGCTCTATCTTGGTTAGTTTTTTTAAGTTTTTTATGCGATGAATCAATAAGCCATTCGATTTTTCAAATTGAATGAAAAGAAAATCGATTGCATTCGCAAGTGAATGCATTCGATTTTCGAAAGTCGAATGAAAAATAAATCGAATGCATTCGATATTTATAAATCGAATGAGTCTAAAGTGAATTCATTCAAGTCGCCAAAATGTGATTGGGGAAAGCAATCACTAAATTTTCATTCAGAATGCCAAATCGAATTAAGGAATGAAATCCTTCGAAGCTCTGATATCTAGGTCACGACTTTTAGTTCATTTAGTTCTTTTAGTCCATTGGTTAATTCGTTTATTCAGATATTTTTGATTCATTTCTTTCGTTTATATGGGTTTTTCATTAGCTTCATTTCTTGGCAGCTATTCTACGATATTGCCATTAAGTTTCCATTTCTATGATTTCGAAAGCTAAATTACACGAGTGAAAACCTCGACTTAAATTCCAATAATATAAAAAAACATTAATTAATGTATTTCATTTAATCTTTCCTTCTTTTCGTAAATATTGACTAATTTCCTATAAAATTATAAGCTTTTCAGATGTTGTTCGCTTTTTGTAAAGTCATTGCAGTTCATCGTACGTTTCAACGAACTGTTAAACATAATTTTAAATGAACTAGTGAACTAAAAGAACGATGTCTTTTTGAGTTACTGAACTAAAATGTTTTTTTGAAGGAAAAAACGACAAACGGACATAAATGTTTTTCCTTCAAAGAAAAGTCGTTTTTTGTCGCACAGTGTTTTATGTAGAACATAGAACAAAAACTGCAACACACTCACGAACAAAACATAACCACCGCACACATACATCCGATCACACACACACACAGATTTAGTTGTTTAACTATTTCCATGCCATGGTTAGAGCTTTCAATTTGAATTTGACTGAAAATTTTGGAAAACTTTATCTTTAAAATGGTTGATGGGCGTTGAGCTGTGTTTTTGTTTACTGCTGGTTTACTATCAGTACTATAAATGTATTTATTCATTTAATGTAATTAAAAGAACTACAGTTTTGGAAGGGTTTATATTTAAACACTAGTGATGATATGCTAGAGAGCAGGGAAATAACCGCATCTATTGGTATTACTTGAGTCACAGTAAACTTTACAACGTTTTAAAAACCGTTAACATTTAAGTGCATCCTTCTCTACTCCGAAAACAGACGTCACACTGTATCTTCATGTCCAAAACGTGAAGAGCTTCCGATTCATAAATAATCGGAGTACCAAGAGATAGATTAGAAGCTTCCACACTTAGGATGAATATCGGTTTATTTGACCCTCGAAAATTGATTGATCACTCCAATATCCTTTCTTCAATAGAATTTAATAATTTGGCATACGCAGAAGATAAGAGGGTGGATCAATAATTCCATGACTTTTCGTACTTTCCTGGTAGTTATATGAAATGCAACACTGCTCCTGTTGGGTGCCAGATTAGGGCTAAGCTATTTTTAAGTAACTTTTAAGGGTTAATTTAATTTTGTCTACAATTTATTTTATTTATGTAATAAGTAACTCGATACCCGTTCGTTGACTTTAAATTCCATAATTATTTTTGTCAAGTACGACCTGTTAATAGATTACTGTCAAATTTTGAGCAGGTTCAGTCATTTACTTTGCGTTTAACAGCTGTTCAAAATATTAAACCTCGTGGATGTTTTTAAAAATGGAAAAAAGTGAATTTCGAGTGCACATTAAACATTATTTGTATAATGAGCACTTTAAGATAATGCACGCGTGCACGGGTTTGCAGTCTTAATGGCAAAATTCCATGAATTGGGCTAAGAATCCATACCTCATCCTCCGGATTTAGCCCCCAGTGATTATTTCCTATTTCCAAACCTAAAGAAATGGCTCGGTGGAAAGAGATTTAGCTCCAACGATGAAATTATTGATCAAACAAATTAATATTTTATGGACCTCGAAAAATACTATTTGTTGGAAGGGATACAAAAGTTGAAGAAACGTTGGTTTAAGTGTATTGAGCTAAAAGGAGATTACACCGTCCGACAGCCAATATTAAACATGAACCGGATGATATACGTCTGAAAGTAGGGATGAAATAGAGTAAAACTGCATTTCCAGTTTTTCGTTTCGTGATCCTGTTTCCATTTAAAAGGAATTCAAAGTTTTAAAGCATACATTTTGTAAAATATTTTTTAAATATTTGTACTTGTCCTAGGATGACACTGGTGACGGAAAATGAAAGAGGAAGATCTCCTCTACTTTATGCATTTTCTATTTTGCCATATCAGAATAAAAGGATGTGAATAAAGTCGTTTGAAAACTTTATCAAAATATTTTGTTCAATATTTTGAATGATATTAAAGGATAGATATTTAAAAGGACCCCCTTTTCTGATATGTAAAAATAATAAAATAGGAAAATTAGGGGAGAATCTCCTCTTTCATTTGCTGTCAATAGTGGCATCCTAGGATAAGCACAAATATTAAAAAAATATTTTATAAAATTTAATCCTCTAAAAATTTGAAGTCCTTTTAAAAGAAAACATGGTCACGAAATTAAAAACTGTAAATGCTGTTTTACTACATTTACAGGCCTATTCTCAGTTATGACTGGTTATGACTAATTTTGTTATTTTCAAACTTCATATTCCCTGTGTTTGTTGTAAACACAATCATAAAAAGTCTCAAAATTTAAAATTATTTGTCAATTTTGAGACGATATGGGTAGCAGGTCTTTATTTTTTTTTAAATTTTCAAACAAAATTTGAATTTTTTTATGATTGTTTACAACAACCACATGGAGAAAATTGAGTTATGACTGAGTTATGACTTTTTTTGTGAATAGGCACCTAAGTCTCTTGTTTTTTTTTTCATTTTTGTTGGACGTTGTTATATTGAAAAATAAATTTTTTGTTTTCAAAATAAACTGTGTTTCATTCGAAAAGTCACGGAATTATTGATCTGCCCTCGTATATGCTTACTTTCACATATTCTCTGTGATCTTAAATAGGCAACATTAGATTTGCAAGAGAAACTGCGGTGAGTGTAGAAGTTGACTCATCATCACCACTAAATATAGGGAACCAACTATGCCAACTTTTGCTACCTGGGTTGTGAGACTGATGAGAATGGAGGTGCCGACTTAGATGTAGAGAGTAGAATATACAAGGCAAGAGCATACTTTTGCATATAAGCCCCAATATGGCAAAATAACCGAGATAGTCTTCTCACTCAGCTTGGAATATTTGAAGCAATGTAAAATCTGTACATCTCTATGAATGCACAACCTAAAAAATTACAAAAATCATTACAAACCTTTGTCAACCGCTGTCTCAGAAGAATTCTCCGCATATTCTAGCATCGGACTGTCTCGAATGCCGACCTGTAAGTGCAGTCAAGACGGATACCGATAGAAATTGAAATACAGAAGAGCAAGAGGCAGTTGATTGGTCATACACTAGGAAGAAAATAGGACAACGTGGCCAAAAAGGCACTTTGATAGAACCCATTTCAACAACCTGGCTGACCACGTACAATGTGGCGACGCTCTACCAAAGTTCAGATGAAAAACCTTTGCTTAACTTGGAACGAGTAAAGATCAACGGCACCAAAAATAATAGGAAGAGTGTAATGAGATAGCGGTTGAGCTTATGGTGAGCCTATGGCCGGAACCGAACCCTATTGTGGGGTAAATTCGTAAACTTTCTCGGCGATGATTAGGAATTTAGAAGGGACCGACTTCTAAAACTTGTGGGAGAATTTAGGGGGTCTACGATAATCAAAAGCAGAAATCGAGCCACAATGGGGAGTATTCTTAATCACACCAAAAGTAACATTTGGTTACTAAAAGATTTTCTTACAGGACATAACTTATCACTTGCATAATTTAAACTTTTGTATCGACTTTGTCTGCAGAAAATAGAAACAACTTAACAATCTTCCCTTTAGTTTCCTGTTTCATTCCATTTCGTTCCCCATTCTTTTTCGATTCCAACTCCATTTTATTCCCTGTATGTTTTATTTCTTTCCGTTCCGTGTTCTTAAATCTGTTAATGAATACATTCTTTTTAATCTTAATACTGTGTTCAATGTTTTTGTGTACGTATTGTAAATGCAATGGTAAAGTTTTTGTTCAATGAAGAATTTTTCGCAATTCATTGTAGAGCATTAAAAGCCTTTCCTTTTCACTGTGTGATTTGTATTTTTGGAACATATAACAAACAAGGAGCTTAAGTAAAAGATGTGTTTTTATTTACCGATTTCTATATTTGTAAGAGATTTTTAGTTTAAAATGTATTCATGTCCTTCTAGAAACTACCTTTATTTTATTTTTATTCTAAATGTGAATATACTATTCACATACTAGGGTATAGAGGGGCACCTTCCGCACTTTATTTTTTTAAGTGCTCAACCAGTAGATATTTTTCCAAAATTATTTTTGATATAATAAGCTTCATATTTTTGCTTTAAAATGTGTGCTCTAAATGTAATTTATCTGCTTGGCCTCTTTAATTTTAAAATCGGCGAAACTGCCCCATACATGGGGTACATGCGCCATTTTAGCTTTAAAATGTGTGCACTAAATGGAATTTATCTGCTTGACTTCCATTATTCTATAATCGGCGAAACTGCCCCATACATTGGGCACATGCGCAAAGAGGGTGGGGAACAATTGCAAAAAAAATACATTTTCTAGAAATTCGTTAAAAATATAAATTTTCAGAAGAATAACGATACTGAACAATAAAAAAACTTGATGCGACTGCGATGTGACCTTATACAGTTAATTACAATTATTCTAGTGATCACAAATCTGGTCTCCAAACTTTCCCATCACATCCGGTTTTGAAAAAATTGAGGTTAAAATTCAGACAAATCGCCGTTTTTGCCAATTAAAATTATAATTTTATTAAAAAAGCATAATTTTATTGAAAAAATCCCCAAAAAAATATACTGCCCGATGGGCACATTTGCCAGTAAACTAGCCCATTCTAAGTGGAGTATCAACCCCATGGGGTACATTCGTCATCGGCAAAGCAACCCCATGGGGCACTTTCGCCGGAAAATTTATCCCATTTTAAGTGGCCTATGCACCCCATGGGGTACAACCGTCGTCGGCTAATGTGCTCCATGGGGTACATTCGCTGGCAAAACTGCCCCATCCTCAATCTGGCGAATGTGACACAGCAGTGGGCGCTTAAAAAAAAATAAAAAACTTTAAAAATATTACTTATTAAAATAAACTCATTGCAGTTTTTTTTAATGGATAGTCAAAGTTCATAGTGGGAAATATGATTGACTCTTCTGTCACAATTTCATACCTCTCTTAGTTTAAGAGATAAATGGGGTTGGCGAATGTGCCCATCTCTACCCTACTTACACAAATGCTAAATGCTACAACAGAATTAGCATGAAGTATTTAAAAAATTTTAGAGGAAATACAAAAAAAAACTTAACTATATTGGCTGACGAAACTAGTTAATACATAATTGACATTGTTTTTGAAAAATTATTCAATTCTAGAACTCCACAAGGTTACAAAACTTAATTTTTGTTCATACAAAGTGCTTTAAAAATTGTAAATCCTTGTGAATGGTTTTCCAACACAACAAAACCGCTTAACAAACTGATTGAGAATAATCTTTTGCCATTTGCCACTTGTCATGTTGTATACAATGAATATAATCCTAATCCCAAAAACTGCTATCATACAAAATTCAAAATCATCAAAGTACAAGTTCTAGTTTAATAGGGCAGACAAGGTTATTTAAGTTTTTATTTTTTCAAAATTGAAATATGTGTCATCACGGATTTTAGCATTTTTTCTTTGCTTTTATAATTCTTTTGTCAGTTTACTGTTTTACCAGATTTTTAATCACAGATGTGAGTAACAATAAAACTTTGTGTGATAATAATTGCTCTACTTTTTTAACATGCACAATAGCAAAGTGAGTTTAATGAGGGTTGCCAACAAGTAAAAAACTATTTACTTTGGAGGTGATGAATTTTTTAGTATTCGAAGTTTTATGGACATTAGAGTCGACTTTTTTATTTCCGATTTTCTCCTATTTTTCAGGAACTCAGGGATACAAATTTAAGATGAAACCGTCGATATGGATTTTCAAAACTTTAGAAAAAAGTATTGCATTTTTTTAACCGGTTTCTCCCTTGTTTAAACCTTTAAGATATATGAAAAAAAAAAACATTTTACAAATTGCGATTTGTTATTTTTCTTAAATTTGACATGCTGAACAGAAATATTAAGAAAATTAAAGCAGAAAAAATTTTAAATTGTGGGATTTCTACATTTATGAAGTCCCATCCCTCCCCGGAGCCACGGGTTAATGGTATGCTATTGTCCTCAAATTTGACCACGTACATCAAGGAATTGGTGTATACATTTAATATCATTACATGTCATATTGTATTCATGCATCTCGAACTTTATTACTTACAAATGAGATTTATCACTTATCTTCAAACTACTACGACTAATTAATCAAAAGACAATGTTAAAAAAAACTTTAACTTTACGTGAATGGAGCATTGTAAATATACCCAGGTGTAAGACAAATTAAGTTAAATTAACTAATTTGTCAAAGTAATTAGTTTTGATTGAAGTTATAGGTTATGTGTGAAAATTAGTGTTTAAAATCAAGGCGATTTAAAACAAAGAAGAAGTTAAAGCAATAAGTTATCGAAAACAGAAAATGTTTCTATAAAAAATTATGTAGTTATCGATAATTCTAAATAGTTGTTTTGTTATCGATATATCGATAACATTAAATTTTCTATAAAAAATTGTTTAGCTATCGATAACACAATATTTTTTAAAGAAAATTGTGTTGTTATCGATTTATCGATATAAAAAAATGTTCTATAGAAAATTTGAATAGTTATCGATAATACAAAATTTTCTATAAAAAATTGTATAGTTATCGGTACACAAAATTTTCTATAGGAAATTGTATGGTTGTCGATATATCGATAACACTAAATATTGTATAGAAAATTTTGTATTTTTTAGAAAAATGGTAGAAAATGGTATAGTTATCGACATATCGATAGCACAATTTTTTTTAGAAATTTCTATAGATATGGATAACACTAAAATTTTTATAGAAAATTGTGTACAACACAAAAATTTCTATAGAAAATTGTACGGTTGTCGATATATCGATAACTCAACATTTTCTATAGAAAATTGTATAGTTATCGATAAATTTATAATAAAGAATTTTCTATATATAGTTGTCGATAACACAAAATTATCGATAGAAAATTGTATAGTTGTCGATATATCGATAACACAAGATTTTCTATAGGCCTTTTTTGTTGGCAAACTTAGATTGTTAACATGCATTAAAACGAAAAAAACGAAACGTTAACTTCCATAAATTTCTCAATTTAATTTAGCGTCGTTTGGAATAGTTTTGTAAAATATTACACGTTTTCGATGAAATATTGATAAAATTATTTTATTAAATGCAATTTAGCTTGAAAGCAACACAAAAACATTTATCTTTTTTATTAATACCAAAGAGAGCCATTAACAATAAGAGAATCATTCACAATGTATGAAAGTTAATTTTTAACTTCTAAAATTTTAAGCGTTAACACTAATGTGAACTTTGTATGGTAGAACACTGATAATTATGCCAACAAAATACGCCTTATATAAAATTGAATATTTATCGATACCAAAAAATTTTCTTTTGAAAAATTCTTTAGTAATCGATAACACAAAATTTTAATAAAAAATGGAATAGTTACTGATAAATAGTTACTGATAATTGAAAATGGTATAGTTATCGACATATCGATAACACAAAATTTTTTATAGAAAATTCTATAGTTATCGATGCATCAGTAACACAAAATTTTATAGTTGTATAGTTGTAGTATTTTATCTATTGATTATACAAAATGTTCTATAGTAAATTCTATAGTTATCGAAATCACAAAAATTTTTATAGAAAATTCTAAGATTTCAATATATCGATAACACAAAATTTTCTATAGGAAATTATAAAGTTATCGATATATCGATAACATAGCATTTTTAAAACACAACATTGTCTTTAGAAAATTTTATAATTATCAATATATCGAAAATTGTAAAATTTTCTAAAGAAAATTCTTCAGTATGCTGTATCGATATATCGATACTAGAATATAACACAATATTTTTAAAGAAAATTGTGCTGTTATCGTTAAATCGATATGCAAAAATTTTCTATAGAAAATTTGAATAGTTATCGACAATTCAAAATTTGCTATAAAAAATTGTATATTCATCGGTACACCGATAAAACAAAATTTTTTATAGAAAATTGTTTTCGATATTTCGATAACACACAATTTTTTATAGAAAATTGTATAGTTATCGATAAATTGATAACACAGAATTTTCTATAGAAATTGTATAGTTGTCGATACCACAAAATTTTCTATAGAAAATTGTATAATTGTCGATACAGCGATATCACAAGATTTTCTATATAAAATTGTATAGTTATCGATTACACAAAATTTTCTACTGGAAATTGTTTAGTAATCGATAACACAAAAATTTAATAAAAAATTAAATAGTTATCGATAAATTGATAACACAAAGTTTTCTATAGAAAATTGAATAGTTATTTAATTCTATAGAAAATTATATAGTTATCGATATATAGATAACATAATATTTTTTATTAAAAATGGTATAGTTATCGACATATCGATAACACAAAAATTTGTATAGAAAATTCTATAGTTATCGATGCGTCAGTAACACAAAATTTTCTACAGAAAATTTTATAGTTGTAGATCTATTGATAACACAAAATTTTCTACAGTAAATTTTATAGTTATCGAAATCACAAAAATTTGAGCTTTCAATTCTATAGTTAAGCTTTCAATTCTATAGTTATAGTTATCGATATATCGATAACACTAATTTTTTATAGAAAATTTTGTGTTATCAATATGTCGATAACTATACCATTTTCTGTAAAAAATTGTGTGTTATCAATATATCGATAACTATACAATTTTATTAATATATCGCTATCAAATCATTTTCTTTAGGAAATTTTATAGTTATCGATATATCAAAAATTATAAAATTTTCAGTAGAAATTCTTTAGTTATCGATATATCGATAAAAAAAAATTTGTTATAGAAAATTTTTGAGCTATCAATATATCGATAATATAAAATTTTCTATAGAAAATTTTTTAGTTATCTATAGCCCTGTTATTTGCAGACCGGATTAAGATTTGGATTAACTTTTTTTAGTTAAAAAATGGGTCAAATCAAGTCCAGATTTTTTTTTATGATTTTTTTCTGAAGTAACATACAATTAGTAAATATAAACAGAAAAACAAATTAAGCTTTGTCCAAAATGCAAAGAATGAAAAATAAATTTAGTTAAATCCTAGGATTAACTCAAATTTATTTATACCGTTTTACATTTTGGACAACGCTTAATTTTTTTTCCTGTTTATATTAACTAATTGGATGTAAATTCAGAAAAAAAATGTAAAAAAAAATTTCTGGACTTGATTTGACCCATTTTTTAACTAAATAGAGTTAATCCTAATCTTAATCCGGTCTGCAAAAAACAGGGCTTATATATCGATAAAATAAAGTTTTCTATAACACACAATTTTTTATAGAAAATTCTATAGTTTTCGATATATCGATAACTATAAAATTTTCTATAAAAAATTCCATAGTTATCGATAACATGAAATTTTCTACAGACAAAATTGTATAGTTATCGATGTATCGATAACACACAATTTACTATATTAAATTGTATAGTAATCGATATATCGATAACACAAAATTTTCAATAGATATCGATAACAAGATATATCAATAACATAAAATTGTCTATATAAAATTTTAAAGTTTTCGATAGCAAAAAAAAAATTAAAAAAAACTGTATAGTTATCGATATTTTGAAAACACAAAATTTTCGGTGGAATATTGTATAGTAATCGATATATCGATAACACAAAAAAATTCTGTAGAAATTTTCTATTGAAAATTGTGTAGTTATCAATGTATCGATAACACAACATTTTTTATAGCAAATCGTATAGTTATCCATATAACGATAACACCAAATTTTCTATAGAAAATTATATAGTTATCAACAACACAATTGGACCAGTTCAGGTCCAATTGTGTTGGTCTGCACAGAATTTTGTGTTGCTCTGCACAGAAAAAAAAATGTTAATAAATTTTTACTACTATTGAGTAAAAAAATTACTCAATTTTGCACCCGTAAACGATTTAATACTTAGTATTGAGTAAACTTTTAATAAAAATTTATTAACTGTATGCCAACAAATTTTTGTAAATTTTTAATTGACACAATTACGCACAAAAAAAAAACTTTGTCAAATTCCTAGGAGAAGTCTCGTAACCCCATTTTACCAATATTTGAGAGTTTTCCTTGTTTTTTAACAAACAAATTTGGATAGAAATTTATTTTTTTTTGTAATTTTACATTTTTTTTTTTGTAATTTTACATTTTTTTTTGTAATTTTACAAATTTCCAAGATAATTTTACAAAAAAAATTTTGTAAAGTCACAAAAAGTCCTTGTAATTTTAATTGCGACAAATTTTGCCCGGACATCAAAATCGGAAGAAAAACTTTTTTGGCATATAAAAAAATTCCGCTTTACAGGACAGGGCTCATTGTCCATAGATTAGTGATGGGTTAATATTTAAAAAGATTATACTTATAATCTACTTTGTCCTCATGATTAAAGCACAATGTCGTGTAGATGTCAAGAAACTTCTTGTTAGAACCATTAACATTTTAATTAAAACTTGCAATAACTTTAAACACACAACAACAAAAAATGTGTACTGTATATTGTTGGACAGCTTACAGGCAATTTCCATAGTCTGCAACATAAAAAACGGAAAATTAAAACAGAGATGAAAATAACAATGTGATTAGTAGGTTTGTTTTAAAATAAAACGCATGCAGAGTGTGTGATTATATATTAGAGTGGTCCGAAAAACTCACAATTAAAATTATTAACATTTAGATAAATTAAACTTTTCAATCGCAAATTAAGACGCAAATAAGAAAACAAAAAAAATATTTTTTTGAAATGAGTTCCTAGAACAGACAGTTTTCTGCACTACTCTCTTGTCATTTAGTAAAAAATTTAAGAAAAGTGCAACATTTTTTTTTGTCACAACAGAAAACACCACAAGTGTTGACTTGGCTTAACATTATCATTTGAATATACTCTATATATCACCCCATGGTTTTTAAATACATACTTTTTAGTAACTATTTATGCATGTACAAACTTTATCTAACACTGTATTTATGTTTTAAAAACCAATGATTTACATACCATTTTATCCCCTTAAGCAGAGATTTAGTTAGTTGTTATAAAACAAAAGAAGTGTATGAAAAAAGGGGGAAATGTATTTTACACATATTAATTAGAAGTTGCATAAATTTTTAAACAGAAAATATGTTGGAAAATCTATATAATATTTCCGCCATTATTTCATATATGTTCTAATTTTAAACGGAGCTAGATGTAATAGTTGTTAATTATATCTTTAGGTTGTAAAATATTTTACTTTTGGTCGGTCAAGATCGACCAAATGGGTACTAACAATATGTTCAAAAATTGTCTAAATGAACAATTTTTATACACACCAATCGCAAAATGGTTATCGATCGATATATCGGCTATTTACCGCATAAAGTACAAATATTTCAGGTCCATGATCTATTCTAAGACATTCTACAAATGTTCGTTCGTTTATGAAAAATCCGAATTAAAAAAAAATATTTTTAGAAATTTATAGGGGTGATTCCCATTTTCCCCTTTTTCGCTCTAGCAACTCAAGTTAAGCCATAAAATGCACGCAAATGTTAAAGTAAAAAATTAGCCATGATCTCAAATTTAAGCTATTTTCTCTCTAAAAGCTCAGTTAAGCCATAAAATGCAAATTTAATTTTTTATAAAAAATTATATCGAAATGGATGTTTGGAAATTTATAGCGATGATGTCCTCTTTTAAATTTTTTTTTCTATTAGGACCTCTTAACCATAAAATGCAAGTTAAGTTTTTTTTTTAAAAAAATCATATAAAAATGGACTTATTGAAATTTAAAGGAATGATATGATCCCCAATTTCAGATATTTTTACTCAAACACCTCTAGTAAAGGATTTAATTGCACTTTAATTTCATGAAAAAATGGATTTTTGGAAATTTATACGGATGTTCTCAAATTTTCGTTATTTTCTTTTAAGCACGTCTTGTCAAAGGATTATGCAATTAAATTTTTTTAGTAAATATTTATGTAAACACAAATGTTTGGAAATTTATAGCGATCCCCAAATTTGGCTATTTTCGATTATTTTTAGAAAAAAAGTATGTGAAAATGGATTTTAAAAATTTATAGCGATGATCTCTAATTACAGCTATTTTTGCTATAGAACCTTATGTTTAGGATTTAATTGCAATTAAAGGTTTTTAGAAAAACTTTATATAAAAATCATTTTTTGTTAGTTTATAGGGATGATCCCAAACTTCAATTAATTAATTGCAATTAAAGGTTTTTAGAAAAACTTCATATAAAAATCATTTTTTGTTAGTTTATAGGGATGATCCCCAACTTCAACTATTTTCGGTCTAGCACCTTTAGTTAAGGTTTCAATTGCAATTAAAGCTTTTTTAAAGTTTTTAAGGTAGCTTTAGAATCTCTATTTAAACCATAAAATATAAGTAGTAAAATTTTTTTGAAAAACAAAATCATATAAAAATGGATTTTGGGAATTTATAGCCATGATCCCAAATTTTAGCTATTTTGGATCTCTCTATAATAAAGTCATAATAAACTGGATTTTTTTGAAACTCATAGGGGTGATCTGCAATTTTAGCTATTTTCTTTCTAGCACCTCTAGTTAATTTACAAAATGCAAGTAAAGTTTAAAAAAATCATATAAAACTGGATTTTTAAAATTTATATGGATGGTGACCAGTTTAAGATATTTCCGCACAACCACCTCTAAATAATGATTTAATAGTTAATTTAAAAGCGATCAAATAGGGACTCAAGCTTCTAATATATAACCATAGTTTAAAAAAATTTAAAGAAAAATTTATTTTTGGAAATTTATAGCTACGATCTACAATTTTCCATAAAATTACATAAAATGCAACCAAAGTTTTTTTTAAAAAAATCCGTCTTCACCAGGGATTTTTGGAAATTTATAGTGAATATCCCCAATATCAACAATTTTCGCTCTAGCACCTTTAGTAAAGGATTTTAATTAAAGTTTTTTTAGAAAAAAGTCTTATTTTAAACAAATTTTTCGATGATCCCAAATTTTCATTATATTCACTCTAGCACCTCTAGTCAAAGGATTTTATTGAAATTATTTTTGTTTAGAAAAGAATCATATAAAAATAAATTTTTCGAAATTTTTAGCGATGATCACCGAATTTGTTTTTTTTATCTATCGTCTCTAGTTAAGGACTTAAATGCAATTAAAGTTTTTTTATGAAAAAGTCATTTAAAAATTGATGTTTGGAAACTTATAGCGATGATCCCGAAAAATTATGATGGTAGATTCCACCTCAAACGACAGTTAAATCTACTATATTTGCTGTTGTTTAGGCGACCACTACATTTTACTGTAAAATCAACTAAAAATTGTTGTTGTTTTTAACTATTGATTAACAACTACAAAAAACTGTAAAAAGTACTTCAAATTACAGTTGTTTTTACTGTAACTCAAATTGTCTAAATTTTCATTATAATTTTTTAATCATGTTATATATGGTTTGAATTGAGAAAGGTGTGAAAGAAAAATTTATTTTTCTAAAAATTTAAGACATCCTGGTTCGTTTTTTACTAGTTTCATATAATCCAGTTATTATAATCATCAGAAAAACTTTTAATGTCAAATTTATGCAGTTAATAGTCAATTTTATTCTATATGTGAAAATTATTAACAGATCGCAGCCGCCAAGGATTGAACCCATGAATCTGTAATGTTTTTGCTATTAACTGCCTCTTAGGTACGATCACTCTAGACCGATACGCTAAGTTGGCTGTTAAGCAAGCATCAACTAAATCATGGTTTTTCAATTCTTGTGTGGTTGTTGCTGTTGTTTTTTCGTACAGAAGAAGGTGAAATTGCATTATGGTGAATAAATTATTTCAAAATAATTCCTGCTGCATCTGGCACTTCCAACTCGTTGTGTTATCCGTTTTAATAAAAATTTCTAAAAAAAATATGAATTTTTTTATAGATTAAAAACAACTACATAAAACAACTTTTACTACAATGTAGTAATTTTTTTGTATTTATTTTTTTAAACTACTACAAAAAAATAGTTGTTTGGGATTTTTCATACAAAAAACTGAAGTTGGAGTTGAAAACAACAACTACTACTTACTACACAAATGACCGTCATTTGACAAGTCATGACAGAAAGATTTCCTCTAAAATGGATAAAAATGTATATTTTGTGAGGATGTTTATTCTGGCTCGAGGTCATTATTTTCTTTACTAATTAAAACCATGATATTCTCATAGTATAATTTTCAAGAAAATTATTTTTTGTTTTAAATTTATTTATGTTGGTCATTTTTGCAAGACTTAATCGACACGTGTTTCGGAATTTGTCAAGATTCCATTGTCAAGATTATTTAGCAAAAATAGAAACGATATACTACAAAGTAGCAAACGAGTCTAATGACAAATCGTTTTTGCACAAACTAAAACATTAATACATATTCGACTCTATCCACAATGTGAATTAGAAAGACGAAGAAATTGTACTATGCTAGTAAGTAACAATTGTCAATAACCAACAAAAATATTTAAAACATTTTACATACGATAGTCCATTGGACTACAACAATATGTTTTTTTGTTGCTGTGAATGAAATTATACCATTATTAGGGCTATTCATCACTATGGCGTGCCAACCATTATGTTCAAATTCTGATTAATTTTTATTAATAAATAAAAATTGTTTTATTCGACCTTTAAAATATTATATTTTGTGAGGATGTTTATTCTGGCTCGAGGTCATTATTTTCTTTACTAATTAAAACCATGATATTCTCATAGTATAATTTTCAAGAAAATTATTTTTTGTTTTAAATTTATTTATGTTGGTCATTTTTGCAAGACTTAATCGACACGTGTTTCGGAATTTGTCAAGATTCCATTGTCAAGATTATTTAGCAAAAATAGAAACGATATACTACAAAGTAGCAAACGAGTCTAATGACAAATCGTTTTTGCACAAACTAAAAAATTAATACATATTCGACTCTATCCACAATGTGAATTAGAAAGACGAAGAAATTGTACTATGCTAGTAAGTAACAATTGTCAATAACCAACAAAAATATTTAAAACATTTTACATACGATAGTCCATTGGACTACAACAATATGTTTTTTTGTTGCTGTGAATGAAATTATACCATTATTAGGGCTATTCATCACTATGGCGTGCCAACCATTATGTTCAAATTCTGATTAATTTTTATTAATAAATAAAAATTGTTTTATTCGACCTTTAAAATATTATATTTTGTGAGGATGTTTATTCTGGCTCGAGGTCATTATTTTCTTTACTAATTAAAACCATGATATTCTCATAGTATAATTTTCAAGAAAATTATTTTTTGTTTTAAATTTATTTATGTTGGTCATTTTTGCAAGACTTAATCGACACGTGTTTCGGAATTTGTCAAGATTCCATTGTCAAGATTATTTAGCAAAAATAGAAACGATATACTACAAAGTAGCAAACGAGTCTAATGACAAATCGTTTTTGCACAAACTAAAACATTAATACATATTCGACTCTATCCACAATGTGAATTAGAAAGACGAAGAAATCTTTCTAATTCACATTGTGGATAGAGTCGAATATGTATTAATGTTTTAGTTTGTGCAAAAACGATTTGTCATTAGACTCGTTTGCTACTTTGTAGTATATCATTTCTATTTTTGCTAAATAATCTTGACAATGGAATCTTGACAAATTCCGAAACACGTGTCGATTAAGTCTTGCAAAAATGACCAACATAAATAAATTTAAAACAAAAAATAATTTTCTTGAAAATTATACTATGAGAATATCATGGTTTTAATTAGTAAAGAAAATAATGACCTCGAGCCAGAATAAACATCCTCACAAAATATAATATTTTAAAGGTCGAATAAAACAATTTTTATTTATTAATAAAAATTAATCAGAATTTGAACATAATGGTTGGCACGCCATAGTGATGAATAGCCCTAATAATGGTATAATTTCATTCACAGCAACAAAAAAACATATTGTTGTAGTCCAATGGACTATCGTATGTAAAATGTTTTAAATATTTTTGTTGGTTATTGACAATTGTTACTTACTAGCATAGTACAATTTCTTCGTCTTTCTAATTCACATTGTGGATAGAGTCGAATATGTATTAATGTTTTAGTTTGTGCAAAAACGATTTGTCATTAGACTCGTTTGCTACTTTGTAGTATATCGTTTCTATTTTTGCTAAATAATCTTGACAATGGAATCTTGACAAATTCCGAAACACGTGTCGATTAAGTCTTGCAAAAATGACCAACATAAATAAATTTAAAACAAAAAATAATTTTCTTGAAAATTATACTATGAGAATATCATGGTTTTAATTAGTAAAGAAAATAATGACCTCGAGCCAGAATAAACATCCTCACAAAATATAATATTTTAAAGGTCGAATAAAACAATTTTTATTTATTAATAAAAATTAATCAGAATTATGGATAAAAATTTTTTTTTTTTTTTAATTTATAGCGATAATCATTAATTAAAGAATATGACCTTTAGTTAAGCTATAAAATGTAATTAAAGTTCTAAAGAAAATTTATCTAAAATGTTATTTTTAAAAATTTATAGATGATCTCCAATTTCAGCTATTTTTGCTGTATTACCTTTAGTTAATCAATAATTGCAAGTAAAGTTTTTTTTTAAGAAAAATTTTTATAGAAATGAATTTTTGGCAAATTTTTAGCGATGATAAAATGCAATAAACGTTTTTTGGAAAAATATGATATAAAAAAGTATTTTTGAAACTTATATATATTTATATATTATCCCCAATTTCAGTTATTTTTGACCCCTTATTTAACCATAAAAATACAAGGTATTTTTTTAGATAAATGGGTTTTTAGAAATTTAAACGGATGATCCTCAATTTCAGCTATTTTCACTGTAGTGCCTCTAGTCCTATGTTTCCCAACCTTTTTTGCGCCCCGCTTTTAAGTTTAAAAACGTCCCCACATACACTAAAAAAAAGTTAGAAATTGTTTTAGAATTCAAAATTAACAGTGGTTTAGCAAACTTTTTGGTGAAATTATAACAAAACAAATGTTTCCGAGGGTTTGGAATCATTGCTCTAGTCAAAAGAATTAATTTCAATTAAATTAAAAAAAAAAAAAACTCATATAAAAATAGATGATCCCAATTTTTCCCCTTGAAACTATAGTCAAAGGATTTAATGCAATGATTTTTTTAAGAAAGAATCATATAAAAATGAATTGTTGGAAATTTCTAGCGATGATCACCAAATTTGGCCTTTTATTAATTTCACCTCTAGTAATGGATTAGAAAAAATTAGAATTAGATAATATGATTTAAAAAAAAAGAAGTCATAAAAAATAAATTTTTAAAAAAATCTAATACTTATCAGCTATTATTACTAAAGCAACTCTAATTATGGATCTAATTTATGAATTGCAGTTAAAGTTTTTTAGAAAAAAATCATATAAAAATTAATTTTTGTAAATTTATACGAATAATCCCCAATTTCAGCTATTTTCGGTCTAACACCTGTAGTTAAGCCATAAAATGCACATAAAGTTTAAAAAAATCATATAAAAATTGATTTTTAAAAACTAAAGGGATGATCGCCTGCTTTAGATATTTTCGCACTAACACCTCTAATTAATGATTTAATAGTTTATATTATAGCAATGAAATAGTGACTTAAACCTCTAGTTAAATAATAAAATACAAAGTTTAAAAAAAAAAAATATCGTAGAAAAATTAATTTTTTTGGAATTTATAGATGTGATCCCCAATTTTTGCGACGTAAAAAGCCATAAAATTAAAAAAATAAAAAAAAATATTGCAAAAACGCTATTTTGTCTAAAACAAATGTAAGAACATTTAAAAAAAAAAAAAAAACTTCACAGATGATCCCCTATTTTAGTTATTTTCGTTCTAACACCTCTAGAAAAGGATTTTATATAAAGTTAAAATAAAAAAAACTCATTTAAAAATTGATTTTTGGAAATTTAACTGATAATTCCAAAATTCAGCTATTTTTGCTACAGAAACTCTAGTCAAAAGATTTAATAGCAATTAAAGGTTTTTCGAAAAAAATCATATAAAAATTAATTTTGAAAATTAATAGGAATGATCTCCAATTTCAGCTATTTTTAGTCTATCACTTCTAGTTAAGGATTTAATTGCAATTAGTATAGTTTTTTTTTATAAAAAATTCTAATAAAAATAGATTTGATAATTCACAATATCGGCAATTTTTAGTCTATCACCTCTAGTTACGTCATAAACTGAAAGTAGAGTGTTTATTAAAAAAAATATATAAATATTGATTAAAAAAAATTATTGATATGATCTTCAATTTCAGTTATTTTCACCTCAAAATGCAAGTAAAGTTTCTATAAAAAACATTTTTATAAAATGGATTTTTAAAATTTATGGGGATGATCTCTAGATTTTGATGTTTTTGCACTAAGACCTCTAGTTAATATTTGAATTGTACAATTCATAGTGATGAAATAGCGATTCAAACCTTTCGTTAAGTCATAAAAGTTTTTTATGAAAAAATCATAGAAAAAAATTGATTTTTCGAAATTTATAGCTATGATCCCAAATTTTAGCTATTTTCGCTCTAGCACCTATCAAACTTTAATTAAAGCTGTTTAATATATTTTTTTCGCAGCTAGTGTTAAACACAAACACAAAAAATTTATTTAATCCATGTCGCTGTTCAAGCAAAGTGCAACAAACATACAAAATAGAAAATGAGTAATAACCAAACGGATATAAAACTATTTCCGCTTTTTGTGCAATTTAATTCCCTTAAGCATTAAGTGATTTTTTCAGTAAAATGAGTTTTGTGTTTTTAAAGTTGGAAAACAAAAACAAAACCCCACAGTTAGTTATTTTTTTATGCATTGCACAATCATAGTTTACAGGCTATAAACGATGCAATGTTTTACTTGGATTTCCTTGTTTAAATTAAGCAATAACAGCAACTACGACTACAATATGAGACAACAAAATAAAAAACAAAACAACTGCAACTAAAATTACAAAAAAATTTTGACTATCACAGTTGCCTCGCGCTATTTTGTGGCAAACTTAGCCTCCCGATATCCTGTAAATGACTGCAGTCACCAAGCCATACATACATTTTGTATTTCCAAGTTTTTTTTTCTATATGTTTATTTCAAAATACATTCCATATATTGTAGTGTATAAGGACTTTACAACGCGTCCCCTTAAGAGGATGTTCAAACTTGGGAAGCTAAAACAATTTGGTATTTGGACCTTTGGTGTCATCGGTTGTAGCTCATATTTGTTTGTTTTTTTTTTTAACTAAAATTTAATTAAAGACAAAATATTTTTTTAATGATTTTAAAATTATCAAAATTTTGTCATATTGACAAAAAATTTAATTGTATTGACAAATAAAATAATTGATATTCTATTTAACAACACAATTTGTTAATACAAATAAATTATTTGTTGATATGGCAACGTTTTAACTTTTTTCTATGTACCATATTGTTCCAGATGTCAAAATGACAAAATTATTTTAGCATCCCAAGTTTAAACATCCTCTTTGGGCCAATGTAAAGTCCTTGGTTGTGCACCAGTTGCCAGAATAGTTGTTGCTGCTGCCAGTACAATTGTCAATGTTGCAATTGTACAAATGTGTTTGTAGGAATTTTTGTTGTAAATGTAATAGAACAAAAAGCTAAAATACCACAAACAAGGAGTTCTAAAATACTTTATTAAAATTTAAATGTACATACTTTGCGATATTTGTAACCATAAAGATTTCTAACTACTATTTGTACCACGAAATATTGCTAACTTTAATTAGCAAAAACTAGAATAATCTTATTTATTACCAAAAGGCTCTTTAAAGATCATTTGGCAGATCTGGAGTTTACAAAAAAAAAAAATTATCTTAGGATTTATTTTAAAAAATCTCTATACGCTCTAAATACCAATTTTTGGGTTTTTAGCTTTATGGATTTCTGGAAATTTTTGGGGATGATCCCAAATTTTAGATTTAATTGCAAAAAGCTTTTAAAGATTTAATTGCAAAAAGCTTTTAAGAAAAAAAATTATATAAAAATATTTTTTTTGAAAATTATAAGAATGATCACAAGATTCAGCTATTTTGAATCTAGCACCTCCAGTAAAGTCATAAAATTCTGTACTAAGTTTTTTAGAAAAACAACCACAGTATGGGGGTATACTCACTTTATCATACCGTGTGTAACACATCGAAATATCGGTCGGGGACCCCACAAAGTATATATAATATTGATCCATGATAGAATCTAAGACACTCTAGCGATGACCGTCCGTCCGTCTGTAGAAATAACGATGCAGTCCAAGCCAAAAGAACTAACCCCTGAAATTGGGCAAGAATATCTCTTATGTTATTGGTAAGGAAAAATACGATACTTTTACGAGTTTTTTTTAATTTTTGCTCAACAAATGTAACATTTGTATGCCATATTATGTTCATAGACCTGCGCTTGGACCAAGGGGGTTAGAAAATTCGATTTTTTTCAGGTTATATAGAAATTAATTTAAAATAACAATAAAGTTTTATTATTTAAGCGAAAATATAATAAACAAATAATTTGTAAACATATATAGCGGGGGTACAGTTTTCCCCACCAACTCCGCAGACCCCCCCACCAAAAAAATAAAGACGCCCCTGCGATATATTTTTTTTTTATTTTAAACGTGTTGGAGGGTATAAAAGATTTGGCACAGCCGAATTTAAGACTCTTACTTGTTTAGAATTAAATAGAATCACGCAAACATGGATTTTTGTTAAATCCCAATGTTTGCTTTTTATGGTCGAGCACCTCTGATTAAGCCATAAAATCCAAGTAAAGTTGTGTTTTAAAAAAATCGTATAAAAATTTAATTTTGTAAATTTTAAGCGATGATCCTTAATTTTTTCGTTCTAGTTTAGTCAAGGATTTAAACAAACAAAAATTATATAAAAATATTTTATTTTGTAAAAATTTCAACGATTGCAATAAAAGCAAAAGTAAAGTTTTTTAGAAAAAAAATTATAAAAAAAATAATTTTTGGAAATTTATAGGTAAGATACCAAATTTCAGCTATTTTTGCTATATCACATCTAGTTAAGGATTTAATTTCAATTTAAGCTTTTTAGCAAAAATCGGATTTTTTGAAATTTATAAGAATGATCACCATATTTAACTATTTTGGCTCTTTTTTAGAAAAACATTATTGAGTTATATGATCCCCAAATTTAGCTTTATTCTAGTTAAGGATTTAAAAAAAATGTATAAGAATGAAATTGATAGATATGATCCCAAATTTCAGCTAAAAACTTTTCTAGTTAAGGATTTAAAAAAAAAATACGTAGAATTTTTTTTGCAAATTTATAAGAATGAAATTTTAGCTTTTTTTGCCATATTACATCTAGTTAAGGATCTACTTGCAATTTAAGCTTTTTAGCAAAAATCCTATAAAATGGATTTTTTGAAATTATTCAGAATGATCACAATATTTAACTTTTTTTGGCTTTAGCAATACTAAGATTTAGGGATACTAAGTTTTTTAGAAAAACATTATTAAGTTTTATATTCTCTAAAAAAATTTGTTAGGAAAAAAATTATATAAAAATTATTTTTTTTTTTAATCTTTACCGATGATCCCCAACTTTAGCTTTTTTCTAGTTAAGGATTTAAAAAAAAAATTATAAGAACGAAATTGATAGGTATGATCCCAAATTTCATCTATTTTTGCTATATCACAACTAGTTAAGGATTTAATTGCAATTTAAGCTTTTTACCAAAAATCATATAAAAATGGATTTTTGGAATGAAATTGATATGTAAGATCCCAAATTTCAGCTATTTTTGCTATATCACAACTAGGATTTAATTGCAATTTAAGCAATTTAAGGTTTTTAGCAAATATCATATAAAAATGGATTTTTTGAAATTTATAAGAATGATCACCAGATTTAGCCTTTTTTGGTCTAGCACCTCTAGTAAGGTCATACTAAGGTTTTTAGAAAAACATTTTTAAGTTGTATGATCTCTAAAAAAAATTTGTTAGGAAAAAAATCATATAAAAATTAATTTTTGAAAATTTTTACCGATGATCCCCAACTTTTGCTTTTTTCTAGTTAAGGATTAAAAAAAAATACGTAGAAATTATTTTTTTGGAAATTTATAAGAATGAAATTGATAGATAGGTATGATCCCAAATTTCAGCTATTTTTGCTATATCACATCTAGTTAAGGATTTAATTGCAATTTAAGCTTTTTAGCAAAAATCATATAAAACGAATTTTTTTAAATTTATAAGAATGATCACCATATGTAACTTTTTTGGCTCTAGCACCTCTAAAGCACAAAATGGGATACTAAGTTTTTTAGAAAAACATTATTAAGTTATATGATCTCTAAAAAAAAATTTATAAGAATGAAATTGATAGATATGATCCCAAATTTCATATAAAAATTAATTTTTTTAAATTTTTATCGATGATCCCCAACTTTAGCTTAGTTAAAGATTAAAAAAAAAACAGTAGAAATTATTTTTTGGAAATTTATAAGAATGAAATTGATCATACCTATCATATTTTAAAATTTATAAGAATGATCACCATATTTAACCCTTTTGGCTCTAGCACCTCTAGTTAGGCCATAAATGGGATACTAAGTTTTTTAGAAAAATATTATTTAAGTTTAGTTAAGTTTTAGGTTATGTTAGGTTAGGGGTGGCGGAGCTCAAAATTTTGAACTCCTCGCATAGACCGGTTGGTCCATAGCAATACCACATGTTCCTTCAACGACGTGCATTATTAAGTTTTATGATCTCTAAAAAATTTGTTATGAAAAAAATCATATAAAAATTATTTTTTTTTTTAATTTTTACCGATGATACCCAACTTTTTTTTTCTTGCTAAGGATTTAAAAAAAATACGTAGTAATACTTTTCTGGAAATTTATAGAAATGAAATTGATTGGTAAGATGACAAATTTAAGCTATTTTTGCTATACCACAACTAGCTAAGGATTTAATTCCAATTTAAGCTTTTTAGCAAAAATCATATAAAAATGGATTTTTTGAAATTTATAAGAATGATAACCAGATTTAACTTTTTTCGGTCTAGCACCTCTAGTTAAGTCATAAAATGGGATACTAAGTTTTTTAGAAAAACATTTTTAATTTTTATGATCTCTAAAAAATTCTTAGAAAATAAATCATATAAAAATTAATTTTTGAAACTTTTTACCGATGATCCCCAAATTTAGTTTTTTTTACTAGTTAATGATTTAAAAAAAAAATACCTAGAAATTATTTTTTGGAAATTTATAATAATGAAATTTATAGGTATGATCCCAAATTTCAGCTATGTTTGCTATATCACAACTAGTTAAGGATTTTATTGCAATTTAAGCTTTTTAGCAAACATCATATAAAAATAGATTTTTTGAAATTTATAAGAATGATCACCAGATTTAGCTTTTTTGGGTCTAACACCTCTAGTTAAGTCATAAAATGGGATACTAAGTTTTTTAGGAAAACATTATTAAGTTTTATGATCTCTAAAAAAATTGTTAGAAAAAAAATCATATAAAAATGAATTTGTGAAACTTTTTACCGATGATTCCCAAATTTAGTTTTTTTCTAGTTAAGGATTTAAAAAAAAATTTTATAAGAATGAAATTGATAGGCATGGTCCCAAATTTCAGATATTTTGCTATATCACATCTAGTTAAGGATTTAATTAGCAAAAATCATATAAAAATGTATTTTTTGGAATTTATAATGATCACCCGATTTAGCTTTTTTGGCCATAGCACCTCTAGTTAAATCAAAAAATGGGATACTAAGTTTGTTAGAAAAACATTATTAAGTTTTATGATCTTTAAAAAAATTTCTTAGGAAAAAAGTATATAAAAATGAATTTTTGAAAATGTTTACGGATGATCCCCACCTTTTGCTTTTTTCTAGTTAAGGATTAAAAAAAGTAGAAATTATTTTTTGGAAACTTATAAGAATGATCCCCCATTTTTGCTATTTTGGTCCAATAGTCAAGTTAAAAAAAAAAGTTTTTTGAAACTTATACCAACAATCCGCAAATTTATACCGATGATAAGAACTGATAGGATTTTTAAAAAATTTTAGGGATAATCCCAAATTTTAGATGTTTTGGTTCTGGCATCATGTAAATTTTTTTTTTGTAGTTCCCCAGTTTTTCTATTTTGACTTAAAGTTGTTTAAAAAAATCATGTAAAATGGATTTTTGGAATTTATAGCAATAATCTGCAATTTCAGCTATTTCCGCTCAAGCACCTCTAGTAAGTCCATAAAATAAAACTTAAATTTTTTAGAAATTTATTAATATAAATATTAATTTTACAAAATTTATAGCAATAATAAAAATTTTTCGAAAAAATTTTTATAAAACCGGGTTTAAATTAATAGGTACGATCCCCAATTTCAGCTATAGTGCCACTAGTTAAGAATTTTAGTGCAATAAAAGCATTAAAAACAAAATAATATATACTTTTTTTTAATTTATAAGAATGATCACCGGATTCAGTTATTTTGGCTGTTGCCCTCCTGTTAAGGCATGTCAATAGACTCTGATTATTTACTTAAATCAAAATTAATTTTTGAAAACTTTTAGGGATATTCTAAATTTTTAGTTTTTTTTATCTGGAGGTCCTTTTTACCAATAAATTTGTGTTTTACAAGCTTTTTACCAATAAATTTGTAAATTTACTAATTTTTTGATGTCATAAAACTTACAAGGAATTCTCATGATTTTACTAAATTTTTAGCTACCTCCTATTTTACAAAAATTCTTAGTAAAAATTTCGAGCTTTTTTGTAATTTTACGAGAATTTTACCAATAAAATTGTAAATTTACAACTTTTTGGGGAAAATAAAACTTACAAGGAATTCTCGTGAATTTATTAAATTGTTTTCGTAAAATTGCCTTGGAAATTTGTAAAATTACAAAAAAATTTAAAATTAAAAAAAATGAGAATTTTGATAGAAAATTTTTTGTTAAATAGCAAAGAAAACTGTCAAATATTGGTAAAATGGGATAAAAAGACTTTTTCTAGTAATTTGACAAGGTTTTTTTTTTTAAGTGTAGGGAATGATTTAGATGCTAGATCCATTAAACATTTTTAGAAAAAAATCATATAGAAATTTATTTTTGAAAATTTATAGCCATAATCCCCATTTTTTTTATTTTTACTCTAGCGCCTCTAGAAAAATTAGAAAAATCATATAAAACTTTTTTTTGAAAATTTATAGCATTGATCAACAATTTCAGCTATTCTTACTTTCAAGTTAAATTTTTTAGAAAAAAATGAGATGAAAGTGGATTTTTGTAAATTTATGAGATGATCTCCAATTTAAGCTTTTTTCCCTCCAGAACCACAAAATGCTAGTAAATTAAAAAAAGATATGAAATGTATTTTTGAAAATTTATAGCAATGGTCTTGAGTTTTTGCTGTTTTCACTTTAGCACTTCTAATTAAGCTATAAAATGCGAGTAAATTTAAAAAAATAAAATTTATAGCGATTAGCTATTTTTATTTTTGCACCTTTAGTTAATGCAAAGAAAATTTTTAATTTTTAATTAAATTTTAAAAAAAAAGTCATATAAAATTGGATTTTTGGAAATTTATGAGGTGATCCCCAAATTTAGCTATTTTCGCTCAATAATGAAGTAAATTTCTTAAAAACCAAATAAAAATCGTATAAAAATTGATTTTAGGAAATTTATAAGCAATTTCCTCAAATATATGCTGTTTTCGCTCTATCACCTCTAGCTAAGCTATTAAATGGAAATAAATTTAGTGTCAAATTTAATTTATTCCAGTCAACACTTTAATTTGCCTTTTTTTTAAACTACTGCAGCATTTACAGCTCTGCTAGAAAACATCACTAACAAAACGCGTAACACATAATATGTCTGTAGTTGTATTGCAACATTCTACAGCATCCATGTTGTTGTTAACTTATTTATATTCGTATGTGGGTGGACTATCACTGACTGAACTACGTAACGAATAGGTTCATATTGTACCATTGCACCGGTGCACTGCAATGCAATAACCCACTTTTAATTTGTTGTTCACTTGAAATTCATCGACATTGCAATGTGATACAAACAAACGACTGACGTATTTGAATGTGAATAAATAAATACGAGTATGTTTAAATGTATGTGTGTGCGAATAAGTATCGGAATTTTATCCCTAGTCCTACTTACTTACAACTGCATTGTTTTATACACAATTATATTATGCTTTGCAATGCAATTTTAGAATATATTTTGTACAATTGACAGGAAAACATTTATTTATATATATGGATGGATGTTGCAACTATGTGGAAAACACAATATGTGTAACCACCAACCCCAACCATCTTTACTACATATCTCTATACATCCAACAACATAATATGGTTCATTTAGTTCATGTACGTTTAACATTTCATGTTTTTAGCGGCATAACATTTTGTGCCTTTTATTACTTGTTGTGTGTTTGCCTGTTTACTTGGAAACCTCTAAAACCTGCGCTGAACCTTGTATGTCATGTTGCAGCAACTGCAATACGAAATAAAATAAATTGATTTAATTTTCTTTTTTTGTAGAAAAAGAAAAATATCGCTTTTATGTGGGGTAGAGGGAAAATAGCAAATATTGGAGATCATTCTTAAAAATTTTTAAAAATCCATTTTTATGTATTTTTTTATTTTTTTTTAATTTACTTGCATTCTATGGCATAACTTGAGCGAAAATAGTAAAAACTAGGGATCTAAAGCCAAAATAACAAAAATTGGGGATCATCCCTACCAATTCCCAAAAATGGCTTAACTATAGGTGATATATCGAAAATACTCAAAATTACGAATCATCGCCATAAATTTTCAAATATGCATTTCAATATAAATTTTCTACAAGTGTTTACTGGCATATTATGGATTAACTAGACGTGCAAGAGCGAAAATATCAAAAATTGGTATTCATCGATATAAATTTCCAAAATCTCTTTTATGTTTACTTTTTTAACTTAACTACATTTTATACCTTACTAGTGGTGCTTCAGCGACAATAGCTAAAATTGGGGATCATCCATTTTATTATCACTTTTTTCTAAAAAAAAAAACTTTACTTGTATTTTTATCGCTTAAATTGAGGTGCTGGAGAAAAATAGCAAAAAACTGGGGATCTAGAGCGAAAATAGCAAAAACTTAAGGTACTCTTAATAAATTCCCAAAAATAGAAAAAAATTATATAAAAATGTTTTTTATGTTTATTTTTTTAACTTAATTACATTTTATACCTTACTAGAGGTGCTACAGCAAAAATATCTAAAATTGGGGATCATTCATCTTATTATCAATTTTTTCTAAAAAAAAAAACTTTACTTGTATTGTATAGCTTAAATAGAGGTGCTGGAGCAAAAAAAGCAAAAACTGGGGATCTAGAGCGAAAAAAACCAAAATTTTCGATCATCCCAATAAATTCCCAAAAATTCATTTTTATATAAATTTTGTCTATAAATAATTTACTTGCTTTTTATGGCTTTTTAAAAGTGCAAGAACGAAAATATCAAAAACCGGGAATCGTTGCCATAATCTTCTAAAAATTCATTTGAATATAAATTTTTCTATTTCTAAAAATCATTCTATTTCTATAAATTACCAAAAATCCATTTTAATATAAATTTTTCTAAAAAAATCGTTGCTTCCTTTTTAGGCTTAACTAGTGTTGCTGGAACAAAAATAGCAAAAACTGGGGATCTAAAATGAAAATAGCAGAAATTGGAGATCACCAATATAAATTCCCAAAAATCCATTTATATGACTTTTTTCTAAAAAAATACTTAACTAGCATTTTAAGGCTTAACTAGAGCTGCTGGAGCAAAAATAGTTAAAATTGGGGATCACCGGCATACATTTCTAAACATGAGTTTTTATATAAATTTTCTAAAAGTTATACATACTTGAATTTGATGGATTAACTTAAGGTGCAAAAGCGAAAATAAAAAAAATTGCGGTTCCTTTCTATAAATTTCCAAAATCCGTTATATATTTTTTTTTAACTTATTTGCAATAAAATTCCTAACTGAATGTGCTACAGCAAAAATACTAAAATTTAAAATTAAAAATTAAATAAAAAAAAATCTATAAAATTAAAAATAATCCAAAAAACATTTTCATGTGATTTTTTTCTAAAAAAAACATTTTAAATGGAGTAACTAAACAAAGACATATATAACAAAGATGCAGCAAATGCTTCTTCTTTTTACTGTTCACTAGATGGCGTTTTTTATAACTGTTTCCGGCAGTTTATTAAAAGTTCTTAATTTCATTTGTTAATGACTGAAATCTTGATTACCACATAAAAATCAATAAAGCAAATTCATTTTTCATTCATTTTTCTAATAATAAATATTTTTTTCTTCTCTTCCGTTTCCGGAATTTACTGGAAAAAATAAGTATACGCCCTCTATATTTACAATGCGCATAC
Organism: Pegoplata infirma; assembly: GCA_963921195.1. Taxonomy (NCBI): domain Eukaryota; kingdom Metazoa; phylum Arthropoda; class Insecta; order Diptera; family Anthomyiidae; genus Pegoplata; species Pegoplata infirma. The sequence goes on along the minus strand of OY992540.1, from coordinate 42,072,743 downwards.
AACCTCTAGGGGTCTGAACTAAATACCAGGGTTCTGGTCTTTGGTTTAAAAACAAACACTGTTGTAAATATTGCAAACTTTATTTGGGTTTATAGTTTTCAGAAAATATGGCATCACGTTTTAATATTTTATTCTATTTACAAACCTAAAAAGCTTTTAAGAAGCTCCCAACAATGACATATAGATGGCTCTACATCGTTGATTTAGTATATCTTACAACCTTCTTGTCGCCTTGCCAACCATTTTTAATATTTTTTTGTTGATAAAATTAGTACCACTAAATACAACTCTGTGTAGAAAGAAAAAGTTAAAGAGGAACATAAGAAAAACAATTTATTTCTGTCAGTTTTATGAAAAAGGCTTGCCATGTTTTCGGCAACATTTGGAGCGCTTGTTTTGAAAATTAAATATTGAAGCAAAAAGTGATTAAAATAATTTCTATAGTAAAGCATAGTACTCTGTTCGATTTCACGGGAAAAAAACTACCAAACTCCATATAAAAAAAAATAATTTTGGCAACGCGAGGAATTATAGGGAAATTGTTAAAAAAGTTTTTACTCATTTTTATTATACAAGACAATTTAAATTGCTGTGAAAAAGTGACATTTCAGTTAGCTTAATAGTGCATTCATGTTGGCGTCGAAGCCCCGTTATACCCTATTCACACTTACAGTTTTAAATCGTTTTTAGCAATTATTTTTAGCATTTTCTGTCAATATACTGTAATAGAATAAAGATAGTGCTAAAAATATTGCTGCTAAAAACGATTTAAAACTGTACGTGTGAATAGGGTATTAAACGAGGTTTCGAGCCAAACCTTATTTAAAAATACGTATTTTCTCACACAAGTTGAAACCTTTTTGTATTGAGGTTCCAACGAAAGTACGATCGAAACCTTTTAAATTTCATAGTTCTTCTCTTTTTTACAACTGTTATAAGAGAAGTAAATAAATTAAATAATGTGTCAAAAATAAAAAAATTTAAAAATATTTAAATATTCGCATAAAAAACAATTATTAAAAAAAGATTTTAAATTAAATTTTTTTAATAAATTTTTTTAAAATATCGCGTAAATTAATTAATTGTGTGTTTTTAAAGCCGGTATAATCGCAAATTTTGTTCTATAAATATCGAAAACGTGATAAGTGTAAAATTTTTCGGGTATGAAAGGTAGAGTTTTCGAAATGAAAAGACGTATTTTCAAAGAGGTTTTAAGGCCAGTCTGAATGTACTATGTTTATGAAAACCAACTGTGTATGGGAAAATTAGAAAAGTACATATAAAAGAAATGAAAATATAATTTACCGCCATTAATTATAAAAAAAAACAAACAAGTTTCAAAAAAATATAAATAAAAAACCAAAGAAGTTTTATGTTTCACCGAAAAAATTGATTTTCAGGAAAAATGTATTTTCCATTTTTTTATGGAGTTTGACAGATTTTTTCCCGTGAAATCGAACAGAGTACTATGCTTAAAGCTAAGTACTCTGTTTTTTACGGTGAAAATTTTACTTAAGCTCAAATTGCAACAAAACATTAAAAAATCAACAACAACGTTTGACAGTTATAGAAAGAAACGATCATAACAAAACTGAAATGTTACTTTTTCACGGAAATTTAAATTGTCTTGTATAATAATAATGCGTGAAAACTTTTTTTTTAACAATTTCCCTATAATTCATCGCGTTGCCAAAATTTATTTTTTTATATTGAGTTTGACAGATGTTTTTCTGTGAAATCGAACAGAGTACCAGAGGTCCAAGCCGACCGGCTCAAGCCGATCGGCACGCCGTCGCCGGTCATTTTTGGATGAGCCGCGCCGCCGCCGATTTAGTCGGCTCGCATCGACTGAAACAAAGCCGCCGAAGTAATCAGCTCAGCCGGATTTTATCGACTCAGATTTTTTCAATAACAATCATATTTGGTATCAGATTAAAGGTATTTAAAAGACCTATCTTGTGGTGCTAACAACATGCCAAAAAAATGACGATAATTTTCGACTTATTAACAAAAATGTCCTCAAGTATTGATATTTTACTCAATATGACGAAAAGTTGTGCAGGTATAGGACACGTTATTTACACACATAGATGAGTTTTCCAAAGACCTTTCATTTTCTGTGCAACATAACTAGGTTTCTTTGCATAATATTGGAGATAAACGAAAAAAACTTGCTCGTACTGGCAATTCGTTTTGTTTTTTCAGTCGCAATTCTCACATTTCTTTTTGGAATTACAGAATAGAATTGCCAGTGTGTCAACATAAACGTCAAGTTCAAAAGAGAAACATAAAAATTGCCGCAATTAAAATTGCCTAATGTAAATTCGGTTTTACATAATTAGCCCCAAGGATTAGAACAAAGGTTCGAAAGAATTAATTCTTTAATTCAATTTTCTAATTCGAATTTAAAAAATAGAATTTGGCATTCCCTAAAATCATTCAACTTTCAAAATCACTGAATTAATTCTTTCAAGAATTCATTCCTTAAGAATGATCATTCTTAAGGAATGAACTATTTTTTTATCCAAATCAATCTACTACAAAATGAATGGTGGAATTTTCTTATCATTCAATTTTAAACAGTGAAGCGCAACACACATACACACACATTTATGCTTGTGTGGGAAGCAGCAGACGAGACGTCAACAAAACAACAACCAATCGTTTACACACGAAGATGCTTAAAATGCACACAAGCAACACATTTATGAATATATAAAGGGAATGAAATAAAAAAATCATCATTCAATTTGTAATAGATTTGAATGATGAACAATTTTGATCATTCAATAGAATGATTAGCTTGCAAGGAATTAATTCTCTTGGGAATTAATTCAATTTGATTTAAGCTTTGAGAATTAAGCCTTTGAATTAATTCGTGTTGAATGCTAGTAAGGAATGATAATTCAAAACTTTTTAAAACAGAATTGAACTTTTTGGGAATTAATTCTCAATAGAATTAATTCGTTCGAAGCTCTGGATTAGAATTTATAACATTTCCTTCAAAGAATGGCTATCAAATTAGCTTTTGATAAGTTGCCAGCCCTTACACTGTTATAGTATATGTTTGAGCCACTGTATATACATTTTTATATATTTTTTGGAACAAAAAAATAAAAAATGCAATGAAAACAACCCTTCAAGCCGATAAATAAGCCGCCGCCGACCAAAAATCTTCGAGCCGCCGCCGCCGATTATTATGGGTCGGCTTGGACCTCTGCAGAGTACTATGATTTTTATGGAGTTTGACAGATTTTTTCCGTGAAATCCAACAGAGTACTGCTTTATCTTCTTCTTCTTCTTGCTTTATGGAAAACTTTTTCCGAAAAACTCTTTCCGGCCTTGTTCTGTTCATATTTTAAATTGAAGAACGGTAACCCTGCTTTTGAATTTGTTTAGAATACTGAGTAAAATAAAACGTCAGATTAAAAGCTTTCAAACTTGGTAGCACTTAAATATAAAACTATTATTATTTTTTATTTTTCAAAGTGAAAAGACGGAAATTTTTTTGCGGATAGCGAATACACGGAATACGGAATACAACGTCGGAATTTTTGCATGTTTTTTTTTGCCGACGTACTAAAAATAAAATTCCTCAATTTTATAAGTGATTTTAGTTGATAATAACTAAAATATTACAATATTAAAGTGTGCTGAATTGAAATTCCATGCTTTGTGTTATCAATAAAACGCTAAAAAATGAGCAAATTAGTGAAATTTCCAAGTGAAAAAAGCAAAATGAAAAGATGCAACATGTGTGAATAAATAATTTTTTTGCATGTTGGTGTTGGCCACAAAAATAAAAGAAAATACGTGTTCATAAAAAAGAAAATACAAAAATATAGAAAAGAGAATAGTGAAATATAACAAAAACAGCTGTTTATTTTTGGTTTAAAGAAGAATTGACAAAAAGGATATTCAATTTTACAAAGGTAACTTTTAAGAAGATTATTGATGTTTTCTTAAAACAAATGAAAGTAATTTGTTAAAACGACTTTGCGACAGTTATTTGTTGACTTTTAACATTTGTTTTTCTACAATTTTGTAGAATAAACTTTGATATTTGTTTTGCAAATTTGAATGGCAAAATGCGACAATTTCAATAAATGGTAAAAAGCTTTTTGTTTCATGTTTGTTTTGGTTGCTTGTTAACAAATAGATTGAAATTAATTCTTAAAGTTGTTACAAACAAAAAAATGTAACTTTTATTCTTATCAGAATTTGGCAAAAACAACAAAAATTATGTGCAAATCCTTCTTGGAAGATTTAAAACATACCAAGAAAAAGTGTTGGAGCAAAAGCAATGTTTCATTGATGATGTGAGAGATTGTTATCTGTGCTGTCTGTGGCTTAGGGTATGAGTGTGAGCTGATGCTTTTATTAACCGGAAATACTATTACTAAAGCCACCTTCAAGTATACGGATAGACTGACAAGGCCCGATAGCATCCACATTTCAATTGTGGCCACTGAAGCTGAAATAAGAAAATTTTCAATTAAACCAAAATCTCATGTATGGCAAATTAATTACGACATAAGGCCTCTAATATAGTAAAATGCAGAAATATGGCAACTGACCTTTTTCTTTAAGAAAAAGTTTCAGATTCTTTGACCTTTTTCCTATAGACGAAGGTATTAGATTTTGAGACCTTTTTCCTATAAAAAAGTCTCAGATTCTGAGAGCTTTATCCTATGGAAAAGTCTTAGATTCTGAGAAAAACGCTTCTGAGACCGTCAGATTCTGAGATATCAGATTCTGATTCTGAGACCTATTTCCAATAAATAGTATCAGATGCTGACACCTTTTTCCTTTAGAAAAAGTCACTTTTTCCCAAAGAAAAAGTCTCAGATTTTGAGACGCTTTTTCTATAGAAAAAGTCTTAGATTTTAAGACCTTTTTCCTATAGAAAAAGTCTCAGATTTTGAGACCTTTTTCCTATAAAAAAGTCTCTGATTCGAAGACCTTTTTTCCTATAGAAAAAGTCTCAGATTTTGGAACCTATTTCCTATAGAAAAAGGCTTAGATTTTGAGACCTTTTTTCTATAGAAAAAGTATCTGATTTTGAAACCTTTTTCCTATAAAAAAAGTCTCAGATTCAGAAACTTTTTCCTTAGGAAAAAGGTCTCAGATTCTGAGACCTTTATCCTATAGAAAAATTTAGATTCTGAGACCTTTTCCTATAGAAAAAGTCTCAGATTTCGAGACCTTATTCCTACAGAAAAAGTCTTAGATTTTGAGGCCCTCTGATTCAGATTCTGAGACTTATTTAAAAACAAAAAAAAAGTGTCAGATGCTGAGAGCTTTATCCTATGGAAAAGTTTTAGATTCTGAGACCTTTTTCCTATAGGTTTCTGAGACCGTCAGATTCTGAGATCTCAGATTCTGATTCTGAGACCTATTTTCAATAAATAGTATCAGATGCTGAAACCTTTTTCCTTTAGAAAAAGTCTCGGATTTTTAGGCCTTTTTCCTTTAGAAAAAGTGTTAGATTTTGAGAACTTTTTTCTAAAGAAAGTAGAATATAAAAAATTTCTCAGATCCTGAGATCTTTTTTTTACAAAAAAAGTCTGAGATTTTGAGACCTTTTCCCTGTAGAAAAAGTCTCGGATTCTGAGACGTTTTTTCTATAGAAAAATTCTAGAATTCTGACAAGGGAAGTATCTCAACCCTTATGAACCGATTAGCATAAAACTTAAAATATATATAAAAGAGACGATTTTAAGGTTGGGGTGTCTCGGCTTATCGGACATATCCGTGTTTAAAAATTTCGTTGTCCCCTTATGAAACAATGTGTACCTTCGGGAAATTTTCGATAATTCCCGAACTAACAGGAATATCGTCTTGAGAAAAAATACGTGTCGACTTAAATTTAATAAAGATTATTTCGTATTCATATGGATCTCGTAGGTCCATGTCTTTATATAAATACCCCCCAAAATTTGCATATTTTCATGAAAAAATTATTTAACGAAGCCAAACTTTTTCAAGGTTGTGCCACCGTTAGATAGGCATTAAAAAAACCTTTATTCTCATATGTAAACATCATATAGTTTCTTAGAATTAAATAGCTGAAAAATCCAAAAAACGATTTTTCGCCATTTTGGACCCATGTTTTGAACCCCTAAATCCCCGTTATGGCCGATAAGCCGAGACACCCCAACCTTAGAATTGTCTCTTTTATATATATTTTAAGTTTCATGCAAATCGGTTCATAAGGGTTGAGATACTTCCCTTGTGAGACCTTTTTTCTATAGAAAAGTGTCAGAAAAAAACATGCATTTGCATGAAAATCACCAAGGCAGACGGTTATTTTGTTTCTCTTTATATTTAGTCGTTCATGATGAATTTACTTGGTATTTTTATACCCTCCAACCACAGTATGGGAGTATACTCACTTTGTCATTCCGTTTGTAACGCAGCAAAATATCGGTCGGGGACCACATAAGGTATATACATATATTATTGATCCATGATCGTCTGTCTGTAGATAATAAAATGAAGGCCAAAATAAAAGAGCTAGGATCCTGAAGTTTGGCATGAATATGTCTTATGGTCAGGGGGAAAAAAGTTTTCCCTTGAAGAACTATACCAACCTATGAAAAACTTAATTTTTATACCCTCCAGCCACAGTATGGGGTATACTCACTTTGTCATTCCGTTTGTAACGCATCCAAATATCGGTCGGGGACCCCATAAAATATATATATATATTATTGATCCATGATCGATTCTAAGACATTCTGTGAATGTCCGTCTGTCCATCCGTCCGTCTGTCTGTAGATGTCACGATGCAGTCCAAAATAAAAGAGCTAGCCTCCTGAAATTTGGCACGAATATGTCTAATGGTCCTAGGCAGGTTAAGTTCGTAAATGGGCAAAATCGAACTGGGGGGAAAAAAGTTCCCCCTTAAACACGAAAAACACAATTTTTTTTAAAGTGTTTTTTTATATTTTTGTTAAACAAATGAAACATTTTTATGCAAGAAAAACTTCAGAGTCCTGCACTAGGGCCGGGGGGAATAAACAATTTAAATTTTTTTTGAACCGCCACACCCCCTTTTTAGGGCGTGTATCTAAAAAAATTTTTAAATTATGATAAAACTGTATAACTTTCGTGCGAAAAGCATAATAAATAAATTAGAGAGGGGGAGGTGTCCCCCATCGCCCCAACGATTCCCCTTCCCAGGCCCAAAAAGACGTCCCTGGATATTTTTTTAGCATGTTGGAAGGTATAAAAGATTCGTCACAGCCGAATTTAACACTCTCACTTGTTTTACGTGTTTTTTTGTATTTTTTTGAAGCATTTATGTGAAAGAAGATGTTTAAAGTCCTGTATTTAGACCCAGCGAACTAGAAAATGAAGATTTTTGTCGCCCCCGCCCCTTTTGTAGGCGTGGATGTAAAAAAAATCATTAAAATTATGATAAAATTGTATTACTGTAGAGCAAAATTCTTAATAAATGAATTATTAAACTTTGATCATAAAAAGGAAGGTATCCCCACAGCCCCCTCAAAGCAACCCCCCCAAAAAAATACGCCCCAGGATTTTTTTTATTATATTTTTAACATGTTGGAGGCAGTGACGGTCGAAGTTGTCACTGGGTGTTCTCTACTTATTTAAAATATAAAATTTATGTATATAAAATATGTTTTTCTGGACGTAACACGTTCCCGTGATAGACAAAGCCTCAGTTTTAAATTTTTTTATTGACATGCATCCAAAATTAATTTTTGTACTCCATTTATTTGCGAAATAATGCTTTTTGTTAATTGTCGATGTGGTGAGGCAACAAAATGACAATAAAATAGAATTTAGGCTGCATCTCATTAAAAAATGTACAAAACTAGTAACATCCCATCTTTACCTATCTCGGGAATGCGTTAGGTCCATGAAAACATGAATTTTATACTTAAATTTTCTGTTTTTATAAATTAGAGAACACCCAGTGACAACTTCACGGACCGTCACTGGTTGGAGGGTATAAAAGTTTCGACACAGTCGAATTTACCACTCCCACTTGTTTCTTCAACTTTTGATTTTCCAAAGTGTCCGGAAAAATTTTATTTTGCTAGACCCGGCTAGACCTATAAATTATGTGGTACGCATTTGAGGAAAATTAGATAAAATTAACCCGTGGCGTGGCAATCAAAGTTTTGGATTTCTAAAAAAATAAAAAATGTCTTGCAATTCGTCATATTTATTAATTTTGATGCGTTGTACTCTTGTTCAACAATTTTAAAATCGGTCGAACGATTTTTGAGAAATCTCTGTATGTCAAATTTGATCATTTTAACTTGTGGCGCTCTTCGATCACTGTTTTGGATTTTTAAAAAACTTTTAACCAAAAACTCTTATAATTTTATCAAAGGGCGCTATGAGTTAAATGGTCTGATTTGCCTCAAATTATGTTTAAATGAAAAACTGTCACAAAGCCGAAAACGGCTTGACTGATTTCAGAAAGCATGCCAAAATTAATTTAAATAATGTATCACAAGATATTTTTTTTTTCTAAAAATTAAAAATTTTGATTAAAGGGTTAAAATTATTGGATTTGGTTCAAATTAAGTTGAAATGCAATTTTTTATCATGCTCTGTGAAAGGGTTAAGAGAAAGAAATTTTTAGATTTAAAAACAAAAATAAATCTTAAACTTAGAAAAAAGCCGCCATTTTTTTGCAAATTTTAAATAGCGATATTTCGAAAAACGTTTAAACGATTTTATATATATTTTTTTTGATATTCGCGTTCAGAGCAATTAATAAATATGATGTATCACAAGATTTTATTTTTTTATCAAATTTTCAAAAATTTTAAATCAGTTGTCCTCAAATTTGTACCACATAAGTTTTACGCCCAGTAGAATAAAAATTTTCCTGGGACCGAATTTACATAAGGCAATTTTATTTTAATAATTTTGATTTTCTAGTGTATCAGAGAGACAGGGAAGAATCTTAGATCTCTCTCTGATACACGATAAAATCAGAATTGCCGCAATTAAAATTGCCAAATGTAAATACGGTCTGGATATTCAAAATCGGAAAAAATAAAGAGCATAGATGTGAATGAGGCATACTGTTTTTAACAAAATATATTTTTGACACGTGTTGTTTTTATACCCTCCACTCTAGTGATAGAGGGTATATATAAGTTTGTCATTCCGTTTGTAACACCTCGAAATATTGGTCCAGGACCCCATAAAGTATATATATTTATGATCCTCGATCGATTTTAAGTCGATCTAGCGATGTCCGTCCGTCCGTCCGTCCGTCTGTCTGTCTGTCTGTCCGTCCGTAGAAAACACGCTAACTTTTGAAAGACTTTACAGAGGCTACTGAAGTTTGACATATATGTTTGCCATTTACCTGGTCCAGCCAAATCGGTCCAGTGGTTCAAAAGTTATGAGCAAAAGAGTAAATTTCGGCAAGGGTGTTTCGCGAATTTACGAGATAAAAAACACGATAACTTTCGAAAGACAATAATGAGACTACTGAAGCTTGGCATGTGTCTTTGCCGTTCCCCGGGTCTGTTTGGTATTAAATTTCAGCTCAATCGGTCCAGTGGTTCAAAAGTTATAAGCAAAACCCTGAATTTCAGATTAGTTTCATCTAAAATGCCACGTGTTTCAACAAGTTTTAAAAGCATTGGTGGTAACTAAACAATGCTTTTCAAACTTGTTTAATTTTAAAGCAATGCTTTTTAAACTTGTTTAGTTTTAAAAGCATTGGTAACTTAAAAATTATACTCGAAAAAAATTTTACACTCAAAAAAAATTTTACACTCAAAAAAAATTTTACACTCAAAAAAAAATTTAGTTTTTTTTTTACAAAAATTACAAAAATATTTTTACAGTAAAAAAAACATTACACTCGAAAAAAATTTTACACTCAAAAAAAAATTAGTAATTTTTCTTTTTTTTTTTTTTTAAATGACAAAAAAAGAGTTTTTTACTCAAAATAAAATATTTCTAATCAAAATTGTTTATTTTTTCACGTTAAAAAATGTACTTCCCTTTAAAAAAATGCATTGTGGAGGGTATTCATAGATTCGGCAAAGTCGAATTTAACTTTTCTACTTGTTTTGTTATCAATTTCCGCTCCCACCCCCTTTAACTAACTCATAATAACAATATCATAAAGTTTATAAACAAACATAAAACATTCGTTCAAAAAATGTGAATGTTTAATAGAAAAACAAACAAAGTTACAACATTAACAATTTTTTTCTTTTTTCAATTTTATAAATCCATCAAAAATGTTCATTAAAAATTGAACACTATATATTTTTGTAGTTTGTTGCATAGAAATAAAAATTGGAGTGTTTTTTTAACAAATAATTAAAAAAAATATTCAGCTGATAACAGCAGTATTATTACTATTTTCAAAAACACGCAAAAACAATAAATTGCCTACTCAACAAGTTGAAAAGAAATATGAAAATTCCATGACATTCAATATAAAAATAAAGGAAAACAAATTTAAATTATCAAAAGCAATGTCAATGCAGTTTTGTACACCCTACATGAGGATATGGTGAAATTGTATGTTGTTAGTCATTTTATGCCGCACAAACGTTACACCTTCTAAAACCCCGCGTAAAATGTTTTACAGAAAATATTTAGAGAAATGATCGAAAACAAATTCCAGAATATGTGCAAATACTTAATTTAAGAAAATAAACAAATATAAAATTTAAATTCGACTTGGCCGAATTCATAATACCCTCCACAATGTCCTTTTTAAGTGATAGTAAACTTTCTAACGTGAAAAAAAACAATTTTTATTAGAAATATTCGTTTTATTTTGAGTAAAAACTTTTCTTAGTCATTTTTTTGTAAAAAAAAATAATAATTTTTTTCTGATCGTAAAAATTTTTTCGAGTATAAATTTTTTTTTAGCGTAAAAATAGTTTTGAATGACAAAAATACTTTGTAATTTTTTTTTGTGGCTTACCAAAGATTTTGAAGCTTTTTTTTAAAGCTTGGTTTTTTCATCACGTGATTTGAATGTGAAATCAATCTGAAATTCTCAGTTTTATAAATAACGTTTGAACCACTTGACCGATTTTGCTGAAATGACTAACATACATGCCAAACTTCAACAGCCTTAGTAAAGTCTTTCAAAAGTTAGCGTGTTTTCAAAAGTTAGCGTGTTTTCAAAAGGCAGGCGGACGGACGGACATCGCTAGATCGACTTAAAATCTATCGAGAATCATGAATATATGTACTTTAAGGGGTCCTACACCAAATTTTCGAGGTGTTACAAAAGATGTGAGGAACTTATATATACCCTCTATTACTAGAGTAGAGGGTATAAAAAAAAATAAAAAACAATTTCTGGGTCCTCTTCGAAAAAATATCCTGGCATCTATGCTTTTCGGCCAGCTGCCTTGGATGCTAGGGTATTATAATTTCGTTGTCTATCGTCATAAATTAGTTTATTGTTTTTTATTCTTTAAAAGTTTCTCATGCAGTTTCATATTTTATGCCGTAAATTACAATACATACTACTACATAACAATTAAAAAAAAAAAACACACACACAAAATCAAGAGCAGGGCTCCAATAACATCTACAACACTATATAACACATTAACATACATTTTCTATTAAGAATGTGCGAACGAACTACATTCTGTATCATGATTAATGTACATTAATATGAATTTTGAATTTAAAAATTCTTGAATATTTTAAAAAAAATATTTTTTTTTTTTTATAAAAATGCAAATTATATTAAAAAAAAATTTATATTCTATTTAATTATATTTTCTATCCTTCCATTATCCCCCTCTTCTACAGCTAACACAAATGTAAGCACTACACTAAGAAAAACAAATTCTCAAATCAAGCAAAAACATTATCATATTAAAAACAAGTAAGAAAGTTATAGTCGGTCAAGACCGACCATATGATACCCTACACCAGTGTTTTCCGGAAAATGGGTCCTTAGTCCAAACATGGACCGATTGGATCTATCTTTTGTAAGATCTTTATTTAGTGTTGAAAACACACACAGATCAAATTTTAGTCGAATTGGGTTATTTTTTGCCAATAGACCGATTTAACCGAATATCGGTCGAAATTTTTATATGGGGGACCAAACATGGACCGATTGGATCTATCTTTTGTAAGATCTTTATTTAGTGTTGAAAACACACACAGATCAAATTTTAGTCGAATTGGGTTATTTTTTGCCAATAGACCGATTTAACCGAATATCCAAAAATGGTCCAATTATATTCCGATGTTGTTAGGTTATTAAAGTACACGTTTAACACCTAAAAATTAAATTTTTATCAAATATTTCCATTTTTATGAATTTTGATTTGAATATCGGGAGGGTGGTTTGTATGGGGACTACCAGAAGGACTGACCCGATTGTTTTGAAATTTGAAATTATGATTCGTGCAAAAAAAATTTGATTACCTGTTTAATTTCACCGCAATAATACGGTTATTAGAGTCATTTAAGCCTAATCCAAAGGAGTCGTTTGTATGGGGGCTAGGTCTTAACATGGACTGATTTTTTCAAATTTCAATAGGCCTCGTCCTTGGGCCAAAAGATGCTTATGTTTCAAATTTCAAGTCAATTGATTGAAAATTGCGACCTCTATCGTGCTTAAATCGACTCAAAAAGTAATTCTGAGTCGATCGGTATACTTGAAGGTAAGTCTAGGACCAATATTTCGGGTAGTTACAAACATCAGCACAAACTCAATATACCCTGTACCACATAGTGGTGTAGGGTATAATAAAACAGTGACAAAAGGCAACAAAGTTTGTTTTTTCTCTAAAATATTTTTAAACACTTTTACTATGACTTGAGTAACAACAAAACTTTTTAAAAATTAAATGAAACAACTTTAATTTAAAAATGTTTTTTGTTCAGATCAAAGGCGCACATAATTAAATTAAAATAATAGTCATGCTTAATTTGATATTGAAAATTATGAATATAACACATATATATTTTGAGACATTTTTGGTAAAGAAAAAGTTTCAGATTCTGAGACATTTTTGGTATAGAAAAAGTCTCAGATTCTGAGATATTTTTCGTATAGAAAAAGTCTTAGATTCTGAGACATTTTTCGTATTAAAAAATGTCTCAGATTTTTTGTATAGAAAAAGTTTCAGATTCTGAGAGATTTTTTTTTATAGAAAAAGTATCAGATTCGGAGACATTTTTCTTATAGAAAAATTCTCAGAATCTGAGAAATTTTTTGTATAGAAAAAGTCTCAGATTCTGAGACATTTTTGGTATAGAAAAAGTCTCAGATTCTGAGACATTTTTCGTGTAGAAAGTCTCAGATTCTGACAAGGAAGGTCTTTCACAGGGCACCAGCCGATTGTCCTGAAACTTGCATATAGGAAAGAGGGAAGCAAAATAAGAGTTACATGTTTTTTTATAGCTGCCCAATCTCATATTTAGCGGGTCAAAGGGGAGGGGGAAAAACGGGATTTTTTTCGTTTTTTGAGGATTTTTCCCATTTCTTCAGAAGAAACTATATGAACATTTCAGACAGGTCGAAAGGGTTTTTGAAGACCTATCCAATGGTGTACCGGTCGTGTCCAAATTCCGCTTCGTTAAGTTCGTAGTTGATATGCAGATGTATATACGTACGACCACCAAAATCATATAAGATAATATCTACCAAAATTAAGCTGACCCGTATTTTTTCGTTTGGCGAAATTCCTATTAGTTCGGATTTTACACGGAGTTCCCCGAAAGCCCTTCATTTTTCATAAGGTGGCAACCCTTTTTTAAATTTGAGATTGGGCAGCTAAGAAAAAACAGGTAACTCATGCCCATATTAAAGTTTCAGGACAATCGGTGGGTGTCCTGTGAAAGACCTTCCTTGTGAGACATTTTTCGTATAGAAAAAGCCTCAGATTCTGATACATTTTTCGTATAGAAAAAGTCTCACATTATTATACATTTTCGTATAAAAAAAGTCTCAAATTCTTAGACATTTTTCGTCTCAGATTCTGAGACATTTTTCTTATAGAAAAAAATCTTAAATTCTGAGAAACTTTTCGTATAGAAAAAGTCTCAGACTCGAGACATTTTTTTGTATAGAACAAATTCAGGTTCTGAGACATTTTTCGTAAAGAAAAAACATCAAATTCAATAGAAAAAGTTCCAGATTCTGAGATTTTTTTTTGTGTAGAAAAAGTCTCAAATTTAGAGAAACTTTTCGTATAGAAAAAGTTTTAGATTTAAAAAATGTATAGAAAAGTATTATATTCTGAGACATTTTTACTTATAGAAAAATTTTCAGATTCTGAGACATTTTTTCGTATAGAAAAATTTTCAGATTCTGAGACATTTTTCCGTATAGAAAAATTCTCATATTCTGAGACATTTTTCCGTATAGAAAAATTCTCAGATTCTCAGACATTTTTCCGTATAGAAAATCCTCGTATAGAGAAAGGTTCAAATTCTGAGACATCTAGAATCCAGGGATTCTGTGACTTTTTTCTTCTGAGGCATTTTTCGTATAGAAAAAGTCTCGGAATCCAAAACACTTTTCGTATAAAAAAGTCTCAGATTCTGAGACTTTTTCCTATAGAAAAGTCTCAGATCCTAAAACATTTTTCATTTTTTATATAGAAAAAGTCTCAGATTCTGAGACATTTTTTGTATAGAAAAAGTCTCAAATTCTGAGACATTTTTTGTATAGAAAAAGTCTCAGATATAGAGACATTTTTCGTATAGAAAAATTCTCAGATTTTGAGACATTTTTTATATAGAAAAATTCTCAGAGAAATTTTTGTATAGAAAAATTCTCAGATTTTGAGAAATTTTTCGTATAGAAAAATTCGCAGATTTTAAGACATTTTTCGTATAGAAAATCTCTCAAAAAAAGTCTCACAACCGTATTCAATACGAAGTTTTAGACACGGTTTGTTCACCCTGAACATCGAGTTCGTAACTAAAATGTTTTTAAGGCTTGTTCACTGTTTGTTCAATAGTCTATTCAAAATGATTTTAGTTAAAGTCTGCTTAACAAAAAATTGACCATCCCTGTTTTAGTAAATCACATAAGAAAAAAACAAAAAAATGTATGAAAAACCACAAGAAATATATTAATTTTTTACTTAAAATGGCTTTAATTAAAAAAGCAAGTTGTAGAAATTGTTTTTAATAAAAGCGAGAGTTTTAAAATAACTTTAACTCTTTGGCATTTAATTTGTTGTTGACATTTTGCAAAATCAATATGGCGCCAGTTAGACAAGAGATGTTCAGCATATGTTCATAGTTTAAGAAAATGTGTTTTGAATAAGAAATCCTTAAACAGTATCTAGACAGTGTCTAGAATTTCATTTTGAATACGGCCGTCAGATTCTAAATCATGTTCGGATAAAAAAAGTGTCAGATCCTGAGCGATTTTTTGTATAGAAAAATTCTAAGATTCTGAAACTTTTCTCAGTCTCAAGTCTTAGATTCTGAGACATTTTTCGAATTGATAAAGTCTCAGATTCTGATAATTAATTTTTTTTTTTTAATTTCTTTAAAATAATTTGACGTTTTTAAAAATGAGAACGAAAATGTTAAATTTGACTACGATTTTTTTTCCTCAGTGTAGAGTCAAGTATAAAAAAAAATATGCTGATGATTTTGTAGGTCGATCGTCGGTTGTTTGTCGGTTGTTTGTCGGTTGTTTGTCGGTTGTTCGTCAGTTTTGAAGAAAATCTTTTGATAACAACATACGTCACGTTGCCTGGAAGATTGGCTACCAACAACAAAATTTTGATGTTTAGTGTTGCTGCTGCTTCTGCTGCTGTTGTTGCTGCTATTGTTTTGTTTGTTGTTTAAACAAAGTTCATTGACTGCAACTTAAAAATAAAAATGTGTGAATTAAAAAGAGGAAAAAAAAATAGTAGTGGATATCTGTTTTTTTTTCGTTTTATTGTTATATCTACCTTTGTCTGGTTTAGTTTTGGGTGCTTTTTTTCGATATTATATTTTTTATTTATTGTTTGTAATTATTTATTCAAGTTTTTTTTTATTATTATTTTAACTTAATGAATTTTTGGTGTTAGGTTGTTTGTTGTTACTATTTTTTTGTATTTATTTTTATTTCTTAGAAATACTGTTAACTAATATTTATATATTAATTAAACAGTTTTCTAATTTGAAAATTTCTATTTGTTTTGTTTCCTTTTCTTTAAAATGTTTTTCATTCTTGTGAGTTCTTCATTATAGTATAGGTGTGAATTACTTTAAGAAAAAATCGCTGATCATTTGAATGTGATAATTTAATTAAAAAAAAATATCGGCCTAACTATAGTTTATTATAAATTGTACTACATAATGATTTTATAGTTCAAATGTGTTATCAGTTGCGAGATAGAGAACGTTTTTATATTTAGGGTATTCGCGTAAAAAATTTATTAGCGTAATTTCAACAAAAATACTCAAAAGAAAAACTCTTTAAATAATAGGTTAGGTTAGGTTGTAAGTGGCTGCTGACGTTTTACGTCAACACACGTAGACTCTGAGGTCCATTGTGATACCACGGGATCGTAATAGGTTTCCCTACTAGTCCCTGTCGTTAAACCAGTTTGAGCTTCTTATGAAACTCCTTAGATGTTGAATTTTGACATCCGACAAATCTGAAAGATCGTACAGCTCCCTAGATCCCAGTGAAGCAAGTCGCTGACCAGAAAGTGCCGGGCAATGGCAAATAAAGTGTTCGATAGTTTCCAACTCCTCTTCATCCATGCAACTTCGGCAAAAGTCATTCGACGGCACATTTAACCGCTCTGCGTGCTTCCCTATAAGACAGTGTCCGGTAATTATAGAAACCACCGTCGAAATCTCTCCTCTTGGAAGCGATATCAGCTCACTTGTGCGCCCCTGATTAAGAGAAGGCCAAATCAGTCGTGTTGTCTCACACGTCCATCCATTTGCCCATCTTTGATTAGTCTCCGTCGCAGAACAAAGCCGTAGGTTTTGCTTGCAAGTTTCTAGAGGCATACCAACACATTCCAATTCTGTTGGAACCTGTAAGGTAGTTCCTAGTCTTGCAAGCTCATCGGCTTTGCAATTCCCTGGAATGTCTCTGTGCCCTGGGACCCATATGAGTCGTATGTTAAACTGCTTGGCCATCTCATTTAAAGACGTGCGGCAGTTAAGGGCAGATCTTGTTTTCAGAAACATTGAATCCAGGGACTTGACCGCGGCTTGACTGTCAGTATAGATGTTGACTGCGGTTGTAGACAAGACATTGCAGCTCAACCAGTCAGCCACTTCCTTTATTGCCAGCATCTCTGCCTGGTAGACACTGCAATGATCTGGCAATCTACGAGCCAGGCTCAATCCAAGCTCTTCCGAATAGACCCCAAAGCCCACTTGTTCGTGCAGCCTCGATCCATCTGTGTAAAAATTTATGGTAGCTCCACTTCCCGGAGTATCCCCCATCCAAGACTCCCTGGATGGTATCATAGTGGTAAAGTGGCGCTCAAAGAGGCTCAAAGAGGGAGCACAATCCACATTTTGTGGTATTGTTATCTTTTTCAAGATCGCGCTATGGCCACAATCGCTGCTCCTCCATTGCAGCGTGCTATTAAGTCGAATTGCCGACGCAGCTGCATACTGCCTACCCAATATGTCCAAGGGTATCAGGTGAAGGAGGATTTCTAATGCAGCCGTAGGTGTAGTACGAAGAGCACCCGTGATGCACATTGACGCCATTCTCTGTACCTTCGTGATAAAGACACAGTTCGATTTTGTTTCTAAAGCAGGCCACCAGACAATGATTCCATACAGCAAAATTGGACGCACCACTGCTGTATAGATCCAATGAACGACTTGAGGGCTAAAACCCCATCGTTTTCCAATGGCCATTTTACAGGAATACAAAGCAATCGTTGCTTTTCTCACCTGTTCCTCAATATTACGCCTGAAATTCAGCTTCCTATCTAGAAATACTCCAAGATACTTGGCTCCATTTGAGAAGGTGATTTCAGTACCGTCCAGAGAAATAGGATCAAAAGCAGGAATCTTATTTTTCCTTGT
The DNA here is from genome assembly GCA_963921195.1 of Pegoplata infirma. Classification (NCBI taxonomy): domain Eukaryota; kingdom Metazoa; phylum Arthropoda; class Insecta; order Diptera; family Anthomyiidae; genus Pegoplata; species Pegoplata infirma. The sequence goes on along the minus strand of OY992540.1, from coordinate 42,054,725 downwards.
AAATAAAACAAGCTCTGTTTTACTAGGATTAACTCCTAGACCACAGTCTCTTGCCCATTTAGACAGATCTTTCAGAGAACCCTGAATAATGTCCCGCAATGTTGGCAGATGCTTCCCCTTTACCGCTATCGCGACATCGTCAGCATATGCGACAACATGACAACCACGTGCTTCTAGAGATAGTAGCATTGAATTCAGTGCCAGGTTCCAAAGAAGCGGCGAAAGAACACCTCCTTGTGGTGTGCCCCTATTGACAAATCGAGATATGACGGACGCTCCCAATTCAGACGTTATACGTCTACTGGCAAGTAGGCTTTCCACCATTAAAACGATTTCACGCTTTACTCCCAGACCAGACAATGCCAATATTATCGATTCTGGGATGACATTATTAAAAGCCCCCTCAATATCAAGAAAGGCCACCATAGTGTACTCCTTTACCGAAAGCGATCTCTCGATGGTACCAACGAGCTCATGAAGAGCTGTTTCCGCTGATCGTCCCTTGCTGTATGCATGTTGCTTTGTCGAAAGCAACCTCGGGTCAATCACTCTCCGCAAATATGAGTCTATCATTCGTTCCATTGTCTTTAACAAAAAAGAAGACAGACTAATTGGTCTGAAATCCTTCGGAGCTGTGTGGGAACTTTTCCCAGCCTTCGGGATAAATACGACTCTGGTATCCCTCCATTTTGAAGGAATGTACGACCAGTTGATGCATGCTGTGTATAGATTATACAGCAACGGGGCTATATAGTCCGACACTTGCTGCAACTCAGCCGGGATTATACCATCAGGTCCCGGGGATTTATAGGGCCTGAAGCTTTTTATCGCCCAGATTAATGTTGGCATATTTATTATTTCCGAAGCAATTTCAGATGCTTGGGCGTCAGAACGTTCCAAAGCTTGAAACGGCATCATGGAATTGCCCGGAAAATGCGTGTTTAAAAGGAGATCCAGCGACTCTCCACTGGAGGAAGACCACACCCCATTAGGATCTTTCAGGTATCCCAGGGTGCAAGGAGAAGAAGCCAGAACCTTGCGCAGCCTGGATGCCTCAGAAACGTCTTCTATGTTTCCACAGAAGTTTTTCCAAGAATCACATTTTGCATTTCTGATCATCTTTTTATAACTCTTAAGTTGCAGCCTGTATGCAGACCAGTCCTCGTCCGCTCTTGAAAATTTAGCCTTATTAAAGAGCTTTCTGCAGGAATCTCTGCTCGTCTGCAACTCATTTGACCACCAAGGTGGCTTTTTTTCCCTCTAGGCTTTGCAGAAGGGCAAGACACATCCAGGCACCTATTACAAACATTTGTTATATGGTCAACCAGACAGTCAATTTCCGCCAAACTATGCGGTTCAGATAAGGGTACTTCATCCAAAAGCAAAGAAAAAGTCTCCCTATATTTCACCCAGTTTGTTCTCCTCAGATTTCTAGAGACTGTCTCAACCGGGGCACGCTCCCTGAGTAAAAACTCAATGTAGCGATGATCTGAGAAAGAATGCTCTTCCAAAACTCTCCAGTCATCAATTCTATCAGACAATGTATCTGATACAAGTGTTACGTCAAGAACCTCTTGCCGCGTACTTGTAACGAAAGTTGGTTCACCACCCTTGTTACAAATATACAGGTTAGTGCTTAACAAAAACTCCAAAAGTGATTCGCCTCTATCATTTGTGTCTGTACTTCCCCATATCGAATGATGTGCGTTAGCATCACAACACACTACTAACTGGTGTCCCCTAGATTCAGACTCCCGAATTAGACCGACAACCTTCTCCGGGGGTATTGACCCCGGATTAGGAAAATACGCAGAGGCGAGTCAAATAGACTTCCCATGAAGCTCTAAGCTAGCCGCTGTAACATCCATATCACTAAAAGTTGATAAAAAGAATATATTTAAGCCATTTTTTGCCAAGATGCAGGCTCTTGGTGAGCCCTCACCTTTGGCAACCACCAACTTAAACCCAGGGGTCTTCAATCCGCAAACCCTGCCACCCCGCACCCAGGGCTCTTGGATAAAAACCAAGTCAACTGCTCCTGTCGTCAGGCGCAGCAAGAGTGCAGCTGAGGCTGCCTTACAGTGATGGAGGTTTATTTGTAGGAACCGCAACATCTTGCTTTTTTTCCACCATCCTTTCCACCACCGTGTTATTGGCTTCATCCTCCGTGTTATCATAGAGGTCGCATTCGTCCCCAGATTCGGTTTCGAATAAGCCAGATATATATCCCATCTGTTCTGAATCGGAGGCAACAGAACTCTCCGAATTCCTCACTGCATGGGCCTCGTCCTGAATGTCACCCATCGTGGCATCGGCTTTATCCTCCATGCCATCACAGAGGTTGCATTCGTTACCAGATTCGGTTTCAAAAATGCCAGATGCATCTCCCATCAGCCTAGAATCGGCCAGCTGAATATCAACCTTTTCCAGATTCTCCTCCCCAGCCGACTCTGCCACTGGCTTGTCTGCGTCCAAAATAGTCTTCTGGTCGCCCTTGTAGACATTGACTCTTATATGAAAAAATCCAAATCTAATAATGCCGTCAGTCCTGGCTAAAAGCGGAAGCGATTCCTCATTAACCAAGACCACTGCTTGACGACGAGCGCCCTCCATCTCACCCAATCTGGCAATTTGCCAATTCTGAGTTGGAAGGTCAGGATTGCAGACTTTTATCATCTTAAGAATCACCGCAGTGTCATTTGTAGCCATTGGGATCCATGCATGAGCTCTGGGTTGCGAGGGGATATCATGTTTTTCCACAACGTCCAGTCTGGCTCCAGGCCATAACTCTCCCACTTGGCTAATGGCAACCTTAAACACGGCTGCGGATCTTTCGTTCCCAAAAGCAACGAGTTTTACTCGCCCCTGATACCAACCTGCGTTGACAGTAGTAGGTAGAAAATCAGGCATACTCTCAAGGAGCCTATAGTAGATTTCATTTAGTTTAGTTTCAACTAAACTCCACTTGTCCCTTGGAATACTACAATCCCCATTTTGCCTGTTTATCACAGCCCTAACGAAGTTACCTTTAACCACTTCACTAAAAGACTGAGTCCAGACGTTGCCGGTCACCTTAGATCTCTTAGGTAAAGGTTTCTCGTCGGGCGAGCGCAACCTTTTACCAGACTTCGATGACGAGGCCGAAACAGCGCTCTGTTTGTCAGATGCGCGCATTGCCGAAAGTTTGTCCTGTTCTTCAATGACTCCTTTCGCCCATGATAGCGACGCCCTCTCACGTTCGGAGAGCTTCGTTCCATCAAGTTGGCTTAGTCTGTTAATTATTTTCAAACAAAGCCGTCTCTGGTTGTGCCTGACCTTTGATGGTTTAAGTTTCTTTTTCTTTTTACCACCAATATTAGGCTGAGCACCCCTACCAGAATCAAGGTCGGACTTCAAGGTCGCAACCCTAAGACCAGTGCTAGGACCAGCACCAGTCGGTGAGGCAGAGCCTCGAATTAAATCGGTATCATTTGTGTCCATATTTTCATTTTCCTGGATGTGGTCATGAAAATATTACAAAAATACCTATTACGAACAATTTCAAAAATTCAATTAATAGCACGGAGATAAATTAAAACACGTCCACACTTGTCAACAGTTGAACGAATTCTTTTCTTTAAATAATATACTTAGAATACTTTAATGCTTAATTTAATGTTTTAACTCTATTATCTATTAACTTAAATTTGTTTGTGCATTTAAGATCTGATTTAGGCCGGATTTCACATTCAGCACTTAAGTTAAAGTGTTTACTTAATGCCAAATTTTTCCAGCAATTTGAACCAATTTAGAAGTAAAACCATGTTTCCATTGAGATAAAAAACACTTGATTTGAGCAAAACACTTCGAGCTGTTTCCACTCAAGTTGAAGTGATTTGAAATAATTAATTTGACGTTTTCTCTACAAAATATTTAAAACAATAAAATTAAGACAACAATTACCAAAAACAATTAATTTTTTAGTTTATTATAATTAAATAAAGATGTTTAAACAACTAATTGTAAATTATATTAATAACTAGCTGGCCCGGTCCGCGTTGCTGGCCCAAATATAAGATCAGTGTTATATTTCGTCTCACTTCAAATATATATATAGTCCTGTAAAAAATGTAATGAATTTCTTGGCTTAGAAAAATTTGTGGTCGTGGTATTAAAAAACCGATTAGGCAGATAATCATATTCAAATTATATTTTAGGAACTAAAAAAAATACCATGTCTTCGACTTTGCGAATCCTTCGTTGTTATCGTGAGCTCTTGTTGAGTTCAAAAACAAATTTTTTTCCAGAATTTTTCCATTTTTTCGGGACACTTTTAATAAAGTTTTCCCGAATTTTCCATTTTTCAGGGGCACTTTTCTCTATTTCTTTTAAATTTTCTGAAATAGCTAATTAGAACTATAATTAACATAAAAAATCGTTCCGGTCATTAATAGTCGACATATTTAGACAAAAAAGGGCGTTAAAATTTGTGTGGTAAGTTAAAATTTGTGTGGTAAGTTAAACTTGTACATATGTTAACAATACCCAAAGGTTTAAATTATTTGTACCAAGTTAAAGCGTAATCTTTAAATGCTGTATTACTCAATCAGTGTTACCATATATTTTTTTGAAAAATCTTATTTTTTCTGAAAAAAAATCTTTTTTTTTGTAAAAAAAACTTTTTTTTTGAAAAAAGTATTAAAATCATAAAAAAAAAACACAAATTGTATTTTAACTTCAATTTTAACATAAAAAACAAGTTACAGTATACCGTAGAATGAAAATATAACATTAAGTTTATAAAAAAAATATATTTCTGAGGTAATTTGAGCTTATTTAGAAATTAAATTTTTGTTTTTACCTTTCCAAAAATCTTTTTTTCAGAAAAAAAAACTTTTTAGCACCTCAAAAAACTTGCAAAAAAAGATAAATCTTTATATATGGCAACACTGTACTCAATGCTCCGTTATAAAATAACTATTCGTTAAATTTAACTTTTTCATACAAATTTTGACATAAGGCTTTGTTAAATCGGCAGTTAGCAGCTAACTTTTCATTAAGTAATCCGCCCTAAGAAATATATTTTTTAATATAGCGAATTAGAGTAAAAATTAATTTTAGATACATTGAAAAAAGTGGGCGAGGACAGTTTTTCTTTCCGAACAATTATATGGACTAATACGAACACTTAAAACTAAAAATTAGCCAAATCGGTCCAGGCGTACTCAAGTGTTGCAAGTTTTAAGGATATTGAAAAATGTGGGCTTTGAAGTGGGGGAGGACAATAATTATTTCCGTAAAAGCCTTACTTGGACTATAATGATCATAAAGGAAACAATTTACCAAATCAGGGTAGTCGTTCTCCGATTTTAGATGTATTGAAAAAAGTGGAATGGACAATTTTTCTTTCCGTAAAAATCTTAGTTGTACTATCACGAACATCAACAAATACTATTATCTTGCCGTTCTTCTCTTATAGATATATCGAAAAAAAAGCGGGCGTGAAAAACCTATGACGAACATTTAAAAAAAAAGTAGTCAAATCGATCCAGCCGTTCTCCGATTTTATATATACGGAAAAGGGGCATAAAAGTGGGAGTGATTAACTTTTTTTTCAAAAAAAAAACCAAAGACGAACATTTAAAAAACATATTATCCAAACCGGTCAGTTCTCAAATGATGCGATTACCAACGAACATTTGATTTTTATTTATATTTTATTATTCTATATTTAATTTTTCTATAGAGAAAATTTTAAATATATCGAAAAAAAGAGTGGGTGGACAACTTTTCTTACCGTAAACACGTTATTTGAATTTAACCAAGTCGGTCCATCCATTCAAAGTGGGCGTAGAAATGGAAAATTGTTCTTTCCGAAAAATCTTACACTCAAAAGAAAAACTCTGTCAAAAAATCTGTAAAACGACTTTCAATTCGAATTAGCAATCTTTTAGCAGATTGTTCTGCTGAGAAGGATATTTTTACTAAAATCTCTGTCATTCAGTTTAAGAAAATAACAGACATTTTACTATGTTTATACTGATTTTGTTTGCTGAATTTCATTATTTTTTCAAGAAATTGTTTTATATAAAACAAAAGCAGAACAGATTGTTCTGCTGAAATCAGCAGATTGCTCTGCTGAAATCAGTAGATTGTTCTGCTCAAATCAGCAGATTGTTCTGCTAAAATCAGCAGATTTTTCTGCTAAAATCAGCAGATATTTCTGCTAAAATCAGATTTCTCTGCTGTCAAACAACACACATGTTTAATAACTAAAACGCCAGATAAAAGTATAAGCTTCCGCAGCGTAGTGGTTAAGAAGTGTACTTTCAAATCGGAAGGTGGCGAGTTCGATGCTGGCTGGTGGCGTATGTTTTTTTTTCTTGTTATATTTATTCATTTTTTATGACAAATATTTAGCAAACCGTGTCTGCTAAAATCAGCAGATTTATCATATGGCTCAAAATGGGTGTATTTTCAGCAGATTTTTCTGCTGATTGGACAGAGAATTTATTATGAGTGTAGTTGGACTATAACGAACATTAAAAACAAAATTAGTCAAATTGATCTAGCCATTCCATGATTTAAAATATATATATCGGGAAAAGTGAGAGTAAAAGTAGGCGTGGACAATATATTTTTCTTAAAAATCGGTCTAGCCCTTATCGTTCCTTCCATACATAGAAAAAGTGGGCGTGGTAAATTTTACTATCCGTAAAAACCTTAGTTAAATTATGAGGAACATTTTCAACAAAAATTAGTAGTTCAATTTCTTTTTTCGTAAAAACCAAAGTTGGAATATGATGAATATTCATTAAAAATATAGTCTAATCGGTCCAGCCCTTCTCAGATTTTACATAAATTTCCAAAAATGGGCGTAAAACTGAGCGTGGTCGATTTTTCTTTTAGTAAAAACTTAAATTGGATTACTACGATCATTTTAATAAAAAATTGCCCAAATCGGTGCAGCCGTTTTCTGATTTTAGATAAATCGAAAAAAGTGGGCGTAAAAGTGGGCGTGGTCAAATTTTCTTTACGTAAAAACCTAAGTTGGACTATGACGAACATTTCAAAAAAAAAATTGTCCAAATCGGTCCAGCCGTTCTCAACTGATGCGGTTACCAACGAACGACAATTGATTTTTATTTATATAGATAGATAAAAAAAATGTCTTCTTCTAACGAACACTCGCTACGAATTAGTAGTTTTTGTGGTGAATTTAAGCAGACGACATGTTTTGTACCAAAACACCCAATTTTAGATGTTTTGGGCATATGAAAAATGTATGGAAAAACATGTAGAAAGTGACATGATTTCCTCAAAACACTCTGTTTTGCCCAAATCATGACAATGGAAACATATTATAAAAGCCACTCATTTGAGCTTCCTAATAGATTCTTAGATCATCCGACCCAGAGCACAAAAACTCCTTGCACTTAACCAAAATATTTATTTTCGCCAAAAAAAATGCAAAACCAAATCGTTGCCATTTTTAAGCAATTTTATTGATCGATATCGATTAAGGACTAGTCCATATTTTTTGTGCAGTTTTGTGAATTTTTTCGATTACGGACATAATTTTCGATATCGTCGAACTATATTCAATAAATGCCAACTCGAAAAAGCTTACTGTTCAGGAGAGCTAAAAAACTAGTTATTTCGCTAATTATTGTAAAAATTAACAATGTACTTTCCATAACATGGTTTAAATATTCTAAACAATTTTTACCTATGCAAAAATTTTCACATTTTGCACTTGTTTGCGTATTTTTCAGAGATGGCATTTATTACTATATCAAAAAACAAATATTTTTTTAGAGTTGGCATATTTTGTCGGAAAATAAAAATACATTTTTTTTGGAAAAATTTTTAAAATTTTTTTTTTTTTGGTTTTTGTTATCCTTAGTACGGTAATTGCAAAAACTGAACAAAAAATTAAAAATCTTTGCACATTTTTAAAAGTTACTAGCTCCGAAAGCCTTTTAATCTCAGGGTGGTCAACTTTGGCACTCTGTAACTCACGCTGTATTGCAATAGGGTCACTCCAAACCAGCTATTTTGAAAGCTTATATCATTGACTTTATTTTCCCCATTCATAATGTTTCAATCTGATAAATAGTTTGAAAGTTACATAAATATAAGGAATTTTTTTTTTGCAAACACTATTTACCGATATTTTCAAAATGGCAATATCTCGAGAACCAGTCATTAGATATCAAAATCTTTACAAGATTCGTGTTTAGCATGGCAAATGCAATAAGATATGTGGTCTAATTTTTTTTAAAAAAATTTTTGAAAAATTTTTGGAAATTTACAATGGGAGTTGGCATTTATTTCCACCAAAAAAATATGTACTTTGAGTTAGCAGAATAACAAAAATGGATGTAAAACGACAACAAATTACTTTTTTGCTCTCAAATTTTTATGGCAGATAGGTATTACATAGGGGAGCTATTTGCCATCGGAAACTCATTTCCGTCAAATTTGAGTTGGCATATTTTGAATATAGGTTCACGATATACATATTGCCATTTTTAGTTTTTTCATACTAAACAGAATGAAAAAAGAATACTAGCAAAAACTTAAAAATTTATTATTATTTCATATAACAATTCTGGTATCTATTCAGCCTCTTTCTATAAAAAATGGGACTACGCCTTTAAAAAAATGTTTCAGAATCTGAGACTTAATCTATAGAAAAATGTCTCGGAATCAGAGATTTTTTCTATATAAAAAATGTCTCAGAATCAGAGGCTTTTTTATGGAAAACATATCTCAAAATTTGCCACTTATGTTATGCTGTCTAAAACTTTTTTATTATAAAAACGTTTCAAAAACTGTGACTTTTTCTATAAAAAAAAATTCTAAGAACCTGAGACCTTTTCTATAGGAAAAATGCCTCAGAATCTGTGACTTTTTCTATAAGATAAATATATTAGAATTGGACACTTATTCTATAGGAAATTTTCGTTAAAAAAATGTATCAGAATCTGACAATCTACGAATTTTTCAAAAAGAAAAATATCTCAGAATCTAAGAATTTTTCTAGAGAAAATATGTCTCAGAATCCTAGACTTTTTTAATATGGAAAATGCCTCAGAATTTCTATTAGAAAAATGTCGCACAAGGGAAGTATCTCAACCCTTATGAACCGATTTGCCTGACACTTAAAATATATATAAAAGAGACGATTTTAGGTTTGGGGTGTCCCGGCTTACCGGCCACATCAGTGTTTAAAATTTTTGTTGTCCCTTTATGAAACAATGTGAACCTTCGGGAAAAATTTCAATAACTCCCGAACTAACAGGAATATCGTCTAAAACAAAAATAAGTGTCGACTTAAATTTAATAAAGATTATTTCGTATTCATATGGATATCGTAGCTCTATGTCTTCGCATAAATACACCCCAAAATTTACACATTTTCATGAAAAAAAATATTTAACGAAGCCAAGTTTTTCAAGGTTATGCCACCGTTGGATAGGTATTAAAAAAACTTTCTTCTCATATGGAAACATCATACAGTTTCTTAGAAAAGAATAAAAAATAAAAAATAAAGATTTTTTTGCCATTTTTTGACCCATTTTTTGAACCCCTAAATCCCTGACATGACCAATAAGCCGAGACACCCCAACCTTAGAATTCTCTCTTTTACATACATTTTAAGTTTCACGCAAATCGGTTCACAAGGGTTGGGATATTTCCCTTGTTAGAATACTTTTATGCTAAATTTACACAAAAAATTGTCAATACAATCAATTTCATTATTAATACAATTAAACATTTAGTTGAAACTGAGCCTACATTCGATTTTGTCAATACAACAATGACTTTTGTAACTTAAAAAAAATATTAACTTATTTTTGTCAGTTAAATTCATTGTTGTATCAACAATGAAATTTATTGAAATGTTCGTAATAAATTATATTAACGGAAATAAACATGCTTAAATGTTAAAAAATCTAAAAATTTAAAAAAATAAAATAAAAAAAACAAGTGAAAGGGTTAAATTCGGCTGTGCCGAATCTTTTATACCCTCCAAAATGTAAAAAAAAACATAAAAAAATTTTCAGGGGCGTCTTTTTTTCGTGGGGGGTTGGTTTGGTTTTGGGGGTTTGGTGGGAGACATTGGGGGACACCTTCTTCTTGCGATAGATGTTATCATATGGATTTATTATGATTCTTCCAATTATTTAATCCAATTAATCATTATTAAAATATTTTTTTTTTTTTTTTGAGAAAGATTATTCTAGCTCAAGGTCATATTTCTTTTACTAATCATTTTTATAAAGTTATTTGTTTTAAATTTATTGATTTGGTGATTTTGCAAGACTTACTCGACACGTGTTTCGGAATTCGTCAAATTCCATTGTCAAGAGTATTTATTTAGCAAATTGACAATCGTTTGTGGCAAAACATAAAGTCTTATATTCGTATGTAAATAGGCATAATGAGAAATGTACTAAATACACAACATAATACAGCTCTAAATTTCAAACGAAAAGTCATAACCAAACCATCACTATTTAATTCAAACATACCTTATTAAAATATATTTTTTTATATCCACGCCCACAAAAGGGGCGGTCACAATTTTTTTTTTTTTTTTTTTTTTTTTATCCGCTGAGTCCAAATGCAGGGTTTTGAGCTTCGTCTGACATAAAAATGTTGCATTTGCTTAAAAAAAGTACAAAAAGCCCTGCAAAAAATACCGTTTTCAGGGGTTGGTTTAGTTCTACAAGGGGGAACTTTTTTCCCTTGGTCCGATTTTGCCCATTAGATTGGGTCGACCATAAAGGAGAAAAAAAAAGTTCCTATTGGGCGGGCTTAATTTTAAAGCTTACCTCGAAAAAGTTCCATAGCCAAAATATTAGATTTTTAGGTCGCGATTTGGTACCGCCGAAATCGTTATTTGTTCATAGCTTTTTCATTTGATGTCCGATCGTTATAAAAAAAAAATGTTAGAAAGTCCTCAGCGAGTACTAAATTTGACCCATATCTGGTTTTAACCTCAGAGGTCATCTTCTTGTTATAATTGTTAGTTTCTCATCTTTCTACCCACTTAAATGATTTTTATTTTTCCATTAAATTATAGCACTAAGAAAATCATAAAATCCTTTCCTTGGAAGTATCCACTTAAATTAATTAACAAAAAAGTTACATTTGATTTAAGATTTTTAAATACAATATAAAGAAAATTAGAAAAAAACACTTGTTATTATGCCTTTAAACTATATTTAAATTTTTTAGTTTGTATTTAAATAAATACGAACAAGTGTTTTGAATCTTTTTCTATGGAAAATTAAAATCGAATGTAACTTTTTTGTTAATTAATTTAAGAGGGTACTTCTAAGGGAAGAATTTCATGAATTTTTTAGTGCTATAATTCAATGGAAAAATAAAAATCATTTAGGTGGGTAGAAAGATGAGAAACTAACACTCATAACACGAAGATGACCTCAGAGGTCCAAATCGGATATGGGTCAAATTTAGTACTCGCTGAGGACTTTTTAACAATTTTTTTTTTATAACGATCGGACATCAAATGAAAATGCTATGAACAAATAACGATTTCGGCGGTACCAAATCGCGACCTAAAAATCTAATATTTTGGCTATGGAACTTTTTCGAGGTAAGCTTTAAAATTAAGCCCGCCCAATAGGAACTTTTTTTTTCGACCCGGTCTATTGCCCATTTCCGAACTTAACCTGCCTAGAAATATAAGACATATTCGTGCCAAACTTCGAAAGTCTAGCTCTTTTATTTTGGACTGTATCGTGTCCTCTACAGACGGACAGACGGACGGACGGACGGACATCGCTAGAATGTCTTAGAATCGATCACTGATCAATAAAATATATACTTTATGGGGTCCTAGACCGATATTTCGATGCGGAATGACAAATTGAGTATACCCCCATACTGTGGTTGGAGGGTATAAAAATATTAGGCGGCAGCTGGAATTGAACCCGCAACGAACATGATACGAGTCTAGAACACTACCACCGTACTATTTCTTATATATATATTTGTAGTAGACTAAACGCGTATATTAGAGGAAATAAACCGATTTTTTTAAAAATAATATAAAAAAAAACTAAAAATAGAACAAAAATTCTAAAAATAATATAAAAAAAAAAAACTAAAAATAGAACAAAAATTCAAAAAATAAAAAAACATCTAGTGGCAGCAGGAATCGCACCGGCAACCAACATGGTACGAGTCTAGCACACTACCACCGTGCTTTTCCTCATATATATTTGTACTTGACTAAACGCGTATAAAAGGTGTCTGTAGGATAGCAAAACAGAAATAGTCTCAAAATAAAAATAAAAAAAATTTCCGCCAGCTGGCAGCGAACCCGCAATGTTTATTATTCGAGTCTACCACACTGCCACCGTGCTATTGTCACATATTTTTGCGCTTCATTAAATAAGTTTAAGTTTTGAGCATTTTGTGCGTTTTTTAACAAAGATTTTAATTGATGCATATAATTGGAAATTAAATTGGATTTTTGTCACATTAACAATATGCATTGTTGATACAATTAAAAACGTTGTTGAACTAGAAATTAATTGCTAACAATTTGTTTAGTTACTTTTGATTTCACGATATTTTTTTCTGTGTATAAAATTACCAGTTTGTTTTTATACAATGTATGTATATCAAAATCTCAAAACTATAAGACTAGACTGTATAATCACTTAATTACATCGTTTACACGTGCCAATATATGAGAAATTTGCATCGACAAAATTAAAAACTGCAAATAATTATACTTTTTTTTTTTTTTGCAACAGAGCAGAAAAATTATTTGCTTTTAAATGAGCGCGTGACATTTTAAAAAATATTCGTAGTTCTTATTGCTTATTTTAAATAATTTAGTTTTGTTTGTTTATTTTTTTTGGAGAAAAATATATCATGTTACTATACTGTCATCACCACATTATGCATATATTTTTTTTTAATTTTAACAACCCATTAAACCAAACGATACCGTTATGATATCGAGGCAATATCACATAAGTATTATACGAAAACGATTGTCTTTTCGCTCTTAATGTACCTTTCTTTATGGTATCGTTTTTCAATAAAAACATCGATACTTCCATTCATAACAAAAACCGCCACTTTTCAGAATTTATTAGAAAACTATCGTTATTCCAGGCAATAACGATATTGTTTCGATATGACAATGTGATTTCGTTTTCGCAATCGAAATAATGATTAGGAATGACGATAGAAAAATCGCCTAAAATTCGCAAATGGTATCATAATTTAAATTTAAGGTGATAACGTAATCGGTGATAACGTAACAGGTGATACTATTATCGTTATCACTTTAAGAATTTCATATGATTCGGGTAGTATGATTATTTTTTAAAAAAATCTAAAAAATCTAAAATCTATTTATATTGCAAACATAATTCTTATTTTATTTTTGTACAATAATCTAAGCTAAATTGTTTAAAATTTATATAAATATGTAAATTCTATTTAAGTAGTTAGAACATTTTGACCATATCGCTGCGCTATTAAGTATTTGTATTTTTTGTATTATTGTGATGTTATCGCTAAAATGTGTAAAACACTTTTACATTTGGCTAATTACATAAATTATTTGAATTTGTTGAATGAACAAAATTACAATGCAAACAATTATTTTAACAACAATGAAAGCAACACAAAATTTATTTATGTGTATTTGCAACAAATATTTAGTTGAATTGTATTTAATTCTATTGTGGTGAAAATTCATACGTGCATATGTCCATACTATGTGCATTCTATTCATATATTTATTCAGACAATAATCAGATGTTAAAAAATTTTAATTCTTTTATGTATACAAAAATTTAAGAAAATGAGACATTTTTCTTATAGAAAAATTCTCAGATTCTGAGACATTTTTCTTATCGAAAAAGTCTCAGATTCTGAGACATTTTTTGTAAAGACAAATTCTCAGATTCTGAGACATTTTTCGTATAGAAAAATTTTCAGATTCTGACACATTTTTCATATAGAAAAATTCTCAGATTCTGGAACATTTTTCATATAGAAAAATTCTCAGATTCTGAGAAACTTTTTATATAGAAAAAATTTCAGATTCTGAAACATTTTTCAGAATCTAAGAATTTAGATTCTGAGACTTTTTTCATATAGAAAAATTCTCAGATTCGGAGATATTTTTCATATGGAAAATTTCTCAGATTCTGAAACATTTTTCATATAGACAAATTCTCAGATTCGGAGATATTTTTCATATGGAAAATTTCTCAGATTCTGAAACATTTTTCATATAGACAAATTCTACGATTCTGAGACATTTTTCTTATCGAAAAAGTCTCAGATTATGAGACATTTTTCATATAGAAAAATTCTCAGATTCTGACACATTTTTCATATAGAAAAATTCTCAGATTCTGACACATTTTCCATATAGAAAATTTTCAGATTCTGAGACATTTTTTATATCGAAAAATTCTAAGCTTGTGAGACATTTTTCATATAGAAAAATTTTCAGATTCTGAGACATTTTTCATATAGAAAAATTCTCAGATTCTGAGATATTTTTCATAGAAAAAAATTATCACATTCTAACACATTTTTCATCAAGAAAAATTCTCAGATTCTGAGACATTTTTCATATAGAAAAATTTTCAGATTCTGAGACATTTTTCATATAGAAAAATTCTCAGATTCGGAGATATTTTTCATATGGAAAATTTCTCAGATTCTGAAACATTTTTCATATAGACAAATTCTAGGATTCTGAGACATTTTTCTTATAGAAAAATTCTCAGATTCTGAGACATTTTTCATATAGAAAAATTCTCAGATTCTGAGACATTTTTCATATAGAAAAATTCTCAGATTCTGAGACATTTTTCATATAGAAAAATTCTCAGATTCTTAGACATTTTTCATATAGAAAAATTCTCAGATTCTGAGACATTTTTCATATAGAAAAATTCTCAGATTCTGAGACATTTTTCATATAGAAAAATTCTCAGATTCTGAGACATTTTTCATATAGAAAAATTCTCAGATTCTGAGACATTTTTCATATAGAAAAATTCTCAGATTCTGAGACATTTTTCATATAGAAAAATTCTCAGATTCTGAGACATTTTTCATATAGAAAAATTCTCAGATTCTGAGACATTTTTCATATAGAAAAATTCTCAGATTCTGGAACATTTTTCATATCGAAAAATTCTCAGATTCTGAGACATTTGTCTTATAGAAAAAGTCTCAGATTCTAACAAGGGAAGTATCTCAACCCTTATGAACCGATTGGCCTGAAACATAAAATATATATAAATGAGACAATTTTAAGGTTGGGGTGTCTCGGCTTTTCGGCCATATCAGTGTTTTAAAATTTCGTTGTCCCCTTATGAAACAACGTGGACCTCCGGGAAAATTTCGATAACTCCCGAACTAACAGGAATATCCTCTAGAAAAAAAATACGTGTCGACTTAAATTTAATAAAGATTATTTTGTATTCATATGGGCATCGAAGGTCTAGGTCTTCATATAAATTCAGCCCAAAATTTATACATTTTCATGAAAAAAGTATTTAACGAAGCGAAACTTTTACAAGGTTATGCCACCGTTGGATAGGTATTAAAAAAATCTTTCTTCTCATATGTAAACATTATAAGTTTCTAAGAAAGAAATGGCTGAAAAATTTAAAAAACGATTTTTTCGCCATTTTTTGACCCATGTTTTGAACCCCTAAATCCCCGATATGGCCGATAAGCCGAGACACCCCAACCTTAGAATTCTCTCTTTTATATATATTTTACGTTTCATGCAAATCGGTTCATAAGGGTTGAGATACTTCCCTTGTAAGACATTTTTCATATAGAAACATTCTCAGATTCTGAAACATTTTTCATATAGAAAAATTCTCAGATTCTGAGACATTTTTCATATAGAAAAATTCTCAGCTTCTGAGACATTTTTCATATAGAAAAATTCTTAGATTCTGAGACATTTTTCTTATAAAAAAATTCTCAGATTCTGAGACATTTTTCGTATAGGAAAATTCTTAGATTCTGAGATATTTTTCGTATAGAAAAATTCTTAGACATTTTTCTTATAGAAAAATTCTCAGATTCTGACACATTTTTAATATAGAAAAATTCTCAGATTCTAAAACATTTTTCATATAGAGAAATTTTCAGATTCTGAGACACTTTTCGTATAGAAAAATTCTTAGATTCTGAGACATTTTTCGTATAGAAAAATTTCCGATTTTGAAAATTTCTTCTTTTAAAGCTCTGAATTATATGAAATAGTTTGTTTTTGCTTTTGGCTTTTGGACAATTATATTGGTTTAATTTAGCATTTGAATAGAATAAAATGTTAATGTGAATTAAATTAGAAATACAATACTCATTGTTAAGTTAGTTGGTATTGTTGCCAAAATTGTTTTGGTTTACATTTTTAAAAGTTAAACTAAAGTATTTAAAAAGTCTTAATTTAAGTAATCGATAATTGTTGTTAGTTTTCAAAAAACACACAATTTTAACACTCACAATTTCAAGTCAATTCTGCACGTAAATTAAAATGGGAAAAATTTACCTACTATAAAGTAGGTGAATTTGAAAACATAGTTTAAGTTTGGCATAATTGCATTTTTTTGAGAGTGTAGGTTTTAAAATTTTGCCTACTAATTTGATCCTATGAACAAACTAAAAATGAACTAGTTCATTTTAATAATGCATTTTTATTTGAACTAGTTCATTTTAATAATTCATTATTATTAAGAAAATTTATCATTATCAAACTTACAATATACTCTGAGTTTAAACTAATATGATCGTAAATATAAATATTCGAAATAAATCTATTCAGCGCTCCCTATCAAGCCCGTCCACACACGCAACATTTTCCCATGACTGCAATCAAATTGCGCTAAAAATTAAATTTTTATAATGTCTTGATTGCTGCGGTATAAAAAGGGTCTGAAATTAAATTAGAAACAATAAGAACTTAAACTGGACTCTATGATGTAAATATAGGCTGTTAAGGGTTCCTCAGATTATTCGATACAATAAACGCACGTACCATTATTTATAAAAAATAAAAAAAATTAGTTTGTGATCAACCATTTGGGAAGTGTCTTAGGAAAATATTAATTATTGGGGCGACAAGTGAAAACCCCCCTGAAAATATATCAAAATATATTACTATGGAAATTGGGCATAGTCCGCCACATTCCGTCATAGTACAATTTGCTGTTTTTTTTGTCGGTTTTACGCTTGAAGCCCTAATTATAATTAATCTGATATCAATCGATTGCAAACTTTTTATATATTTGTCTTCTATCACACTTTCTTTCTTTTTGCTACCTTTAATACATCTTTCAACGTCAAAAAGTTTTGCGGTAATAAATTTTCTTGTAAGCTGAAAGAAATATTTTTTTAGTGAATGTGTCTTTTACAGATACTACATTGCAGAAATTGGTAGTAATGGACAGAAGTCAGTTTGTTAGGCCGAATTTTGTAATTTTGTACCAGGCCGAAGCCGAATTTGACATTATTTCGAAGAAAATTTATTTTATTGTTGACTTTCCGATTCTGCGACATTTTATATAAGAATAATGTCTCAGATTCAGAGAAATTTTTCCTATAGAAAAGTCTTGGATTCTGAGATATTTTTCTTATAGAAAAGTCTCAGATTCTGAGACATTTTTCTTAAAGAAAAAGTCTCAGATTCTGAGATATTTTCCTATAAAAAAAGTCTTAGATTCTTAGACATTTATCCTATTGAAAAAGTCTCAGATTCTGAGACATTTTTCCTTTAGAAAAAGCCTCAGATTCAGAGACATTTTTCCTATAGAAAATGTCTCAGATTCTGAGATATTTTTCCTATAGAAAAGGTCTCAGATTCTGAGACATTTTTCCTATAGAAAAAGTCTCAGATTCTAAGTTTTTTTTTTCCATAGAAAAAGTCTCAGATTCTGAGATATTTTTCCTCTAGAAAAAGTCTCAGATTCTGAGACATTTTTCTTATAGAAAAAGTCTCAGATTCTGAGACATTTTTCTTATAGAAAAAGTCTCAGATTCTGAGACATTTTTCTTATAGAAAAAGCCTCAGATTCTGAGACATTTTTCTTATAGAAAAAGCCTCAGATTCTGAGACATTTTTCTTATAGAAAAAGTCTCAGATTCTGAGACATTTTTCTTATAGAAAAAGTCTCAGATTCTGAGACATTTTTCTTATAGAAAAAGTCTCAGATTCTGAGACATTTTTCTTATAGAAAAAGTCTCAGATTCTGAGACATTTTTCTTATAGAAAAAGTCTCAGATTCTGAGACATTTTTCTTATAGAAAAAGTCTCAGATTCTGAGACATTTTTCTTATAGAAAAAGTCTCAGATTCTGATTTCCCCTTTTATTTACATTTATTATGCTACTTGTGGTTTATTGTTTTTATATTTGCTTAACAGAATTCCGATAAATTCCGAAACATGTGTCGGCTAAGTCTTGCATAAAAGACCAACTTCAATTAATTTGAAACAGAAAATAATTATCTTAAAAAATATTCTATGAGAATATCATGGTTTTAATTACACTCTAAAAAATGCATGTAAACTTACTATTATAAATTGGGTAAATTTTGGTTGAATAGCACGCATTTTGTGTTAATATCAGCACAAAATGCGTAAAATACTTTTAAACCAATTAAACACAGCAAATTATAAATATTATCCGTTAATTCAAATATTTTACACACAAATGTGTAAATAAAATTGTCAACCAAAATACATACAAACATGCTAAATAACTAAAACGCCAGATAAAAGTAAAAGCTTCCGTAGCGTAGTGGTTAAGAAGTGTACTTTCAAATCGGAAGGTGTCGAGTTCGATGCTGGCTGGCGCCGAATTTTTTTTTTTTTTGTTTTTTTGTTATTTTTATTCACCTCTTTTTTATTTAAATTAACCACTAATGGTCAATTTATTCAATTTACACATTCAGAGTAAAATTACCCAATTTATAGTAGGAGTCCAGTTTCCTACTATAAATTAGGTAAATTTCAACAAATTTTGATTAGAGTGTAGGATAGAAAACTGACCTCGAGCTAGAATATTATTATTTTATTCCTAATAAAATAAATTATTAAATTAAATAGTAATGTTTAAAACTAAAAATATTTAAATATAAAAGTGGAATTCGGTCATTTATACTGGCGGAATTCTGCATTTTACTAAAACCAAATATTTGGTCGGTCACTAGAAATTAGTTAAAAATCAAATTGTAAAGGCCACAGTTGCGGTTATCACTGCAATTATTTTGTGAGTCCTAATTAAGCATTTCTTCCGGCTGATTAAGTGTAAAATTCATTGTTTTTTACACTACTTTTTTTGTGTTTTTTTTTTTTTTTTGACAAACTATCTATGTATGTTAAGCCGGAGCGATTTTTGTTTTTCTTTCACTTTTGCTTTTAGGAAATATTATTTTTAAAAATTGTTTGGCAAAAAATACAAAAATATAAACCATTTTCACTCCTCTTTTAAAAAAGAAGGAAAAAAATTGGACCTTCTGCAAGACACTCTTAAGTTTCAAAGTCTTAACTTTAACGCCATCTTAAACTATGAAAAAAAAAACATATTTAAATCAAAAGTGTTCATGTTTATTTTAAAAATGCTACATATTTTTGGAAAAAATATGTAGCATTTAAATGGCTAATTTTAATCTGACACTCATTAAGTGTGTGGCAATCAAAAGAGTGCTGATGATGGAAGGGTGGCATCTTCCGAATGCTGTCGACATCTCCACTTAGCCTGTGTTGTCAATTGATTTTTTTCAGATTTTCTCATTGTACAGCAATTATTATTTCTCAGAAATAATTAATATGGACTCAAACCGAACTAAATAAAAATTCAGTTATAAAATATACAGTCCAACAATATATAAACACAATTAATACACAACTCATAAGGTACATTGCAATTTAGTAATATTTCTAAGAATTAGAAATATGAAACAAAAATTCAAACCTAACGGACATTTTTCAAGACTTGAAAAGTCCTACTAAGGGTTAACAATGGGAAAAATACAACTCTGTTAAAAGTTAAGATGGATTAAGCTTCTGCCTAATGAATACAACACGAATTGATGGTGAACACGGGTTATTCAACACAAAGAGGAGTAATTCCAATTCTTAATTTCTTCAAAAGTTTCATTAAAATGGCTAATTTTAATCTGACACACATTAAGTGTGTGGCAATCGAAGGAGTGCAGATGATGGAAGGGTGGCATATTCCGAAAGCTGTCGACATCTCCACTTAGCCTGTGTTGTCACTTGATTTTTTTCAGATTTTCTCATTGTACAACAATTATTATTTCTCAGAAATAATTAATATGGACTCAAACCGAACTAAGTAAATAAAAATTCAGTTATAAAATAAAAAATTTTTATATTTTTTTGGTAGATTTTAAGATAACATTTTTGTTTTAAAATTGCATGTCGTGTTGTTTTAAAATTAATTGAATTTTTAGAAATTTAAAAAAATCGTAATTTAATGTTTGTATTAAAAATAATATTTTTCATTCCCGAGTAAAAATTTTTATATGATGCAATATATAATGATATATGACACAATATATATTAATACGCAATTTGATCCGAATAATGGTGGATATTTTTGCATTAAAAAAGATCAACTTGTATAAAATATGATTTGATTTCATCCGAGTTTTGGCCAGACATTGCCATATATAAGTGGATCTAATTAGATCTAATTGCATAAAAACATGTAAAATCCTGGTGTTTTTGGTTTGGGTTGAGATACACCACAGGTCAACGATACATTCACCAAACATATAATTTTCAAAAACAAAAAAAATTTTTGGGTACGCTTCGAACCAGATAGGTGATATACATAACCCTAACAAGGAAATGTTTAGGAACATTTTAAAAAGTTTCTTATACTTTGCCTAAAAAACTTAGAATTTTTTTGTTAATTGGAAACATATATAGTTTTATATGGAACACAATAAGCTATATATAATGTTATGTTAAATTATACAGAAAAACAAATTTTGTATTGACCCTCATATAATTTTATAAAATTATATCAACCGTACACTTTCTAATCCGAATCATGATTAAATTATATATTACTACATATGACTGCATTAAAAAACTTTAGAAAATATCTCAGGGATATATAATCATATATAATTTATTATGATTGTATCAAGTTATATATTGTAATATATGTTTATTTTTACTCGGGTTTTTAATTTAAAGTTGAACAATTTTGTTTTTTGACATTTAATGATTTTTTCAAGATATATAATAAAGTTGAGCATTTTATTTTAAGCTAAAACTTTAACAAACCAGTTTTTACAACCATTTGCAAAATTTGTTCCCCTATAATTTTTTGAAAATCGCAAAAGAATATTAAATCGCTCCGGCCTAATGTATGTGTACTATCACTTTCTCCACCGAAAACCCATGATATATGAATGGATGGAGGTATTTACGAACTAAAGAACCTGGCAAACACATTTGTTTGATTGTAGTAGTTTTTGTAATAAAGGCAGGTTAGTTCTCTTAGTAAACTTTAGTTAGGCGCTGATTTGCAGGCAGGCATGGAAAAACATAGGAAAACTCACACGAAAAAAAAAAAACAAAAACTAGTAAGAACCCACATGGACAATTTGTAAACTACATACAATTAAGTTTATACAACCACCTTCGTGCTAGTGGTGGTAGTAGTAGAAGCACTTGTACACAAAACATATTCGCACAAATAAAAGATAGTATCGTAACATTATGGTGGCACCTAAATTTAATAAAAAAGATGTCTCAGAATTTGAGAATTTTTCTATAAGGAAAAATGTCTCAGGATCTGAGAATTTTTTGAATAAGAAAAAATTTCTCAGATTCTGAGAATTTTTTTGTAAGGAAAAATGTCTCAGAAACTGAGAATTTTTCTATAAGGAAAAATGTCTCAGAATCTGAGATAATTTTTATTCGGAAAAATCTAAGAATTTTCTATACGAAAAAATGTCTTAGAATCTGAGAATTTTTCTATACGAAAAAATGTCTCATAATATGAGAATTTTTCTTGCGGAAAAATGTCTCAAATTCTGAGAATTTTTCTATACGGAAAAATGTATCAGAATCTGAGAAAAATTTCAATACGGAAAAATGTTTCAAAATCTGAGAATTTTTCTATACTAAAAAATGCCTCAGAATATGAGAATTTTTCTATACTGAAAAATGTCTCAGAATCTAAGAGTTTTTCTCAGAATCTGAGAATTTTTTTATTTTGGAAAAATGTCTCACAATCTGAGGCTTTTTCTATACAAATAAATGTTTCAGAATCTGAGAATTTTTTTATACGGAAAAATGTCTCACAATCTGAGAATATTTCTATTCAGAAAAATGACTCAGAATCTGATAATTTTTCTATACGAAAAAATGTCTCATAATCTGGAAATGTTCCTATACGAAACAAAAGTCTCAGAATCTTAAAGTTTTTCTATACCAAAAAATGTCTCAGAATCTGAGAATTTTTCTATACGGAAAAATTTCTTATAATCTGAGAATTTTTTTTATGAGGAAAAATGTCTCAGAATCTAAGAAAATTTTTTATACGGAAAAATGTTTCAGAATCTGAGAATTTTTCTATACTGAAAAATGTCTCAGAATATAAGAATTTTTCTATAATGCAAAATGCCTCAGAATTTGAGAATTTTTCTACAAGGAAAATTGTCTCAGAATCTGAAAATTTTTCTATACGAAAAAAATGTCTCATAATCTAAAAATTTTTCTTTAAAAAAATTTCTCAGAATCTGAAAATTTTTCTATACGGAGAAATGTCGAAAAATCTGAGTTTTTTTCTATACGAAAAAACTTTTGTGAATTTGAGAATTTTTCTATACGAAAAAATGTCGCAGAATCTGAAAATTTTTCTATACGAAAAAATGTATCAGAATCTGAGAATTTTTTCATACACAACAATGTATCACAATCTAAGAACTTTTCTCTACAAAAAATGTTTTTCAGAATCTGACAATTTTTCTATACGGAAAATTGTCTTAGAAACTGTGACCTTTTCTATACGGAAAAATGTCTCAGAATCTGAGAATTTTTCTGTACGGAATAATATCTCAGAATCAAAGAATTTTTCTATCAGAAAAAATGTCTCAGAATCTGAGAATTTTTCTATACAAAAAATGTCTCAGAATATGAGCATTTTTCTGTATAGAAACATTATTTCATACGGAAAAATGTTTCAGAATCTGAGAATTTTTCTAAACGGAGAAGTTTCTCAGAATATGAGAATTTTTCTATACTAAAAATTGTCTCTGAAACTGGGAACTTTTCTATACGGAAAAATGTTTAAGAATCTGAGAATTTTTTTATACGAAAAAATTTCTCAGAATATAGGAATTTTTTTATATAGAATCTCAGAATCTATTTTTTCTATACGGAATCTGAGAGTTTTTCTATACGGAAAAATGTCTCACAATCTGAGAATTTTTTTATACTGAAAAATGTCTCAGAATTTGTGAATTTTTTTAGACGGAAAATATCTCAAAATTTGAGATTTTTCTACACTAAAAAATGTCTCAGAATCTGAGAATTTTTCTAAATGGGAAAATGCCTCAGAAACTGTGAATTTTTCTATATGAAAAACTGTCACAGAATCTGAGAATTTTTTTATTCGAAAAATGTCTCAGAATCTGATAATTTTTTCTGTATGATAAAATGTCTCAGAATCTGAGAATTTTTCTATACGAGAAAATGTCTCAGAATCTAAGAAGTTTTCTATATCGTAAAATCTCTCAGAATTCCAAAATTTGTATATACCGAAAAATGTCTCTGAATCTGAGAATTTTTCAATACGGAAAAATGGCTCAGAATCTTAAATTTTTTAACGAAAAAATGTCTCAGCATCTGATATTTTTTTATAAGAAAAATGTCTTAGAATTTCATAGTTTTTCTATATGGAAAAATGTCTCTGAATCTAAGAATTTTTCTATACGGAAAAATGTCTCAAAATCCGAAAATTTTCTATGTGAAAAAATGTCTCAGAATCTGAAAATTTTTCGATACGGAAAAGTGTTTTAGAAAAATGTCTCCCTTATCTACCATATACAAATGAAAACAACATGAATTCTTTTTCTAAGAGTTTGGTATGTATTTGTATGCGTTACGAAGAATAGTATTTATAGAGTCCTTCCATATTTTCATTAGTGTTCACTTACTTTTCGCATATGGGGCCTCTGGGAATGGAACAATTAGTATAAAAAAGGTTTTCACTAATTGCTTTCACATTTAGGCAATTTAACAGACCTCACACATACACACACACATGCATACGTTCCTACATCGAAACTATAAATATAAAAGTTTTGTTCAATTACAAATGAGATTTCAGAACACAAAAAAAAAAAATACAAAAAAAATTGTGCAAAGCAATTCATTTAAACAATTTAAGAGTGTTTGAATGAATTTCAAACTAAATTTATGATTGCATAAAGTCTGCAATTTTTTTGTTTGCTTTTTTTTGTAAAAATGTTCATATCAGAATTAAACAATAAAGTACAGAGTATTAAAAAGTTTGTAATCCTTAATTTTCAAAAATTCTTAGATAGGTGGGGCAATTGAAAATTAACAGAAAGTTGAGATATTTAAAAAAACTCTGATTAATTTTTATTAAAAACTAAAAATTGATTTTTCGACCTTTAAAATATTATATTTTGAGTAGGTTTATTCTAGCTCGAGGTCAATATTTCCTTCCTACTCAAAATAACGGAATGCCGGTCTAAAAACGTTTTTCTGCTTTCTTGCCAACATCGGGAAAACAAACAATAACTGCTCTCTGACAATTTGAAATTTTGTAGAATATTTAATATACTTTTACTTAAAATTATTTATAAAAAATTAAAACTGGCGTGTTTTGAAAAAATCATTTCTTATCAAAAATGTGAAAAAATTCAGAAGAAGTTCCGATTTCCACATGCTCTAGAAAACCTTTAGTTAGCATTTTTCAAGTAATATTGTACCCAAAAACATTAAATTATATTAAAATACAAAATTTAATTTTTATATTGTTAAACGCGATTTTGACATTTTGTGACAATTTTTATTTTGGTACAACTGACGATTTTAGAATTTTGATTGTGGCCACAATTAAAACGTGGACTCTATCGGACCTGGAGCAGATTAAGGCCCATGTAGTCCACTATATTTCGGCATTTCACATTTTTGGGGTCTCGCTCAGGGACTTGGTTTTGGCGATTTTAATTTGCCAGGTATCAGATTTTGGTACAACTGGCGATTTTAGAATTTTAATTGTGGCCACAGTTAAAACGTGGACGCCATAAGACCTGGTGCAGATTAAAGCCCATTATAGTCCACCATATTTCGGCATTTCACAATTTTTGGGGTCTCGCTCAGGGACTTGGTTTTGGCGATTTTCATTTGTCGGGTATCAGATTTTCGCATAACTGGCGATTTTAGAATTTTGATTGTTGCCACAATTAAAACATGAACGCTATCGGACCTGGTGAACATTTAAGCCCATGTAGTCCACTATATTTTGGCATTTTAAAATTTTGGGGGTCTCGCTCAGGGACTTGGTTAACTTTTTTTATATATTTGTATAAGAAAAAATTGTCTTAGAAACTTGAAGTTTGGAACCATAGAGAAACATAGAGGCGAAGGCGTCAAAAATTGAGTTGTCAAAGTACAACTTGTATACATGTATTTGTTGACAAAGTACGACTTGTAAACATGTATTGTGTGGTGAATTCACATCGACAACGTACGTGTGAGAAATTAGAAAAAGATAGTGATATTATTTTTTCTTTCACCTTCGCCTCTATGTTTCTCTATGTTTGGAACGTAGGATCATCCAACGAAAGAAACATTCTGACATATGTATTTTTTTTAAAAAAGATCGGTTTTAAAATTGCAAAAATTTTTATTTTGGCATTTATTCGATCTTCTAAAATGATCATAAAAACTTGATTTTTGAGATGTCGGCACCTTTTTCGGTACAAAGCGTTTTGTACCGATTATAAACAGGTGTAAAAAAATTGTACTTTGGTACCTTTTCGAGTTTCTAAAACAATGTTCTTGGATCTAGGATTAAAAATATAATTTTTGGAAAATTCAGAATGTAGGTTTCCACAAGAAGGACAAAAATGGGTAAAATAATGTACTTTGGTACTTTTTATATTTCTCGAAATAATGGTTAGGTTAGGTTAGAGGTGGCGGAGTCAAAGACTCCTCACATAGACCGGATGGTCCGTAGCGAAACCACAATAATTCCTCAGCGACGCTGATAGAACGCGTTTGTCCTCATCGCGAATTGTACTATTTGCCTTAGGTCGACATTCGAAACCGTTTCCAAGCTCTCGAAGTCATGTCTGCCTAATATGTGCAGTCGGGTTCTGGCCAAAGCAGGACATTGGCAAAGAATATGTTCGACCATTTCTTCAGTGTTAGGTTCATCGCACCTTCTACAGCTTGCATCAGAAATAAGTCCCATCTTCTTTCTATGATAACCTATTAGGCAGTGCCCGGTGATCACTCCAGTAAGTACACGGCAGTTCCCTCTAGTGAGTGAGAGTAACTATTCAGTTTTTATGGCAACTATTTCGGCCTGGAAAATGCTAGAGTCCAATGGAAGGATAAAAGTCTTCTCTAAATCTCGCAAACTCGTTGAAAAACCTGCACCGATGGTTATAGAAAGTTGAAATTTGAAATATAGAATCTTCCTGCCGAAAAAAACATTCTATAGCGTTCCTTTTGAGAATCCCGATTTTAATGGGTACTTTTTCTTCTGAAATAGTGGTTCTGGAAACTTGACGTTTGGAATGAAGGATCATCCAGCGAAAAAAAAACTTTCTGACAAATATGCTTTTTAGAAAGTTTTGATTCTAACAGGGCAAAAAAGTGTACCACATTAGTACTTTTTCGATCATCTGAAAAAAATGTTTATAAAAACTTGATTTTTATAAACATTGGAACAAAACATTCTGAAAAAAGAACTTTTTTTAGGAACTTCTGATCCTTAAATGCTAAAAAGGATGATTCCAAATTTAGGTGCAAGTCCAAACATTTGTTTGGATTAGAGATGGGCACATGAGCAGATTAGTGCGTGTTCACGTGATTCACGCGTGATCACGCGTCATAGTGACTAAACTCAATTTTACTCACATGATTGTGAGTGAGTGTGAGTGGTGAAAAAAAATTTCCCGAGTAAGTGTGAGTGAAGCTTATTTGTGTGCACGTGTGTGTGAATTGTATTAAATTTACTCACGTGATTATTATCAGTGAGTGTAAATAGAAAAAATATGCACTTGAGAGAGTGAGCGTGATTAGAAAATTCCTGTCGTGAGCAAGTGTGAGTAAAAATTCACTCACGCGCCCATCCCTAGTTTGGATACTGTAATTGTTTTCTGAGTACTTTTAAATTTTCCCACTTTTTCTAAACTCTAAACTTTTATTTTTGTTTATTTTTTTAATCTCTAAAAATTTTCTTTTATTTTTTTTTCTCTTCTCATTTCAGTTATGACGGACACTATCACAGAAAGTTGGTTGTATTATGTATTTGTAGTCTTGATGCTGATACCTGTTTATATGTTGTTTAAACTCTTAAAGTTTTTCGGTTGGAAATTATTTGTTAACAATTAATAAAAAACAAATTAAAAAAATAAAAGCAAAACAAACTCTAAAACACATGTGGTGTTTTTCCTAATGCTCAAGGGGGGGATTCCAAACTTTTTTTTAAATCCAAACAAGGTAAATTTAAACTATTTTGCATATTTTGTTAATTTTATTTTTAGTACCCACTCTAGTTTACAGAAGGTTACAAATTGTTATTTTTACGCACTGTTAAACTTCAAGTTTTTTTTTTTAATATTACAGATTTAGTTCTTTTAATAAAAATTTTATTACATATTTTTTTATAAACATTGTGAACATATTTTGTTCAAAACCACAGCAAATTGTGTACAATACATTTAAGCATGTTTCAAATACCCCTTGTAGACAGGGCTGCCATATTTGCCGATTTATCGGCATTTTGCCGATTTTTTGCCTCAAAATTATCAATGTGCCGATTTGCCGATTTTTGCTCCAAAAATGCCGATTTTTTGATCAACTCAAAACACGGTCGCTTTTTATAGTTTTTTTTTTTGTTTCCTGCTTTAAATAGGGTAAATTTACGAAAATTGCGCAGTTATACCTAAAATTATTGGAAATCTACACAATTTATGGTAGTATATTATTTGAATTTGTAAAAATTTACCAAATTTATAGACTGGACTGTTTTTTTAAAGTGTATGTATATAAGTTTGTCATTCCGTTTGTAAAACTCGAAATATAGGTCTAGAACCTAATACACTCAAAAAAAAAAAAACTGTAATGTTAGCAAAAAAAGCTTGTAAACCTACAAGAAAATTTGCTGATTTTGAACCCACAATTTTTTTGCTAAAGTTAGCAAAAATGTTTTGCCAATAATTAGTTAACTAATTTTTTTTTTTTTGACACATTTGAGGACCCCATTGGGTTCGGACCCGATAGGTCCAGACCCCGATGGGCCTAGATCTAGTTGGGTTCCTTAAAAATCGTCATAGTTTTTGATCCAAATTTTGTGTCCGTTTCGCTCTACCTTGCTTAGTTTTTGAGATACGTGATTATAGGGGACCACTGGGGTCTTGAGAATTAAAAAAACTCGATAACTTCAAAAATATTACTCGGAGAGCTTTTGACTATTTTGCGGTCTTGTTCTACGTATTGAGAGCTACAAAAATGGTTTTGGACTTTTTGCTGTGTCGGCAATATTTACCGAGATATGAGCATTTTAAAATTTTCGGGAATGCTAACTTTTTTGGATCCAAAATTAGGGCCCATTAGGGTCCACACATGTGAAGAGGACCCGCGAAAGTGTAGAGATTCTAAGAACCAAAAATGCCCTCCATTTTGCTCTATCTGGCTTAGTTTCCGAGATAGAGCCATTTTAAGTTTTCCGAAAATAAAAAAAAATTTACCATTTATTTTTGCTAATGTTAGCAAAAAATCTTGTAAAAATGTTGTCAACTCAATTTTAAATCTTAGCAAAAGAAATTAGTTCAACGTTTGTTTAAAATTGCTAATGTGCTAAATGAAGTTTACAAGAATTTTTTGCTAACATGCTAATCTCAACTAAAAATTTGCTAAAAGTTAGCTAACTAGCATTAGCAAAAAAAAAAATTAGTAAATCTACTAACGTATTTTTTTGAGTGTAGAGTATATACATTCATGGTCCTAAGTCGGTTTTAAGTCAACCTATCGATAGCCATCCAACTGTCTGTAGAAAACACATTTTTTTCGCTTATCGTTGAGGTAAAAAAATTTGCCTGTGGGTCTCTTTTTTTATCTTAAACAAGTAAAAAATTTAAATTCGGCCTTGCCGAATGTAGTGATACCCTCTACAATTTCAAAAAGATTATTGCAAAAAAAACTTTTTTTAAAAGGAAATTACTTTTGAAAAAAAAAAATTGAAAAAAAATTTTGGTAAAAAAAAATCCGCAATTTTGTTCATTTGTTGTCAAAAAATATGTTCGTACTTGTTTAAATACCATTTGGTGTTCAATTATATCAACCAGCAGCCGAATTAAAGCATTTTGTATTTTTAGGTTATGTTGAATGTACTAAAATTTTTGTGGAGTCCTTACATTTTCGTTCATAACTTTTGAACCGCTGAACCGATATCGCTCAAATGCAATACCAAACTTCTAGGGAGAACTTCCAATAAATATGTTAAGTTTCAGTCGTCTCCGTTTAATATTTTGATCGTGATCACCATTTCCACAGACAGACAGACGGACATCGCTAGAATGTCTTAAAATCGATCGGGGATCATGAATAAATATACTTTATGGGGTCCCAGACCGATATTTCGATGAGTTACAAAAAGAATGGCAAACTTATATATACCCTCTATCACTAAGTGGAGGGTATAAAAACGGAAAAATCTGAACAAAGTGAAAAAGAGTATTTTTGATTTTTTTGCTGAAAATATTAGTTAATATTAGGACATTACTGAAAAATAATTTTTATGATAATCGAAATTTTTTTTGGTCTGTAAAAATTTTAATTCTTTTTTTTTGCGAAATTTTTTTTTTTAAATTTTGTAGAGACCAAAAATGGTTATTTCTGATAGATTTTTATGTTATTAAATATATTATATACATACTTATATTAATGCTAAATTGTTCTCTTTTGTTATTATTTGTCAATAGAAATGTAATTTATTGTATTTAAACTGATTATTTTTCATTTGCCGATTTTTTGCCGATTTTTTAAATTGAAGTGCCGATAATGCCGATTTTTTTTTGGAAAATATGCCGATTTTTCATCAAAATCATCTGGCACCCCTGCTTGTAGACCATAATACATACAAACATATTACTTTTTTACTGCATTAATGTACAATATTGTTCTTGACCTAAATGAAATTTGCTCAGTATGTATTTTATTTTTTTGGATAAATTTAACACAAATGTAACTTGAAAAATTTATATTTCTTACTCAAATTTTCATGAATGGAAACGCTCAAATAGATCGCAACTTTTCGGGAATTTCGTAGGAGAAAACAAGTAGAAAGTTAAAATTCCACTTGGCCAAATCCATGAATTCCCTCCACTTTTTATGGGATTGAAACTTTTCGAAAGTAAAAAAATTTTAAAAAAGTTTTACCTAGAAATATCTAATTTGAAGTTAAAAACTTTTATTTATGAAAGAAATTTTTTTAATGTTAGCATTTTTTGAGTTACATAAACAAGGTGTAATTCATTTCAGTTGTTAAAAAAAAATTAAGAAAAAAGGTAGAGTAAAAAAAAATATTAAGTGAAGAAAAATTAAAAAAGTACCAATTATTCATTGACGTTTTCAAAAGCCCTTTGCGTTCCCCAGCAAAATTTTCTGTTCCAAATAATCAGTTCCGGAACGCATCAAACTACCTTGCAACCGGTTCTACTTAACATTCCAGAATCAATGATTTTTGTTGTGATTACCGTAGAATGTAATTAAGAATCTATTGAACCAATTTGTTCCAAAAAATTTTCCTGGGTGTGTTCGCTAAGACCCAAAATTAATAAGATAATTATTTAAGGATTTTAAAATGTTCTAAACTAAAATTGTTTACCCCTTTTTCCCCTCTTGGGGTAAATTTTTTTGTTTAAAAAACCCAGTTTTTTTATAACATTTATTTCAGAAGATCGAGAAAGTACCAGAGTACACATTTTTACCCTCTTAAAATGGAAATTTTCTAAAAAGTACTTTTGTCTTAACGTTTTTTTTTCACTGGATAATCTTACATTCCAAATTTCTAATTTAAAAAACCATTATTTCAGTGTCAAAATACAGTTTTGTACACTGAAAAAAAAAACTTGTAAAATGACAAGAAAAGTTTGTAACTTTTTTTTTGCTACCTCCTATTTGACAAGAATTCCTTGTAATTTTACAATCTTTTTACCAATAATTTTGTAATTTTACCAGTTTTTTACCAATAAAATTGTAAATTTGCAACTTTTTTGATGCGATAAAACTTACAAGGAGGTTTCGTGACTATAATAGATTTTTTGCTACCTCCTATTTTACGAGAATTCCTGGTAAAAATTACGAAACTTTTTGTAATTTTACAAACTTTTTACCAATAAAATTGTAAATTTACAACTTTTTTGGCGCAATAAAACTAACAAGGAATTCTCATCAATTTAGCTAGATTTCTTTTGTAAAAAAACTTGGAAATTTATAAAATTACAAAAAAAAAAATTGTAAAATTACAAAAAAAAAAAAAAATGTAAAATTACCAACAAAGTTGTAAAATTACCAAAAAAATTAAAAAATTACAAAAAAAATTGTAAAATTAGCAAAAAAAAATTAATTTTCTATCCAAAATTTTTTGTTAGAAAACAATGAAAACTGTTAAATATTGATAAAATAGGATTTTTTTTGTGTGCACATTCCAACTTTCAAGTTTTTAGCATCATTATTTCTAATAATGAAATATAAAAATTACCAAAAGTACTCTCTTTTTCGGGAAGTGAACCTTCATTCCAAATTTCAAGTCTCTAGTTTCAGTCGTTTAGGCTGTGAGATTATGAATGATGGATATTTTTTGGAACAGATTCCGATTGCAATAGATTTAGAATATATGAGGCATTCCACACCAACTTTTTTTTAATTGCGTTTTTGGTTTTTCTAATTTTCAAAAACTGGGCTTAGAAGGCGTGGTAAAATTTTTTTGTGGCGAGTTGCCTTGATTAAATATTTATCACATTAAAACGGAATGCACCACAATCTCAAAAATTTACATTCTTATATAGTTTTGTATGGGCTATCGATTAAATTTTTTTTTTTTTTTTTGGAAAATTTTCAGAACCCGTTCTGAAATTTTCCATTTTTTTAAAATGTCAATTTATTAAAAAACATGCCACATTTTTTTCTTTTTTTTTGTCCATCCACACAAAAAAATTCAGAAACACGTTGCGAATGAGTAATATCAATTGCATAATTATAACTCATTCGCAACGTTAAATCAAGAAAATACAAGCAAATTACAAAATTGTTTTGAAATTTAAAGTTCAAATGCGATTTTCTCGAAAAAAACTAAGAACGCGTTATAAATTTTTAATCAAGGCAACTCGCCACAAATTTGACCATTTTTCCAATATTTGACCACGCCTCCTAAGCCCAGTTTTTGAAAAATTGAAAAACCAAAAACGCAATTTTCTAAGTTCCATATAGGGCTATCCATACAACCTATTCAGAAATTTATGGTACACGTGTTTTTTTTCGCTGGACATTTGGTGTGGAATGCCTCATATTCTATGATACAATTTTCAATATTTGAAAAAAAAAAAACACTTGCTCTAACCATGTGCGGGTACAAGGGAAGAAAAAAAAAGAAAGAAAGAAAGAAAGAAAGAAAGAAAGAAAGAAAGAAAGGAAGGAAAAAAAGGAAAAGAAAAAAGAATGAATCTTTCTAAAAAAATTTCCAAAGGAAAAGAATTTTGAAATCCGAAAATTTTTCATCGAAAAAAATCTGAACATTTTTAAAGTAAAAATTTTTATAATGAAAATCTGAAAATTTTTAAAGGAAAAATGTGACTAAATCTAAAATTTTTAGCTGAAAAAATATCTGTCAATCTGAAAGTTCCTACTATGAAAAACAATTTTCTATATTTTAGAATCTGAGACTTTCTCTATAGGAAAATGTCTCAGAAACTGAGACATTTTCTATAGAAAAAATGTCTCAGAATCTGAGAAAAAATTTTCTATAGTAAAAATTTTCTATAGGAACAATTTCTTGGAATCTAAAACTTTTTCTATAGGAAAAATTTCTCAAAATCTAAGACTTTTTCTATACAAAAAATGTCGCAGATCTAAGACTTTTTCTATAGAAAAAATGTCGCAGATCTAAGACTTTTTCTATAGAAAAAATGTCTCAGAATCTGACACTTTTTCTGTTGGAAAAATAAATATATAACATATTTTATGTGAGAAATATTAAAAAAATATGAAAACATGATTTTGGTCCATACATGATGCTGATCAGCATCTGTGAATCCAAATCTCTGAGAAGCATTTTTGGACCAAAATCACTTTTTTTTATATATTTTTTTAAATATTTTTTAGATAACATACTACACACCTTTTTATTTGGATAAAAAATAATTTTTATGTTTAAAATGGAATTTTTTAAATATTTTTTCCAATAAAGTTCGCAAAAATTCCAAATTTTTGCGCTGGATTTGGTTAAAAAATTCGGATATGAATTTTGGTCAAAAAACGTAATTTTTTTAAACTTTTAACGCTGCTTGCTGACTGAAGATGCCCCTGCATTTTTTTTTTTTCAAAAATTTTAACACAATTAGTTATTACGTGGCCATCGTTCGACAGGTATTAAGACACGAAATTAGAAAATTTTGATTAAAACGGACGCCTAATGAACAAATTGCCTAAGACTCCTTCAATCATAAGTATTGTTGTCCCAAAGACCCAAACAACCGCAATTGTCTTATTACATTTAAAATTGTGTCGTATACAATAAAGTATACGCACCGTATACTAAAGTAATAATGATAATATTTTTTTCGATTTTTTTTTGTCGTTAAGATGTTTTTTAGACCGATATCTGTCGATGTAATTTCAAAAAATTAGAAAAACCTTTTTTTCTTTGGGTATTTGCTAAGTGCAAATGGAATAATATATTTTTTCGATCATATTACTTTCGTTACGGTTTTATGAACGCGTCGAATATTGGGAAAACAATTTTATGAATTAACTAAAAAACCTTGTTATAGCAAAATATTAGTTTTTTGTACAAATGTTCTATAAAAAAAATGTTCAATAATATGTCACGTTTGTATATTTTTATTAAAATTAGTTTCATAACATTTTTATATGATTTGCTACAATTTTTTTTTTTATCTTTTCTGAAGGTACATTCATATAAATAAACAATATTTCATTTTATGTTTATACATATTTATTTCAAGAGGCGAAAAGAAAAATATTTAAAAAAATATATGTATACAAACTTTAATATGGGTTATCGTTACCCTTCATCGATTTTATTCTTACCCAACTACATAAACATGTATAATTTTATCAGTTTTATTTCATGTTTTGCTGTTATGTAGTGGTTTCTTCTTCCCGGCTGTTTTTAATGCTGCTTAAAACCTACATTCATACATTCTATAAAACATTCATGCAAACGTACATATTCATTCATCCAAATGTAACTGGAAAAGAGTGAACTGAAATTAATTTTTCCAATTTTTTTTTTTTTTAATTTTAAAATTTTTGTTTTACTCAAATTTTTTTTTACCAAAAATTTTTTTACTAAAACTTTTTTCACTCAAAATTTTTTTTACTCAAAATTTTTTTTACTCAAAATTTTTTTTCACCAAATTTCTCTTTCAAATAAAGTTTTTTCGCCAAGTGGTGTGTATCAATAAATTCGTCACGGCCAAATTTAACATTTTTCCTTTTTTCTCGGCTAACTTTTCTTTAGCTAGTGATTTTGTTTCAGTCCTCTCTAATGTTGTAGTATTCTGGACAATAACATTGTGGTGCATGTTGTTGTGTTCTGTCGTTCTGAATTGTTGTTGCTGCTGTTGGTTGTTGTTATTATTGTTATCTATCTTTTGGGTTGGTTTTACGCCAAATATGACAAGTGAAGCATGAAACTAAAAACCACGTATGGGATCTTTGACCCCAATGCTAAATCTCTGAACAAACATTACCCATTTCACCAATCATTCCGCAAAAAATAAACAATCATATCTATATATTGTATGTATATGAGGGTCGTATGATAAATTAAAAGAAGAAAGAATTATCTTCTTTTTTTTAGGCGAAAACTAAAATTGATGTTATTATTAGGGTGACCATTTTTTTCTGAACTCAAATCAGTACGCCCAAGCTTTTACGTTTATATTTTCGTGAAATATCTCTCTAAAAACTCTTTTCTATGAAAAAACACCGAAAATTTTTTGGACACACAAAAAAATTCGGTTAAACTAGCAAACTTGGGGCAATTAGTATTTCAGTAAAAAAACTGTTTGAAAAGAGCTGTTTAAATGCAAAGGTTTAAAAACAACTGCCTTAAACTGTTGTCGTTATTTTGCAAAAAAATATAACTGAGTTCAAACAACTTCATTTGAATGTTGATCGTTTCAGTGCAGAAATTATAATAAACAAAAACCCACAGGTTTTAAGAAAATCCCTCAAATTCTGAGGACTTTTTTCCATAAGTTTTGATAACTCTGACTTTTATAAAACTTCCCAGATAAAAAGCACATGTTTTTTAAATAGCGAAATCTGAGTGATTTGTGCAATAAATTCTGAAGACATTGCCTCATCGAACATCTCAGAATCATTTGAATTGATGCAATTACATTATCTTTATAATAATTTATAAAAAAATCCATCATCCCGTGAACTTTTCGTTTAGAAAACCTCAAAGGTTATGGGCGTCTTTTCATATAAACCTTTTCATATTATAGGATTAAAATAACCTCAAATTATCTCTTTGTCATACTTATGTCATAAAAAACTACTCCGATGACTTATTTTATGGAAATTCAAGTTTTTGTATAAAGTTTTCGAACAAAATAATTTTTTATGTTGAAATGTTAAAAAATCAGTACAATCAGTACATATTTCAAAAAATCAGTACAAATCAGTGCAACGTCTTTTGATCAGTACACGTGATCAAAAATCAGTACATGTACTGATCAAATCAGTACGTATGGTCAGCCTAGTTATTATACCCTCATACCACAGTATGTGGGAATACTCACTTTGTTATTGAAATATCGATCTAGGACCCCACAAAGTATATTATTGATTAGTGGTCGATTCTAAGACATTCTAGCCCGTCTGTGGAAGACACGATACAGTCCAAAATAAAAGAGCTAGACTCCAGAAGTTGGGCACGAATATCAGGGCGTCCCGTCAAATTTCAACTTTCGAACTTCGTGTCGTAATACCTGCCAAACGATGGCCACGTTAATTATGGAAAAATTTATGTAAAAAATTTGCTAGGTCATCTTCAGTCGGCAACCAGCGGTCAAAGTTGGAAAAACTGTCGCATTTAGACCAAAATTCATGTCCGAATTTTTTAACCAAATGCGGCTCAAAAATTCGGAAATTGTGAGTACTTAATTGGAAAAATATGTAAAAAATTCCAAAACCGCGATTATGGTCCACATATGCTGATTTTTAAACATATAAATAATTTTTTTATCAAATTTGTCTTAAAAGTTATAACACGATTTTGGTCTAAAAATGCTGTTCAGCACCAAAATCGCGTTTTTATATTTTTTTATATTTTATTTTTAAATATTTTTTTGATAACAAATTTAACATTTTCTAACTTTTGAGACCAATTTGTATAATTTATTGAGCCGGATTTGGTAAAAAATTTCGGACATGAATTTTAGTCGAAATACGTTATTTTTTCAAACTTCGACCGCTGGTTGCCGCCTAAAGATGATCTTGTAAAATTTTTTCATAAATTTTCCCACAATCAGCTCTAACGTTTAATAGCTTCAAACTATATTTAAAAAAAAAAAAAAAACATTTCCAATTTTCATGATTTTGAAAGATTTGTGTGAGTATCGGGGGGTTTGTATGGGGGCTACAAGAAGGATTTCTTTTAAAGTTGAAATGACGATTACGAAATACAGCTACCTGTCAAATTTCGAAAGGATACCTGTTAAAATAAGGTTGTTAGAGTAATTTTAGCCAAATTTAAAGGGGACGTTTGTATAGGGGCTAGGTCAAAACATAGACATATTTATAATTTCAATAGGCTTTGTCCTTTGGCTAAAAGAAGCTTAAATTTCAAATTTCAGAAAAATCTAGCACAACTTTTACATGGACGGACGGACATCGCTAAATCGGTTCAAAAAGTGATTCTGAGTCGATCGGTATTCTTGATAGTGGGTCTAGAACCAATATTTCGGGTAGTTACTAACATCAGCACAAAGTACACTCAAAATATTTTGTAGGCAAAAACAAATGAAACACATATAAATATACAACAAGTGATAAAACATTTGAAAACCATCCCAGTAATTATTCATTTGTTTTAACAAACATCAAAATTTATTTTTTACTGTTAATAAAATATTTCAAAATAAATAACATTGAACAATAAAAAATACCGTCACTTTCATTTTATTTTACCAACAAATTCGAAAAAAATAACCTACGAAAACATTAAAAATTAATGATTTTTGTGTTATTTTTACCAACAAATTCCAAAAAAAAAATAACCTACGGAAACATTAAAAATAATGATTTCGTAGGTTATTTTTACAATTTTTCAATTGAATTTTATTTTAAAAAAATTTTAATAAAATTTTTGGGGAATCGATCCTGCAATCAACAACATTCTGGCCAGACACTCTACCCATTGTGCCAAAGTCTCTTGATACAAACATGTTTTTATATTTCTATAAATAATTTTTTAAATTTTTTGACTACAAAAAAATATCCAACACAAGTATACTGAAAGAATTATTGTTCATTATATCAATGAACAAATTTCATAAAACCAAATTCATAGAATCTATGAAACAATTCATTGGCTGAATGAATATTCATTAGTATTCTGAAATATTTCATAGAATTTTATTCATAGATTTTATTAAATTCATAGAAAAAATTCATAGAATTAATGAATGTCATTCATAGACGAAAATGCCATCAATATGCCTTTTAATTTTTTTAATAATTAAAATAATGTTACAATAATTAAAATAGTTGAATAAATTTATTAAAAAAATAAGAAAAACAAAAAAAAATATCATTGCTGCCCTGACCGGGGCTCGAACCCAAGACCTACCGGCTGAAGTGGTAATTTTCGACGCCTTAGCTATCAGCGCCACCAAAGAAGAAAAATCTCGCCAACTAACGCTTGGTTTTATAACGCTTCATTTTTGTAAATTCACAAAATATTTGTGTTCTACAAACACACACACAGCTTTTGGCAGAGCATTGTGACAGAGCATCGACACAAACTCAATATGTTAGCAGAATATTAATCAAATTTGATTTTAAGTTTTGTTACTTGTTTATATAATTTAGATAAGTGGCTAGACACTAAGCTTCACGAACAAGAGGTTTTATGTTCGAATCTCGGTGGGGATAAGTTAAAAAAAAAAAAACATATAAATTTTTAAAAATAGAAAATTGTAAATTAATAAAATAATAAAAATAAATAAAAATAAAAATAAAAAAAAAAAAAAAAAAAAAAAAAATTGAAATAATAAAATAAATAAAAATAGAATTGAATAATATTTTTTTTCATAGCCTATAAACTTTTTCATAGGTTTCTGGTTTCTATGAATTCGTTTCATAGATTCTATGAAGGGCATCATTGGCTCACTTCTAATGATTTTTTTCATAGAATCAATGTACGTTTTCATAGCCGTAATGAACAAAATTCTTTCAGTGCAGGTAAAAACTAATGACTTTTTCTTAAAAAATGCCAAAAATTAAAAAAAAAAATTAACGTACACAAATCATTAAAAATTAATGAAATATCACATATTTTTACTTACAGAACAAAAATAAATGACTTTAAAACTTGAATGCTAATGAAAGTCTTTATTTTTTATGTTGTTATTTTTGAAACAATGAACAGAAATAGTCATTTAAATAAACTGAACATTGAACAAATGTTTTTTCTTTTAAAAACGACAAAACGTTAAACTTTTTAAAAAAACTACAAACAGTTAATGACATAATTTTTGAAGTGTATAAATAGTTTCTTGAAAATTGTTACTTTGACAATATAATCGTAATGATTAATAAAAGAAATATGACCTTGAGCTAGAATAATCTTACTCAAAATATAATCTTAAATTTTACCAAACTTTACAAAACAACCCTCGTTAATAAAGAAAAACCACCCATCATTTCATTTATATTTATTTGTGTAAAATCCTCGTTATACAGTTATTATAAAAGGATTTTGTCGGTTTTTGAATATTATACAATATTAAATGAATATTTAGTTAGAAAAAGGTAGTTTTCATATAATAAATATTATTTGAATAGGTTTTTTTTGTTTGTTTTGTATCCCTGTAGAAATTATTTTTGCCAATTTGAAAATTATCCAATTTCTGCTAAACTTTATTATCACATATGAGTATTTGGATAAAAAAATTCTGTAATACTTTGCAGACCATTCGACTTACATAAGAATTATCATATGGAATTTAGTTTATTTCTAAGCAAAATTTTCATATTAGATATTATTCCCTTCGGGATTGGAAAACATTTTAAATTAAGTTTCTCATACATAATATTTGGTGAACCAAAACAAATTATACCAAATTAATGTTGATAATATTGTGGATATTGATAATATGTTTTGCAAATTATTGTATATTAAATTGAATATATTTACATTTTAAATACATTTTAGGCTAACTAACCATGGTGGATTTTTCTGTATTTATTTTCTTTTTAATTTCAAAATTGAACAAATTTAATCTACTAATGTAGTTCGACTTTTTTGTTTGTACATAAATAGAAAATAATTAAATTTTAGAGCATAATATTTCATTTTGTTGACTTAATGTGAAAAGGTGCTAAGTCTTTATTTTTTCAAAATGCAGTTTTTGATGAAATTGCTTTGGAGTCGTTCCTAAAGGGGTGCAATGTTATGACGACCCCCGTTAATAGTTACACCCCAACGTTTAAAGTTTTGTCGTTTTTAAAATAAAAAACACTTGTATTTTGAGGATGTTTATTCTGGCTTGAGGTCATTATTTTCTTTACTAATTTAAAACCATGATATTATCATAGCATAATTTTCAAGAAAATTATTTTTATACCCTCCACTCTAGTGATAGACATATATATAAGTTTGTCATTCCGTTTGTAACACATCGAGATATTGGTCTAGGACCCCATAAAGTATATATATTCATGATCCTCGATCGATTTTAAGTCGATCTAGCGATGTCCGTCCATCCGTCTGTCTGTCTGTCCGTAGAAAACACGCTAACTTTTAAAAGACTTTACAGAGGCTACTGAAGTTTGGCATATATGTTTGTCATTTACCTGGTCAGGTTGGTATCCAGCCAAATCGGTCCAGTGGTTCAAAAGTTATGAGCAAAAGAGTAAATTTCGGCAAGGGTTTTTTCCGAATTTACGAGGTAAAAAACACGATAGCTTTCGAAAGACAATAATGAGACTGCTGAAATGTGGTAAGTTCCCCAGGTCTGTTTGGTATTAAATTTCAGCTCAATCGGTCCAGTGCTTAAAAAGTTATAAGCAAAACCCCGAATTTCAGATTGGGTTCATCTTAAATGCCACGTGGTAAACAAGTTTAAAAAGCATTGGTGGTAACTTAGCAATGATTTTCAAACTTGTTTGGTTTTAAAGCAATTCTTTTAAAACTTGTTTAGTTTTAAAAGCATTGGTAACTTAAAAATTACACTCGAAAAAAATTTTACACTCAAAAAAAATTTATTTTTTTTTTACAAAAATGTCAATATTTTGTTTACATACGTACGTGCATTCACTCAGAAATATTTTTACATTAAAAAAAACATTACACTCAAAAAAGTTTTACAATAAAAAAAAAATATATATATTTTTGTTTTTTAAATGACAAAAAAGAGTTTTTTACTCAAAATAAAATATTTGTAATCAAAATTGTTATTTTTTTTCACGTTAAAAATGTACTATCCATTGTGGAGGGTATTCATAGATTCGGCAAAGTCGAATTTAACTTTTCTACTTGTTTGTTTTAAATTTATTTATGTTGGTCATTTTTGCAAGACTTAATCGACACGTGTTTCGGAATTTGTCAAATTCCATTGTCAAGATTATTTAGCAAAAAAATAGAAACGATTTACAACAAAGTAGCAAACGAGTCTAATGACAAATCTTTCGCGCACAAACTAAAATATTAATACATATTCGACTCTATCCACAATGGGAATTAGAAAGACGAAGAAATTGTACTATACTAGTAAGGCAACGATTGTCAATTACCAACAAAAATATTTAAATATATTAAATATTTTAAAGGCCGAATAAAACAATTTTTATTTTTAATAAAAATTAATCAGAATTTAAAAAACATTTGTTTAATGTTAATTTTTTCTAAATGTCTATTTCTGTTCTTTGTTTCAAAAATAACAACATAAAAAATAACGACTTTCATTAGCATTCAATTTCTAAAGTCATTTATTTTTGTTCTGTAAGTAAAAATAAGTGATATTTCTTTAATTTTTTATGATTTGTGTACGTTTTTTTTAAATTGTTGTCATTTTTTAAAGAAAAGTCATTAGTTTTTACCTACTTGTGTTGGTTATTTTTTGTAGACAAAAACATAAAAAATAACGACTTTCATTATCATTCAATTTCTAAAGTCATTTATTTTTGTTCTGTAAGTAAAAATAAGTAATATTTCTTTAATTTTTAATGATTTGTGTACGTTATTTTTTTTTTTTTTTTTAATTGTTGGCATTTTTTAAAGAAAAGTCATTAGTTTTTATTTACTTGTGTTGGTTATTTTTTTTTGTAGACAAAAAAATTCAAAAAATTATTTATCGAAATATAAAAACATGTTTGTTTCAAGTGACTTTGGCACGACGAGTAGAGTGTCTGTCCAGAATGTGGTTGATTGCGGGATCGATTCCCCAAAAAAGGTTTAAAAAATTTTTAAAATATAATTCAGTAGAAAAAAAAAAATAACCTACGAAATCATTAATTTTTAATGTTTTCGTAGGTATTTTTTTTTTTGAATTTGTTGGTAAAAATAACAAAACAACACTTATTTTAGAAAATTTCATTAACAGTAAAAAAGTAAATGTTAATGTTTGTTAAAACAAATGAATAATTACTGGAATGGTTTTCAAATGTTTTATCACTTGTTTTAAATATGTTTTTTATTTGTTTTTGCTTACAAAATATTTTGAGTGCAAAATAGTTTTTACTGCCACGCCCACGCGGTGTTAAAAATTCATCTGTCTTTATAGGACCATTAGGGCGGTGAGTTTTTCGCAGTGGGTTAAAGTTCACACAAAAAATTATTGGCTAAAAATGTTCAATTAAATCTATTGATCAACAAAATTTAAATGAACCAATCAGTGTTTTTATCAAAATATTTGTTATTTTCTTATGCTGTCGAATTACAATTTTGGACTTACAAGGGAAGTCTCCCTAGTGTCACCCGCGGATCTTTATGGAATTGGTTTTATTTTGTAGAGCAGAAAAAATAAAGGGACACATATTTTTTTTAGTGGCCCAAATTCAGATTTAGGGGTTAAAAAGGAGGGGGGAAGACAAGGCCATTTTTCAGTTTTTTTCGTTTATCTCCTATATTATGCAAAGAAACCTAGTCATGTTACATACCAAATGAAAGGTCTTTGGAAAACCTATCTACGTGTGCTAAGAACGTGTCTAAACATGCAC
Source organism: Pegoplata infirma (assembly GCA_963921195.1). Classification (NCBI taxonomy): domain Eukaryota; kingdom Metazoa; phylum Arthropoda; class Insecta; order Diptera; family Anthomyiidae; genus Pegoplata; species Pegoplata infirma. The sequence continues at coordinate 42,011,761 of OY992540.1, read as the reverse complement.
AACTTTCATATTGAGCAAAATACCAAAATTTTAGGACATTTTTGTTAATAAGTCGAAAAATATTAACTTCTTTGGCCCGTTGTTAGCACCACGAGATTGGTATTTTTAATGCCTTTAATCTGATACCACACATATCTATATTAATTTTGATAAAATAAGCGTAAATCGTAAAAAACTGAAAAATGTTAATTTCCACCCATACAAATCGACCCCCCTAAAAATGAGTTTGGGCCGCTAAAAAAATACGTGTCAAATTAATTTTCGTCCTTAACAACATATCCAAATTTCATGAAGATCAGAGGGTGACACCAAGGAGACTTCCCTTGTTAGCAGATTTTTTTTCGCTATAATTTGTTTGAGTATATTAACCCATTTCGGTCCTCTGTTCGATTTTTCGAACAGTACACTCAAAAGAAAAACTCTGTCAAAAAATCTGTAAAACGACTTTCAATTTGAATTAGCAATCTTTTAGCAGATTGTTCTGCTGAGAAGGATATTTTTACTAAAATCTCTGTCATTGAGTTTAAAAAAATAACAGACATTTTACTATATTTATACTGATTTTGGTTGTTGAATTTCATTTTTTTTTATGAAATTTTTTTATATAAAAAAAAGCAGGTGACAGATTGTTCTGCTGAAATCAGCAGATTGCTCTGCTGAAATCAGCAGATTGTTCTGCTGAAATTAGCAGATTGCTCTGCTGAAATCAGCAGATTGTTCTACTGAAATCAGCAGATTATTCTGCTCAAATCAGCAGATTGTTTTGCTAAAATCAGCAGATTTTTCTGCTAAAATCAGCAGATATTTCTGCTAAAATCAGATTTCTCTGCTGTCGAACAACACACATGTTTAATAACTAAAACGCCAGATAAAAGTATAAGCTTCCGTAGCGTAGTGGACAGAGAATTTATTTTGAGTGTAGAGAACAACTTTTTCAAAAAATTATTTATGTATGAAAATTGTGAAATAACGGCACATTGAAAATTTGTTTTGATAAGATTTTTGAGATCAGCGTGTCCTTATTACCATAAAAAAGTACTTATTTTTCCAAAAAAGCAAAATAAATTTGAATCTTGGTCCAAAATGGGTTAAGTGAAATATTCCATTTTTTACTTTATTTATTGTTGACAACATATTGGAAAGCAAAAAATAAGGATTTCTTTATAATTTTGTCATAAGCTTACAATTCATTTGTTAAATCAATCATTATTTGAGTTGACTAGAAATTAAAAATTTTATCAAATTTTTTATCAAAATCGAAAAATGTGTAATTGAAAAAATATTCAAATAATCGACTAATAATTTGATGATAAGTATAACATTTTTTTAATCAGAGGAGTTTCAATCAAAAAATTGATTGAAACCGCGTTTTTAGTGATTGAAATTCGTTTTCAATTCTTTCTGTGTTGATTTTTGGACCAAAAATTGAAGGGTTTTGGTACTTTTGAAGAAAAAAATCGTATTTTTCTCGTCTTTTTAGTTTTTTTATCCCTTTTTGTCCTATTTAAATAGGATTTTTCAAACAAAAAAATTTTTTTTTTTCAGATTTTTTTTGCTAAAGGATCCTACATTCCGAATTTAAAATAGAAATTTCCAAAAAGTCCCTTTTTAATTTTTTGCTGAAGGATCGATCCTACTTTCCAAATTTTAAGTTTCTAGGACTTTTATTTGACAAAAATATAAAAAGTACCAAAGTTCACTTTTTTACCCATTTTTTTAGAAATTACCAAATTTGTTGTATGTGTGTGGGTTTTACTAAAAAATTTTGTAAAAATCAAAAATATCCCTTTACCAAGTTTAATTTATGAGTACCCATAAAAATCATTTTTCTACAACTACTAATGAAGCTAATTTAAATAATTTCCTTTTTTTATTTACTCTACGTGTAATGTTGGGTATACCTGCAGAGGAAAAATCACCATTTATTATGTGTTAAGTTGCTAAAACTTAATCGGTATTTTAGCTATAATATATTTTTAGTTTTTGTGTGTTTTTGTAATCTCGACTACTACCCAGTTTGCAAAATAAAACCACATCTGACATACAGCTGACCCTCCCTTTATGAAATCGCTGACATCTTCATACAATTTTTCAAAATGTCATCAATGACATGTCAGCAGTTGGTCAGCAGTGTCCACCAGTATCGGTGGCCACTAACAATTCGTTTAAACATGTGCTGACCAACTGCTGACATGTCATTGATGACATTTTGAAAAATTGTATGAAGATGTCAGCAATTTTATAAAGGGAGAGTCAGCAGTATGTCAGGTGTGATTTTTTTTGCCGACTGGGTATAGTTAAGCCATATGAATGCACTTAAAAAATTATGTTAGTAAAATCAACTGAAAATGTCAGTTAAAATAACTACTTTGTAAGTTGTTTTGGGGTCAACTACTTTTTCAGTTAAATCAACTAACAATGTTAGTTATTTTAACTGACAAAAAACAACTGACTTATGTAGTAAAAATTACTAACATTTGTAGTCAAAACAACTAATATGTAGAGTCCGACCGAATATTCGGTTTCGGTCTCGGTTTCGGCCGAATAATGAGGTTTCGGCCTCTATTCGGTATTCGGCAAAATTTTGGCCGAATATTAGCCGAAACCGAAACTTTTTGGTATTTTAAAAAATATGTAAAAAAGTCGCAAAATTTTTTGATTTCGTATTTCATTACACTTGTTTCAGTTCAATTGAAGAAAATGTTACAAGTTTATGCTATAAATGTAAAACTGTTTCAGTTTAAAAACTATTTTCTCCTAATCTACAAACGAAATATAAAATTTTTTTGTAAGTTTTTTAAAAAACACATTTTTTTTTCAAAAATACAACAATTCCTATGGATTAAAAGCATTTTATGCTGTATATTTATCTTAAACAACTTTTTAATAATTTTATTCATGCCAGGCGATAATTTTTTTTTTAAGTTTCGGTTTCGGTTCGGTTTCGGCCGAATATTACTTTTTCGGCCGAATATTCGGTTCGGTTTCGGTTCGGCCTCGAAAACTGGTTTCGGTCGGACTCTACTAATATGTAGTAAAAATAAACAATATATAATTTTTTTTCAAAAAATTTTTCAGAAAAAAAATTGAAGACCAAATTTTTTCCAAGTTTTTTTTTTAAAAAAAGTAAAAAAACAAAATTTTTTTTTGTTGTTTTTATTTGGCCAAGTGTTAATTATTTTGGTTTAAAGTTTCCTTTATTAAGCTATTTGGGCCTATTGTTGTTGTTTTTTTTTTTTTAAAAAACTTTGAAAATTTTTGAGAAATAAAAAAAAAATAAAATTAACTACTTTAAATAACTGTTACTACATTACAGTACTTTTTTGTTAGTTATTAAAAAAAACGACTTAAAATAACTAACAGAAATAGTTGTTTCATATTTTTCATACAAAAATAACTGACTTTGTAGTTGAAAACAACTAACTACTGTAAAATATACAAACAACTTACATGTAGTAACTTACATAATTTTCTGAGTGTGAATGTATATTTTATAAATAAATTACCTAAACACTCATTCATTTACACATTATCCCATACGCATACATAATGTAAATGGTAAAACCTTAAAATCATAGTTGAAATTAAGTTATTTTAAAAAAGTGAAAACTGATTTTTTGACATTATAAAAACTGCATGTAGTTTTTACTTCATACACTAGTTGAATTTACTATTTTCTATCGACTGTTTTAAAAATAGCTACAATTAAAGTTGTTTTCACTAAAAATGTTAGTAAATTTTAGTTCTTTTTTCAGTTAATTTAACCTATAAAATTTGTTTGAGTGTAGTTACTTACACACATGTAGTTCAGAATAAATGAATGAATAGAAAGTATTGTACATTCTGGTTACTACTATAGTACATACTTAGGTACCAATTTATCCATGGCAACTAATGTGAAATCAATAGTGTTGTTTACTGTTGTTATGTTCATTTCAATGAACTTTAACAATAATTTGATTTCCCCAAAAAAAAAAAATGGCAATATTTCTTCTTAAAATCACTGACATGTAAAGAAAAACATTTTAGGATTTTTAACTATTCAGGCGATTTTGATAATAAATTCTCATACGCCCGTACCACATCAGAAGTAAAAAAGTAACTTTGTTTATACCCTACACTACTTTATAGTCATGGTTAACCTGACCAACCATCCCGCTTTTGGCGGGATTATCCCGCTTTTTGATGTCTCATCCCGCCTTGAATTCCGATCCCGCTTTTTAAACAAAAGTCCCGCTTCCTCCCGCTTTATCCCGCTTTTTGACTTTTGGAATAGCAAAGTACAATTTTTAGGTTATTTTAATAATATTTTGAGAAATATATATTTGAGCATATTAACTACTACTATTTCTTACCGCATAAAGAAAATTTTAAGAAAAATTTTGTTTACTCAAAAAAACTGTTCACAAGAGAACCCTACTGGACTGATTTAAACCAAAATTAAATTTTTACATAAAATTTTTTCATTGTGATACTTCGAATATTCCGAAAAAAGCTTTCAATAAAAAAGTATTAAACTTAAATACATGTTTCCGAATTCTCAGATTCTGAAAACTTTTTTGTATACAAAAATTCACAGATGTTGAAATATTTTTCATAAAAGAAAAATCTCAGATTCTAAAAAATTATCGGTTTCTAAAAAATTCTTCCTAAAAAAAAATCTGATACCCTTTTCTAAAAATAAATTTTTGTATTTTATAGTCCCGTAAAAAAAAAATTTATTAGATCTGGTCTGATTTGTTAATCTCTAATGATGTCATTTGTATCTGATAAAATCTACTAGATACGAAATTTGTCTCCAATTTTGAACTCTGGTAGATCTGATCCGAAATTGACTATGATCAGATCCTGAAATTGTGGAAAAATGTCGGATCAAAAAGACCTGATCAGATAAAATTATATTTTTTAGATCCAAACAGATTAAATAACATCTAACTGATTTTTTCAAGGTGCATTTTTCGATAGAAAATATTTGAGAAGGGAAAATTTTAAAGTTCTAATGTTTTCTAAGATAATTTCATATTGAAAAATTATTAGGTTCTAAGACATTTTTCTAAAAAAAAATCTAAGACTCAACTTCAAAAAAAAAAAAAAAAAATTACAGACTCAAGGACTCGCTTCCTTTATAAAATTTCTCAACAGAAATATTTTCAGATTCTGGGAGATTTTTCATACAAAAAAAAACTTAGATTCTGATATAATTATCTATAGAAATAAATTCCACGGATAATATTTTAACGGATAATATTTATAATTTTCTGTGTTTAATTGGTTTAAAAGTATTTTACGCATTTTGTGCTGATATTAACACAAAATGCGTGCTATTCAACCAAAATTTACCCAATTTATAATAGTAAGTTTACATGCGTTTTTTAGAGTGTAGTCAAAGTTCTTATGCATTTTTTTACATAAAAAAAATACAATTCCTTAAAAGTATTTCCAGAATTTTGTGCATTTTGAAAGGTATTCGTGGGTTCGCTTAAGTCGAATTTCACTTATTAAAAAAAGTCCCACTTTTTAGATCAAAACCCCGCTTTTTCAACCTTTCGATCCCGCTTTTCAGTCAAAAGCAGTTGGTCAGGTTAGTCATGGTATAATGAATTTGTGCTAATGTTAGAATTACCCGAAATATTGCTTCTAAACTCACCTTCAAGAATACCGATCGACTCAGAATTCAACATGTTAAAAAAAAATAAAAGAAATTGCTGTGACGATTTTTTTGGGTGGATCAGTTCGGCGGGGGTGGTGGATAACATCTTCCCCTCGCGATAAATGTTAAATTTTTTAATTAAATTGTAGAAATACAATTTTAATTTTTTTTTGATTATTTTTTTATATCCACGCCCACAAAAGGGGATGGGTCGAAAATAAAATATCTTCTAATCCTCTGGGTCCAAGTACAGTACATTGAACTTCTTGCATAAAATTGTTTCATTTGTTAGCAAAAAATACCCTACAACCACAGTATTGGGGTATACTCACTTTGCTGTTCTGTTTGTAATGCATCGAAATATCGGTCGGGGACCTCATAAAGTGCATATCGTCACCTAAAATGCAAAAGGCCCTAACTAACAAAAAAAATTCAAAATCAGTTTTTTGATTGGTTCTGGATTATTTTATCAACATACACGTCTCCACAAAAATTAGGGCTGCATAATAAAAATAAGCGATTTTATAGCCAAAATTTAAAAACAAATGATTTTGGGCAAACGCCAATGGACGTAACTAAAAAAAACGATTTTAATATTTTTTTGATTGATTTTGATTCATATTAATTAAAAGAACTTCCTCAAATTTTAGCCAAATTCATTAAAAAACAACAAAGTTATTAAAAAATAAAAAATAACATTTTTGCTTCTCCTGTAAAATTAATAAAATGTTAGTTAGGGCCTTTTGCATTTTAGGTGACGATATATTTATTATTGAATCGATCATGGATTCTAATACATTCTACGAATGTCCATCCAGCCGTCTGTATAAGAGATGTTGCAATCTAAAATATAATAGCTATACTTCTGAAGTTTGACACAAATATGTCTTATGGTCCCTGGCAGGTTAAGTTCGTAAATGGGAAAAATCGGCCCAGGGCACTGTGGTTCCAAATCCAAATCTAGGTGGACAAAAGTCTAAAAAGTTTGAACCTCTAAATTAAAAAACGGTAGGTGTTTTAAATAGCTAACAACATGCCTGGACTAGACTCAAAATATTTTGATTAAATAAGGGGTTTAACTTTGTCCCCGCAGCACTAGAACATCAATGTTTGTTCACGAAAATGTTTGTAATTAAAAACTAAGGAAATCAATACAAAACTAAGTTGCTTATACCAAGTGAATTATTTACAGGAGATTGCCGTGAATTGTTTTTTATATAGCCATGGGTATATATTTATCAAAAAAATTTTCATGGGTTCGAAATTTTTTCGCGATTTCTTAATATCGGTTTTTAAAGTTAGGGTCATAAGTAAAAAAAAAAATTGATTATCAATCTTTCAAAGCTTGCCAAAAAAAAACCGCTTCAAGTTGCGGGCAAGCTACTATATACATCTCTTAAAGTAACTATCAGAGAGTTGCATTTTTTATAGCGTTATTATAAAAGTAATTTTTTCTGCAATATTTATAACTCTCAAGAAAATGCTTATAATATTCAGGATCTTCTGCACGTATTTTTGCAACAAATACCTCTACAGTATTTTCTATAATTGTTATAACACATATTTTTCTTTTCCCGCAACTCTAGAAGCACAAAAAGGATTTAATTCGAACATTCTAAAAAAACTACACATTAAAAGTAATTCGACATAGCTGGGCTTTACTGTAATGCTCAGAAAAGCTTTTTATGCCATTTTTATATACTTCCTTTAAATGTAGTGCCCTAAAGTAGCAAAAAGTAATTAACTTTTTCCAGTTGTAGCGAAAAGTCCAATTAAGTTGAAGCTATTTTAGTGAAACCCACTGTATTTCCAAAAATATTGAAGCTACAATTTTTTAAAGCATTTTTTTGAAATCAGCGACCCCAAAAACATAAAATATCATGGTTAAATACTTTTGTCCACCTAGTTTTGGAATCGGAACCACAGTGCAGGGGGACAAAGTTTACCCTTGGAGAACTAAACCAACCTCTTTAAAAGTAAAAATGTTAAATTTGGCCATGCAAAATGTAGTGATAAACAATGTCAAAAAGATTATATGCATAAAAAAAATTTTGGAAAAAAATATCTGCGGAAAAAAATTTTTGTTCATAACTTTCGTTCAATAACAAACGGCTCGTGCTGTATGAAAAATCGCTCAAAGAAAAATTGACTAAAAAATCGCCCAAAATATATGAAACAAGTAAAAAAGTTAAATTCGGCCTTGCCGAATGTAGTGATACCCTCCACAATTTCAAAAAGATTATTGCAAAAAACTTTATTTAAAAGGAAATTACTTTAAAAAAAAAAAAAAATTTTTTAAAAAAAAATTTTCCGCGAAAAAAAATTTTGGTAAAAAAAATACGCGATTTTTTTATTTTTTTGTCAAAAAATATGTTCGTACCTGTTTAAATACCATTTGGTGTTCAATTATGTTCACATATGTCAACCACACTCAAAAAAAAAAGTTTGTAAATTTACAAGTAAAAGGTCTTGTAATTCTATTTTACTAATATTTTTGTCTTTTTACAAAAATTGTTGTATATTTAATAAAACGAAAACTACAGTTTGCTTTGTAATTTTACTATTATATGTTGGTAAATTTATTTTACAAATTTTTTAGGTAAATTTACAAAAAAGTGAATTATTTTACAAATTAAAAAAATATTACAAGGTGTTTAGTTTTTTTACACAAGAAAACTGTAATTGTACAACATAATTTTACTTGATGTTATTTAGTCTTTTTACCAAAAAAATGTTTTATTACACACATTTTTTTTTTTAAGATCGTTTACAAGGTTTTCAGTTTGAAATGTATGTATTGAAAAGTACAAAATTCCAATATAATTTTACAAAACTTATTTTATTACTAGAATTAATGTTGTTTTACAAAAAAAAAAAAAAATAATTATTCAACAATAGGACACGCAAAAATTTTCCAAGTTCAGATTTTTTTTTTTGCGTTTTGGAGTAAAAATTTACTTAAAAATAATTTTTTATAAATAATTTTTACACCGTTTTTTTGGTAATTTGCGTTTAGTAAAATACCACAATTTTTATATGTTTGTTTTTTGTATTTTTACCATTTTTTTTTTGTGATTTTACCATATTTTTTTGGTAATTTTTTTTAAATTTGGTACCTAAAATGTCAATAGAAAGCTGCCAATTATGAAAAATCAAATTTTTCTTATTTTAACTGGTACTTAAACATTTAATCTACAATATCCAACAATTTTTTTCCCGATTTTTTAAAAATACTTGTGAAAATAATTAAAAGTTCAAAAAAAAAATTTATTTTTTGACTAATTTTTCCTGAAAATATAAGAAATTTCTTGTGTAGCCTCCTTCGCAATTCTCATATGTTCTACTTAAGAAAAACGAAATGTCGAAAAAAAAAAATGGAAAAAACCTTTAAATTTACAAAACCAATATGTAAATAAACCAATTTTTTGTAAATTTACAAAACAAATATGAAAATTTAAAAAACAAAATTGTATACTTACGAAAAAAGTTGTAATTTTACAAAAATGAAATAGAAAATACAAAAAGAATATTGTAAATTTACAAATTTTATGGTTAAACTACGGTTTTTACGGCAAAAAAATAAGGAAAAATGGTACATATACAATAAAAATTGTAAATTTTATTGTAAATATACAAGTTTTTTGCATCAAAAACAGTAGTTTAACCAAATAATTTGTTAATCTACAATTTATTTTTTTCATTTTCTATTTTTCCTTGTAAAATAACAACCTTTTTCTGTAAGTTTACAATTTTGTTTTGTAAATTTACCAAATTTTTTGCAAATTTACAAAAAAAAATGTTCACCTCGAAGATGATATTTTACAAAAAAAATTGTAAATTTACATTTTCTTTTGTTAAATCAATTTACAAATTATCCCCGTAACTTTACGGGGATTCTTGCTAGTACATATTTTACAAAACCTGTCCCGTAAAATCACGGGGATTTTATGTCATTTTACAAACTTTTTTTTTTGAGTGCAGAGCCGAATTAAAGCATTTTGTATTTTTAGGTTATGTTGAATGTACTGAAATTTTTGAGGTGTGCTTACATTTTCGTTCATAACTTTTGAACAGCTGAACCGATATCACTCAAATGCAATACCAAACTTCGGGAGAACTTCCAATAAATATATTAAGTTTCAGTCATCTCTGTGCAATATTTTGTCCGCGACAGCATTTTCCACAGACAGACAGACGGACAGACGGACATCGCTAGAATATCTTAAAATCGATCGGGCATCATGAATATGAGGCATTCCACACCAAATGTCCAGCGAAAAAAAACACGTGTACCATAAACTTCTGAATAGCTTGTATGGATAGCCCTATATGGAACTTAGAAAATTGCGTTTTCGGTTTTTCAATTTTTCAAAAACTGGGCTTAAGAGGCGTGGTCAAATATTGGAAAAATGGTAAAATTTGTGGCGAGTTGCCTTGATTAAATATTTATCACATTAAAACGGAATGCACCACAATCTTAAAAATCACATTCTTATGTATAGGGATGAGATTTCCATGCAAATGCATGTTTTTTGTCGATAGTCTAAAAACGACATCGACCAATTATCTTTCCGAATCAAGAAATTTGCGTTAAAATGGCATCGATTTGTTTTTGCATATTTTTGCATATTTTGGTGAAAATGCATATTTTTGCATATTTTGGTTTTAAATGCATATTTTGTGCATATTTTCAACTTTTTAAGTGCATATTTTTGCATATTTGGGCATTAATTAGCAAAAACCCAAATTGAAATTTATTTGTTTCAAAAACTATTTTAAATTTTAAAAATTTATTTTGGAAATAAGAAAATTTTTTTTTATAGATTGTGGTAATTTCCAAAAAATCTTGCTTATATAAAGTTTTAAATGTTTCTATTTAAACCCGGCGTTACTTTTTGCTTTTTAAGAAGTTTTTCGTATGAAAACAAGATTTTTATTGCAGACATTTTATTTTTTAGTGCATATTTTTTGGTTTTTTAGTGCATATTGTGAGTTTTTTAGCGCATATTTTAAGCGCATATTTTCGATTTTTTAGTGCATGAAAATCTCATCCCTACTTATGTAGTTTCGTATGGGCTATCGAATAAAATTTTTTTCCTTGAACAATTTTCAAAACCCGTTCTGAAATTGTCCATTTTTTAAAAAAGTCAATTTATCAAAAATCCGGCCACTTTTTTTTCTTTTTTTTTTAAATTTTTTTTTTTAAAGTTCGCAACGATAATACAAGAAAATACAAGCAAATTACAAAATTGTTATGAAACTTAAAATTCTAATGCGATTTTCTCGAAAAAAACGAAAAATACATTTTTGATTTTTTTTGTGTGGATGGACAAACATCTAAACTTTAAAAGAAAAATTAAAAAAAAAAGAAAAAAAAGTGGCCGGATTTTTGATAAATTGACTTTTTTAAAAAATGGAAAATTTCAGAACGGATTCTGAAAATTTTCCAAAGAAAAAAATTTTATTCGATAGCCCATAGGTTAGGTTAGGTTAGGTTAGGTTGTAAGTGGCTGCTGACGTTTTACGTCAACACACGTAGACTCTGAGGTCCATTGTGATACCACGGGATCGTAATAGGTTTCCCTACTAGTCCCTGTCGTTAAACCAGTTTGAGCTTCTTATAAAACTCCTTAGATGTTGAATTTTGACATCCGACAAATCAGAAAGATCGTACAGCTCCCTAGATCCCAGTGAAGCAAGTCGCTGACCAGAAAGTGCCGGGCAATGGCAAATAAAGTGTTCGATAGTTTCCAACTCCTCTTCATCCATGCAACTTCGGCAAAAGTCATTCGACGGCACATTTAACCGCTCTGCGTGCTTCCCTATAAGACAGTGTCCGGTAATTATAGAAACCACCGTCGAAATCTCTCCTCTTGGAAGCGATATCAGCTCACTTGTGCGCCCCTGATTAAGAGAAGGCCAAATCAGTCGTGTTGTCTCACACGTCCATCCATTTGCCCATCTTTGATTAGTCTCCGTCGCAGAACAAAGCCGTAGGTTTTGCTTGCAAGTTTCTAGAGGCATACCAACACATTCCAATTCTGTTGGAACCTGTAAGGTAGTTCCTAGCCTTGCAACCTCATCGGCTTTGCAATTCCCTGGAATGTCTCTGTGCCCTGGGACCCATATGAGTCGTATGTTAAACTGCTTGGCCATCTCATTTAAAGACGTGCGGCAGTTAAGGGCAGATCTTGTTTTCAGAAACATTGAATCCAGGGACTTGACCGCGGCTTGACTGTCAGTATAGATGTTGACTGCGGTTGTAGACAAGACATTGCAGCTCAACCAGTCAGCCACTTCCTTTATTGCCAGCATCTCTGCCTGGTAAACACTGCAATGATCTGGCAATCTACGAGCCAGGCTCAATCCAAGCTCTTCCGAATAGACCCCAAAGCCCACTTGTTCGTGCAGCCTCGATCCATCTGTGTAAAAATTTATGGTAGCTCCACTTCCCGGAGTATCCCCCATCCAAGACTCCCTGGATGGTATCATAGTGGTAAAGTGGCGCTCAAAGAGGCTCAAAGAGGGAGTACAATCCACATTTTGTGGTATTGTTATCTTTTTCAAGATCGCGCTATGGCCACAATCGCTGCTCCTCCATTGCAGCGTGCTATTAAGTCGAATTGCCGACGCAGCTGCATACTGCCTACCCAATATGTCCAAGGGTATCAGGTGAAGGAGGATTTCTAATGCAGCCGTAGGTGTAGTACGAAGAGCACCAGTGATGCACATTGACGCCATTCTCTGTACCTTCGTGATAAAGACACAGTTCGCTTTTGTTTCTAAAGCAGGCCACCAGACAATGATTCCATACAGCAAAATTGGACGCACCACTGCTGTATAGATCCAATGAACGACTTGAGGGCTAAAACCCCATCGTTTTCCAATGGCCCTTTTACAAGAATACAAAGCAATCGTTGTTTTTCTCACCCGTTCCTCAATATTACGCCTGAAATTCAGCTTCCTATCTAGAAATACCCCAAGATACTTGGCTCCATCTGAGAAGGTGATTTCAGTACCGTCCAGAGAAATAGGATCGAAAGCAGAAATCTTATTTTCCTTGTAAATAAAACAAGCTCTGTTTTACTAGGATTAACTAATAGACCACATTCTCTTGCCCATTTAGACAGATCTTTCAGAGAACCCTGAAGAATGTCCCGCAATGTTGGCAGATGCTTCCCCTTTACCGCTATCGCGACATCGTCAGCATATGCGACAACATGACAACCACGTGCTTCTAGAGATAGCAGCATTGAATTCAGTGCCAGGTTCCAAAGAAGCGGCGAAAGAACACCTCCTTGTGGTGTGCCCCTATTGACAAATCGAGATATGACGGACGCTCCCAATTCAGACGTTATACGTCTACTGGCAAGTAGGCTTTCCACCATTAAAACGATTTCACGCTTTACTCCCAGACCAGACAATGCCAATATTATCGATTCTGGGATGACATTATTAAAAGCCCCCTCAATATCAAGAAAGGCCACCATAGTGTACTCCTTTACCGAAAGCGATCTCTCGATGGTACCAACGAGCTCATGAAGAGCTGTTTCCGTTGATCGTCCCTTGCTGTATGCATGTTGCTTTGTCGAAAGCAACCTCGGGTCAATCACTCTACGCAAATATGAGTCTATCATTCGTTCCATTGTCTTTAACAAAAAAGAAGACAGACTAATTGGTCTGAAATCCTTCGGAGCTGTGTGGGAACTTTTCCCAGCCTTCGGGATAAATACGACTCTGGTATCCCTCCATTTTAAAGGAATATACGACCAGTTGATGCATGCTGTGTATAGATTATACAGCAACGGGGCTATATAGTCCGACACTTGCTGCAACTCAGCCGGGATTATACCATCAGGTCCCGGGGATTTATAGGGCCTGAAGCTTTTTATCGCCCAGATTAATGTTGGCATATTTATTATTTCCGAAGCAATTTCAGATGCTTGGGCGTCAGAACGTTCCAAAGCTTGAAACGGCGTCATGGAATTGCCCGGAAAATGCGTATTTAAAAGGAGATCCAGCGACTCTCCACTGGAGGAAGACCACACCCCATTAGGATCTTTCAGGTATCCCAGGGTGCAAGGAGAAGAAGCCAGAACCTTGCGCAGCCTGGATGCCTCAGAAACGTCTTCTATGTTTCCACAGAAGTTTTTCCAAGAATCACATTTTGCATTTCTGATCATCTTTTTATAACTCTTAAGTTGCAGCCTGTATGCAGACCAGTCCTCGTCCGCTCTTGAAAATTTAGCCTTATTAAAGAGCTTTCTGCAGGAATCTCTGCTCGTCTGCAACTCATTTGACCACCAAGGTGGCTTTTTTTTCCCTCTAGGCTTTGCAGAAGGGCAAGACGCATCCAGGCACCTATTACAAACATTTGTTATATGGTCAACCAGACAGTCAATTTCCGCCAAACTATGTGGTTCAGATAAGGGTACTTCATCCAAAAGCAAAGAAAAAGTCTCCCTATATTTCTCCCAGTTTGTTCTCCTCAGATTTTTAGAGACTGTCTCAACCGGGGCACGTTCCCTGAGTAAAAACTCAATGTAGCGATGATCTGAGAAAGAATGCTCTTCCAAAACTCTCCAGTCATCAATTCTATCAGACAATGTATCTGATACAAGTGTTACGTCAAGAACCTCTTGCCGCGTACTTGTAACGAAAGTTGGTTCACCACCTTTGTTACAAATATACAGGTTAGTGCTTAACAAAAACTCCAAAAGTGATTCGCCTCTATCATTTGTGTCTGTACTTCCCCATATCGAATGATAGATTCAGACTCCCGAATTAGACCGACAACCTTCTCCGGGGGTATTGACCCCGGATTAGGAAAATACGCAGAGGCGAGCCAAATAGACTTCCCATGAAGCTCTAAGCTAGCCGCTGTAACATCCATATCACTAAAAGTTGATAAAAAGAATATATTTAAGCCATTTTTTGCCAAGATGCAGGCTCTTGGTGAGCCCTCACCTTTGGCAACCACCAACTTAAACCCAGGGGTCTTCAATCCGCAAACCCTGCCACCCCGCACCCATACAAAACTATAAAAGAATGTAAATTTTTAAGATTGTGGTGCATTCCGTTTTAATGTGATAAATATTTAATGAAGGTAACTCGCCTCAAATTTGACTATTTTTCCAATATTTGATCATGCCTTCTAAGCCCTGTTTTTGAAAATTAGAAAAACCAAAAACGCAATTTTCTTAGTTCCATATAGGGCTATCCAAACAACCTATTCAGAAATTAACGGGACACATGTTTTTCTGTAGCGGGCCATTTGGTGTGGAATGCCTCATATATGTACTGTTTGGGGTCCCAGACCGATATTTCGATGAATTACAAACGGTACTGACTTATGCTATCTTACTGCCATAAAACAAATTGACTTAGCACCTTTTAGCATTTATTTAAGTTTATGTGATTATGGGTCAATATTCTGATGTGTTTCACATGGAATGACCAATTTAATATACCCCCGTTTTTTGATTAAGGGTATAAAAATAAACTTGTTAAAATTTCATCCTTATATTTTTGTATCTTCTTTTTTTGCAGTTTTCACCACTACCACATAACAAATAGGAAAATCATCGCTCAAGGACTAACTACTACATATACAACTACAACTACCATCAAGAGAGATACAATAGAAAAAAAAAAAAATAAAAAAACAAGAACTGATACTTTTTTTTCTCAACAACTAACAAGGCATGAGTGGGTACAACAACTTTTTGTAACTAGCGAACCCTTTTCTCGTTTAAAATTTCTTGTTGGCAGTAAAACAGAAATTCATGGGTAGCAACCACAAAAAAAAAGTGACATCAAATAAAAAAGCGGAAACTTTTATAGTGAAAACAAAAAATAAAATAATACCACCACAACAAAGTCATCATTATTATCATCTCCTAGAGCAACCAAAAAAAAGGAACAAAAAATCACCTTTTTTTGTAGTTGTGCCTTTAGTTTAAGGATTGTGTTACAAATTAACAACAGAACCCAACCAATTTTTTTGAAAAGCTACTGCTGCTCCTGGACTACCCGAAAAACATATTATTGTAATTTTTTTTTTTTATTTTTTTGTTACTATGAAAATGATAAAAATCATTATGGCATTAATAAGAAAATCCCTGTCATCATCATCATTTTCATCATAGCCGTCTGTCTCTCTCATCATATATTGTAAAATAATACTTTACGGGTTTTTGTGGGTCATTTAAACAATATCCACATAAATTGTATGTAGTATAGATGTGGTGGTTACTGATCTCTGCCATTGTAATAATTTACTAGCACAAAATATAAAAACCCAGCAAGAAAATATTTGCCAAAAAAAAAACTCACAATCAGCAAAAAAATAAAAATCTCAAAAAACAAAAATCAAATTCCAACAAATTAATGAAATCCCAGACTATATTAAATATTCGTCATATGAAACATTTAATTAGTTTTAGACTTATTTCATAGTTAATGTATGAAAACACTTTCATATAAGTAGTAGTAAAATCATTGCCACCAGCCTATGCCACCGTAGCTTGTAGTCAAAAAGCTAAAGTTGTCTATATTGTCTGCCTGCTGCTGCTGTTGCTCCCTCCGCACTTTAATTTGTTATATAGTTGTGTTTTTGTATTAAAATAACCTTAAAAAAACAAAAAAATATAATCATTATGCGTCTGCCTTATCGCAATAAAAAGACCACCCTTTGGGTCATGTTTGGTATTGTTGTTGTCACAATGTTTTTATTTAAATTTACGGAATTACGTCCAATATGTTTCTTCAGGGACGAATCATCGCCTGCTGCCTCAGCTAGTGGTCACTCAGCAATAATGAGTAGAGGAGAGGTAAGTTTTGTTTATATTTATTTATTATTTTTAATAAGATTAAAACAATTAAGTAATTTTAGTAAATGTAATAACACTGTGCAACAGTGAAAAAACACAAGAACTTGACTATATAGGTTCGATTCTTCTACCAAAAGGTGGTCACCAATTCCTTTTTATGGTCCTCCAAATATTGTGAAAAGCAGTCGGACCCACAATATATGGTGTCATCATTTTTTGCCCCAACAACTTAACCAGAATTGGTGCTACCGCTTAATTACATTCAGAAATAATTTGGCTAAAAGTCCGTTGAACAAGTTCTGTTAGCATTTTATGCAAAAAAAAAAAAAAATTTTTTTTCTTGGACTTTTTTGAAAAAACGTAAGGAAAAATATGGTTTTTTACTTTTTCAGTACAACAAACAGGAATAATATTTTGAAAAATAGTAGCCACGGTAGGGTTTCTATTAGAGTTGTCAATTATTCGACTTTCAACTTTGTTCGAATAATTCAAATAATTGTTTTTCCTCGTTCGATCAAACGATTAAAGATCAAAATTTATTCGATTAATCGAAGAGAATAACGAATAAAAAAATTATTTAAAAAAAAAAAAAATATACAATTCATATAAAAAAACTTAAAAAAAGAAAGTTTACATTTTTATTAACGAAAAAATGCATAAAAAACTTAAAAATAAAATAGTTAAGCGTCCAACCTGAATCAAATTGCGTCGCGTAAGGCGTAACGCGCAATAATTTTTCGTTTCTAATATTTAAATGTGACGTACCTAAATCAAACGGACGTAAAAATTTAAAATTTGATGTGTTTGTTTTTGTTTTTTTTACGTCTTGCGCGACGCAATTTGATTCAGGTTCGACCCTAAAAGTTAAAAAAACTTTAAAATTGAATAACTGAGATCACTTATAATTAATGGATGTCGATTTTAATTCTTGTTGAGAAATAATTCATATACAAATTATTATTTGAAGTATTTAGACAAAATATATCATAAATGATTTTAATTTTTGTCAAATAAGACAATTTAAGTTGTTCTTAAGAAATAATCTTTTAAAAATAAAAGTTGACTCAATTTTTTTGCTTTTAAACGATTTTTGGTTTTTGTTTTTATTAAATTAGATTTTGAAAACACTCTTTCGCTAATTGTTGAAGTAGGTGATTTAGTAAGAAGAGCATACTAAAGTTTATCAAATTTTTCTGTTCTTTTTTCAGATTTTCCCAAATATACACAGAAAAAAAAAATTTGTCAATACAATTAATTTCATTGTTAATACAATTAAACATTTAATTGAAACTGAGCCTACATTGGATTTTGTCAATACAACAATGGCATTTGTAACTTTTGAAAAAAAAAATCAACATCATTCATTGTTACATTAACAATGAAATTAATTGAAAAATTTGTAAAATCTAAAAATAGAATAAAAAATAATCTGAAATCTAAAAATAGAATAAAAAATAATCTAAAAATAGAAAAAAAAAATTAAATAAAAAAAAAAAAAAAAATGTCTACCGCCATCTGGCATCGAACCCGCAATCTTCGTGCTACGCGTCTAGCACACTACCACTGTGCTATCCTTATACATATTTGTATTTGACTAAACGTCATATTTAAAACAGTCTACAATTAGAATGATAAAAAAAAACTAAAATTGGAAATTAAAAAAAAAAAAAAAGTTCCTCCAACTGGCGGCGAACCCGCAACCTTCATGATTCGAAGCTAGCACACTACCACCGTGCTATTCCTCATGTATAATTAAAGTTGACTAAATGCGTACATAAGGTGTCTGTGATTTCAATATGCACTTTTTGCGTTTTTAAAAATAAATAATAATCTCAAATAAAAAAAACAAAAATAAAAAACTGTTCCGCCAACTGGCAGCGAACCCGAAACCTTCATGATTCGAGTTTAGCACACTACCACCGTGCTATCGTCGCATATATTTGTGCTTGATTAAATGAGTTTATAAATTGTTTGTGTTAGTAATGTGAATTTTGTGGAATCTTTAACAATGATTTTAATTCATGCGTTTAATTGGAAAAAAAACCGGATTTTTGTCACATTAACAATACACATTGTTGATACAATTAAAAACGTTGTTGAACTAGTATTTCGTTGGTAACAATTTGTTTTGTTACTCTTGATTTTACGATATTTTTTTCTGTGTACCATATCGTCTGATATATCGCTGAAGTCCTTTTTATTTTCTGAATTTTTAATACTTTGAATTGAATTATTTAACTTGCATAAAAGATTATTATTTTCGTTACTAATAACTTCCTCTATTTCAATACTTTTATCTGAATTATTGTGATTACTTTCAACATAAAATAATCTGGAGTATAATTCATTTGCATATTCTTTTGTTTCGCTTTTTGGAGAATATTTTAAGAAACTTTCATTGCTCGGAAGATTTAAAAGAATTATTAACGTATTTAACACTTTTATACGTCTCTCATTAATTCTTATTTTAACACGTTTTAGTAAGTCTCATGTAAAAGAATTATTAATTTTTTCTAAATTATTTATTAAAAACTTGATAACTCCCTCTAATTCTATAATGGATGTGCTATCCAGAGCTATGGCTACAATATATTTTAACTTTCCTACATTTTGTATAAAATCTTTCAAAATTTATGAGAATAAATCAAATTCTAAGCAATTATTTAATTTTTTAATTAAAAAAAATTGTTCGATTAATCGACATTAATTAATTGATTTATTCGTTATTCGAAAATCGTAATTTTTGAATTATTATTATTATTTTGTTTGATCGATTAATCGAATTATTCTTAATCGACTGACAACTCTAGTTTCTATTCGGGAAAAAATACCCGGGAATTCCCTGGGAATTTTTTTTCTCAAAATCGCGGGATTTTTTCATCGGGAATTTGTCAATAACTTTTTAAAAAATATTTATTATATTTTTTCGGCGTAAGCCAAGTGTATTTAATTTGTTGTTTTTGTGTTTTTCTGATTGAAGATTAAAATTTTGTCTTCTAAAGATTAAATTGAATGTGGATTTACCCTAGACCAATGGTTCCCAACCTTTGATTCTCGCCCCACTGGGGGGCAATTTGAACGTTCCAGGGGGCAACGAGCAAATTTTAAAGGTTTAATTTTTAGTCAAAATAACTAAAAAAATATTTTTTTGCTAAAATAACTACAAAAACTATTTTTTTAGCAAAATTAACTACAAAAAAATTCTTAATTGCTTAACATTTTTACTTAAAACTAAGTTTAAATTCTTATTTTACCAAAACTTTGCTAAACCAGTAGTAATTTTTTATTAGAAACAAAAATTAGGTAAAATAAAAAAAAATTCTTGAGTGTAGGGGGGACATGGCAATTTTTTTAACTTAAAAGTGGGGCGAGCCGTAAAAAAGGTTGGGAACCATTGCCCTAGACCATGGTTTCTGTATCCACTTCTACGTCATCAGTAGGACATTACATTAAATTGATTGTTTGATATTTGCTAGAAAAATTCTTTATATGTTTTTTATCAACAGACTAGCCTGCCATGAGATTAGAACCTGTGCTTCTGAAAATCACTCATGGTTTTGTATACCGGCGCCTTAACTACTTAGGCTATGATCGGTATACAAACATCAGTGTCGAAACGTAGTTTGTTTAACTCATAGTTTATCAAATTACCCATTTCTAATACAATATGATTTATTAAAAAAAAAAAATTAAAACTTTGATTAAATTTATGGGGCTATTCTAAAATTTTATTATTATAATAAGTGCTATTCATTAGCAACGCAGAATTTTATTATAGATACCAAAATTTCAACTCTGAAAAAAGCTTTTTCAAGTTTTAGTTGTTCTAAAACAATTTAATTTGAAATTTGAATTTAGACAACAAAACTTTATAAGCATAATAGCTGTATGGATAAGGTGTTGGTTTTGATATTTTATTTTTTTGGGAGCATGGGTTCAAATCCCACCAATGTTTAACAAATATTTTTTTTGCCAATTTTTATTTTTTTTATTACAAATATTATAATGCAGTTTTTTTTAATTTTCAAATTTCGCAACTTTTAAAAGATGCAAAAAAATGCGATTTTTGCATCTTTTGTTATTAAGACAGATAATAATAAAACTTGTTATAGACTGAAAAGTACATAACAATATTTTGTCATCTATAACAATATTTTTTCATTTATAACAAGAACCCAACATTTTGTTTTCGTCAAAATTTCGTATTTGGTCGCAATTTGTCAAAATACGCATTATTGTAGTCAAAAATAAGAAACATATTATTACAAAAATTATTGCAATTTTTTTTTTGCATGCAAAAAAGTGTAAAAAAATATTATTTTTTTTCCTCTAAAGACAATTGTAATGTTTTTTTGCACGAGAAGGAGCCAATTAAAACCATACAATAATAATAATTTCAGAAAAAAAGATGCAAAAATCAAATTTTTTTGCATCTTTTAAAAATTGCGAAATTTGAAAAACTGCATTAAAATATTTGTAATAAAAAAAAAAAAAAAAATTGGCAAAAAAAAAAATATTTGTTAGAAATGGGTGGGATTTGAACCCATGCCCCCAAAAAAACAAAATATCAAAACCAACACCTTACCCATACAGCTATTGTGCTTATAAAATTTTGTTGTCTAAATTCAAATTAAATTGTTTTAGAACAACTAAAAGTTGATAAAGCTTTTTTAGAGTTGAATTTTTTGGTATCTATAATAAAATTCTGGGTTGCTAATGAATAGCACTTATTATAACAATAAAATTTTAGAATAGCCCCATTAGCCTAAAATTTCTCAAAAGTTAAATTTTTTAAAGATCAATTTTTAAATTTGAAGACTGATACTGTGGCACGGATGTCTTGAAACGGTTATTTAAGTAATTCGAAAGTTTTTCGAAATGTATCTTTAAAATAAAGTCCTGATTATGATTAGTCAGCATTATTCGAATTTACAAAAAACCTTTTACAAACACAACAATTTAAAAAATCATAAATTCATAAATAAAAAAACATTCTGTATGTAGTGAAAATACGCCAAGGCAAATACGACAATCCTGATAAGGTTCAATACTTCTACAAAAATTAGATTTGTGTGAATTTTCTGCGTTTAAAAATGAACCCAGCAGAAATTTTGCTGAACTGGCAGCAGCTTTTGGAAAGGAAACTCGAGTCAAGGAGCGCATCCAAACCTGCTGAATTCATGCATGATTCTCTAAGGCGATGTCACACTTTAGAGCGCTAGTTGGATACACCGAAAAAGCGCTCTTAAGATGCTCTGAAATCACGTCTCTTTGGAGCGCTGAAAAAAGCGCTATAAAAATGCAGTGAATTCATGTACCTTTTTATAGCTGATTTAAGCAGAATAAGGATGAAGCACATTTGACTATTTCTGAAATAAAAGTATCATAAAGGCATTAAAGGTGTTATGATTGAAGCACTCTTTGCTGCGCTGATTAATGCGCAATAATGATGGGCTGGGCAAATTGCCTCTCGAATATGTGTTTAAAAAATCAGATGCTTTTTGCACAAAAGAAATAAAAGTTTATTATGACTTAAAAAAATGTTTTATTTTACTATACGCCCATTGGGGGGGGGGGGAAGGACCGAAAAAACTACATTTTCTAATTCTCTGGGTCCAAGTGGAGGACTTTGAACTTCTTGTAGCACAAAAATGTTACATTTGTTAAACAAAAACACAAAAAATCACGTAAATTTTTCAGAGGTTCGTTTAGTTTTTTAAGGGGGAACTTTTTGCCCCCTGGTCCGATTTTTCTCATTTACGAACTTAACCTGCCCATTAAAATAAGACATATTTGTGCCAAATGTCGGGAGTCTAGTGTTTTTTTTATTTTGGACTGCATTGTGTTAACTACAGACGGACAGACAGACGGAAGGATAGAAGGACGGACATCGCTAGAATGTCTTAGAATCGATCACTGATCATAAATATATATACTTTATGGGGTCCTAGACCGATATTTTGATGCGTTACACACGGAATGACAAAGTGAGTATACCCCCATACTGTAGTTGGAGGGCATAAAAAATCAGAAAAAGACCCACAACTGCCTTGCAGTCGCCCCTAGATGGATAAAATGTATAACCACCCCCCATTAATTTTTGCCTCATAACATTTTTTTCAAACACACCTACAAAAAAAAAAAAATTGTTAACAATGAAATACTAGTTCAACTACGTTTTTAATTGTATCAACAACGTATATTGTTAATGTAACAAAAATCCTACAAAATGCACATAAATAACACAGACACGTTATAAACTCATTTAATCAAGCAGAAAAATATATGCGGTAGTAGTGTGCTAGCCTCGAATCATGAGGTGCCAGTTGGCGGCACCATTTTAAATTTTATTTTTATACCCTCCACTTAGTGATAAAGGGTATATATAAGTTTGTCATTCTGTTTGTAACTCATCGAAATATCGATCTGGGACCCCATAAAGTATATATATTCATGATGACCGATCGATTTTAAGACATTCTAGCGATGTCCGTCTGTCCGTCTGTCTGTGGAAAATGCTCTCGCGGACAAAATATTGCACAGAGATGACTGAAACTTAACATATATATTGGAAGTTCTCCCGTGAAGTTTGGTATTGCATTTGAGCGATATCGGTTCAGCGGTTCAAATGTTATGAACGAAAATGTAAGCACACCTCAAAAATTTCAGTAGATTCAACATAACCTAAAAATACAAAATGCTTTAATTCGGCTTCTGGTTGACATATGTGAAAATAATTGAACACCAAATGGTATTTGAACAAGTACGAACATATTTTTTAACAAAAAAAAAAAGAAAAAATCGCGGATTTTTTTTTTACCAACATTTTTTTCCCGGATATTTTTTTAAATTTTTTTTTTTTTTCAAAAATAATTTCCTTTTAAATAAAGTTGTTTGCAATAATCTTTTTGAAATTGGGGAGGGTATCACTACATTCGGCAAGGCCGAATTTAACTTTTTTACTTGTTTTTACTTGTTTCTGTGTACGATTGGTACTTTTAGATCAACTAGTCCATCATTTTCCGAAGGCTAGTTTATTGAAAAATAAATTTTTTTTTATCTTTATTGGTAAACCAAAAGGGGAAAACAAACTTGTGTAATTTTCAAAAAAAACTTAAAAGAAGACATATACGATTTGTCCATACAGTGAAAAATGTGAAATGTCTTTTGCACATAATTTATCATCCATTATGGTGTTCAAAAAGAAAAAAACATTTAATTTGAATATATTTCTTTAGAACGCGAAGACAAATAATGTACATAAAAATTTTACTTACGTCCCAAGAGTGTAAATGTAAATTTAGTTCTAGTTGTACAAATACAAATTTATTAAAATATGAAAATATTTTCGAATGTTTTCTTTGTCTTAAATGTATTTTTAGCACTTTCAATATGGGTTAAGAATCTCTCTGGAATGTGTTGAAATATTTACAAAAAAAAATATAATATTAAATCTTCTTTAATGGAATTCAGAAATATTTTTTTGTGCATATCTGACAAAATAAAATGGAAATAAAATTTTTACTCGAAGAAATATAAAAAAAAAATCTGTCATCGGGTATTTAATAAAATATCCCAGCAAAAAATAATCGAGATTTTGGAAGCAGTGCATACAAGAATGCACTTGTGTAAGCGAATGATTTTTGATGTTGTTGTTTTTTTATGACATTCGCTTACACAGCTGCATACCGAATGCAGTAGTGTAAGGGAGAGATTTTGTTGGCATACCAACCTGCATACCGGTTGCAGTAAAGTATGCCAATGACTTAAAAAAATACTAAAAATATTTAGGAAAAGGCATGATTTCAATTCATATTCATTGCGCCGATATAAGCGCTCGAAAGAAATGCTCTAAAGTGGGACATTGCTTACAAATATCATGCCATACGTAAGCAGGTTTGTAAGCAGACAACAAAAATCACTCCCTTACAAACCTGCTTATACGCAAGCAGTATTTTTTGGTGGGATATTAAGTGTTTGCTTTTTTATTACACCCTTCATCACTCTGGCTATTTTTTGCCGTATGTATTGATAAACATCACAATTTAAAAAAGATTATTGCAAAAAACTTTATTTAAAAGGAAATTACTTTTGAAAAAAAATTCGGCCAAAAAAAATTTTTTGGTTAAAAAAAGGCGTGATTTTTTTTTTTGTCAAAAAATATGTTTGCACTTGTTTCAATACCATTCGGTGTTCAATTCTGTTCACATATGTCAGCCCGCAGCCGAATTAAAGCATTTTTATTTTTAGGTTATGTTGAATGCACCAAAATTTTTAGGTGTCCTTGAGCCGCTGATCCAATATCGCTCAAATGCAATACCACCCAGCAAAAATTGGCATTACTAGTAATGGGTTTTGTAATCCGAATCAGATGTTAATCAGTAGTTACTTATTGAATGAAACACTAATTATTTTAACAAGGGCGTGGGACAAAAATAAGTAGTGAAGAGTATGGAGATAAATAAGTAGTTACTGACTCGGATTACTAATAAGGAGTAAAAACCCATTACCAATAAGAAGTAAAATAATTAGTTAATTAAAACATTTAAAATTTAACTTGTTTTTACTAAAACTTAAAAATTGCGTAATTTTTATTAAGTTTTTAAGTACTTTTTAAATTAATTGAATTGTAAAGGTTAAAAACTGCAAGTGCAAGGAGATATTATTACTTAGAAGTGCTTTTATAACATATTACTGAAAAGTAGTTACTTTTGGGCTTAAAATAATGTTAATGGTAATGGGTACTCATTATAAATAATGTACTTTGTAATGATTACTTTTCACAACTCATTACCATGTTTTTGCTGGGCAAACTTCTCGGGAGAACTTCCAATAATAATGTTACGTTTCAGTCATCTCCGTGTAATATTTTGGCTGTTATCACCATTTCCACAGACATATAGACAGACAGACATCGCTAGAATGTCTTAAAATCGATCACTGATCAATTATATGTATGGCGCGTTCCATGTCAAATCGGACACTTTGAATATTTTTTTTTTTTAGATTTTCGCAATTTGTTGACAGTTTTTAGTACCATTCAAAAACTCCTTCGTGGTAAATTTTCAAATTTTGGATTTTTTTTTTAAAGTACGTAAAAACACAAACATTTTGAAGAAAAAAATTGTAATTTGGACCATTATTGAAGAAGTTATGAGTAAAAGAAGTTTGAGTAAAGGAACAAACTACCAATTTTTAAAAATTTAATATCTTTTGAACGGGTCATCAAAAAAATATGAAAATTAACCACGAAGGAGGTTTCGAAAGGTACTAAAAACTGTCAAAAAATTGGGAAAATCGAAAAAAAAAATATTCAAAGTGTCCTATTTGACATGGAATGCCCCATATACTTTATGGGGTCCCAGACTAATATTTCGATGAGTTATAAACGGAATGACAAACTTATATATACCCTCTATCACTAAGTGGTGGATATAAAAATATCTTGCGATATATTATTTTAATTAATTTTGTAATGCTGAACTTCGAGATATCGCCATTTTTTTTTAAGTATCGAAAAATGGCGATTTTTTCACGTTCAAGAAATTTAACGAAAACAAACGTCAATATAATTTTTCTATGAAATGGTAAAAGAAAAAAAATTCGAGATTTTTTTTTTAAATCTTAATTTTTTTGCAAATTTTAAACACCGATATCTCGAAAACTTTCGATCGATTTTAGTTTTTTTTTTTTGTGATATTCGTGTTTAGTAACTGAAGTTTTATTTATTTCGGTTTGAGTCCTCATTAATTATTTCTGAGAAATAATAATTTTTGTTGTACAATGAGAAAATCTGAAAAAAATAATTGAAAACACAGGCTTATTAGAGATATCGACAGCTTCCGGAAGAAGCCTTCGTCAGCACTCTTCGATTGTCACTGTAAAAAATGTCGACAATTTTTTCCACAGATTTTTTTATTGAGCTTGAAACAAACTTTCATTTAAACTTAATTTGAACCAAATCAGAGCATTTTAACCCATGACGCCCTTTGGTCAAAATTTAAAGTTTTTGGTGAAAACTTTCTAAAAAACGAAAACTTTGATCAAGGCCTCCAGGGGTTAAAACGGTCTTATTTGGCTAAAATTATTTTTGAGAGTTTTTTTTTTTTTAATTCCTTAAATGTAGGAAAAACCCGCCATTTTTTTTGGCAAATTTCAAATAGCAATATCTCGAAAACCGCTTTACCGATTTTAGTTTTTTCGTGTTCTGAATTTGGTAGTTTTATTTTGATATTTTGATTTTCTATTTTTTGCATAGAGATCTACTTGCAATTGTTAATGGGTTAAAACGATGTTTACAAGATAACATAAATAACTGTTGTAAAGTTTATAAAAACATCCAACCAACCAACCACTTCTCAACAAAGTTTAGAAGTAGATAGAAAAACAGCTACTGGAAAAATAAACAAAAACTAACATGGCATTTGCTTCTCTAATTATTCTCTAAGACTTGATTATACAAAAAAAAACTTTTAAGACTTTAACATGTTTTATATGAATTTTACCTACAATGCAGTTAATAAACTTTTTATAATTTTTTTTTTCGCAAAATATCAAAGAAAAAGAAAATGTTTTTCTTATTTTCTACTACAATTTGACCTGGTAATCTACAGTAAATTACACATTACAATGCAGGCCACAAATGTTTATTATTGTTCTAATACCCTCAATTTGACAAAATAGAAAAATTTACCAAGAGTATGCGTTTATAATGGACGTTAAGTCAAAAGATCAACTAAGGTTACCTTTCATGGTTTTCTGTGTGTATGACCTCAATATATGCTGTTCACTGATTTGCCATCATTACATCACAAGGATGACAAAGATGATACAATAGTACTATTTTTTGGTAAATCTTTTAATAGGATATGAAAGAAGGGAAAAAGTTCAATTCGGTCTTGACGAATGATACCCTCTAAAATGTAAAAATAAAATAATTTGCAAAAAAATTTATTAAAAAAAAATTCTGAAAAATTTGGCTGAAAAAATTGGAAAAAAATTGATTTTGGCAAAAAAAAAAGATTTTGAAAAAAAAACTTAATTTTTTTTGCTTGTTTAAATCCACTGTGCTCGAATTTGACACTTTTTTTAACAAGCTGGGCACCCTACTGGTAATGTTACGCGGAGTTCAATGGTGCTAGCCGTTTTTCGAAGTAAGCGCTCGTATTCATGATATTCGCGATTTAAAATGTTGATGCTTAAGAACAATAAAAACGATATTTTTAAACTTTTGCGATAATTTTTAAATTTAAAACCATTCAAGTCCCAACCATTCAACCATAATACCGTGAATTTTTTTTTTTTTTCGCGAAAAACATTTTCTTTTCGCGAAAAATCTTTATTATCGTGAAAAAATTGGTTCAATACAAATATTTTTAGTTTGATTTAAATTTACGACAGCCATTTGGTAAAGCTAGTTCGTGTACACTAAATCCCATTGTAATATCAGTTTTTTCAAAGTTAGCGTATGTATTAGCGATATTCGCGATTTTTATTTTTTTTTATTTTTAAGTAAAAAAAATATTTTTTTCATAATATCTAGACAATTGCTGAATTTTTATGATCTAAACTCTATTGAATATACAAAAAAAAACTTTATTCGCGAAAAATTTTTTTCGCGAATTTTTTTTTCGCAAAATTTTTTTTCGCGATTTTTTTTATTTTCTTTTTTATTTATGAAAATGAAGTAGAATACGATAAATCACAGACACAAAATTTTTTTTCACGATTTTTTTTCGTTAAAAAAAAAAAAACAATGCATTTTCTAAATTTATGTTTAAAAACTATCCCAAAAGCATAAAAATTAAATTTTTGTTGTACCAAGGCTTTAAAATTTTAAATCGCGAATATCGCGAATACGAGCGCTAACTTCGAAAAACAGCTAGCACCATTGAATTCAGCGAACTTTTGGCATTTGACAACCCCTAGTGAAATTTGTTGCAGAAATTTTTTGTAGTACCTTTTAACCCATTAAACGCACGTTTTAGTGGCGTTCTATGAGGGTATTTGAAAAAATTACAAAAATGACCCCTAAATATGGAAGATAAGAGTGTTAATGTGTTCTAAGAGAAGAACCGCCATCCGATTTAACTGAAGCCATCTCTTAAAATTATTTACCTCAGAATTAGTATTAATACTTTTTTTTTTACTTTTTCAAAACGCCTTTGAAAAAAATTTGAAAATTTCAGTGGGCCATAAAAAAGAACTCGAGCTAAGTTTTCAAAGCCATTCGTGGGTTTTGGTCTATTGTTGGTATACTTTCATTTTTTTGGTCCCATCCAAGATACAAAATCGTGTTGCACAGACGTTCGCTTTTATTAATATTTTTAAAACTCTAAGGTTTCAAAAAAGTACCAAAACATTATATTTATATCCCTCATCACTGTTATAACATATTGTATGTATATTACCCCACTTTGTTGTCGTCGAGCATGAGTCCTTTAAACAAAAAAACAAAAAAATATACATGCGGTTCTTAGATTGTGAAAAAAAAAACAAAATGTATGTGTAAAAAAAGAAAAATATAAAAAATATAAAGGACTTTACAACAATTTCTCTCTGCTGCTGTTTTTCTCATATGAACAAAATAGAAACTCACCTAGAAAAATAGCGTTAAAATATATTGTAATGTGTAGTAAAGAAAAAAAAAAAAAAAATAAAAACTAAAGTTCCTTTCACACACATTCAGTTAAAGAGTTAGAATCCTGAACAAAAAACCCAAAAAAATGGTCCTGTAATGTTTTGATGGTAGCACTGAGATTCAATTTGTTGCACACAACAGCACTCTTGAGATGCTTGTTTTTTTTTATTTTTTTACTATTTGTCTTACTTTTCTACTTTTTTTGTTGTTGTTTATATTGTGTGCACCTTAATACTTTTAAAGAGTTCATGTTTTAGTGAAAACACAATGGGCTAGGCGGATGAATGGAAAAATTAAAATAAAACATGTAAGAAAGTTATAGTCGGTCAAGACCGACCATATGAAACCCTACACCAGTGTGGTCCCAAGGCCAAAAATGGACCGATTGGATCTGTCTTTTGTAAGATCTTTATTTAGTGTAGAAAACACACACAGATCAAATTTTAGTGGAATTGTTTTATTTTTTTTTGTCAATAGACCGATTTAACTGAATATCGGTCGAAATTTTTATATGGCGGACTAAGTCCAAAAATGGTACAATTATATTCCGATTTGATTAGGTTACTAAATTACACGTTTAACACCTAAAAATAAAATTTTTATCAAATATTTCTATTTTCATGAATTTTGAGGGATTTATGTGAATATCGGGAGGGTGGTTTGTATGGGGACTACCAGTAGGACTAACCCGATTCCTTTGAAACTTGGAATGAAGATTCGTGCATACAAAATTTGATTACCTGCTAAATTTCAAAGCGATATCTATTATAATACGGTTATTAGAGTCGTTTAAGACGAATTCAAAGGAGGCGTTTGTATGGGGGCTAGGTCTTAACATGGACCGATTTTCTCCAGGCTTTGTCCTTGGACCAAAAGATGCTTAAGTTTCAAATTTCAAGTCAAATGCTTGAAAATTGCGACCTGTATTGTGCTTAAACCAATAGATGGACAGACGGACGGACGTACATTGCTAAATCGACTCAAAAAAATCATTCTGAGTCGATTGGTATACTTGAAGGTAGGTCTTAGACCAATATTTCGGTTAGTTACAAACATCAGCACAAACTCATTATACCCTGTAACACAGAGTGGTGTAGGGTATAAAGAGACAAGTAAAAAAGTTAAATTCGACCTTGCCGAATGTAGTGATACCCTCCACAATTTCAAAAAGATTATTCCAAAAAACTTTTTTTAAAAAGCAATTACTTTTGAAAAAAAAAAAAAATAAAATTTTAGAAAAAAAAATTTCCGCGAAAAAAAAAATTTGGTAAAAAAAAATACGCGGTTTTTTTCTTTATTTTGTCAAAAAATATGTTCGTACTTTTTTAAATACCATTTGGTGTTCAATTATGTTAACATATGTCAACCAGCAGCCGAATTAGTGTATTTTGTATTTTTAGGTTATGTTGAATGTACTAAAATTTTTGAGGTGTCCTTATATTTTTGTTCATAACTTTTGAACCGCTAAACCGATTTCGCTCAAATGCAATACCAAACTACTAAAGACAACAACAAGTAATTATGTTAAGTCTTAGTCATATCTGTTTAATACTTTGGCCGTGATCACCATTTCCACAGACGGACAGACAGACGGACATCGCTAGAATGTCTTAAAATCGATCGGTGATCATAAATATATGGGGCATTCCATGTGAAATCGGACACTTTGAAAAACTTTTTTTTAGATTTTCCCAATTTGTTAACAGTTTTTAGTATCCTTCGAGGTAAATTTTCAGATTTTTTTGATGACCCGTTCAAAAGATATCGAATTTTTAAAAATTGGTAGTTTGTTCCTTTACTCAAACTTCTTTTAATCATAACTTCTTCAATAATGGTTCAAATTTCAAATTTTTTTTTTCAAAATTTTTGTTTTTTTTAAGTACTTACTAAATAAAAATCCCAAAAAGTTCTTAAAAGCGGTCTAGTATGCGATTTTTAAATTTTAAAATTTAAATCTCATTTTTGAAAATGTTTGTACTCTTCGATTTTTTTGAAATTTTTTTGTGTAAAACTTCTATCAATTCTACAAATTTTTGCCCAGGAAGATCGTGGGATAACGATTATTACTATTTTTTAAAATTTTTTGAAAAAATTTTATTGTAATTTTTCAATCTTAAAATCATTTCTACTGCTCCAATGGTGCGTCATAGAGGGGTCCTTTATAAGACCGACCCCCATTAATTTTTACGTCTTAACATTTCTTTGGAACAAACTAATACCCTATCTCCAATTTCTAAGTGGGCTTCCACACAAAACGACATTTTTTAAAATTTGTTCCAACCGCTCTAACTGCCCTAATAGTGCCCTTAGAGCAACAAAATGTATGACCGACCCACAATATTTTTTTAGTCCAAACATTTTCTCTGAACACACCTACCCTCAATCTTTAACTGTTAAGGCGGTCCCCATACAATTTTTTTTCATTTTTTGTAAATTTGTTTTATTTAATCAGCTTCTACCGGTCCAATGGTGCGTCCGAGAGGGGTCATTAGTGAAACCGACCCCCATTTATTTTTACCCTACAACATTTTTTCAAAACATACCTACGCCCTATCTCCACTCCCTAAGTAGGCTCCATATATTTCGGTTGTGCCGAATCTTTTATACCCTCCAAAATGTAAAAAAAAAACAATATAAAAAATAATCCAGGGGCATCTTTTTTTTTGGTGGGATACGTTAGGGGGCACCTTCCCCTTGCGATTTTGAACTTCTTCTGAGATAAGAATGTTGTATTTACTTAGCAAAAGTACAAAAAATCCTGCAAAAAATTCGGTTTTTCTTAGGTTGGTTTATTTTTCCCCTTAGTCCGATTTTGTCCATTTCCGAACTTAACCTGCCTAGGAATATAAGACATATTCGTGCCAAACTTCGAAAGTGTAGCTCTTTTATTTTGGACTGTATCGTGTCCAGACGGACAGACGGACGGCCGGGCATCGCTAGAATGTCTTAAAATCGATCACTGATCAATAAAATATATACTTTATGGGGTCCAAGACCGATATTTCGATGCGTTACACACGGAATGACAAAGTGAGTATGGTATGGGGGTATACCCCCATACTGTGGTTGGAGGGTATAAAAAAAATCATTAACATTTTTTTTATTGCTTTGTCTGTCCTTATAGTTTGAGCACGGGTTCTGACTCTATTTGTTGTAAGGGTTCAACCACATTTCTGGTAATCCCTTGCTGACATCTTTAAAAAAATTATGTTTCCAAATGGTCAAAATTGTATAAAAGCAGCGTTGGCATTATAGATGGAATTTTTAGCAAAATTTTTAGGCAAATTTGGAAGTTGTAAAATTTTTATTTGATTTGGTGTTAACATTGCGTTAACAATAATTTTTTATCCCATAGTGCAACATAAGTGTACGTGGGTCTGTGTATGTGTATGTATATGAATAAATGTTTGTTTTTTATACTAACGGTCCAGAATATTTTTTTTTTTATAATTTAACTTGAAAAAAACGGATAATAGGAACAAAAAATATAAAACAAACTTAAGATAAAAATAACTCTTTAGCAAACATTAATTCAATTCTTTTTTTTTTCTTTCTCTCTGCCACGTTAAAGTTTGCTATTTCAGCTATAAAATGCAAGTAGTCAAGTTTTTATACCTTAAACTCTGCTGATGCCACTGCATCAGATTGTCTGCTGTGTATAGTTTTTTATTTTTGTATCATCCTTAAATTGGGAATTATTTGTGTATAGTTAGAGTGACATTTTTTCTTTAATTTTGGAATTTTGGAAGTGTCCGGCAAATTTGAGTCCAATCGGATTACATCAACCGTGGCGCCCAGCGATCAAAGTTTTGGATTTTTAAAAATTTACAAAAAAAAAGAAATTAAGGAAATGCACTGCACACGAATTTCACAAAATAAAATTCAAATCGTTTGAACGGTTTTCGAGACATCTCTATTTGAAATTTACAAAAAATGGCGGCTTTTTAATTTGCATTCAAGAATTTTATTAAAAAAACTCAAAATTTCTTTCCTTTGCCCCTTTCATAGAGCTTGAGACAGGCTTTCATTTGAAATTAACTTAAGACAGATCTGAACATTTTAAACCTGTGACGCCCTTCGATCAAAGTTTTGTTTTTTTTTTTCAAAAAATTTCACCATAAACTCTAAACTTTGATCGAAGGTCGCCATGGGTTAATATGATCGGATTTGTCTCAAATTAGGTTTAAATGAAAGTTTTTCTCAAGCTCTATGAAAAAGTCATGGGATTTTTTTTTAAATTCTTTAACGTAGGAAAACCGTAAAATTTAGAATTTTTTTTAAATAAATTTCAAATGGCTGTATCTCGAAAAACGGTAGACCGATTTTAGATTTTAATTGATACACACATTTTCTTAAGCTCTATGTAAACTCCAAGGGAAATAAATTTTGATTGAGTTGAGGGTGGGTTGTACAAGCCAAAAAATAAGTAAATTTTCTAG
Organism: Pegoplata infirma; assembly: GCA_963921195.1. NCBI lineage: Eukaryota > Metazoa > Arthropoda > Insecta > Diptera > Anthomyiidae > Pegoplata > Pegoplata infirma. The sequence continues at coordinate 41,978,200 of OY992540.1, read as the reverse complement.
GCAAGTCCATGGCGCTCAGAAAAGAAAGATTAAGTAAGGGTGAGAAATGGTTGAGAAGAAAAAGAAAGATAAGTGCTTGTTCAGAATTTCTCAGTTGCTTTCACAAACTTGAGAAAATCAGACAAGTGAAGTCCATGGACCGTGTCCATAGACAGAATATCAGAACCCAATATCCGCAGTCTAGCCCTTGAGAACGCTGGACAACAACAGACGTAATGTTCAGTTGTGTCATCATCCTCAAGACAAGCCACGCATAATGGGTCTGATAAGACACCTAATCTCGTCATATGACGAGCACAGGCATTGTGTCCCGTAATTTAGCCAGTAAGTCTGCGACAGTCTATTCTACTGAGGCTGAGTAGATAGTTAGCCACTTTCTTGTCTGGCTTAATCACAAAACGTTTGGTATTCTTGCATGCCAACTCATTTGACCATCTTTCCATGAAAGTTTCTTTCATATGAGAGTTGATCCAACGCATCAGCCATGTCAAACCAATACCAATTTGAGGTTCCGGATTGTAAGGAATTGTATCAGAGCCAAGATTTGCCAAAGAGTCGGCAATCTCGTTTCCCCGTATTCCCCTATGACCCGGAACCCACAGAAGTCTGACGCTATTCCCACATGAGACCTCATTGAGTCTGCGTCTACATTCCTGGACAATTTTGGATGAAGTGACTGGAGATTCAAGTGCAATGAGCGCAGCCTGTATGTCACTGCACATACACTCAAAATAATTCTACAGTAAAAGGTTTAGTAAGTGATTTTGTACCAAAATCTACCAATAATTTACTAATTTTAGTATCTTCAAAGTACTAAAATTAGTAATTTTTACTGGTTTTCAATAATTTTAGTGAAAAATTTTAGTATTGGTTACCAATTTCTTCACTAGGTCCTTTTGGACTAAAATTTAGTTAAATTTTTAGTATTGAATACCCACATTTTTTTTTGGGTGTACTGATTCTCCTATTACTCCATCTGTTCCTAATTATCCAGGTCGCTACGTCCAAAATAGCAAATATTTCAGTCTGAAATACTGTAGCCATTTTTCCCATAGCAATATAGCATTTGGTCGCATCGTCCAAATACCAGCCAGACCCAGAGCCATTTAAGTTACTGGATCCATCCGTGTAGAAAGTATCCGTGTAATTTTCCAGTAGGTCTGCTGGGTTTCCCCAGTCTTCCCTACTCGGAAATATTACAGTAAACTTCCTACCAAACTCGCTGCAAGAGGTTGTACTGTCCAAAGTCATAGAAAACATTGGACAAAGTTCCGATAGCCTATTGAACAGACGACCATGTCCCACATTGTACTCCCCATGCCATGTTCCGCTTTTGCGGAGCCTGCACAAAGATTTCATGGCTTCTCCTTGAATATGTAAGTCCAAGGGAAGCATAAGCTAACATAGCGTCCAGAGCTGCGCCTGGGGTGGTGCTCATGGCACCAGTAATTCCCAAGGCAGCTGCTCTTTGTAGTCCTCGTTCTCGGCCACCAGACTACCGCCGCATAAATCACAATAGGTCTAATTTAAGCTATGTACATCCAATGTACACCCAAAAAAAAACGTGGGTATTCAATACTAAAAATTTTACTAATGAACTAATTTTTTAGTCCAAAATGATCTAGTGCAGGCGTTGGTAATCAATACTAAAATTTTTTACTAATATTATTCAAAACCAGTAAAAATGACTAATTTTAGTACTTTGAAGATACTAAAAAACTACCGTACGGTAGTTTTTTAGTATCTTCAAAGTACTAAAATTAGTCATTTTTACTGGTTTTGAATAATATTAGTAAAAAATTTTAGTACTGGTAATTAGTAACTTATTAGTAGATTTTGGTACCAAATCACTTACTAATATTTTTACTGCAGAATTATTTAGAGTGTACATTAGCAGGTCTTAGACCCCATGTATTTCCAAAAGCTCGCCGACACTGCCAGAAAATCCGAAGTGCCCGTGAAACTTTTTGTTCAACATGTTTTGTCCACATTAGTTTACTATCTAGGGTAACCCCTAAATACTTAACTTCTGTGGACAGTTGAAGAGTTATGCCCTTCAACGTAGGAAGCTGAAGACCCTTATGTTTGGTTCTTCGCGTGAACAACACGAGTGTTGTCTTATTTTGATTGACAGACAATCCATGTCGGTTGCACCAGTTGTCCATCAAGTCAATAACGGTCTGAATTTTCTTGCATACCAAGTTAAGTGACTTTCCGGATACTAATGCGCACACATCGTCAGCGTATGCCTGCATGTGTACACCTAGAGCTTGTATTTCAACCAAGAGTGAGTTTACCACAAAACACCACAGCAAAGGAGAGAGAACCTCTACTAACCTCAACCGTTACTTTTTTGCCCCACTCATCCTCAGCCGTTAACAATCTCCGGGAGAGCATAAAATGAATCCACTTGACTAGAACTGGATACGCGCCGTGCAATTCAGCCGAAGTTTTCATAGAATCGAAAGTAGCATTATCAAAAGCGCCCTCAATATCAACAAAAACACCCAGAGTATAGTCTTGTTTGTCATGCCCTTCTCAATATTGACCACAAGATCGTGAAGTGCCGACTCACAAGATCTACCACTCTGATACGCGTGTTGCTGACTATTTAGGGGGCCTTCGATTAATGCTACTGACCTAATGAATTTCTCAACCATTCGCTCAAGACTTTTCAGTAGAAAGGATGATAAACTGATTGGTCTAAAACTTTTTGGCAAGGTGTAGTCCTCCTTCCCAGGTTTGGGAATAAAAACAACCTTGACATCGCACCAAGATGATGGAACATACCCATAAGCCAGGCTTTCTCTGAAGATATTTTTAAGAACCTTCACTAGGGTATCTCCACCGCTCTTCAACATCATACGATATATACCATCTGGTCCAGGGGATTTATAGTTATCAAAGGAAAATAAGGCGTACCTGATCGATTCCTCAGAAACTACCCTAGATGCTATATACCAGTTCCTACAAGTAGTATTACCAACAGGACTCTCAATAATATCTGTATAAATTTTGATACTTTTTCTAAAAAATTTCTTGAACGTAGAAAAAAACGGCTATTTTTTTTTTTTTTTTGAAAATTTCAAATAGCGATATCTCGAAAACCGTTAGACCGATTTTAATATTTTTTTTGTTATTTTTAATTTTTAAATATCTAAAACTTTTATCGCCGGGCGCTACACGTTAATTTAATCCGATTGACCTCAAATTCGTACCACATAAGTTTTAGGCCTAGGAAAATAAAAGTTTGCCCCGACTTTCAAAATCGGAAGAAAAACTGTTATGCCATTCAAAAATAATGCCAGTCTAGTGTAAAGTATAGTTTTTTCGTGTTTTTATACTCTTTATACTGACACTTTAAACATAAACCCTTGTTGCTTGCAACTACGACGACTACTTTTCCATTTGAATTATGTTCATTGTACCCAGCGTAATTCTCCAAAGACCAATAAGAAAAGTGTCGTTGTGTGTGTTTTTTTTTTTTGTATTCCCGGGATGAAAGTATATTATATTTTGTTATCATTTTGTGTCTTGTGTTAAAAAAAAACACTTCATTTTTCCAGATGATACCCCAACTCTTTGTACACTGTAATAAAAATAATTTTAGTTTTTCTGGTATAAATTTAGTAAATTTAAACAATATGTGTAATTTTACGCAAAATAATTGTAATTTAGTAGTAAATAATTATAATTTGTTGAAATTTACATAATTTGTAGTAGGAACAGAAATTTTGATGAACTGGAAGCAGCTTTAAACAAGAGCGCATCAAAACCACCTGAATTAATGCATGAAATATGTAATGAAATCATGTGTCTTTTCAGCGCTGGTTAAAGCATTCTTTCGTTATAAGTTTTATAAATAAAAAATATCTTACCAAAAAATTAAAATTGTTCCCCTTTCTTTTACTGCAAAAAAAACTCTTTTTCATATTGATGAAACGGTTTCATTATTTGCTGTCATTATATATGATGCCAAATTTCATCATATTGAAGGAGCTTTTCTTCAATATGATGAAACATTGCATCAAACTTGATGTCACAAGTGATGACACTTTTTATCATGTCATTAAAATATGTCTTCAAAATTTTTTTTAAAATTTTCTAGGCACCAAACACATTTTTTTATCCACTTTTCATTAGCCTCGTACCAGAATCAAATTACGTCACGTTGGTCGTAACGCAAATACATTTTTCGTTTATAAAATTTGAATATAAGCTTCCTTAATCAAACGGACTTAAAAAATTTCGAATTAAATGTGTTTGTATTTTTAATTTGTTACGTCAAACGCAAAAAATGCTTTTATGAAAAAAAAAAAAAAAAAAATTGAAAAATTTTCTAAGTTGTGAAATTTTTTTTAAAAAGTTTCAAAGTCCCTGACACGAAATCTTTTTGATCATATACAATTATTGTATAGCAATATACTTATGAATAAACTTAATCCTCTTGACTAAAAGTTACATCAATATGATGAAATGTTTGAATAATGTTTGTCCACTGTAACGCATCATCAATATAATGAAAAATTTTCATCAATATGATGATACTGTTTCATTAATATTGATGACACTTTTTCAATAATATTGATGAAATATTTCATCACATTGATGAAAAAATGTCATCATATTATATGAACTACCTCAATCAAACGCACGTAAAAAAATTCAAATTGAATGTATTTGTTTTTGTTCATTGTTACGTCAAACCCAAAAAAATCTTTTATGAAAAAATAAAATTAAAAAATTTCATAAGTTCAAAAAAAATAAAATCTTTTTGATGATATATAATTATAGTAAAGTAATATATAAATGAATAAACTTCATCATATTGATGAAAAGCTACATCGATATGATGAAATGTTTCATTGATTAAAAATTATCACCAATATGATTAATATTGATTCATTAATATTGATCACACTGTTTCATTAATATTGATGACACTGTTTCATTAATATTGATGAAACATTTCATCACATTGATCAAAACCTTACATCATATTGATGACACTGTATCATCACAGTGATAATAAGTAGGGATAAGATTTTCATGCCCTAAAAAATGAAAATATGCGCTTAAAATATGCGCTAAAAAAATTCAAAATATGCACTAAAAACCCTAAAAATATGCACTAAAAAATAAAATGTTTTCAAAAAATTTAGTTTCCATATGCGCTTAAAATATGCGCTAAAAAAATTCAAAATATGCACTAAAAACCCCAAAAATATGCACTAAAAAATAAAATGTTTCCAAAAAATTTAGTTTCCATACGGAAAACTTCTTTAAAAGCAAAGAAAAATTTGTCGATATCGTTTTTAGACTTTCGACAAAAAACATGCATTGAAATCACATCCCTAATAATAAGTTACCTTAAACGAAAAATAATGAACGAAATTGATGTAACGATTCATCAATATGAAGAATCTCTTTTTGAGTGCAAGAGCACTTTTTGAAGGCGCTATGATAGTATGCTTTAAAAAGCAGTTGTTCTGCCAAAAAGGCGATTTATTTTTGCTGGGAAACTGAACTTAAACTTTTTAGAGTGTACAGCTATCTGGTATCATTTGATGCTGCTAAAATAAAAAATTATATTAAAAATGTTTTAGTAGTAAAAAAAATCTCAATTGTATTTGCTCAATTTATTTTATATTTTATTTATATATAATGTTGCTTTTCCTATTTTTCTTTTTGCAGAAATATGTTGAAGGTGACAATCAAAAAATTTATACATACAATAGAGAAATGCCATTGATATTTATTGGTGGAGTACCCAGATCCGGGACTACATTAATGAGAGCCATGTTAGATGCACATCCAGATGTGAGGTAAGTCTTTTTTTATTTTAATTAAATGTTTTCAACCCTTTATTTTTATACTTAAAACTAGTATATACAAGACTAGCTTAAGCGCCCGCTGTTGCCCGGGTCTAATAAGATATGAATATCTAAAAAGCTTCTTCCCAACGCCACCTATGGGTACCATTAATACATGCACAGCGCCATCTAGCGGTGGCAAATTTTTTCAGGACACTTATTTTTGTTTATAAAATATATTTTGTGAATTTGAGCCAAATCGTACCATAAATACAAAAAATTTAATTTAAATGACAACAGCGCCACCTATTGGGTTTGAATTTTTATCAGTAAACTTTTTTTTTGTGATTAATAAATATATTTTGTAAAATTCAGTCAATTCGTACCATTAACAAATTAGAATTTTAACTCAAACTAAATCATTGTGATTTTTTTCTTTTGAAAGTCCGTTTCAACCATTTTCTAATTTTCCTAATTGCCAACACATTTTATGAACTGAGTTTTTCTTTCCTTTAAAAAATGTTGCAGATTATTTGATATCCTTGTTTACTTTTTCTGTTAAAAACCATAATAAATATTGAAATCTCAATGGCAAAATTTGATTAATAAAAAAAAAATGCTGTGCTACATAGAAAAACATAATTTTAAACTGAAATCCCCAACATTTCACTTTAACTATCAACTAATATCAATTTAACTTGTTTGCCAAAAAAAATCTAAAAAAAAACTGCACAAAAAACTATAAAAGTGAATTTTAATATGAAGCCACTGACTGGTGAATTCCATCTCTTATGCTCATATGCATGTTGGAGTACAATTTGAGGGTGTTGTTTTCAAATATACATCTACTAACCGAAACAACAAAAAAATAGTGTTGCTTGTAAGAGATAAGAAAGAGCGAATTCATATTTGAATAATTTAATTGCAGAAATATGATTCTAAGATATCTATGTAGTCCTAGTTCCTAGACCTTAAATCTGTGTAATCCAATTAACATTTGCTCCTAAGAGTATGCTATGATTTGTTAAGGCAACTTCAGCGTTGCCAGATACTTTCTTTTATTGTCCCCAAAATAAAAAAATGAAATTTAACATTAAAAGTTTGCTGATGAATATAATAGCTGGATTATATGAAACTAGTAAAGACGAACTAGAATGTCTTAAATTTCTAGAAAAATTAAAAAGTTTTCTTTCACACTTTTCTTAAGTCTCTCTGAGACTTTGTCTATACGAAAAATATCGCAGAATCTGAGGCTTTTTCTATACGAAAAATGTCTTAGAATCTGAGACTTTTTCTATACGAAAAATGTGTCAAGAGTCTTAGACTTTTTCTGTACGAAAAATGTATCAGAATCTGAGTTTTTTTCTTTACGAAAAATGTTTAGAAATATGAGACTTTGTCTATACGAAAAATGTCTCAAAATCTGAGACTTTTTCTATACGAAAAATGTCTTGAATATGAACCTTTTTCTAAACAAAAATTGTTAGAATCTGAAACTTTTTCTATACGAAAAATGTCTCAGAATCTGAGACGTTTTCTATAGGAAAATATATCAGAATGAGACTTTTTCTATACGAAAAATGTGTCACTTTTTTTCTACGAAAAATGTCTTGAATCCTAGACTTTTTCCATATGAAAAATGTCTCAGAATCTGAGACTTTTTCTATACGAAAATTGTTTTGGAATCTCAAAATTTTTATAATGTCTCAGAATCTGATACTTTTTCTATACAAAAAATGTCTCAGAATCTGAGACATTTTCTAAACGAAAAATGTCTCAGAATGTGAGACTTTTTCTATACAAAATATGTCCTAGAATCTGAGACTTTTTCTATACACAAAATGTCTCAGAATCTGAAACTTTCTATACAAAAAATGTCTAAGAATCTGAGACTTTTTCTATACGAAAAATGTCTTAGAATCGGAGACTTTTTCTATACAAAAAATGTCCTAGAATCTGAGACATTTTCTATACACAAAATGTCTCAGAATCTGAGACTTCCTATACAAAAAAATGTCTTAGAATCTATACAAAAAATGTCTCGGAATCTGAGACATTTTCTATACGAAAAATGTCTCAGAATCTGAGCCTTTTTCTATACAAAAAATGTCTCAGAATCTGATACATTTTCTATACGAAAAATGTCTCAGAATCTGAGAAAAATGTCTTAGAATCTGATACTTTTTCTATACGCAAAATGTCTCAGAATCTGAGACTTTCTATACAAAAAATGTCTAAAAATCTGAGACTTTTTCTATACGAAAAATGTCTCAGAATCTGAGACTTTTTCTATACGAAATGTGTCTCAGAGTCTGAGACTTTTTCTATACGACAAATGTCTGAGAATCTGAGACTTTTTCTATACGAAAAATGTCTCAGAATCTGAAACTTTTTCTACATGAAAAATGTCTCAGAATCTGAGACATTTTTCGTATAGAAAAAGTCTCATAATGTCTCAGAATCTGAGACATTTTTCGTATAGAAAAAGTCTCATAAACTTAGACTTTTTCTATAAGAAAAATGTCTTAGAATATGAACCTTTTTCTAAACAAAAATTGTTAGAATCTGAAACTTTTCTATACGAAAAAAGTCTCAGAATCTGAGACTTTTTGTATACGAAAAATGTCTCACTTTTTCAATACGAAAAATGTACTGAATCCTAGACTTTTTCCATATGAAAAATGTCTCCGAATCTGAGACTTTTTCTATACGAAAAATGTATCAGAATCTGAGACTTTTTCTATACGCAAAATGTCTCAGAATCTTAGACTTTCTCTATTCGAAAAATTTATTTTAAACGAAAAATGTCTCAGAATCTGAAACTTTTTTATACGAAAAATGTCTCAGAATCTAAGACTTTTTCTATACGTAAAATATTTCAGAATCTAAGACTTTTTCTATACGAAAAATGTCTAAGAATCTGAGACTCTTTCTATACGAAAAATGTCTCAGAATCTGAGACTTTTTATACAAAAAATGTCTTAGAATTTGAGACAATTTCTATACGAAAAATGTCTCAGAATCTGAGACTTTCTATACGAAAAATATCTTAGAATCTGATATTTTTCTATACGAAAAATGTTTCAGAATCTGAGACTTTTGGTGGTCAAAATAATTTGAGGTCAAACAAGTAAGAGTGTTAAATTCGGCTGTGCCGAATCTTTTATACCCTCCAACATGTAAAAAAAAATAAAAATTAAAGGGCGTTTTTTTTGGAAGGGGCTTCGGCGGGGGCAGTGGGGGACTCCTCCCCCTCTCTAAAAATGTTTACTAATTTATTTGTTATGCTTTTTGAAGTAAAGTAATACAATTTTATCATTATTTAAATAATTTTTTTTTATCCACGCCCTAAAAAGGGGGGCGGGCAAAAAAAAAAACTAAATTTTTTAGTTCCCCGGTCCTAGGGCAGTACTCTGAACTTCTTCTTGCATAAATTTGTTTCATTTGTTTAACAAAAATATAAAAAAACACGTAAAAAATCGTGTTTTTCAGAGGTTGGTTTAGTTCCTCAAGGGGGAACTTTTTTCCCCCTGGTCCGATTTTGGCCATTTACGAACTTAACCTGCCTAGGACCATAAGATATATTCGTGCCAAATTTCAGGAGGCTAGCTGTTTTTTTTTGGACTGCATCGTGCCATCTACAGACAGACGGACGGACGGACATTCACAGAATGTCTTACTTAGAATCGATCATGGATCAATAATATATATACTTTATGGGGTCCCCGACCGATATTTCGATGCGTTACAAACGAAATGACAAAGTGAGTATACCCCCATACTATGGTTGGAGGGTATAAAAATGCGAATTTATTCTACTGTATTTAAAAATTTAATTTTTGTTTGAGTCGTTGGAAAAAAATTATTAGTGGTATTCAGAGTCTTGCTTGCCAGCCCTGGCACTAGTGGTAGAAGAGCACTTTTCAAAATTACTTTTCAAAATACATGTATTTTTTGAAAGAATTACTCTTTTGCTATATTGCCAGGGGTGTCAACAAGACTCTGAATACCTCTATTGAAAACTGAATATGATCTTTTGAATCATTTAAATTTTTTAATAAATCGACTTCAAAATATTTAAAAAAAAATTTTTCTACAATCCCGAGTAAAAAAGATTATATATGTTTATATTTAATTATATAAAGACATCATATATATTCATATAGAATTTGATGCGAAAAATGAGTCGATAAAACCATATAAAGTTGCATTAAATTTGATATAATTTGATGTGATTTTAATATAATTTTATATGATTTGATGCGAAAATTGGCCCCTTTTTTAGAAAAATTTATGCAATTATATATAATTAAATAAAAAAAAATCCAAAAAAAATCCCAAAAAAAAAAATTATATTAAATTATATATAAAGAACTTAGATTTTTTTCATAAATTTTGCATTATATATAATAACATATAAAATTTTTAAAACAAATGTTTAAGGTTTAGGTTTGGAACTTAAAAAAAAAAAAAATTTCTGGACTTAGAAAAATTTTCAAAAGTTATATCAAATTATATATAAAGGACTTAGATTTTTTTTTTAATTTTACTCATATAAGATTACATATGATTCAGAAAAAAGTTGCATAAAGTTTTATATAAAATTTCTTCAAATATTTTGTTATATTAAATTATATAAAAAAACAGACAGAATTTTATATTTCATATGTAATTATATAAACTAACTTTAATCATATGTTATTATGTATAACTTAACATTTTCTTTTATATAATTTTATATAAGAAAAAAATACGAAGTGTAAATATATATAATCTTATATGATAGCAAAACAATTTACGTATAAATTTATCAAATAATATATGTTTATATAAAAATAAGTAAAATTATATACAATCTTTTTTACTCGGGATAGGTCTTTCAATTACTTCACTTACTACTCATTTTTCTTACTTAATTTTCATTTGACCCTCGTAGCACATTTAATATTTACTCAATCTGGACGTCATTAAGCTTAAATTAAAGCTTGATAAATAGCACTTTTCCAAAAACACTTGCTTGATAATAATTAGGTCTATTATTTTTAACTTTACGTACGTACTTAGAATTTTGTTGGTCAGTAGATATAGCCCCGTTGTTTCTTTTAGGAGCATAGAGCCTTAAAATCTTAAAAATTATAAATTTTTTAAACATCAGATAGCCGATGAATATGTCATTTGAAGTTCTGAAATATATATAGCACAGTCTGTATGTAAATAGTAGTTGTTAGTAAGTGTCATATGAAAATAAATGTAAAATATATTCACATTTCTACAAAACACAACACGAAACATAAAATCATTCCATTCATGCAAGCTTTTATGCCAATCTAGCTGTACTATCTTCAGGCCGTTAAAAATGTATAAGGGGGGGGGTGGCCCTCCCTATCTCCTCCAAAAAAACAGATAACATGTTTTTCTTTTTCATTACATTTCGATTTTATAGTGCACATTAAGGGTGGGATAGTGTTGTGTGAGATTTTAAGCAGCAATATTCGGAAGCGCTAGAACCGCTCATTTTGTGAGGTTGGTAAAAAAAGTGAATGAGCCAAAAAATGGGGGAGGTCGGATAGGATCTAGGGGTCGCTCATCGGGGTCAAAGTTAAGCGTAGAGGGAAAAAAATCCACAAAAAGCCCCAAAACTCCCCTGGTTTTGCTCCTAGAGGGGTCAAATATGAGACCGACCCCCATTATTTTTTCCCCCTGAACACTTTTGCCAAACATACCTAAGCCTTATCTCCAATCCCTAAGGGGGGTCCCATACAAAGGTTCAATTTTTAAAAAATCTTGCTTATACCGCTCTAGCTGTCCTAGAAGTCACCCTAGAATAATCAAATGTATGACCGACCCCCAATATTTTTTCAACCCCAACATTTTCTTAGAACATACCTACCCCCTATCTTCAATCCTTAGGGTGGTCCCCATACATTTTTTTTATTTTTTCTTAAATTGTCATATTAAATCAGCTCCTACCGGTCCAATGGTGCCTCCGAGAGCAGTCATTATCAAGACCAACCCCAATTTATTTTTAGGCCCCAACACTTCTTCTGAACATACCAATTCCATATCTCCAATTCCTAAGGGGTCTCCCACACAAAATGACATTTTTGTAAAACTTGCTCCCACCGCACAGTGGTTTCCCCCATTGCACTATAGGAAATTTTACCCCTTTTTTTGGCCAAAATTATTTACAGCCAAACGGCTGGACCGATTTGAATGATTTTTTGGATTTGACTTTTGGAAGACCCTTAAGAGGGAGGGAGTGACTCATAAAGTTTTTCATACACTCAAAAAAAAACTTTAGTAAATTTACCTAAAAAATTTACTAACAATTAGTTCAAAACAGGGTTTCCGGGGTTATAAGTTTTCGCATCTAAGATTTTTTAGATCTTTTATAGATTATTTGGTTTTCTAAACTGTTTTTTACTATTTTTTTGAGTGTACACTAACTTTCGAATATAACAGTAGAAATTTATTTTAACAATTTTAAGAAGTGTCAAAGGTAATTTTTATTAAGGATTTCATTAAAAAATTTGAGTTTTGAGTTCCAAGTCGTTAACTGCATTTCAAAATGCCACTACCAGCAGCTGCAGATGAAGCAAAAGCTAGGGGCTCAACTTCCCTATTTAGATCTTTAGAGATTTCTGCTGTAATTCGTCTTTTTGTTCTCGCAGATTTTGACAAAAAAGTTAATTGCGGTCGCCCTGGTTTCGATTTAGTGGGGGCAGGATGCGTTTTACATTTTCTTATCCAATTATTGCCTTTAAGCCAAACAGTTTTTCAAAAATTTCCACTCCTACAACTTTTTCAAGCCTTTTCATATTTATATTTGAACAAAATATTCTTGATTGCTCCTTTATATATTTTTTAAAGTTTTCGAAACGATCACCCTCATCTATGTATGAAAAGAAATGTGCACAAATAACGGCTCTTTCGTCATATTCGTTGTGTTTCTGTCGCCATATATTGAATAAATGGGAATTTTGCGCGCAGTAGTCACTTGGAAAAATGCGTTTTTAAAAAAAGTTTGCAAATATCCGACCTTGAAATTTGATAAATTTGGAAGGTAATTGATTGTCCTAGAGAACTTATATGGTTTTGTAGCTAACATATGCTATCATTTTTTTGTAAGTCTAAATAAAATTCCAATTCATAATTCCATAAGTTCAAGTTAAGGTCACTTCAATTTTTCCAATTTAATCGATCTACTAGATAAGTTCACTAACATTTCACTATATATCATAAAAGTACTCACCTTCGACATTATTTTCCATTTTTTAGTTTTTAAAAATTATTAATTATTATTATGAAAACTTTTATTAGAAACTATCACAAAATTTACTGCACTAAATCGTTATTTGATAACTAATTTAGAAATTGCAAGAAAAACAGCTGATAAAGTTACAGTAAATGAATTCTGTCAAAAAATTTAAAAAGAGATGTTTACTTTGTTGTATTTTTTTTATATTAAAGCTAAAAAAAATAAGCTTTGCAAAAATTTTAATTTTGACTTTTGGCCAAAAAATGGGTAAAATTTCCTATAGTGCATTGGTCAAAAATAAAAAAATTTATGTTTTTTTTTCCAAGCTTTATTGCACTAAATTTATTTATAACACTCTAAATTTTATGAATCTAACCAATTTCTTAATTTTTTTAACGAGATTTGATGTTTGTGTTCGTTGGAAGTGGGGGAATGTTTATATTGCATATATTGTGGTTGCATAGTCATAAAATAATACTTTAGTTTATCTAAGAAGTTATTCGCGATATTGTGGCAGAAGTTACCAAAAACCCAACAAACATTAAAGTTTAACCTATTTTGTACCAAATTAAATAATAAAAGCTGCAAAAATATAAGCCCATTAAAAAATCCCTGAAGAACACTTTTTTAACCTTTTCAAAACACACGTTTTTTAAAAACTACTTTTTCACATAGACTTTTAGTTATTTGGCCCTCATCTGCCCACCATCTTTTATACATCAAATTGAAGATTTTTTACCCCTCTTTAAATTAAAAAATATTGTGGCCGCGGGTTTTTGCATATTTTCGCATATGGTTGTGATTTACATAGTCATCCAACGAAAAATGGTGAAAAATTGCATTTTGTTTTGTAAAGTGAAATATTTTTTTAATTATTGTTATTTTTAACTTAATATTGCAATTTTATGGTATTTGACTTACAGTTCTGAGTAAAGAGAAAACACGTTTTTTTGAAGAAATTGTCCTTCCCCCTTATTTTTTTATTGAAAAAATTTGCCCTTTGACGATTCCGCATTTTTGGGCAAAGCTATTTGCTACTAGCTATGATTTTTAAGATCTGCAACCAATAACAGTTACTAGTGTCCGACAGAATACACCTTTTTTGACCGGATATTCGGCCAAATTCTCACTATTCGGCCGAAACCGAAGCCGCAGCCGAATATTAAAAAAAAAAATATTTTTGTATTTAAAACAAGATAAACAAGTAAGAGTGCTAAACTCGACTGTACTCGACCAACATGAAAAAAAAAAAAAAATCCAGGGTCGTTTTTTTAAGGAGGGGGGGGAGGGGGGAAGGTCGGCAGTGGTCATTAGGGGGGGGCAAATTCCCCCCCCGAAATATATGTTTAAATATCTTTCTTATGCTTTTTGCACTCAAGAAATACAAGTTTATCATTATTTTTAATTTGTTTAATCCACGCCCACAAAAGGGGGCGGGCTGAAAAAAACAATATTTTTAGTCCCCCGGGTCCAAGTTCAGAACTTTGAGATTCTTGAGGCATAAAAATGTTGCATTGGTTAAACAAAAACACAAAAAATCATGTAAAAATATGGTGTTTTTCAGAGGTTGGTTTAGTTCCTCAAGGGGAAACTTTTTTCCCCCTGGTCCGATTTTGCCCATCTCCGAACTTAACCAGCCTATTACCATCAGACATATTTGTGCCAAACTTCAGGAGTATAGCTCTTTTATTTTGGGCTGTATTGTGTCTTTCACAGACAGACGGACAGACCGACAGACGGACGGACATCCCTCGAATGTCTTAGAATCGATCACTGATCAATAATATGGGGTCCTAGATCGATATTTCGATGCGTTACATACGGAATGACAAAGTGAGTATACCCCCATACTGTGGTTGGAGGGTATACAAAGTAAATCTTAAAACAAGTCTTTTAGCCAATTAACCCTTAAAAGATCAAATGGCTACTGTGGCTACAGTTGTTAATATTTTTTCCTACAAATTTGCAAACTTTAAGTTCTTCGGGCATACTATGTGCTGAAAAATTTTGAAGCCCCTTGTTTTTTTAGTTTTGGATATATTGATTTTTGACCGCTTGTCCATATAATGGAAACCACTGTGCACCGCTCTAACTATCGCAGGGGTGACCCTAGAGAAGTTAAATGTGTGACCGACCCCCAATATTTTTTCAGCTCCAACATTTTCCCCAAATAAACCTACCCTCTATTTTAAAGCCTTAAGGGTGTCCCCACAAATTTTTTTAATTTTTTATTTTTTTTTATAAAATCTGCGCCTACCGCTCCCACTGTGCCTTTTAGGGAAATTCAGTCTGACCCCCATTAATTTTTGCCCCCTACATTTTTTCTGAACATACCTACGCCGTATTTCCACTTTGTAGGGGTGCTCCCCTGGGGAAAACTAAGTGTTTGAAACCAAATTCGGCAAAACGTCTGGACCAGGAGTGCTAATGTTTGCGCGTTTTAAAGAGCAGTGGGAAAATATAAAAGACAAACCGTACAGTCCTGGCATAGAAGATGAGGAAGTGGCAGGCAACATACCAGCTCAAGTCCAAACTGACATCAAGTTGTTTTGTTGGGCTCAAATAAAAGAAAAGCAACCCAGAGACGACTACAAGGAGTTTCTTGAAATTGTTTTATTATTAGCGAAAATATTCCTAATAAGCATTTTAGCCCACCAGGACCCATCAGTCATGCTCGATGGATGGCAAAAGGCATATATTGCCTAAAAATGTTTTTTTTCCGAATATATCTCGGTTTGGCCAAAAAAGAATTAAATGCACTTCTTGATGTGACCGTTTTCATCATAACAATTTACGTAAAAGCTTGGTTTAGCGCTACCAAAGCAATAGAAGCTCCAAATAATGATTTGAATTTTTTGAAAGCGATTGCCAATTATGCTTCAATTGATAAGATTGTGTCGCAACGATTGGTGAAGAGATTCTGTGAACATTTCTGATATCTCAGTGGCGAAGCTGTTGCTCTTGCACTATTTGATCCGAATATCTCTTGTGAAATAAAACGAAAAATGTCGAATGCAATTCGTATATTTGAAGAAGAGAAAGAGGAATTGGAGGAAGAGTTATCTGACGATGAGATGGACGAATCGTCTAACGAAGACAGCGAGGAAGAAGAAGACGATGATATCGGGGAAGAAGATGCCTCAGAGGGTAGCGGCGACAGTGGCAACAAGGATTGTAATCCTCCAGTACATGTTGTTGGATTCGAAGGTGTGAAAAGAATTAACATGGCATCGAAACAAGTGAATCAAGAACTCATAAAAACTGATTTAGAGTCCCCGCAGAACAATGTCGGTGACGTTTTTTTCATACAAATTTGGCAAGAAAAAACGCTCGACCGAAAACCGCTTGAATAAAATCAATTTTATTTTTGTGTCGGTTTCTCTCTCTCTTTTAATTTTTGATATGAAAATGTTGCCACAATTTTATAAATATTTCGATTATTTTCGATAAAGTAAACAAAAAAATGTGATCTCTAAAAAAAAAATATTTAAAATTCTAAAAAAAACACACAAAAATCTAAACAATACAAGAAAATCAAATTGATAATAAAAAAAAAACAATAAAATTTAATTAAAAAATGTCGAAAAAGTGAAAAATAGTGTAAATATCAACGCCTGACTGAATTTCCCGCTGCCGCCTTTGTTTTGCGCCTATACTCTCTCGTGACCGAAACCGTCAACCGCTCCGACATTGTTGTGCGGGGACTCTTAAGCCACTACGTCACACCTGAGATTCCAAAATTTTTTGCACGCTTCGGAATAACAACAAATTTCATTGCTTCCGATCCAAATACTTGGGAAAATCGTCAGGACTACCAGCAAGCGCTGCAAATATTACGTAAATTACATGTTGTCAACGACGCTGCCGAAAGAGGCGTAAAATTAATAGAAGACTATAACAACGTGTTGTGCCGTAACGAGGAGGAAAAAATAGTTTTGCTTCAGGTCGTGGCCGAAAATCGGAAACAATATCCATCACACGATAAAAATAAATTAACTTGATTTATAGTTATATTATTTATCATTTTTTATTATTTTCAAGTTAAAAAAAATATTTTTTTACGCTTAACAAAAGCTACTATTAAATTACAAATTAAAGACCTCGGATTTCTCGATAAAATTAATAAAAAAATTGTGGGGTAACACCTTGAAGATAGAGGGTAGGTATGTTTGAAGAAAATGTTTTGGCTAAAAAAATATACGGGCAGGTCATACATTTGACTTCTCTACATACATTACTAATTTAGTTTTCCCCAGGGGAGCACCCCTACAAAGTGGAAATACGGCGTAGGTATGTTCAGAAAAAATGTAGGGGGCAAAAATTAATGGGGGTCAGTTCCTAAAAGGCAGAATGGGAGCGGTAGACGCAGATTTTATAAAAAAAAAAATAAAAAATAAAAAAAATGTGTGGGGACACCCTTAAGGTTTTACAATAGGGGGTAGGTTTGTTTGGAGAAAATGTTGGGGCTGAAAAAATATTTGGGATCGGTCACACATTTAACTTCTCTAGGGTCACCCCTGCGATAGTTAGAGCGGTGAGAGCAAGTTTTACAAAAATGTCATTTTGTGTGCGAGACCCCTTAGGAATTGGAGATTTGGAATTGGTATGTTCAGAAGAAGTGTTGGGGGCTAAAAATTAATGGGGGTTGGACGTGATAATGACCCCTCTAGGAGGCACCATTGGACCGGTAGGAGCTTATTTAATATGACAATTTAAGAAAAAATAAAAAAAAATGTATGGGGACCACCCTAAGGATTGAAGATAGGGGGTAGGTATCTTCTAAGAAAATGTTGGGGTTGAAAAAATATTGGGGGTCGGTCATACATTTGATTCCTCTACTGTGACTTCTAGGACAGTTAGAGCGGTAGGAGCAAGATTTTTTTAAAATTGAACCTTTGTATGGGACCCCCCTTAGGGATTGGAGATAGGGCTTAGGTATGTTTGGCAAAAGTGTTCAGGGGGAAAACATAATGGGGGCCGGTCTCACATTTGACCCCTCTAGGAGCAAAATCAGGGGAGTTTCGGGGCTTTTTGTGGATTTTTTCCCCTCTACGCCCAACTTTGACCCCGATGAGCGACCCCTAGATCCTATCCGACCTGCCCCATTTTTTGGCCCATGCATTTTTTTACGAACCTCACAAAATAAGCGGTTCTAGCGTGTCGAAATCGAAAACTCGTGCACTATCCCACCCCTAGTGCACATATACTACAAATGTATAATATATTTGGTTTTTAATCGTAGACATCTACATATTTTTTAAACCATCCATAAGCTTTTTTGGGGAAATTATCTAGGGGTTTGGCTTCCAATTTCTATTTATTTTTTTTTTTCAAATATCTTCATTTTTCATTTTGTTGTTGTTCTTTTTAAAAAATATTATAGAACATTGTTGCAAGTGCTGTCACAACATAGGATATTTTGCTGAATTTTGAAATTTTTAGCTTTATATTTTTTCAATAGATATTTGTAAAAGAGAATTTGCCACATAAATACTTTTTAATATTCAATTCTTTTATTTTTTTTGTGTCCCTAGATAGTCAGATTTCTTTTTTCATATTTTTTTTTTGTTTGTTTAAATTTTTATTCAAACAAATTTGTTTAACAAGTGCCAAAAATACTCTAGAGAGAAATCTTATTTTGCAATTTATGTAATGAATATAATATTAGCAAATGTGTAACACAAGGATATTGGTACTATTTTATTGAAGTTTTTATTTTCAGGCCGAACCAAAACTTTTTTGTTTTAATAAATTCAGCCTCATATCGGCCATCGACCATTAAAATATTGTTAGTGTTGCAGGAAATTTTAATGTTACGAATATGTTTAAAAAACTATGAATGCGCACTAGAGTGTGCCTTATTTTGGAAATGTTGGAAATGTTGAGACGGTACCCTCTCATTTTTTTCCTTTTGACTTAAAAATAACTGAGGAAAAGTTTTACGCCCCTACGACCACGCCTTCCCTACGCGACGGGGCCTTAAAGAGCGGGGCCTAAAAAATCATTTTTCCAGACAAACCAATAAATTTTTTTTTGATTTTTTTGTTATTAATTAGTATATTACTTGGTTTGCTTATTTACGACAAAAAATTTGATTTTGGTGGGATAAGGCTTTCAGCTCTAAAAAATTTTTCGAAAAAAAAATTTAGAGCCGCAGGGGTCCTAAGGTAAAAAATTTTTAAAAAATATTTTTTTTTAGTTTTGACAAGCAACGGTTTTAGTTGCTATGTTGCTTTAAATGATATATATTCTTAAAAAAATATTTTTTGTATCTGTGACATCTTTATCGAGTTCTAAATAAAGGGGTAAAAATGCACTGTTGATGTTTTTCGATACACGATAAAGATGTCACAGATAGGATTAAATTTTTTTTTTGTATATATATCATTAAAACCAACATAACAACTAAAACCGTTGCTTGTCAAAACTAAAAAAAAATATTTTTAAAAAAATTTTTACCGTAGGACCCCAACGGCTCTAATTTTTTTTTTTTTTTCGAAAAATTTTTTCGAGCTGAAAGCCTTATCCCACCAAAATCAAATTTAAAAATCAAAAAAAAATTTTTGTCGTCGCGTAGGGAAGGCGTGGTCGTAGGGGCGTACAATTTTTCCTGAGTTATTTTTAAGTCAAAAGGAAAAAAATGAGCGGGTACCGTCTCAACATTTCGAACATTTCCAAAATAAGGGACACTCTAATGCGCACTTATGTACATTACAGAGACCCTGTAAATATAGAGCTAATAAAAAGTAGTTTTTCTAGTGCCACCTTGATGGCGCTTGCCTTAACACCTCAATACTTAATATGTTTCTCTGCCCAAAAAACATCCATTTTAAGCCATATCAGAAATTTGTTAATTTTAGCAGACGCGGTTTGTTAAATATTTATCTTGGTTATCTAGGTAAAATCAGAAAAATAAAATTTCCAAGTTTTTTTTTTAAATTAAACTTTTGAAAATGAAACTTATAAAATAACTAAATACTTTTGCAAAATTAACAAACAGCTGTTTTTTTATTTTTTCAGCTCGATCATTTTAAGGATTTTAAATTTTAAAAACAAAATCTAAAAAAAAATTTACACCTTAAAAATAACATACAAATTTTTTGGAAAAAAATTTCATCGAACTATTTCTGTAAAATAACAAAATAATTTACAAATTCACAAAATTTTCAAATTCAGCAGAATTAGTAAAATTGCAGAAAATTTTTTTTTTCTAATACTGAATGACAGAAAAATTAGTTAAAATATCCATTTCAGCAAAAAAATCTGCTAAAAGTTTGATAATTCAAATTGAAAGTAATTTTACAACTTTTTGACAGAGTTTTTCTTTTGAGCAGGCGCGGATCCAGGCGCATGCCGGATCTCCCCGCCCCACCCCCAAAACAATTCAAAAAGAAAGAAAGGAAAGGGGAAAAGGAAGGGAGAGAAGAAAAAGGATGGGAAAAGAACAAAGATAAATAGAAAATGGCCAGGATGTAAAAAATTCTCAGGAGAAGTGAGGAGCCGCAGAACAAAACGTACTTTTTCGAAAATTTTAAATTGTTGGGTTAATAAGTATTATTTATTCCGTATTTTAATAAAAGAGCACAAACCTAGAAAAAGTAAGAAATTTATTGTTAATTAAGTGTTATTAAGTATAAAACTTCTGATTAATTCCAGATTCATGCCGTTTTATAAGCGTACTAAACACATAACTCTTAATTTTACAGACAATTTTAAAATGCGAAAAAGTACGTTCTGTTCTGCGGCTCCACAAGTATAAATGGCAATAATTTTCTAACCGAATAACTTCCCAGGCAGAAAAATACGAACGGGGAGCGCTGGCAAAGTACCTTTTATGGTCGGTTGTGTGCTGGGAAAGCATCACAGTTTAGTACTCCCCCAGCGTCCAAAATGATAACCACGGTAAACGGTATGCCGTTGCTATTTTAAAGCGCTTTGAAAGCGCTTTAAAAACAAAAAATATGGTACTATTATAGCACTTTTAGAACAAAAAAAAAAACGTATCTAAATTGTATAAGTCCATTAGACACAACTTTTTTTGGTGTTTATTTGAATAAAGAAATTTATTAAATTAGGATAAAAAATTTATTGACTCATTTATTAGGATAAAAAAAATTTGAACAAACTTTGAACAATTTTCTAAGTCCCGGAAACATTTTGTTTGCAGTTTTCTTTGCGTTTTGGAAAAAAAATATTAAAAATGCTTTTAGGAAAAAATTTTTGAAAAGTCCCGAAAAAAAGTGGTGGGCGATATATCCGGAGTTTAAGACACTTCCTCACGAAAGAAACAGGTGTTTTTATATAAAAGGTGTTGTAATATGTAGGTCATTGTGAATAGGTGACATATCATGAGAACTATCAAGGACCGACCACTTATCCTGCAGGGAAATAAAAAATGTTCCAATTGTTATGAAAATTAATTGATTAGATTAGATTAAAGAGGCCCTATGCGCTGCGACCAGAATGATCTTTTGTGCAGCCTGAAGGGGGTGCCCTAAATATTCAGGTTTTTAATAAAGCCGAGAATCCTATTTGGCAAAGAGTTTCGTATGTCAGTTGGAGATAACAAGTGTCCCCCAGATGTCGAAGCCTTCTACCAGTCAGTCTTGGGTATGTACAAAGAACATGTTCTGCCGTCTCTTCCTCTATCTCGCAGAATCTGCACGTGTCTGTGTCAGATAGATTTATTTTCCTAAGGTTGTAGCGTAAGTTGCAATGTCCAGTTAGGTAAGACGTTAGAAGCCGGAGATTCTTTTTGTCCAAGGATAGTAGCAGCTTTGCTGCCGAACTGGATGGAGTGATGAATCTCTTCGCCTGCCTTTGGCCAGCACAAAAGTTCCAGTGTTCGATGAACTTAGATTTACTCCATATTTTGAGTTTTTCCCTAACATGTCCCATTGGAAGACCAAAGAATGGTTCCGGACCGATGAATGGTCTACGGGCACCACAATTTGCCAGACAATCGGCACGTTCGTTCCCCGTATGACCCTCGTGACCCGGAATCCATACCAGGGTCAGGTCGTTATCCCGAAAATTAATAAATTTTAATAAAAAAATTATACTTTGAACGGATTTAAATAGAAAAACATTGGCAAAGCGCTTGGAAAGCACTTTTTCGAATTCATACTACCTTCTACACAAAAAATAAAGTGCTTTGCCGAGACTTTTTCTTTGGAACGGTTGGCAGTTTCTGCCTGGGTATTCTTATAATGTTTTTAAGGAAAAAGTTTTATTTCAATTATTTTTTATAGAAAAAATGCTCAGAATTTCAGAGTTTATCTTAAGAAAATATTTTGATATTTATTTGACTCTGAATGTTAGAACTTTTTTGATTGAAAAATTACCTCAAATTTTATGAAAAATTCCCTATAACTTTTCTGCAGAAAAAAAATTCTCGGCAACTGAGAATTTTTTCTTAGAAAAAATGTGTTAGAATGTGCCAAAAATATTTTCTGCAAGAAGAAATCTCAGAATCGGATCACATTTCTACAGGAAAAATTCCGCAGAGTTTTGTACTCTTGCCCAAAATATTAAATCATGATAATGTTTTCTTTAATAAAAACTTTTTACGAATAACTCTCACATATTTGCAAAAAATATGTAAGGGTTAAAAAATATTCAGAAAAATAACTGCAAGAAATTTCTCAAATTTATTCAATGTTCACAAAAAATTTGGAAAACTAAGAACAAATAAAGAAAATACAAAAAATAAGTCAGAAAAATGCAGATATATTCAGAAAAAATCACAAAATTCAGAATGAAAAACAACTAGAAAATTTAGAAAAATCTGAATATATAAATTTTTTTTAAAAATTTCAGACTCTAAAATATTTTAAGGTTGAAAACTTTTATATTTCTTAAACATTTGTTCTTAAAAAAAAATCTCAGATTCTAAAATATATTTTTAATTAACAGTACTTTAAAATCTGTAGCATTTTTTAAATCGAAAAATTCTCAAAATTTTCAAGAATTTGTGAAGTGGATAAAGTGTTGGATTCTGAGAAATTTAGATTCTAAAAAATATTAAAAAAAAAAATCCGGTTTCTTTATGGGATTTCTATTATCCCAAATAGTTACAATCAACAATAAGGTAACATTGTGATCATTTATGTTAAAAGCCTAAAAATATGCAATAAAAAATTAATATATTTTTCATATCCTTAATAAAAAACAAGTAAGAAAATTATAGTAGGTCAAGACCCGCCATCAACCGGCCTACACCAAAGTTTCGCGGAAAGTGGATCCCGGAAAATGGGTCCCATGGACCTAGATTTATATTTTGTTAAATCTTTGATACACTCAAAGAACTATGTAGGTAAATTCCACTGAATATTCACTTAAAACAAATGAAATTTTATTTAAAAACCATTCCCCTGTTTTTTCATTTAAAATAAAAATACATTACAGTCAATTTTAAATGTTAATTTAATGACTAACCAAAACATTAAAAAACTAGTGAATATTCAGTTATTTTGTATTGAAAAACAGTAAAACTATAAAAGAATTTTTTTACTGCCGAAATTAAATGTAACAGAAAATTCATTTTAAAGACAGTAAATTATTTTTTTTTAAACTACAGAAACAGTAAAAAAATTAAATCCTTTATAAAATAAGTGATTTTTCTTTTAAAATGACTTTACTGATTACTTTTTAAAATAACCTACAAACAGTTAATGACATAATTTTCTTAGTGTAGGTGTAAAAAACTCTCGCAAATCAAATTTGAGTGAAATAGGGTTCTATTTGTTGACAATAAACCGCTTTAACTGAATATCGGGCGAAATTTTCACATGTGGCCTAAATCCAAAACTGGTCCGATGATAATCGGATTTGATAAGGATATTAAAGTACGCGTTTAACATAATTAAATATTTTCTATTTTCATGAAATTTAAGAGATTTTATGAGAAAATCGGGAAGGTGGTTTGTATGGGGGCTACACGAAGAACTGGTCCGATTACTTTAAAATTCAGAATGGTGATTTGTGTAAACAAAACACGTTTACCTGTCAAATTTTGAAATTATATTACGGTTATTAGAGTCATTTGAGCCAAAACTAAAGAGGACCTTTGGGGGCTAGGTCTACATATGGACCGATTTTTTTCCAATTTCAATAGGCTTCGTCCTTGGGCCAAGAGAGGCTTAAGTTTCAAATTTCAAGTCAATTGATTAAAAATTGCGATCTGTATCGTGTTTACACCGTTTACATGGACAGACAGACAGACGGACGGACGGACATCGCTAAATCGACTCAGAAAGTTATTATGAGTCGATCGGTATACTTAAAGATGGGTCTGAACCAATATTTCGGGTAGTTACAAACATCAGCACAAACTCATTATACCCTGTACCACAGTGTGGAGTAGGGTATAACAAGTTAGAAAATTACAGTCGGTCAAAGCCGGCCATATGATACCCTCAACCCGTTTTTGCCGGAAATTTGGTCCCCAATCTAAACATGAACTGATTGGAAATATATTTAGTCAGATCTTTACTAATTTTACAAAACACACTCAAACCAAATTTTTTGAGAAATGGGCATATATTTCTTATCAATTGACAAATAAACTTGGAAATCGAGCGGAATTTTTATATGGAGCCTAAGTCCAAAAATGATCTGACTATAATCAGTATTAATTGGGTTACAAATTGTACAAATTATAACTTACAATAGGATTGATTATTTGACTAAAAATATGATTTTTAGTCGATCAGTATACTTGAAAGTGTAACACAGAGTTGTGTAGTGTCCCTGCAGGAAAAGTGATAGCTCCATGATAGGTCACATGACCCATTACCCGGACCCAAAACACCTATCACAAAGTCGACAAATTTCATATAAAAACACCTATCACCGGATATATCTCTAGTGACATATCACTTGACAGGTCCCTTTTGAACACATCACAGCTGTGATTTTTCGAAACTGAAAAATTTTTGAAAAAAATCCTAAAAGGGTTTTTAATTTAGAGTTAGAAAATTTTCAAAATTTTTTCAAAATTGGTTTCTTCTTTAAAATTCTTTTTATTCCAAACGAAAAAAAAATTGGCAAAAACAATTTTTGTTCGGGACTTCGAAAATTTTCCAAAAAAAATTTCGGGATTTGTAAAATTTTTAAAAATTTATGAATTTTTTTTCTAAAATAATTTTTGATGAAATTTATTACTACAAAACGCAAAAATATGTGTCTGGGACTTCGAAAATTTTACCGTTTTCACCAGTCACATCTGTCACAGGATAGATGATTTCGGATCGAGAGACATACTTTTCCTGTAGGGGTATCAATTGTTACATCAAAAATTTTAATTAAAATATTTTTATTAACAAATATAATTTTTTTTTTCTGTGTAAATTTATCATTAAATCACAATTCTATTCATATCCATCATTATATTTCAATATGAATAGTAAATGAAAAATATTTTTTACCTTTCAATAATTACAAAAATAATTAAATAATGTTTAGAGAGCAGTAGTGTACATTTCAAATTATGATATTTTGTTTGTAGATATTCATACATTTGTTATCAATGATATTCATATCAAAAAGTTATTTTCATAATATCCGCCTGACCTGCGTTCATACATTCAATTTACATATTAAAACAAGTAAGAAAGTTATAGTCGGTCAAGACCGATCATATGATACCCTACACCAGTGTTTTCCGGAAAATGGGTCCCAAGTCCAAACATGGACCGATTGTATCTGTCTTTTGTTAGATCTTTATTTAGTGTAGAAAACACACACAGATCAATTTTAAGTGGAATTGGTTATTTTTTTTTTTGTCAATAGAACAATTTAACTGAATATCGGTCGAAATTTTTATATGGGGGACTAAGTCCCAAAATGGCCCAATTATATTCCGATTTGATAAGGTTGCTAAAGTACACGTTTAGCACCTAAAAATAAATTTTTTATCAAATATGTCCATTTTTATGAATTTTGAGGGAATTATGTGAATATCGGGAAGGTGGTTTGTATGGGGACTACCAGAAGGACTGACCCGATTCCTTTGAAATATGGAATGGTGATTTGTGCATACAAAATTTGATTACTTGCTGAATTTCAAAGCGATATCTATTATAATACGGTTATTAGAGTCATTGAAGCCGAATCCAAAGGGGGCGTTTGTATGGGGGCTAGGTCTTAACATGGACCGATTTTCTCCAATTTCAATAGGCTTCGTCCTTGGGCCAAAAGATGCTTAAGTTTCAAATTTCAGGTCAATTGATTGAAAATTGCGACCTGTATCGTGCTTAAACCGATAGATGGACAGACGGACGGACGGACGGACGGACATCGCTAAATCGACTCAAAAAGTTATTCTGAGTCGATCGGTATACTTGAAGGTAGGTGTAGGACCAATATTTCGGGTAGTTACAAACATCAGCACAAACTCAATATACCCTGTACCACAGAGTGGTGTAGGGTATAAATATACATACATACATGCAAAAACAGTACGGTTTTGGTATTATTTTCAATTACCAACCTCTTTTGCATCAATATTCATTTTTATATTTTTTTGATGTTTTTTTTTTGCTGCAGTTCAATATAAATTGAAATTGATTTTAATTTTAGTTCTTTGTTAACGGAAATTAATATTGATCTTTTTTAATGTTTTTTTTTTTGTAAATTCATTGCGCTTCCAATAATGAGTATAACATTTGCCATTGTTTAAGTTATCAAAGGTATTCATGGTTCATTAAATTTTAACTTTGTTTTTATCATTTGCAGTTAATTTTAATTCTATACAAAATTTTTTTGAAATAGACAATTTTTACGTAGAAAAATTTTTAGACTTTGAGACATTTTTGTATACACGTGATTGTGAGTGAGTGTGAGTAGAAAAAATATGCTCGTGAGTGAGTGTGCGTGATTCAAAAATTCCTGTCGTGAGCGTGAGTGAGTGTGAGTCAAAAATCACTCACGCGTCCATCTCCACTAGAATCTAATAATTTGGAATGTAGGATTATACTGCGGAAAAATATTATGACAAACTTACCTTCAATTCTACGAGGCCAAAAAAGTGTGCTCTTACAATTTTTTTTCGATCTCCCAAAATATGCTCGTAAAAATACGAATCTAATGAATTTTTATTCTGAACTACATATCGAAATTTCATGAAGATCGTATGGTGACACTATGGAGACTTCCGTTCTGAATATAGGGTATACAAAAATTTGCGTTAGTAAAATTACAACCATTTATAAAGTTCATTGTGGATTCAGCCAAGTCGTATCGTTTTTAATTATTTTTTTTTTAACTAAAAATCAATTTGTCAATTTTTTCATACACACCCCCCTAGGGCTGCCAGAATTTTTTCTGGACAAATCGGGGCAAACGCAGGGGACAGTTTGAAAACCATTTTTCTAAGAACAGATTTTTGTCTGAAATAAGGCAGCAGATTTTTCAGCTTTGATTGTTTGAAATCAGTAACTTTCTCCATCTAATATTCTGCTGTCCTAGCATAGTTTCCTGCTAATTTGACTCATATACATAAAAATAGAGCTATCAAGCCTTTTATTTCAAAACTGTTAAAGTAAATAATAAATAAAAGTGGAAGAGTTTTGCAAAATAATTGTCTTGTTTAAAAAATTTACAAAAAAGCTGGAATTTGGAATCCTGCGCAAGACGCGGGAAACAGTGACAAAAAGCGAGACAATCCCGCTAAATGCGGGACGTCTGGCAACCCTACCCTACCCTTCACTCTGGTGATAGAGGGTATATATAAGTTTGTCATTCCGTTTGTAACACCTCGAAATATTGGTCTAGGGTATAAAGAATATATAGGGTATAAAGAATATATTTGCCGTTCCCCTGGTCTGGGTCGTATTGAATTTACATTCGAAAAAAATTTTACACTCAAAAAAAATAGTAATTTTTCTTTTTTTCTAAAAAAAAATGACAAAAAAGTTTTTTACTCAAAATAAAATATTTCTAATCAAAATTGTTGAATTTTTTCACGTTAGAAAATTTACTATTCTTTAAAAAGGGCATTGTAGAGGGTATTCATAGATTCGGCCAAGTCGTATTTGACTTTCCTACTTGTCTTCAATTAAAACATTTTTTGACTCAAAAAATTTTAAGAAAATTCTTAACACAGTGACTCTAAGCCACATATTTATATTTCCTGATTTTGTATAAACGGTAACTAAGTACTAGGGGCACATGCTAGTTTTCCATAAGGAACAGTTCCCAGATTCTTGGAATTTTCACTAAATTGTATATAGTGAAGGGTAGAACTATGCCATTTTACTCGCAAGGGAAGTCTTCCTGGTGTCACCCTCTGATCTTCATGAAATTTGGATATGTTGTTCAGAACGAAAATTTATTTGATATTTTTTTTAGCGGCCTCGACTCATTTTTAGGGGGGGTGGGCTTCGATTTAGACGGGAAGTTGACCTTTTTAAATTTTTTACGATTTACGCATTTTTAATCAAAACTAATGTAGGCATATTTGATATCAAATTAAAGGTGTTTTAAATGCCTATATTGTAGTGCTAACAACGAGCCAAAAAGGCAATATTTTCGACTTATTATCAAAAATGTCCCATAATTTTGGTATTTTCTCAATATGTTGAAAAGTTGTCATCGTTGGACACGTTATTTATATACATAGATAGCATTTCCAAGGACCTTTCATTTGGCTTCTTTGCATAATATATGAGATAAACGTTTCCTCCCTCCTCGTGTCCCTGCATTTTTTCTGCTCTACAAAATAAAACCAATTCCACAACGATCGGCTGGTGACACTCACTAAAAAAAACTGTAATGTTAGCAAAAAAAGCTTGTAAACCTACAAGAAAATTTGCTGATTTTGAGCCCAAAATTTTTTTGCTAAAGTTAGCAAAAATATTTTGCCGAAAATTAGTTAACTAATTTTTTTTTTTAATTTCAACTTAGTTCATTTTGAAGACCCCATTGAGGACCCCATTGGTTTCGGACATAATAGGTCCAGACCCCGATGGGCCTACCCCTAGTTGGGTTTCTTAAAAATCTTCATAGTTTTTGATCCAAAATTTGTGTCCGTTTCGCCCTACCTTGCTTAGTTTTTGAGATACGTAATTTAAGGGGACCACTGGGGTTTTGAGAATTAAAAAACTCGATAACTTCAAAAATATTACTCGGAGAGCTTTTGGTTATTTTGCGGTCTTGTTCTACGTGTTGAGAGCTACAAAAACGATTTTGGACTTTTTGTTGTGTCGGAAATATTTACCAAGATATGAGCATATTTAAATTTTCGGGAATGCTAACTTTTTTGGATACAAAGTTAGGACCCATTTTGGTCCTTACATGTAAAGAGGATACTATGGAGAGCCCGAGAACCAAAAATTGCCTCCATTTTGCTCTATCTGGCTTAGTTTCCGAGATAGGGCCATTTAAAGTTTTCTGAAAATAAAAAAAATTTACAATTTATATTTGCTAATATTAGCAAAAAAGCTTGTAAAAATTTGGTCAACTCAATTTTAAATTTAGCAAGAAAAATTAGTTCAAATTTTGTTTAAAATTGCTAATGCGCTAAATGAAGTTTACAAGATATTTTTGCTAACATGCTAATCTCAACTAAAAATTTGCTAAAGGTTAGCTTACTAGCATTAGCAAAAAAAAAAAAGTAAATCTACTAATGTATTATTTTGAGTGTAGGGAGACTTCCCTTGCCAGTATAAAATTAAATAGTTTATTTTAAATTTTGTTTTTTTTTGTTTTATTTAACTTTAACACTACCACTTTTTCAAACATAGTGTTGCTGTTCGCTGATTACTAAATACAATTTCTTTACATCCTAAAAGTATGCTTTGAGTTTTCCCTTCGTTTACTAACTATACAAACTACGGCGTATTCGCAACAATTTTTCTTTGACTTTGGCTGTGTTTGTTTAGTTGTGTGTGTGTGTGTTGTGTATGTGCTTTT
This sequence comes from Pegoplata infirma, assembly GCA_963921195.1. Taxonomy (NCBI): domain Eukaryota; kingdom Metazoa; phylum Arthropoda; class Insecta; order Diptera; family Anthomyiidae; genus Pegoplata; species Pegoplata infirma. The sequence continues at coordinate 41,948,215 of OY992540.1, read as the reverse complement.
TTGTTGTTGTTTTGTGATGGTGTGTGTGAGTATGTTTGGCGACGTTAAACCGCTTTTTAAATGCATGCTATGACTTCATTATGTTTTCCTCGCTTTTAATTAAGACGCTCGTTTGTTGGTTAGTTCAGAAAACAAACAAAAAAAAAAAAAAAACTACAACAATAATAACAACAATAAAGAAAAAACTATTAAAACTGAAATGAGAAAAATTTATAAAAATGAAAATACCACCAAACAACAAAAACATATACTTGTATACACAAACATATACAAAAATATTAGAGGGGGCTGAAAATAAAGATTTTATGGAATTTAGATTGGATTTCTTAAAGAAAATCTTATATCCGTACTGGTAAAAAATTTTTATACTTTGGCAAAATTATGCAATTTTTTCAATATTAAAATTTTTCATTATAAATCGATTTAATTATATGAAAATTACGACTGTCAGTCCACTCTAATACATCATAGAAATACTACAAGTCTTAAACATAACTATGGTAACTCTATTGAGAGACCCTGTAAAATGGTAAAACTTTAACCATATGCACTATGGGGTTAACATATAAGCAATTTTTAAAAATATATAGGCAGAATATGAGAACTTTAAAAAATTTCCTAAAATCTCAGAATATTTCTATAAGAAAAATGTCTCAGAATCTGAGACTTTTTCTATAAGAAAAATGTCTCAGAATCTGAGACTTTTTCTATAAGAAAAATGTCTCAGAATCTGAGACTTTTTCTATAAGAAAAATGTCTCAGAATCTGAGACTTTTTCTATAGGAAAAATGTCTCAGAATCTGAGACTTTTTCTGTAAAAAAAAAGTCTCAGAATCTGAGACTTTTTCTATAAGAAAAAAGTCTCAGAATCTGAAACTTTTTTTATAAGAAAAATGTCTCTGAATCTGAGACTTTTTCTATAAGAAAAATGTCTCAGAATCTGAGACTATAAGAAAAATGTCTCAGAATCTGAGACTTTTTCTATAAGAAAAATATCTCAGAATCTGAGACTTTTTCTATAAGAAAAATGTCTCAGAATCTGAGACTTTTTCTATAAGAAAAATGTCTCAGAATCTGAGACTTTTTCTATAAGAAAAATGTCTCAGAATCTGAGACTTTTTCTATAAGAAAAATGTCTCAGAATCTGAGACTTTTTCTATAAGAAAAATGTCTCAGAATCTGAGACTTTTTCTATAAGAAAAATGTCTCAGAATCTGAGACTTTTTCTATAAGAAAAATGTCTCAGAATCTGAGACTTTTTCTATAAGAAAAATGTCTCAGAATCTGAGACTTTTTCTATAAGAAAAATGTCTCAGAATCTGAGACTTTTTCTATAAGAAAAATGTCTCAGAATCTGAGACTTTTTCTATAAGAAAAATGTCTCAGAATCTGAGACTTTTTCTATAAGAAAAATGTCTCAGAATCTGAGACTTTTTCTATAAGAAAAATGTCTCAGAATCTGAGACTTTTTCTATAAGAAAAATGTCTCAGAATCTGAGACTTTTTCTATAAGAAAAATGTCTCAGAATCTGAGACTTTTTCTATAAGAAAAATGTCTCAGAATCTGAGACTTTTTCTATAAGAAAAATGTCTCAGAATCTGAGACTTTTTCTATAAGAAAAATGTCTCAGAATCTGAGACTTTTTCTATAAGAAAAATGTCTCAGAATCTGAGACTTTTTCTATAAGAAAAATGTCTCAGAATCTGAGACTTTTTCTATAAGAAAAATGTCTCAGAATCTGAGACTTTTTCTATAAGAAAAATGTCTCAGAATCTGAGACTTTTTCTATAAGAAAAATGTCTCAGAATCTGAGACTTTTTCTATAAGAAAAATGTCTCAGAATCTGAGACTTTTTCTATAAGAAAAATGTCTCAGAATCTGAGACTTTTTCTATAAGAAAAATGTCTCAGAATCTGAGACTTTTTCTATAAGAAAAATGTCTCAGAATCTGAGACTTTTTCTATAAGAAAAATGTCTCAGAATCTGAGACTTTTTCTATAAGAAAAATGTCTCAGAATCTGAGACTTTTTCTATAAGAAAAATGTCTCAGAATCTGAGACTTTTTCTATAAGAAAAATGTCTCAGAATCTGAGACTTTTTCTATAAGAAAAATGTCTCAGAATCTGAGACTTTTTCTATAAGAAAAATGTCTCAGAATCTGAGACTTTTTCTATAAGAAAAATGTCTCAGAATCTGAGACTTTTTCTATAAGAAAAATGTCTCAGAATCTGAGACTTTTTCTATAAGAAAAATGTCTCAGAATCTGAGACTTTTTCTATAAGAAAAATGTCTCAGAATCTGAGACTTTTTCTATAAGAAAAATTTCTCAGAATCTGAGACTTTTTCTATAAGAAAAATTTCTCAGAATCTAAGACTTTTTCTATAAGAAAAATTTTCCAGAATCTGAGACTTTTTCTATAAGAACAATTTCTCAGAATCTGAGACTTTTTCTATAAGAAAAATTTCTCAGAATTTGAGACTTTTCTATAAGAAAAATTTCTCAGAATCTGAGACTTTTTCTATAAGAAAAATTTCTCAGAATCTGAGACTTTTTCTATAAGAAAAATTTCTCAGAATCTGAGACTTTTTCTATAAGAAAAATGTCTCAGAATCTGAGACTTTTTCTATAAGAAAAATGTCTCAGAATCTGAGACTTTTTCTATAAGAAAAATTTCTCAGAATCTGAGACTTTTTCTATAAGAAAAATGTCTCAGAATCTGAGACTTTTTCTATAAGAAAAATGTCTCAGAATCTGAGACTTTTTCTATAAGAAAAATGTCTCAGAATCTGAGACTTTTTCTATAAGAAAAATGTCTCAGAATCTGAGACTTTTTCTATAAGAAAAATGTCTCAGAATCTGAGACTTTTTCTATAAGAAAAATGTCTCAGAATCTGAGACTTTTTCTATAAGAAAAATGTCTCAGAATCTGAGACTTTTTCTATAAGAAAAATGTCTCAGAATCTGAGACTTTTTCTATAAGAAAAATGTCTCAGAATCTGAGACTTTTTCTATAAGAAAAATGTCTCAGAATCTGAGACTTTTTCTATAAGAAAAATGTCTCAGAATCTGAGACTTTTTCTATAAGAAAAATGTCTCAGAATCTGAGACTTTTTCTATAAGAAAAATGTCTCAGAATCTGAGACTTTTTCTATAAGAAAAATGTCTCAGAATCTGAGACTTTTTCTATAAGAAAAATGTCTCAGAATCTGAGACTTTTTCTATAAGAAAAATGTCTCAGAATCTGAGACTTTTTCTATAAGAAAAATGTCTCAGAATCTGAGACTTTTTCTATAAGAAAAATGTCTCAGAATCTGAGACTTTTTCTATAGGAAAAATGTCTCAGAATCTGAGAGTGGTTCCATATTTTTCTGTAGAAAAAATGTAGAAAAATGTCTAAGAATCTGAGACTTTTTCTATAGAAAAAATGTCTCAGAATCTGAGACTTTTTCTAATTTCTCAGAATCTGATAGTTTTTCTATATGAAAAATTACTCAGAATCTGAAAATTTTTCTATATGAAAAATTTGTTAGAATCTGAAAAAATTTCTCAGAATCTGAGAATTTTTCTATATGAAAAATTTCTCAGAATCTGATTTTTTTTTAAAACTTTCGTTACCATAGTGCTTCAAAACTATCATCCGAGTAAGATGCCAAAACCTAACCAGGCAAAAACAATGTTGTATCTAAAAGTACAACAATATACGATTTCCACAAATGTGTTGTTTACAATTGTTGTTCTTGTTATTATTGTTATTATGCTTTGGAAGTTTTTTTTACAGTTAGTGTAGACTGAAATGACTTGTGGGCACTTGTCCAAAAATTAAATACAAACAAACATTACAAAACTAAAACTTAACAAACGGCAAATAAACATATAAGTTGCTATTGTCTGTTTAATTTTTATCAACAGTTAAATGGAATGAAATGAAATTCAGAATTTTTATGTTGCCAACCAACCAGCCAGTCAAGCCAGCCAAGCTAGTCAAGTCAACATATCCCAAACAACCCACCAAACAACCAAAGAACCATTGGCGAACCTCCTCCCAGTCATTCAGTCAACTAACCAACCAACCAAACAACCAACAAACACATCATTGATAGTTAAACATAATAATAAATGACCTTAAATTACTATTTATCCTACAAATAGTATAAGAGAAATTACAAAAAAAAAATAAAACGTATATTGACATAGAGACAGGAGGTGGAAATGGCAGATTAAACAGCCAAAGATATATTAAAAGAAATAACACAGCAAACAAAAATAGGAAAAGATTTCAAAAAGATGACAAAAATATGATCGATAATCACATCGTGGATTTCAAAGTACTTCAAATTTGAAAAACAACGAATGATCTTGAAAATTGAGTGAAAAAATATTAAGTGGAAAAAATATTAAGTGAAAAAATATGAGTAAAACAATGTCATTCAATTTCGTTCTTCATATCATTCCATTTCGTTCCCTATTCTATTTGATTTCGTTCAATGCGATAAAGAAATATAAAAAAATTTAGGGTTTAGCTCAATATATATAAAAAGTGGGGTTTGCAATGCGGTTTTAATCGTAACCGTAACCGCGGTTAACCAAACTATTTAGGACGGATTACTCAATGAATAGTTAGCTGCTAACTGCCGGTTTAACGAAGCCTTATGTTAAAATTTGTGTGAAAAAGTTAAATTTAACAGAGAGTTATTTTATAACGGAGCATCGAGTAATCCAGCCTTAACCGCATAAAAAATCCTGCGGTTACGGTTAATTTTATTAGCATAAGATTTGTAGACAAAAGAGTTTTTTTTTTAGCAAAAACAATGAAAAAAGGAACAAAGAATTATAAAAATTTTAATATTAATAGATTCAAAAAATGCCTCTGAATATGAAACTTTTTCTATTGCAAAATATTTCAGAATCTGAAATTTTTTCTGTGCTTCTTATGAAAATATGCTCAGAGTCTGAGAATAAATGTCTCAGGTTCTTAGACAGTTTATAATGAAAATATGCCCCAGAATCTGAAACTTTTTCTTTAGAAAATATGCTTCAGAGTCTGGATAATTTTCTATTGAAAAAATATTTCAGAGTCTGAAACTTGAATAAAACCAAATTCATCTGAAACTTAATAAAACCAAATTCATCTGAAACTTTATAAATCCAAATTCATAGAATCTATGAAACAATTCATTGGCTAAATGATTTTTCATTAGATTTTTTTTTTTATAGATTTTGTTAAATTTGTAAAAAAAATCATAGAATTAAAGAATGTCATTCATAGAAGAAACTGTCATCAATATGCCTTTTAATTTTTTTAATAATTAAAATAATATTACAATAATTAAAATAATTGAATAAATGCACTCAAAATAATAACTCTGTAAAATGACTGTAATCTCAATTCAACAGATATTTGACAGAGTTTTCTGTCAAAATACAGATTTAAAGAAAATACTTTGTATTTTGTTGTGACAAAAAAACAAAGTTTTATCTGTTATATTACTTTTGACTTTGTAAACTTAACTTTACAGATAATTTACAGAGCTTTCTGCTAAAATACAGATTTAAGCGGAATACTCTGTATTTTTTATAACCAACAAGTAAAAAATTAAATTCGGCCTTGCCGAATGCAGTGATACCCTCCACAATTTCAAAAATATTATTGCAAAAAACTTTATTTAAAAGGAAATTACTTAAAAAAAATTTTTTTGAAAAAAAAAATTTCCGCGAAAAAGAATTTTGGTAAAAAAAAAATCCGCGATTTTTTTCTTTTTTTGTCAAAAAATATGTTCGTACTTGTTTAAATACCATTTGGTGTTCAATTATGTTCACATATGTCAACCAGAAGCCGAATTAAAGCATTTTGTATTTTTAGGTTATGTTGAATGTACTGAAATTTTTGAGGTGTGCTTACATTTTCGTTCATAACTTTTGAACCGCTGAACCGATATCGCTAAAATGCAATACCAAACTTCTCGGGAGAACTTCCAATAAATATGTTATGTTTCAGTCATCCCTGTGCAATATTTAGTCCGCGACAGCATTTTCCACAGACAGACAGACGGACAGACGGACATCGCTAGAATGTCTTAAAATCAATCGGGCATCATGAATATATATTCTTTATGGGGTCCCAGACCGATATTTCGATGAGTTACGAACGGAATGACAAACTTATATATACCCTCTATCACTAAGTGGAGGGTATAAAAAAAACTAAGTTTTATCTGTATTTTCTGTGTAATCTTAATTTCAAAATTAAAAACAGAGTTTTCTGTAAAAACACCAAAATTTTATCTGTTTTTTTTTAAATTTTAAAAAAGTACCTAAAAAAATCTTATAAAAATTTTACAAAATAACATGTGTTTTACTAAACTCTGTAAATTTACAGAGTTTTTTTTGTAAAATGTTGGTTGCATTAAACGCATTTTACAAATCTCTGTAAATTTACAGAGATTTTCTTTGCTAAATGGTGTTTGATTTAACCAATATTTTACTAGAAACTCTGTAAATTAACAGTTTTTTTTTTGTCAAAATCATTTTACAGAGTTTTATAGTAAAATTACCAAGAAATGTTGCTAGCTGGAAAAGTATGGTGTACTCTGTTAAATTAGCAGAGTTTTTCTGCAATTTAACAGAGTTATTATTTTGAGTGTATATTAAAAAAAAAATAAAAAAAAAACATAAAACAAATTAAAATAAAAACATTAAAAAAATTAAAAAAAAAAAAACATCATTGCTGCCCTGGCCGGTCCTCGAACCCAAGATCACTGTTGCCAAGTTGGAGGTTTTCCCGCTAAATCTAGCGCTTTTTGTTTGGATTTAGCGGGGGAAAATTGGTTTTAGCGGGAAAATCTAGCGCTTTTTGTTTGGATTTAGTGGGAAAACTTTAGAGGTTTTTTTTCAATTTTTTCTTTTTTTTCAATCGAAAACGCCAAGTTTGTCGAATTTTAGCGCTTTTTTGTAACTTAGCGGGAGAATTTTATATTTTCCCGCTAAATTTTTTCGGCGGTTTCTTGCGCGTTTTTAGTGAAAAGTCAATTTTTGTAGAAAAAATAATTTGGAGGTTTTTTTTTAATTTTTTTTTTGCCAATCAAAAATGCCAAGTTTTTCGGTTTTTAGCGCCCGGAAATTTTCTTTTCTCTTAAACTGTTCATATTTTGAAGTCTGTTGCCTATATTTTATGTGTTTTTTTAGAAATTTTATTAAAATACTTAATAACTGACGGCAGTGACGTACGCAGGGGGAAATAATAAAATTACTATCAGAACCTGATACATTTTTTTGGAAGCTGAGAAATTTTCATTCAAAAATCGGTTCCAAAAAAATTTCCAAAAAATTACTTTGTTTCTATAGAAAATTTGTATCTGTACATGATACTGTTTATATCGGTTAATCAACTTAAAATATATGCTAAAATTACTCTGCATTTAATTTTTTTGAAATCTGAATTTTTAAGTTTTGATAATTTTTTGGCGGAAATTTTCTTAGAATTTTGTTTTTCTAAGTCAGTAACATTCAGTTTTAGAGACAAATTATTCAAAAATTTTAAGATTTCAAAAAACATAGGCCCTTACCACAAGAAAACAAAAAGTCTATTTTAACAAAAGTTTTATTTTAAATTTCAAATTTTCAATACATTTTTTGAAAGTCGATTTTAAAAACAAAAACAATTTGTATGGACATAAAATTAAAAGCTCATTTTAAATATATTTTATTTTTCTATAGTAAGGCTGATAGTCTTTTAAAAATAATTATAAAAGAGTTTTTAAAGTTTTTATGTGTGTTTTTTGACTAAAAACTTGGGTTTTTAATTTTTGCGGGAATTCTCGGGATTCCGGGAAATTTAAAAATGAATCCCGCTTTACCGGGAAATGAAAAAGTCCAGGAAAAGAAAAACTCTAATTGTCACAATAGAAGTAAACTCAATATGTTAAAGCAGACTATTAAACAAAATAGATTTTAAGTGTTATTATTTGTTTATATGGGGCATTCCAGGCCAAATCACTCACTTTTAGACCTGACCCCGATTAATTTTTTTTGGATATGTTTTAGTACGTATTAAGGGCAACTTACACTCAAGTTTTATACCAAGTTGGTGTTGAGTAATCAATTTTTCAAAATGGCGATTTAAAAAAAAAAAATGAAAAATTGAAATTTTCAATTAATTTTGACCAGTAAAAAATATAGATACATATATTAAAAAAACTTGGACAACGTTTTGTTTGTATTTAAATGTAGTTTTAAAAAAAAAATATGAAAAAATTATTCAAAGTAATTATCACTTATTTTTTAACGTTTGAAAGTTAAATCGACTTTTTGAAAAAGTCCAAAACTTTCGATTTTTTTTTAAGCCATAATTCGAGATGTCATCACAATTCGTTCTATTTTTTTTTTTAAATTTTGAAAATTACACTTATTTTTTGACTCTGGTTTATTAAATATAAATTAATTTGGGTCGAAGGGGGTCGGGTCTAAAAGTGTATGATTTGGCCTGGAATGCCCCATATACTATAGCTAAGTGGTTTGAGGCTAAGCTTCAAGAACAACTGGTCCGGTGCACTGGAACACCGCGGTGTTCAAATCTCGGTGGAAATAAAAATAGAAAATTGTAAATAAATAAAGTAAAAAACAGAAATAAAAAAAAAATTAAATAATAAAATAAATAAAAATTGAATTGAATACTAAATTTCTTTTTCATAGCCTATGAACTTTTTCATAAGTCGCTGGTTTCTATGAATTTGTTTCATAGATTCTATGAAGGGCGTACGTTTTCATAGCCGTAATGAACAAAATTCTTTCAGTGTAGACCCCTGAAGTTTGGAAAGAATTTTCTTATGGTCATAGGCTGGTTATATCGGAAATAGACAAAATCCGACTGGAGGAAAAATGTTCCCCCTTGTGAGGGAACCTCTAAAAAACCTCCATTTTTACAGATTTTTTTTTTTTGATTTTTTGTTAAAAAAATTAAACATTATTATGTATGTTTTTTCGACCTTTTTGTTTTAACTTCAATAAGTAAACGAATAATTAAGCTCAAGGCCTTAGTTTTTAATAAATTTTATTTATTTATTTTAATAGTGAATATTTCGTAACCCGACGGGCTTAATTATTCGTAACCCGACGGGGTTACGAAATATTGACTATTAAAATAAATAAATAAAATTTATTAAAAACTAAGGCCTTGAGCTTAATTATTCGTTTACTTAATAAAATTAAACATTTTTAAAATTTAAAAATCAAAACAGAAAAGGAAACATTTTTAGGTCAGAGGTATTTTAAAGTCTTGCAATTGGACCTAGTGGATAAAAAAAAGTAATTTTTTCGGCCATCCCCCTTTTCTGGAAGTGTATATAAAAAACTGTTCTAATAATGATATTGTATTATTTAAGTGCAAAAATAATAATAAATCAATTTGCCAACATTTATTGCGAGCGGAAGGTGTCTCTAAACGCCTTCCTGATCCATTTCTATTCGTTTTATTATCTTCTTGGCCTCCGAGTGAACTCGCCAAATGGCGAGCCTAACCTTACCTAACCTAACCTATTATCTTCAAACTTGACTTTCAAATTTTTGCAAAATTTGTTAAATCCATCTGTTTTGCTTTGAATATTATAACAACATTTTACTGGGTTATTACCAAAAAAATAAAATAGAAAAAAGTTCTGATTATGTTTCATTGTAATTATCATTATCTCAAGTTTGTACAGAGATCATAATGAAAACTATAATGTTACAAAAATTAATGTTTCTGTTTTTCTTTCTCTCGTTTCGTTTGTTTTTTTAACTTGTTTGCAAAACTAACAACATCAGAAAATATAAATTTAATACCGTTTAAATTGAAATTATTAAAATAATCCTTCATATAATATTTTTTTTTTGTTGGTAATAAAAATTGGTATCTAAAAATTAGTGGTTTTTAAAATGTGGCCTATTGTAGGGTTTAATTACAGTCAAACTCGGTTATAACGAACTCGGTTATAACGAATTCTCGGTTATAACGAACTAATTCTAAAGTCCCGACGTTTTAGCATCAATTTTCACACAAAATACTTCTTTTATAACGAACTCGGTTATAACGAATCCTCGGTTAAAACGAACTGCTTATTATGGTCCCACGAACACAATTTCATACATATTTCCCTTTTTATAACGAACTCCCATAAATATTTGTTAATGTGTGGCAATCATGTTTATCAAACTAACAAAATGCTGGAATTTTTTGGTTTATATTATAATTTTGATGAAATTTATTTATATTTTTAATGATTTCTTCTCAATAAGTAGTTTATTTACGAAAAAAACATCAAATAAAACAAAATGGGATCTATTTTTTTGTAAATAAAACTAGGTTTATAAAAAATATACCCCGCTTATAGCGAACTTCGCTTATAACGAACTAAGTTTACTGGTCCCTCGGAGGTTCGACTGTATATCTTAAAGAATTGTAAGAAAAGCCCAATTGAAATTTCAAAAAAGTGCAATTAAATTTTTTTGATTGAACATTTTTTGATTTTCGACGGGGCTTAATTAAAATTCTAAAAAGTCAAGTTGAAATTCAGAAAAGCTGAATTGATATTAAGTAAAGCTTATTGAAAAATGAGCTTTACTGCACTCACAGAAAAATACTTCATCATATTGATGAAACTGATTCATCACTCGCTGTCATCAATTTGGATGACAAAATTCATTATATTGATAAAGTTTTTTTTTAATATGAAGAAACATGTCATCAAAATTAAAGAAACAAGTGATGACACATTTCAATATGTCCTCAAAAAATTTCATAAATTTTTTTTTTTTTTTAATATTTAAAAAATTATCGAAATAATTAAATGATTTGAATAAATATATTAAAAAAATATAAAGAAAATTGCTGCTCTGGCTGGTACTTGAACCCACGGCCTCCCAGTTGTAGTGTTCATTGTCGACACCTTAGCTAGTTGAGCCACCAATGGAGAAAAATCTCTTCACCTATCAATTAGATAAAATTTGCTGATATGTATTTTTAACGACTCTAAAATTTTTGTTTTATGCAAAATAACTAATTTTCGCTTATTTTGCTAATGTGAATTCTAAAAGACTCACAAATTTAAGTTTATATCCCTCTTTTTCTCTCACAGCTTTTGGCAGAGCATAGTGACATACAAACTTTGAATGTTATAACACACAATAAAAAAAATGGATTTTTAGCGTAATTATTTGTTGATAAGCTTTAGATAAGTGGCTAGAAGCGAAGCCTCATAAACGAGAGGTCCGGTGTTTAAATCTTGGTGGGTATGAGAAAAAAATGCAAATTTTTAAAAGTAGAAAATAGCAAGAAATTGTAAATAAATATCATATTGATGACACACTTCATCATATTGATGACACCGCTTCATCATATTGATGACACGCTTCATTATATTGATGACACGTTACATTGGACGAAAATTAATGCAACAAGAAATTTGTTCTTTGAGTGTGTTATATTTATCTGTGCATTATTGATTGGCATCGAAATTTGTGTGTCATTCTTTAAAAGAACCACCGTGGAGTAGACACTGCTTCCAGGGTGGCTCACATAATAAAACTTAAACCCAGGATTAAGCAAAAATAAAATTTTTCCATTAAATAAAACTGTCACCCTAATGTTCATTGAACTCTTACTTAAAACAATAAAAAAATGCGAAATAAATTCACCACTTTAATAAAGTGAAATGCATGCCATAATCAAACATTGCTAACGAGCCACAGTTAACCGAAAAAACAAAATGAATAAAATGAAGAATTGTTTTTTTTTCTTCCCCATTTTCTGATATGACCCAATTACCACAAAACTTTAAAAATCGCTGACTATGTACATAGTAAGGTGTCGCTATCGTCATCATCATTCCCATCATCGTCGTATTGTGGTATAAATGCTCTTGTGCGTTTAAAAATTCAATGCACCTGAATGCACCTGCCAATGATTATCTAGGTAGGCAAAAATATTTTTTGCTCATCTGGCGGAAATAATAAAGGAGAAAAACAAGCGAAAGTGGTAAATTCGGCTATGCCGAATTTTCGATACCCTTCAAATTGTAAAAAAAAATCTAAAAAATTGACTGGTGGCGTTTTTGGGGTGGGAGGGAGTTGTAATCGGCGAGTGACTTAGGGGCATCAGTTTTATTATAAAAGGGTGCGTGCCGAAAAAAAATAATTTTCTTAATCCTCTTGGTCCAAGTGCTGGTCAATGTACTTCATATGGCATAAAAAGAATTCTTTAGTTGAACAAATATACAAAAAAACATATAAAAAATTGCGTTTTAAAGTTGTTTTTTTTTCCTTTAAACGTGCATTTAGGCAAAAAAGATGATTTATGATAAAATTTTTACTACAAAACGCGAAAAAATGTGTCTGGGACCTATTAAATTTTTAAATTTTGTTTGAAAATTTGGTTTTGTCCTATTGTCTCCGGTCACCTGATAGACATTTCATTGATATGTCCCGTTTCCACTTTTCACGGGATAGGTGATTTCGGATCGCAAGACACGCTTTTTCTGCAGGGTTATAAGTTTAAGTTGTTAAATCGGCTTAGAATCGAGCACCATGAAGATAATAAACTTTATGTTGTCCTTAAATGATATTTCGCTGTGTTACAAACGTTATGATAAACTCATATATACCCTTCATCACTTTTTGGATGTTATAAAAAAAAAAAATCATTGTGAGGTTATATCTGGAAAGTGGGTACTATGAAGTTTTCATACATTCGCACCATTTCGCAATTCACAGTATTGTAATTGATTGAAATTCAATACTTGAATTTAACAGTAGAAGTTCAGCAATAACGCATACATTCAATTGAAGACTACATCAATATTTTTGGTTTTTGTTTTTTTTTTTTTTGGGAGAGATAGTAAAAATGTAATAAAAGTACACGAAACAATATTTAATTAAGTCAACAAAATATTTGCGGGATTGTAATTAACAATTTGTGCACTCAAAAAAAAGTATAACACCATCCGACAAAAATGAAAAAAAAAGTCGTTAAACAAGAACTGAATAATGTACGATTGAAACTAGAGACTAAATGTTGTAAAACTGCATTTACAGTTTTTCATTTCGTGATCGTGTTTCCTTTTAAAAGGACGTCAAAGTTTTAGAGGACAAAATTTTATAAAATATGTTGTTTTTTATTTATACTTCTCAAACTTTTTTTACTCATAACTTCTTCAATAATGGTCCAAATTAATTTTTTTTTTTTAAAAATTTTTGTTTTTTACGTACTTTAAAAAAAAAATTTCAAAAAATTCTTAAAAGCGCTCTAGTATGCGATTTTTAAGTTTTAAAATTTAAATCTCATTTTTGGAAATGTTTGTACTCTTCGATTTTTTTGAAATTTTTTTGTGTAAAACATCTATCGATTCTACAAATTTTTTGCCTAGGTGGATCGTGGGATAACGATTATTACTATTATATATTTAAATTTTTTTGAAAAATTTTATTGTAATTTTCCAATCTTAAAATCATTTCTACTGCTCGAATGATGCGCCATAGAGGGGTCCTTTATAAGACCGACCCCTATGTATTTTTACGTCTTAACATTTCTTTGGAACAAATTAATACCCTATCTCCAATTTCTAAGGGGGCTCCCACACAAAACGACATTTTTTAAAATTTGCTCCAACCGCTCTAACTGCGCTAATACTGCCCTTAGAGCAACAAAATGTATGACCGACCCACAATATTTTTTTAGTCCAAACATTTTCTCTGAACACATATCTATATCTCCATCTGTTAAGGAGGTCCCAATACAATTTTTTTTATTTTTTGTAAATTTGTTTTATTTAATCAGCTTCTACCGGTCCAATGGTGCTTCCGAGAGGGGTCATTAGTGAGAACGACCCCCAATTATTTTTTACACTACAACATTTTTTTAAAACTTACCTACGCCCAATCTCCACTCCCTAAGTAGGCTTCCATTCAAAACTACATTTTTATAAAATTTGCACCAACTGTTATTTGTATGGGAGACTACTTAGGGAGTGGAGATTGGGCGTAGGTGTGGTTTAAAAAAAAGTTGTAGGGTAAAAATAAATGGGGGTCGGTCTCACTAATGACCCCTCTCGGACGTACCATTGGACCGGTAGAAGCTGATTTTATAAAACAAACTTACAAAAATTAAAATAAATTGTATGGGGACAGATGGGGAAGATAGAGTATAGGTGGGCCATTCCAGAAAATTTAGCTCAAATTTTAGTCATTTTTGGAAATGGTGTCTCAGATTAATTTGAACCTTGACACATAGATAGCCCTCATAAATATGATATATGTACCATATATCGTTTTTTTACATTTGGTGTATTTAACGAATTATGGCGGGTCAAAAATTGACTTTTTAAGCAAAAGTAAGAAAAATACATCAGGTTTAAAGAGCTGTAACTTCTTAACCAATGACCCGATTTTCACAAATTTAGGCTCATGTGAAAGCTGGAGTTCTTCTTTTTACTTTTTATTTTTAAAATATTGCAGTTTTTTTTACAGAAATGATGCAAAAATGCAAAAACATTTTTTCTTTTCGAATATTTAAAAAAACACATCTTCGATTTTTTTTTAAAAAATCCTGGTGCAAAATAACAATGTTTTGTATAACATATTCAAAATTCAGAGTGGGATCTCCATGGGATCAAAAAATATTCTGTTTTAAGTACGAGGTTCTCATATTTTTCCCTTAGAAAATTTAAATTTCTAATGTTTTCAAAATTTTAATAGTATAATTTTCTTTGAAAATTCAAATTTTAATATTGAAGAAACATAAAATTTTAATATTCTAAGGTAAAATTTAAGAACTTCGTACTAAAACCAGAATATTTTTTGATCCCATTGGGATCCCACTCTGAATTTTGGATATGTTGTACAAAACAGTATTGTTTATCACCAAACTTTTTTTTTTAAAAATCGAAGATGTGTTTTTTTAAATATTCGCAAAAAAAATGTTTTTTAATTTTTGCAACACTTCTGAAAAAAACCGTATGCTTTTGAAAATATTTCCTAAAAGAAGAAGAATTAAGCTTTCATATGAGCCATTACTTGTGATAATCGGATTACTAGTTAAAAAGTTAGAGCACGTTAAAAGTCATGTATTTTTCTGACTTTTGCTAAAAAAGTCGAACTTTGACCCGCGATAATTTGAAAACTACAGCAAATTTTGAAAATCCAAAAATGCAACATATCTCATATAAACGTGGATATTTATGAGCCAAATTCTCAGTGGCGTGCTAAGGCATGTTTCCGAACAGTGGGGCGAAAATTTTTGGAATTACCCAGGTGTGTTCAGAGAAAATGTTTGGACTATAAAAATATTGTGGGTCGGTCATACAATTTGTTGCTCTAAGTGCATTATTAGGGCAGCTAGAGCGGTTGGAGCAAATTTTAAAAAATGTCGTTATGTGTGGGAGCCCCCTTAGAAATTGGAGATAGGGTATTAGTTTGTTCCAAAGAAATGTTAAGACGTAAAAATTAATGGGGGTCGGTCTTATAAGTGACCCCTCTATTACGCACCATTGGAGTAGTAGAAATGCTTTTAAGATTCTAAAATTACAAAAAAAAACTTTTTCAAAAAATTTTAAAAAATAGTAATAATCGTTATCCGACGATCCTCCTGGGCAAACAATTTGTAGAATCGATAGAAGTTTTACACAAAAAAGTTTCAAAGAAATCGAAGAGTGCAAACATTTTCAAAAATGAGATTTAAATTTTAAAACTTAAAAATCGCATACTAGAACGCCTCCACTTATTGTTAGTGATAGAGGGTATATATAAGTTTGTCATTCCGTTTGTAACTCATCGAAATATCGGTCTGGGACCCCATAAAGTATATATATTCATGATGCCCCATCGATTTTAAGACATTCTAGCGATGTCCGTCTGTCCGTCTGTCTGTCTGTGGAAAATGCTATCACGGACAAAATATTGCACAGAGCTGACTGAAACTTAACATATTTATTGGAAGTTCTCCCGAGAAGTTTGGTATTGCATTTGAGCAATATCGGTTCAGCGGTTCAAAAGTTATGAATGAAAATGTAAGCACACCTCAAAAATTTCAGTACATTCAACATAACCTAAAAATACAAAATGCTTTAATTCGGCTTCTGGTTGACATATGTGAACATAATTGAAGATCAAATGGTATTTAAACAAGTACGAACATATTTTTTGACAAAGAAAAAAATCGCGGATTTTTTTTTTACCAAAATTTTTTTTCGCGGAAATTTTTTTTCAGATTTTTTTATTTTTTTCAAAGTAATTTCCTTTTAAATAAAGTTTTTTGCAATAATCTTTTTGAAATTGTGGAGGGTATCACTACATTCGGCAAGGCCGAATTTAACTTTTTTACTTGTTTCTTGTTTTTTTTTAAAGTACGTAAAAAACAAAAATTTTGAAAAAAAAATTTGAAATTTGGACCATTATTGAAGAAGTTATGAGTAAAAGAAGTTTGAGTAAAGGAACAAACTACCAATTTTTAAAAATTCGATATCTTTTGAACGGGTCATCAAAAAAATCTGAAAATTTACCACGAAGGAGTTTTCAAAGGGTACTAAAAACTGTAAACAAATTAAGAAAATCTAAAAAAAAAAAAATTCAAAGTGTCCGATTTGACATGGAATGCCCCAAATACATAACTCTGTGAAATATGAGATGACTAAATATAACGTTATTTTATTTTTTTATGGAAAAACTGCTCGAATAGTTACAGAAATCGGGTACTGGTCCAACATATGTATCGAGAATAAGTCCGTCTGTTTTCTAATAACACAGTGCAACAACAGAAATCGGAATAGGATAAAAGCAAATGAAAGTTGACATTTTTCATAACAAACCCCTCAAGGTTTTTTTTTAGTTTAGTGCTAGATTTTTTTTACACACATTTGAATATATAATTACTTGAAAACTGTATAAGAGGTGTATACCTAATTGTGTAATGCCTTTATATAATAATCATACGCAACGGTGCACGGTGATTTATTTTTAATGATAATAAACTGATGAAAAATTCATCAGGGGACCGCTGGACCCCACATGCCCAATATGGGCAGCACCAGGGGCCCCTAAAGTAAAAAAAAAAAAACTGTAAAAAAATAGCCTAACCGTTCCGTATGTTACAAATCACTTATTTGCCTTCAAATAGTAAATTGCTAAATTTAAAAACCCATAAACCAGCATTTAACAACAATGAATAATAAATTCTCTTATAAACAAGACATGGAAAAACGATTATCATGAAAATCTCTATCTTGCCAGTTTAGCCAATTCACATATGGAAAACACACACTACTAATAGATTTATTTTTTTTTAGTTTTTGTTTTTCTATTTTAGTTTTGCCTTATCTTTCCTTACAGTCATAGAAAGTAGTTTTTCCGTCAATTGCATTTATTTGCAATAGCATCCGGCAACAGAAAAATAAACGCATCCATTTAAACAAAACTGAGAATTCAAAAAAAAAAAAAAAAAAAAATAAAGTTCCTAAACGAAAACCCCAAACCATCAACATCATTCCCCTACCAGCCTTTGTAGACAAACGAACACTAAAACAAAAAAAAAAAAAAACTCATACAGAGAACGAACATAAATGAATAAGTTAAAGGCAGACTCCTCGTAAGAGGTTTTTATGTTTTTGTATATTTGGCTTTTGTTTAAATTGATTGCCAAAGCAAAAAGGATAGGGAAATAAAAACCAACTACTACCACAATCATAGACATCCACGAACTTTGTACATTTAGTACAAAGGAACAATTGAAAAAAAAAAACATCATAGCCAACTATGTAGAACATCTGGCAGAGATTTTAAAGAATTTATTCTTTAAAATGGAAAATATAACTTCCCACGCGATAAATGTTTAAATTAGCAATACGATTACATCACAATAATATTTTTATAATCAAAATAATAATCACCGCCTAAATTTTTTTCCAAACACACCTTAGCACTGGGTCCACTCCCTTCCATGTATATTAGGGTGGTTTTTTATTTTATTTTTTTTGGAATTTCGAGGAGCGCGCAGCGGATTTTTGTGCCATTTGATGTTAAAGTAATTGTGTAAAAATTTGAGCTAAATCGGATAAAATTAACCCGAGGCGCAAGAAGGTCAAAGTTTCGAGAAAAAGCCAAAATGGCCAAATTTTGAAAAAACTTAAAAAAATGTAAATTTTTTAGAAATAAAAAAAATAAAATATTTTTTATTTAACTTTCTTGCAATAATACTCAGAAAAAATTATCTTTACTTTTTATGACGGCAGTAACACTTTCAAACATGAAATACAAAAATTACCATGCATTTTGGGGGGTACCTGATATGAGTGTTTTCGATTTTTTGAAAATTTTGTTAAACAAAAAAGTTAAATCTTACTATTAAATAGCAACGGATTATTAAATACATGCTAAGGCTTAAATATTTAAAAAATTGGGGATATCCATCGACTCAATTTTTTTTTGGAGTCATTTGACTCCTTGAAATCCGCAAAACTCAAAGGACTCCAAAAAAAAAATTGAGTCGATGGATATCCCCAATTTTTTAAATATTTAAGCCTTAGGATGTATTTAATAATCCATTGCTATAAAATAGTAAGATTTAATTTTTTTGTTTAATAAAATTTTCAAAAAATCGAAAACACTCATATCAGGTACCCCCCAAAATGCATGGCAATTTTTGTATTTCATGTTTGAAAGTGTTACTGCCGTCATAAAAAGTAAAGATAATTTTTTCTGAGTATTATTGCAAGAAAGTTAAATAAAAAATATTTTGTTTTTTTTATTTCAACAAAATTTACATTTTTTAAGTTTTTTCAAAATTTTTTAAGTTTTTTCAAAATTTTATCCGATTTAGCTCAAATTTTTACACAATTATTTTAACATCAAATGTCACAAAAATCCGCTGCGCGCTCCTCGAAATTCCAAAAAAAAAAATAAAATAAAAAACCACCCTAATGTATATATTACATTTTTATAAAACTGCTCCTACCGCTCTAACTGCCCTAATGGTGCCCCCACACAGAGAAAACAGTTTGATTGTGCCGAATTTAGAGCCATGGTTTAATTAGAACAACCGAAATTTTTGGTTGCGATTACCGAAATTTATTTTAACAATAGAAGTTAAATTTTCAAACTCAATTTTGGTTATCGCAACCGAAAATTTCAGTTATTGTTATTAAACTATGCAGTTGGCTTTAAATTCGGCTGGCACAACTAAACTGTTCTCTCTGTGTAGAGGAGTCAAATGTATGACCGACCCACAATATTTTTTCCACCCCAACATTTTTACAGAACATACAGGATGTATTGCCTTTGGGTAACAGGTTATCCTGAAAGGTAAATCGCCGGCAATACGAATTCGATTATTGCCGCAACGAAATTTATTGTCACTGCAATATAACCGGCGAATCGATGTCGTATCGATTCGATCTTTAATACTTAAGGTTGTCCTCCAACTACAGTATGGGGGTATTAACACTTTGTCGTTCCATGTGTAACGCATCGAAATATCGGTCGCAGACCCCATAAAGTATATATGGGGCATTCCATGTCAAATCGGACACTTTGAATTTTTATACCCTCCAACCACAGTATGGGGGTATACTCATTCTGTCTTTCCGTTTGTAACGCATCGAAATATCGATCGGGGACCCCATAAAGTATATATATTATTTATCTATGATCGATTCTAAGACTTTTCTAGAATGTCCGTATGTCCGTCCGTCCGTCTGTATACGACACGATGCAGTCCAAAATAAAAGAGATAGACTCGTTAAATTTAGCAGGAATATGTCTTTTGGTCCAAGGCAGTTTAAGTTCGTAAATGGCCAAAATCGGACCAGGGGGAAAAAGTTCCCCTCTGAAGAACTTAACTAACCTCTGAAAAACGCCGTATTTTCTCAGGTTTTTTTGTATTTTTGTTAAGCAAATGAAACAATTTGATGCCAGAAAAAGTTCAAGGTATATATAAATTTTTTTTTTCCCCGCCCGCCTTTTGTGGGCGTGGATTTTAAAAATGTTTTTAAATAATGATAAAATTGTATTACTTAAGCTCAAAAAGCATAATAAATCAATTTTTAAACATTTATTGCAATGGTTTATGTGTCCCCCAATGACCCCTTCTGACCCCCCCCCCCCCACCCCCAAAAAAAACGGCCCTGCAATTTTTTAAAAAAAATTTTTTTTATCTGTTGGAGGGTATTATAGATTCGGCACAGCCGAATTTAAAACTCTCACTTGTTTTTTTTTTAGATTTTACAATTTGTTTACAGTTTTTAGTACCCTTCGAAAACTCCTTCGTGGTAAATTTTCAGATTTTTTTGATGACCAGTTCAAAAGATATCGAATTTTTAAAAATTGGTAGTTTGTTCCTTTACTCAAACTTCTTTTACTCATAACTTCTTCAATAATGGCCCAAATTTCAAATATTTTTTTCAAAAAAAAAAAATTGTTTTTACGTACTTTAAAAAAAATCCCAAAAAATTCTTCACACAAAAAATTTTTTTTCCATGAACGATTTTCATAGTATTTACAATTTATTAACTTTTTCATAATATCCCAGCAAAAACATGGTAATGAGTTGTGAAAAGTAATCATTACCAAGTATATTATTTATAATGAGTACCCACTACCATTAACATTATTTTAAGCCCAAAAGTAACTACTTTTCAGTAATATGTTATAAAAGCACTTCTAAGTCATAGTATCTCCTTGCACTTGCAGTTTTTAACCTTTACAATTCAATTAAGTTAAAAAGTACTTAAAATCTTAATAAAAATTACACAATTTTTAAGTTTTAGTAAAAACAAGTTAAATTTAAAATGTTTTAATTAACTAATTATTTTACTTCTTATTGGTAATGGGTTTTTACTCCTTATTAGTAATCCGAGTCAGTAACTACTTATTTATCTCCATACTCTTCACTAATTATTTTTGTCTCACGCCCTTGTTAAAATAATTAGTGTTTCATTCAATAAGTAACTACTTATTAACATCTGTTTCGGATTACAAAACCCATTACTAGTAATGCCAATTTTTGCTGGGATTTATAAACTTTTTCATAGTATTTATAAATAAATCATAATATGTGAAATTTAAGAATTTTTAACGTTTTTCATAAATACTATGAAAAAGTTTATAAATATTATGAAATATTTAATAAATTGTATAAATTTGTTCATAAATACTATGAAAATCGTTCATGGAAAAAAAAATTTTTGTGTGTTAAAAGCGCTCTAGTACTCGATTTTTAAGTTTTAAAATTTAAATCTCATTTTTGAAAATGTTTGTACTCTTCGATTTTTTTGAAATTTTTTTGTGTAAAACTTCTATCGATTCTACAAATTTTTTGCCCAGTAGGATCGTGGGATAGCGATAATTACTATTTTTTTAAATTTAAAAAAAAAATTTATTGTAATTTTCCAATCTTTAAATCATTTTTACTGCTCCAATGGTGCGTCATAGAGGGGTCATTTATAAGACCCCCATTAATTTTTACGTCTTAACATTTCTTTGGAACAAACTAATACCCTATCTCCAATTTCTAAGGGGCTCCTACACAAAACGACATTTTTTTAAATTTGCTGCCCTAATAGTGCCCTTAGAGCAACAAAATGTATGACCGACTCACAATATTTTTTTAGT
This sequence comes from Pegoplata infirma, assembly GCA_963921195.1. Classification (NCBI taxonomy): domain Eukaryota; kingdom Metazoa; phylum Arthropoda; class Insecta; order Diptera; family Anthomyiidae; genus Pegoplata; species Pegoplata infirma. The sequence goes on along the minus strand of OY992540.1, from coordinate 41,926,589 downwards.
CCAAACGTTTTCTCTGAACACACCTACCCTCCATTTTTAACTGTTAAGACGGTCCCCATACAATTTTTTTATTTTGTAAATTTATTTTATTAAATCAGCTTCTACCGGTCCAATGGTGCGTCCGAGAGGGGTCATTAGTGAGACCGACCTCCATTTATTTTTACCCTTCAACATTTTTTTAAAACATACCTACGCCCTATCTCCTTAAGTAGGCTCCCATACAAAAAACAGTTGGAGCAAATTTTATAAAAATGTAATTTTGAATGGAAGCCTACTTATGGAGTGGAGGTAGGGCGTAGGTATGCTTTAAAAAAATGTTGTAGGGTAAAAATAAATGGGGGTCGGTCTCACTAATGACCCCTCTCGGACGCACCATTGGACCGGTAAAAGCTGATTAAATAAAACAAATTTACAAAAAATAAAAAAAATTGTATAGGGACCGCCTTAACAATTAGAGATACAGGGTAGGTGTGTTTAGAGAAAATGTTTGGACTAAAAAAATATTGTGGGTCGGTCATACAGTTTGTTTCTCTAAGGGCACTATTAGGGCAGTTAGAGCGGTTGGAGCAAATTTTAAAAAATGTCGTTTTGTGTGGGAGCCCCCTTAGAAATTGGAGATAGGGTATTAGTTTGTTCCAAAGAAATATTAAGACGTAAAAATTAATGGGGGACGGTCTTATAAATGACCCTACTGTGACGCGCCATTGGAGCAGTAAAAATGATTTTAAGATTGGAAAATTACAATAAAATTTTTTAAAAAAATTTTAAAAAATAGTAATATTCGTTATCCCACGATCTTCCTAGGCAAAAAATTTGTAGAATCGATTGAAGTTTTACACAAAAAAAAAAATCGAAGAGTACAAACATTTTCAAAAATGAGATTTAAATTTAAAAACTTAAAAATCGCATACTAGAGCGCTTTTAAGAATTTTTTGAGATTTTTTTTTTTTTAAAGAACGTAAAAAAAGAAAAATTAAAAAAAATAAAATGAAATTTGGACCATTATTGAAGAAGTTATGAGTAAAAGATGTTTGACTAAAGGAACAAACTACCAATTTTTAAAAATTCGATATCTTTTGAACGGGTCATCAAAAAAAGCTGAAAATTCACCACGAAGGAGTTTTCGAAGGGTACTAAAAACTGTAAACAAATTGAGAAAATCTAAAAAAAAAATTTTTTTAAAGTGTCCGATTTGATATGTAATGCCACATATATTATTGACCCATGATCAATTCGAAGACGCCCATCTGTCCATCCGTCCGTCAGTCTGTGGAAAGTACGTTGCAGTCCAAACTAAAAAAAATTAGACTGGCACGAATATGTCTTATCGAAAAATCGGATCAAGGAAAAAGTGTTGCCCCGTGAAGAACTTAACCAACCTCCACAAAAATTTTTACATTTTTTTTTTTCATTTTTGTTAAATAAATGAAACATTTTTATGTCACAAGCCGTTAAAAGTGCTGCTGTTGGGCCCAGGGGACTAAAAAATATTTTTTTTTTAGCCCGCCCCTTTTTGTAGGCGTGGATAGAAAAAAAAATTGTTTCACTAATGATAAAATTGAATTACTTAAGTACAAAACTCATAATTAGGGATGAGATTTCCATGCAAATGCATGTTTTTTGTCGATAGTCTAAAAACGATATCAACCAATTATTTTTCCGAATCAAGAAATTTGCTTTAAAATGGCATCGATTTGTTTTTGCATATTTTGGTGAAAATGCATAGTTTTTCATATTTTGATTTTAAATGCATATTTTGTGCATATTTTAAACTTTTAAGTGCATATTTTGGCATAAATTAGCAAAAACACAAATTGAAATTTGTTTTTTCCAAAAACTATTTAAAATTTTAAAAATTTATTTTGAAAAAAAAAAAAAATCATTTTAATATTTTCTTAATTTCTAAAAAAATCTTGCTCATGTAAAGTTTAAAATGTTACTATTTAAACCCGAAGTTATTTTTTGAGTTTTAAGAAGTTTTTCCGATGATAACAAGATTTTTATTGTGCACATTTTATTTTTTATTGCATATTTTAAGGGTTTTTAGTTCATATTTTGAATTTTTTAGCGCATATTTTAGATTTTTTAGTGCATGAAAATCTCATCCCTACTCATAATAAATATATTTTCCTATATTTATTGCGAGAGGAGTGTGCCCCCAAACGTCCCCAGCCGACCCCCTTAATTTTTTTTATTTTTACATTTTAGAGGTTATGAATTCAACACTCTCATTTGTAGTATTTTCTGAAAAAAAACCTTGGGGATCAAAAATATTCGGGTCGGTCACAAATTTCACTCCTCTAGGGGCACTTATGGGACAGTTAGAGCGGTGGGAGCAAATTTTATCAAATAGTCATTTTGTATGGGAGCCCTCTTAGGGAGTGGAGATTTGGTGTATTTACGTTCATAAAAAATTTTGAGGGGTAAAAATAAATACGGGTCGGTCTTGCTTTTAACCACTGCAGGAGGCACCATGTAGGAGCTGATTTCATAAAACAAACTAATAAAACAAAAATTTTGCATTGGTACCGTCTTAAGGGTTAAAAATGGATGGTAGGTATGTTCTGAGAAGATGTTGAGAGGGAAAAAATATTGAGGGTCGATCATACATTTACCCAGTTGGAAAATGTGTCACTGAGGAAATTTCCACAGTGATTCCTTGAGGAAATGTCTTCAGGTCCTGACAAATCATAGGCAATCCTTGATGACATGTCCTAACATTGTCAGCACTGAATGTTTGCTTTAATAGTGTGGACAATTCCTCTAAGACGTCTTAAAGGAAATGTCTTCAGAAAATCAGTATATTAAATTAGAATTTAAAATCTGGGCAACTCTTCAATTTCCAAGAAAAAGATGGCAATATTATCAATTTATTTAAAATAAAATCAAAATCTAACAAGTAGAATAAAAGTATTAAGTAGACAAACAATTTTCAAAATAAAGTTTGGAACAAGTACTTAGTAAGGTGTGGGACTAATAAACTGGAGGTTCCAGGTTCAAATCCAGTTGGGACTAAAAAAAGCGAAAAGTTTTTTCTAAATATGAGAAAGATAATTTATAAAGGAAAATGGATAAAAGTAAAAACTAAAGGAAATACGAAAATTTTTTGTATTTTCGCATGACCTATGTCAGACATTTCCCCAAAGAAGTCTTAGGTGACATGTCCCCAGAAGGTCAGCCCTGACCACTGCTGACTTTGAGTGAGGACATTTTGAAAATTTGTATGAAACTGTCCTCAACCCAGTACATAGAGATGTCTTGTGGATGTCAGGTGTGACTCTGACATGTCATCGCTCCGTCACTGAGGATGGCTCGAGGACGTTGCCAACTGGGTAACTCCTCTAGGGGCACCATCAGGGCAGTTAGAGCGGTATGAGCAGTTTTATAAAAATGTAATCTTTGTATGACAGCCCCGTTACGGAGTGGACTTAGTGCTCAGGTGTGTTTGGAAAGAATGTTACACACAAAAATTTTTTTTCCATGAACGATTTTCATAGTATTTATGAACAAATTCATACAATTTATTAACTTTTTCATAATATTTATAAAATTTTTCATAGTATTTATGAATAAATCATAATATGTGAAATTTAAGAATTTTTAAAATTTTTCATAAATACTATGAAAAAGTTTATAAATATTATGAAAAAGTTAATAAATTGTATGAATTTGTTCATAAATACTATGAAAATCGTTCATGGAAATTTTTTTTTTTGTGTGTATAGGGTGCGAAAAAAATTTGAGATAGTGGGTTAATATGTTCTGAGAAATGAACTGCCATACCTAAGGCATTTAATAATATTATTTGGCTCAGAAGTAGATTAAAAAAAATGTTCGGACTTATTTCACTTGAAAATATATGAAAATAAAAGCTGAGTAGGAAAAAAATCTCACAGAGTCTAAAACTTATTAAGAATTCATTCATCGAAGAATAAATTCTTTAAACCACTGCCATATGTATCACAGCAGTACACTACTCTCATGGCTAACAATAACAACAACCAACCAACTTTTACGATGACATTTTAATAGGAAGTAAAAATTATAGATCACAATAGTTAACTGAACGTGTGTACGAATGAAATTGGAAGATATTCAAACAAAGAATTTCAAAAAAATAAAAAAATATAAAAAAAATGTAAATTTTTGTGTCAGCCTTATCGGAGGCAGTTGTTTTTAATGCTGCTGCTGTTGCACAATAAGAGAGAGAAACCAACCAAATAAAAATGGTCAATGGGCCACATAAAAGCTTGTTAAGAAATATGAGCCCACAATTTTAAACTTAACCCGCATATGTGGCACTCGTAACATGTCTGAAAGGCAAAAAAATTTATCACTGCATGAAAAATTCATAAAATTCTACAAAATAAATGCACAGTTTATTTATCAAGGCTCCAAACTGAATATTCATAAGATACATACGTACGTGAATGCCATTATCAAATTTTTGATTGGTTACCAATAAAAACTGAGTGGTACTTTAAGGTGGTTTCAATTAAATTTTTTTAACAGTTAGGAAAACAATTTTAGTTCATGTACACTCCAAAAAAAAACCTTGTAAAATAATAAGAAAATGACAAGAATGCCTTCACTCAAAATAACAATTACAGAAAAACTCTGCTAATTTATAACACCGCCTTTATTGTGGGCGTGTCAGCAAAAATTGCAAAAAATCATATTTTTGGAAATTTTGAGAAAGGAAATTGGGGGATTTAGTGCATCAAATCTTAATTTTTTTTTGGCTATCACATTTCTATTAATAAGAACTTTTTAAATACAAAATTTCATAACGTTGTGCCCAAAAACAAAAATTTTGTTGCATAATAAAAATTTTAACTCTTAAAATTTCGCTCGATTTTTTTTTTTAAATGGAACTTTTGTATGGAAGCTATCATAGGGATTCGAGATAAGGGGTAGGGTTGTTCTAGAAAAATGTTGGGGCAAAAATTAATAGAGGTCAGTCTTACATTTTACCGCCCTAGAAGATACCATTGAAGCGGTAGCAGCTGTTAAAATAAAACAAGTGTATAAAAAAAAAAAATAAAAAAATAATTTTAAATTTCTCCCACTGTGCAGTGTTATTATTATATTTTTTTTTTTAATATCCGATTTGTATTAAAAATTTAAAATTAATTTATCCCACCTCTTTGTTTTGGTTTTTCTTTACCTTTAAGTCCTTATAATTTCATCATCAAAAGGCCCCTTGAAAAAAAAATAAAAAAAAATTTTGAAAGCTTTTCAGAAAATGCAAAAAAACCTTTTAAAATAGTTATACACAACTACAAACACACACACACATATACAGCAATAACTTTCATTTCCATATAATCTCATTTTACTACTTACTCGGAATTCTACTCAACATTCATATAAACTCCTTCTGAATACAATTGCACAGACAACAAGAAGAAAAAAAAAAAAATGAACACACACACATACACACTCCCTAGCACACAGAAGAAGCACTTCAATGTACCACAAAGCACATGCCAGCCATTCATAAAACAATATTTTACTTTGTAATGGCAGGCTCAAACGAAGTCATATTATCTGCACAGTGTGTCCCAGAAAACATAACAATCCCATAGAAACAGTACAGTACTAGACAACAGAAGAAAAACTACAACAACAAAAAAAAAGTAACGCTTACAATACATAAAGATATAAAAAACTCATATGAATTGGATAAGAGAAGTAACGTGATTCTTGTGTGGGAGAGAAAATTATTCTATAAAACAATTATCAGATTATTTTTCGTAAAGAAAAATTATTTTTCTATAAGAAAAATGTCTCAGAATCTAAAAGTTTTTCTATACGAAAAATGTCTCACAATCTGAAAATTTTTCTGTATAAAAAATGTCTCAGAATCTGAGAATTTTTCTTTATGAAAAATGTCTCAGAATCTAAGAATTTTTCTTTACGAAAAATGTCACAGAATCTGAGAATTTTTCTATATGAAAAATGTCTCAGCATTTGAGAATTTTTCTATTCGAAAAATGTCTCAGAATCTTTGAATTTTTCTATACGAAAAATGTCTCAGAATCTGATAATTTTTCTATACGAAAACTGTCTCAGAATCTGAGAATTTTTCTATAGGAAAAATTTCTCAGAATCGGAGAATTTTTCTATACGAAAAATGTCCCAGAATCTGGAATTTTTCTATACGAAAAATATCCCAGAATCTGAGAATTTTTCTATACGAAAAATGCTTCAAAATCTGAGAAGTTTTCTATACGAAAATGTCTCAGAATCTGAGAATTTATCGACACGAAAAATTTTTCAGAATCTGAGAATTTTTCTATACTAAAAATGTCTCAGAATTTGAGAATTTTTCTATACAAAAAATGTCTCAGAATCTGAGAATTTTTCTATATTATATTTCTATATTTTTTCATATAGAAAAATGTCTCAGAATCTGAGAATTTTTCTATACGAAAAATGTCCCAGAATCTTCGAATTTTTCTATACGAAAAATTTCTTAGAATCTGAGAATTTTTTTATACAAAAAATGGCTCAGAATCTGAGAATTTTTTATACGAAAATTGTCTCAGAATCTGAGAATTTTACTATAAGATAAATGTCTCAGAATCTGAGAATTTTTTTTTACGAAAAATGTCTCAGAATCTGAGAATTTTTCTATACGAAAAATGTCTCAGAATCTGTAAATTTTTCAATACCCGAGTAAAAATTTTTATATGATGCAATATATAATGATATGTAACACAATATATATTTATACGCAATTTGATCCGAATAATGGTGGATCTTTTTGCATTAAAAAAGATCAAATTGTATAAAATATGATTTGATTTCATCCGAGATTTGACCAGACATTCCCATATATTGGTGGATCTAATTAGATCTAATTGCATAAAAACTTATAAAATCCTGGTGTTTTTGGGTTTGGGTTGAGATACACCACAGGTCAACGATACATTCACCAAACATATAATTTTCTAAAACAAAAAAATGTTTGGGTACGCTTCGAACCAGATAGGTGATATACATAACCCTAACAAAGAAATGTTTAGGAACATTTTAAAAAGTTTCTTATACTTTGTCTAAAAAACTTAGAAAATTTTTGGTTAGTTGGAAACATATATAGTTTTATATGGAACAGAATAACCTATATATAATTTTATGTTAAATTATACAGAAAATCAAATTTTGTATTGACCCTCATATAATTTTATATAATTACATAAACCGTACACCTTTTAATCCGAATCATGATTAAATTATATATAACTACATATGACTGCATTTAAAAAAATTAGAAAATATCTCACGCGATGTATAATCATATATGATTTATTATGTTTGCATCAAGTTATATATTGTCATATATGATTATTTTTACTCGGGTACGAAAACTGTATCAGAATCTGTGAATTTTTCCATACGAAACCTGTCTCAGAATCTGAGAATTTTTCAATACGAAAAATGTCTCAGAATTTGAGAATTTTTCTGCACGAAAAATGATTTAGAAATTAGGAATTTTTCTATACAAAAAATGTGAATGTCTCAGAATCTGAAAATTTTTGCGTGCGGTTTAATGTTTCAGAATCAGACAATTTGTTCTACACAAATAATGCAACTTAATCTTTGAATTTTTTTATACGAAAACTGCCCCATAATCTTTGTATTTTTTCTCTACGAAAAATGTCTCAGAATCTAGGAATTTTTCTATACAAAAAATGTCTCAGAGTCTGCCTTAGATTCTGAGAAATTTTTCTTATACAAATATTCTCAGATATCGTATAAAAAAATTTTCAGATTCTTAGTCTTTTTTCGTAGAGAAAAACTTTCAGATTCTGAAACATTTTTCGTATAGAAAAATTCTCTGATTTTAAAACATTTTTCATATCGAAAATTCTCAGATTGTGAGACATTTTTTTTATAGAAAAATTCTCAGATAGTAAAAAATTTTTCGTATACAAAAATTCTCAGATTCTGAGACATTTTTTATATTTTTTATATAGAACAATTTTTAGATTCTGATTCATTTTTTATATAGAAAAATTCTAAGATTTTGAGAAATTTTTCGTATATAAAAATTCTCAGATTCTTTGACATTGTTCGGTATAGATTTTTTAACTCATTTTCTGAAAAATGTCTCAGATTCGAGACATTTTTCGTATTGAAAAATTCTTATATGCTGAGACATTTTTCGTATTGAAAAATTCTTATATGCTGAGACATTTTTCGTACAGAAAAAATCTTATATTCGTGACATTTTTCCAATAGAAAAATTTTTAGATTCTGAGTTATTTTTTTATAGAAAAATTTTCAGATTCTGAGACATTTTCGTATAGAAAAATTCTCAGATTTTGAGACATTTTTCGTATAAAAAATTTTCAGATTTTGAGACATTTTTTATAAAGACAATTTCTTAGATTTTGAGGCATTTTTGGTATATTAAGAAAAGTTTTCCGATTTGGAGAAATTTTTCGTTTAGAAATATTTGTAGATTTTGAGACATTTTTCAGATTCTGAGCCATTTTTCGTATAGACTAATTTTCACATTCTGAGACATTTTTGTGAAGAAAAATTATCAGATTTTGAGACATTTTTCGTATAGAAAAATTCTCAGATTTTGAGACATTTTTTGTGTAGAAAAATTCTCAGATTCGGAGACATTTTTCCTATAAACAAATTTTTAGATTCTGAGACATTTTTTTGTGTAAAAAAAATTTAAGATTCTGAGACATTTATCGTATAGAAGAATTTTCAGATTCTGAAAAACTTTTCTTTTAGAAAAATTTTTAGATTCTGAGACATTTTTCGTATAGAAAAATTCTCATATTTTGAGACATTATTCATACACAGAAAAAATTAGAAACGAATTTCAATTAACAAAACTGCAGATTCAATCAATTGTTTGATTGAAATTCCTCCAATTAAAAAAATTGTTATACCAATAATCAAATTGTAGGTGATTGCTTGAAAATTTTTTCAATCAAACATTTTTTCGATTTTAATCAAAAGATTGATCAATTTTTTATTTATAGTCAATCAAAACAATGATTGATTTAATAAATGTCAAAATGATAAAAAAAATGCATATTTTTTGCTTTCCAATATGATGCCAACAATAAAAAAAAATGTAAAACCCGATTATTTTGTATATTTTTGAATTAATCTATTCAAATAAATAAAAGCGAAAAAAATCTGGTATATTGAAAATTTGTAATTCGATAGTTAAAGAAAATAACAAAAATTGTAATCAAAACATTGATTGACTCATATAAATATTGTTGATCAATAGATTTAATTGAAAATTGTTGGCCAATAATTTTTTGTGTGTATAGAAAAATTTTCAGATTCTGAGAGATTTTTCATATAGAAAAGTTCTCAGATTCTCAGACATTTTTCGTATAGAAAAATTCTAAGATTCTGAGACATTTTTTGAATAGAAAAGTTCTCAGATTCTAAAACATTTTATAGAAAAATGTTCAGATTCTTAGACAGTATTCGTAAAAAAAATGTATTTGAATAATATCGTTCCTGCTGTTCAAAAGTTATAAACGAAAATGTTGGGACACATCGACGATTTTGACGCATTCCACATAACCAGAAACTGGAACTTCATTCAAATGCATGTTTTTTCTCGTTAGTCTGAGAACATTGCACAGAAAAAAATATGGGGAAAAACAATTTGAGTAATCACTTGTTTAAATTTAAAAAAAGTTTTGAGTAATTTTTTAATTGACGCAATTAAAAATTTACTCAAAAATTTAAAAACTAATTGAGTAAATAATTTAATAAGAATTTAATAGCTTTTTTAATTTTTTTTTGGAATTTTCTTAGTTTTTTTAATTCTCGTTTAGTTTATAGTTTTTTGTATATATACATGAAAGTTTGTAATCATATTTATAAAATTTTTTTATGTCTTTAAGACAAAAATATATTTGGTAAAGTTTGAAAAAACATGTTTTTTTTTTTTGTAAAAAAATATGAAATTTTTTTAAACTTTGTTTTTTTTAGAGTAGAAACAGAATAAGCCCGGCACGACTTTTTCCATACGGTTTGGCAGATTAAACCGGTGGCCGGCGCCGATGTGAAATAAAACTTTTTCTGTTTTTAAAAGGTGGTGCTTCTTGTTCTATTCCTGCACTTAATAGTGTCAATTAAAAATTTACTCAAATTTTTTTGGCAAACATTTAATAAATTTTTATTAAAAATTTACTCAATACTATTAAATCGTTTACTGGTGGAAAATTGAGTAATTTTTTACTCAATAGTATTAAAAATTTACTCAAATTTTTTTTTTATTTCTTTCTGTGTGTTAATGCACAGAAAAAATAAAAAAAAATTTTGAGTAAATTTTTAATACTATTGAGTAAAAAATTACTCAATTTTCCACCAGTAAACGATTTAATAGTATTGAGTAAACTTTTAATAAAAAATTATTAAATGCTTAATAAAAAATTTGAGTAAATTATTAATTCACACAATTAAATCTTTACTTAAAATTTTTTAATATTTTTAAGTAACTTTTTAATTGTGTCAAGTAAAAATTTACTCAAAATGTATTAAATTATATTTTTAAAAAGTTTAAAGAGTTTCTAATTTTTTTTTCCAAAAAAATTGCTTTTTCAAACTTTACCAAATATACTTATGTCTTTAAGACAAAGTAAAATTTTATAAAGATGATTTCAAACTTTCATATACATATACAAAAAACAATAAACTAAATGAGAATTCAAAACACCAAGAAAAAAAAAAATAAATAAAAAAAAATATTAAATTTGTATTAAATTATTTACTCAAATTTTATTTTCAATTTTTGAGTAAATTTTTAATTGCGTCAATTAAAAAATTACTCAAATTTTTTTTAAAAAATTAAACAAGTGATTACTCAAATTTGTTTCCTCCATATTTTTTTCTGTGTGAGATATCTTTTCGAATCAACAAATTTGCATTAAAATGACATTGATTTGTAAGTGCATATTTTTGCATATTTTAGTAAAAAAGCATATATTTGCATATTTTTGAAATAATGGTATTTTTATACCCTCCAACCACAGTATGGGGGTATACTCACTTTGTCATTCCGTTTGTAACGCATAAAAATATCGGTCGGGGACCCCATAAAGTATATATATTATTGATCTATGATCGATTCTAAGTCGTTCTATGAGTGTCCGTCCGTCCGTCCGTCCGTCCGTCCGTCCGTCCGTCTGTATAAAACACGATTCAGTCCAAAATAAATGAGCTAGACCCCTGAAAATTTGTCAGAATATGTATAATGTTCATAGGCCGGTTAAGTTCGGAAATGGGCAAAATCGGGCCAGGGGGAAAAAAGTTCCCCCTTAACAAACTATCTTTTTTTGCCATTATTGTTAAACAAATGAAATCTTTTTATGTCAGAAGGGGTTTAAACTCCTGAACTTAGACCCAGGGGGCTGGAAAATTTAGTTTTTTTCTACCCGCCCCCTTTTGTGGGCGTGGATTTAAAAAAAAACATTAAAATAATGAGAAAATGGTACTACTAAATTGCAAAAAGCATAATAAATAAATTAGTTAACATTTATCGCGATGGGGAAAGTATCCCTCACCACCCCCACCGAGCCCCCCTCAAAAAAAACGACCCTGGATTTTTATATGTTTTAACATGTTGGAGGGTATCATAGATTCGGCATAGCCGAATTTAACACTCTCACTTGTTTAGTATTATTTTGTAATATTTAAGAAAAAATTCAAGTTTTTACACATTTTTTGTTACATTTTTTTCGCAATAGTTTTTACATAGTATTTTTTCGAATTTTATTTTTTTTGCCATTTTGACGCTTTTTTGGTATTTTATGCAGATTTTTTTTTTAATCGTACTAGACGTACTTTTTTTGTGTCCTGTTGACGTTTTTTTTTTTTAGAGTTGGCAAATGAGAACTTGGTGTTTCAGTTGTCACTTTTTTCATATTAACACAAATTCCAAGAAAACACACTTCAAAAGGGTTAGCCTCGCTAAAATATGTTTCAATCACATTCGTAGCTGTAGAACGATAATTTTCAATTTTTTCAAATTGTTTTAGATCGAATAGACTCATCTTTACTTTTGATAATTTAAAGAAGTATTTACTTGTCAATATAAATAATATTTTTTGTAAGTTTTACTAAAGTAAATATTTTTTTTTTAATCTGTAAGACTGAATTTTGCTGTTATGTTTTTATTTAAATAAAACTAAAAAAAATTTAAATGCATATTTTCAAAACTTTTGTTGCATATTTTACGATTTTTTATGCATATTTTAAGCGCTTAAAACAACGTTTTTAGATGCATGAAGTTCCAGTCTCTGCACATAACCTAAAAGTACAAAATGCTTTATTTTAGCTGCTGATAAATTTGATATAGAATTAGATTTCAACAAGAACTAAAGTCTTTACAAAAACCCAAATTTTTCGTCTAAATATGTTCACTCAAAATAAATTCTCTGTCCAATTAGCAGAAAAATCTGCTGAAAATACACCAATTTTGGGTATTATGAGAAATCTGATGATTTTAGCATACGCTATTTGCAAAAAATCTGTCTAGGTGAATTCAGCAATGAAATCTTTTGAGACAGCAGAAAAATCTGCTGATTTTTGCAGAGCAACCTGCTAGTTTCAGCAAAAAAATCTGATAAAATTACACCAAGTTTGAGCCATATGATAAATCTACTGATTTAAGCAGACCCAGTTTGCTGAAAATCTGTATTGTGCAATGAAAAAAATTTTCAAGTTATTTTTTTTCAAAGTGATATTTTTTTTAAGCTAGGTTGTTTTTTAAGAATAAAAGTTTGGGATTTTAAATTTCACAAAAAATCTAAAAAGAAATATACATCTTAAAAAACTTAGAAAATTAAACAAAAAAATGACAATAGACTATTCCTGTAAGATATATTTTGAAATCCAGCAAAAAGAATCAGTAAAATTGCAGAAAAAATTCTGTTTTTTCTAAAAATGAATGACAGAGAATTTACAAAAAATATTCATTTCAGCAGAAAAATCTGCTAAAAGTTTGCTAATTCAAATTGAAAGTTATTTTACAGTTTTTTTTTTGAGCGTTGCACATTGATCGTAATTGGGAGGGTCTGACGTTACAAAATATTTAAATAGTCCTCCATAAACACGAAATAACTTTTTTAACATATCCAACATATAAACATTAACATTCACAAATTTATCATTTGCATGCTATACAAAAAGTTTTATTATTTTGCAAAAATAAAGCCCCGTAAATCTTAGAAAAATAATAAAAAAAATATATAAAAAACTAAAATAAAAAACAGAAGTAATTTTTTTTTACATAAATAAACCTTTTATGGTGTCACAAATACATACGGACGACTCGTATGACATACATACACATATGCAACTTGGCTTAAAAAGAAGGAATCCCAAATCTTATCCAATAGTTTAGAGATGACTGGAGGAAAAACAATAAAATTTAATGATTTATCATAAAGAGAAGATTAACGTCTTCATTTTTAAATATGTACTTTAGATTTTTTTTTGTGGTCATCCTTGCTTGATATTGCACAGTGATACAAAATCGATTTTTTCGAATCGGAATGGGATGGAACCAAAAGCAAATGAAAGTTGACATTTTACCTAACAAACCCCTCAAGGTTTTTTTTTTAAGTTCAGTGCTAGATTTTATTTTACACACATTTGAAGTTGGTGATTTTAAAGCATATAAATTTTTTGTATATTAAATATGTTCTACTTTAGGAGCCCCTGGTGATGTTCTTATTGGACATGTAGGGGCCAGCGTCCAAACTTAAGCCATAAAAATTGAATGGCCGAATTATAAAAAATAGACCACCGTTGCGTATGATTGTTATTTTAAGGCAATCCCAGCAAAAACATGCATTACCAAGTAATGAAATGTGTAATGGGATATTCAAAAGTTATAACTACTTCTGATTCGAATTACCTTTCCCATTACATTTACAAGCAAATGTGCCAAATGTAATGATTATCAAACTAGTATTAATAACTAATTACATATGAACATTTCCATTTAACTTTTAATTTTAAGGTTTAAAAAATATTAAAATTTTTTTTGAAGGCACATCAAAATCGTTTAGTACGCGTTTAAACATGCATTTAGTTAGTTAAAATCCGTTCGCGTGAAGAACTTTCAAGTGACGGCGCGAAAGTTATGGTGGTTTAAAGATTTTATTTGAAAACCAAAAGTCTGAAAATTACAATTATTATTAGAATTTAAAAAAATTAACGTGAATTAATGTTTCATACTATCCCCAACACAAATTGGTTACATTATATCCTTTAACGTGGATTTATAAAGATATTTTCCCGTTAAAAGTTAGTTCTTAAAAGTTGTTATTTTGAAGCTTGTTATGCAATTTACGCGAAATCTAAAGATGATGGACCAAATTAAAGGCCATATTCGTGTTTAGCACCCTCAAATTAGTTAAGAAACTTGTGCATTATGCTAAATTGTGAATTTTTAAAAGTGATGCAGTTTCTGAATAATGAAATTTTGAGAGATGCATTAAACTCACAATCTTCAAAATTTTTGTATGCCGTTCAGTTTTGGGATAAAGCTTCATAAGTACTAGCAATTGCCATTTACAGAAATTAATTTCTATTAGCGGTTTGGGTGTGCCCTGGCGGTTTATCTGGAGACAAAATTGGCGCGTTTTCATCGTACAGTTACATTAAGTCCCAATTTTTGCACACGATCCATAATACGCATTACAAGCAATCGTCTGACGGGTATATTTTAAATCTAAATTCTTTTCACGTGAAAATACAAGCAAAAGTTTAAAATAGTGAAATGTCAGATTTTTGCAAAATTTTTGCTAATCAAAATTTTAACACGCTATATCGATTTTATTATAAACAAGTAAAAAAGTTAAATTCGGCCTTGCCGAATGTAGTGATACCCTCCACAATTTCAAGAAGATTATTGCAAAAACTTTATTTAAAAGGAAATTACTTTTGAAAAAAAAAAAAAATTTAAAAAAAAAATTTAAAAAAAAAATGTCCGCGAAAAAAAATTTTGGTGAAAAAAATCCGCGATTTTTTTCTTTTTTTGTCAAAAAATATGTTCGTACTTGTTTAAATACCATTTGGTGTTCATTTATGTTCATATATACCAACCAGAAGCCGAATTAAAGCATTTTGTATTTTTAGGTTATGTTGAATGTACTGAAATTTTTGAGGTGTGTTTACATTTTCGTTCATAACTTTTGAACCGCTGAACCGATATCGCTCAAATGCAATACCAAACTTCTCGGGAGAACTTCTAATAAATATGTTAAGTTTCAGTCATCTCTGTGCAATATTTTGTTCGCGACAGCATTTTCCACAGACAGATGGACAGACGGACAGACGGACATCGCTAGAATGTCTTAAAATCGATCGGGCATCATGAATATATATACTTTATGGGGTCCCAGATCGATATTTCGATGAGTTACAAACAGAATGACAAACTTATATATACCCTCTATCACTAAGTGGAGGGTATAAAAATCAAAAAATATTTGGATCACGTGATGTGCTGGCCACTTTTAAGTAATATTGCGAATGTGCCTAGCAAAAAAGTGGATTTTTGATGACTTTCACGTTTTGTCTCTCAACCTTTGTCTAGCTAGTACTCCGCTTCTATTGAGGGCACATTCATGAGACTGGTTTTAAACTGTAGCCAATTACGACAGCTATCATTCTTCGTATTGGCTTTTGAAAAGTATGAAGCGGCGCAAATTTCCTGATAAAAAAACGACGAAAAATTGAAAATGAAGAAATTTTAATTTCAAACCGTTACCACCAAATAACTTTTTTATTATTGATGGCACATCAAATTCATAAATACATCTTTTTTGAACAAGTATAGGGACCATATATTTTAAATCTTCGGAGAATACATTGGACGGCGCAAGTACAATTGGCCAAAGAGTACATAATTTTTATGAAATTTCAATCGACTTTTCCACATTTCGGAAGTTTGGTTGTCGCTAACTACCGCAATTTATGATTTTTGGCCTTATGTGTTTGCAAGCTAATTGCATTAGAAGTCCTTTATGCATTTCTATCAGTAGATAGTCATTTTAATGCAAATAAAAAAAGTTTTTGCCAAAAAACCAAAATTTCAAAGAAATGAAAAGTTAAATGGAAATGTCCATATATACTTATAGGTAATAAAAAATTATTTAAAAAAAAAAATTAAAAAATAAAAAAATTTAAATTTATTTTATTTTTAATCAAAATAATTACAGTGAGTCAAAAAGTGAAAATCTAGTTCTGATTTTTTTTTTATTTTATTATAATGACTTATGTAAGTCATTATTAATAAGTCATTATTTTACATTTCAAAATAATGCTAAAGGTAATTTTCTGTCATTACTTAGTAATTCGAATGGTAATGATGTGTCATTACCATGTTTTTGCTGGGATTACAAAATTAAGTATACGCCTCCTATACAGTTTTCAAGTAATTATTATTATAATTTTAAGTTCACCAACTTCAAATGCGTGTACAAAAAAACTCTAGCACTAAACTAAAAAAGTCTTGAGGGATTTATTATAGAATTTGTCAACTTTCATTTGCTTTTGGTTTCATTTCATTACGATTTTTGTTGTTGCACTGTGTTAGGAAGATGTTTAAGTACGGACATTTAGTGTTCTTTCTTTCAACTATAATTTGTTTTTTAAATCCATAACTTTTACTGGAGACACCTTCCTTGTTTATAATTTTTTTTTTTTCAAATGCATATGTGTGTGTTTTGCAAATTTATGCTAATGTATTGTTTACATTTTATTTAAAAAAAGAAAAATTAAATATAATTTTAATGATGGCAAAAGATAGAAATTATGAATAGGAAAAAAAACACACTATTAATGTGTGCAAATAAGAAATGAAAATCTAATAAATTTCTAAGGCAAAATAAGAAAAAAATGTTAAAAGCTTTTTCATTTCAATTTGTTTAGCTTTGCTATTTGCTTTGTTAACAGTAGTGGGTAAGAATATTAGAAACTATTTAATAAACAGAGTAAATAAATAAGATATTTTTCCTACGGAGACAATGGGAAAAATGGCTCAGAATATAAGAGTCGATTTTTTCTTTATAAATATTGTATTAGAACCTGAAAATTTGTCTGTAGCATTTTGCCCATGTTCCTCAAACTTTCAACCTTTGACAACCACTAGCGAAATTTTATAAGAAAAATATTTGTTGATCATTTTAACCCTTAAATGGATGTTTTATAGACTTTTATGTTTAGTTTTTAAAAAAGAACTAAAATGACCCCTTAAAATGACAGTTAGAGGGTTAATATATTTTAAGAAAAGAATCGCCATACAATATCACTGAAGACATCAAAACAATTTCAAAGGTCAGATGTGTTTTATTATAGTTTTTTCGATGTTTTTCAAATGCCTTTCATAAAAAATTAAAAACATCAGTGGGGCTTAAAAAAGAAATCCGAACTGACTTTGCAAAACCCTTGGTGATTTTGTCTATTTGATAGTCTTCTTTAATATGGTGTTGAAGCCATTGAGGCTAAAAGCGATGACCCAAAATTTGTTGCACAGTGTAATAAATTTAAACAAGGTTTATTTGATTGCAACACAGTGCAACAACCAAAATCGGAATGGGATGAAACCTAATGCAAATGAAAGTTGACATATAGTTATGATAATAATTGCTTGAACACTGTATAAGTGGCGTATGATTAATATTTTAATAGCCTTTAAATAACACTCATACGCAACGGTGTACAGTGGTTTATTTTAATAATTTGGCTATTCAGTAAATAGGTACTAGGCCGATTGAAACGAAATTCATACCGGTTATAGCTAAAGTAATTTCGAGCTTTAGTTTCGTCGCACAGTGTGATATTTGAAAAAAAATTTGCAAATAATTCAGCCATTCAGTGAGTACTGGACCGATATCCATGAAATTTTGAATGGTCATAGCTAACGTACTTTTGAGCTTAAGTTTGGAAGTCCCATCGGTTGAACGGGGAGGGAGCAGATCCCCCCAAAGTAGGGTACCTTTTGCATACGAACTCTTTAAAGGCTTGCCAATTTGTTGTTTGTTATCAGATTTCTTAAAAATTATATGTAAACAATGTGCTAGAAGAGCCTTAAAAAACGTGCTTAAGTATGTGATTATCTCTTATGCTTTCCGAGAGCCATTTTAAAAACGGAAATTTCAAATTTCGACCGATCTGAGTCCAGTTTTTTTGCCAGTAGCGCGACCGCATTTATCCGATTATCCGATTTCTTTCAAAAAGTTTTATTTGAAAGCTAGATAGATTTCTGATTAAAAAAAAACTAAGCGACATCTTGTTTCAGTCAGAAGTTATACTATTTTAAAGTTAAGATTTCAAAAAAATAAAAAATACAATTTTTTTCGTAAAATGTACCAACACTCTTTTGACTCTAGATAAAAAGTTTTGTTCAGAACAAATTGATTATTTTCAATATGTTCTGAACAAAAGCTAACACTTCACAGATGATTTTTTTAAAAAATGGAGGCCGAGCTGTTAATATTAAGCCTTCTAGTCTATCCAAAATTGGCCTCTTTTTGGTCCGAAAATCGACTTTAACCCACTCGGAAAAAAACGCAAGCCCCCGATGAGCCCCCGATGAGCCTATAAAGGCAAGTGTGCATGCTCTATGATGTTAGTATATTACACCTTGCGGGAATTTTTAACACCGCCTTAATTGTGGGCGTGGCAGCAAAAATTGCAAAAAATCGAATTTTTGGAAATTTTAAGAAAGGAAATTGGGAATTCGGAGATTTACTGCATCAAATCACAAAGCGGTCCCATACAATTTTTTATATTTTATTTACTTGTTTTATTAAATAAGCTCCTACCGCTCCCATGGAGCCTTATAGAGGGATAATATGTAAGACCGACCTCTATACCTTTGCTGTTTTCATTTGGCTATTACAGTGATGTTATTTCGGCGGATTTCGGGAAAGTAGTGATTTTTGGCACTTTTTTAGCTTTTATTTATTTTTTTGGTTTTTTTTACAAACTTCATATGTTTTGGACCAAATTATAACAACGAGAGATAGAATACTTCAATTCGCAAATTTAGGGCAAAATTGAGAAATTAACAAGTAGAAAAATTTAATTCGACTTGGTCGAATCTATGAATACCCTCCACAATGTTATCTGATAGTAATTTTCTAAAAAAAATTAAAAAAAAATTGCATTACAAATTTTTTATTAGAAATATGTATATTATTTTGAGTCAAACTTTCTTTTAATCAATCAAATTTTTTTGAGTGTACAATTTTTTTGACTGTCAACATTTTTTTGAGTCTGCCATTTCATTCAAAAAAATAATAATGTGTAAATTTTTTTTTGAGTGTAACATTTTTTTTTGAGTGTAAATTTTTTTTTGAGTGTAAATTTTTTTTAGTGTACAAATTCTTTGAGTAACAAATTACTTTGTAAAATATTTTTGTTGTTTTATACCTACATATATGTAATACAAAAAAAAAACTATTTTACATATTTTCCTCTTTTTATATTACCATCCTTTTCTTTAAAAACCAAAAACAAATTAACATTCAATCATACACATACTTTATTTGATTTTTTCCCGTTACATACAGTTACACTAACAATAACAAATATTTACTTGTCTAACAACTTAACTGCACCCCACGACAAGAAAACAAACAACAACAAGTTTTATAAAACTGGTATTTCACCATGCTATTAAAACTTGTTTAACGAGTTTTCAACAGTTTAAGGTGAAACAAATCTGAAATTCAGTGCATTGCTTATAACTTTTGAACCACTGAACCGATTTTGCTGAAATTCAAAACCAAACAGCCTTGGGGAAAAACAAATATATATGCTAAGCTTCAGTCCCCTCAGAATTGTCTTTCGAAAGTTATAGTGGTTTTAATCTTGTAAATTCGAAAAATACCCTTCCCGAAATTTACTATTGTGCTCATAACTTTTGAACCACTGGACCGATTTCGTTGGATTGCAATACCAACCTGACCCGGTAAATGAAGAACATATATGTCAAACTTCAGGAGCCTCCGTAAAGTCTTTCAAAAGTTAGCGTGTTTTCAACGGACAGACAGACAGACAGACGGACGGACGGACGGACGGACGGACATCGCTAGATCGACTTAAAATCGATCAAGGATCATGAATATATATACTTTATGGGGTCCTAGACCAATATTTCGATGTGTTACAAACGGAATGACAAACTTATATATACCCTCTATCACTAGAGTGGAGGGTATAAAAAGTAAAATTTTAGAAAATTTTGAATTTTTAAACATTAACAGATTTTCTGAGTGGAAATATATGAAACTACTTGATGTCATTTTAAAACGTCTTAACCAATGTCTTTTTATTTCAATTCAGAATATTAACCCATTAGTGCTGGTGGGGCCTATTCGACCCTTTGAACAAAATACTCTTATATTCCATTAAATGAAAAAAATTATAGGCCCCAACAGCACTTAAGGGTTAAATTTCTAAATTTTAATAATTTGCTATTTAGTTTAGACCAATTAAAATAACATCAAGTAGGTTCAGCAAAATCCGCCCAGCAAATCTGTTAAAGTTCAAAAATTCAAAATTTTCTAAAATTTGACCATTGACCCTTAATAGGGGAAATTTTGTATACCCTCCACTATAGTGATAGAGGGTATATATAAGTTTGTCATTCCATTTGTAACGCATCGAAATATTGGTCTAGGACCCCATAAAGTATATATATTCATGATCTTCGATCGATTTTAAGTCGATCTAGCGATGTCCGTCTGTCCGTCCATCCGTCCGTCTGTCTGTCTCTCCGTTGAAAACACGCTAACTTTTGAAAGACTTTACAGAAGCTGCTGAAGTTTGACATATATGTTGTTCATTTACCGGGTCAGGTTGGTATTGCAATCCAGCCAAATCGGCACAGTGGTTCAAAAGTTATGAGCAAGAGTAAATTTCGGCAAGGGATTTTCGCGAATTTACGACATAAAAAGACAATAATGAGACTGCTGAAACGTGGTATATATCTTTGTCGTTCCCCAAGCCCAGTTGGTGTTGAATTCCAGCTCAATCGGTCCAGTGGTTCAAAAGTTATAAGCAAAACTCTGAATTTCAGATTGGTTTCATCTTAAATGCCAAGTGTAAAACAAGTTTTAAAAGAATTGGTGATAACTTAACAATGCTTTTCAAACTTGTTTAGTTTTAAAGCAATGCTTTTTAACCTTATTTAGTTTAAAAAGCATTGGTAACTTAAAAATGACACTCGAAAAAAATTTTACACTCAAAAAAATTTTACACTCAAAAAAAATTTAGTTTTTTTTACAAAAATGACAATACGTACGTGCATTTACTCAGAAATATTTTTACAGTAAAGAAAACATTACACTCGAAAAAAGTTTTACACTAAAAAAAAAGTATTTTTTTTTTTTAAATGACAAAAAAAGTTTTTTGTTAATTTTTACACTCAAAAAAAATTGAGTTTTTGTTTTACAAAAATGACAATATTTTGTGTACATACGTGCATTCACTCAAAAATATTTTAAAAAACATTACACTCGAAAAAAGTTTTACACTAAAAAAAAAATTAGTATTTTTTTTTTAATGACAAAAAAGAGTTTTTTACTCAAAATAAAATACTTCTAATCAAAATTGTAAATTTTTTTCACGTTAAAAAATGTGCTATCCTTTAAAAAAGGCATTGTGGAGGGTATTCATAGATTCGGCAAAGTCGAATTTTACTTTTCTACTTGTTATATCTTAATTTCGCCTAAATGTTGCAAATTGAAGTATTCTATCTCGTGTTGATATAATTCGGTCAAAAACATACTTATGAAGTTTGCAAAAAAAACAAAAAAAAAATAAATAAAAGCTAAAAAAGGGCCAAAAATCACTACTTTCCCGAAATCCGCTGAAATAACACCACTGTAATAGCCAAATGAAAACAGCAAAGCCTACAATTTTTGAGGTTTCTATTCCTTTATATGTGCTTAGCAAATCCTTAAACTCCAATAGTCGATTTTTTAAAATTTCTTTAACAAAAAAAAAAATAAAAATTAAAATAAAAATCTGCAAAATTTTGTATTTTTAATTTGGTTTTTTATTATTTCCAATATTTCCACTAACTTCGTTGGTCATCTTCATGGGATCTACAAAATACATTTTGTTGTGATGTTAAAAATGTTAATTGTTTAAATGTATTTTGTAGATCCCATGAAGATGACCAACAAAGTTGGTGGAAATATTGGAAATAATAAAAAACCAAATTAAAAATACAAAATTTTGCAGATTTTTATTTTAATTTTTATGACCTTTAGCCAAACAAAAACCTACAACATAAATAATCAACACAGGTTGACAATAAATAGAGAACAAAAAAATAAAAATTTAAAATTGGAGATTTGAAAATAGTGTTGAAAAATTCAGACCACTTTAGCATTTATTTAAAACAAGTTAGCAAAACGCCATATGAAAAATATTTATCTTCTTAGTACATTGAAGAACAAAAAAATGTTTTTACAATAGACAATTTCAATAAATTTCAAAAATGGGGCTCGAATTCCTTGATTAAGTGGTTTTCCACACGTTAGTTGCCTGGGGAAGTTTTAATAACTTGGCTGATTTTCAACCGGAATTTCATTCTTAATACCTTATTAGATAGGCAATTAGCTCTTAATCACAATTCAGTAATCATTTGAATTCAAACTTAACTTAAAATACCAAGAAAAATTGAGAAAATTACAAAAAAAGTCATATTTTCCCCATGTAATCCATTTTTAAACTTCAGGGCTGATGCGGCACGCCTTATCTACATCTGATTGCCCTATAATTTTGTGAAACATATTTTTACGCGCAAATGCATATTTCTTGATTTTTATATTAATTTTAATTGATACGTTTAATTGGTAATATTTTTTTTTGTCAAATTAAGAATAAACATTGTTGATTCAATTAAAAACGTTGTTAAACTAGAATTTCGTTGTTAACAATTTGTTTAGTTACATTTGATTTCACGATATTATTTTCTGTTTAGAAAGATGTTTAAATTAAAAGACCAAATTGCACTTACGGCTCCAATTATTTTGATACAGTACTGTTATAATAAGAGAGTGTGTGTGAATGTGCATGTGGATGTAAATAATTGATAGATAAACAAAATCAAATAAAACTGCCATTTGTTGTTATTTGCTTTTTCGAAATAGTGAATGTTAGTTGTTGGAAGATGTTGTCAATGCTAGCAATAGCAACAATGACAGCAACTCTCAAGAGCAACAACAATGACGACAGCAGCTAGGAAACATCAACAGCAAAACCCCACTATGCCCAGCTGTGCTTTTCAATTGAAAAGGATTTCTTTTTTTTTCCTTACTTGCCTTTATTTTTCTATTTTTTTCCATTACTTTTTTTTTGTAATTTTTGTATTCCTTTGAACACAATCCATTCATTCATAGTGTTTCTCTGTAAATATGAATTTTTGTTTCGGTTGTATGTATTAAATCTTCTTTTTCTTCTATTTACTATCGTGGCTGTTTACTGTTTTATTATTTTTTTTTTCTTTTTAATATTTTGTATATTGCTATACATACAGCTGCGGTCAAAAAAATAGCACCAGGATAAAACGGAATTTTCTTCGTTGGTTTCTTTTTAACAATTTCAAATTATGTCACTGATAACGTGTCATAAGATACTTACAAGAGTGTGAAACAATATTACATAAGAAAAGGCTAATTTGTTTTTTTATTTTATTAAAAATTTTCAGAGTTTTTAAAAAAACTTAAAAAAGACTCAGTCAAAAAAATAGCACCACAGTACTTTTTGTATTAAAATTAAATTCTTAAATTTGACAAAAGAATGGATTATGAATTCAGCATTGTTGTAATATCTTTAAATATTAAAAAAAAAATTGTCGAGTACTCATTGTTGACAATTACCTCTGTACAACGTTTTTGTACCGAATTCGCGAGATTTTTGGATCTTTAGTTCGAAATTTAGTTCCAGAGTTGCTGAACAGCCACCCAAAGAGCTTCATTACAAGTTGGTTGTATTCGAGAGACTCCCTTCTCTATATCTGTCCATCAACTATCGATTTGGTCTAGATCTGGGGACTGACCAGGCCATTCCATCACGTTTGCTTTATTGTCCAGACCCAATTTTTTACCAATTTCCCGTCATGCTTTGGGTAATTGACGTGCTAAAAGACCTAAATTAGTGGCATTTACTTAGAAACTTATTGCAACATTGCTTTCTGGAGGATATAAACGATAAGTGTATATCCACGGTTGTCCTAGTCCAATATGTGAGCCATGGTCCAATATATGAACACCACTCCACAGTAAGAAAATATCCCCCACACCATAAGCACCATTTAAAGTTATTTTTATTTTGAATTTTGGATTGAAATCCGCGTTTTAGGGTCTTCTGACATAGGTATGTGATCCCATGTCTCAAAATAAAACAACATTGGATTCATTTGCCCATAGATCATTGATCCACTTTTAAGCTGGTCATTCTGAGTTACTGGTAGCAAACTTCAAAGGACTTGCAGCATGCTTAAGTGAGAGTAGGCGCAATTTTCCGAATCTACAAGCGTTAATGTTGTTGTTTTGTAATCTTTGACGAACATTTTCGCCATTTGCTGTCCTTTTTTAGCTCTGGAGCTGCCGTAAATGGGTCTTTCTTCTATTGTCTTTACAAACACCTAACCACTAATGGTGACAAACGTCGCTTGTGACTAAGTTTTTCAAGCTCTAAAGTTAATTTTGTTGAATTTCCAATCATTTTATAAGCGCATCCAACCAATTTTCCTTTTTCAGAATATGGTTTATGTTCAGAAATCATATTTTTTACAAAAGAACGTTTTTGAGGAGTGTAATTCTTTCCACGTCATATTTTTATGAAAATAAATATGAAATTTTGTAATGAATTAAATTTTTTTATAAATAAAAACTATCTTCCTTTAGTATTTAACACTTCTATTTTAATAATTAAAATATTATTAATTTTTTTAAGGAAATTTTGTAAATTGGTGCTATTTTATTGACTGCACTGATTCGGAGTTTTTTTAAAATATCGATCATTAAAAAAGAACCGTCCACAATTTTTAGAAAAAGTAAAAACATTTAAGGGGTTTAGACTTAATATAAGAGTATTGCATATTTACTTTAAACGAATACGCACATAATATTTTGTTTTAATTGAATGAATAGAGATTTTGTCATTGGTGCTATTTTTTTGACCGGCACTGTACATATGATGATTGTATGGATGCTCTACTACTGCGGTAGTAGTAGTAGTAGAGATCTCTGTTTTGTAAATATGGAAACGGAAATGCCTTCTTTCAATTTCTGAGCCTTATTTCGTACTCATGTTTACTCTACTTGTCTTTCGCGCGCCTTTCAACATATTCTTTTTTTGCGATTTTTTTTTTATTATTCTTATTGACTCCAATGTTTTTTGTTGTTGTTTTTTCTATTCTGATGTTGGTGGCGTTGTTGTATGGTAACGTCTGTTTTTTTTAATTCCCCAGTGAATGCTTGTTTATGGTTCTATTGTTCCCACGGCAGCATATTTTTTTTAAGAAAAAAAAAATCTTTTTAAAAAAAGAACGAAATATAATTTCACTATAACTGTTACTCACAGTGTCGGAGGCAACAGCGAGAAATGATTGCACAGTGGTGTAGAAAGAAATATTTTTTTTGGAGATTCTTAGAAATTTTTCATAAAAGAAAATTCTCGGAGTTGAATGTTTCTAAGACCATTATTTCAATATATTGAAAAGAACTAAAGTATCGAACAAATTATTTCGCTCGATGATTCTAAATTCCAAATTTTAAGTTTCTAGGACCATTATTTCAGGAAATAGAAAAAGTACCGAAGTGCAATCTTTTAACCTTTTTGCTCCGTACGAATCAACAATTTTTCAAAAAGTACTCTTTTCAAAATTCATATTTAAAGTTTCTACTAATCTATTTTGAGGACGTTTATTCTGGCTCGAGGTCATTATTTTCTTTTCTAATTAAAACCATGATATTCTCATAGCATAATTTTTCAAGAAAATTATTTTTATACCCTCCAACTACAGTATGATGGTATACTCACTTTGTCATTCCGTTTGTAACGCATCGAAATATCGATCGGGGACCCTATAAAGTATATGAAGGGCTTGTTGTAAAAACTCGATAAGCAACATTTCACTTTATGGTGGTTTTTGCTTTAAAACTTTTAAAATAATGCAGAAAATAGAACTTTTGCAGAACTTTTATTATCAATATACTTCTACGAAGGGTTAAAGCAAGACTTCTGCCAAAAATCTGTCAATGGAACATCAGCAGAAGGCGAACAACTCAAAAAATAAAACGGTGCTTATCAAGTTCTTGCAGTAAGCCCTTCATATATATTATTGATCTATGATCGATTCTAAGACTTTTCTAGAGTGTCCGTATGTCCGTCCGTCCGTCCGTCTGTATAAGACACGATGCAGTCCAAAATAAAAGAGATAGACTCGTTAAGTTTGGCAGGAATTTGTGTTTTGGTCCTAGGCAGGTTAAGTTCGTAAATGGGCAAATTCGGGCCAGGGGGAAAAAGTTCCCCCTTGAAGTACTTAACTAACCTCTGAAAAACGCCATATTTTCACAGGTTTTTTTGAATTTTTGTTAAGCAAATGAAACAATTTGATGTCAGAAAAAGTTCTAGGTCCTGCACTTGGACTTAGGAAATAAAAAAAATCGTTTTTTCCCCGTCCCCTTTTTGTGGGCGTGGATATTAAAAATGTTTTTAAATAATGATAAAATTGTATTACTTAAGCTCAAAAAGCATAATAAATGAATTTTTAAACATTTACCGCATGGGTTTATGTGTCCCCCAATGACCCCTACTGACCCCCCACGCAATAAAAAACGCCCCTGCAATTTTTTTGTATATGTTGGAGGGTATTATAAATTCGGCACAGCCGAATTTGTTTTGTTTTAAATTTATTTATGCTGGTCATTTTTGCAAGACTTAATCGACACGTGTTTCGGAATTTGTAAGATTCCATTGTCAAGATTATTTAGCAAAAATGAAAGCGATTTACTACAAAGTAGCAAACGAGTCTAATGCCAAATCGTTTGTGCACATAACTTAAATATTAATACATATTCGCCTCTATTCACAATTGGAATTAGAAAGACGAAGAAATTGTACTATACTAGTAAGGCAACGACACTCAAAAAATTATGTCATTAACTGTTTGTAGTTTATTTAAAAAGTTTTCCGTTTAGTCGTTTTTAAAAGAAAAAACATTTGTTTGATGTTCAGTTTTTTTTAATGACTACTTCAGTCCTTTGTCATTTATTTTTGTTCTGTAAGTAAAAACTACTGATTATTCTTTTGATTTTTAATGATTTGTGTAAGTAATTTTTTTTTAAATTGTTGGTATTTTTTAATGAAATATCATTAGTTTTTACCTACACAAGTCAGTTATTTTTTTGTAGAAAAAAAAAAATCAAAAAATTATTTATAAAAATATAAAAACATGTTTGTATAAAGTGACTTTGGCACGATGGTTAGAGTGTCTGGCCAGAATGTAGTTGATTGCGGGATCGATTCCCCAAAAATTTTATAAAAAATTTTTAAAAAAATATTTCAATAAAAAATTGTAAAAAATGACCTACGAAATCATTAATTTTTATTGTTTTCGTAGGTTATTTTTTTGGAATTTGTTGGTAAAAATAACAGAACTATCATTAATTTTTAATGTTTTCGTTGGTTATTTTTTTCGAATTTGTTGGAAAAAAAAAGTGTAAAAAAACGTAATTTTTTAATGTTTAATGTTATTTATTTTAGAAAATTTTGTCAACAGTAAAAAATAAATGTTGGTGTTTGTTAAAACAAACGAATAATTACTAGGATGGTTTTCAATTGATTATTCACTGGTTTTAAGTGTGTTTTTCATTTGTTTTTGCCTACAAAATATTTTGAGTGGATTGTCAAAAACCAACAAAAATATTTAAAACTATTTTACATATGATAGTCCATTGAACTACAACAATATGTTATTTGTTGTTGTGAGTGTAATAATCCATATTAGGGTTTTTCATCGCTATGGCGTGCCAACCAAACAATTTGTCATTAGACTCGTTTGCTACTTTGTAGTAAATCGTTTCTATTTTTGCTAAATAATCTTGAGAATGGAATCTGACAAATTCCGAAACACGTATCGATTAAATCTTGGAAAAATGACCGGCATAAATAAATTTAAAACAAAAAAAATAATTTTCTTGAAAATTATGCTATGAGAATATCATAGTTTTAATTAGTAAAGAAAATAATGACCTCGAGCCAGAATACACATTCTCAAAATATAATATTTTAAAGGTCGAATAAAACAACCCAGCAAAAAATAAACGAAGCGGTTCAAAAAGAATTAGTGGTTTCACTACATACAAAGTAGCGATAGGTGCCGAACTTCATATTCCGTAGGAAGTACTTTTAAAATCACTTCCAAAAATGCTACAAAATAACTATAAAAACATTTTTCGCCAGTTCTTAATGATTTTAAAGTACCTCATTTATATGTTCTTAGGAATTAAATCATATCAAATTAAATCAAATCACCACAACATATGAACTTCTTTTTCAACTAAAACAATTAGAATGAGGGTGATACACGAAGTATGCAATTTTTTCTACGTCCAGCTTCAAATAGATTTAGGTTTTGCAAAAATGGTGCAAAATTTGGTAATGGCATTTCATTTCTCTTTATTTAGAGCTTAAAAATCGAAAAGATGAAAATCGATTATTGATAAATTTTTCAAATTTCATATCTTATATCAAAAAAAGTTGGTCCTAAATTAAATAAATACATTTACGAACTAAAGCGGATGTTGCTGCATCGCATTATTAAAGATTGTTTAAGCTTTTTAGAAAATTGAGGTATAGGCTTGTGGTCAAAACAAACTTGTGAATCAATTCGCCGTGAATTTTTATAGTTTTGTAATCTCTATAATTACTCCTTTTTTAATTCGAAGTATATACGTTAGATTACACAGGTTGACAAAAGTTGAACTTTTTCAATTTGCCTGACCTTTGACAACTGATTTATATTTAGTGTGCTGATTTTGAATCTGTTATCCAATTTTTTCCATCAGCTCGCGTTCGTGAGCAAATCGCTGTTAAAGAGTCGAAAAAGTGAGTTTTTTACCAACTTTGCTTGGCTTTAATTTCCAAAACTAATTTTAGAGCCCCAGTCTTAAACATGCACTTAACTATATTGGATGCGAGGATTCCAAAACTGGTATTAGTTTGTTTCTGACAGCTTTAGTTTTCGAGTTATTAAAAAGGGCATACATATTCAGACAAAATTAAAGAGGGCATAATTTTAAAGATTTTATTTTAGCGATATCTCAAAACTAAATATGACTCAACAAAAGTAAGAGCATTTTTGGAATCAGCATATCCAACATACCTAAAATCGTCATTCACTTTTTGGATGTAAGACTGTAGTAACACTATAGTGTTGGTAAACATGGACTCACAAACATGCCAAAAATAGCCTATTTTTAAAGTTTCCTTATGCTATATCTCGAAAAGTAGAGCTGTTCCAAAAAAACTAAGGCCAGATTTGAAATCAGCGTACCCCAATTACCCAAAAAAAAAGTGTGTTTTCAATGAAATTAATTTTTCTATCACGTAAGGTTTTTAAGATATTCGCGGTTTAATATTGAAATATTTGGATCTCCTCTGTAACGTATTCTTAAGTTGCTCAAACACAATAGAACTCGATTTAGTAAAAATAAGGCATCTTTATTCCAAATCTGGCATCCAAATTTTTCTATCGCGTACTGTTTTTGAATTATTGGCGTTTGAAAAACTCAAACTCTACTGTTTCGCACTTATATTCTTTATAGATCACACTAAAATTTTCAAACGCGAATATCTCAAAAACAGAACATGCTTGAAAATTGTGGATTGCAGTTTTGGTATCAGGAGGTCCATTTTATATGAAATCAAGTCCTATTTCGTGGAAGCAACGTAAGAATACAGTGGTACCAGTGGACCCTTAAAGTGCTTTTTTTAGAAAAATTTGGACGGTAGATTTGGAAGCAGGAGACCAAAATCTATAAGGACCAGTTAGAAATTTCACTGGGAGGTTTTTGCTGTCGAACAGTGTTTTTAGTGTAAATATTACAAAAAAAAATACTCTTTCAATCAATCTTACAAAAATAAGTGAAAAAAGAACTTCTAATTTAGAAGTTCTAAATCACCAAATAAAAATGACATAGTCACACCCAAAATGCCAAGAAATATGTACTTCTAAAGAAGTGATGAAAAGAGTGCTTCCAAAAGGTCAAGTTATATTAACATCCGGATCACTACTTCAGAAGTTGTGATAAAAACACTAGTGATATATGTTATACTTCAGTGTCAATCTTTCGCCACTGAAAAGTGGCGATAAAAAGAACATACTTTGTGTGTCACGCCCATATTAAATTCATCAATGTTTCAGTTGAAGAAGAAGTACATCTGGTTCATAAGTTGTGATGAATTTTGTAGTGAATGGTAAGCTCTTTTTTTGCTGGGAATTTTTATTTTTTAATAAAAATTAATCAGAAGTTTCTACTAATCTTGTAAAATTACCAAAAAAAAAACTGGTAAAATAATTTTTTGCTAACTTTATTAGATTTTGTTCTACCCCCTATTTTACGAGAATTTCTAGTAAAAATGTCCAGCTTTTTTGTAATTTTACAAGGTTTCTACCAATAAAATTGTAAATTTAAATTTTTTTTGGTACGATAATACTTATGGGGCATTCCACACCAAATGTCCAGCGAAAAAAAACACGTGTACCGTAAACTTCTGAATAGGTTGTATGAATAGCCCTATATGGAACTTAGAAAATTGCGTTTTTGGTTTTTAAATTTTTCAAAAACTGGGCTTAGGAGGCGTGGTCAAATATTGGAAAAATGGTCAAATTTGTGGCGAGTTGCCTTGATTAAATATTTATCACATTAAAACGGAATGCACCACAATCTCAAAAATTTACATTCTTATATTGTTTTGTATGGGCTATCGATTAAATTTTTTTTTTTGGAAAATTTTCAGAACCCGTTCTGAAATTTTCCATTTTTTAAAAATGTCAATTTATTAAAAAACATGGAATTTTTTTTTTTTTTTCTTTTTTAAATTTCTTTTTAAAAGTTTAGATGTTTGTCCATCCACACAAAAAAATTCAGAAACACGTTCTTCGTTTTTTTTTTCGACAAAATCGCATTTGAACTTTAAATTTCATAACAATTTTGTAATTTGCTTGTATTTCTTTGATTTAACGTTGCGAATGAGTAATATTTATGCAATTAATAATACTCATTCGCAACGTTAAATCAAGAAAATACAAGCAAATTACAAAATTGTTATGAAATTTAAAGTTCAAATGCGATTTCCTCGAAAAAAAACAAAGAACCTGTTTCTGATTTTTTTTTGTGTGGATGGACAAACATCTAAACTTAAAAAAAAAGTGGCATGTTTTTTAATAAATTGACATTTTTAAAAAATGGAAAATTTCAGAATGGGTTCTGAAAATTTTCAAAAAAAAAAAAAAAAAATTAATCGATAGCCCATACAAAACTGTATAAGAATGTAAATTTTTGAGATTGTGGTGCATTCCGTTTTAATGTGATAAATATTTAATCAAGGCAACTCGCCACAAATTTGACCATTTTTCCAATATTTGACCACGCCTCCTAAGCCCAGTTTTTGAATGTGATTAATATTTAATCAAGGCAACTCGCCACAAATTTGACCATTTTTCCAATGTTTGACCACGCCTTCTAAGCCCAGTTTTTGAAAATTAGAAAAACCAAAAACGCAATTTTCTTTGTTCCATATAGGGCTATCCAAACAACCTATTCAGAAATTTACGGGACAAATGTTTTTCTGTGGCGGGACATTTGGTGGGGAATGTCTCTTATAAGGAATTCTCGTGACTTAACTATTTTTTTTTTTTTGTAAAATTACTTTGGAAATTTGGACATTATGAAAAAAATTGTAAAATTACAAATAAAAATTTAAATTTCGATTGAAAATATTTTGTTAAAAAACAAGGAAAACTGTCAAATATTGGTGAAATGGGGTTACGGGACTGTTTCTAGTAATCTTACAAGGTTTTTTTAGTGTAAGACCATTATTTCAGGTAATATAGGAAGTACCAATGTACATTTTTAGGTAGATTCTCAAATTCTGAAATATTTTTCATACCAAACATTTTTCTGATTCTTAAAAAAAATTCAAATCGCTTTCATTAAATAAAAAATTAACAAACGTTACCCCAGTGTTTTATATCAAAAAAACATACAACCTAAGGAGGCAATATCAAGGATTTGTAGTTAAAACTATTTTTGCTGTGTTTTATTTTTTTTTAGTTTTAGCTGTTGTAGTAGTTGTTATATCCTGGTTGTTTCAGTGGAAGTGGTTGAATGTATTAGTAAAAGTTGTTGCACAATATGTACTATTTGTTATGCGCTTGAATTGATTTTAGTTTTCAATAGCTTTTATTCCCATTTTACGTGCCACTCTCTTAGCTTTTTTTTTTTTTTTGCGTTAATCGTTGAGATAGTATAAAAATCAACAGCAAACTTTTATATATATTTATGCTCTCCACTAACAATAAGTGTTGTTGGGTAATATAAAATTATTATACCGTTTGTATCTCTTCGAAATATCGGTTTGAGATCCCATAAAACAGGATCGATCGATTTTAAGTTGATTTTATGATGTCCGTCTGTCTGTTGAAATGACAATCACGAACTAGACATGAAACAGATATGATGCTTTCTATAACATAGATTCTTGACGATGCCTCGAGAAGTTTGTTATTGAATTTCAGTGACATCGGTTAAGCGGTTCAAAAGTTATGAACGAAAATGTAAGGACACCTCGATAATATTAGTATGTATATTCCACAAAACCTAAAAATACAAAATGCTTTAATTCGACTTATGGTAAAGAAATGCAAAACGTTATTTTATACATAATTGTATTTTAAGAAGAATAACATTTTTTTAAAAAAATTTTTTTGGGAAATTTTTTTCTTAAAAAATATTATTTTGTTGAAAATTTTATTTCACCTAGATTTTTTTGTTAAAAATTTTTTTCTCCAAATTTGTCGTTTTCGATTCAACAAATTTATTTTTTACCAAATTAATGTTTACCTATTAGATCACAAAACTTAATGTCATCTAATTTTTTTTAGAAAATTTTTTTTTTTAATTTTTTTTTTCACCAAAATTTTTTTTCACTAAAAATTTTTTTTCTAACTTTTTTTCATCAAAATCTTTTTTAAACAAAGTTTTTTTTTTTGCAACAAGCTGTAAGTGTTTTACCATATTTTTTATCATTATGTAGGGTATCATTATGTTCGGCAAGGCTGAATTTAACTGTTTTACTTGTTCTTTTCTGATTTGCCTTTTTATAGTTAAATGATTTAACTTTATATAGTTTTCAGTTTATAGAAAAGAATTTATAAAATACCACCTCACTTTTATTTTACATACATATCAATTTACAAAACTATTCATGATTTACAAAGAATAAGAAGTTTTCAAATTAAAAGCGAATAAGAAAATTAAAAGTTGAGCAAGAAGAATTTTAAAGTACCCTGTAATAAGTTTTGGTTAAAAAAAAAAGAAACAAGTGGAAAAAGTTTAGAGAAAATTTGGTTAATGAGCAAAATCGTATAGATCTCACTAAGGAAAGTAAGTTGCAGTCCAAACTAAAAGAGCTTTAAATTTAGCAAAAAGAGCCAAAATGGTGGTAAAAACACAAAAATCTCCTCTCGCAATCGCTCCTAGCGGGGTGTAATATAAGACTGACCCCTATTAATTTTTACACTCCAACATTTTTTCTAAACTTACCTACTCCCTATCTCTACTCTTTAAGGGAGCTCCAATACAAAATTACATTTTTATGAAATTAACTCCTATCGCTCTAACTGTCCCAAGAACGCCCTTAGACTAGTCAAATTTATGACCGACCCCAATATTTTTTTAACCCCAGCATTTTCTCAAAACTTATACACTCAAAATAATACATTAGTAGATTTACTATTTTTTTTTTTTGCTAATGCTGGTTAGCTAACTTTTAGCAAATTTTTAGTTGAGATTATCATGTTAGCAAAAATATCTTGTAAACTTCATTTAGCGCTTTATCAATTTTAAACAAAATTTGAACTAATTTTTTTTTGCTAAATTTAAAATTGAGTTGACCAAATTTTTACAAGCTTTTTTGCTAATATTGGCAAAAATAAGTGGTAATTTTTTTTTATTTTCAGAAAACTTAAAATGGCGCTATCTCGGAAACTAAGCCAGATAGAGCAAATTGGAGGCCATTTTTGGTTCTCGAGCTCTCAATAGTATCGCCGGTCCTCTACACATGTGTGGACCCTAATGGGTCGTAACTTTGGATCCAAAAAAGTTAGCATTCCCGAAAATTTTAAAATGCTCTTATCTCGGTAAATATTGCCGACACAACAAAAAGTCCAAAAGCATTTTTGTAGCTCTTAACACGTAAAACAAGACCGCAAAATAATCAAAAGCTCTCCGAGTAATATTTTTGAAGTTATCAAGTTTTGTAATTCTCAAAACCCCGGTGGTCCCCTAAAATCACGTATCTCAAAAACTAAGCAAGGTAGAGCGAAACGGACACAAATTTTGGATCAAAAACTATGACGATTTTTAAGGAACTAAACTAGGTCTAGGCCCATTGGGGTCTGGACCTATCTGGTCCGAAACCAATGGGGTCCTCAAATGTGTATGAACTAACAACAAAGTCTCCCTAGTGTCACCCTCCGATCTTCATGAAATTTGGATATGTTGTTCAGAACGAAAATTAATTCGACACGTATTTTTTTTAGCGGCACCTATCTCGTGGTGCTAACAGCGGGCCAAAGAAGTTAATATTTTTCGACTTATTAAAAAAAATGTCCTAAAATTTTGGTATTTTACTCAATATGACGAAAAGGTGTGCATGTTTGGACACGTTCTTAGCACACATAGATAGGTTTTTCAAAGTCCTTTCATTTGGTATGTATCATACTAGGTTTTTTTTTGCATAATATAGGAGATAAACGAAAAAATCTGAAAAATGGCATTGTCTTCCCCCCTCCTTTTTACCCTCTAAATATGAATTTGTGCCGCTAAAAAAAATACGTATCCCTTTATTTTTTCTGCTCTACAAAATAAAACCAATTCCATAAAGATCCGCGGGGGACACTAGGAAGATTTCAATGTATTTTAAAAATGTCCAGTGTATTTTAAAATTGTCCAAATGTATGTTAAAATAGTCAAAATATATTTTAAAATTGTCCAAATGTAATTTAAAACTGTCCAAATGTAGTTTAAAATTTTCTAAATTTAGTTTAAAATTTTCCAAATGAATTTTAAAAATTTCCAAATGTATTTAAAATTGGCCAAATGTATTTTAAAATTTTCAAAATGTATTTTAAAATTGTCCAAATGTGTTTTAAAATTGTCCAAACATATTTTACAATTGTCCAATTGAGGGGGTTAGAGCACAAGGGGTTCAAGTGCCTTATATTTGATAATGAGAAAAAAGAGGTTAAAGTTAAATTGCAATAAAAAATGTTAGATGCTATCTATAATATTATTTTTTAGTTAATAGAGATCCTGAGATATATTTTAATCTAACAAGTTAAAAAAATACCGTCTTTTACACCCTTTTGCACCCAAAAATTGCATCTGAAGTAAGTAAGTGGCACTTATACCCCTTGTGCTCTAACTTTTTTTTATAAATTTCTATTTAGAGCACAAGGGGTTCAAGTGCCTTATATTTAATAATGAGAAAAAAAGGGTTAAAGTAAAATTGCAATAAAAAATGTTAGGTGGTATCAAGTATATTATTTTTAAGGTAATAGAGCTCCTGAGATATATTTTAATCTAAAAAGTTAAAAAAATACCGTCTTTTACACCCTTTTGCACCCAAAAATTGCATCTGAAGTAAGTAAGTCGCACTTATACCCCTTGTGCTCTAACTTTTTTTTATAAATTTGTAAATTCGTAAAATGAAAACAACATTTTATTAAGAAAATCTGTAATGGTTCTTTGTTTAATTTTTTAGTCGTCATAATCAGATTCCGTGACATCATTGGGATCATCTTCATCTTCATTAGGGCATCACGTCAAATGTAAACTTTCGAATTTCGTACGTTTTCGACCAAAATTCATCCTCATCTGGCACACAAATTAGGAATTTTTGGGAAAAATATTTAAAAATTCCAAAATAGCAATTTTGGTCCACAGATGCTGATTTACAATCATACAAAATATGTTTAACCAAATTCCTCTTAAAAGTAGCAAAATGTTGAGTATGTGAAAAATATAAAAATAAAAACACGATTTTGGGCCAAAAATGCTCATAAGCATCTGTGGACCAAAATCTCTGATCAATTTTTGTGGACCAAAATCGTGTTGTTATACTTTTTTTAATATTTTTTATATAATATGCTTTACATTTTACAACTTTTGGGACAAATTTGGATAAGAAAAAAAATTGTGCAGAAAAATCAGCATCTGTGGACCAATATTTTTTTTTTTTTTTTTTAATGTGCTCGATTCGGGAGTACTCTTTTACCATTCACCTACTTTTAAAAATTTGATATCCTTTCGAATTTTAAGATTTTTAAATTTTTCCTTGTAATTATTTAAGATATTACTATATTTTAACAAGAAAAAAAATTTAAAATCTTGAAATTCAAAAGAATATCAAATTTTTAAAAATTTGGTGAATGGTGAAATAGTACTCCAGAATCGAGCACAATATTTTTCCTACGCATTTAGCAGTTGTACGCAAGAACTCCTAATTTTTGAGCCGGATTTGGTCAAAATATTCGGACATGAATTTTGGTCGAAAAGCGCCATTAAATTGCAATAAAAAATGTTAGATGATATCTAGTATATTATTTTTTAGTTAATAGAGTTCCTGAGATATACTTTTATCTAACAAGTTAAAAAAATACCGTCTTTTACACCCTTTTGCACCCAAAAATTGCATCTGAAGTAAGTAAGTGGCACTTATACCCCTTGTGCTCTTACTTTTTTTTATAAATTTGTAAATACTTACGTAAAAGGAAAACCACATTTTATTAAGAAAATGTGTAATGGTTCTTTGTTTAATTTTTTAGTCGTCATAATCAGATTCCATAACATCATTGGGCTCATCTTCATATTCATCTTCATTAGGGCATCCCGTCAAATCTAATCTTTCGAATTTTGTATCATAATACCTGCCGATTATTTAACAAAATCTGGCTCAAAAATTAGGAATTTTTGAGTACTTTATGGGAAATTTTTTTTAAAAATTCCACTTTTGGTCCACAGATGCTGATTTTCAAACATAAAAATTATTTTTAACCAAATTGGTCTTAAAAGTTAAATTTTAATAATTGCTTGGAGCACAAGGGGTTTAAGTGCCTTAAATTTAATAATAGGAAAAAAGAGGTTATAGTTAAATTACAGTAAAAAATGTTAGATGATATCTAGAATATTATTTTTTAGTTAATAGAGATCCTGAGATATATTTTAATCTTACAAGTTAAAAAAATACCATATTTCACAAATACAAGCACCCAAAAATGGCCTCTGAATTATGTAAGTGGCACTTATACCCCTTGTGCTCTAACTTTTTTTATAAATTTCTAAATTATGAAAAGAATGTTAGTTATTTGTAAAAGGAAACCACATTTTATTACGAAAGTCTTTAATGGTTCTTTGTTTAATTTTTTAGTCGTCATAATCAGATTCCATGACATCATCGGGCTCATCTTCATCTTCATTAGGGCGTCCCTTGAAATCTAAACTTTCGAATTTCGTGCCGTGATACCTGCCGAACGATGGACATGGAGTAGCTAATTGTGGGAAAATTTATGAAAAATTTTTGCAAGGTCATTTTTAGTCTGCAACCAGCGGTCAAAGTTTAAAAAATTACGTTTTTGGACCAAAATTTATATCTGAAATATTTAACCCAATCTGGGTCAAAAATAAGGAACTTTTGCGCGTTTTATGGGAAAAATATTTAAAAAATTTCAAAATTGCGATTTTGGTCCACAGATGCTGATTTATAAACATAAAAAATATTTTTAACCAAATTTGTCTTAAAAGTCGAAAAATGTTGAGTATTTTATGTGAAAAATTTTAAAAATTAACCCACGATTTTGGTCCAAAAAGGCTGATTAGCATCTGGTATCAAAATCTTTTGATCAGCATTTTTGAACGAAAATCGTGTTTTTTATATTTTTTTAATATTTTTTAGATAACTTGCTTTACATTTTCCAACTTTTAGGACCAATTTGGATAAAAAAAATAATATTTATGTTAAAAATCAGCATCTGTGGACCAATATTTTTTTTTTGGGATTTTTTTATATTTTTCCTATTATGTACGCAAAAATTCCTAATTTTTGAGCCGAATTTGGTCAAAAAATTCGGACATGAATTTTGGTCGGAAATCGCCATTTTTCACACTTTAACCGCTGGTTACAGACTGAAGATGCTCTTGCAAAATTTGATTACTATTACTACAAGAACTTCTCGGAATTCAACCACTTTGTCCACGTGAAAAACTAAATTTTAATAATTGCTTGGAGCACAAGGGGTTTAAGTGCTCATATACCCCTTGTGCTCCAAGCAAAACAGGTATTTTAGTAACAAGAGCTAAAAATTGTCGCCATATCTCGCTAACGAATAAGAATTTCACATTAATTTCTGGTGCTATGAACTACTGTGAACTTCACCTACTAATTCCATATGTTAACTCAATTTTTTTAAAAAGTCACTTGAACCCCTTGTGCTCTAACCCCCTCAATTGTAAAATATATTTGGACAATTGTAAAATATATTTGGACAATTTTAAAATACATTTTGAAAATTTTAAAATACATTTGGCCAATTTTAAAATACATTTGGAAATTTTTAAAATTCATTTGGAAAATTTTTAACTACATTTAACTATATCGCTCGTATTCGCGATTTGAAATTGTAAAGCTAAAGTACTACAAAAATTAAAGTGTTATGCTTTTGCGATAGTTTTTAAATATAAATTTATAAAATGCATTGTTTTTTTCGCAAAAAAAAGTGTTTCCGCGAAAAAGAAATTGCGAAAAACATTTTTTCAAAAAATTTTGTATCTGGTATATGTCTTATTTTACACGTTTTCATAAATTAAATTCGTTAAAAAAACTATGCGAAAAAAAAAAAAATTTCAGCGAATAATTTTTTTTGTATATCAATAGAATTATCTTTATACCCTCCAACCACAGTATGGGGGTATACTCACTTTGTCATTCCGTATGTTACGCATCGAAATATCGGTCTAGGACCCCATAAAGTATATATATTATTAATCAGTAATCGATTCTAAGACATTCTAGCGATGTCCGTCTTTCCGTCTGTGGAAGACACGATGCGGTCCAAAATAAAAGAGCTAGACGTTTAGTACGAATATGTCTTATGCTCATAGGCTAGTAAAGTTCGGAGATTGGCAAAATCGGACAAGAGGAAAAGTTCCCCCTTGAAGAACTAAACCTCTAAAAACGTTTTTTTTTTTCAGTTTTTATTATACTTTTGTTACGAAAATGAAACATTTTAATATCGTAAGAAGTTCTTAGCCCTGCACTTGGCCCTCGGGGATTAGAAAATGTTTTTTTTCTTGGCCCACCCCCTTTTTTTGGGCGTGGATTTATAAAGTTATTTAAATAATGAAAAAATTTTATTACTTAAGTGCAAAACGCATAATAAATGAATTTGTAAACATAAACCGCGTGGGGGACAGTGAACCCCAATGACCCTTGCGAGAACACCCTCCCTAGCAACAAAAAAAAACTTACCTCTATTTTTTTTTAGTTTTTTACATGTTGGAGGGTGTCAAACATTTGGCACAGCCGAATTTAAAACTCTTACTTGTTTTTTTTTTGGTAATTTTACAAGATTTTTTTTTTTTTGATGTAGGGTATTTAAATAAAGTCTTGAAGTTTTTCCTTTCAATATACCAACAATAACTGCTGCATTTACCAAATGAAAATCTGTAGGTAGCTGCGTAAATTAATTGTCTATAATTTTATTTATTTAAAATTATTCCAGACATTTTCAATTGTAAAAACTTTTTAAATCTTCTTAAACATAAAAATGGAAAACTTTTCCATAAGAAAAGCACATTAAAGAATTGTTTTATCCTTTTAGTTAAATTATTTTACTTTATTTTATTTTATTACATTAATTTTTCTTCTTTTATTTGTCTTTCTAGATGTGGCCAAGAAACACGAGTGATACCTAGAATATTACAATTACGCTCACATTGGCTGAAATCCGAAAAGGAATCCTTACGCTTAGTAGAAGCCGGTATAACCAAAGAAGTTATGAACAGTGCAATTGCTCAATTTTGTTTAGAAATTATAGCGAAACATGGTGATCCTGCACCCAGACTATGTAATAAAGATCCTTTAACCTTAAAAATGGGTACATATGTGATAGAATTGTTTCCTAATGTAAGTTTTTTTTAATTAAATCATTTATTTGTTTCCCCTACCTTAACACTTTATTTCAATTTTTTCTTTACTTTTTCCAGTCGAAATTCTTATTTATGGTTCGTGATGGTCGTGCCACAGTTCACTCAATTATATCACGCAAAGTAACCATATCTGGTTTTGATTTAACCAGTTATCGTCAGTGTATGCAAAAATGGAATCATGCCATTGAAGTTATGCACGACCAATGTAAAGAAATTGGTAAAGAACGTTGTATGATGGTAAGTAATAAATGATGAATGTTGTATTTAAATAAAAAAAAACGTATATAAATTATATGTAAAACGAACCATGCAATTGTTCGCTGTCGCAGCTGTCAGATATGTTATGTGTGACGGAAACGTTTTTTTTTTATTTCCTTTATTTTTTGTAACTTCCTTGTAGTTTTTATTTGTATATAATCTATAAATTATCCTTGAAATAGGCTTTAAATTGTTTTGACTTGAATCTTATAATATGTGTGATTTATATTTAAAAATTTAGCCTAAAAGTATGCAATGTAAAACTAAATTTTTGAAAAAATTTCAAAAGTTAAAGCAAAAATGCCTCAAAATTCGAGAAGTATTCTATATATAAAAAGTGTCTAAGAATCTCAGAAATTTTTTATAAGAAAAATTACTCAAAACTTTTTTAGTAAGGACTCTTATTAAAGAGTATTTTCTACGCCAAAAATCTGAAACATTTTCTACGCAAAACTCACAGAATCTGGGCCTCTTTTCTACGATAAATTTCTTAGAGTTCAAGACTTTTTCTATGCGAAAAATATCTCAGAGTCAAAGACTTTTTCTATACGAAAAATATCTAAGAAACTTAGACTTTTTCTATAGAAACAATTTTTCAGGATATGAGACTTTTCTATTGGAAAAATGTCTCAGATTCTGAAACTGAGAAAAATGTTTAGGACTCTTAAGACTTTTTCTAAAGGAAAAATGTTTAATATTCTGAGATTTTTTGATAGGAAAAACTTATCAGATTCCATAGGAGAAATGTCTCAGATTCTGAGACTAAAAAAAATTTTTATAATTCTGCGACATTTTCTCTACAAAAAGTGTTTCAGATTCTGAGACTTTTTCTATATGAAAAATGTCATAGATTCTGAGAATTTTTGTCTTATTTCCTTTTGTATATCTCCTTGTAGTATTATGAGTATATAATATAAAAAAGCTATTTACTCTATGATATAATCTACACATTATCCGTAAAATAGGCTTTACATTTATTTTGAATTTAATCTTATGATATGGGTGATTAAAAAAGATTTACAAAAAGTAGCTAAAAATAATTTTTAATATTAAGCCTATAAGTAAGCAATGAAAAATTGAAATATTGTTAAATGTCAGAATTATTGTTAATTGTCAGAAAAGAACCATATCTCTCCCTGAATCTGAAATTAAAAAAAAAAAAAATGTCTCAGAATCTGAGAACTGTTCTTTATAAGAAATGTCTCAGATTCTTGGACTTTTTCTATAGCAAAAATGCCTAAGTTTCTTAGCCTTTCTATAGGTAAACTGACTCAAATTCTAAGACTTTCTAAAGGAAAAATGTTTTAAATTTTGAGACTTTTTCAAAAGCAAAAAGAAAAAGATTCTGAGAATTTTTCTATAGGAAAAATGTTTCAGATTCTGAGACTTTGTCTGCAGGAAAAATGTCGCAGATTCTAAGACTTTTTCTATAAGAAAAATGACTCAGATGCTGATACTTTTTCTAAGATTCTGAGACTTTTTCTATAAGAAAATGTCTCAGATTCTGAAACTTTTTCTATAAAAAAATGTCTCAGATTTTGAGAATTTTTCTATAGAAAAAATGCTCAAATTCTGAGACTTTTTCTATAAGAAAAATGTCTCAGATTCTGAGACTTTTTCTATAGAATTCTGAGACTTTGCTGTAGGAGAAAAATTTAGATTCTGGGACTTTATATAAGAAAATTGCCTTTGATGCTGAGACATTTTTTATAC
This sequence comes from Pegoplata infirma, assembly GCA_963921195.1. Lineage (NCBI taxonomy): Eukaryota > Metazoa > Arthropoda > Insecta > Diptera > Anthomyiidae > Pegoplata > Pegoplata infirma. The sequence goes on along the minus strand of OY992540.1, from coordinate 41,884,089 downwards.
CCTCCACTATACTGATAGGGGGTATATATAAGTTTGTCATTCCGTTTGTAACTCATTGAAATATCGGTCTGGGACCCCATAAAGTATATGGGGCATTCGATGTCAATTCGGACACTTTGAAATTTTTTTTTTTTAGATTTTCCCAATTTGTTTACAGTTTTTAGTACCCTTCGAAAACTCCTTCGTGGTGAATTTTCAGATTTTTTTGATGACCCGTTCAAAAGATATCGAATTTTTAAAAATTGGTAGTTTGTTCATTTACTCTAACTTCTTCAATAATGGTCCAAATTTCAATTTTTTTTTTCAAAATTTTTTTTTTTTTACGTACTTTAAAAAAAAAAATACCAAAAAATTCTTAAAAGCGCTCTAGTATGCGATTTTTAAGTTTTAAAATTTAAATCTCATTTTTGAAAATGTTTGTACTCTTCGATTTTTTTGAAATTTTTTTGTGTAAAACTTCTATCGATTCTACAATTTTTTTGCCCAGGAGGATCGTGGGATAACGATTATTACTATTTTTTGAAATTTTTTGAAAAATTTTGTTGTAGTTTTCCAATCTTAAAATCATTTCTACTGCTCCAATGGTGCGTTATAGAGGGGTCATTTATAAGACTGACCCCCATTAATTTTTACGTCTTAACATTTCTTTGGAACAAACTAATACCCTATCTCCAATTTCTAAGGGGGCTCCCACACAAAACGACATTTTTTAAAATTTGCTCCAACCGCTCTAACTGCCCTAATAGTGCCCTTAGAGCAATCAAATGTATGACCTACCCACAATATTTTTTTAGTCCAAACATTTTTTCTGAACACCCCTACCCTCTATCTTTAACTGTTAAGGCGGTCCCCATACAATTTTTTTTATTTTTTGTAAATTTGTTTTATTTAATCAGCTTCTACCGGTCCAATGGTGCGTCCGAGAGGGGTCATTAGTGAGATTGACCATTTATTTTTACCCTACAACATTTTTTTAAAACATACCTATGCCCTATCACCACTCCCTAGCGATGTCCGTCTGTTTGTCTGTGGAAATGGTGATCACGGCCAAAATATTACACGGAGATGACCCCCATAAATATATTTTTTATTTTTTGTAAATTTGTTTTATTTAATCAGCTTCTACCGGTCCAGTGGTGCGTCCGAGAGGGGTCATTAGTGAGACCGACCATTTATTTTTACCCTACAACATTTTTTAAAACATACCTACGCCCTATCACCACTCCCTAGCGATGTCCGTCTGTTTGTCTGTGGAAATGGTGATCACGGCCAAAATATTACACGGAGATGACTGAAACTTAATATATTTATTGGAAGTTCTCCCGAGAAGTTTGGTATTGCGTTTGAGCGATATCGGTTAAGCGGTTCAAAATTTATAAACGAAAATGTATGGACACCTCAAAAATTTTAATACATTCAACATAACCTAAAAATACAAAGTGTTTTAATTCGGCTGCTGGTTGACATATGTCAACATAATTGAACACTAAATGGTATTTAAACAAGTACGAACATAATTTTTGACAAAAAAAGAAAAAAATTGCGAATTTTTTTTTTTTACCAATTTTTTTTTCGCGGAAATTTTTAAAAAATTTTTTTTTTTTCAAAAATAATTTCATTTTAAATAAAGTTTTTTGAAATAATCTTTTAGAAATGGTGCAGGGTATCACTACATTCGACAAGGCCGAATTTTACTTTTTTACTTGTTATTATTTCCTTTTGTATATCTCCTTGTAGTATAGTATTTATATAATCTGCAAATTATCCTTAAAATAGGCTTTGAATTTAATCTTATGATTTGTTTTGAATTTAATCTTATGATATGGGTGATTTAAAAAGATTTGCGATTGAGGTTAAAAGTGGCTAAACATAATTTTAAATATTCATCCATAAGTATGCAGTGAAAAATTGGATTATTTTTAAATGACAAAAGAGAACAATGTCTCTGGGATTTTTTTTTTTTTAAATGTCTTAGAATCTTAGAATTGTTCTTTTATAGAAATGTCTCAGATTTTAAGACTTTTTCTATACGAAAAATATCTCAGAAATTAAAATTTTCTCTTTCTGAGACTTTTTCTATAGTAAAAATGTCTTAAGATTTAGCCACTTTTTCTATATGAGACTTTTTCTATAGAAAAAATGTCTCAGATTCTGAGACTTTTTCTATAGGAAAATTGTCTCAGATTCTGAGACTTTTTCTATAGGAAAATTGTCTCAGATTCTGAGACTTTTTCTATAGGAAAATTGTCTCAGATTCTGAGACTTTTTCTATAGGAAAAGTGTCTTAGATTATGAGACTTTTTCTATAGGTAAAATGTCTCAGATTCTGATACTTTTTCTATAGGAAAAATGTCTCAGATTCTGAAACTTTTTCTATAAGAAAAATGTTTCAGATTCTAAAACTTTTTCTATAAGTAAAATGTCTCAGATTCTGAAACTTTTTCTATAAGAAAAATATGTCAGATTCTGAGACTTTTTCTATAAGAAAAATGTGTCAGATTCTGAGACTTTTTCTATAAGAAAAATGTCTCAGATTCTGAGACTTTTTCTATAAGAAAAATGTCTCAGATTCTGAGACTTTTTCTATAAGAAAAATGTCTCAGATTCTGAGACTTTTTCTATAAGAAAAATGTCTCAGATTCTGAGACTTTTTCTATAAGAAAAATGTCTCAGATTCTGAGACTTTTTCTATAAGAAAAATGTCTCAGATTCTGAGACTTTTTCTATAAGAAAAATGTCTAAGATTCTAAGACTTTTTCTATAAGAAAAATGTCTCAGATTCTGAGACTTTTTCTATAAGAAAAATGTCTCAGATTCTGAGACTTTTTCTATAAGAAAAATGTCTTAGATTCTGAGACTTTTTCTATAAGAAAAATGTCTCAGATTCTAAGACTATTTCTATAGTAAAAATTTCTCAGTTTCTGAAACTTTCTGTAGGAAAAAGAATTTAGATTCTGAGACTTTTTTCAGTAGGAAAATTGTCTTATATGCTGAGAATTTTTTCTTGTTTTCTTTTATATATCTACTTGTAGTATTATATGTTTATAATCTACAAATTATCCTTAAAATAGAGGCTTTACATTTGTTTTGAATTTAATCTTTTGATATGGGTGATTTAAAAAGATTTACGATTGAGTTTAAAAGTGGCTAAAAATAATTTAAAATATGAGCCTATAAGTATGCAATAAAAAATTTGATTATTATTAAATGACAGAAGAGAACTTTTTTTATTTAAAAAATGTTTCAGAATCTGAAAAATGTTCTTTAGAAGAACTCTTAGACTTTTTCCATAGGAAAAATGTCTCAGATTCTGAGACCTTTTTCTTTAGGAAAAATGTGTCAGTTTCTGAGACTTTTTCTATTGGAAAATTAAAACAGCTTCGGACACTTTTTTGATTAAAAAAAATTCTATGGGAAAAATATCTCAGATTCTGAGACTTTTTCTATAGAAAAAATGTCTCAGATTTTTAGACTTTGTCAATAGGAAAAATCTCTCAGATTTTATATTCTTTCTATAGGAAAAACATCTCAGATTTTGAGAGTGTTTTTATAGGAAAAATTTCTGAAGCTATAGGAAATATTACTCAGATTTTAAAACCTATGCTGCACAAAAAAAAAAAAAATAAATCAGATTTTGAAAAAAATGTCTTTAGATTCTTAAAATTTTTACATTTTGAGACCACCTCCCTTCTTTTTTATTACGCCATGGCGCACCATCGCAAAAAAATAATAATTTCATAAAAAAAAAAACTAAATGAAGTGGAAATTAAAAATCCATTCATTTCATTTACAAGAATTAATTTAAAATATTTCTTTCATTTATTCTGATTATTTAAATCATTTAGCCTCAATTTTTGAGGTTAATAGCATAAAGGAATTAAATAAAATTTTAAATACACTCTTGAAAATGTCAGCTGCATACTTGCACATAGCATTCCCCGCCTATCTCTCGGTCGCTTTATCGTTTTTTCCTATTATAAACCCGCATAAAATATCCGTTTTGCCTACTTGTCGGTTTGTCTGTCAGCTTTATATATAATTTTTTGTTGTCATATCCTTTTTATTGACAATTTTTATGCTGTTGCTGTAATTTGAACATATTTAAATCGTTGCTTTTTTCTTTCATTATCGTCAAACATTAAGCCGCCCCAAAAAACTCCCCATTTTATTACGGTTTATGTTTGCCTTTGCCGTTTCTTGTTTGTTTGAACCCCGCCACCATTCGTTCGTTCAACGATGTTTATAACCAGCCAAACCATTTTTATCGATAACAGTGTGCGTAATAGTTTGATTGGAAATTAAATGCAGCATACTTTAAAACGATTAACTTGTTTTGTATAAAAAGTTGCCAACAACAAAGTGACATTAATTATGAAACAGGAATTTTATGTTGTCATCCGGAGGTGGCGAAGAGCTAGAGATGGAGGGGAAACAGAGAATATGATAAATTAAAATTATAAAAAAAAATCTCTGGTATTTTATACCGCAAGGACTAATGTACATGATTACAGTGATGGATGAAAGTGGTTTTAAAAAATGACAATATAAAAGTTTTGTAAAAATTATGTTTGATTCTGAAAAGGGCATTCAAAAAAATGTACTTTTTAAAAACTCCGATTCAAAGGGGGTAAAAAGGCAAAAAAGTATACATTGGTACTTTTTCTATTTTTGGATATAATGGTCCTAGGAACGTTAACTTTGAAGTTTAGGATCATCTTGCTGAAAAGGGTGTTTAAAAAATGTACTTTTTGGGAAGTTAAATTCTTAGGAGTGAAAGGGTAAAAATGTGTAGTTTGGTACGCTTTCTTTTTCCTAAAAAAATCGTACTAGAAACTTGAAATTTAGGATCCTCTATGGGAAAAACATTCTGAAAAAGTACATTTTAAAAATTTCGTGTTTAATGGGATAAAAAGTAAAAATTTTATTTTGGTACTTTTTCGATCTTATTAATTAATGGTTTTTGAAACTTGAAATTTATAATGGATGATACTCCAAATTTGTTTTCTCTGGATATTTCGATTGCTCAAATTTTTTTCCTCTTAATTGTAATAATGTTGTACTCCTACAATCCAAACTTTTGGTGAAACTACTGAATTTTTCAATTTTTAGTCTTTATAAAAATATAGTCAAGTAACTTTTGTTCTTCACTGTTAAAATTTATGTACTTTTGGATGTGTATTTGTTAATGTTGAAACGTTTTTCCGTTTAATTGAATTCCGTTTACATTTATTAAATTTTTTAAAACATTTTGTATTACAAATTACACAGTTCACCACTAGAATTCTTACCAGCGATAATTAAACTAATTTTGAGTAAAAAAAGTAAAACAAGTAAAAAGTTAAATTCGACTTGGCCGAGTCCATGAATTTCCTTCACAATACCTACAACAATCTTTTTTCTTAGAACAATTTAAGATAGTTCTGAGTAATTTTTGTAAAAAAAATTGTAAGTGCCAATTTTTTAAGTGTAAAAAATTTTTTGAGTATAAAAACTTTTTTTGAGTGATAAACTTTTTTTGGAGTACATTGATTGCAAATGTATTTCAAAAAGTGTTTAGCGGTTTTTTAAACACGTGATTGTGCGAAAAATAGCTGCCGAAAGTCGCAGTTTTGCTTATAATAATTGATCATTAATGAATTGCAATTGGTCTTTTACGAATGACAATTGATCTTTTTCGAATTACAATTGATCTTTTTCGAATAACAATTGATCTTTTACGAATTACAATTGGAATCTTCGAATTACAAATAGAATCGTCGAATTATAATTGATCTTTTACGAATTACAATTGTTATTTTTCGAATTACAATTGATCTTAAACGAATTACAATTAGTCCGGTCGCCGAGTCATGTAACCTTGAAATAGGGTCCGGCAAATATTTTATGATTGATTCTAGTTCTATTTGATGTACTGAATCATAATATGTGGGGTGCCAGAGTGGCACCTTTGGGCAACTTTAAATATTAAAGGTCAAAGGTCACGGGGTCAAAAAAACATAAACCACCCATTTTATTGCGAATGTATGGGAGTCGGCTCAAAAAAATTTTATATTTGTTGTTAAATAAATTAGTTAATGCCGTGGTGCAGTGAATAAGCTTTTGGCTCTGCCTCCAAAGGGTCTCGGGTTCAATTCCTGGCTCGATAAACAAAAAAATATAAGATAGCTATTCAACATAAAATATGTTTTGAAACGGGTAAAATAAGTAATAAATAGAAGGTGTGTAGTTTTATTTAATTTAAATTGAAAATTACAGAATATTTTACAAAGATACATACTACAGAACACACATCAAATATCAGAATCAGAAGTGGACATTTCATTGTCACGGTCATCAAATTGAGCTTCATGAATCTTCAAATTGCCACACAATCGGCCACCTTCGCACGCGCAAAATTCTTTACAAGGCAGCCTTGCATGTGCACAGCTGCATCTTGATGTAGAGCATGGCTTCTCACTTGAACAGCTACATCTTAAACTCTTCAACAAAAAATTTCCACGCAATATTCGAGGATTACGCATGACTGTGGAAGAACTTCTTTCACTTCTTTCTAACGAAGACGCAAATGACTTTGACTCCTTAATGTTTAACCTGGAAAACATAACAATTAAGAGAAGAACAGAAAAACATTGGATAGACTTGTCTAATAAAGCCAGTTTTCATCATGTTACTGTTCATACGCGCCGAACGCGAAGGTAACTGGCCCTTGCATTTGTGTTCACTTGAAGCAATGATAGCTTATTTTTTCGCGTAAGGGCATTGGAACTATGCTCGTTATGCAACATATTACCTGCGAAGCATGGAGCAACTAGATCCCGTTCTTCGTAAAAAGCTCCTGAGTAGTGAACATATGCCCCGTCATAGTTCCGGAATAACAAATGGCATATGGACCGACATTTTAATTGAAACAACATTTATGCGCTTTGGTAAAAGTCGTGGCGGAACAAAAGGAATAAAGTTGCAACCAAACACGGTGATGAATTGGGCACTATCATTGCATGTTTGTGGTCAGCTTTCTAAAGATGTACAAGACATGAAAGATGGTGAAGAATCAAAGAAAGTGCAGCAATAATTAAATCTGATGAAGAAGATAGACAGACAATAAGAAAAAAAACTAGAAACATGTATGAACCCTTTGGTAATTGAAGACCACCAAAAATTTGAGGAATCACTGCCAAAAGGATTTTATGTTCATTTGAAAAAAGAAGTTTTCACTTTTTCAAATGACAAGAAACTCATGTTGGTCCAACAAACGAAAGTATATAATACTGAGACTATCTACACAGAAAAAAATATCGTAAAATCAAAAGTAACCAAATAAATTGTTAACAACTAAATACTAGTTCAACAATGTTTTTAATTGTATCAACATTGTATATTGTTAATGTGACAAAAATTCATTTTTATTTTATTAATAACACAGACACTTTATAAACTCATTTAATCAAGCAAACATATATGTGACGATAGCACGGTGGTGTGTGCCAGACTCGAATCATTAAGGTTGCGGGTTCGCTGCCAGTTGGCGGAACACTTTTTTTTTTTTTTTAATTTGTGATTATTTTTTTGTTATTCTATTTAAAATTTTTTAAACATGTGTGAAGCCACATTATTATTTATTTTTAAATATAATGCCACATTTTTTATTATTGTAAAAACAGCAAAGAGTACACACTGACTCTACAGACACTTTATGTACACATTTAGGCAACTAAAAATATATATGAGGAATAGCACGGTGGTAGTGTGCTAGACTTGTAGCACGAAAGTTTCGGGTTCGATGCCAGGTGCCGGCGGATGATTTTTTTTTTTAGATATATTTTTTTTTCTTTTTTTAGATTTTTGTATCATTCTTTTTTTAGTGTTTTTTTAAATATGCTGTTTAGTCAAGTATAAATATATATGAGGATAGCACGGTGGTAGTGTACTAGACGCGTAGCATTAACGTTGCGGGTTCGATGCCAGTTGTCGGTGGATGATTTTTTTTTTTTAGTTTATTTATTTCTATTTTTAGATTATTCTATTTTTAGGTTTATTTTTTTAAAAAAGTTACAAAAGCCATTGTTGTATTGACAATATCCAATGTAGGCTCAGTTTCAATTAAATGTTTAATTGTATTAACAATAAAATTAATTGAATTGACAACTTTTTTTTTTCTGTGTACGCACGTGCCTTGCAAATGATAACATGTAATTTAGAAATATGCAGCCTGCAAACTCTGTTTAGTTATGAATTATCACCAGTCCCTTCAGCACTATTTGATGAATTCGGTGACATGAATCCGTCATTCCAGAAATCACTTTTAATGAGTCAACTAAGAATGCAGGTGTCGTCGAGAGGGATATCAGTAAATGCATTGATTATAGATGCTAGTGTTCTATTGTGGCATGTTCATTGGCCAAAGGTTGGTACAATACAAACTTACATTAATAAGTTGATTGCGGTGTTCTTGAAGCATGTTGCAGAACAAGACACATTTCGAGTACAGTCCAAAGAGTGCAACGCGATCAAAAAGAGGAGTTAACAGTACTTCCATGCAAATAAGAGCAGACACACCTCTTCCAAGTCGAAATAGTATGTTGACCCATGCGTGTAATAAAACACAACTAACAACCATGATTTGGAAGCAACTACTAAGAATTACATAGTGAGTTTCTTCCACATAAGTTGGTCATTACTAATACTAATACAATTCCAACTGAATTACAAACTCCTGACGATATAATTCCACGCACAGGTATGGAAACTCACCAAGAAGAAGCAGACGTTATAATTGTACAAATCAAATTGTGAAACGAACAATATCAAGATTTTATCTGATGACACCGACGTTTTTGTTCTCCTTGTACACTTTTATAAAAAGCTAAATCTTAAATGCGCTATGTGGATGAAGTCTTTTGACAAGGTTAAGCTCTCAGATATAGAAGCAACAGTTCAGTGTCTAGCTCTGACGGGAATAATAACTGGTCACTGTCTCATCGGCATTCATGCTAAGAATATTAGACTCATCCCAGACGCCAGTTGTTAAAGATGCACCTCACCGGGAGTGGATGAAACGATAGAACACTGACTTTGTCACTGTCCAGCGGTGGCAAGGAGTCGCCGATCGATTACTGGTCAGAAAAGCTTTAATACTTTGTTTAAGTTAAATAAAACTACACATCTTCTATTTATTACTTATTCTACCCGTTTCAAAACATATTTTATGTTGAATAGCTATCTTCTAGTGTTTTTGTTTATCGAGCCAGGAATTGAACCCGAGACCATTTGGAGGCAGATCCAAAAGCTTATTCACTGCACCACGGCATTAACTAATTTATTTAACAACAAATATAAAATTTTTTTGAGCCGACTCCCATACATTCGCTATAAAATGGGTCAATTATGTTTTTTGACCCCGTGACCTTTGACCTTTAATATTTAAAGTTGCCCAAAGGTTCCACTCTGGCACCCCACATATTATGATTCAGTACATCAAATAGAACTAGAATCAGTCATAAAATATTTGCCGGACCCTATTTCAAGGTCCAAGCAAATTTCCCCATTTGGCGACCTGACTAAATTGACCTTTTGCGAATTACAATTGATATCTTTAGAATTACAATTTATATTTTACGAGTTATAATCAAGGTTGGTTACCGAAACGAATAACGGTAAGGGTAACGGTAACGGTATCTAATTTTTATTTATTTCGGTAAAGGTAACGGTAAGTGTTTTCAAATCGTTTCGGTAACGGTATGTACCGGTACCGAACCAACCAAACCGGTACGTACCGGTATTATTAATTTAGTTAAAAATTTGAAAAAAGATAGAACTGAAAGCTAAAAATATTTAATGGACCCAAAAACCAGTATAGATTTGATATGATTATTATTTTTGTCATTTATTTTATGATAATTTGCAAATTATAAATTTAAAATTATGTTAGCAATTTGATTTTATTTTTTTGTTCGTTAAAATCCTTTAAAACAGGTAAAATTTTGAATATCGGTACAATACCGGTAACTTCTAATAATTATAACGGTAACGGTAAGGGTAACGGTATTCTAAAAATATTTTTAGCGGTATCGGTAACGGTAACGGTATTCGATTTGAAAGGGTTTTGAATCGGTAACGGTATAATAAGGGTAACGGTAACCAACCATGGTTATAATTGATCTCTTGTGAATTACAATTGATCTATTACGAATTACAATTAGAGTCTTCGAATTATAAGTATAACCTTCGAATTTCAATGATCTTTACGAATTACATCTGTAAATGGTGTAGAATACATTAAACTCTTTCTAAAGTTCAAATTTTGTTATTTCTTGCATTTTTTTTTTTGGGAAATCGCAAATTGGTTCAGAAAAACTGGGGAAAATGGTCTGATCCATGTGTACTGCCAGAAGTTAAAATTTTCGGACGGTGTTTAATTCAGAATCTCACTAGGAGGCTTCTGATGTTTGACATACAATTTTGTACTTTTTCTCAGTCAGGTTGAAATTGAATTTCTGCAAAATTCAAAAAAAGCTAAGAGCAAAACTGAGAGTTCGATTTGGATTTTATTTCGACTACTTCTTGGAGTCGATACCGATCGAAATTCTGCTCGAACTTGCGTTTTTTTTGCTTGCCTTAAATTATGCTATGATAAATACAACCTTTTTATATTTTTCTCTTACTACACTGAAACATAAAAACTGAAAAAAATATTAAAAGAAAGGAAAATATTGATTTTTTTTTCTAAATTTAGACATCCTGGTTCGAAAAAACACGCTTACTTTTGAAAGATATTAACAAGTCACAAAAAAATTTACACTCAAAAACGTTTATACTTAAAAATAAATTTTACACTCAAAAAAAATTGTACTGTCCAAAAAAAATTTTATGCTCCAAAAAATTTATATTAAAAAATGTTTTCTTTTATTTTTATACCCTCCAACCACAGTATGGGGGTTTACTCACTTTGTCATTCCGTTTGTAACGCATCAAAATATCGGTCGGGGACCCCATAAAGCATATATATTATTGATCAGTGATCGATTCTAAGACATTCTAGTGATGTCCGTCCGTCTGTATGTCCGTCCGTCTGTAGTTAACACGATGCAGTCCAAAAGAGCTAGAAACATCAAGTTTGGCACAAATATGTCTTATGTTCCTAGGCAGGTTAAGTTAGGAAATTGGCTAAATCGGACCAGGGGAAAAAAGTTCCCCCTTGAAGAACTAAATCAACCTCTAAAAAAACACTTTACAGGTTTTTTTGTATTTTTGTTAAATACATGAAACATTTGGTATATTCACCGCGATGGGAAGGTGCTCTCAATGTCCCCCACTGACCATATCAACCCCTCCCCCCCCCAAAAAAAAAACGCCCTGACAAATTTTTGTATTTAATTTTTTTACATTTTGTAGGGTATAAAAGATTCGGCACAGCCGAATTTAACACTCTGACTTATTTGAAATCAAAATGGGGAATACAAAATGTAGGACACAGCTTTTTTAAAAAAAATTACAATTGCTGTGTTTTTCAATAAGTGGATTTATTTTCGAATTAATCTTACTTAGTTTAAAATAAATATTTTATCATGCCAAAACAAATTTGGAATATTTTTTACAGTTATCTTCGATAAATTAGAAATTTTAATCCGACAAAATAATAAAAAAATTTGGAAAATTAAAAAAGTTATAAAAAAATCAAAATTAATCCTACAAAATTTTAGGATTTATTAAGTCCATTTCGGATTAATTTTGATTTATTTATAACTTTTTTCATTTTTCAAATTTTATTATTATTTTTTCGGATTATAATTGCAAATTTATTGTAGATTACAGAAAAAATATTCCAAATTTGTTTTGGTATGCTAAAATATTTTTTTTAACAAAATAAGATTAATCATATAATAAGTCCACTTATTGAAAAACACAGCAAATGTTTACATTCCTATGTTTTTATAAATTTTTGTTTTTGTTTTTATCAGAAAATTTTAATATATTTTCTTTTTAAATGCATCAAAAATTTTATATATTCAGTGGCGCATTTAAAAGGTAAATTTTTTATTTCTAATTAGAATGTGCTATCCTAAATGTACAAATACTGCTACCAGCTAACAATTTTATAAAAAATATTAAAACTGCTATCACCAAAATGTGCCCGCTTAAATGCGTTCCCGGTCTTAATGTTTAGCACTAGAGTTGGACAGTGGTCACGTGAATTACTCGTGATCGAAAGTGAGCGTAATTAAAATTTTTTTATCGTAAGTGAAAAATTTTTGCGTGAGATATCGTAGTGAGTGCCGTTTTTATACCCTCCACTTAGTGATATATATATAAGTTTGTCATTCCGTTTGTAACTCATCGAAATATCGGTCTATGACCCCATAAAGTATATATATTCATGATCCCCGATCGATTTTAAGACATTCTAGCGATGTCCGTCTGTCCGTCTGTCTGTGGAAATGGTAATCACTGCCAAAATATTACACGTAGATGACTGAAACTTAACATATTTATTGGAAGTTCTCCCGAGAAGTTTGGTATTGCATTTGAGCGATATCGGTTCAGCGGTTCAAAAGTTATGAACAAAAATGTAAGGACACCTCAAAAATATTAGTGCATTCAACATAACCTAAAAATACAAAATGCTTTAATTCGGCTTCTGGTTGACCTATGTGAACATATTTGAACACCAAATGGTATTTAAACAAGTCCAAACATATTTTTTTGACAAAAAAAGAAAAAAATCGCGGATTTTTTTTTTTTTGCGAAATTTTTTTTTCAAAAAATTTTTTTTTTTTTCAGATGTAATTTCCTTTCAAATAAAGTTTTTGCAATAATCTTTTAGAAATTGTGGAGGGTATCACTACATTCGGCAAGGCCGAATTTAACTTTTTTACTTGTTCTTTATAAATTATCTATTTATAATATTTGTCTATTTATATACACTCAAAATAATAACACTGTAAAATACTCTGTTAAATGACAGTAATCTCAATTCAACAGACATTTGACAGAGTTTTCTGTCAAAATACAGATTTAAAGCAAATACTTTGTATTTTGTTGTGCCAAAAAACAAAGTTTTATCTGTAATACTACTTTTACTTTGCAATCTTTATTTTACAGATAATTAACGGTTTTTTTGCTAAAGTACAGATTCAAGCAAAATACTTTGTATTTTTTGTAACCAAAAAAATATTACTAAGTTATCTTAATTTCATAGTTAAAAACTGATTTTTCTGTAAAAATACTGTTTAGATTAATTTTTTTGGTTGTTACCAAACATCAAAATTTTTTTTTTTTAGAAAAAAATAAAAAAGTACCAGTTATAAAAAAAATCGTTTTAGAAATCTTATAAAAATTTTGCAAAATAACATGCATTTAACTAAACTCTGTAAATTTTTCTGTAAATTTTTTTTGTCCAAATAATTTTACAGAGTTTTATAGTAAAATTACCATGAAATATTGCTAGCTATAAAAGTATGGTATACTTTGTTAAATTAGCAGAGTTTTTCTGCAATTTAACAGGGTATGAATTATGTAACTAATATGACTATAGTCGTCGAATTTTTAATGGTGACATGATAAATACCCGGTGCAGGAAGATTATGTCATTTAAACCATTTCAAAATTTTATAAAATACGGATGATATTTAACTGTAAAATTTTGACGATTATCGTCAAAAAGCTTACATACACTCAAAATAATTACTCTGTTAAATACTCTGTAAAATGACTGTAATCTCAATTCGACAGATTTTCGACAGAGTTATCTGTCGAAATACAGATTTTAAGAAAATACTTTGTATTTTCTTGTGACTGAAAAACAAAATTTTATCTGTAATTTTACTTTTTACTTTATAATCTCTATTTTCCAGATAATAAACAAATTTTTTTTTTTGTTAAAAAACGGATTTTAGAAAAATACTTTGTTTTTTTCTCGTAACCAAAATACTAAATTTCATTTGTAATTTTACTGATTGCTCTGTAATACCGTTTTCAAATAAAAAACACTTCAACACTTTTACGAGGATGACTTGTAAAATTGGAGTTACTCATTAAAAACTCGTAATATTCACAAAAATAAAAAAGGAAATTTACAATTTGGAAGCATTAAATCGGGCAAATTTAACAAAATTAAAATTTTAATTAATTAATTTTTTTTTGATTTTAATTAATGTTTTTGATGCAGAGAAGTTTTACTCATAAAATGGATTTAACTAAAACTTTGTAAATTTACAGAGTTTTTTTGTAAAATTTTTTGAACTCATAAAATGCATTTAACTAAAACTTTATAAATTTTCAGAGTTTTTTTGGTAAAATTTTCAGAGTTTTTTCGGGTATATCAATATTGTATAGATAATTCTGTAAATTTGCAGTTTTTTTATCGAAATCATTTTACAGAGTTTTCTTCGTAAAATAACAAAAAATCTTGCTGGTTGGAAATCTATGGTATTTTCTGCTGGCTCAGCAGAGTATCTCTGTAATTTAACAGAGTGATTATTTTGAGTGTACATAATTGCCCCCCAGAGTTATTATTTTAAGTGTATCTATAGTTATATCAGCATTTTAACTCATTATTTGGTAATGTAAGTTTTTGCTGGACTAGTTTTCATGTCAGGATCTTAATTATAGGCGTTCAAAAATTGGCAATATGGGCCTTTAACGGCGATTTTCTCAAGGTTGTGACGTGATAGAAAAATTTGAGTGACCGTTTTGGAATCAGGGCACCAAAACATATAACATTTTTTTGATTTCATCCAAAACGCAGCGACAACCCTCAGATCTGTTTTTAGCGATCCTTAAGGCTCGCACGTCGTGACAAGTTCTTTGCGAAGCGTTGTTCTATATAATACAGTTAAAAAAATTACTCGCACAAAAAAAATTGTCGCCCTGTGTAGCTATTTTTTTTTGTTATTACTCGCTCATAAACACACAGGAAATTAAAATACATAAATTGCGTTAAATTTTTATATTACAGGTTCTCATTCACAGTTTTTATATATTTTTTTTTTATTTTTACACATAATTTATTAATTTTATTCAACATTCATTATGTTGTTTTTTAATCCGTTTCCTTTTTGTTGTTTTTTATTTGTAATTTTTTGTATTTTCCAGGTCTACTACGAACAATTAGTTTTACATCCTGAAGAATGGATGCGTAAAATATTGGATTTCCTTGATGTACCCTGGAATGATTCAGTGTTACATCATGAAGAATTTATCAATAAACCAGGTGGTGTTCCACTCTCCAAGTAAGTGTTATTACAAACATATTTACAAAACAGCAATAATTTAAATGTCCATTGGTTAATTTTGTCTTCTTCGTGCATAATTAATGTTTTCTGTGGCTGAGTAAAGGACACAGTGTGTGTGTGTGAATGTCCTGGGAATAACAAACTGTTTGTCAGCATCTTGTTAATTTAGTTGATGTTGATTTGTGTTGACAGACTTGAAAGTGGCATCCATCTTTATGAACTAATCACACAAAAGTTTATAATTTATGCTTAAAGTTAAATGATAGTTTAATTAATAGATTAAACATGTAAATGGACTAACACTATGTACAATTGTAATTTAAATTAGTAAAAAAGTTACATTTGACCTTACAAGATTATTGCAAAAAACTTAATTTAAAAAAAACACAAGTAAAAAAGTTAAATTCGGCCTTGCCGAGTGTAGTGATACCCTCTACAATTTTTAAAAGATTATTGCAAAAACTTAATTTAAAAGGAACATATTTAAAAAAAAAAAAAAAAATTCCGCCAAAAAAATTTTTGTAAAAAAAAAAATCGCGATTTTTTCTTTTTTTGTCAAAAAAAATATGTTCGTACTTGTTTAAACACCATGTTGACATATGTCAACCAGCAGCCGAATTAAAGAATTTTGTATTTTTAGGTTATGTTGAATGTACTAAAATGTTTGAAGTGTCCTTACATTTTCGTTCATAACTTTTGAACCGCTGAACCGATATCGCTCAAATGCAATACCAAACTTCTCGGGAGAACTTCCAATAAATATGTTAAGTTCCAGTCATCTCCGTGTAATATTTTGGACGTGATCACATTTTCCACACACAGACGGAAATCGCTAGAATGTCTTAAAATCGATCGGGGATCATGAATATATATACTTTATGGGGTCATAGACCGATATTTCGATGAGTTACAAACGGAATGACAAACTTATATATACCCACTATCACTAAGTGGAGGGTATAAAAACATTGAGAGTGTTAAATTCGGCTGTGTCAAATCTTTTATACCCTCCAATATGTAAAACAATTAAAAAACATTTTTTTGCCAGGGGCGCTTTTAGGGGAGAGGGGCGTTGAGTTGGGAACTCTTGGCCCTCGTGGTATATGTTTACAAGTTCATTTTATTCAGCTTTGTGCACTAAAGTATTATTGATTTATTATTATTTATTTTATTTTTTTATCCACGCCCTCAAAAAGGTGCGGGCAGAAAAAAATCGACTTTTTGTTAATCCCCTGGATCTGGACATTGAACTCCTGCGAACATAAAAATGTTTAATTTATTAAACAAAAAAGCATCTAAAAATTTGTTTTTAAAGCGAAAATTTTTTCCCCTAAGATAAGGGAAAATTTTTCCCCCTAAGAATATCAAATTTTTAAAAATTAGGTGAATGGTAAAATTGTATTCCAGAATCGAGCACACTAGCTGCATTCTGGAACTTGGTAGCAGTGTTCGAAAAAAAACAGTACGCTATTTAACGTTCCGTTCCAAGAACACATTCACTAAAATGTTTTTTAAGTGGTTGCGAAGGTGTTCACAAACAGAATTCCGAACGTTATGCCTGTGAGTTGAAGAACAGAAACTTTACGGTAACGTACCGAACTAGGTTGGAAACAAAATAAAGTTCTTTTAGTGTTCTGTTTGCGAACTTTTGAGACATTTTTTTTTTTAAATTTAAAATGGCGATATCTCGAAAACTAAGCAAGATAGAGCAAAACGGAGCGCATTTTTGGTTCTTGGGATCTCCATAGTATCGCTAGGCCTCTAGACATGGGTGGGCCCCATTGGGTCCATATTTTGAATCTAAAAAGTTAGCATTCCGGGAAATTTAAAAATGCACTTATCTCGCTAAATACTGCCGACACGACATAAAGTCTAAAAGCGGTCATGTACTACGAGACAAGATCCACAAAAATGCTTTTAGACCTTTCATCGTGTCGGCAGTATTTAGCGAGATATGTGCATTTTTAAATTTCCCGGAATGCTAATTTTTTTAGATTCAAAATAAGGACCCAATGGGGTCTTGTGTAGAGGCCTAGCGATACTATGGAGATCCCAAGAACCAAAACTGTGCTCCGGTTTGCTCTATCTTGCTTAGTTTTCAAGATATCGCCATTTTAAATTTAAAAAAAGTCTCAAAAGTTCGCAAACAGAACTAAAAGAACTTTATTTTGTTTCTAACCTAGTTCGGTACGTTATCGTAAAGTTTCTGTTCTTCAACTCGCAGGCATAACGTTCGGAATTCTGTTTGCGAACACCTTCACAACCACTAAAAAACTTTTTAGTGAATGTGTTCTTGGAACGGTACGTTTCGATAACGTACGGTCGCTCCATAGTTCCGTACAGAACACTAACGTACCGTACATTAGAGTTTTTTTCGAACCCTGCTTGGTAGAGAATTTAATGAACTTTCTCCTAAAAATATTAAAAAAAAAAAAAAACAAGTAAGAAAATTATAGTCGGTCAAGACCGGCCATATAATACCCTACACCTGTGTTTCCCGGAAAATGGGTACTGAGTTAAACCATGGACCGATGGGATCTATCTTTTTTAAAATCTGTAATATGTGTAAAAAACACCGACAAACCAAGTTTTAGCGCAGTAGGCTTCTATATGTTGCAAATACACCGCTTTAACTGAATATCTGGCGAAATATTTATATTGGTCTAGGTCCAAAAATGGTCCGATAATAATCAGATTTGATAAGGTTATTAAAGTACGCGTTTAATACATACAAACAAAATTTTAATAAAATATTTTTGATTTTCATGAAATTTAAGAGATTTTTGTGAATATCGGGAAGGTGGTTTGTATGAGGGCTACAAGAAGAACTGGTCCGATTGCTTTAAAATTCGGCATGGTGATTTGCGAATACAAAACACGATTACCTATCAAATTTCGGTACACTCAAAATAATACATTAGTAGATTTACTATTTTTATAACCTCCAACCACAGTATGGGGGTATACTCACTTTGTCATTCTGAAATTTTTTTTAATTTCAACTTTCGAGCTCTCCATAGTATCGCCGGTCCCATAAAGTATATATTTTATTGATCAGTGATCGATTCTAAGACATTCTAGCGATGTCCGTCCGTCCGTCCGTCTGTCCGTCTGTAGAGGACACGATACAGTCCAAAATAAAAGAGCTAGACTTCCGAAATTTGCCAGGAATATGTCTTATATTCCTAGGCGGGTTAAGTTCGGAAATGGGCAAAATCGGACAAGGGAAAAAAGTTCCCCCTTGGAGAACTAAACCAACCCAAGAAAACCGCATTTTTTGCAGAGTTTTTTGTACTTTTGGTAAGCAAATGCAACATTCTTATCTCAGAAGAAGTTCAAAATCGCAAGGGGAAGGTGCCCCTAACGTCTCCCACCAACTTTTATAAGCTTTTTTGCTAATTTTAGCAAAAAAAAAATGGTAATTTTTTTTTAATTTTCAGAAACTTAAAATGGCGCTATCTCGGAAACTAAGCCAGATAGAGCAAAACAGAGGCCATTTTTGGTTTTCAAGCTCTCCATAGTATCGCCGGTCCTCTTCACATGTGTTGACCCTAATGGGTCCTAACATTGGATCCAAAAAAGTTAGCATTCCCGAAAATATTAAAATTCTCATATCTCGGTAAATATTGCCGACACAACAAAAAGTCAAAAAGCATTTTTGTAGCTCTCAACACGTAGAACAAAACCGCAAAATAATTAAAAGCTTTCCGAGTAATATTTTTGAAGTTATCGAGTTTTGTAATTCTCAAAACCCCGCTGGTCCCCTAAAATCACGTATCTCAAAAACTAAGCATTTTTGGATCAAAAACTGTGACGATTTTTAAGGAACCCAACTAGGTCTAGGCCCATCGGGGTCTGGACCTATCGGGTCCGAACCCAATGGGGTCCTCAAATGTGTATGAAATAAGTTGAAATAAAAAAATTTCAGTTAACTAATTTTTGGCAAAACATTTTTGCTAACTTTACCAAAAAAATTTTGGGTTCAAAATCAGCAAATTTTCTTGTAGGTTTACAAGCTTTTTTTGCTAACATTACAGTTTTTTTTTTTGAGTGTAGGATACCTTTAAAAAACCGTTGTTAGTGTCATTTGATGCAAATTAAAGGGGGTCATTTGTATGGCGGCTAGGTCAAAACATGGACCGATTTTTTCCAATTTCAATAGGCTTCGTCCTTAGAAGCTTAAGTTTAAAATTTCAGTCAAATCGGTTGATAATTGCGACCTGTATCGTGTTTACACCGTTACATGGACAGACGGACAGACAGGCAGACAGACGGACGGTTGGACAGACAGACGGACATTGCTAAATCGACTCAAAAAGTGATTCTGAGTCGATCGGTATACTTGAAGGTGGGTCTAGGACCAATATTTCGGGTAGTTACAAACATCAGCACAAACTCATTATACCCTGTACCACAGAGTGGTGTAGGGTATAAAAATTAAAACTGGCGTGTTTTGAGAAAAAATTATTTTTTATTCGAAATTTGAAAAATTCATATCCAGTTCTGAATTTATTTCAAAAGATAACTCTATTAAATAGATGTGTTTCAGAGAATTCAGCATTGTTCAGTTACCGTAGAAAAAATTAAACATAAAGCGATGTCTTGCAAAAATTTCTAAATTTTAGCATATTTTGCGATACTTTGGAGTTCAAAGTCGTTTTTCTCAAAAAGTAAAAATAACAGCACTTTGAGATTTTAATGGTCTTTCATTTGAATTATCGATCGTTTCTTAGGTTTAATTTGGATGTGGCAAGATTTGGTTACCTCTTCGTTTTGCATAGTGTGTCACCCTGTGATTTAATTTCTTTCTTTTTTCAATATTCTACCTGTAGCAATTTATTAAATCCATAAATTTTAAAGTTTTATATTACAAGATTATTTCTTGTTCTTTTTCCTTATTCAATTACATTGTTTAAAATAGCATTCACTCCCAGCAAAACTTTGGTAATGGGTAGTGATTATATAACACATTACCAGGTAATGCATATAACTTATTTGTAGCATTATTTTATGATGTCTTACCAAACATTTGTTCCACAACGTGTTATTTTCAAGTGAAAAATAATGCATTACTAATAATTTGCTACGTAATGCATGATTATTGGAAAAAATGTATTTCATATTTGTTATTTCTAAATATTAAATCATGGATGACTTATATTTGGTTACATTATGTATTATTTGAAAGTTTGAAATAATGTATTATTTATAATTGGATGCATAATGCATTACAATAACATAAAAAATAATTATTTTATAAAAAAATGCATAAATTTAAACTAGAGATGGGCTCACGACAGGAAATTTCTAACGACACGCACTCACGAGCATATTTTATCTACTTACACTCACTTACAATCACGTGAGTAAATTTAATACAAAATTACTTTTTCACTACTCGTAACACCTTATATATTATCTTCTGGTATGCTATATTATTTCATTTCTCGTAACCAATAAAATATCATATATTTTACACCTTACTCGTGTTCTTCGTTTTAAATTTACGACTTATTTTATACCTTACTGGTATTCTTTGTGATAATGTGGATGCATTACTTTGAGTCTCATCGCCTGTTAAAATCATCAATGCTGCAATGTATAAAATAAGAGATCCCATACCTTATTTTATACCTTATTTGGTAATCTAAGTTTTGCTGGGCTGTTTTCCATTTTTTATTTTTTTTCAATTTTATTTTCTGGGTTATTATTCTTGTCGGGTTTAAAACTCGTAATAATTCTTATACTTACTGAAATGGTCTTAAAAAATTACATAAAGCTAAAAGTAAAACTAATTATTGAAGCTTTAGTTGGTGTGGTGCTAACAAAAACTAATTTCCGCCATAATTTACAATTATGTCTTGCATGGCTACAAAGAAAAGAACGTAAAAAAAGTATATATCGTAAACGTAAATGCAAACGTAAAATGTTACTGCCTTTTGCATGGAACAATGGGAAAGAAGAACATAATAATAAAACGTTAACATAAATGTTAACATTTAATGTCTATCGTTGGTAGCACATTAGGCTAATATTTTCTAAAAATTTTTTTTTTTTGAAATTATATCTAAATTTCCAGCCAATGCCTGCCCATTGTGCGTCCAAAAGACAATCGCTTTATAACATGGCCTTTAGTTTCCGCTCAGTCAGTACAATCAGTAGTAAAAATCACAGTAGAATCTGTTCAGCAGTTTCTGCGTGATCGCGAAATGCAGATATAATGCTCAGTATAGGCGTGGCAATTTACCCCACTTTATACAATTGTGGTTTAAAGTACCGCCATCGGTTGGCTCTACCACAGGACACACATAACGTCCAATATCATACAAAGGGGAATTTCACGCCCTATTGTCCAGTCGTGGTATAATATTGCCTATAACTCCGCCCCCAGAAAGCACTATCTGCGCTGAAAATCTCATTAAAACCGGTCAGCCGTTTTTTCGTGATTGCGGAACACCCAGAAATAATTTTCAATTCAACACAAAGTGGCGTGGCATTTTAAGCCCCCTTTTATCCGATCGCGCTCTAATATTACATTTAGTTCCCGCATCGGTTTGTACTATCTGTGCTGAAAATTTCATCAAAATCGGTCCATCCATTCTTATATACAGATGAATGTCATAACTGAAACAATATAAAAATTAAATTTTGCCACGCCCCTCCGCCCAAAGGGAAGAAATCAAAAATTTAACTTCACCCACTATTCTTAATGTACCCTGAAAATTTTATTAAAATCGGCCCAGACATTTTGAAGTCCATACGGAACATACACACATCCTTTTTTATTAAATCGTCACCTAAAATGCAAAAAGCCCTAACTAACATATTATTAATTTTGCAGGAGAAGCAAGAAACTGTAATGAATAATATTTTAAATTTGTTTACTAATTTTTGGTAGCTACTTGTAGGTTGATAAATTGTGT
This sequence comes from Pegoplata infirma, assembly GCA_963921195.1. Classification (NCBI taxonomy): domain Eukaryota; kingdom Metazoa; phylum Arthropoda; class Insecta; order Diptera; family Anthomyiidae; genus Pegoplata; species Pegoplata infirma. The sequence goes on along the minus strand of OY992540.1, from coordinate 41,861,936 downwards.
CAGAATCAATCAAAAACCCGATTTTGAACTTTTTGTTAGTTAGGGCGTTTTGCGTTTTAGTTAACGAACGGATGGATAAACGGGCATGGATAGAATGTCTCGGAATCTATCACTGATCAATAATATTATACTTTATGGGGTCCTGGAATAAAAAACTTAAAATTTAATAGCTGGGATCACTTTTGGGTGGGGGGGACGTTGTCCCTATAAATGTTCACAACTTTATTTATTACTTTATTTACGCCTAAAGAACACACTTTTATCATTATCTTGTATTTTTTTTATAACCACGCCCTTAACAGGTGCTGGCCGCAAAATAGTATTTCCTAATTGTCTTGGTCTAAATGCAGGTTAATGAACTTCAGTAGTAGTTATATGTATGTTCTGGGTCAACTAGCTCCAGCTGGAGGAGCTGGAGCAAATTTGCTGTGTAAATTGTTGTTTTTTTGTATCAAATTACAGCTTTTTTCCTCCAGCTTACCTATGCTTCGATTTGCGGGCTTATATTTTTGTGAAATAATTGTGTTTGCTCCAGCTGGAGGAGCTGGAGCAAATTTGCTGTGTAAATTGTTGTTTTTTTGTATCAAATTACAGCTTTTTTCCTCCAGCTTACCTATGCTTCGATTTGCGGGCTTATATTTTTGTGAAATAATTGTGTTTGCTCCAGCTGGAGGAGCTGGAGCAAATTTGCTGTGTAAATTGTTGTTTTTTTGTATCAAATTACTGCTTTTTTCCTCCAGTTACACATATGTTTCGACTGCCTTGAGTTTTTTTTTTTTATTGAAATAAAGTTTGTTTATTATTTACTACGTAAATCCAGAGATGAGTGTAGTACTTCACCATGCACGAGTATTTTAAAAAAGTGCATATTGCTATACATGCAAAATATTTCATGTAACGCGATATTATTTTATTTTAATTTTTTTGTGTATGGTAGAACGTAGACTTTATTTTTCAAGATATTGAGTATGGTCAGTTATTAGAATTAAAAAATAAAATGATGAATATGAATTTTATACAAGAAATATATTTTGTTGTTTTGTTTTGAACATATTTATTGTTTGATAAATTATAATTTTTTCATCATTAAATGATTTGAGTGATTTTTTTTTTTTTTCAAAAGTCATATACCGGTGTAAAGAGATTTACTAATTTTAGTCTCTTATCATCGTCATAATCATAAGTTTAAACATCATCAGCTAAGAATATAATAAGTTTTTACTAGAAAATCCTATTAGATTTGAGTATGGAAGAAAAAAGAATACGATTCAATCCTAAACCTACCATACATCATATGTATGTATGGGATTTCGCTTACAGAAAAGCTCGGAAGGGTGAATGGGAAATATATGCTCGTGATCATGAACGTTTTAAATTTCGCATACAAAAAATCAGTGTTGTTTTAAACCCTATATTAGAGCTGGGACATCGAACTAAAATTTATGAAAAACTGTTTATGATATTTGCTGATAAAAAAGAATAGATTTATTTTAATTTTATTGTAAATAAAAACACGGTTTTATTTTTTTTTTTTTTGTTTATTTTATTTATAATTTAAATATAATGTTAATTTTAGAAATATTTCTTATTTTTTATTATTAATAATAATTTTTATACAATATTATATTGAAAAAAAATTTTTTGAATAAACTTAGCAATAGTAAATCATTTATAAATAAATTATTATAATTAAACATATTTAAAAAATTTTTAAACTGTATATTTTTACTTCTAAAATAAATAAAAATACAACAATATACTCCACACAAAATTGAAGTTTCACTTTGTATACGAGTTTTATTATAGATATAAGATTTTGAATTTCTTTTTAAAAATGATATAAAGGGTTTGATGGGTGGTTGACCTGCTGGACAGAAGTATTCGGCTGGTTTGTTTTTTGGAAAATAAAAAGCAACCCAATGTTGACCTGGTTTATATGATGGATCTGTATTGGCAATGTAAAATGAAGGTTTTTCTATCTTTTTCTTTGGTAGTTTGTCACATGCAAAAACTCCATTAAATTTATCTTTAGTAAAATTGTTTGAATTCATCGTTTGAATAATTTTGTTTGAATTCATAGTGATTGAATAATTGTACGAGATTTATCTATTTCTAGTATACTATCAAATTCACAGTAAACCAAACAGCTTATAGCTTCAGTATTTCTTCACCATTCCAAAAACTAGAAAATTAGGTATCTGTCCCAAAACTACATTATCAAGAATTAGAGAATGATTTCCTGGATGTACAGTAAAAGTTTTCATTTCAACTCTTTTGTATGGATAAATAGCATTTTAGGATTGTAATACATTATGATGAGCCATTAAAATATTGTTGTTGATAGTCAGATGATTCATATATAAATTAGCTTCATGAATTTTTATAAACGAATCATTTTTGTCTCCATTTTCCAAAATATAAAATTCAGGTTTTTCTAAATTTAATGTTACCTTAAGATCAACGTTATTTAGTAAGTATTTATGTTGATTAAATACATCAACATGAAGTTTTCCAAATAGCTCAATTTTTTTCCCATCTTTAAATATTTTTTTCCGTTTATCCAATCCAGGATTTTCTTTATCAATTAATGAATTAATTTTGTTTGAATCAACAGACCATCCACATGATTCAAGATGGGTGGATCTAGCATCGTTCCCGTAATTTAACAGGTTTCTAAATAGGCTCTATAGTGATAGTTATTATCTGGCTGTGAAACATTTTTATTGTTGAGGTGTACTGAACAGTTTCTAAATAATGAATGAAGTAAATTGTTAACAGTACTACCATTTCCTTTTAATTCAACAATCAGTCTAAGGTAAATGCTGTTAAGATCACGATATGTTTCTCCATTTCCCAATGACACAAATTCAATAGTACTAGAGTTATCTAATGAAGCAATCGGGTTATAAGAAATTTCTTCAGTTTTAACAATACTTGTTTGAATTGGTGGCGATTCAAATAAGTCCAATTCGCTTTTCATACATTCTACAAATCCCGTCATTTTCAATTTCCAAAAATATCTCGAATGTTCTTTCCTCCGCAACGTTTTAATTTTATCTGTGCTTTTTTCTTCAATCGTTTTTGTTTTATATGTTTTCCCTTGCCATTTTGCATATTTTTTAATTTATCAACAGCAGCTTCTTTTATATTGCTTACAACTTTTTTACCTTGCTTGATTAAAATTTCTTTAACTGGTCTTGTACCGATTTCTTCTAATATATCCTTTCCTATATCAATGGATTTATTCTTCAAAACATTTAATCCAGTTTTGAATAATGGTTTCAAGTGTGAAAAGAGAGCTGAAAAAAGTGAGCCAATACCTCGTCCATATTGTGTTCTTGGTGAATGATATATTTCACCAATATTGTGTACATTATCCCCCGATTGATTAATATAATAACTTGTATACACCGCATCCATGGTTTATATAAAAATGATTAATTTTTAATCAATTCAATTCATTTTATATATCTTTTTTTTTTGAAGTGTAAAGTACAAAAAACTGGTACGGAATCCATCAAATTTAACTCACGTCCTTCATCATTTCGTATCATAATCGATATGTCATTTATATTAAAAGTTTCAATAGGAAAATATTCTACTCTATTGAAATTAATATAATTTTTAAATGTTGAAATTGAAAATATTTTTAAGCATTTTGTTTTTTTATTTCCAACATATCTAGGTTTAATTATATCTGTGTAGATAAGAATTAAATCATTTATTTCAGATGATATAATTTTATGAAAATAGTTTGATATATTATCTACTAATTTGTTTAAGGATTTTTCCATAAAATAATTTCTTGTCGATAAAATAGGTTCTTCTTTATCCATCTTCTTCAAGAGAAATATTACTTGTTGGTTTTGTGTCATTGTCTTGCTTGATAAATGAGTTATTTTTTAATTTAAAATCATTTGCAGGTAAATCCGTTTTATTTAAAGTTTTGGATGAGTTTACTTTAGAATTATTGTCATTTTCAATGATTTTTTTACTTGTATGAATTTCTGTTTCGTTTAAATCGAAATCAGTTTTAAGTAGAGGGTTTGGAGTACTTCCTAAAGTGATTTTACTTTCATCCTTTTTAAGTGATGAATCCAAAAGGGTTTTGAATTTTTTCTTTATATGCTCAGTTTCATTACTGTTTAGTTTACTTTTATTATCTACAACAGATAGATTTTGTAAACTTCGTTTATTACGTTTTATTATGTTTTTATTATTTATTTTTTCTGCATCATCCAATGAAAATGATATATCTGACAATCCAACTACCCATTGATCATTTAGGTTTAATGGTTGGTTTAATAAATTCGTAAAAGTGTTTGGTGAATTATTGAAAATATTATTAGAGTTGTTACTTAGCAAAGTAACATAAATGTGGTTTTCTTGTGAATTGGAAGTCATCTTTATATAAAATGATTAATTTAAAATTAATAATTTGCTTTTATATACGTTTTTTTGATTTAAGTTATTTGTTAATATCATTTTTATTAATCCAAGAGTTATGTTCTTTTCCGAATCCTAACCATTTGACAAAAAGTTTATTTCCACTTTTCTTTAATACTTTTTCAATTAAATATGTGTTTGCAACTTTAGTTTTCATTAATTCCTCCTCGTAAAAACCACCTTTAATTATATTTCCTTGAAGATCTTCTAACTGATAGGTTACAGGATTTGTAAGTAAAATTTTGTTAATTTTGAACACTTCCGAAGACCAATTTGGGGTATAACCTTTTTCAAAAATATTTTTATATTTACTTATACGAACAAAATCATTAACAATATATTTTCCTCTCTTAAAAGTTTTTAAATTGTTGTAAACTGTATCTATCAACATTCTTTCATTTTTCTTATTAACTGATTTAGGGGACATTTTTATACTACGATGGTATGAAGAATTATAATCTTGTAGTAATTTATTTAATATATTAATCCATTTGTAATTTCCTTGTAAGCTAAATTTTTTCCACATTTGATTTTTTAAAGTTCTATTAAATCTTTCAACTATTGCCGCTTTCATTTTTGAATAAGTATGATAATGATTAATGTTTAGCTTTTTTATAAGTTGATTAAAATGTGTATTATAAAATTCTTTTCCCTGATCAGAATGAAGATTTTTGGGATATTTATTTTTATTTAACGCAATAATTTTTTTGAATGCTTTTGTAATATCTATCCCTGATTTTGATTTAACTGGTAAAGCAAAAGCATATTTCGAAAAAATATCTATGACAGTTAACATATATTTATAACCATTATTAAATTTAGCGTACGGTATCATTTCCACTAAGTCGATTTGCCATGTATCCAAAATTCCCTTTTGAATATATCTCCGTCGCTTAAAGTTTTTTCTTGCTTGACGATGAAGTTCGTTTATTAAAATTTCTTTACTCATATTAACTGAAGGTTAAGATAACCTTTATTTCATTTAAATTTTGTCTATGAATGAGAAAACATGTTTCATCAGTTTATATACCCCTTTACAATGATGGTTTGTGGGCCCTCTGGATGTGGAAAGTCAACTTTTATTCTTAATTTAATTAGTCATCAACAATTAATATCGAAAAATATAGAAAAAATTATATGGTGTTATGCTGAAAAAAATTCACTGCCATCAATAGATAATGTTGAATTTATAAAAGGAATTCCAGAGCACTTTAAAACTAATGATCGTGAATCAACATTAATAATTTTAGATGATTTAATGCTTGAGTCATGTAATAAAAAAGTTTGTGAACTTTTTACTAAAGGATCACATCATAGAAATTTATCGGTTATTTTAGTAACGCAAAATATTTTTCATAAAGGAACATTTTCAAGAGACATTTCTTTAAACTCAAAGTATATAGTAATGTTTAAAAATCCCAGAGATAAATTACAATTTCAATGTTTGGCTCGTCAAGTTTATCCAGAAAATTCGAAGGCATTGGTTGATGTATATAATAAATGTACACAGAACGCTCACGGTTATTTATTAATAGATCTTACTCAACAAATACACAACGCATTAAGGTTTAGAAGTGATATCTTTAACCCAATATATTTTTGTATATTTACTCAAATCAATGAAGAACTCGAATTTAAAATTATTAAAGGAGAACAAACATATTCTCTACGTACTTAAAAAAGCAAAGCCAAAACTACGAATTGCCATTTTGAAACACGTTGATGATGTTGTGATTAAAACTTTAAATGAGATTCTGTTTAATATAATTAATAAAAACCACAAAATTAAAAAATCGGTTTTTAAAAAAATAAAACCATATAAAAACACAATAAGGAAAGTTTGCTCACCAAAATCATCTATGAGATTAAAGAGGAAACATCTTATTCAAAAAGGAGGATTTTTACCAATAATTATATCTTCGGTTTTAAGTGGAGTAATTGGCAAAATTTTGGAAAATGTCAAATAATTTATCAAAATTAATAGTTCTTGACAATACTACATTTGATAAGTTAAATAAAAATGATGATGATTCAGATTTTTTACAAAGGAAACTTCTTCCTATTTATGCATCTCATTCGCTTAAGGATATAAACAAGTGGTATAAAATCAAACAAGAACTAGCAAAATATTTAATGGGTAAACAGAAGAACTATAATAATACAATGGAAAATAAAAATGAAAATAAATGGAAAAATTTTCGAGATAATGATTCTCAAACTAAAAATATATACAAAAAACATATTGTTACCCAAACATCTGAAAATGAATTTGAAAACATTGGAACCCAAGCCAACCCTGATGTTTTAGAAGTTTCTGCACATGAAAATGAGGACTCTATGGATATGGATACAACAATACAAAAAATTAATCCCTCTTCAGCATCATCGGCAGCTAAACGTCTAAAAAATTTTTCAAATAAAGGATCACCAAAGATAATAAAACTATCAAGAGATGAAAATTTGAAGCAAACAGTATTACCCTACAAATATTCCCCTCGTTTAACTAGAAATCAGAGAAAAGAGTTAGATTTTGAAACTGAAAATGTAAAATGGCAAAATATATAATAAAACAAACTGATTTTATTTTTAAAATACATATATCTGACTTTTATTTATTTTTAAATATACAATGTTTTTAAAAAATAACATGTTTAAAAATTGTCTGTATCCATTAAAAAATCTATATTAAAATGACCCCAAGCATAAGTACTAACTTTATCACTACAAATAAATCTCTTATCATCTAAATAACTTAAAGCAACTTTATTAATATAAGTAGTATATAATGAATGTAGCTTGGATCTAAATACATACATTTGACCATAATAAATCTTATTATCATATAAACATTTTTTGTAATTTAATAAATTTAACTTATCAGAAACATTTCTTTTTACTCCCTTTGCTTTTTTAATTTCACTGCCATCATCCATTTGTATTGAGTACATTTTTGATCTTAACCCAACAAACTCTCTAATAATTCGCCCATTACATTCATCTTTCATCATGCCTAAAACTTTTTTATTTTTTTGTGGAATGTTGTATACATTATTTGCATCAAACTCTGATGTATCAAAACGATTATCAATATCATTAATAATGTCTTTATAAAAATTATCTGTTTGAATTGAATAAATGAACGAATCAGTATCCATATAATTTAACTTAATGTTCTCATTATATTTAGGTAACATGTAGTCATAGTGGAAATCATACATTTTCCACTTTGAAAGTTCTAAAACTGTAAAGCCTAGATAAATGGGCTTATTATAATTTGAGTGAGTTTTCTCTAGTTGAATTGCAACCATATGGTTATTGAATATAAGACTAGAATGGAAGTTAGGTCTAGCTATTAAAGCGCGTGCTCCTACTCTTTTCCCATCATTTTCCCATTTACTTACAATTTTCACTACTTTTCTTTTATCCACATTTTCCATAGTTTTTCCATATACCGCATTATTAAGTAGTTTGAAAAAATCTTTTTCAAATGTATTCTTTGCAACTGTGCGATGAGAGTTATTCAAAGAAATATATTTTTTTAGCCATGGTGATTGTTGAAACTTTAAAATACGATGAATTTTTTTAAGTTTCAACCCATGTTTTAAACATTGTTGCAATGTTTTGTAATGAATAACATACCGATTTTTGGAGTTTAAATCGGTAATCAACTTTACTTGTTTTGAATTTGGGCTTTTCTTATTTTCACAGCAAAATGGTAAATCATTGTGCTGATCATGAATAGCATCTGGGTATAATAAATCCACCTCTAAGATGTATCCAGTGTTTGGATCACAAGAAAAAGTATTCAAATTAAAATTTTGGACGTCTTCTACCCACTCAAATTTACCTTCTGGCAAAGTTTGGGACATTGCCCAACCATACAAATTATTTGCATCCAAATACATTATATAATTGGATGGTAATTTTTTATTAAAATCAGACATATATTTGTTATTTGCTACGGAGTGTCTTTGTGAACATTGTACAATACCTCCACGAATTCCTTTTTTAATAAATAATACCATATCTATATCAGTTAAAAGCTCTAAACTGATTTTTGTAATTTTAAGCATGGCATCCCAAGAAAGGCCTGGAGCAGTGTAGTAATGACATGGGTCTAAACTGTATATACTTTTACATACTTTTCGAAAGTTTTCGAAAACATCAGTAAGAAGTAATACATCCGTTTTCAAGTACAACATTAGATAATCATTTAATGAGCTACACCTAAATGTATTCCAAACATTTTTAGCATGATTGTAATCATTTAAAGAACATTCGTTGTCATTTAATTTGTTGTAAAACTGATCAATGCTTGGGAGGGAAGATTCTTTAAGTTTGTCTACTGAACTAATGTAATCATAAGGAAAAACTCCCTTTCTTAGCAATAAATTAAATTCATTTACATTAGGAAATTGTGATTTCACAGTGTGAAAATCATCTTGAGGCAAATTTTTTACTAAAGAGTCTAAACTTGAAGCCATAAATCTGAGCGAATCTATAAACCGTATTTGAATTTTTGGTATTTTGTTATCATTATTATTTGAAGAGTTATTAATACCATCTGTGGGTATACGTTTAGAAATTGATATGTATAACTCTTTATTTAAAGGTATGACGTTTATAGGATTTTCACCATCGTCAATTTCATTTAGTTCTTTCACAAATAAATGACAATCGTATTTGGAAAAATTATGGAAAATTACGGGTATAAAATTAGGGAGTTGATATTCTATATTACATTGGTTATGAGCCGGCCCTCTATATTTTTTAGAAAGATGACAATGATCTTTAACCTTTTGCTCATTACTTTTAATTTCCCTTTCACAAATATGACAAATGTTGCAATTGATAAAGTCAAATTGTTCTTGTGGTGTTAAGGGATTCATAGGTAATTTAATTTTTAAATAATTATTATAAATTTTCCTAACATCATCAACTAAATATTCTACAAATATTTTAGGTGAATCTAACCCCTGATAACTACGCAAAATATTATAGGAACTATTATAACTACATTTAATAAAATATGAAAACGCATACGGAATATGTTTTTGTGTATATGTGGTGAAAGAAGACTCACTATTAACTGTTGAATAATTCATACTTTCCAAAATGCATTCAAAATCAGCGTAAATAACGAATGGTACATCAATTGTATTTTTAAAATTTTCAAATTTCACTATCGACTTGTCACCTTTAGGTAAATATGCCACGGTTCTGTTGCATTCATTATGATGTTTTTCCAATCTTTCTTTTTCATAGAAATGTTGAAGACAATAATTACAATAATGAAGCTTCCTAGTGCTTGTTGTTGTTTGCTGTGCCATTAATCTGTAAAAAATAATATAAAAAAATAAATAATTTCATTTCATGAATTAAAAGGAAATAAAACATTATTTTAGTATACATACCTTGAAATATTTTTTATCCATACATAATGGGCATTTGTTGATTGGTCGTCTTGAAGGAATAGTAGATTTATGTGATGGATCCGTATTGATTTTGATTTATAATAAGGGCCAATCACTAAACCATTCTCCTGTTCAAATCCAAACACGTTTACACTAACTTCCTCGTTCATTTCTTCAAACTTTTTAATATCTTTAGTTTGAAGAGGAAATTCTAGCCCACTAAAGTTTAGATGTAAATCATTTATTGTAATAGTTGGCGACTCTATGTCAATATTGTAACTGGATGTTCGCTTAGGATTTTCTTTTATTGGTAATAAAGCTGATATAATAGCCCATTTAAAACAATATACATCGTTGTTCTGGATATTAACACAAGCTTTTTTACTGTATAATTTTGGGGGTAAGGGCATATACGTTGATCCTTTAAGTGGTGCGTGGCAGCATGAAATAACCCCCCAGGAAATAAGTCCCCAAAACGAAAATGAAATAACTCCCCAAAAATTTGTACAGAAAAAAACAACAACGATAATTGGGGATTTATTTCGTTTTTTGGGGGTTTAATTCATTTTCTATTTGGGGACTTATTTCATTACGAAATAGGTCCCCAAAAATACAAATGAAATAAACCCCCAATTATTATTTTTGGGGACTTATTTCATTTTTTCTAAAATGGAAATGATCAATTTTAAAACTATTTCTGGACATAGAAAGAATGTGTAGTTTTGTTGTGGTACACCCAACTAGTGATACAACAAAATTATGAGGACACTGATCAGTATTAAGGAGAGTATCTTTTGGCCCCCTTTATGGTTTTGGGTGCTGGACTGAATCAGCTTGGGAAACTTATTTATATAACAGTTGATGTTTAATGTGTTATGAATTATTAATATTTTTAGTACAAATTTCCTTGATTGAACTCTATATGTGATCATTTGTTTTTGAGTTTTTAACAAATTACATCTATATTTTTTGTGTACTTTACCAAATTGTAACGAACTAATTACTAGTTTTGGGGGAGCAAAAATTTTATTTAAGTGTAAGTCGGTTGAAAATGAAAAATTCGCGCGAATTTTTCATTTCCAACCGACTTACACTTAAATAAAATTTTTGCTCCCCCAAAACTAGTAATTAGTTCGTTACAAATTGGTAAAGTGGAAACTAGATTTTGTAGTCAGCGAACTATTAGTTTTGTTGTAGAAAAATATTGTTTTATTGTAAATCGGTTGGAAATGAAAAATTCGCGCGAATTTTTCATTTCCAACCGATTTACAATAAAACAATATTTTTCTACAACAAAACTAATAGTTCGTTGCCAAAACTGTTACTAAGAAATAATGCTATCAACAAACTATTAATTGCAACAACGAAAACATGGAAAGTTCTAAAAATATTTCTTCTTCCGTATAAACATCTCAAAATAAATAATTTAACTAAAAAATCTAAAATTATCTATTTTTTAAATCGGTTGGAAATGAAAAATTCGCGCGAATTTTTAATTTCCAACCGATTTACAATCAAACAATATGTTTCTACAACAAAACTGAACAATCAGTTCATCAGCCAAAACTGTTACCAAAAAATAATTAATTGCAAAAACGGAAACATGAAAAACTCCGAAAATTTTTCTTCTACCGTGAAAACATCTTAAGGTAAATAATGGAACTACAAAAATCTGAAAAAAATTTAAATTTCTAAACTAATATAATATTAGTAATATTTTTTTATACCAAAACTATAAATTCGTTGACTTTAAGCAACGGACACAAATGCAGAGTTTGCATTACAAGTTATGATTTCAACATCAAAATTAAAAAAAAAAAAAGTTGAAATTATTTTATTTGTTCTTTTGGGGGCGTGTTTAATGAATTTAAAATTGGGGACTTATTTCATTTTTCAAAATGGGGACTTATTTCATATGAAACAAAACCCCAAAATTGGGGTGTTATTTCATTTTACTTTGGGGTGTTTTTGCATTCCGATGGGGCTTTATTTCATTTTTGAAATTGGGGGGTTATTTCATTACGAAATAAATCCCCATTTTTGGGGACTTTTTTCATTTTCATTTTGGGGAGTTATTTCCTGGGGGGTTATTTCATGCTGCCGTGGTGCGTATTTGTTTATGTTTATTTCTAAACGAATCAGTGCAACAAGGGTCCAACAGCTGTCTTTTTCTTTAAATTCTTCCATTTTTTTTAGTATATCATACATTTTATGTTTAAAGATGTCACCAAACTCCTCTAAATAAAAAATTGTCTTCATTTTTGTTTGAAAACTTTTTATTTCCACTACAGAGTTTTCAACATTTTTCTGGTTCATTTGGAGATACAACCCAAATAGTTCAACGTTGAATTTTATGGCCTTATGGTTTTCTAATAAACACTTAAATTCAACAAGCAAATGATGCTTTGCTTCCTCCATGAACGATTCTGGAATGAGATTTCCTTCATCTCTGTTTTTGTATACAAGAGTTTGGATTCGATTTTTAAAACCACTGTTTTTTTTCTCAAACACACTTGCCTGTGTTGAATTCCCCATTGTTGCAACTGATTTTACCCTTTTTGATGTTGTCGGCATGTCTTCATTGTCAATATTGTTATTTGTTGTCTTCGGCGATGCCTGACGTGGTTCATCACTTACTCCCTTTACATTACTCTGAATTTGATGATTCACCAGTTGATGTTTTACCAGAGTCTCCATTCTGGTATATTTATTATCACACTGAGCACACTGGAATTTCTTATTTTCACCATGGACAGACATTACATGTCTTTCCAAATTATATTTCTTTTGGAAAATTTTAGAACATAAGTCGCACATGAAGGATGACATTTTTGGTTTTTTGAATAGTTTTTTAAGTAAAAATTTTTAAATAAAAATTGAGTTATACTTTTTTTTATTTATTTTTTGTTAAATAAAACAATCACTCTGTATTTTGAAAATCGATATTTTAGAAATCACTTATTTACAATATTACTTTGTAATATGTTAACGTCCACTTTGATTGAAAACAACTAACAAATTAACCATATTTCTTTCTTAAACTTTTTATTTTTGAAAATTCAGCGAAAAATCCAAAAAAAAAAATAATTGACTATTCTTTTTATAAGCACCCTATGCTACACAAAAAGTTTATATCAATTATTTGATTATCATATAATTTTTAGATGTGCTAAAATTGTGTAGGGTGAATTAAATTCTGTGTTTTTTTTTTTTATATTTGAAAAATGAGGATCTTATTACCGTTTTTTCAAAACTCAGCAAGAATTTTGTTTTGCCTATTAAACAAATTTTAAGAAATGCTTGCGAGAAATAGGTATATATATCGTGAACCTATATTCAAAATATGCCAACTCAAATTTGACGGAAATGAGTTTCCGATGGCAAATAGCTCCCCTATGTAATACCTATCTGCCATAAAAATTTCAGAGCAAAAAAATAATTTGTTGTCGTTTTACATCCATTTTTGTTATTCTGCTAACTCAAAGTACATATTTTTTTGGTGGAAATAAATGCCAACTCCCATTGTAAATTTCCAAAAATTTTTCAAAAATTTTTTAAAAAAAAATTAGACAACATATCTTATTGCATTTGCCATGCTAAACACGAATCTTGTAAAGATTTTGATATCTAATGACTGGTTCTCGAGATATTGCCATTTTGAAAATATCGGTAAATAGTGTTTGCAAAAAAAAAAATTGCTTATATTTATGTAACTTTCAAACTATTTATCAGATTGAAACATTATGGATGGGGCAAATAAAGTCAATGATATAAACTTTCAAAATAGCTAGTTTGGAGTGACCCTATTGCAATACAGCGTGACTTACTGAGTGCCAAAGTTGACAACCCTGAGATTAAAAGGCTTTCGGAGCTAGTAATTTTTAAAAATATGCAAAGATTTTTAATTTTTTGTTCAGTTTTTGCAATTACCGTACTAAGGATAACAAAAACCAAAAAAAAAAAAATTTTAAAAATTTTTTCAAAAAAAATGTATTTTTATTTTCCGACAAAATATGCCAACTCTAAAAAAATATTTGTTTTTTGATATAGTAATAAATGCCATCTCTGAAAAATACGCAAACAAGTGCAAAATATGAAAATTTTTGCATAGGTAAAAATTGTTTAGAATATTTAAACCATCTTGTGGAAGGTACATTGTTTATTTTTGCAATAATATGCGAAATAACTAGTTTTTTAGCTCTCCTGAACAGTAAGCTTTTTCGAGTTGGCATTTATTGAATATAGTTCGACGATATATATATATATATATATATATATATTAGAGTGTCCCTTATTTTGGAAATGTTGGAAATGTTGAGACGGTACCCCCTCATTTTTTTCCTTTTGACTAAAAAATAACTCAGGAAAAATTTTACGCCCCTACGACTACGCCTTCCCTACGCGACGGGGCCGTAAAGAGCGGGGCCTTAAAAATCATTTTTCCATACAAAGCAAAAAATTTTTTTTTTGATTTTAAATTTTTTTGTTATTAATTATAATATAGCTTGGTTAGCTTATTCACGACAAAAAAATTGATTTTGGTGGGATGAGGCTTTCAGTTCTAAAAAATTTTTCGAAAAAAAAAAAATTAGAGCTTTTGGGGTCCTACAGTAAAAATTTTTTAAAAAATATTTTTTTTTAGTTTTGACAATCAACCGTTTTAGTTGAATTGTTGCTTTTAATGATATATTTTCATAAAAAAATATTATTCCTATCTGTGACATCTTTATCGTGATCTAAAAAAGAGTAAAAATGCATTTTTGATGTTTTTCGATACACGATCAAGATGTCACAGATATGAGTAATATTTTTTTATGAATATATATCATTAAAAGCAACATTACAACTAAAACCGTTGCTTGTCAAAACTAAAAAAAAAAAAAATTTAAAAAATTTTTACTGTAGGACCCCAAAAGCTCTAAATTTTTTTTTTCGAAAAATTTTTTAAAACTGAAAGCCTCATCCCACCAAAATCAAATTTTTTGTCGTGAATAAGATAACCAAGTAATATTATAATTAATAACAAAAAAATTTAAAATCAAAAAAAAAATTTTTTGCTTTGTATGGAAAAATGATTTTTAAGGCCCCGCTCTTTACGGCCCCGTCGCGTAGGGAAGGCGTGGTCGTAGGGGCGTAAAATTTTTGCTGAATTATTTTTTAGTCAAAAGGAAAAAAATGAGGGGGTACCGTCTCAACATTTCCAACATTTCCAAAATAAGGGACACTCTAATATATATATATAATTAACCTGAAATTATGGGTTATTCAAATTAAAGGTGTCGTTACAGAAATCAATTTTTTATATATTTTTTTTTTAAATAACTTTGAAATATGGATTCATTTTGTTTTGATTGTAAGTATTAATAATATATTTTTATATTTTATTTACCATATTAAAAAAAAAAAAATAACTTTTTTAATTATTTTTAGTACTGGACTACTTAAATGATGGTAATGATGAAATTTGCGTTGAAGCGCTTAAACAAGTCGAGGGGGAAAATGATGAAATTATCATTGGTACAGTTTCTGATAATACCAACGATGAAGTTGAAAGTACTTATCCCATTAATACGATAGATGTTGATTATCTTCCCACTCTTGATATGGAAATATTCCTATCATTATTATCTTCATATAAATTAGATATTTGAAATAGGTATAAACATATTTAAAATTTTATTTAACAAAAATAATTTTATTTAATAAAAATAATTTTATACAATTTAAAATTTTTATAATATTATTTAATAAAATTGATTTTATACATATATTTTTTAAGTTAAACTTTTATTGTTTTTATTTTTTCTAATAATATTTTAAATCAAAAATTGCTAATCCGCTAGGATTTATTCTTCCTTTAAATGTTATGCTCCAACTTTTTTCGTTCATCATCGTCAAATAAGGATCTTGATTCGTTAACGCTTTGCTGATTCTTTGCGGAAGATAAAACCATTTATCGTTTTCTAGATAAATAGCAACTTTAGTGCCATATACTGTATCCTTCCATTGAAATTTTATGATTTTTAATTCTTCGTTTTGTGGAAGGTCGTCAATTTTTGTGTACTCCGGTTTGATACCTTGAGCAATATTTATAATGTCCTGATAATTCTTAAATATAAAAAAAAAAAAAAAACAGTTAAAATCCAGAAAAAAATCCTTAATAAACTAATAATTACCATTTTTTGATGTGGTTGAACTGATGGCATAAATTTTTATGAATACACAATTTAGTAAAAAACATCATCTTTATATATGATTTTTTGGTTGAGAAAAATAGAATCACTACCTGATAAAGTTTCTACATGATATATTAACCGATAAAGAAAAATAACTCCGATTGAGAAAAGAAAAAAAAATCACTCAAATCATTTAATGATGAAAAAATTATAATTTATCAAACAATAAATATGTTCAAAACAAAACAACAAAATATATTTCTTGTATAAAATTCATATTCATCATTTTATTTTTTAATTCTAATAACTGACCATACTCAATATCTTGAAAAATAAAGTCTACGTTCTACCATACACAAAAAAATTAAAATAAAATAATATCGCGTTACATGAAATATTTTGCATGTATAGCAATATGCACTTTTTTAAAATACTCGTGCATGGTGAAGTACTACACTCATCTCTGGATTTACGTAGTAAATAATAAACAAACTTTATTTCAATAAAAAAAAAAAACTCAAGGCAGTCGAAACATATGTGTAACTGGAGGAAAAAAGCAGTAATTTGATACAAAAAAACAACAATTTACACAGCAAATAAATAAATAAATAATTGTGTTTGCTCCAGCTGGAGGAGCTGGAGCAAACACAATTATTTCACAAAAATATAAGCCCGCAAATCGAAGCATAGGTAAGCTGGAGGAAAAAAGCTGTAATTTGATACAAAAAAAACAACAATTTACACAGCAAATTTGCTCCAGCTCCTCCAGCTGGAGCAAACACAATTATTTCACAAAAATATAAGCCCGCAAATCGAAGCATAGGTAAGCTGGAGGAAAAAAGCTGTAATTTGATACAAAAAAACAACAATTTACACAGCAAATTTGCTCCAGCTCCTCCAGCTGGAGCTAGTTGACCCAGAACATACATATAACTACTACTAACTTCATATTGCATAAAAATATTTCATTTGTTGAACAAATATGCAAAAAATATGTACAGAAATTGTGTTTTTCTGGACAGACGGAAATCGCAAGAATGTCTTAGAATCGATCACTGTTCAATAATATATATGAGGCATTCCATGTCAAATCGGACACTTTGAAATTTTTTTTTTTAGATTTTCCCAATTTGTTTACAGTTTTTAGTAGCCTTCGAAAACTCTTTCGTGGTAAATTTTCAGATTTTTTTGATGACCCGTTCAAAAGATATCGAATTTTTAAAAATTGGTAGTTTGTTTCTTTACTCAAACTTCTTTTACTCATAACTTCTTCAATAATGGTCCAAATTTCAAATTTTTTTTTTTTACAAAAATTTTGCTTTTTTACGTACTTTAAAAAAAAAAAAATCCCAAAAAATTCTTAAAAGCGCTCTAGTATGCGATTTTTAAGTTTTAAAATTTAAATCTCATTTTTGAAAATGTTTGTACTCTACGATTTTTTAGAAATTTTTTTGTGTAAAACTTCTATCGATTCTACAAATTTTTTGCCCAGGAGGATCGTAGAATAACGATTATTAAAATTTTTTTAAATTTTTTGAAAAAAATTTTATTGTAATTTTCCAATCTTAAAATCATTCCTACTGCTCCAATAGTGCGTCATAGAGGGACCATTTATAAGACCGACCGCCATTAATTTTTACGTCTTAACATTTCTTTGTAACAAACTACTAACCTATCTAAGGGGCTCCCACACAAAACTACATTTTTTAAAATTTGCTTCAACCGCTCTAACTGCCCTAATAGTGCCCTTAGAGCAACAAAATGTATATTTTTTTTAGTCCAAACATTTTCTCTGAACTCACCTACCCACTATCTCTAATTGTTAAGGCGGTCCCATACAATTTTTTTTTTATTTTTTTGTAAATTTGTTTTATTTAATCAGCTTCTACCGGTCCAATGGTGCGTCCGAGAGGGGTCATAAGTGAGACCGACCCCCATTTATTTTTACCCTACAACATTTTTTGAAAAGATGATTACGCCCTATCTCCACTCCCTAAGTAGGCTCCCATACAAATAACAGTTGGAGCAAATTTTATAAAAATGTAATTTTGAATGGGAGCCTACTTAGGGAGTGGAGATAGGGCGTAGGTATGTTTTAAAAAAAATGTTGTAGGGTAAAAATAAATGGAGGTCGGCCTCACTAATGACCCCTCTCGGACCCACAATTAGATCGGTAGAAGCTGATTAAATAAAACAAATTTACAAAAAATAAAAAAAAATGTATGGGGACCGCCTTAACAATTAGAGATAAAGGGTAGGTGTGTTCAGAGAAAATGTTGGTCATACATTTTGTTGCTCTAAGGGCACTATTAGGGCAGTTAGAGCGGTTGGAGCAAATTTTAAAAAATGTAGTTTTTTGTGGGAGCCCCCTTAGAAATTGGAGATAGGGTATTAGTTTGTTCCAAAGAAACGTTAAGACGTAAAAATTAATGGGAGACGGTCTAATAAATGACCCCTCTATGAAGCATCATTGGAGCACTAGAAATGATTTTAAGATTGGAAAACTACAATAAAATTTTTTCAAAAATTTTAACAAATATTAATAATCGTTATCCCACGATCCTCTTGGGCAAAAAATTTGTAGAATCGGTAGAAGTTGTACACAAAAAAATTTCAAAAAAATCGAAGAGTACAAACATTTTCAAAAATAAGATTTAAATTTTAAAACTTAAAAATCGCATACTAGAGCGCTTTTAAGAATTTTTTTGAATTTTTTTTTTAAAAAGGACGTAAAAAAACAAAAATTTTGTAAGAAAAAGTTTAAAATTTGGACCATTATTGAAGAAGTTATGAGTAAAAGAAGTTTGAGTAAAGGAACAAACTACCAATTTTTAAAAATTCGATATCTTTGAACGGGCCATCAAAAATATCTGAAAATTTACCACGGAGTTTTCGAAGGGTACTAAAAACTGTAAACAAATTGGGAAAATCTAAAAAAAAAAAAAATTCAAAGTGTCTGATTTGACGTGGAATGCCCCATATACTTTATGGGATCCTAGACCGATGTTTTGATACTGTAGGTGAAGGGTACAAAAAAATTAATTATTCGATTAATTGGCATAAATTATTCGATTTATTCGTTATTCGAAAATTTTAAATTTTAAAATTAATCGAACAAGAGTTTGGTTTTGTTTGATCGAATAATCGAATTATTCTTATTCGGTTGACAACTCTAGTATTTAAACAAGTAAAAACATATTTTTTTACAAAAAAAAATCACGGATTTTTTTTTTATTTTTCATCATTCTTTTTCCACGGAACTTTTTTTTATTTATTTTTTTTCAAATAATCTTTTTTTTTACATTGTGGAGGGTATCATTACATTCGGCAAGGGCGAATTTAACTTTTTTACTTGCTAAATTTTATCTTGCCTGATATTAAATTTAAAAGTTTTCAGGCCACTCTACTTTATACGCTTCTAGTGGATTTGTCTCCTTAAAAAATTTAAACAAAAACAAAAACAAAAAGAAGTAGTAGTAGTTAGGGTGTTCAGTAGGGTGGTTCATAAAAACAAAAGTTGGATTTTTGAATGGGGCACCCGGAATATATATTAAGCACCGTGAAAAAATGACACGTGATTTTTTTCAAATTTTTATATTAAGGTTTAGGGGTCGCTACCGGGCCCTGAACTTTGGGATATAAAAAAAATAAATTTCACACAATGAAAAAAAAAAAAATTTCTTTTTTTTTATATTTTTTTTTTTATTATAGTTTAACTTCATTAGCTTATTAACGGCAAAAGATTTCATTTTGTTGGGACAAGTTTTTCAGTTCCAAAATTGACCATGAAAAAAAAAATTGAGGCTGGTTGGGGTCTTACTCTAAAATTTTTTAAAATTTTTTTTTTTTTAGTTTTGATAAGCTTACGTTATAGGTCTTTAGTCCCTCTTGATAATACATTCTTTGTAAAAATTTTTGTTCTTTCCGAAACATCATTAACATGCGCCGAAAATCAAACGGATATTAAAAAAAAAAAAAAAAAAAAAACGGTGAAAAACGGTGAAAAAAATCGATTTTTTTTTTTTTTAATTTTTAATTATAATTTGATAAGCTAATCCAGCTTATTAACGGCAAACAAAAATTCGATATGGTCGGAAAAGTATGTAATTTCCAAAATTTACATTGAAAATATGTTTTTTTTTTTTTAATATCCGTTTGATTTTCGCCGCATGTTAATGATGTTTCGGAAAGAACAAAAATTTTTACGAAGAATGTAGTATCAAGAAGGACTAAAGACCTATAGCGTAAGCTTATCAAAACTAAAAAAAAAAAAATTTTAAAAAAATTTTAGAGTAAGACCCCAACCAGCCTCAATTTTTTTTTTCATGGTCAATTTTGGAACTGAAAAACTTGTCCCACCAAAATGAAATCTTTTGCCGTTAATAAGCTAATGAAGTTAAATTATAATAAAAAAAAAAAATATAAAAAAAACGAAATTTTTTTTTTTTCATTGTGTGAAAATTTTTTTTTTATGACCCAAAGTTTAGGGCCCGGTAGCGACCCCTAAATGTTAATGAAAAAATTTGAAAAAAATCACGGGTCAGTTTTTCATGGTGCTTAATATATATTCCGGGTGCCCCATACAAAAATCCAAAAAAAAAAAAAAAGTGCCATATATGAACCACACTAGTGTTCAGCCGATTAATTCTTGTTCGATAATCGAAGAATTTTATACGAATGATTGTTCGATTAATTTAAAATTGCTTATTTCGATTAAAGGATTAATCGAAGAATTTATGCCGATTAATCGAATAAAAATAATACATGGGTTTTCTCGAAAAATGTAAAACTTTTTAAAAGTTTTTAATCTAATAAACAAACCAAATGTATGTGCCCATTAAAATTAAAAAAAAAACAGTCATGTTTACTAGAGTGGTCTTTATATTAATTTTTTCGGATTTTTGTTGCTCCTGAATCTTGGATTTGTTTAACGGATAAAAATAAGTACCTAAAAAAAATTGAGCCAAATCGGTTTACTCTATGACAGCGCTAAAATCGGTCAAATTTTTGAGTTTTGAGCAAAAACCTACTAAATTATAAAAAAAACTAGCAGGCCCGCCCGGAACTTTGTCACCGGTAATAATAAATACGGAATTAAAGAAGGATCAGGATTAGAGTCCCCATTTCTAAGATTTTCCCCTGCAGAATCTTAATTTTATAAAATTTTTATCGTTGAAGTCTTAGATAAAAACTATTTAAAACAAACAATAAAATTCAAACACTCAAAAAATTATGTAGGTAAATTCCACTGAATATTCACTTAAAACAAATGAAATTTTATTTAAAAACCATTCCACTGTTTTTTCATTTAAAATAAAAACACATTACAGTCAATTTTAAATGTTAATTTAATGACTAACCAAAACATTAAAAAATTACTGAATATTCACTTATTTTGTATTGAAAAACAGTAAAACTATAGAAGAAATTTTTTACTGCCGAAAATAAATGTAACAGAAAATTCGTTTTTAAGACAGTAAATTATATTTTTTAAACTACAGAAATAGTAAAAAAAATAAATCCTTTATAAAATAAGTGATTTTTCTTTTAAAATAACTTTACTGATTACTTTTTAAAATAACCAACAAACAGTTAATGACATAATTTTCTTAGTGAACAACCCCGTTTAGCCCGGAATCATGTTCGTTCCGGTAAAACTATTTCTTAAAAATTTTCTAGCCCTTATATCGTTATTATTGATATCATTTCATTTCCCGTATCATTCCATTTAGTTCCCCGTTCTATTCTATTTCGTTCCCTGTTCTATTCATTGAGTTTCATATTGGCTTCATTCCTTTCACTATAACATGCGTTGAAGAAATAATGATTTTTTGGGCAGGAGGACCCCACATTTCAAGTTTCTATGACCAATATTTCAGGGCATAGAAAAGGTTACAAAGTTCACTTTTTGCACCTATTTGGTCCATTAATATCGGAATGTCCAAAAAGGGAATTTTTCAGAATGTTTTGAAATGGGATAGGTAGTCTCAAAGGTTTTTTAATTTAAAGTCTTTTGACCAAAAGTGATCTTTAAAATGGGTGCGGTCAATGAAACCTACCCTAACTCACCCTAAAGGAGATTTCTAAATATTAGTGAAATCATTTTTGAAACATCAAAAAAGGTTTCGTATATTTTAAAGTTTTACGTAGATGAACCGTAGGACCATTCTTAATATTGGAGAAAAAAGTTTGAAAACCGAATTAGTAGTTTCGGAGATTTTGAAATTTTATGTTTTTTGACCAAAACTGGGCGTAGAAAGGGTGTGGTTGATGAAAGCTAGCCCATGTCCACCCTGAAGGACCATTCAAAATATATATTGGTGATAGAATTTTTGAAATCGGATGAGTAGATCCATAATATTTAAATTTTTTGTATTTCTTGCCAAAAGTGGGCGTATAAATGGGCGTGGTCAATGAAACCCAGCATATCTCCACTCTAAAGAACCATACCAAGCATTGGTGGAAAAATTTTGGAAATCTTATGAGTAATTTAGGAGATTTTTAAATTTTGGGTTTTTTGGTCAAAAAGTGGGCGAAGAAGTGGGCGAGGTCGATGATTCCTAGCCTATGTCCACCCTGGAGGAACACTCTAAATATTGGTGAAAACATTTTTGAAATCGGATGAGTAGTCTCATAGATATTTCAATTTTAAGTTTTTTGCCAAAAGTGGGCGTAGAAGTGGGCGTGGTCGAAGAATCCTAGACTATGTCCACTCTCGAGGAGCACTCTAAATATTGGTAAAAGCATTTTTTAAATCGGATGAGTAGTTTCAAAGATATTTAAATTTTAAGTTTTTTGCCAAAAGTGGGCGTAGAAGTGGGCGTGGTCGATGAAACTCAGCATATTTCCATCATGAAGGACCATTCCAAGTATGTATTGGTAAAAAAAAAAATTTAAATCGGTTTAGTAGTTTTGGAAATTTTTAAATTTTACTTTTTTTGGCAAAAAGTGGGCGTAGAAGTGGGCGTGGTCGATGAAACCTAGCCTATGTCCGTCCGGGAGGAACACTCTAAATATATCTGAAAACTTTTTTGAAATCGGATGAGTAGTTCCGGAGATTACTTTCTACAAACAAACAAACAAACAAACAAACAAAAAAACATACAAACATTACCTCTTTATAATATTAAGTATAGATTTTAATAAAAAAATTTTATGAATATTCTCAAGGGATCATCACCAATTTTTACACCAAAGTCAAAAAAAAAGAAAATATTCTCACAACAAAATATTTTTGGTTAAGATTTTTCCAAGTGTAGTCTATATAAATTTGGCAACAAAAATAATTTTGGAATTCTACACATTTTTGAAATCTCCAAAATATTTTTTTTTAAATTTTCTCAATCGAAATTGCAGAGAACCTAAATTTTAGTACATTTTGAATGCTTTTACGTTTTTTTTTTTTGTTACTAAAATGTTAAAATACTTGTTATTAATTTATTTACTCAAGAAACATTTGTTGTGTTTTTCAATTATATGTACTTATTAAGTACATTTTTTAATATTACCCCAAAAGTGTGCTTTAAAAATGCTAAAAAGTTCAAATAATGAAAGTTTTAAACAAAAGAGCTTTTACTTCCTGCATGATTTGATGGGGATATTTATTGTGCGTCCTTAAAGTATGCTATAAGAATATTACAAAAGCTCTGTATAAAATACATTCCACAACAGGGAGAGTCAAATGTGTGCTAATCTTTTTTAATAATAATATTTATTAAGTACACATATTGTATGGTTAATCCTAATCCAAATGATTGCAAAACACAGCTATTTTTTCTAAAATTGTCAGAAAAAAATCTTGTAATTTAGAAAATTTCTGAATTTGGAATTATTCGATTAATCGAACAATTTAAAAAATTTATTCGTTTAACCGAATAAATCAAAAATGCCAAATGTCGATTAATCGTTTAATCGAACAATAAAAAAAAAACAGATTAATTGAACACCCTAGTAGTAGTTAAAGAAACCAAGAATCTCTGACAAAGCAATTAACTTTTTTTGTTCTTTTCTTAATTTTCACATTTCATTCATCTTGTTTTATTTTCTTGTCTTGTCGTTACAGAGTTGAACGTTCATCAGACCAGGTAATTAAACCAGTAAATTTAGAGGCGCTCTCCAAATGGGTGGGAAATATACCCGAAGATGTTGTGCGTGATATGGCAGACATTGCACCCATGTTATCAGTACTGGGCTATGATCCCTTTGCAAATCCACCGGATTATGGTAAGCCAGATGCCTGGGTGGCAGATAATACATCGAAGGTATGTGCAGCTTATATCATTTGTGTGTGTTTGTGTTTGTTCCTTCGTTCGTTTTTTTTTGTTCTGTTTTCTTTTTTTTTTTGTATTTAAGTTTGTGTAGTGTTGAGTTTGTATTCCATTTCCATTTCCTGTTTGAAAATTCCCCTTTGTCCTGTTGAGTTTTTTAAAAACTTTTTCTTTTTTGTATTTCATTTATATGTATGGGTTTGAGATTATCCATATTATACTATCATCACTACCCACCAGTACCACTACTACTTAAATTTCAACTTTATTAAATTTATTAGTACGTGTTGTGTCCTTTATATGTTTGTATTGTTTGTAGTAATTTTTTTTTTTTAATTTTTTTTTCTGCGTTATGTTTCCATTATGTTTCATTTAATTTTAACTTTCCGTTTCAAAAAAAAATATTTTTTTCTAACTTTTTTATTATTTTTTTATTCAAGACATTACAAAATAGAAAAAATAAAAAACAAACTAAACTTTTTTTTTTTTTAACAAATGTTGACTAAACTGACACTTTTCTCTTGATATTTTTCTTTTCTATATGTATAAAGGACATTAGCTACATATTTTTAAAATCTTTATTACCCGTATTGTAGTTTCAAGTTTTGTTGTTTGTTTTCTTATTTTTTTTTTTTTTCAAAATGATAGTCAATTATGTACATTTACGTCACTGCTGGCTGCTAACATTTCAACACTAATGAGTTTTAAAAACATTAAAAAATTAATGTTTATTATTTTTATTTTAACAGCAAAAAGAGAAAAAAAAATTGTTCAAATAATTGAAAATATTAAAAATATTTAGTACCTAGGGGAAAAATTATGTTTAAAAGGAAATCGTAATCGCAATTGGACTTTTTTTGTGATATAAAAGCCATTTCGGCAAGAAATAAAATGATCTGAGCTTTTGTCTTCAAAAAGCTTAAGTGTTTAAATAAAAGTTTATTTTAAATTCTGAACATTCATTAACTCCTTAAAAAAAACTTAAAATTCTTCAAGCCAATTGGTTTAAATAAATAAAGCATTTTCTGACAAGAACTAAAGTTTTTCGAAAGCTTTAGTGCTTGTAATAGTATCTTTTATGAAAGCTTTCTTTATAGATAAAATGATATAGGGACAAGTCTATGGCAAATTGAACTGCGGATCACCGATTTTGTTATTTTTGGAAATTTGATAAAGCTTTGTAAATAATGAAAAACATTATGTTTTTTTTATCAATATTTTGGAAGATATCGGCGTTTTAAACAGCGCTTTTCTGCCAATATCGACTTTTAGATAGTTTTTCATGATTTTTTTACTCGGAAGACGTAAGCAATATACTCAAAAGAAAAGCTCTGTCAAAAAATCTGTAAAATGACTTTCAATTTGAATTAGCAAATTTTTAGCTGAATTTTCTGCTGAAAAAACTGAAATTTTTCTGCAATTTTACTGATTCTGTTTGCTGAATTTCAAAATATTTTTGTGCAGATGTTTAGCAGATTATTTTGTTTTTTTTACAGAAAAAGTCTGTTGACATTTTCTTTCTCAAAAAATGTTTTAAGTTTTTTAAGATGTATTTTTACATCTTATTTTTACATATTTTGTTGTGACAAAAAAACAAAGTTTCCTCTGTTATATTACTTTTTACTTCGTAATCTTAATTTTACAGATAATTAACAGAGTTTTCTGCTAAAATACAGATCTAAGCAAAATACTTCGTAGTTTTTTATAACCAAAAAAGTTTTCTGTTTTGAGTAGTTTTTGTTACCAAACATCAAAATTTTATCTGTATATTTTTTTTTTTTTTTTGAGAAAAAGTTGAAAAAGTAGCAAAAAAAGTTATCAACATTTTTTTTTCAGAAATCTTATAAAAATTTTACAAAATAACATGTATTTAACTAAACTCTGTAATTTTACAGAGTTTTTTCTGTAATTTTTTTTTTGCATCAAATGCATTTTACAAATATATGTAAATTTACATAGTTTTCTTTGCTAAATGGTGGTTTATTTAACCAATATTTTACTAAAAACTCTGTAAATTAACAGTTTTTTTTTTCCAAATCATTGTACAGAGTTTTCTCTGTAAGGAAGCTTTCATATTTAACCAATATTTTACTATAAACTCTGTAAATTAACAGTTTTTTTCTGTCAAAATCATTTTACAAAGTTTTTTAGTAAAATTACCAAGAAATATTGTTAGGTGGAAAAGTATGGTGTACTCTGTTAAATTAGCAGAGTTTTTCTGTAATTTAACAGAGTTATTATTTTGAGTGTGGTTTATCATGAAAGAAATAATAGTTTATCAAAAAAAATGTTTTATTCCACGCCCATTGGGGGTGGGGGGGGGGGTGGTGAGGACCAACAAAACGACATTTTCTAATTCTCTAGGTCCTAGTGCAGGACTTTGAACTTCTTGTAGCATAAAAATGTTGCATTTGTTAAACAAAAACACAAAAACCACGTTAAAAAATGCTATTTTTCAGAGGTTGGTTTAGTTCTTCAAGGGGGAACTTTTTGCCCCCTGGTCCGATTTTGCTCATTTACAAACTTTACTTACCTATTAACATGAGACATATTTCTGCCAAAAGTCGGGAGTCTAGCTCTTTTATTTTGGCCTGCATCGTGTTAACTACAGACGGACGGACGGACGGACATGGCTAGAATGTCTTAGAATCGATCACTGATTATAAATATATATACTTTATGGGGTCCTAGACCGATGTTTTGATGCGTTACACACGGAATGACAAAGTCAGTATACCCCCCATACTGTAGTTGGAGGGTATAAAAATGTTAACACTTCAAAGAAAAACTTAGAAAATTTTCTTGTATTTATTTGTGACCAGCAGATTTTTCTGCTGTCTTAACAGATTTCTCTGCCTGTTTCACCTTGAAAATCAAGACAGATATGAGGCATTCCACACCAAATGTCCCGCTACAGAAAAACATGTGTCCCGTAAATTTCTGAATAGGTTGTTTGGATAGCCCTATATGGAACTAAGAAAATTGCGTTTTTGGTTTTTCAAATTTTCAAAAACTGGGCTTAGAAGGCGTGGTCAAATATTGGAAAAATGGTCAAATTTGTGGCGAGTTGCCTTGATTAAATATTTGTCACATCAAAACGGAATGCACCACAATCTCAAAAAATTTACATTCTTGTATAGTTTTGTATGGGCTATCGATTAAAATTTTTTTTTTTTGGAAAATTTTCAGAACTCGTTCTGAAATTTTCCATTTTTTAAAAAAATTAATTTATCAAAAATCCGGCCACTTTTTTATTTTTATTTCTTTTTAAAGTTTAGATGTTTGTCCATCCACACAAAAAAAAAATCAGAAACAGGTTCTTCGTTTTTTTCGAGAAAATCGCAATTGAATTTTAAATTTCATAACAATTTTGTAATTTGCTTGTATTTTCTTGTTTTAACAGAGCGTATGAGAAATATTTATGCAATTAATATTACTCATTCGCAACGTAAAATCAAGAAAATACAAGCAAATTACAAAATTAAAAAAAAAATGTCGCCGGATTTTTAATAAATTGACTTTTTTAAAAAATGGAAAATTTTAGAACGGGTTCTGAAGATTTTCAAAAAAAAAAAACTATATAAGAACGTAAATTTTTGAGATTGTGGTGCATTCCGTTTTAATGTGATAAATATTTAATCAAAGCAACTCGCCACAAATTTGACCATTTTTCCAATATTTGACCACGCCTCCTAAGCCCAGTTTTTGAAAAATTAAAAAACCGAAAACGCAATTTTCTAAGTTCCATATAGGGCTAACCATACAAGCTATTCAGAAGTTTATGGTACACGTGTTTTTTTTCGCTGGACATTTGGTGTGGAATGCCTCATATGTGCGTTTTTGGCATAGCAGAATAAAAATTTGCCCAAACACTGGGTAGGAAATAGGTTAAAAAAAAATGCCACTCTAATCGCCCATGTTGTGTTTAGAGGGCCCAAATATACAAAATCGGTTAGCTTTTCTTTGTTAAAAGCTCTATAAATTGTAAAAGCTCTCTAATATATAATTCGAGTTTTTTTTTTTAAGTTTTCTTATAAAGCTTAACACGATGCAATCCAAAATAAAAAAATCTAGATTTGCCACAAAATTTGTCTAATGACTGTCAGCAGGTTATGTTCGTAAATGGGCATCATCGGCCAAGGGAGAAAAAAGTTTCCCCCCTTTTACATGTTGTTTCGTATTTTTGTTAAAAAAAAAATTAAAAATTTTTATGTCAAAAAAAAGTTTGCGCGTGGACCTAGCGGATTAAAAAATGTAATTTTTTGTCTGCCCACCCCCTTTTGTGACCGTGGATATAATTAATTTATATAAATATTTAAAAAATAGTATTACTTAAGTGCAAAAAGCATAAAAAATGAGTTTATAAACATTTATTGTGAGGGGAAATGTGCCCCCACGACAAACGCCCTTGCAAATAATATTTTTTTTAACATATTGCCGGGTATAAAATGTTAGGTTATCGAATATTGAAATTGTTGCTAAACTCCTTCCTCAACATTAATTAAACATTAAAAAGCATTTAAGGTTTACCGTACAAAAATCCGTCAGTCTGCTAAATTTGTGCAAAATATGAAAAAGCTGTCAAGTTTCATTCACACCTTTCTCAATTCAAACCATATACAACATGATTTAAAAATTATAATACATAATTATAATTAGAGCCTGAGCTCAACTGTCTTTACAGAAAAACAAAAATTTGAAAATAACGAAGTCCGCCTATGTGCCAATAATAGTATCTTTGGAAAAATGGCAACACCTAACATTTGTGTCTACAAAATATAGGCCATGTTTTGGCAATGTTGCAAAATAAGTACTTATATTAGAGTTGATGAAGGAGAGGAGGAAGAATGATGATTACTAAAAAATGTAATTTATTCACAATATGGCAATTACACCTTCTTCTGTACGAAAAAACAACAGCAACAACCACAAGAATTGAAAAAACATGATTTAGTTGATGCTTTCTTAATATTTAAAAGTGCTTTTGAACTTTAATTTAAAATCCTCAAATAAAGCTTTTAAATTTCACAAAGTTTTGACTTGAAGAAATTTTGGTTGTTAATTTTTAACACCACAAAGATTGCAAAAAAATCGATGAGCTTTCAGTTTTGAAAAATTTAACGCACTACTTTAATTTTTTAAAGCTTTCAAACAAACTTTCATATTGATAACATTGTTTGATTCTTTAAATTCATATTTTAAAGTGTTTGGCAGTTAAAACATAAAAGAATTTTGAACTGCAAGAATGATGTATTAACGCTATTGAAAGCTTTTTTTTTTTTAAATTACAAAGCTGCATAAAACACTCCATAAATCCAACCACCATAATCCACACAAAGTATGCTCCAATGTTTTTTCACACATTTAAAGCAATCAATATCCAACATTTTAAAACACCTGCGTCATATTTTCAAGTAATAATTCATAAAACCAAATAGAAAAAAATAAACAAGAAATCAGTTTCCTCCCCAAATCTGACCGTAATTGCATTTTTTGTTATTTTCTTCTTTTTAATTAAAAAGATATTAGCAATATTTGTGTTATTTTTTCACAACTACAATTCGAAATATAATTTTTTTTTTAATTAAAATTATATTTATGGAACATAACGGTTTAATTATTAAATTTAGTAGCATACAATTTTTCATAATTACCATGAAAATATATTAACAACTAACTGCAGTTATTAATAAGGCTGATATAATGAAAAACACGTAAATACTACATTTACTACTATATGCCACAAATTAACAAGGATATGAGAATAATTTCAATGTTTGTAATGCTCTTGTACAGGGCTTCTCACAAAGTTTGGCTAAAAGACCCCTTTGAAATTTCTTTGTAAAAAACCCTACATCAGAAAAGTTATAATTTCTTATAGATTTTTGATCAGTTTTTTAATCGTGTTAGCCTGTCTGTGAAAATCATGATGAAGGCCAAACTTAACGAGCTAGACCGCTGAAGTTTTGTATGAATATATCTTATAGTTGAAGGCAGGATAAGTTTATAAACGGGACAAATTGGACCCGATGGGAAAAGTTTCTCTTGAACTCAAAAAACCTCGAAAGCCCCCTATTCCTTACAGTTTTTTAGTACTTCTGTGAAACGTTTTTGTTTACTGTTCGACTCCCTTGTTGAAGTACTGTTCGACCCCCTTGTGGCTCTCCATTCCCCATTTGAGAAGCATTGTTCTAGCACAATCATAAATATATTCACTGTAAAAATCCCGGCATCATATTAATAATAAAAAAGCTGCATTAATAAATATTATTATTAATATTTCAGCATAAGCATTTAAATCTGTGTATTTATAGTTTTACATTAGAGTAGAGCAAAACAAAGAGTCAAAATTTGATAAAAGTCAGTTTGGGTTTTACATTCATAATAAAAAGATTGTGCCGAATTGCTTAACTTCTCAACAGGGATGTAAAATTAAAATTTTGAAGTGGTACTGAACCCTTAAAAAAATGGTACTTTTTTAATCAAAAGGTACTAAACTTATTCAGATTTTTTTTTTTTGATTTCTTGAAATTGTTCCGCTAAAATTGAGATTGGATTAAAAACAATTTTTTTTGTTCTTGGTTGGTTTTGTCCCATACATCCTATGGGTTACTTTAAAGAACATACGCGGTGCTTAAAAAAAAGTACTAAGTTACCGAATTTTCATCGCAACTTTTGGATCTCTTTAATTAAAAAAAGTTTTAAATTTGTTTTAAATTTAAATAAAGGTCTCTTACATCAATGGGATTCTCTCAAAATACAAAGCTTTATAAGTGCCTTTTATAATAATAAATTGACAAATTTTGTTTTTTTTATTTAATGACACTTTTTTTAATTTTCCTTCAACTCTATTATGCATATAATAATGGCAATATTTTTTTCGACCTCTTTTTGGAAATTAAGCCGACAATATTTATTTGGTATTATTATTTTATTTACTTTAACTATGGAAATGAAATTTATACCAAAAAATATATATTTAAGTTAATTAAATATTTTTCTGTAATTGTAACAAAATATTCATACGTTTGTGTAATTTTTCATTTTTATAAACTGTTGGTTTGTAATTATCATATTATAAATTTAAATTATTTTAAAAAATTTAATAGACTTGTAATGCTATTTTTGTAAAAAAAAAAAAAAAATCTGAACCTTTTTATAAAATTTCTGTTTGTCACCAATAAAGCAAATTAGTTATAGACAATAGGGATGGAAAACTAAACTTAAGAGTTTTGAAGATCTTTCTTAGGGATTACTTATGTGTAGGGATGAGATTTCCATGCAAATGCATGTTTTTTTTTCGAAAGTTTAAAAACAATATGGACCAATTATCTTTCCGAATCAAGGAATTTGCGTTAAAATGGCATCGATTTGTTTTTGCATATTTTTGCATATTTTGGTGAAAATTCATATTTTTTGCATATTTTGGTTTTAAATGCATATTTTGTGCATATTTCTAACTTTTAAGTGCATATTTTGGCATAAATTAGCTAAAACCCATATTGAAATTTACTTTTAAGAAGTTTTTCCTATGAAAACAAGATTTTTATTGCACACATTTTATTTTTTAGTGCATATTTTTAGGTTTTTCGTGCATATTTTGAATTTTTTAGCGCATATTTTAAGCGCATATTTTCGATTTTTTAGTGCATGAAAATCTCATCCCTACTTATGTGGATCGATTTTGAATTTTTATTTTTGGCAATCATTTTTTATTTTATTTTTGGCAATCATTTTTCGAATCAAGGAATTTGCGTTAAAATGGCATCGATTTGTTTTTGCATATTTTTGCATATTTTGGTGAAAATTCATATTTTTTGCATATTTTGGTTTTAAATGCATATTTTGTGCATATTTCTAACTTTTAAGTGCATATTTTGGCATAAATTAGCTAAAACCCATATTGAAATTTACTTTTAAGAAGTTTTTCCTATGAAAACAAGATTTTTATTGCACACATTTTATTTTTTAGTGCATATTTTTAGGTTTTTCGTGCATATTTTGAATTTTTTAGCGCATATTTTAAGCGCATATTTTCGATTTTTTAGTGCATGAAAATCTCATCCCTACTTATGTGGATCGATTTTGAATTTTTATTTTTGGCAATCATTTTTTATTTTATTTTTGGCAATCATTTTTCGAATCAAGGAATTTGCGTTAAAATGGCATCGATTTGTTTTTGCATATTTTTTGCATATTTTGTGGAAAATTCATATTTTTTGCATATTTTGGTTTTAAATGCATATTTTGTGCATATTTCTAACTTTTAAGTGCATATTTTGGCATAAATTAGCTAAAACCCATATTGAAATTTACTTTTAAGAAGCTTTTCCTATGAAACAAGATTTTTATTGCACACATTTTATTTTTTAGTGCATATTTTTAGGTTTTTAGTGCATATTTTGAATTTTTTAGCTCATATTTTAAGCGCATATTTTCGATTTTTTAGTGCATGAAAATCTCATCCCTACTTATGTGGATCGATTTTGAATTTTTATTTTTGGCAAACATTTTTTAATTAGGAAAATGTACGGCCTTGAAACATTTTTCATACAGAAAAACTCATTCTAGACGGTTTTTCTCAAACTTATAAATATTTTACTGAAAAATTTTCAGATTCTGGGAAATATAGAAAATTTTTATAAAAATAAAAATATTTTCTAATTGTAAGTGTAGATCTACATTTACACAAAGTTTGGTTTAAAAGTGTCCAGCCAATACAAAATTGTATAGCAATACTATTTTTTGTTATTCAAAATATTTTATTTTAAACCACACCCACAAAAAATTACAAATTACATTTTCTAATCTGGTTCCATGAGTAGGACTTTGCACTTCTTCCGACAGAAAAATGTGTTATTTTAAAACAAAAAAAAAAACGTCTAAAAATTGCGTTTTTCAGTGGATAGGTTATTTTTTAAAGGGTCAAGTCCGATTTTTCCCATTTAAGAACTTAACCAGAACTTTTCATGACATATATGGGCCATACTTCAGGGGTCCAGCTCTTTTGGATTTGAATGCAGTGTGCTTTCCACACACCCCTCTTGAAGCATGTTTAGGTTTTGTAAACATGGTTACAAAATCGAGTAATGGCATTTCATTCCTCTTCATTAAGAACTTTAAAAATCGGTAACACGAAAATTCAAGCTGATCATATTTTCAAGTTATTGGTAAATAAATACACTGTTTGACAACAAAAATCTCCCAAGGAAAAATTGCACTGTTTTTATAGATTTTGCTCTCCTGATTCCAAATCTGCCATCCAAATTGTTCTAGCAGCACGTACCGTTTAAAAAATTCACAAAATAAAAATAGTACTTCCAAAAAATATGACTTGATATCATATAAAATGGTCCTCCTGATTCCAAAACAGCGATACAAATTTTTCTAGCATGTTCCGTTTTCAAGATATTTGCGTTCGAGATAATCGCGTGAAAAATTTTTCAGACGCGAATATCTCAAAAATGGAACCTGGAGGTCCACTTTTTATGAAATCAAGTCCTATTATTTTGGAAACAACGTAAGAATATTTAATAAAGGACCTCAAAGGTGCTAAATTATAAATTTTTTGACTTTTTAACAGCGAATATCTAAAAAACAAAAGGTATTAGAAAAATTTTGATAACAGATTTGGAATCAGGAGAGCAAAATCTATAAGATTCACTTGTACATTTCTCTGGGAGGTTTTTGTTGTCAAACAGTGTAATTATGTAGCAATAACTCGACCCTGAATTGGAGGATTTTCGTGTTAACGATATCATGTGTGTCTTCCTTTTCCTTCTAGAATAATATGCGGTAAAAAAAAAAAGTTTCTAGACTAGAGTTGTCAACTATTTGGCATATTTCAAAAACCGGTTTTCGAATAGTTAAAAAAACCGCCGTTTTTTTAAAACCGGTTTTCGTTTTTTTATTTGAAAACCGGTTCGAATAACCGGTTTTTTCAGTTTTTTTTATTAATAAAAATAGTTAAAAAAATTAAAAAAAAGGGTTTTATTTGTTTTTAACAAAAAAAGAGAAAAAATAATTGTACACAACTCAGAAAATATAGTCCATATAATACCCTACACCCGGAAAATGGGTCCCAAGCTAAAACATGGACCGTTTGGATCCATCTTTTGTAAAATCTTTAATGAGTGTAAAAAACAGTCACAATCCAAATTTTTGTGAATTAGGCTTCTATTTGTTGCAAATAAACCGCTTTAACTAAATATCGGGCGGAATTGGTACATGGGCCTAGGTCCAAAAATGGTCCGATTATAATCAGATGTGATAAGGTTATTGAAGTACGTGTTAAATACATACAAACAAAACTTTAATTAAATATTTTCTAGTTTCATGAATTTTGAGAGATTTTTGTGAATATCGGGAAGGTGGTTTGTATGGGGGCTACAGAAAGAACTGGTCCGTTTCCTTTAAAATTCAGCATGGTGATTTGTGAATACAAAACACGTTTACCTGCCAAAGGATACCTTTTATAAAACCGCTTTTAGAGTCATAGAAAGAAATTAAAAGAATTAGCCCCCATACAAACTATGGGGGCTAGGTCAAAACATGGACCGAGTTTTTCTAATTTGAATAGGCTTCGTCCTTGGGTCAAAAGAAGCTTAAGTTTCAAATTTCAATCGGTTGATAATTGCGATTTGTATCGTGTTTACACCGTTACATGGACAGACGGACAGAATGACGGATATTGCTAAATCGACTCAAAAAGTGATTCTGAGCCGATCGGTATACTTGGTGGTGGGTATTGGACCAATATTTTGGGTAGTTACAAACATCAGCATAAACTCATTATACCCTGTACCACAGAGTGGTGTAGGGTATAAATCCATTTAAGTGACTCTTCACAATACAACAGCAAGCAGCAGACAGCAAAATTTCCACATGTATTTTGTTGTTGTTCAGCAGCAAGCAGCAGACGTAAAATTTTCCATACAGCAAACAAAAAAAATATGTATTGGAAATTTTGTTGTCTGTTGCTTGCTGCTACATTGTGAAGAATCACAGCCGCGTCTTTGAACCTTCTTATTTTTTTGACATTCAGAAACAAAATTTCATATACAGAGTTGTATTTTACAAAATTTGTAACAAATGATGACCAAAAAATTAAGTATTATGTATTCGAAAATGTCGAATAATTCGACACAAAAAACCCGGTTTTTCGAGTAACTAAAAAAACCCCGGTTTTAAGAAACCGGTTTGAAAAAAACGGGAAAAAAAGAAAAAACCGTTTTTCGAATAATTCGGAAACCGGTTTTGACAACTCTATTCCAGACATAAAAAGTTCCAATTTACCTTAATTTTAACCTTTTTTCAAATTTTTCACCCTCAACAAATTTAGCTTCTCAATATATCCTTCTCTTGAGTGTTAATTTTGCTTGGGGTCCTACTTATCAAATTTTTTAATATTCTGGGTTATTTATTCAATAGTTAAAAAAGTGCCAATTTCTTCTGTTTACTCCTTTTTGCACCTTAGAGTCAATATTTTTAATACTGCATTTTTTACGGGTAATTCTAGATTTAAAATTTCAAGTTTTTAGGAATACTGTCCTAAAAAGTACCAAAGTACAAATTTTGTTATTCCTTTTTACCCTTTAAGAATCAGATATTTCTAAAAGTCTGTTTTTATACCTTCCAGCCACAGTATGGGGGTATACTCACTTTGTCATTCCGTTTGTATCGCATTAAAATATCGGTCGGGGACCCCATAAAGTATATATATTATTGATCTATGATCGATTCTAAGTCGTTCTATGAATGCCCGTCCGTCCGTCCGTCTGTATAAAGCACGATTCAGTTCAAAATAAAAGAGCTAGACTCCTGAAAATTGGCAAGAATATGTCTAATGTTCATAGGCCGGTTAAGTTCGGAAATGGGCCAAATCGGGCCAGGGGGAAAAAGTTCCCCCTTAACAAACTAAAAAAATCCTTAAAATACGCCATTTTTACATCTTTTTTTGCCATTTTTGTTAAACAAATAAAGCCTTTTTGTGTCATAAGGAGTTGAAACTTCTTAACTTAGACCCAGGGAGCTGGAAAATTTAGTTTTTTTTCTGCCCGCCCACTTTTGTGGGCGTGGATTTAAAAAATCATTAAAATAATAAGAAAATGGTATTACTAAAGTGCAAAAAGCAAAAAAAAAAAATAAATTAGTTAACATTTATCGCGATCCCTCACCACCGCCACCGAGCCCCTTCCCCCAAAAAAACGCCTCTGGATTTTTTTATATGTTCTAACATGTTGGAGGGTATCAAAGATTCGGCACAGCCGAATTTAACACTCTCACTTGTTCAGAATGGTGATGATGGAAAATGTACCAAAGTGCACTTTTTTATTCTATTCAAATCGAAACTTTCTAAAAAAAAGTACTTTTGACAGAACTTTTTTCCCAGATGTGTGTTTCCACAAAAGGCATTTAAATTACTCATGAAACCTAAAATTACACATGTTATTTTTTTATCCAATACTAAAAAATCTTTTTTTATAATTTAATGTGAAAAAAGTAGATATTATAAAAAGTACCAAAATAATAGTCCTTTTTTTTTAAAGTACCAAAATAATACTTTTTTTACAAGTACCAAAATAATAAAAAAATTATTTTAAAAATACTAAAAAAAAATTTTTGTATACTTTTTGGTACTTCTTTGAACAATTTGTATTTTGGTAAAAATGTACTTTTTATGAAAACGTACTTTTTGTAAAAAGTACGTTTCCTTTTTAAAAAAGTTTTAATTATGTTCTTTTTATGAAAACTTAATTTTTAAAATATGTAGTTTTAACAAAAAAAATGTTTTTGGCACTTTTTATAAAATAGTACTTTTTTTTGTAAAAAGTACAAAAAAATTATGCATTTAAAAAAAAGAACCAAAATATATTTATAAAAAGCATATTAAAAACGTGCTTTTTGTAAGAAAGTACTTCATTGGTACTTTTTATAAAAAATATTTTTTTTTGTACTTTTAATTAAAAACGTAGTTTTTAAAGTACTTTTAACAAAAATAAAATATTTTGGTACTTTTTATAAAATTGTAGTTTTTTATAAAAAGTACAAAAATAAAAATATTTTTTAAAAAAAGAACCAAAATATTAATTTTTTTATAAAAAGTACCTTTTACCTTTATTTTAAAAAGTTTTTATAAAAATAAAAATTAATTTTGGTGATATTTTTTTTTAAAAAGTGCTAATTGAGCTCTTAAAAAAGTACTATTTTGGTTATTTTTCTAAAAAAAAAAATACTTTTGAAAAAGTACACAAATAGAGTTTTTTAAAAAAAAACACCAAATTAGTACTTTTTGATAAAAAGAACCAAAATAGTACTTTTTAATAAAATGTACCAAAATAGTACTTTTTGACTAAAAAACAATAAATAGGACTTTTTGATAAAAAACACTAAATAGGACTTTTAGTTCAACAAATTCTGTAATTTTGAGTAATTGTATGTTATTCAAAAAATGAAAAGAAAATGTTTCTATTATTGTCAGATTCTGAGATATATTTCGTGTAAAAAACTTATATCTCTCATAGAAAAATGCTAAGATTGTTAAAAATTTTCTGCAATAAAAATTTCTTAGAATTTGAGAACTCTGAAATATTTTTTGTATAAAAAATTCTCATTCTGAGACATTTTTACAAATTTTCAGATTTTGAGATATTTGCTTTCTATAGAACAGATTCTGAGATATTTTTTTTAAACTTTGTCGATTCTTAAACATTTTTAATAAATAAAATTTTTCAAATACTGTAAACTTTTTTTACATTTTGCTGCTTTTTTATGTTAATCAGAAGTTTTTTTTGTTTGTTTTATATTTCTTTAGTTTTAGTTTATCATCTGTCATAATATTTTGATAGCAAAATGTTTAACTGTAATTGTTATAAAACAATGAATGAATGAAATGTTAGTATAAAGTAGTGTTGTATATAATGTTTTTCCTTTACATGTTCAACAGTGCGTATGAACATTATTTGTATGTTAGACAGTTTGTCATTTTAACACACAACACTAACACACAGCCACACATACACGCATACATACTTATAAACAAAAAACTCAAGCATTCATATCCGTTTCCTTGTGTGTAAAAGTCATATAAATGTTAAAATGCTAAAAAAAACAGAAAACAGAAAAAAAACACTCCAACAATATAACTAACACCTTCCGAGTGAAGTATGAAAAGAAGTGAATAATATAAAAGACATTGCAATAAAACAGACACATTTTTTTTTAATACAAAAAGAGAGAAAACATACTATAAATATATAAGCTGCACACCTTTATTATTTTATTTTTTTTATATACAAACATAAATATTTTTTTTATATATTTTATTTCCGTTTCATTTGCTTTTTCTGTATGATGATTTTCATGAAACTGCACGATTTTCACTTTATGGATGATGCATCAAATGTTTTCATATTTCACTGGGCAACACGATTTTTGTAACTTGAATGGGACCAAAAAAAAATTAAGTGAAAATTAATGAGTAGACTTAAACCCCCGAAAGGTTTTAAAAACTTAACTCGAGTCTTTTTTTCCTCTACAATACATAAGATTCACATTTTTTCTTCTTTTATTCTACAACACCATAAAATTATGTGGTACAAATTTTCGGTGAATCGGATTAAATTACCCGTAGCGATCAAAATCGAACTTTCCGAATCGAAATGGCATAAAACCGAAAACAAATGAAAGTTTAAATTTTACATAACAAAACCCTCAAGGCCTTTTCTGCGCTAGATTATTTTTTACACGCATTTAAAGTTGGTATTTTTAAAGAATTTAAAGCCAAAAATGAAAAAAGTTGCTAAACACGAACTGGATAATATACGTTTGGAACTAGAGATTAAATGTAGTAAAACTGCACAGTTTTTCATTTCGTGATCCTGTTTTCTTTTAAAATGACTTTAAAGTTTTAGAGGATTAAATTTTATAAAAAATGTTTT
Organism: Pegoplata infirma; assembly: GCA_963921195.1. Classification (NCBI taxonomy): domain Eukaryota; kingdom Metazoa; phylum Arthropoda; class Insecta; order Diptera; family Anthomyiidae; genus Pegoplata; species Pegoplata infirma. The sequence continues at coordinate 41,822,694 of OY992540.1, read as the reverse complement.
AATATTTGTACTTGTCCTAAGATGCCACTAGTGATAGGAAATGAAAGAGGAGAATCTCTCCTAATTTTCCTATTTTATTATTTTTACATATCACGAAAAAGGAGGTAGGTTACGTCCTTTCAAAAATTTATCCTTCAATATCATTTAAAATGTTCAAAAAAATATTTTGATAAAGTTTTCAAAGGACTTTTATCACACCCATTTATTCTGATATGGCAAAATAAAAAAATGGAAACATTAGGGAAGATTCTCCTCTTTGATTTGCCATCACCAGTGGCATCCTAGAACAAGCACAAATATTTCAGAAATATTTTTCAAAATTTATCCTTTACAACTTTGAAGTCATTTTTAAAAGAAACAGGATTACGAAATGAAAAACTGTAAATGCAGTTTTACTCCGTTTTACCTCTACTTTCAGACGTATATCATCCAGTCCTTGTTTAATAATGGCTGTCGAACGGTGTAACCGGTATGAATTTCACTGCAATCGGTCCAGTACTTACTGAATGGCTGAATTATGAAAAATAAACCGCTAAAGGCAACTACAAAATTAAGTATACGTTAATTATACAGTTTTCAAGCAATTATTTTTATAATTATAATTAAAGTATACCAACTTCAAATATGTGTAAAAAAAATCTAGCGCTGAACTAAAAAAGGCCTTGAGGGTTTTGTTATGGAATATGTCAACTTTCATTGACTTTTGGTTGTTGAAAAAAAAAAAAAATAAAAACTTAGGTTTTGCGTCACATCATATTAATTAATTTTGATGCGCTTAACCAAAAATGTTACAACATTTTTAAAATCGTTCGAACGATTTTCGAGATATCTCTATTAAAAACCTGCCAAAAATTACAGTTTTTTCTACGGTTACAAAATTAAAAAAAAAAAAAATAGTCTCAAATTTGTTTTCTTGGCTTAATACAAGCTTTCATTTAATCCAAATCGAATAATTTTAACCCGTAACGCACTTCGATCAAAGTTTTGAATTTTATTTTGAAAAAAATGTATGTATGGGGCATTCCATGTCAAATCGGACATTTTTTTTTAGATTTTCTTAAATTGTTTACAGTTTTTAGTACCCTTTGCAAACTCCTTCGCTGTTCCTTTATTCAAACTTTATTAAGTTATAAGTAACTTCTTCAATTTGTCCAATCGTCCAAATTGCAATAAAGGTCCAAATTGCATTTTTTTTTTATTTTGGTTTTTTACGTACTTTTCCAAAAAAAAAAAATTCTAATATGCAATTTTTAGGTTTTAAAGTTTAAATCTTATTTATATCCTCCAACCACAGTATGGGAGTATACTAGGGTGGCTCGTTTTTGGGCTTTTCTCTCTGATCAAATTCTAATACCCGCCAAAAGTGTTGGTCCCCTAAGGGTAACTCACATGCAAAATATCACTCCGATCGGAGTTTATCTTCTGTCTCCACTTTGAGCCTCAAAATTGGCTTTTTCGCAAAAAAGGACTTTTTAAAAAAAAATAAAAAAAAATTTAAGTTTTTTTATTAAAATAATTAAAAAAATATGTTTGTATAATATTTGGTCGTAAATACATAAATATGAAATTTAAAGATTTTACGGTATCATTAACCCGTTCAAACTTGATACCAAAAAAATGGTATGATTTTGGGGGCGTTCTCAAAACACCTTTTTTCAAAATTTGAAAATTTTATTAAAAAAAAATTTTAAATATACCATTTTTTCTTTCTGAATTCATTAAGAACACCTTGGAGAAGAAAAATGTGAAATATGGCGGATATCCGTCGAGCCACTTTTCGGGAATCGCGGGGGGAAGTTAGCGGATTTCAAGGGAATGTTGGTTTTATCAATAATTTGGATTAATAAAATCTTATAAATTTCATTTTTGTCCAAATTAACGGTTTTATGGTGTCGTGGCATTCTATTATATAACTTTAAGTCTGACATGAAATCTTACAGATCTAGGACGTCTTAAACCCACATTGGCTGGGGGTCAAAAATGACCCCCGCGGAAAATTTGAAGTTTTGAGCTTAAATTTTGTGCTATAAACAAGTATAAAACGGCTTTTATGTTTTTTACCCCAACTATTATTTCGTATTAATATATTATCTTTAAAAAAATCGTTAACCCATCTTGGTAGGGGGACAAAAATGACCCATTCAATAAAAAGTATATATTTTTTCATATAAAATTAATTTGTGGCAATCTTTTAGATAACTTTAAATCAGCCCTTAAATCTCTCATATTTAAGATATCTTTAACCCACATTGGCCAGGGGTCAAAAATGACCCCGACAGAAAATTTTAGGCATAGTACTTGAATTTTTTTATTTAAACAAAATATATATTTTTTATTGACTGGGTCATTTTTGACCCCCTACCAAGAAGGGTTAACGATTTTTTTTAAAGATAATATTATAATACGAAATAATAGTTGGGGTAAAAAACATAAAAGCCGTTTTATGCTTGTTTATAGCACAAAATGTAAGCTCTAAACTTCAAATTTTCCTCGGGGGTCATTTTTGACCCCCAGCCAATGTGGGTTTAAGACGTCCTAGATCTGTAAGATTTCATGACAGACTTAAAGTTATATAATAGAATGCCACGACACCAAAAAACCGTTAATTTGCAAAAAAATTAAATTTATAAGATTTTATTAATCCAAATTATTGATAAAACCAACATTTCCTTGAAATCCGCTAACTTCCCCCCGCGATTCCCGAAAAGTGGCTCGACGGATATCCGCCATATTCCACATTTTTCTTCTCCAAGGTGTTCTTAATGAATTCAGAAAGAAAAAATGGTATATTTAAAATTTTTTTTTAATAAAATTTTCAAATTTTGAAAAAAGGTGTTTTGAGAACGCCCCCAAAATCATGTCATTTTTTTGGTATCAAGTTTGAACGGGTTAATGATACCGTAAAATCTTTAAATTTCATATTTAGATATTTACGATCAAATATTATACAAAAATAATTTTTTAATTATTTTAATAAAAAAACTTAATTTTTTTTTTTATTTTTTTTTTAAAAGTCCTTTTTTGCGAAAACCCCAATTTTGAGGCTCAATGTGGAGACAGAAGATAAACTCCGATCGGAGTGATATTTTGCATGTGAGTTACCCTTAGGGGACCGACACTTTTGGCGGGTATTAGAATTCGATCAGAGAGAAAAGTCCAAAAACGAGCCATCTTAGAGTATACTCACTTTGTCATTCCGTTTGTAACGCATCGAAATATCGGTCAGGGACCACATAAAGTATATATATTATTGATCCATGATCGATTATAAGACATTCTGTGAATGTCCGTCTGTCCGTTCGTCCGTCCGCCTGTCTGTAGATAACACAATGCAGTCCAAAATAAAACAGCTAGACTCCTGAAGTTTGGCAAAAATATTTCTCATATTCATAGGCAGGTTAAGTTTGTGAATGGGCAAAATCGGGCCAGGGGAAAAAAAGTTCCCCCTTGAAGAACTGGACCAACCTCTGAAAATACACTTTTTTACATGTTTTTTTTTGCATTTTTGTTAAATAAATGAAACATTTGGTATATTTTTCGCGATTGAGAGGTGCTCTAAAAGTCCCCACTGATCCCCATAACCCCCCCCCCCCAAAAAAAACGCCCCTTAATTTTTTTTTTTTAATTTTTTTTACATTTTGGAGGGTATAAAAGATTCGGCACCGCCGAATTTAACACTCTCACTTGTTTTTGAACATGTTTGTACTCTTTGATTTTGTTGGAAATTTTTTGTGAAAAAATTCTATTGTTTCTACAATTTTTTTGCCCAGTAGGATGGTAAAATAACGATTATTACAATTTTTTGAAAAACATTTTTTTGTAATTTTCCAATATTAAAATCATTTCTACTCCTCCAATGGTGCGTCGAAGAGGGTTCATAAGCATTACCGGCCCCCATTAATTTCTACGCCTAAACACTTTTTCGGAACAATCTAATACTCTTTTTTTTGCAATTTCTAAAGGGGCTCCCATACAAAATGGTATTTTTTAGATTTGCTCCAACCGCTCTAACTGCCCTAAGAGTGCCCTTAGAGCAATCAAATGTATGACCGATACACAATACAAAATGACAAATACAAAACGACATTTCTTAAAATTTCCCCCAACCGTTCTAACTGCCCTAAGAGTGCCCCTAGAGCAATGGTTCCCAACCTTTGATTCTCGCCCCACTTGGGGGCAATTTGAAGGTTCCATGGGGCAACGAGCGAGATTTTCTTAGTCAAATTAACTAGAAAAACTATTTTTTTACCAAAATTAACTACAAAAATTTGTTAATTGTTAAAATTTTTACTAAAAACTTAGTTTATATTCTTATTTTAGGAAAACTTTGCTAAACCAGTAGTAATGTTTCATTAAAAACAAAAATTAGAAAAATTAACTAATTTTTCTTGAGTGTAGGGGAGGGGGGACAAGGCAATTTTTTTAACTTAAAAGTGGGGCGTGGCGTAAAAAAGGTTGGGAACCATTGCACTAGAGCAATCAAAGGTATGACCGACTTACAATATTTTTTTAAGTCCAAACATTTTCTCTGAACACACCTACCCTCTAACTTTAACTCTTAAGGCGGTCCCCATATTTTTTTTTATTTTTTTTAAATTTGTTTTATTAAATCAGCTTCTGTGCGTTCTATAGGGGTCATAGGTGAGTCCGACCCCCATTTTTTACCCTCCAAAATTTTTTCAAGACATACCTATGCCCTATCTCAACTCCTTAAGTGGACTTCGATTCAAAATATCATTTTTAGAAAATTTGCTCTAACTGTAATTTGTATGGGAGCCCACTTAGAGAGTAGAGATAGGACTTAGGTATGTTTTGAAAAAATTTTGGAGGGTAAAAATAAATGTAGGTCGGTCTCACTTATGACCCCTCTAGGACGCACCACTGGACAGGTAGAAGCTGACTAAATAAATCAAATTTACTAAAAATCAAAAAAATTCTGGGGACCGCCTTAAGAGTTGAAGATAAAGGGTAGTTGTGTTCACAGAAAATGTTTGGATTAAAAAAATATTGTGGATTGCTCTAGGGGCACTCTTAGGGCAGTTGGAGCAAATTTTAAAAAATGTCATTATGTATTTGAGCCCCCTTAGAAATTGGAGATAGAGTAGTAGTTTGTTCCAAAAAAATGTTTAGGATTAAAAAATATTGATGGGGGTCGGTCAGAGCAGTAGAAAAAATTTTAAGATTAAAAAATTACAATAAAATTTTTTCAAAAAATTAAAAAAAATAGTAATAATCGTTATTCCACGATCCTGCTGGGCAAAAAATTTGTAGAATCGATAGAAGTTTTATACAAAAAAATTAAAAAAAAAAAATCAAAGAATACACAAATTTTTAAAATCAAGATTTAAACTTTAAAACCTAAAAATCGCATACTAGATCGCTTTTAAAAATTTTTTATGATTTTTTTTTTAAAAGTACGTATAAAAACAAAAATTAAAAAAAATGCATTTTGGGCCATTATGAGTAAAAGAAGAAATTATGAGTAAAAGAAGTTTGAGGCACATACACCTATTTTTAAAAATTCGATATCTTTTAAACGGGTCATCAAATAAATCTGAAAATTTACCACGAAGGAGTTTTCAAGGTGTACTAAAAACTGTAAATAAATTGGGAAAAATCTAAAAAAAAAAAATTCAAAGTGTCCCAATTGACATGGAATGCCACATATATATTTTGAATACATTTTACTAATTTTGGCATGCTAAATACGAGTATTCAAACAATTTTAAAATTGGTTGAACGGTTTTCGCAATATCGCTATTTAAATTTTCCAAAAAAACTTGCAAAAGTTTTTCAAACCTTTAAGAAGTTTTTTGAAAAAATATCACAATTTTTTTTCTTTGACTTTTTCGTAAAGCTCGAGACGTTTTTTTGTAAGCCAAATTATATAATTTTAACCAGCCTTGCGAACAATGTTTAAAATTTTCCAAAAGTTTTTCAAAAATCCAAAGTTTTGATGTTCAAACGAATGGATTGGGCTTAAATTAAGTTTAAATAAAAGTGTGTCTTAAAATTTTTGTGGTAAAGGAAAATAAATTTTTTTTATTTCTAAAAATAGGAAAAAGTGCAATTTTTGGCAAATTTCAAATATCGAGATTTCGAAAACTGTTTGGCCGATTTTATTTTCTTTTTTTTTAATATTCGTGTTCAGCGTATCAAAAATAATAAACATGATGTATCGCAGAATTAGATTTAATACATTTTGTTTTCGAAAAAAATTGAAACTTCTGTGGGACATAACAAAAGAACTCGAGCTCAATTTTCAAAGTCCTTTGCGGGGTTTTCGTCTACTCATGATATGCTTAAGTTTCTTTTTGATCCCATTCAAAATACATTCGATAAATCTTAATTTGTTGCACAGTGTTTTTATCACTTTACATTTTTTATTATATTTTCTTTGCATCATCCTTGAATCATATATGAGATGTATTTTAATAATCTTTTACCTTTTTTTAAAAAATATTTTTTCTTCCTCTATCCACCCCTGTGCCATAACTTAACCATAAATTTATTATTTATGCGCTTAATGTGCATGTATTAAATAATAAAAAAAATATAAAATCACATGATGTGATTATGGTAAAAAATAACATTTACGGTTGATTTTATATTTCTTCATTCACTTCATATACATCATCATCGTCACATTTTCATAAAATATCTGTATAGCTAAAAGCCAATCGAAGATTATGGGAAAATAAAGCCAAGGAAGTGCTGAAAATGTCACCCCAACAACTTAAAAATTTCAATACCGAAGAACATGACAACAAAAATATCAATGAAACATCATTTGCTCCAGAAAATACAAATTTCCATCACAATGATAATAGTAATAGCAACCATAACAACAACAATAATAACAATCAGCAACAACAATTCAACCATAACAATCATCATCTTAATAACAATAATAACAATGATGAGCTGGAGGGTGAAGAAGAACCAGAACAAGAGCCATCAATAATGCATCATCAACAGCAACAACTATAACATCATCATCATCATCTCCAGCATCAGCATCATCATCATGATGATAACAATGTAATGATAGATCATAACAATAATAATCAGGATATCAATAATGATATCAATATGTTGCAACAACAACAACAACAGCAACAACTTGAAAAACATTTAAAAAATCATAAAGAGTATAAAGAAAAACCAAAGGATATGCTAACAATAAGACAATTGTATAAAAAAATCCTTTAAAGATATAATAGCATATAATAATAACATTGAAATTGTAAAAAAAAGACAAGCACATAGTAACATCCCGAGTAGAAGAGTTTATATTTAATTATATATAATTTGATAAAATTATATAAAGTTATATATAATTATATAAAATTATACATAGATCACATTTTTCAAATTTTTTATAAAATTAGATAAAATTATATATAATTTGATGAAATTATATATAATTATATTAAGGATTTAGTGGAAACCATTATATGAAATTAGATCAAATTATATCTAATTTGATCAACATTTTTAAAATTCCCGACCCGACTAAAAAAATAATACGGCGCCATATATCATTTGATCCCAAAAATGGAACAGTAAATATTATCTAATTTTATATTATAAAAGATTAGTTCTAATAAGATATAATAACATATAATTATATCATATTAGATCTAATATGATCTTCAATATCAAATTGGATGAAATTTACCGTTCCATTTTTGGGATCAAATTATATCTATATCAAATTTAATCTAATAAGATATAATCATGTGTGGTTAGATCCTCAATTTTTTTTATATATAATTATATTAAAAATTATATGATTATATCATTTTATATTTACTCGGGGAGTAAAAAAGTTTTGATATAATAATATATTTTCAAATTCAAATATTTATATATAAATGGATCTACATTAAATGGAGGATCTAAAAAAATATATGATAATATCTAAAGAGATCAAATTCGATATTATTAGACATAATAATATCCCAAAAATGGAACGGCAAATTTCATATAATTTGATATTGAAGATCATATTAGATCTAAAAAGAAATAATTATATATTATGATGTCTTCTTAGATATAATTTTTTATAATAGATAATATTTACCGTTCCATTTTTGGGATCTAATTATATCTAATTAAATCAAATTTGATATAATAAGATATAATCATATATTTTTGGATCCTCCATTTTTGGGATCAAATGATATATGGTGCCGTATTATTTTTTTTTTAGTCGAGTTATATTAAATTATATAAAATTATACACAGATTACATATTTAAAAAATTTTTATAATATTATATATAATTTGATGCCAGTATAATTTGATGGGATTATATATAATTTGATGAAATTGCATATAATTTTATTGCGCCGTTCTAATATTAACCCTTTCACGACCAATGGTTGATATATGTCTAGGGTGACCATTTTTTTCTGAACTCACATCAGTATGCCCAAGTTTTTTTTTCTAGAAATAACTCTCTGAAAAGTATTTTCTATGGGAAAGCACTGATGATTTTTTCAACACTCAAAAAATTTCGGTTAAAACAACTGTAAAAACAACTGTAAAAAACAACTGCCATAAACTGTTGTCGTTATTTTGCAGAAAATTTATGTGACTTCAAGCAACCTAATTGAATAATTTGATTGTTTCAGTTCAGAAAATATAACAAAAACCCACATGTTTTGAGAAAAATAAAATCCCAAAATTCTGAGTGCGTTTTCCCTTAAGTTTTGATAACTTTTCCTTTTCGAAAATAATTTTTTATGTTGAAATGTTCAAAAATCAGTACAATCAGTACATATTTCAAAAAATCAGTACAAATCAGTACAACGTTTTTTGATCAGTACACTTGATCAAAAATCAGTACATGTACTGATCAAATCAGTACGAATCGTCAGCCTATATATGTCTTATTTTTTGTTATATTTGCCAGATTTTTCAACCGATTTTAAATGTGCTAAGAGATGAATTGTAGATTAGTGTTAGGGCTACAAAAGTTTAGGTTTCAGTAAGTCTCTAAATTGATTATCTTACTCACTGTAAGTCCTCAAAGTTTGTGAAATGAAAATCTCTATTTTAGGAACAAAAGGATCGTTGCTTGTCAAGCGAAATAAGGTCCAAGTTGCGGGTTTAGAGGTCCAAATTCTTGTAGAATAGTTATTATTGAGTTGCAGATTTTAAATTCACAGCGAATAGCAAATACATTTGCCCAAAAATGCGTAATCGTCAAATGGTAAATTTGTTAGGGGCCCAATTTTTTGTTTCATAACTTTTATTTGTTAAAGCATCACGACAATGAACAGAAAATCAAAATCGCTTCGACAGAAAATTTCTGGTCGTGAATGGGTTAAACTGAACCCAATGTTATACGTCTGAAAGTAGAGATCAAATGGGATAAAAATGCATTTACAGTTTTTCATTTCGTAATCATGTTTTCTTTTAAAATTACTTCAACGTTTTAAAGGATACATTTTGTAAAATATTTCTGAAATATTTGTACTTGTCCTAGGATGCCACTGGTAATGGCAAATAAAAGAGGAGGATTTCTCCTAATTTTTCCATTTTTTATTTTGCCATATCAGAATAAAAGTCCTTTAAAAACTTTACCAAAATATTTTTTTTTAAGTTTTGAACTACCTCCTTTTTCCTGATATGTAAAAATTATTAAACAGAAATTTTAGACCCCCTCTTTCATTTGATTATTTGATATTAAAAAATATTTTATAAACTTTAATCCTCTAAAACTTTGAAGTCGTTTTAAAAGGAAACAGGATCACGAAATGAAAAACTGTAAATGAAGTTTAACTACATTTAGTCTCTAGTTTCAAACGTGTATTATCCAGTTCGTGTGTAACGACTTTTTTTAATTTTTGTCGTACGGTGTTATTATCCACCAAATTCAGGATATAATTCTATATAATTTTATCAAATTATAAATAATTTTATAAAATGTTTTAAAAAATGTAATCTGTGAATATAATTTTATATAATGATATATAATTTTATATAATGATATATAAATTAATATAATCTATCAAATTATATATAATTATATATAAAACTTTTTTACTCGAGATTTTTTAATTTTCGAAAAAAAAAACTCTTTAAAATTCGTTTTTTCCAAACAAAAATCTGTAAAAAAAATCCATAAAAAAACATTGTATAGAAATTTAGAGCAACAAAAAAAAAAAATACCACCAACTAACCAAACATAATGAAAACTAACTCAATTCCATTTTGAAACCAACCAGATTTTATACAATACCAATCAATAGATGTTTAATCAAAATCATGTTGATGATCATTGAACAAACGAATGTCTAAACAAGACCAACATACAGTTCTCTGCAACTAAAATACAATCAAGTAAATATGAATTTATTTGGTCACAACGAATTTTATTTAACCTTCACCATACAAACGATCTGAAAATTCGACTGTTGAAATTTTATTTATGTTTCGTCTATAATCCGACTTTCCTTTTAATGAATCCGTTCTTGCAACAAAATTTGGATAAAAAAACAGTTAAAAAATATATTTTATTTCGTTCCCTGTTCCATTCCATTTTAATGCCTTTTTCTAAATTTAAATAGATATAAAAAGTACTACTTTACCGAAGATAAACAAGTAAGAAATTTATAGTCGGTCAAGACCCACTTTCACCCCCTTTTACGGTTCTTTGTATCCCCGGGAATACCGGTATTCCCGGTTCTATATACATTCCCGGGAATACCGGTATTCCCGGTTCTGATTTTGGGACCGGTTCTCGAAAAACAAAAAAAATCTATATCATAACATGTTTAAATTTAATAATTACACCATTTTAATCAGTATTTCAGAAATATTTGATTGTATTTGTAAAATTATTTAAGAATAATGCAATTATTTTTTCCTCAAATTCGTAAAATGCCGGTAGTTCCGGGAATACCGGTAAACCGTCAGAAGAGAAACCGGGAATACCGGGAATTATTCAAGAATCAGGAAATCGGTACCAATTTCCGGTAATACCGAGAACCGGTACTACGGTACAGACCGTAGGATCTAAAACCGACCAGTAAGACAGCCAATATTAAATATGAACCGGATGATATACGTCTGAAAGTAGAGATCAAATGAAGTAAAACTGCATTTACAGTTTTTCATTTCGTGATCCTGTTTCCTTTTAAAAGGACTTCAAACTTTTAAAGGCTTACGTTTTTAAAATATTTTTTCAACATTTGTAATTGTCCTAGGACGCCTTTAGTGATGGCATATGAAAGAGGAGGCTATCTCTTAATGTTTTTATTTTGCCATATCAGTTAAAAGTTGTAATTATATCCTTTCAAAACTTTATCTAAATATTTTGTTGAAAGTTTTCAATGACTTTGAAGGATAAAGTTTTAAAAGGTTGTAACTTACCCTTTTTCCTGATAAAAATAATAAAATACGAAAAAATTGAGAGATCATCCTCTTTCATTTGCTAACACTAATGGCATCCTAGGACAAGTATAAATATTAAAAAAATATCTTACAAATTTAATCCTCTAAAACTTTGAAATCATTTTAAAAGGAAACAGGATCACGAAATGAAAAACTGTAAATGCAGTTTTACTACATTTAGTCTCTAGTTTCAAATGTATTTTATCCAGTTCGTGTTGAACGACTGTTTTATTTTTGTCGGACGGTGTTACTTAGCAAGAAGCAGTTTTAGTTGTCCCTTGGATTACAATTTCTATGAGTGAGTGATTGCGAAAAGATTTCTGACTGAAAAATATTTAAAATATTTGGAGAAAAAGATTATTTTTTTTGTTATTTCGTTCCCTGTTCCATTCCATTTAGATTCCTTTTTCTAAATTTAAAGTTAAAAAAAATGCTATGGTCCTTAGATCAATAGTTACAAAAAGTACTACTTTACCAAAGAAAAACAAGTAAGAAATTTATAGACGGTCAAGATCAACCATATCATAAATTTGAACCGATTGGTCCAAAGTCAATCAAACCGATTGGTCCAAAGTCAAAAAATGATTCAATTGTAATCAGAGGGCTATTTCTCGGAGTCGATAGCGATTGAATTTATACTCGAACATGCGATTTGTCAATTTTTCTATATCCCTAAAATTATGTTTTGATAAATATAAGCTTTTTATGTGTTCTTATGTTTAAGCGTACCAAAATATAAAATGCTTGTATTTATTATAGCATAGTTTTAGGCATTCAGACAAATTGAATAATCGCACGTTCGAGTCAAATTGCGACCAAAATTGTGTGTACAAGGTTTAAATGGACACAGATAGACGGACGGACATCGCTAAATCGACTCAGTTATTCAAAGTCGATTGGTAGGTCAGCACAAAGTCATTACACCCTGTACTACAGAGTAGGGTATAACAAAATTGTAAGATTTTTTTTTTGAAAAAGTTAAAAATAAAAAAAATAAAAATTTGAGCAAAATGGACTTTTTTATAAAAACAATGTTCAGATTCTGAGACATTTTTCCATACAGAAAAATTTTTAGATTCTGGGACATTTTTGAAAAATTCTCAGATTCTGAAAAGTTTTTCACATAGAAAAATTCTCGGATTCTGAGACATTTTTCATTATAGAAAATTTCTCAGATACTGAGACACTTTTCATATAGAAATTTCTTAGATTCTGAGACATTTTTCGTATCGAAAAGTTCTCAGATTTTGAGACATTTTTCATACAGAAAAATTCTCAGATTCTGAGACATTATTCATACAGAAAAATTTTCAGATTCTGAGATATTTTTCATACAGAAACACTCTCAGATTCTGAGACATTTTTCATACAGAAAAATTCTCAGATTCTGAGACATTATTCATACAGAAAAATTTTTAGATTCTGAGACATTTTTCATATAGAAAAATTCACAGATTCTGAGACATTTTTCATATAGAAAAATTCTCAGATTCTGAGATATTTTTCATATAGAAAAATTCTCTGATTCTGAGACATTTTTCATATCGAAAAATTCTCAGATTCTTAGAGATTTTTCATACAGAAAAATTCTCAGATTCTGAGACATTTTTCATATAGAAAAATTCTCAGATTCATTTTTCATATAGAAAAATTCTCAGATTCTGAGACATTTTACATATAGAAAAATTCTTAGATTTTGAGACATTTTTAAATAACTTAGTAATTGATTTAATTAATATGTTTATCAATATTGCAAAAAATGTTGTATATTTTCCAAATGAATTAATAAAAGTATTAATTGAATATGAGTTTTTTATTAAAGAAAAGTTATTCTCACGATTTTTTTTTGTTTCTATATATAAAAAATTTAAATCTTTGACATTAAGACTATTTTCCTAAAAAAGTCTCAGATTCCAGTTCATATCATGTTTTCCTATAGAAACCAAATATCTGAAAACTCTTCTTTTATCCATTTTAAGTTCAAAGAAATTGTTTGAAATTGTTGAGTGTTACAACCGGAATAATAAAACCTAACATACCTGCCCCCTATTCCTATGGTGAAGGATACAAATAAAAAAATAAAAAACATAAAAAGCGACACAAATAGACATTCATTCTATGTATATCATCATTATACTCATGCATAAATGAATGTAACATTTTTTTTTTTTTGTTACAAAAAAATAAAAAAAAAAAAAAACAAATTCATTCTTTTGTCATATGCAATTGTTGTTGCTGCTGTAACAAAGCTAAGTAATATGACGCCGGAAGTGCAATGTGGAAACGGATGTTCTATATATCGTCGCTGCGCCTAAAAATGGAGTCATGTGTAGTTTTTTAAATTTTTTTTTATTACATCTTTCTGATCCCCTATTGGTCATACGTTTACTCACTAAACCGTTTTTTGATATCTTGATTGGTTCAAAAGTTAGTAAAAGGAGCTATGTGTTCGTCATACTAAAAAAAGGTCTGAAAAGGAGTTATGTGTTAAGCTACACATAACTTTTTTTGATAAAAAACTAACAGCACGTGACAAAATGGACCACTATTTTAGTAATATGAGGTTCACACATACACTCATAAAAATTTGTTAGTAATCCTTACAAAAAAGTCTGTTACCATTACTAATAAAGTTTTCAATTTGTGCCCGATAACTTTTTCAGTTACCATTACAAACTTTGGTTTTCAAAAATTAGTAATCTTGAAAATACTAAAAAAATTAGTATTACTAAATTTTTTTGTACAATTTTTGTAAAATGGATTTTAAAACGCGTTTGTAAATAATATTAACTTTTTTTGTAAAAAAATTGTAAATTGTGTATTTTTTAATTTTTTGTATTTGTATACATCATGTAAATTGCGTATTGCGCTTGTTGTCGCCAATAACTATTTCCATGCAAGTCAGTTTTTGTTAGAATTTTCGATCTAAAAAAGAGAAAATATTGAACACATTGTTTTAATACAAAATATACATACTACCATATAAAATTAATTCTTTGAAGATTGATGTTGAATAAATTGGTGTACGGTGAACTAAAATAAAAAAATATATATCAACATAATGTTTTAAATAGATCACATAAATATACAATTGTTACCTGTTGTCATCATTTCCTATTTTGCTTTATTATTCTAAAAATAAAAAACGAGTTACATAATTTTAAACAAAAAATACTTAAAGGTTTGGTTACCTGATATGCTTTTTTTGTTGTAATATTTTTTTTGTACATTTTTTTATTCATTTTACCCGTCGCGCGATGTTCACCGATCGAATGTTATTTTGTGACTAAAATATTCAAAGAAAGGCATAAAGTAAGTTACACAAAAATCAACCCTTTATGTGCGTGAGAAAAAAATATTCGTGGATAGCATAAACAAAAAAATTCTGCAAGTAAAGAAGAAAGAAAAAAAAAACTGATGTTTTATGGAAATTTTCCATTTGAAAAGGTCGGCATTGTTTTTTAAATTTTGCATGTCTTCTCTTGTCTCTATTTTTGTTTTTAAATTGAAAAAAAAAAACAAAAAACTAATGAAGCGTAAATGAATATTAAAAATAATAAACATATTCACACTCATCAAAGCGCAGTTTTATCGTTAAAAAATAACTAACAATATATTTTTTTTATTTATTTTTTTTTAATTTCCAAATATTTTAATAAAATAAAATATTTTTAATTATAGTGTATAGGTTTTCTAGAGAAAAAAAACGAAATTTACTAACTAATATTGTAAAATTTACAAAATAATTATCAAAAGTTAGTACGATAATTTTTAAAAAATCAACTGAAAAAATTATTAAAAAATCAGTATAAAATTAATAGTTTGTAAAGCGAGTTTACTAAAAAGAATTACTAAAAATAGATTTTTTAGTAGAATTTAGTAAAAAAGTGGTAAAGTTGAGATACAAACCACTTTACAAATTTTTTTACTAACGTATTTTTTTGAGTGTAGCATCCAAGTATTTTGAATGAATTTGTCAAGATTTTTTGGAAAATATTTGCAAATTTTTATCCTGTTATCTAAATCCTAAATGGCGGGTAATAAAGCCTTGTGAAAGCCATTAAATCATTGATGGCGGTAAATTTTAGTATCTAAAGTACAGCATCTTTCGCAGATGTCAATTTATGTCAAAGCTCTTAAATATTTACTAGAAAAAAACAAAAAATCAGCACCAGTTTTGCGAAAAATCTGTTGTTCGCTGTTTAGTAAAGAGCTTTTAAATATCAAAATTTTAAGGACCTTGTCTAACTAATGTCGCCTTACACCGCCAACAAACTATTTTTAGTCTTTGTCCCTCTCGAAAAGAAATTAACAATAAGAATGGTTTCATAAGCAAAAGGAGTTATGTGTAAAAAATATTTCCATTTATTTAAATTTTGTTCCAAAAAGTACTTAAAAAAGGAGTTATGTGTATGTTTTTTGAAAATTTCTGCACCATTGGAAAACCGCTAAATGTTTCATAATTTTTTTGCAGTATGTGGATAGCATATCGGTACAAGAATTTTTTGTAGAACAAACTTTTAAAAAATATCGCGAAGGGACGAAAAAAAACTGTTTTTTTGCTCTCCTGAACACTTGCCCCAAAACACATGACTCCATTTTTAGGCGCAGCGACGATATGATTGTAGTGAAATTCACATACATTCATACATACATACTAAAAAAATAAATAAAAAAACTAGCAAAAATCTAAAAAAAAAATTGAAAATCTATATTTGAATGTTATTTCTTTTATTTTTTATTTTTACATTGAAAATTTCTATAAAACCATATAAAATGTTAAACTTTCTCATTGTGTGTGTGTATGTGCATATTTTGTTGCATACAGGCAGAGAGTTGCCACAAAAAAAAAAAAAAAATGTAACATATAAACAAATCGATAAAGCAAAATTGTACCAAAACTAAACAAAAAGAAATCTAAATGGATTTTTTTATTTATTTTTGTAAAATAGATATAGAAAATTTTAAAATTTTTTATTTAAAATTTCAATGAGTTTTTGAGGATTATTCATGGGTTTCAATGGTGTTTTCGGAAAAGGTCTTGCATTTGTTTTTAAATACTTTAATTTTTTTAAATTTTGCGCTTTGATCAAATTCGAGTTACGGAAAAAGGGGTTAATCGTTTTAATTTTTTTTATAATCTTAAACTCGCTTTCCTTGAAATTTTTGTTAATCCTCCAATTTTTTTTTAATTTATATTTTCAAAAATAGTGTTCTAGCTCGAGGTCATATTTCTTTACTAATAATTACGATGATATATCAGAAAAACAATGTTCTAGAATTTTGTTCGCTGTGATTTTCATCGTAATTGTAATAGGTAAAAAAATAAGGCCTCGAGCAAGAATAATAATTCTCAAAATATAAAATTTAAAGGTCGAATACATATTGCACCTGACCACAGAAAAATAAAATAGATTTAAAGTCAACTTTAAATTTTATTTTCATACAAATTGTTTTGAAATTTAAAACAAAGCTTTTCTTAAAAAAGACTTTGTTTTCTTTGGTTAAGGCCAATAATCTTTATTTATTTTAAAACTAAAAAAGATTTATTTTTATTTTTTTTAAGTGTTTCACCTACACAATGTGGAGAATTTAAATATTGTGAAAATAATTTAGCAATTTGAAAAATCTAAATTCCTATTGCCATTCAATTGAAGGGCTTACTGCAAGAACTTGATAAGCAACATTGAACTTTTTCATGTTTTTCGCCTTCTGCTGATGTTCCTTTGACAAATTTTTGGCAGAAGTCTTGCTTCAACCCTTCGTACAAGTATATTGAGAATAAAAGTTCTGCAAAAGTTCTATTTTCTACAATATTTTTAAAGTTTTAAAGCAAAAACCTCCATAAAATGAAAGGTTGCTTATCAAGTTTTAACAATAAGCCCTTCAATTAAACGTAGTTGTAACCAAGGGTTAGAAATAAAAATTTAACAAGCACTAGGGTGTGGAACATCCTACCCATAAATTTTTCATTTTCTCCAACTTTAAACATTTTCCAAATTTTGAGACCAATTTGGATAAAAAATAATTTTTATGTTTAAAAATCAGCATCTGTGGACCAAAATCGCGGATTTGGATTTTTTTAAATATTTTTCCAATAAAGTGCGCCAAATTTCTGAATTTTTGAACCAAATTTGGTCAAAAAATTCCGACATGAATTTTGGTAGGTCGAAATACTTCATTTTATCCAACTTTGACCGCTGGTTGCTAAATTTTTTCATTAATTTTTACCACAATCAGCCCTAACGTGGTCATCATATTGATTATAACTTTTTTTGGAGAATTTTCAACACCCTTTCTGAAATTTTTTATTTTGTCAAGAAGTCAATTTATCAAAATTCCGGCCATTTTTTTAACTTTCAGGCCGCTGTTCCAAAAAAAAGTAATTCACATAAAAAATGTGAAAATGAAAATTTCTCCATTTTTTTGGTGTTCTAGATTTCACATCCGAAATTTTTTTCGTTTTCTTTCACATAAATAAAATTTGGTGAAAGTAAAACGAATGCAATTTTTTTCCTTATAGTTTTTTAAATTTAAATTATTTGATTTCAACTTCAAATGAAAACGTGATCAAGAAAACACTAAACTTACTTTCATGTGATTCGGAAATTTTCATGTGAATTGAAAAGTTGTGAAAGACAGAACAGAGGCCTAGATGTTTGTTTTTCCACACAAAAAAAAAAAAATCAGAAGGGCGTTCCGTTTTCGAGATATCGCTATTTGAAAATTGCTAAAATTGTGGTTTTTCCTTTCCTTAAGAAATTTTTAAATGAAATCTCAAAATTGTTTCCCTTGTCTTCGCTCTCGTAAAGCTTATGACAATCTTTTATTTTAACTTACAAGGAAAGTCTCCCTAGTGTCACCCGCGGATCTTTATTTAATTGGTTTTATTTTGTAAGAGCAGAAAAAATAAAGGGACATGTATTTTTTTTAGCGGCCCAAATTCATATTTAAGGGGTAAAAGGGAGGGGGAAACAAGGCCATTTTTCAGTTTTTTTTTCGTTTATCTCCTATATTATGCAAAGAAACCAAGTCATGTTACATACCAAATGAAAGGTCTTTGGAAAACCTATCTACGTGTGCTAAGAACGTGTCCAAACATGCACAACTTTTCGTCATATTGAGTAAAATAGCAAAATTTTAGGACATTTTTGTTAATAACATTTTTGTTAATAAGTCGAAAAATATTAACTTTTTTGGACCGTTGTTAGCACCACGAGATAGGTATTTTTAATACCTTTAATCTGATATCACACATGCCTATATTAATTTTGTTTAAATAGACGTAAATCGTAAAAAAACTGAAAAATGTCGATTTCCCCCCATACAAATCGACCCCCCCTAAAAATGAGTTTGGGCCGCTAAAAAAAAATACGTGTCGAATTAATTTTCGTTCTTAACAACATGTCCAAATTTCATGAAGATCGGAGGGTGACACCAGGGAGACTTCCCTTGTAAGACATTGATCGACGGACGCTACGAGCAATTTTATCAGATTGGCCTTAAATTTGTTCCACATTGTTTTTAGGGTCTAGTAGAACAAAAATTTTCCCAGATACTTGGGAAAAACAAAAGTTGAAAAAATGGCACTCTAATATATCGTCGCTGCGCCTAAAAATGGAGTCATGTGTAGTTTTTTAATTTTTTTTTATTACATCTTTATGATCCCATATTGGTCATACGTTTACTCACTAAACCGTTTTTTGATATCTTGATTGGTTCAAAAGTTAGTAAAAGGAGCTATGTGTTCGTCATACTAAAAAAAGGTCTGAAAAGGTGTTATGTGTTAAGCTATACATAACTTTTTTTGATAAAAAAAGTAACAGAACGTGACAAAATGAACCACTATTTTGGTAATATGAAGTTCACACATAGCATCTAAGTATTCTGAATGAATTTGTCAAGATTTTTGGAAAATACTTGCATATTTTAATGCTGTTATCTAAATCCTAAACGGCAGGTAATCAAGCCTTGTGAAAGCAATTAAATCATTTGACGGCTGAAAATTTTAGTATCTAAAGTTCAGAATCTTTCACAGATGTCAATTTATGTCGAAGCTCTTGAATAGTTACAAGAAAAAACAAAAAATATCACCAGTTTTGCGAAAATCTGTTGTTCGCTGTTTAATGAAGAGCTTTATAATATCGAAATTTCAAAGCCTTTGTCTAACTTAGTATGTCGCTTTAAACCATCCACAAACTTTATTTTGTCTTTGTCCCTCTCGAAAAGAAATTAACAATAAGAATGGTTTCATAGACAAAAGGAGTTATGTGTAAAAAATATTTCCATTTTATTTAAATTTTGTTCCAAAAAGTACTTAAAAAGGAGTTATGTATATGTTTTTTGAAAATTTCTGCACCACTGGAAAACCGTTAAATGTTTTATACTTTTTTTGTAGTATGTGGATAGCATATCGGTACAAGAATTTTTTATTGAATAAACTTTTAAAAAAAATCGCGAAGGGACGAAAATAAACAGTTTTTTTGCTCCCCTAAACACTTGTCCCAAAACACATGACTCCATTTTTAGGCGCAGCGACGATATTATATTTTTCAATTTTGATGTAAGTTTATAAAATTTAAAAACGCATTTGGCCATTTTAAAATGAATTTGGATAATTTTAAATTGTAGCTGAACAATTTTGAAATGTAGTTGGAGAATTTTTAAATACATTTCCACACTTTTGAAATACAATTGAAAATGGTGTAATAAACTAAACTTAAAATTGATCACCCGATACGTGAATAATTGCTCAATTATTTCCAAAATATTTAAATTCTGTGCCCTGTATAGCTAACAAATTAAAATTTACTTAATTGTATATAAGATTTAATATAATACAAAAAATAAACTTTCTTTTTCTTCTCAAAATTTTTATTTTTTTTTTTTTTCAATTTAAACATTTTTGCATAGCAAAAATTTAATTTTAAGATATTAAAAAATTAGTAAATTCTTAGAAATTTAAATAATAATAAAACAAAAACTACATCCTCTAAAGAGCTTTTAATATTTTAAATTTTAATTTAAAATTTTTTATTTATAGAAAATATTAATAATGTATACAAATTATTTAAAAACAAAAAAAAAACACACTAGAATTTAAGAAACAAAAACTATTATTAAAAATACTAAAAAAAATATATTAAATTAAATTTAAATTAAAACTATATTAAATTTTACTTTAATTTTTTTTTATATAATTTTTGTAACAAAAACAAAGTGTTGAAATACAAACAAGTGAAATCATGCGTTTTAAAATAAATAGGGCCTAAACTTTAAAAATTAAAAAAATAAAGAAAAACAGATTTAAAAATATAATTTAAGTATAAATGTTGTATATTGTCTAGTTAGTTAGGTTATGTTTATTTTACAAAATAATGTGACTGATTGTGTATAAAAAGAAAACATACATTAAAAAGTATAAAAATGTAATAAAAAAAATATGTATAATAAAAAAAAATATTAAAACAAATATTTTCCTTATAAAAATATCTAATAAAATTGCATACAATTGTAAAAATTCTTCGCCAAAGAATAATGGTAAAGTTATGAAAACATGGTGGGTATTCACAGTAAATTTGTTTTCAGATTTTTTCTATAGAAAAAATTCAAGATTTTTTTAAAGAAAAATCTAAGAATTTTTCTATAGAAACAATCTGAGAATTGTTTTATAGAAAAAATCTAAGAATTTTTCTATACCAAAAATCTAAAAATTTTTCTATAGAAAAAATCTAAGAATTTTTCTATAGAAAAAATCTAAGAATTTTTCTATAGAAAAAATCTAAGAATTTTTCTATAGAAATCTAAGAATTTTTCTATAGAAAAAATCTAAGAATTTTTCTATAGAAAAAATCTAAGAATTTTTCTATAGAAAAAATCTAAGAATTTTTCTATAGAAAAAATCTAAGAATTTTTCTATAGAAAAAATCTAAGAATTTTTCTATAGAAAAAATCTAAGAATTTTTCTATAGAAAAAATCTAAGAATTTTTCTATAGAAAAAATCTAAGAATTTTTCTATAGAAAAAATCTAAGAATTTTTCCATAGAATTTTTCTATAGAAAAAATCTAATAATTTTTCTATAGAAAAAATCTAAAAAATTTTCTATAGAAAAAATATAAGAATTTTTTTTTAAGATTTTTTCTATAAAAAAATCTGAGAATTTTTCAAAAGAAAAAATCGAAGATTTTTTCAAAAAACAAAACAAAAAAAAAAAATTTTCTATTGAAAAAATTTAAGAAATTTTCTATAGAAAAAATGTAAGATTTTTTTTATAGCAAAAATTTAAAAAAATTTTCTATTAAAAAATCTAAGAATTTTTCTATAGAAAAACTCAAAGAATTTTTCTATAGAAAAACTCAAAGAATTTTTCTATAGAAAAACTCAAAGAATTTTTCTATAGAAAAAAAAATCTAAGAATTTTTCTATAGAAAAAATCTAAGAATTTTTCTATAGAAAAAAAAATCTAAGAATTTTTCTATAGAAAAAATCTAAGAATTTTTCTATAGAAAAAATCTAAGAATTTTTCTATAGAAAAAATCTAAGAATTTTTCTATAGAAAAAATCTAAGAATTTTTCTATAGAAAAAATCTAAGAAATTTTCTATAGAAAAAATCTAAAAATTTTTCTATAGAAAAACTCCAAGAATTTTTCTATAGAAAAACTCCAAGAACTTTTTTATAGAAAAACTCCAAGAATTTTTTTATAGAAATTTTTTTTTTTTTCAATCTTCTCTAACGTGAATATCCTTAATGTGTATATGATGTGCACGCACATATGTTGTAATTTTCGTGTTTTTATTATTCCAGTTTTATTTCAATATTTTCCATGCGTCTACACTAGACCACCCAAATTTGCAAAAGTATATTTTTGTTCGCTCCACCGGCAGTTTCTGATAGATTGGCCATAAAAAATAATATCTGTGTAAGAACTGGATCTCTCGGTTGCATACAGGCCAGTCGATTTGAACTTTTGACCCCAAAAGTGACCTAAAAGCACTAAAAAGCTTTTAAGAGCCATAACTCTTAAAATATGCGTTTTTCCAAAAAATACTATATAAGTTTTATTTTGCAGAATAAGAAAGCAAACATTTCCTTCATACAAATTTTTGGCCTAAGTCTAAGACATCGTGGTGTTTTTCGCGGTTAAAATAAAAATTTATGTGAAGACTTCATTTAAAACGACCCTCGTCAAAATTTGGACGGAGACTCAAATAGTCGGTATCCATTATTTTGTAGAGTAAGATACGTAGTTTTTATAAACCAATTACATTTGGAATTTATATGGGTAATTTCATTACAGAAGAGCCGAAAGCTGACTTTGAAGTTTAGATTATCCAAATGCTGTATACAAATTTGTAAAATTACTTTATTTTAAAGGACCCTCGTTAAAATTTTAATGGATTGCAATCGGTTTCCATGATTTTGAAGAGTTAAAAATGCAGATTTCAAACAAGTGTTGAAAAGTGCAGGCATTTTTAGCATTAATTGAAAACATGTTAGCAAAATACTATATGAAAAATACTAGGCATCTTATTACATTTGAACTTGAAGAATAAAAAAATGTTATTACAGTAGAAAATTTCAATGAATTTCATGATTCGGATTGTATTCAAGTGGTCTGCCACACGTTAGATGCCTGGGGAAGTTTTAATAACTTGGCTGATTTTCAACCGATTTTAGTTTTTAGTACGTTATTATAGAGGCATTTTACTCCAAATCAAAATTCTTTAACCACCTGAATTCAAATTTAACTTAAATACAAAAAAATGAGAAAACAAAAAAAAAATATTTTTCCTTGTAATCCGTTTTTTAAAATTCAAGGCCCATGTCCAATAAACCTAAATTTTTATGAGACATATTTTTACAAACAAATGAATGTATCTAGGGTAAGTTATGGTTAATGTCTTCCAATTTAATTATTTTGGAGCACTATATAAAATATACCAGAGTCTAAAAAAAACTGAAATTCTCTAAATTTGAAAAAAATTGGACTAATTGTGCTCAAATCTCGAATTATGGATTAAAACTTGTGTAATTTAGAGTAGAATTTTTAGACTTTTTAAAAAAAATTGAAGATTTCGGACTTTTTGAAAAATTCGATTTTGATTTTATACGTTAAAAAATAAGTGATAATTAATTCGAATAATTTTTAAATATTTTTTTTTCTAAAACTACATTTAAATACCAATAAAACGTCGTCTAACTTATTGTAAGATATCTATATTTTTTACTGGTCAAAATTAATGAAAAATTTCATTTTTTATTTTTTTTTTTGAAAAAAAACACCATTTTAAAAAATTGATTACTCAACACCAACTTGGTATAAAAGTCTGAAAATTTGAGTGAAAGTTACATTTAATACGTACTAAAATATATCAAAAAAAATTAATCGAAGGGGGTCGGGTCTAAAAGTGAGTGATTTGGCCTGGAATTCCCCAAATATTTTCCAAAAAGTACACATCTAACTCTTCAAAATCATTGAAACCGATTGTATCCACTAAAATTTTAACGAGGGTCGTTTAAAATAAAGTAATTTCACAAATTTGTATACAGCATTTCAAAAATCTAAACTTCAAAGTCAGCTTTGGCCTCTTCTGTAATGAAATTACCTATATAAATTCCAAATGTAATTGGTTTATAAAAACTACATATCTTACTCTACAAAATAATGGATACCGACTATTTGAGTCTCCGTCCAAATTTTAACGAGGGTCGTTTTAAATGAAGTCTTCACATAAATTTTTATTTTAACCGCCAAAAACACCACGATGTCTTAGACTTAGGCTAAAAATTTGTATGAAGGAAATGTTTGCTTTCTTATTCTGCAAAATAAAAGTTATGTAGTATTTTTTGGAAAAACGCATATTTTAAGAGTTATGGCACTTAAAAGCTTTGTAGTGCTTTTAGGTCACTTTTGGGGTCAAAAGTTCAAATCGACTGGCCTGTATGCAACCGAGAGATGCAGTTCTTGCACAGATATTATTTTTTATGGCCAATCTATCAGAAACTGCCGGTGGAGCGAACAAAAAAATACTTTTGCAAATCCCATACATTTTTTGGGTGGTCTAGTCTACACATTTTGCATTGTTTAACCACTCTATAAGTTTTTTATTTTTGTATTCATTCTTTTAAACAATATTTGTTTATATTAAAATATTTAATAATTTATAGTACTTTTTTCTTACTTTAAGTTTCATTTAGATATTTTTTGCTACAAAAACACTAACGAGTAAATAAAACGAATATATAAAAAAAATTTAACCGCTGACAATAAAATATGATCAGAGTAACATAAAGAGAAAAAATGTAAAATAAAAATAAATTAATTTTTTTGTTTAAAAAGTTATTAATTTACAAAACGCTGTTATTATATTTTACTTCAAACGCTTTTTTATATAGGGACTTTATTTTTTTAGCAATTTTGTGTCATTTAAATGGGTTGTCCTGAAGTTGTGTGCCCCTTAATTACACTGTGCAACACGAAATTGTATTTTGGATGAGACAAAAAACTTATTAATATATTAAATCTGAGACTTTTTCGATATGAAAAAGTTTTCAAAATCTGGGTATTTTTTGAGGAAAAAGGTCTCAGAATCTGAGGCTTTTTCGGTCTCAGAATCTGGGACTTTTTCTATGGGAAACGGCTTCAGAATCTGGGACTTTTTCTATGGGAAAACGGTCTCAGAATCTGGGACTTTTTCTATAGGAAAACGGTCTCAGAATCTGAGACTTTTTCTATAGAAAAACGGTCTCAGAATCTGAGACTTTTTCTATAGAAAAACGGTCTCAGAATCTGAGACTTTTTCTATAGAAAAACGGTCTCAGAATATGAGACCTTTTCTATAGGAAAACAGTCTCAGAATCTGAGACTTTTTCTATAGAAAAACGGTCTCAGAATCTGAGGTCTTAATATATGAGACTTTTTCAATGAGAGAAAGGTTTCAGAATCTAACGCTTTTTGATAGAAAAAAAGGTCTTAGAAGTCTTTTTCTATTCGAAAAATATCTCAGAATCTAAAACTTTTTCTACACGAAAAATATCACAGAATCTGAAACTTTATCTATGCCAAAAGTGTCTCAGAATCTGGAACTTTTTCGATTCAAAAAATATCACAGAATCGGAAACGTTTTCTACACGAAAAATGTTTCAGAATCTGAAACTTTTTATGTAGAAAGAATTTTTTGTATAAAATATTCTCAGATTTTGACTTTTTCTATACGAAAAAGATGATAGAATCTTAGGCCGCGGTTCCAAAAAAGTATGTAATTCACATAAAAAATGTGAAAATAAAAATTTCTGAATTTTTTTGGTGTTCTAGATTTCACTTTCGAATTTTTTTTTCATGAAAATAAAGTTTAGAGAAAGTAAATCGAAACGTGCTTCATATGATTAGGAAAATTTCATGTGAATTGAAAAGTTGTGAAAAAATGTATAAGAAAACATACGAAAAATGTCTCAGAATCTAAAATGAGCGTGTAACAATTAAATTTTTTTTGAAACGCTCTTTAAAAGTCTAGGGCACCTTACATCTTTTTTTTTTGACAAAAAAGTTTTTTTTTTCGATTTTAAACGTCGGGGTAAATTTTTATTCTATTAGGCCTAAAACGTATGTGGTACAAATTTATGGCCAATCAGTTGAAATCAACACGTCACTCCCGGCGATCAAAGATTTGAATTTTTGAAAATTTACAAAAAAAAAAAACAGTTAAAAAAGTTAAATTCGGCCTGGCTAATGTATTGATACCCTCTACAATTAAAAAGAAATGAGAGTGTTAAATTCGGCTATGCCGAATCTTTTATACCATCCAACACGTTAAAAATTAAAAAAAGTCGCAGGGGCCTTTTTTTTTTTTTTTGGGGGAGTCTGTGGAGTTTGTGGGGGACACCTGTACCCCCGTTTTATAGGTTTAAAAATTATTTATGATATTTACGCTTAAATAATAAATTTTTTTCGTTATTTTTAATTAATTTCTATAACCACGCCCACGTCAGGGGGCGGCCTGAAAAAAATCGAATTTCCTAACCCCCTTGGTCCAAGCGCAGCACAGTGGACCAAATGCTTAATCTAGCGTGCAAGAGAGTATAATTCGACTTTGAGAGCACCTAGAAACATGAAATTTGTAATGCACAAGGAAAATGAGATGAGCTGCTATATAGTCCAAATGCGGGCGGTATTTGAAGGGGCGTTGCACTTATTGAAACATTGTTATAATAAAATATAAGTAAAGTAGAGCCAATAATAAGCAGAGAAAGTAATTTTTTTAACGTAAAAAAGATTTTTAAACAATTTAGAAAAGAAATATTTAATTTTGAGTAAAAAAAAATTTTTTTTACTCATTTCGGTAAAAAAAAAAAAAAATTTAGTGAAAATTTTTTTTTGAGCTAAAATATTTTTTTGCTTGTAAAATTTTTACATTGGGTTAAAAAATGTTTGAGAATGTCAAAAATACTCAGCAAAATATTTTTGTGGCTCATCAATGTCATTTAAAGCGTTAAGGTGTTTTTTTTTTAACATAAATTCAAGATACACCAATTTGAAATTCACGAATTTTGCTTACAACTTCTGAACCACTAGACCGATTTAGCTGATATTCAATACCAACCTGACTAGGAAAATTGAAAATATATATGCCAAGCGTCAGCAGCAACAGAGTTGCCGTTTTAAAGTTATCGTGTTTTATACAGACAGACGGACGGACATCGCTAGATCGACTGAAAAACAAAAACCAGCAAAAACCAGCAGCCAATTTTTTTATTATTTTGGAGCTCAATATCTATTCTTTTGAAATCATGTAAAACCCCTATAGAAGTTAGCGGGATTAGTACCTAAATTCATTACCAAAATTCAAGTTTGCTTGAAAAATAATTCCATTGTGGACTCTCTTTTTAATTTACGTTTTTTTACAAACAACAACACAAATCAACTTCAAATATACATTCCTTGAGGTTAAAATATAACAAATAATTTGATAAATTGCCTTAATACGGTCGTAAAATAGCAGTTTAAACAATCAACAAGTCTAGACAGAACTTGATGATTTTTTTTATAAAAACTAATTACTCATGTTTGGCTGCCTACTACGATGGTGTTTTTGCAATAAACAAAGAAATTTTATTAGCGTTAAGTAAGGTAGGAATAGTGCAATCATATTTGCGATACTAATTCAATATTGTAAAAAGTTCATTTTTCGACCAACTGCGCACCAGATTCAACATTTGGTCCACTGCGCGCAGGTCTATGAACATAATATGGCATACAAATGTTACAGTTGAGCAAACATTTAAAAAAACTTTTAAAAATATCGTATTTTTCAGGGGTCGTTTTAGTTCTTCAAGGGGGCCGATTTTGCCCATCTTCGAACTTAACCTTACCAGTAACATAAAAGATATTCTTTCCCAATTTCAGGGGTCTAGCTCCTTTGGTTTGAACTGCATCGTTATTTCTACAGACGGACGGTCGGGCGGACATCGCTAGAATGTCTTAGATTCTATCATGGATCAATATTATATATACTTTGTGGGGTCCCTGACCGATATTTCGATATGTTACACACGGAATGACAAAGTGAATATACCCCCATACTGTGGTTGGAGGGTATAAAAAAAAAATTTGAAAAAAAAAAATTCCAGGAAAAAAAATTTTGGAAAAATACATCTCCATATAAACTACCCCAACGATTATACATTTTTGAATTTTGGCACGACCGATACACCATTGGATAGGTCTTCAAAAAACCCTTCGACCAGTATAAAACGTTCGTATAGTTGCTTTTGAAGAAATTTTTTGCTCCCCTCTTTCCTATAAGTCGGTTTTAGGACAATCGGTGGGTGCCCTGCGAAAGACCTTCCTTGTAAGTCTCTTGCGACACATTTACTGATTTTGATGCGCTGAACACAAATATCACAAAAAAATTAAAATCGGTCAAACGGTTTTTAAGTTATTGCTATTTCAAGTTTGCAAACAATTGTGGCTTTTCCTACGTTCAAGAATTTAAAAAAAAAAAATCTCAAAATTTCTTTCCCTTGACCATTTCATAAAGCTTGAGACAAAAAAAATTTGAGCCAAATCTTAGCATTTTAATCCGTGGAGCCATTTGCCCTTCGGTCAAAGTTTTTGGTTTTGGAAAATTTTCTCCAAACTTTTAATTTTGATCGAAGGGCGTTATGGGCAAGGTCTATAAAAAAAGTCAGTGGAAAAAAATTTTGAGATTTTTTTATTTTTCTTTATTTCTTGAACGTAGGAAAAATCCGTAATTTTTAGAAATTGTTTTTTTTTTTTTTTTTTTTTTTTTTTTCAAATGAAACACACTCAGGCAATGCTGCCTATCAATTACTAATGTAACCGTGTTGTTTCTTTCGGAAAGGGGATAGAAGAGAGATGAAAGATTTGAAAGATAGAAGGGCTTCAGTATGGCAACACTGTAATTGCGCGTGTTGATAATTTTGAGTACAGTTGTTGCATCGCCATATGTTATTGACCTGGCGAATTATTTTTGAAGCTGTTTTTCATAGCCATTATTTTATTATTTTACTTCGTTGACGTTTTAGTGCTATTTATCAACGAAGGAGGGTGCTGCGATAGATATTAGTTATAAATAGAAACTAATAAATATCTGAAAAAAATGTTGTTCTGCCTGAGCCGGGAATCGAACCCAGGCTTGCTGGCTAGTAGTCCAACGCGCTAACCACTAAGCCACAGCACCTTTAATTAAAATTATGTATCGCAAGATATTCTCTTTTAATTTTTCAAAAATTCGAAATTTTGGTGGAAATTTTCCAAAAACCAAAAACTTGATCGAATGACGCCATTGTTAAAATGATCGGATTTGGCTCAAATTAAGTTTAAATGAAAGATTATCTCAGGCTCTTTGCAAGTGTCAAGAGAAAGAAATTTTGAAATCTTTTTTAAAAACTCTTGATCGTAGGAAAAAACGCCATTTTTTTTCAAATTTCAGGTAGCGATATCTCGAAAATTAATAAATGTAATGTGTCGCAAGACAAATTTTTTAAAATTTTCAAAAATCCAAAACTTTGATCGCCGGCCTTCACGGGTTAATTTAATCTGATTGGCCTCAAATTTGTACCTCATAAGTTTTAGGCCTAGGAGAATAAAAACTTAAACGGACGTTTAAAATTGAAAAAAACTTTTTTGTCACACAAAAATATGCCAATCTAACCTTACATACATGAGGCATTCCACATCAAATGTCCAGCGAAAAAAAACATGTGTACCGTAAATTTCGGAATAGGTGGTATGGGTAGCCCTATATGGAACTAAGAAAATTGAGTTTTTGGATTTTCAAATTTTCAAAAACTGGGCTTAGGAGGCGTGGTCAAATTTTGGAAAAATGGTAAAATTTGTGTCGAGTTGCCTTGTTTAGATATTTATCAAATTAAAATGGAATGCACCACAATCTCAAAAAGTTTACATTATTGTATAGTTTTGTTTGGGCTACCGATTAATTTTTTTTTTTTTTAAAAAAAGTTTTCAGAACCCGTTCTGAAATTTTTCGTTTTTTTTTTAAAAGTCAATTTATTAAAAATCCGGCCACTTTTGTTTGTTTTAATAATTTTTTTTTTTAAGTTTACATGTTTGTCTATCCACACAAAAAAATTCAGACACGTGTTTTTCGTTTTTTTTTTCGAGAAAATTGCATTTAAATATTAAATTTCATAACAATTTTGTAATTTGCTTGTATTTTCTTGTTTTATCGTAGCGAATGATTATTTAATATTTGCATAAATATTACGCATACGCTAGGTTGAAACAAGAAAATACAAGCAAATTACTAAATTGTTATGAAATTCAGAATTTAAATGCCATTTTTTCGAAAAAAAACGAAAAACACATGTCTGATTTTTTTTTGTGTGGATAGACAAACATCTAAACTTTGAATTTTTTTTTTTTTTTTAAGTGGCCGGATTTTTGATAGATTGACTTTTTTAAACAATGGAAAATTTCAGAACGGGTTCTGAAAATTATGCAAAAAACTATTTTTAATCGATAGCCCATACAAAAAAACTATACAAGAATGTAAATTTTTGAGATTGTGGTGCATTCCGTTTTAATTTGATATAGATTTAAACAAGGCAACTCGACACAAATTTTATCATTTTGCTAATATTTGACCACGCCTCCTTAACCCAGTTTTTGAAAAATTGAAAAATCAAAAACGCAATTTTCTTATTGTTAGTTACATATAATTAGGCTGGCCATTCGTACTGATTTGATCAGTACATGTACTGATTTTTGATCACGTGTACTGATCAAAAAACGTTGTACTGATTTGTACTGATTTTTTGAAATATGTTCTGATTGTATTGATTTTTGAAGATTTCAGCATAAAAAATAATTTTATTCTATACAAAAACTTTAGTTCCCATAAAATAAGTCTTCAAGGTAGTTTTTTATAACTTAATTCTGACAATAAGATAATTTATAATGAATTCTAAAGAGCTTAGAATTCGAAAATTTAGAGGTTCCTTAACGCAAAAATGTATCTGAGCGTGAGGTTATTTTGATCTTCATAAATCTAAATGAAAGGCGCACAGAATCTCTGAGGTTTACTAAAACGAAAAGTTCACGGGATGATGGAATTTTTATATTTTTTTAGAATGATAATGTAATTGGATGAATAAAATGATTCTTAGATGCTCGATGAGGTAATGTCATACGAATTTATTGGAAAAGGCGCTCAGAACATCAGGTCTATTTAAAAAAGAGCTTTTTATCTAAGAAGTTTTCTAAAATGAAGAGTTATTAAAAGTCCTCAGAATCTGTGGACTTTTTATTCACAAAACCTGTGGGTTTTTGTTATATTTTCTGCACCGAAACGATCAAAACATTCATATGAAGTCGTTGTAGTCAACAAAATTTTTCGCAAAATAACGACAAAGTTTATGACAGTTATTTTTAACAGTTGTTTTTACTGAATACTAATTGACCCCAAGTTTGGTAGTTTAAGCTAAACTTTTTCAGTGTTGGAAAAATCATCAATGTTTCTCAAAAATCATCAGTGTTTTCCCACAGAAAACCGTTTTCAGAGAGTTATTTCTAGAAAAAAAAAATAAAAACTTGTGCGTACTGATTTGAGTTCAGAAAAAAATGGTCACCCTACATATAATGCTATTCATACAACCTGTTCAGAAATTCACGGGACACATGTTTTTCTGTAGAGGGACATTTGGTGTGGAATGCCTCATATGACGGTAACTTCTGTCTGTTATTAATTTATTTATTTTTACATTAAAAAATTTAATTTAACAAAAAAGTTGATACATTTTAGCTAGATTACTGAAAACCTATTTATTAAAAAAGTTTTTTGTTATAAAAAAAGAAAAATCAATTTTCTGTAATGGAGTGACATCGTTTTTAACTAAATGAAATCCGGCAGCTAAAAGTTGTTTTAACAAAACTTTTATATATAATTTTTAAATAATTTTGTTGAACTGAAAAAAAAGAAAAACGATTAATTTAAAAGAAAGTAAAACCTTGATAATCGTTATTTACATTTAAAAAAAAAATAACCTAAGTAACAAAATTAAGAAAAAAATGTCAGAAAACACTTGACAATTATTCAAAACAGCATTGTGTATATAAAATATGCTAAATTTTGTGTAAATTGCTAAACAAAAAGAAAATTTAATTAAATAAAAAAAGTGATTTTATAAAAACATGAAAATATGATGGATTATTTTATTTATTTAATAATAGAGATCAGAGATGCTCAACCTTTTTGGCCCGTAACACAGGTAATTATTTTTTAAAATACCATCCACTTTGTGGTAGAGAATATTTAAAGGTTTGTAATTCCGTTTTCATTAAATTAAACTTTAAAAAAATTCTTCCTACTCTAAAGATTTCCAAAAATGTTTCGTGTCTCATAAACACACAAAAAATTATTGGCTAAAAAATTTCAATTAATTTTCAATGATCAACAAAATTTAAATGAGTCAATTATTGTTTTGATCAACATTTTTGTTATTTTCTTTAACTATCGGATTACAAATTTTCAACATACCAGATTTTTTTTCGCTTCAATTTATTTAAATACATTAATTAAAAAATATACTAAACTACCCGAGTTTTACTTTTTTTACTGTCGGTAACATATTGGAACGCAAGAAATAGGAATTTCTTCATAAAAAATATCTTAAAATTCATTTGTTAAATCAATCATTATTTTAATTGACTTTAAATAAAAAATTTATCAATTTTTTTATCAAAATCGAAAAAGTGATTGATTGAAAAAAAAAAAATTTGATGATTTATATAACAATTTTCTTCATCGGAGGAGTTTAAATTAAAATATTAATTGAATCCGCGTTTTTGTTGATTGAAATTCCTTTTCAATTATTTCTGTGAACCATTCCTGAACTCTAAAGATTTCCAAAAATGTTTCGTGAAATCCTTGTGTGCCACGGTTTCCTAATCCCAGATACAGATGAATGATAGTCCCGCATTATTAAAACACTATTAATTTCAGTTATTTATTATTCATCTTTTATAAACTCCTTTATCTTTTTTTTTAATAACAAATTATCTTGATAATTATGAATTCTCTGTATATATTTTTTTCTTTTTGATTAATTGATTTTAATGAAACGCATAATTTATGTTCCTTTTCATTCAATTGCAAAACAAAACAAAAATGGGAAAAGAAAAAAACTTTTTAAAACAAAAGTTCATAACCCAAAAATTGTAGAAAATTAATTATCTTTGAAAGCAGTCAAAGGAAATTTATGCAAAACGTTTGTCTTTTTTAGTTTTAGCCTTAAAAGAAAATCAATAAATACACTAGAGGGCAAAATGTAGTTATAAGTTTTTAATTGACCTTATTATTAAAGGGATTCTACAGAGAATCAATTTTACAGTCTTTTACATAAAAACATCTTTGACTTATAGCATTTAAAGAAAGGTAATTCCTCTACACCATTTCCAATTGTGTTTTAAAATTGTCCAAATATATTTTAAAATTGTCTAAATGAATTTTAAAATTGTCCAAATGTATTTTAAAATTGTCGAAATGTATTTTAAAATTGTCCAAATGAATTTTAAAATTGTACAAATGCTGATTAATTTTTATTAAAAAATGAAAATTGATTTATTGGACCTTTAAAATACTATATTTTGAGTAGGTTTATTCTAGCTCGAGGCCATTATTTCCTTTACTAATTAAAACAATGATATTATTTATGTTAGTAATATTTTGCAAGACTTAATCGACACGTGTTTCGGGATTTGTCAGATCCCATTGTCAAGATTACTTAGCAAAAATAAAAACCCTATACTACAAGTAGCAAAGGGTTTTTAATGATAATCGTTAATGATCAAACTTAAATATCAATAAATATTCTACTCTTCCCAGCAAAACTTTGGTAATGGGTAGTGATTATATAACACATTACCAGGTAATGCATATTACTTATTTGTAGCATTATTTTATGATGTCTTACCAAACATTTGTTCCACAATGTATTATTTTCAAGTGAAAAATAATGCATTACTAATAATTTGCTACGTAATGCATGATTATTGGAAAAAATGTATTTCATATTTATTATTTCTAAACATTAAATCATGGATGACTTATATTTGGTTACATTATGTATTATTTGAAAGTTTGAAATAATGTATTATTTATAATTGGATGCATAATGCATTACAATAACATAACAAATAATTATTTTATAAAAAATGCAAATTTCTAACGCCACACACTCACGAGCACATTTTATCTACTTACACTCACTTACAATCACGTGAGTAAATTTAATACAAAATTACTTTTTCACTACTCGTAACACCTTATATATTATCTTCTGGTATGCTATATTATTTCATTTCTCGTAACCTATAAAATATCATATATTTTACACCTTACTCGTATTCTTCGTTATAAATTTATGACTTATTTTATACCTTACTGGTATTCTTTGTGATAATGTGGATGTATTACTTTGAGTCTCATCGCCTGTTAAAATCATCAATGCTGCAATGTATAAAATGAGAGATCCTATACCTTATTTTATACCTTATTTGGTAATCTAAGTTTTGCTGGGTACTCATTGGGAATTAGAAGACGAACATTGTACCATCGTTGTAAGATCACACGTGTCGATTAAGTCTTGCAAAAAATGACCAACATAAATAAATTTTAAACATAAAAATAATTTTCTTAAAAATTATTCTATAAGAATATCATAGTTTTAATTAGTAAAGCAAATAATGAACTCGAGCTAAAATAAACCTACTTAAAATATTGTCCAAACGTTTTTTATAACTGTCCAAATATATTTTAAAATAAATTTGGATAATTGTTAAAATACATTTGGAAAATTTAATAAAAAAATTTGGAAAATTTTGAGAAACATTTGAAAAAATTTAAAAATACAATTGAACAGTTCATGCGAATAAGGACGAATAGACCACTTTTTCGCAAACACGTTTTTTTACATAAATGCATTTTATTAGCAGAGCCCTACAATCCTATGCAGAAATTTTGGGGAAATTTTGACTTTTAAGGCTAAAAAATGACTTTGAAAGTGCAATAATTCGTTTATTTTTATATTTTTGTTTAAATTGGGAGTGACCCAACGCACAATTTTGATTAAATACAACACAAAAACATACAAAAATTTTACTTTCGGTAACATTGATGGCGTTCAGCAGAGAAAGCTGCTACTCAACTGTTCCTCAACATTCTGCTGAACGATTTAATTTTTGACATTTCAGTCAACATGTTGAGTGAGCGCTTCTCATCACTGGTAGCGTATAAAAATTATGCTACATTTGATCACAATCGGATAAATATGTAAGTTGTTTTATTGAAATTATTTATTTTTTTGTTGATCTAATTCAAGGAAATAAACAAAAAAATCGTAAAAAAGTATTTTCCACAGAAAAAATAAATAAAAATATAAAAGTCCAAAAATTTATTTGAAAATTTTAAAACATTCATAAAAAAATGCGTTCAGCAGAGTCAACTAATCAGAATATGCTACATCTCAACTGTTGAGTAGCAGGTTTCTCTGCTGAACACGCTCATTCTGTTAAAAGAACATTACGAGGAACAAACCACACTTATTATATTGGCAAAAAAATTTACCGTTCTTGAGTTATAAGACTTTAAAGTGTTGAAAGCAAAAAGGCGAATATCCATCCTTAACAAAATATTATATAAAAATTATTTAGCTGCGAGTTTAAAATTGATATTAGCTAAAATTTGAAATTGTACACAAGAAAAAAAAAACAATCTTAGCACATACAAACAAATTAACCAGATTTGCGAAAAAAATCTTCTGTGTTGCCGCGTAATTATTTTCATATAACCACGAATACATGGTCTAAGCATATTTTAACCGTCTTTTGAATTATTTTATTTCGGAAATCAAATCTTTAAACATATTTTATAGTTACTTTCCTTCGATACCCTACCTACAAATATTTGGTAATGTTGTTTTGATATAAAGTATGTAAATGTTGTATGTTACGTCGTAATATGCAGTCAAGGGTTAATATTATAATTCCTAAAAATGTATTTAGTGTCATAAAGAATTACTACTGCATCAAATGGCAGGAATATTAAAAAAAAATAATAACAAACAATTTTTTTTTCTGCATGTCCTTGCAATCCTTAAAAAGTGTATCCTTGAAGTCCTTAAAGTGTTACAAACAAATACCAACCATAGTTCGTCAAGTTTTGCAAGTCTCATGAAAATGTAGTCAAAATCTGCTGGAAAATAACACATTTTTATTCAAACTTCAATACATTTTTTTGGATATTCGCCCTTTTTCCATTTAAGCAAAAATTGAAGTTCAATTTTTGGCAAGTTCTCTTAAGAATACCTTACTAAAATTTTGTATATAGGTAGATGTGACTTAAATCTTTAAGCTAATACCAAAAAGTTGACAAAAATATTGTCCCCTATAAAATTCTACTTTAAAGTCTATTCGTCTTTATTCGCATGAACTGTTCAATTGTAAATTTAAAAAAAAAAAAAAATGAAAAATTTTAAATTACATTTGGAAAATTTTAAAATACATTTGGATAATTTTAAAAAACATTTGGAGAATTTCAAAATAGATATGAGGCATTCCACACCAAATGTCACGCTACAGAAAAACATATGTCCCGCGAATTTCAGGATAGGTTGTATTAATAGCCCTATATGAGTCATTCCATGTCAGACCGAACACCTTTATTACACCACCTCTTCCGATTTTCTTTAAATTTGCCAGACGTATTAAACATAAAAAAATATTTTTCACGTGTTTCGGGAAAAAAATTAAATTTTTTTTTTCAAAGAGTTATGTGCATTTGAAAATCGTCAAAATCGTGAAAAATCTTCAGACATGACAACATTTAAACTAATGTTTTTATAAAACTAGTGAATGGATTTTGAAGTTCAATACCTTATTTTAAAGGTATTTGAACCTTGTTTTTTAAAAAAATATTATTTTTTATAAATTAATTTTTTTTTATTATTAAAATTTGGTTTTTTTACTTAATTTCTATTTTCCACAATTTTCGAACAAGTCGAAAAATCTGAAAAAAATATTTTCTTAAAGGTTAATATATTCTTAACATTCCCTCAAAATTTCAGAGTGGAGGTCGAATGGATTCTATTTTTTTACGATTTTTTTCCATTGCAGCACCACAAAAAAATTACATTTTGTATATAAACATTTTATTTTCAAGCATGTTAACGAAAATGTGTTGTGTTTTTGCATACATACATGCATTGATATTTTCGTTACGCAAAATGCAATTTTAAAAAAAATCTAACGACACATATAAAAAGCAAAACAACAAATAATGCCCAAGAACAACATGAATATGTTGGCGTGTGTTTTTGAATACATACACACATACATACATGCGTTGACATTTTCGTTAACATGCTTGAAAATAAAATGTTTATATACAAAATGTAATTTTTTTGTGGTGCTGCAATGGAAAAAAATCGTAAAAAAATAGAATCCATTCGACCTCCACTCTGAAATTTTGAGGGAATGTTTAGAATATATTAACCTTTAAGAAAATATTTTTTTCAGATTTTTCGACTTGTTCGAAGATTGTGAAAAACAGAAATTAAGTAAAAAAACCAAATTTTAATAATAAAAAAAATTAATTTATAAAAAATAATATTTTTTTAAAAAAGAAGGTTCAAATACCTTTAAAATAAGGTATTGAACTTCAAAATCCATTCACTAGTTTTATAAA
This sequence comes from Pegoplata infirma, assembly GCA_963921195.1. Lineage (NCBI taxonomy): Eukaryota > Metazoa > Arthropoda > Insecta > Diptera > Anthomyiidae > Pegoplata > Pegoplata infirma. The sequence continues at coordinate 41,785,062 of OY992540.1, read as the reverse complement.
AACATTAGTTTAAATGTTGTCATGTCGGAAGATTTTTCACGATTTTGACGATTTTCAAATGCAAATACCTTTTTAAAAAAAAAATTTTAATTTTTTTCCCGAAACACGTGTAAAATATTTTTTAATGAAGACTTCGTTCTCAAATTTTGAAAGACATCGGAGACATCAAAGTCAATTTTTAGCAAAAATCGTACGGTTTGATATGGAATGACTCATATGTAGCTAACAAAATTGCGTTTTTGGTTTTTTAATTTTTCATAAACTTAGGCTTAGGAGGCGTGATCAAATATTGGAAAAATGGTTAAATTTGTGTTTAAATATTTATGAAATTAAAACGGAATACACCACAATCTAAAAAATGTACGTTCTTGTATAGTATTGTATGGGCTATCGATTACAATTTTTTTTTTTTTAAACCCGTTCAGAAATTTTCCATTTTTTAAAAAAGTAAATTTATCAAAAATCTGTCCAATTTTGTTTTTTTTTAATTTTTTTTTTTTAAGTTTAGATGTTTGTCCATCCACACAAAAAATTCAGTAATGTGTTTTTTTTTTTTTTTTGAGAAAATCGTATTTGAATATTAAATTTCATAACAATTTTGTAATTTGCTTGTAATTTCTTGTTTTAACGTAGCGAATGAGTACTAACAATAAGTATTTGCATAAATATTACTCATACGCTACGTTGAAACCAGAAAATAAAAGCAAATTATTAAATTGTTATGAAATTCAAAATTCAAATGCGATTTTCTCGAAAAAAAAAACGAAAAAACACATGACTGATTTTTTTCGTGTTGATAGACAAACATCTTATCTTAAAAAAAAAGTGGCTGGATTTTTTAAAAATGGAAAATTTCAGAACGGGTTTTTAATCGATAGCCTATACAAAACTATATAAGAATGTAAATTTTTGAGATTGTGGTGCATTCCGTTTTAATGTGATAAATATTTAATCAAGGCAACTCGCCACAAATTTTACCATTTTTCCAATATTTGACCACGCCTCCTAAGCCCAGTTTTTGAAAAATTGAAAAACCAAAAACGCAATTTTCTCAGCTCCATATAGGGCTAATCATACAACCTATTCAGAAATTTACGGTACACAAGTTTTTTTTCGCTGGACATTTGGTGGGGAATGCCTCATACGGACAATTCATTTGGACAATTTTAAATTTCATTTGGACAATTAAAAAATATATATTTGGATAATTGATATATTCTCTGGTAAAAAAATTATGTTATTTCCAACAAATATGATTTGATTTTATAAAAATTGGACCTCCAGATTCCTAAACTGTAATCCAAGTTTTTCTAGCATGCTCCGTTTTCGAGATATTCGCGTGAAAAAATTTGCAAACGCAAATATCTCGAAAATGGAGCATGAATTGCAGTTTTGGAACCAGGAAGTCTATTTTATATGAAATCAAGTCCTATTTTTGAAAGAATCTGTAACAGTGGACCACCGAAATAATTATTTTTTTGACTTTTAAACAGCGAATATCTCAAAAACGGTACATTAGACTGGAATTTTTCTGTATGGCAAAATTTTTTTCAGCGATTTTCAAAGTCCGGGCATATTTTTATTCTATTAGGCCTAAACCTTATGTGGTACCAATTTAAGGGCAATCGGATTAAAGTTTTGCATTTTTGAAAAATTAAAAAAAAAAATATGTCTTTCACCAAATCTATTTTTTTTTTTCAAATTTTAAAATCGTTCGAACAGTTTTCGAGATATCGCTATTTGAAATTTGCAAAAACTGACAATTTTTTTTTAAGATTTTTTTTTTTTTAAAGTCTCAAAATTTCATTCCGTCGACCCTTTCGTAGAGCTTGAGACAATCTTTCAATTAACAAAATCCATGGATTTGCTCATATCTACTAATATAGTGTACACTCAAAAAAAAAAAACTGTAATGTTAGCAAAACCTACAAGAAAATTGGCTGATTTTGAATCCACAATTTTTTTGGTAAAGTTAGCAAACATTTTTTGCCAAAAATTAGTTAACTGAATTTTTTTTTATTTCAACTTAGTTCATACACATTTGAGGACCCCATTGGGTTCGGACCTGATAGGTCCAGAACCCGATGGGCCTAGACCTAGCTGGGCCCCTTAAAAATCGTCATAGTTTTTGATCCAAAATTTGTGCCCATTTCGCTTTACGTTGCTTAGTTTTTGAGATACGTTATTTTAGGGGACCACTAGGGTTTTGAGAATTAAAAAACTCGATAACTTCAAAAATATTACTCGGAGAGCTTTTGGTTTGCGGTATTATTCTACGTGTTGAGAGCTACAAAAATGCTTTTGGACTTTTTGTTGTATCGGCAATATTTAAAAAGATATGAGCATTTAAAATTTTTCGGGAATGCTAACTTTTTTGGATCCAAAGTTAGGATCCATTAGGGTTCACAAATGTGAAGAGGACCGGCGATATTATGGTGAGCCCGAGAACCAAAAATGGCCTCCATTTTGATCTATCTGGCTTAGTTTCCGAGATAGGGACATTTTATTTTTTTTTTAAATTAAAATTTATTTGTGCTAATATTAGCAAAAAACCTTGCAAAAATTTGGTCAACTCAATTTTAAATTAAGCAAACAAATTAGTTAAAATTTTGTTTAAAATTGCTAATGCGCTAAATGAAGTTAACAAGATATTTTTGCTAACAGCTAATCTCAATTAAAAATTTGCTAAAGGTTCACAGAAAAAAACGAATTGTTATATTGACCCCCATATTTGTGAATACAATGAATTTTTTCACTGAAAGTGCTCCTACACGGAAATTTGTAATATCAACAAACGTTTGTAAATTTTGATTGTTGAAAAAATATGTGTGTTTTTTTTAACAAAGAGATTCATAAAACACAAACACAATTAGTTGATCTCACAAAAGTAAAAAATCTAAATTTTTTTTCAACAAACGAATTCAACAAACACAAACACAATTTGTTGATCTGACAAATAAAATTTTTTTCAACAAAGAAATATAACAATCACAAACATTATTTGTTGACATATCATGAAATAAAATTACTTGACTGAGTTTGTTGAAAACAAAATCGAAATTTTGTATTATGGACTAACAAGCTGCCGTTTTTACTAAATGTTTGGTTGATATCACGTTTGGTTGATTTACAACTGATGTTTGTTGATTTAAATTTAATGATTTTATTTTCTGTGTTAGCTTACTAGCATTATCAAAAAAAAAAAAATTAGTAAATCTACTAATTTATTATTTTGAGTGTAATTAAAAATGTCATCATCTAAATTTTAATGCGAAATAATTCCGTTAGTGTTCGGTATTAACAACCCTCCAGAAGCATTCTTTGCTATTAGTTTGCTTAATATTGCCCGTTAGTGTAATTGATAGTAACTCTTGCTAACAGCTATATATCATATTACAGAAATAGCTACATTAATATATAGCAACACTTTAAAGAGAATACAAAGACTAATGTAAGTAATCTTTTGTATTAAAACGAGAAAAGTAAAATAATTCAAATTGACATTTTAAGTATTTTAATACTGTCTTATTGATAAAGTATCTGTTGTTACATACATCTACAACTGAATTTTTAACATGAAAGAATATTCTACAGTAAAACTTGGGACGGATTTTTAAAAAAAAAATTCTATGAACTTAATTTTCATCCCTTCCCGTGAAAACATTGATATGACCTGGTGTAATCTGTTGATCAATTGTATCCGTTAAGAGCCATTAGATACGAGATTTGTCCCCATTTTTGAAAATTCGTTAGATCTGATCCGTGATATTATTTAACCAGATCGCGAAATTGCCCGAGTAAAAAAGTTTTGATATGGTCATATAATTTTTAATATAATTAAATATAAATTGATCTATTATTTGATCCCAAAAACGGTGGATCTAAACATATATGATTATATCTTATTAGATCAAATTTGATATAATTAGATATAATTTGCCCAAAAATGGAACGGCAAGTTTCATCCAATTTGATATTGAAGATCATATTAGATCTAATATGATATAATTATATATTATTATATCTTATGAGATCTAATTTGTTTTAATATCAAATTAGATAATATTTAACGTTCAATTTTTAGGATCTAATTATATCTAATCATATCAAATTTGATCTAATAAGGTATAATCAAATATTTTTGGATCCTCCATTTTTGGGATCAAATGATATATGGCGCCGTATTACTTTTTTTTAGTCGGGTGGAGACAACTATCGGATCAAATGGATCTTATCAGATACAACAGATTATCGACTTTTTAATGCGATGAACATAATTAAAGACGGTCTTAATCCGTACTTAGTTTTTTACGTCTTCTTGCAAATCTTTTCTTTTACCGTCTTCTTGCAAATAAAAAATTGGTTAATATTTTGACATTCCAGTCAATTCAAGTTCGTAAGAAAATTTCCGTACCGTGCTAAGTCTTTTCATTTCAGTCTATCTAAATTTTATAACATTTCGTAGTCTCCCGAGTAAAAATTTTTATATGATGCAATACATAATGATATATAACATAATATATATTTATACGCAATTTAATCCGAATAATGGTGGATGTTTTTGCATTAAAAAAGATCAACTTGTATAAAATATGATTCGATTTCATCCGAGTTTTGACCAGACATTGCCATATTTCATTGGATCCAATTAGATCTAATTGCATAAAAACATAAAAAATCTTGGTGTGTTTTGGTTTGGGTGAGTTACACCACAGGTCAACGATACATTCACCAAACATATAATTTTCTAAAACAAAAAAAAATGTTTGGGTACGCTTCGAACCAGATAGGTGATATACATAACCCTAACAAGGAAATGGAAAATTTTAAAAGTTTCTTATACTTTGCTTAAAAAACTTAGAACATTTTTGGTTAATTGGAAACAATTAATTGGACACATTTAATTGGAAACATTTATATATGGAACAGAATAAGCTATATATAATTTTATATTAAATTATACAGAAAAACAAATTTTGTATTGGCCCTAATATTATTTCATATATTTATATCAACCGTATACCTTTTAATCCGAATCATGATTAAATTATATATTGCAACATATGACTGCATTTAAAAAAAATAGAAAATACCTCACGGGATGTATAATCATATATGATTTATTATGTTTGTATCAATTTATATATTGTTATATATGTTTATTTTTACTCGGGCTATTAACATTTTATGTGGTTTTATTTGTTTTATGTGTTTGTATTTGTACATTAGTTGATACATTTTAGTATAAACATAAAATGAAAGTAATTAATTAATTTTTGTTTTCTTTTGGTTTTGTCTTTTTAATACAGCTTTTAAGAAATTCAAAGATTCAAAATCTACCTTTAAAATTTTTTAATTGAATAATGCTTACATAGGAATATAATATCGTATGCATACTGTCGTCAGTATATACTCAAAATCTTACATACATTTCCACTTTAAAGTCATATATAAATTTTAGAATATTGTCATAAAATATTCAACATTATGCTGATAGTACAAGAAATGTGAACTGTCAACTAACTACAAAAGAACAAATAAGGTAAGTGTGCAGATTTTAAGAATATTTACATAGTTTGAAAAGAAAGTAAAGAGAAAACAATTCATGAAATTGTTTTTAGTACTACATGCAACCCCTCTTAAAATTTGTATATGTATTTTAAATACTACAATGTACTATGGGCCAATATCACTAAAATGTATGAACAATTTCATTACACAGTGGTTTATTTTTTTAATAAATCGGCCATTCAGTAAGTACTGGACCTATTGCAGTGAAATTCATACCAGCTATACACACAAAAAAATAACCTTGTCTATTACTAGAAAAAGTCTTGTATCCCATTTTACCAATATTTCACAGCTTTCCTTGTTTTTTAATAAAACAAATTTCTATCGAAATTTACATTTTCTTTGTAATTGTACATTTTTTTTTTTGTAATCTTACAAATTTCCTAGATTTTACAAAAAGAAATCTAATAAATTCACGATTATTCCTTGTAAGGTTTATTGCGCCTAAAAATTTGAAAATTAACAACTTTTTTTGTAAAAAGCTTGAGAAATTAAAAGTTTTATCGCGTCAAAAAAGTTGTAAATTTACAATTTTATTAGTAAACATCTTACAAAATTACAAAATTTTTGGTAAAAAGCTTGTAAAACTACTAGGAATTCTTGTCATTTTCTTACAAATTTTCTTGTCAAGGTTTTTTTTTGTATTAACAGTTTCTATAGTAAGACCTAAATAAATTTAAAACTTTTTTAAAATATGTCCAAAAACAATTTTATTTTGCATACTTCACTCAAAAAAAAAAACCCAGTAAAATTACAAGAAGTGCTTGTTATTATAAAACTGTAAAGTTAGCAAAAAATTTAGTTAAATTTAACTAAAAAATCACCTGATTTTGAACCTACTAAATTTCTAGTTAATTTAACAAAAAAAATTTAGTTAACTTTTCGTAGAATGAATGTAGCAACAAAAAACGTAATTTTAACTAAAAATTCAGCTGAAAATTTCGTAACATTTTTTATTAGTTGAATTCAGCTAAACTTTTTGTAAAAAATTTCAAGTTTGGTAAATATTGGTTTTAAACACTAACACTTCACTTATTTTTTCTTTTTTTTTTTCACAGCATTAAGTTCAGCTTAAGTAGGACTTATGAGATTTGCATAGGAGGCTACACAAGAAATGTTTAAAATTTTTCACTTGACAAAAATGTTACAAAAAATCAGCAAATTAATTAGTAAAAATTCGTAAACTCAGTTTTAAAGTCAACAAAAAAAATTAATTAAAAATTTGTACAAAGCTAGTATTTTCGTAAATTGAACTTAACTAGAAAAAGTTGTTAAAACGCTGAATTTAAATAAAAATTTGCTAAAAAGCCAGTAAACTCGAGTTAACAAAAAAAAATTTGTTAACTTTACAGTTTTATTTTTTTGAGTGTATTTTTTGCTACCTCCTATATGACAAGAATTCCTAGAAATTTTACATGCTCTTTTCAAGATTTTTTGCTACCTCATATTTTACGAGAATTCCTAGTAAAAATTACGAGCTTTTTTGTAATTTTATAAGCTTTTTACCAAAAATGCCTGCGAATTTTGTACTCTTGCCCAAAACATTAAATCATGATAATGTTTTGCAGAAGATTTGGGTGTACTTGCCAAAGCAAAGTTTTTTTTAGAAAAAATAATGTTATATTACTTTGCTATTCCATGCAAAACGAATTGAAATATCAATCGATGACCCCATTAAAAAACCATAAAAACTGTACATTTTGTAAGTGAGTGCAAAAATAAGTGCAAAAAAGTGTTTTTACATTTTGGAGAGTAAAAAAGATTCGGCACCAAAGATTATACCACTCTCACTTGTTTTATGTGCATTTGATAAACAAATGGAAAATTTTTATGCGAAAAGCTTAGACTTGGTGAAAAAGTAGTTTTGGTAAAAAACAAAATATTTTTTTTTTTCACGAAAAACAAAGTTATGTTTTTGATGAATTTTTTTGATGAAAAGAAAAATTTTTTGATGTAAAAAAAAAATAGATGAAAAAAAAAATTAGGTGAGAAAAAAATTGATAAAAAAGAATTTGATGAAAAAAAAATTTATGAAAAAAAATTGATGAAAAAAATATGTTAAAAAAAAAAATTATGAAAAAAAAAATTGATGAAAAAAAATTTTATAAAAAAAAAAAAGTTAATGAAAAAAAAAAAACAAAAAAAAAATGATAAAAAAAATGGATGAAAAAAAAATTAATGAAAAAAAAATTGTTAAAAAAAATAAATTTGATGAAAAAAAAAATTTGATAAACAAAAAAAAATGATGAAAAAAAAAAATTGATGAAAAAAAAAACTTTGATGAAAAAAAAAAAAAAATTTGATGAAAAAAAAAATTTTTTTTGTTAAAAACAATTATGTTACTTTTTATTCACCAGCTGGTGAAAAACGGGTTTATTCACCACGAGGTGAATTATTTACCAAGTTACACACCCAAGTTATTAAAATTTTTGGTTTTAAAAAAATACAAAATAGTAATTCTTGTTTTCTTTTTCGTTAATTGTTAGCTTATATAGTCAAACTGAGGTGGCGTCCTGCAACTTTTTTAAAATTAGACACCAGCCTAAAAACATTATCATGTTAAAAAAGTTTTAGTGCAAATTGTAAACTTTTTAGACGCAATAAAACTTAGAAGGAATTCTCGTAAATTACCTAAATTTGTTTTAGTAAAATTTTCATTTTTTTTTTGTCAAATTACAAAAAAAAAAATTGTAAAATTACAGATAAAATGTAAATTTCGATCGAACATTTTTGTTAAAAAACAATGAAAATTGTAAAATATGGGTAAAATGGGATTACAAGTCTTTTTATGGTAATTTGACAACGTTTTTTTTAGTGTAGCTGGACCCGGTTCGTGTTGCTGGCCCTAAGAAACAACTGTTTTATATTCCATCTCGACTTAAATATATAGTGTCGGACAGACACTCGTTTAAGCCGTATTTTCGTTATTGCGAAACAGCGATACATAACGTTCAGTGTAGTACAAATGGTTGCGACAATTTACGTCCCTTTGTTCAATCGTGATCTAGTATGGCCTACATCCAAAATAATTACTCTCTAAGATTACAGAAAATCTCTGCTAATTTAACAGAGTACACCATAATTTTCCATCTAGCAACATTTGTTGGTAATTTTACTATAAAACTCTGTAAAATGATTCGGACAAAAAAAAACTGTTAATTTACAGAGTTTGTAGTAAAATATTTGTTAAATAAAGCACCATTTAACAAAGACAACTCCGTAAATTTACATGTATTTGTAAAATGCATTTAATGCAACCAAAATTTTACAGAAAAAAACTCTAAATGTAAAGAGTTTAGTTAATAAATGCATGTTATTTTGCAAAATTTTTATAAGATTTCTGAATACTTTTTTTTGTTTTTTTTTTTATATTTTGAGGATGTTTATTCTGGCTCGAGGTCATATTTTTCTTTACTAATTAAAACCATGATATTCTAATAGCATAATTTTCAAGAAAAATTTTTTTGTTTTAAATTTATTTATGTTGGTCATTTTTGCAAGACTTAATCGACACGTGTTTCGGAATTTGTCAAGATTCCATTTTCAAGATTATTTAGCAAAAATAGAAACGATTTACTACAAAGTAGCAAACGAGTATAATGACAAATCGTTTGTGCACAAACTAGAATATTAATACATATTCGCCTCTATTCAAAATGAGAATTAGAAAGACGAAGAAATTGTACCATACTAATAAGGCAACGATTGTCAATAACCAACAAAAATATTTAAAACAATTTTACATACGATAGTCCATTGGACTACAACAATATGTTTTTTGTGTTTTTGTTGTAACAAATACTCCATATTAGGGTTATTCATCACATGGCGTGCCAACCATTATGTTCAAATTCTGATTAATTTTTATTAAAAAATAAAAATTGTTTTATTCGACCTTTAAAATATTATATTTTGAGGATGTTTATTCTGGCTCGAGGTCATATTTTTCTTTACTAATTAAAACCATGATATTCTCATAGCATAATTTTCAAGAAAAATTATTTTTTGTTTTAAATTTTTAATAAAAATTAATCAGAATTTGAACATAATGGTTGGCACGCCATGTGATGAATAACCCTAATATGGAGTATGTGTTACAAAAAAAAACCAAAAAATATATTGTTGTAGTCCAATGGACTATCGTATGTAAAATTGTTTTAAATATTTTTGTTGGTTATTGACAATCGTTGCCTTATTAGTATGGTACAATTTCTTCGTCTTTCTAATTCTCATTTTGAATAGAGGCGAATATGTATTAATATTCTAGTTTGTGCACAAACGATTTGTCATTAGACTCGTTTGCTACTTTGTAGTAAATCGTTTCTATTTTTGCTAAATAATCTTGACAATGGAATCTTGACAAATTCCGAAACACGTGTCGATTAAGTCTTGCAAAAATGACCAACATAAATAAATTTAAAACAAAAAATAATTTTTCTTGAAAATTATGCTATGAGAATATCATGGTTTTAATTAGTAAAGAAAAATATGACCTCGAGCCAGAATAAACATCCTCAAAATATAATATTTTAAAGGTCGAATAAAACAATTTTTATTTTTTAATAAAAATTAATCAGAATTTGTTTTTTTTTTTTTTTGATAACTTTTTTGGTACTTTTTCATTTTCTTCTCAAAAAAAAAAAAAAAATACATATATATAAAATTTTTGTGTTTCGTTGAAAAAAATTTACTCTAAACAGTATTTTTACAAAAAAAAAATAGTAAAAATACAGATAAAACATACACAGAAAAAAATATCGTGAAATCAAAAGTAACCAAACAAATTGTTAGCAACTAATTTCTAGTTTAACAACGTTTTTAATTGTATCAACAATGTATATTGTTAATATAACAAAAATCCACTTTAATTTCCAATTAAATGCATCAATTAAAATCATTGTTAAAAAACGCACAAAATGCTTATTGATAACACAGGCACTTTATAAACTCATTTAATGAAGCACAAAAATATGTGACGATAGCACGGTGGTAGTGTGCTAGACTCGAATCATGAACATTGCGGGTTCGCTGCCAGGTGGCGGAAACATTTTTTTTATTTTTATTTATTTTTATTTGGAGATTATTTTGTTTTTGCTATTCAGCAGACACCTTTTGTACACATTAAGTCAACTACAAATATATATGAGGAATAGCACGGTGGTAGTGTGCTAGACTTGTACCATGTTCGTTGCCGGTTCGATTCCAGCTGCCGCCAGATTTTTTTTTTTATTTATTTTTTTTTGTTCTATTTTTAGTTTTTTTATTTTATTTTTAAATTAAATGATATTAAAAACAGTTTATTTCCTTTAATATACGCGTATAGTCAACTACAAATATATATAAGGAATAGCACGGTGGTAGTGTTCTAGACTCGTATCATGTTAGTTGCCGGTTCAATTCCCGCTGCCGGCTAATGTTTTTTTTTTTTTTTTTATTTTTTTTTATTTTTATTTTTAGATTACTTTTGTTCTATTTTTGACATTAAAGCATATTTATTTCCTTTAACATAATTTATTACAAACTTTTCAATTAATTTCATTGTTGATACAACAATGAATTTAATTGACAAACCTAAGTTGATATTTTTTCACAAGTTACAAAATCCAATGTTGTATTGACAAAATCCAATGTAGGCACAGTTTCAATTAAATGTTTAATTGTATTAACAATGAAATTAATTGTATTGACAAATTTTTTTTTCTGTGTAGTTTTTTGGTTATAAAAATACAAAGTATTTTGCCTTAATCTGAATTTTAGCAGAAAACTAAGTTAATTATCTGTAAAATAAAGATTACAAAGTTAAAAGTAATATAACAGATAAAACTTTGTTTTTTTGTAACAACAAATTACAAAGTATTTTCTTTAAATCTGTATTTTGACAGAAAACTCTGTCAAATATGGGGGGGGGGGGTGAAATAAAGCCATAGGCAATAAGGCCATATGGCCTTATTTCCGAAAGAGTTGAGAAATAAGGCCATATGGCGTTATTACCAACCACTGTTGGAAATAAAGCCATATATGGCTTTGTTACTCATTTGAATATTTTTTAAAAATGTTTATCATTATTTTGCGGAAAGTGTGGAAATATATTTCCACATCAATCCTGCTACCCAAAAAAAAAAAATTATTTAGCGAAGCCGCGAAATTTATTTATGGAGTTTGAAATGGCGTACGGACATAGCGCCCAAGATCTTATCGCCCAAAACCGTAAATGTCATATCGCCCAAGCTGCGACATATAGCCCAAAATAATAGGTCTAAAAATGTTATTTCTCCCAAAACCAAATTGTCAAAAAATCCAAAATATTTTTTTTGGACGAAATTTCGAAATTACGACTTCTATGATTTGGTTTTTTGTAATAAAGGTTTTCTGCGTAGCCGGCCTTTGGCCGGGCTTAGGGATTACATACTCCATGCATTAAACCCACCCTCTCTGCAATCCAAAGCTATTTTGGTTATCAGGCCTTTTTGAGGCATAACAAATTTGATAGCGCAAAAGCCTGCTACCCTAGAAAACTTTACTTTGCGGAGAGGGTGGGTTTAATGCATGGATTTTGTAATCCCTAAGCCCGGCCGAAGGCCGTCTACACAGAAAAACTTTTTTTGTTAAAAAATCTTTAAATTAAAAACCCTGCCAATAAAAAATTGGTGCCCTAGACCCCTCTAAGTTCCGAGGTTCCTGGTATATGTTGTTTTTTAATTTAAAGATAGTCAAAAAAAAAATTTTCTGCGTAGCCGGCCTTTGGCCGGGCTTAGAGATTACAAACTCCATAAATTAATTTAGCGGCTTCGCTAAATATTTTTTTTTTTGGGTAGCAGGATTTACGGGGAAATATATTTCCACATTTTCAACTGATATGGCTTTATTTCCACTTTGGTTGAAAAATCAACATGACTTTATTGCTCAATCGTGTTGGTAATAAAGCCATATGGCCTTATTTCCCATCGAATTGAGAAATAAGGCCATATGGCCTTATTGCCTATGGCTTTATTTCACCCCCCCCCCTCAAATATCTGTTGAATTGAGATTACAGTCATTTAACAGAGTACTTTACAGAGTAATTATTTTGAGTGCATGTTTTGCCCTGGGTTACCACTATCAGTAGTGAAAATCTCAACAAAATAGGTTCAGATGTTGTTGCGTGATTACGAAACAGGCAGTCGGCATAGTACAAAAGTTTTGGCCGTTTTACACCCTTTTTCGAAATTCGACAAAAGTAATTTTTTGTGACACCCTAATATACATCTTCACGTCAAGTTTATACATTTTTGGCAATAACAACTTAAAGCCGAATTTCGGAAAGTCCAATACACCAACAAATAGACCTTCAAAAAACCGATCAATCCATATAAATATTTAATGTACCTTCTTTGGAAAAAATATGGAAAAATAGGTAAAATTTCATTTTCGGTCCTCTATAAAATATGTAAATGTATGGGATACCTTCCTTGTGGGGGGGCAGAAAAACAGACAAATAAAATTCGTTGGGGATTACTTTATTTGGGTGTTATTTCATAATATAATACTGCAAATTTTTTCGACACTTTTTTGGGGATTATTTAATTTTTTCCTTTTTCACTTTCTCTTTTATAAATAAAGTATATTTAGCCCATTGTGACCTGAGTATGTGTCATGTTTTTGTTCTTCAGTTTCTTAATGTATACTTATGTATTGGTAATAATATTAAAGAAACTTAATACGCAAATCGCTTTATAAAGTTAAACACAAATAACAAGGAAGGGAAAAACTTAAGACGACAAAATGAAAATACATAAACATTAGGTCGGAGTGATATTCACGGAGGGGGTTATACAAAAAAAGTTGTAAATGGGTGTAATAAGTAGTTTGTGAAAGTTGCAGCTCAACCGAACTCAAATTCAGGGGTAACTCATGAATAGTAGTGTCAGTAATAACGAAGTCGTTATCTACAGATGGCAGTCTTTTTTTGGAAAGTATTTGGGAACGATGTGGGAATAACAAAAAATAAACATTAAACAATTTTAAAATTATGAATGAAAATTATTGTTGTGTCACTTGAAAATAAAAAAATACATAATAAAAAAAAGAAATGAATATAATTAAATCAAAACAACCAGCAAAATTAAACGAAAAACAAAAGGTAAACAAAATTTCCATCTTTCCCAGATACCATTTGTAAAACTAACACCTCCTTTAAACGTCAAAAAGAATTGACTCTTGCATAGTCTTTATATATTTAAGTTTTTGCTCAAATTCACCTTTCGCATTGGATTTGCAAAGCGCCGAAAGATAATAGAGAGACCTAATCAACGTTCCATAATCCAGATTCATACAACTTTTGAAGTTATTTATTAAATTCTGATTAATTTTTATTAAACAATAAAAATTATTTTATTCTACCTTTAAACATTATATTTTGAACTCGAGCTAGAAATAATGACCTCGAGTTAGAATAAACCTACTCAAAATATAATATTTCAAAGGTTGTATAAAAGGGTTTTTATATTTTCTAAATAGTCTTGACAATGAAATCTGACAAATTCCGAAACACGTGTCGACTAACAATAAATCTTGCAAAAATGACCAACATAAATAAATTTAAAACAAAATATAAATTTTTCTTGATCATTTAAGATAGTAAATGAAATAAAAACTTCGAGCTAGAATAAACCTACATTAAATATGATATTAAATAAATATGAATTTGCTCCGGCGTAATACAAATCCCAGCAAAATATGGCCGAAAAATATATGAGTGCAATAAAACGAAAAATCTTCGAACTGTCAAAAAAAGATATGCAATTTTTGCTTTGACAAAATTCGGCATTTAAAAATCTTTGCATAAAATTATCCATTTGCAAACTAACTTCATTTAAATTTGCTCTCTTGTAACGGTACATTCAAAAATTTATTCAGATTGTCGTACTTATCCTTTGTAAGCTCCTCGTATTTTTTTTGCTGGGTACTTGAAATAAAACTGTTGTTAAAACCCCTAGAAATTGCTAAAAGTTGTTTTTCTACATGATACAACGTATAAAAATTATATTTAACTTTTACAAGATTACTTACTTTACGTAAAGAGAAAATCTAGTAACAGGTGTTGTAATGTAGTAGCAGCATATTCATACATATTATCCAAAATATAAAAATAAAGAAGATAAGAATGATTTGGCATTGTGTCACCATCCACAGAATCATCATCTTTTCATGTACATATAAAGAAAACTTACAATGTACAATGAAAATTCAAATTTTTTTAATAAGATTAAATAAACAAAATTTTCATTTTGTCCATTAAAAAAGCAACGGATGCTTGAAAAGTTAAAAGATGTTAAAAAGATTTGTACAAAACCAAAGGAAATCTGAACATAAACAATTTTTGGAAATATTTCCGGGCTTTGAAAGAGATCAAAAAAAGTAAAAAAGTTTACATTATATTTACATTGCAAGTAAAAAAGTTTACCTTCCACAAGGTAAAAAATAAAATGCAAAAAACTTTGAAAAAAATGTTTTAAAAAATTTTGTAAAAAATTTGGTTAAAATCGGCAAAAGAAATAAATTCCTCGAAAATTCTGATAAATTTTTATTAAAACAAAAATTCTTTTATTCAACCTTTAAAATATTATATTTTGAGTAGGTTTATTCTAGCTCGAGGTCATTATTTTCTTTACTAATTAAAACTATGATATTCTGATAGAATAATTTTTAAGAAAATAATTTTTCTATTTCAAGTTTATTTATGTTGGTCATATTTGCAAGACTTAATCGACACGTGTTTCGAAATTAAAATCGGTAAAAGAAATAAAAGCCTCAAAAATATTTTTAAAAATTCTGATTAATTTTTATTAAAAACTAAAAATTGATTTTTCGGCCTTTAAAATATTATATTTTGAGTAGGTTTATTCTAGCTCGAGGTCACTATTTTCTTTACTAATTAATGATATGATATTCTCATAGAATGATTTTTAAGAAAATAATATTTCTGTTTCAGTTTATTTATGTTGATCATATTTGCAAGACTTAATTTAACTTAAAATTTGCAGGTTCCATTGTCAAGATTATTTACAATGCTACAAGTAAGAACGAGAATTTGAATGAAAAATCGTTAATGTTCAAACAAAAATATTAACATATATTCGACTCTTCTCCCATTGGGAATTAGAAACCGAAAATTAAACCATTTTTAAAAGATCACGATATCCAATATTTTATTTCGCAGGGGGCCCAACATTTTTATACACTTTTTTACATGTTTTTTTGTATGTTTTTATTAAATAAATGAAACATTTGGTATATTTAACCCCCATCATTTTAACCTTGTCGGGTCGGAATATTGTGCCACATTGTCTAAAAATGATGTGGACAAAATTTCACCCAAATCGGATAATCCGTGCCCCATTGAGGGCAAAGTTCTCAAGGTAAAAAAAAATTTTCGATTTTTTATTTTTTTATTTTTATTTAAGATCAAAATTACGAGTTCACCAAAAAATAAATTGAGAAAGAAAATCTACTTTACAGAGCGACAAATAATCTTAAATGTAGGTTGTCAAAACCAAAAAAAAAAAAAAAAAAATTTTAAATTTTTGGTATAAGCACCCATCCAGCCTAATTTTTTTTTTTTTCGAAGTCCATTTGGGAACTGGAAAACTTATCCGATCGAAATGAACTTTTTTGGTGTTAATAAGCTTGTAAAGCTCAATAACATTCAAAAATAAAAAAATGTTTGCTTTTATGGATTTTTTTTTTTTAACTTGTAAACTTTGACCTCAATGGGGCACGGTTTAGAGTTATCGGATTTGGGTGAAATTTTGTTCACATCAGTTTTTGACCATGTGTTCTGACCCGACGATATTCAATTTAAAAAAAAATCGCCCTCACATTTCGCTGCCATCCTAATGTACATAATTAAGACATTTTTTCTAAAGAAAAGTCGCAGATTTTCAGACATTTTTTCAATAGAAAAAGTCTCAGATTCGAAGATATTTTTCCTATAGCAAAAGCCCCAGCTTCTGAGACATTTTTCCCATAGAAAAAATCACAGTTTCTTGGACATTTTTCTTAAAGAAAAAGTATCAGATTCTGGGATATTTTTTCTAAAGAGAAAGTATCAGGTTCTGAGACATTTTTCTTTAAGAAAAAGTCTCAGATTCTGAGACATTTATACTATACTATAGAAAAAGTCTTAGATTTTGAGACATTTTGCTATAAAAAAGTTTCAGATTTT
This sequence comes from Pegoplata infirma, assembly GCA_963921195.1. Taxonomy (NCBI): domain Eukaryota; kingdom Metazoa; phylum Arthropoda; class Insecta; order Diptera; family Anthomyiidae; genus Pegoplata; species Pegoplata infirma. The sequence goes on along the minus strand of OY992540.1, from coordinate 41,768,288 downwards.
AAGATATTTTTCAAATAGAAAAAGTCTATCACCGGTATTCATAACAAAAAAACGAGTAGCTATCATCGAGCTGCTAACTTTTTTACTCGCAACTTTCAATAAAGGAAAGGTATTCTCTTAATGAAATGGACTCGTTTTATAATTATAATGAAGATAAAAGTGCCTAACATCGATTGCCAAGCTTTTCCTTTCAGAAAATTGTGTTTGAAAAAGTTAGCAGCTCGATGATAGCCACCCGTTTTTTGTTATGAATACGGGCGTAAGATTCTAAGACATTTTTCCTATAGAACAATTTTCAGATTCTGATACATTTTTCTTATCTTTCTTATATTCTTGTCAAAAATACTATAATAAAGACACATCTGAGCTTCAAAATATGATTTAATGTCTTCAGTGAAATTTTATGGCGGTTCTTTTCTTAGAACATTTTAACCCTCTAACTGCCATTTTAAGGGGTCATTTTAGTCCTTTTTCAAAAACTAAACACAGAAGTCTAATAAAACGTCCATTTAGAGGGTTAAAATATTCTACAAATATTTTCCTCATAAAATTTCACTAGGGGTTGTCGAATGTTCAAAGTTTGGGCGACATGCGCAAAGTGCTTAAAAAGGGTCAAGTGTAGATAACACAGTGCAACACCCAAAATCGGAATGGGATGAAACCAAAAGCAAATGAAAGTTGACATATTCCATAACAAACCCCTCAAGGCTTTTTTCTAGTTCAGAGCTAGATTTTGTTTTACACGCATTTGAAGTTAGTGCACTTTTATTATAATTACAATAATAAATGCTTGAAAACTGTATTAGTGGCGAATGATTAATATTGTAATTGCCTTTAAATAACAATCATACGCAACGGTGTCCAGTGATTTATATTAATAATTGCCTTTAAATAACAATCATACGCAACGGTGTACATGGTTTATTTTAATAATTTGGCTATTCAGTAAATAGGTACTGGACCGATTGCAGCAAAATTCATACCTGTCATAGCTGAAGTAATTTTGAGCTTAAGTTTGGAAACTGCACCCTACATGTCCAATAAGGGCACCACCAGGGGTCTTTAAAGTTGGACACGTTTAGTACACAAAAACTTTAAATGCTTTAAAATCACCAACTTTAAATGCGTGTAAAATAAAATCTAGCTCTGACCTAAAAAAAAGACCTTGAGGGTTTTGTTATGGAAAACGTCAGCTTTCATTTGCTTTTGGTTTCATCCCATTCCGATTCCGAAAGTTCGAATTTGTATCACTGTGTAATCAATGTTTGTTATTTATTTCTACCAAAGCAGTGTTAAAAAATATCGACAAAAAACAGTGCAAATATACTTTAGAGCTAAAAATTATGTTCTGATGTGTTTTATGAAATTTTATGATGATTCTTTTCTTTGACCAAATTAACCCTCTAGCTCGCGTTTTAAAGGGTAATTTTTGTCCTTTTTTAAAAGAAATACAAAAAAGGCTATAAAAAGGCAGTTAAAGGGTTAAAATGTTTTACAAATATTTTCTGCATCAAATTTTACTAGGGCACGTCTAAGACAGAAAGTTCTTCGAGCATATAGAAAATGCTTAAAAAATTTAAAGTATTCAAATTTTTTTTTTTTATATTTTTTTTGGGCCGAAATAAAAAAACTTTGTCGAATGTATTAATACCCTCCACGATGTAAATAAGTTTATTTGCAAAAAAAAAAAAATTAAAAAAAAAAACAGAAAAAAAAATGTTGGTAAAAAAAAAATTCGACGAAAATTTTTTTATACCCTCCACTCTAGTGATAGAGGGTATATATATAAGTTTGTCATTCCGTTTGTAACACATCGAAATATTGGTCTAGGACCCTATAAAGTATATATATTCATGATCCTTGATCGATTTTAAGTCGATCTAGCGATGTCCGTCCGTCCGTCTGTCTGTCTGTCCGTTGAAAACACGCTAACTTTTGAAAGACTTTACGGAGGCTCCTGAAGTTTGACATATATGTTCTCCATTTACCGGGTCAGGTTGGTATTGCAATCCAGCCAAATCGGTCCAGTGGTTCAAAAGTTATGAGCAAAATAGTAAATTTTGGCAAGGGTATTTTTCGAATTTACAAGATTAAAACCACTATAACTTTCGAAAGACAATTCTGAGGGGGCTGAAGCTTAGCATATATATTTGTCGTTCCCCAAGGCTATTTGGTTTTGAATTTCAGCAAAATCGGTTCAGTGGTTCAAAAGTTATAAGCATAGCAGTGAATTTCAGATTTGTTTCACCTTAAACTGTTGAAAACTCGTTAAACAAGTTTTAAACGCATGGTGAAATACCAGTTTTGTAAAACTTGTTGTTGTTTGTTTTCTTGTGGTGGGGTGTAGTTTAGTTGTTAGACAAGTAAATATTTGTTATTGTTTTGTATTTGTTAGTGTAACTGTATGTAACGGGAAAAAATCAAATAAAGTATGTGTATGATTGAATGTTAATTTGTTTTTGGTTTTTAAAGAAGAGGATGGTAATATAAAAAGAGAAAAATATGTGAAATAGTTTTTTTTGTATTACATATAGGTATAAAACAACAAAAATATTTTACAAAGTAATTTGTTACTCAAAGAAATTGTATACTAAAAAAATATTTACACTCAAAAAAAAATGTTACACTCAAAAAAAAATGTACACATTATTAATATTTTTTTTTTTTAATGAAATTGCAGACTCAAAAAAATTTTGACAGTCAAAAAACTTTTACACTCAAAAAAATTTGATTGATTAAAAGAAAGTTTGACTCAAAATTATATAGATATTTCTAATAAAAAATTTGTAATGCATTTTTTTTTAATTTTTTTTAGAAAATTACTATCAGATAACATTGTGGAGGGTATTCATAGATTCGACCAAGTCGAATTTAATTTTTCTACTTGTTTTTTTTTAATATTGTGTCTGCACTACTATCCAAGAGGATAGTAGATCGGGATCAAAAGTTGTGTCAAAAGTATATTATTGAATACTTTTGACACAAGTATTAATCAAAATGTTAATTTAAATTCACCAAAATATGTTCCTTTCAAAAACATCAAAACTTACCAACCCTGTAACTCTGCCAAAATTTCATCAAAAAATTTTATATTTGTAATTTAAAATACCTATCATTAACCTTCTATTGTGCCAAATTATACTTGAATCGGACAACATTTGTTTTTTGGTGTGGACCGTTGACGCGTTTTGCCCCATATGGGTTATTCACCATGGCTTGCTAACCATTTTGTTCAAATTCTGATTAGTTTTAATTAAAAATACAATTTTTTTATTCAACTTATAAAATTTTATATTTTTACTAGGTCTATTCTAGCTCGAGGCCATTATTATGTTTTTTTAACATTTTTCTATGAGATTATCATTTTTGAAACAATATTGGAATGTCCTTTTTTCCTAGCAAGGTTTTTGAATTTCCAAAACCAAAATTTTGTATTAAAGTTTGAATTGTTCTTTTAACCCTGTTGAAAGTTCTGGGAGGTGTTTTTTGGTGTTGTTGAGCAATAAATTTTCAAATTTTGTTAGAAAGCCGAATATTTAATTTTTTGTTTCTTCCCCTTTCGGTTGTTGCATTGTGTTATTACAAAGAAGAAGGTGTTCCTAAGGCGTCCATCCTCCCAAAAAAAAGTCTCCATATACAAATTTGCTCAAACATATAGTTTGGTAAGGAATCAAGCATTGTCTTATTATCTTCCTCAAATATTTTGTGATCGATAAAAATTTAAAAATGTCGCAGAACAAAACTCTATAAACAGATTGCTAAATTTTTATTTTTTTCGGAAACCCCAAAAAACTTTTAAAACTACCCCTGTAGTTGTTAAAAACTTAACTTTTACTTTATTTAATGGCATGTATGAACATGTTTTGCATGTCATCATAGCTTCTATTATTTAAAAAAAAAAATAAAAAAAAAATCTAAATTCCCCTATTGAATGAACAATTTTCTTTTGTATCCTGCCACAACACAAACAACTTCTTTCATTGATTTTATGAAGAAAAAAATAAAACACAAAAAAGTAGCAAATCATCCAAAGACACGTATCAATAGGTTTATGGTTTAGTTTAAAGACTTAAACAACAAAATAAGCTGTATTATTTGTTCAATATACCGGAGAGAATAGAAAAAAAAAATAAATATCGAATTAAATCCTATTCCTCGTCGAAGGCCTCTGTTTTAAAATGCAACTTGTGGTCTAGGCACAGGAAGTACAATGTAAGCAACAGCAACAACAAACAGCTGCAAGAAATCATCGTCAGCATCATCATCATCAACAACATTTATACATAACAATCTTAACCTATTTTGTTTTACTCTCAATCTACTAGTTATGAAACTTAGAACTTACTACGTTCTTCTATTATATACTTACTCTAGTACTTTAACTTACTTACTAAAGGCTGACAAACCAAATATGTATCTCGGTATGTAGAAAAAAAAATGGATTCCTAACAAGTTATGCCTGCTATATTTTTATTATGTTCTAGTTAGTTTTTTTCTACAATATATCATTCAGGGTTATATTGTCAGGACAAAATCCTCATAACACTCACAGGCACATAAACCAAATTCGCATTCTTTAAACAAGTTGCACAAAATATTTCCACTCATACTCTATCGTGCATTGTTAAAGTAAAAAAATAAATTAAAACAGAGGCGTAACAAGTAAATTTTGTTAAAAAAAAAAAAAATTGATTAAATTAGATATAATTTTATAAAAAATTTTAAAACCAAATTTCGGATAAAATTATATAAAATTTTATCAAATTATATATATACCACTGTCTGACAAAAATGAGAAAAATCATTAAACACGATCTAGATAATATACGTTTGAAACTAGGTACTAAATGTAGTAAAACTGCATTTACAATTTTTCTTTTCGTGATCCTTTTTCCTTTTAACAGGACTTCGAAGTTTAAGAGGATTAAATTTTATATTTTACATTTTATTAAAAAAAGAGGAGGATCTCCTCTAATTTTTCAATTATTATTTTGCCATATCAGGATAAAAGTTTATGAATAACGTCCTTTGAAAACTTAATCAAAATATTTTCTTGGAAATTTTGAATGATATTGAAGGATAAAGTTTTGAAAAGACGTGATATGTTATAATAATAAAATAGCAAAATTAGGGCAGATCCTCCTTCATTTGCCATCAATTAGTGGGATCCTAGGACAAATAAAAATATTTTATAAAATTTAATCCTCTAAGATTTTGAAGTCCTTTGAAAAGGACACAGGATCACGAATTGAAAAACTGTAAATGAAGTTTTACTACATTTAGTCTCTTGTTTCAAACGTATACTATCCAGTTAGTGTTTAACAACTTTTTTTTGTCGGACGGTATAATGTTATATAATTTTTATCAAATTATATATAATTAATTATATATTAGCAAATCCATGGGAGATTTAACTGACGGATCACCGAATATGTTTATTTTTGATTATTTGATTGATTAAGCATCGTAAATGAATCAAAAACAAATCTTTTTTTTTGGATCATTACACTGCGGAACACTAAAAAATAAACAAGAGTTACGAGCATCATTTCTATATATTTCGGACATGCTGATTCGAATGGCGTACTCCGTTTTTCGATGTATGGTACAGTTTTCTTGCAAAATGTCGTTAAAGATTTGCTGATTTCGAGCCAGTTTTTTAACAAAAAAATTTTCAAAGTTAATGATTTATAAAATTTATGGCATGGAAAACAAAGATATGACTTGTAGCAATATTTCTTATGCTAATATGGTTTAAATCTTTTCATCTTAAGCCCTTAAATTCGCGAATTTCTTCATTTTTTGAGGTTTTCGCGAATTTAACCGCCAAATTGGTCTTTGATAAAAAACTTGCTTTTAGTGAATCAAAGAGGCATCCCTTACAATACGAATAGTGGACAAAAAACTGCTTTGTTATATGGACCATCTTGATGAAAATCGCGAAAAACCGTTTTTTTGTATATGGCAGCATCACTTTACGAGATGATTTAAGGCTCCATCTTTTAGTATATAATGTGGTAACCCTAAACAACTAACTGACAAAAAATTTGGCCAAAAAAGTTTTCATTTGCGAAAGTTATCTTAACAAAAACAATTATTTCAGTGTTTGCCATACAATAATTATAGTAGGCAACCCTTTTTTAAATTTGATATTATGCAGCTAAAAAAACAGGTAACTCTTATTATTCTTCCCCAATTACCATATGCAAGTTTTAGTACAATCGGCGGGTGCCCTCTGAAAGACCTTCCTTGTGAGACATTTTTCCTATACCCCTCAGCTCAACCTTCCATAAATATGTAGACATAAAGCAACAAACACACACTAAACAATAAAAAAATTTTTGTTTGTTGTTATTGTTTCTACGTGTTCGTGTTTTATGTTTACATAATTATGGAAGGTGTAGCTGAGGGGATAGGAAAAGTCTCAGATTCTAAGACATTTTTCCAATAGAAAAAGTCGTACATTTTGAAACTTTTTTATAGAAAAAGTCTCAGAATTTGAGCCATTTTTACTTAAGAAAAAAGCCTTTAAATTCTTCTGTGCCAAAGGGCTTGGCCATACCTTAAGATGGCCCACCTGTCAAGTACCGGTTACTTTACCTTCAGTTATAATGTACACTCAAAATAATCTACATTAGTAGATTTACTAATTTTTTTTTGCTAATGCTGGTTAGCTAACTTTTAGCAAATTTTTAGTTGAGATTAGCATGTTAGCAAAAATATCTTGTAAACTTTATTTAGCGCATTAGCAATGTTAAACAAAATTTGAATTAATTTTTTTTGCTAAATCTAAAATTGAGTTGACCAAATTTTACAAGCTTTTTTGCTAATATTAGCAAAAATAAATGGTAATTTTTTTTTTATTTTCAGAAAACTTAAAATGGCTCTATCTCGGAAACTAAGCCAGATAAAGCAAAATGGAGGCCATTTTTGGTTCTCGGGCTCTCCATAGTATCGCCGGTCCTCTTCACATGTGTGGACCCTAATGGGTCCTAATTTTGGATCCAAAAAAGTTAGCATTCCCGAAAATTTTAAAATGCTCATATCTCGGTAAATACTTTTGTAGCTCTCAACACGTAGAACAAGACCGCAAAATAATCAAAAGCTCTCCGAGTAAAATTTTTGAAGATATCGAGGTTCTCAAAACCCAGGTGGTCCCCTTAAATCACGTATCTCAAAAACTAAGCAAGGTAGAGCGAAACGGACACAAATTTTGGATCAAAAACTATGACGATTTTTAATGAACCCAACTAGGTCTAGGCCCATCGGGGTTCGGACCCGATGGGGTCCTCAAATGTGTATGAACTTAGTTGAAATAAAAAAAATTTCAGTTAACTAATTTTTAGCAAAACGTTTTTGCTAACTTTACCAAAAAAAAATTGTGGGTTCAAAATCAGCAAATTATCTTGTAGGTTTACAAGCTTTTTTTTGCTAACTTTACAGTTTTTTTTTGAGTGTAAGATTCTTAACAAAGAAAAAAAAATTGTCAACAAACTGTTATTTATTTTTTGATAGCTGTTTAAATATTGCTATTTTTAAAAATTTCTAACGTATGAACCCCCCTTAAATATAAAAATATTTTTAGACCTAACTACGTCCCTATTGGTACGCAGGCATAAAATTCTTTATATTGGAATTTTTTTTGTTATTTTTCTACTTTTTATCAGAGATTGTAGAATATCTATTCACTTGTTTTTCCTACTGATTTTATTTGTTAAGCCTTTATATTGTTCCAAAACAAACATACGGTCTTGGAAAATTTTTGCCAAAAAAACAAAAAAAAAAAAAAGAAGGAAAAACAAACTTTAACAACGGACTGCCTGTCTGCCTACAAAAATATTGTTAGTAATACAGCAAATTTCCTTACACCCACACCCCATCTGCTTCCTGGTTCTTCAAGTGTTTTTTTTATTTATTTTAAAATAAAAAAACGAAAAAAAAAAACTAAGAAAAATTGTAGTTTTATTGATTGCGGTAAAAGGACTTTAAACAAGTCTTAAATTGCCATTTAGAATATAGACACTTTGATTGTTGATTTTTCAAGTGGTCTGGACATTTGCCCCAAATGGCAAATATGCATGCAAGAGAAAGCAGCAGCAACAAAAAAAAAACATATTTTTATAAATTGGCTACTTTTGAATTATGAAAAGGAAATAACTTTAGTTTCTCTGCCTTGCCTGCCTGCCTGGCTGCCTTTGAAGAACAAACTTTAACATTTTTCTTTCTTTTATTATATTTTTTACTTTATTTTTAATCATTCATTCAGAAAAGTAATATTAAAATATGCAAAACTTTTTTAAAAGGTTAACAAAAAAAAAAAGAAATTTGAATCAAAAAAGTTTTGAAAAAGAATTTCAAGTTTTTTGTGTACATCATCATGGTTATTCAAAAGTTAGACAAAAAAGAATAAACGAATAAATCTTTAAGTACTTGCTATTACTTTGGTAAAGAAAGTAAAATAATAGAATATTAGGGATATTAATGTCAATATTAGAATTCTTTAAATTTTTGACAATATAAATTTATATTTATATATATATATATTTATGCACTTAAACAAAAAAAAGGTAACTCCCCTTGAAAATTTTATTTTGGAACAGATTCCTATCACAATAAATTCTTAAATATATTCTGAGGTATCACAACAAAATTTTGTATGTATTTTTTTTTATCAAAAAACTATCTGCTCTAAAAAACTTTAGTTTTCAGAACAGTTTCAAATAAAAATCATTTATTCTTGAATGTTAAGTAGAGTCGGTTACAGATAATATGATGCGTTTTGGAACCGATTATTTAAAACGGAAAATTTTGCTGGTAAATCTACTACAATTTTAGGAGTTATGACAGTAATTTTGTCATAACTTCTCAAAAAACTAAAAATGGCGATATCTCGAAATCTAAGGAAGATCAAGCGGAAGAATGGAACTTTTAAGTTCAATTTTGATTTTTCCCAAGTGTCTTGGCAAATTTGTTTATTTTGCGTTAATTTTGAACACGAATACAAAAAAAACTAAAATTGGTCGAAAGGTTTTTGTTGACCCTTTTAAAGGTCTTGAGACAAGCTTTAATTTAACAATAATTTGAGCCCAATCTGATCATTTTAACCCGTGGGCCCTTGGGCAATTCAAAAAAAAATTAGAACCGATTTATGTCGTTAATTACCATTTGGTGAACTATCTAGAGTATAACTCACTTTTATGCGATCGGCAGTATGGCTTTCGTAGAAATCGTTTGGTGAAGGTAAAGTGGTTGCTCTGGATATTTCCTAGGCGTTTGATCGTGTGTGGCACAGTGCCTGCGTTTAAAAGATAGTTGCATTTGGTGTCGGTAGTGATTTCTATAGCTTTTTATCGAGCTTTCCTTGTAATCGCGCTAAACGTATTGTTTGGGATTTCATCACATGAATTTCATTTTAATTCAGGGATACCGCAAGATTCCGTTCTATCTCTCACACTTTTGCTTTTTTTTTCTTAATGACCTTCTTAGTAAAGATGGGCGCGTGAGTGAATTTTGACTAACGCAAGCTCACGCTCATGAAATAAAAATATTGCTCACGCACGATCACGCACGAAATTCTTTTTTTTTTGCTCACGTTAACTCACGCTCACGTGAGTAACAAACATTTTTCTCACACTCACGAAATAATCTGTCCTCCCGTCTGTCCACACAAAAAAAAAAATCAATGGAAAAAACAATTAAATATTTGCTCAGGTTAAAATTTGACATTTAATTAAATTTTATTTGAATCAATTAACCAGGGTATTGCTTCTATGGCAATACCGGAAAAAAAGTTGTATACTTTTGTCACGATGGCAGCACCTGCTAGTGAGACTTTAGTATCGTACTAAATTTTGAAAACTCTGTAACTTACTTTTGGGTGCAAATTTTTCAAATTTTATTTTATATGTAAGATATTGGATAGTTGCTACGAGTGTATAGAAAATTACATAGTTATCTGAGCAGTATTTCCTGAGATATTTGAGCCCTTACTAAGTTTTAGTATTACCTCAAGAATATTCTTGAGTTATTATTAAGACATGCGCCCCCTAGAAGGTAGTAGAAGAAATAAATTTGTCTTATCTCTATATTATAGAGTCTCTGCAATTAACCATTTACTCAAATCTGAAAAATTCACAAAAAAATTCATAAAAACAAAAAAACTCATCATAGTAGGCTTTGAGTAACAATGCGATGAACGCTGTTGCGTTTTTTGTTTTAGTTTTAGTTAGTCGTCAAACAGAAAAGTACTTTCACGCACACAAGACGAAAATAAACAAAATAATATAAAGCACAAAAAAAAAAAATTTAAACAAAAGACTTGAAAAGACTGACAAAAAGCACTACAACTGTAAAATAATGATTAACCATTCACTCAGATCAAGCATTGGATTACTCAAAAATAACACAAAATTATTGATTAACCGCTCACTCAAATCAAGCATTGGTTTAATCAAAAATTTCAGAAAAATAACAATTAACAAATTACTCAAATCAAGCATTGGTTTAATCAAGGAACAGTCAATGACTGACCTACAATTTTCGTGCTTGATCCAACAATTTTCCTCATTAGATGACTTTTAATTAAAATATGTATGTATTTAAGTATATTTAAAATGGTGTATTTCGTGCTTGATCTAACAACTCATTTTTATCTGTGCATCTATCGGTTTAAATTTGGGCCAGGACGATAGCCTATTGAAATTGTAAAAAATCGGTTCATGTTAAGACCTAGACCCCATACAAACGCCCCCCTTGAATTTCGCTTAAATGCCTCTAATGACTGTATCATGATAGATATCGTTTTGAAAATAAACAGGTAATCAAATTTTGTATGTACACCATTATACGGAATTTCAAAAGAATCGGGTCAGTTCTTCTCGTAGGCCCCATACATATTACCCTCCCGATATTCACATAATTCCTCAAAATTCATAAAAAATTAAATATTTGAATAAAATTTTATTTGTAGGTGTTAAACGTGTACGTTGCTAACCTAATCAAATCGTAATACATTTGGATCATTTTTGGACTTACAAGGGAAGTATCTCAACCCTTATGAACCGATTTGCCTGAAACTTAAAATATATATAAAAGAGACAATTCTAAGGTTGGGGTGTCTCGGCTTATCGGCCATACCGAGGATTAAGGGGTTCAAAACATGGGTCAAAAAATGGCGAAAAAATCGTTTTTTGGATTTTTCAGCCATTTATTTTTAAGAAACTATATGATGTTTTCATATGAGAAGAAAGGTTTTTTTAATGCCTATCCAATGGTGGCATAACCTTGTAAAAAGTCGGCTTCTTTAAATATCTTTTTCAGGAAAATGTGTAAATTTTGGGGGGTACTTATATGAAGACATAGACCTACGATGTCGATATGGATAAGAAATAATCGTTATTAAATTTAAGTCGACCCGTGTTTTTGCCCTAGACGATATTCCTGTTAGTTCAGAAGTTATCAAAATTTTCCCGAAGGTCCACATGGTTTCATAAGGGGACAACGAAATTTTTAAACACCGATATGGCCGATAAGCCGAGACACCCCAACCTTAAAATCGTCTCAGGAAAATCGGTTCATATGCACAGAAAAAAATAAAAAAAATATTTAATTAAAAAATTCGCAGATTTAATTAAAAAATTAATTAAATCCGGACCAATCACCAAAATGCGCAAATAAATTAAAAATATTTGTATGTCGTTAATTAAAAATAAATGGATATTTATTTAATTAAAAACTTAATAGTATAAATTAAAAAATTTAATTAAAATTAAAAAAAAAAATAATTAAAATTTTAATTGTATAAATTAAAAAAATTAATTAAAAATATTATATTAAAAAAAAATAATTTGTAAAAACATTCTTTTTGAATAAAATAGTTTAAAAAAAGTATTTCTTCAAACTTTACCAAATTTATTTATGCCGTAAAGACATAGTCAGTGAGATGATTTTATAAAGTTGATTATAAACCTTTCATATACATACACATAAAACTATAAACAAAATGAGAATTCAAAAACCTATGTGAAAAATAAAAAAGACTTTCAACAAACTTTTTATACTTATGTATGTTTTTTTTTTGTATGTAATACAATGCAAGAGAAAAACACACACTCGCACACACACGGAAAACAAAACAAAAAATAAGTAAAGCTAGAAATTTAATTAAACATTTGATTATATAGATTAAATACTTAATTAATATTAAATTTGAAAACAATTAAAATATTAATTAAAATAAAGTTTAAAATTTAATTAAACAATTAATTATATTAATTAAAAGTTTAATTAATATTAAATTAAAAAACAATTAACATTTTAATTAAAATAAAATATACGATATTATTTTCTGTGTGGGTTGAGATACTTCCCTTGTTAGTCCCCTATATAAAAATTTCTACCGATATTCATTTAAATCAAAATTTTAGCTGAATAATTTTATTGTGTGTGTTTTCTACACTAAATAAAGATCTAACAAAAGATAGGTCCAATCGGTCCATGTTTGGACTTGGGACCCATTTTCTGGAAAACACTGGTGTAGGGTATCATATGGTCGATCTTGACCGACTATAACTTTCTTACTTGTTTTTTTTAACTTTGTTTTTACCAAAATTTTTCTTTCATCAAATTTTGCTTTTTCATCACAAATTTTGATATATTCAACAACAATTTTTTTTGCATGAAAAACTTTTTTTCATATCAAAATTTTTTTTTTATAATTTTTTTTTTTTCATTTAAAACTTTTTTCATAATTATTTTTTTTTATCTTCACAAAAAATTTTTTTCAATCAAAAAAAATCAATAATTTTTATATCCACACCCACAAAATGGGCGGACCGAAAAAGTTTTATTTTTAAATACTTGGTGTCTGAGGTTAGTTTGGTTCTTCATGGAGAAGCTTTGGTTTGGACTGGATCTTTCTTTCCACAGACAGATGGATGAATATCGCTAAATTGTCTTAGAAACAATCATGAAACAATTGAAATTTTTTTTTTTTAGATTTTCCCAATATATTTACAGTTTTTAGTACCCTTCGAAAACCCCTTCGTGGTAAATTTTCAAAAAGTGTCCGATTTGACATGGAATGCCCCATGTGTATTTAATGGGGTCCTCAACCAAAATTTCAATTCTTTTTGAATGGAATGACAAATGACGTTATTTTGTCTAAGAGCTGAGTCACAATTGGAACCACATTCGATAACCACATAATGTTTTCATACATTTTGTATGAAAAGCAAAAAATCGCTTTGTGGTCGACCACACTGCCGCCACACAGTGCCACATTTGGCCAATCTAGCACGACAAAAACCAAAAAAAAAATGTTCCCCGATTTTCATGATATGTTTGTATGTATTATAGAACATAGAACTAATAGCACGGAAATAATCATATAAGATCGATAATTCTGTTCGTTACTAACAGGTGGGTGCATAAAGTTGCATCTTGTAAATTCCTGTAACTAGTGTACATTATTTCGCATAAATTAAGTCGAGTTTAAACTGTTGTAACTTTTGAACAAAAAGAGATATTTATCCACTCTTTTTTGGTAATTTTAAAGGATATTTAAATGCTTTAAGTCATATCTTTTATTTTTTTTAAAACAAATTTTTCTATTTTTTATTAAATTTTTAACAAAATACAAATTTTTGAAAAGAAAATTATATATTTATTTTTTTTGATGGAATACAACTTTTGTGTTTGGGGCGTATTGGTCGCCGGACGTTTTCAGATATATTGACCAATATCCATAGAACTTATTTCAACGGCTAACTTTTGCAACCGTCTGCGACGCCGACTACAGTGGGGCGATATGTAAACCATGTTTTTGCATATTTTTTAAACATATTTTTAAAAAGTGGGCGTGGCAGTTGTCTGACCGCCCCCTTTTTTTGTGATATTATTTCTGCAGTAATTGAGAGTATATATACTAAATTTAAAGAAATTATAACCAAAATTACAAATTTTAAAATAAGTGGGCGTGGCCCTTAAACGGCCTCCCACATTTTTCATAATGTTATTTTCGAAGTCAAAACGAAATTATTTATACTGAATTTCAAGTCAATATAATTAAAATTGGATTTTTGTCGTCCTAGATTGGCCAAATGTGGCACTGTGCGCCAGAATAGATTCTATTCTATTTTTGTAGTGCTCTCTCACCACCCTCTCATTTTTCTCAAATTTGTATCAAGTAGCGTTGCCATATGTTCAACAAAATATGCTAATTTTTCCAATTGGAGTTAATATATTGTGTGTGTGTTGCACACAAGAAACATTGTATACCTGCTTTTATAGGATGACAAAAGAAAAAAAATAAATGTGTGACCGATATGAGCGTCTTTTTCTTTATAAAATGTGTCCGGTAGTCTGTCGCTTAATTTTAATGTGTCGCTCTCTCTTTTGCAGTGGTTCGTCGTCGGTGGTGCCAATTGTGACTGGGCTCTAAAGAAAATTTTGCTTTCGCAATTCGATCCAAACATTAACATCATTTTATGTTTTGGGCAAGAGTACAAAAATATATTTGTGTATATAACTCACTTATGTTAGAAATTTCATGGTTACTTGACAATAGCCGACAAGGACCTTAATACCCTTTAGGTTTTGTCTTAATAGTAACATGTTTCCTATTCTTAAGCTTCAAAAAAAATGTTCATTATTTTCACTACAAAAACTTTGTTAAAATGCTTCATAAACCTGATAATTACTACACATTGTAATCTAATTTATTTTTATAGTAGATTTTTTTTTTAAAGACTAGATGAAATCCAATCTAATTTATTGGTTCAAGTGAACTATTATGAAAACTGATTTCGCATTGCGTCATCATTTCTAAATAAACCTACTAACACAAACAGACACACATTAACCAAACATTGAGTACATTACATTTTAGACAAAATGTTCCTATAGTTAAGTTCTGGTTACCACAAAATGTTTGCACGCAACTGAAACTTTAATGTTGGCAACTACATGCATGTAACTATAAAAACTTATGGCACAGTGTCGCAATTTAGGGATTAGAATCGCAAAATATTGTAAAGTTTTAAGATTATAAACGACTATTGACACTACTCGATTCATTGGAATTTTCTAAAGCAACAACTTTAGGTTGGGTTTGAAGTGGCTGATAATGCTTCATGTTATCACACGTAGACTTTGTGCTTCTTTGTAACATAAAAGGATGATAAAGGGGTAACCCTTTTAGTCCCTGCCGAGATTATGCAGATACAAAGATCTGAATGAAACAAGTCTATGTCTAAAACAAGTAGATAAGTTAAATTCGAATTGGTCAAATCGACTAATACCACAATGCCCTTTTTTTAAGAAGAGCAAATTTTTTAAGGTGAAAAAAATGAACAGTTTTGATTAGAAATATTTTATTTTAATTAAAAACCTATTTTTTTGACATTTTTGAAAAAAAAAAAAAAATAAAAATTACTACTTTTTTTGAGTGTATTTTTTTTTTTAGTTTAAAAATATTTCTAATTGACAAAAATATTTTGTTAAGTAATTTTGTGGCTTATCAATGTTTTTAAAGTTTGTTTTTTTTATACCCTCCACTCTAGTGATAGAGGGTATATATAAGTTTGTCATTCCGTTTGTAACACCTCGAAATATTGGTCTAGGACCCCATAAAGTATATATATTCATGATCCTTGATCGATTTTAAGTCGATCTAGCGATGTCCGTCCGTTCGTCCGTCCGTCCGTCCGTCTGTTTGTCTGTCTGTCTGTCTGTCTGTCCGTTGAAAACACGCTAACTTTTGAAAGACTTTATGGAGGCTCCTGAAGTTTGACATATATGTTGGGTATTTACCGGGTCAGGTTGGTAATATAATATAATAATAATAATAATTCTTTATTTAAAAAGTGCAAATACAAAGTTTACAATTTTATAAAGATAAAGTAAATTTATGACATGACATAAATGTCGTCTGTCATTTACCTAGTTATGTTTAGCAAAATTACAGTTTCCTTTTTTTTTTTTTAATAAATTAATCATATTCAAACATTAATAGATTTCTATATTTCATTGCCTCACAAATATAATTATAAAGTTTATTCCACGTATCACTTAGTCTTCCATTTAAAATATCGATTAACTCATCTTGTTTTAAAAAAGATTTCCCAAAATATCTGATCCTGAATTCCCTTAATACTGGGCATTTTGCCATAAAATGTTTTAAAGTTTCGTCTTCACGAGTGTTACACAGTGTACATGTTTTTGATTGAGCTCTAAAAATATTGGACTTTAATCCCAAGATATCACAGCGGGCCTTGAATATTATAGTTAGCTTATGCTGGCAAAGAGTGTTCTCTATATAACTTTGACCTTGACTGTAATCAAGATTCTTATAAAAGCGCGTGCTGCTATTAATTGCATTGGCTTTTGCGTCTTCTATGCTCTTTGTTTTTAGATTTCGCAATAATTTTGCACCTCTATAGAGCCATTCGGATTCATCCATATTTTCGAACTTAATATCATATTCGTTACCCAACTGATTCATTTTTTCTGTCCAAAAAATATTTTTTGCCAAAACCAATTTTGATAGTTTGTGAGGAAGTCTGTTATGGTCATATTTATATATTGTTTTATAAACATAGTCCATATGCAGGTTAAGACTATAGAAATGACTATCTTCAGCATTTGTCTCTAAGGTAAGGGCGTAATTTGGCGTAAAATCTGGTAGTTTTAAAATGCGTTTTATAAAATACCTCTGCAACTTGTCAACTTCTTCAAATAGGCTATACCCCCATACTTGCGCGCCATAGACCTGTATTGACCTGCATACTGCTTGAAATAGTCTCCACTTGGTAGTTAGCATTATAGTGTTGTTACTTAAAAAGGTTTTCCATGTTGCGTTTATACTGCATTTCGCAGAGCTATTACGTTTTAATACATGTTTTTTAAATGACAATTTTGGTGTTAATATCGTCCCTAAATAGCAATACTCATTAACTATTTTTACTGCTTGGCCTTTATACGTCCACTTTTCTTGGCTAGATAGCTTTCCACCTTTTCTGAACACAAGCATTTCTGATTTGTTTAGGTTGACTTCCATACCCCATTGATTGCAATAACGTTCTAACTTATTTATCATACTTTGCATCACGCTCACATTATCTGCTAGTAAAACAATATCATCTGCGTATAATAATAAGCGTATGTTCATTTCACCAATATTCGTACCTCCGTCTAGATATTCATGCAGATCATTTAAAAATAGTGTGAACAAAAGTGGCGATAATAAACAACCCTGTTTAACACCTGCATGAGTTTCAAAACTATCAGATAGTTCGTTTCCAGTCCATACGGATGAGGTTGTGTGTTTATAAACATTATCTATGAGGTTTACTATTTTTGTTGAGATGCCTAGAGCATGTAGCTTATATATCAATTGTCTCCTTGGCACCCTATCGAATGCTGCCTTAAAGTCAACGAAAAAGGCATACAACTTTTTATTTTCTTCAAACTTTAAATGAACAATACAGGATAAGTTGTATATGTTATCAACCGTCGAATAGTTCCTTCTAAAACCAGCTTGGAATTCATTTAAAACTTGGTTCTTTTCAATCCAGTTTGAAAGTCTTTCATTTAGCAGACCCATCATGACCTTTGCTACACAATTCATAAATGAAATACCCCTGTAGTTACTGGGAACATTTACGTCTCCTTTTTTATAAATCGGAAAAATTACGCTTTGTACAAATGTTTCATCGGTTCTACCTGTCTCTAGAATAATGTTAAAAATGTTTGTTAGTTCCTTTAGAAACTTAATTGATGCATGCTTAAGGAACTCATAGGGCACCCTATCTACACCGGGAGCTTTATTTGACTTCGTGTTTTTCAAAATATTTTGTATTTCCGTTGTTGTTATAGCTCTATCAAGATCTTCATCGGCATTCCACATGTGTGCAAATTGTATATCGTTGGTTAATTGTTGCGGATTTAATAGCTCTTCAAAATATGTTCTGAAATCGTCTGCAGATATTTCTATACCCAGTTGAAATTGCTGTCCTCTTATTTCTTTCGCGATTTTCCACCACTCTTTTGAATCATTAATTCGATTTATTTTTGCTAAAATTTCATGGTTGTATTCAACTTGCCTTTGTTTGCATATTGTTTCATATTGTTGTTTGGCCATTAAATAGTTTTTCTTATTTATCAGGTTGCTTGTTTTACGATAAACATTAAGCATTGCGAACGATTTTTCTCTTGCGTTATAGCATCTATAGTTAAACCAAGGGTTTTTAAATATTGGTTTTTCTTTCTCTTTATTACAAGGAACTGACTTTTTGATAACCTTCATAAGATCTTCTAAATTTGATACATTTTCTCTATTCTTTTGGAGATTTTTATCTAGTCTTTTTTGGTAAATTTCTTTGTTTTTGTCAATCCACTTAAGTTTTGGCAATAAATTCATCTTCTGAACCATTCTGTTTTCCTCATCTATTACCAGTTTTAGTTTAATAGGTTGGTGATCCGACCAAATTTTTGAATCCACTTCAAATTTCTCAACATACTTTAGAAGATCTTGTGCAACTGCACACAAATCATTGACTGACCTACCAATCGAGTTATCGAATGTAAAACTGCCATTATCATCACCAGTAGTTCTACCATTGAGAATGATTTGACCATAATCGTTAAAAAAATCCACTAAACTTTTTCCTTTTGTATTGGTGACTTGATCAAGAGAATTTCTAGTTTCTAACCCTGCTTTAAAGCTGTTTTTATATATATCATCTATATCTTGCTGAATATTGCCAATTCTGGCATTCATATCACCCATTATAATTAAATTTGATTCATTAGTTGATATATAAAATTCCTTTATTATTGAGAATTCCTCGATCCAGTTTGCACCTCTGATGTATACTGGTATAATGACAAAGCTTGTATTTTTAATTTGCAACCTGATTATATCAACTCCATTTATGGTTTGAAAATCATGCCTTAATCCAAAACCTTTTAAGTCTTTTCTTACACCATACAGACAGCCACCGCTAGCTCTGCCATAATTACTAATACGTTCAGCTGGTTTCCAATAAAGATTAAAGTTTTTAAAATATTTTTCCCACTGCTCAGTCTTTTCAGATAGTACGTGTGTTTCAAATAGTGAAAATATTTCATGTTGCCTCAGATATTCAAAAAACTCAGGAAACAGATATTTTCTACCCAACCCGTTTATATTATATGATACTATATTAATAACAAAATTCTGCCTATTACCATTACTTAAATAAACATTATTTGTATCTTTTCTTGTATTATTATTACTATTTCTTATTAGTTTTTTGACTTTTTTATATTAATTTGCGACATAATAGAAGCATAATTTAAATTTATTGAAGCTGACGATTCTCCATATATATTTTCTAGGACCACCTCTGCCTTTTCTTTCCCACAAACTAGTTCATTGTTATAATTCCATATAAACCATTTTCCATCAATTACAAGTTTGTGATTACATACTTTAACCCTTTTACTATCATCGATTTCCAAAATGTGTTTTTTCAATACGAGCATTGCCTTTTTATGTTGTTGTTGTTCGCTGCTGAGATCTCTATCTACAAATATTGATGTTCCAGCTAAGTTTTGCGTGTGTCTCAGAACTTCATGCATCATTTGACTTGACTTCATCTCTACTACTACTGTCATCTTGTCATCCACTTCATAAACTTTCTTAGCATTCTCTATTCCAATATATTTTTTGATTTTTAATGTATTTTTGCAAGTATTTTTTATAGCTGTAAATACAGACTTATTCTTTGGAACCCCCTTGAATATTAAATTTTTACGTTTAGTCTGTTCTTCCATTTGCATCAACTGTCGATGATCTTCAAACCTTGCCTCTTTAAGTGACTCAACTTCATTCTTAAGAATCTGATTTTCAGTTGTAAGTTCACTAATCCTCTCATTCATATTGTTAATTTTTATCTTAACTTCCTCGATGTCAGCTTTAGTTGGCAGCTTTTCAAGCCTATCATCTAAAAGCGTTGTCATGAGTTTTGACATTTCGCCAATAAGCTGTGTCACCGACATCCTACCCACTGAATTTTCATGCGAAGTCTCCATCATTAGCATCTTATTATAATATTCGATCACTTTTGAGTTTCAGTGTACATATTTTCAAAAAATGGTCTTTGGGCCACACCAATTTCCAAGCGACGATATATGTATTTACATATATAAAAAAAAAAAAAAAAAGTGTGGTATACTTTTGGGCTGTTTTTATTTGGCTTTGACTTTATAACAGTTATGATCATAACATTTAACAGAATTAATTTAAGTAATCTTTTAACATAATGTTCTTTAATTACAAGTGTTATTAAATGATTTTTAAACACAGCTTTTTACTTGACAGCGATACCAGCTGTTTTTACCAGGCATATTATAATATAGATCTGTGTGTTTGTGTATATGTTTCAACTTTGCAAAAATATTGAGTTTATTGTTCTTTGTTTTACACTGTATTATTTTGTATTCACATTCCAATAGTATGACCCGAAAATTGTCTGTTGTTTCTACTGTTTATTCGAACAATTAAATTCATAATTTAAACAACACTTTTTACCAAAAACTGAGTTTTACCGAGATCACTATACAAACACGTCCGCTCTCAAAGACACTCTCTTTTTATTATCAGGTTGGTATTGCAATCCAGCCAAATCGGTCCAGTGGTTCAAAAGTTATGAGCAAAAGAGTAAATTTCGGCAAGGGAATTTTGCGAACTTACGAGATTAAAACCACTCTAACTTTCGAAAGACAATTCTGAGGGTGCTGAAACGTGTTACATATCTTTGTCGTTCCCCAAGTCTATTTGGTTTTGAATTTCAGCAAAATCGGTTCAGTGGTTCAAAAGTTATAAGCAAGGCTCTGAATTTGAGATTTTTTTCACCTTAAACTGTTGAAAACTCGTTAAACAAGTTTTAACAAGCATGGTGAAATACCAGTTTTTTTTAAAACTTGTTGTTGTTTGTTTTCCTGCCGTGGGGTGCAGTTTAGTTGTTAGACAAGTAAATATTTGTTATTGTTTTTGTTTTTGTAACTGTATGTAACGGGGTATAGTAAGTATTTTTGGAAAAAAATCAAATAATAGTTTGTTTTTGGTTTTTAAAGACGAGGATGGTAAAATAAAATGAGGGAAATATGTGAAATATATTTTTTTAACATATACGTATAGGTATAAAACAACAAAAATATTTTACAAAGTAATTTTGTTACTCAAACAAATAGTACACTAAAAAAAATATTTACACTCAAAAAAATTTTACACTCAAAAAAAATGTTTTTTTTTTAATTTTTAATTTATTTTTTTTTTTTTAATGAAATTCACACTCAAAAAAATGTTGACAGTCAAAAAATTTTACACTCACAAAAAAATTTTACTCAAAATAATATATTTCTAATAAATATTTACACTCAAAAAAATTTTACACTCAAAAAAAAAATGTTTTTTTTTTTTAATTTTTAATTTAATTATTTTTATTTTTTTTAATGAAATTCACACTCAAAAAAATGTTGACAGTCAAAAAAATTTTACACTCACAAAAAAATTTTACTCAAAATAATATATTTCTAATAAAAATTTGTAATGCAATTTTTTTAGAAAATTACTATCAGGTAACATTGTGGAGGGTATTCATAGATTCGACCAAGTCGAATTTAATTTTTCTACTTGTTAAAAGCTCGGTTTTTTTAACACGAAAATTTAAGATTAAAAAAATCTGAAATTCACGGTTTTGCTAATAACTTTTGAACCACAGGACCGATTAGGCTGAAACTAAATACGAACCAGACCAGGGCAATGACAAATATATTTGACAAGCTTCAGCACCCTCAAAATTGTCGTTCGAAAGTTAGCTTGTTATTTTTCTCGTAAATTCGAGAAAAACCCTTGCCAAAATTCAATCTTTTGCGCATAACTTTTGAACGACTGGGCCGATTTTGCTGGATTGCAATACCAACCTGACCAGGTAAACAACATATATGCCAAACTTCAGGAGTCTCCGTAAAGTCTTTCAAAAGTTAGCGTGTTTTCAACAGACAGACAGACAGACGGACGGACATCGCTAGATCGTCTTAATATATGGGGCATTCCATGTGAAATCGGACACTTTGAAAAACTTTTTTTTAGATTTGTTAACAGTTCCAAATAACAGTTGGAGCAAATTTTATAAAAATGTAATTTTGTATGGGAGCCTACTTAGGGAGTGGAGATAGGGCGTAGGTATGTTTTGAAAAAATGTTGTAGGGTAAAAATAAATGGGGGTCGGTCTCAGCAATGAGCCCTCTCGGACGCACCATTGGACCGGTAGAAGCTGATTAAATAAAACAAATTTACAAAAAATAAAAAAAATTGTATGGGGACCGCCTTAACAGTTAAAGATAGAGGGTAGGTGTGTTCAGAGAAAATGTTTGGACTAACAAAATATTGTGGGTCGGTCATACATTTTGTTGCTCTAAGGGCACTATTAGGGCAGTTAGAGCGGTTGGAACAAATTTTAAAAAATGTCGTTTTGTGTGGGAGTCCCCTTAGAAATTTGAGATAGGGTATTAGTTTGTTTCAAAGAAATGTTAAGACGTAAAAATTAATGGGGGTCGGTCTTATAAAGGACCCCTCTGTGACGCACCATTGGAGCAGTAGAAATGATTTTAAGATTGGAAAATTACATTAAAATTTTTCAAAAAATTTTAAAAAATAGTAATTATCGTTATCCCACGATCTTCCTGGGCAAAAAATTTGTAGAATTGATAGAAGTTTTACACAAAAAAATTTCAAAAAAATTGAAGAGTACAAACATTTTCAAAAATGAGATTTAAATTTTAAAACTTAAAAATCGCATACTTGAGCGCTTTTAAGAATTTTTTGGGATTTTTTTTAGAAAGTACTTAAAAAAATAAAAATTTTGAAAAAAAAAAGATTGAAATTTGGACCATTATTGAAGAAGTTATGATTAAAAGAAATTTGAGTAAAGGAACAAACTACCAATTTTTAAAGATTCGATATCTTTTGAACGGCTCATCAAAAAAATCTGAAAATTTACCACGAAGGAGTTTTCGAAGGATACTAAAAACTGTAAACAAATTGGGAAAATCTAAAAAAAAAAGTTTTCAAAGTGTCCGATTTCACATGGAATGCCCCATATATACTTTATGGCCAATATTTCGAGATGTAAGTAACGAAATGACAAACTTATATATATACTTAGGCTGACCAAACGTACTGATTTGATCAGTACTGATTTTTGGTCACATGTACTGATCTAACTAAAAACGATGTACTGATTTGTACCGATTTTTTGAAATATGTACTGATTGTACTGATTTTTGAACATTAAAAAATATTTAATTCGAAAATTCTGTACAAAACTTTAATTTCAACAAGTCGTCGAGTAGTTTTCAATAACATGAGTCTGACAAAAAAAAAAAAAACTTGGGCATACTGATTTGAGTTCAGAAAAAAATGGTCACCCTATATATACTCTCTATCACTAGAGTATAAAAAAGGGTATACAAAAGAATTGTTGGCATTTCTTTTCGGAACGTTAATGTCGGTCGATACACATTTTTAGGGAAAGAAAAGTTGTTAACTAAAAAGTTTTTAAATTAATTTGGATACTGTTTTCATTTTTTGACTACTCTCACTTTTCGGCATTGGTTTTTTTAATCGAGCTCCTGCTTGGGCGCCATTTTCTTGTAAATTCTTAATACGTTTTTTAAAAAAAACAGCGGTCTTTAAGCTTGTCGGTTGCTAAAATACATAATCTATGAGAGCACAAAACATTTGCGGTTGGGCAATAATTAAATAAGGTTTGTCATCCCAAAATAAATAGAATCACCCTGGAGCTATCATGTGTGGTGGAGAGCAGTGGATAAGAAATAATATCTATACAATCTCCAGAAGGTACAATGACGGGCGTGTGTGGGTAACACGGGTGCTATTAGATCATCTACCCAGGTCTACCTGGAAGAGATACTAAACATTCAGCCCGTGAATATTAACTTTAAGAGCACAGCAGCAAAATCGGCTCTCAGGGTAAGAGAGTCACAAATGCTTAAGCAACGCTCTTGAGGTCGGAACTGGAACAGAGAACCGACAATATCTCACCACGGACGAACTTTGAAAGAACCTTCGAAGTTCAAATACCAACTGGGGAATACTGGGAGGAATTCTTTGTTATAACAGAGAATGCGATTTCAATCTTTACGAACGGATCAAAGATGGTGATGGGTACGGGTTCGGGAGTATACTCTGAATTCCTCGAAGTCGGGGCCTCATTGAGACTTTCGGAGAAGTGTTTTCCAGGCAGAGGCACTTGCAGCAAAATCAGCTCTAAGAAAGTCGAAAATGCTTAAACAACGGACGAAACTGTAACAGAGAACAGAAGAACTTTGACAGAACCTGGATGGGCGAAAAACTCTGTTATAACAGGAAATGCGATCTCAATCTTTACGGACGGATCAAAGATGGAGATGGCTACGGGTTTTAGAATATACTCTGAATGCCTCAAAATCGGGATTTTTTTGAGACTTCCGGATAAGCGTAGTATTTTCAGGCTGAGGTACTTGCAATTGATAAAGCCGCGCAAATGATTATGACAAGGGTCCTTCGTCCTTCCGTCATTAACATTTTCGTGGATAGTCTTGCAGCTCTGAAGGCCTTAGAATCAAACATTGTAAAATCGGGAATAGTTAGGAATTGTAAACAATACCTTCGTCGAATTAGTCAGCACACAATCAAGCTAATCTATGTCCCTGGAGTCGCTGGGAACGAATGTGTGAGAAATGGTTTTGAACGTGTAGAACTTGACATTCCGATTCCTATAATGGAACTTATGAACGAAATTGATTGGATATCTGAAAACTGAATGAAGTATAGGTGGATATCACTGACTACGTGCAGGATAACGCGAACCCTGACCACTGCCCAATCCCATGAGGTCAAAAAGTCTTCTTACTTTTGGCAAACGGACGGTTAGCCTATTAGTGGGCCAGTTGGCCGTGCGTGTGGGAATTTCTGTTAGGGACTGTTATAGTAGTTGTGGGGAAGTGGATGAGGAGGAGTTAGTGAAGCACTTGTTATGTAAATGTCTGGGTCTAATGAGACCCTTACTTGGGGCAAAGATTTTTCGATGACATGAATTGCCTAAACGTTGCCTCATTGACGTCTCTAGCAGAATACCTTAGTGAATCAGGGTGGTTTAAGAAGAAGAATTATATATCAGAGGGGGAGTATGGAAATTAAATTAAGGGAATCACAATGGGTCTTACGTCCTACGAGTGAAATTGTCATTTGTTTTCAGAACTACAATTTTTTTAAACTCTTTGTCTAACAACAAAAGCATGAATTTTAACTTCTTATCTTTTTCGAATTTTAATTAACTTTTAACGAATTACAATTGGTCTTGTACTACAATTGGAATCTTTGAATTTCATTTTGAATCAGCGGTTGTCAGATGGAGTTTTCGAATTTCAAGTAGATTTCTCGAATTTCTGATGAAATTTACGAATTACAAATGGTAGCTTCAAATGACCAGTAGAATCTTCAAATTGATCTTTAACAAATTACTGTATATTGCAAAGTGTTGAAAATTTGTATCTAATCTTTTACCATCATATTTTCAATGTTTAAAATCCTTTTATCATCCAAAAAGAACCTCTACCAAAAATAGAAATTAATTATCCAGACACACTGTTTACAAGTTTGTATTGTTTAATAAGGTAAAAGAATTGCAAGAGTGAAAAAAAACTTTGTTAATGTTTATTTAAACAGATGCAATTGTTCTCATATAAGAAAACAAGAACTACAACAACAAAAAGTGCACTTGGCTCAAATCATTAACACAGCGTCTCTCTGTCTGTCTGTCTGCAACAGAAATTACACATTTTCATATTCATTGTGTTAATATTTGTGTTGAAACATTGGTTTCCATTAAACGAATCAGTTTATAAAAGACGTTGCTGGGTGTGTTTCATACTATAACAGAAAAAAAAAACAAATACTCCATCTCCTTTTCCTTTTCCTTTAGTTTTCTTCTCTTGTTCACAACTACAAAGATTTCGAAATTAACATTTTTGTAAACATAAATGAGTTCCACAGTGCAAAAGTCTTTATGCAACGTTTTAAAAAACATTACCTGGCACATAACGATGTTGGGTTTTATAACATTTACACTAGGCACAATGCTGGAAAAGTATGCGGATTGGTAAGACACACCACTGTAAATCAACTAAAAATCGGGAATTAGTTTAGCAACTTTTCTGGTTCTTGACAAATTCCCGAAATTCTAGAAATTACTGATACTCGGCTTCGGTGCATAGATATTACAGATATTCTCTAAAAAATGTTTTTTTTTAAAGAAGACAGTACTATACACCAGTGTTTTCCGAAAAATGGAATACAAGTCTAAACATGTACCGACCGGATCTATCTTTCGTTAGGTTTTTTATTAGTGTAGAAAACGCACACACACCAAATTTGAGTGAAATTGGCTTATTTTTAAACCAACAAACAAAATTTTGATCAAATATTTCCTATTTTCATGAATGATAAGAGATTTATGTGAATATCGGGAGTGTGGTTTGTATGGGGGCTACAAGAAGAACTGGTCAGATTCCATTAAAATTTGGAGTGATGATTTGTGGATACATACAACGTATACTTACCTGTCAATTTTCGTATACTTACCTGTCAAATTTCTATTATAATACGGTTATTAAAGTCTTTTGAGCCAAATTTTGAAGGGATGATTGTATGGGGGCTAGGTCTATACATGGACCGATTTTTCCCAAAACAGGCTTTGTCCTTGGGCTAAAGAAAGCTTAAGTTCTAAATTTCATACAAATCTATTAATAATTACGACCTGCATCGTACTCACAACGTTTGAACAGAGAGATGGACGGACAAAAGGACGGACGGACATCGCTAAATCCTCTCAGAAAGTGATTCTGAGTCGATATTTGGGATAGTTAGAAACATCAGCACAAACTCATTATACCCTGTACCACAGGGTGGTGTAGGGTATAAAAAGCAATAATGGTGGTAACTGATACTGGTGAGCACTGTTGACTTGTACTTGGGGATATTTTCTAAATACTGAATGAAGATGTCATCAATTTTATAAACTGCGGGTCAGCAGTATGTCAGCGGTATTTTTTTTTTTTTTCCGGCTGGGCAGGTAACCTTAGTGAATCAGTTTTCTGGGACGTGACTTCACATTCCAAAGTCTTACGATAGGTAAGGTTGTATGTGGCTGCTGACGTTTTACGTAAGTCACATAGACTCTGAGGTCCAATGTGATACCACGGGACTGCAATAGGCTTTCCTACTGGTCCCTACCGTTAAACAAATTTCCCTATAAGACAGTGTCTATAATTACAGCAACCACCGTCAAAAATCTCCTCTAGGAAGCAATATCAGCTCACTTGTGCGCTTCTGATTAAAAGAAGGCCAGTTCTGTTGTGTTGTCTTACACGTCCATCTATTTACCCATCTCTGATAAGTCTCCATCGTGGAACAAAGCCGTAGATTTTGCTTGCAAGTTTTTAGAGGCATACCAACACCTTTCAATTCTGTTGGAACCTGTTAGGTAGTTTCCAGTCAAACTCATCGGCTTTGCAATTCCCTGGAATATCTCTATGCCCTAGGACCCAAATGAATCGTATGTCAAACTGTTTGGTCATCTCATTTAAAGACGTGCTGCAGTTAAGGGCAGATCTTGTTTTCAGAAACATTAACTCAAGGGTCTTGACCGCGGTTTGACTGTCAAAATAGATGTTAACTGTGGTTGTAGACAAGACATTGCAACTCATCCAGTCAGCCATTTCCCTTATTGCCAGCATATCTGTCTGCTAAACATTGCAATGATCTGGCAATCTTCGAGCCAGGCTCAATTCAAGCTCTTCCGAATAGACTCCAAAGACCACTTTTTCCTGCAGCCTCGATTCATCAGTGTAAAAATCTATGAAATCTCCACTACCAGGATTGCCCCTCATCCAAAACTGGATGGTATCATAATGGTAAAGTAGCGCTCAAAAAGGCTCATAGAGGGAGCACAGTCCACATTTTGAGGTATTGTTATCGTCTTCAAGATCGCGCTATGGCCACAATCGCTGCTCCTCCATGGCAGTGTGCTATTATCCAATGTCTTTAACTTTAGTGGGTTGTGATACTCTCTTTTACACAACTATTTTTCTTCAGAAATCTGTTTAATTTTTAACTTTAGTGTACTATACAAAGAAACTTCTATACAAACACTGACACTTTAAAAAAATTACATTTGCATACGTTTACTTTTAATATGATTAACAGCAGCTACACTTCCGCAAAATAATGTTGCTCTACCCCAAAAACCTTAAAATGTTGTGTTTCTGATGAAGAGTCTTGGGAAAATGCAATGAATTTTCAGTTATGTATGTGTACATTAGGGTGTTGTTACGTTAATAACAAAAGATTTTTGGAAAATTGTTTAAAAATTCTAAATAGAAAATTAAAAAAATAAAAACCCCTGGGGGAATATTTGAAAAGTTAACCAAACGGAGGCAACCAATGATTTTTCTTTATTCTCTTTGCCAATCAATACCTAAAGACTTGATTGGTATTGTTCAATTTCTGTTTTGATACAGCATGGTGGGAGTTCAAAATTAGTCGTTATACAAATATTTTCAAAATGTTCTAATTTTAGAAATTGTGGTCCGACACCTAAACAAAAGATAAATATTCCTTTCATTTATCGACACAATTCCAAAAATTCAAAATTTAGTTCCACCCTATTGTGAATATTCCTTACTCCTGTTGTCAGCAAATTGTGATGGTATTTTTGGATAAAATGTCCATACAAGAACACGTGATTATAGGAAATTTCATAAACTCAACTGACCATAGTATTTTGTAATAATCAAAAAACAAGTTAAAACAGCCGGTGGCATGTCGGTTCTTGTTGCAGTGACATAAAGCTGGAATGGACGGACGGACGACAAATATGTGTGTGTGGTTTATAAGTTCATGAACTTAATTACAAGTTGTTGGATTACTTTACTATAATATGCAAAAATATTTAAAATTTTAAGTCATGCATATGGATAATGTTAGTATTTATTAAGGGAGGAGTCTGGTATAGAAGATCTGTAATTTGATAAATTTCCTATTTTGTTGTATAATAAAGTATTTAGCATTAAATGTTGGCTTTCATGCATGTTTAATCAAAACTTTTTTAAGAACTATACCGATTTAGTTGAAATTTAATACTAACCATGCTTTGTCGGAACCGACCTTAACCTCAAGTTGCGAACACTGTTCCTTGATATTCGCTTAAAAATTCCTTATTTTTCTAAATTAACGAGGCAAATACACGTAAAGTGGTGTGAGTCTAATGACATTGACAATCTGTTAAGCGATTTTTATACCCTTCACTCTTTGTCATTCCGTTTGTAACACATCGAAATATTGATCTAAGACCCCATAAAGTATATATTTTCATGATCCTCGATCGATTTTAAGACGATCTCGCGATGTCCGTCCGTCCGTCTGTCTGTTTAAAACACGCTAACTTTTGAAAGACTTTACGGAGGCTCCTGAAGTTTGGCATATAAGTTGGGCATTTACCTTGTCAGGTTGGTATTGCAATCCAGCGAAATCGTTCCAGTGCACTATGGCCGAAAATCCCCAAATCGCGGCAAAAACTATTTCCCGACAAGCTAGCCTCACCAAATTTGGTATGCAGGGTTCTACTGTCGAAATATTCGATTTGATAAAAAATGGGCGGTCCACGCCCCCTTTTATTAGTGTCCCGCCCATAAGGAGGATTTTCGAAAAAAAAATAATGCTCACAAAACTGTATTCAATTAAAATCTTCCTTAATAATTTGAAGTGTCTGAACGAATATTCGGTAGGCAAAAAAGTACTATTCGGCCATTATTCGGCTTTGGTCACATTTTTGGACGAATATGGCCGAATACCGAATAATTGTTAAAAATTGCAGTCAATTGTTGAAAAACATATTCAAGTCGAAAAACACTTTTTAAGTGATAGTAATTTATTAAAAATATTATTATTTTGAGGAAATTACGTTTTTGAGTGTGCAATTTTTTTGAGTGTATAATTTTTTTTGAGTGTAATTTTTTTTTTGTTTGAACATAAAAGGTTTTTTGAATGAAAGAAACACTGTAAAAAATTTTTGTATCTTTCCACTAAGCTTTAAAGCGTTTTTAGTGTGTTTTTCAACACGTGAATTTGCAACAAAAAAAAAAAAAACACCCAAAATTCACGTTTTTGCTAATAACTTATTCGTTTGCACTCGTTCGCATACCATATTAATATACAATAAAACCTGAGCTTTCTACGAAGATTTACATGTATAACAATGTTTTAACAATTGTTAACATTTTAAGTTATACTCCACGAAAGACGATAAAACTATTCACAATTTCACAAAAAATTACCCCTAAAAAAATCAAAATAACTACGAAATAAAATTTTGTTTCCAAATATGTTAAGAATTCGTAAAAATACTCACCTCGAGTATTAAAATTCATATTTACAAAATTTTTTTTAACCAAAATATATTTGAAAAAAAAAAATATATATGGGGGTTTTCGTGTCAACTGACACAAATTTTGAAACCGATGTCTTCCGATCGGGATGAAATTTGCACCAAGGTTAGTCCTATTGGATAGTAGTTCAGCCACAATTTTTCAACGAGATCGGTCAAGAACTCTCTGAGTTAGAGGGGGTCGACATTTGATATTTTGGCCAAAGAGGTGTTGATTCTCATCCATGTAACTTCTTACCTATTGCTTTTAGCAAAATGTGTCCCGAAGAGTTTAGATAGCTATTTCTTCAGTCTTTCGAAAAAAAATATAAAAAAAAAATTTTTGATTTTTTTTCTTAAAAATCCAAAACTTTTTTGACTTTTTCCTCAAATTGTGCCCTTTTTTTTTTTTTTTTTTTTGATTCAAAAGTAAGCTCAGGTGATTTCCTTTAAGAGCTGTGGGGTCGCTTAGTGGGATGCGAGTGGGATATCTATGAAAAAAAAAATTTTTAACTTTGGAACACAAAAAACGGTTCTTCAATTTGCACTATTAGGCGTGGGATAGCTAACCAGTTTTCGATTTCGATCCGAGATACCATCTAATTTTTTTAGGTTCGAAAAAGAAAACACGAGCCAAAAAATGGGGGCGGTGGGGAAGGGTCATATGGCCCCTCATTGGGGTCAAATTTGGGCGTAAAGAGGTAGAAATCCTCAAAAAGCCCCAAAACTCCCCTAGAAACGCCCCTAGAGGGGTGCAATGTGAGACCTACCTCCAATAATTTTCTGCCCCCAACATTTTTCTTGAACATACCTTACCCCTATTTCCACTTCCTAAGGGGGCTCCCATACAAAATGACATTTTTATAAAATTTGCTCCTACCGCTCTAACTGTCCATAGGGTGCCCCTAGAGATGTAAAATGTATGACCGACCCCCAATATTTTTTCAACTCCAACATTTTCTTAGAATATACCTACCCTTTATTTTCAACTCTTAAGGGGGCCCCCATACATTTTTTTCATTTTTTTATTAGTTTTTAAAAATACATGTTTTTATAATGTATGGGAGCCCCTTAAGGAGTGGAGATAGGGTGTTATGATGTTCGGACGAAATGTTGGTAACTAAAAAATAATGGGGGTTGGTAGTAATTTTTGCCTATCTAGGAGGCACGGTATGGGCGGTAGGAGCTGGTTTAATAAAACAAATTTATAAAAATTAAAAGAAATGTATGGGGACCACCTTAAGGGTTAAAGATACGTTGTAGGTATTTTTGCAAAAAATGTTGGAATTAATAAAATAATGGAGGTCGGTCATACATTTGGCCCCACTAGGGGCACTTTAGGGTAAGTTAGAATGGTAGGATCAAATTTTTTAAAAATGTTTTGTATGGGAGCCCCCTTAGGAAGTGGAAATAGGGGTAAGGTATGTTCAAAAAAAATGTTGGGGGCAGAAAATTATTGGAGGTCGGTCTCACATTGCACCCCTCCAGGAGCGTTTCTAGGGGAGTTTTGGGGCTTTTTGGGGATTTTTACCTCTTTACGCCCAACTTTGACCCCAATGAGGGGCCATATGGCCCCTCCCCACCGCCCCCATTTTTTGGCTCGTGCTTTCTTTTGCGAACCTAAAAAAATAAGAGGGTATCGCGGATCGAAATCGAAAACTGGTTAGCTATCCCACGCCTAATAGTGCAAATTGAAGAACCATTTTTTGTGTTCAAAAGTTAAAAAAAAAATAATTTTCATAGATATCCCACTCGCATCCCACTAAGCGACCCCACAGTTCTTAAAGTAAATCACCTAAGCTTTCTTTTGAATCAAAAAAAAAAAAAAAAAAAAAGCGCCCAATTTGAGGAAAAAGTCAAAAAAGTTTTGGAGTTTTAAGAAAAAAAATCAAAATTTTTTTTTTTATTTTTTTTATATTTTTTTTTCGAAAGACTGAAGAAATAGAAATAAACTCTCTGGGACACATTTTGCTAAAAACAATAGGTAAGAACTTACATGGATGAGAACCAACACCTTTTTGGCCAAAATGTCAAATTTCAACCCCCTCTAACTCAGACTGTTCTTGACCGATCTCGTTGAAAAATTGTGTCTGAACTACTATCCAATAGGACTAACCTTGGTGCAAATTTCATCCCAATCGGAAGACATCGGTTTCAAAAGTTGTGTCAGTTGACACGAAAACCCCCATATATGTATTTATTAAAATTTGGTTGCTTTACAACTTGCAACACGTGTTATAAAAACTGTCTACATTAGCAGCTGTTTACACATCGACACTGTTGCCAACTATCATAACTTTTTAAATTTTTTCTTACCAATATATTGGGAATTGATCACAATCAAAAAATTTTTAAAAGTCCATAATTGAAAAATTGACTTTTTGCCGCCAAAATTGAAAATTCAGCCGTAGTGCAGTGGATCAAAAGTTATGAGCAAAATACTGAATTTTGGCAAGGGTTTTTCATGAATTTACGAGATAAAACACACGGTAACTTTCGAACGACAATCCTGAGAGTGCTGAAGTGTGGCATATAAGTTTTTCGTTCCTCTGTCCCAGTTCGTTTCAAATCTCAGCCAAATCGGTCCAGTGGTTACAAAGTTATAAGCAAAACCCTGAATTTCAAATTGGTTTCACTTAAAATTCACTTGTTGAAAACCCCGAGTTTTAAAAAACAAGCTTTAAGAACAATTATTAGCCACAATATAACTTTAGAGAGTATTTTTGTCACTCAGAAATATTTTTACACTAAAAAAAAAATTTACACTCGAAAAAAATTTTACACTCCAAAAAAAAAAAAAATTAGTAAATTATTTTTTTTTTTACAAAAATGACAAAAAAAAAAAAATTTTACTCAAAATAAAATATTTCTAATCAAAATTGTTAATTTTTTTACATTTAAAAATTTACTATGCTTTAAAAAAAAAATATAGTTTTAAAAAACAAGCTTTAAGAACAATTATTAGCAACAATATAACTTTAGAGAGTATTTTTGTCACTCGGAAATATTTTTACACTAAAAAAAAATTTACACTCGAAAAAAATGTTACACTCCAAAAAAAAAAAATAGTAAATTATTTTTTTTTTTACAAAAATGACAAAAAAAAGTTTTTTACTCAAAATAAAATATTTCTAATCAAAATTGTTAATTTTTTTTGCATAAAAAAATTTACTATCCTTTAAAAAGGGCATTGTGGAGGGTATTAATAGATTCGGCAAGTCAAATTTAACTTTTATACTTGTTTATAATAAAATTATGATTTATTTTTATTATTACTTCGCACTACGAAAATGCCATTTTTAGCCGTTGTGGTCATTTTGTACCTATTTTTGAAGACAATGGCAATTCCGACTTCAAGTTTTATAAAAATGCCGTAAATTTTGATAATTTTAGTTAAAAATTTTAAACTTTATTATATTAGTTGTTTTTACCAAAAACACTTTATTTTAAATCTTTTTTGGTTTATTATTTAAATCTAAACAAAAAATATACTACTATAAAACAACCGTAGAATTTTATAACTTTCCATGTATTTAGTAGTTTTAAAAAAAAAACTTCGACTGTACCCAGCAAAACTTAGATTACCAAATAAGGTATAAAATAAGGTATATGATCTCTTATTTTATACATTGCAGCATTGATGATTTTAACAGGCGATGAGACTCAAAGTAATGCATCCACATTATCACATAGAATACCAGTAAGGTATAAAATAAGTCATAAATTTATAACGAAGAATACGAGTAAGGTGTAAAATATATGATATTTTATAGGTTACGAGTAAGGTATATAATATAGCATACCAGAAGATAATATATAAGGTGTTACGAGCAGTGAAAAAGTAATTTTGTATTAAAATTTACTCACGTGATTGTAAGTGAGTGTAAGTAGATATAATATGCTAGTGAGTGTGTGTCGTTAGAAATTTCTTGTCGTGAGCCCATCTCTAGTTTAAACTTATGCATTTTTTTATAAAATAATTATTTTTTATGTTATTGTAATGCATTATGCATCCAATTATAAATAATGCATTATTTCAAACTTTCAAATAATACATAATGTAACCAAATATAAATCATCCATGATATAATGTTTAGAAATAATAAATATGAAATACATTTTTCCAATAATCATGCATTACGTAGCAAATTATTAGTAATGCATTATTTTTCACTTTAAAATAATACGTTGTGGAACAAATGTTTGGTAAGACATCCTAAAATAATGCTACAAATAAGGTATATACATTACCTGGTAATGTGTTATATAATCACTACCCATTACCAAAGTTTTGCTGGGTAGTAGTTATGAACTATTCTGTGAGTGTTGTTGACTTAACTCTTTTCTGTTGAGTGTTGTTGACTTTACTCTGCTGCATCAACAACACCTTGAGAGGAAGTTGTGTTTAACAAAAAAAATAAAAATAAAACTAAAAAATAAGAATTTGTTAAAAATTTTATGCACATTCACATACGCATCTTTTATCATCAAGTAGTAAAACTTGTAGCATACATTCGCATACATATGCAAATAAATTCTCTTTTTTTGTGAATGCACTATGGGGCAAAAAATATATTTTTCTAACTATAAAAATAGACATCTTTAGAGTTTGATATTTAGGGGCATATCTTACACTCAATTCCGTTCGGAAGTGTAGATAGGGGATTACTCTTAACACGCAAAAAATATTTTTTACTCAAAATTTAAAGTGAAACTGAGAGGCATGTCACGTACCCAATTCTGTTTGGGAGCGAAATTAAAAGTTTATTATATTGAAATATAAGTCGGGGACCCCATAAAGTATATGCATATATTATTGAACCATAATAGATTCTAAGACATTCTAGCGATGCCCGTCCGTCTGTTTGGCACAAATATGACTCATGGTCCTAACCAGAATAAGTTCGGAAATGTGTAAAATCAGACCTGGGAGAAAAGTTCGACCTTGAAGAACTAAACCAACCTTTGAAAAACGCCAAATTTCTTAATTGTTGTAATATTTTTAAATAAATGACACATTTTTAAGTTAGCAGAATGCGCTTAGAACCAGGCTATTAAAAACTGTAGCCTTTTTTCCCAGCCCCCTTTTAGATGCGTGAATAAAAAAAATAATTTAAATAATAACAAAAATGTTAGTAGTTTAGGGTACTAAGCAAAATCAAATGAAATTAGCATTTTACATATTGGAGGGTATAAAAGATTCGAACCAAAAAGAGTTGCTGTTAAATAAAAAAAAGCTGGTGAAGCTGGTGAATAAAACGTATCATAATTATTTTTCATCAAAAAAATTTTTTTTTTTAAAATTATCAAAATTTAGTTTTTTAATTTTTTTTTATTTTTATCAAATTTTTTATATCATTAATTTTTTTTTTCCCGAGTAAAAATAATTTAATATGATCTTATATACTTTTATATAGTCATATTATTTCATATATGATCATGTGTGACACTATGTATTGCAAGATAAATTTATATAATAAATTTTGATGTGGGATATTTTTTAGATATCGCCATACATAACTATATGTTGTAACATCTGGTCCCATGCATCATTCCAAATTTCTAAGTGTTTTATATACAATTTTATATGCCTCCATTATTTTTTAATTTTTCTAAGTTTATTCGAAGAACATATTTTTGTCGCAAATATTTGCATCGTGTTTTATATAAAATTTCATATGACTTCATATTTTTTTATTTTTTTAAGATTTTTCCAAGCACCACTTTTTTATTACGAATATTTTCTAAGTTTTTTATATAAAATTTTATATGACTCCATCTTTTAAATCTAAGTTTTTTTTCAAGGAACATTTTTTTTATCGCTAATATTTTCTAAGTGTTTTATATAAAATTTTATATGACTCCATTTTTGTAAATTTTTTTAAGTTTTTCCAAAGATAAATTTTTTTGAAAATATTTTCTAAGTGTTTTATATAAAATTTAACATGACTCCATTTTTTGAAATTTTTCTAAGTTTTTTTCAAGAACAACTTATTTTTATTATTTTAATTTTTCAACTTTTTATTAAAAACTAAAAAAAAACATCCGATTTATAAAATTGTATAAATTTTAATATAATTGGATATAATTTTATATCATTGGATTAGACCAAAACTCGTATCAAAGTCGATATAAAGTTATATAAACTGATATTATTAGATATTATTCGATCAAATCTTATGAAACCATTTTTCGTATAAGATTATATCAAAATAGACACGAACCCATATTAAATTATATATTGTGTCATATCAATTTTTTTACTCGGGTTATTAAAAATATTTTTTTTTATCAAAAACTTTTTTTTTAATGGGTTAGAAACCATCATGGATCAATTATATATAAACTTAATGGGGTCCTCGACCTATAGTTTTGAATTCGGTTTTCGTGGAATTTTATTTATTTTTTTTTTTTTTTTAATTTTCCTTTTGGAATTACACCCATATCTTCAGCAAAACATTATCATGATTTTATGTTTTGGACAGTATAAAATTTGCACTAATTTTTAATTTTATCGCCCTTAATGTTACACGAATAACATAAATAGTTTAACCACATAAGTTTCAGACCTAATGGAATAAAAATTAGTCTGAAGACTGCGAAAAGCAAATTTTAAAACATTAATGCCACTCTAATGCTCTTACAGTAAGCATTTTGTCGTACCGACACCAATTTTTTGTCAATTATTTTAACGAAATAAGTCTCTGTAAATAACACAATAATATTTTGTTTTTAGCCCATAGTATAACCAGAGGTAGTAAGTTGGAAAGAAAATAGTTTAAATTTAACAATTACCCTTCTAGGAAGTCAGCATGTGTGAGAGTGTGTGTGTGTATGTGAGTTTTGTAAACTTTAGTAGTTGCTACAACTACATAAGTACATTAGGGTGGAGCAAATTTTTTTTCTTCGAATTTCAAAATCGTCGGGGTCGGAATAGTTCCCCTTTAGGGTCAATATTAATACACAATAATATTGAACCAGTAGGGGAATGTCTTGAAATTCCTTTTTTGACTTGAAAATCGGAAAATTCCGAACAAAGTAAAAAAAAGTATTTTTATGAAAAAAAAAATGGTTTAATTCTTACAAAATTAAAAAAAAAAAAATGTGTTCCTAGGCCGGTAAAGTTCTTGAAAGGAAAAAATCGGACCAGGGCGAAGAGTCTTCCACGAGGTGAATTATTATTCAAGTTACAAACTCAAGTTACTATAATTTTTGTTTTTAAGAAAATGAAAACAGTAATTCTTATTTTCTTTTTTGTTAATCGTTAGCTTATATAGTCAAACTGAGGTGGCGTCCTGCAACTTTTTTAAAATTAGACACTAGACCAAAAAAATTATCATGTTAAAAAAATTATGTACAATTTTGATAAAAAAAAATTATGGAAAAATCTTTAAGAAAAAAAATTATGAAAAAAACTGCTGATAAAAAAAAAATAAGAAAAATAATTATGTTACGTTTTATTTACCAGCTGGTGAACACTTTTTTAATTCACCAGCAGGTGAATTATTATTATTATTCAAATAACTAATACAATTTACAAACCTTTTGGGTTTTAAGAAAATGAAAACATTAATTCCTATCTTTTTTTTTTCGTTAGCTTATTAAGGCAAACTGAGGTGTTGTCCTGCGTTACTTCTAAAATTAGACATCAGCCTAAAAACATTATCATGTTTAAAAATTACAGTTAAAAAACTTATTTTTCCCAAAGAAGCACTTTTTGAGTAATGTCCAATATTATCTAATATTTAAGGTAAAAAATTTCAATATTTTTTTTACTTCGTTCGAAAGGTTGCGATTTTTAATTCAAAAAAGGAACCCAAAGACATTGCCCCACAAATCCAATATTTTTTTGTTTTGTGTTAATATTGACCTTAAATGAGAACTATTTCGACCCTGTCGATTTTGAAATTTAAAAAAAATTAAAATTTGCTCCATCCTTCTCTACATACAAACAACATCTGCCATATGTGTGGGTTTTTAACTTTGACAGACATACAGAGTACAACAGATCCATATGCATAAATATGCAAATATGTTTTAACCAGTAAAAATTGCCAAAATTCTTTAACAAGTTTTGTAAAATATATATTGTATATAAAAATATTTTTCAAAGAATTTTCGGGGGTTTTCTTTTTTTTTTTTTGAAATGCAAAAAAAAAATACTGTTATTCTTTAATTTTCAAACAATGAGTTTTAAATTGGTTTCATTTAAAAGTTTAAAAAAATATTTTTATACACATTTACAAATTTTATTTAGATATTTTTTTTTTTCTTTTGTTTGTATTGGTATATGTTTGTCTATGTTAATGTTTAGTTTACATAGAACACGTTTCCAGGATTTTGACAGCCATCAATTATATTTTTTTTTTTGTTCACACTCTTGTGTTTCAATATTTTTTTATACCCTCTACTTAGTGGTAGAGGGTATATATAAGTTTGTCATTCCGTTTGTAACTCATTGAAATATCGGTCAGGGATATCATAAAGTATTCATATTATTTATCAGTGTTCGAGACATTATAGCTATGTCCGTCTGTCTGTTGAAATGACAATCACGGCTAAAATATGATACAAATATGACAGAGACTTGACATATTTACTTGTTGTTGGCCTGATCAGTTTGGTATTGCATTTGAGCTATATCGGTTCAGTGGTTCAAAAGTTATGAAAGAAAATGTAAGGACATCTTGAAAATTTTGGTACATTCAACATAACATAAAAATACAAAATGCTTTGATTAGGCTGCTGATTGATACATGTGAACAGAATTGATCACCGAATGGTATTTAAATAAGTACAAACATATTTTTTACAAAAAATTTTTTTTTGCGAATTTTTTTTCACTAAAAATTATTGTTTCGCGGATTTTTTTTTAATTTTTTTTTACATTGTGTAGGTCATCAATACATTCGGCTAGGCCGAATTTAATTTTTTTACTTGTTTATACAATCATTGTTACACAGCATAAATGAAAGTCGGTTGTTTTTAAAAGGTGGGTGTTTTACTGCTTGCATAGTCATTTGTCAATTTATTTTTATTGGCAGGTTAAACGAGCAAAATGAACAGAAAAAATATTGATTGCAACATTGAATGTATAATTTGTATTTTGCCCCCTCTTTTTTTGCCCCATCCATTTTTGTTTAGCATGGCCTATTATATACCGCTGTGTGCGTTTTTTATTGTTCAAGTTAGCATTTGACCCACAATCATATTATGATTAGATTTTATGGTGAGTCTTTGATTCTTGCTGGTGTGAGTGCCATAATTGGTTTAGAGACTTAAGTGAGCAAAAACTGAATTTCGTTTTTTTTTTTATTTTGTTTGATACAACATCAATGGGTTTTAATATGAATCTAAGCTACTCTTAAAATTATAACTCCCCGGTGAAAAATGTTCATATATGCACATACATGTTTCATATGTGATCACTAGGGCAAGTACTTTCATGAAAATGCATATTTTTACTCAGCATTGTAAACATAACATAAATTAAATATCTATCCGAATCAAAGAATTTGCAATAAAATGGCATTGATTTGTAGTTGCATATTTTTGCATATTTTGGTATAAATGCATATTTTTGCATATTTTTATATAAATTAGACTTTTTTTAAATTTCATCAATATTTTTTCAAAACTTCCTTTGAAAAAATTAAACCATATCCCCTATTTCTTATAGAAAAATTAATTTATTTATCGAAATCATATTCTAATGTATTTTTTAAAGAAAATGGATTTTGGAAGTTTAGTTTTAGATTCTGAAAAATTTTTCCTATTTAAAATGTTCCAATTTGAAATAAATATGAATATCTCTTCACTAATCGTAAAGAAAAAAATTTTATTTGGATTAGAGTTAGGGTGGGTGTCTTTTGCCTTTAAGTTAATTTTTTGACTTGAAAATCGGAAAATTCCGAAAAAAAGTAAAAATAAAGTATTTTAAAAATTTTAATATTTTTTTTTTGAATAACGAAGTATTGAAAAATAACTTGTCTTAGAAAAATATTTTCTTTTTTTTCTTTTAGAAACTTTTTTACTTCAGAAATATTTAGTGACTCAAAGAAAAAACTTCTTAAGTAAAAAAATATTTTACAAACTAAAAATTGTTTCCACTCAATAAAACATGTTTAAGAATATTTGACAAAGCCTAATTTATGTTCACAAACTATTTTTTTTAGTAAAAACAATAATTTTTAGATGCATATTTTTAAAGTTTTTAGTGCATATTTTGGATTTTTAGACGCATATTATAGGCACATATTTTCGTTTTTTAGATGCATGAAAGTACTTGCCCTAGTGATCACATATGAAAAATATGTGAACATATATGCTCCATATGAATACATATATGAAGCAATATTTCTTGATTTTTTTTCATATATGCTGATGTATGAATACACATATACACACATCTGCACATACTGGGACTTATAAAATTTTCAAAAAAAAAAATTCCAAAAGCATTTGAACTGAAGTTTTGAACTGAAATTGTTTACTCCAAAACGCAAAAAAAATGCCAAAAAAACTTTAAAAATTTTACAAAAAAATGTTCACATATCGCTCCTTTACTTGTATAGTGTCATAACTCAAAAAATGCGTTTTTTGAGTTAATGATGCAGAATTATTCGTTATATCGTGCTTTATATTGTGTCAAAAATTCGTATTTATATCTTTAAAACTCATCATTTGAGAAGAAAATACGTAATTATTACATTTTCTAAGTACTGGCCATTTTCAATAAACAACCAGTTTCAATTGTAAACTTTAAAAGCGTTTTCTGCAAAATGAAACATTTTGAGTTATGACACTATACAAGTAAATGAGCGATATGTACACATTTGTACACATTTGTACATATATGACAAGTACTTCCATATATGTCCAGATATATGATGTTTGAATTTTTCTCAGGACTTAGAAAATTATTCAAATTTTTTTTTCTAAAAACATTTTTTAATTATTTTTTTGTTACAATCCGAAAAAAAGTTGCAAAAAAAAAAATTGTGTCTGGGGCTTTAAAAAAAAATTTGGAACTTTGAAAATTAAAAAAAAAATCGAAAGCATTTCAAAATCAAAAAAAAAATATAAAAAGTTTTTTTCCGAACTTCAAAAAATAAGACTTCGAAAATTTTTCAAAAATTGTGAAATATTTTTTTTAAAACAATTTTTATGAAATTCTTTACTCCAAAATGAAAAACGAAATTAAAAAAATATATGTTACATATGTGACCATATATGTCCATATATTTACATATGCCGCCAATTTTCGCATTTGCTTCATATATGTAATACATATGGGCGAACATATATGAATAATATATGTATAATATCTGACATTTTTCACCGGGTCTGCTTATTTATCGGAGTACACAGAACAGGGCCTATCAGGGCTTGTGACAGGATGTCTTAAGACAATGTTTAAACAGTTTACTGCAATTGTTCTAGTGGTCACAAATCTGGTCTCAAAATTTTTCCATTACATTTTTGAAAAAATTGAGATAAAAGTTCAGAAAAATCACCATTTTCGGCATTTTGTCCAACTCATAGCGGATGAACCCGATGTGATAGCGACTTAAAAATAAGTCGAAGGTATAGCTTTAACATTTCTCTTAAGGATGCTAAACTGATTTGATTAGTCACCTTAATCCTTATGGCACCAATTGTCTTTCAATCAATTACTCTTATAGAGTAATGTTTAAGCTTTATCCTCGACTTATTTTTAAATCGCTAGCACATTTTCTCAAAAATTTTCTCAAAAACCTGATGTGATGGAAAAGTTTAGGGACCAGATTTTTGACCAGCATTTTCTATGTTAATTAGCGTCATTAAACCCTGATGGTTTCTAAGACAATATCCATCTGTCATGTCCGTCTGTCTCCAAACAAAAGAGCTTTAAATTTGGTAAATTAGCAAAATTGGATTCGTCAGCCTTTGGTAGTAAGATGCAGTCGAAATCAAATTAGCTCTAAATTTGGTGAATTTGCAAAATCGAATCAAAGACATTCTAGTGGTGTTCGTCTGTCGGTCTGTCAGTGGAAAGCACCTGCTAAACGAAAAGAGCTAGACTCCCGAAATTTGGTGATGTTCTAATATGGATAAAATCGGAGCAGAGAGCAGAAGATTCCCCTTTAAGAATCTCTGATATCAAATATGATAAAATTGTATTACTTAAGTAGAAAAAGTTGTTTT
Organism: Pegoplata infirma; assembly: GCA_963921195.1. Classification (NCBI taxonomy): domain Eukaryota; kingdom Metazoa; phylum Arthropoda; class Insecta; order Diptera; family Anthomyiidae; genus Pegoplata; species Pegoplata infirma. Next base: position 41,725,572 of record OY992540.1, on the reverse strand, counting down.
TAAATTTTGAAGGGTATAAAAGATTCGGAATAGACGCATTTTACACTCACGCTTTCCGATTAAAAAAGGGAAATTTTTTTTTTATAAAAAAAAAATTTTTTTAATAAAAAAAAAATTAATAAAAAAGGGGCATTTAACACTCTCACTAAATTTTTGTAATTTGTTTAACAAATTGGAACACATTTTGTCAGGGAGTAACACTTTCACTAAATTTTTGTACTTTGTTTAACAAATTAGAAAACTTTTTCTCAAAGTAACCCAGCAAAACTTAGATTACCAAATAAGGTATAAAATAAGGTATATGATCTCTTATTTTATACATTGCAGCATTGATGATTTTAACAGGCGATGAGACTCAAAGTAATGCATCCACATTATCACATAGAATACCAGTAAGGTATAAAATAAGTCATAAATTTATAACAAAGAATACCAGTAAGGTGTAAAATATATGATATTTTATAGGTTACGAGTAAGGTATATAATATAGCATACCAGAACGTAATATATAAGGTGTTACGAGTAGTGAAAAAGTAATTTTGTATTAAATTTACTCACGTGATTGTAAGTGAGTGTAAGTAGATATAATATGCTAGTGAGTGTGTGTCGTTAGAAATTTCTTGTCGTGAGCCCATCTCTAGTTTAAACTTATGCATTTTTTATAAAATAATTATTTTTTATGTTATTGTAATGCATTATGCATTTAATTATAAATAATGCATTATTTCAAACTTTCAAATAATACATAATGTAACCAAATATAAATCATCCATGATATAATGTTTAGAAATAATAAATATGAAATACATTTTTCCAATAATCATGCATTACGTAGCAAATTATTAGTAATGCATTATTTTTTACTTTAAAATAACACGTTGTGGAACAAATGCTTGGTAAGACATCCTAAAATAATGCTACAAATAAGGTGTATACATTACCTGGTAATGTGTTATATAATCACTACCCATTACCAAAGTTTTGCTGGGAAGTTCAGACTTGGTAAAAAAAGTAATTTTGGTGAAAAATTGAGCAGAAAAAAATGTCAATAAAAAAAAATTTCTTTTATGAACAGAAAATGTTTGATGATAAAAAAATACAATGATAAAAATAAAATTGATAAAAAAAAATTAATAAAAAATAAAATTTTTGATAAAAAAAAAAATTTAGAAAAATTTTTTTTCCACAATTAAAATAATTTTGTAATTTTACAAGTTTTTAACCAATAAAATTGTAAATTTACAAATTTTTTGACGCAATATTACTTACAAAGAAGTTTCGTGAATTTATTAGATTTTTTGTTACCTCCTATTTTACGAGAATTTTTAGTAAAAAAATAACGAGCTTTTTCGTAATTTTACAAGATTTTTACTAATAAAATTGTAAATTTACAACTTTTTAGGCGCAATAAAACTTACAAGGAAATCTCGTGACTAGTTTTTTATTGTAAAAAAACCTTGGAAATTTGTGAAATTACAAAAAAAAAATTGTAAAATTACAAAAAAAAAATTTATGTTTCGATCGATTTTTTTTTTTAAACAAGAGAAAATGTCAATTATTGGTAAAATGGAATTACGAGACTTTTTCTAGCAATTTGACAAGGTTTTTCTTGTGTGCAATTGCAAAAGGCATAATAAATTATTAAGTATTTAAAATGAGTGGGAAGGTATACCCGACTTACCACCCCTCCCAAAAAAAAAAACGCCCCTGGAATTTTTTTGTGTGTTATTTTTCAACATGTTGAAGGGTATCAAAGATTCGGCACTGCCGAATTTGACACTCTAACTTCTTTTTTTTTATTTGATTTTTTCTGTAAGTACAGATCGAGCACGGGCTCTAATTATATTTGTTATAAGGGTTCAAGTTGAAAAAATGCAGAAGAAAAATTTAATTTCTAAAAATTATAGACATTTCTGGTATTTCCCATACCGGTTTCAAACACCCCAGTTAGTGTCGTCATCAGTAGGATTTTAAATGTCGGTTTGTCTTGTTAATGAAAACTGTTTTTTATATATTTTTTAATTTCAATGATTGGCGTGAAAATTGTGTTTCCTTTTGAAACACTTTATTTAAATTTTTAACTAAATCGGACAATTTCAACCAGTGCCGCTGAGATTTTAAAGTTTAGCACTGAAACACACCAAATAAACAAAAATTGTTTAGGGTCAAAATTTTACCTCCATGGGCACGGGTTAAAATTATCCGTTGGGTTAAGTATTTTATCATAGAGTCTTTAAACCAAAATGAACTATAATTTGTCCGTCAATCGACGAAAAAGTAATTTTTCGTGATGATAAATAAAATTCGAAAAAGAATAAAAAAACGAATTTTTTGCGGTTTTAGAATCCATAAACTTTGAAAAAGTATGTGAAAAATTTCTCAGAATCTATTAAATTTTTTCTTTTTAAAAAGTTTCAGAGCTTTAAATTTATACGCGTATTGTTAAAATTTTATAATTAAAAAAAAAAAATTGCATAAACTTTGAAATTTTTCCAGTTTATTTTGTCCAAATATCTAAAAATTTGCTAATGCACAAATAATTGCAAAATCTGAGTTAAAATAAAACGTTAAAATAATCTTAATAGGCACAAAAACATTGTTAAACGAAATGTAAATTTTGAAGGGTTACAAAATATGTTTCCCCGTTATTTTCTCTTTTTTCATTAAAAACATTCCTACTAATAACACTGTGTGACGGTGAAAAAGTAACCTGGGTTTTGACCATCAATTTTACATAATTCGGGCATGCTGATTCCAATGGTCCAAGCCATTTTGAAATCTAAGGTACAGTTTTTTCGCAAAACGTCTTTAAAGTTTTTCACGTCCCCGTGAAGATTTTTGAATAAAAAATATTTTGTGTGCGAAAAAGTCAGTCGTTTATAGTTGAAATTAAAAGATTATATCTGTAACTACATTTTAACTACAAATTCCGCTACTAAAAGTTTAAAACTTTAACAGTGTTTCGCGTTTTATCCCATTTTTTCTCATTTTTTAGCATTTTCGCGATTTTAAATGCCTAAATAAATTCCGACCTAAACAACCGTTTCAGCTTAGTATATTTGCACCAAAGGAAATATATTCCCATTAAAGTATTTTTCATTTATGAATCGCATAGCACTAAAATTGCGCGATTTGTCAAAATTTCTCTATGACAGCATCGCTTTCCAACAGGACCACAAGGTCCAGATTTTGATATATTGTGTAAAAACATCAAAAAAGTATTTGTGCCAAATTTCAAACAAAAATGTTTTCATCTTAAAAAGTTTTAATAAAAAAACATTTATTTCGCCCTACTAAATTATATTAAACAAGTGTTTTATTTAAATTAGTAGTATTTAGTACAATGTTTTCCTTTTGTTTTTGTAATTAAAATTTAATAATTTAATTTAGTAAGGTGAAACAAAAGTTTTTCTACAATAACTTTTGAAGTTGAAAAAATTTTTGTTTGAAATTTGACACAATTACTTTTTTGATTAACCATAATATGTCAAAAGCTGGACCTTGTGGTCATCTTGGAAAGTGATGCAGTCATAGAGAGATTTTGACTAATCGCTCATTTTTGGAGTGATGCGCTTGATAGTTGAAACGTATTTTCATTGAAATATATCCCATTTGGTGCATTTAAACTAATCTGAAGCGGTTGTTTAGGTCGGTATTTACTTAAGCATTTAAAATCGCGAAAATGCTAAAAAATTGGAAAAACGGGATAAAACGCGAAATATCACTTGAATTTCAAATATTTGATAGCGGATATGGTACTTAAAATTTTGCTACAGTTACAGTCCTTCAATTTCAATTGCAAAAGAGGGACTTTTTTGCATACAAAAACTTTTTTATTTCAAAAAGTTCACGGGGACGTGAAAATCTTTGAAGACATTTCGCGAAAAAACTGTACCATAGATTTAAAAATGGTTTGCACCATTGGATTCAGCATGTCCGAAATATATAAAATTGATGGTCAAATGTCAGGTTACTTTTAACATCAAAGATTTTGTCACGCTGTGTAATTTAACAAATTATCCTTTGTAAAAGGTAAAATAATTCTATCAGGAATTTGTTTTAAAAAAAATTTTAAAATCGCGTATGATGTTTTATTTTATGAAGCAAAAACAAAACACAGATTAAAAGTATATTTTTTAACAAAAACTGCATATTTCAATTTACTTTACCAACAGCTATAATTTTCAACCAAATTAAATTTTTCCTCAAATTTTCCTGTTCTGTGTTATGTTTCACATAACATCCTCCTCATTCATATAATATATCTGTCATTTGCTTTAGTCATGTTATATTATTCTTTCTATAATATCTATCTATGTATGTATGGGTGTATTTTGTTTGTATAAAGGATTTACAATTTGTATGGTTTTTTTTATTTTTTGTTTTTGTATCTTGCTGTCAGATTTTACAGCAGTAATTCATTGGAATGAAATCATTATATAGAACACAAATCATATTGTACATCATGTAGTATAAACTAGTACATCAAAGTATAATACCAGAAACACCAACAACACAAAATACAAATAACAACAAAAACTATCTATATCTATCAAAAATAAAATACGAAACAAAAAAAAATATGGCAACATTTATAATACTCGAGTGGTCCAACTAACAAATTTACTTGTGTACATTAGAGCGGCATATATTTATTTTAATCGTCGATCCGTAATATTAATATCAAAATCCTCTCCGTAGCGTAACTATTAAATATTAAAAGATTTTAATTTCTCAAATAGTTTCAGTATGACTGCTTAAAATGGCAGTTAAAGTGTTATTATATCCTAAGAACAGAACCACTCTACAATTTCACTGAAGACGTCTAACAATATTTTGAAGCTCAGATGTAAAGCTTAGATAGTTCTTTTGACGTCTTCCAAACGCCTTTAATAAAAATTAAAAAATTTCAGTGGGCCATAAAAAAGAAAATCGAACAAGCTTTGCAAAACACTCTGGCGGTTTTGTTTAGTTAATGGTATCCTTTCTTTTCGCAGTGGAGTTCTTGAGGCTCATTTTTTTTGTTCCCCAGTGTATTTGAGTCTGAAGAAAACAATTTTTTCGATACCAAAAAAAAAGACACATATGTATATGACCAGTGGCGGGTACAGCTTTTGGGTCTGGGGGGGGGAAATTTTTTTTTCTTCGAAAAAAAAAATCATAAATTCTCCTTTGTTGACGAGCAAAAACAAGGGATACGTTTTTTTTACAAAAAAAAAAGTGATGGAAAAGCTATAAAATCATCAAATTTATTAGTTTTTGTTTTTCATGATCATATTTCGTTAAGATCAATTTTTTTTAATTTGTTTTAAAAGAAAATTGTATATTGTTCGTATACATAAGAAGAGAATTTTTTAATAGAAGAAATTCTCCCTACATAGAAAACATCAGATGTTGAGACATTTTTCGTGAAAAAAATATTTTTTATAGGGAAAATGTCTCAGAATATAAGACTAAATGTCTCAGAATCTGAGACTATTTTCGTATAGAAAAATTTTCGGATTTTTAAATGAAATTTAAAAGATTAAATTGTATATTTTTCGTATACATAAGAAGAGTCTAAATCTGAGAATTTAATAGAAGAAATTCTTCCTACATATAAAATATCAGATTTTAAGACATTTTTCATGAAATTTTTTTTATAAGGAACATGTCTCAGAATATAAGAATCTGAAACTTTTTTCGTATAGAAAAATTTTCAGATTCTAAGAATTTTTTTCTACAGAAAAAGTCTCAGATTCTGAGACATTTTACTATAGAAAAAGTCTCATATTATAAAGCATTACTGAGACATTATTCCTATAGAGTGGTCTCTGATTATTAGATTTGTTTCGTACTGAAAAAAATTAAGATTCTGAGACCTTTTTTCTATAGGAAAAGTCTTAGATTCTTTGACCTTTTTCCAATAGAAAAAGTCTCAGATTCTAAGACCTTTTTCCTAAAGAAAAAGTTTAAAATTCTGAGATCTTATTCCGAAAGAATAAGGCACAGATTCTCACACATTTTTCCTAAAGAAAAAGTCTCAGATTCTGAGAGCTTTTTCTTATATAGAAAAAGTTTAATATTTTGGCACTTTTTCTCTAAAGAAGAAGTGACAGATTCTGAGACTTTTTCTGATTCTGAAATCTTTTCCGATTCTAACACTTTTCCTATAGAAAAAGTCCTAGATTCGGAAATGTTTTTCCTATACAAAACGTCTCAGACTTTAAGACCTTTTTCCTATAGAAAGGTCATAGATTCTGAGACCTGTTTCCTATAGAAAAAGTCTAAGATTCTGAGACATTTTTCTGAGATTCTGAGACCTCATTCCTATAAAAAAAAGTCCTAGATTCTAAGACCTTTTTCCAATAGAAAAAGTCTCAGATTCTGCGACCTTCTACCAATTCAGTTAGTTTCAACTTCTGAGACTATTTTTTAACAATAAAAAGTCTCAGACTTTGAGACCTTTTTCTTCTTAAAAAAGACTCAGGTGCTGAGACATTTTTCTCAAAATAAATCTCAAATTCAGAAATTCTAAGACTTTTTCCCATAGAAAAATTCTTCTGCGACTTTTTTCCTAATAAGTTTTGAAACCTTTTTCACATAAAAAAATTCTCAGATTCTGAAAATTTTTTCTTTAGAAAAAATAGAAAAAATAGAAAAAAAAATTTAAAATAGTTTTACAAATGTAAGTTCGACTATCACTATTTTTAAGATTTAAATATATTTTTTTTATTGCTATGTAGAAGACAAACACTTTTTATATAAACCAAATTAAGATCCTGTAACATTTTTCTAAACAAAAAAAGCATATTCTAAGTAATTTGCTTATGCAAAAATTCATAATAAGATTGACAGATATTTTTCACAGAAAATTTTCAGATTGATTTACTTTTTCCATAAAAAATTTCCCCTTTTAAAATTTTCAGATTTTTTTCTATGAAGAATTTTTGGACTTCGCAATTTTTTTAGAAAATTTCCTTCTTTATTCTTTTTCTTTCCTTTTCTTTCTTTTTTCTTTCTTTTTTCTTTTTTTTCTTCTTTTTTTCTTTTTTTCCTTTTTTTCTTCTTTTCGAAATTTGGTCTGGGGGGGGAAATTTCCCCTTTTCCCCCCCCCTTGTACCCGCGCATGTATATGACACATATGTATATGACAACTTTTGAAACCGATATCTTCCGATCGGGATGAAATTTGCACCAAGGTTAGTCCTATTGGATAGTAGTTCAGACACAATTTTTCAACGACATCGGTCAAGGACTCTCTGAGTTAGATGTAACCATGTAACTGCTTACCTATTGTTTTTAGCAAAATGTGTCCCAAATAGTATAAATAGCTATTTCTTCAGTCTTTTGAAAAAATTATAAAAAATTTTAAAAAAAAATTTTTGATTTTTTTTTTTAATCCAAAACTTTTTTGACTTTTTCCTCAAATTGGGCCTTTTTTTTTTTGACTCAAAAAAAAGCTTAGGTCATTTCCTTTAAGAGCTATGGGGTCGCTTAGTGGGATGTTAGTGGGATATCTATGAAAAAATTTTTTTTTTCAACTTTGGAACACAAAAAACTTTTCTTAAATTTGCACTATTAGGCGTGGGAAAGCTAACCAGTTTTCGATTTTCAATCGCGATAACCTCTAATTTGTATAGGTTCGAAAAAGAAAGCGTGAGCCCCACCCCACCGCCCCCTTACAATTGATCTTTTACGAATTACAATTGATCTTTTTCGAATTACAATTGATCTTTTACGAATTACAATTGATCTTTTACGAATTGCAAATGGAATCTTCGAATTACAATTGATCTTTTACAAATTACAATTGATCTTTTTCGAATTACAATTGATCTTTTACGAATTACAAATGGAATCTTCGAATTACAATTGATCTTTTACAAATTACAATTGATCTTTTATGAATTACAATTGAACTTTTACGAATTACAATTGATCTTTTTCGTATTACAATTGATCTTTTTCGAATTACAATTGATCTTTTATGAATTACAAATGGAATCTTCGAATTACAATTGATCTTTTATGAATTACAATTGATCTTTTATGAATTACAATTGATCTTTTACTAATTACAATTGATCTTTTACGAATTACAATTGATCTTTTTCGAATTTCAATTGATTTTTTCGAATTACAATTGATCTTTTACGAATTACAATTGATCTTTTACGAATTACAATTGATCTTTTACGAATTACAATTGATATTTTACGAATTACAATTGACCTTTTACGAATTACAATTGGAATATTCGAATTACAAATGGAATCTTCGAATTTCAAAGAGAATCTTCGAATTACAAAGAGAATCTTCGAATTACAAATAGAATCTTCGAATTACAAGTAAAATCTTCGAATTACAATTGATCTTTTACGAATTACATCTGTAAATGGTGTAGTAGAATAAAAATTTTCCCAGACCCTTGAGAAAATCCGAATTTTTTAAGAAAAATTGCCACTCTAATCATTCATAAAAAACATTCATATCAAAATAACAGAAAAAGTTGGTGCACTCCTTGCGACTGACTGATGCTGATTGTATAAACAAATACATACATAATGTTATGCATAAACGAGTATATTTGTGTCCTTGTGGCTTTTGTGACATTTTTGTTGCATTCTCTACACATATGAGGCATTCACCACCAAATGTCCAGCGAAAAACACATGTGTGCCATGAATTTCTAAAAAGGTTGTATTTATTGATAGCCTTACCTGGAACTAAGAAAAATTGATTTTTCAATTTTTCAAAACCTGGGCTTAGGAGGCGTGGCTTCATATTGAAACAATGGTAAAATTTGTGTCAAGCTGCCTTGATTAAATATTTATCAAATTAAAACGAAATTCAACATAACCTCAAAAATTAGAATTCTTGTATATTTTTATTTGAAAAAATTTTCAGAACACGTTCTGAAATTTCCCATTTTTTAAAAAAGTCTATTTATCAAAATTATTAAAAAAAAAAATAAAAAAATTATTTGGAAAGATTTTCAGAACCCGTTCTGAAATTTTACATTGTGTAAAAAAGTCAATTTATAACAAGTAGAAAAGTTAAATTCGACTTGGTGGAATCTATGAATACCCTCCACAATTAAAGTGATAGTAAATTTTCTAACGTGAAAAAAATAAAATTTTTGATTATAAATATTTTATTTTGTGTAAAAAAGCTTTTTTTTACTAATTTAAAAAAAAAAATTATTAAATTTTTTTGAGTGTAAAATTTTTTTTTCGGATGTAAAATTTTTTTTGGATGTAAAATTTTTTTCGAGTGTATTTTTTTTTCTTTTAGTGTAAAAATATTTTTGAGTGTAAAATATTTTTGTGACTCACCAATGATTTTAAAACATGTTTAACAGCCGGACGGACGGACATCGCTAGATCGTCTTAGAATCGATCAAGGATCATGAATATATATACCTTATGGGGTCCTAGACAAATATTTCGAGGTGTTACAAACGGAATGACAAACTTATATGTACCCTCTATCACTAGAGTGGAGGGTATGAAAAATTCTATCACTCTAGTGATAGAGGTTATATATAAGTTTGTCATTCCGTTTGTAACACCTCGAAATATTTGTCTAGGACCCTTTAAAGTATGTCATTCCGTTTGTAACACCTCGAATTACAGAAGCTCTCGAAGTTTGGCATATATGTTGGGCATTTACCTGGTCAGGTTGGTATTGCAATCCAGCGAAATCGGTTCAGTGGTTCAAAAGTTATGGGCAAAAGACTGAATTTCGGCAAGGGTTTTTCGAGAATTTATGAGATAAAAGACACGCTAACTTTTGAAAGGCAATTCTGAGGATAATGAAGCTTGGCATATATATTTATCGTTCCCCTGACCTAGTTCGTGTTAAATTTCTGCCCAATCGGTCTAGTGTTTCAAAAGTTATTAGCAAAACCGTGAATTTCAGATTTGTTTCCCTTAAATACACGTGTTGAAAACCCATTAAACATGTTTTAAAAACATTGGTAAGTCACAAATATATTTTACAGCGTATATTTTTCACTCAAAAATATTTTTACACTAAAAAAAATACAGTCGAAAAAAATTTTACACTCAAAAAAAATTTAGTATTTTTTTTTTTCAAAAATTACTTTAAAAAAATTTTTTGCACAAAATAAAATGTTACTAATCACAAATGTTATTTCTTTCAAGTTAGAAAATTTACAGTCACTTAAAAAGGGCATTGTGGAGGGTATTCATAGATTCGGCCAAGTCGAATTTAACTTTTCTACTTGTTTTTTTTTTTTTCTTTGAAGTTTAGATGTTTGTATTAGAGATGGGCGCTGGTCACGTGATTTGCGTGATTCACGTGAATCACGCGTGAAGTGAGTGTGAGTTGAAAAAAAAATCTGAGTGAGTGATTAGTGAGGGAGTCATTTATTTTTTGCGTGAGTTTGCGTGATTAGATTTTTTGATTTGCCCATTTTTTTTTTTAATTTTTTGTTAAAATTTTTTTTTTTGATTTTTTTTTCTTTTTGGTAAGAAAATTTTATTGAGTGAGTAGATTTTGCGTGACTCACGTGTGAACGTGATTAAATCTGGCGTGAGTCACGCGTAAGCGTGAGTAAGTTTTTTATTACTCACGTGAATGTGAGTGAGCGTGAGTAAAAAGAAAATTGCGTGAGTGATTAGTGAGTGATTCGATTATTTTTTGCGTGAGCGTGAGTGAGTGTGAGTCAAAATCCACTCACGCGCCCATCTCTAGTTTGTATGAGTAACGAATATTTGCATAAATGTTACACATACGCAATGTTGAAATAAAAAAAATCCAAGCAAATTTAAAAAAAACGAAAAACAAGCTTCTGAACTTTTTTATGTTAATGGCCAAAAATTTAAACTTAAAAAAAAATTGGCCAGATTTTTGATAAATTGACTTTTAAAAATGAGAAATTTCCGATCGGGTTCGGAAAATTTTTCCAAATAAAAATTTTTAATCGATAGCCCATAAAAAATATACAAAAATTCTAATTTTTGAGGTTATGGTGCATTCACTTTTAATTTGATAAATATTTAATCAAGGTTTTAGTTCAGTACTACATTTTTTTAAACGCATTTAAAGTTGGTGGTCTTAAAGCATTTAAAGTTTTTGTGTACTAAACATGTCGTACTTTAGGAGCACATGGTGAAGCCCATGTGAGGTTCAGCGTCCAAACTTAAGTTCGAAAATTTCAAGCAATTATTATTATATGTAATTATAATTATTATATGTAATTATAATAAAAGTTCACCAACTTCAAATGCGTGTAAAAAAAATCTAGCGCTGAACTAAAAAATGCCTGCGAACTTTGTACTATGGCCCAAAACATTAAATCATGATAATGTTTTGCGGAAGATTTGGGTGTACTTGCCAAAGCAAAGTTTTTTTTTAAAAAAAATAATGTTATATTACTTTGCTATTCCATGCAAAACGAATTGAAATATCAGTCGAGGGCCCCATTAAAAAACCAAATGAGCTGTAAATTTCGTAAGTGAGTGCAAAAAAGTGTTTTTACATTTTGGAGAGTATAAAATATGCGGCATCAAAGAATATAATACTCTCACTTGTTTTATGTACATTTGATAAACAAATGGAAAATTTTTATGCGACAAGCTTAGACTTGGTGAAAAAGTAGTTTTGGTAAAAAAAAATGATTTTTTTTCACGAAAAACAAAATCATGTTAAACAAGTAAAGTAAGAATGTTAAATTCGGCTGTGCCGAATCTTTTATTCCCTCCAACACGTTTAAAATTTAAAAAAAAATCGGAGGGGCGTCTTTTTTTTTGGGGGGGGGGGGGGTCGGTGGAGTTGTTGGGGGACACCTGTACCCCCGCGTTATATGTTTACAAATTATTTGTTTATGATATTTACGCTTAAATAATAAATTTTTATCGTTATTTTTAATTAATTTCTATAACCACGCCCCCAAAGGGGGGCGGCCTGAAAAAAATCGAATTTCCTAGCCCCCTTGGTCCAAGCGCAGGTCTATGAACATAATATGGCATACAAATGTTACATTTGTTGAGCAAAAATTAAAAAAAACTCGTAAAAATATCGTATTTTTCAGGGGTCGTTTTAGTTCTTTAAAGGGGAACTTTTTCCCCCTAGTCCGATTTTCCCCATCATCGAACTTGAACTTACCGGTAACATAAGAGATATGCTTGCCTAATTTCAGGGGTCTAGCTCTTTTGGTTTGGACTGCATCGTTATTTCTACAGACGGACGGACGGACGGACATCGCTAGAATGTCTTAGATTCTATCATGGATCAATATTATATACACTTTGTGGGGTCCCCAACCGATATTTCGATATGTTACACACGGAATGACAAAGTGAGTATACCTCCATACTGTTGGAGGGTATAAAAAAAATTTATGAACCCAAAATTTTAGGTGAAAAAAAAATTTCATGAAAAAAGTTTTTGATGAAATGAAAAATTTTTTGATGTAAAAAAAAATTGATGAAAAAAAAAATTTTTTGGTGAGAAAAAAATTGATAATAAAAAATTTGATGAAAAAAATTGATGAAAAAAAATATGATAAAAAAAAATTTATGAAAAAAAATTTTGATGAAAAAAAAAATTTATAAAAAAAAAAATTAATGAAAAAAAAAATGTTATGAAAAAAAAAAATACTGAAAAAAAAAATTTATGAAAAAAATAAATTTGATGAAAAAAAAATTTGATAAAAAATTAATAAAAAAAATGATGAAAAAAAAAATTATGAAAAAAAAATTATGAAAAAAAAAATTGATGAAAAAAAAGTTTGATGAAAAAAAAAATTTATGAAAAAAAAAAAATTTGATGGAAAAAAATTTATGAATAAAAATTTTTTGATAAAAAAAAATAATTTTTTGTTGAAAAATAATTATGTTACTTTTTATTCACCAGCTGGTGAAAAACGGTTTTATTCACCACGAGGTGAATTATTATCCAAGTTACAAACCCAAGTTATTAAAATTTTTGGTGTTAAGAAAATGAAAATAGTAATTCTTGTTTTCTTTTTCGTTAATTGTTAGCTTATATAGATAGTCAAACTGAGGTGGCGTCCTGCAACTTTTTAAAAATTAGACACCAGCCTAAAAACATTATCATGTTAAAAAAACCTTGAGAGTTTTGTTATGGAAAATGTCAACTTTCATTTGCTTTTGGTGTTCCTCCATTCCGATTTTGGTTGTTGCACTGTGTATTTAGTCACGCCTCCTAAGCCCAAGTTTTGAATTGTGTGGAATGACTCAAAGGTGTGTATATGTGTGTGTGTATAAGTGTGTGTGTATTAACGTAACATTTTCTTTCAATCTCACTCTGTCATTCTCTTATCCTCTACATTACTCAACACAATGTTTAATGTACAAATAGACAGATATACATTTAAACGCGATAAAACAGAAAAAATCACAAAAAAAAAAAGAAAAACACAGAAAAATATCATTTAAAATTCCTTTGTTTTCATATTCTCGATATGTTGTCCGTATGTAAATGTGTAGGTTTTATAAATTTTTTTGATGGGTGGGTTGGTTGGTTGTATGAGTTATGTTTTGTTTTTGTATCACAGTTATTTTTTTTTCCATTACATGTACATTTATTGTCTTTGTATGTTGAGGACGTTGATGATGCACATAAATGACATGTATACAAATTTGTCAAAAAATTAAGTTACCCTAAGGAGGTTGAACAAAAAAGTTTTGGGGGGTGTGGAATAAAAATAATATATTTATTTGTTATTAAAATAAAAAAATGTATTTGTTTTAAATCAAGCCAATATTTAAAATAAATAAAACCCTTAAAGTATGCTATATATTTCTTTAATAATAACCCCCTTATTCTATGATACATATTTCTTTAATAGAAACCCCCTTAAAGTATGCTACAGAAAATCAAAGAAATATTATAAAAGTCTGCAATTCATCTTAACCATTGCAATTTTAACCTAATCTGTTACCGACAACTGTTGCCAGCTGGTTGATACATTTTTTTAATGGTTTTCTTGTTTTAAAAAAAATATTAAAATTTAAGTGCACAGCTGGATATTCATTTTCAAAACTTTTCATCATTCCTACGTAGAATTTTTAACTTTATATTGTAGTTACGAAACAATGGCTGAGTGTACACTTTTGTTGTTGTATGTGGAATGTTGATAATGTTATCGCTGTGTTGTGTCCTTCAACTTTTATATCTCAGTTGTATTTAAATCAACATACATTTGCAGTAACAATTTAACAATATATGTATGTTGGTCCCAGTAGGGTGGCACTACACTAAAAATTATTAAACTCTAATAAAAATAAAAAAGTAGTATATTTACTTAAAAATTATAGGATTTCAATATGTGTTCCTCAAAATATCTCAGAAAATACATTTCAAATCGGCTTATGCTTGAACTGGAATCTTTTGTCCAACAAGCACTGGTTTGGCTCCACCTTACCGACTAAACTTAAGTGGGTTTTGACCGACCAACATTTGTTTTCTTGTTTTAATTTGTTTCCTCAACCGACGTTCAAAATCAAATTGTGATAATTTAGTGTCACCTTAATATGCATATAACAACATGGCTTTTCATTTTCGTGTAATCTAATTTTTCACCTACATTAAAAACAACTTTAAAAAACATGACATTATAATTTAAACAAATATTTAAATGTTGGACCATTTCATTAAAAATTCAGCTCCAGCATTTTTAAATTGAACTTTTAAAAAATAATGTATTTTACGTAAAAAGAATTATTTTTTATAACAAAAGAAAATTCACAATTTCAGTTCACAGAAAAAATTTGAAACGAATTTGAATCAACAAAAACGCGGATTCAATAAATTTTTTGATTGAAATTCCTCCAATTAAGAAAATTGTTATACCAATCATCAAATTGTAGGTAATTGATTGAAAATTTTTTCAATCAAAAATTTTTTCAATTTTGATCAAAAATTTTATCAATTTTTTATTTAAAGTCAATCAAAATAATGATTGATTTAACAAATGAAGTATAAGCTTATGACAAAATTATCAAAAATTTCATCTTTTTTTGCCTTCCAATATTTTGCAAACCATAAAAAAAAGAGTAAAACCCAATTATTTTGAAAATTTTTGAATAAATCTATTCAAATAAATTAAAGCGAAAAAAATATTTTATGTTGAAAATTTGTAATTCGACAGTTAAAGAAAATAACAAAAATTTCAATCAAAACATTAATTGACTCATTTAAATTTTGTTGATCAATAGATTTAATTGAAAATTTTTAGCCAATAATTTTTTGTGTGTTGTTAATAATATTATATTAAACTTTGTAAGTTTAAAATGTAGAAAAAGAAGAAATATTTTAAGGAAAATACATGTCACCATTTTTTTTTTTTTTTTTAATTTTATTAAATTTATTTCTTAATTTTCCATAATTTTTTTCCAACTTTCAAAATTTTACATCTTTTACAGAATTTTCTGATTTTTTTTGTAACTTAACTGATATTTTAAAATTTTCTGAAACTTTTCTGAATTCACCTACTAATTTTTTCGTTTTTTTTTCTAAATTTTATTAAATTCTAAATTTTTCTTTTAATTTTTCTGAATATTACTGAGTTTATAATTACACAGGGCTACAGTAGAAAAAACTTTTGAAGTGACATATTAAAGGTTGGTGTTTTCCTCGAGTAGATCACAAAAATGCCCATCAAACTTGGCAGACACCTTCAAATTTTAATGTTTGACTTTAACGGTTTTTTACTTTTCTCAATAAACCATGCGTCAATAAAACATTAGACTGGAATTTTCCAGTATGGCAAAATTTTTTCTTCTCCGATTTTCAAAGTCTGGCCATTTTTTTATTCTACTAGTCCTAAACCTCATGTGGTACCAATTTGAGGCCAATCGGATTAAATTAACACGTGGCGCCCGGCGGTCAAAGTTTTGGATTTTTGAAAAATTAAAAAATATATATATGGACAATTGTCATTAACTTTTAACACCTATGATATTCTGTTAATTTTGGAATAACTTTTGTATTTGTAAATTAGGTGGTACCTGTGAATGATGATAAGTTAGGGGAACCTTAAAGAGTAATCGTGCAAAGGCACAGCGCAAAAGGTCTCATTAGTTCATGGTAAGGAATGTTTAAAGTTGAAAAATGTAAAAAACCCGCTTTTATATTTTAAATTTAAATTACTTAATTATAATGTTATTAACCTACAAAGACTTATCAACGTGCCACGAAAAAAAATCGACATTTTTTTTTGTAAATATTAAAAGTTTATGACAATTGCTCATATATATATTTTTCGACACATCATATTTGTTAATTTTGATGTTCTGAGCACGAATATAAAAAAAAAATAAAAATCTGTCGAACAGTTTTCGAGATATCGCTATTTGAAACTTGCAAAAAATTAAGGTTTTTTCCTACCTTCAAGAAATTTTTTAAAAAAAAGTCTCAAAATTTCATTCCGCCTACACTTTTGTAGAGCTTGAGACAATCTATCATTTAAAACTAATTTGAGCCAAATTCGATCATTTTAACTTTCGATTAAAGTTTTGGATTTTTGGAAAATTTCCACCAAAATTTTGGATTTTTGAAAATGAAAAAATAAAAATAAATATCTTGTGATACATTATTTTTATTAATTTTAGCATGCTGAATACGAATATCAAAAAATTTATAAAATCGATCGAACTGTTTTCGAGATATCGCCATTTAAAATTGCAAAATGGGGGGTTTTCCTACGTTTAAGATTTTTTTTTAACTCTAAAAATTTCTTTATTTTAACTCTTTTATAGAGCTTTATGCAATCTTTCATTTAAGCTTAATTGGAGCCAAATCCGATCATTTTAACCCGTGACAACTTTCGATCAAAGTTTAGGGTTTTTGGTAAAAAGTTTCTAAAAAGCCAAAACTTTGATCAATGGCCAAAAACTTTGATCGATCGCCACGGCTTAAATTTTTGTCTCGAATTAGTTTTAAATGAAAGATTGTCTCAAGCTCTACAAAAGGGTTGGCGGAATGAATTAACAAATATGATGTGTCAAAAGATAAATTTTTTTTTTAATTTAATTTTAAAAATTTTTCAAAAATCCAAAACTTTGACCGCCGGGCCCCACGGGTTAATTTAATCCGATTGACTTTAAATTTGTACCACATAAGTTTTAGACCTAGGACAATAAAAATTTGCCCGGACACTTGGGAAAATCGAAAGATGACAAAAAAATGCCAGTCTATAAAACATATTTGATTTTAAATTCAAATAAACACTGTGCAACAATTTTAGGGCCAGCATCTGAGGGTTGACCATTTTTGTTAATATAGATCGATTTTTTTTCATAATTTTTTCCAAAGGGATTCTAAAAAAATTTAAAATAAAAATGTTAATATTTCTTTGGGATAAGAATTGAATTTAGGGGCCTATTCACAAAAAAAGTCATAACTCAATCATAACTCAATTTTTTCCATGTGGTTGTTGTATACAATCATAAAAAAATTCATATTTTGTTTGAAAATTTCAAACAAATAAAGACCAGCTACCCACATCGTCCCAAAATTGACAAATAATTTTAAATTTTGAGACTTTTTATGATTGTGTTTACAACAAACACAGGGAATATGAAGTTTGAAAATAATGAAATTAGTCATAACCAGTCATAACTGTGAATAGGCCTGTTAGAGTCTTCAATAGAATTTCAATAGAACCTTTTAACCAAAAACTTAACTATATAAAGACTATTCAAGAGTTAATTCTTTTTGACGTTTAAAGGTGGTGTTAGTTTTACAAATGGTATCTAGGAAAGCTGGAAATTTTGTTAACCTTTTATTTTTCGTTTAATTTTGCTGGTTGTTTTGATTTTATTATATTCATTTATTTATTTTATTATGTATTTTTTTATTTTCAAGTGACACAACAATAATTTTCATTCATAATTTTAAAATTTATTAATGTTTATTTTTCGTTATTCCCAAATCGTTCCCAAATACTTTCCAAAAAAAGATTGCCATCTGTAGATAACGACTTCGTTATTACTGACACTACTTTTCATGAGTTACCCCTGCTTTTAACTCCCTTTTTGGGTCATTTAAGTCGATTTTTTTTAAAGAAATGACTCAAAAGTCTACTACATTTAAATGGTTAAAATGTTTTACGAAAAGGCATAAAGTTCGGCCGGTATTCATAAAATGGCTGAAAACTAAAAATTGTTCGGTCTCATTAATTTTTCATATTTATAAGTTTTAAAAAAAAATATAAATTCAGGTCGAGATAAAAATCGACTGTTCCCAAACAGTACCAAATCCCTTGGGAATTTTACTATAATAACCAAACACTATCATTTTAAATTGATTTGCTTCACCACCCCTAATTTTACTGTTGCACAGTGTAACTTATCTTAAAAAAGGGAAATGTGTAATTACAAGAAGTAAAAAAAAGTTAGGAAAAATTCTATATTTTCTATGAAATTTCAAATGCAATTACTCTTATGCTTTTATCATGTTTGTCATTTTTTGTTTTGTTAAATTACACACTAAACAACACAGTAAATACTTTTGTAATAAAAAAACAAAAATTTGTTAAAAGATATACTTATGTTTTGTGTGCATATTTATTTAAATTTACATTTAGATGAACATGCTGACGGATGGACAATATGAAAATGACAATGACAAATGCACATGTGTAATAATGGTATAAGCCTAAAGGACTTAATCGCTTTAATTACACATACAAAATGTTACCAACCACTAAGTGGGCTTACAAAATTGTTTTTCAACATTATTATTGTTTTACGAAAGTAAAACTGATACTCTACATTTTGTACAACTAAATTTAGTTAAATGTAAAATCATGTAAATTTGAAAAATATATCTATATCAAGCACTATGGGTAAGAAATTTACAAGAGTTTAAATAATTTAAAAAATTCAAAATTCTGCCATAATTTTTCTGAAAAAAGAAAAAATTTTAACTATTTTTCCCCCAACGATTCGGAGATTTTTTTTTTTCAAAACTCTGAAACATAATTATTTTTTGGTTCTGAGACATTTTTTATTGAAACAAATTTTAAAATTTAAAAAAAAGTTTTGTTATGGACAAATCCAACAATTTTGCTAAATTTTCCAAATTTTGATATAATTTTACAAAATATGGTATTTAAATTGTTTCTTTTGAAAATTATTTTTTTAACAAAAAAAAAAAATTTTTCAAAAATTTGAATAAGTTTTCTTTCTTGTCCCATAGTCGACCTTTGTCCAAAATATTTTTGTGCACACAGGCGACCCCTTAAAACAAATTCAATTGAAAATGTTTATATCAGTTTTAGTTTCTGGTCATTTGTTTTAAACCATTACAATATGATATAAAACCATTAGTTTTAACTCGCATAGAATAGTGCAGTAAGTGATAAAACTGGAAAGAGAGATATAGAGCAACAAGAGTTTTAACTACACATTTACATATACAAAATACTGTTTAACCCTTTTAATGAAAAACCAAAGACAAAAAAAAACTCTGGATGCACCAAAAAAATTCTCAGAATATGAGGATTTTTTTAATCTAAGAAATTTTCTAAACAAAAAATTTCTCAGAATCTGAGAATTCACAGACACTTTCCGTATAGAAAAATTTTCAGATTCTAAATAATTTTTCGTATTGAAAAACTTTTAGATTATAAGGCATTTTTCGTATAGAAAAATGATCAGATTATCAGAAAATTACACTACTCTACAAAAATCAACTTTTTTTTGCACAGACTTCTTAAGTACAATTTCCAGAGAATTTTGGCTTCCTAAACACGAATCTAAATCTAAATCTAAATCTCGAGATATAGACATTTTAATTTTTTGCGGACCAAGCCCTCAAAACAGGCAAATTTTTTAATATTGGAAAAGTGTATGTTAAAGTTATTAATATTTTTTTTATTCGAATTACTCATAAAATTACCTAACTTTTGCAAAATATTTGGAAAATAAGTCAAATCTGATGACAGATTCGTGTTAAGGAGGCCAAAATACTTTATAAAATGTTTTCAAAATTTCTGTGAAAAAACCTTGTTGAGTAGTGTTATCTGAACATTTTTCGTATAGAAATATTCTTAGATTCTAAAAAACTTTTCGAAACAAAAAATTTTCATATTCTAATTCATTTTTCTGATAGAAAAATTCCTAGATTCTGACACATTTTTCGTTTAGAAAAATTCTTGAATTTTGAAACATTTTTCATACAGAAAAATTCTCTGATTTTGAGACATTTTTCGTATAGAAAAAATATCCGAGTTTAAGACATTTTTCATACAGAATAATTTTCAGTTTAGAGACATTTTTCGTAAAGAAAAATTCTCAGATTCTAAGACAATTTTTGTATCGAAAATTTCTCAGATTCTGAGACATTTTTCGTATAGAATAAGCCGAAGATTCATTTTTCGTATAGAAACATTCTCAGATTCTGAGACATTTTTAAGATAGAAAAATTTTTAGACATTTTTCGTATAGAACAATTTTCAGATTCTGAGAAATTTTTCGTACGATAAAAATTTTTATATTTTGAACCATTTTCCCTACACAAAAATCCTCAGATTCTGAGATATTATTTCTATAAGCAAATTCTCAGATTCTGAGAGATTTTTCATATAGAAAAATTCTCAAACTCTGGGACATTTTTCTTATAGAATAATTCTCAACTTCTGAGACATTTTTCATATGGAAACATTCTCAAATTCTGAAATATTTTTCGAATAGAAAAATTCTCTGATTCTGAGACATTTTTCACACAGCAAAATTCTCAGACATTTTTCATATAGAAAAATTATCAGATTCTGAAACATTTTTCGTACAGAAAAATTGTTATATTCTGAGATATTTTTCATATAGAAAAATTTCCAGATTCTGGGTCAGTTTTCATATAGAAAAATTCCCAGATTCTGGGTCATTTTTTATATAGAAAAATTCTCAGATTCTGGGGCATTTTTCTTGTAGAAAAATTCTTAGATTCTGAGACATTTTTCTTGTAGAAAAATGTTTGGATTTTGAGACGTTTTTCATTTAGAAAAAATATCTGAGTTTAAGAAATTTTTTGTATAGAAAAATTTTCAGATTCTAAAACATTTTTCTTATAGAAAAATTTTTGGATTATTAGACATTTTTCCTAAGGAAAAATTCTCAGATTCTAAGACATTTTTCTAAAAAAAAATTCCTAGATTTTGAGACATTTTTCGTTTAGAAAAATTTTTAAATGTTTAGACATTTTTAGTTCAGAAAAATTCTTGGATTTTGAAACATTCTTTATATAGAAAAATTATCTGATTTTGAGGCGTTTTTCGTATAGAAAAAATAGTTGAGTTTAAGACATTTTTCGTATAGAATAATTTTCAGTTCAGAGACATTTTTCGTAGAGAAAAATTCTCAGATTCTAAGACATTTTTTTGTATCGAAAATTTTTCAGATTCTAAGACATTTTTTTCGTATAGAATAAGTCTAAGATTAATTTTTCGTATAGAAACATTCTGAGATTCTGAGACATTGTAAATATAGAAAAATTCTTAGACGTTTTTCGTATAGAACAATTTTCAGATTCTGAGAAATTTTTCGTACGATAAAAATTTTTATATTTTGAGACATTATTACACAAAAATCCTCAGATTCTGAGTTATTATTTCTATAGGCAAATTCTCAGATTCTGAGATATTTTTCATACAGAAAAATTCTCAAACTCTGGGACATTTTCCGTATAGAAAAATTCTCAGCTTCTGAAACGTTTTTCATATGGAAACATTCTCAAATTCTGAAATAATTTTCGAATAGAAAAAGTCTCTGATTCTGAGACACTTTTCATATAGCAAAATTCTCAGACATTTTTCGTATAGAAAAATTATCAGATTCTGAGACATTTTTCGTACAGAAAAATTGTTATATTCTGAGATATTTTTCATATAGAAAAATTTCCAGATTCTGGGTCATTTTTCATATAAAAAAATTCCCAGATTCTGGGTCATTTTTCATATAGAAAAATTCTCAGATTCTGGTTTTGTGGCGTTTTTCGTATAAAAAAAAATATCTGATATTAAGACATTTTTCGTATAGAATTATTTTCAAGTTATGAGACATTTTTCGAATAGAAAAATTCTCAGACTCTGAGGCACTTTTCGTATAAAAAAATTCTCAGATTCTGAGACATTTTGTATATAGAAAATCTCTCAGATTCTAAACATTTTGAGTATAGAAAAATTCTTAGATTCCGAAACATTTTTTGTATGGAAAAATTCTAAGACTCTGAGACATTTCGCGTATAGAAAAATTCTCAAATTTTCGGACATTTTTCATATAGGAAAATTTCCAAATTTTGAGACATTTTTCGTTTAGAAAAAATCGTTGATTTTAAGATATTTTTCTTTTAAATCTGAGACATTTTTCAAATTCTGAGACATTTTTTCATAAAGAAAAATTCTCAGATTCTGGGACATTTTTCGTTAGAAAATTCTCAGCTTCTGAAATATTTTTTGTATTGAAAAATTCTCAAATTCTGAGACATTTTTCGGAAAGAAAAACTCTCAGATTCTGAAACATTTTCATAAAGAAAAATTCTTATCTTCTGAGACATTTTTCGAATGGAAAAATTCTTAGATTCTGAGACATTTTTCATACAAAAAATTCTTATATGTATTCTGAGACATTTTTTTATGGACAAATTCTTAGATTCTAATACATTTTTCTTATTGAAAAATTTTCAGATTCTAAAACATTTTTCTTATAGAAAAATTCCCATATTTTGAGACATTTTTCTGTTAAAACAAGTAAGAAAATTATAGTCGTTCAAGACCGACCATATAATACCCTGCACCAGAGTTTCCCGAAAAATGGGTCCCATGGACCGATTAGATCTATATGTTGCCAAATCTTTAATAAGTGTAAAAAACACTCACAAATCAAATTTGAGTAAAATAGGCTTCTATTTATTGACAATAAACCGCTTTAACTGAATATCGGACGAAATTTTCACAAGGGGCCTGAGTCGAAAACTGTTCCGATGATTATCAAGTTTGATAAGGTTATTTAAGTACGCGTTTAACATACACAAACAAAATTTTAATTAAATATTTTCTATTTTCATGAAATTTGAGAGATTTATTTGAAAATCGGGAAGGTGGTTTGTATGGGGGCTACAAGAAGAACTGATCCGATTTCTTTGAAATTCGGAATGGTGATTTGTGAAGACAACACATGTTTACGTGCCAAATTTTAAAAATATACCAATTATAATACGGTAATTAGAGTCATTTGAGTCAAAACTAAAGATGACCTTTGTATGGGGGCTAGGTCTAAATATGGATCGATTTTTTTCAATTTCAATAGGCTTCGTCCTTGGGCCAAGAGAGTCTTAAGTTGTATCGTGTTTACACCGTTTACATGGACAGACAGACAGACGGACGGACGGACGGATATCGCTAAATCGACTCTAAAAGTGAGTCTGAGTTGATCGGTATACTTAAAGGTGGGTCAAGGACCAATATTTCGGGTAGTTACAAACATCAGCACAAACTTTTTATACCCTGTACCACAGTATGGTGTAGGGTATAAAAAATCCTTTAATTTTCGGACATTTCTTTTCTTCTTATCGAAAAATTATCTGATTTTGAGACATTTGTGTTATAGAAAATTTGTCAGATTTTGAGACAGTTTTCGTATACATTTTCTGCATTTTCCTTTCACCAAACAGATGTATCTGATTTCGGACTGCATCTTGCTTTCCATAGACAGACGGACGGATGGATATTACTAGAATGTCTTTGAAATCATAACGGATCAAAAATATGTAAACTCAATGAGTTCCGCGACTGATATTTGAATTCGTTTTGCATGGAATGACAAATAACGTAATTTAAAAAAAAAAAATGATTTGGCAAGTACCTCAATATCTTAAGCAAACCATTATCTCGATTTAATGTTTTGGGCAACATTTTTTTGTATTTTTTGGCTTTAGAGCAAAGCACTGGTCTTAAAAAGGTTAAGGATAACAATATGTGTATATAAAAAACATATGTATTTTACCGCAGGCTATTGATACTACATACATGCTACTATCATATAACGTACAAAATAGTACATGACTATATAGTTTATTTTCAAATATATTCCATATTTTCATAATAGCACTTATATCTTCACTTTATATATAAAGAGAGAAAGGACAGGACACTCTAAAGAGGAATACATTTAGATGCAAAGTTAATAAAGATTCTTTCAAAAATTTATAATTAAATACTTATGTTGCTTCATATGCACATACACATCTATATTAGGGTGGAACAAATTCCGCTTTTTTCGAATTTCAAAATCGTCGGTGTCGGAATAGATGCCTATTAGGGTGAATATTAACACCCAAAAATATAAGGCATGTAGGGAAATGTCCTTATGTTTCTTTTTTGACTTGAAAATCAGAAAGTTCCGAAAAAAGTGAAAGAAAAAAATTCACATAAAAAAGAATCCAAAGACAAAAAGGTTACTATTCCGATCCCAACGATTTTGAAATTCAACAAAAAAGAAAAATTTGTTCCTCCCTAATCTATATGTATTTGCATACATATGTATGTATTTAATATACAAATTTAATTGAACACATTTATATGCAACTAGCACAACTTCCACATGGTCGTATTGTTTTATAAGACCCATTTAAGTCTATGGCTTGGAAGGACCATTTTAATGAAACCAACAAACATACATGTACTGGACATTATTCACAAAAATGTTTGGAAATGTTTATGACTTTTGAAACTCAAGCAAAACAATTAGAATTAAATTAAATCTTTATTTTTGTGAAGCATTTTAATTAGAAAATCTTTGTAAGAAAATTGCTCGAAGACATATTTAATAATGCAAGACGACTGAGTTTTTGATAAAGTATTTGTAGAAATTATTCTACCAAGCATTTATGTAAATACAGTAGAATTATATGTTTAATATTGCAGTCATGACCGGATGGACATAAAACCATTTGAAAAAAATAAATTGCCAATAAAATGGTACAATTTTTTGTGCTAGCAAAAACTGTTAAAGGAACGGAATTGTACAATAGGGTAGAGCAAATGTTCCTTTTTTTGAATTTCAAAATAGTCGGGGTCGGAAAAGTTAAGTTTTGGGGTCAATGTTAACACTAAAAACATTAATTCTGAAGGGCAATGTCTTTGTCTTTGACTTGGAAATCGAAAAGTTCCGAAGTGAAAAAAACATAATGGATGAGAATAAACACCTCTTTGGCCAAAATCTCAAATTTCGACCCCCTCTAACTCAGAGAGTCCTTGACCGATCTCATTGAAAAATTGTGTCTGAACAACTATCCAATAGGACTAACCATCATGAAAATTTCCTCGGAAGACATCGGCTTTAAAAGTTGTGTCAGTTGACACGAAAACCCCTATATACTAATTCACACAACGTATGAGTGATATTTAATTAAATATGTTTAAATGCATTGCTCATACTTAGAAAAATCATTATCTAAGAAAAAAAATCTTCAAAAAAAATGTTTTTAATTTGAAACTTTTTCTAAAGAAAAAACATCTCGTATTTTAAAAAATCCCAGAATCTGTGATTTTTTCTTAAGAAAAAATTATTTATAATGTTTTTTTTTCAGAATCTAAACTTTTTCTAAAAAAAAAAAAATTTAAGAAAAAATTGCTTGGGATCCAAAATTTTTCTATAGGAAAAATATCTTTAAAAAATAACACTTTCTGTAGAAAAAAATTAATATAAAATCAATAATTTCAATACTGCAATTTCATGTTTAAAAAGATGTCTTAACATTTTCGATCTAGTTCCTTTCAGTTATATCCTCCATGCAAAAGCTTTCATTGTTAAATTTAATAAGAGTCAAAAGTTATGGTCGATGTCTTCAGTGTTGTATACATTAGAAAAACAATTTGTTACAATATGTCTTTCATAATCTATTTCAATTTTATTCTTGCAAATATTTTAAAATATAATAAAGTTTTACATACTATTTGTATTTGCATACATATTTACACAAGAAGTCAATTGGAATGTATTTAGTACATTCGATGTTTTAAAAAAGTTTATATTCATAGGAGTTGGCGGAAAATAAATTTTTTGTGGAATTTGAATTTGTAAAAAAAACATTTCAAAATACTATATTTGAAAACGGATAAAAATTTGAAAAAATTTATATTTGTATTTTAGATTTCAACACATAATAAACCAACAGGATCTGATCAAAATTTATATGGATACTTAAAAAAATATTTACAAAAGTTTCAATTCAATTCCAAATTAAAAAAAAAACGATTTTCAGACAACTTTACTGCTAATTATGGGCTTAACTGTTTATAAATACGAAAGAATTTTTAAAGGGGTCAAAAAAACTTAACGGTCAAAAAACTTAACCTAAGGAGAACAATACCAAAGTCAGTGCTGAGAATATTTTTTTTTTACAACTCCACACTCAAAAAAATTTTTTTTTTGCTACCTCCTTTGTGACAAAAATTCCATAAAAAATAATTTTGTAATTTCACAAGGTTTTTACCAATAAAATTGTAAATTTAAAAATTTTTGGACACGATAAAATTAACAAGGAGGTTTCGTAACTGTACTAGATTTTTTGCTACCTCCTTTTTTACAAAATTCCTAGTAATTTTACAAGCTTTTTACCAACAGTTTTTTAATTTTACAAGCTTTTTACCAATAAAATTGTAAATTTACAGTTTTTTGGGGCAATTAAAATTACAAGGAATTCTTGTGAATTTACTAGATTTTTTTTGGAAAATTGTCTTGGAAATTTGTAAAATTACATAAAAAAATTGTAAAATTACAAAAAAATTTAAATTTCGATCCAAATTTGTTTGTTAAAAAAACAAGGAAAACTGTCAAATATTGGTAAAATAGGATTACGAGGCTTTTCCTAGTAATTTGACAAAGTTTTTTTTTGTTTGCACTTAAGTTATAAAATAGGAGGTCAATTCATGTGTTAAATAACATGCTTTGAATGGCATTGTTAGTCTACAAAAATATTACCCAAAGTATTTTGGCACTAAAAAAAATTGTTCACTCAAAAAATTTTTACACCAAAAAAAAAAAAAATTACACTCAAAAATTTTTTTTTTACAAAAATTACTAAAAATTGTTTTTTTTTCGCAATATTAAATTTTTCTAGTCAAAATTTTTTAACAATTTTTTTGTACGTTAAAAAAATTACAATCACTAAAAAAGTGTTTAGCACTTACGGGGGTTAAAAAACACAGCCTTCGTGTGAACTATTCTTAAACAGCTCTAAAAAAACAAATACGCAATATTTTTTTTTTTTTTCATTGAAAGATAAACTATTTAAATATTTTTAAAATTTTATAACAAAAAATTTGGTCAACTAGAATTTCCAGGGTTGCCACTCATTGTCAGTTCCAGAATGCTTTTTCAAATGGAAAAATCGACTGCAGTTGTACAGCAAAAACTACTGAACCTATTTTGATGATTTTTTTTTAAATAATATTTTAAAAACTTTATAACACAAAATTTGGTCAACAAGAATTGCGGGGTTGCCAATTAATTGTAGAATGTTTTTGTTTTAAGGACAAATACCGCAAAAAGTATAGGACTGATTCTTTTGATTTTTATACCCTCCAACCACAGTATGGGGGCATACTCACTTTGTAATTCCGTATGTAACGCATCGAAATATCGGTCTAGGACCCCAAAAAGTATATATTTTATTGAGCAGTGATCGATTCTAAGACATTCTAGCGATGTCCGTCCGTCCGTCTGTCCGTCTGTAGAGGACACGATACAGTCCAAACTAAAACAGCTAGACTTTCGAAGTTTGGCACGAATATGACTTATATTCCTAGGGAGGTTAAGTTTGGCAATGGGCAAAATCGGACAAAGGGGAAAAAAGTTCCCCTTGGAGAACTAAACCAACCCTTGAAAAACGGTATTTTTTGAAGGGCTTTTTGTACTTTTCTTAAGCAAATGCAACATTTTTATGTCAGACGAAGTTCAAAACCCTGCATTTGGACCCAACAAATAAAAAAAAATAAAAAAACATTTTGCCCGCCCCTTTTGTGGGCGTGGATATAAAAAGTATCTACCTTCTATCTATATATATAATTTCCCTATTTGTGTGTTCCTCCTTTTTTGTCTATCCAGAGCTTTTTGAAATCATCTGATGAGCTACAAAACTGAAAATTGGCATGCATATAGTAAAACACCTGCGGCAGATCCTAACGTAGCCGGATTTTCGATTTTTGGCCAGTGGGCGGAGAAATAAGCGGAAAAGTGGGCGTGGCAAAATTAAATTTTTTGACATTTTTGCTTTATTTAAAGCCCCCTAATGAACTAGGAAGCTAAAAATTTCCTAGAATATAGTTCTAGTGATGGCGCATATCCTGGATTAGTCGGATTTTAAATTTTTGGACTGTAGATGGAAAACTTAGACGAAAAAGTGGCGTGTCAAAATTGGGTTTTTTTAACATTTTTACTTCTTTTGAAGCCCCCAAATGACTAAGGAAGCTGAAAATTGCATAGCATATAGTTCTAACTATGGAGTATATGCTGAAGTAATCGGATTTAAATTTTTTAGACTGTGGAGGGATAATATTTTAACTTATTTGAAGGCCCCAATAATCTATGAAGATGAAAATTTACATTTTTCCTTATTTTAAAGTCCTCTAATGACTCAGGAAGCTGACAATATAGTCCTATCGATGAGGCATATCCTGAAGTAGTCGAATTTTAAATTTTTAGACTGTGGTCGGAGAATTCAAATAAAAAATGGGAATGAAAAAATTGGGATTTTTAATATTTTAACTACACTCAAAATAATTCTACAGTAAAAGGTTTAGTAAGTGATATTGTACAAAAATCTACTAATTAGTTACTAATTTTAGTATCTTCAAAGTACTAAAATTAGAATTTTTACTGATTTTGAATAATATTAGTAAAAAATTTTAGTATTGGTTACCAATTCCTGCACTAGGTCCTTTTGGACTAAAATTTAGTTAAATTTTTAGTATTGAATACCCACGTTTTTTTTGGGTGTACTTTTGAAGCCCCAAAGGAATCAAAAAATGCACAGCATGTAGTCCTAACGATGTAGTATATGCTGAAGTAATCGGATTTAAATTTTCTCGACTGTGGACGGAGAATTAAAATAGAAAAGGGGCGTGGAAAAATCGTGGTTTTTTATATTTTAACTAATTTGAAGACCCCCAATGACATAGGAAGATGAAAATTGGCATGTATATTAGAGCGGAGTGAATTGTTCGGAGCAAAATTTTTGACAAAATCGTCTAGGATATTTGGATTCTGCATAAAATTCTAAGAAAAAATGCCGAACAAACCATGTCTCAAAAATCAGTTTTGACCCCCCAATTTTCAAAAATAGTTTTGTACGATATACGCCTTTTCCATTAATCATCACGCGAAAAAGGGTATTTGATCTGGTATCTTTAGATTGTGTAAAAAGATCACTATGGAGCCATTTAGACATTCCCATTTACAGTTTTATTAAATTCTAAAATCTCGCGATTTCATTCGCGATTTTCATTTTTTAAAAATCACAAAATATGAAAAAGTGTTGTAGTTTGATGAGCGATAACTTCTTAAGTAAATATCCGATTTTTAAAATCAAAATTGAAATTAAAAGCTTAAGTCCTCTACATTAAACTTGAAAGTTAAAAAAAATTGTGTTATTAAAAAAATGCATTTTAAATGCAAATGCATTTTTTTGTGCATTTTCGTCAACTTTCACCTCTTTGGATTTTTTTTAATTAACACATTATGAAAATATGACATTTTTACAAAAAAAAAACAGTCATCATTTTAATAGGACACAAAAGTCTTCTATTTTTAATAACTTTTATTAAATTATGCCGATATAAAAAGAAATTTTTTTTTTTTTTTTTTTAATTTTGTTAATAAATGATTTAAGGATTTTCAAATTGTTTATCGATGTACTTTGAAGATCTATAACTCCTTAAAAAAACATCGGATTTTGATAATCAAAATTGAAATTGAAAGCTAAAAACCTCTACTTCAAACGAAAAAATTGTGGCAAAAAAAGAATGGTGTAGTTTACCACTTTTTAATTTTTTGTGGATTTTTAAAAAATTAAAATCGCAAATAAAATCGTGAGTTTTTGGAATTTAATTAAACTGTAAATGGGAATGTCTAAATGGCTACTTAGAGTATCTGGCTTCATAATAAAAAAAAAAATCTGAAGACCCAAGTCCAGATTTTTGTTTTTTAGCGCCCTCTAGCGGCGGTTTAGAGCAAAATAAATATCAAATATGGATTCCCCGTACCCAAAAATACCAGGTATACCTCTTAATACAAAATAAAAGCAACATTTATTAGTAAAACATAATATTCCAAATATTATCCAAATGGATAATAAGAAGTGCAAAGTGGCGTGGTAAATTTATTTCCATATATTTTCTGTATATATAATTTTTTTTTGTGTTTCTCTTATTTTTTGTGTATCCTGCGCCTTTTGAATCCCATTAATGGGCTTAAAAGCTTAAAATTGGCATGAATAAAGTAAAACACCAGGGACAGATTCTTACGAATCCGGATTTTTTGCCTTTGTGCAGCGAATCACGTGAAAATGGGGACTTGGCAAAATTATTTTTTTTTTTAAGATTTAAGAGTATTTTTAAGCTCCGTCCCAATGAATAAGGATGCTGAAAATTCCCTAACATGTAGTCATAACTATGAAGCATATTCTAAAGTAGTCCGATTTAACATTTTTGTAATGTAGACGGAGGATTGAGAGAAAAAAGGGGCAAGGCGATATTGTGTTTTATTTTTTTAATTTAACTAACTTTAAAGCCCTAATGACCTACGCAGCCTGGAGCATATTCTAAAGTAGTTAGACTTAAAATTTTTGGACTGTGGACGGAGAATTAAGAGGAAAAAGGGGCGTGGATACGAGTATAGTACTAACGATGAAGCTTATCCTAAAGTAGCCATATTTAAAATTTTTGGGTTGTGGACATAGAATTAAGAGAAGAAATGGGCGGGGGAAAATTATATTTTTATATTTTAACTAATTTTGAAGACACCTTAGATCTAGGAAGATGAAAATTGGGATGCATATGGTACGGACTACGGCAAAGATCAACACTGACCACGATATCCAGTAAAAAAAGCCGTTGTGACTTTTGTTCAGTTTATAAATAATCTGTAACGTAGCCCGATTTTCGGCGTTTAAGAAAGGGAAAGTGGCGGAAGACGGCGAAATTTAGTTTTTAAACATTTAAACTATTTCTAAAACCCATAATGACGAAGGAAGCTGCAAATTGTAAAGCATAAAGTATTGACAATGGATCATATCCTTATGTAGTCAGATTTAATATTTTAAATGTGTACGGAAAATTATAAGGAAAAATTTAAGTGAAAAAATTGTGTTTTTTAACATTTCAACTAATTTTAAAACCTTTCATGACTAATAAAGATAAAAATTGCCATGTACATAAATATATAGGAGTGACCATGGGACAGACCTACACGACTTACTTTTAATATCCGGTTTCAAGATGGAGAGACGATATGGGTGTGCTAAATTTAGTTCTAAAATTTATAAATAAAACCTTTTATACTCATTAAAGTTTTTCCAGTTTGGGCAATATATTGATGTAACTTAATCTAGCAATATTAAATTTTTGAAGCACAAACATAATTTTTTATAGAGTTTGGTAAACAATTAGAATTATTGAGAAAAGTGAATTGGTGTTCCGCCTGGCAGGGACAGGCTAATCGACTAGTATATTAATAACAGTGTTGCCACCAATGGAATTGTAAATTACACAAGAAATTATCCAAAATCTCACAAATTACACAAAATTTTTTATTTTGTCATTCCGTTTGCAACCCCTGGTCCACACCTGATTTTTATTGGTGGCTATTAGCAATAACGTATGCAAAATAAAAAAACAAGTAAAAAAGTTAAATTCGACCTTGCCGAATGTAGTGATACCCTCCACAATTTCAAAAAGATTATTGCAAAAAACTTTATTTAAAAGGAAATTACTTTTGAAAAAAAAAATTTTTTTGGAAAAAAAAATTTCCGCGAAAAAAAATTTTGGTAAAAAAAATCTGCGATTTTTTTTTTTTTTTTGTCAAAAACTATGTTCGTACTTGTTTAAATATCATTTTATGTTCACATATGTCAACCAGAAGCCGAATTAAAGCATTTTGTATTTTTAGGTTATGTTGAATGTACTGAAATTTTTGAGGTGTGCTTACATTTTCGTTCATAACTTTTGAACCGCTGAACCGATATCGCTCAAATGCAATACCAAACTTCTCGGGAGAACTTCCAATAAATATGTTAAGTTTCAGTCATCTCTGTGCAATATTTTGTCCGTGACAGCATTTTCCACAGACAGATAGACGGACAGACAGACAGACGGACATCGCTAGAATGTCTTAAAATCGATCGGGCATCATGAATATATATACTTTATGGGGTCCCAGATAGATATTTTGATGAGTTACAAACGGAATGACAAACTTATATTTACCCTCTATCACTAAGTGGAGGGTATAAAAAACGTTTTGCGTCTATTTTGATGAATTCCAAACAAAGATGGCGTACGATTTTGATGTTTGATTGCCAGCAATAGTTACTCAGAAAAATTGACAAGCAATTATTGATATAAAAATTTGGACGTTATATCAGTTGTGGACACTAAAATTTCGAAATATCGGTCAGAAAGCCCTTAAAGTATATTTACATTATTGATCCTTGATCAATTCTGAGAAATTCATTGAATGTTCGTCCGTCCGTCTGCATAAGTCTAAAATAAAAATATTAGACTCTTGACTCTTTGTCTTATGGCCATAGGTAGGCTAAGTTCGTAAATGGGCAAAATCGGTCCAGGTGGAAAAATCTTTCCCCTTGAAAAACTAAACCAATCCCTGAAAAACGAAATTTTTTAATGATTTTTTTGTATTTTTGTTCAACAAATGATATAATTGTAATAATTAAGTGCAAAAATCATTATTAATCAACTTGCCAACATTTATCGCGATGGGAAAAGTGTCCCCCAATATGAGGATATTAAAAAATATTGAATAACAATTTTCATATTTAATAATAGGGATTCTCCAGAACAATTTCTAATTTAAAAAATTTTAGAACTTTGTTTTTCGACATCTAAGTCATGAAGAAAATTAAGGCTTTAATGTTCCAAATATGCATGTTCTTTATTTCTTATCTTGTATTTGGTAAAAAACATTATAAAGTCGATGTTGTCAATGATTTTTTAAGCCAAATATGTCGATAAAATGATAAAAAAGTAGGAACTTTAGGTAAAATTACACAAAAATTACACAAAAAATATCATTATCCAAAAATTATCCAAGTTTTTTGAAATTGTCCCACTTTTGGATAATTATCCAGAAAGTGGCAACACTGATTAATAATGATTAATTGGATTAAATAATTGGAAGAATCATAATAAATCCATTTGATAACATCTATCGTAAGGACAAAGTGCCCCCCAATGTCTCCCACCAAACCCCCGAACCAACCCCCCCCCCCACCAAAAAAGACGACCCTGAAAAAAAATTTTATGTTTTTTTTTTTACATTTTGGAGGGTATAAAAGATTCGGCATAGCCGAATTTAACACTCTTACTTGTTTTTACACACATTTTATTTTTTAGTGCATATTTTTAGGTTTTTTAGTGCATATTTTGATTTTTTTTAGCGCATATTTTAAGCGCAAATTTTCGATTTTTTAGTGCATGAAAATCTTTTTATAATATTTAAAAAAAAAAGCTTTACCCCTAGTTTAGGTAAATATTTTTTGAGTATATTTATTTGAACTACATACATAAATACTACATAGTTGTATTTGTTATTTAGGCCTTACGAATATTTATAACAAACATAGATATTTTTTTATTCCATTAAAGTGTTTACTCGATTTGCATATAAATATTTTTAAAAGACTTAAAAGTCATGTACAACATGTATGTTTTATGAAAAACAAGTCAATATTTTTTTTTTTATACTAAACTCAATATTTATTTATTTTTTTTTTTTTTTGTTAATAATTTTAAAAAAGCAATATATAGATAAATACTGCTACAATAAATACAAGTAAAATAATGTTTTAATTGATTTTACCACAAAATGCCAATTAAAATAATTTACAAACAATAATACTTAACAATAATAATATACACACATATTAATGTTTGTATATACTACAAATCCTCTATCATCGGAAGTGCTCCAATGTCTACATTCATAAAACACCGTCCAACAGCCAATATTAAACATGAACCGGATAATTACGTTTGAAACTAGAGACTAAATGTAGTAAAACTGCATTTACAGTTTTTCATTTCGTGATCCTGTTTTCTTTTAAAAGGACTTCAAAGTTTTAAGGGATACATTTTGTAAATTATTTCTGAAATATTTTTACTAGTACGAGGATGCCACTGATGATGGCAAATGAAAATGAGGATCTCCCCTAATTTTTCCATTTTTTTTATTTTTTCATATCAGGATAAGGGAATGTGAATAAAGTCCTTTGAAAATTTTATCAAAATATTTTGTTGAAAATTTTGAATGATATTGAAGGATAAATATTTGAAAGGTTGTAACTTATCTCCTTTTTTCTGATATGTAAAAAAATAAAATAGGAAAACTAGGGCAGAGCCTCCTCTTTCTTTTGCTATCACTAGTGGCATCCTAAACAAATATAAATATTATAAAAATATTTTATAAAATTTAATCCTCTAAAACTTTGAAGTCCTTTTAAAAGGAAACAGGATCACGAAATGAAAAACTATAAATGCAGTTTTACTACATTTAGTCTCTAGTTTCAAACGTATATTATTCAGTTCGTGTTTAACGTTTTGTTTTTTTCATTTTTGTCGGACGGTGTAATCCATAATAATTTAACTTATTAGTTTAGGAATTTGTTTCAACATTATCGACAACATGATTACAAAAACCTTTTTTAAGTAGTTGATAACATTTGCTAACAAAATACTAGTATGCTATGTGTAAACAAATGATATTGTAGTTTTTAATTATATTAAAAGGTATCCTGAATATTAACATATATCAGCTACTACTGCTCCTCCTTCCTCATCATGTCATATTCCTTTAAATACTTGAGTTTTATCATATACGAGTATATCTAGAAGTGGAAAAAAATTATAATCAAAACAACCAAACCACTTACAACTTACATTTCTCCATATGTTAGTCTATCTATTCCATAAGTGTGTTGGTATTAAATTTTATATGTTGGCTTATAGATGATGTCGGCGTTGCCTGGTTTAAACTGAATGACTGTTAGTTTTGTTCGTTTGTAGTTGTTGTGGCATTTAAGAGAGGTACTTGAGAAACTGTTGCAAGTTGAAAATTGTGGTACTACACATAGTTAGAATGGAGTGGCTGGCTGGCATTAGCAATACAAACCTAGTAACCTTAACAACTCGACCACAATTGTTGCATGGTTTCCATACATCATCATTCATATAGTATGTATGTATGTGTATATGAAGGTTCAAATAAGATAATGTAATAGTATTATCTGTAATGTAGATACTTAAAAATGTATGTCATGCCATGTCAAATCAATGTAAATAACACAAATTTTTGGACTTGCACCCTTTGAAATTAAAGCAAAAAAAAATTCAGAAAATGGAAAGGACCTCTTTATTTTGGCACAGCCGAATAGTATTATTACTTGTGTTTGTTTCTAATATTAAAATCATAAATTATTTCATGGTCAATGAACAGTGTTCATCATGATTTCTATTTTCAAAATTTTTCTAAACATTTTATTTTTTAACATGATAATGTTTTTAGTCTGGTCTATACTGACTACTAACAAGGGAAGTATCTCAACCCTTATGAACCGATTTGCTTGAAACCTAAAATATAAATAAAAGAGACGATTTTAAGGTTGGGGTGTCTCGGCTTATCGGCCATATCAGTGTTTAAAATATTCGTTGTCCCCTTATGAAACAATGGGGACCTTTGGGAAAACTTTGATAACTCCCGAACTCACAGGAATACCGTCTTAAGCAAAAATACGTGTCGACTTATATTTAATTAAAATTATTTCGTATTCATATGGATATCGTAGGTCTATGTCTTCATATAAATACCCCCCAAAATTTACACATTTTCATGAAAAAAATATTTAACGAAGCCGAATTTTTATAAGGTTATGCGCCCATTGGATAGACATTAAAAAAACCTTTCTTCTCATATGTAAACATCACATAGTTTCTTAGAAAGAAATGACTGAAAAATCCAAAAAACGATTTTTTCCCCATTTTTTGACCCATGTTTTGAACCCCTAAATCCCCGATATGGCCGATAAGCCGAGACACCCCAACCTTAGAATTAACTCTTTCATATATATTTTAAGTTTCATGCAAATCGGTTCATAAGGGTTGAGATACTTCCCTTGTAAGAACATAGAGAACAAGAATTACTGTTTTCATTTCCAAAAAGGTTTGTAACTTGGATAATAACTCACCTACTGGTGAATAAAAAAAATGTTCACCAGCTGGTAAAAAAAAGTAACACAATTATTTTTCATAAATTTTTTTTGTTAAAAACTTTTTTTCGTCAAATTTTATTTTTTTTATTACATTTTTTTTATTAAAAATTTTTATCAACATTTTTTTAATCAATTTTTTTATAAATTTCTTTCCTCAATTTTCTTTATCATCTAATTTTTTTATTTCATAAAACTTTTTTTTTTCATCAATTTTTTATATATTTTTTTTTCTTTAAATTGTTTCATAGTTTTTTTTTCATAAATTTTTTATTAATTTTTTTATCAAAAATTTTTTTTCATAAAATTTTTATTTCATAATTTTTATACCCACCAACCACAGAATGGGGGTATACTCAATTTGTCATTCCGTTTGTAACGCTTCGAAATATCGGGCGGGGACCCCATAAAGTATATGGGGAATTCCATGTCAAATCGGACACTTTGCATTTTTTTTTTTTAGATTTTCCCAATTTGTTAAAAGTTTTTAGTACCCTTCGAAAACACCTTCGTGGTAAATTTTCAGATTTTTTTGATGACCCGTTCAAATGATATAGAATTTTCAAAAATTGGTAGTTTGTTCCTTTACCCAAACTTCTTTTACTCATAACTTCTTCAATAATGGTACAAATTTCAATTTATTTTTATACCCTCCACTCTAGTGATAGAGGGTATATATAAGTTTGTCATTCCGTTTTTAACACCTCGAAATATTGGTCTAGGACCCCATAAAGTATATATATTTATGATCCTCGATCGATTTTAAGTCGATCTAGCGATGTCCGTCCGTCCGTCCGTCTGTCTGTCTGCCCGTCCGTAGAAAACACGCTAACTTTTGAAAGGCTTCACAGAGGCTACTGAAGTTTGGCATATATATTGGTCATTTACCTGGTCAGGTTGGTTTTGCAATCCAGCCAAATCGGTCCAGTGGTTCAAAAGTTATGAGCAAAAGAGTACATTTCGGCAAGGGTGTTTCGCAAATTTGCGAGATAAAAAACACGATAACTTCCGAAAAACAATAATGAGACTACTGAAACGTGGAATATATCTTTGCCGTTCCACAGGTATGTTTGGTATTGAATTTCAGCTCAATCAAAAGTGATAAGCAAAACCCCGAATTTCAGATGCCACGTGGTAAACAAGTTTTAAAAGCATTGGTGGTAACTAAGCAATGCTTTTCAAACTTGTTTAGTTTTAAAGCAATGCTTTTTAAACTTGTTTAGTTTTAAAAGCATTGGGAACTTAAAAATTACATTAAAAAAAATTTTACACTCGAAAAAAATTTTTCACTCAAAAAAAATTTACACTCAAAAAAAATTTAGTTTATTTTTTAATAAAATGTCAATATTTTGTGTACATACGTACGTGCATTCACCCAGAAATATTTTTACAGTAACAAAAACATTACACTCGAAAAAAAGTTTTTCACTCAAAAAAAAAAATTGTATTTTTTTTTTTTTTAATGACAAAAAAAGAGTTTTTTACTCAAAATCAAGGACCGGAAAACGTTTTTTTATTTTGTTTTCATCAAAATATTTATTTTTGTAGTTCAAAATGTTTTCAAATTTGTTCAAAAAAATAAAATAAAATTTTTTGTTTAAAAAAATAAATATCCATCATGATGAAAATCAAAAAATATCTATTACGATAAATATCACAAAGGAGGAAAATAAAAATAATAAATATCTTTTTTTTCAACTTTTTTTATATTTCAAATAAAATATTTCAAACAAAATTTAAATAAATACACAAATAAATTTCATAACCGACATAAATGGTTCATAAAATCTCTAAATTTTAGAAAAACTAAAAATGCAATTGAAAAACTACAAATACAATTGTGTAGACAAGACCTTGAACCATCATAGCGCAAAGTTTAAGGCTTAGATCTCTTTATCTATACTTCTATATCTATATCTATACTTCTATACTAATATTTGTATGTTTTTTTGTTTGTTTGTTTGTTTGTTTGTTTGTTTGTTTGTAGAAAGTAATCTCCGGAACTACTCATCCGATTTCAAAAAAGTTTTCAGCAATATTTAGAGTGTTCCTCCCGGACGGACATAGGCTAGGTTTCATCGACCACGCCCACTTCTACGCCCACTTTTTGCAAAAAAACGTAAAATTTAAAAACTACTAAACCGATTTCAATTTTTTTACTAATACATACTTGGAAGGGTCCTTCATGATGGACATATACTGGGTTTCATCGACCACGCCCACTTCTACGCCCACTTTTGGCAAAAAACTTAAAATTTAAATATCTTTGAAACTACTCATCCGATTTTAAAAATACTTTTACCAATATTTAGAGTGCACCTCCAGGGTGGACATAGTCTAGGACTCATCGACCACGCCGACTTCTACGCCCACTTTTGGCAAAAAACTTAAAATTTAAATATCTATGAGACTACTTATTTGATTTCAAAAATGTTTTCACCAATATTTAGAGTGTTCCTTCAGGATGGACATAGGCTAGAATTCATCGACCACGCCCACTTCTTCGCCCACTTTTGCTCAAAAAATATAAAATTTTAAAATCTCCAAAATTACTCATCCGATTTCAAATATTTGTTCACCAATGTTTGGTATGGTTCTTCAGAGTGAAAATATGCTGGGTTTCATTGACCACCCCCATTTCTACGCCTACTTTTGTAAAAAAAATTTTCTCCAATATTAAGAATGGTCATATGGATGATGAACCGGCGTAAAATTTTAAAATATACGAAATTTTTATGTTTCAAAAATGATTTCACCGATATTTAGAATTCTCCTTCAGGGTGAGTTAGGGTAGGTTTCATTGACCGCACCCATTTTAAAGAAAACTTTGGGTCAAATTTAAAAACCTAAAAGCCTACTCATCCGATTTCAAAACATTCTGAAAAATTTCTTTTTTGGAAATTCCGATTTAAATGGTGCAAATAGGTGCAAAGTAATGAATTTTGTAACCTTTTCTATCTCCTGAAAAATTGGTCATAGAAACTTGAAATGTGGGATCCTCCAGCCCAAAAATCATTCTGAAAAAAGTACCTTCTGGAAATTTAATTGGGTTATAAGGGTAAATTATTGTACTGTGGTACTTTTACTATCCCCTGAAATCCTCCAGCAGAATTAAGAATGAAGAGAAGGACATGTTTTAAAATCTGAATGTTTAAGGGTTAAAAGGACTAAGCCATTGGTTAAGGTAGTGTTATGTGGTGCTTTTTATATCAATTGAGATAACGACCCTAAATTGTTTTTATTTCATTAACACATGTTATACAGAAAGAAATGAAGCCTACCTGGAACGAAATGAATTGGAAATCAATGAATTGAAATAAATAGAATAGGGACGAAATGGAATAAAACGGGGAACGAAATGGAATGATACGGGGAATGAAATGATTTCAATTTTAACGATATAAGGGCTCGAAAATTTTCAAGAAATTTTTTTTTACCGGAACGAACACGATTCCGGGCTAAACGGGTCTGTTTGAATTTTATTGTTTGTTCTAAATAGTTTTTATGAAAGACCTCAACGATAAAAATTTAATAAAATTACGATTCTGCAGGGGACAATTTTTGAAATGGGGACTTTAATCCTGATCCTTCTTTAATACCGTATTTATTATTACCGGTGACAAAGTTCCGGGCGGGCCTGCTAGTCTGTAATAATAACAGAAGGAAAAAGTTGAAAAAACTTTGAAAAATGGCTACATCTAGCTTCTTCCCCGATTTTCTCTAAGTTCTCCTTATAACACAAAGTCAGTACACTTAAGAGATAATTTCAATGTTGGTCTTTTAGATGCTTCATCGGTTTTTAAGAAGTCATAAGACGGCCAAGAATTAGAACTAAAAATTAGGAGTTTTTAAATTTTTGCTGTTTTTTATTCGGGCTTGCGGAAAATGTTGAACTTAAGTTTGTAGATGCTGTAATTCTTTACAGTTTGAACTTTATTTCATTCACGTGCCACGAATAGAAACGGATTATCATGATGATTTCAAAGTTCGAAAGAAAAGAAAGTATTTTTTGAAAATACCAGTTTTTCGCGTGTGACATTAACGGTTTCATTTGAAATTTGAGACAATTTCTAGTAATTTTGACACAAATGGTTTTAATTTGTTTTAAAAAATTGTATACATTTTTTTAGCGCGGATAAATTGCGATTTTATAAACATACCCAGCAAAAAAAAAACATTACTTAGAACAATGATAAAAAGGACTTCTACTGCTTCTGGAGTAGTGAATATCTACTGAATATCTCATTACATTTTCATATAGTTGTCGCAGCAAGTAAGTAGTTGTTTCAACTCGTTTTTCAGTACATATGAAGTGGTCTTCATACTATTCTATAACTTTGAACTTTTGACTATACTTATTAACCACTTCATTGCGAATGCATAATATTGTATATTTAAGAAGTGATTAAACACTATACTCAAAAAATTATGTTAGTAAAATCAACTGAAAATGTCAGTTTTCGCGTAACCGTTTATATTTTAACATTAAAATTTAAAATTTTTTTGGCACCACTTTTGTTGAATGTCAAAGTTTATTTAAGCAAACACGGAAAAAAACATTTTATTTTCAAATGCGAACTTTTTATCGAAACTTAAATTTAATGTCAATAATTATACAAGTTAAAAATAAGCGTGGATAGTTTAAAATTTGTATAGGTGGGCGTATATACGGTTATGCGAAAACAGTGCTATTGCTAAAACCGAGTTTATAATAGTCATAAACTTGGATATTACCAAAAAAAAGCTGTAGGAAAAAGCTATAAGTAGAAAACAAAAATCAAACCTAATATTCTGAATTTTCATGATATTTCCTTACTATACGTAAGAAGCTTAATATAATTTATAAATACATTCCTTAATTGAATTATTTCATGTAATTTTTAAATATAAAGCATTTGTAAAATAACCAATATTTATTAAATAATAATTGATAATTTCCAAATTTTTTAATGAAGTTTTAAACACGGTGAGCCTCAGCGATGTTCAGGTTGAACTTTAGTGTCGACGAAAAGTGTAATTGCAGATCGATTTCTACATGATTAGTTGTCTCAAAACTGTTTTCAGCGAAATCGTAGCTGATCGCATTCGCGAGATATCGCGAAATTAGTGATTTTATATTTTAAAAAATTTTGATATTGAAGTTTTTTAAATATTTTCAAAAACTGAGTATACAATTTTCATTTTACTTATTTTAAGGTCACAAGACAGTAAACATCGAAATCCTATCTTCTTTAGTTCGCGAGAAATCGCGAAATAGCTTTTTTGTCAATTTTTGTTTTTCAACTTTTTCTAGGTTTTTTTTTCAAATGTTGTGGAAAGCTGATATGCACTTTAATGTGTACGTGATCGAAGGTCATAAGGGTGTTGACATCAAAGTTGTAGGTGTACACTGTCGCAAGATATCGCGGAATTATTTATAAATTTTTTTTTTTTATTTTTCAATTTTGCATGTTCTTTTGAAATGGTGTAAAAACGTGGTATGCATTTTTATTTGTACATGATAAAAAGACATTAAACTGCTAACACAAAAGTCCTATGTGGTCAATTCTTTAAGGAATCGCAAAGTTAATATAATTAATAATATTACAATACAAAATAAATGAAAAAAAAATTGAAAAATTTTTCGCGATTTTTCGCGAAAATTAGCGTCAATATATAAATTTCAGCAGTTTTACCACCTTCAGTTACGGGCAATTTAAACTGCATACCATATACTTGTCGTTACTTAATTTTTTTTTTTTTGATACCAAAGAAAAAAAAAGTAATTTATTATAAAAGCTCGTACAGTAATTTTGCGATTTCTCGGGAAATTGATCGTCTATAATTTTTATGCTTGCAGTTTTGTCACCTCTAATAACCTCGAATTCAAACTGCATACCACATTTTTGTCGTTAATTGAAGTATATGTTTTTACAGACCACAAATAACACAAATTAATGAATAAATAGTAGATAAGCGAGTTTTTTTGCGATATCTCGAAGAATTAAGCAGCTAGAATTTAAATGTTAACAGCCTTATGACCTTTGATCAATAGCAAGTCAAACTGCATTTCGTGTTTTTCAACAATGTTAAAGAAACTTCTTTTATTAATCAAAACAAGAAATACCCCCAAAAAGCTGTTTTTCGCTATTTCTCGCGAAAGTGAGCAGCTATAATTTTTTTGGGGGCAGTTTTAATTTCCTCCAGCATGTTCAAATCAAACTGCTTACCACTTTTTTTTTATCATTTCTAAAGAACCGGGTTTAAAATATAATAAAAAAAAAAATATATATATATAATTACGCGATATCTCGCGAAATTTAGCACCTACAATTTTGATGTCAACAGCTGTGTGACCTTTGATCAACCACAAGTAAAACTGCATACCATGTTTTTATGAAATTTAAAAAAATCATATATGAAGATAAAAACAAAAATAAAAACAGCAAAAAAGTAATTTCGCGATTTCTCGCGAAATTGAGAAGATATGATTTCGCTGTTAACTGTGTTGTGACATGTAAATAAATACAATTAAAACTGCATACCCAGTTTTTGAAGATATTTAAAAAACTTCATTGTCAAAATTTTAGAAAATACAAAAACACTAATTTCGCGATATCTCGCGAATGCGATCAGCTACGATTTCGCTGTTAACAGTTTTGTGACATTTATTCATGTAGAAATCGAACTGCGCTTACACTTTTCGTCGACACTAAAGTTCAACCTGAACATCGCTGAGGCTCACCGTGTAAAGTGGAGATTTCTTTAGTGAGGAAGTGCATACTAATGTCTATATTTGGAAGTGGTGCAAGCCATAATTTATGACATTATATATCAATTTTTGGAAGTTGTTTAAAAGTATCTCCATTTGAATAATAAATCAGGGGTTAACTGCTTTTTTTGGAGTACTTCAGAAGTGGTTTGATTTGGACTACTTCCCTTATTTTTTGCTGGGTACAAAAAAAACTTCGTTTTTTTTACCCCGAAATCTTCATATGTGAGTTTTTATTGCTGTTCAGCATTCCTTGCAAGTTTAGATAAACACCAAAATATTGCAAACGGGAAAATGGCTTTATAAGCCGACATGTACCTAAAAGGGTTTTATTAACATGGATTCGGACACATCACCATCAAAGAAAAAAATCCTCCCGCCTGTATTGCTTCAAGTCAAAAATGTATATTAGGTTATTTAATTTGAACGATGAAAATAAAAATTTGTATTTGTTTATTTTATTTTAATGATGAAAATAAAAAGATGAAAATAATTTTGCTCTTTTTGATAAATATCATAATGAGTTTTAAAATATTTTGATTTCGAACAAAAAAAATTATTTTCAACTTTGATCGAAATAA
The DNA here is from genome assembly GCA_963921195.1 of Pegoplata infirma. Taxonomy (NCBI): domain Eukaryota; kingdom Metazoa; phylum Arthropoda; class Insecta; order Diptera; family Anthomyiidae; genus Pegoplata; species Pegoplata infirma. Next base: position 41,681,769 of record OY992540.1, on the reverse strand, counting down.
AAATATCTTTATTGATAAATATTTTATTTTGAACACAAGTTTTTGTTTTTTTATGGATAAAAATTCAAATTGTTCGTTTTAAAAGTATTAAAATCGGGTCCCTGCTCAAAATAAAATAATTCTAATCAAAATTGTTAAATTTTTTTCACGTTAGAAAATGTACTATCCTTTAAAAATGACATTGTGGAGGGTATTCATAGATTCGGCAAAGTCGAATTTAACTTTTCTACTTGCTTCATAATTTTTTTTTTATCAAATTTTTTTTTTTCGTCAAAAAATTTTTTTTTATAAAATTCTTTTTTATCATATTTTTTTTCGTCAATTTTTTTCATCAAATTTTTTTTGATCAATTTTTTTCTCACCAAAAAAAAAAAAAAATAACCTTTTTTTTCATTAATTTTTTTTACATCAAAAAATTTTTCTTTTCATCAAAACTTTTTTTCATCAAATTTTTTTTCACCAAAAATTTTGGGTTCATTTAATTTTCTTAAACATAATTTTGTTTTTCGTGAAAAAAAAATATTTTTTTTATCAAAACTACTATTTCACCAAGTCTAAGCTTTTCGCATAAAAATTTTCCATTTGTTTATCAAATGTACATAAAACAAGTGCCGAATCTTTTATACTCTCCAAAATGTAAAAACACGTTATTGCACTTATTTTTGCACTCATTTACGAAATGTACAGCTCTTTTGGTTTTTTAATGGGATCCTCGACTGATATTTCAATTCGTTTTGCATGGAATAGCAAAGTAATATAACATTATTTTTTCTAAAAAACACTTTGCTTTGGCAAGTACACCCAAATCTTCCGCAAAACATTATCATGATTTAATGTTTTGGGCAAGAGTACAAAATTCGCAGGCATTTTTTGAACATAAACTGCCCCAATTAAATAATATAAAGATTTCGTTGGCGATAATTTCAGAAAAGGAAACTCAAATCCATTTTTCATTTATATTTTCAAAATAAAGTGTATGAGAAAAATCTTTAAATAAATTAACAAAATTTTTTTGCTTTGTTTAGCAATCGTTCCTTCCCGTTAGCCGGTATAATTTTATTGTACACATTTAACTAAAGTGGAAAAATTGAACAGTTAGGAGTATCCATTTTATGTGTCAACAAAATTTTCTAAAATACAAATGGCCGTTAATGTTATTAAGTTATGTGGACATTCAACACTAAACCAATTTTCTATTTTAAATCACATAATTTTTGTTTTAATATTTTATTTATTATTTTAAATCAAATCATGCTTATAAATTTTTCATAGAAAATAAAATAATATTGGGAATAATTTCATATAAAATATTTATGTAAAATAACAGATTGATTTATTTTAGAATGTCTGTGTGTGTGTATGGGTGTTTAAAGCATATGCTGATGCCAGAGAGTGGGAGCCAGAGCATGTGTCCAAAATTTGTCCAATAGTTTACTAAAGAATTTTATTATAATAAAAAAAATATACGAAGAGTGACACTGGGAACATTAGTGCAATTTTGCATTTTATGTATGTGTTCACATGCACACATCCATATATAATAATGTAAATAGATGGTTTTGCATGTTGCATATAAACCGGATATGCCAGATGTTGACACAACAAATATCAAAACATTTTAAATATTTAAAACCTAGATTACGATGTGTTATAAAATGTCACTTACTCACTGTGTATACTTTGCTTTTTTTATAAATATTTTTACATTTTTTTTATACATTTTGTATGTATGAGGTTAAAAGAATTTAATGTGGATTTTGTTTGTTTTTTTTCAGCTCCCTGCTTTTGGTTGGTAAATAAATAAAGTTTTAAGTTCAGAATTCATAGTAATCTGTAAATAATAAATGTTGCGTTTTAGTTATTCGTTACCAAAAATTGTAATTGAATTTAAAACTAAATAAAAATTAAAATTAAATTAAAACTTAAAGTGATAGAAACTTTGTTACTAACATTTCATTAGAAATTGTACACCAGTGCGTATGAGTGTTATTTAATATGTAATTTAATATTACTCAGACGTGCACTGATTAAACATTTTTGCTAATAAATTCCATAGAGTAAGGAAAGTAAGAGATTTTGAAAGGACCCAAAATTAGTCTGCAAGTTTATGAAAATTGGTTAACTTAATGTATTGCAGAAATTTAAAAATTTTGTAAAAATATCAAAGAGAATTAGAATATGAGTAAATTTAACCACTATTATTGAGAGGATTACCTATCTATATTGAGAGGATTACCACTATTTCCGTTATTAAAATTCTCTCTTAAATAATTTACCTACTTTTTCCCCTGATTTTGGAGTATTTTGCTTACTCTTTCCTACTTTTTCCCCTGTTTTTGCAGCATTTTTTTTTAATTTTGCAGATATTTTCATGCATTAAGAGAACCATTTTTTCCTTTGTAAAAAAAGAGTGCATTTTTTTCGGCCCCATGTAGTCTGATACCCACTGATAAATTCTATACAAAAAATTTCTCAGATTCTGCGACCTTTTTTGTATTTAAAAGACTAAAATTCTTGGACATTTGTAACATGATAATGTTTTTAGGCTGGTGTCTTATTTTATAAAAAATTTGCAGGACGCCACCTCAGTTTGACTATATAAGCAAGCAATTAACAAAAAAGAAAATAAGAATTACTATTTTCATTTTCTTATAACCAAAAATTTTAGTAATTTGGGTTTGTAACTTGGATAACAATTCACTTCGTGATGAATAAAACCTTTTTTCACCAGCTGGTGAGTAAACAGTAACATAATTATTTTTCAACAAAAATTTTTTTTTTTCATCAATTTTTTTTTTATAATTTTTTTTTTCTATCAAATTTTTGTTTTAATCAATTTTTTATATCCTCCACTTCCGTTTGTAACTCATCGAAATATCGGTCTGGGACCCCATAAAGAATATGGGGCTTTCCATGTCAAATCGAACGCTTAGACTTTTTTTTTTAGATTTTCCCAATTTGTTTACAGTTTTAAGTACCCTTCGAAAACTCTTTCGTGGTAAATTTTCTGATTTTTTTTGATCACCCGTTCAAAAGATATCGAACTTTTAAAAATTGGTAGTTTGTTCCTTTACTCAAACTTCTTTTACTCATAACTTCTTCAATAATGGTCCAAATTTAAAATTTTTTTTCTCAAAATTTTTGTTTTTTTGTGTACTTTAAAAAAAAAATCCCAACAAATTCTTAATAACGCTCTAGTATGCGATTTTTTTTTTTGTGTAAAACTTCTATCGATTCTACAAATTTTTTGCCCAGGAGGATCGTGGGATAACGATTATTACTATTTTTATAAATTTTTTGAAAAAATCTTATTGTAATTTTCCAATCTTAAAATCATTTCTACAGCTCCAATGTTGCGCCATACACTTAAAATATTATGTAAGTAAATTCAACAGAAAATACGTTTAAAACAAATGAAACTTTATTTAAAAAACGGACTACTTACATTTCATTTAAAACAAAAACATTTCTCAGTTATTTTTAAATGTTAATTAATAACTGTTGAAATCCGTAAAAATAACTTAAAAATCCGTTACTCATAACTTCATCAATAATGGTCCAAATTTAAATTTTTTTCTTCAAAATTTTTGTTTTTTACGTACTTTAAAAAAAAAATCCAAAAAAATTATGCGACTTTTAAGTTTTAAAATTTAAATCTCATTTTTGAAAATGTTTGTACTCTTCGATGTTTTTTGACATTTTTTTTGTGTAAATCTTCTATTGATTCTACAATTTTTTTGCCCAGGAGGATCGTGAGATAACGATTATTACTATTTTTTTAATTTTTTTAAAAAAATTTATTGTAATTTTCCAATCTTAAAATCATTTCTACTGCTCCAATGGTGCGTCATAGAGGGGTAATTTATAAGACCGACCCCCATTAATTTTTACGTCTTAACATTTATTTGGAACAATTTAATACCCTATCTCCAATTTCTAAGGGGGCTCCCACATAAAACGACGTTTTTTAAAATTTGCTCCAACCGCTCCAACCGCCCTAATAGTGCCCTTAGAGCAACAAAATGTATGACCGACCCACAATATTTTTTTAGTCCAAACATTTTCTCTGCACGCACCTACCCTCTATCTCTTATTGTTAAGGCGGTCCCCATACAGTTTTTTTTATTTTTTGTAAATTTGTTTTATTTAATCAGCTTCTACCAGTCCAATGGTGCGTCCCAGACGGGTCATTAGTGAGACCGACCGCCATTTATTTTTCATCTCCAACATTTTTGTAAAACATTCCACAGCCCTATCTCCACTCCCTAAGTAGGCTTCCATTCAAAATTACGTTTTTATAAAATTTGCTCCAACTGTTATTTGTATAGGAGCCTACTTAGGGAGTGGAGATAGGCCGTAGGTATGTTTTAAAAAAATGTTGTAGTGTAAAAATAAATGGGGGTCGGTCTCACTAATGACCTCTCTCGGATGCACCATTGGACCGGTTGAAGCTGATTAAATAAAACAAATTTACAAAAAATAAAAAAAATTGTTTGGGGACCGCCTTAACAGTTAAAGATAGAGAGTAGGTGTGTTAAGAGAAAATATTTGGACCAAAAAAAAATATTGTGGGTCGGTCATACATTTTGTTGCTCTAAGGGCACTATTGGGGCAGTTAGAGCGATTGGAGTAAATTTTAAAAATGTCGTTTTGTGTGGGAGCCCCCTTAGAAATTGGAGATATGGTATTAGTTTGTTCCAAAGAAATTTTAAGACGTAAAAATTAATGGTGGTTGGTCTTAAATATTACCCATCTATGACGCACCATTAGAGCAGTAGAAATGATTTTAAGATTGGAAAATTACAATAAATTTTTTTCAAAAAATTTTAAAAAATAGTAGTAATCGTTATCCCACGATCCTCCTGAGCAAAAAATTTGTAGAATCGATAGAAGTTTTACACAAAAAAATTTCAAAAAAATCGAACAGTACAGACATTTTCAATAATGAGATTTCAATTTTAAAACTTAAAAATCGCATACTAGAGCGCTTTTAAGAATTTTTTTGGATTTTTTTTCTAAAGTACGTAAAAAAACAAAAATTTTGAAGAAAAAAATTTGAAATTTGGACCATTATTGAAGAAGTTATGAGTAAAAGAAGTTTGAGTAAAGGAACAAACTACCAATTTTTAAAAATTCGATATCTTTTGAACGGGTCATCAAAAAAATCTGAAAATTTACCACGAAAGAGTTTTCAAAGGGCACTAAAAACAGTAAACAAATTGGGAAAATAAAAAAAAAAAATTCGAAGTGTCCGATTTGACATGGAATGCCCCATATATATTCATGCTCCCCCCGATTGATTTTAAGACATTCAAGCGATGGCCGTCTGTATGTCTGTGGAAATGGTGATCACGGCCAAAATATTACGCGGAGATGACTAAAACCTAACGTATTTATTGGAAGTTCTACCGAAAAGTTTGGTATTGCATTTGAGCGATATCGGCTCAGCGGTGCAAAAGTTATGATCGAAAATGTAAGGACACCTCAAAAATTTTAGTACATTCAACATAACCTAAAAATACAAAATTCTTTAATTCGGCTGCTTTGACATACTATGTGAACATAATTGAACACCAAATGGTATTTAAACAAGTACGAACATATTTTTTTTTTTTTGACAAAAAAAGAAAAAAATCGCGGAATTTTTTTTCGCGGATTTTTTTTCAAAAAAAAAATTTTTTTTTTCAAAAGTTATTTCCTTTTAAACAAATTTTTTTGCAATAATCTTTTTTTTAATTGTGGAGGGTATCACTGCATTCGTCAAGCAGAATTTAACTTTTTTACTTGTTTTTTCATTAAATTTTTTTTTTGATAATTTTTTTTTTTTTTCAATTAATCAAAAAAAGATTTTTTCTTCAATTTTTTTTTCATCAAAAATTTTATTTTTCGCAAATTTTTTCTTTTCATAAAATTTTTTTTATTTTTTTTTTCATCATTTATTTTTTATCAATTTTTTTTCTATCAAAGTTTTTTTCTCATCAAAAAATTTTTTTTTATAAATTTTTTTTCTATTTTTTAACAAAACTACTTTTTTACCAAGTCTTAACTCTTCACATAAAAATGTTCCATTTGCTTATCAAATGTACATAAAACAAGTGAGACAGTTAAAGTCTTCGGTGCCTAATCTTTTATACTCTACAAAATGTAAAAACACTTTTTTCTAGTACAGGTCTTTTGGTTATTTAATGGGGTCCTCGACTTATATTTCAATTCGTAATATAACATTATTTTTTCTAAAAAAAAAAGCTTTGCTTTGGCAAATACACCCAAATCTTCCGCAAAACATTATCATGATTTAATGTTTTGGGCAAGAGCACAAAATTCGTAGGCATTTTTGTATAGAATAAGTCTCAGATACTGAAAAATTTTTCGTATGAAAAATGTCTCACATTCTAAGACATTTTTCGTAAAGAAAAAGTCTCAGATTCTGAGACATTTTTCTTATAGAAAAAGTCTCAGATTCTGAGACATTTTTCTTATAGAAAAAGTCTCAGATTCTGAGACATTTTTCTTATAGAAAAAGTCTCAGATTCTGAGACATTTTTCTTATAGAAAAAGTCTCAGATTCTGAGACATTTTTCTTATAGGAAAAGTCTCAGATTCTGAGACATTTTTCCCAAAGAAAAAGTATCAGATTTTGAGACATTTTTTCCAATAGAAAAAGTCTCAGATTCTAAAACAGTTTTCTTATAGAAAAAGTCTCAGATTCTGAGACATTTTTCTTTTAGAAAAAGTCTCAGATTCTGAGATATTTTTCTTATAGAAAAAGTCTCAGATTTAAAATTTTTCTTTTTTTTTTCTTATAGAAAAAGTTCCAGATTCTAAGACATTTTTCTTATAGAAAAAATTTCAGACTCTAAAACATTTTTCTTATAGAAAAAGTCTCAGTTTCTGAAACATTTTTCTTATAGAAAAAGTCTCAGATTCTGAGACATTTTTCTTATAGAAAAAGTCTCAGATTCTGAGACATTTTTCTTATAGAAAAAGTCTCAGATTCTGAGACATTTTTCTTATAGAAAAAGTCTCAGATTCTGAGACATTTTTCTTATAGAAAAAGTCTCAGATTCTGAGACATTTTTCTTATAGAAAAAGTCTCAGATTCTGAGACATTTTTTTTATAGAAAAAGTCTCAGATTCCGAGACATTTTTCTTATAGAAAAAGTCTCAGATTCTGAGACATTTTTCTTGTAGATTCTGAGACATTTTTCCTATAGAAAAAGTCTCAGATTCTGAGACATTTTTCTTATAGACATAGTCTCACATTCGGAGAAATTTTTCATATAGAAAAAGTGTCAGATTCTAAAATAGTTTTCGTATAGAAAAAGTTTTAGATTCTGAGACATTTTTTTTTATAGAAAAGGTCTCAGATTCTGTGACATTTTTCAGAAAAAGAAAAAGTCGCAGATTCTAAAATATTTTTCGTATAGAAAAATTTTCATATTCTGAGTCATTTTTTTCGTATAGAAAAAGTATCAGATTCTGTGACATTTTTTTTACAGTAAAATTCTTAGATTCTGAGACATTTTTTGTATAAAAAAGTCTCAGATTCTGAGACATTTTTCGTAAATTCTAAACCACAGTGTAATTTTTTACCCTAATAATACACCTGTCACCCTTATATAAACTTTGCTTACCACCCCTAAATCATTTTCATGATTTTATCTGTTATTGACATTAGTATTCTTTAATAGAACTCAATGATTTGCAAACAGAAAAATGTAACATTAATTTGCATTTAAATCACTTGACCTGTTAAATTACAAATAAATTGGTCAAATTTAAAAAAAATTTATTAAATTAAATGAAAATTAAATTTTCACTTTAAACTATTTTTATTTTTTTATTTTTATATAATTTTTTTTTTTGTTATCAATTTATAATGGTCAAATAATCTGTTTTTGATGAGAAAAACATGTTGATATTACACTTATACAAATAGAGCAATTAATCAGCAATCATAACAGAAACAAAAAATAAATAAAATAACGCAATTATAAAAAATTTTACAAAAAAGAATTAAAATAAAAATAAAATATTATGAAATATGGTGGTTTATTTTAGAAAATATTGTTGTGACAGGTAACAAAATAGAATTATACTAGTATGCCTGACCAGTAACTTTATTGCCGGTAATATTATGTAACGGATAATAAAATAATTTTTTTTATAGTATCATTTCAAAATTTTATGAATTTATTCTTACATGAAAAATTTTTTGCGAACATTTTTAAAATTTTCAAAAAACTTCTTCTAAAGAAAAAGTCTCTGGTTCTGAAGAATTTTTCTGATAAGAAAAGTCCCACATTCTGAAACAATATTCCAACTGGAAAATATAGGATTTAAGAAACGCTTCATCCAGAAAAATATCGGATTTTGAAAGTTTTCTGTTTGTGAGAAATTTGTTTTAAGAAAATTTAAAGATTCTGTGACTTTTCCCCCAATAGAAAAAGTCTCAGTTTCTGAGGCATTTTCACAAACAAAATCTTTGATATTTTGTGGAATTTTTGGAATATTCGGATTTAGAAAACTTCGTCGTATACAAAAATTACCAAATTAAGTGGATTTTTTTCCCATAGAAAACATCTTATTATTAGTTTCTAAGTTCCCGTTTTCCTAAACAAAAATTTATTTTTTTTTAACATGATAATGTTTTTAGGCTGGTGTCTAATTTCAAAAATGATGCAGGATGCCACCTCAGTTTGACTGTATAAGCTACCGGCTAACAAAAAAGAAAATAGGAATTACTGTTTTCATTTTCTTAAAACCAAAAAGGTTTGGAACTTCGATTTGTAACTTGGATAATAATTCAACAGGTGGTGAATAAAACGTAACATAATCATTTTACAACAAATTTTTCTTTTTCATAATTTTTTTTTTTCATTTATTTTTTTCCCCTCAAATTTTTTCCTTTCATCAATTTTTTTCCATCAAAAATTTTTTTTTTTCATCAAATTTTCTTTTTTATCAAACTTTATTTTATTAAATTTTTAACATACATATAATTACAAATCATATACTTAATTTACCTAAACGAGACGTGTGACTACGACCATTATCATATTGTAGCGAAACATACCAAGGCCTCTGGTGGGAATCGAACCTACGACCTCTTTATCAACGTGTTTTTTTTCATTATTTTTTTTTTTTTTTTTTCATAAATTTTTTATTACATCAAATTGTTTCCTATTCATTAATTTTTTTTTTCATCAAATTTTTTTTTTCTTATCAATTTTTTTTTATAAATCTTTATTTACATAATTTTTTTTTTCATCAATTTCTTTTTCATAAAATTTTTTTCATAAATTTTTTTTCTTATTTTTTGTTTTTTTTTGTAAATTGTTTTTTTTTATCAATTTTTTTTTTTAAGATCAAAAAAATTTTTTTATCAAAAAAAAATGTTTTTTTTTGCATTATAATTTTTGTTTTTATCAAAAAAATTTTTTTTTTTTTTAAATCATCAAAAAGTTTTTTTTTCATAAAAATTGTTGTGTTTTCATCAAAAACTTTTTTTTATTAAATTTTTTTTTTTTACCAAAAAAAATTTTTTTTTAATTTTTTTATACCCTCCACTTAGTGATAGAGGGTATATATAAGTTTGTCATTCGGTTTGTAACTCATCGAAATATCGGTCTGGGACCCCATAATGTATATGGGGATTTTCGTGTCAACTGACACAACTTTTGAAACCGATGTCTTCCGCTCGGGATGAAATTTGCACCAAAGTTAGTCCTATTGGATAGTAGTTCAGACACAAATTTTCAACGACATCGGTCAAGGACTCTCTGAGTTAGAGGGGGTCGAAATTTTACATTTTGGCCAAAGAGGTGTTTATTATCATCCATGTAACTTCTTACCTATTGTTTTTAGCAAAATGTGTCCCAAACAGTATAGATAGCTATTTCTTCAGTCTTTTGAAAAAAAAATATAAAAAATAAAAAAAAAAATTTTTTGATTTTTTTTTTTTTAAATCAAAAACTTTTTCGACTTTTTCCTCAAATTGGGCCCTTTTTTTTTTTTTTGTTGATTCACAAAAAAGCTTATTTTATTTCCTTTAAGACTTATGGGGTCGCTTAGTGGGATGCGAGTGGGATATCTATGAAAAAAATTTTTTTTAACTTTGGACCACAAAAAACGCTTCTTAAATTTGCACTATTAGGCGTGGGAAAGCTAACCAGTTTTCGATTTTCATTCGCGATACCCCCTAATTTTTATAGGTTCGAAAAAGAAAGCATGAGCCAAAAAATGAGGGTGGTGGGGTGGGGCCATATGGCCCCACATCGGGGTCAAAATTGGGCGTTAAGTGGTAAAATCCTTAAAAAGCGCCACAACTGCCCTAGACACGCCCCTGGAGGGGTGCAATGTGAGACAAACCCCCAATAATTTTCAGCCCCCAACATTTTTCTTGAACATACCTAACCCCTATTTCCAATTCCTAAGGGGGCTCCCATACAAAACATTTAAAAAAAAATTGTTACTACGATTCTAACTTACCCTAAAGTGCCCCTAGTGGAGCCAAATGTATGAGGTACCTCCATTATTTTATTAATTCCAACATTTTTTCCGAACATACCTACAATGTATCTTTAACCCTTAAGGTGGTCCCCATACATTTTTTTATTTTTTTATAAATTTGTTTTTTTTAACCAGCTCCTACCGCCCCTACCGTGCCTCCTAGAGAGGTAAAAACTACGACCAACCCCCATTAATTTTTAGTTACCAACATTTTGTCCGAACATAATAGTACCCTATCTCCACTCCCTAAGGGGGCTCCCATACATTATAAAAACATGTATCTTTAAAAACTAATAAAAAAAATAAAAAAAAATGTATGGGGACCCCCTTAAGAGTTGAAAATAAAGGGTAGGTATATTCTGAGAAAATGTTGGAGTTTAAGAAATATTGGGGGTCGGTCATACATTTTACTTCTCTAGGGGCACCCTATGGACAGTTAGAGCGGTAGGAGCAAATTTTAAAAAATGTTATTTTGTATGGGAGCCCCCTTAGGAATTGGAAATAGGGGTTAGGTATGTTCAAGAAAAATGTTGGGTGCTGAAAATTATTGGGGGTTCGTCTCACATTGCACCCCTCCAGGGGCGTGTGTAGGGCAGTTGTGGGGCTTTTTGAGGTATTTTACCACTTAACGCCCAACTTTGACCCCGATGTGGGGCCATTTGACCCCACCCCACCGCCCTCATTTTTTGGCTCATGCTTTCTTTTTCGAACCTATAAAAATTAGAGGGTATCGCGAATGAAAATCGAAAACTGGTTAGCTTTCCCACGCCTAATAGTGCAAATTTAGAAGCGTTTTTTGTGGTCCAAAGTTAAAAAAAAAATTTTTTCATAGATATCCCACTCGCATCCCACTAAGCGACCTCATAGGTCTTAAAGGAAATAAAATAAGCTTTTTTTTGAATAAAAAAAAAAAAAGGGCCCAATTTGAGGAAAAAGTCAAAAAAGTTTTTGATTTAAAAAAAAAAAAATCAAAAAATTTTTTTTTTAATTTTTTATAATTTTTTTCCAAAAGACTGAAGAAATAGCTATCTATACTATTTGGGACACATTTTGCTAAAAACAATAGGTAAGAAGTTACATGGATGACAATAAACACCTCTTTGGCCAAAATGTAAAATTTCGACCCCCTCTAACTCAGAAAGTCCTTGACCGATGTCGTTGAAAAATTGTGTCTGAACTACTATCCAATAGGACTAACCTTGGTGCAAATTTCATCCCGATCGGAAGACATCGGTTTCAAAAGTTGTGTCAGTTGACACGAAACCCCCCATATATGTATATTCATGATGCCCGATCGATTTTAAAACATTCTAGCGATGTCCGTCTGTCTGTAAAAAGCAATACAGATTATTAAATCCAGTTTAATTACTGATCATTTTTCAGTTGAAGCTAAAAAAATGAAACATTTATGAAAAAGTTTTTAACGAGTTAGTAAATTTTAACTCGTCGTCCCTATTATTTTTTCCAACACTGTATATTCATGATGCCCGATCGATTTTAAAACATTCTAGCAATGTCCGTCTGTCCGTCTGTCTGTCTGTGGAAAATGCTATCACGGACAAAATATTGCACAGAGATGACTTAAACTTAACATATTTATTGAAAGTTCTCCCGAGAAGTTTGGTATTGCATTTGAGCGATATCGGTTTAGCGGTTCAAAAGTTATGAACGAAAATGTAAGCACACCTCAAAAATTTCAGTACATTCAACATAACCTAAAAATACAAAATGCTTTAATTCGGCTTCTGGTTGATATATGTGAACATAATTGAACACCAAATGGTATTTAAATAAGTACGAACATATTTTTTGACAAAAAAAGAAAAAAATCGCGGATTTTTTTTTACCAAAATTTTTTTTCGCGGAAATTTTTTTTTCCAAATATTTTTTTTTTTTTTTAAGTAATTTCCTTTTAAATACAGCTTTTTGCAATAATCTTTTTGATTATTGCCGAATGTATTACTACATTCGGCGAGGCCGAATTTGTGGGGTATACTCACTTTGTCATTCCGTTTGTAACGCATCGAAATATCGGTCGAGGACCCCATAAAGTATATATATTATTGATCCATGATCAATTCTAAGACATTCTGTGAATGTCCGTCCGTCCGTCTCTCTGTAGATGGCACGCAGTCCAAAATAAAAGACCTAGCCTCCTGGCATGAATATGTCTTATCGTCCTAGTCAGGTTAAGTTCGTAAATGGGCAAAATCGGCCTAGGGGGAAAAAAGTTCCCCATTGAAGAACTCAACCAACCTCTAAAAAAATACACTTTTTTTACATGTTTTTTTGTATTTTTCTTAAATAAATGAAACATTTGTTATATTTATCGGGATGGGAAGGTGCTTACAAGGTGCCCCACTGACCCCCATCACCCCCCCCCCCCCCCCCCCCCCCCCCCAAAAAACAAATTACCCTGACAATTTCTTTTTTTTTACATTTTGGAGAGTATAAAAGATTCGGCACAGCCGAATTTAACACTCTCACTTGTTTATCTTAATTTTGTTTTCGTGACAAAAAAAATTTTTTTTTTATTTTTTTCACCAAAACTACTTTTTTACCGAGTCTCAACTTTTGAGATAAAAACGTTCCATTTGTTTAACAAATGCACAAAAAACAAGTGAGAGTGTAAATTCTTCGGTGCCAAATCTTTTATACTCTCCAAAATGTAAAAACACTTTTTTGCACTTAAGTAATATACTCATTTATCAAATTTACAGCTCTTTTGGTTTGGACTGCATCTTGCTTTCCATTAAGAATGAATTTTTAAACATATATTTCGGGGAGAAATTTGTTCCCCAGATGACCACTGCCGTTTTCTGTATTTATTAACATATACAAATTGCAGAACAGTCGGATTGTAAGCTATAGGATACCATCCTAGTGAGTAATACGGCCTAAATCTAAGAATTTTTCTATGCAAAGAAAGTTTCTTAGTATGCCTAAGTATCTTAGAATTTTCTATATGAAAGTGTATCAGAATCTGAAAATTTTTCTTTGGCAGCAATTTCATAAATTCAGAACCTCAGACTTTTTCTATTGGGATAATGTGTCAGAATCATTAATTTACAGATGACTCAAAAAAATTTCAAAATTAGGGAACCGTTTTGGGAAAATCATGTCTTAAATGTGATATATGTATACATGGAAACTGTTTAGGAATTTAGGTATTTTGCTGTCAGAAAAATGCTTCAGAAAATATCAAACAAGTTCTTAACCTGTTCTATACACTCAAAAAATTATGTCATTAACTGTTTGTAGTTTATTTACAAAGTTTTACGTTTAGTAGTTTTTAAAAGAAAAAACATTTGTTTGATGTTCAGTCTTTATTGATGACTACTTCTGTCATTTGTTTAAAAAATAACACACTAAAAAATAAAGACTTTCATTAACATTTAATTTTTAAAGTCATTTGTTCTGTAAGTAAAAATTATGTAATTTAAAATTATTCTTTAAATTACCTACGAAAACATTTTTAAAAAATTTTAATAAAATTTTTGGGGAATCGATCCCGCAATCAACTACATTCTGGCCAGACATTTTACCCATCGTGCCAAAGTCATTTGATACAAACATGTTTTTATATTTCTATAATTTTCTTTAAAAAAAATGCCAACAATTTAAAAAAAAGAACGTACACAAATCATTAAAAATTAAAGAAGAATCAATTATTTTTACTTACAGAACAAAAATAAATGACTTTAAAAATTGAATGCTAATGAAAGTCTTTATTTTTTATGTTGTTATTTTTGAAACAAAGAATAGAAGTAGTCATTTGAAAAAACTAAACATGGAAAAATGTTTTTTCTTTTAAAAACTACAAAACGTAATACTTTTTAAATAAACTACAAACAGTTAATGACATCATTTTTTGAGTGAAAGGTAATATGAAGAGAAAATAAATCACGCCAACTCACACAAAATAATTAACTCATGCACACACACTCACGTAAAAATCTTATTCACCCACACTCACTCACGCAATTTTTTTCCTCACTCACAATCACGAGAGTAAAATAAAATTCAGTCACACTCGTGCGGGAATCACGTGAATCACGCTCTAATCTGGTCATGTGCCCATATCTTTGTACTACAAACTATCATTCCTTAAATGCTGAACAAAAATAAAAATTGTAGAAAATCATAACATTTTGAACATTTTTGAACTGGGACCCATAATACGAAGAACACCGCTTTAGGGTTTTAAAAGGTCGGTTTAATCTACTATAATTTTCTTTTTTGGGTTTATTAAATTACTCTCATGTATAAATTGAAACCCCAGCATTATTATTATATTCATTATTATTTTTTTTTGTATAAATTATTACCTAATTTATTTATTGTGTTTACTTTAACTCATAAATATTTAATTAATATCATGTTGATAATTATCTATTATGGACACAATGCCACATAAATATTTACATATGTATGTTTGAATGTGTATTAATACAGATAATTATGTGCATATACATGCCTCAGCTTTGCAAACTTTTAATTTTTCGATTTATAATAAAATTTATTGTCATATTTTTAATTAAATAGACATATAAAAAAAATTATAATGCATGGTTATTAGCGTGACCAGAAAATCAAATTATTTGGATTATTCTTGATTTTTAAGCATTTTTTCTTTTTTAATTTCAGCACATGGGATTCTTCCAGCAAATGCAATAATCAAGGAGACCAGATATGCATTCTCTGTAAATCGAAATCGTCAAGTTGTATCCTAGACGCAGCGAAAAAACTGACTAATTATCCGTATGTGCTGCAATTACCTTTTTATACGGGACATGCTTATGTACAACATGGAATTTACTGATAATACGTGTTAGGTTAATTTGCATAATATTTAAAATCTCATTTAAATGTTAAACATTTATCATTGTTTTTATGTTAAAAAGGCGGTGTGAAGTTATTGATTAAATTTATGAAACAATCAATCAAATTTAATTGGTGTATTATTTTTCAACTCCAAAACCAAACTACTTTTCGAGGGTTTTCATTGATATGGGGCTATTAAAGAGAAACATGATTTAAAGGAGTCTACACCATTTCCAATAGTATTTTTAAATTTTTGAAATGCATTTTAAAACTTTCCACATGTATAAATTTTAAAATTGACCAAATGTATTTAAAAATTTCCAAATGTATTTTAAAATGTTCCATATTTTAAAAATTTTCAAACGAATTTTAGATTTGTCTTAATAAAATTTTCTAAATGTTTTTTTTAATTTTGTTCAAATTTTAAAAATGTCCAAATACTATTTTAAAGGAATAAATAAATAAAAGCTCAAGGTCATACGTTTTAAATTACGTTTAGTTATTTAAATTTTTTCAATATTTCTTTATTCTTTGAATAGCATCATCAGGGATAGTAAAACTTTTTGTAATTTTTATAAAATTTAACTAAAATTTAACTAAATTTTAAAAACATAACAAAAAAAAAACACTAAGTGCTGTTTAAGAACACTACTTAGTCTTTAAAATTTTTATAAAATGTAACTATCCCTGATGATGCTATTCAAAGAATAGAGAAATATTGGAAATCTTTAAATAAATAAAAATAATTTAAAACGTATGACCTTGAATATTTATTTATTTCAAATTCTATAAATTAAAGGTCGAATAAAAAACATCTTTTATTGTCCAAATATATTTTAAAATTGTTCAAATGTATTTCAGAATTGCCCAAATATATTTTAAAATTGTCTAAATTGTACAAATATATTTTAAAATTGTCCAAATGCATTTTTAAATTTTCCAAATATAATTAAAAATTGCCCAAATTCAATTTATAATTTTCCATATGTCTTAAATTTTTTCAAATGTATTTCAAAATTTCCAAAATTATTTTAAAATGTTTCATATGTTTTTAAAAATTATCCAAATTGTCCAATTTTTAAAAAATATTTCGAAAATTTTAAACTGCATTAGGAAATTTAAAAAAGAAACATTTGAATAATTTTCGAATACATTTAGAAATTTTTAAACTGCATTTAGAAAATTAAAAAATACATTCGGATAATTTTGAAATACAGATTTAGATTTAGAAAATTCTAAATTGTGTTTGAACAATTTCCAAATAGATTTGGACAATTTAAAAATTCATTTAGACAATTTTAAATTATATTTGAATGATTTTTACATTTGGACAATTTTAAAATACATTTAGGAAATTATAGAATGTATACATTAGAATGTAATTTTAAAAATCATTTCAAAAATTTTTAAATACATATGGAAAATTTTAAAATACAATTGAAAATGGTGTAGTGCAAAATCAAAGATTGCAAGACCTCAGGTTTTCATTATAATAAAAATTTTGAGGGATTTGTCACCTTTTTATAAAACAACGCACAGGTCGTGTCACATCCAAGTTAGAGCTTTAATATATTTTTATATCCTACATCACCCTGTGCTACAAGGTTTGTAGCACAGAGTTTGTGCTGAAGTTTGTAACTACCCGAAATAATGGTCCTAGACCCATCTTCAAGTATACCGATCACTTCAGAATCACCTTTTAGATTTAGCGATATCCGTCTGTCTGTCCATGTAAACAGTGTTAACAAAAACTTTTTCTTTAAATTT
Organism: Pegoplata infirma; assembly: GCA_963921195.1. Taxonomy (NCBI): domain Eukaryota; kingdom Metazoa; phylum Arthropoda; class Insecta; order Diptera; family Anthomyiidae; genus Pegoplata; species Pegoplata infirma. The sequence goes on along the minus strand of OY992540.1, from coordinate 41,664,666 downwards.
TGATCAAATGACTCAAATAAACGAATTTTGAAATATGTATATCCCAGAAAAAATTTGGTAATGGGTAGTGATTATATAACACATTACCAGGTAATGTATATAACTTATTTGTAGCATTATTTTATGATATCTTACCAAACATTTGTTCCACAACGTATTATTTTCAAGTGAAAAATAATGCATTACTAATAATTTGCTACGTAATGCATGATTATGGGAAAAAATGTATTTCATATTTATTATTTCTAAACATTAAATCATGGATGACTTATATTTGGTTACATTATGTATTATTTGAAAGTTTGAAATAATGCATTATTTATAATTGGATGCATAATGCATCACAATAACATAAAAAATAATTATTTTATAAAAAAATGCAAAAGTTTAAACTAGAGATGGGCTCACGACAGGAAATTTCTAACGACACACACTCAAGAGCATATTTTATCTACTTACACTCACTTACAATCACGTGAGTAAATTTAATACAAAATTACTTTTTCACTACTCGTAACACCTTATATATTATCTTCTGGTATGCTATATTCTTTCATTTCTCGTAACCTATAAAATATCATATATTTTACACCTTACTCGTATTCTTCGTTATAAATTTATGACTTATTTTATACCTTACTGGTATTCTTTGTGATAATGTGGATGCATTACTTTGAGTCTCATCGCCTGTTAAAATCATCAATGCTGCAATGTATAAAATAAGAGATCCTATACCTTATTTTATACCTTATTTGGTAATCTAAGTTTTGCTGGGATCCATTCGAAATTTGACAGGTAAAAATATTTTATGTTCACAAATCACCAATCTTAACTTTCAGTTCATCGGACCAGTTTTTTTTTTGTGGTCCCCATACCATCCAACCTCCAGATATGCACACAAATCTCTCAAAATTCATGAAAATAGAAAATATTTGAATAAAATTTTGTTTGTAGGTGCTAAATGCGTATGAACTTTGAGAACCTAATCAAATCTGATTATAATTGGACCACTTTTGGACTTATTGTTAGTCGGTAAAAGTCACCAGCTGGTGAATAAAACGTTACATAATTTTTTTTCATCAAAAAAAAAAAAAAATAAACATCTTTTTTATTGTTTTTTTTTTTAATTTTTTGCTTAAAATTTTGTTTTTTCATAAAAAAACCGTTTTTTCATCAAATTCAATTCAATTTTTTTTTCTTTTTCAATTTACCAAAATTTTGTTTGGTTTCGTCAAAAAAAAAATATTTTTTTCTTAAAAGAATTTTTTCATCAATTTTTTTTATCAAAACAATTTAATATTAAAATTTTTTCATTAAAACATTTTTTTAACAATTTTTTTTTTTTGCATTAATTTTTTTGGTGAAAAAATTTTTTCTCCACTTTTTTCACCAAAATTACTTTTACATATAATAAAACGTAACATAAATATTTTTCATTAAAAAAAAAATTTTTTTCATCCAAAAACTTTTTTTTATAGCTTTTTTAAAAATTTTGTTTTTTCATGATTTTTTTTTTTTGTACCAGATTTAGTTTTTCATCAATCCCAGCAAAAACTTGCATTACCAAGTAATGAAATGTGTAATGGGAAATTCAAAAGTTATAACTACTTCTGATTCGAATTACCTTTCCCATTACATTAACAAGCAAATGTGCCAAATGTAATGATTATCAAACCAGTATTAATAACTAATTACATATACACTTATAGGTAATGAAAAAATTATTTTCAAAAAAAAATTTAAAAAAATAAAAAAATATTTAATTTTATTTTATTTTTATTCAAAATAATGTACAGTGAGTCAAAAAGTGAAAATCTAGTTCTGAAATTTTTTTATTTTATTATAATGATTTATGTAAGTCATTATTAATAAGTCCTTATTTTACATTTCAAAATAATGCTAAATGTAATTTTCTGTTATTACTAAGTAATTCGAATGGTAATGATGTATCATTACCAAGTTTTTGCTGGGATATTGCTTTTTTTTATCAAAATTTGTTTTATCCAATTTTTTTTTTTTTTTTTTTTCATAAAATTTTTTTATTTTCCAAAATTTTCAAAAAAAAAAAAAATAGTTTCATCAATTTTTTTTATCAAAACGATTTTATATGTATTTAAATTTTTTTTATTGAAAACTTTTTTTCATCAAAAATCGTTTTTTTTTTGTCTGCTTGTTTTTCCTTAAAATTACTTTTGCACGTAATAAAACGTGACATTATTATTTTTCTTCAAAAATTTTGTTTTTCTTTCAAAATTTTTTCCTCAAAATTAAGTTTTTTATTATTTTTATTTAATTTCTTATCAATATTGCTTTTTTCATCAGCGTTTTTTTTCTTTTTCGTCTTATTTTTTTTTATAAATTTTTTTTTATTTCCCAAAATTTAAAAAAAAAAAAATTATCAAAAAAATTGTTTTTGTTTTATTTTTTATTAAAAACTATTTTTTTCATTAAAACATTTTTTTCACCAATTTGCTTCCCAGCAAAACTTTGGTAATGGGTAGTGATTATATAACACATTACCAGGTAATGTATATACCTTAGTTGTAGCATTATTTTAGGATGTCTTACCAAACATTTGTTCCACAACGTATTATTTTCAAGTGAAAAATAATGCATTACTAATAATTTGCTACGTAATGCATGATTATTGGAAAAAATGTATTTCATATTTATTATTTCTAAACATTAAATCATGGATGACTTATATTTGGTTACATTATGTATTATTTGAAAGTTTGAAATAATGCATTATTTATAATTGGATGCATAATGCATTACAATAACACAAAAAATAATTATTTTATAAAAAAATGCATAAGTTTAAACTAGAGATGGACTCACGACAGGAAATTTCTAACGACACACACTCTCGAGCATATTTTATCTACTTACACTCACTTACAATCACGTGAGTAAATTTAATACAAAATTACTTTTTCACTACTCGTAACATCTTATATATTATCTTCTGGTATGCTATATTAGTTCATTTCTCGTAACCTTTAAAATATCATATATTTTACACCTTACTCGTATTCTTCGTTATAAATTTATGACTTATTTTATACCTTACCGGTATTCTTTGTGATAATGTGGATGCATTACTTTGAGTCTCATCGCCTGTTAAAATCATCAATGCTGCAATGTATAAAATAAGAGATCCTATACCTTATTTTATACCTTATTTGGTAATCTAAGTTTTGCTGGGTTGCATCATTTTTATTTTTTTTTTTTTGCGAAAAAAGTTTTTCTCCAAAATTGCATTTTCACAAAGTCTAAACTTCATCCGACTTCAAAATGTTCCATTTGTTTAACAAAAGTGTTAAATGCGCCTTTGTCGAATCGTTTATATCATTTAAAATGAAAAAAAAAATCCAATATAATTACGATATATCACTTAAGTAATGAAATTTATATTTTTTTTAACCACGCCCACAAAAGCGGCGGGCCGAAAAATTAAAATTTTTAAGTCCTCTGGGTCCAAGTTGGCGTTTTTCAGAGATAGGTTTACTTCTCCAAGTGGAAGCTTCTTCCCTCTGATCCGATTTCGTTCATTTAAGAACTATACCAGTAACTTCTATGGTAGATATTTTCTTTATTTAGAAATATTTTTATATTTTACTTTAAAACAAAATAGTTTTTCCAAAAAAAGTTTTTAAAAAAACACATACACATTAGAAAACAATCTCACATACAGATGAATGTTCATATAATAAATAAAAGCATAAAGTTAAATCTCTATTTAATTGCTTACAATTATCCACTCAAGCATATTTACACAACAAAACAATATTCCACACTGTAACTATGACTACATACAATCGTGGGATAAACTTTTTATAAAGGTTGTTTAAATTGACACACTAAAATGGCCATAACAAATATTTGACAAATTGTTATATTTTACCTATAAATCATATTTGAAAAAAAAATCAACTGACACTTTAAAGTTTTAATTGCAGCCAACAAAATTACTATTGTTTAGAATTTGAAATTTTCTGACACCATGGATTTGAATCTGAGAATAAAATGTCAATCCAAAATATGAGGACTACAAAAGTCATCCCTTAAACTCCATTAAACAGTTACACATTTTCGAGTGCTCGTATTTTTTTTAAGCAGGGTTTCATATATTTGTTTAATCACCGATATCTCGTCATAATTTGAACAACCTTATTAAAAATTTCAAACCATGATGCATGCATTCAACAAAAACTTAAAACTATTAGAAAAAAATGCAAAACAACAGAACAAAATTTTTTACTTTTATTTTTTTTTTATTTTTTTGCATTACTGACATATAAAACAAATTCATCCATTCAAAAACAACAACCATCCATCTCAACAATGAATTACTCTAATAGTACTGCTACTACAACTACTACAACAACTAGAAAACAACTGCATTTGAAAATCTGAACCAAACAAGACAGTTAATAAAATAAGCAAAAAAAGTTTAAGTCGACTTGGCGGATTATGTGAATATCCTACAGAGTAAACAAAAAATTAACATTAACATTAACATTAACATTAACATTAACATTAACATTAACATTAACATTAACATTAACATTAACATTAACATTAACATTAACATTAACATTAACATTAACATTAACATTAACATTAACATTAACATTAACATTAACATTAACATTAACATTAACATTAACATTAACATTAACATTAACATTAACATTAACATTAACATTAACATTAACATTAACATTAACATTAACATTAACATTAACATTAACATTAACATTAACATTAACATTAACATTAACATTAACATTAACATTAACATTAACATTAACATTAACATTAACATTAACATTAACATTAACATTAACATTAACATTAACATTAACATTAACATTAACATTAACATTAACATTAACATTAACATTAACATTAACATTAACATTAACATTAACATTAACATTAACATTAACATTAACATTAACATTAACATTAACATTAACATTAACATTAACATTAACATTAACATTAACATTAACATTAACATTAACATTAACATTAACATTAACATTAACATTAACATTAACATTAACATTAACATTAACATTAACATTAACATTAACATTAACATTAACATTAACATTAACATTAACATTAACATTAACATTAACATTAACATTAACATTAACATTAACATTAACATTAACATTAACATTAACATTAACATTAACATTAACATTAACATTAACATTAACATTAACATTAACATTAACATTAACATTAACATTAACATTAACATTAACATTAACATTAACATTAACATTAACATTAACATTAACATTTATCGCGACGAAATATTTTTTTCGATTTTCCTAATTACACTGAATAAAAAGACAAAACTAAAATTTCGGAAAAAATGTCTTTGAATGTCTTTTATCATGAATTTTCCTAAAATTTAGTTAAATTTAACTAAAAAATTAGAAATGAGAAGTACGAGAAAAAAATAGTTCATTTACTTATAAATAGTTCATGGTTTTCTTTAAATGAAGTTTTTGAATATAAGGAAAAAATTCGTACTGCCAAAGAAATTTTCACCAAATCTATGAAACGTATCTTTATTTTTAAGACATATTTCTGAAAAAAAACAATTTAATTCAACTTTAGTTCAAATGTACTAGAATTCGGGAAGTGTACTTCTTAGAATTAATTTAATAACTTCTTCGAATTTAGTAAGCAACTTCTTAGAATTTAGCTAAAAATTCAAAATGGCGATATCTGGAAAACTAAGCGAGGATAGAGCGAAACGGATGAAATTTTCAAAAGAAGGACTATAAAGAAAATTGTGGAATAGCCCAGCTCGGCATATCTGTCGGGGTCTCAAGACCCTAATTTCGCATCTAAAATTTGAAATTCCCGACATTTTTTATATGCACATATCTCGGTAAATACAACCAACACGAGAAAAGTTTTTGTAGCTCTTGACTCGTAGAACACTTCAGCAAAATACCTAAAAGCCCTCCGACCAATAGTTTTTGAGTTATCCAGTTTTTAGGATTCTCAAGACCCTATCAGGCCCCTTATTACCGTATCCCAAAAATTAAGCACGGAAGAGCGAAACGGACAAAAGTTTTGGGTCAAAATCTATGACGACCCTTAAAGGACCAAACGAGGTCTCGATTTAACCCATGGGTTCCGAACTCGTGGGTCCAGGGTCTGGACCCAATCTAGTCCTAGAATGCGATTGAACTGAAGTGTATAATTTTTCCCAGTTTTTAGTTAAAATTGGTGTAAAATTAAAAACCTTTTTTTCCTTATTTTTGGGAAAAAATATGAACTAAAACCAATAAATAAAATCTTTGGAGCTAAATCATTCCATCTTTTTCTCAAAATTTTGTTAATTTTCCCAGTTTTTAGTTCACTTTTTTTTTAGTGTATCGCGAGTTTTTCTAATCGTTTAAGCAACCGAATTTTAAGTTTTTGTATACTTAAAATGTCTTACTTTAGGGGCCTTGTAGTACCCTTATTGGACATGTGAGTCCACAATTTCGCTGCAATCGGTCCAGTACTTACTGAATGGTCAAATTTTGAAAAATAAATCACAGCGCACCGTTTCGTATGATTGTTATTTAAAGGCAATTAAAAAATTAAGTATACGCCTCTTATACATTTTTCAAGTAATTATAATTATAAAAATAGTTCACCAATTTCAAATGCGTGTAAAAAATGTCGTTATGGAAAATGTCAACTTTCATTTACTTTTGGTTTCATCCCATTCCGATTTTGGTTGTTGCACTGTGGTATCGTAAGTTTTCAATATTTCGATGTGTTACATACCGAGTAACAAACTCATATATACCCTCTATCGCTAAGTAGTGGGTTAAAAAAATACCAACAAAGACAACTTAAACAAAACATAGAATATAAATGTGGTTAGAGATAATTTTGCATTTTAAATTACCATGATAGACTTGAAGATAGAGAAAAACTACAGATAACTGTATTGACAACTTTTTTTATAAGAAAATCCGTTAAGGAGATTTAAATTTTTAGGGGTCGGGTAGCGCGAAGTTCAAATACACTTAAAGCTTTTTTGTTGAAAATGTTTCAGTAAAATTGCATAGAGAGAGTTTCTTCTGGAATTATAGAGTTTTCTTCTCCATTCATTGAATCTAAAATCATATTTTGTTTCTCGTTTAACGAAAGCCGAAACTTAAGGGTAAATTAGATTCGACATAGCCGAAAACAAAATTCTCAGTTGTTTTTCTTTACATCATCTTAAACTTTTTAAATTTTATTTGATTGTTTTAAATACCTCAACACTTTAAACCAACCACCTTAACAGATACATCATTTAAACAACGGTATTGTTAAATCACTACATTGGTTAAGAAAACCTCTAAGTTTACCACACTGGCCAGAAAATAAATGCATTCTCTTTGTCTTAAAAATTCTGTGGTAAATATTTACCATAGACAAGTAAAACAAAAAGAAAATTCAAGTAAATTAGAAACAGACAGAAGAAGAAATATAAATAAAATAGCACTGAACAGAGCCGAACAAAAAAAGAAAATTGTTAAACAACATTTTTTTAAATTGAATTAAACTAATGGTATTCAGTCAACAATAACTAACGCCTACAACTGCTACTGCTGTTGTGCATTCAAAGAACATTTCAATTGTTATGGACATTTGTTAAATGTAAAACAATGCAACTAGAGTAAAGACAGCCAGATAAGGAATAATTAAGTTTGAAAAACTATTTGAAAACAAACCCAGCAAAACTTGCTAATGGGTGGTGATTAAATAACACATTACCTGGTAATGTATATCCCTTATTTGTAGCATTATTTTCGGATGTCTTACCAAATATTTGTTCAACAACGTATTATTTGAAAGTGAAAAATAATGTATTACTTATAACTTGCTACATAATGCATGATTATTGCAAAAAAATGTTTTTCATATTTATTATTTTTAAACATTATATCAGGGACGAATTTTAATTGCATTATGTATTATTTCAAAATTTGAAATAATGCATTATTTATAATTGGATGCATAATGCATTACAATAATATAAAAAAAATATTTAATAAAAAATGCATCAGTTTAAACTAGAGATGGGCTCACGACAGGAATTTTCTAATCACAAACACACACTCACGAGTATATTTTATCTACTTCCCAGCAAAACTTTGGAAATGGGTGATGATTATATAACCCATTACCAGGTAATGTATATCCCTTATTTGAAGAATTACTTTTTCACTACTCGTAACACCTTATATATTATGTTCTGGTATGCTATATTTCATAACTTACTCGTATGCTTTGCTATAAATTTGATCAATTATTTTATACCTTACTGGTATTCTTTGTCATAATGTGGATGCCTTACTTTGAGTCTCATTCCCTGTTAAAATCATCAAGGCTGCAATGTATAAAATAAGCAATCCTATACCTTATTTTATACCTTATTTGATAATCTAAGTTTTGGTGGACTGTTTAAAAATTCTTCACTTTGAGGCTGTTTTTTTTTTTTTTGTTTAAATATTATTTGATATTGAACGCCCTAATGATTATATCGCAATTATTTTAACTCGGACACCAATAATACAAAGGCATTTGTTTTGCATCACATGTCTTTCGGTGTCTTAGCAATTTACTTAATTAAAAACCATAACTACACTCAAACAATTTTGTTGGTAAAATCGACTGCAAATAACAAATAAAACTACTAAAAATATAGTTTTTTTGGGAATGAAAAACATTTTTTTAATAAAAATTTTGTTAGTCAAATTAATTTTTAGTGCGGATTTTTTTTTTTTTTTTTTTTCTTTAAAAAATATTCATTGCTTGTGGAAATCCAATCCTTGTGATCTTTATAATAGAAAAATTCCTTATACATATGTCGTAAAAAATCAATATGTATATAATTTTTCACTTTAAATGTACAAAAATTTATTTGAGTTTAGTATAAATCATTTTTAACGCTTTTAAAAAATTCCTTTGCTTACTATCAAAAATATTGTGATCGCAAATAAACACTTTTCATATAAAACTCATTCCTTTAAATATTTTTTGTTATTTACAAACTTGTTACACCGTTCGACAAATTTTTGTTGACATGGACCCGACCTACAAATTCTGAAAGTAGGAACTAAAATGAAAATTTACATTTTTTTTTGTAATTTCACAATTTTTTTTTTGTAATTTTACAAATTTCCAAGTTAATTTTCAAAAAAAAAACTGGTAAATTCACGAGAATTCCTTGCAAGTTTTATTGCGCCAAAAAAATTGTAAATTTAGAATTTTATTTGTAAAAATCTTGTAAAATTAATACATATTCGTCTCTACTCCCATTGGGAATTATAAGACGAAAATTTTACCATCGTAGTCATAACACGATTGTCAAATAACCAACAAACAAATATAAAAAAACAGACTTACATTTCATTACCCTTGGTAATACTGGAAGTCTTTTTGTGGTTGGATATATTTGTATTTGCGAGTATAACATTTTTTTTCAAATTCTGATTAATTTTAATTAAAACAAGTAGAAAAGTTAAATTCGACTTGGCCGAATCTATGAATACCCTCCACAATGCCCTTTTTAAGTTATAGTAAATTTTCTAAAGTGAAAAAATAACATTTTTGATTAAAAATATTTTATTTTGTGTAAAAAAGCTTTTTTTAACTAATTTAAAAAAAAAAATAATTTACTAAATTTTTTTTTGAGTGAAAAATTTTTGGAGTGTAAAATTTTTTTCGAGTGTATTTTTTTTTTTTTTATTTTAGTGTAAAAATATTTTTGAGTGACAAAAATGCGTCGTAAAATATTTTTGTGACTTACCAATGTTTTTAAAACATGTTTAACGGCTTTTTAACACGTGAATTTAAGGTGAGGCGAATCTGAAATTTACGGGTTTGCTAATAAATTTTGATCCACTGGACCGATTTGGCTGAAATTTAATGCGAACCACCCCAGGGGAACGACAAATATATATGCTTCAGCTTCAACATCCTCAGAATTGCCTTTATCTCGTAAATTCGTGAAAAACCCTTGTCGAAATTCACTCTTTGTCTCATAACTTTTGAACCACTGCACTATAGGAAATTTTACCCATTTTTTGGCCAAAAGTCAAAATTAAAATTTTTCAAAACATTATTTTTTTTTACATTAATATAAAAAAAACTTAACAAAGTAAACAATTCTTTCTCAATTTTTCGACAGAATTGATGTACTGTCACTTTATCAATAGTTTTTCTTGCAATTTCTTACTTAGTTATAAAACAACGATTGAGTGCAGCGAATTTAGTGATAGCTTCTAACAAAAGTTTTTATATTAAGAATTTATAGTTTTTAAAAACTAAAAAATGGAAAATAATGTCGAAGGTGAGTACTTTAATGATAAATAGTGAAATGTTGGTGAACTCATCTATTAGATCGATTTAATTGGAAAAATTGAAGTGACCTTAAGATGAACTTATTGAAGTATAAATTGGAATTTTATTTTGACTTAAAAAAAAATGATAGCATATGTTAGCTATAAAACCATAAAAGTTCTCTAGGACAATCAATTACCTTCCGAATTTACCAAATTTCAAGGTCGGATATGTGCAACTTTTTTTTTAAAACGCATTTTTCCAGGTGACTACTGAGTGCCAAATTCAGAGTTATTTAATACATGGCGAGAGAAATAAATCAGAGGTGGATAAGGAGCCGCTATTTCTGGCCATTTCTTTTCATACATTGCTGAGAGTGAATGTTTCGAAAACTTTAAACAATATATAAAGGAGGAATTAAGAATATTTTGTTCAAATATAAATATGAAAAGGATTAAAAGTTGAAGGAGTTTGAAAGTTTTTGAAAGACAGCATGCTGTTTGGCTTAAAGGCAATACTTGGCTAAGAAAACTTGAAACGCAGCCTGCCTCCACTAAATCGAAACCGGGGCGGCCGCAATTAACTTTTTTGTCAAAATCTACGAGAACAAAAATACGAGTTACAGCAGAAATCTCTAAAGATCTAATTAGGGAAGTTTAGCCCCTAGCTCTTGCTTCATCTACGGCTGCCCGTAGTGGCATTTTGAAATGTAGTTGACGACTTGGAACTAAAAAATCAAATTTTTGAATAAAATCCTTATTAAAAAGTAGATATGTTTACACTTCTTAAAATTGTTAAAATAAATTTCTACTGTTATCTTCGAAAGTTAGTATACACTCAAAAAAAAAAAAAAGAAATAGTAAAAACAGTTTAGAAAACCATATAATCTATCAAGGATCTAAAAAATCTTAGATGCGGAAACTTATAACCCGGGAACCCTGTTTGGAACTAATTATTAGTTAATTTTTTAGGTAGCTTTACTAATTTTTTTTTTGAGTGTATGAAAAACTTTAAGAGTCACTCCCTCCCTCTAAAGAGTCTTCCAAAAGTCAAATCAAAAAAAATCATTGAAATCGGTCCAGCCGTTTGGCTGTAAATAATTTTGGCCAAAAAAAAGGTAAAATTTCCTATAGTGCACTGAACCGATTTCGCTGGGTTGCAATACCAACCTGACCAGGTAAATGCCCAACATATGTGCCAAACTTCAGGAGCCTCCGTAAAGTCTTTCAAAAGTTAGCGTGTTTTCAACAGACAGACGGACAGACAGACGGACGGACGGACATCGCTAGATCGTCTTAGAATCGAACGAGTATCATGAATATATATGGGGTATTCCAAGCCAAATCACTCACTTTTAGACCCGACCCCTTTCGATTTATTTTATTTTTGGATATGTTTTAGTACTTATTAAATGCAACTTGGACACCAATTTTCAGCCTTTTATTTCGAGATGGTGTTGAGTAATCAATTTTTCAAAATGGCGATTTTCTCAAAAAAATTAAAAAATTGAAATTTTTAATTAATTTTGACCATTAAAAAATATAGATATTTTAAAAAAAGTTGGACAACGTTTTGTTGGTATTTAAATGTAGTTTTAGAAAAAAAATATGAAAAAATTATTCGAAGTAACTATTACTTATTTTTTGACGTTTAAAAATTAAAATCGACTTTTTGAAAAAGTTCGAAACCTTCGATTTTTTTTTGTAAAAAATACAAAAAATTCTACTCTAAATTGCGCAACTTTTAAGCCATAATTCGAGATGTGATCATAATTCTTTCTATTTTTTTTTTAATTTTTAAAATTGCACCTTTTATTTTTTGATCTGATTTATTTTATATGGTGCTCCAAAAAAATTGAATTGGTAGATACTGACCTAACTTACCCTAGATATATTTATTTCGAGGCAAAAATACTCCTTACAAAAATTAAGAACGATCGGACATGGGTAAGGCGTTCCGCATGGGCCTTGAAGTTTAAAAAACGGATTACAAAGAAAAATATGAATTTTTTTCTGGTTTCTCAATTTTTTTGGTATTTTAAGTTAAGTTTTAATTCAAGTGGTTACAGAATTATAATACGGAGTAAAATGCCTCTCTAATAAGGTACCAAAAACTAAAATCGGTTGAAAATCAGCCAAGTTATTACAACTTCCCCAGGCATCTACCCATTTCCGAACGTCCTAAATTTTTGTGAGACGTATTTTTACCTCCAAATGAATATATCAAGGGTAAGTTAGGGTCAATATCTACCAATTTATTTTTTTGGAGCACCATATAAAATAAATCAGAGCCAAAAAACAAAAGGTGCAATTTTAAAAATTTTAAAAAAAAATAGAAAGAATTGTGATCACATCTCGAGTTATGGCTTAAAAACTGCGTAATTTAGAGTAGAATTTTTATAGTTTTTTACAAAAAAAATCGAAGGTTTCGGACTTTTTCAAAAAGTCGATTTTAATTTTTAAACGTCAAAAAATAAGTGATAATTACTTCGAATAATTTTTTCATATTTTTTTTCTAAAACTACATTTAAATACCAACAAAACGTTGTCCAACTTTTTTTAAAATATCTGTATTTTTTAATGGTCAAAATTAATTAAAAATTTCAATTTTGTAATTTTTTTGAGAAAATCGCCATTTTGAAAAATTGATTACTCAACATCATCTTCAAATAAATGGTTGAAAATTGGTGTCCAAGTTGCATTTAATAAGTACTAAAACATATCCAAAAATAAAATAAATCGAAAGGGGTCGGGTCTAAAAGTGAGTGATTTGGCTTGGAATGCCCCATATACTTTATGGGGTCTTAGACCAATATTTCGAGGTGTTACAAACGGAATGACAAACTTATATATACCCTCTATCAGTAGAGTGGAGGGTATAAAAATAAAAATTGTTTTATTCGACCTTTAAAATATTAAATTTTGGGTAGGTTTATTCTAGCTCGAGGTCATTATTTCCTTTACTAATGTAAACTATGATATTTTCATAGAATAATTTTTAAGAAAATTATTTTTCTGTTTTAAATTTAATGTTATACTACTAATATTTTAATTTGAAGATAAGCGATTTTGTCATTTGAATTCCCTCTGCTACTTGTAGTATAAGTTTTTAATATTTGCTAAATAGTCTTGACAATGGAATCTGACAAATTCCGAAACACGTGTCAATTAAGTCTTTCAAAAATTACCAACATAAATAAATTTAAAACAGAAAAATAATTTTCTTGAAAATTATTCTACGAGAATATCATAGTTTTAATTAGTAAAGGAAAATAATGACCTCGAGCTAGAATAAACCAACTCAAAATAAATTATTTTAGAGGTCGAATAAAACAATTTTTATTTTTTTAATAAAAATTAATCAGAATATCGATCAAATTTACGATACAAAACCACAAATCTGGACGAGGGTCTTCAGATTATTATATGGAGCCATTTAGACACTCCAGCAAAATTTTTAAAAAAATATATTAAAAATAGAAGACCTTTGTGTCCCATGAAAATGATAACTGACTTCGTTTTTAAAAATGTTGTACTTCATTAATATGTTAACTAAAAAAAATCAAACGGGGTAAATGTTGACGAAAATGCACCCCAAAAATGCATTTGCATTTAGAATACATTTTTTAGAAGACACAATTTTGTTTAAACTTTTATGTTTAAAGATAAAGACTTTAGCTTTAAATTTCAATTTTGATTAAAAAAATCCGATATTTACTTAAGAAGTTATAGCTCTTCAAACTACACCACTTTTTCAATTTTTTGCGATTTTTAAAAAATGAAAATCGCAAATATAATCGCGAGTTTTTGGAATTTAACTAAAATGTAAATGGCAATGTCTAAACGGGTCCATAGGGTATCTTTATACAGAATATGAAAAAAATTTGAAGATACCAGATCAAAAAATACCCTTTTTCTCGTGTTGTTTGATATACAGCCAAAAGTTAAAATTTGTCGGACGGTGTTATGATAAATTTTATTTTAATTTTATTTTTTTATTTTGTACAACTCGTTTTCGTAACTTATGTTTTAGTCTATTGTTTTTGGTACCTATGAGTCTGTATAAAAATATTAAAAAAATAAAAAAACAACTTTATTGCCACTCTTTTGTATAACGCCTTGCTCATAATTTTTGAAAACTTTTCATAACAGGTAACATTTCGTGTAAATTATATTGACTTTATGTTTTTGTTGGAAAAATTATTCTGTGAAACGAAAAAAAAAAATAAATAAAAAAACAAGTACCAACATACTACATTTGAAAAATTTGTTTTTGTTGGAGTGTATTCCCCCACGTAAACTATAACTTGTTTTAAAACTCATATATTAGTTTAAACAGTAAAGGAGAAAATTGAGGCACTAAAGCAGTGATCGGCACCCATTGCACGCTGGAGCCGAACACAATCGGTAATTCACATGTATACAACACGAATGTCAACAAAAAATCAACAAAGAGCATAAAAAAAACAAATATTTTATTCAGTAGCAAGCTGACTTTCTTCAAAGCAGGTTGATGTCGCTTTGTTGAAGAAATACACCAACACATGCATATTTTTATTAAAACACTAATACTTTCATATGCCTCTTTGTGCCGACCACTGATATAAATACATATATTTTTTTTTGGAAGGACTCGAAAATTTCGGTACATTTCTAATTACCTTTTTTTACAAAAATAAATTTTTCCGTTAATTTTTTTTTTACAAAACTATTTTTAATAATTTTATTTTTCACCATTTTCTTACAATTTTTTTTTTACATTTTACAAAGCCGAATAATTTTTTTTTACTTGTTTAAAACAATTTAAAGCGCTTAAATTCATAATTCAATATTATTGTTCTTACAAAACCATGTTAAGTCGACTTAGCCAGTTTTAGTATGGAGCGGTAGATATTATGATCTCTACTGTTATTTTGTGTTTATTTAAGGCGTATTTTAGTATATTTGTTTGTGCACTTTTTTATGTACCAGGTTTTTATCAGATATGCAAGTCGATTGGTTTGAGCCGTTTAAGAGCTGGCGCAAATATTTTAATATGACCGGTGCTGCTGCAAACGTTTTAACCGCTCATCTAAACAAGTCTTAATAATCCCAGCAAAAACTTGGTAATGGGTACCCCTTCCTGTCTCGCTTACGTGGTAATGGCTTTGAATACTACTAATTACCATTAGCATTACACTGCGCCAAAAAAGGCAAAATGTGGTTACCTCCAATGACATCACCGTGTTAAAGTAATTAACATCGAAATTGGGAGGTAACTAGTTACTCATATTTTTGCTAACCCCCTAAGTTAATTACTTGGTAAGCGAAGTTTTTGCTGGGATGCAATCAAAAAATGCATGCGAATGTTGTACTCTTCCGCAAAACATTTAATCATAAAAGATTTTTTTTAGAAAAAATAATTTTAAATCATTGCACAGTGGTAAATTCCGGCCAAAACCCTATAACTTCTTTAATTTTTTATGTTAACTTATAAAATGTTGTAGGTAGGTTAAGAATATAATAATAAATCAATTTCGCGAAAAAAAAAAAATTTCCGCTGAATTTTTTTTTTCCGCGAAAAATTTTTTTTGTTCGAGAAAAAAAAAAATTTTAAGGTGTTTTAAGATGTTGTGTCTTAGTCGTCAGTATTTCATCCACCTTCTTTTTTTATGTGTTTTCCACAGCTCAAAAAGCTCTTTATTTGATATAAATGACCCAACTTTAGAAGGCTCTAACTGAAAGACTTGGTTAAACTTGGTACTGATGTTAATTAGTACTTACTTGGGAACCCTTATACTAATTTGCGGTATAGCTACTTAAGAGCAATTTTGAGCAAAAAGTATTTTTTTGGGCTTTCCAATGTTCGTATTTTTTATAAATTTTTTATTTTTTTAGATTTATTTTCACTACCACTGTTTAAATTGATCCACTCACTCGAAATTACCGAAATGCATCATCATCATTAGCGCTACAACCCGGGGTGGGTCTTGGCTTCCTCCAATCTTGCTCTGAACATCTCTCTATCTGCTGCTACTGTTCTCCAGTTGTTCGTGCCAGTTTTTCGAAAATCTTCATCGACTCCATCACTCCATCTTAGCTTGGGCCTGCCACGTTGTCTCTGTCCATCAGGTTGAAATTTCATAACTTTCTTCGTCGGGTTCGAGTCGTCAAGCCGTTGTACATGACCTGCCCATCGCATTCGATTAATCTTTATGCGTTTTACCACGTCAATATCTTGAAACAGTATATAGAGCTCACTATTGTATCTGCTTCTCCAAGAACCATTTTCATATACTGGACCATATATTTTTCGTAACACCATACGCTCAAAAGCTCCCAGCTTTGACTCATTTTTATCAGATATAGACCATGTTTCACTCGCATACATCAAAACAGGTAGAATCAGTGTTTTATAAAGCCTTATTTTTGTGGTCCTAGTAAGCGACTTTGACATAAAATGCTTTCTTAGGCCAAAGAAACTCCTATTGGCTGCGGCGATGCGCTTACCAATCTCTTCGTCAGACGACAAGGTATTATTTACTGAAGAGCCCAAATAAACAAAATTATCTGTTACCTTGTAACTTTCATCTCCTAATGTTATGTTAGGTCCGAGACGCTTTCTTCGCCTGTTGTTTGCGGTCACCAGCATGTAGTTCGTTTTTTCTACATTTATCTTTAAACCAATTTCCATGGCGTTATTTTTTATTTGTTGAACATTATTTTCCAATTCACTTACATTTCTCGTGATCACGTCGATGTCATCAGCATACACAAGTATCTGCGTTGATTTATTGAATATGGTTCCCTCCGTACATACATCAGCTTGTCTTATGATCTTCTCTAGTGCCAGATTAAACAGTGTGCAAGCAAGCCCGTCTCCTTGCCTAAGTCCCGTGTTTGTAGAGAAAACTCTGGATGTATCATTTTGTATTTTAACTGCGCACTGCACCTTATCCATTGTCATTTTTATCAGTCTGATTAATTTTCCTGGAATTCCAAATTCACCCAGTGCACTATACAATTTCGCGCGGTTTATAGAGTCATAAGCCTGCTTGAAGTCTATAAAAAGGTGATGCGTTTCAGTTGACCATTCATACGTTTTTTCCAATATTTGTTTAAGCGTGAAAATTTGATCGGTGGTCGATTTTCCGCTCCTAAAACCGCACTGATAGTCACCAATAATTCTTTCTGCGTACACATTAAGTCTTCTATTCAATATGCAAAGCTGTATTATTGAATACTTTTATTTGAATTTTTTGGAAAAAATAAAATACTTTATTATTTTAGTTGGTTATCAAAAAATAAAATGATCTGTTATTTTATTTATTTTGATTTGAATAAAATAAAATTTTATTTTATTCAATTTCATACAAATAAAATAATATTTGTTTCCAAAAAATTTAAATAATTTTTTCTGATTGATTATTCAAACAGGAAAAAAAGAAATTTTCTTATTATTTAACAAAAATTTTTGAATAATTTTGGTTATTCACAAAAAATTGAATAAATAACGTATTATTCAAACAAAAAAATACAAATATTTTTGAAAATTTTTTGTTTGAAAAAGAAATGTATTTTATTTTTTTTGTCATTTATTATACAGTGAAACATAAAATTATTTTTACAAACTAATATTGTTTGATAGCAAACTTCTTAACACAGCGTTTTTTTACTAAAACATTATTAGAATATTCGTTGTAAATTTTCCCGAACTGAAATCTTTAGATTTTTACTATTTGAAAATGTTGTTAAAACATTTTCCTATGGAAAATACTGAAGTTTTTAAAATACTTTCAGATATTTTTCAAATACAACAAAAAGTCCTGTGAGGATGTATATTTACTCAGATTTTCAAGGTTTTTGGCTTTGGTGACATTTTTAAGAAAATGTTCTTTAATATTAACTCTAAAATCAAAATTTATTTAAATAAAAAAATGCATATGTATACAATTAAAAATTTTTCCTATAAAAAAAAATATATTTTTGAATGTATTATTCTATTTTTAAATGCACCCGCAACCGTACCCTAACGTAGCGTAGAGAGGTTTTTGTTAGATGGGAACAAGTGAGAGAAATTATTCTTCTTTGCAGAAGGTTACGGGATTTTGTATATGATTTTGACCGCTACGCTACGTTAGGTGACGGTAACGGGTAGCTAACCTTGTCTTTATTATTTTTCTTACTTCTATGTCAAGTAAAAACGTAAAGAAGTTTTGTTGGGAATAAAATTTCTCTAACTTAACAAAAAAAAAACAAAACATAAATAAGAATGTTCTGTACTATTTTGGTTAATGAACATTGTATAGAGTTAACTTTAAGCTTACGTTTTTAGGCTAACTAAACCTTAATGGTCAAAATGTATGCTGAATATTTTAAATACTTTTAGGCATTTCTTATGAAAATGAAGTGTTGATTTCTTCAAAGAATCCTAATACCTGAAATGGGGAACGAAGTGTTGATTTCTTCTTCGAATCCTAACACCTATTGCTTACACGTTTAAGCTCTTAATTTTCTTTAGTTTTTCTCTTTCGTACTTTCTAGGGTCAGACAGACGGAGATACAGGCGGACATCACTAGGAATCTTTAAATCGATCAAGGATAAAAACAAAAACATATCGTTTACAGTAGAGATGGGCGCGTGAGTGAATTTTGACTCACACTCACTCACGCTCACGCAAAAAAAAATATTCACTCACTAATCACTCACGCAATTTTTTTTCACTTACAATCACGTGATTGAAATTAAAATTTCTCACGCTCATGCGTAACTCACGCCAGATTCAAACACGCTCACGCATGAGTCACGCAAGCTCCACTCACGCAAACAAATTTTCTTACAAAAAAAAACAGCTAAAAAATTTTTTTTTGCAAGAAATGAAAAAATTATAATTAAATAAGTAAAATCAAAAATTAAATCACGCAAACTCACGCCCAAATAAAGGTATTAGTTTTTCTTCGGTATTGGTTTTCAATTAAAATTGTTATTAAAGGGTATCGGTATTGAAAAGGTATTGGTATCCATCCTTGCTTTATTGCAAAAATCATAACAAATGAATTTGCTAACATTTATCACGAGTGGGTAGGTGTCCCTCAATGTCCCCCGGCTCCCTCCCCTGGTGCTCCATCACAGACTTGGCGAAGGAGTATTAATAATGAATTGGGGGCCTCAAATTAAAGCTACAATAATATCACCAGTGAAGCTTAAAATAGAGTGGGAGAGAAGGATGACAGAAAAGAGGGATTTCAATTGGAATTTCCTGAATTACAACATATTTTTTTTGTATTTCAATTGACTTTTTATAAATTACAACTTAGCTTTTCTGAAATTCAATTGGGCTTGTTATAGTTTTAATAGCATTCTCTATACAACAATTCTCCTAAAAATTCAAAAATAAAACTTTTTAAAAGAAGCTAATTTTAAACAAAACTGTTTTGTATGAATAATTTTATGTTTCACTATATAACAAATGACAAAATAAATAAAATACATTTCTTTTTCAAACACAAAATTTTCAAAAATATTTATTTTTTTTTGTTTGAATAATACGTTATTTATTTGATATTTTTGTGAATAACCAAAATTATTCAGAAATTTTTGTTGAATAATAAGAAAAATTTATTTTTTTTTGTTTGAATAATCAATCAGAAAAAATTATTTAAATTTTTCGTTATTTAAATAATAGCAAATAAATATTATTCATTTTCAAAATATTTAAATAATCGCTTATTTGAATATTTTTTTAAAAATATTGTTATTTATTTGTTTCGTTATTTCAATCATAGCATACAGCACTGTCAATATGTTTGATAATATTTTGTAGCCAATGTTTAACAGTGTAATACCTCGGTAGTTACTACACTCAAGTTGGGCCCCTTTTTTGTGAAGCGGGCAGATCAATCCAACGTTCCACTGGTCTGGTATCTGTTCTTTGTTCCATATTTCTGTTAAGAGATCGTGAAGACCTAGTAGAAACCGGTCGCCTGCATGCTTTAACAGTTCCACTGTGATGCCGTCTGAACCAGGAGCCTTGTTGTTCTTCATATTATAAATGGATTCCTTTACTTCTTCTAGGGAGGGGGGATTACACTCATCTTCATTTACAGGAGCACTGTTATTTTCAAATGACATTGTCGGTTGGGCTTCATTTAGCAGCTCTTCAAAATATTCAGACCATCTTCTAAGCACTTTGTCGCGTTCAATTAGTATTTCGCCATGTTTGTCTTTTATCATATTTGCACGGGGCTTAAACGGTTTACGTGTGGAGTTTACTTTTTTATAGAAGTAGCGGGATTCGTTCCTCATTCTATGTGTTTCAAGGCTATCAATTATACCATTTTCACCGAAATGCATATGACATGTAAAAATAATGCTTAGTTTTCAAAATATATCAATTTCAACACACTATTTTTTTTTTTAAGTTTACAGCCTATTTGGATTTCAAAGTTGCAAATCACAACTTTTAAATTTAAAAAATAATAAATACAATTACCCAACTTTGCTTCGTTATAAAACCTAAACTAGTCAAGGGATGGCACAAAACTTTGTAATCGTATGTTTTGAAGTGTTAGTTCTCATTTGGCATCAATTTGGAAAAAAAGATAAAAAATTTTTTTTTTTTAGTTTTGGCCGGTTTTTACCTCTGTACATTGGTCCTTCCATGTAAAATGAATGGAAATATCGGTCGAGGTCCATGATGGTTTCTAAGATATTTTAGCGATCTCCATTCGTCCATCTGTCTGTAGAAGGCAACCAGAGAAAAAATGTAAAGGATCAGTACTGGTCCGAAAAATGGATCGCTAAGATTAAATCAGTTTTGATGGAACGGGTAGAATTTTAGCCGAAAAATGGTTTTACCTAATTATATAAAACCATTTTCGGATGAAATTCCGTCCGATTAAAACTGTAATCTTAGCGATCCATTTTGCGGATCAGTACTGATCTTTCAAATATCGGATCAGTACTGATCTTTAAATTTTTGAATCAGATGCGATATATAAGAATATATGGGGCATTCCAGGCAAATCAATTAATTTTAGACCCGACTCCCTTCGATTAATTTGATATATTTTTTATTCCCTCCAACTACAGTATGGGGGTATACTCACTTTGTCATACCGTGTGTAATGCATCAAAATATCGGTCTAGGACCCCATAAAGTATATATATTTATGATCAGGGATCGATTCTATGACATTCTAGCGATGTCCGTCTGTTCGTCCGTCCGTCTGTAGTTAACACGATACAGTCCAAAATAAAAGAGTTAGACTCCCGACATTTGGCACGAATATGTCTTATGTTCCAAGGGAGGTTAAGTTCGTAAATGAGAAAAATCTGGCGAGGGGGAAAAAAGTTCCCCCTTGAAGAACAAAACCAACCTCTGAAAAATATAATTTTTTTACATGATTTTTTGTGTTTTTGTTTAACAAATGCAACATGTTTATGCTACAAGAAGTTCACAGTCCCGCATTTGGACCCTGAGAATTAGAAAATGTGGTTTTTTTCGGTAACACCCCCCACTCCCCCAATGGGCGTGGAATTAACCATTTTTTTTAAATCATGATAAACTTGTATTTCTTTTGTGCAAAAAGCATCTAATTTTTTAAACACATATTCGCGAGGAAATAACCCCGCCCCCCCATTACAAATACCGACCCCCCCCCAAAAAAAAAAAGAAAACGCCCCTGGATTTTTTTTATTTTTTATGCATGTTGGAGGGTATAAAAGATTCGGCACAGCCGAATTTAACTCTCTTACTTGTTTTTTTTTAATATTTTTCAATAAAAAAATTTTTGTTCAGGACTTGGAAAACTTTTTAAAAAAACATAGAAAATTTACAAAAAAAAAAATTTTTTTGTTGTTAAACAACATATGTAAATCCTCGTATAACATAATTTTTTAAATCAATCCTCGTAATAAAAACTTTGTTGTAAAATTACATTTTTTTTTTGTAAAATAACCATTAAAAATGGTAGAATACAATTACGAAAATAAATTTGTAAAATAGCTGGAAATGGAAAATTGTCAAATTACTAGAAAAATTCTCGTAATCCCATTTTACTAATATTTGACAGTTTTTCTGGTTTTTTAACAAAACATTTTCTATCGAAATTTGCATTTTTTTTTGTAATTTTACAATTTTTTTTTTTTTGTAATTTTAATTTTTTTTTGTAATTTTACAAATTTCCAAGGTTTTTTACAAAAAAAAAAATCTAGTAAATTCACGAGATTTTTATGTAAGTTTTGTTGTGCCCAAAAATTTGTAAATTTACAATTTTATTGGTAAAAATCTTGTAAAATTACGAAAAACCTCGTTATTTTTACTAGGAATTCTCATAAAATAGGAGGTAGCAAAAAATCTAGTAAAGCCACGAAACTTCCTTGTAAGTTTTATCGCGTCAAAAAATTTTTAAATTTACAAATAAATATTTGAAATATCAGTCGAGGACCCTATTGAAAAAGCCAAAGAGCTGTACATTTCGTAAGTGAGAGCAAAAATAAGTGCAAAAAAGTGTTTTTACATTTTGGAGAGTATAAAAGATTCAGCACCAAAGAATATAACACTCTCACTTGTTTTATGTACATTTGATAAACAAATGGAAATTTTTTATGGAAAATCTTTTTTTGATAAAAAAAAAAATTTGATGAAAAAAAAAAATTTTTTTTGTTGAAAAATAATTATGTTACTTTTTATTCACCAGCTGATGAGAAACGGTTTTATTCACCACGAGGTGAATTATTATCCAAGTTACAAAGCCAAGTTATTAAAATTTTTTGTTTTAAGAAAATGAAAATAGTAATTCTTGTTTTCTGTTCTGTATTTATTGTTGACCTGTGTTGATTATTTATGTTGTTGTTTTTCGTTCGGCTTAAGGTCATATAAAAATTATAAATAAAAAATCTTAGAATTTTTGTATTTTTAATTTTGTTTTATTTTTCATCCGATATTTCGACCAAACATCGATGGTCATCTTCAGGGATCTACAAAATACATATAGATTTAACATTTAAATTTTTTATCATAATAACACAGAAAGCTAGAAACTACATTTATCAATACGTACATTTAAAACACTGTAATTTTATAAATTACAAAAAGAGTTGATACGTCCTCCCTATTTAACAAATTATCATCAACTGATTTTGTTTTATTGATTTTGCTTTATTTTTATACCCTCCACTTAGTGAAAGAGGGTATATATAAGTTTGTCATTCTGTTTGTAACTCATCGAAATATCGATGTGGGACCCCATAAAGTATATATATTCATGATGCCCGATCGATTTTAAGACATTCTAGCGATGTCCGTCTGTCCGTCTGTCCGTCTGTCCGTCTGTCCGTCTGTCTGTCTGTCTGTGGAAAATGCTCTCGCGGACAAAATATTGCACAGAGATGACTGAAACTTAACATATATATTGGAAGTTCTCCCGAGAAGTTTGGTATTGCATTTGAGCGATATCGGTTCAGCGGTTCAAAAGTTATGAACGAAAATGTAAGCACACCTCAAAAATTTCAGTACATTCAACATAACCTAAAAATACAAAATGTTTTAATTCGGCTTCTGGTTGACAAATGTGAACATAATTGAACACCAAATGGTATTTAAACAAGTACGAACATATTTTTTGACAAAAAAAGAAAAAAATCGTAGATTTTTTTTTTTTTTAAGTAATTTCCTTTTAAATAAAGTTGTTTGCAATAATCTTTTTGAAATTCTGGAGGGTATCACTACATTCGGCAAGGCCGAATTTAACTTTTTTACTTGTTGTTTTATAAGTCGGTGTTTGTTTATTGTGTATTTGTATATTTGCGAAATCTTGTCGGTATCTGTCTTATAATTGAGTCGTATGTTTGTTGGTGTATTTAATATGTGTAACATTTCTAGTGTGTATCTCTTTGCGTAGTTATTCTCTTCTTGTAAAATGCTCACATTGTTGAAGTTTGGTTTGTGGCCGGTTAATGTGCAATGGGCTGCAAGCGCAGTTTTTTGTTCAATCGGTTTTGTTACAGCTTTTTGATCAGATTTGTGTCCTGATAATCTTGTCTTAAGTTTACGTATACTTTTGGGCATATGTTGGACCCGTCCCCCTCACAGTTGATTTTGTAGACCAAGTTTGATTTTTCTTCTTTTTCAAATTTTGTTTTAGTTTTACTGAATAATTGGTAAACAGAATTATTTGTTTTTAACGCTATTTCGTATTTTTCCTTGTTGTATATGTCAGAATTTTTAAGTCTTTCGGAAAATCCGGGGATGTAAGTTACCGATTTGTATATTTTGTTTGATTTTTCTTGTTCTTTGGTACAAAGAATTTTTGATTTTGCGTGTTTAATTAAGTCTTTAATAGTTTTTTGGGGAAATTCATTTTTCCGAAGCGTGTCTTTAATTCTTATTAAATTATTTTTGTGAAAAACTTCATCACTTATCTCTAAAACACGTCTTATAAAATTTGTTGCGGTGTTTATAATCATTCGCCTGGGGTGTTTGGAGTAGAAGTTTATAAGTCTTCCAGACGATGTAGGTTTTTGATACCAGTCTATCCTAAGCACGTTTTCTTGTCTAAGAACGACACAATCTAAATACGGTATCTTATTACCATTTTCTTCTTCCTTCGTGAAAGAAATCTGTCTATTAAATGAGTTTAAAATTCCCAAAACTTCATTTACATCTTTCCTTTTTATTATAAAAAACAAATCATCCACATATTTTGTGATAATTTTTGGTTTATCTCTCATCTGATCCACTGAAAAGTCTAGAAGCTTTTCCATTATAATATCAGCAACTACCGGTGATGCTGGCGATCCCATCGGCATTCCTTTTCTTTGTTCAAATATTTTATCTTCATATTTGAAGTATCTTGTATCTTTGATACAGAAAGAAAGGATATCCATAAAAAGCTTTTTTGGTATCTGGGTATAATTTTCCAAAATATTCCAGTTTTCTTCAATTGTTTTGAGAGCAAGATTGACCGGAATATTCGGAAACAAGGCCACTACATCAAACGAGATCATTATTTCATCGTCTTCTATTCTAGTATTATTTATTTTTGATTTGAAATCTATTGCATCTTTCACATTGTATTTAGATTCTTTCGTAAGATTTTTTAATATATTTACCACGTATTTGCATAAACCATATGCTGGAGAATTAACGGAAGAACAAATTGGCCTAAGAGGAGTTCCTTCTTTGTGTGTTTTTGGTAATCCGTATATCCTAGGAGGTACTGATGTTCGGGTAATTAATTTATACTTTTCTTGTAACGTTATTAGATTTAAATTAAACAATTTTTCTATTAATAAGTTGTTTTTGTTCTGTAAGACGGCGGTTGGATCCTTTTTCAGACGTTGATAAGTGCACATGTCACCTACATTTTACAAGAAGAGAATAACTACGCAAAGAGATACACACTAGAAATGTTACACATATTAAATACACCAACAAACATACGACTCAATTATAAGACAGATACCGACAAGATTTCGCAAATATACAAATACACAATAAACAAACACCGACTTATAAAACAAAAATAAAGCAAAATCAATAAAACAAAATCAGTTGATGATAATTTGTTAAATAGGGAGGACGTATCAACTCTTTTTGTAATTTATAAAATTACAGTGTTTTAAATGTACGTATTGATAAATGTAGTTTCTAGCTTTCTGTGTTATTATGATAAAAAATTTAAATGTTAAATCTATATGTATTTTGTAGATCCCTGAAGATGACCATCGATGTTTGGTCGAAATATCGGATGAAAAATAAAACAAAATTAAAAATACAAAAATTCTAAGATTTTTTATTTATAATTTTTATATGACCTTAAGCCAGTGATCGGCACCCATAGCCCGCAGAAGCCGAACACAATCGGCAATAAACACGTATATAACACGATTGTCAACAAAACTCGCAACTAAGAGCATAAAAATAAAACAACAAGCAGGTTGATGTCGCTTTGTTTAAGAAATACACAAACACATGCATGTTTATATTCATATACCAATGCATTGATACACTCTCTTTCTGCCGACCACTGCCTTAAGCCGAACGAAAAACAACAACAATTCTTGTTTTCTTTTTCGTTAATTGTTAGCTTATATAGTCCAACTGAGGTGGCGTCCTGCAACTTTTTTAAAATTAGACACCAGCCTAAAAACATTATCATGTTAAAAATGTGGCATGCCTTATATTTTAAACTCCTCCAATTTCCACAAACAATAAGTCAGGCAACTTAAATTATTGCAATCAATGGCCGTCAATTACCTGCGACTTGTATATTTTGTAGGTTTTGCACTCTAAAGGTAAAAGTTTTCTGTATCTATTTATATAAACAACGTATAATTTATGTATGTATATTTAAACAAAAAAAAAAAACAAACAAGTAAAACTGCATAAATACCACCACGACCACCTTGTTATCATAAATAAAAATTGTTTGTTTTAAAACTATGTCTGTCTGTCTGTGTGTAAGTCGGTATTTATTTTATTTGCAGAAACCTAAAGAAGTCCATTGAGTTTCTGCTTGACTTTAAAATTATAAATTAAAGAAGAATGAGGAAAAACTGAGGAAAAATTACGCACTTGTTTGTTTATTTGTTTTCATATAGAGTCGTATTAAGTATACGGCTTTAATAAACACATAAAGTACACAAAACATACATATAAATTAAATTGGTGTGTGTGTGTGTGTGTGTGTGTTAGTGTATTTATGTGTATTGGTATGTATTTCTACTTTTATGTTTTCAAACTCTATATATTTCTTTATGGTTGACTTCATTTACTCACATGAATGTGTTGTTGTCGTTTGCTACATACATTGAAAAATTTGTTGTTATTCTACCTCGCAGTATAAACTGGCATGCGACCAATACAATGTTTGTATTTTTTTTTTATTTTTTTTATTATTTTTGCTATTTCTTTTGACTGTTGCTCAAAGACAAATTTACCGCATATATATGCACAGTGGGATCAAGATAATTAAAACATTTTTAAAATTAAAATTAATTTCAAAAAAAAAAAAAAAAATTGTATGTCTAAGATCCGAGAATTTTTCTTCACGAAAAATGTCTTAAAATCTAAAATCCTTGAGAAAAATTCCTTCTATGCCTCAGAATCTGAGAGTTTTTCTTTACAAAAAAATTTCGCAGATTCCAGCCTGAGAATATTTTTACACACAGAAAACAAATTTGCCAATTGCCAACTGAAAGTCAGTTAATGTAACTAAAATTAGGTTGAATCACTCATATATAGGCTGTCGCAATTTAATATCGGTAGTCACAACTGAATAACGTTGATATAACTGACTTTTAGTTGAAGCAATCATAAAATATATTAGTCACAGCATATTTAAGTAGCAACAACCAAATTTGGAGTTGCTTCAACTGAAAAATTCAGTTGGCAATTTATTTTTCTGTGTGTATATTCCTATTCCATTTCGTGACAATAAAAAAGTTTCTATTATCTAAAGTTCAATAGATACAAAAAGAACCATTTTAACCATGATTACTTTTTGTTATTGGAATTTCTTAAAAACAAAAATTTCTTGGGTATTAATTTTGCTGAAAATAACTTCCCGGGGCTGGATGGTGTTACGGCTGTAGTCCTGAAACTACTATTTAGCTACTCGTACCGGGTAGGAGTTTTTCCCTCTTGCTGAAAGGTGGCTAACGTCCAGCCAATCACAAAAAAATGTGAGTCTACGAACCCAAAAAAATACCGCCCAATAGCACTTTGCTCTACTCTCTCGAAGGTCATGGAGAGCATGATCAAACACCACTCGGCAAATTATCTGGAGTCTAATTCACTCTTATGTGATCGACAGTATGACATGTTAGCGTTTCTTTCGGTATGTTGGAGTCGTTCTATTCACAAATTTAGTGAGAGCAAAGTGGTTGCTCTAGATATTTCTAAAGCGTTTGATCGTGTGTGGCACGGTGCACTCGTTTCAAAACTTATTGCGTTTGGTGTCGGTAGTGATTTCTCTCGATTTATATCAAGCTTTCTCAGAGACCGCTCAATACGTGTTGTTATAGATGGGTTTTCATTAAATGGGTTTCATTTAAATTCAGGGGTACCGCAAGACTCTGTTCTTTCTCCTACACTTTTTCTTATTTTTCTTAAACACCTCCTGGGTCTAATTTCCAATCCTATATATTCTCTCGCAAATGACAGCAACATTTGTCATTCATTTTCCTTTAATCATAGACCAAGCCTTACTGAGGTTGAAGCTATGAGGTGGAACATGAATGACACACTCAATCATGATCTCACAACAATCTCCGAGTGGGGTCTTAGAAATAGGATAGATTTTAATGCTCGTAAGACCCAATGTAGTGTAGCATATGTAGCATGAATTAAATGCGTTATTAACCATAACTGTATTTTACTGCATTTTGACGATATTTTGGATAACTGAAATATGAGTATTATAAAAGTACAAAACGATACACACTGTTTGCATTGTACAATGACTATTGAAGTTACAGTAAACTAAGCTGAGAATACTCAGTCAAACTGTGGTGACTTCTACTGTAAATCTTTTTGAACAGTCAACCCTTCTGGTATTGTACGATGATCGTTGTTTCGTACTTAACGAATCTAACTAAATATATTAGTCCATTGCTACATTTCCCCACTGTTAATTTAAGTGCTAACTAAGCAATTTTATACTATAAATTAAGTTCAATTTTAATGAATAAAATCAATTGAAAAACAAAGCTCAACCGGCTTATCAATTAAATACCAAGCTCAACCGGCTTAACAAGTTGTAACCAAGCTCAACCGGCTTACCAAGTTACATGGCGACCGAGACAGTGTTTCCAATGTGCTTCTAAATAGAGCACTGGAAACAAAAGAAATAAAAAATTATTATTATTGTCCTGGCGGATTAGCCACAAATATCCGCCAGTCGCGTGAAGGAGGTTCCCCGTCTGGCCAATAGATGGGATGATGATGATGATGATGATGATGATGAAGGAAGGCCCACATCGATTCTCCTTAGAAGAAAACATGAGAAGATAAACACACCTCAACTACCTAAGGCACCTCCAACAACAAAACAAAAAGGGTATAAATAAAAAAATAACATTTAAAAAAAAAATAACATAAAAAAAAAAAAACAAAACTCAGTGCTCCCCAATGCACGGGTTAGGGCTAGAAGGCGATTTCGCTCTTAGCACAACTTTATTTTTTCTCGATAAATAAATAAACACATAAATAAATAAAAAAAAAAATAATAATTTTAAATGAATTAAAAGAACTTTCTTCAGAAAATGAAAATTTTTAAACAATCAGAAATATAAGATAATAATTTCAACGTTAAATTTAAAATTAAAAAAAAAAGATTTATAATAAAATTTTTCTATTAACTAATTAAATATTTTGTAAATGGTCCTTTATGAATTGAAGAAAGATTAAGAGTAAATATAAAACCCCAATAGATTGGAAGTATAGGGAACCAGTTTCTACGGAACAAAAACTGTAGGTACTAGGGATCCATATGCAGAAATTCGTTACATGATTACAACATTTTTGAAGGAAACTTAATTATGGGCAAAGAACAATCGAAGGTGGTAAAACCCAATGCGAATGTAGTGAATGAGGTAGTAGTAGGGAACAATACACCCGAATTAGATACGATCAAACTCTATCTTTTGTTGATCACTATAATTCTTTCAATTAATTTCGCTTTAGGTATTTATGCAATGCATAACAAAAGACTCAAGAAGAAATATTATAGTAGGGCGAATGATTTGGATAAAATATAAATCAGATTTCATAAAGAGTTGGAAAAAGAATATATATAAATGGATAAATGGGAACAAATAAGGAAAATTATTTACACAGAAAGGGAAAATTTCAAGCAGGCTTATAAATGTATTAACAAAAATATTTATATTAAACCGGAAACAGTGAGAAAACACTTAGTAACATTAACAGGTTCTCTGGAGATAATTAGAGAAACAGCATACAGAAATAGAGGGAAATTCACTGAGGAACACAGGAACGAAGTTTTAGAAATTTATTGGAGTCTAAGGGATCGATTAGTAAAAATACTTGATAAATATAATATTAACCAAAAAGTGCCACATTCAATTGAGCAACAATTGAAGATCGATACAAACATTATACTCGATTCTAGCAATAGTCAGAAGTTTGACCCAATTGCCGAAGAAGAAACCAATTCCGACTTTGAAGATTTTTCATATAATTTCAAAATGACACAAACGGTAGTAGAATTTCTTAACACAGCCTCAAAACTGATTTGCGATTTCGACGGCAAGCCTGAGAATCTACGTACATTTCTGGACTCGCTCCAATTAATAGATTCACTTAAGGGTGCACACGAACAAGCAGCGGTATCTCTAATAAGAACTAGACTAAAGGGAACTGCTGGAAATCTGATTAGCAATGAATCTTCAATCTCTGAAATTATAAATAGACTGAATATCTCAGTAAAAGGAGAATCAGTCGACGTCTTGTCGGCAAAAATAATGAATATTAAACAAAACAATAAATCTGCAAATGTATATTGTAGTGAGATAGAATCTCTAGTAAAATCACTTGAAAATGCATACATATCAGATGGTTTGACTTGCGATTTGGCAAATAAATACTCGACTCAAGTTGCTGTAAAAGCACTTACTAAAAATTGCAACATTGAGAAGGTAAAACTGATCATGGAAGCTGGACAATTCAATAATATGAATGACGCAATTAGCAAATTTGTGAATTGTTGCACTGAGGCAACTAGTCAGCAGAATTCCATATTATACTATGGGCAAAGACCCAATCACCACAATTACAGCAGAGGCAGAGGAAGATTCCGTGGAAGAGGTAATTTCTCCCGGAATAACAATAATAACAACCACAATAACAATAATAATAATTATTCAAATAATAACTACAGAAATAGAAGAGGACATGGTTACTATAATGGTAACAGAAACCACACTAGAGCAATAAATGCAAATGAAGATAGTTCGGGAAACTCGAACGCTCCCCTAAGATCAAGTCAATAAACAGGAAAATATACAACCTCAACCTTAACTTTAGTTGTTTCATACGAATTAAAATAGATATAATTAACACCATTGTAACATTACTGGTAGACACTGGAGCAGACATATCCTTAATAAAACATCAATGCACATTTAAACAAATAAATACGGCACATTTTACTACACTCACTGGTATAGGAAAAGGTACAATTAAATCCATTGGTACAACATTTTTTGATTTAAGAACTGATAAATTCTTGATACCCCACAATTTAGAAGACAATTTCCCAATACCATGTGATGGAATAATTGGTACGGATTTTATGAAAAAATATAATTGCATACTTGAATTTAATCAAGACCAGGATTATCTTATCCTGAGACCACATAATTTAATACAACAAATAGTAATACCGATGACCAATACTTGTGATGATGAAATTACCTTACCAGCTAGATCTGAAGTAATACGACAAATAAAAGTTTCATCTTGCAATGAGGAAATATTGATACCTAATCAAGAACCCCAACCAGGAATATTCATCGCTAGTACATTAGTTAAAGCTAAAAATGCATTTATAAGGATACTTAACACAAACAACACAATATCTACACTAAAACAAAATAAAATTATAACAGAAGATGTCAATGAGTATGATATAATGAAGAACAACATCGACAATAAAAATAGAAAACACGAAATTTTAAACATATTGAAGAAAAATTTTCCAAAACGTTTTAATGAAACATTAACGGAAATATGTTCCGAATACAGCGATATCTTCGGATTAGAATCAGAAACTGTTACAACTAACAATTTTTACAAACAAAAGTTAAGAACAAAGGATAAAGAACCAGTATACATAAAGAACTATCGTATACCACATACTCATAAAGACGAAATTGAAGAGCAAGTGAATAAGTTGATAGATGATGGAATAATAGAATCATCATATTCAGAATATAATAGTCCAATTTTATTAGTTCCAAAGAAATCCTTGCCAAATTCAAAGGAAAAAAGATGGAGATTAGTGATAGATTACAGACAAGTTAACAAGAAATTAATAGCAGATAAATTTCCATTACCAAGAATAGATGATATTTTAGATCAACTTGGCAGAGCAAAGTATTTTTCTTGTCTGGACTTAATATCCGGATTTCATCAAATTGAATTAGAAAAAGATTCTAGAAACATAACTTCATTTTCAACTACCAAAGGTTCATATAGATTTACCAGATTACCATATGGTCTAAAAGTAGCACCAAATTCATTCCAAAGAATGATGACAATTGCTTTTAGTGGTTTGAGACCTGATCAAGCTTTTTTATACATGGATGATTTAGTTGTACTAGGTTGTTCCGAGAAACACATGCTTTCAAATTTAACAGATGTTTTTGAGTTATGTCGCAGACACAATCTCAAATTGCATCCTGAAAAATGTTCATTCTTCATGCACGAGGTTACATACCTTGGCCATAAATGCACCAACAAAGGCATACTCCCAGATGACAGTAAATATTCAGTAATTGAGAACTACCCGAAACCTACGGATGCAGATAGTGCTAGAAGATTTGTAGCTTTTTGCAATTACTACAGACGATTTATTAAAAATTTTTCTGAATATTCAAGGCATCTTACTAGATTATCAAAAAAAGGAGTATCATTTGAGTGGACAAGGGAATGCGATATTGCCTTTGAACATCTTAAACAGGCACTAATGCACCCAACATTACTGCAATATCCAGATTTTGAAAAACAGTTCTGTATAACAACAGATGCAAGCAAACACGCATGTGGCGCCGTACTTACACAGGAACACGACGGAAAACATTTACCAGTAGCATACGCATCTAGAAGCTTTACAAAAGGAGAAAGTAATAAATCAACCATTGAACAGGAACTAACAGCAATTCATTGGGCAATAAAACATTTTAGACCCTACATTTATGGAAAGCACTTTCTCGTTCGGTCAGATCATAGACCTCTTTCTTATCTATTTTCAATGAAGAACCCAAGCTCTAAACTAACAAGAATTAGACTTGATCTAGAAGAGTATGATTTTACAGTTGATTATCTTAGGGGAAAAGATAACTACGTCGCAGACGCTTTATCGCGAATTACGATAAATGACTTAAAAGAATTAAATATAGAGAATAATAGTATACTAAAAGTAACTACAAGAGCAATGACAAATAAGGCACAAAATATGGCTAAAAACAAAAATTTGAATAAGCGGCATCAATTAAATGAAAAGCCCAGTATATATGTACCGATTAAGAACACTGACGTCAGAAAATATTATAAATTGAAGATTAACCCTGAAAGATGTTACATCAAACGAGGCAAATCTATAATTGCATGTATACCAATCGATGATTTGTTTATTAATGGGAAACTTGACTTAGGACAATTTTTCCCAAGGCTCGAAGAAGTGGCCGATAAACATAGCATTACGAAATTACAAATGGCACCTAGTGAGAAAATTTTCGAATTTATCTCTATAAATGAATTCAAACAAATGGGCAACGAAATTTTGAATCATATTAAAGTAGCGCTACTAAATGAGGTGACCCGAATTGATAAAAATGCCAAAGTTATTCAAAATGTAATGGAACGATACCACGATGACCCTGCAGAGGGAGGTCACTGCGGTGTTTCAAGAACATTAAATAAAATTAAAAGATATTACTATTGGAAGAATATCATAAAAGACGTAACAAAATACGTTAAATCATGCAAAAAGTGTCAAACAGCCAAGACTACAAAGCACCTGAAGAGTCCAATGGTATTAACGCCAACGCCAGCGAAACCATTTGATAGAGTACTAGTGGATACTATAGGTCCATTACCTAAATCTTACAATGGCAATGAATACGCAGTCACTATAATATGTGACATGACAAAATATCTAGTAACAATACCTATACAAGACAAAAGCGCTAAGACAATTGCAAAAGCAATTTTCGAACATTTTGTTCTCACCTATGGTCCTATGAAGACGTTCATTTCGGACATGGGTACAGAATATAAAAACTCTCTTCTAACAGAGTTATGCAATCTCCTCAAAATAGAAAAACTAACATCAACAGCTCACCATCACCAAACGCTGGGCACTATTGAGAGAAGTCACAGAACTTTCAACGAGTATATAAGATCTTACATATCTGTTGACAAAAGCGATTGGGATGAGTGGCTCAAATACTTCACGTATTGCTTTAACACCACTCCATCGACAGTTCATGATTACTGTCCATATGAATTAGTTTTTGGTAAACTTCCAAACGGGTTCCAACAATTTAATGAGGTTGATAGAATAACACCACTGTATAATGTAGAGGATTATGCTAAAGAAGTTAGATTTAGGTTAGAAGTAGCTCACAACAGGGCAAAAACAATGTTAGATAAGGCTAAGTTAAAACAGAAAATTAATTATGATAAGGGAACTTTAGATTATACTTTTAAAATAGGTGATTTAGTTTTACTCAAAAATGAGGTAGGTCATAAACTGCATACTCAGTATAAGGGACCATATAAAATTAAAAAAATAGATCTTAGAAACAATGTAACCATAGTTGATAAGAAAACAAAAAAAGGTCAAATTGTACATAAGAATAGGCTTAAGATTTATAAACAATAATAATAACAAAATAATAAATGATATACTGGAATTCCAAAATAATACGACTTAAAATAATAAAATGAAATACACATAAGAAATATTACTTACTATAAGTTATTCATACGTTTTATTTGTCTTTAGTAAAAAGAATGTTCATACAACTTTGTTATATGATCATTCTTCTATAAAAAGGGAGGTGTAGCATATGTAGCATGAATTAAATGCGTTATTAACCATAACTGTATTTTACTGCATTTTGACGATATTTTGGATAACTGAAATATGAGTATTATAAAAGTACAAAACGATACACACTGTTTGCATTGTACAATGACTATTGAAGTTACAGTAAACTAAGCTGAGAATACTCAGTCAAACTGTGGTGACTTCTACTGTAAATCTTTTTGAACAGTCAACCCTTCTGGTATTGTACGATGATCGTTGTTTCGTACTTAACGAATCTAACTAAATATATTAGTCCATTGCTACATTTCCCCACTGTTAATTTAAGTGCTAACTAAGCAATTTTATACTATAAATTAAGTTCAATTTTAATGAATAAAATCAATTGAAAAACAAAGCTCAACCGGCTTATCAATTAAATACCAAGCTCAACCGGCTTAACAAGTTGTAACCAAGCTCAACCGGCTTACCAAGTTACAGTAGTATGTTGACCCACAGACGGCTTGTGGAATCATCGTCATCTGTATTAATGGGTGGTATAGCTATCGAGGAATCAGAAACTCTTGATGTTCTAGGCATGAAAATCCAATATCACGTTGGAACAAAATTCGTTGGAACAAATATGTTTTTCAAGTGTCGGAAGAAACCAAGACACTTGGTTTCTTAAAACGGTGCAAGAACTACTTCACTCCGTCTGATCTCCTCATAATTTCTAACGCCTATATCCGGCCGAAAATGGAATACAACTCCCATATCTGGGCAGGTGCTTCAAAGACTTTCTTGAAGCTTCTTGATCGGGTGGAAGAGAGTGCGTTGAAGCTCATCATTGACAGCTCTATTGACTCATTTGAGCATTGTCGGAATGTTGGTGGTGCTTCATTCTTCTATCGATATTACCCCGGTAAGTTTTCAGCTAAGATGGGCAAACTCATCCCTGTGACGCGGGTGCATGCTGTAGTACTCGCCTTTCCAGAAGATCACATCCGTTCGTTGTTGACTGTCCAACGCATTACAGAGAGAATTCCTTTCTCGGTCGAACCAGCCGTATGTGGAACAAACTACCGGCAGAAGTCTTTCCAGTCAGCTATAATTTAGAAAAAAATCAAATTAAATGTCCACAAACTCTACTCCCTCTTTCCTCATAACATATTTTCCCAATACCAACACAATGCATTGCATTAGTAGGGGACATCCCCTAAGTGTTGGCTCAAAGTAAAAAAAAAAAACTTGAAAAAATGCAGAAGAAAAATCGAATTTCTTAAAATTATAGAAAAATACCGGTATTCAAGCACTCCAGTTAGTGTTATCGTCAGCAGGATTTTAAATGACAGTTTGTCTTGTTAATGAAAACTGTTTTTTTTTATATGTGAATATTTATAGTTTCTAGAAAATAAGTTTTGACAGTTTCCAACAATACAATTCTATTTCCAGCAATCTGAACTTCACTTCATACTTTCTTTCATCTTTTTTGTCTCTTACATTATTTCCAAAATTCTGGCATCACTAGAATAAGAATTTCTAAAAAAAAAAAGTACCAAAGTACCCTTTTTCACACTTGTCAAGGATCGATCTGACAGCATCGCGGGCATGCATGACGACCATATCTCTCCAAAACTTCCCAATTATGCGAGTTGTAAGTTTTTTATAGTTGGTCCCGCCATATTGTTGCAAAACCTAAAATTTTTGAGTCCGTTAAAGGCCTTTGGGAGTCAAGCGGCATGCCACTCTTGATAGTAAGAGTGTGGCTACGCTTCTGCGGGGATTTGAAATGTTCTTTATCGTCGACCAAAGGTTTTTATCGGACTCTTTTAGGTGTCGTAACACAGATTTTTACAGTGAGAAGAGATTAGAGCATCATTCTCAGTGGTATCACAATGGACCTCAGAGTCTACGTGTGTTGACGTAAAACGTCAGCAGCCACTTACAACCTACAACCTAACCTATCATTCTCAGTATTCAGTTGCCTTTGGATGGCATCTCTTCTTTCTGCTAGACGATATGTCTCAGGTGGAAAGTTTGGACCAATAAAAGCGGTGCGTCTAGCCGAAATGCAGCGGTTTTCCGCTTCAACCAAGATCTTTCAAATGTTTCTCTCTCCCTCTGAAGTTGTCGAGGGAGAAGTCAATTGCCTGAATTCTAGTTCCGTCAGTAGGGTGTCTCTAATTGACAACACAGTGTTGGTATTATAAAGTTTTTTGGCGAAGATGGTACCTACCGCATCCTGGTGCGCATTTAGGTCCACGAGTATGACTCTGTTGTCGGTACGGTAGGCCGCTGTTAGAGGAATGAAGATTTTCACAATCTCAACCTCTACAGATCAAACGGCGATCTCCTGAAATTCCAAGTGATCGTAGTTCGATGAGGTGGACCTGCTCGGTCAGCAGGTGTGGACCTGCTCGGCCAACCGGTGTGGACCGCCGATCTGGGGCTTCACCTCCACGTGCGTTGGCAGCCTGACGCCTTCTGCAACAGATACGGATTATGTCCGGCCAATAAAGATCGGCAGTCCTCAGTCCCTAACAGCGTAGGTGAGCACTGTTTCCGCGCGCAGCTCATCTGAGCTTGGCGTTGCCAGTAAAAGACCTCCTACACATGTTACATATGTTGGCAATTGGGACCGAGTTTTGTTCAATGTCATCGGCTATAATTGTTAGTGATCTGAGCAGGCATTCCGGTAATGTAGGTTCAGTTGGGAAAAATGGGGGGATATGGAGTTTGGAGGTTTTTTGTGCATACATGCTGAACTCCAGTATCCAACGGTTTGTAGTCGTTGGGCAGGATTGTTGTTACCACGTCGATATCGGGACGTAGACACTAACTGCTCTGAGAGCCGCTTCCGTCTCAACTTCGTAAATTTTTTTATGGGAAAAATATTGGAATCATCATTTTTTTCAATATTTAAAATTCCCAGAATTATTGAAACTTTGCTACCTTCATTCCACTGTTTTAATACATTTACGTATTTTATGGTTGTTGCATTTTAAAGGTGCAAAACACGTCTGCTAACACTCTTTAGGAGGACATGAACAAATGTCATGAATTTTAATATCCAACCAACAGCACCAACGATGATACTTAACTTGAAAACGCCATTAACATGAAGAAGAGAAGTTGAAGTAGTGTAAGAATATCTTTTACGTGGCTTATCTTTATTCTTAATTTCACGTTGCAACAACTAAGCAAGTAAAAAACTTGAAATCGACTTGGCCGAATCCATGAATACGCTCCACAATGCTTAAAATATTGTTAATGCAAATGAATTTGAGGGAAAAAAACTTTTTTAGTGATTAAGCATATTTTTTAATTTAATTAACAATAAAATTTATTTTGATAAAAAAAAAATTAAACATTTTTGTAAAAAAAATTTTTTTTTTTTAGTGTAAAAATTTTTTCGAGTGTAAAATTTTTTTTTGAGTGTAAAAAATTTAAAAAAAAAATTGAGTGACATAAATACTATTTCAAATATTTTGTATGCCTTTTTAGAAGTTTCTGCGTTTTTTAACATTTTCCGGTGAAACTCATCAACAATTTTTGGTTCGGCATATAACTTCTTATAACTTCTTTGATCAATACTGCTGAAAATCAGTACCCACCAGACCTGAAAAATTGAAAATATATGTGTCCAATTTCAGCCGTATTTACTTTTATAAGTTAGCGAGTTTTAAACAGACATACAGACGTACGGTTATCACTAGACCGTCTTAAAATCGATTGGAGTTCCTGGTGTCCTAGACCGATATTTCAGGGAGTTACAAACGAAATGACAAACTAATGTCTATACTATATCGCTAAGTAGAGGGTTTTAAAAAACAAAACTAGTGTATTTTTTTAAGCAAATGGTTGAAAGATTGTGAAATGTGAATGAATGAAAAATATTTGTTCGTTTTTTTGTTCACTGTCAAACTTGAGTTTCTATACTTTTTTTGTTATTGCTGACGCTGTTGCTAAACTAAGTAGCAAGTGTCAAATTAAAAGTGTTGTATTATTTAGTCCGACTACTTGAAATTTTACGTACCACCTTCTACTTATTTCACTTTTTGTTGGTGTCAGTTACGCGTAGAAACGTGGAGATAGAAGTGAACTACGTACTAAAGTTTGTAGTTTAAATTTAATGAATGTCAGTGAAAAAATTAGTATGACACTATTGTTAATGCTGATTTGTTTTTTCCTCATTTTATTTATTTCTAAAGTTCAAAATATCACACTCAAAATAAAATGTTTGTTCTTTAAGTAAAAAATCTGGGAAGAAATATTCCTTTTTTGAGTAGAAAATTTATTTAGAAATTTTTGTAAAAAAAAAAAATAATTTTAAGAAAAATATTAATTTAAAAAAAAATTATTAATTTTTTTTTAGTCTAAAATTTTTTTTAGTGTAAAAATATTTTTGAGTGGCAAAAATGCTTTGCAAAATATTTTTGTGGCTTACAAATATTTTGAGCTTGATTTTCAGTTTTTTTTTTTCAACATGTGAATGTAGGGTGAAACCAATCTGAAATTCACGGGTTTGCTCATAACTTTTGAACCAATGGACCAATTTTGCTTAAATTCAATAAATAATCGAAATTTGTTTTCATTAAAAGGAACAAATTTAGGGAGTAAGGCCTTAAAAAAAAAGAAAAAAACATTCTGGGCACTCTAATATACATCAACTATGAATATTAGTTTCGTACCATTTCGTTAAATATTGAATTTTTGGGACAATTAATGTAAAACTTCACCAAATCATTGATATTTATCAATGCAAAAACGCCCAAAATCACTCGACTTTGACAGTCTCTAGTAGTTTTTGGTACCTAATTAGCTAATAAATATTTAAATTTCATCAATTTCTAAGACCATGACCTTGTTTTTGATTTTTGTCTATTGGACAACGCACTGTGCACTGAACCGATTTTGCTGAATTGGAATACCAACCTAACAAAATAAATGACCAACACATATGCCAAACTTCAGAAGCCTCAATAAAGTCTTTCAAAAGTTAGCGTGTTTTCAACAGACAAACGGACAGACGGACGGATATCGCTAGATCGTCTTAAAATCGATAGAGAACCATGAATATATACACCTTATGGGGCCAATATTTCGCGGTGTTTTACACGAAATGACAAACAGTATAAAAACATGTCAGCCTTTTATGGGCTACTCCGAGGCAGATAAGAAGCCATTTACTACAGACCCGCTCCTTGAGGGGTCAAATATAAGACCAACTCCCATTAATTTTTAACCACCAATTTTTTTTTCCAACAAATTGTACAATTTGTTGAAATGAATACCCCGATTCCCAATTTCCTCGTTAAAATTTCCAAAAAAAAATAGGATTTTTTGAAGTTTGTGCCGGCGCACATTGGGTTGAACACTATCAAAACTGAGGATTAATTCAAAATTTGAAGTTGGTATATTGTAATATTTTTTTTATGGGTTTAAAGAGGATAAAATACTCCATCAAAAGCTGTCAAAATTAATGTTCTAAGTTGTTTACTTTTTTTGCTATGCTCTCTCAAAGTTTAATAATTTTAATTAATTTAGTGTACAGTGGTAAAAAGTGAAAAACGAGATATTTCAAGTGATTTTTTTCTTGTTTTCAACTAAAAATAAAAATTTTTGTAAAACGGATTCACAAACTACAGGTATTTAACTATATTATTGATAGGCGGTTGTTAAGATAAAAGTTGAAAAAATAGTTTTAATCATTTTTTAAAAAATATCCTAAAAATAGGGTATTTTTTACATATATGTTGAGTTTTGGTGGCTACTCTGATGAGCTCGGGCGAACCTGAGAACATAGTGATAAAATATAGGATTTTTGCTTTAAAATCCATGAAAGAACCAATGCCAAGACTTGCCAATACGAAAAATATAAGAGATTATTTTTAAACATCTAAAATAGCTTGAAAAAAGAATTCGCGTTTAAATTAAATTCGGTATCAAATTTTGTTCATATTTCTCAGCCAGCAACCAAATTAAAGCATTTAGTATTTTTAGGTTATGTGGAATGTACCAAAATTTTCGAGGTGTCCTTACATTTTCGTTCATAACTTTTAAACCGCAACACCGATATCGCTTAGGATAACTAGAAGTAAATATGTTAAGTTTCAGTGATATCTGGTTATTTTTTTTGCCATGATCGCGGTATAAAAACAGCATTATTTATTTATATTACAAATTGAGCATTAAAAGTTTTTAAAGTGCAAAACACTTAAAATGTCTAAACAGCTGCAAATTTTAAAATTTGTCATAATGGATTTTCAGTCCACTCCATAGTACACTCAGAAAATTATTGCAGTTACTACATGACGGTTGTTTGTGTAGTAAGTAGTAGCTGTTGTTTTTAACTACAATTTCGGTCGTTTTTGTGTGAAAAAATCTCAAACAACTTTTTTTTGTAGTAGTTTCAAAAAATAAATTCAAAAAATATACTACACTGTAGTAATAGTTGATTTATGTAGTTGTTTTTAGTTTTTTTTTTTTCTAAAAACTCCTTTTTTTCTAGAAATTTTTATTGCAAACGAATGTGTCGAACGAGTTGGTCGTGCGGGATGCGGAAGGAATTATTTTTATACCAAATAAATAATATCTAAATAAATTAAATTACAATTTATTAAATTTAATTATAACAAAAAATATGTTTTTGGAAAAATATTCTTGAGCGAAAGAAAATAAGTGGATAAATGAGATAAATGAGATAACAAGTGTGTATAATATAGCGCTCACATAAGCGTGTGTAAAAACCAATCGGAAAAAAAACAAAATACAATGTATGCAGTGTCTTGTTTTTTTTATGAGCGTGCCATCTTTCTTTTCTTTGTATACACAACAGAACAGGTACATACTTTTTTGAAACATTGCAAATTAATTCTTTTTTTTTTATAAATCAATTTTGCCAAAGCATTTCGTTTTTTTTTTTTATTCCAGACAAATTTTGATCAGTAGCGGTGAAAATTTGAAATGAACTATTAAAAAAACAAAGGTAAATACAATCAATTTATTTTGTTTAACATTTTATTAATACAATTTTGTTATTCTATAATTCCAGATAAATACACCAAAAAATTTTAATTTCATGTCGAAATTCTATACAACCAACTGAAATGTATTGCTTTTTAAATAAATAAAAATCAATCACAAAATTTTTTAAATAAAATTTCAGGCAAGTGTAGTAAAAACAACTGTATACCGTCTTTTGTAGTAGTTTTTACTACATTTTGTAGTTGAAAATCAATAGTTAAAAACAACAACATTTTCAGTTGTTTTTACCGTAATGTGTAGTGGACGCCTTTTCAACAACAAAATGTAGTCAAAACAACTGTCTTTTGTAGTAGATTTTACCGACATACTTTTTTGAGTGTATATACTCAATTAGAAATACAGTGCAACATCGCTTAACGCAACTAATAGATTAAAGCTGCTGCAAAAAACCCAGATTATTGTGAAAATATAGTCACGTATTCAAAATGGCCAACTCAATTTAATTATGTATGGCTTCTTCTATTTCTTGAAGTTTTTGGAGTAATTTCTTAAGTTTAACTGTTTAATTAAAAAACAAAAATTTTAGTCGTACAGTTTAAATAATTTATTGAAAAGAAAAGTTTTACATTACAATGCCTGGTAAGCCATAAATGAAAAAAAAAATGAGTAAACAATTTAATAAAAATTTAGTAGTTTTTTATTGATTTGCTCAAATTTTTCGATAAATTTTATTAAATATTTACTCAACACTTTTAAATTGCTTACTGGTGAAAAATTGAGTTATTATCAATTAATACTTTTAAAAATTTACTCAACATTTTTTTCTGTGGTTATAGTATAATTAAATTTGAATTTTAATTTATTAAGTTATCGATTTTAATTTTAAAGTTACAACAAAATTTATGAATCAATATTTTTATCGACAATTTTGATTTTTTTG
Organism: Pegoplata infirma; assembly: GCA_963921195.1. Lineage (NCBI taxonomy): Eukaryota > Metazoa > Arthropoda > Insecta > Diptera > Anthomyiidae > Pegoplata > Pegoplata infirma. Next base: position 41,621,613 of record OY992540.1, on the reverse strand, counting down.
CATTAGTTTTGATTTTTAAATAAAAAAATATTGTATTTAAAATATGTGAATCAAGTTTTGTTTTGAAAATGTTTAATTTTTTGTATTTATATGATCTTTAAATAAAAAAAAAATTGTACTTCCTTTTTTTGAAGAAAATTTTAATTTTTTTTAATTTTATGAACCACAAAAATAAAATTTTATTAAAAATTTATTCTAATAATTATACGTATTTATTTTTTTAATTTAATAAAAATTGATTCATTAATTTATCGCTTTTGCTTCCAAAGTTACAGCAAAAATTGTGACTCAAGATAAGTTTTTCCAAAAATCGAAAATGTGCCTAGCAGGTTAAAAAAAATGTTTTCCATATTTTTTTTTTTCAAAATAGTAGTTTTTTGTTCATTAATAAGTATTCATCAATAAAAAATTATAATATTTCAAAATTACGGCATCCCTGAATTAATCCCCATTTTGCCTATCGTTCAACCCACTGTGCGGCGTTCAACCCACTGTGCGGCGTCATAACAAGTCTCAGCCCACAAGTGGCCCACATAGGTATAATAGGAAAAAACATAAGCATTCTTTTGAGCTCAAAAAATATAAAAAAGTAGTGTTTGTTAAAAAAAGTCTAAAATAGCTTAGATTTGGAAAAAAGGCCATATTTTGGGGTCGTAAAATTGTTTTGTTATTTTTAAAAAAAAAGATTGAAAAAGTCCGTTGAAAACGTTTTGAACAAAACTTTCTGAGTGCAATAGATGAAATGTAATACGCAACCGAAAAAGTGGCCTATTAACTAAAACGTCAAAATTGCATCCCCTCTAACTCTGCTAGTTTTTTTTACCGATCTCGTTAAGAATTGGTGTTGTGACTACTACCCAACAGATCCCATCTTTGTGCAAGTTTGGGCCTCATCGGATGATATCGGTTTAAAAAGTGTGTTCACTTAAGGTATTTCCATCCATATATAAAATGTTCCTGATCATTTTAGAATGGAATTTCAGCGAAATCGGTACACAGGTTCAGAAGTTATGAACAAAACCCCTTAATTCTAGATTGGTTGAGCCTCAAATTCACGTGTTGAAAAACATACTAAACAATCATTCAATGACACTCGTAAACCACAAAAATATTTTACAAAGTGTTTTTGTAATTAAAAAAAAAAAATATTACACTCTAAAAAACACTTTCCACTCAAAAAAAATAGTGTTTGTTTAATAAATGAGACAAAATGTCTATATCCTATGATTCCCGTCAACCTGCACGTGGACCAAGGGAATCAGGATAGTCCATTTTTTGGTCAAGTCCTTTTTTTGGGGATTGGATGTAAAAAATAATTTAAAAAGTATCGCCAGGGGAAGGTGTCCCCCCGAGGTCTTAAAACAAAGAAAATATTTTTTATCAAAAAAAGAATTGATAAGGCTTAAGAAAACATTCAGCTGTTTTCTAAAATTGAAAGAACTTCGATTAAATGTTAATTTTTGCAAAAACAAAAAGTTTATTTTTTTTTAAATTAATTTTTACAGAATTTTAGTTTTGAGTGCAACGCATAAATTTTATGTTCCTTGACTTTAAGTGATAAATTTTATTTAAAATTTATAGTCAAATTGTTTAAGTGTATATTGAAATAATAATTTTGTTATTGTATTCATTTATCTTCTCAAAAGTGTTTTTATCGTTGGTTTTATTGAATTATTATTGTATTAAATTATTTGTAGGTTTTAATTAAATGCTTTTCTTAAAGTGATTTATAAATTTTGTCTTAAACGAAGTCCTTGTAATGTCATAAATATTAAACTTTACCATTTTCAAACCATAAGATACACACACACACACGCACACACAATCAATATGGTTTCACATACATACTTAGATAATTGCCTTAGGCTCCCAAACTGTCAGCAGGGTGTGTTTGTGTATGAGCAATAAAAATAGATATTAAATTAAAGCAAAATATTTAAGCTAAAAATTATCATTTAAATATTTTTAAATGTTGTGAAGTGAGAAAAGGAAGATGTAAAATAATTTTTGTTTTTTTGGTTTGAACTCATTGAAAATTGAAGAATGTTAAAAAAATTTTCTAAAATTTTTAAATTTATATTAAAATTTTATTCACCGAATTGTAAAAAAAAATGCCTGCGAATTTTGTACTCTTGCCCAAAACATTAAATCATGATAATATTTTGCGGAAGATTTGGGTGTTCATGCCAAAACAAAGTTTTTTTTAGAAAAAATAATGTTATACTACTTTGCTATTCCATGCAAAACGAATTGTAATATCAGTCGAGGACCCCATAAAAAAACCAAAAGAGCTGTACATTTCGTAAAAGAGTGCAAAAACAAGTGCAAAAAAGTGTTTTTACATTTTGGAGAGTATAAAAGATTCGGCACCAAAGAATATAACACTCTCACTTGTTTTATGTACATTTCGCTCATATACTTGTATAGTGTCATAACTCGAAATATGTCGTTTTTGGGTAAACGATACAGAATTATTCGTTATATCCTGCTTTATATTGTGTCAAAAATCGTATTAACATCTTTAAAACTCACCGTTTTAGAAGAGAACACGCCATTATAACATTTTCTATGTACGGACCATTTGCAATGCAAACCAACTTTTAATTGTAAACTTTAAACAGGTTTTCTGTACCATCAAACATTTTGAGTTATGACACCATACAAGTAAATGAGCGATTTGATAAACAAATGGAAAATTTTTATGCGAAAAGCTTAGACTTGGTGAAAAAGTAATTTTGGTAAAAAAAGGGATTTTTTTCACGAAAAACAAAATTATGTTAAAAAAAATTGAATGAACCCAAAATTTTTGGTGAAAAAAAAATGTTGATGAAAAAAAGTTTTTGATGAATTTTTTTGATGAAAAGAAAAATTTTTTGATATAGAAAAAATATGAAAAAAATGTTTATGAAAAAACAAATTTATGAAAAAAAAATTAATGAAAAGAAAAAATTTGATGAAAAAAAAATTTGATGAAAAAAATTTGATGAAAAAAAATTTAATAAAAAAAAAATTATGAAAAAAAAAGATTGATGAAAAATTTTTTTTTTTATGAAAAGAAAAATTTTTTGATGTAGAAAAAATATGAAAAAAAAAATTTTTTGGTGAGAAAAAAATTGATAATAAAAAATTTTATCAAAATATTTGATGAAAAATAATTGATGAAAAAAAAAATGATAAAAAAAAAATGATGAAAAAACATTTTGATGAAAAAAAAAATTTGATGAAAAAAAAAATTAATGAAAAAAAAAATTTATGAAAAAAAAATGTTGATGAAAAAAAAAATTGACGAAAAAAAAAATTAATGAAAAGAAAAATTTCATGAAAAAAAATTTATGAAAAAAAATTTGAGGAAAAAAAAAAATTATGAAAAAAAAATTGATGAAAAAAAAAGTTTAATAAAAAAAAAATGATGAAAAAACAAGTAAAAAAGTTAAACTCGGCCTTGCCGAATGTAGTGATATCCTCCACAATTTCAAAACGATTATTGCAAAAAAACTTTATTTAAAAGGAAATTACTTTTGAAAAAAAAAAAAATTTTGAAAAAAAAATTTTGCGAAAAAAAATTTTGGTAAAAAAAAATCCGCGATTTTTTTCTTTTTTTGTCAAAAAATATGTTTGGAATTGTTTAAATACCATTTGGTGTTCAATTATGTTCACATATGTCAACAAGAAGCCGAATTAAAGCATTTTGTATTTTTAGGTTATGTTGAATGTACTGAAATTTTTGAGGTGTGCTTACATTTTCGTTCATAACTTTTAACCGATATCGCTCAAATGCAATACCAAACTTCTAAGGAGAACTTCCAACAAATATGTTAAGTTTCAGTCATCTCTGTTCAATATTTTGTCCGTGATAGCATTTTCCACAGACAGACAGACAGACGGACAGACGGAAATCGCTAGAATGTCTTAAAATCGATCGGGCATCATGAATATATATACTTTATGGGGTTACAAACGGAATGACAAACTCATATATACCCTCTATCACTAAGTGGAGGGCATAAAAAGTGTTTTTACATTTTGGAGAGTATAAAAGATTCGGCACCAAAGAATATAACACTCTCACTTGATAAACAAATGGAAAATTTTTATGCGAAAGCTTAGAACTTGGTGAAAAAGTAGTTTTGGTAAAAAAAATTATTTTTTTTTTCACGAAAAACAAAATTATGTTGAAAAAAATTAATGAACCCAAAATTTTTGGTGAAAAAAAATTTTGATGCAAAAAAAGTTTTTGATGAATTTTTTTGATGAAAAGAAAAATTTTTTGATGTAAAAAAAATTGATGAAAAAAAAACTAATAACCCGAGTAAAAATAAACATATATAACAATATATAATTTGATACAAACATAATATATCATATATGATTATATATCCCGTAGGATATTTTCTAAATTTTTTAAATGCAATCATATGCAGTTATATATAATTTAATCATGATTCGTATTAAAAGGTGTACGGTTGATATAATTATATAAAATTATATGAGGGTCAATACAAAATTTGTTTTTCTGTATAATTTAACATAAAATTATATATAGCTTATTCTGTTCCATACAAAACAATATATGTTTCCAATTAAACAAAAATTTTTAGGCAAAGTATAAGAAACTTTTTAAAATGTTCCTAAACATTTCCTTGCCAGGGCTATGTATATCACCTACCTGGTTCGAAGCGTACCCAAACATTTTTTTGTTTTGGAAAATTATATGTTTGGTGAATGTATCGTTGACCTGTGGTGTATCTCAACCCAAACCAAAAAACACCAGGATTTTATATGTTTTTATGCAATTAGATCTAATTAGATCCACCAATATATGACAATGTCTGGTCAAAACTCGGATGAAATCAAATCATTTTTATACAAGTTGATCTTTTTTAATGCAAAAAGATTTTTTATACAAGTTGATCTATTTTAATGCAAAAAGATCCACCATTATTCGGATCAAATTGCGTATAAATATATATTGTGTTACATATCATTATATATTGCATCATATAAAAATTTTTACTCGGGAAAAAAAAAATTTTTGATGAGAAAAAAAAAATGATAATAAAAAATTTGATAATAAAAAATTTGATAAAAAAATTTGATGAAAAATAATTGATGAAAAAAATATGATAAACAAAAATGATGAAAAAAAAAATTGATGAAAAAAAAATAATAAAAAAAAAATTGATGAAAAAAAAAATTGATGAAAAAAAAAATTTTTATGAAAAAAAAAATGTTGATGAAAAAAAAAACTGATGAAAAAAAAATTAATGAAAATAAAAAATTTGATGAAAAAAAAAATTATGAAAAAAAAATTGATGAAAAAAAAATTATGAAAACAAATTTTTTTGATGAAAAGAAAAATTTTTTTGATGTAGAAAAAATATGAAAAAAAAATTTTTGGTGAGAAAAAAATTGATAATAAAAAATTTGATGAAAAATTATTTATCATTGATGAAAAAAAAATGATGAAAAAAAAAAATTGATGAAAAAAAAATTTGAGAAAAAAAAAAATAATGAAAAAAAAATTTATGAAAAAAAAATTTAACGAAAAAACAAAAAAATTTATGAAAAAAAAAATTGATGAAAAGAAAATAATTTGATGAAAAAAAAATTTGATGAAAAAAAATTGATGAAAAAATTGATGAAAAAAAAAATTAATAAAAAAAAAATTATGAAAAAAAAACTTTGATGAAAAAATTTTTTGATGAAAAGAAAAATTTTTTGATGTAGAAAAAATGTGAAAAAAAAAAATTTTTGGTGAGAAAAAAATTGATAATAAAAAAATTGATAAAAAAAATTTGATGAAAAATAATTGATGAAAAATAATTGATGAAAAAAAATGATAAAAAAAATGATGAAATAAAAATTTTGATGAAAAAAAAAAAATTAATGACAAAAAAAATTTATGAAAAAACAAAAAAAAATTGATGAAAAAAAAAATGTTGATGAAAAAAAAAATTGACGAAAAAAAAAATTAATGAAAAGAAAAGAGTGATGAAAAAAAAATTGATGAAAAAAATTGATGAAAAAAAATTGATGAAAAAAAAATTGATAAAAAAAAAAATTATGGAAAAAAAAGTTTGATGAAAAAAAAAATTTTATGAAAAAAAAAATTGATGAAAAAAAAAGTTTGATGAAAAAAAAAAAAATAATGAAAAAAAAATTTGATGGAAAAAAAAAAAATTGATGGAATAAAAATTGATGAAAAAAAAAATTTGATGAAAAAAAAATTTTTTTTGTTGAAAAATAATTACCCGAGTAAAAAAAGTTATCTGGTCCTTTATGTAATTATATCTTAATTAATCTGGTAACAGCTCTTAATTGATCTAATCTGATCTCAAAATTGGCTGTATCAGAAATTATCTAAAATTGTCTAATAATATCATATATGATATTGTTAGATTTAATTAGATCCGAATTTTGGTCTAATGTGGATTTGTAAAATTTTATCAAATTATATTAAAAATTATATAATCTGATATTTCATATAATTTTTTTTCAAAAAAATTTGGACCATAAATTTTAAAGCTGAATTCACAACGACAGAGTACTCTGTGCCAGAGAGTGGATTTTGTTCCTTTCTCTTTCGCACTTACACATTTTTGTGTGATGGTATCTTTATTTTTAGAGATGGTACTCAGTAGTACAGAGTACTCCGACATTGTGTTGGAGCCTTGAAACTTAAAACAAATATTTTTATGTACCCAGGCAGAAAAATGCAATCGGAATAACGTCAGAATAGAGTTGGCGGAGGGCATTCCAACACCAAAGTGAGATCCTATTTACAAAATTTATGGTGTAACTATGACATTGAAATGATAACGCCAAAAAACAATCGCCTGACTTTTGTTTCCGACGTCGTCACAACACCAAAAAATCAAATTTACTGGATTAAAATTACATTGTAATAATAAGTTTGTGACCTTAGGGTGGTGTTCAAAGACAACACTGGATAACGTTATTTCGAAATATTTTTGGCGTTATTTTGGGTTGTTTTAAAGAAAATACAGTATATAAAATACAGTTCTAAAAATTAGACTGTCAATTTTCGAAAATTTGAAAAAAAAAGTACATTTTCTAATCCTCCCGGTGCAAATGCAGGACTTCTTGTAGAATAAAAATGTTGCATTTGTTAAACAAAAACACAAAAAATCATGTAAAAACATGGTATTTTTCAGAGGTTGGTTAAGTTCTTCAAGAGGGAACTTTTTCCCTTGGTCTGATTTTGCGGATTTACGAACCTAACATGTCTAGAAACAAAATTTTGGGAGTCTAGCTCTTTTATTTTTGACTGTATCGTGTTAACTACAGACGGACGTACAGATAGACGGACAGACAGACGGACGGACATCGCTAGAATGTCTTACTTAGAATCGATCACTGATCATAAATATATAACTTTATGTATCTTTCTAATACAAGAAAGACAATTTCAATCACAATTTTAAGTTGTAATTAAACTCGTTACTCCGCTTTTATTTGAGTCTTTTTGGTATTTTTTTTTTGCGAAGATTTTTTCATCTACCAACAAGTGAAAAAACTAAAAAGTCGAAAGTAAAAGTCCATTTAGATTTTTTTATACAAACAGTCAATTAATCGACTTTATTATTCACCTTGCATAACACAGCTCAACAAGAAAATGCGTATTGGATTCTGTTTAGTGATTTCGATAGTGTCTGTTGCGCTGATTTCAAATCCGGAGCCCAAATTTGTCTATCACATCAGGATTTTGAGTAATTCGCGGTTAAAGTGCCGAAAAAGGGCATTTTTGACCATTTTTAAAAGCTTATAAAATTTTATCCTGACATTCAAATGACTTGGTATCAGGCTCGTTCGAAAGCTTGTAATTTTCTCTTAAAGATAAGATAAAATGTTATAAAAATTTAATTTTCTAAAATGGTAAAAAAATCATAAGCAAAAAACCTTCCATTTTTTCAATATTTAGTTTATTTACACAGTGTTTTTGAACAAATTTCCATACAAATTCATATGAAAATTTAAGATTTAAAGCACTTGTGGCTAATGATTTTTTTACCACTTTAGAAAATTAAATTCCACGAAGATTTGATCTTGTCTGGAAGAGAAAATTACACACTTTCGAATGAGCTTGATACCAAACCATTTGCATGTCAGGATCTTATTTTATAGGCGTTCCAAAATGGTCAAAATGGGCATTTTTTGAGTCTTTAACCGCGATTTTCTCAAAATTGTGACGTGATAGAAAAATTTGAGTGACCGTTTTGGAATCGGGGCACCAAACCCTATCAACTTTTTTTGGTTTCATCCAAAACGCAGCGACAAACCTCAGATTTGTAGAGCGGTGTAATTCATAATGAAAAAAAAAAATGCAGTGACATTTTTACACAAAAAAAAAGGTATAAAAAAATAATTAAATAAAATAAAGTCAGAAATTTTGTAAAAGTTTACCATGGTAAACCTTTTCGGATAATTATTATAACCTCCCAGGCAGAAATTACGACTCTTCTAAAAATACAATACCATTATAACATTGGATATACAAAAATACGACTTTAAAAATTTAATACCTTGAAAACAAAAAATTCAATACCATTACAACATTGGATTTTAAAAGAACCAACGTTACATAAGAGTTTATAATAATTATCCGAAAAGGTTTACTATGGTAAACTTTTACAAAATTTCTGACTTTATTTCATTTAATTATTTCTTTATACCATTTTTTTACAATAACAAATATTTTTTTTGTGTAAAAATGTCACTGCATTTGTTTTTTATTATAATAAATATTTCATATTTCATATATGAAATATGCAAGGTGAATAGGGGTTCTATAGTCGAAAAGTCGATTAATTGACTTTTTATCAGACAAGGGAAAAGTGTAAAACTTAAAACTCTTCAATGAAAAAAAAACCAAAAGTATTTTTTTCAAAAAAATTTAATTCAATTTTTAAATAAATTTCCTACAATTTTTAAATAAAACTCGGTACCGAGTTTTAAAAATAAAACTCTGAAATAAAAAGAGTTTTATTTTCATACAATTAATTTTATTTTAAGTAAACAAAAAATGTTTTTGGGTTTTAACATTTTTATGTAAAATAGTTGATAATATGATAAAATATGACCTCACAAAATAGTTACATTAGTTGAAATTAAATTCATATCATTTAAATTTATTGATACTCCTAATAGAACTCTCATTTGTGAAAAAAACCTTCTATTTACGAAATATTGGACTAAAAAAGTTTTCTCTTAATATTTTGTTGGTTTTTTGCATAAAAAATATTTTTGCAAAAATCGCTTATAAATTTTAAAAAATAAACACTTCAAAATTAAATGTATGAACTAAATAGATTTTTCCCTCATAATTGCAAATCTGCTTTAAATATTTCTAGCGTTTACCGTTTTTAAGATATTCGCGTTTGAAGATTCGCTAATTTAGTACTTTCTGTAGTTTCAATGTAACTTATTGGAAAATTGGATGGGAAGTAAATAGACCTCGTGAGCCCAAATTATTTTGATCCATTTTTGAATCACTCGAGGCACTAAGCATCAATGACCACTAGTTAGAAAAGTAATGGATACAGACGCACTGTTTCTTTAATACCTAAGAACTCGCTAATCTTGAGCAAAAGGTTCAGCATGTTCCAAAACCAATAAACCGAAGATTTAAATAATATTCTTTTTATTAAGGGGGCCTAAAAAAAATAAACAGCCTTCATGTGATTTTTTAAGCATCTATAAAAAAATAAATACGCAATATTTTTTAATTCTGTTTTTTTATTTGAAAAATAATTTATTGTAATATTTTTAAAGTTTTACAACACAAAATTTGAAAATTCCACTTAATTGTAGAATGTTTTTTTTTTTTTTAAGGACAAAATCGGCCGCAGTTGTACAGTTAAAAGTACTGGCCCGTTTGTAGATTATTAAATTCTCTAGTACTTATCGTGGCCGTATTTTTAAATTTTTACCTAATTATGTTTTTTTGAAAAAATTAAATTTTTTAAGTTTATTTTAGCATAATATCGACAAAAATCAATATTTTTCAAAAAATGGCCACGGTAATTACTTGAGAATTTAATCTACTAATCCAAAAAATTAATCAAAATCGGTTCAGTAGTTTTTGCTGTACAGCTGCAGCCGATGTAAATTCTTGTTGACAAAATTTTGTGTAATAAAATCTTAAAAATATAACAATAATTCATCTTGAAAATAAAAAAACCGAATGAAAAAATAATGCGTATTTATATTTTTATAGCTGTTTAAAAATTGCTCACGTTAAGACTAATTTTTTTTCTTTATACCCCCCTTAAACCTAATGAAAACATTTAAGATGAGATATATTTTTTTATCTAAACTCTACAATTCATATATTCATATTATTTTCAAAAATAATACCAAAATAAATTTCTTTTTATTTTTAAGGTAAAATAAAACTCTTTTTTTTGAGAGAGTTTTATTTTTGAAATTATAAAACTCCTAAATTTTTAAGAGTTTTATTTTTTGAAATTATAAAACACCAAAATTTTTAAGAGTTTTATTTCAAAATAAATTTAAATTTGAATAATTTAAACATTATTTTAATAAAGTACGGAGTTTTTCCTTGTCTGCTTTTTATAAAAAAACGAAATGGACTTTTAATGTCGACTTTTATTTTTTTCACTTGTTGGCAGATAAAAAAATCTTCGTAAAAAAAATACCGAAAATACTCAAATGACAGCGGAGTAACGAGTTTAATTACAACTTAAAATTGTGATTGAAATTGTCTTTCTTGTATTAGAAAGATACATAAAGTTATATATTTATGATCAGTGATCGATTCTAAGACATTCTAGCGATGTCCGTCCGTCTGTCTGTCCGCCTGTCTGTACGTCCGTCTGTAGTTAACACGATGCAGTAAAAAAAAAGAGCTAGACTCCCAAAATTTTGTTTCTATGCAGGTTAAGTTCGTAAATCAGCAAAATCAGACGAGGGGAAAAAAGTTCCCTCTTGAAGAATTTAACCAACCTCTGAAAAATACCATCTTTTTACATGATTTTTTGTGTTTTTGTTTAACAAATGCAACATTTTTATGCTACAAGAAGTTTAAAGTCCTGCATTTGGACCTAGAGCAGCGGTTACCAACCTATGGTACGCGTACCACTAGGGGGTACGCGAAACTGTCCGTGGGGGTACCCGAAATTTTAGTTATTTTTTGCTTACAATTGAAAAAAAACACACTTTTTCAAAAAATGTTCACTATCTTTTTACTCAAAGTTGATCGGGAGTCATTAAAACATATTGTTAAAAATTCAAGTTTTCAATGCACCCTCCAAAAATGTATGGAACATCTTTACACAAAACTTAGCATTACTCATTAACTTTTTGATCGATTTTTATATTTTTTGAGGTTTTGAAAAGTTACTGTACCATACTTTTTACAAAAATAGAATATTTTAATATGTGTTTCTTTTAACTTAAAGGATCATATCTCAGCCAATTTTAAACCGATTTTCAATGTTATTGTTTTGTTTAAGAGGCATCATATCTTTCACACAAAATGGAAAATTTGATATAAAAACAAAGTTATATACTATTAATTAAGTTTTTGGCCGCTGTTCCTAAGAAGTGATTGGCATAAAAAATGTGAAAAGTAATATTTCCGAAACTTTTTGGTGTTCTAGATTTCACTTCCAAATAATTTTATTCGTTTTGTTTCAAAAATTCGATGTAAACATCGAATGAATACGTAAAAAAGATAGCGCCGAATTTGATTTTGAGTGATTTGCATAAAGGCATGTGAATTAAAAAGTTGAGAAACACAGAACAGGGACCTCTACTCACATTTGCTAATAAAACAAGTACTAAACGAAGTGATCGAGAACAACTATGAGTATTTCCGTACTCTATGGACTCCAATCAACCCGAATTTTTATTTGAGAATCTCAGCATATTTTTTTTGTTCACTTTTGAAGCACTGTGTATAAGTTTCATAAAGAAGTAAAAGTAATACAATTATTTAAACATAACATAATTTGTTTTAAATTTTTAACAATATTAATATGTGAAGTATTTTGACAAAAAAAAATTTTGGGGGTACGCGGCTGATAATATTTAAAATTAGGGGTACGCTTACCAAAAAGGTTGGTAACCGCTGACCTAGAGGATTAGAAAAGTCGTTTTTTTTAATTTTCGAAAATTGACATTCGAATTTTTAGAAAAGTCGAATTTTTGTTGCGACTGTATAACCCGGATATTAAAAAAAAATATTTTGAACAATTTCTATTTATTTAAAACTATTTTTATATACTGTATTTTCTAATATAAAAAACCCCAAAATAGCGCCAAAAATATGTCGAAATAACGTTATCCAGTGTTGTCTTTGAACACCATCCTAAGGTCATAAACTTATTATTACAATGTAATTTTAATCCAGTAAATTTGATTTTTTGGTGTTGTGACGACGTCGGAAACAAAAGTCAGGCGATTGTTTTTTGGCGTTATCATTTCAATGTTATAGTAACACCATAAATTTTGTAAATAGGATCTCACTTTGGTGTTGGAATGCCCTCCGCCAACTCTATTCTGACGTTATTCCGATTGCATTTTTCTGTCTGGGCTCTTATGTAACGTTGGTTCTTTTAAAATCCAATGTTGTAATGGTATTGAATTTTTTGTTTTCAAGGTATTGAATTTTTAAAGTCGTATTTTTGTATATCAAATGTTATAATAGTATTGTATTTTTAGAAGAGTCGTAATTTCTGCCTGGGTAGTTATTGAATTCATTTAGGGTTTTTTTTTGGGTTATATTAAAATTAGAATTAGCAACAATTTTCCAAGTTTTGTTTTTTTAATCCTTTTAATTTGGTGAAAATATAAATTAATTTTTGTTCAACAATTTTGATTTTTTATAAAATTACATAAAATAATATCAAAATTAACTTAGAAATTTTTTGCTTTTTTGCTGTAATATAATAATATATTATTTGACATGGTACCATATATATTTATATGTGGAGTTGTATTTAATTTGGCCAATCTTGTAGATTTATATACGGCATATATAATAATGTATGTGACCACATATAATAATATATAACATTATCTGAGACTATATTGGAAATTATGGAATTATTTTTTCCAATACATAATTTTATCTAGAAACATATAGTGTCAAATATAAACATATACAAATCTATATTCCTATACAATATTGTATATGACTATATCACTTCTTTTTTACTCGGGTATGTTACTTTTTATTAAACAGCTGGTGAAAAACGGTTTTATTCACCACGAGGTGAATTATTATCCAAGTTACAAACCCAAGTTATTAAAATTTTTGGTTTTAAGAAAATGAAAATAATAGTAATTCTTGTTTTTTTTTTCGTTAATTGTTAGCTTATATAGTCAAACTGAGGTGGCGTCCTGCAACTTTTTTAAAATTAGACACCAGCCTAAAAACATTATCATCCCGAGTAAAAAAGTTTTTATATAGTTGTATATAATTTTATAAACATCATATATGATTATATAGAATTTGATGCGAAAAATGAGTCGATAAAACCATATAAAATTTTATCAATGTTACTTATGTTTTGATATTTTTTTATATAATTTTATGCGAAATTTGGACCCCTATTTTTATATAACAACAGCAAATTTATATAATCAGATATAATTATATATTATATATTATAACTATATCAAATTATATAAAACAATATATAATTTTATAAAGTTATATAAAATTATATCAAGTTTTATATAAATCATAAAATTTTGCTTTAATTATATAAAATTATATATGGCCATTCGTACTAATTTGATCAGTACATGTACTGATTTTTGATCACTTGTACTGATCAAAAAACGTTGTACTAATTTGTACTAATTTTTTGGAATAATTACTGATTGTACTGATTTTTGAACACCTCAACATAAAAAATTATTTTATTTGAAAATTCTATACAAAACCTTGGAAATTCAAGTTGTCAGAGTAGTTTTTAAATCTTGACAATGAGGTAATTTATAATTCTAAGGAGCTTGGAGTTCGTGAACCAAAAGGTTCCTTAACGCAAAAAAAAAAAAATCTGAGCATGAGGTTATTTTGATCTACATATATATTCAATTAAAAAGGCGTACAGAATCTTTGAGGTTAATGTCATCAGAATTTATTAAAAAAAAGCGCTCGGAACATCAGTGCTATTTAAAGAAACATGTGCATAATTTATGGAAAGTTTTCAAAAAGGAAAAGTTATCAAAACCTAAGGGAAAACGCACTCAGAATTGAGGGACTTTATTTTTCTCAAAACATGTGGGTTTTTGTTATATTTTCTGAACTGAAACAATCAAATTATTCAAATTAAGTTGTTTGAAGTCACATAAATTTTCTGCAAAATAACGACAACAGTTTATGGCAGTTGTTTTTTACAGTTGTTTTTACAGAAATACTAATTGAACCGAAGTTAGTTTAACCGAAATTTTTTAAGTGTTGAAAAAATCATCAGTGCATTCCCAAAGAAAATGCTTTTAAGAGAGTTATTTCTAGAAAAAAAAATTGAGTTCAGAAAAAAATGGTCACCCTAATTATATATAATTTTATGTAACTTTATATAGTTTTATACAGTTTTATATAATTTTATATATTTTTTATATAAAATAATATCTGATTATATAATTTTGTTGTTATTATATAAAAATAGGGGTCCAAATTTCGCATAAAATTATATAAAAAATTTATCAAAATATAAGAAACATTGATAAAATTTTATATAGTTTTATCGACTCATTTTTCGCATAAAATTCTATATAATTCTATTTAATCATATATGATGTTTATAAAATTATATACAACTATATAAAAACTTTTTTACTCGGGATGTTAAAAATGTTTAAAACAAAACGTGTTTTTTAGAGCATATTTCTGATTTCCCTGGTGATTATTAATCACGTTTGAATTTGGTGTTAATGTAAACCAAAGTACAAATAGTTATAAATAGGGATGAGATTTCCATGCAAACGCATGTTTTTTGTTGAAAGTCTAAAAACGATATCGACCAATTATCTTTCCGAATCAAGAAATTTGCGTTAAAATGGCGTCGGTTTGTTTTTGCATATTTTGGTGAAAATGCATATTTTTGCATATTTTGATTTTAAATGCACAATATGTGCATATTTCCAACTTTTAAGTGCATATTTTTGCATATTTTGGCATAAATTAGCAAAAACAAAATAAAATTTATTTTTTTCAAAAACTATTTTAAATTTTAAAAATTTATTTTGAAAATAAGAAAAATTATTTTTATTCTTCTTAATTTTTTTTTTAAGATTTTCTTAATTTCTAAAAAAAATCTTGCTTGTATAAAGTTTTAATTTGCTTTTTTAGAAGTTTTTCCTATGAAAACAAGATTTTTATTGTATACATTTTATTTTTTAGTGCATATTTTATGGGTTTTTAGTGCATATTTTGAATTTTTTTAGCGCATATTTTAAGCGCATATTTTCGATTTTTTAGTGCATGAAAATCTCATCCTTAGTTATAAATCTTGTTTGATTTAAGTTTACCTTTAATATATCTTTACAAATTTCTCACATTTCTTAAAAAAAACGCGTGATTTAAATTTTTCTTTTAATATTTCTTTACAAAATTTCACACAATTCCTCGCAAGAAACGCGTGCTGATATTACCAAAAAAAAGAAATAAAAAATAAAAAGTTTAGAACCACTAAAAGTGTTGACTCTTCGTTATCAAGATTTGAACATGTTACGCTCCTCTATTTTGTGTGTTCATTTCATTTTGTGTCCTTTTTTCCTGTTTGCTAAAGAAAACCCCTTTTGGAAATTAAGATATTAACATAAATTTCAAACTAAAATTGAAATGTTTTTTTTATATTTTTTACCTCCTAACAAAACACATGCCATTATTTTTAGCACTAATGTCCTATAAAAACACAAATAAAATTCCATTATAAAAGTTTTTGAAAATCTATATGCAAAATAGTTGTATGTTTTTTTTCTTGTTATTCTGTTGAACTCAAAAACAATTTCCAATAGAGTATTAAGCAAATTTATGCAAATATTTGATTGAAAAATTTTTGTTGAATAATAAGAGTAGAAACAGGCTGCAAAAAAAAAACTATCGACTTTATAATGCTTCTGGAGTTTTTTTTTTTTTGTTTCATCAACTTCAAACTTCATTTTGTTGCTGCTCTTCTAACCCATCTTCTGTTTCTTGATTATGTGCAAAGAATTAGTAATGTGCAAACAAAATTTAACTTATTCAATATCTGACAAATTTGCAGAAAATAATGAAAAAAAAATCACTCCTTCACTTTGCATTAGTCAGTCAGTCATCTATTCATTCATTCACTCATTCAGTCAGTTATTCAATTTATGCTTGATATTCGTATTGGTAGTAGTAGCAGTTGTTGTAGTAGTTTTAGTGCTTCCGGCCAACAAGTGGCTGCGATTGGAAATGTATTGTGTTCAACTACATGCATACATACATTAAAAAAATGTGTATGCAAAATGATAATGATTATGCTGATAACAATGTCAATGATGATGTTGGTGATGGTGGCCATATTGTTAAGTTTAGTTTCGAAAAAAATCATTCATTCATATTATCACTCATTTACTACAATAAGGACATAACTCAAAAATGTCTGTTAATTTTGTACTCTTCCTCAAAACATTTTGATAAAAAAAAAATATTTGATAAAAAAAATTTTTATGAAAACAAAACAAAAAAATTGGATGGAAAAAAATATTTTTCATTAAAGAAAATGTTTGATAAAAAATTTTTAAATGAAAAAAAAGTTTTGAATTAAGAAAAGTATGAAAGAAAAAATTAATTTTTTCTTAAAATTTAAGACATCCTGGTTCGATTTACTAGTTTCATATAATCAGTTATTATACCGTCCGACAGCCAATATTAAACATGAACCTAAAGATATACGTCTGAAAGTAGAGATCAAATAAAGTAAAACTGCATTCACAGTTCTTCAGTTCGTGATCCCCCCATATCAGGATAAAAGGATGTGAATAAAGTCATTTAAAAGCTTTATCAAAATATTTTGTTGGAAATTTTTAATGATATTGAAGGATATAATTTTAAAAAGGACGTAACTAACCTATTTTTTCCTGATATGTAAAAATTATGAAATAGAAAAATTGGCGGTGATCCTCCTCTTTCATTTTCTGTAACTAGTGGCATCCTAGGAAAAGTACAAATATTAAAAAAATATTATGTATTATAAAATTTAATCCTCTAAAACTTTTTTTAGAAGGAAACCGGATCACGAAAAGATAAACTGTAAATGCAGTTTTACTACATTTGGACTCCACACTCAAAAAAAAAACCTTGTAAAATTACCAAAAAATCTCGTGATTCTACGAGGCTATTCTCGTAAAATAGGAGGTAGGTAAAATTCTCGTCAAATTCCGAGGATTTCCTCGTAATTTTGAATGCGCCCAAAATTGGTAAAATAATCAATTTTAGTGGTAAAAATATTGTTTTAAAACCGCAAAAATAAAAATAAATGGTAAACTTACAAGAAAAAATGGTAAATATGTTTAATAAAATGGTAAATTTACAAACCAAAATGGTAAATTTACAAAAAAAAAAAAATTTTGTTAAAAAACATAAATCCTCGTAATAAAATCATTTATGTAAAATCGTGTTTTTTTTTGTAAATTAACTAGAATCCTCGTTGTAAATAAAAAAAAAATCCGGGACTTGGAAAATTAAAAAAAAAAAACATGGAAAATTTACAAAAAAAAAAAATTTTTTTTTTTTTTGTAAAATAACCTTCCAAAATAGTAGAATACAATTACGAAAATAAATTTGTAAAATTACCAATAAAACTGTAGTTCTCGTTTGAGCAAAGTAGAAGATTGTTTGTTAAAAAACAAGGAAAATTGTTAAATATTGGTAGAACGGGATTACAAGGCATTTTACCAGGCGTTTTACCAGTTTTTTTTTTTTTTGAGTGTAGTTTCAAATGCTTATTATCAATTCCGTGTTTGAAGACTGTTTTTTAATTTTTGTCGCACGGTGCTATCTATGAAAAATTCATTCAAAGTAAGCCAACGATTTTTTTTTCCATTTTTTTTTTTATAAAATTGATCAAAAATTTCATTACAATAATGAAAATTTTCGTACATTTAATGAAAAAAAAAATTGCATAAAAAAAATCAAAAAATGAATAAATATTTTCAAAAGTTTTATTAGAAAATGCATAGCCATGATGAAAATTCATTGATCTAATGAAAACAATCATTTTACTGATTATGAACAACAACTATGTACTTTTGTGTATCTTATAAGCTCACCGCCTAAAAAGAGAATATTATATTATTACTAGAGATGGACAAAGGGTAAATACACGGTAAAATAGGTAAATTGGATAGACATTTGTAAATACCCGTGTATTTTGAAAAAAGGTGGGTATAAACTATGTTGTAAAAAATTTGGTGAACAAAAACATTTTGCATCAAAATTTAATGAATTTTATACTAAAAACAAGTAAGAAAATTATAGTCGGTCAAGACCGACCATATAATACCCTACACCAAGGTTTCCCGGAAAATGGGTCCCATGGATCGATTAGATCTATATGTTGTAAAACCTTTAATAAGTGAAGAAAACACTCACAAATCAAATTTGAGTGAAATAGGCTTCTATTTGTTGACAATAAACCGCTTTAACTGAATATCGGGCGAAATTTTCACAAGGGGCCTGAGTCCAAAACTGGTCCGATGATTATCAGGTTTGATAAGGTTATTTAAGTATGCGTTTAACATACACAAACAAAATTTTAATTAAATATTTTCTATTTTCATGAAATTTGAGACATTTATGTGAAAATCGGGAAGGTGGTTTGTATGGGGCTACAAGAAGAACTGGTCCGATTTCTTTGAAATTCGGAATGATAATATGTAAAGCCAAAACATGTTTACCATCCAAATTTCAAAGCGATACCTTCTATAATACGGTTATTGGAGTCATTTGAGCCAAAACTAAAGAGGACCTTTGTATGGGGGCTAGGTCTAAATATGTACCGATTTTTTCCAATTTCAATAGGCTTCGTCCTTGGGCCAAAAGAGACTTAAGTTTCAAATTTCAAGTCAATTGATTAAAAATTGCTACCTGTATCGTGTTTACACCGTTTACATGGACAGACAGACAGACGGACGGACGGACGGACAGACGGACGGACGGACGGACATCGCTAAATCGACTCAAAAAGTGATTCTGAGTCGATCGGTATACTTAAAGGTGGGTCTAGGACCAATATTTCGTGTAGTTACAAACATCAGCACAAACTCATTATACCCTGTACCACAGTGTGGTGTAGGGTATAAAAATAGTACTTTCTTAGAAAAAATAGTACATTTTTAGAAAAAATAGTGCGCTTTTAGGAAAAATATAAAAAAGTACTTTTTTAGAGAGAAAGTGTTTTTTTATAGAAGTATTAAAGTACTTTTTTTAGAAAAAGTAGTTTTACAGTTCTTTTTTCTAAAAAAAGGTAGTTTTTCTTTAAAAGTACTTTTTTCTAAAAAAAATGCTTTTTTCCTAAAAAAGCACTTTTTCTAAGAAAGTACTTTAAAAAAAATACATTTTAGAAAAATACTACTTTTTCTAAAAAAAAGTACTTTAATACTACTTTTTTAGAAACAAATTACTTTAATACTAATTTTTTAAAAAAAAGTCCTTTTTTTTAGAATAAAGTACCTTTTAAAAAAAAAAATAGTAAAAAAAAGTATTTTTTTAGAAAATGTGCTTTTTAGAAATAAAGTTTTTTTTTCAGAAAATTTACTTTTTTCGTAAAAAAATTACTTTTTTGTTTAAAACGTAAATTTTTTTCTAAAAAGTACTTTTTTCCAAAAAGTACTCTTTTCCAAAAAGTACTTTTTAGAAAAAGTAGTATTAAAAAAAGGTATTTTTTCAGAAAAAGTACTTTTTTCTAAAAAAAGAGTATTTTCAGAAATAAGTACTTTTTTCTAAAAAAAATACTTTTTCCTAAAAAAGCACTTTTTCTAAAACGGTACTTTTTTAAAAAAAAGTACTTTAACACTACTTTTTTAGAAACAAATTACTTTAATATTATTTTTTTAGAAAAAAAGTTATTTTTTTAGAAAAAAGTACCTTTTTTAAAAAAATTAGTAAAAAAGTATTTTTTTTTAGAAAATGTGCTATTTTAGAAAAAAGTTTTTTTTAGAAAAAAAGTACTTTTTTCTTAAATTTTTTTTTTTTTTTTAAGTAAATTTTTTTCTAAAAAGTACTTTTTTCCTAAAAAGTACTTGTTTTCTAAAAAATGTACTATATTTTCTTTAATATTCAATGAAAAATCAATTAAATGTAAAATCAGATATTATAAGTTATGTCACTATTGTTGTAAATAAACAATATGTATAACATTTTCATTTCATTTTTTTTAACTTGTGATTTTTTTCTATCTCTTTATACAATAAAATATAATAATAATAATCTAGACATAAATGCATTGATGTTAATAGAATGTTGAATTGCTATTACGAACTAAATTCATATAATACACCAATACCCCGGTTTGCGTCGTTAATTGGGACCGGAGAAACGCGACGCAAACCGAAACGACGCAAAGCGAAGCACGATTTTCCATACATTTGTATTGATTTTCATTTAATTGGTTCCGAGATTCATAATTTTAGCAGAAAAATTCGATTTTTCAATAAAAAATGCAATTTTTTTGTATTTTTTTTTTTTTTTAAACAGTTTTAATTAAAATAAAAATATAACAATTCATGAGAAAAACGTAAAAAACATAACTAAAACATAAAAATATTAAGATAAAAATAAAAAATTCATAGTATAAAAGCAAGTATAAAAGCAAACTTTGTATAAACATTTTCATATTAACGACGCAAATCGAACCACTAACGACGCAACTTCGAAGTCATGCTACGCAAACTGAAATATAAACGGGAAATCCCCTTTTTTTGTTTTAGCTTTGTACACACATTTTTATATCAACGACGCAAATCGAAGCACTGGCGACGCAACTTCGAAGCCATGCGACGCAAACTGAAACCAAAACGACGCAACTTCGAAATCACAGAAATTTGAAAACGACGCAACTCCGAAACGACGCAAACCGAAGCGACGCAAACCGGGGTATTGGTGTATGTATAAAATAAGAATGAAAGTAGATACTTAAAAATCATGATATGGATGACAATGTTTATATAATTTGCATTCAATATGACATTTTATTATTATAATACTTATTGGTTTATGAGCTTTAGAAAAGTTTAAAATGAGCAAATAAAGTTGTATTCATTTTATTATATTGCAAAAATAAAATCTTAATAAATGCGAGAGTGGAGGCGTATGATTGATATTTTATGAAATTATATGAGTCTAATATTAATCATACGCATTTTTGATTTTTACAAGGTGCTTTGAATACGTACTAAATCATATCAAAAAAACAAGTAAGAAAACCTACACCAGAGTTTTTCGGAAAATGGGTCACAAGCCCCAACGTGGACCGACTTGATTTATCTTTTGTTAGATCTTTAATAAGTATAGAAAGCACACAACAACCAAATTTGAGTGGAATTTCCTTATTTGTGTTGCAAACCGATTTAACGAATATCGGGAGAAAATTGTATATCCACAAACGGTCCAATTATATTAAGATTTGATTAGGTTACCAAACCACGTTTAATACCAACAAACATAATTTTACGAAGTAAGAAAGTTATAGTCGGTCAAGACCGTCCATATGATACCCTACACCAAAGTCTTCCGGAAAATGGGTCCCAAGTCCAAACATGTACCGATTGGATCTACCTTTTGTTAGATATTTATTTAGTGTAGAAAACCCACAAAAATTAAATTTTAGTGGAATTGGTTATTTTTTTTAGATATTCTATTTTTATCAATATTTTTAACACATTTTTTGTATTTTAAATCTCTTATGATAACAAAATATTTTCTTGTAAACAATTTTTTGTAGAATTTTCCACCTAAAAATGTTTTTTGTTTATTTCTTTTTTTAATATCATAAAAAACAGACATCTAAAATTTAATACACTCAAACAAAATTATGTATATTAAAAAATAAACACTATTCACCATTTAAAATTTAATATTAGAAATATTTAAAACCTTTTTTGCCTACATATATTCAAATAAACCATTATTTATAGAGTGTAGTAGGAGTAGAAAGAGAAATACGAAGAAAAAATAAGTATTTTAAGACTTAAATACCGTGAAGATGTAAATTAATGTTAAAACGTGGGTGTGAGAGTGATAAAATAAGGAGCCATGTCCTATGGAAGGCTTTAATGCAATAAACCAAACAACAACAAGACAAAAGACTATGTGTGATATAAATACAAGTATGTGTGTACGTTTATGTATGGATGGTCATAATGATGGTCCTTTTCTCGTTAAATGTTGATGCTGGTATTGCTGTTGCTGTTGCTGATGCCATTGCTATTATTTTATATGTGTCATACTATCTTAAATTAAAATCTTGGCGACTTGCTTACGTACATAATTTAGCACTTTCACACTTACATTCTCAAAACATACTTACACATACATATAACATACACATAAAATTTATACACAGAGATACTCTACATACATATATATAACTTAAACATTATAACAAATGCTAAACGGAAATAAACCAGGTTATAAATGTTTTGGATCAAGGAAAAGCTGTACACTCAGAAAAGTTTTAAAGTTATAATATGTATCCTCTAATTACAAGGAATTTACAAATATCAGAATTATTTTTCCAAATCCCACATTTATCTTTATTTTTTGAGTGTAACATTTTTTTTTTTGATTGTAACCATTTTTTTCGAGGTGTAAAATTTTTTTTAGTATAACATTTTTTTAATATAAAAAATTTTTGCAATACCAACCTGACGTAAAGAACGACAAATATTTATGCCAATCTTTTAGGCCCCACATGAAAATTTCGCCCGAAAATTCAGTTAAAGCGGTTTATTGGCAAAAAATGGCTGCAAAAGATTAAATAATGATAATGTTTTGCTGAAGATACAGTGTTGTTTTAAAAAAATTTACTTTTTAGACACAAAAGTACTTTTTAGAAAAAACAATTTTAAAAAAGTGTTTTTTTTTTAAATAGTTTTTTCTAAAAAAAGTAAATTTTTTTTAAATAATATTTTTAAGGAAAAAAGTAAAATTTTTTCTTAACCCATTTTCAACCGCACTTAAACTGCTGTATAAAAATCAATGAAACTTGGTATGGGTTAATAAGTACCTTTTTCCTGAAAAAAGTACATTTTTTCTTAATGGTTCTATATTACTTTTCTTAAAAAGTTTTATTTTGCCAAAAAAGTGCTACTTTATCTAAAAAAGTGTTACTTTTTTCGAAAAAGTGCTACTACTTTTTTTTCAAAAAGTACTATTTTTCCTAAAAAAAAGTACTAATTTTTCTAAAAAAGTACTATTTTTTCTAAAAAAAAAAAGTACTCATTTTTCTAAAAAAGTACTATTTTTTCTAAAAAGTACTATTTCATATTAAAAGAGAATTTTATTTCTTAGTGGAACACGGTACATGTGCCCTTGTATGGCACAAGGCACATTTAAGATGTGACATACTAAGACATATTGCACATTTCAGATGTGCCATGTGCCTGTAGCATGGCAAATGACACATCTGAAATGTGCCGTGTGCCATACTAGAGCATAAAGCACATGTGTCGTGTGCCATGTTATGTGCCATGGACGTATACAGGGGGGGCACAGGGGGCGCGTGCCCCCCCCCCCCTTTTTCGATTTCAAAATACTAAAAATTTAATACGCTACAAAGCATTATACAA
Source organism: Pegoplata infirma (assembly GCA_963921195.1). NCBI lineage: Eukaryota > Metazoa > Arthropoda > Insecta > Diptera > Anthomyiidae > Pegoplata > Pegoplata infirma. Next base: position 41,597,802 of record OY992540.1, on the reverse strand, counting down.
AAAAAAACATAAGTTTTTTAAGTATTGTACATATTTTAGTTTCACTATTGAACAAATTCAGAGAAATCGGAACTACCATGAATAAAAATACATGAATAAGATAGATTTTGGCCTCGGGATTCAAAGTCCGCTTCCAATATTTTTTTAAGATATTCGAGTCTGAATATTGAAAAATCCTAATTTAGCACTTTTTGGGTATCCGTATCGTATTCTTACGTTGCTCATACAAAACAGGACTTGATATTATATAAAATGTACCTTGTAATTCCAAATCAATTAGCCGAATTTTTCGGATTTCTAATTTGGAATCAGGTGGTCGATTTTTTTAATAAAATAAAGCCTTCTTTGTGGAAAAGAAAGAATACATTACAATTGAGTCCTCAAAGTGCTATTTTACACTCAAAAAAAAGAAAAAACTTAAACTTTGGAAAATTTTTCTTCAAAATAGTTTATAAATTTTCCCACAATTTAGTTAAAATTAACTAAAAGTTGGGAAATATTCCTAACTTTTAGGAAAATATTTTAGTTCATGGACTGTTAAATAGGCCATAATTTTCCTTAAATGAAATTCCCTAATACGTGGAAGAAATTCTTACCGCCAAAGAAATTTTCCCTAAATAATTGAAAAAAAATCTTTATTTTTAAGACATATCTTTAAAAACAAAATTTAGTTCAAAAAATTCAGTTTTGGGACGTAATTTCCTACCAATTAGTTCATCATATTTATCTTCTTTAATTTGAGGAAGTTTTTTCCACAAGTTTAGTAAATTTTTCATAACTTGAAATTTTTTTGTTGATTTATTTTTTTTTTCATGCTTGCTTGTACTTCACATTTTGTTTATTATTTGTAGTGCATGAATACAAAAAGTTTGATCTTGTATAACAAGTAATAAATTTAATATTTACATTTTTTTTCTACACATGTATGTGTTAGAAAAAAAATAATATTTTAATCACAACAAAGACCTTGGCTTTGGCGTGTTTTCCCATAGTCTGGGAACAAACGTTAAAGACAAATTCTTTGTTGTAATTTAACTATAAAAACTAATGAAATTTATTACTTGACTATACGAAATAAACGTTTTTTTATATTTGTAATAAAAAATGTACATAATGAGAATTCTTTGTGTACACTGATAGAAAAACGCTTCAAATCACTAATGAATGGAATTCATTAACATTGTTTCATTGCAACAATGAAATTTTTCATATGCTGAATGAAATTTCATACATATTGTGCAAGATATTCATTAATTTTGATTCATTAGATTTCGTAGTTTCATTAAAAAATTTCATTGAGTTTTGTTTACAAAATTTTCTGTTTTTTGACACTTGTCGTGTCGCGACTGTTTAGTCTGTTAGTTTACGCGCGCAAAAAACAGCTGATCAGAGAGTGATTTTTTCTAAGAATTTTTTTACGAAATTTAAAATGAAATGTTGTTGATTAATTATAAGTATTTATTAAACTCACGTTGTTTTAAATTATTTCGGGGTTTTACTTATGTATTAAAAGTAAACGTTATAGTAAAATTTGGTGTGAGAAAACTGAGTGAAATCTATAGATAAAATAAAAAATATGTGAAAGTGTTTTGGATATTTTGTGATTTTTTCAGATTTTTTTACGAAATTTTAAATAAGAACTAAATTATTAACTAATTTTTGTGATGTTTTATATCAGTACGTGGTTTTAATTATGTATTACAATTTAAGGTTGGAGTAAAATTTTGTGCGAGAAAACTAAGTGAAAACAACTTTTTATTATTTTTAATTCTATAAAAAGATCTTTAAGCTGCCCATTCACTTGCAATAAAATTGCTCAACTTAAAAAAAAATTATTTTACAATATTATTGTCGTTTTACTCTACACAGCAAATAAAATTGCTCAATACTTAAACCCAATATATTGTACAAGATATAAACATAACATAATAAAAGTTGTACAATATAGACAACACACTGATAAAATATATTGCAGTATTCTTGTTTGTACAATAAATATCAAAAGTGTTTTGATATTCTCCAATATATTGCACAACCGTAAATATTACATACACACAAGCGATATTATTGTACAATTTGAAAAGTTGAACAATAATATTGCAAGTGAATGGGCAGCTTTACAATTTCATACATATATGTCATTTTAAAAATAAAAGTAACATTTATTCAATAAAAGTATTTCATTTCAAAAATAAAAAATAGGATTTATTCAATGAAAGTATTTCATAAGAATTAAATACTTTTTTCATTAAAGTAATGAAACTTTTTCATAAAATACAATTTATATTTTGTATGAACAATTTTCATTAATTTAATGAAACATGTTCTTGCAATTACATTTTATGATACCCATTTCACTAATTCAATGAAACCCTTCATAGGTTCCTTTTTAACGTCATTTTTCATAACATTAATGTAGATTTTCATTATTGTCATGTACAAATTTCTATCAGTGTACTCACATGCTATTCTATAAATAAACCAATAAAAAATATGAAATTAACTAATTTTTAGGAAAAATGTCCTCATCAGAAATGTTTTTTTAACTAAAAAATGGGATATTTTTCCCACTTTCTAGCTCAAATTGGTCCTTATTTTTAAGAAAAATATAGACTAAAAAGTAGGAATGCATGGCAATGGAGCTAAATCATTATCAATTTTCCTTGGATTTAGTTTATTTTCCCATTTTTTAGTTAGTTTTTTTTCTGAGTGTATATGTTTTTTTACTTTTTACCGCGAAAATCTCAAAACCGGATCTTGCTACAAAAATTTGGATGGCAGATCTGTAAACAGGGGGCTAATTATGTAACTTGATAATCGTCATCGTTAGCTATTACCATAAAATGACACTATATGGTAATGGAATAACGACGGAAACGATACGATTGACGACTATCAAGTTACATAATTACCCCCTAGGATACCAAGAAAAACTTTAAACAAATATCTCAAATTCTGAGATATTTATTTTTTTTATAGAAAATTTTCGGATTCTTAAAAGTTTTTCTATACAAAAATTTTCAGATTCTTAAAAAAATTTTATAAAAAAATAATTCAGATTCAAACAAAATTTTTCTAAAAAAAAGGTTCTGAGACAATCTAAGATTTTTTTATAGAAAAATCCTCACATGGTACCCGGAAACAACCTTAAATCTGAAAGGGCGACCACAAGAAATGTTTATTTATGAAAATGTATTTGGGATATGTAAGAACAATTTTGTAATAAAAAATTTAAATTTTCGGTTTAGCTCTTTTTGAAAAAATCGGGTCTAAAAGTGTCATTAAAAAATTTTTGAAAACTAGAATTTCGAATATTTTTATGAATTTGATGTAAATAGAAATGGATACATTTTCAAAAAAAGTTTCTCAAAAACAGAAACACATGAAAAATTTTATATGACGTATTTGGAATCTAGAGATAGAGCTGCGGAAAGTGCAAAATAACCATAAAATAATTTTGAAAATGCAAATATCTCAATAACAAAATGTTCTAAAATTTGGATGGCTGGTTTGGAATAAGTTCATTTGATGTAAGATTAAGTCCATTTTTTCCTATTACGTCAGCCTAGGAGGGGGGAAGCCAAGTTTGAAATTAATCGGCCATCATAAAAAAAAAAAAATTGGGTTGTGCCCCCCCCGTTTCAAATTCCTGGATACGTCGCTGTTATGTGCACATGACTCATTTCTAAATGTGATGCGGCACATGTGTGTCCCATTGCTTACCCTAATCGAAAACATTTTTGCACCAACAATTTGGTTTTTCATTAATTTTTTTTAACTGAACAGTTCATGCGTATAAGGACGAAGAGACCATCTGTATAATTTTACAAATGACGACAAAAACGCAGGAAACTGTTTAAAACTTATATTTTTGTGAACTTTTTTGCATTAATGGATTTGTGCATTATGCAAAAATGTTGGAAAAAATATTAGTTTTTACCCGTTTCCTGCGTTTTTATCGTCATATCGTCGCTGCGCCTAAAAATGGAGTCATGTGTTTTGGGGCAAGTGTTCAGGAGAGCAAAAAAACTGTTTATTTTCGTCCCTTCGCGATATTTTTAAAAGTTTGTTCTACAAAAAATTCTTGTACCGATATGCTATCCACATACTGCAAAAAAATTATGAAACATTTAGCGGTTTTCCAATGGTGCAGAAATTTTCAAAAAACATACACATAACTCCTTTTTTAAGTACTTTTTGGAACAAAATTTAAATAAATGGAAATATTTTTTACATATAACTCCTTTTGCTTATGAAACCATTCTTATTGTTAATTTCTTTTCGAGAGGGACAAAGACTAAATAAAGTTTGTTGGTGGTTTAAAGCGACATAAGTTAGACAAGGTCCTTAAAATTTTGATATTTAAAAGCTCTTCACTAAACAGCGAACAACAGATTTTTCGGAAAACTGATGCTGATTTTTTGTTTTTTCTTGTAAATATTTAAGAGCTTTGACATAAATTGACATCTGCGAAAGATGCTGTACTTTAGATACTAAAATTTACCGCCATCAATGATTTAATTGCTTTCACAAGCCTTTATTACCAGCCATTTAGGTATAAAATAAGTCATAAATTTATAACGAAGAATACGAGTAAGGTGTAAAATATATGATATTTTATAGGTTACGAGAAATGAAATAATATAGCATACCAGAAGATAATATATAAGGTGTTACGAGTAGTGAAAAAGTTTTGTATTAAATTTACTCACGTGATTTTAAGTAAGTGTAAGTAGATAAAATATGCTCGTGAGTGTGTGTCGTTAGAAATTTCCTGTCGTGAGCCCATCTCTAATTTAAACTTATGCATTTTTTAATTATATTTATGTTATTGTAATGCATTATGCATCCAATTATAAATAATACATTATTTCAAACTTTCAAATAATACATAATGTAACCAAATTTAAGTCATCCATGATTTAATGTTTAGAAATAATAAATATGAAATACATTTTTTCCAATAATCATGCATTACGTAGCAAATTATTTGTAATGCATTATTTTTCACTTTAAAATAATACGTTCTGGAACAAATATTTGGTAAGACATCCTAAAATGATGCTACAAATAAGGTATATACATTACCTGGTAGTGTGTTATATAATCACTACCCATTACCAAAGTTTTGCTGGGATAGCTCCTTTTACTAACTTTTGAACCAATCAAGATATCAAAAAACGGTTTAGTGAGTAAACGTATGACCCATAGGGGATCAGAAAGATGTAATAAAAAAAATTTTTAAAAACTACACATGACTCCATTTTTAGGCGCAGCGACGATATGTAAAATTATACAAATGGTCTATTCGTCCTTATTCGCATGAACTGTTCAATTATCAAAAAAAAATTCCATCTAAAAAAATATTTGGATCAAAAATTCATAAAAAAAAAATTTCTTTATTTTTTTTTTTTTCATTATTATTTTTTTATCGAATTTTTTTTTAATTTTTTTTTTTTTCACTACAATTATTTTCTCCCCATGCCTGAACTTCTTCTGACATAAAAATGTTCCAGTTGTTTTAAAAATGTACAAAAAACCAAGAGAGCGTTAAATGTGGCTGCGCCAAATCTTTTATACACCCAAAAATGTAAAAAAAAAAATTTTTGCACTTAAGTAATATGATTTTTTAAATAATTTTTTTATATCCAACAAAGAAGGTCTTTCAGAGGGCACCCACCGATTGTCCTAAGACTTGCATATGAGAATGAAAGGAGACAAATTAGAGTTACCTGTTGTTTTTTTAGCTGCCCAACATCAAATTTAACAAGTAGAAAAGTTAAATTCGACTTGGCGAATCTATGAATACCCTCCACATGCCCTTTTTAAGTTATAGTAAATTTTCTAACGTGAAAAAAAAATATTTTTGATTAGCAATATTTTATTTTATTTTATGTAAAAAAACTTTTTTTAAGTAATTTAAAAAAAAAAAAAATAATTAACTAAATATTTTTTAGGGTAAAATTTTTTTCGAGTGTATTTTTTTTTAGTGTAAAAATATTTTTGAGTGACAAAAATACGTAAAATATTTTTGTGACTTACCAATGTTTTTAAAACGTGTTTAACGGGTTTTAAACACGTGAATTTAAGGTGAAACTAATCTGAAATTCACTAATAACTTTTGAACCACTGCAGCCAAATCGGTCCAGTGCACTGGACCGATTTGGCTAAAATTCAATACGTTTGCCTTTCAAAAGTTATGGTGTTTTTTATCTCGTAAATTCACGAAAAACTCTTGTCGAAATTTAGTCTTTTGCTCATAACTTTTGAACCAATAGACCGATTTCGCTGGATTGCAATACCAACCTGACCAGGTAAATGACCAACACATATGCTAAACTTCAGGACCACCCGTAAAGTCTTTCAAAAGTTAGCGTGTTTTCAACAGACAGACAGACGGACGGACATCGCTAGATCGTCTTAGAATCCATCGAGGATCATGAATATATCTACTTTATGGGGTCCTAGGCCAATATTTCGAGGTTGTACAAACGGAATGACAAACTTATATACACTGCGAATCACATCAATAAGGAATCGAGTTTTTCACTTTTTAATCAAATTTATCTTTGTAACGAATAAGCGGAAAAATATAAAAAAATGCACTGATAGAGACCATTATCTAGCTAATAATATCAAATAATAACAATAATCAAAAGACAAAAAGAAGTCCTTTAAAAAAATATTTTTCTGAAACTTGTTAAAAAATTACCAGTTTTTTATGAATCACTTGAATAAGGAATTTTGTAATACAGACCAAGTAGGACCTGAATCCAATTTGTAATGAATAGCAATCCCTTAAACAACAAAAACAAACCAGTTTTGTTTTGAATTTCAATAAAAATGGGACTCCCAAAGCTCTTAGCTCTTCCAAAAAGGAAAAAGTACTGACTCTGAAGTTTAAAGTGTTAAAGGTCGTTGAAATCGCGGAAATAAGAGAGAGGAAAAAAACTGCTGTATGCAATTATCTAAATATCATTCAGAACTATGGAAAAAACATGAATGGGCTAACTCAAATGGCAACAACTGAACGAGATCGACAAAAATTTTAAAAATTCCCCCAAATTCTACGCCGACATCTTTCAAAATTCTCAAATAAAGTGGCGTTAATGCGAGTATTTGTACAGTCCGTCGCGTTTAAAAGTCAAGTGAGTTCATAGCTCGTCGAAAATTATGCAAAAACTAATCGCTGAATGTCAAACGTAGTAAGCAGCGCCTTAATCTCTGCAGGAATACAATGACACGGTCTGAGAAATTTTTCAAAGTAATTTATTCCGACGAAAAAAAAAATAATACCGTTGCATTGGACGGATACAATGGTTTTCGGTGATTTGAGGCAATAAAAACCGTTTTTGGATAGCAGACAGATCATAGAAGGTGTTGTTATAGTACGGGGTGCGCAATTCTACTGCGGCATCATTACTGTTCCTTACGTTACCATCGATGCTTCTTAAGTTTGGAACTAACTACTAACTTTTTTGCAATTTGCAACAGACTATGAACTCATTTAATTTTTAATCGTGATGGACTGTCAAAATACCCATTAAATCACCACTTTCTTTGATAATTTTGCAAACTGTCAACGTGGAATTCGATGGAATTCTTAAAATTTTAGTCGATTTCGTTCTGTTCTTGCCATTTAAGTTCGCCCATTCGTGTTTTTTCCATAGTTCTTAATGTTTTTTAAATAATTGCCTTCAATAGGTTTGCCCCTCTCTATTATTTTCGCGATTTCAACGGCCTTTAACACTTTGGACTTTAAATATAGTACTTTTTTCTTTTCGGAAGATCTAAGAGCTGTTGTGAGTCTCATTTTTATTGAAATTCGAAACAAAACTGTTTTGTTTTTATTGCTGGAGGAATTGCTATCCATAACAAATTGGATTCAGGTCCTACTTGGTCTGTATTAAAAAATTCCTTATTCAAGTGATTCATAAAAAACTAGTAATTTTTTAACAAATTGCCGAAAAATATTTTTTTAAAGGACTTCTTTTAGTTTTTTGATTATTGTTATTATTTGACGTTATTAGCTAGATAATGGTTTCTATCAGTGCATTTTTTTATATTTTTCCGCTTATTCGTTACAAAGATATATTCGATTAAAAAGTGAAAAACTCGATTCCTTATTGATGTGATTCGCAGTGTATACTAGAGTTGTCAGTCGATTAAGAATAATTCGATTAATCGATCAAATAAAACCCAACTCTTGTTCGAATAATTCAAAAATGACGATTTTCGAATAACGAATAAATCGAATAATTAATGTCGATTAATCGAACAATTTTTTTTAATTAAAAAATTAAATAAATGCTAAGAATTTAATTTATTCTCATAAATTTTGAAAGATTTTATACAAAATGTAGGAAAGTTAAAATATATTGTAGCCATAGCCCTGGATAGCACATCCATTATAGAATTAGGAAAAATTAATAATTCTTTTGCATATAATAATCTTTTATGCGAGTTAAATAATTCAATTCAAAGTACATATTAAAAATTCAGAAAATAAAAAGGACTTCAGCGATATATCAGACGACATGGTATATTTGGGAAAATCTAAAAAAAGAACAGAAAAATTAGATAAACTTTTGTATGCTCTTCTTACTATATCACCTACTTCAACAATTAGCGAAAGAATCGTTTGAAAGCAAAAAAATTGAGTCAACTTTTATTTTTAAAAGATTATTTCTTAAGAACAACTTAAATTGTCTTATTTGACAAAAATTAAAATCATTTATGATATATTTTGTCTGAATTCTTAAAATAATAACTTGTATTTGAATTATTTCTCAACAAGTATTAAAATCGACATCCGTTAATTAAAAGTGATCTCAGTTATTAAATTTTTAAGTTTTTTTAACTTTTAAATATTTTATTTTTAAGTTTTTTATGCATTTTTTCGTTAATAAAAATTTTAACTTTCTTATTTTAAGTTATTTTATATGAATCGTTTATTTTTTTTGTTAATAAAAATATTTTTTAAAAAATTTTTTTTATTCGTTATTCTCTTCGATTAATCGAATAAATTTTGATCTTTAATCGTTTGATCGAACGAGGAAAAACAATTATTTGAATTATTCGAACAAAGTTGAAAGTCGAATAATTGACAACTCTAGTGTATACCCTCTATCACTAGAGTGATTTTGTCAACAAAAAAAAATTTTATACTCAAAAAAATTGTTACACTCAAATAAAATGGTATACTCAAAAAAATTTTTGAACTCATAAAAATGTTGTACTCAAAAAAAAGTTTTATATACAAATTATTTAAAAAAATGTTTGACTTAAAAGTGTTTTGGGCAGTGTGGAGAGTATTTTGGGATTCGACTGAGTCTAATTTAATCATTTACTTGTTTTAGTTAAAACAACCATATTTATTACTTGTTTTTTCTGAATATGTAGTTGACCCTAAAACATATAGTTTTTTTAACTGTAATATTCAGTTGATTTTACATACATAATTGCTTGAGTGTATACAAAGTTTGAAAATGTAATAGTATGTGTGTGTGTGTGTGTTTGAATGTATGCGTAACTGGTGTGGGGTATTGTTGATATTTGTGTGGCTCGTATTTTTTGTTGTTGTTGTTATTGTTGGTACATTTGACAACATCTCTACGCAGTATGGCACGTATAACAATTTTCTTGACATGTTCTCACCACTTAAGCCAAAAGTCTACTTTATGTAGTGCATGTAAACAAGTAAACTTAACAACAACAAATAAATTATTTTAGTTGAGGTTTGACTACTACTACAACGACTACAGTTATTTCAAATACACACACATATAACCATTGGTATATGTGTACATTAGGGTGGTGCGAATTTAGAATTTTAGTGAATTTTTTAAGGGCTAACTTACATCAGTGTTGGATTTAACAACAATGTGGCTAAAATTTCCTGCAGATCAGTGGTCATCTTCCGCTGGTCCCTAGAAGTTGTCATTTTCAAAACATTTTTATATTTAAAACAAGTGCTTAGAAAGAATTTTGTTCATTACAGTTATGAAAATGCTCATACAATCTATGAAAAATTAATTGGAAGTGAGCCAATGGTGTTCTTTCATTGGATGAAAGAATTTTTTCGTCAAAATGATAAAATTGTTCATAAAAATTTTCATAAATTTAATGAAAAAAGTTCATAGAAAAGAAAATTCATAAAATCAATGATATTTTTCATAGCATAAATTAAATTTTTCATATATGTATTATATAAAAAAAAAATCATAACCCTTATGAAAAATTATTGACCTTATAAAAAAATTCATTATGAAAAATAATTCTTTCTGTCCACTAATTTTTTGAAAATAGTGAGTTTTAAAAGCTAGGGGCAGCGGAAGATAACCATCGATCTGCATGAAATTTTTATCACATTATTTTTACATCAATGTCAACATATCTGTCGGGAAGCGGAACCAAATTCACCAAAAAAACTAAATTCGATCCACCCTAATGTACTTCCGTAGAAATGTTGAAGTTTCTTTGTATGAAATACTGAACTGAAACATTGTAAACATACTTCGATATATTTATGTATATGTATGTGCGTTTATGTTAACGTATATGTACTTGCATTTTGTGTTCTATTCACATATATTACACTGTAACAAAAAGCGACAACATGAACATAAATTGAATTCTAAGAAACATTAAACCTTTTAGTATGTTGCGTCTTGATGGAAATATATTTTTGTATTTGTATGAACAACTTACAGTCGCGTTAGTATTATGAAAGAATATTAAACAATTGATTATTAGCTGGGGCCATTTGTTTGTTTTTCTGAAAGTGGTATCAATTAGTTAACAAGGACATTTTAGTAAGACTTTTTTTAAATTGTATTCACCAAAATTTTCTTTAAGAAAACGGGAAAATAATGAAAAAGGGGTTATTCTAGTTCGAGGTCAGTTTTATGTTCCCCATTTTTTTTTTTTTTTTTTTTTTTTTTGACTTAACCAACACTCAGGGGATGTCCCCTATAAATGCAGTGCATTGTGTTGGTAATTAGGAAAATAGGTTATGGGAAGGAGGAAAGAGGGAGTAGTGTTTGTGGATATTAGATTTGAATTTTTCTAGATTGTAGTTAACAGGGAAGACGTCTGCAGGAAGTATATTCCACATACGGATTGTTCGACTTATAAATGAATTTTCTCTGTAATGCGTTGTGCGGTACACTGGGCAATCGACAACAAATGGATGAGCCCTACTAGACAAGCGAGTACTCCGAACAAAAACTCGTGCTCGCGGAATCAATTCGCTTATTTCAGCAGAACACTTACCGTGGTAATATCGATAGAACAGTGTTACACAACACACATTCCGACGGTGCTCCAAAGAGTCAATAGAGTTGGATACCCTACTGTCATTGATTAACTTCGACGCCCTCCTTTGAACACGGTCCAGAAACTTCAAAATAGACTCTGAAGCCCCTGCCCATATATGGCAGTTATACTCCATCTTCGGCCGATATAAGTGGTATAAATATTAAGGAGATCGGGAGGAGTGAAGTAATTCTTGCACCGTTTTAAGAAACCGAGACACTTGAATGCTTCTTTCGACACTTGAAAAACATGTTTATTCCAACGTACATCACCCTGAATTTTCATGCCCAGAACATCAAGAGTTTCCGATTTCTCAATACCAATACCACCCATAGATACAGACGACAATGTTGGTTCCACAACTCGTCTGTGGGTCAACATACAACATTGGGTCTTGCGTGCATTAAAATCGACCTTATTCGCCAGACCCCACTCAGAAATTGTCAAAAGGTCTTGATTGAGTGTATTATTCATATTCTGTCTCCCGAGCCCAACCTCTACAAGGCTTGGCCTATGATCGAAGGAAAATGAATGGCAAATGTTGCTGTCGTCTGCAAAAGAATAGATAGGGTTAAAAGTTTGACTAAGGAGGTCATTAATAAAGATAAGAAAAAGAGTAGGAGAAAGAACAGAACCTTGCGGTACCCCTGAGTTGAGTTGAAACATTTCCGACGAGACCCCATCTACAACAACACGTATACTTCGGTCCCTGAGAAAACTCGATATAAATCGAGAGAAATCATTGCCTACACCAAAAGCAATGAGTTTAGTTACAAGTGCGTCGTGTCTTGCGATAATTATATTTTTTTACTTTGATTCGCTAAACTCGAATATAAAAAAAACAAGTATAAAAGTTAAATTCGACTTGGCGGAATCTATGAATACCCTCCACAATGCCTTTTTTAAGTGAAAGTAAATTTTCTAACGTGAAAAAAATAACATTTTTGATTAGAAATATTTTATTTGTGTGAAAAAACTTTTTTTTTAGTAATTTTTGAAAAAAAAAAATAATTTACTAATTTTTTTTTTTTTTTTGAGTGAAAATTTCTTTTTTTTTTGTGTAAAAATATCTTTGAAAGACAAAAATACGCTGTAAAATATTTTTGTGACTTACCCATGTTTTTAAAACATGTTTAACGGGTTTTCAACACGTGAATTTAAGTTGAAACTAATCTGAAATTCAGGGTTTTGCTAATAACTTTTGAACCACTGGACCGATTCGGCCGAAATTCAACAGGAACTAGGCTAAGGTAACGAAAAATATATATGTCAAGTTTCAGCAGAATTGCCTTTCGAAAGTTAGCGTGTTTTTTATCTCGTTAATTCACGAAAAACCCTTGCCGAAATTCAGTCTTTTGCTCATAACTTTTGAACCACTACACCATTTACAGATGTAATTCGAAAAAGATCAATTGTAATTCGAAGATTCCATTTGTAATTCGAAGATTCCATTTGTAATTCGAAGATTCCATTTGTAATTCGAAGATTCCATTTGTAATTCGAATACTCCAATTGTAATTCGAAGATTCCATTTGTAATTCGAAGATTCCAATTGTAATTCGAAAAAGATCAATTGTAATTCGAAAAAGATCAATTGTAATTCGTAAAAGATCAATTGTAATTCGTAAAAGATCAATTGTAATTCGAAAAAGATCAATTGTAATTCGAAAAAGATCAATTGTAATTCGTAAAAGATCATTTGTAATTCGTAAAAGATCAATTGTAATTCGAAGATTCCAATTGTAATTCGTAAAAGATCAATTGTAATTCGAAAAAGATCAATTGTAATTCGAAGATTCCAATTGTAATTCGTAAAAGATCAATTGTAATTCGAAAAAGATCAATTGTAATTCGAAAAAGATCAATTGTAATTCGTAAAAGATCAATTGTAATTCGTAAAAGATCAATTGTAATTCGAAAAAGATCAATTGTAATTCGTAAAAGATCAATTGAAATTCGAAAAAGATCAATTGTAATTCGAAAAAGATCAATTGTAATTCGTAAAAGATCAATTGTAATTCGAAAAAGATCAATTGTAATTCGAAAAAGATCAATTGTAATTCGAAAAAGATCAATTGTAATTCGTAAAAGATCAATTGTAATTCGTAAAAGATCAATTGTAATTCGAAAAAGATCAATTGTAATTCGAAAAAGATCAATTGTAATTCGAAAAAGATCAATTGTAATTCGAAAAAGATCAATTGTAATTCGTAAAAGATCAATTGTAATTCGAAAAAGATCAATTGTAATTCGAAAAAGATCAATTGTAATTCGTAAAAGATCAATTGTAATTCGTAAAAGATCAATTGTAATTCGAAGATTCCATTTGTAATTCGAAGATTCCATTTGTAATTCGAAGATTCCAATTGTAATTCGAAAACCAACGAGTAAATCAACAAAAAAACAATGTTTTTAAAGGCGTAAGAAACGATTTTATACTCGTTGTTTTCGAATTACAATTGGAATCTTCGAATTACAAATGGAATCTTCGAATTACAAATGGAATCTTCGAATTACAATTGATCTTTTACGAATTACAATTGATCTTTTACGAATTACAATTGATCTTTTTCGAATTACAATTGATCTTTTTCGAATTACAATTGATCTTTTACGAATTACAATTGATCTTTTTCGAATTACAATTGATCTTTTTCGAATTACAATTGATCTTTTTCGAATTACAATTGATCTTTTTCGAATTACAATTGATCTTTTACGAATTACAATTGATCTTTTACGAATTACAATTGATCTTTTTCGAATTACAATTGATCTTTTTCGAATTACAATTGATCTTTTTCGAATTACAATTGATCTTTTACGAATTACAATTGATCTTTTTCGAATTACAATTGATCTTTTTCGAATTACAATTGATCTTTTACGAATTACAATTGATCTTTTTCGAATTACAATTGATCTTTTACGAATTACAATTGATCTTTTACGAATTACAATTGATCTTTTTCGAATTACAATTGATCTTTTTCGAATTACAATTGATCTTTTACGAATTACAATTGGAATCTTCGAATTACAATTGATCTTTTTCGAATTACAATTGATCTTTTACGAATTACAATTGGAATCTTCGAATTACAATTGATCTTTTACGAATTACAATTGATCTTTTACGAATTACAATTGATCTTTTTCGAATTACAATTGATCTTTTTCGAATTACAATTGATCTTTTACGAATTACAATTGATCTTTTACGAATTACAATTGATCTTTTTCGAATTACAATTGATCTTTTTCGAATTACAATTGGAATCTTCGAATTACAAATGGAATCTTCGAATTACAATTGGAGTATTCGAATTACAAATGGAATCTTCGAATTACAAATGGAATCTTCGAATTACAAATGGAATCTTCGAATTACAAATAGAATCTTCGAATTACAATTGATCTTTTTCGAATTACATCTGTAAATGGTGTAGACCGATTTCGCTGGATTGCAACACCAACCTGACCCGGTAAATGCCTAACATATATGCCAAACTTCCGGAGCCTCCGTAAAGTCTTTCTAAAGTTAGCGTGTTTTCAACAGACAGACAGACGGACGGACATCTCTATAACGTCTTACAATCGATCGAGGATCATGAATATATATACTTTATGAGGTCCTAGACCAATGTTTCGAGGTGTTACAAACGGAATGACAAACTTATATATACCCTCGATCACTAGAGTGGAGGGTATAAAAAAATCAGTCGAACGGTTTTTGAGATATCGCTGTTTGAAAAAATGGCGTTTTTTACTACGTTCAAGAAAATTAAAAAAAAAAATCTCAAAACTTCATTCCATTTACGAGCTAACGTAATTTCAAGCTTAAACTTGGATGGTGAATCCCACATATCCAATAAGGGCACATGCAGGGGCCCTAAAGTAGGCCATCTTTTGCACACAAAAGCTTTAAGTGCTTGCCAATTTGTTGTTTATTATCTGATTTTTGGATTTTGAGAGTCGCTTCTAGAGTGGTGCAATGTAAGACCAACCCCAATTAATTATTACAACCCAACATTTTTTCTAAACAAACCTGCTTCTCCAACAATTAAGGGGGCTCCCATATCAAATGACATTTTTATGAAATTTGCTCCTGCCTTTCTAACTGCCCTAGGGTTGCCCCTAGACGAGTCAAGGGGCAATTATCAATTTCTCCATATTAAAAGTTTACTTCCCCGCTCTAACTGTCCCAGGGTTGCTCATAAGCAAGTTAAAGGTATGACCGACCTACAATATTTTTTCGATACCATCATTTTCCCATTTCACGCGTGATCGTAAGTGAAATTTAATTTTGCTTACGTTATCGTCAGCGCGCGTGACTAAAAAAATAGTTTTATGCGTGACTCACACTCACTCACTCACTCACGACACGAATTTTTAAATTACGCACACTCACTTAAGAGCATATTTTTTCTACTCACAATCAAGTGAGTAAATTTAGTACAACTCACACTCACGTGCACTCACACAATCTTTACTCTCACTCTTTACTCACGTTAACTCACACTCACAAAACTCTTATTTATACAAAAAAAAATCAAAAACTAGAATTCAAAATTAAAATTTTAAATAAAATTTAAAGTTCAGCGAAATTTTACAATTTTTTTTTTTGGCTTTTTTCCAGCGAAATCTTAAGTTTAGCCAAATTTTAAAGTTTTTTTGTTGCTTTGCTTTTCTTTGTACGAAAGGAAATATGAAGAGAAAATAAATCACGCAAACTCACTCATGCTAAAATCCTACTCACGCACACTCGCTCACGCAATTTTCCCCCACTCACACTCACTCACAATCACGCGAGTAAAATAGAGTTTAGTCCCACTCATGCGTGATCACGCTTGAATCACGTGAATCACGCTCTAATCTGCTCATGTGCCAACCTCTAATAATTAATACAAAATAGTGATTGAAATAAATTTTTATGAATGTTTTTAGGAAATTCAATATTTACATACTATACAAGAAATTGAAAAAAGTAAAATAAATTGAAAAAGTAAATTTGTTTATTTTAATTTCGTGAGTGTTAGAAAAAATTTTGCTACTCACGTCAGCGTGCGTGAACAATATTTTTATTTCGTGAACGAGTCAAAATTTATTCACGCGCCTTAAGGAGGTCTCCATACTTTTTATACCCTCCACTCTGGTGATAGAGGGTATATATAAGTTTGTCATTCCGTTTGTAACACCTCGAAATATTGGTCTAGGACCCCATAAAGTATATACATATATTCTTGATCCTCGATCGATTTTAAGACGATCTAGCGATGTACGTCTGTCTGTCTGTTGAAAACACGCTAAATTTTAAAAAACTATACGGAGGCTCCTGAAGTTTGGCATATATGTTGGGCATATATATACCTGGTCATGTTGGTATTGCAATCCAGCCAAAAGTTATGAGCAAAAGACTAAATTTCGGCAAGGATTTTTCGTGAATTTATGAGATAAAAAGCACTATAACTTTCTAAAAGCAATTTTGAGGATGCTGAAGCTTGGCATATATATTTTTTGTTCCTCCAGCCTAGTTCGTATTGAATTTCAGCCAAATCGGACTAGTGGTTCAAAAGTTATTAGCAAAACCGTGAATTTCAGATTAGCTTCACCTTATATTCACGTGTTGAAAACCCGTTAAACCTCTTTTAAAAACATTCGTAAGTCACAAAAATATTTTACAACGTATTTTTGTCACTCAAAAATATTTTTATACCAAAAAAAAAAATACACTCGAAAGAAATTTTACACATAAAAAAAATTTTACACTCAAAAAAAATTAGTAAATTATTTTTTTTTTCAAAAATTACTAAAAAAAATTTTTTACACAAAATAAAATATTTCTAATCAAAACTGTTATTTTTTTCACGTTAGAAAATTTACCATCACTTAAAATGGGCATTGTGGAGGGTATTCATAGATTCGGCCAAGTCGAATTTAACTTTTCTACTTGTTTTTATTTAAATTGTTTTTATTTTTTTGTAGGACTTCAGCTCGTAGCGCTCACATGGTTTCTCCTGGAGGGGTAAAATGTATGACCGACCACCATTAATTTTTTTCCTCACAAAACTTTTTTATAACTACCTTCCCCATTTCTCCACTTTCTAAGGGGGCTCCCATAAATTTTTTTTTCAAAATATTGGTCGTAATTTATTTAGGGGTTACTATAGCAAATGTTAACACAAAACAAAATTAAAGATTTTGTGAAATGAATCCAACAATTCCCAATTTGTTTGTTTACAATTTCAAAAACAACTGATTTTTTTTAACCCTCCATCCACAGTATGGGGGTATACCCACTTTGTCATTCCGTTTGAAACGCATAAAAATATCGGTCGGGGAACCCATAAAGTATATAATTGATATTATTGATCTATGATCGATTTTAAGTCGTTCTATGAATGTCCGTCCGTCTGTATAAAACACGATTCCGTCCAATATAAAAGAGCTAGACTCCTGAAAATTGACAAGAATAAGTATAATGTTCATAGGCCGGTTAAATTCGGAAATGGGCGAAATCGGGCCAGGGGGAAAAAAGTTCCCCCTTAACGAACTAAAAAAACCTCTTAAAAACGACAACAAATGAATCCTTTTTGTGTCAGAAGGAGTTTAAGCTCTTGCACTTAGACCCAGGGGGCATTTAGACCCAGGTGGGTCTAAGTTCCCTATTTTGTGGGCGTGGATTTGAAAAAAATCATTAAAATAATGAGAAAATGGTATTACTAAAGTTCAAAAGTCATCTTCTATATAAATAAAAATCAATTGTCGTTCGTTGGTAACAGCATCAGTTGAGAACGGCTGGACCGATTTGGACAATTTTTTTTTTGAAATGTTCGTCATAGCCCAACTTAGGTTTTTACGTAAAGAAAAATTGACCACGCCCACTTTTACGCCCACTTTTACGCCCACTTTTTTTTAAAATCGGAAAACGGCTGCACCGATTTGAGTAATTTTTTAGTTAAATGTTCATAATAATCCAATTTAAGTTTGTACTGAATGGAAAATCGACCATGCCCACTTTTACGCCCACTTTTTCAATTTATCTAAAATCTGAGAATGGCTGCACCGATTTGACTAAATTTTTTTTAAATGAATTTTTATCATATTCCAACTTTTGTTTTTACGAAAAAAGAAATTGATCACGCCGTCTTCGGCTAATTTTTGTTGAAAATGTTTGCAATGATTCAACTAAGGTTTTTACGGAAAATAAAATTTCGCACGCCCATTTTTTTTCTATGTATCGAAAGAACATAGAAAAGGATTTTTATGGAAAGAAAAATTGTCCACGCCAACTTTCTCACTCTTCCCGATATATTTATTTTAAATCATGGAATGGCTGGATCTTTATTTTGTTTTAAATGTTCGTCATAGTCCAACTGAGGTTTTTCTTAAAGAACAATTTTCATTTCTACGCCCAAATTTGAATGGATGGACCGAGTTGGTAAAATTCAAATAAGGTTTTTACGGTAAGAAAAGTTGTCCACCGACTTTTTTTTTTTCGATATATATAAAATTTTATCTATAGAAAATGTAAATAAAAATCAAATGTGGTTCGTTGGTAATCGCATCAATTGAGAACTGAACGATGTGGATAATATGTTTTATTTTTAAATGTTCGTCTTAGGTTTTTTCGGAAAACAAATTAATCACGCGTCCTTTTTTCGATATATTTTAAATCGGGGAACGGCTGGAACGATTTGACTACACTTTTTTTTTAAATGTTCGTCATAGTCCAACTTAGGTTTAAATGAAAATAAAATTTTTTCATGCCCACTTTCATTTCGATATATCTAAAATAGAAGAACGGCAGGGCCGATTTGGCTGTTAGTAGTATTTGTTGACGTCGGAGACACAAATTCTAACGAACACTTTTGTCTAAATATGTCGACTACTAATGACTGTACCAATTTTTTTATTGTAATTATAGTTCTTATTATGTTTTTAAGGAAATGTAAATGAGAAAAGTGTACCGGAAAAATGAAAAATTCGAAAAAACTATAACGGTTTGTTTCAACTCAAGACAATAGCTCACGTAAGAACGAAGGATATGCGTAATTTATTTTTGTGTTGTTCGTAATGATACTAAAGAAGTTCTAAAGTTGTACAGTTCGGAAATTCGAAGACATGGTAATTTTTTTTTTAGTTCCTAAAATATAATTTGAAGATGATTTTCTGCCTAATCGTGTCTTTGAAACCACGCCCACAAATTTTTCTAAGCCAAGAAATTCATTACATTTTTTGCAAGGCTATATATTTGAAGCGAGATGAAATATAACACTGATCTTATATTTGGGCCAGCAACGCGGACCGGGCCAGCTAGTAATAAATAAATTAGTTAACATTAATCGCCATGGGGATGGTACTTTGGGCCTAATAGAATTAAAATTTGCAAGGACGTTCAAAAGCGTAAGAAATTTTTTTTTGCCATACAAAAAAAAATTCCAGTCTAATGGGGCATCTGTAGATTAACCTCGAACCTCGTATACATTAAAAAACGGCAGTGCTTAGTAAAATGGTATATTGAGTTTTTAATAAGACAGCCGCTACTGTTCATGCATGTTTAATATAAACCCGAGTAAAAATTTTTTATATGATGCAATATATAATGATATGTAACACAATCGGTGTTGCCATATATTTTTTTGAAAAAACTTTTTATTTCTGAAAAAAAATCTTTTTTTAGTGAAAAAAATCTTTTTTTGACAAAAGTATTGAAATAATTAAAAATTAATACAAAATTATGTATTTTCAATTCAATTTTTATATCAAGTGTAAAAAAAAAATAATAAAAAAAACCTAGCGTTCATTTGGAGCTCGAAAAGACTCATAAAAGAGTCCTTAGATGCTCAGAAAACATAATAATATGAGTGTTTTTTCCTTTCAAAATGATCCCTTTTTCTGAGCGCTCTTATAATAAAAACATTTTTTGATCCAATGCACAGTGGTAAATTCCGGCCAAAACCCTATAACTTCTTTAATTTTTTATGTAAACTTATAAAATGTTGTAGGTACACTCAAAAAAATAAACTGGTAAAACGCCTGGTAAAATGCCTTGTAATCCCGTTCTACCAATATTTAACAATTTTCCTTGTTTTTTCACAAAAAATCTTGTACTTTGCTCAAACGAGAACTACAGTTTTATTGGTAATTTTACAAGTTTATTTTTGTAATTGTATTCTACAATTTTGAAAGGTTATTTTACAAAAAAAAAACTGTAATTTTACAACAAAGTTTTTATTATGAGGATTCTAGTTGAATTACAAAAAAACTGTTTTTTTTTGTAATTTTTTTTTTATTGAAAAATATTTTTAAAAAAGTTGAACAAATTTTGAAAAATTGATTACGAGGATTCTAGTTAATTTACAAAAAACTGTTATTTTACAAAAATGATTTTATTACGAGGATTTATGTTGTTTAACAATAAAAAAAATTGTAAATTTACCATTTTGGTTACCATTTTTTTAAATATATTTACCATTTTTTCTTGTAAGTTTAACATTTTATTTTTTTTTTTATTTTTCCGGTTTAATAACAATATTTTTACCAATAAAATTGGTTATTTTACCAATTTATGGCGCATTCAAAATTACGAGGAAATCCTCGTAATTTTACGAGAATTTTACCTACGTCATATTTTACGAGAATAGCCTCGTAAAATCACGAGATTTTTTGGTAACTTTACAAGGTTTTTTTTTTTTGAGTGTAGGTTAAGAATATAGTAATAAACCAATTTCGCGAAAAAAAAATTTTCCGCGGAATTTTTTTTTTCCGCGAAAAATTTTTTTTTTTTGTTCGCGAAAAAATTTTTTTTGAAGGTGTTTTAAGATGTTGTGTCTTAATAGTCCGTATTTCATCCACCTTCTTTTTTTATGTGTTTTCCACAGCTCAAAAAGCTCTTTATTTGATATAAATGACCCAACTTTAAAAGGCTCTACACTCAAAAAAATAAACTGGTAAAACGCCTGGTAAAATGCCTTGTAATCCCGTTCTACCAATATTTAACAATTTTCCTTGTTTTTTAACAAAAAATCTTGTACTTTGCTCAAACGTGAACTACAGTTTTATTGGTAATTTTACAAGTTTATTTTCGTAATTGTATTCTACCATTTTGAAAGGTTATTTTACAAGAAAAAACTGTAATTTTACAACAAAGTTTTAATTACGAGGATTCTAGTTGAATTACAAACAAACTGTTATTTTACAAAAAATATGTTATACGAGGATTTATGTCCCGGACATTTTTTTTATTGAAAAATATTTAAAAAAAAGTTGACAAAATTTTTAAAAAATTATTACGAGGATTCTAGTTAATTTACAAAAAAAAAACAGTTATTTTACAAATATGATTTTATTACGAGGATTAATGTTGTTTAACAAAAAAATTTTTTTTTGTAAATTTACCATTTTGGTTTGTAAATTTACTATTTTTTGAAACATATTTACCATTTTTTCTTGTAAGTTTACCATTTTTTTTTTTATTTTTCCGGTTTTAAAACAATATTTTTACCAATAAAATTGGTTATTTTACCAATTTTTGGCGCATTCAAAATTACGAGGAAATCCTTGTAATTTTACGAGAATTTTACCTACGTCATATTTTACGAGAATAGCCTCGTAAAATCACGAGATTTTTTGGTAACTTTACAAGGTTTTTTTTTTGAGTGTAACTGAAAGACTTGGTTAAACTTGGTACTGATGTTAATTAGTACTTACTTGGGAACCCTTATACTAATTTGTTGTATAGCGACTTAAGAGCAATTTTGAGCAAAAAGTATTTTTTTGGGCTTTCCAAAGTTTGTAATTTTAATAAATTTTTTATTTTTTTAGATTTATTTTCACCACCACTGTTTAAATATATCCACGCACTTGAAATTACCGAAATCCATATGACATGTAAAAATAATGCTAAGTTTTCAAAATATATCAATTTCAAGACAAATTTTTTTTTTTTTAAGTTTACAGCCTACTTGAATTTCAAAGTTGCATATCACAACTTTTAAATTTAAAAAATAATAAATACAAATACTCAATTTTGCTTCGTTATAAAACCTAAACTAGTCAAGGAATTGGCACAAAACTTTGTAATCGCATGTTTTGAAGTGCTAGCTCCCATTTGGCATCAATTTGGGGAAAAAAAAAAAAAAAAAAAAATTTTTTTTTTGGTTTTGGCCGGTTTTTACCTCTGTGCAATGATGAGTTTTTATTTAGTTTTCCCAATTTAATAACAAATCATTTTTAATAATTATTTAAACCTAACCGAGAACTGGTTACAATGACCGTCGTCTCGTTGTATCGAAATCGAAGAAGGGTTTAGTGGGAATCGAACCCACGACCCCCTGTTTCATAGGCTAGCACGCTACCAACTAACCTACAGCGCTCTTATATGACTCATAAAAGATTCTGAAAAATATATGTTCATATTCTTTTCTGAGTCTTTTAAGACTCTTTTATGAATGTTCAAAAAAAAATATTTTAAATTTTTTACATATCTTTAATAAATTTCAAGCGTTCTATTAATATTTTTGAGCCTTGAAAGAGTCATAATTTATGAAGGCTCAGAAAATTGTACACAGTAAGCAAATATCAAACACCGGTGCCTGCTCGAGAATATATGACGGATTGGATCTATATGTGGTAAGATCTTTTAGTGCAGCAAATACACAATTTAAGTGAAAAATTATTCTATGTTGCCAACTTACAGATTTAAGTGAATATCGGGTAGAATTTTCATATAACGACCAAGTCGAAAAATTATCTGATTTTAAATAGATGTAATAAGGTTAGCAAGCTAAAAACAAAATTTTAATCGAATATCTAATATTTTTATAGAATAAAGCCGTATTTAATTGAAACCGTTTATATAGACTGAAGGACTGAAACGCTAAGTCAACGCAAATAGTGATTCTGAATCAGTCGGTATACTAAAAGGCTGGTCTAGGACCAATATTTCGGGTATTTACAAAAAAAACTGATACTTTTTGTATGTTTTAACTAATAAAGAAAAACTTGAAAGAACTTCATTATTTTCCAAAAAACTTGTTTTTTTAGAAAAAATCTTAAAATCTTTTTAGCACCTCAAAAAACTTGCAAAAAAAGGGAAATCTTGATATATGGCAACACTGAACACAATATATATTTATACGCAATTTGATCCGAATAATGGTGGATGTTTTTGCATTAAAAAAGATCAACTTGTATAAAATATGATTTGATTTCATCCGAGTTTTGACCAGACATTGCTATATATTGGTGGATCTAATTAGATCTAATTGCATAAAAACATAAAAAATCCTGGTGTTTTTTGGTTTGGGTTGAGATACACCACAGGTCAACGATACATTCACCAAACATATAATTTTCTAAAACAAAAAAATGTTTGGGTACGCTTCGAACCAGATAGGTGATATACATAACCCTAAAAAGGAAATGTTTAGGAACATTTTAAAAAGTTTCTTATACTTTGCCTAAAAAACTTAGAAAATTTTTGGTTAATTGGAAACATATAAAGTTTTATATAGAACAGAATAAGCTATATATAATTTGATGTTAAATTATACAGAAAAACAGATTTTGTATTGACCCTCATATTATTTTATTTAATTATATCAACCGTATACCTTTTAATCCGAATCATGATTAAATTATATATTACTACATATGACTGCATTAAAAAAATTTAGAAAATATCTCACGGATATATTATCATATATAATTTATTACACTCAAAAAAAAAAGTTTGTAAAATGACATAAAATCCCCGTGATTTTACGGGGCAGGTTTTGTAAAATATGTACTAGCAAGAATCCCCGTAATGTTACGGGGATAATTTGTAAATTGATTTAACAAAAAAATTACGGGGAGAAAGTGTAAATTTACAATTTTTTTTGTAAAATATTATTGTAGACTTACAAAAAAAGTTGTAAATTTACGAAATAAAGTAGAAAATCAAAAAATAAAATTGTAAATTTACAAATTGTTTGGTTTAACTACAGTTTTTTATGACAAAAAACTTGTATATTTACAGTAAAAAGTGGTAAATTTACAATTTTTATTGTAAATATACCATTTTTTCTTATTTTTTTGCCGTAAAAACAGTAGTTTAACCAAATAATTTGTAAATTTACAATATTGTTTTTGTAATTTTTACTTAATTTTTGTAAAATTACAACTTTTTCTGTAAGTATACAATTTTGTTTTCTAAACTTTCATATTTGTTTTGTAAATTTACAAAAAATTTGGTATATTTACATATTGGTTTTGTAAATTTAAAGGTTTTTTCCATTGGTGCATCTTATTGTTCCTTCTTCGGCAGCTGAAGTAGCACTTTAACAACCTGAAATGATTTTTTTTTTTCACTTGAACACTTTTAACAAACTTTTTAGAGTATAACACTGCACTTTTTTATTTTTTTTTGTTGGAATTTCGTTTTTCTTAAGTAGAACATGTGAGAATTGCGAAGGAGGCTACACAAGAAATTTCTTATATTTTCAAGAAAAACTAGTCAAAAAAATTACCTTTTTTTCGAATTTTTAATTATTTTAGCAAGTATTTTTAAAAAATTATAAAAAAAAAACTTTGGATAGTGTAGATTGGACGTTTAAGTTCCTGATAAAATAAGAAAAAACTTAATTTTTCATAATTGACAGCTTTTGATTGACATTTTAGTGCCAGATTTAAAAAAAAAAGTACCAAAAAAATATGGTAAAATTACCAAAAAATGGTAAAAATACAAACAAAAAAACTAGAACAATAATATAGTAAAAACATATGAAAATTGTGGTATTTTACTTAAAGCAAGTTACCAAAAAATTGTCTTAATATTCAATTTTTTTGATAAAGCTTACAACTAATTGAAAAATGTTTGTATCCGGAACTTAAAAAATTTTCAAAATTTTTTTATGAAATTTTTTATTTATAAAAAATCATTTTTAACAAAATATGGACTTAGAAAATTTTTGCGTCTCCTATTGTTGCATAATTATTTTTCAATACAAATTTTTGTTTAATTACATTTTTTTGTGTAAAAATACTGAAAACCTTGTAAACTAAAAAATCTTGAAAAAAAAATTGTTTGTAATAAAACATTTTTTGGTAGAAAGACTAAATACTATCAAATAAAATGTTGTTGTACAATTACAATTTTCTTGTGTAAAACAACTAAACACCTTGTAATTTTTTTTTAATTTGTAAAATAATTATTTTTTTTGTTAATTTACCTAAAAAAATTGTTAAATAAATTTACCAACATATTATAGTAAAATTACAAAGCGCACGGTAGTTTTTGTTTTATTAAAAATACAAGAATTTTTGTAAATAGACAAAAATATTAGTAAAATAGAGTTACAAGACCTTTTGCTTGTAATTTTACAAACTTTTTTTTTTGAGTGTATGTTTGTATCAAGTTATATATTGTAATATATGTTTATTTTTACTCGGGAAGATCATACAATGAAAAGAAAAAAGGTAGGTTGTTATATTGTTATTATTTTTTAAAAATTGTTTTTTTTATTATTTATATATTCTTAAAGTTAAACTTGGTTCAGTGCCATTGTACTAGTTAACAAAAAAAACGACAACAAAATACATCCAAACAAACATCCTTCCTCATTTTGTTTATACATGATTGTACATTGAGCTATTCATTCAACCATATGGTTTTATTCTTTATTCATTCATGACTACACTCAAAAAAATTAGTAGTACAAAACGGGCATCAAAACTTTCCCAGGAGTCGATAAAAAAAAATAAAACTGATATGACTGAAACTTAGCATATTCACTTGTTGCTCACCTGGTATTGCATTTAAGCGAAATCGGTTCAAGTTATGAACGAAAATTTAAGGACACCTCGAAAATATTGGTACATTCAACATAACCTAAAAATACACAATGCTACACTCAAAAAAAAAAGTTTGTAAAATAACATAAAATCCCCGTGATTTTACGGGGCAGGTTTTGTAAAATATGTACTAGCAAGAATCCCCGTAAAGTTACGGGGATAATTTGTAAATTGATTTAACAAAAGAAAATGTAAATTTACAATTTTTTTGTAAAATATCATCTTCGAGGTGAACATTTTTTTTTGTAAATTTGCAAAAAATTTGGTAAATTTACAAAACAAAATTGTAAACTTACAGAAAAAGGTTGTTATTTTACAAGGAAAAATAGAAAATGAAAAAAATAAATTGTAGATTAACAAATTATTTGGTTAAACTACTGTTTTTTATGCAAAAAACTTGTATATTTACAATAAAAAGTGGTAAATTTACAATTTTTATTGTATATGTACCATTTTTCCTTATTTTTTTGCCGTAAAAACAGTAGTTTAACCATAAAATTTGTAAATTTACAATATTGTTTTTGTATTTTCTATTTCATTTTTGTAAAATTACAACTTTTTTCGTAAGTATACAATTTTGTTTTTTAAATTTTCATATTTGTTTTGTAAATTTACAAAAAAATTGGTTTATTTACATATTGGTTTTGTAAATTTAAAGGTTTTTCCATTGGTGCATCTTATTTTTCCTTCTTCGGCAGCTGGAGTAGCACTTCAACAACCTGAAAAGATTTTTTTTCACATGAGCACTTTTAACAAACTTTTTAATGTATAACACTGCACTTTTTTATTTTTTTTCGACATTTCGTTTTTCTTAAGTAGAACATATGAGAATTGCGAAGGAGGCTACACAAGAAATTTCTTATATTTTTAAAAAATCTGAAAAAAAATTTTGGATATTGTAGATTGGATGTTTAAGTACCAGTTAAAATAAGAAAAATTTGATTTTTCATAATTGGCAGCTTTCTATTGACATTTTAGGTACCAAATTTAAAAAAAAATTACCAAAAAAATATGGTAAAATCACCAAAAAAAATGGTAAAATACAAAAAAAAAAAAGTAGAACAATTATATAGTAGAAACACATAAAAATTGTGGTATTTTACTTAACGCAAATTACCAAAAAAAAATGGTGTAAAAATTATTTATAAAAAATTATTTTTAACTATTGATATTTACTCAATTCCAGGCTATGAAGTTATACATTCTTGCAGGGAAGACGGGTATGGAGGGAATTCTGTTTTTGTTAAATCACAATTAAGGTATAATGTACTTCAAAATTTTAGCGAAGACTATCTAAATGTTGTGGCAATAGAGCTTGTGGATATCAAAGTAGATAATAAACCCCTGATCATGACTTCTGTTTATAGATCACAGAAATGTAATATACAAACACTACTTACAAAAATTGATAATCTTCTTCAAGTATATAATAGTCATCCGTGTATGTTCGTTGGTGATTTGAATGTGGATGTTTTGTCTAGCAGCAGAATCAAAACTCTTTTGTTCGACGTTTTTTTGGAATACAATATGTTTTCCTGTCATGCTTTAGTAACAAGACCACAAAGTAACACATCTATTGACTGTGTTTTTACAAATTTATCCCGTGATGTTTTCGTATATTCAATTGAAAATGAACTAAGCGATCATAACCTGATAAGTTGTGGCTTTGATATGGGAATACTGACCCAAAATACAGTTATTGAAAAAAAATATAAAACGGATTATGAGCAATTTGGTCTTTATTTGGATGAGAATCTAGTAATCTCAGACTCATGTAGAGGTTCTTCAGAGTTGTGTGATACATTAATTAATACTTTTTTAGCTGCAGCATCACACTGTACTAAAGTAATAACAAAACGCTCAACAATACGTAAAAAATTAACCCCGTGGATAACGGATAATTTGCTATCTTTGATTGCCTTCAAAGAAAGTTTATTAAAGGCTCGAAGAAAAAATCGTAGCAATAAAGCTCTAGCTAACCAACTTAAAAGAATAAGTAAAATAAGGAGTGAGATCATAAAAATGTTAACACACATAAAGTTAAATAAAAAACAGACTACTGAATTTTAAGACTTCAAACCAAATTTTTATTAAATAAAATTTAATACAAAATCATAACAAAAAAACCGCATGGAACTCTAACCACTACGAACAAAGTTATCCACTTTTTCCGGAAACCCTCCCATTAAGGCTTTTATGGTAGTTTCTGTCACCTTTTTAGAGCAGGTGGTCCATCTACGTTTGAAATCTTGCATGTCCTGGGAGACCTTTTTTGTGCCCTTTAATTCTTTTTTAACAAGAGCCCAATATCTCTCCACTGGCCTGAGCTCCGGGCAGTTTGGTGGATTTGCCTCTCTTGGTACAAAAACCACATTATTATCATTATACCACTCCAGCGCTTTCTTGCTGTAGTGACAAGATGCTAAATCGGGCCAAAAGTAAGTGGATACATTGTGCTGACTCAAGAACGGAAGAAGTCTCTTCTGCAAACACTCCTTGATATAAATTTCGCTGTTTATAGAGCCAGATGTCACAAATGACTGGCTTCTTTGGCCGCAGCTACATATGGCTTGCCATACTAGGAATTTTTTGGGGAATTTCGTTTGCCTTTTTGACCGAAATTTTTCCGCAACATTTCCTCGAACATCGGAAACATAAAATTCTTGACCAGGGAGCTGCGCAAAATCAGCCAGGACATAAGTTTCGTCGTCCATTACACAACAGTTGTATTTTTTTATAAAATTTGATTTCAATTTTCTAGCTCTGGTTTTGGCCTCCAAATTTTTAAAAGCGTTTCTATCGGGAACTTTTTGAACTTTGTAGGACTTTAGTCCCGCCTTACGTTTCACTTTACGTACAAAAAAGTCTGAGCATTGGGCTAACCGAGCTGTTTTTCTGCCAGATGTGTTAGGAGCTCTCTTAAGGATGCTTTTAACTTTATATGCCTTACCAATGTTACGATAACCAGTCGTTGTTCCTGTTCCCGGCTTCCTTTCAATTGTTAGGTGTTCCAGATACCTTTTTACCACTTTTGAAACTGTTTGGCGGCATACATTAGTTTCTTTGGCAATTTTTTTGTATGTCCATGTTTGGTTTTGTTGAAAATATTTAATTATTTTTGAACGCACTTTTCTTTCATCGTCCATTGTGTAAAAAATTGCAAATTAAAACTCATGATGTAAATTAATTTATTAACTGACATATTTTTAAAATGTAAACTGCCGAAAAAAAAAAATTGGAAGCTTTACACCAAAGTTGTAGGCAAAAATGTGTGTTAACATTTTTATGATCTCACTCCTTAATAAAGAATTGCAACCACATGCTTATGAATAATTATTACAAGAACAACTTGCAACTATGTAGTGGTGATCCAAAAAGAACGTGGCAGTTTTTGAACAGAGAGCTTGGTCGTAATAACCGTTCTGTAAAAAACGTCGTAAATGAAAATGGGAGTATTTTGACAATTGATGAAGAGAAAGCTATGGCATTTAATGATTTTTTTGTTAAAACTGTAAACAATATACAATTAAAAATACCGGTAAATGTGGATGATGACGTTAATTTTTATCGTACTCTAATACCTCAAAGAAATACTTTTGTTTTGCAAAAGGTAAGCAGGATGAATATTGAAGAAGTTTTGAATAATTTAAAAAGCAATAAAAGTCCAGGTTATGATGGAATAACTCCTAAAATGTTATTGACAAGATTTGATTTAGTAGCTGATATATTAACAGCTGCTTTTAATAATATGATTGATGAAGGAAGTTTTCCTAATGCGCTAAAAATACATAAAATAATCCCAATACCTAAAGTTATTGGATCGAATAATATTGCAAATTTTCGGCCTATATCGGTTTTAAATATTTTGGATAAGATTTTTGAAAAACTTATATTTTACCAACTCTCTGATTATCTTGACAGAAATAAAATTTTATTTGAAAATCAATTTGGTTTTAAAAAAGGAGCTGGAACTGAGGAAGCAGTGGTCAGTGTTGTTGATTATTTATGTGGTGAGCTGGATGCGGGCTTTTGTGGTGTTGCAGGTGTCTTTTTTGATTATTCCAAAGCATTTGATCTAGTAAATCACAATATTTTAATAGAAAAGCTTAAAATGATTGGAGTAGCGGGGAAAACTCTGGATATTTTTATGCATTACTTATCTAACAGAAAGCAGTTTGTTCAGGTGGGTGAGTCAAAAAGTTTAATGAAGCCTGTAATTTGCGGTGTTCCCCAGGGAAGTGTCCTTGGTCCGTTGCTGTTTAAAATTTTTGTTAATGATATATTTAATATAAACTTTTACGGAAAATTATTTATGTATGCTGATGACGTTTGCCTATTTTATAGATATAATCATTTGAAGGTTTTGCAGACCCAGATTGAGTACGATGCCGCAATACTATCAGAGTTCTCGAGACTCAATAGACTTGTTCTAAACACAGATAAGACAAAGGTTATAAGATTTAAACCATACCGTTCTAGAAATGAAGAAAAGATGACTGTTCATATAGATGGTAGTTTGATTACTGAGTCTGATATGGTGAAGTATTTAGGAGTAAACTTGAACCACAACTTACTATGGGATTCTCATATAAATATGTTAAAATCAAAAATTTCTTCCGGGATTGGTATTCTCTACAAGTTTAAAAATAAGCTAAGTCTTGAGGTAAAAATGCTGCTTTACCAGTCACTTGTACATTCCCATTTAACATACCTTCCAATAATTTACGGATGTAAAATCAATCAGTCATTGAAATCTCTTCAGTCTGCTCAAAATAAAGCTCTAAAGCTTGTTTATAACCTTCCTATAACGCATTCTACGTTGGATCTGTTTAAAAAGTATGCTAAAAATATTCTGCCAATTCGAGGTCTATATAAACATAAAATTTTGATATATGTTTTTAAATCATTGAAAGGAAATCCTCAACAATCCATTCAGTTTACACAAAATGTATTCCACACTCGACGAATTACCAGACAAGCGTTAAATTTAAGTTCAGTGAGATGTCGTCTGGACCTGACTAAACAGCGTATTGCTTTTGCTGGACCACATGAGTATAATGAACTACCAGTTAACTTACGAAATATACAAGTTCTTTCAACTTTTAAGAACCACCTAAAAAGCTATTTACTTCAAAACGTAGAAACGCTTCTTATGTAATTTGTTTTTTTTTCTCATACTTTTAAAATATATTGTTGTTGAATATGTTTTTATCTAAATTAAAATTTCCAAAAAATACTTAACAAATTTTATTATGTAATTAATCTTCTAAGCATATAATGTAAAGTTGCCTACTATAGCCTCTTTTAAGCCTTTAAGGCGCTGAGGCGTTAACTTTTTATTAATTGTTACCTAATTTTTTATTGAATTAATAAATAAAATCAAAAAAAAAAAAAAAAAAAAAAATTTTTTACTCCAAAACGCAAAAAAAAAATCTGAACTTAGAAAATTTTTGCGTGTCCTATTGTTGAATAATTATTTTTTTTTTTTTTTGTAAAACAACATTAATTCTAGTAATAAAATAAGTTTTGTAAAATTATATTGGAATTTTGTACTTTTCAATACATACATTTCAAACTGAAAGCCTTGTAAACGATCTTAAAAAAAAATGTTTGTAATAAAACATTTTTTTGGTAAAAAGACTAAATAACATCAAGTAAAATTATGTTGTACAATTACAGTTTTCTTGTGTAAAAAAACTAAACACCTTGTAATATTTTTTTAATTTGTAAAATAGTTCACTTTTTTGTAAATTTACCTAAAAAATTTGTAAAATAAATTTACCAACATATAATAGTAAAATTACC
This sequence comes from Pegoplata infirma, assembly GCA_963921195.1. NCBI lineage: Eukaryota > Metazoa > Arthropoda > Insecta > Diptera > Anthomyiidae > Pegoplata > Pegoplata infirma. The sequence continues at coordinate 41,565,843 of OY992540.1, read as the reverse complement.
AAGCAAACTGTAGTTTTCGTTTTATTAAATATACAAAAATTTTTGTAAAAAGACAAAAATATTAGTAAAATAGAATTACAAGACCTTTTACTTGTAAATTTACAAACTTTTTTTTTTGAGTGTATGTGAACAGAATTGATCACCGATTGGTATTTAAACAAGTACAAACATATTTTTAAAAAAAAAAAAAAATCGCCAAATTTTTTCTTTTCACCAAAAAATTTTTTTTTGCAGATTTTTTTCCAAAAAATTAATTTTTTGTTTTTTTCAAATAAACTTTTTTTACATTGTGGAGGGTATTAATACATTCGGCAAGGTCGAATTTAACTTTTTTCCTTGTTTATATTATACTTATTTTTTGAGTGTATTTTGCCACTATAAGTACTAACTAGGGATGCCAAACGGGATTAACTTTGAAAAATCCCGGGATTCGGGATTTTGAAAATTGAAATTTCGGGATCCCGGGATTTTCGGGATTTTTTCGGGATCCCGGGTTTTTCGGGATTTTCGGGTTTTTTGGGTATTTTCGGGATTTTTATTTCCTATATTAAAAAAAATAAGATTTATATAAACTTAAATATTTTTATTTGTCATATTTTTATGTAAACGTGTACATAAAATAGCTGAAAAAACAAAAAAAACACTGTGCAATAGGGCTATACGTTTTTTACATTTTTTGAAAATATCAAAATTGGCATAGCACAGTCATATAGACCGTGAAAAACTATAAAGAAAAATGTTTTCACTTTTTCGCGGATGTTAAAAAAGTACACGCACCAAACGCGATGAAGTTTTAAATTACTATTTTTGTATTTTTTTTTTTTAATAGCATAATGCAGCTATTTTAACTATGATTCCGCTTTAATCAAGTACGAAACTAAAACTAAGGTAGGCGGGGAAGGTACCCATGGGGTACTACCCACCTTCCCAACAATATTTTAACGTTCATTTTAATACCAAGTTACCAAACTAAGCTTTACCCAATATGTGCATTTATTTGTGGAAAATAGTTTGACATATAGTTCTCAGATCACTGATTTTGGGAAGATGACTTTAAATCTCTGGAGGAGTCGCTAGGTAGATTTAAAAACGCTCAGATGCTTCTTAAGATATTGGGAAAAAGAAGAATCAATAATTCCAAACCAGCAAAGAAGTAATATTTGCGCGAAATGTGGCACTATGGTGGTCCAGGATATTTATCCTTTATGTAAATCAGCACAAACTTTAAATCTAAAGTTTATTTCCTTCAATAAATAGACATTAGAATTTTTTTAACATTTTTACTTGTTGTTAAATAAAAAATATATAAATTTTGTGATGATAAAAAAAATCTTGAGGACTTTTAGAAAATGCATTTGGTGCGTGTGGTTTTTTTTGCAAAATGATCGGAGAAAGCGATTTTGTTTAATAAAACAACATTGTCCATCACGTGGTGCTATGCCAAAAATTTGGTTATAGCCCTACTGTGCAATACGATTTAGTATATTTAGGCCAAAAAAATATAAGTACCATTTATAGACCAAAACTTCTGAGGTGGTTTAAGAACTTAGCTCGAGTTCTTTTTTATGGCCCACTGAAGTTTTTAATTTGTTTTCAAAAGCGTTTGGGAAAAGTAAAAAACATGTTTTAAATCTGCTGCTGACCAGATAATGTTAGTACTTTTTTTAGAATATATTAATCCTCTATCTCCATTTTAACGGGTAATTTTTGTACTTTTTTCAAATATCCTAACAGAGCACCACTAAACCGTGTGTAAATGTTCAACTGAATTTTTCAGTTGCATCAACTCAAAATTCAGTTCCTGCTAATAAATTCGGCTGTGAGAACTAAATTTTTTAGTTGTTTTAATTAAAAAACAGTTTTGTTAACATAATTCAGTTGTGACCACTGATATTCAATTGTGACAGCATATACAGTATCGGCCAAAACTAAAGCACCCCCTCAGTGAATTTGTTTTTAGATCATAATTTGTGTCATAAAACCCCATTTTTTATTGTTTGTCTATTGTTTAGTTTGTTTTTCTTATTTTTATTGATAAACAAAAACTGTGGAAGTCATCGTTCGATAAAAAAAAAGTTATAACCAAATAAAACGAAAAATATGGCGGACAAAACTAAAGCACCCCTTCATACAAAATAAACAAAGACAACTTAAAATTAATAATTTGTTGCAAATTTATTCCATCCCTTATTATATCACAGGACTTGAATAGATCAATAATTCCATCAAATCTATGAATAAGCCGAATTCCTTGACCAGAGAAGCAATCGCAGACCATTTTTAATTTAAGTATTGCAAAACAACGGTAAAACACGGAAGCGGGAATTTAATGGTCTACGATTGCTTCTCTGGTCAAAGAATTTGGCTTATTCATAGATTTGATGGAATTATTGATCTATTCAAGTCCTGTGATATAATAAGGGATGGAATAAATTTGCAACAAATTATTAATTTTAAGTTGTCTTTGTTTATTTTGTATGAAGGGGTGCTTTAGTTTTGTCCGCCATATTTTCCGTTTTATTTGGTTATAACTTTTTTTTTATCGAACGATGACTTCCACAGTTTTTGTTTATCAATAAAAAATAAGAAAAACAAACTAAACAATAGACAAACAATAAAAAATGGGGTTTTTATGACACAAATTATGATCTAAAAACAAATTCACTGAGGGGGTGCTTTAGTTTTGGCCGATACTATATGTAAATATTTCGTCCGAATTTTTGTTGCATCATTACTCAGTAGGTAATCATCAAATTTATTTACAAACATTTTTATTTCATCATTTTGCAGATTTATTTAGGCTTTTACGATTATCAATAGCAATATTTTTTTTTGCTTTGCAAAATCGTAAAGAACATTTTTAAACATGATTTTAATAAGTGATACTTCAATTCATTCAAATCCGAATTGTTTTTAGTTGAAAATTTCAATGTTTTAAATTTCGGGATTTTCGGGATTTTTTTAAAAAAATCCCGGGATTCGGGATTTTATAAATCTCGAAAATCCCGGGATTTTCAGGATCGGGATTTCCCGTTTGGCATCCCTAGTACTAACAATATAAACCAGTAAAATGGAAATTTAAACACGCCGCCCTTTTTTTTCCTTTTTCCACAATTTTTAGTTTATATGTATGGGTGTATTTGAGTGCGTAGTAGATTTTTCCAAAAAGAAATCTATTCTATTTAGTCGTGAGATGCATGAAAAGTGACTTGACCTCATAAATATGTTTTCGCTTCAATTACTACAGAAGGATGTTGCCAAAAAAATTGGGAAGAAAGATATATTTGGGAAAAAATAAATAACAAAAATATAACAAGAATAAGAAATGATTTAGAGATATGTAGGAAATTCGCCCATCAACTAAACTAAATATATGTATGTGTAACAAAAAGAAGCAATTTCTACGTACAATTTATCTAAACATATGAGACATTCGTATGCAACTGTTAACCTCGAGAACTTATAACGGTATACCCAATAAAAGTGAGTGGAACATATTTCGAGTGAAAAAAATCCAGTGAAAAAAGATATTTGTAAAAAGTAAAAAAGTAAAAGTACAAACAAAAAAGTTAAATTCGACCTTGCCGAATGTATTGATACCCTCACAATGCAAAAAAAAAGTTTAGTCGCAAAAAAAAAACAAAAAAATAATCCGCGAAAAAAAATAATCCGCGAAAAAAAATTTTTGGTGAAAAAAAAAATCGGCGAATTTTTTTATTTTTGTAAAAAAATATGTTTGTACTTGTTTAAATACCATTCGTTGATCAATTCTGTTCACATGTGTCAACCAGCAGCCGAATTAAAGTATTTTGTATTTTTCGGTTATGTTGAATGTACCAAAATTTTCGAGGTGTCCTTACTTTTTCTTTTATAACTTTTGAACCGCTAAACCGATTTCGCTCAAATGCAATACCAAACTGCATAGGGCAATAACAAGTAAATATCCTAAGTCTTAGTTATATCTGTTTAATACTTTGGCCGTAATCACCATTTCCACAGACGGACATACTGACATACAGACGGACATCACTTGAATGTCTTAAAATCGATCGCTGATCAATAATAAATATACATTATAGGGTCCTAGACCGATATTTCGATGAGTTACAAACCCTCTGTCACTAATTGTAAGTGGAGGGTATAAAAATATAGATTAAACAAAATTTCAAAAAATAATTAAGTGTGAAAAGTTTTAAAACAATTATCATTCCCTGCTCCTTACCGTTTTGTTTCCCGTGTTATTCCATTTCGTTTCCAGTTCCACTCATTTCGTTCTATATAAGTTTCAGTCCTTTCCATATTACATGTTTTAAGGAAAAAAAAAATTCTAAAGTTCTTATCTTAGAGATATAAAAAGTAGGTACTTTTTAACCCCACACTCAAAAAATTATGTCATTAACTGTTTGTAGTTTATTTAAAAAGTTTTCCGTTTAGTCGTTTTTAAAAGAAAAAACATTTGTTTGATGTTCAGTTTTTATTAATGACTACTTCAGTCCTTTGTTTCAAAAATAACGCACTAAAAATAAGGACTTTCATTAACATTTAATTTTTAAAGTCATTTATTTTTGTTCTGTAAGTAAAAACTACTGATTATTCTTTTGATTTTTAATGATTAGTGTAAGTATTTTTTTTTTAAATTGTTGGTATTTTTTAATGAAATATCATTAGTTTTTAACTACACAAGTCAGTTATTTTTTTGTAGAAAAAAAAATCAAAAAATTATTTATAGAAATATAAAAACATGTTTGTATCAAGTGGCTTTGGCACGATGGGTAGAGTGTCTGGGCAGAATGTAGTTGATTGCGGGATCGATTCCCCAAAAATTTTATTAAAAGTTTTTAAAAAAATATTTCAATAAAAAATTGTAAAAAATTACCTACGAAATCATAAATTTTGATTGTTTTCGTAGTTTATTTTTTTGAAATTTGTTGGTAAAAATAACAGAACTATCATTAATTTTTAATGTTTTTGTTGGTTATTTTTTTTTTGAATTTGTTGGTAAAAAAGAGTGAAAAAAATGTAATTTTTTAATGTTTAGTGTTATTTATTTTAGAAAATTTTGTCAACAGTAAAAAATAAATGTTGATGTTTGTTAAAACAAATGAATAATTACTGGGATGGTTTTCAATTGTTTATTCACTGGTTTTAAGTGTGTTTTTCATTTGTTTTTGCCTACAAAATATTTTGAGTGCACTTTTACCAATTTAGGTACCCCTTTTTACCATAAAATTTTGATTTTCAAAATATGCACTTCTCTTGAATGTTATTTCTGCTAGAGGATCATTTCAAAATATTTTTTTACTTAAGAATCATATATTTAAAATTTCAAGTTTCTAGGACCATTATTTAAGGATGTAAGAAGTACCAAAATTACATATTTTTTACCCATTTAGACACGGAATTTCCATTTTCCAGAATGGTTTTTTCACAGAAGAATTTTAAATTCCAAATTTCAAGTATATAGGCTCGTTAATACCGGAAATATTAAAAGTACCAAAAGCACACTTTTTTTAAAAAGTACTTTTCCAGAATGTTTTTCACCAAATGATCCTAGATTCCAAATTTTAAGTTTCTATAACCATTTTTTCAGGAAATATAAAAAGTACCAAATATGTACTTTTTTTATCACGTTAACTCCCCTTAGAACCGTAATTTCCAATAAGTACTTTTCCAGAATCCTACATTCCAAACTTTAAGTTACTAGACCAGTATTCCAGAAAATATAAAAAGTACCAACGGAATTTTCAAAAAGTACCTTTTCCAGAATGTTTTTTTCACCTACTTTCCAAATTTCAAGGTTTTATTACCATTATTTCTGGAAAAAAAGTACCAAAAGTACACTTCTTTTACAACTTTACCCCCTTAGAATCATCATTGACAAAACTAGCCTTAGGGTATGTATTTTCCAGGAAGTGAACCTACTTTCAAAATTTCAAGTTTCTAACTATAACTCTATAAAAAGTACTTAAAGTAAATTTTTTTACACTTTTTACCCCATTGGAAACGACATTAACAAAAAGTATTTGTTTTCAGAGTATTTTTATACCCTCCAACCACAGTATGTGGGTATACTCACTTTGTCATTCCGTGTGTAACGCATTGAAATATCGGTCTATTGATCAGCGATCGATTCTAAGACATTCTAGCGATGTCCGTCAGTCCGTCTGTCCGTCTGTCGGTCTGTAGAGGACACGATACAGTCCAAAATAAAAGAGCTAGACTTCCGAAGTTTGGCACGAATATGTCTTATATTTCTAGGCAGCTTAAGTTCGGAAATGGGCAAAATCGGACCAAGGGGGGAAAAACTTCCCCCTTAGAGAACTAAACAAACCCATGAAAAATACTACTTTTACATGATTTTTTGTGTTTTTCATTAACAAATGCTACAGAAAGTTCAAAGTTATGCATTTGGACCCAGAGAATTAGATAATGTCGTTTTTCGGTCCGCCCCCCTTTTATGGGCGTTTAATAATTTTTTTTTTAAATAATGATAAACTTATACACTGTCTCAAACAATTGTCCGTACCCCACACAATCAAAAAAATATTTGCTTATATTTCGGAAAATAATTAACCGATTCGCATGAAATATTTTTTTTTTAAAAGATCGACAATTGTTTATAATAATTGCACACTAATAATAAAATAAACGTCCTTCATTATTATTTTATACAAAAAAATAAAAAAATAGTCCAAAAAATCAACTCAAAAAATTGTCCGTACGGGGAGAAAAAAATCAATTTTATGTTTACAAAATGATATTAATTGGCGAGTAAGATATCCTTAACATTGAGTAAGATATCCTTTGGCCGAAATTACTTCTCTGAATCGGTTATTTGTAGGTAGACCCAGCAATTGTCTGGATTCAGGTCCAATATTCCACTACTCCTCAAAGATAACATATTTCAGCAATAGTTGATGGGTTATTGTATGCTGCCGATTATGTTTTCTTCAAAAACCCTATAAATGTTCTATGGGGCCTAAATATCGCCTCTCGGACATGTGTGGAACCACTTCTTCCACCTTATAATGCAGTCATTCTCACACAACCTAGGGAGTGTGCTTTGGGCAATTGTCGTGTTAGTACCCAAAGTTGGGTCGAATGTCGAATTTAGTCGCACTAACCTTTTAATTTTCTTTTAAAATGTCTAAATAATGAAATTTTCATATTTTGGGTACTAAAAACCCAAGATTACCGACACCTACAGGCTCAACTTCACCCCACACCAACACAGAGTCTCCACCGTATTTCACTGTTGCTTTAAAATGTTTTAGCTGCAACGCGAAATGGAACACTCCGCACAAAAATCGTATACCATCTGACCCAAAAATATTAAAATTACTTTTTAAAAACTGTTACATTTACGACAGAAGTAATTTTAATGCTTTTGGATCGAATGGCAGACGATTTGTATGTTGCAGCCAAAGAATTTCAGAGCAACAGTGAAACACGGTGGAGGCTCTGCGATGGTGTGGGGTGCAATGGTGCCTGGAGGTGTCGGAAATCTTGGTTTTTTAGTACCCAAAATGAGAAAATTTCATTATTTAGACATTTTAATTGAAAATTAAAAAGGTTAGTGCGACTAAATTGGACATTCGAACCAACTTTGGGTACTAACACGACAATTGCCCAAAGCACACTCCCTTGGTTGTGTGAGAATGACTGCATTATAAGGTGGAAGAAGTGGTTCCACACATGTCCGAGAGGCGATATTTAGGCCCCATAGAACATTTATAAGGTTTTTTGAAGAAAACATAATCAGCAGCATACAATAACCCATCAACTATTGCTGAAATATGTTATCTTTGAGGAGTGGTGGAATATTGGACCTGAAACCAGACATTTACTGGGTCTACCTATAAATAACCGATTCAGAGAAGTAATTTCGGCCAAAGGATATCGTACTCGATGTTAAGGATATCATACTAGCCAATTAACATCATTTTATAAACATAAAATTGATTTTTTTCTCCCCGTACGGACAATTTTTTGAGTTGATTTTTTGGATTTTTTTTTTATTTTTATACCCTCCACTCTAGTGATAGAGGGTATATATAAGTTTGTCATTCCGTTTGTAACACCTCGAAATATTGGTCTAGGACCCCATAAAGTATATATATTCATGATCCTCGATCGATTTTAAGACGATCTAGCGATGTCCGTCCGTCCGTCCGTCCGTCCGTCCGTCCGTCCGTCCGTCCGTCCGTCCGTCTGTCCGTCTGTCTGTCTGTCTGTCTGTCTGTTGAAAACACGCTAACTTTTGAAAGACTTTACGGAGGCTCCTGAAGTTTGGCATATATGTTGGGTATTTACCTGGTCAGGTTGGTATTGCAATCCAGCGAAATCGGTCCAGTGGTTCAAAAGTTATAAGCAAATGAGTGAATTTCGGCAAGGGTTTTTTTGGAATTTACGTGATAAAACACACGGTAACTTTCGAACGGCAATTCTGAGGGTGCTGAAGTGTGGCATATATATTTTTCGTTCTTCAGGTCCAGTTCATTTTAAATTTCAGCCAAATCAGTCCAGTGGTTCAAAAGTTATTAGCAAAACCGTAAATTTCAGATTCGCCTCACCTTAAATTCACGTGTTGAAAACCCGTTAAACATGTTTTAAAAACATTTGTAAGTCACAAAAATATTTTACATCGCATTTTTGTCACTCAAAAATATTTTTTCACTAAAAGAAAAAAAAAATACACTCGAAAAAAATTTTACACTCAAAAAAAATTTTACACTCAAAAAAAAATTTAGTAAATTATTTTTTTTTTCAAAAATTAGTTAAAATAAAAAGTTTTTTTACACAAAATAAAATATTTCTAATCAAAAATGTTATTTTTTCACTCTAGAAAATTTACTATAACTTAAAAAGGGCATTGTGGAGGGTATTCATAGATTCGGCCAAGTCGAATTTAATTTTTCTACTTGTTTTATATAAAATAATAATGAAGCACGTTTATTTTATTATTAGTGTGCAATTATTATAAACAATTGTCGATCTTTTTTAAAAAAAATATTTCATGCGAATCGGTTAAGTACTTTTCGAAATATAAGCAAATATTTTTTTGATTGTGTGGGGTACGGACAATTGTTTGAGACAGTGTATTTCTTTAGTGCATAAAGCATAAGAATGAATTTTTAAACACATAGTCGAGAGGAAATTGCCCCCCCCCCCCAATTACCACTTCCGACCCCCCCCCCTCCCCTCCCCCCCCCCCAAAAAAAGAAAACGTCCCTGCAATTTTTTTTTTTTTTTTACATGTTGGAGGGTATAAGAGATTCGGCACAGCTGAATTTAACACTCTCACTTGTTTTATCAAAGGATCATACATTCCAAATTTCAAGTTTCTGGGGCCATTGTTTCAGGTTATATAAAAAGTACTAAAAGTACACTTTATCTATTTTTTCCTTAAGAAACAGAATATCCAAAAAGTACTTTTTCAATAATGTTTTTTTCACCTAGGAATCCTACATTCCAAATTTTAAGTGTAAAGGATCATTTTATCAAGAAATATGAAAAGTACCAAAAGTACAATTTTTTACTACTTTACGATCCGTAGAAACGGAATTTTAAAAAATGCTTTTTCCAGAAAGTTTTTTTCACTGAAGGATCCAACATTCCAAATATCAAGTCTCCAGGATAATTTTTAAAGTATGTATAAAAAGTACCAAAAGTACACTTTCGTACCCCTTTTGCCCCTTAAGAAACGGAATTTTCAAAAAAAAGAACGTAGTATAGCCAATTTTAAACCGCTTCTCAATATTTTTTTGTTTTGTTTAAGAGGTAAGAGTCTTATTTCAAACAAAACCAAAAAAAAAATAAATAGAAAATCTGTTGTAAAACAATTAAGTAATAATTTTTGAAAGTTTTAATTCAAGAATTTCGGGTTTTCAACACAATTGCCCTTAAAAATAAACAAAAGTACTAAACGTAGTGATCGGCAAAAACTATGAGTATTTCCGTACTTTATGGACTCCTTTCAACCCGAATTTTTATATGAGAATCTTTGCATATTTTTTTCACTTTTGTACCACTGTGTTACTATATTTTCAACAATCATACGCACCCATGTACAATATTATGGAAATATAGTTATGTTGGCCACGGATGCGTATGATTATCGTGTAATTAAAATAAAAGAATAATCATACGCACCCGTGGATAAAATTACAATGCAGTCCAAAATAAAAGAGCTAGGATCTTGAAGTTTACCACGAAGATGTCTGAAGGCCATAGGCAGGTTAAGTTCGTAAACGGGCAAAATCGGATCAGGGGGAAAAGAGTTTCCCCTAGAAGAACTAAACCAACCTCTAAAAAACTTGAGTTTTTTTTGCAAGTTTTTTGGTATTTTTGTTAAGCAAATGAAGCATTTTTATGAAAGAAGAAGTTCAAAGTCCTGTAGTTGGACCCACGGGGTTAGAAAATGACGACTTTTGTACCGCCCCCTTTTGTGGGCGTGGATGTAAAAAAAACATTAAAATGATGATAAAATTGTGTCATAATATATGAATTAGTAAAAATTTATCGTAAGAGGTATCCCCAAAGCCCACCCTGTAAACCACCCTGTAAACCACCCTGTAATGAATTTGTTTTATTTTTTTTTTAACATGTTGGAGGGTATAAAAGATTCGGCACAGCCGAATTTAACAGTCTCACTTATTTTTGAATTCAAGTTGTAATTTCTGAATTTCCACTAAAATTTTGTGAATTTATATATCGCTTTCAGAATGCCAAATGGTATTTCTGAATTTCACAATACTTATTTTATCAACAAAAAATCAATTCTTCGCTAATCTTATCCCGCTATCAAATTATTTACTGTATCCACATATTTTCTACTTAAAACTTAGTCAATAATAAATCTTGTTAAAGATATAAACATAAAATAATACAATAAGTAACAAGTAAAATAAGTAAAAAAATTACATTCGGGATTGCCGAACATATTAATACCCTCCACAAATGAATAATTTTTATTAAGAAGTGCAGACTTGGTGAAAAAGTAATTTTGAAAAAAAAAAATTAAGAAAAAAAAAATAATTGAAAAAATATATAAAACTAAATTTACGAAAAAAAGTTGTCATCAAAAAAAATACGATGAAAAAAAAATTTTCATAAAAAATCTGTAAAAAACAATTTTTGTAAAAAAAAAAAACTTAATTAAAAAAAACTTTTACAAAAAGCAGAGTTTTCATCAAAAAATTAACTTTTTAATAAAAAATTTGATAAAAATATGATTGATAAAAAAATTTATGAAAAAAAAATTATTTGATGAAATTTTTTTTATTAAAAATTGGAACTACTGAACATCAAAAAATTTTTTTAATTGGTCGACCGGTTTTTAAGATATTGCTATTTAAAATTGGTAAAATTGCGGTTTTTCCTACATTCAAGAAATTTTTTTAAAAAATATCTTAAAATTAATTTTTCTGGACTCTTTAGTGGAAGTCTGGACCAAGTCGAATAGTTTTAAACTGTAGCGCTCTCTTATATTTTTTTTTTTGTTTAAATAAAAGTTTGCCTCAAGTTCTATGAAATTGTAAATTGTAATTACAAAAACCTACAAAATGAGTTTGGAATGCTTACGGTTGTGGCAACCCGATTTGTTATGTCAATGCGATCGAGCTTATATTTTCGTCATTTTTTTTTCCACACAAAACTGGTATCCGAATTTGGAAAATCGAAAATACTCAACACACAAATGACTTTTTTTGTTTCCCATCCAAGGTGGACTGATTTTTCGTTTCTGTCGATTTCGCTTACCGTCGGGTTGTAACAAACGGAATGCCAAAATGATATATACCCTCTACCAATAAGATGGTATAAAAAGGAAGAAAAAGAGAGCATACAATAAAATATGAAAATAAAATGGATTCATAAATATTAGAATCTTTGTTGTGGATGTATTTTATAGGAACGTCTACAAAAGTATATAAATATTGAAAATCTTTGAATTTATGTGTAAGTACATTCACAAGTACATACTTATATCGTTGCCTTAAATGCAAAACAACGTAACATTATTTTTTTTTTTTTCAAAATCCAATAATTCAATTTTGAAAATTGTAGAAAAAGTGTGTTTCTCGATCCGAAATCACCTATCATGGGACTGGTGAAAACGGGAAATAACACTAAAATGTTTATCACGTGACAGGTGAGAATGGATTTACCATACACACAAAAAAAATCCAATGAACGACTTTCATAGTATTTATAAACAAATTCATAAAATTTTTCATAATAAATGTTGTTTTTTTATTTTTAGTACCAAAAGGTACATAAAAATAAAATGTATTTATTCGGCCTTTATATATGTATATATATTCGATTAGAGTTTTATTCTAGTTCGAGGCCCAAAAATATTTCTATATATGATATTGTCATAATAGAGTATTTTTAATTTATTGCTTTAAAAAAGTTACTCATCTCATAGTATATCTGTACTGATCAGTTTCATCCCCACTAAAGGAATCATCAGCAGACTTTAGAGAATCATCGTTGGTCAATCAAACATCAAACCAGACATAATATTTGATATATTTCACAAGTTATATGAGAAATATTATTATGAAGGTCCGAAATCTGTTTTCCAACAAAAATAACTCTTTTAAAGCAAAAATTGTATATACTAAATCACCGTCGGTAATTATAAGTATACGTGTTGCTGTTATTTTACAATAACAACAGTACCTAACCAAACAATAGTGTTGGTAGGATAAGTCGTAGAAATATTTTTGGGCCTCGAACTAGAATAAAACTCTAATCGAATATATATTTTTCATAATATTTTTAAACTTTTTCATAGTATTAATGAATAAATTATAATATGTGAAATATAAGATCCAATCCAATTTTTTTTCATAAATACTATGAAAAAGTTCAAAAATTTAATGAAAAAGTTCATAACTTTTATATATTTGCTCATAAACACTATGAATTTCGTTCATTGGCAAATATTTTTTTTCTGTGTATCACTTAACTGTCTCAAAACTAATTATTCTGTGACAAAAGACAAAACATATCAAAATTGTACAAGTCCCGAACAAATTTCAAAATTTTCCACGTTTTTTATATGTCCAGAGACATGTCACTAGTGATATATCCGAGGTTGAGACAGTTCATAACAAAAACGACTGGTATTATTATTTTAAAGGTGCATAGTTTCTGATCGATCAGATCGGGTGGTATTGTCGAAAATATATCTTAAGTTACCGACTAATGTGATCAAAAATGACGAACTAATAAACGAAATTTAAAAAATGTTTAAAAGCGATTTTTTACTTATACAATAAAAAAAGTAAAGGTGTTGCTACATTGTTTTGCATTTAAAGCGACGATATATCGCTCATTTACTTGTACAACGTCATAACTCAAAAAACTCCATTTTTGAGTTAATGATGCAGAATTATTTATTATATCATGCTTTATATTGTTTCAAAAATTCTTATTAATATCTTTAAAAGTCACCATTTGAGAAGGGAACACGCCATTATTACATTTTCAATGTTGCGGCCGTTTTCAATGGAAAACCAGTTTCAACTTTAAACTCGATTTCTGCAAAATGAAGTATTTTGAGTTATGACGTTATACAAGTAAATGAGCGATATGTGTTTTATGTAACAATACTTGTAGGTTTGATAGTTTATCTTTTTACTAACTTATTTTGTGTCATACAAAATTGTCATTTAAAGATATGTAGTCATTCAATTTATTAATAAAGACAGATTTATCTTAGATTAAATAAATCTTGAAAAAAATTCATTAAGAAAAATAGACAAAAATTTATAAAGCAACAAGTTGAAAGATTTATGATACTATTGTAAAAATTATATTGTTTTCAACTGCTTCATAGTCTGATAACACAGTGCAACAGCCATTTTAAGGCCTCAACCAAACTAAGACAGTTTTAAAGTACTTTTGTGTAGTAGTTAAACCCCCAAGGCGTTTCGCTCTTTAACGTCTCAATTTTTTTTTTTAAGCACACTGAATTTTTATTTTTTTATAATTTTTTTATAAATTTTTTATGAATTTTTTTCTTATGAAAAAAAAAAAATTTTTTCTTGTCAAAATTTTTTTTTTTTTTTAAATTGGTTAAAAAAAATCTTAAAAAAAAAATTTTGAGAAAAATAAAATTATGAAAACTAATAAATACTATGAAAAATAAACATTTTTGATGAAAAACTATTTTTTTATTAAATTGTTTTTTCATCAAAATTTTATTTTTCATATTTTTTTTTTATATAATTTTTTTTTTTTTTTTTTTTTTTAAGTTATTATATAACTGAAGTTTTATAAAAAGAAAAAGAAAATGTTTTCTTAAAAAAATTATTATACAACTGAAGTTTTATTTATTTCGGTATGAGTCCATATTAATTATTTCTGACAAGGGAAGTATCTCAACCCTTATGAACTGATTTGCCTGAAACTTAAAATATATATAAAAGAGACAATTCTAAGGTTGGGGTGTCTCCGCTTATCGACCATATCAGAAATTTAGGGGTTCAAAACATGGGTCAAAAAATGGCGAAAAAATATTTTTTTGGATTTTTAAGCCATTTTTTTTTAAGAAACTGTATGATGTTTTCATATGAGAAGAAAGTTTTTCTTAATGTCTATCCAATGGTAGCATAACCTTCTAAAAATTCGGCTTCTTTAAATATTTTTTTCAGGAAAATGTGTAAATTTTGGGGGGTACTTATGTGAAGACATAGACCTACGATATCCATATGAATAAGAAATAATCCTTATTAAATTAAGGTCGACCTGTATTTTTTCCCTATACGGTATTCCTGTTAGTTAGGAAGTTATCAAATTTTTCCCGAAGGTTCACATGGTTTCATAAGGGGATAACGAAATTTTTAAACACCGATATGGCCGATAAGCCGAGACACCCCAACTTTAAAATCGTCTCTTTAATATATATTTTAAGTTTCAAGCAAATCGGTTTATAAGGGTTGAGATACTTCCCTTGTGAGAAATAATAATTTTTGTTGTACACAGGAAGGGTGGCTTCTTCCGAAAGCTTTTGACATCTCCACTTAGCCTGTGTTGTCAAATTATTTTTTCAGATTTTTCACTGTACAACAAAAATTATTATTTCTCAGAAATAATTAATATGGACTCAAACAGAAATAAATAAAACTTCAGTTATACAATAATTTTTTTAAATGTTGTTTTTTTATTTGTAGTACCAAAAGGTACATAAGTAAAATGTGTTTATTCGGCCTAATTTTTTTAAGAAAAAACTAAATTTTCTTTTTATGAAAAATAAAATTTTTTGATGAAAAAACAAACCGAAATAAATAAAACTTCAGTTATAAAATACAAAGTCCAACAATACATAAAACAGAACTAAAAAAAATATTAATAGCTTTCATCAAAATTTTTTTTTATTTCATAATTTTTTTTTTTTTTTTATTTTTATTGTCTAATTTTTTTTTATCAAAAAAAAGAATTTTTCATAACTTTTTCCACGAAAATTTTTTGTTTATCAAAAAAACTTTTTTTCAACTTTTCAGAGGTTCAAAAGTTATGAGCAAAAGACTGAATTTCAGCAAGAGTTTTTCGTGAATTTATGAGGAAAAAAAAATTTTATGAAAAAAAAATTTTATGAAAAAAAAAATTTTTTTTTTGTTGAAAAATAATTATGTTACTTTTTATTCAGCAGCTGGTGAAAAATGGTTTTATTCACCACGAGGTGAATTATTATCCAAGTTACAAACCCAAGTTATTAAAATTTTTGGTTTTAAGAAAATGAAAATAGTAATTCTTGTTTTCTTTTTCATTAATTGTTAGCTTATATAGTCAGACTGAGGTGGCGTCCTGCAACTTTTTTAAAATTAGACACCAGCCTAAAAACATTATCATGTTAAAAACACGATAACTTTCTAAACACAATTTTGAGGATGCTGAAGCTTTCCAGTCAGAAAAATACAATTGCAAAAGCGTTGTGAAAGCGTTGTGGACGGTTGTACGAGCGTTCAGTATACCAACTTCAAAGCGCCTTCAGATGATCCGAATGATAACATCGATCTACGCTAGGTTTAAAGCGTTTTAAAAACGATGTAAAAAAGTTCTTCGAGAACGTTTTTTTTAAAGTCATCAAAGCGCTTTAAAAACCCAAAGAATTTCTGTTTTAGTTCGGTTATAATAATTTGTTTGATACAAAGTGTAATCCGAAAAAAAAAAATTTTTGTACTCCAAGAAACTTAGAAAATTGTTGAAAAAAAATTTTCGATACTATTAAAAAAATTTAAAAACATTTTTGATGATTTTTTTTTACTTCAAAAAAAAAAAATCACACAAAATTGTTATTCAAAAATAGTTTCGGAACTTAGATTTTTTTTAAAAAAAAAAAAAAAAAGGGAACTCTTAAAACGCTTTTCCAATACGCTCGCAAAGCGTTCCCAAAAAACGTTTTGAGATTGCTTTTATTTTGTTATAGTGTTTTTAGAACACTTTTCAAAAACTCTCGCAAAGCGTTTGAAAATAGCGTTTTGAGAATGCTTTTTTTTGTTACAGTGCTTTCAGAACGTTTTTATTTAGAACCGTCATCAATTTCTGATTGGGTTGGCATATATATTTATCGTTCCCCTGGCCCGGTTCGTATCGAATTTCAGCCAAATCGGTTCAGTGGTTCAAAAGTTATTAGCAAAACCGTGAATTTCAGATTAGCTTCACCTTAAATTCACATGTTGAAAATCCGTTAAACATGTTTTAAAAACATTGGTAACATATTTTACAACGTATTTTTGTCACTCAAAAATATTTTTACACTAAAAAAATATACTCAAAAAAAAATTTACACTCAAAAAAAAATTTAGTAAATTATTTTTTTTTTTTTTTTCAAAAATTACTTTAAAAAAACTTTTGTTACACAAAATAAAATATTTCTAATAAAAAATGTTTTTTTTTTTCACGTAAGGAAATTTACTATCACTTAAAAAGGGCATAGTGGAGGGTATTCATAGATTCGGCCAAGTCGAATTTAAATTTACTACTTGTTTTTTCATTAAATTTGTTTTTATAAAATTTATTTTTTTCATAAATTTTGTTTTTCATTAATTTCTTTTTAATCAAAATTACTTTTCCAACAAAAAACAAGTGAGAGTATTAAATTCGTCTGCTCTGAATTTTTTATACCCCCTGAAATGTAAAAACACTTTTTTGCACTTTAGTTATACAATTTTATTGTTTTTTATATACCAGCCCACAAAAGGGGCAGATGGGAAACTTAAATTTTTAAGTACTCTGGGTCCAAGTTAGCGTTTTTTAGAGGTTGGTTTAGTTATTAAAAGCGAAACTTTTCGCAATGGTCCGATTACGTCCAGTTTAAAACTTTACCACAGACGGACGGATGAATATCGCTAGGATGACTTACATAGTGTTCACAACAGATATAAATATGGAGACATAACATCAAAATTTATATAAAGTGTTGACAAATTTTCTGAGCACCTATTGATAGCAATTAAACGTCAAAATCGTGCGCCATCTTTGTTTGGAATTCATCGAAATAGATGCAAAGTGTTTTTTGTTTATTCTGCCGACGTTATTGCTTATTGCCACTAAAAAATCCAGGTGTGGACACTACGTTAGTAACCATCATGGATCAATAACACCGTCAGACAAAAATGAAAAAAAGTCTTTGAACATGAAGTGGATACTATAGTACGTTTGAAACTATAGACTAAATGTAGTAAAACTGCATTTACAGTTTTTCATTTCGTGATCCCGTTTCCTTTTAAAAGGACTTCAAAGTTTTGGAGGATTAAATTTTATAAAATATTTATTTAATATTTTGAGTAGGTTTATTCTAACTTGAGGTTATTATTTCCTTTACTAATTAAAACTATGATATTCTCATAGAATAATTTTCAAGAAAATTATTTTTCTGTTTTAAATTTATTAATGTTGGTCATTTTTTAGTTTGATCATTAACGATTGTCATTAAAGATCTTTGTTACTTGTAGTATAGGATTTTTATTTTTGCTAAATAATCTTTACAATGGGATCTGGCAAATCCCGAAACACGTGTCGATTAAGTCTTGCAAAAAATAACCAACATAAAAAAATTTAAAACAGAAAAATAATTATTTTGAAAATTATTCTATGAAAATATCAAAGTTTTAATTAGTAAAGAAAGTAGTGACCTCGAGTTAGAATAAACCTACTCAAAATATAATATTTTAAAGGTCGAATAAATCAATTTTTATTTTTTAATAAAAATTAATCAGAATTATTTATTTAATATTTGTACTTGTCCTTAGATTCCACTATTGATAGCAAATGAAAGAGGAGAGTCTCCCCTAATTTTCCTATTTTATTATTTTAACATATCAGGAAAAAGGAGGTAAGACGTAACTTACATTCAAAAATGTAACCTTCCTTTTATCCTGATATGGCAAAATGGAAAAATGCAAAAAAATATTTCAAAAATATTTTACAAAATGTATCCTTTAAAACTTTGAAGTCCTTTTAAAAGGAAACAGGATCACGAAATGAAAAACTTTAAATGCAGTTTTACTCCATTTGATCTCTACTTTCAGACGTATATCATCCGGTTCGTGTTTAATATTTATAAATAGGGTTCTCGACCGATATTTCAACTCGTTTTTCAAAACGATTTATGAATAAACATATCGTTATTTTTTCTAAAAAATTTTGGTCCTGCAAAAATTATCATGATTTAATATTTTGTGGAGTTAATATATCAAATATGTTAATAAGGAGAACCCTTAACATAAATAGAAATATGTTTTAGGTATAGTTTACTGCAGATTTTGGTTTCGGTCAGTAAATTTATTTAATCTCCACCAAAAAAATAAATATTTTTTTATATGCCCGCCCTTTGTCTGTTATTAACAAAATGATATATGATCCAATTTGAAATTCCTTTGTCTTTAACCCTTTTTTTGGTAGTTAATATTTTTTTTTAGAAGATACAGGAAGTCGGAAATCACATTTATTACATAATTTTCTTTCTATCTTTTAAGCCGACAAAAATTCATAGAATAAATAACAAAAAAAAAATTAATTTAAACATAATGAAAACAAAAGTTTATTCTTGGTGCAAAAAATAATAAGAAAAAATACATTAGCGGTGGATGTTTTAAATGAGTGTCCTTTTCTTTTGCTATTTTTATATTGTTTATTTATGTTTATTTACTTTGTTCTTCGTTGTTGTTGTTGTTGGTGGTGTCCAATTTAGGCATATAATATCCTTAATATCCTTAATGCGTATAAAAAGGCTTGTTGTTTGCTGTTTTTTATGTTGTTTTGAAAGGCAAAACTTTTTGCATAAATATTAAGTTTTGTTTTTTTGTTCTTTTTTAAAGAGTTTTATTTAGTGTTTTGTTTTGTATTTAAGATGTAAAATAAATAAATTCAGTTATTAATTAAGAAAAGCGAAAGAAAAATGATTTATTTGAACTTTAAAACAAAAGAAACTAGGAAAAATTTATATTTCGAATTGGTCGAATAAATGGACGCCATTTAAAATGCCCAAAAAAAATTGATGAAAAATAATTTTTTAGTTATTTCGATATTTTCGATTTTTTTTTTTTATTTTGAAATATTTGTTTAAAAAAAAAATTGAGAAAAAAATTTTTTGTAGTGTAACTCTTATAGAACAAAAAAATAAGTTTGATTTAGTAAAGGTAAAATGACCTCGATCTAGAATAAACCTTGCTCAAAATATAATATTTTAAAGGTCGAATAAAAAATTTTTATTTCTTTAATAAAAATTAATCGGAATTTTAAAAAAATGGTTAGCACGTCAAGATGGATTACCCTTTATATGGTATTACACTCGCAATAGCCCATATATTTGAGCTTTGCAACAACAAAAACCATACACTCAAAATATTTTGTATTTAGTAATTATTCATTTGTTTTAACAAATATCAACATTTATTTATACTGTTAATAAAATTTTCTAAAATAAATAACATTGAACATTAAAAAATAACGTCACTTTCATTTTTTTACCAACAAATTCGAAAAAACCCAGCAAAACTTAGATTACCAAATAAGGTATAAAATAAGATAATAAATAAGGTATAGGACTGCTTATTTTATACATTAAAGCATTGATGATTTTAACAGGGGATGAGACTCAAAGTAATGAATCCACATTATGACAAAGAATACCAGTAAGGTATAAAATAATTGATTAAATTTATAGCAAAGCCTACGAGTAAGGTATAAAATGTAGCATACCAAAACATAATTTATAAGGTGTTACGAGTAGTGAAAGTAATTTTGTATTAAGTTTACTCACGTGATTATAAGTGAGTGTAAGTAAATAAAATATGCTCGTTAGTGAGTGAGTGTATGTCATTAGAAAATTCCTGTCGTGAGCCCATCTCTAGTTTAAACTTATGCATTTTTTTATTAAATATTTACCCGAGTAAAAAAGTTCCTATATAGTTGTATATAATTTTATAAACATCATATATGATTAAATAGAATTATATAGAATTTGATGCGAAAAATGAGTCGATAAAACTATATAAAATTTGATCAATGTTTCATATATTTTGATAAATTTTTTATATAATTTTATGCGAAATTTGGACCCCTATTTTTATATAATAACCCGAGTAAAAAAGATTATATATATTCATATAAAATTATATAAAGACATCATATATAATCATATATAGTTTAATGCGAAAAATGAGTCGATAAAACGATATAAAAACTTATCAAATTTGATCAAATCTCATCAAATTTGATATAATTTTAATATAATTTTATATAGTTATATGCGAAAATTGGACCCTTTTTGTACAAAATTGATGCAATTATATATAATTAAATATAATTACACATAAGCAAAAAAATGTTTTCCCCCAAAACGCAAAAAAATTGACAAAAAAAAAATTTTCCAGTACTTAAAAAATATTTTTAGGACTTTAAAAATTTTCAAAAAAAGAATCTGGACTTAGAAAATTTTTTAAAAGTTATATCTTATTATATGTATTTTTTTTTAATTTTGCATCTGTCCTAGAATTTCGGGACTTAGAAAATTTTATTTTTTTTTTTTTTGGACTTAGAAAAATTTTTAAAAGTTTTATTAAATTATATATAAAGGACTTAGATTTTTTTTTAAATTTTACTCATATAAAAAAACATATAATTTAAAAAACCGTTGCATAAAGTTTTATATAAAATTACTTCAAATATTTTGTTTTATCAAATTATATAAAAAAGAAGACAGAATTTTGAAGTTCATATGTAATAATATAAACCAACTTTAAAACATATGTTATTATATAAAAGTCAATATTTTCTGTTATATAATTTTATATAAGAAAAAAAATTAGAAGTGCAAATATATAAAATCACATATGATGCAACATAAAATACATATAGATTTATAAAATAATATATGTATATGGGGGTTTTCGTGTCAACTGACACAACTTTTGAAACCGATGTCTTCCGATCGGGATGAAATTTGCACCAAGGTTAGTCCTATTGGATAGTAGTTCAGACACAATTTTTCAACGAGATCGGTCAAGAACTCTCTGAGTTAGAGGGGGTCGAAATTTGACATTTTGGCCAAAGAGGTGTTGATTCTCATCCATGTAACTTCTTACCTATTGTTTTTAGCAAAATGTGTCCCAAAGAGTTTAGATAGCTATTTCTTCAGTCTTTTGAAAAAAAAATATAAAAAAAATAAAAAAAAAATTTTTGATTTTTTTTCTTAAAAATCCAAAACTTTTTTGACTTTTTCCTCAAATTGGGCCCTTTTTTTTTTTTTTTTTTTTGATTCAAAAGAAAGCTTAGGTGATTTCCTTTAAGAGCTATGGGGTCGCTTAGTGGGATGCGAGTGGGATATCTATGAAAAATTTTTTTTTTTAACTTTGGAACACGAAAAACGGTTCTTCAATTTGCACTATTAGGCTTGGGATAGCTAACCAGTTTTCGGTTTCGATCCGCGATACCCTCTAATTTTTTTAGGTTCGAAAAAGAAAGCACGAGCCAAAAAATGGGGGCGGTGGGAAGAGGCCATATGGCCCCTCATTGGGGTCAAAGTTGGGCGGAAAGAGGTAAAAATCCTCAAAAAGCCCCAAAACTCCCCTAGAAACGCCCCTGGAGGGGTGCAATGTGAGACCGACCTCCAATAATTTTTTGCCCCCAATATTTTTCTTGAACATACCTTACCCCTATTTCCACTTCCTAAGGGGGCTCCCATACAAAATGACATTTTTCTAAAATTTGCTCCTACCGCTCTAACTGTTCATAGGGTGCCCCTAGAGATGTAAAATGTATGACCGACCCCCAATATTTTTTCAACTCCAGCATTTTCTTAGAATATACCTACCCTTTATTTTCAACTCTTGAGGGGGTCCCCATACATTTTTTTTTATTTTTTTATTAGTTTTTAAAAATACATGTTTTTATAATGTATGGGAGCCCCTTAGGGAGTGGAGATAGGGTGTTATGATGTTCGGAAAAAATGTTGGTAACTAAAAAATAATGGGGTTGGTCGTAATTTTTGCCTCTCTAGGAGGCACGGTAGGGGCGGTAGGAGCTGGTTTAATAAAACAAATTTATAAAAAATAAAAGAAATGTATGGGGACCACCTTAAGGGTTAAAGATACATTGTAGGTATGTTTGCAAAAAATTTTGGAATTAATAAAATAATGGAGGTCGGTCATACATTTGGCCCCACTAGGGGCACTTTAGGGTAAGTTAGAATGGTAGGATCAAATTTTTTAAAAATGTTTTGTATGGGAGCCCCCTTAGGAAGTGGAAATAGGGGTAAGGTATGTTCAAGAAAAATGTTGGGGGCAGAAAATTATTGGAGGTCGGTCTCACATTGCACCCCTCCAGTAGTGTTTCTAGGGGAGTTTTGGGGCTTTTTGAGGATTTTTACCTCTTTACGCCCAACTTTGACCCCAATGAGGGGCCATATGGCCCCTCCCCACCGCCCCCATTTTTTGGCTCGTGCTTTCTTTTTCGAACCTAAAAAAATTAGAGGGTATCGCGGATCGAAACCGAAAACTGGTTAGCTATCCCACGCCTAATAGTGCAAATTGAAGAACCGTTTTTTGTGTTCCAAAGTTAAAAAAAAAATTTTTTCATAGATATCCCACTCGCATCCCACTAAGCGACCCCATAGCTCTTAAAGAAAATCACCTAAGCTTTCTTTTAAATCAAAAAAAAAAAAAAAAAAAAGGGCCCAATTTGAGGAAAAAGTCAAAAAAGTTTTGGATTTTTAAGAAAAAAAATCAAAAAATTTTTTTTATTTTTTTTATATTTTTTTTTCGAAAGACTGAAGAAATAGCTATCTAAACTCTTTGGGACACATTTTGCTAAAAACAATAGGTAAGAAGTTACATGGATGAGAATCAACACCTCTTTGGCCAAAATGTCAAATTTCGACCCCCTCTAACTCAGAGAGTTCTTGACCGATCTCGTTGAAAAATTGTGTCTGAACTATTATCCAATAGGACTAACCTTGGTGCAAATTTCATCCCGATCGGAAGACATCGGTTTCAAAAGTTGTGTCAGTTGACACGAAAACCCCCATATATAAAACTATATTTAATTATATATGATCTTTTTTACTCGGGAATAGCAAAATTATATAATTAGATATAATTATATAAAAATATATAAAATTGATAAAACTGTATAAAACTATATAAAGTTACATAAAATTATATGTAATTATATATAATTAAAACAAAATTTTATGATTTATATAAAACTTGATATAATTTTATGTAACTTTATATAGTTTTATACAGTTTTATACAGTTTTATACAATTTTATATATTTTTATATAATTATATCTAATTATATAATTTTGCTTTTATTATATAAAAATATGGGTCCAAATTTCGCATAAAATTATATAAAAAATTTATCAAAATATATGAAGCATTGATCAAATTTTATATAGTTTTATCGACTCATTTTTCGCATCAAATTCTATATAAATCTATTTAATCATATACGATGTTTATAAAATTATATACAACTATATAGGAACTTTTTTACTCGGGTATTTTTTATGTTATTGTAATGCATTATGCATCCAATTATAAATAATGCATTATTTCAAATTATGAAATAATACATAATGTAACCAAATATTCATTCATTCATGATTTAATGTTTAGAAATATGAAATACTACTACATTTTTTCCAATAATCATGCATTACGTAACAAATTATTAATAAAGCATTATTTTTTACTTTAAAATAATACGTTGTGGAACAAATGTTTGGTGAGACATCCACAAAGAATGCTACAAATAAGGTATATACATTACCTGGTAATGTTTTATATGATCACCACCCATTACCAACGTTTTGCTGGGAATCACCTACGAAAACATTAAAAATTAATGATTGTTGTGTTGTTTTTATTTCAAAAATAATACCTACGAAAACATTAAAAATTAATGATTTCGTAGGTTATTTTTACAATTTTTCTATTAAATTTTATTTTAAAAAATTTTTAATAAATTTTTTGAGGAATCGATCCCGCAATCAACTTCATTTTGGCCAAACACTCTACCAATCGTGCCAAAGTCATTTCATACAAAAATGTTTTTTTTTATATTTCTATAAATAATTTTTTGAATTTTTTGTCTACAAAAAAATAATCCACATAACCCAAAAAATGCCATCAATTTAAAAAAAAAAATAACGTACACAAATCATTAAAAATTATAGAAGAATCACTTATTTTTACTTACAGAACAAAAATAAATGACTTTAAAAATGTAATGCTAGTGAAAGTCATTATTTTTTATGTTGTTAGTTTTGAAACAAAGAACAGAAATAGTCATTTAAAAAAACTGAAAATTGAACAAAAGTTTTTTCTTTTAAAGACGACAAAACGTGAAACATTTTAAATAGACTACAAACAGTTAATTACATGATTTTTTGAGTGTATACTAAATAGTCTTGACAATGGAATCTGACAAATTCCGAAACACGTGCCGACTAAGTCTTTCACCGACACGGCAAAAAATTTAAATTTATTTTAATTTCTCTCCGCATCTCGTATTCTCCCTTTTTCTCACACCCCCGCGACCATAAAGCAAGGTTGCCGCATTTTTAAAACAATTTTTTATTTTTTCATTCACAATGGTGTAACAAACGTATAGTCACAGACTAATACAGACTCGACGTAAGTGACAGGTGTCAAAAAAGTTATCCTTAACCATATGGTTAATTTCTCTAAAATTATTCTACAATTAGGTTAGAAAGAGATAGCTAATATAACGAGCCTTAGGGAAAATAGATGCCAGATCGGTTTTTATTGTTTCACTCACTCCTAAGTCGTAGAAAGTGTTGCCATTTTAGCTTCAAACTAGCTAAAAACCGCTCTGTTTTCTCCTAAAATCGCTTAATTTTCCCCATTTTTTGCTATTAAACTCTACTGTCGAGTCCATAGAAAATATTAGAAGGTACGCAGTGTTGTATTTGATGTATTTTCCAATATGGTGGCAAAATGCTTGTTCTTCCTTGCTTTAATATTTAATTCAATTCTTTGTTTTTAAAAAATGGTATTTGTCTTTTATTTAATTAAATTAATTGATTATTTTGCTTTATTCATCGTTTTTTTAAAGATAATACGCACAATTGATAGTTTTAAAACTTTTTTTCTCTCTTTTGTTGTTTGCTTTGTTGTTGTTCTCCATTGTTTTTATTAAACGTCAAAAGTTACATAATGTGCTGTCACTAATACTTATTCAAGCGAAATACGACTCTGTTTCAATTCTATTTTTTTCTATGGTCGAGTCTGTTTATAGTCTGTGGTATGTATAGTAGTGTCAACTTAATCACAATCAGTATGTGATAAACGATTTTTTTCCGTAAAATTCGCTTATTATATTTAAAGTTAGCACCACTGAACAAATAAATGACATTTTTGCCGTCGCCGCCCCCGTCATGACGTCATTGTGTAGGAACAGAGCAAGCCCATCACGACTTTGTCCATACGATTTGACTTATAAAAAACCGCGACCGACACGTCAAAAAAAATAAAACTTATTTTATTTTCTCACCGTTATCTCTCATTCTCTGCCACACTTTAACAACAAATTTTTTATTTCTCATTCACAATGGTGTAAAAAAAAGGTACTGTAGTGCCAACTTAATCACAATGACTATGTGATTAGCGATTTTTTTTTATTTTATTAAAAGTTAGCACCACTGATCAAACAAATGACATTTTTTGCCGTCGCCGCCCCCCATCATTTTTGAGGACCTATGTTCTTCGCAAACGGAAACCATCCCCCGTGCCTGTTCTGCGTCAACTCTAAGAGAAAACAAGTAAGAAAATTATAGTCGGTCAAGACCGACCATATAATACCCTACACCAGAGTTTCCCGGAAAATGGGTCCCAAGTTCAAACATGGACTGATTAGATCTATATTTTGTCAAATCTTTAATAAGTGTAAAAAGCACTCACTAATAAAATTTGAGTGGAATAGGCTTCTTTTTGTTGACAATAAATCGCTTCAACTGAATATCGGGGGAAATTTCCACATGGGACCTAAGTCCAAAAATGGTCCGATGATAATCAGATTTGATAAGGTTATTAAAGAACGCGTTTAACATACACAAACAGAATTTTAATTAAATATTTTCTATTTTCATGAAATTTGAGAGATTTATGTGAAAATCGGGAAGGTGGTTTGTATGGGGGATACAAGAAGAACTAGTCCGATTTCTTTAAAATTCGGAATGTTGATTTGTGTGGATAAAACATGATTACCTGGCAAATTTCGAAAAGATACCTATTAAAATGCGGCTATTAGAGTCATTTGAGCCAAAACTAAAGAGGACCTTTGTATGGGGGCTAGGTCTAAATATTGACCGATTTTTTCCAATTTCAATAGGCTTCGTCCTTAGGCCAAAAGAGGCTTAAGTTTCAAATTTCAAGTCAATTGATTAAGAATTGCGACCTGTATCGTGTTTACACCGTTTACATGGACAGACAGACGGACGGACGGACGGACGGACGGACATCACTAAATCGACTCAAAAAGTGATTCTAAGTCGATCGGTATACTTAAAAGTGGGTCTAGGACCAATATTTCGGGTAGTTACAAACATCAGCACAAACTCATTATACCCTGTACCACAGTGTGGTGTAGGGTATAATTAAGAAAAACAGAATAGAAGAGAAAATAAAATAAGCTTTGTAAAATGTCGTGCTTTTCTTTTCATTCTCTCAGAGATAGATTGTGAGAAACCTTCAGGAAAAATAAATTTTACTTTTATTTAAAACGTAATGAGCTGTTTTTTTGGGTATGTGTGTGCAGTGCTGCCAACTAATTTGTGTGAAATATCGTCAGGTTTGGTTTAAAAAAATCGTCATTTTGTTAATAAAAAATCGTCATTAACTATTATTACGGAAAATAAATCAGAAATGGTTTCTGAATATTTGTTTAAGGTTGTATTATTTTAGACGCAGTGTGTTATCAAGAATATGTTTATTATAAACTCATCGAATATTATTTAAAGTGCATAGGATCAAAATTCGATAGACAGAAGCTCACAGGCCTTTTGTAGACAGGGAAATACACATGAGAGTGCGATGAAAAAGGTTGACTATTTCGGCATTGAAGTTAAAATTTGAATTCATGGAAAATTTACAAAAAAAAATGATTAATTCAAAATATTGGAAATTTTATAAAAATCTCGTTGTTATTTGTTGTAATAATTAATAAATTTGTAATGCTGTTCCAATTTTCATCACAAGTTATTTGGACAAGTCTTGGCGATTTTTTTTAACACATCTCTTAAATTTTTTTCGAAAATATACTAAAGTTGTCCAAAATCTTTTTCAAAACTGTCTAGTTTGTTTGTAAAATTGTGATTTTTAACAAGTTTTAATAGAAAATTTTGTAAATAAGATAAATAAAAAAAATCGTCAATCATCATTTATGAAAAATCTACTCTAAAAATCGTCAAAATGGCGATAAATCGTCAAAGTTGGCAGCGCTGTGTGTGTGTGTGAAAAATGAGAGATGGTTTTTCATATACTAAATGATTATCATCAACATTTTTTTTTTTCAAGTATTTTTTTGTAGGTGTTTATAGTAAAAATTTTATTAAAAATTAAAAATAGTTTACATTATCTTTTTATCTTTCAAATAAAACGAGAGAGAGAGTTTAATTATGTATGTTTTAACACAAAAAAAAATTTAGGCAGATGTTTTTTTCCTTTTTTTTAAAGTGTGTGGATTTTTTTTTTGTTTTAAGAGAGAGCATTAGAAAAAGCCTTAAATAATTTTCTTTTGATGATTTTTTTGGATAAAAATAAGTTGTTAATTTTTTGTTGTTTTTTTATTTTATCATACAAATTTTGTTTTCATGTTTTTATTTTTTTTGGAGAAATGTTTTTTGTTCTTATATCCTTTCTTAATATTTTTTGAAAATAATTTAAAAAATTTATTTTTGGTATTTGTTTGTAGTGGTAAGAATAAGCTAATAATAACTATATTTGATTTTTTTTTTTTTGGTTTGGTTGTATTTTTTTTTTGTTTTTAATTTTATTAAATGTAGTTAAATTAATTTATTCTTCCTCTTCTTCCTCCTCCTCTTCTTCTTCCTCTTCTTCTTCTTCCTCCTCTTCTTCTTCCTCTTCTTCTTCCTCCTCTTCTTCCTCTTCCTCGCCCTCTTCATCTTCTTCTTCAACAACCTCCTCTTCGACTTCATCTTCATCTTCGATGATATCATCATCAGCCTTGGCATCTTCCTCACCCTCGGGTGTTTCGGGCTCACCAGCCTTTTTGCCTGGTCTTTCGCCGAACCACTTGGGCAATTTGGCTATAGAGAGTTAAAAAAAAGAGAAAGAGAAAAAAACAATATTAGATTCAAGAGCTTTTATTAAAAATATACACTCATTTTGTTTTATATGCTTAGCGTTTGAAATTGGAAAAAAAAATCAAAATTTACCTAGCAAACGCTAATTTTGAAAAATGAGTGCATAATTTTTTTTTGTAAAAATTTTTCATTTTTTTAGATTTCTCTCGTTTCACAAAAAACAAAAATGCATTTAAACAAAATTCAAAAAATTCAGAAAAAAAATATTTTTTTTTTTAGTTTTAACATATGGTGTATGAGTTTATTATTTTTATACATACATTTTTGGCGGCCGGTATATTGTTCCTTCTTTTCATTCCAGATCTTTTCATTGGTCTCTTTAGCGATTCCAATCCAGCCCTAATGATGGTTAACATTATGAGACAACAAGATGCATACACACACATACATAGACAGTTACATTAACATTTAACATGTAACGATTAAATTTTTTTTTTAACGCCATCATTTAATAAAGGACCAACAAAAAAATAGAGCACCCAAAAGAAAGAGAAAGAGATAAAGAGATCATGTAGTGTATTTGTTTATTAGTGTTGTTTTTGAGTGATATAATTATAGTATAACGGTATTGAGCAAATCACATTGAGGCAACGATGAGAGATTTAGCACTCAATGTAGCCTCAATGTGGTTTGGTGCATGAGTGTAGTAAAATCGCCTATTTGAATCGAAGCGATTTGTTGTTTAATAAATCAGGGTTGTATTTCGGAATGAAATTAAACCAATTTATTTTTCTGTTAATAACAAGCCTCTCTGAGAGGATCCGAGAAAAAATAAAATTTGTTGTATTTTCGAAAGTGGTAAGTTTCATTTAATTTGGAAACAGCCACATAAGCCCTATTGGGGGCGAAGAATTTAAAATTAATTTTAAATTCAAAATGGCTAGTCATACAATGCGGATTTTGTTTTTAAAGTGGTAAAATTTTTGAAGCTTGCATAATTCGGTATCGACTTTAGCGATACCAAAAATTTTAAAATAACAGCGAATCCGTTATTTAAAAAAAAAAATACGTCGAAAAATATTCGCCATATTTGAAATTTTCAAATCTAGCAAATTTTTTTTTTAATTTAAATTTAACGAATTTTGTTTTTAAAGCTCTCAAATTCAGGAAACTTTTAAAAATCGGAATCGACTTTAGCGACGACAAAAGCTTCAAAGTAACAGCAAATCCATTCTTTAAATAGACATCCGTCAAAAAATTGATTAGATGTTATCTGATATGGTTATATCTATTCATATATAATCGTATCTGGTTGCGTAGAATTATATCAATAAATGGCCAAAATCGAGATTTCGTTATATATCGGAATTGGACAACATTGTGACAAATTCGACATCCTTTTAGATCTAATCAGATACAATTAAATACAATCAGATGCAATCATATGTTATTAGATGAAATCAGATCTGATAAGATCAAATCGTTTTTTACACGAGACGACATTTTAAAATTTTCAAATCTGTCATCCGCTTCTTATTTAGCAACTTCAAAAAGTTCGATTAGCAATTTTAACGTTGTGATGTGCCAAATGTCGCTTCTTCGGTTTAAAAAGCGCTTATTTTGCGGCAAGCGCTTTTTTTATTTTTACAATCTTCAAAAAATAAGAAAGATCAATTGAAACTCGAAAAACATTAATTAAAATTCAGAAAATATTTTTTTAAGTACAAAAATATCAATTAAAATTCGAAAAGAATTAATAAAATTTAAAACATACTTAAAAAACATTATTCGAGCTTCGAAAAGCATCAAAAACACAGTGCGGCAACCAAAATCGGAATGGGATGAAACCAAAAGTAAGTGAAAGTTGACATATTCCATTAAAAAACCTTCAAGGAGTTTTTTTAGTTTAGCGGTAGATTTTTTTACACCCATTTGAAGTTGGTGAGCTTTTATTATAATTATTATTACTTGAAAACTGTAAAAGAGGCGTATACTTAATTTTGTAATTGCCTTTAAATAACAATTATACGCCACCGTGCACAGTAGGGTGAAGAAAATTAAGCTTTTTTATGAATTTCAGTAAATAAGGCAACTTTCCCGAACCCGACGTTTTCGAAAGTCGAAAAAAGCCAAATTTTCTCCACCCTAGTGCACAGTGGTTTATTTTTAATAATTCGGCCATTCAGTAAGTACCTACTGGACCGATTGCAACGAAATATACCGGTAATAGCTAACGTAATTTCGAGCTTAAGTTTGGACTGGGCCCCTAAAGTAGGACATATTTATTATACAAAAAACTTTAAATGCTTTAAAATCACCAACTTTAAATGCGTGTAAAAAAAATCTAGCGCTGAACTTAAAAAAACCTTCCCGTGTAAAAATCGATTAGATATGATGTTAAGATCTGATTATATCAATTGTATCTGATCAGATCTTTTTTATCCGAGATTTGTCCCCATTTCCGAGATCTGATCAGATACAATTACTGATCAGATCTACTTAGATCTTGAAATTGGAGACAATTCACAGATATAATAGATCTGATTAGATACAATTGATATAATTAGATCTTAAAAATCAAGTCAGATCAAACCAATTTTTACGTATTGTTATGTAAAATGTCCACTTTCATTTGCTTTTGGTTTCATCCAATTCCGATTCGGAAAGTTCGATTTTGTATCACTGTGTAGTTCATAAAAGATTAATTAAAAAGAACAATTCGCAAAAAAAAAATTGAAGTTTGAATATTAATTTAAATTCCAAATATAATTTCAATACAATCAAATTCAAGTTCGAAAAATTTTTCCAAATTTAAATTTCAGTTGATCACTTTGTTTTTGAATTTCAAATGACTTTTTTATTTTCATATAATCTTTTTCGAATTTTAATGGTTCTTTTGCGAGTTTTAAATGGTTTTTTTCGTATTTCAATTGATCTTTTTCGAATTTTAATTGTTCTTTTTGAATTCCGAATGATCATTAAATCATTTTAATTCTTTTTTTCTAACTTTAATGTATCTTCTTTAGAAATTTAATTGCTCTTTCATCTTCTTCCAAGTTAATTTGAACTACCTCAAATTGAATTGATCTATTTCGAATTTCAATTCGAATTTCAATTCTTTTTTAAATCCAAACGATCATTTAAATATTTATTGCATCTCTTTCGAACTTTAATATATCCTCTGATCTGATCTGTTCATATCTAATTATGTATTACTGTAAATGATCCGTTCTCAAAATTTGTCCCAAATTTCGAGATCTCATTAGATCTTAATCTATATATGTATATAATTAGATATGAGCAGATGATTTCGAGACAAATTTTCAATGAAGTTTTAAAATTTCTTATAGAAATTGTGTAAAGCGGTTTTCTTAGGCTGGATTACTCAATGCTCCGTTAAAAAATAACTTTCCGGTAAATTTAACAATTTCATACAAATTTTGACATAAGGTTCCGTTAAATCGGCAGTTAGCAGCTAATTTTTTATTGAGTAATCCGCCCTTAATAAAGTAAACTGATTAATTAAAATACAACCCTGTTTTTAACTTTTCACAGAGTTGTATTTCTTAACATCTCTAACAACAACAACCCCTTGTTTTAAATGATAATATGTTTGTATTCGGTTCTGAGAGTATTTGTTTTCTGTTATGGAGTTTTGGGAAAGTTTTTCAATCAAAAAAAAAGGTTTAAAACATGTAATTTTTGTTTTAGGGGATCACAACGATCAATTCTTATTGGGTTAATTTTAACATTTAAAAAAAAAAACATATTTCAAAATGTGTGCAAGTCTTGTTTTGCTTAAAATAAAAACAAAACAATTTTGACATATCACAGAAATAACAATGACAAACTGTTACTGTCACCCAGTGACACAGAGAAAGAGAGAACACAGAAGTGAAAGAGAGAGAGAGACATAGCATAGAAAAGCTTACATTTTGACCGTTGCATAAATCTCTCGTTCTTCTCTTGCCAGTATTTCTCTAAAGTTTCCTTATAGAGCGTATCGTAACCCTTAGAAAATTTGTATTTAAGAAAAAAATTTAATGAAATTATATTTTTTTTGATTGTTTAAATTTAAACAAAATAATAACCACCCCTTTTAGATATTAATTTTTTTTTAAGAAAAGAAAAAAGATTTTTAAATATATTAAAACAGTTTTTAAGCAAATACTTACACCTTCGAAGAGTTTCTTCTTATCATCGTAAGAGCGGGTATCTACACGTCTTTCATATTTGGAGGCGACTTGAATCTTGGGCGGGTATTTGCCAGTCAAAGCTTCAGGGTCGAGACCCTTCTTCAAAGCTTTGTGCCTGAGCTGTTGTTTTTGTCTTTCCTTCAATTCTTTCAACTATGGGAAATTATCGAAAATATGAGATTAATTATCCAATTTTTTTGGATACGAGCTTTTATATACTTACATCGTAGTCTTGACGTTTTTGCCTTTCTTCCAAATCGTACTTTTCAGTTTCCAATTTGACAATAAGTTCCCATAATTCTTGAGCCTTCTCGCGCAATTTAGATTCACCGAGGCCTTCAATGGCAAGGGGCTTAATACGGAACGACAAGGAGATTTTCTTTTCTTCCTCGAGTTGTTCCTTAGTCTTGTTACGTTCCATGGCGGCGGAGGAAAGGCCCAACTATATATTTTTCAAACACATATACACAGTTACACACACACACAGAGACACATAAAGACAATAGAACAGTTTCGAGA
Organism: Pegoplata infirma; assembly: GCA_963921195.1. NCBI lineage: Eukaryota > Metazoa > Arthropoda > Insecta > Diptera > Anthomyiidae > Pegoplata > Pegoplata infirma. Next base: position 41,532,320 of record OY992540.1, on the reverse strand, counting down.
TAGACAGAGACAAGTTTAACAAGAGACAAATTGAGCCACAACAAAAAAATATAAAAAAGAGAGAGAGAGAGAAACAGTTAAAAAACCACGTGTTTTGTGTTTGTTGTTTTGTTTTTAAGGGAGTGTATGCAAAATTAAGCGTAAAGTTTTTAACAAAAAACATTGTGTAAACAATTAAAATTTTGTGTAAATGTTTGTAAAAAGGAAAGTGAGAGGAAAGTGTAGTTTTGTAAAATATTTGTTTGTTTGTTTTTTTTGTAGTCAAGTGTAGGAGTGTAGTAGGAGATGGATTGTATATTATTTTTTGTTTTTAAAAAGAGAAATAAAAAATAGGGAGAAAATAAGTATATGGCATTGCGGTATTTTGAAATAATTACCACGCCTTGATCCTTTTTGGCAATGGTAAAGTTGGGACCCTTCTTGTCCTTGTCCTTCATGGCTTGAAGCATAGCTTGACGCTTCTTTTCGGCCTCTTCGAGACGTTGACGCTTCTCTTCGATTTCGCGTTGTTTCTTTTCTTCAACTTCGCGAACGCGACGTTCTTCTTCCTCCTTCTTGCGTTGGGCCATCTTTTGTTCTTCTTCAGCACGAGTGACCTTGCGCTTGGCTTGTTTCTCCTTGAGTTTCTTCAACTCATCCTCTTCCTTTGCTCTCTGTTTACGCCATTCACTGATGTATTCTTTCAATTGATCATCGAGGTCAGAGCGTTTTTGATCTTGACGTTTGATGAACTCTGGATCACCCTCACCTCTAAACATTCGCAACAAGGAAAGAGAGGAAAAAACAAAAGAAATTTATTAGTTTAATTTTTGAACAAGCTTTAAAAGAGCTTTTGTTTTTTTGATATTAGTGTATTTTTTCTAGTTACAATGTAATTATGTTTAAAAGTAGTGATATTTGTGATTTATATATTTTTTTTAGAACTATTTTCGCCATGATTTTGTGTAAACTACTAATGCTAAAAAAAATGTTTTTTTAACACAAATGTACCATAAAATACAAAAAAAATTTATACATAAAAGCATTATACGAGTACAAAACATTTACTTAAGTACAAAAAAAAAAGTATGAAAAAATTTTGAGACAAAAAATTGTTTTTATTACAAAAAAAATATAATACATTTAATGTGTATAATGAGAATTAAAGCGTTGGCGACGGTTTAAGAAAAAGTTTTAAGAAGTTTTGACATTATTTGAAACTCTACTGCATAGAAAAGAGTGTCAAATTTTAAAATTCCAATTTGAAATTCAAAAAAGATTAATTTTTGAAATTTTAAAAATGAAAAATGATTAATTTAAAATCGAGAAATATCAATGTAAGTTCGAATAATGTCAATTAATGCTCAAAAATTCACATTTGAGAAAATAAAATAAAATTCGAAAAACAGTTATTGAATTTTAAAAAAGTTCGATTGATATTAGAAAAAATAAATTTAAACTAGAAAAATATCAGACCAGATCTAATCCATATAAAAAAACAGACAAGATCTAATCCATTCAAAAATCAGATTAAATCTAATTCATCTAAAAATGGACTAGATCTGGCTTTATATGTTTTTTTATATGGCCTTATCTGCTCATATGCAATAATAAATATTTGTATCTGATCAGATCTGATCAATAACAGATCCAAAAAATTATCTGGCCAGATACAATTGTATATAATTAGATATGAGCACATAAGGCCAGATATGAGCATCTGAATTGATCGAATCCACTTTCAATTTCAAAACTTCAATTTCTAAAATTTGTTTTCTAATAACGTCTTCGCCTGCTACTTTAATTCTGTTTACACACACACCTTAGAGTTTGTTTGTTAAGTTTTCCCAAAGGTTTCTTTCAAAATTTTATTTTCCAACAAACAAACTCTTAAGAAAGTTAAAGCTAGAAAAAAAAACAAGGGTGTTTATATGGATGTTTGAAAAAGGGGTGAACACATGAAAAGATCTAAACACTATAATGCTTGATTTAACAGGTAGATAAAAAGCTTGATATTTACTCAAATTATAATACACGGAATAGGAAACATAAACACTTAAGGTAATCACGTTGTAAGGTAAAGAAGAGCTTTTTCAGATTTAAAAAAAGATTCAAAGAGACACATTTTTGGTTTAAGAAAACTTTAATTAAGTACATTTTTGTAATTTAATTAATTTGATTATATTATTAATTGAATAATTTTTTCCATTCAACAAAAATTTTAATCAATTTTTTTCTGTGTAAGAAAAAAGATTCAGAGAGTTTCAAAGAGACACATTTTGGTTCAAAAAAACTTTAATTAAGTACATTTTTGTAATTTAATTAATTTGATTAAATTATTAATTGAATAATTTTTTTGCTATTCAACAAAAATTGTAATCAATTTTTTTCTGTGTAGCTGGTAAATTGACATTTGATAATCAAAATATTTCTGCAATTAACGGATTTTCATCTAAAAAGTATCAACCTGTTTTGACAGCTTTCTGCATATTCCATTTAATTTGATTATATTGTCAGCTTATCAAATTAACTGTCAACTTGACATCACTTTCATAACAATTTAACTTAATGCCAAAATTATTAGCCAAATCTATGCTATGGAATTAAATCACATTTTAAATTTGACATTTAATTGACAGTTAACTGTAGTTATAAAATTAAGCCTACGTGAATTTTAGAATTTAAAGATTTTTAGAGCAATTTGTATTTTTTTTTTTTACAATATGTTAACTTTTCCAAAAATCAATATCTAACTGACAGCAATTTTTTTTATAACTTGTCAAGCGAACTGTCAATTTGACATGATATAAATCTGTCATGTGTTAGCAATGAAAAAAGTTTTTTTCATAAAATTGTCAACAGCAAAATATGGGTATTAAGCTCATAAAAAGAAATTTTCTTAAAGCTTTTTTTTGAAGTGTAAAGAATGAATAAAAAATTTTTAAATTCTTAATCAAAAAAGCTTTTTTTATCAAATTCTTAATTTTTAAAGCATCTCAAATGCGCTAAACATATTTAAATATTATTAAATTTAATAAACAAGGCTTTAAATAACAAAAGCTTCCAACAACAAAGCTTTAAACAACGAAAGCTTTTAATAGAAACTTTTAAAACTTTAAACCTAACAACAAATTTAATAAAAGTGATAAAATTGCCAACGAAAAAATATAGGTACTAAGCTCATGAGAAGAAAATATTTTTGAGCTTTTTAATTAACAGTTTCTACAAATCATAATAAGTTGTCAGATTCTTGATGAACATCAGTTTAGTGTCAAATTCTTGATTTAGTTTGTCAATCTTTTTTTTTTAAGTGGAAGGCATGAATAAAAATTTTTTAATTTTTTATTAAATAGCTTTTTTTATCAAAGCCTTATTTTTATTTTTAAAAACATGTCAAATGCATTACATATATTTAAATATTATTAAATTTATTCAAAAAAACTTTAAATAAATATATGTAAATATCAAAGCTTTTAAGAGAAATTTTGAAAGCTTTCAACTTAACAAAAAATATAATAAAAGTGATAAAATTGTCAATAGCAAAGTAAGTGTACTAAGCTCATGAGAAGAAAATGTATTTGAGCTTTTTAATTTACAGTTTTTACAAGTCTGTTGCCAGATTGATGAACATCTGTTTTCTATCAAATTTTTGATTAACTTCAGTTTACTGTCAATTTTTAATTAAAAAAAGTTTAAAAAATGATTTTAATCCAAAAAAATTTTTAATTTTTAATCAAAAAAGCTTTTTTGTCAAAGCTTTTTTGATTAAAAAGCATATCAAATGCATTTAATATATTTAAAAATGATCAAATTTATTTAAAAAAGCTTTAAATAACAAAAGATTTTAATAGAAATTTTAAATACTTTCAACTTGACAAATAAAATATAATAAAAGTGATAAAAGTTTCAATGGCATAATATGGGTACTAAGCCCTTGAGAAGAAAATGTTAGATTTTTAACGAGCATTTGTTTTTGTCTCAATTAACATTAGTTTGTTGTAAATTTTTTTATTTAACAAAAAATGTTTAAAAAATAGTTAAAAAATTTTAATTTTTTAATCAAAAAAGCTTTTTATCAAATGTCAAATGTCTTTAAACATATTCAAATATTGTCAAATTTATTCAAAAAAAGCTTTAAATAACAAAAGCTTTTAATAGAAATCTCAAAATTAAAAAAGCTTTTTATGTCAAAGTTTTTTTTTTTTATTTTTAAAAGCTTGTCAAATTTCATTAAACATATTAAAATATTATCAAATTTATTTAAAAAAAGCTTTCAATAACAAAAGCTTTTAAAAGAAATTTTTTAAACTTTCGACTTGACAAAAAAAAATTATAAATTTGAATAAAAATTATATAAAAATGCCTTTTATTAAAATTATTTTGACATATAGTTGCAACACATGGCCAAAAAAGCTTACTTTGATATTTGTTGGACAGTTCCAAATAAAAGCCAATGTTTGAAGATTCAACTTTTAATTCTTTTATTTGACAACTTTTAAAAGCTTAAGGCTTCTTTAAAACTGGTTGTCATTTTGCCATTTTTGATTTAAAAACATACTTTTAAAAGCTTTATTTTTGATAACTCTTGAAAGCTTTAAAGCTCTTTTCCTAAATACACTACTTGAGCAATATATCAACAACAAAAATTAAAAAGCTTGCTTACCAGCTGTAAAAGCTCTTTTTCAATTTGTCTGTACATCTCTAAAACTTCTTTTCAAAAATGTTAAAAAAAAAATTGTCTTGCCTTACAACGTGATTACCCCTACTACTACAATTTTATTTTTACATGATATATGATGCGATACACTTACTTTAACATACACAAAACACTGTTTCTACTCTAAACACTTATACAGTTCAACAAAAAAAAAATAAAAAATAAATCTTTGGTAAATCCAACACAAAAAAGGGTTTTATGCCAAAAAAAAAAAATAGAAAAAGTTTTTTTGAAGAAAAAAAAACTTTATTTCATTGACTAATGGAAGTTTTTTTTTTACTTTCATACATCATAACAACTATTGATGCGTAAAAAAGTGTGTGTAATTGATTTTTCTATCGGTGATTCCAAGAATAACGGAAGTGTATATATGAGTGTTTGAGAGTGTAAGTGTAGTGGTGAATGTTGGTGTAAGTGTTAAAAAAAGGAAACCCAGCAAAATTTTTTAATTCAAGAAATAAAATTTGTTTAAAGAAAAACAAAAATTTTCTTTAAGAAATCAGAAAGCTTTTAAAAAACTTTGCTGGGTTTTATCAGTAATTTCTTAATGGAATTTAGTTGTGGGTTTTTTAAGGTGATAGTTTTAAACTAAAATATTTGTTAAAAAAATATATATATTATGATCACGCAAAAAGCAAAAGTGTGAGCTTTTAATTATAAAGTCACAAATGGAGCTTTTTTTTGTAGATAAAATTTTGAAATTTTTCTTTTGACAACAACACCAAATATTATACTAATTAAAAAAAAAAAAGAATTTACAAATTTTGTTTTTTTTTTCAAAGCTTCATTTGTTAACATATTTTGGTCTTGGGGGGTTTGATTTGTATAGAGAAACAGCCAAAAAATATTTATGTTCGTATAATTTTGTTACACACGTACAAGGATTTTGTGTAAAAATAATTTTAATGAGTTTGTAGGAGTAAGTTTAACAGTATTTTTTTATAAAAAATTTAACTAAAGCTTTAACTTAACTTTAAGTGAAAAAAGCTTTTACCCGAAAACTTAAATTTACACTTTATCTTTTATTAAGCTTATAAATGTTGGTATTTGTAAATAAAATTACACTTAAATTAAAGTTTTTAGAAAACTTTTTTAAAAAAAGCTTTAAAAAGCTTTTAGAACAAAATTTAAGTAAAATATACACAAAATTTTACTAGATTTAAAATTTAAATTTTCTATAAAACTTTTATACAGAAGCTTATTTAAAGCTTTGGTTACAAAAACATGTAGTAAGTACAAATTATTTTTTTTTTTTGAGTTTGGTTTCAATTCAAAAACACAAATAAAGTTTTAATATCGTTTTTTCATGTTGACGCGTATTTCTTTGTAAAATTTTACTGAAGCTTTTATAAAAAAAACTTAATGAAAGCTTAAGTAACAAATTTTATTAAGGTTTTTTTGCATTACATTTTAATCAAACTTTAATTAATGTTTTTTAGAAAACGTTAATAAAAAACCTCTATAAAAAGCTTTAGTTACAACTATAATTGGTATAAAGTAAAAATACGGAATACTTCAAAAAAAAATTTCAATAAACCGGTTACTTTGTTGTTTTGATAAACTTTAATACAAACGTCGATAAAAGCTTTACTTAAAAATAATAAGTAAACTATAAGCTTAAATTGGGCTACTCATATAGCTTTAAATTAAAAGACCAATTAAAGCTTTAGTTACAATTTTTTTGGCGGTTTAATTGTGTTTCAGCATTAAATATCACTAAACCTTGTTTATAACTTTTTTAGAATACTTTTACTCAAAAAAAGCTCTATAAAAGCTCTATAAAAGCTTTAACAAAAGCTTTAAATAAAAATTAATAATTCCAAAAAAACTTCACTAAATCTTAAATTTTGTTATTTTAATTTGTATACCGAAGCCTTGAAAAAGCTATAATTCAAATTAATAAGTAAAAAGGAGCTTTTTACATATCTTTTTAGTTTTGACTCTAGTTTCAAAAAAAAAAATTAAACTAAGACTGTAAAAACGTTCCTTTAAAGTTAAAAAAACTTCACAAAATCTTAAATTTTGTTATTTTAAGTTGTATACCAAAGCTTTGGAAAAGCTTTAATTCAAATAATTAAGTCAAAAGAAGCTTTTTACATATTTTTTTAGTTTTAACTCTAATTTAAAAAAAAAAAATAAAATTAACTAAGACTGTAAAAACGTTCCTTAGAAGTTTAGCTCATTAAATTATTTTTTTTCGTAAAAATCCTTGTAAATCATAATGATGTTTTTCGTTATGTCTGTATTTGTGTGCGTGTGTGAGTACGAGTTTTTTTCTGAAAATGAATTTTGAAGGGGGGTTTTTCGAATGGGGGGGAAAATTTTGTTTTGGAGAAAAGTCCAGTTATTTACTATGCTCGCAATTAGTTTTTTTTTTATTGTTTACAACAACATAATTACGATACAACATAAAAACAGAAACATTTAGGCGGTTTTTTTTTAATAAGTTTTTTGTTTAAACAAAAAACAAATTTCTTCACTTACTCGGCAGGTGTTTGAGGTGGTTTTCTACACACATTCGTAACAAGAACAACAATTATTTGTTGGGTAATTTTTGAAATGATGATGGTGAATTTTGAATTATTTTATATTTTTTTAATTGTTTTAAAGTGTTTGTTTGTGTAACGTTTTTTTTATAAATTTTTTTTTTTGATAAAAATGAAGGCCCCAAGTTTTTTGATGACAAAAAAATATGTGTGTTGGTTTGTTGATAACAAAAAATATGAAAAAATTTTGAATTTTTTGGAAATTAGGTCGATATTTTTTCGTTTCAAACAAAACACGAAAAACATTTTTTCAACAAAAATAATATTTTTTTTATATTTATATATATAAAAAGAGAAAAAAAGAAAAAAAAGAACAATTGTTAAAAAAAAAATTTGGATAAAAATCACATGAATCATATCAAATCTAAGCAAAAAAATTTTAAAGCTTTTAAAAAAATATATAAAAATTATAGTTGTAATCAAAAATAAATATATTTCTAATGAATTTATACAAGTGAAAAAGAAATGAAAAAAAAAACTTAATATGTAATTTAAAACTCCTACATTTTTTTTATTTTCAGCTCTTTTCTTGATGATAAATTAAAATCAATTAAATAATTTATTTTAAAAACCATAATATTACATTGAAAAAGCTTTTTTATATAAACATTAAGCATTTTAACATTGTGGGTCTCAAAATACCTTAAAATCCAATTGATATTGAAAGCTTTTAGAGTATTTTAGGTTTTAATTTTAAAAAAGCTCTTTCAAATTTGTATATACCAATTACCATAAATAATGAAATTGTTATCTTAAGGTTACCTTTACTTTCAATAATCAAAGCTTTCAGTCATATTTTGTTTAAATTCTTTAAAGCTTTTTATTAAGCTTAAACATAATTTCTTTTACATTTTTTAATGTAATAGATGGTTTAAATGATGTTTAATTTTTTTTCGGCAAAAGCTCAATTTTGAGCTTTTTTATGCACTGTTTGAGCTTTTGGTTAAAAAAAAGTTACCATCACTACAAAAAAGCTTTAAAAAACTTTAAGCACATTTTAAAGAATCCAAAAGTTCTATTAAGAATTTTTTAACAAAATATTGACTTTTCGAAAGCTTTATTGTTGGGGAAACTTTGGTAGCTCAGCTACCATTAAAGTTTAAGCTAATTTTACTGTTTTCTCACAATTTCTCATTTTAAATAACAGTTATCTCAAGAAAAGAGCTAAAGCTTTTATTTTAACCCTCTTTTGATAATTTTGTATTTTTTGAAAAGTTTTTTGCTTAGATATGTTTTATTTTTTTCAATATATTTTTTTTTTTTTTTAATTTTTAACCAAAGTAGCGTAATAAACTTCAGACTTCTATTACTTACTTCCTGAAATTATATAGAAAAAAAAGGAAAAGAAAAACAAACAAATGAAATAATAACAAGAACAATCAATAAAAGAAAATGTAAATTTTTTTCTAAATATAATTAGAAAAATTTACAACATCAATTTGAAAGCCAGGAAGAAGTGTAGATAAAGGTATATTTTTTGTACATAAAGTAGATACCAGATTGATCAGATGGTTTTTTTAAATAAAACACGCCAATTTGAAAGCCAGGGTTTTCAAAGGGTAGAAATTTGTTAAGGGATATTGATTTAGACCGTTCTTAAACTTTCAAAAACTTTTTTTTACAATTTTTTTTTTTTAATAGAAAGTTTTCGAAACGGTACCATAAAGTTAAACATATTATTTGGATATTTTTTTTAATTATTATTTTATTATAAAAAATTTTGTTTGGTTGACTTTTGAATTTTTTCGTTTTGATTTTTTGAAATTTTGTAATTTTTAATTTTTGGTTAATAGAAATATTTAGTTTATTTTTATTTGGTTACGCTTTTTTGGGTTAAAAAAAAGTGCTTTTTAGGTTATTAAAAGACAAAAAAAAACTACTTACGTCTCCTCTCTGACTTCCTCGACAACCTCCTCCTCCTCTTCGGAACTGCTTTTAGGTATTTAAATGTTTTCATTACGGGAACACATATTTTCACAACATGACACAATCACAATAACACATTTTTCATGATTTTCAATTGATTGATTGATAGATCATACAGTGACAAATAAGGGGGTGGTAGTATATTCAATTTTGTTTCAGGTACAGGTATGATTATATATTTTCAGGTAATATAGATATAGAGAGAGAGAGTTGGTGTGGTATTTTTGTTTGGTATGTGGATAAGGGAAAACATATATGGAAAAAGAAAACATAATAACTTTAAAATATTGTACAATAATTTGATTTGAAATCTAAAAAAATAAAAACTAACCATAAGAAAAAGAAATTTAATAAATTTTGAAATGAGTTTTACAAAATTTAAATAAACATAATATTTTTTGTCTCAAATTATTGAATAAGTTTGATTCAGTTACGAAAAATTGCGGCAACTAGGTTCCATTATGAACAGTATTAGATGCAATTTTAAATGAAAAATTTTGCCTCAAATGCTTAGATTTACTTAGAAATTATCATTAATTCTATAATTGTATCAAAATTGTTACCAAAATTGGCGCCCAATACAGATCAGATATAATAACAGATTTGAGACATTAATTTGAAGCAGAAAATAACATAAATTTAAGTATACATGATAATAAATTGAATCTGATCACATTAGATCACAAAAGTGGCGCCCAATTGGGGCCCAAATAGAATCTGATATAATAAAGCACCAGCTTATTTAAATTGATCTAAAATGTTATAACCGTCTTGTGATCTGACAAGATTTGTTCAAGGATCTTTTTTATCAGCTCAAATTAAAACTCAAAATTGGCTCCCAACTTGGGGCCCAACACGAATATTATATACAAACAGATATGAAACATTAATTTGAATGTGGAAACATATTTAATATTCTTATAAAGTGCACATCTAATCAGATATGATCATAAGATTTATTTTTTCAGATAATACAAAAATTCAAAATTGGCTCCCACAATGGGGTCCACAACAGATCTGATGTAAAAACACATTTGAGACATTAATTTTAATGTGATATCATACACATATTTTGAGATCTTTAAAGATATGGTCATAAATTGCATCTAAGCACATAAATTTAATACTTAAAATTGGCGCCCAACTGGGGGCCAACTCATATTTGATCAAAATCAATGTGAAAACAATTAAAAAACCTTAAATAGTTAATTATAAAAAAATTTCTTATGGTTAGTTTTATTAAATTATCATATTTATATATAAATCTCGTTAAAATCGTCCATTTTTTTACTTATTTTAAAAAAATAAATCCAAACAAGATAAAAATTTATAGGTTTATTTTAACTACCATCTACTTTTTGCATAAACATATTTAAAAAATATTTATAAAACAAATACATATTATACATTTAAACATTTAAACATATTTTCAAACATACATAAAATGTGTATATATTTACATATATTAACTAGTATAAAAGTGCAGTTTAAAATAAATATTATATAAGGTTTTGTGATAAAAAAAAATCAACTTGTTTGGTTTGAATATTTATATATTTGTATATATTGTCATGTCTGATAGTCTGAGTATTATCATGTATAATCTTTTTTATTTTTAAAATATTTTAACCCTTTAAATAAAACTTACGTGTACTCCTCATCGTCGGACATGGTTATTGGTTGGGATTAAAAAAAACCTAAAAAGAGAAAAAAAAATATGTTTAAATTAATAAATATTAATAAACCAAAAAACAAAATAATTGTCAACAGGAATTATTTTTTTCCTGGGATGTAGGATTTTGAGGCTTAAAATATGCAGAGGATAATATTAACAATAAACCAACAAGTTGAGGCATTTGAACCATAAATATTCTTTAATGATATATTTTTCCAACAGGGTAATTCCAAAAATTTTCGCCCCACTGTTCGGAAACATGCCTTTGGACGCCACTGAGAATTTGGCTCATAGATATCCACGTTTATATGAGATATGTTGCATATTTGGATTTTCAAAATTTGCTGTAGTTTTCAAATTATCGCGGGTCAAAGTTCGACTTTTTTAGCAAAAGTCAGAAAAATACATGACGTTTAACGTGCTCTAACTTTTTAACTAGTAATCCGATTATCACAAGTAATGGCTTATATGAAAGCTTAATTCTTCTTCTTTTAGGAAATATTTTCAAAAGCATACGTTTTTTTTCAGAAGTGTTGCAAAAATTCAAAAACATTTTTTTTTTGCGAATATTTAAAAAAACACATCTTCGATTTTTTTAAAAAAAAGCTTGGTGATAAACAATACTGTTTTGTACAACATATCCAAAATTCAGAGTGGGATCCTAATGGGATCAAAAAATATTCTGGTTTTAGTACGAAGTTCTTAAATTTTACCTTAGAAAATTAAAATTTTATGTTTCTTCAATATAAAAATTTAAATTTTCAAAGAAAATTATACTATTAAAATTTTGAAAAACATTCAAAACATTAGAAATTTAAATTTTCTAAGGTAAAAATATGAGAACCTCGTACTTAAAACAGAATATTTTTTGATCCCATGGAGATCCCACTCTGAATTTTGAATATGTTATACAAAACATTGTTATTTTTCACCAGAATTTTTTTAAAAAAAATCGAAGATGTGTTTTTTTAAATATTCGAAAAGAAAAAATGTTTTTGCATTTTTTCATCATTTCTGTAAAAAAAAACTGTGTTATTTTAAAAATATTTTCTAAAAGAAGAACCCCAGCTTTCACATGAGCCTAAATTTGTGAAAATCGGGTCATTGGTTAAGAAGTTACAGCTCTTTAAACGTGATGTATTTTTCTTACTTTTGCTTAAAAAGTCAATCTTTGACCCGCCATAATTCGTTAAATACACCAAATGTAAAAAAACGATATATGGTACATATATCATATTTATGAGGGCTATCTATGTGTCAAGGTTCAAATTAATCTGAGACACCATTTCCAAAAATTACTAAAATTTGAGCTAAATTTTCTGGAATGGCCCAACACTTAAAATTTTTACTTAAACTGGTATGAAATACTTTTCCTACCCTTGCTATTTTTTACTTAAATTTTTACAATAAAAAAATACAATCAATGTTTTTGCATTTAAATTCCATTGTATTTAAAATGTTTTGGGCGCTGCAGCGATATAAACAAGAAAATTAACAAAATCGCTTTTTCAAAAATTCAATTGTTGCCAAGAAGCCCCATATAGCTGCCCTTATGTGCGCTGTAGAGAAAATTCGTGAATTCGGTCAAGTGAAATTAATTTTTCTTACGTGTTTGTTATAAAACCCCTTCTGTCACGTCTGTTAAGTCTCTGCTTATGGCCAACTACGAAGCAGTTTAGTTCTCAAATTTGTGTCTGATCATTTTAGTTATATCTTACAATTGGCGCCCAACTTGGGCCCCAAAATAGATTCGATATAAAAACCGACATAAGCCATTAAGTTTACTTGATCTATAATTTGGAACTAATTTTAAGATCAAATATGATTATAAATTGTATTTCATCAGATCACTTAAATTTCTTAAAATTTTGTGGGGCTTCAAGTCTGTTATTATAGCTGATCCGGTTTGGCCCCAAGTTGGGCGCCAATTTTGATTGCAAATTTGAGCCGATCAAATACAATTCATGAGCATATCTAATAAGATCTCAGAGTGATAACAACATTTTAGATCAAATTAAATGTGCTACAACATTATTTTATCAGATTTGTTTAGTCCCTGATTGGGCGCAAATTTTGTTGTCGTTATTAAATAGCCAAAACAATTTATATAAACTTTAAATAAATTAATTGTATGTGATCAGATCACTTAAGTTTCTTAAAATTCGAGTTCGACTAGGGACTGAACCGTTTAAGTCAATGGTTCTCAAACGGTGGGTCGCGACCCCCTAGGGGGCCGCGGAAGAGTTTCAGGGGGGGGGTCGCGGACAATTTTGGTAAAATCTTAAATTTTGGTAAATTTAAAACACATTTTTTTATTGCTGTGTTATAAAAATATATAAATACTGTTATTAAAGAAATATAATTTTCCCATCACTTAAAGTCCCTCTGTAATCACTGTGCAGTTGTTTATTTTCCGGGATGACCAACACTGATTTGTGAAGTTTTTGGCTGAGTCTGGGATCTGACAGTTTGTTTTCTATTAACTTTTCGATGCTGATTCCGAATCTGGGTTCCAAATTTTTCTAGTACGTTAGGTTTTTGAGAAAACTAAAAGCAAAGTTCACAAAAACGCATTCTTGTGCTTTTGTTTGTGAAATTTTTGGACCCGTCAGGACCACTTTTTTCGATTTACTTTTGAATGCTGATGTAGAATCTGAATCCGAGCAACGGATCTAGATATGTGATCGAATAAAATTTCGAACAATACCAAACATTGGTACATAATTTTGAAAAAAGAAAAATCATTACTCCAAATTGGACTTTAAATGCTTTCTTGGTAAACATTTCCTCATTTCTGGTCAGGTTAAACTGAAATCTTTCTTTTATTTTCGGAAATAAAAATTTAATGACGATAGTAAGTTTTGATATAAAATGGCGATGTTCGAGATCTGTTTCCAAGTTTTTGAGGTAAAATTTTACAAAAATTGTGTTTTTTTATTTTGTTTTTTATGTGAAATTTTTGGTATGCATCGGGGATCTGATCACACGGTTTCGATTAATCTGTAAATGCTGCTTCTGAATTTGGTTTGCAAATTTTTCCATTAATTCTGGTTTTTGAAAAAACTGAGAGCAAAGTTCACGTTAATATTTTTTTTTTTATGTTGGGGGGTCGCAAAAAATTTTAAATATTGAAGAGGGGTCGCAAAGCTAAAGTTAGTGAGAAGCTCTGGTTTAAGTGATCGGTTAGCTATATATAATTTGATCTCAAATTTACCACCAATGTAATTTTGTGCTTAAAATTGTATCTGATCATTTCAAAATTGATCTTGAAATTGCCTATTAACGTGGAGCTTACGACAGATATGATAAAAAAACTAAATTTAAATGTGGTAGCATACATTTGATCTCAAATTTTGGCATCCGCATTGAGATTTAATCAGTTATGATCAGAAATTTTGCTTCGTAACTTGGCGCCCAACTGGGGGCTGACACTTGGAAGTGATCTTTTATTTAACTTTCTGTTTTGTAAACTTTAACAATTAGATTGGGGGTTCAAAACCTCAAAATTCTGTGGTTTGAGCTGCTCTTTGCAAGCTTGCTCCCCCAACATTGGGCTTAATTTTGAGTTTTGTTGTGATTTGATTAAAAACAATTAATGATTGTATCAAATAGGATATCAACATTTCAAGAACATTTTTTATCAAAGTTTATTAACAAGAATATTTAATTAATGACTCAAATCTGTTTTTATAGCAGATCTGGCTTGGCCCCAAGTTGGGAGCCAATTTTGATTTCTAATTTGATCTGATCAAATACTATTTATAATGATATCTCAGCATGGTTACAACATTTCAAATCAAATAAGAAGTCTACCACATTATTATATTAGATTTGTTTAAGCCCCCCATTGGGTGCCATTTTTTTTTTTTTTTTTTTTTTTTTTGATTTTTGAAAATTTTAAAATTTGTTTTTGATCTTGATTTTAAATTCAAAATAATAATAAATATCATGAATTGTATTTGATCAGATCAAATTAGAAATCTTAAATGGCGCCCAACTTGGGCCCAAACCGGATCTGATAAATTAACAGGTTTGAGACATTAATTCAAATATTTATAAACTTCTAAAAATGTTGAGATCCTATTTGATACGATTATTACTTCTTTTTAATAAGATCACTACAAAACTCAAAATTGGCTCCCAACGTGGGGCCTAAAATAGATCTAATGCAAAAGCACTTATAAGACAATAATTTAAATATTGTACCGTTTTAATATTATGAGATCTTAATGGTCAGAAGTTGTATTTAAGCAGACACATATAACTCTCAAAATTGGCGCCCAACTTGGGGCCAAATCAGATCTCATCTGTTTCAAAGGGAAAACAGTTTATCTTGATTGGAAACTTTAAATCTAAAATTTAAGTTTAAAATTGTTTAACATATTTCATACTCATAAGCATCAAAAATGCATCTTTAATCGAAAAACTAGAATTAAATTTGAAAATTTATTTTTGATCTTGATTTGAAACATAAATTCAAAATAATAACAAACAGTAATTGAAAGTTTATAAATTTTTTTAAAGATTTGTATTTAAATTGAATTTTAATACATTTTTATACAAATTGTTTATCATTTGTTCCAAATTTTTTTTTTGTAAATTATCTTATAAACATCTAAAGATTTATGTATGTGTTTATAACAATTTTTCCATTTTCTTATATTTTTTTTTTTTAGTTTTCCACAAGTAAACAAATCGAAAATAAAAAACAAATTTTCAACATTTTCTGAATATTACGCATCATATTGAAAGAAATCTAAAAATAATTTTTGGTATATTCGTATATATCGTAGCAAATTGTAGAATTTATAGTGAGACAACTGCTGTTGCTTCTGCTATATATATTTATAAGTATATAAAGCTCCTACATATACAAACAAAGGTGGTTTTAAAAAAAAAATATGGAGGTGGTCTCCTACGGTTTTTTTTTTTTTGTTTTTTTTGAAATCTTCAAATTTATATATACAAAATCATATCATATATAGTTTTAAAATTTTCTATATATATAAAATACAACAAAAATAATGTCATAATTTCTCTCTTTTTTCCTGGTGAATGAATGAAAAGAAATTTGTGAGATTAAAAGAAAATCTTGAGCATGAAATTTTTTTAGATTTTCTTTTAGCCGATTTCTTGTGGGACACAAAAGAGAGCGTGCGATGTTTCCTAGTAACAACAACAAAATAATGAATAATTTAGTAGATATATGAACAATTTGGCTATACTTTTGTATATATAAAATTTAAAAATAGATCGTATTGAATTTCCATGAGAGTTGTTTAATTGTTTGCATTATCAAACAAAAAAGAGAGAGTGAAAGAGATTTTAATAAGATAGCAAAAACAAAAATGAAGCTTTTTTTACCTTGGCACTAATACTTAAACATTTATAAAAGAAAAAAAATAAACCAAAAATTATGGTAAACGAAAATTTTTTGAAATTAAAGAAATTATATTTAAAAATCTGTATTGAACAAAAAAAATGTGTAGGTGGATGGTGAAAAATATCTAAAAAGATTTGCAATCAATTTTAAAAGATTGAAATAAAACAGATGTTGTTTTTATAAGTCAAACAAAAGTTTTTGTATTTGACTTTTAACTTCCGCTTTTCTTCTTCTGTCATTCTTCTCTTCCAAGGGAGCATAGAGCCTCGAACTTTCGCTTTTAAATAGACGTTATATTTGCTTTACATTAACATTCGTAATTCCTTAACATTTTAATTTGATTTTAAATTGGTAAGTTAAAGCAATTTTTCACCACAATTTCCTCTAATTTTAAACTTTTGGAAAGCTTCAGTAAAATATGTTTCCAAACGAATATTGATAAACTTTAAAAAGCTTAGGAGAAAAACGCAAAGTATGGAATTGAGCTTTAATTTTATAGTTTTTAATTATATTATTTTAACTTTAGTTTAAACTTAAATAAAACTTGAAGGAATTTAACTGCATTACAGAGTAAGTGTAACTTTAACTCATTAGTTGCTGCTTTCTTGTTAGACAGAACCATAGCTCTCAAACAGTTTTCCCTCACAAAGAAACAGCTGGTACCAATTCTCATAATATCATTGCTGTAAGTTAAGTGAGTTCTTGGGGAATATTTATAATAAAAGTTACTTTTATGGTTTGTTTTGAATCAAAAAAATAAATCACCATCATAAACTCAAGTTCAATTTTAAATTTTTTTAATGTTTGACTGAAGGCTAAAAGCCATATTCATAATGAAAATAAAGTCAATACTAAATGCTCATGAAATTCAGTTGTTGCAATAAAAATTCGGTTGATGCATCTGTACTATGATTGTAACAACTGAATATTTTTTTTTTTTTTTTTTTATCGGTAATTACAACTGCATTTTGCTCATACAACTGTCTTTAAATTGAAACAACTACAAAATTCCTTTACCACAGCGAAATGTACTCACAGCAACCGAATTTTGAGTAGATACAACTACAAAATTCAGTTGGAAATTTATTTTACCTGTGTAGACTGCTCAAAATTAGCGTGTTCTCAATGACACCCAACTAGAAGAGGGTCTTCAGCTGAAGATACAACTCAATTTGGTTGAATTTCGAAAGGCACAACTCAATTTGATTGATAAAACTGGTTTTTGATTAAAAACACCATAATATTTGTTTGTCAGAATGAAATAAAGTGTTCCAACTGAAATTCAGTTGTTGCAACAAAAATTCGGTGTATGCATCTGTTCTATGGTTGTAACAACGGAATATCGGTAGTTACAACTGGATTTTGTTGATACAACTGTCTTTTAGTTGAAACAACTACAAAATTCATTTGCCACATCGAAATGGACTAACAGCAATTGAATTTTTAGTTGATACAACTTTAAAATTTAGTTGGAAATTAATTTTTTTCTGTGAAGATTGCCCAAAAACGGTATGCTCTCTATGACAACTAACTGGAAGAGGGTCTTCAGTTGATGCAACAAAAAGTTGGTTGACAGATTTGACTGCTTTTTTGACCATTGTTGCACTTTTTATGACTCTATGCAGAGCTTTTGTGAAATTTTTTGTTTCTTAGAATTACCAAACAATGTTGCAAAAGAGCTTTGTAAATAACAGCTTTTAGAGTGAATTACTCAATGTTCAGTCAGCTGCTAGCTGCCGATTTAACGAAGCCTTGTGGTAAAATTTGTATGAAAAACTTAAAAGTTATCCAGTAATTCGAGCTTTTCGTAAACAGCGTGTTTTAACTATTTTTCTCATTTGCTTTAAAGTTACAATTTCAAAACAAACTTTACGAAAGCTGAGCTTTAATTACTAAAAAGACTTTACTACTAAGGTAATGTAACAAGCGGTAAGAGCTTACCTGACACAAGCGAACCCAAACAAAAATGTTTTTAAGGTACAGTTTTGTTATAGTCATGTTTTTGATCATTTGTTTCTGTAAAGATCATTTGTTTTTGATATTTACGTAAAGACTTATGATATTTTTCCACAACAAAATCTTGAAAAAAATCTCTGTGTTTCTACTAAGTTAAGTATTAACTAAACCACACAGTTTGAAAAAATAACCGCTATTTTACGTTACTTTACATTACTGTTACATTATGTTACCTTAAGGATTGAGCACCGAAGACTTTATGCAATATTTTTACACATAAAATGTTAAAATTAGCTTTCTTAAACATGAGCTTTCTTAAAGATGAGCTTTAAATCTTTCTTTTGTTTTGTTTGAAGTCAAATTGTAATAAAAGTATTTAATTTAACGGAGAGTTATTTAATGACGGAGCTTTGAGTAGTCCAGTTTAAATAACACCAAAAACTTTAATAGTTTTCCAAATCGTCTTAAAAACTTCCGCAACAGAGCTTTTTTAGAAAAAAAAATAACTTAGCTTTTTGTGCTTACTGTAAAATTCTGCCTTAGAATCTGACACTAAGGCTGAGTTTTTGGGATGTGAATTAAGTTTAAACTTAGTTCAACGTCGTCTCAAACTTCGATGCAGCCTGCAAAATGAGGATTATATTGTGTTAGTTAAATAAATACCAACAATTAAAGTAAAATCAAGCTATTTCATAAAAATGTTGTTTAAAAATATGATTTTAAACTGTAATCCCCAAAGCTCGGCTTATGTGAGATCAGAAGCTTTGGTTTACAATTATAATAAATTGAAAAATGGGAATTTTGATTGACAAATTGTTTGACAAAAATTTTGAGCTTTAAAGATTTATGACTGTACCTAAGTTAATAACCGGCCCTTAATCCGGCCTAAGGTTAATACAGAATTTAAAATAACTTTTCTTACACTAATTTCGGTATATTGAAAACAACAGGGTTTAATTAAATTATGTGACAATGAATTTACGTGCATATGTTGAAGCTTTTTAACAACACTTTCACTACCGACTTTTTGCTAAAGAATTTTTTGAAAAAAACTTCTTTCGAACGAATAAAAATTTACTCAAAGTTTTAATTTTTGGATTATGTTAACATTTTACAAAATACGTTTCTCAAAAAGCTTTTCAGTTTTTATTAGTCAAACAAAACTTAAAAGTTTTAAAGTTGAACTTGTTCAAGATTAAAAACTATAAAAAGACCAGTAAAAATTTAAATATGTAAATGAGACTTTTTTTAAACTATTTCAAGCTCTATTAATTAGTACAACATTGACATCATAGTAGGAAAAAACTCCTATTTTTTGAAAACCTGTAGACAACTTAATTTGTTTTTCAAGTGTCTGCTATGACAACTCAGCATCAGTAGGCCAGTAGTTTACTCAATTAATTTTTAGTGACCACCAATTCGGCACTACTGTCAAAATATTGACATAGCCCTACTGATTTTTAAAAAAGCTTATGAAAATAGCAGCAGGTGTTTGAAGCTTTTCCAATGAAGGAATCATTAGTTCAAGTGTTATAATTTTCCGACTAAGATAATATTGTTGATGTCATTTGATGAGTTTTTGTTTGAGTTTATAAAGTATAATAAGCTTTTTAAAGACGAGCTTTTTACGTTAAAAGTGCAATATTTACTCAGGGGTTCAACCTAACCTTGTGACATATCTTTAACAAGAACAAATGGTCCGTAAAAAGCTTTTTTTTAATTGAGCTTTTTAAGGAAATATGAAACATTTTTACAAATTAAGTTTATTTTAAAGATTTTTTTGAAATTTATGTTTAAATTAACCTTTTTGCAAATTTTTTGGAAATAAAATTATAAGTTTTGAAACATTGTTTACTGAAGAGTTTTTTAAAACTATTTTACTACAAACTTAAAAGCTGGGAAAATCTACATTCTTTTAAATTCCTGTTTAATCAACTTAACTAATTGTTTTAAAACTTGTCAAATATAAACGTTTTCCTTTAATTTTATAACTGTTACTCTCTGTAAGCTTAAAAGCTATTAACTGTAAAATGTGTAAACTGTGTGAGGTGTGTCATAAAAATTATGAATGTGTGTATAAAATGGTGTAGTGTGCAATTATATTACAGATTTTTCATAGAATGATTTCATTAACTGAAATTTATATAATAGTAGTTCATAATTCCAAAATTGACATGATATTAAATCCAAAATTCTTCATCAGTATGTATCCATAAAGCTTTAGCCGTAGTACTCCTCTTTCTTTTATTCTCTCTTTCATGCTCTTTTTGTATTGCTCTTCTCTTTTCCTAAACACTCATACACACTTTCACACACATTCACAATATATTTAAAAATTCACACATTTATAGATTTTCTTATATTTTTTTTTTGTTCTTTGACAATATTTATACGATCTTCACTTTTACGCAATTTTCAAAATTTTCATTTCAAAATCGTTTTCAATAAAACATTCGTTTTTGTTTTTTTTTTTTTTGTATTTCATGGGTTTTTGCCAGGGTATATATGTAGTAGCAAGTAGTAGATGATGATGGCCACCGAGATTTAAAGAAAATTTATTTTTAATTTATTTAAACGCGTCTAAAAAAAATGTTTAAGAATTTTTTTCTTTGAATTTTCGTTTTTTTTTTTTTGTATTTTTTTGAATTATTGTCTCGTTTCGAAAGAAAAAAACTAGAATGTGTTTTTAGCTAAATGATAAAAATATATCATGTAACACTTTGAGGTCGCTAGCTAAATTTTTAAAGAAAAATTCTATTTTTAGTTTTTTAAATTGAAAATCTTTTTTTTTTATAAGATTTTTTTTCAGTTAACACAGTTTTTTGAGTTTATATTTTATTGCACTATTTCATAAATCTGATTTTTTTTTTTTGATTTTTTTAAATAAATTTTTATAAAATTTACATTTTTTTTTAATTTTTTTATTAAAATGTTTTTTTTTTTTTAATAGGTTCAGTTTTTGTTTTAATAACATTATTATATAACATTATTTAATTAATTGTTTTTCGTTTTTTTAAATCCATATTTTTTAAGTCCATTTGCTGCTTATAATTCTCATTGGGTTTGTTGGTTTTTTATTAATATTATCCATATTTTTGCTTGTTTAATTCAAGGATTTTTTTCTAACACTTTTTCTGGTGTTTTTTTAATAATTTTTTATTTTTTTTTTATTTCTTTAATTTCTGATTTTTTTTTTTTTATTCAGAACTTACTTCGGGAAAAGAAACAAATTAAACTCTCTACTAGTTGTCCGAGCAGCTGACGTAGTTGGAGCGAATGCTGCGGTTCGACTAAACACACTGACGATCTATCAAGAAACACCACGCTATGTTAAAGATTTTTTAGAAAAGCAAATTTTCCTATTTTCCTAACCACCACTCATACATTTTCATATATATTTCTTTACAAATACTGCATGCTCTTGCACCACAAAATGTTTAAGTGTATTTATTAAACTCTTACTACTCGCCAGGAGAGTGTACTATAGTTTTTTTAGATAGGGATAGTCTTATTTAAGCTTTTATGTGTTAGAAAGAGTAAAAACTATATGAGTTGCCTCTTTTGTAAGCTCTTTTGCACCTACACCATAGGTGGGGTATTAGGGGGTTGCATTTGATTTTGATCGTATGTGTGATGATTTTTTTTTTGTTTTTTTTCTATCATAAACATTTCATTTTTAAAATTCAGATTTCTTCGTTCTGAAGGCTCATAGCATAATTTTGAAATAGAAACTTTATTTCATTTATACATACAAACGAAAAAAAATTTATATATTTTTTTTTTTGTTTCAATATTTTCCCCCTATCGTTCAGAATCTAATTTCTATATAGATAAATTCTTTAAAGCATACAAAACAAAATTTTCCGATTTTAATTTTGTTATTCTTTTTTTTTAATATTTATTAAGAGCATTTTGATAGTGGGTGTTTGCGAGGGTGGTGAGATGGTTGGTTGGGTTGTTAGTGATGTTTTTTATATATTTGCGTTCATATACAACGCCTGATGACGATTTCTTGATCTGGATTCTTTTAAAAACAGTTTAAATTTTGTTGTTGTTGTTAATATAAAAAAATTTTGTTGTTGTTTTGTTTTAAATATGGACAAGTATCGTTTATCAAGCTAAAAAAGCTTTTTTATTTTTGCATCAAATACATTTTTAAATATTGAAAATAATAACAAATTAATAAAAATAAATATAAAAGTAAAATATTTTTCTAAATAAAATAGTAGTACTATTTATTCATTCAGTTTTTTAAATAATTTCTTCATTATAAAAAGCCCAACAACATTTTTAGAATTAATTTGAGTTTTCCAGAATTGCAATTGGGATTTTTTAAATTTTAGTGGGCTTTCCTGAGTTTTAATGAGGCTTTTAGGGATTTTAATAGACTTTTCTGAAATAAAACTCAAAAACGCAAAACTCTTAAAATTTAAGTTTGATTAAAAGCTACTTTTCTTTATTCAAACCTTAGTAAAATTTTCCGTTTCAAACAATCGGTTTCAAAATTCATTATAGTATCCTGACATCGACTCTACTTATCATTCCAGAATCAATGCACGGTGGTCAATTCCGGCTAAAAATCAATAACTTCTTTATTTCTGCATGTAAATAGCTCAAATTTAATATTCGAATTAAGAATAACATATCTGATACCTTGCCCAAATGTTGGACCTAAAAATACAGTGGTTGGCCAAATAATCATGGACGTCCCAAATGAATCAAACATGTCTGCATATAAACAGCAATAATTTAATATCCGAATTAAGAATAATATATCTGATCTCTTTTCAAAACGTTGGACATACAAATATAGTGGTTGGCCAACTAAGCATGGACGTGTCAAATGTATCAAACTAATTAAGGTGGGGGTTGGAACTAAAAGAAACAGCCTTAGTGTTAGCAATTTTTAAAAAAAAATAGATACGCAATACTTTTTAATTCTGTTTTTTTATTTGAAATATTAACAATCGTAATATTTTTAAAAGTTTAAAAGACAAAGAATTGCCAGGGTTTCCAGTTAATTGTGGAATGCTATTTTTTAAAAGACAAAATGGCCGCAGTTGTACAGCAAAAACAACTAAATAAACCGATTTTGATGATATTTTTTTTTTTTTGATTTGTAGATTATTTAATTTTCTAATACTTATCGTGACAATTTTTTAAAATTTGACCTAATTAATATTTGAATGAAAGAAGAAATTGACGTTTTTCTATTTTTTGAGTTTACGTTAGCATATCTTCAACAAAAATCAATTTTTTTCCAAAAAAAATGGCCACGTTAAGTGCTTGAAAATTTAATTATCTACAAATCAAAAAAAAATATCATCAAAATCAGTTTAGTAGTTTTTGCTGTAAAAATGCAGCCAATTTTTCCCTTTAAAAAAAACAACACACAATTAACTGGCAACCCTGAAAATTCTAGTTGACCAAATTTTGTGCTACGAAATTTTTAAAAATGCTAAAATGTTCTTTCTTTCAAATGAAAAAACAGAATTAAATAATACTACTATTACGTATTTATTTTTTTAGCTGTTTAAAAATTGCTAACATTAAGGCTGTTTTTTAGTTCCAACCCCCCTTAAACCACATTTTTTTTATTTCGTCTTTTTTAAGTTTTTTTTTTTAACGCAAATCTATGGGTTTTAAGTTAGTATCTATTCACATTCCCTATTTTGGTGGAGTTTGTAGGTTCAAAAAAGTCCACCATTTGTAAAAAATGAGTCCACTAAAAATGCTCTGGTTTAAAGAATCGGTAAAAGTAGGGGCTGAAATTTAAAATACTTACTTTTAATAGTTAAAAGTACAAACTGCTTTTTATAGCTAACCTCTAATAGCCTCTAATTGATTTTTATGGTCTTTCAAAATTTTTTTTTTTTAGAGTTTTTTTTTTAATTTTTATCTAATTTTCATACACATCACTTTAAGACAAAAACGCACACAAAATCTGCAAAAACCACATGGAATGATTATTTACTATAGGAAATAAAAATCCATGTCCGAACTTACAGAAATAATGTGAAGAAAAATGCATAGCCAACTTTTATTGAAAACTAAAATATACATTTTAAAAAAAGCTGAAATGAAAAGCAAAAAATACTCAACTTTGCACCACTATGGACAATAACATAGTGTTACAAGGCCCAAAAAAAGATTTAAGTTGTATGTTTTGAAGTATTAGCTATAATATAGCATCAAAAGTTCATCAAGATTTAATAAAAAAATAAAATGATTTTTGGCCGGAATTGACCACCGTGCAATGGTTTTTGTTTGAAATTGTCTCAAAAGTAATCGTTTTATAGAGCAAGTAGTTTTTTTTATTTAAATTTATATTGAAAATTCTGTTGTCATTACCGTAGAATATATTCCAAAATATATTTCAACTAGCAGGCCCGCCCGGAACTTTGTCACCGGTAATATTAAATAAAATATTAAAGAAGGATCAGGATTAAAGCCCCCATTTCTAAAATTCTCCAATGCAGAATCTTTATTTTTTTAAATTTTGGTCGTGTTAGTCATTCACAAAAACTATTAAGAATAAACTATAAAATTAAAACAACCCCCGCTTAGCCCGGAATCATGTTCGTTTCAGTAAACAATTTTCTTAAAAATTTATCGTAATTATTGAAATCATGTCCTTCCCCGTATCATTTCATTTCATTTCGTTCTCCGTTCTATTCCATTTCGTTCCCTGTTCTATTCATACCAATTTATTGAATTCCAATTCATTTCGTTTTATCTAGGCTTCAATCCTTTCGGTATTACATGTGTTAAAGAAATAAAAAAGGTCAATGAAACCCACCCTAACTCGCTCTGAAGAAGAATTATAAATATTGGTGAAATCATTTTTGCAACCTCATAAAAAGTTTCGAATGTTTTAAAATTTTACTTCGATGAACCGTAGGCTATGTCTAACCTGAAGGACCGTTCTTAATATTGGAGAACATTTTTTTTTAATCGAATGAGTAGTTTCGGAGATTTTGAAATTTTACATTTTTCTTGTTAAAAGTGGGCTTAGAAATGAGCGTGGTCAATGAAACCCAGCATATTTCCACTCTGAAGACCCATTCCAAGCATTGGTGAAAAAATTTTGGAAATCGATGAGTAATTTTGGAGATTTTTAAATCTTAGGTTTCTTGGCAAAAAAGTGGGCGTAGAAGTGGGCGTGGTCGATGAGTCCTAGCCTATGTCCAACCTGGAGGAACACTCTAAATATTGGTGAAACCTTTTTGAAATCGGATGAGTAGTTTCATAGATATTTAAGTTTAAGGTTTTTCGCCAAAAGTGGGCGTATAAGTGGGCGTGGTCGATGAATCTTAACCCAAGTCCACCCTGGAGGAGCACTTTAAATTTTGGTCAAACCATTTTTAAAATCGCATAAGTAGTTTCAAAGATAATTAAATTTTAAGTTTTTTGCTAAAAGTGGGCGTAGAAATGGGCGTGGTCGATTGAACCCAGCACCCTATCATGAAGGACCATTCCAAGTAAGCATTGGTAAAAAAAAATTTGAAATCGGTTTAGTAGTTTTGGAGAATTTGAGATTTTTAAATTTTACGTTTCTTGGCAAAAAGTGAGCGTAGAAGTGGGCGTGGTCGATGAAACCTAGCCTATGTCCATCCTGGAAGAACACTCTAAATATTGCTGAAAACTTTTTTGAAATCGGATGAGTAGTTCCGGAGATTACTTTCTACAAACAAACAAACAAAAAAACATACAAACATTACCTCTTTATAATATTAGTATAGAAGTATAGATATAGATATAGATTGGAATCTGTTTCAAAAAGTTTTCCTGTAAAGTTTTATTCAAATGTCTAATTCTATTCTGACACACAGTAAGTGAGTGACCATCGCAAAGCGCTAATGAAGGAAGGGTTTTAATTGCCAAAAGCTTTGAAATTCTCCGCTAAGCCTGTGTTATCACTTAAAGTTTTTTCAGATTTCTCCTGTACAAAACAAATATATTTTGCTGAACAAAATAAAAATTCAGTTTTACAAATAAGTTTTTCGAATTTCAATAAAAATATATGTATTTCAAAAAGCTTTTCTGAATTTCAATTTACCATTTCTAAATTTTAGATATTTAAATAAGTTTACAGAATTTTAAAAAAGCTTCTCTAAATTACTAAAAAGTTTTTTTCAATTTTAGTTGATTATTTCTGAGTTTTAAAGTTTTGATTTTGCTTTCAGATTTAAGTTTAGGATTTTCTGAATTTTAATTGGAATTTTCGGAATTTCAATTTGAATATATGGGCTTATAAATATAAATTTGTCGTTTCTTAGCTCAATTAAGGTTTTCAGAATTATAATAGGATTTTTAAAGTCTTAATTTTTCTTTCATATTTTAAATTAGGATTTTCTTAATTTCAATTGGACTTTTCGGAATTTCAACTAAATTTGAAATTAAATTTAGACTTTATTGAATGTTATTTAAAATTTTCTGAATTTCATTTGTGTTTTTTAAAATTTTATTTGTAAAATTCAATTGGGCTTTTCTGAATTTAAATTGGGTTTTTTTTTAAATTTTATTTATGCTTTTTTTTATTTAAATAATAACACTACTCTACAAAAATCCACTTTTTTTGCACAGACTTCTAGAGCAGCGGTTACCAACCTTTTTGGCTCGCGTACCCCTAATTTAAAATTTTAACGGCCGCGTACCCCCTAACGAGTTTTTTGTTTTCGTTAAAAAACTTCACATATAAATATTTGTGTTAATTTTGAAATTTTTTATCTGCGGGTATTATCATTTTTTGAGGGGTTTAGGGGAGATCAAAACAATGGTGGTATTTTTTTTGGAAAAATGTTCGCTCCTTGGGGTGATTCAATGCATCTGAAAACGCGGATTTTGAGCTGATTTTTCGACAGAGCAAAAACGGCTGAAAATATTCCAAATCTGATTTCTCCAGTCGATTTTAAACAAAAATTAGAACATGGGACGTTTTTTGAAAAATTCCAAAAACCCATTACAGGGGGACGGAAATATAACGTTTTTAATTTTTTAAATGTTTTTTTTTTAAACGAGGGCAGATGAATAATTCCGTGACTTTTCGAATGAAATACCCTCGTATATACACTGAAAGGGCAGTTTAAGCTTAACAAAATGGTACCAAAATTTCCACTCTATCAGAACCCGTCTCAAAAATGCCCAAAAACACATTTTTTGAGAACTCTGACATACATTTGCTCAAAAACCTGACATCATAAAAAAATGTGGGAACCATATTCGGAATCAGCGTCGAAAAGTTAATCGAAAACAAGTGGACAGATCTCAAAATATCATCCAAAAATATGCTCTCTAAATTGCAAAAAAGTACGTTTTTTGTGAACTTTGACCTTAACTTTCTTAAAAACCTGACGTTAATGAAAACTTTGGAAGCCAGATGCGGAACCAGCATTGAAAGTCTAATCTAAAACAAATGTCAAAATTCCTAAAATTTTGCGTACCCCCGCGGACAGTTTCGCGTACTCCCTAGTGGTACGCGTACCATAGGTTGGTAACCGCTGTTCTAGAGTATATTCTATAGTATTTTGGCCTCCTAAACACGAATCTGTTAATAAAGGCATCGAAATAAAGGCATTTCCATTTTTTTGTGGACCAAGCCCCCAAAACCGACAATTTTTTTAATTTCATACTATTTTTCTGATGTCAGATTCGTGTTAAGGAGGCAAAAATACCTTAGGAAATGTGTTTTATTTTTTTTTTTAATTTTAACAAAAAATCCAAAAAAATTTGGCACGAAAAAATGTATGAAAAAAAATATGCAAATTTGGTTCAAAATTTCAACCAATTTCAGGATATACTGAATGGATTTTAGACTTTAACCCCATGTTCTCTTTAGTGTAGTATCTACAGGAAATTGAACAGGAAAGTGCTTGCAAAATTCAAATACTTATAAAACCAAAAAAAAAATACATTTTAAACTTCCTCATAATGTCCTGATTGTATCCTTGATCGTATCGAGTCCAGATTTCTTGCAAAAGTTAAATGATTTTATTGGGAATTCGAATAACACCAATTATGAATAAATTAAAAAAAAAAATTGTCGGTTTTGAGGGCTTGGTCCACAAAAAATTAAAATGCCTATATATCAAGAAGGCGATTTCATACAAAGTTTCTGATGACATATTCGTGTTTAGGAGGCCAAAATACTTTAGAAAATGTATTTAACATGTCTGTGCAAAAACCGTGTAGAGTACCCAGCAAAACTTAGATTACCAAAAAAGGTATAAAATAAGGTATAGGATCTCTTATTTTATACATTGCAGCATTGATGATTTTAACAGGCGATGAGATTCAAAGTAATGCATCCACATTATCACAAAGAATACCAGTAACGTATAAAATAAGTCATAAATTTATAACGAAGAATACGAGTAAGGTGTAAAATATATGATATTTTATAGGTTACGAGAAATGAAATAATATAGCATACCAGAAGATAATATATGTATAAGGTGTTACGAGTAGTGAAAAAGTAATTTTGTATTAAATTTACTCACGTGATTGTAAGTGAGTGTAAGTAGATAAAATATGCTCGTGAGTGTGTATCGTTAAAAATTTCCTGTCGTGAGCCCATCTCTAGTTTAAACTTATGCATTTATTTATAAAATAATTATTTTTTTATGTTATTGTAATGCATTATGCATTCAATTATAAATAATGCATTATTTCAAACTTTCAAATAATACATAATGTAACCAAATATAAGTCATCCATGATTTAATGTTTAGAAATAATAAATATGAAATACATTTTTTCCAATAATCATGCATTACGTAGCAAATTATTAGTAATGCATTATTTTTCACTTGAAAATAATACGTTGTGGAACAAATGTTTGGTAAGACATCATAAAATAATGCTACAAATAAGTAATATGCATTACCTGGTAATGTGTTATATAATCACTACCCATTACCAAATTTTTGCTGGGTAGTGTAATCTTCTGTTTGTCCCTCCGGCAGAGTGTGGAAAGCACGCACTCAAAAAAAAAGTGAACTAAAATCTGGGAAAATTAACTAAATTTTGAGAAAAAGAGGGAATGATTTGGCTCCAAAAATTTTTTTTCTTGGTTTTAGTTCATAATTTTCCCAAAAATAAGGAAAACAAAGTTATTTAGTTTTAAGCCAATTTTAACAAGAAAATGGGAAAAGTTATATTATACTTTAGTTCAGCGGTTACCAACCCTTTTGGCTCGCGTACCCCTAATTTTATCAGCCGCGTACCCCCTAACGAGTTTTTTGTTTTCGTTAAAAAATATAAATATTAGAGTTAATTCTGAAATTTTATATCTGCGGGTATTATAATTTTTTTGAAGGATTTTGGGGAGATCAAAACATTTTTTTTGGAAAAAGGTTCGTTCCTTGGGGTGGTTGGTTCAATGCATCTGAAAACGTGGATTTTGAGCTGATTTTTCTGCAGAGCAAAAACGGCTGAAAATATTGTAAATCTGATTTCACCAGTCAGTTCTACGCCAAAAATTAAAACAACGGACGTTTTTGAACTCGTAAAAAAAATATGTAATTTTTTATTTTTTTTTTAATGTTTTTTTTAATACGAGGGCAGATAAATAATTCTGTGACTTTTTGAATGAAACACCCCCAATTACAATGAAAGGGCATTTTGAGCTTAACAATATTTCCACTCTATTACAACCCGTCTCAAAAATGCACAAAAAAGGTTTTTTTTAGAACTTTGACATAAATTTGCTCAAAAACCTGGCGTCAAAGAAAACTTTGGAAGCCAGATGCGGAGCCAGCATTGAAAGGTTAATATATAACGAATGTCCAAATTATTAAAATTTGGCGTACCCCCGCGGACAGTTTCGCGTACCCCCTAGTGGTACGCGTGCCATAGGTTGGTAACCGCTGCTTTAGTTCATTAACATTTTAGAACTAGATTCGGTCTAGACCCTGGACCCATGGGTTCAGACCCCATGGGTCCAGCCCCTGTTAACTGTTGGATCTTTTAAGTGTTCCCATAGATTTTGACCCAAAACTTGTGTCCGTTTCGCTCTACCTTGCTTAGTTTTTGAGATAGGGGTCTGATAGGGTCTTGAGAATCTTAAAAACTGGATAACTAAAAAACTTTTAATCGGAGGGCTTTCAGGTATTTTGCGGAAGTGTTCTACGAGTCAATAGCTACAAAAATGCCGTTGGTCAATTTCTCGTGTTGGCAGTATTTACCGAGATATGTGCATATATAAAATCTCGGGAATTTCAAATTTTAGATCTAAAATTAGGGTCTTGACAGATATGCAGAGCTAGGCTATTGCATATTTTTTTTATTTATAGTCTTTCTTTTGAAAATTTCATCCGTTTCGCTCTATCTCGCTTAGTTTTCGCGATATCGCCATTTTGAATTTTTAACTAAATTCTAAGAAGTTATTTACTAAATTCTCAGAACTTGTTAACTAAATTCTAAGAAGTACACTTTCTCAATTCAAAGAAGAGAAATACGATGATGTTTTTTTTTAGTAAATTTTAACTAAACTTGAACTAAATTGTTTTTTAAGAAATATGCCTTAAAAATAAAGATACGTTTCTTAGATTTGTGGAAAAGTTCTTTGGCAGTAAGAATTTTTTTCCCAATATTAAAAAATTCCATTTAAAGAAAACTATGAACTATAGTAATTATAAGTAAATGAACTAAACTTTTTTCATCATAGTTACGAAAATTTCTAATTTTTTAGTTAAATTTAACTAAGTTTTAGGAAAATTCATGATAAATTTTCAAAGACATTTTTTCCTTAAATTTAGTTATGTCTTTTTTTCAGTGCGATACTGTAAAAACTAAAAGAGCTAGACTCCTGAAGTTTGGCTGAAATATGTCTTATAGTCATAGGCTGGTATAGTTCTTGAATGGGCAAAATGAAACTAGGGGGGAAAAAGTTCCACCTTGAAGAACTAAAACAGCCCCAGAAAACACAAAATTTTTTAACATTTGTATTTGTAAGCATTTTTGTTCGGCAAATGAAAAATTTTTACACCATAAAGTACACCTGGACCAAGGGGACTAGGAAATGCGATTTTTCGACCCGCCAACTTTTGGGGTTTGGTTTAAATAAAATAATAAAACATAATGCTAAAACTATTTATTTAAGTGTAAATATCATAATAAATGGATTTGTTAACATTTATGGGGATGGGAAGGTGTTCCTCGAACCATAGCACCCCCCCCCCCCACCCCTCGAAAAAATAAGTCTCCTCCTAAACACCACTGTTTTTTTATCGCATGTGGTAAGTTCACAATAACACTCCGCCGATTTCTCCTGTTTTCCACCCTCACCCCTCTCAAACGTAGGTGAACGTGATGAAGGGTATAAAAGATTCGGGTATAAATCTTTGTTTGACTTTCTTTTGAGCTTTTCTAAATTTTTTGTGATTTTCTGAAATTAAAAGATTATCTGGACTTTTACTTGGTTATTCTAAATTTCAATGGGATTTTCTGAATTGCAATTCGGCTTTTCTGAATTGCAATTCAGCTTTTATAAATTTCAATAATGCTAATCAGAAGTAAAGCTTTTTAAAACTTAATTTAAGCTTTCCTGAAAAAAACATTGTGTATTGTTGGCTCAGTTTCAATTCAAATATTAACAAAAAATTGTGTTGTTAAAAAAATCAATTATTTTATTTTTTTAATAAAATAAACATTTTGTTAATATAAAGACATTTTAATTGAAAATGATCAAACAATATTTTTTTCTATGTAGGCTTTTCTGAAATTCAACTTATTCATTCTGAATTTTAATTTGATTTTGTAACGCAAAATATCGGTCTAGGACCCAGAAAATATATATACTCATTATTGATCAGTGATTATTGTAGCGATATCCGTCCGTCCTCCCGCCAGTCTGTAGAGAATACGATACATTCAAAAATAAAAGAGAAAGACTACTGAAGTTTGGCAGAAACATGTCTTGTGGTCATAGGCTTGTTAATTTCGAAGATGTGCGAAATCGGTCCTCGAAAAAAAATCACTTTTTGAGAACTAATCCTCTAAAAACGACATTTGTATTATACTTTTGTTAAACAAATGAAACATTTTTGTGTTAGAAGAAGTTTAAAGTACTGCACTTAGACATATGGGATAAGAAATATATTTTTTTTGTCCACCTCCTTTTGTGGGCGTAGATATTATATATTCAATAACATCATTTGATAAAACTTTAATACTTTAGTGAAAAAATTATTGTAAATAAATTTTTTAGCTCTTATCGCGAAGGGAAAGGTGCCCGCTTAAATTAAAATTTATTTATAGTGAAAAAATATTCAGAAAAACTTATTTTAAAAATTATAATGAAAAAGTTTACATATTTATGGCAGAAAGTATTTAGCAACAATCTTTTCCTTTTACAACAAATTTTAATTTTATATTATTTTTAATTTCGAAATAATTTAAGCGATATCTTTTAAATATTGTTCTTACAAATTGTTTTTATAATTAATTTTTTTTAACCATATGTTGTTTAATTTTTCATTTAATAATTTTTTAAAATTAAATTTCTTTTTAAGAAAATATGTTTAATATGACGTTTTCTGCCATAAGAAGGTTAAAAGACAAGGGTTTCCTGTTTGTTTCTCTTTTTGTTTTCATATGTATTTTGCAACCACTTTTAATAATAATCATCATACATATCATAATTTATATAAACTTAAGCCAAAAAATTCTATGTATTTCTGATATGGGCAGTAGGCCAAGTACCTCAATGCAACATTTACATTTCACTTGTTGTTCCCCTTTTATACCGCTATATTATTCATTGAACATTAGGGTGGAGCGAATATGTAAGCCAACGATTTTTTTGTATTCAAAATTATTTAAGCAGCTATGAAATATTTACCTTTTTCCCTATTTTTATTTTATTATTTTTTTTATATAGGGTACTTCCATTTTAAATCAACGAAAAAAACTTCCATTTTTAACCCCACCCTCTTCAATTGGTACAAAAATGAGCATGAATATTCCGCTTTACTAATCTAACACTAAGGTAAAAATTAAGACCTCCAGTTTTGATGGTTCCTGAAATATGGCGCCTCGAAAAGTGGTCAAATCGGTAAAAACTCATTGAAGCGGTCAAGCAAAAATATTTATATCTTCTTAAGTTTTCAACTTACAAGGTCGATATTGGTACCATTAAAAAGGTATTAAAAGCACCTTTACAATAAAAACTGGCAACATTTTTGTTGCGAAAGGTCAGAGGTTATTATTACAATTTTTAATTTTTGGGAAACTGAATCTCGAAAAATGAAATTATTAAAATCTTTAAAAAAAATATATGTTAATGCTGGAAGTCTTCTCTGCATTTTTTGCCAAAAAATTTAAGTGAGCTCTTATTGGTTCCGGAGATACAGATAAAAATGTGAAAAATAATGAATATTTTTTACAAATTAATAAAAAAATCAAATACTCACTAAAGAGGTTTAGCAAAGTTGAGTATATCTTCTAAAGTTCTCAACTCACAAGGTCGATATTGGTTCCATTCAAAAGGTTTTGATAGCGACTTTAATATAAAATTTATTTATATTTTTTTTGCAAAAGGTCAGAGGTCATTATTCTATGATTTAATTTTTAGGAAACTGTATCTTAAAAAATTAAATTTTTAAAATCTTTAACAAAAATAAATGTAAATGCTAATAGTCCTCTCTGCATTTTTTGCCAAAAAATTTGAGTGAGCTTCTTTTGGTTCATGAGATATAGATAAAAATGTGAAAACAAACAAACAATTTTTATAAACATATATTTTTTGTTTTTCATTTTTTTAAATACACTAAAAATTTTCATTCATTTTCACATTTTTATCTATATCTCCGGAACCAATAAGAGCTCACTCAATTTTTTTGGCAGAAAATGCAGAGAAGACTTTCAGCATTAACATATATTTTTTTAAACATTTTTAAAATTTCATTTTTTGAGATACAGCTTCCCAAACATTAAAAATTGTAATAATGACCTCTGACCTTTGGCAAACAAATTTAAGCTAATTTTTATTTTAAAGGTGATTTCAATACCTATTTAATGGTACCAATATCGAACTTGTGAGTTAAAAACTTAGGAAGATATAAATATTTCTGCTTGACCACTTTAGTGAGTTTTTAACGATTTTTTCGTTATTCAAAGAGCTATATTTCAAGAACAATTAAAGCTAGGGGTCCAACATTTTAAATTTATCTTAGTTTAGTAGAGTGCAATAAATAAACTTAGTTTTGAAAGATTCCGAGATGGGATGGAAAATCGGTTCGTTGGTTATAAAAATTTTAACCCTATACCAATAAATGAGAGAGAGAGAAAAAACGCTATGAAAATAGAATAGAATCTATTTCGACGGAAAAGCGTATGGGGAGAGTGGCGGAAAACCGCTTCCCGCTCCAATTGTGATTATTCTCATACCCCGGTTTGCGTCGCTAATTGGGACCGAAGAAACACGACGCAAACCGAAGCACGGTTTCCCATTAAAAACACTTTTTTGTTATTTTTTTAAGGAAGTGGCTCCTTAAAACTTTAAGACCCCAATTAGTCTCATTTTTTTTTTAAAGTCACTTTTAAAACCGAAAACCTTAAATAATAATTAAATAAAAAGATTTAATACAATAAAAAAATAAATGAAAATTAAATTTTTTATACAAAAAACCCCAGCACGCGTTAAATTAGTCTGATCTGTCTAAAATTTTCATTATAGAGTTTTTAAGACTAAAAGGAAAACAATTTGACCATCACTCGACTCCAAAAAAGTTATTTTTCGTACCACCCCATGGCACATACACAAATAGATGATGTATTAATTCATTTTTTGCATTATTAAATTGTCAGTATTCCAACAGTACCACCTTTCAATCATATATTTAAATCAAATTTAATTAAATTTTAGTTCACCCTACATAGCACAGTGGTTTGTTATCGTTTTTTTTTTTTAATAATTCGGTCATTCAGTAAGTACTGGACCGATTGTAATAAAATGTATACCTGTTATAGCTAACGTAATTTCCATCTCAAGTTTGGGAGGTGGTCCCTACATGTCCAATAGAGACACCTCCTGGGGCCCTTAAAGTAGGACACCTTTAGCAAACAAAAGCTTTAAATGCTTGCCAATTTGTTGTTTTTTATCCGATTTTTATGAATTTATGAAACGCGATTTGATTTGAAAACACAAAAAGTTTTATAAACAAAATTTAATGAAATTTTTTAATTAAATTATAAAATCTAATGAAGCAAATTTTATGAAATTTCCCAATATGCATGATATTTTATTAAGCTTATAAATTCCTTCATTTATATAACGTAGGTTTTTTTCAGTGTACTTCCTCTCCAGTAAAACATCATGAT
The DNA here is from genome assembly GCA_963921195.1 of Pegoplata infirma. Taxonomy (NCBI): domain Eukaryota; kingdom Metazoa; phylum Arthropoda; class Insecta; order Diptera; family Anthomyiidae; genus Pegoplata; species Pegoplata infirma. The sequence goes on along the minus strand of OY992540.1, from coordinate 41,496,816 downwards.
TTAATTTTTTGGGCAAGAGTAAAAAATTCGCAGGCATTTTTTAAAGAAAGATATCAAAAATTCGGACATGCCGATCATTATCTATTAAAATTATTCTTTTAAAATTATCTATTTCATCTGGATGTATTTTTATTCTTTTGCTGATTTTTTTTTTTCTATTTTCAATTTTTTGTTTTTAAATTAAATAACTTGGCATTATTATAGAGAGCAGAAGATAAATACATATATTTTTAGCCACAAAACATACAGACTACATATATGTTATGTATAATTATACATATGTAATTCATATATAAATATCTATCTTGTATGTGTCCACATTTATATAAAATATTTACCTACAATATAAATAATAATCTATGGCTATTTTTTTATAAAACTATTAACAAAAACTAATGTTTCATTGTTAAAAGAAATATTTTCTTTTGACAAACAAAAAATAATAAAATTTAATTAAACATAAAAACAACAATTGGTACACAATATTATTTTTGCTAACAAAAAAATAAAAATAAATAACATTTTTGCTTATATGTACATCTGTACATACATATGTATGCTACATTAGAGTGGCATTTTTTTTTTTTTTTTCATTAACTTTTGATTCTCCCCAGTGTGCGGCTAATTTACACAGCGCACAGTGGAAAATTTTGGTCATTTCCGGATCAAAAATCTGTAACTTTTGATTAGATCAATATTTTTGTATGCCGTCTTTTTTGTTGAATAGGTGAGACTTTAGGCTTTAATTTGTGTTTTTAATCATAAAAATCGACTGACGAGAACTAAAGTTGTGAAGGGTTAAAAATACATTTTCGATATTTTTGTTGAATTTTAGTATAAAAGTAAAATGTTAGGACAAGTTAAATAGGTATTTTTTATATTTTCTAATTATTTTCAATTGAAGTTTGCAACAGACATTTATCATAAGTAATTTTGTAGATAAATTTTTCAGAAACGGTCAACATTTAGCCCCAGACTTTTAAGGGTCAAATGTTGCAATTTTTAAAAAAATTACCGGATTCATATAGATTTTCATTGGTGTCAAATATAAAATTTAACTGATATTTTATTGTAATACGACAAAAATAAGGAAGTTATAATAAAAAAATCGTATGAAGGTTGCCAAGATAAAAAAAATAGTGTTAAATTCGGCTGTTGCCAAATCTTTCCAGAACCCTCCAAAAAGTGAAAAAAATAAATAAATTGTCTTTTTTTTGGGAAATGGAGTAAGGGGGGGGGGGGGGGGGGGGTTTGTCGGCGGGGACTACCTCTACCTTTTTGCAATAAATGTCTACAAACTCATTAATTATAATACGCAAAAATAACACAATTTTAGCATTTATTGTTATAGCCACGCCTCCAAACGGGGGCGGACAAAAAAAAAACGTTTCTCAGTCTCTTTGACAAGCGCAGGTTTTTTAACTCTTATAGTAATCAACATATTGTTCAATTGTTGAACAAATATGCTAAAAAATATGCAAAAAATGTTTTTTGGGGTTGTTTTTGTTTTTTTTTTTTAAGGGGAAATTGTTAAACCCGAGTTCCGATTTTGCCCATTTACAAACTTAGCCAGTTATAAGTAATTTTTTTGTCAAACTTCCGGGGTCTAGCTCTTTTGGTTTGGACTTCATCGTGCTTTCCACAGACAGACGGACAGACATCGCTAGAATATCTTAAAATTGATCATGGATCAATGTTATATGTATTTTATGTGATCCCAGACCGATATTTCGTTGCGTTACACACGGAATGGCAAATTGAGTAGGGCATAATGAGCGAAAATAATTCATAATAAAATTTTTATTTATTTTTAATTTGAGAGTTCGTCAACTTTTTTGCATGCCATTTGTTTAAAGGCACGAAAAGGCAGCTAGTTTTGATATATCTTTTAGATAATAAGTTTAACTTTAATTCTATGTTATAACTAGATTGGAGGAAAACGGCGCTAATAGTTAAAACCTAGTCAAAGTTGCGTAGGTTAGCAAAAAAATATTATATACTTCAAATGAAAAAATGTCAATTCTGCTAACAATATATACAAAGCTCATAACAAAAATAGAATCTGGACAAGTTACCCTTTCCAACATGGTATTACCACAGACTAAATACAGACTCGACAGTAGAGTTTTATAAGAAAAAATGGGGAAAAACTAAGCGATTTTAGGAGAAAACACAGCGGTTTTTAGTCCGTTTTACGCTAACATGGCAACACTTTCTACGACTTAGGAGTGAGTGAAACAACAAAAACCGATCTGGCATCCATTTTTCTCATGGCGCGTTATATCAGTTTTCTCTTTCTAACCTAATTCGTAGAATAATTTGAAAAAATTAACCATATGGTTCAAGAATACTTTTTTGACACCTGTCACTTATGTCGAGTCTGTATTAGTCTGTGGTATTACAATCCAAAAAAAAAATAATTAGAAATATTAAAAATACGCACTTGAATATCGTATAATTGTATCTCCCCAAATCTTTAAAGTCGAAAGTTGTGTGTTCTGTCGCCATTTTCGAATACTTCTGTTGACATAATAACTATGATTTATGAAAATAATTATTGCTTGACATCTTAGCTTTACGATAGAACTTGTTTTATGGTTAATTTCAAATATTTGCAAAAATCAATTATGAGATGCATTCGCTTTATATAATCCACTGTGCAGCGATACAAAATCGAACTTTTCGAATCGGAATTGGGTGAAACCATAGCAAATGAAAGTTTACATTTTCTATAACAAAACACTCAAGGTTTTTTACTTCAGTGATTGAATTTTTTTTACACGCATTTGAAGTTGGTAATTTTAAAGCATTTAAAGTATTTTTTTAATCGAAATATGTCCTACTCATATTGGGCATATGGGGTTCAGCGTCCAAACTTATGCCCGATATCACGTTAGCTATAACCAGTATGAATTTCGCTGCAATCCGTCTAGTACTTACTGAATTTCCGAATTATGAAAAACAAACCACTGTGCACCGTTGCGTATGATTGTTATTTATAAACAGTTTCAAGCAATTATAATTATAACACCGTCCGACAGCCAATGTTAAACATGAACTGATGATATAAAGTAGAGATCAAATGTAGTAATACTGCATTTACAGTTTTTCATTTCGTGATCCGGTTTTCTTTTAAAAGGACTTCAAAGTTTTAAAGGATAAATTTTGTAAAATGTTTTTTTTTTTAATAGTTGTACTTGCGATGGTGATGGCAAATGAAAGAGCAGAATCTTCCCTAATTTTTCCATTTTTTTATTTTGCCATATCAGGTAAAGGGATGTGAATAAAGTAATTTGAAAACTTCAATAAGTAAACGGATATTCAAGCTCGAGGCCTTATTTTTTTAATAAATTTTATTTACTTATTGAAGTTAAACCAAAAAGGTCGAAAAACAAACTATAATAATAATTGTAATTTGAAAACTATCAAAATATTTTGTTGAAAATTTTGAATGATATTGAAGGATACATTTTTGAAAGCACGAAACTTACTTAAATTGGAAAATTGGGGAGATTCTCTTCTTTCATTTGCTATCACTAGTAACATCCTAGGACATGTACAATTATTAAAAAAATATTTTGTAAAATTTAATCCTGTAAAACTTCGAAGTCTTTTTAAAAGGAAACAGGATCACGAAAATAAAAACTGTAAATGCAGTTTTGCTACATTTAGTCTCTAGTTTCAATCGACTTTTTTTAATTTTTGTCGGACGGTGTAATAAAAGGTCACCAGCTTCAAATGCGAGTAATAAAAATCTAGCGCTGAACTTGCGGGTTTGTTATGGAAAAGGTCAACTTTCATTTGATTTTGGTTTCATCCCATTGCGATTTTGGTTGATGCACTGTGTAATCAAAAATAAAATAAATACAAAAACTCCGCTTGAATGCATTTTTTTACCATGTGAATAGGTTCTATGGATAGCCCTATATGGAACTATAAGAAAATTGTGTTTTTTTTTTTTTTCAAAAACTGGGCTTGGGAGGCGTGGTCAAATATTGGAAAAACTGTCAAATTTGTGCCGAGTTGCCTTATTTAAATATTTATCAAATTAAAACGGAATGCACCACAATCTCAAAAATTTACATTATTGTATAGGTTTGTATGAGCTATCGACTAATTTTTTTTTTTTTGAAAATTTTCAGAACCTGTTCTGAAATTTTCCATTTTTTAAAATCAATTTATCAAAAATCCGGCCAGGTGTTTTTCAGGCATGTGTTTTTTTTTTTGAGAAAATCGCATTTGAATTTTGAATTTCATATCAATTTAGTAATTTGCTTGTATTTTCTTGTTTCAACATAGCGTATGAGTAACATTTATGCAAATATTTAATACTCATTCGCCATGTTAAAACAAGAAAATACAAGCAAATTACAAAAATGTTTTGTAATTTAATATTCAAACGCAATTTTCACGAAAAACACATGTCTGAAATTTTTTGTGTGGATGAACAAACATCTAAACTTTTAAAATTTTTTTTTTTTAAGTGGCCGGATTTTTGACAAATTGCCTTTTTTAAAAAATGAAAAATTTCAGAACGGGTTCTGGAAATTTTCCAAAAATAAAATTTTAGTCGATAGCACATACAAATCTATACAAGAATGTAAATTATTGAGATTGTAGTGCATTCCGTTTTAATTTGATAAATATTTAAACAAGGCAACTCGACACAAATTTTACCAATTTCTTAGTTCCATATGGGGCTATCCATACAACCTATTCCGAAATTTACGGTACACATGTTTTTTCCCCTGGACATTTGGTGTGGAATGCCTCATATATAACTATATAACATATATAACTATATAAGTATTAGGCCTAGGGGATCAAAAATTTGACATGACATTAAAAATTTGAGGAAAAATTTTTTTGCCATGCAAAAAAATGCCACTCTAAAACTACATACATTCATAGACATATTTCTGTGAAATTTGTTATTATGAACAAATTTTTAAAACTTTTAACGTCATTGCTGTTAGGAAAAATTGTTTTTAAAAAATAAAACTCAGCAGAACTATTTTCAAAAATTCATATTCAAATTTAGCAAGTCTCCACCATAGGTGACGTTTTTGGGTCAGTATTTTAAGGAAATTGTAAAAAAAAATTAAATAATTTGTATTACAATGTATTATGTTAAACTGTGTAAAAGACCCTTCTTTAGAATGTTTAATTTTTTAAGTTTTTTATTTAAATATTTTTTTTTAAAAACTGTGTGATGTTTTAGTTTCAGGCATTAGGTCATGTAATGTGTGTATTTTTTTTTTGTTTACTGCAAATTATTCTGTATGAAGGTACAAAATAATGAAAATAATATGTTTTTTAAGGTTTCACCAACTTTTTATTGAAAAAGTTTCTTTTAAAATGTTTTTGTAGGGTTTGTAAAGAAGTTAAAGCTGCAGTCGGCACTCAACTTAAAATTAACTTTAACAACAATTCGGTTTTATTTCTTTAGTTTACTTGTAGTAATTAAAAGTTTATTTTAATTTTTTGTATGGATTTTTTTAATGGAAAATATTTAACTTTAGTAAAATAATGGATCTAAATAAAAATAAGGGTGATAACAACACTTTGTTTTTTAGGCAAAGAATATTTGTTTTAAAACCTTATACTTTCGGCAGGAGAAAAATATCTTAGAATATGTAATGTTTTCAAATCTCTAAATTTTTTTAATAGAAAAATATTGCAGAACCTTTCAGCACAAACTTATTTTACTCTGTCACACAGAGTGATACCATACTGCTAGATAAAGAACATTTTGCCGAACAACAAATGTCATAATATGTGAAAAATATAATTATTTTCTGAATTCTAAATTATGTTTTCTGAATTTCTATTTCAGTTAAAACACAATTAGAAAAAAATCTAAAATGTCCGTAAATATTTTATAGGCGTATGATTGATATTATAAAGAAAGTAAATATTACTCATACGCCTCAAAACATACACTTTTTGCAGTATTGGTAGCAGTAAAGGTACAATACCTACTTCATTTTTGGACAAATTTAAAAACAACAAGTAAAAAAGTTAAATTAGGCCTTGCCGAATGTAGTGATACCCTCCACAATTTTTAAAAGATTATTGCAAAAACTTTATTTAAAAGGAAATTATTTTTGAAAAAAAAAAAAAATTTTTGAAAAAAAAATTCCGCGAAAAAAAATTTGGTAAAAAATCCTCGATTTTTTAATTCTTTTTTTGTCCAAAAATATGTTTGTACTTGTTTAAATACTATTTGGTGTTTAATTATGTTCACATATGTCAACCAGCAGCCGAATTAATAAAGCATTTTGTATTTTTAGGTTATGTTGAATGTACTAAAATTTTTGAGGTGTCCTTACATTTTCGTTGATAACTTTTGAACCGCTGAGCCGATATCGCTCAAATGCAATAACAAACTTCTCGGGAAAACTTTCAATATATATGTTTAATAACAGTCACCTCTTTTTTGTATTATGGACGTGATCACATTTTCCACAGACAGACAGACGGACATCGCTAGAATGTCTTAAAATCGATCGGGCATCATGAATATATATACTTTATGGGGTCCCACACCGATATTTCGATGAGTTACAAACGGAATGACAAACATATATATACCCTCTATCACTAAGTGGAGGGTATAAAAAGTAGAAAAGTTATATTCGACTTAACCGAATCCATGAATACCCTCCACAATATCCATTTAAAGTAAAAGCTAATTTTCTAACGTAACTTTTTTTCAAATTTTGGCTACACCATTTCCAATTGTATTTTAGAAACTATCAACTTTATTTCAGAAATTATCAATTGTATTTTAAAGTATTATAAAGTTATCAATTGTATTTTAGAAATAATCAAATGTAATTCAGAACTTATCAAGTGTATTTCTGAAATTTTTAATTTGTTTTTCAGAAATAATCAAATGGATTTCCGAACATATCAATTATGTTTCAGAAATTATCAATTGTATTTCAGAAACTATCTACTGTATTTCAGAATTGTCAATTGTATTTCAGAACATTTCAGAAATTATCAATTCGTATTTAAGAAATTATCAATCATTAATTGTATTTCAGAAATTATCAATTTGTATTTCAGAAATTATCAATTGTATTTCAGAAGTTATCAATTGTACAAATTCTGATTAATTTTTATTAAAAAATAAAAATTGTTTTATTCGACCTTTAAAATATTAAATTTTGAGGATGTTTATTCTGTCTCGAGGTCATTATTTTCTTTACTAATTAAAACCATGATATTCTCATAGAAGAATTTTTAAGGAAATTATTTTTCTGTTTTAAATTTAATTATGTTGGTCACTTTTGCAAGACTTAATCGGCACGTGTTTCTGAATTTGTCAGATTCCCTATACTACAAGTAGCAAAGGGAATTTAAATGACAAATCGCTAAAATTCAAACTAAAATATTAATACATATTCTACTCTACTTCCTAGAGATGGGCACATGAGCAGATTAGAGCGTGATTCACGTGATTCACGCGTGATCACGCGTGAGTGTGACTGAATTCAATTTTACTCACGTGATTGTGAGTGAGTGGAGAAAAAAATTGCGTGAGTAAGATTTTTGCGTGAGTGAGTGTGCGTGAGCCGATTTTCTTGAGTGAGTCGATTTTCTGGCGTGAGTTTGCGTGATTTATTTTCTCTTCATATTTCCATTCATACCAAAAAAAGCTACAAAAAAATTGTAAAATTTGGTTCTACTTAAGATTTCGTCCCGAAAAAAATTTAAAATTTCGCTGATCTTCAAATTTTGCAGAAAATTTTGAAAAATTTTTGAAATTTTAATTTTTATACCCTCCAACCACAGTTTGGGGGTAAATTCACTTTGTCATTCCGTTTGTAACGCATAGAAATATCGGTCGGGACCCCATAAAGTATATATATTATTGATCCATTATCGATTCTAAGACATTCTATGAATGTCCGTCTGTCCGTCCGTCCGTCTGTCTGTAGATAACACGATGCAGTCCAAAATAAAACAGATAGACAACTGATGTTTGGCACAAATATGTCTTATGTTCATAGGCAGGTTGAGTTCGTGAATGGGCAATATCAGGCCAGGGGGAAAAAGTTCCCCCCTTTAAAGAACTGAACCAACCTCTGAAAAAATAAACTTTTTTTTACATGTTTTTTGTATTTTTGTTAAAAAAATGAAACATTTGGTATATTTTTCTCGGTAGGAAGGTGCTCTCAACGTCCCCTACTGACCCCATCAAATCTCCCCCCCCCCCACCAAAAAAAGAAACGCCCCTGACAATTTTTTTTTTTTTTGTTTACATTTTGGAGGGTATAAAAGATTCGGCACATCCGAATTTAACACTCTCACTTGTTAATTTTTTTTTTTGTATAAATAAGAGTTTCGTGAGTGTAACGTGAGTGTGAGTGAAGCTTGCGTGAGTGAACGTGAGCGTGAGTTGTATTGTGAGTGTGCGCCCATCTCTACTATTCCATTGAGAATTAGAAGACGAAAATTGTACCATCGTAGTAAGATCACGATAGAGTGGAATATGCATTAATATTTCAGTTTGAACATTAGCGATTCGTCATTTAAATTCCCTTTGCTGCTTGTAGCATAGGATTTTTATATTTGCTAAATAATCTTGACGATGGAATCTGACAAATTCTGAAACACGTATCGACTTTGTCTTGCAAAAATGACTAACATAAATAAATTTAAATCAAAAAAATTGTTTTCTTGAAAATTATTCTATGAGAATATCATAGTTTTAATTAGTAAAAGCAATAATGACCTCGAGCTAAAATAAACCTACTAAAAAACAAAACTATGTTACATATGGTTACGTTTTTATCTCCAGCTGGCAAAATTTTTTTTATTCACCATTATCCAAGTTACAAACCTTTTTGGTATTAAGAAAATGAAAAAAGTAATTCCTTTTTTATTGCAAAAAATTACAAAAAAAAATATTTTTATGTAAAGAAATATGTTTTTACTTGTTTAAATACCATTCGGTATCTAATTTTGTTCATATATGTCCACCAGAAGCCGAATGTACCAAAATGTTCAAGGTTTTTGACATTTTTCTTCATAATGTCACTTAAAAAGGACATTGTCGAGAGTATTCATGGATTCGGCCAAGTCGAATGTAACTTTTCTACTTGTTCGACTTTTGTTTATATATAAAAAACTGAAAAACTACATACTTTTAATATAAAGAAAATTGAAAACCCTTAGGTCAGATTTTTTTTTTTGTGTTCTTTGGTAGAATTAATGGCATGGTAACTTTTTCCTGGTAATTTTTTTTCTACACCCAAAAAAAACGTGGGTATTCAATACTAAAAATTTAACTAAATTTTAGTCCAAAAGGACCTAGTGCAGGAATTGGCAACCAATACTAAAATTTTTTACTAATATTTTTCAAAAACAGTAAAAATTACTACTTTTAGTACTTTGAAGATACTAAAATTAGTAACTAATTAGTAGATTTTTGTACAATATCACTTACTAAACATTTTACTGTAGAATTATTTTGGGTGTAAGTGCCACGTAATAATGTGATAATATGTTTTAAAATTGTAAAATCTCCCCGTTTTCTTTTATTTTTTTTTTTTAATTTGATGAAAGATTGTTTTAAATATAAAATATTTTTGTTCACATCTAAAATTATATTTATAATTTTCTGTAATTTTTCTCTAGATATTTTGCTAAGATTTATAAAAAAAAAATACACAAAAATTGACTGCAGACCATAAAAAACACACACAAGTCCAAAAATAAAACAAGGAAAACTGAAATTAAAAATAATAATGACTGCAACTAATACTAAAATAAACAAATGCTAAGTAAATTTCAAATAAAACATACATACACATTTAAATATTTTATACATAAATTAACAAAACAATAATAATTGCTAAAAACCAAAAATTTACAATACTATTTTTTCCATTATGCAAAATCGACTGCATTGAACTTTAAAAACAAAAAAAACTTAATTCCCTTAAAAAAAAATAACACATAAATACATAAAATTATTAAGTTTTTTTTTTTGTTTCTTTTTTTATTAAAATACAAAAATATGTGTTAAATTTTTCCATTTTTATTACGAGCCAAAACAAAAGTATGAATATTTTGGCATATAAACTATTTTTGGAAACATGTAGGCACAAATTGAGAAAAACCAAAAGAAAAATATTTTTTATACCCTCCAACACGGAGGATAAAGCTGATGCCACTATGGGTGACATTCAGGACGAGGCCCATGCAGTGAGGAATTCGGAGAGTTCTGTTGCCTCCGATTCAGAACAGATGGGACACATATCTGGCTTATTCGAAACCGAATCTGGGGACGAATGCGACCTCTATGATAACACGGAGGATGAAGCCAATAACACGGTGGTGGAAAGGATGGTGGAAAAAAAGCAAGATGTTGCGGTTCCTACAAATAAACCTCCATCACTGTAAGGCAGCCTCAGCTGCACTATTGCTGCGCCTGACGACAGGAGCAGTTGACTTGGTTTTTATCCAAGAGCCCTGGGTGCGGGGTGGCAGGGTTTGCGGATTGAAGACCCCTGGGTTTAAGTTGATGGTTGCCAAAGGTGAGGGCTCACCAAGAGCCTGCATCTTGGCGAAAAATGGCTTAAATATATTCTTTTTATCAACTTTTAGTGATATGGATGTTACAGCGGCTAGCTTAGAGCTTCATGGGAAATCTATTTGGCTCGCCTCTGCGTATTTTCCTAATCCGGGGCCAATACCCCCGGAGAAGGTTGGCGGTCTGATTCGGGAGTCTGAATCTAGGGGACACCAGTTACTAGTGTGCTGTGATGCTAATGCACATCATTCGATATGGGGTAGTACAGACACAAATGATAGAGGCGAATCACTTTTGGAGTTTTTGTTAAGCACTAACCTGTATATTTGTAACAAGGGTAGTGAACCAACTTTCGTTACAAGTACGCGGCAAGAGGTTCTTGACGTAACACTTGTATCAGATACATTGTCTGATAGAATTGATGACTGGAGAGTTTTGGAAGAGCATTCTTTCTCAGATCATCGGTACATTGAGTTTTTACTCAGGGAGCGTGCCCCGGTTGAGACAGTCTCTAGAAATCTGAGAAGAACAAACTGGGTGAAATATAGGGAGACTTTTTCTTTGCTTTTGGATGAAGTACCCCTATCTGAACCGCATAGTTTAGCGGAAATTGACTGTCTGGTTGACCATATAACAAATGTTTGTAATAGGTGCCTGGATGCGTCTTGCCCTTCTGCAAAGCCTAGAGGGAAAAAAAAGCCACCTTGGTGGTCAAATGAGTTGCAGACGAGCAGAGATTCCTGCAGAAAGCTCTTTAATAAGGCTAAATTTTCAAGAGCGGACGAGGACTGGTCTGCATACAGGCTGCAACTTAAGAGTTATAAAAAGATGATCAGAAATGCCAAATGTGATTCTTGGAAAAACTTCTGTGGAAACATAGAAGACGTTTCTGAGGCATCCAGGCTGCGCAAGGTTCTGGCTTCTTCTCCTTGCACCCTAGGATACCTGAAAGATCCTAATGGGGTGTGGTCTTCCTCCAGTGGAGAGTCGCTGGATCTCCTTTTAAACACGCATTTTCCGGGCAATTCCATGACGCCGTTTCAAGCTTTGGAACGTTCTGACGCCCAAGCATCTGAAATTGCTTCGGAAATAATAAATATGCCAACATTAATCTGGGCGATAAAAAGCTTCAGGCCCTATAAATCTCCGGGACCTGATGGTATAATCCCGGCTGAGTTGCAGCAAGTGTTGGACTATATAGCCCCGTTGCTGTATAATCTATACACAGCATGCATCAACTGGTCGTATATTCCTTTAAAATGGAGGGATACCAGAGTCGTATTTATCCCGAAGGCTGGGAAAAGTTCCCACACAGCTCCGAAGGATTTCAGACCAATTAGTCTGTCTTCTTTTTTGTTAAAGACAATGGAACGAATGATAGACTCATATTTGCGTAGAGTGATTGACCCGAGGTTGCTTTCGACAAAGCAACATGCATACAGCAAGGGACGATCAACGGAAACAGCTCTTCATGAGCTCGTTGGTACCATCGAGAGATCGCTTTCGGTAAAGGAGTACACTATGGTGGCCTTTCTTGATATTGAGGGGGCTTTTAATAATGTCATTCCAGAATCGATAATATTGGCATTGTCTGGTCTGGGAGTAAAGCGTGAAATCGTTTTAATGGTGGAAAACCTACTTGCCAATAGACGTATAACGTCTGAATTGGGAGCGTCCGTCATATCTCGATTTGTCAATAGGGGCACACCACAAGGAGGTGTTCTTTCGCCGCTTCTTTGGAACCTGGCACTGAATTCAATGCTACTATCTCTAGAAGCACGTGGTTGTCATGTTATCGCATATGCTGACGATGTCGCGATAGCGGTAAAGGGGAAGCATCTGCCAACATTGCGGGACATTCTTCAGGGTTCTCTGAAAGATCTGTCTAAATGGGCAAGAGACTGTGGCCTAGGAGTTAATCCTGGTAAAACAGAGCTTGTTTTGTTTACAAGGAAAAATAAGATTCCTGCTTTTGATCCTATTTCTCTGGACGGTACTGAAATCACCTTCTCAGATGGAGCCAAGTATCTTGGAGTATTTCTAGATAGGAAGCTGAATTTCAGGCGTAATATTGAGGAACGGGTGAGAAAAGCAACGATTGCTTTGTATTCCTGTAAAAGGGCCATTGGAAAACGATGGGGTTTTAGCCCTCAAGTCGTTCATTGGATCTATACAGCAGTGGTGCGTCCAATTTTGCTGTATGGAATCATTGTCTGGTGGCCTGCTTTGGAAACAAAAGCGAACTTTGTCTTTATCACGAAGGTACAGAGAATGGCGTCAATGTGCATCACTGGTGCTCTTCGTACTACACCTACGGCTGCATTAGAAATCCTCCTTCACCTGATACCCTTGGACATATTGGGTAGGCAGTATGCGGCTGCGTCGGCAATTCGACTTAATAGCACGCTGCAATGGAGGAGCAGTGATTGTGGCCATAGCGCAATCTTGAAAAAGATAACAATACCACAAAATGTGGACTGTGCTCCCTCTTTGAGCCTCTTTGAGCGCCACTTTACCACTATGATACCATCCAGGGAGTCTTGGATGGGGGATACTCCGGGTAGTGGAGCTACCATAAATTTTTACACAGATGGATCGAGGCTGCACGACAAAACCTACGGCTTTGTTCTGCGACGGAGACTAATCAAAGATGGGCAAATGGATGGACGTGTGAGACAACACGACTGATTTGGCCTTCTCTTAATCAGGGGCGCACAAGTGAGCTGATATCGCTTCCAAGAGGAGAGATTTCAACGGTGGTTTCTATAATTACCGGACACTGTCTTATAGGGAAGCACGCAGAGCGGTTAAATGTGCCGTCGAATGACTTTTGCCGAAGTTGCATGGATGAAGAGGAGTTGGAAACTATCGAACACTTTATTTGACATTGCCCGGCACTTTCTGGTCAGCGACTTGCTTCACTGGGATCTAGGGAGCTGTACGATCTTTCAGATTTGTCGGATGTCAAAATTCAACATCTAAGGAGTTTCATAAGAAGCTCAAACTGGTTTAACGACAGGGACTAGTAGGGAAACCTATTACGATCCCGTGGTATCACAATGGACCTCAGAGTCTACGTGTGTTGACGTAAAACGTCAGCAGCCACTTACAACCTAACCTAACCTAACCTACCCTCCAACCACAGTATGGGGGTATACTCACTTTGTCATTCCGTGTGTAACGCATCGAAATATCGGTCTAGGACCCCATAAAGTATATATATTATTGATCAGTGATCCATTCTAAGACATTCTAGCGATGTCCGTCTGTCCGTCCGTCCGTCCGTCCGTCCGTCCGTCCGTCTGTGGAAGACACGATACAGTCCAAAGTAAAAGAGCTAGACTCCTGAAATTTGGCACGAATATGTCTTATGATATTGGGCTGGTTAAGTTCGAACATGGGCACAATCGGTTCAGGGGGAAAAAAGTTCCCCTCTTAAGAACTAAAAAAACCTCTAAAAAAATCCATTTTTTATAGGTTTTTCGTACTTTTGCTTAGCCAACGAAACATTGTTATGTCAAAAGAAGTTCAAAGTCTTGCAGTTGGATCCAGGAATGTTGTCTCCAACCGACTTTACCCCCCCAAAAAAAAAAAAAAAAAAAAAGACGCCCCCGTTTTTTTTTTTTTTTTTTAAGTGTTGGAGGGTATAAAAGATTCGGCACAGCCGAATTTAACACTCTCACTTGTTTTTAAACAAATTTTTACCACTGACTGACACTTTTTTTTAAAGAAGGTGGCATTTATTAATGCCACCAAATTTTCTAAATAGAAATTGACAGATTTTGAGTTATTTTTTCTATAGAAAAGGTTTTCAGATTCTGAAATGTTTTTCTTATAAAAAAATTTTCAGATTCCGAAATCTTTTTCTTATAAAAAAAACTTTTCAGATGCATATTTTTCTAATTCAAAATAAAAATTTATAGTTCAAAGTTTTAGCGAAAAAGTTTTAGCGAAAAAGTTTTAGCGAAAATATTATCGATAGCGAAAACGATATCTTACTTTCATATCGAAACGATATCGTTATCGCCTGGAATAACAATAGTTTTTCAATAAATTCTGGAAAATGGCGATTTTACTATCGTTATGACTGAAATTGTCGATAGTGAAAACGATATCATAAGAAAGGTACATTAATAACGAAAACACTATCGTTTTTTATTTCGTAATCCTGTTTTGTTTTAAAAGGACATTAAAGTTTTAAAGAACTACTTTTTGTAAAATATTTTTTTATGGCTAATGAAAGAGGAGAACTTCGCTAATTTTTCCATTTTGCCTTACCAGGAAAATGAATGTGAATAATGTGCGTTCAAAATTTTATAAAAAATATTTTGTTAAAAAATCTAAGTAATATTGAAGGATAAAGTTTTGGAAGGACATTACTTACCTCCTTTTTTTCTGACATGTCAAAATATTAAAATGCACTCAAAAAATTATGTTAGTAAAATCAACTGAAATTGTCAGTTAAAATAACTACTTTGTAAGTTGTTTTGGGGTCAACTACTTTTTCAGTTAAATCAACTAACAATGTTAGTTATTTTAACTGACAAAAACAACTGACTTATGTAGTAAAAATTACTAACATTTGTAGTCAAAACAACTAATGTGTAGTAAAAATAAAATAAACAATATATATTTTTTTTTTTTTTTAAATTTTTCAGAAAAATAAAATGAAAATTTTTTTAATTTTTTTTTTAAATAAATAAAAAATCTTCGAGCTCGAAATTTGATATAAATTGTAAAGGTCGAATAATAACAACTTTATTTTTTTTTTTTTTTAAAGTTGTGAAAAAAAACAATTTTTTTTTGAAAAAACTTTGAAAATTTTTCAGAGATAAAAACAATAAAATTAACTACTTTAAATAACTGTTACTACATTACAGTACTTTTTTGTTAGTTATTCAAAAAAACGACTTAAAATAACTAACAAAAATAGTTGTTTGATATTTTTCATACAAAAATAACTGACTTTGTAGTTGAAAACAACTAACTACTGTAAAATATACAAACAACTAGCATGTAGTAACTTACATAATTTTCTTAGTGTGAACAAATTAGGGGACGTCATTCACTTTTATTTCCCATCAAAATAGAGCATCCTACACTCATAAAATTATGTAAGTTACTACATGCTAGTTATTTGTATATTTTACAGTAGTCAGTTGTTTTCAACTACAAAGTCAGTTGTTTTTGTATGAAAAATATCAAACAACTATTTCTGTTAGTTATTTTAAGTCGTTTTTTTGAACAACTAACAAAAAAGTACTGTGATGTAGTAACAGTTATTTAAAGTAGTTAATTTAATTTTTTTTATATCTGAAAAATTTTTAAAGTTTTTTTCCAAAAAATAAAAATAAATTTTCGTTTTTTTTATTTTCACAACTTTTAGAAAAAAAAAAATTGGTCTTCAATTTTTTTTTTGAAAAATTTTTGGAAAAAAAAATATATATTGATTATTTAATTTTTACTACATTTTAGTTGTTTTGACTACAAATGTTAGTAGTTTTTACTACATAAGTCAGTTGTTTTTTGTCAGTTAAAATAACTAACATTGTTAGTTGATTTAACTGAAAAAGTAGTTGACCCCAAAACAACTTACAAAGTAGTTATTTTAACTGACATTTTCAGTTGATTTTACTAACATAATTTTTTGAGTGTAGGATAAGTACAAATATTTAAAAAATATTTTACAGAGTGAGTGTGCAAGAGTAAGATTTTTGCGTGAGTGATTGAGATTTTTTTTGCGTGAGTTTTCCTTATTTTTTCTCTTCATTTTTCCTTTTGTACCAAAAAAGCAACAAAAAAACATCAAAATTTGGCTAAAATTTAGATTTCGTCCGAAAAAATTAAAAAAAAAATTTAAAATTCCCTGAACTTTAAATTATGCTTAAAATCATGTAAGATTTTTGAAATTTTAGTTTTTGAAATTTTTTTTTGTATGAATAATAGTTTCGTGAGTGTTAGTTAACGTGAGTGTGAGTGAAGCTTGTGTGAGTTCACGTGAGCGTGAGTTGTATTAAATGTATTCACGTGATTGTGACTTAGTGTGAGTACAAAAAATATGCTCGTGAGTGAGTGTGCGTGATTCAAAAACTCCTGTCGTGAGTGTGAGTTAAAAATCGCTCATGCGCCCATCTCTATCCTATACTACAAGCAGCAAAGGGAATAGTCCATATATTTGAACATTTGCGGTTTTTAATAGTTTTTTGTTGGGTATTTGACGTTCGTGATCTTACTAAGAGATTGTACAATTTTCCTTTTTTAATGAAATTTTCTTCTCCATGAGGGAGGAGATGAATATGTATTAATATTTTTGTTTGGGCATTAGCGATTTGTCTTCTAAACTCTCTTCGCTACTTGTAGTATAGAGATTTTATGTTTGCTAAATAGTCTTGACAATGAAATCTGACAAATTCCGAAAAAACGTGTCGACTAACAAGGGAAGTCTCCCTGGTGTCACCCTTCGATCTTCATGAAATTTGGATATGTTGTTAAGAACGAAAATTAATTCGACACGTATTTTTTTTAGCGGCCCAAACTCATTTTTAGTGGGTGTCGATTTGTATGGGGGGAAATTGACCTTTTTCAGTTTTTTACGATCTACGCCTTTTTAAACAAAATTAATATAGGCATGTGTGCTATCAGATTAAAGGTATTAAAAATACCTATCTTGTGGTGCTAACAACGGGCCAAAGAAGTTAATATTTTTCGACTTATTAACAAAAATGTCCTAAAATTTTGGTATTTTACACAATATGACGAAAAGGTGTGCATGTTTTGACACGTTCTTAGCACACGTATATAGGTTTTCCAAAGACCTTTCATTTATTATGTAACATGACTAGGTTTCTTTGCATAATATAGGAGATAAACGAAAAAAAAACTGAAAAATGGCCTTGTCTTCCCCCTCTTTTTTACCCCCTAAATATGAATTTGGGCCGCTAAAAAAAAATACGTGTCCCTTTATTTTTTCTGCTCTACAAAATAATCCAATTCCATTAAGAACCGCGGGTGACACTAGGGAGACTTGCCTTGTGAGTGAGTGTGCAAGAGTAAGATTTTTGCGTGAGTGATTGAAATTTTTTTTGCGTGAGTTTTCCTTATTTTTTTTTTCTCATCATTTTTCCTTTTGTACCAAAAAAGCAACAAGAAAACATCAAAATTTGGCTAAAATTTAGATTTCGTGCGAAAAAATTAAAAAAAAATTGTAAAAAATTCGTTAAACTTTAAATTTTGCTTAAAATCATGTAAGATTTTTGAAATTTTAGTTTTTGAATTTTTTTTGTATGAATAAGAGCTTCGTGAGTGGTAGTCAACGTGAGTGTGAGTGAAGCTTGTGTGAGTTCACGTGAGCGTGAGTTGTATTAAATTTATTCACGTGATTGTGACTGAGTGTGAGTAGAAAAAATATGCTCGTGAGTGAGTGTGCGTGATTCAAAAACTCCTGTCGTGAGTGTGAGTTAAAAATCACTCACGCGCCCATCTCTACCCTATACTACAAGCAGCATAGGGAATAGTCCATATATTTGAACATTTGCAACAACAACTAGAATATGGTATTATCCAATGGGTAATTATATGTAAATCGGTTTTTAATAGTTTTTTGTTGGGTATTTGACGTTTGTGATCTTACTAAGAGATTGTACAATTTTCTTTTTCTAATTAAATTTTCTTTTCCATGAGGAAGGAAATTTTATTAAAAAAATACATTTCGTAAGTGAGTTCAAAAATAAGTGCAAATAAGTGTTTTTACAATTTGGAGAGTCCCTGCAAAAAAGTCATTACCACTTCTCAGTGGAGTGCTTTAAAACTGAAACAAATGTAATGAAATACAACAAAAAACACAAGACAAAAACACACAAACAGTTTTTTCTACTCCAGAATACATAGATATTCAGCACTTAACTCATTACCTATCGCGACACCTCCATACAAATGTAAGTAGATATTCAGTAGATAAGAACTACTCCGTGGAAGTAGTTGGAAGTTGTTTGAAAGCTCGGAGTACTTCTTATCTACTGAATATCTACTTACTTTTGTATGGGAGTGTCGCGGAAGGTAATGAGTTAAGTGCTGAATAACAACTTTTTATGGAGTAGAAAAAACTGTTTGTGTGTTTTTTTCTTGTGTTTTTTGTTATTTTTGTTGTATTTCATTACATTTGTTATAGTTTTAAAGCACTCCAAATAGAAGTACTCCGCACTTTTTTTGCTGGGGTATAAAAGATTCGGCACCAAAAAATATAACACTCTCACTTGTTTTATGTACAAATGGAAAATTTTTATGCGAAAAGCTTTGACTTGGTGAAAAAGTAGTTTTGGTAAAAAAAAAATTTTTTTCACGAAAAACAAAATTATGTTAAAAAAAATTAAATGAACTCAAAATTTTTGGTGAAAAAAAAATTGATGAAAAAAAGTTTTTGATGAAAAGAAAAATTTTTTGATGTAAAAAAAATTGATAAAAAAAAAAATTTTTTGGTGAGAAAAAAATTGATAATAAAAAAATTTGATGAAAAAAAAATTGATGAAAAAAAATATGATAAAAAAAATTAAAAAAAAAAAAATTTTGACGAAAAAAAAAATTAATGAAAAAAAAATTGATGAAAAAAAAATTTCATAAAAAAAAAAATTTGATGAAAAAAAATTCATGAAAAAAAAATTTGATAAAAAAAAAAATTTATAAAAAAAAATTATGAAAAAAAAGTTTGATAAAAAAAATTGTTATGTAAAACATTTGATGGAAAAAAAATTGATGAAAAAAAAAAAATTTATGAAAAAAAATTATGAAAAAAAAAAATTTGATGAAAAAAAAATTTTTTTTGTTGAAAAATAATTATGTTACTTTTTTTCACCAGCTGGTGAAAAACGGTTTAATTCACCACAAGGTGAATTATTATCCAAGTTACAAACCCAAGTTATTAAAATTTTTGGTTTTAAGAAAATGAAAATAGTAATTATTGTTTTCTTTTTCGTTAATTGTCATTGGCGTAGGAAGCCAACATTTCTGGGGGGGGCTAAAGCCCCCCCAAAATTTTTTTTAATTTTTTGGTATTTTTTTTTTTAATAGAAAAACCCAGACCTATTCCTGAAGCGTTCCCTTTAACATGCGTCTAATTGTCCTAGAAACGAATGCCCCCCGAAAGCGTTTAAAAATTTATATTTTTTTTTTTTTTTTAAATTTTGATTCTGTAGATTTTTCGGAAATTTAGAACTCCTAGATATGTTTTGAGAACGAAAGATTTTTAATGTTTTTCCTATAGTAAACTCATTAGATTGCTATGATTTTTTTCAAGAAAAAGTTCTGATGATTGCAAAAGTTGATGATTATTAGTCGAAATTCTCAGATTCTTTCTTTCAATAACTTTTGTCTATAAAAAACCCCTTAGAATTTAGAAACTTTTTTAATTCAAAGAAGTTAAAATGTTTCCCTGAAGGTAAAACCCTAAGATTCAGTAAAGTTTTTATTACTGACAAAAACATCAGATTCATATAAAAACTTTTTTCAATAATTCAGACTATTTTTCAATGGGAAAAACTATTAGATCTTATATAATAATCATTACGAGTTCTTAAGAGTCATTGAATAATCATATCGAGTCCTAAAGACTCATTACATATTATTAATATTTAGTGTTGCAAAAATTAATGAAATCATAAATTATTAAAAAAAACTGTGAATGATTAAAATTCTGGGGGGGGGCTAAGCCCCCCCCAGACAGGGCTATCTACGCCTATGTTAATTGTTGGCTTATACTTATAGTCAAACTGAGGTGGCGTCCTGTAACTTTTTTAAAATTAGACACCAGCCTAAAAACATTATCATGTTAAAAAAAATGTGAAAGTGTATTTTTCTAACTAGTTTTTGTGAATTTTTAAGACTTTTTGGGGCATGTAACAGACTCAATTCCGTTCGGATTTGGAAAAGTGGTTTGCTCGTAAATAAAATTTTAAAAATGTGAAAGTGTATTTTTTTTCTACCATGTATACTACAATCACGTAAATTAAATAAAATGTCAGTGTCAGTTTCACGTGACGCAATTTTCCTTCACTTACCTACTGCTATTCCAAATTTAATCAATGAATACTTTAATTCATTTTATAAAAAAACTTTATAAAACGTTTTAAGCAAGTTCTACGAATATTTTCATTATTTCCTTGAAAGTTTTCATTAAAATAAAATTATATAACACTAGTTTCATTGATTAAATGAAACCTGTCTTCCGTTGAACATTTAAGTAATTTTTCATTAAGCTTATGACAATTTTCATTACTTTCACGAAGCTTTTTTTCAGTGTAGAAAGTTTCTTGGTCAAAATTTGTATGAAAAAGTTAAATTTAACGGAGAGTTATTTTATAACGGAGCATTGAGTAATCTAGCCTAAGTCATTTTTCGTATAGAAAAATTCTAAGAACTTTTGCCTTAATAAACTCTTATGGAAACAATTAAATATCACCGTAATTTTTCTGACAGCAATTAACACAGTCTCTAAAAGCTTAAACAGTTTTGTTCTCATTATAATTAAGATTGGTAAAATTGGCGTTATAAAAAATTTTCACACAAAATGAACAAAGTTGTATGTAGGAGGTGGAATCGGGAGACGGTGGTTGATGGAGTAGACATAAATATGTATATATAGATGTATATATATGATTATATAGATAAATTTGTGTGTGTGTGTATGTGTAGTATATAGAAGCCTCTAAAGTAAATAGGCAACTAAGAGAATATGGAATTTTCAAGAATTCAGTTTATTAAAATTTTTCATACGCATTCAATTTATAAAAACTCTCACACACACACTCACACACTCTTCATATACATTTTTACATCTTCATGCAAAAATATATTTCGGTCATGTATGTATGTATGTAGGTACACGTATGTATTTTTAATGCATGAACATTTTTATACCCTACACCAATCTGTGGTACAGGATATAATGAGTTTGTGCTGATATTTGAAACTATCCGAAATTTTGGTCCTAGACCCACCTTCAAGTATACCGATCGACTCAGAATCACTTTCTGAGACGATTTAGATTTAAAAAATCGGTCCCTGTTTAGACCTAACCCCCATACAAACGTCCCTTTATAATTTGGCTCAAATGACTCACAAATGATTTACAAATCATCATTCCAAATTTTAAAGGAATCGGACCGATTCTCCCAAGATTCACATAAATCTCTCAAAATTCATAAAAATAGGAAATATTTGATTAAAACTTAGTTTGAAGGTGTTAAAAGTGCACTTTGGTGGCCTTATTAATTCTGAATATAATTGGAACATTTTTGGACTTAGACCCCATATAAAAATTTCGACCGATATTAAGTAAGATCGGTACACACAAAAAAATATTAAAAAATTGTGTACGTTTTGGGGATAATACAACCTATAAAGTGGTTTAGAATAATTTACCTAAGTTTTTTAGAGCAAAAGCTTTGGTAAGTTATTCAAAAGCACTTTATAGGTTGTAATTAAACCAAAAACTGGCACAAATTTAAAAAATTTTTTTTTTGTGTATATTTGCAACAAAAATAAGCCGATTTCACTAAAATTTTGTTTGTGTGTGTTTTCTATACAAATTTAAGATCTATCGAAAGATATATCCAATCGGTCCATGTTTGGACTTTGGAACCATTTTCCGGTAAACAGTGGTGTAGGGTGTCATATGGTCGGTCATGACCGACTAAAATTTTCTTACTTGTTCCAAATGGAATTGTGTTGATAGCCTGTATGGTTGATCGGAATAAAAATATAGTACTGTTTATATATTGTGGGTGGGAGGTCAATTAAATTCGATACAAATTGTATACAATATTCAAAATGTTTTCTTTATTTTTTTCTCTGTTAATTATTGAGTATTTTTTTCATTTTATTTTTTCTTATTGTCTTGCACATTTTCTATACGTACTAAAGTTGGATAAATCACAAATAGATAGACATTTACTAAATAAAAAGATTTAAAAAACAATTCAAGACCAATTTAAAATTATTCAAAACTGGATTATCCCTTTTTTTTAGTCCAATTGTACACTAGGGTGGCTCGTTTTTGGGCTTTTCTCTCTGATCAAATTTTAATACCCCTTAAAAGGGTAACTCACATGCAAAATATCACTCCGATCGAAGTTTATCTTTTGTTCCTACTTTAAGCTATAAAAATTTGATTTAGGCAAAAAGAAGAACTTATAGACTTTTCCCGGAAAAGTTCAAACATGGACCGATTGGATCTATCTTTTGTTAAATCTTAAATATGTGTTTAAAACTCTCACAAAACTCAACAAATTTCTATTTGTTGCAAATAAACCGCTTTAACTGAATATCGGCCGAAAATTTTCAAATGGGGCCTAAGTCCAAGAATGGTCAACACACACAAACAAAATTTTAATAAAATATTTGTTATTTGCATGAAATTTGGGAGATTTATGTGAATATCGGGAACAGGGCTGCCAGACTTGGGGATTTATCCCCAAAGTTGGGGATTTCATGCGAGCAAAAAGGACAAGAAATTTCATTTGGGGATTGGGGATTTTTATGGGGATTTCAAAAAAAAATTGGGGATTTTCAGTAATAACCACGCATTGGTACCAGTTTACTAAGCGCATTCAATAAACTCTGCATGTTCGGCTGAAAAAATATATTACATTGGCAAAAAACATTTAAATATTTCGAGTTTGTGGATTTCTGGGGATTTTTCAATTGATAAATCTACGAAAAAGAATAGTAAAATTAAAATCAATAAATCTTTTTTTTTTTTAATTGAAGAAAAAAAATTTTTGTGTGATTAAAAAACATATTTTTTTCTTGATTTGGGATTTTTGGGGATATTTTGTTATATTTTTGGGGACAGCAGAAAAAAGTAAATCTGAAAAAATGTATGTTTGACAATTATTAGATTCTGACACTTTTTTTCAATCGAAAAAGTTTTAGATTCTAAGACGTTTTTCAAATAGAAAACATCTTAGATCCCGAGAAAAATTTCTCAGATTTTAAAAAAAATTTTCCTTTAGAAAAAGTCGCAGTTTTTTGGACATTTTTCTTACAGAAAAAGTTGCAGATTCTATGTCATTTTTCTATAGAAAAATTTTGAGATTCTTAGGCATTTTTCCTAGAAAAATCTCTGATTATTTATTTTTCCTTATAAGAGTTCAAGTTGAAAAAATGCAGAAGAAATATTGAATTTCTAAAAATTATAGACATTTTCCCATTTTCCTTTTTTCTTCTTCTTCTCAGATTTTTCGTATAGAAAAATTATCAGATTCTTCCTATTGAAAAATTCTCAGATTCTTCTTAGAAAAATTCTCGGATTTTTCCTATAAAAAAATCTTCAGATTTTCTATATAGAAAAATTCTTAGATTTTTCCTAGAAAAAATTCTAAAAATTTTTAAGCTTTTTTTCTATTGAAAAATTCTAAGATTTCAAGACATTTTTTCTATAGAAAAATTTTGAGATTTTTTAACATTATTCATAAAAAGGATTCTCAGATTATTTCTTTTTCTCTTTTCTTCTTTTCCTCTTTTCTTTCTATTCTTTCATTTCTTTTTTCCATTTTTTCCAGATTGGAGCCTCAAAATTGTGATTTTGGCAAAAAAAAAATAATTAAAAGTTTTTTATTAAAATTAATTAACCCGTTTTTGTAAGTATTAAAAAAAAATATTTTTGGGATGGTTCTCATCTTTACACAAAATTTGAAAATTTTATTAAAAAAATTTTAAAAATATAATTTTTTTCTGCATTCCTTACGAAAACCTTGGAGAACAAAATTGGAGAGTGAAATATGGCGGATATCCGTCAGGCCACTTTGGCCACTTTCGTGAGTCTTTGTGAGCGTGATTATTTAGTGATCGTGAAAAAAAATTTTGTTACTCACGTGAGTTCACGTACAAACGTGAGCAGAAAAAATATTTTGTGCGTGATTGCACGTGAGCAATATTTTTATATAGTGAGCGTTAGCGTTCGTGAGTCGAAATTCACTGACATGCCGTATCAATACATACAGCAAGGCCGAATTTAAGTTTTTGTTTTTGAATCAAGTCAAAAATTTGATTGGAACTAATGAATGGACATGTGACCCTCTATTATTACCAAGCTATGTATAAAATTGCGCTTTCTGATTTATTTTACTTTCGTACGGAATATTACACACATTGTGCATTTCAAATTAATAGGCTTGTTTTTTACAGACCGGATTAAGATTAGAATTAAGTCCATTTAGTTAAAAAATGGGTCAAATCAAGTCCAGACATTTTTTTATAAATTTTTCTGAATCTACATACAATTAGTAAATATAAACAGGAAAAAAAAAATTAAGAGTTGTCCAAAATGTAAAATGGTGTAAGTAAATCTGAGTTAATCCTAGGATATAACTAATTTTATTTTTCATTTTTTTACATTTTGGGCAAAGCTTAATTTTTTAAATCGTTAATATTTACTAATTGTATGTAATTTCAGAAAAAAATCTGGACTTGATCTGACCCATTTTTGACCTAAATAAAGTTAATCCTAATCTTATCCCGGTCTGCAAAAAACAAGCCTAATATTATTTCAAATTAACGGAAATAGTACAAATGTTAAAACTTGGTATCACTTTTACTTTAACACTCTCAATACTATTATATACAACTCTGCTTAGTACTTTTTCTACTTGTTTTTAATTAATTGGGCTCTTGGCAACTCTATTTTTGTGCTTTATTTTTATTGAAATTTTTTTCGTTGTCAAATTTTTTTCTTCGCAAAGTGGTATTAATAAATTTTAAAGAAAATTTAGAAGTGATTATTAACATAATTTGCTTCAAATAATTTGATTAATAATTCTATTTAAATAAAGCAAAATTATTAACAGAAATGTAAAGCAGATTTTGCAGATATAGCCGGTGAACTGAGTAAAGAAAATGTTGCAATTACAAATCTGCTACAACAATAAATGAAAAAACGTAATTAAGCCAGAAAAACTATTATCAAAAGCACAGAAAATATTTTAAACAAACAAAAATTCTTAAATACCTAAATTTAAACAATATACAATTGATAAGAATTTAGTTTATTGTATTTGATTGTATTTTAAGAAAGAAAAAAAAACGAAAGTAATTTTAACCACAAAACGACCATGAACAACGGCTTTAGTACAGGTGAAGAGGATTCGAGGGGAGGTCATACAGACCAAACTTGTTGTTTGATTGATGAAAATGAAAGATGTAATCGCCCCGCTGGTAATGCCAGCTACAGTAAACGTATACAAAAGACCGTAAAAGATAAACGTTTAAAATTGAGCAGCGATCCAACATCGCAGCATATCTACATATGCGATTTCCACAAGGAACGTATACAATCGGCTCGTTCTAAGAGACGACGCAAGGAATCTGAAGATGATAGTAATGATACCGATATTGATTTGCCCGAAGTACCAGATCTCTATCAATTACAAGTTAATACCTTAAGACGCTACAAACGCCATTACAAGTTGCAAACTCGGCCGGGTATGAAAAGGGCTCAACTTGCTGACGTAAGTAGTTTTTAACGAAATTTTTTTTTTTTTTTATAAAACAAAACTTAAATAACGGCCCCATAAAAACCACTCTAACGAAATTCACATAAATCTCTCAATATTCATGGAAATTGCAAATATTTTTTGATTCAAATTTTGTTCGTAGATATTCAACGTGTGCTTTGGTAACCTTTTCAAACCTGAATATAATTGGACCATCTTTGGACTTAGTTCCGATATAAAAATTTCGCCCGATATTCTGTTAAATCGGTCTACTGGCAACACTAAAAAGTCCAAATCCACTTAAAATATGTTTGAGGGTGTTTTCTACACTAATTAAAGATCTAACGAATGATAGATCAATTCGGTCCATGCTTGGACTTGGGACCCTTTTTCCAGAAAACACTGGTGTAGGGTATCATCTGATTGGTCTTGACCGACTAGGATTTTCTAACTTGTTTTTCTTTACTTTACTGAAAACTGTCATTTATAAAGTTTTTTTTTTTATACTTTCGTTAAAAAATCAAACATTTAAATCTCTGAAGAAGATCAGAAATTAAAAAATTAAATTTTCTATAAAAATCTAAAATTTTAAATTCCTTGTGAATTCAGAAATATGTATTCTTAAGATGAATCAAAAAAATCTTTATGTTTCTAAAATTAACTAAAATTAAATATTTTATTTTTCTTCCCTACAGACCATTATGAAGCATTTTAAAACGATACCCATTAAAGAAAAAGAAATTATCACGTATTTTGTGTATATGGTTAAATCCAATTCCAATAAATTGGATTTAAAAAATGGCATGAGTAATGATACAACTTGAATTCATCCTCGAGAGAAAGTAAAACAAAATCAAAGGGCCCATTTTTTCAGTAGTAGTGCTGGTGCTCCTCTATATAAATACATAATAATATATATTTTAATTAATCATTACGAAAAAAAATTTTAAATAAATGCCTAGAATTTAAGCAATTGTTATGTTTAAGTTACTTAATAATTTTTTGTGTAATATTTTTTATATATTATTTTTTTTTTTTATAATTTAACTTTATATACGAGTATATTAGATCTAATTGTATAAATTACTTTTGTAGTTCAATCAAAAACAACAGTTGTAATTTATAATAATCATGTTTTTTAATAATTTATCATCTGTTTAAGAAGTTCTTATTTGGTGTTTTGATTTTTAAACTTTATAGAAATTGAGAGAATATTGTAAAAAAAAAAATTATCAGTTTTTGTAGTTTATTCACAAATATTTACTTGATGGATGATGATATTAGAAGGAATAATTGTGGCAATAAACATGTTCTAATATTTAGTAATATTTCATTTATTTAAGTTTGATTTATTTAAAAGCAAAAACTTTAGTTTGATAACTCTGCAGGAAAGGTGAAAGTTTCTTGATAGGTCACGTGACATGTCAAAAACTTAACATCTTTCATATAAAAACCATATGCCTCTTTTGTGAGGAAATGTCTCAACCCCGTATACATCACTTGGGACATATGACTTAATCTGTTCCTTTGGAACACAATAGTGTCAGTTTAATAGTGACATGTCACAGAAATTATCGCAGCTTTTTTTTGAGAAAGTTTGTAAACATTTTTCCTAAAAGCATTTTTAATAAAGTTTTATACCACCCACTTACAGTAGTAAATATCAAAATTTTCGATGTCTCAAAAACAAAATTAAAAAAGTTCCAGGCCGCTGTTTCAAAAAAAGTAATTCACATAAAAAATGTGAAAATAAAAATTTCCGAATTTTTTTGGTGTTCTAGATTTCACATCCGATTTTTTTTTTCGTTTTGTTTCACATAAATAAAATTTGGTGAAAGTAATACGAATGCACTTTTTTCCTAATAATTTTTTAAATTTTAATTATTCGATTTTAACTTCGAATGAAAACGTGATCAACAAAAGACTACCCTGCAGGCATTTCGAAACGAAGAAGATATTGTAATTTCCAATCTTAAAATCATTTCTACTGCTCCAATGGTGCGTCATAGAGGGGTGATTTGCAAGACCGACCCCCATTAATTTTTGCGTCTTAACATTTCTTTGGAACAAACTAATACCCTAACTCCAATTTCTAAGGGGGCTCCCTCACATAACAACATTTTTTAATGGTGCGTCCTAGAGGGGTCATTAGTGAGACCGACCCCCATTTTTTTTAACCGCCAACATTTTTGTAAAGCATACCACAGCCCTATCTCCACTCCCTAAGTAGGCTTCCATTCAAAATTACATTTTTATAAAATTTGCTCCAACTGTTATTTGTATGGGAGCCCACTTAGGGAGTGGAGATAGGGCGTAGGCACAGACTAATACAGACTCGACATAAGTGACAGGTGTCAAAAAAGTAGTTCTGAACCATATGGTTAATATTTTCAAATTATTCTACGAATTAGGTTAGAAAGAGAAAACTGATATAACGCGCCATAAGAAAAATGGATGCCAGTAGCGCAATTCACTAACATTTTAACGACAAAAATCGGTAGATATATTGTCAAAAATCGTTAATTATCGACAATTGTATTTAAAAGCGATTCAATAACATTTTTCTACCGAATTTTGTCGTTGTTGAAAATCGTTAACTTATCACCAAAAATTTTTTTGAAGTTAAAATTAACGAAATTTTTCGGTTCTCAATACAATTTCAAAGTAAACAAATTTCAAATTAACTATTTTTGTCGTTAATTCTTGTCGATAATTGAAATTTTTATAGAATCACATATTCGTTAAAACAACCGACAATTCTCGTTGGTTAACGATATCGATAATTTCGTTAAAAAAGTTACTGAATCGCACTACAGATCGGATTTTGTTGTTTCACTCACTCCTAAGTCGTAGAAAGTGTTGCCATGTTAGCGTAAAACGGACTAAAAACCGCTGTGTTTTCTCCTAAAATCGCTTAGTTTTTCCCCATTTTTTCTTATAAAACCCTACTGTCGAGTCTGTATTTAGTCTGTGGCGTAGGTATGTTTTAAAAAAATGTTGTAGGGTAAAAATAAATGGGGGTCGGTCTCACTAATTACCCCTCTCGGACGCACCATTGGACCGGTAGAAGCTAATTAAATAAAACAAATTTACAAAAAATAAAAAAATTGTATGGGGACCGCCTTAACAATTAGAGATAGAGGGTAGGTGTGTTCAGACAAAATGTTTGGACTAAAAAAATATTGTGGGTCGGTCATACATTTTGTTGCTCTAAGGGTACTATTAGGGCAGTTACAGTAGTTGGAGCAAATTTTAAAAAATGTCGTTTTGTGTGGGAGCACCCTTAGAAATTGGAGATAGGGTTTTAGTTTGTTCCAAAGAAAGCTTAAGACGTAAAAATTAATAGGGGTCGGTCTTATTAATGACCCCTCTATGACGCATCATTGGAGCAGTAAAAATGATTTTTAGATTGGAAATTACAATAAAATTTTTTCAAAAAATTTTAAAAAATAGTAATAATCGTTATCCCACGATCGTCCTGGGCAAAAAATTTGTAGAATCGATAGAAGTTTTACACAAAAAAATTTCAAAAAAAATCGAAGAGTACAAACATTTTCAAAAATGAGATTTAAATTTTAAAACTTAAAAATCGCATACTAAAGCGCTTTTAAAATTTTTTGGGATTTTTTTTTTAAAGTACGTAAGAAAACAAAAATTTTGAAAAAAAATTTGGAAATTTGGTTCATTATTGAAGAAGTTATGAGTAAAAGAAGTTTGAGTAAAGGAACAAACTACCAATTTTTAAAAATTCGATATCTTTTGAACGGGTCATCAAAAAAATCTGAAAATTTACCACTAAGGAGTTTTCGAAGGGTACTAAAAACTGTAAACAAATTGGAAAAATCTAAAAAAAAAAATTCAAAGTGTCCGATTTGACATGGAATGCCCCATATACTTTATGGGGTCACTGACCGATATTTCGATGAGTTACAAACAGAATGACAAACTTATATATACCCTCTACCACTAAGTGGAGGGTAAAAAAAAATGCCGTAACATTTTTTTAAAAAATCCAGAACTTGTAATGTTGTTGTTGTTGTAACAGTCGAAGGATAAATAATACAAGATATGGAATATATGTTAATTTTAGATATTGATAATTAAGATGTAACTGGAGTAGAGTCTTGCAGATCCTTTTTTACTATTTGTATTAGTTTTTTTTTACTATTTGTATTATAGTTTATTTTTTTTTTATAAAATTTTATATTTAAAACTTAAAAATCTTAAAGTCTACCTTAAATTATAAAACAACTTGTTCATCTTCTTCGGAATCACTTTGTGGATCTTCTGAAATGATAAAAAAAAATATTTTTTGTGTGAAAATTTTTTTTTACAAAATTTCCTTTAATTTTTACTTACGTGGTGGATTTTTTTGGGCCATTACCCTAGGCTGTTTATGATGCTGTTTCTGTTTACTAATGGGTTGATTGTTGCGGGCATTACTATATTTTAAGGACTTTTCTACACTTTGCTCTAAAGTCTCTTCATTATCTTCACTGCTAGATGACTCCATGTTAGCATCATTTGAAACTTCCTCATTTGCAGGTTCTGGTACCCATTTTGTTTCGTTTTTAAATTTGGTTATGACTTCAGAAGCTGGTTTTGAAGCTATAAAATTTAAATATAAAAAGGCATTAAAAACAATATTTTTCTGAAGGATAAATGTCTCGTGGGCCCAAGAATTTTTCTATAATAAAAAATGTCTCAGAATCTGAGAATTTTTCTATAGGAAAAATGTCTCAGAATCTGAGAATTTTTCTATAGAAAAAATGTCTTAGAATCTGAGAATTTTTCAATAGAAAAAATGTCTCAGAATCTGAGAATTTTTCTATAGAAAAAATGTCTCAGAATCTGAGAATTTTTCTATAGAAAAAATGTCTCAGAATCTGAGAATTTTTCTATAGAAAAAATGTCTCAGAATCTGAGAATTTTTCTATAGAAAAAATGTCTCAGAATCTGAGAATTTTTCTATAGAAAAAATGTCTCAGAATCTGAGAATTTTTCTATAGAAAAAATGTCTCAGAATCTGAGAATTTTTCTATAGAAAAAATGTCTCAGAATCTGAGAATTTTTCTATAATAAAAATGTCTTAGAATCTGAGAATTTTTCTATAGGAAAATTGTCTCAGAATCTGAGAATCTTTTTATAGGAAAAATGTCTCAGAATCTAAGAATTTTTCTATAGGAAATATATCTCAGAATATGAGAATTTTTCTATTGGAAAAATGTCTCAGAATCTGAGAATCTCAGACTCTGAGAGTTTGTATGTAGGAAAAAGTGAATGTAATCTAACAAACCTTCCATGCTTTGTAAAGTAATTTCTCCACCATCCTCGCTATCATCACCATCATTCTCCTCTTTAACCAATTGCTTAAAGAATTCATCTTTTCTCTTTTTCTCCTCACTTTCCTCTTCATTAAATGTAAAATGTCTTAATTTTAATACCAATCGATCTTCTGCCAAACTAGTAATAGTATTTTGCCGCAAACATTCGGTAAATCCAACATTTTTACGTTTTTCTCTTGCTGCCAAATCTTGTTCCAACGACTTTTTAACTAGATCCACTACAGTTTTGGCATGATTTGAAGCTCTTTTTGAGGATTGCAATAATAATGTGGAACTGGTTAATGATGAGCCACCCAAATTTAGGCAGCACAATTCTCTAAAGGAATTAATACCAAAAATCATTTGTGATTCACTAGTACGTTCCTCTGCTACCGTTGGATCTGCTACAGCAATACGGCCATCGTCAAAGGTACAATAACTTACGCATACTGGATAATGGTGCATAACCATGGGTAAGGGTTCTTTTTCAGCAGATGTGTGTATAACAACATCATCTTCTACTAAACTTACGTCAGGCCGTCTAAAATGCATAAGAGCACATAAAGCGGCTACCGAACAACAATCTATTAAATTTCCTTCATGATTCAGGACATTGAGATCAATTCTTAAAATCCAAACTCGTTCTTCAGATTGTATACACAATGATTCTAAATCTAAGCATCTGGAATCTTTGAAAGTTCTCTCTAAAGTTCTATTTAACTGTACAGTCAATTCACTATTGCGACCGGCTTCAAAATGTGATGCAGCCATTGGTCCCAACTCTACATTAATGTGTAGCATTCCCTCATTGGGCCTGGTAGCTTTTGGTACACCCAATTCACTCGATACTTGACCCAACACTTTGGTTTCTCCCAATGCTACAACAACACTGCCCCAGTCGGCCCCATAATTGATTTTAATGTTCCGAAATTCATCATTTTTGCGACCATCTAAACGCTGCGTTAAAAATGAAAATTTAAACTTTGCTGAACAATTTTAATTTTGTTAAATACCTGATTTTGTTTAATGGCCTGTATAATAAAATTCTTCTCACAGGTAGATAATGGTGTTTCTTTCATATTTTTATTGTTTTTAAATTAATATTAAAGGAATTATAATAAACGAAAAATAAAATACCACAATGTTTATATTAACCGAAAAAATGAGGTTATGTTAAATGTTTTGATTGTACTTTTTTCAGTGATGCTAATATAAAAAAATAAAAACTAACAAAAAAAACGATAAAAAGCAAATTTCAAAATTTTTGGCCTCGATTATGGGCCAAATAGACTACCCAAATTACCTCCGGAAAAACGAGATAGTACAAGCTAGTCAGGTCTATTTTTTATGCGGTTAGGGTAATCCGCATGAAAAGACTCCATTTTCATACAAAATGAATTTTTTGTTCGAAACTAAAAAAACTGCATAACTTCAAGGCTTAACAATTAGACCAAAATCGATTGAAAAATCGTAAAACAAGTTTTTATGATTAAAATTGCTTTGTCTGAATTGGGACTAATAAAGTTGACAACTAAGAAAAAGCAAGTGTTATATACTAGAAATGGGCGCGTGAGTGATTTTTGACTCACACTCACTCACGCTCACGACAGGAATTTTCGAATCACGCACACTCACTCACGAGCATATTTTTTCTACTCACACTCACTCAAAATCACGTGAGTAAATTTAATACAACTCACACTCACGTGCACTCACGCAAGCTTCACTCACACTCACGTTGACTCACACTCACGAAACTCTTTTTTATACAAAAAAAAAATTCAATGACGAAAATTTTAAAAACCTTTCAAAATTTTCAGCAAACTTAAAGTTTAGCGAAATTTTACATTTTTTTTTTGCTTTTTTCGGGACGAATTCTTAAGTTAAGCCAAATTTTAAAATTTTTTGGTTGCTTTTTTTGGTACGAAAGGAAATATAAAGAGCAAATAAATCACGCAAACTCACGCAAAAAAATCGATTCACTCACACTCACGCAATTTTTTTCTCTACTCACACTCACTCACAATCACGTGAGTAAAATTTAATTCAGTCACACTCACGTGAATCACGCTCTAATCTGCTCATGTGCCCATCTCTATTATATACCCATAAAGCACAGAAGCTTTATGATGCCCGAAAACATATAATCGCTTACTTTGTGAGAAAAAATGATTAATTGATAACATTATCCCGTAGCAAATAGTGGCAACTCTGCATCATTTTTCCGAATGATGCCAACTTTTTTTACGAAAACCTGTTCCCGAATTTTTATTAAGCGATTTTCTTATTGGCTTCAATATCCTTTTAAGCGTCCAACCTGAATCAAATTACGTCGCGTAAGGCGTAACGCCCAATAATTTTCGTTTATACAATTAAATGTGAGGTACTTAAATCTAACGGACGTAAGAATTTCAAATTTGACGTGTTTTTTTTTTCCTAACCTGTTCATACTAGAGGCTACGGTCAGTACCATAGTACCTATATTCCCGGTTCTCGGTATTACCTGGAATTGGTACCGTTTTCCCAGTTCTTAAATAATTACCGGTATTCCCGGTTCCAGCTCTGACGGTATTACCGGGACTACCGGTACATTATGTACATTTTTGTACAATTAAAATTTTATCCTGTTTTTTATAAAAAAAAAAAAAAATACAAAATATGTTAAAAATATATCCATTATTTTACGAATTTAAGAAAAAAAATTAAAAAATTAAATAATTTAACAAACACAACTGAATATTTCTGAAATTTTAATTAAAATTGTGTAATTACTAAATTTAAACATTTTATGTTATATTAGAGGTATTCAGAGTCTTGTTACCAGTCCTGGCAATGTAGCAAATGAGTACTTCTTTCAAAAAATACATGTATTTTGAAAAGTAATTATAAAAAGTGCTCTTTTACCACCAGTGCCAGGGCTGGCAAGTAAGACTCTGAATACCACTATTATTTTTTTTGAGAGCCGGTACCAAAATCAGAACCGTGAACAGCGGTACTCCCGGGAATGTATCTAGAACCTGGAAACCTGTACCAGAACCGGGAATACTAGAATCGGGAAACCGGACCAGTACCGGGAATACCGGTATTTTTTCTTTTTTTCGTTTATTCCATATTATGCAAAGAAACCTATGTTGTACACGAAATGAAAGGTATTTTGAACACCTAAATAATCTCCAGTTTCTTTTGAAGTTCGTCATACAGAAACTGGGGGTAATTGTGTAAGGAATGTGTCCAAACATGCACAAATTTTTGTCATATTGAGATAATTTTAATTAAATAAGAGTAAATCGTATAAAACTGAAAAAGGTAAACTTCCCCCGTACAAAATGATCCCTCTTAAAATGAGTTGGGGTTTCTAAAAGAAAATATCCCAAGTAAAAATGTGAAGGATCAGTACTGATCCGCAAAATGGATCGCTAAGATTAGATCAGTTTTAATCGGACGGATACAATTTCATCCGAAAAATGGGTTTATCTAATTATACACGCAAAAAAAAACTTGTGTCGGAGTGAGCAAAAATCTGGCATAATTTTACCAAAAATATGCTAAAACTACAACCGACGAAGTAGTTTTCGTAATTTAGCCAAAACACTTATGTAAAAAATTTTGAAGAAAATGCTAATGCTATTTAGGCAAAAACTTGGTAAAATATACCAAAAGAAATATGGTGAAATATACCAATACGATTAGAAAAGGTGACTAAAAAATAATGCTAAAAATTACCACATTTATGCTAAAATAATTTTTCTATAAAATTTTTGTAAAAATTTGTATATTTGTTGAATTTAAAATTTTCACAGAATAAATCCATATTAATATAATAAATGTTGTGTAGGATTTTATTTACCACCGACCAACTGACCCTTTATGTACAATTTTCTCCAGTGACTGCTGCCTACGCTTTTCCTGGAAGTGAAGGATCCGCTATAGCTTCACGAAGTTATTTAAAAGCATCCTGTAAAAATAGAAAATTATTACAAAACATAAATTTTTAATTTAGAAAACTAGTAAACCCCATTGGTCTTTTGGTTAGGAGGAACGAACACTTACTTTGTCATTCCATTTGTAACTCATCAAAATAGGTCTGGACTCCATTGGCTTTGCTATATAAATGAGTTTTTAGGTTTTAATTTTATAGCTAAAGGGAGGACTGGTGCCCACGCTCTTTATTGTAGTGAAGGATTCGCCATAGCTTCAAAAATTTATTTAGCAGTACCCTGTAAAAATAGAAAATTATTACCAAACACTATTTTTTAACTAAAAATCTTTTAAACCTTATTGGTGTCTTCGGAATTGGGGTATACTCACTTTATCATTCCATTTGTAATTCATTAAAACAAACGTCTGGGACTCCACTGGTTTTGCTAAATGAATGGTGTTTTAAGTTATGACAGCAAACTTAACTTTAGCATTTTTTTATCTTACATTTGTTTATCTTTTAAAAAAACTAATAATTTATTTTTATTTATTAATTTATTTTAATTTTATTTATCAATTTCCTTTTTACGTTTTTATAACACAAAAAATAAACGAAGCACGCACACAAAAATACAAAATGAATATGGCGGTCTGCATTTGTTTTGTTTTTTGTTGTTGTTTTCTTTCGATAAATTTTTGTGCAAATAATTTGCGTTATTGTGCAAGCTACTTGGTTATTTTGCATAAAAAACTAATTATGTTACTTTAACATCGACAAGCATAATTTAGCAAAAATTTAGTTAAAAATTTTTTTTGGTATGAAAAAAGTTTTACCAAGTAGGATTGCTCAATCTTACACAGATTTTTTTTTTGCGTGTATAAACCCATTTTTCGGATAACATTGTATCCGTCCAATTAAAACTGATCTAATCTTAGCGATCCATTTTTCGGATCAGTACAGATCTTTCAAATTTCGGATCAGTACTGATCCGAGTAAGATCTTTTAAAACTCGGTTTTGACGTGATATATAAAAATATATCTAAACATTTTTACTCGGGATGTGTCGAATTAATCTTTGTTCTGAAAAACATATCCAAATTTCGTAAAGATCGGAGGGTGATACCAGGAAGACTTCCCTTGTTAGTGCAGCAGGGAACAGACAGCAAAAATTCCCTATGTATTTTGCTGTTGTTTGCTGTATGAAAAATGTTCTGTCTGCTACTTGCTGCCGTATTGTGATTACAATTTATAAATAAAAAATCGTTAGATTTCCCGATAACCGCTAAAACATTCTTATGTCCAAAACACGCCAATAAAAAGCGCTTAAATAAGCGTTTAATATCAAAAATCGGAAACAGTGGTTCTAGCAGCGCAGGGTTGTCGAGCTACTTGTTTTTTAAAAACACATTCAGCTAAGCTCGATTCATTATTACTTTTTTTCTCCTCATTGTAAAAAGTTGTTTTTTTCTTGGGTGTAAGAAACCGCAGAAATTTTCTTTAATTTTTTTAAACGTAGCTTATTTATTTTATATAAAAAAAAAATATATTTTAAAAAGTGTATCAGTGAAGTGTTAAAAAGTTTGTAATATTTTTTTTTATGAACTACGCTTTAACTTAAAGTAAATTTTATAACAAAAAAAAAATCAATTGCAAATAAATTAAGAAAAATACAAACGTCACAAAGCCAGCGAAAGTAGGGAGTAGTACAACAACAACAGTGAGAACAAACCATATTAAAACAAAAGGAAAAATAAGAAAACGCAAAAAAAAGAGTTGGCGGAAGAATAAATAAAAAGAAAATTAATAAAAATTGTGTGTTAAAAGTTATAGTAGTAATAAAAGTATATTTGTTATTAAAAAAAGAATAAGAAAAATCTCTAAATAATTGTTTATAAAAAGAAAGCAAACAAAAATAATACAACAATGTCCGTAAACAAATTCACAAAGGGTTTATCAGTAGATGAAAAAGCTGAAATACAGGAGAAATTTATAGAGGTAAAATTAATTAATTTTATTATTTTTATTGTTTATTAAGAACTTATCATCTTTGTTCATATAAAATCAGGAAATAATTTAATTTAATACCATTAAGATGAGTCACTTTTTAAGCCACCCAATATTTGACATTAGTGGGAAAAGGTTGTTTGGTTGCTTTTTCTTGTATGGACATTAGCGTAGCTACATTTTTTTTTATAAAGGGGAAAGAGACAAGGACCTTTTGTTCTTGTTATTTATATTAGTTAATTAGTAAACAATAAAAATGCAATTTTCTGAAAAACGTTTACACCATCTCCAATTTTATTTCAGAACATTCAATTTATATTTTAAAAATTTTCAATTATATTTCAGAAATTTCCATTTATTATAATTAATTTTTATTAAAAATAAAATTGTTACTCAAATTACTTTCAAATTGTAATTAAAATTTGCAATTAAACATTTTCCAAATGCTGTCCAAAAAAAAATTATTTATATTTTAAACATTTTCATTTAAAAGTAAATTCCATTTAAAAATTATTAACATTCGTAGGAAAAATACAAAAATTGTTTGAAACATAAATTAAATTTTCTGAAAAGCATGAAAAAAATATTTTTGAGATACAAATCGAATTTTTTGAAAAGTATTTAGAAAATTGAAATACATATATGTAAAAATAAAAATTTTTGAAATAAAATTGGCAATTTCTATAATACAAACGCAATTTTTTGAAATACAATAGAGTTTTATTGACTATTAACTAAATAAATTTGACATTAAAAGTTTTTCTGAAGATTATTATAACTGGATAATATGAAACTAGTAAGAAACAAATCAGGATGTCTAAATTTTTAGAAAAATTAAAATTTTTCTTTCACACTTTTCTCAATTCAAAACCATATATAACAAATCAAAAAATTATAATACATAATTATAATTAGAGCCTGAGCTCGACTGTCTTTACAGAAAACAACAAATGGAATTTTATTTAAAAAATTTAGAAAATTTTGGAATGCAAAAAAAATTTTTAAATACATACACAGTAAAAAGTTTTGGGTTAATTTTAATTCCTAGCTGGTGTGTATATATATCAAAGACAAAAAGAATTAAATTTATTCCTTTAAAAGCATACTTTTAAAGAGATAAGAAGAGAGTGAGAGAGTGGCTTTTTAACCTATTTTTTTGTGTTAAAATAAATCCCAAATAGTTTTATTAATGTAAATAATTTTATACCTAAACGGGTGTTAATTTTAATCTAGGCAGGCCTAAAAATAGTACCCCTTTCATAAAATTTACCCAAAAATAAATAAAACAAAAGGTTATGTTTTTTTTTTTAATATTTTTGTGTATTGAATAAATAGGAAGACTTAAAATACAGATCAAATACCTGAATAAAGTAAAAATGAAGAGGAATGTTGATGCATTTTTCACCCGAACTCAGTAAAACTACATGGAAAAGTGATAATTCTTCTATATTACGAAATTATTCCTGGGGATCTTCCAAATCAATTTCGGCACGGTTTGTTGATGTCGTTCCATCAAAAAGAAACAAAAGCAGCTGCTGGATCAGTATTGTGCAATTAATTATTTATGGAAGGTTTTCAAAGTCAATGAATGCAATACCCGATCAAAAATTCCAGTCTCTGCCTTCTGATTTAATATTCAGCTGGTCTAAAAGTAAGGTTAAACAAAAATTAATTAAAAACGATTGCAAAACGTTTGTAGTCAATACTTACTTGATAATTATATTCCGGTCGGAGTCAAAACTTCACTTTCTGGATCACAAATTTTGATAACATAAAATTTTCCATAAATTTTTTACTTTTGCGTACATTGCAAACATTTTGCCACACTTTCATTGAATGAATATTTTTTTTTGCTCACTCAATACAAAAGCTGTTTTCAATTCCTTGTTAAGTGTTTATTTTAAACTTGATGAAATACAATTGTTGATGACGTTTGACGTTTATTTTTTATTAGTTTTTTAAGAGAGAAATTTAATTATTTTTTGGCATTAAAATAAAACTTAAAGAAATAACATAAAGAAAAACAAATTTTTAATTCCTATATGGTTTAACATATAAACCATTTCGGATTTAACTTTCAATTTAATTCCAAGGTGGTTTAAAATCTGTTCCGATAGGTTTTAAATTTAACCCAAAACTTTTTACTGTGTGTGGACATTTTTTAAATACGATTGAAAATTTCGTATATACATACAAATGGCATTTTTTTTAAATGGAAAATATAAATGGAGATTTCTAAACTATAAATGGAAATCTCTGAAATATATGTAAATGGAAATTTCTGATATATAAATTTTATAATATAATTCGAATTTTTTAACTAATTTATGAAGTTTAATTAGTAGTTTTAAATTACATTTAAAAATTTCTGAAATATTTTGGGAAATTTTTGAAGCATAATTGGAAATTTTTGAAATATTTTTGAAAAATTGGAAATATAATTGGAAATTTCTGAAATATAATTTGTAATTTCTGAATTAAAATTGGAAGTTATGAAAACAATTAGTGTGCTACTAACGTCTAACTAACTGGTGCTGCAATCTAGACATAAGTATAAGACTTTATTTCCGGTATTGCCATAGAAGCAATGACCTGATTAAAGCTTTGAAGAATGAAATCCTTTTTTCTTTATATTTCAGAAATTTGCAATTATGTTTCATAAATTTCCATTAATAACACCGCTCAACAGTCATTTTCCGGTTTGAATTCTGGTGATCAATTTTAGTAGACTTTGATCTCCTGATTCCAAATCTGTACTCCAAATTTTTCCATCACGTCCATATTTTTAGTTATTCACGGTTGAAAATGCGAAAAATTACGATTTTTGCATTATTTGAAAGCCTGCACAGCAGCCATTGAGTGGAATACAAATATAAAGCGCAAAAGTATAATTTGTCTTTGGTCTCCAACATAGAAAACAATTTTTTTCTAATTATTGCGTTTGGTTGGGTTATAATTGCGTTTTAAAATGACTCTGTTAAAATTATAATTTTTGTAAAAAAGGTAAGGTAGATGATACCTTAGTTTTTTTTTTTGATATTTTTCAAAGAAAAACTAAAAAAATAAATATTTTACAAATTTAAGTGTTATTTTTCGTAAAAACCGGAAGATATCTTTAATGGGTTTAAAAGTCTATAAAAAAGAATTAACTTTTGCCTAAATTTTGAACTCATCACAGTAAAGATTGATCATCTGGGTTTTGTTTTAGAGCCTTTTAAAAATGGTGCTTTTTCTAATTTTTGTCACAGTGTTTTTTTAAAATACATGTTTGGCCAATAATACTGCAACAACTTCAAATTTTTTTTATCATATATTTGAGATAATAGTTCAATTCTACTCTAACGCTTTATACCAGATTTTTATTCCACCCAGTGGCTGCTGTGCAAGCTTTCAAAAAATGCAAAAATCTCGTTTTTTCGCATTTTCAACCGCGAATAATTAAAATTCTAGACGTGATGGAAAAATTTGGAGCACAGATTTGGAATCAGCGAGTCAAAATCTTTAAAAATTTTGTATCAACTTTCAAACTGGAGTGAAAAACTTTCGATTTGTTGAGCGGTGTAATTAACAAATTTCCAATTAAATTTTTAAAATTTCCATTTGTATTTTAAAAATTTCCATTTATATTTTATAAGCTTTTTTTTTTATATTTCTGAAATTTCCATTTATATTTCTGAAATTTCCGTTTATGTTTCAGAAATTTCCAATTGTATTTTGTATTACAATTTGTTATTTACAAATGAAAATTTCTGAATAATAAATGGAAATTTCAAAAATATAAATGGAAATTTCTGAAATATAATTTTAACATGATAATGTTTTTAGGATGGTGTCTAATTTTAAAAAAGTTGCAGGACGCCACCTTAGTTTGACAATATAAGCTACCGTCTAACAAAAAAGAAAATAGGAATTACTGTTTTCATTATCTTAAATCCAAAAAGGTTTGTAACTTCGATTTGTAACTTGGATAATATTTCAGATGATGGTAAATAAAGCCGTTTTTCACTAGTTGTGAATAAAACGTAACATAATTATTTTTCAACAAAAAAATTTTTTTTTCATCAAAAATTTTTTTTTATCAATTATTTTTTTTTATGAAATTTTTTTTTTCATCAAAATTTTTTTTTTTTCATCAATTTTTTTTCATCGAATTTTTTTTTTTCATTAACATTTTTTTCTTCAAATTTTTTTTTCATAAATTTTTTTTTTTTCATCAAATTTTTTTTTCATAATTTTTTTTTTTTTTTCATCAAATTTTTTTGTTCATCAATTTTTTTTTTCATCAACATTTTTTTTCATCAAATTTTTTTTTTCATCAATTTTTTTTTTCATATTTTTTTTTTTTCATAAATTTTTTCATCAAATTTTTATTTTTTTCATCAATTTTTTTATCAAATTTTTTGTTACATCAAATTGTTTTTTCATCATTTTTTTTTTCAATATTTTTTATTCAATAATTTTGTTTTTCGTAGAAAAAAAAATATTTTTTTCCATTTAGTTTTTGTAAAAAAACTAAGGGCCGATAACACAAACGAACTAACCGGAAGTTAAATTGGGTTTAGTGCTAACCGGAGGTTATAGATGTCAAATTTGTATGGG
Source organism: Pegoplata infirma (assembly GCA_963921195.1). NCBI lineage: Eukaryota > Metazoa > Arthropoda > Insecta > Diptera > Anthomyiidae > Pegoplata > Pegoplata infirma. The sequence goes on along the minus strand of OY992540.1, from coordinate 41,454,939 downwards.
ACTAACCAGTAATTGGACATTTTTGAAAGATACATACATAATTAAAAATTTCTGAAATATAATTAAAAATGTTTGAAATATAATTTGTATTTTTTGAAATAAAATTGAAAATGGTGTAGTTTATCAAAAGGAATTCTTTTCCTCACTGCACAGTGCCACATTTGGCCAATCTAGGACGACAAAAATCCAATTTTATTTATATTGACTGGAAATTCAAAATAAAAGTTTGTTTGACTTCAAAAACAGCATTATGAAAAATATGGGAGGCCAGTTAACGGCCACGCCCATTTTTTACAAAATTTTAATTTTGGTTGTAATTTCTTTAAACTTGGTATATACACTCTGAAGGACTCTAGAAATAATATCGCAAAAAAAGGGGGCGGTCAGACAACTGCCACGCCCACTTTTTAAAAATATGTTTAAAAAATATGTAAAAACAAGGTTAACATATCACCCCACTGTAGTCGGCATCGCAGACGGTCGCAAAAGTTAGCGGTTGAAATCAGTAGTATGGGTATTGGTCAAGATGTCTGAAAAAGTCCGGCGACCAATAGAGACCAAACACAAAAGTTCTGTTCCATCAAAAAAAATAAATATATAATTTTCTTTTCAAAATTTTTTATTATGTTATTAATTTAATAAAAAATAAAAAAAATTGTTTAAAAAAAGAAGAAAGATATGACTTAAAGACTTTAAATATCCATTAAAATTACCAAAAAAGAGTGTATAAATATCGTTTTTTGTTAAAAAGTTACAACAGTTTAAAATCGACTTAATTAATGCGAAATAATAAACACTACTTTCAGGATTTTACAAGATGCAACTTTATGCACCCACATCTTAATAACGAATAGAATTATAGTTCTTATATGAGTATTTCCGTATTATTAGGAATGTTTTATAATACATACAAACAAATCATAAAAATCGGGGAACTTTTTTTTTTTTTGATTTTTGTTGTGCTAGATTGGCCAAATGTGGCACTGTGCACTGGTCCGATTTTGCCAATTTACGAACTTAACCAGCCTATGATTTTTTTTTCAACGACAAAGTCTTACACTTCTCAGATCAATATCTGAGGGAGCAGTATTCAAAATGGTTATCTACGCCTATGTTTATTAGTTTTTATTGTATATTGCAAATCTAGAAATTATATGAATGTACATTTCCATGTAAAGGGAGTGTAATTTGTATGTGTTTTTAAATTTTTTTTTCTTATACAATTTTTTTCTAAAAGTTTATAACATACAACCCCAAAATCCTCAATAGAGGATTTCTTTGTTCATCAATTTTTTTTTCAAGGCTGCACATGTTTTATTCTTCTTCCCTGCTTTTACTAAGTTTGTTACTTTTGTTGTAGTTCTTGTTTTGTTATTTGTTGTTTTTGTTGTTGTGTAGCAAAGGGTGTGTGCATGGAGAATGTGTTGTATTTGTTTGCTGGGGGGATGAGTTGGAGGGGTTTAGTATAAACTAACAACGTTTGTCTACTTAGCAAATGTACATACATACAAATGCATTTTGTTTTGAGTCTGACTATGGCCACATGGGTGTTGCCGGCTTTTACTCATTCGTCATCTCGTGCATATTATTTCTGTTGTAAAGCAGGCGCAGCAGCAGCATCCAAATCACATCCATCATAATATGTAAAATTGTAACTCATTCATTTTTTTTTTTCCAAAGAGAGTGTATTTATTTGTATTGTTTAAGTTATTTTAATTTTGCATTTAACTTAAGGGGGTCGGTCAGCTACTTTAGAATAAATAAAAAAAATATTTTTTAAATATCCAAACAAAAATTGACAACGGTTCTAAAATCACTAACAATAAAAACACTCTCAAAGGGCAAAATGCTTTGGAAGCGCGTTTAAAAAGCGTTTTGAGAGTACTTTATTTACGAAATATATGATTGTTCCAAAACATTTACACTGTTCGACTGTAAAAATCTCCTAGTAAACCATCCAACTATATCTTATAGATTTAGCTCGCCTGATTTCAAATCTGTCATCCAAATTTTTCTAACGCTTACCGTTTTTGAGATATTCGCTGTTCAAAAAAATCAAAATCCAATAATTTAGCATTTTTGGTGGTCCACTGGTAAATATTCCTACGTTGTTTCCAAAAAATAGCACTTGATTTCATATAAAATGAACCAAACTGCAATCCAAAATTTTTCTAGCATGTCCCGTTTTTGAGATATTTGCGTTTGAAATTTTTTTTTTACGCGAATATCTCGAAAACGGAACATGCTAAAAAAAATTTGGATTGCAGTTTTGGAATCATGAGATCTTTTTTATTTGAAATCATGTCCTTTTTTGGAAGCAACTTAAGAATATATTATGAGTTGATAGTATTAATGATTTGGCAGAGCCTTTTAATGTTTTTGCTTGTTTTAATATTTCAAGTGTAGTATATCCCCTTAAGCAATTGCAAGAAAAGTGGTCGTTGTATACACAAACAACTCCCTTTGCGGGGGATTTGATTTAAATAGGAATAAATTGTGGGTAATATAATTTAGCATATTATTTTTTATACCATACACAACTCTGTGGTACTGGGTATAATAAGTTAGTACTAGTGCCTACGGTCAGTACCGTAATACCGGTATTCCCGGTTCTCGGTATTCCCGGGAAATGGTACCGGTTTCCCGGTTCTTGAATTATTCCCGGTATTCCCGGTTCCGGTTCTGACGGTATTCCCGGTACTACCGGTATGTATATTTTGTAAAATTGTGTAAAATTAAAATTTTTTCTTCGCTTTTACCAAAAAAAATACAAAACATGTTAAAAACACCATTTCCGATTTTTTCTATGAATTTAAGAAAAATATAGTTACATGATTTTTAAATAATTTTACAAACACAACTAAATATTTCTGAAATACTGATTAAATGGTGTAATTTAAATATTTTATGGAATAGTATTTTTTGGTTTTTGAGAACCGGTACCAGCATCAGAACCGGGAATACCGGTATTCCCGGTAATATATCTAGAACCGGGAAACCGGTACCAGAACCGGGAATACCGGTATTCCCGGGAATACCGAGAACCGGGAAATGGGGGGCACTAGTTTGTACTGATGTTTATAACTACCAGAACTACTAGTACCTTCAAGTATACCGATCAACCCAGAATCGCTTTTTGCGTCTATGCCTTTCCATGTAAATGTTGTAATCACGATACAGGTTGTAATTATTAATATAATTGGCTGAATCGGTTCATGTTTTGGTCTAGCCCCATACAAACGTCTCCTTTAGATTTGGCTTAAGTTACTTCATTAATCGTATTATAACATCGTCCGATAAAAATTAAAAAAAATCGTTGAACACGAACTGGATAATATACGTTTGAAACCAGAGACTAAATGTAGTAAAACTGCATTTACTGTTTTTCATTTTGTAAAACTGTTTCCTTTTAAAAGGACTTCAAAGTTTTAGAGGATTAAATTTTATAAAATATTTTTTTAATAATTGTACTTGTCCCAGGATGCCACTTGTAATAGCAAATGAAAGAGGGGGATCTCCCCTAATTTTCCTATTTTATTATTTTAACTTATCAAGAAAAAGGAGGCAAGTTACGTCCTTTCAAAAATGTATCCTTCAATATCATTCAAAATGTTCAACAGAATATTCTGATAAGGTTTTCAAATGACTTTATTTACATCCTTTCATCCTGAAATGTCAAAATAGAAAAATGGATTAGGGGAAATCCTCCTCTTTCATTTTTTGCCACCAGTGTCATCCTAGGACAAGTACAAATATTTCAAAAATATTTTACAAAATGTATCCTTAAAATCTTTGAAGTCCTTTTAAAAGGAAACAGGATCACGAAAAGAAAAACTGTAAATGCAGTTTTACTCCATATGATCTCTACTTTCAGACGTATATCATCCGGTTCATGTTTAGTATTGGCTGTCGGACGGTGTAATAGGTAAACGTATTTTGAATTCAAAAATCATCATTCTAAAAATTAAAGGAATCGGAATAGTTGTACTCCCGATATTCAGAAAAATCTCTTACAATTCATTTAAAAAATTAAATATTTAATTAAAATTTTGTTTGTAGACGTTAAACGTGTACTTTGGTAACCTCAAATCTGATTATATTTGGAAAATTTTTGGACTCAGTTCCTGTAAAAAAATTTAAGACAGATATTCAGTTAAATAGGTATATAACAACAAAAATAAGAGAATTTCACTCGAATTTGGCTTGTGTGTGATTTCCACACTAATGCGAGTTGTGACAAAAGAAAAATCCATATGGGCCAAGTTTGGACTTGAGAATCATTTTCGGGATAACACTGGTGTAGGGTATATTTTGATCGATCTTGACCGACTTACTTGTTTTATAACCTAAAGTTTGGACCACATTGTATAATATCTCAAATTCGGAAATTTAAGATCTATCACGCTTTGTTGGAATCAACTTTAGCCTCAAGTTGCGAGCACTGATAATGTATTTCTTGATTTTGAATCTGGGGAGCTACTATATTTTGACGAAAATCAAAATTTTCCCCAGAGCCGTTTTCGCAATATGTTTTTTATAAATATTTAACTGCAACTTTATTTACTCATGACCAAAGCTACCCTACGGGAAATGAAAGGGCAATTGATAAAAAGTGGCAGATTTATGATAGGTTAATAATGTACATATCAAAATACCGGTGAAAACATAAATGCAAATGTATTAAAATATGGTAATTACGAGGAAAAAATCTATCCCGTTACTATTCAAATGGTGGCAAAACATTGACTGGATTAAAAATGATATATCAAGTAACTGGTGAGAAAGTAACGTAACATCAAAGAGGATTTAAAATTACTAGACACATTACAGGCGAAGTGGTGACTTGTCAAAGAACAGGTTAAAAAATATAAGCTTTGAATGAAAAAAAATACAATTCGTCCTGGAAAACCAATCACGTGACTGTCTAAAAGTTGTCATAATATTGAACTGATATAGGTTGTAAGTTGCTGCTGACGTTTTACGTCAACACACGTAGACTCTGAGGTCCATTGTGTGGACTGATATAAATAGGACCAACTTTGTGACTGAAAAAAGATGTCATAACGCAAACATGTTTAATCCTTTGACCTTACTAATTTAAAATTGTTGCCTTGAATTGAATGTTTATTAAATTAAGAAAATATTTTTGTTTTTTATAAAAACAAATAATTTTTTTTTTGAAAATGAATAGTTTTACAATGTTATAAGCTGACGTTTTACGTCAACACACGTAGACTCTGAGGTCCATTTGTGGACTGATATAAATAGGACCAACTTTGTGACTGAAAAAAGGTGTCATAACGCAAACATGTTTAATCCTTTGACCTTACTAATTTAAAATTGTTGCCTTGAATTGAATGTTTATTAAATTAATAAAATATTTTTGTTTTTTATAAAAACAAATGAATTTTTTTTTGAAAATGAATAGTTTTACAATGTTATAAGAACATGTTCAATTAAATTTTTCTTAAATTAAGATCAGTGAATTCCGCGTTCGTTCAGTAAACCGTACTTTACTAACATATTTTTCGTTAGTTCTATGATATGTTTACTTAGACAAGTCTTTTGATGTGTCGTTAATCTGGAAATTTTAAACTAGTTACGAAACATATTTCAAGGGGACTAAATTTTGACTAGTTAAATGTAAATTATTTTTGTTTAGTTCCGTGGTATGTTTCCTTAAAACAGTCCAGTGATGTGTTATTTTGTAGTAACTTTGCGACATATCATTCAACGGATCTTAGAAAACATATCATTAGAAAATAAATTCAGCTAAAACCTGTCACAAATTAGTCACTTTGTGTCACGTGTGGTACGGGTTTTGTATCAATTTATTTTAACTTGTTATAAAGCCAGGTAATTTTAACCACACCGGTGGTACATCATAATCGACAAGGTCAGTGACATGTCACAATGGGCTTAAAAAATTGAAATTGCCACCCCTAGGACAACGCCATGTTAAATTTAACGGTCTCTTCCAAAGGGTAGGACCAAATCAAAGACCGGTCATTGTCACAAAGTTCCAACCACGTGACCAAAAATTCGTCTTCAGTCATTTTTTCATATCTCTCATCGTTTTCAAGATGAGCTTGAAATTCATTTTTTTTTTACTTTTCAGCGCGATTTAAAAAAAAACGGCTTTGGCGGTGATTTTTATTATAGTCGACATATATTATCGAGAAAGTCATTTACAGTTTTCGCAACTTGAGGTTAAAGTCGGTTCCTATTAAGCGTACTAATGGACTTAATCAGATATTCAAATTTCTACAATCAATACAGTTTAATATTTTTAAAAATATCAAATACATAAATTTCAGCACGAGAGATTAACCTTCTGTTTATTAACTTTTCAAACATTCTTTAAAGGTGCCACCCTAATTTTGATACATTTCTTGTATGAGCCACCCTAATTTTTATTATCCGTTAATTTTAAATATCCAAATAAATCATACAAGTTATTTATATCACACAATATGTACATTTTTAAGATCTGCCAAATGGGACTTAATGTCAAAATTTATATACCCTTTCGCTTGAGATAAGAACCATCCATGTACCCACTCCATTGCTCTGTCTGTGTACATAATTGTATATAAGTGTTCTTTTACCACTTGAAAGACATTAACCTTACTTTCATATTTTTTGTTTGTAATGATAAACATTTGTGCATATTGCATTTTTTTTTTTCGTTAATGTTTACTTTGGGCATTAATGAAAATTTTACACAATACATATTTGTATTTCTTTTTTAATAAATTTTCTGATAAACATGCGTGTTATATCCAAAAGAATATGTTCGCCTGGATTTGATTTCTTCTTTTTTTTAATTTTTCATACAATGACTTCATTAAAGCAACATATTTTTATTCTCAAAATCATAAAGAAATCATTTTCTTTGTTCCGTTTTCAAAAATGTTTACACCATTTTTAGATCTTATTAAAAAGAAAGACGGTTTTAAATATAACATCATTTCAATAGCCTACTTTAATTATTTCACTTTGATATTAAAATGTTTCACTTTGATTTAAAAACTTTCAACATTGATTTAAAAGCTTAAAACTTTAAATTCATAAATGTTGCATCTTGAGTTATTTTTTAAATATAATACGATTTGTGTTTTAATTAAACCAAAGCTCAGAATGCGACTTTGTTTTTAAAACTGTCTATTTTTTCTAAACAAACTATTCTATTAAGTTTTAAAATTTTTAACTTTAATTTGAAAATGTTTCAGTTTGATTTAAAAGTTTTAATTTGTTTTTAATTTGAAACCAGTTTTGTTTTAAATCATATAAAATTTAAATAATTAATTAAATTTAAAGTTCAAATTTTGTAATAACATTTAAAAAATTGTTTATTATATTTTTATTAACACCTAAAAATGGTGTACATAGTTTGGTTTTTGTATATACAATAAGAATTGAAATGGCAAATGAAATTGCGCACTCATTGCAATGAATACATGTTAATAGTGATATTTTTTATTATAATTAACTTGACACTGCTTTTTTATTATTATTCGAGGAGTGCGCGCTGTTTGTCTTGAATGAATGCATCGCATCAAAGTGATGTCATAACGTCTTTATTCATACAACAATGCCAGTAAATGTACAACATACTTTTCATTTTAAAAGTATTTTTTGTAAAAGAATAATTTTTTTTCTTTAAAATATTGACACATATAAGATGAGGATTTATTCATTGTCCATATTAACCATTTCTTTTCAAAATTGGGTCAAAAACTACGTTAGGTTCTAAAAATTATTTGTGATAGTCCCAAAATCTAAAAATAATTTCATTAAAAAAATTTCAGATTTGAATCATTATATTGAAATGCTTTTTACCATTATTTGAATCAATTTTCTAGATTCTAAGAAATTTTTTCTTCAGAAATAAAATCTGGTTCTGAGACATTTTCCTATAGAAAAAACACAGATTCTAATCTGTGTAGTTATTTTAACTGACACTTTTTTAAAAGTAAAAAAAAATAAAAAGAATAAAAAAACGAAAATTAATTTTTATTTTTTTGGAAAACAACTTTGAAAATATTTCAGAGACAAAATAATAAAATTAACTACTTTAATTAACTGTTACTACATTACAGTACTTTTTTGTTAGTTGTTCAAAAAAAAAATGACTTAAAATAACTAACAGAAATAGTTTCATATTTTTCGTACAAAAATAACTGACTTTGTAGTTGAAAACAACTAACTACTGTAAAATAAACAAAAAACTAGCAGGTAAAAAGGGTATCGGTCGATCAGAAATCACCATCCCGTATTAGTGAGAACTGGGCATTACACTTAAATGTCTTTTAAATTTTATCCCGTGTCAGGTGAAAATTGGACTTATCACTAAACTGTATTTAAAATACATATCCCGGGACAACATATAAAAATTGTCTAAGTTCCGAAAATAATTTTCAAAATTCCCAGACAATTTTTATTTTGCGTTAAATAAACCTTAAAACATGTTTGAAAATTTTCCCGGACACAAACGTTTTTTGGCATTTTTTTTCAGTTGTAACCCTATTCATATTATGGGGACTAATTCCAAAAAATTTCTTTCATAATCCTTTTATTTTGCGGATAATGGGGGATTTAATGCGTGGAGTTTGTAATCCCTACCTACAGCAGAAGGCCGACTTACCAGAACAACTTTTAAGACATAAAAAAATCATAGCAGACATTATATACACTAAAAAAACCTTGTCAAATTACTAGAAAAAGTCTCGTAATCCAATTTTACCAATATTTGACAGCTTTTTTTGTTTTTTTAACAAATAATTTTCGATTGAAATTTACCTTTTTTTTTAATTTTACAGTTTTTCTTGTAATTTTACAAATTTCCAAGGTTTTTTACAAAAAAAAATCTAGTAAATTCACGAGAATTCCTAGTAAGTTTTATTTTGTCAAAAAAGTTGTGAATTTACAATTTTATTGGTAAAAATCTTGTAAAATTACAAAAAAGCTCGCAATTTTTACTAGGAATTCATTAAAATAAAAGGTAGCAAAAAATCTAGAAAAGTCACGAAATCTCCTTGTAAGTTTTATCGCGTCAAAAAATTCTAAATTTGCAATTTTATTGGAAAAAAGGTTGTAAAATTACAAAATTGTCAGTAAAAGGCTTGTAAAATAACAAGTAATTCTTGTCAAATAAAAGGTAGCAAAAAAAGGTTTTTTTTAGTGTAATCTCTGTAATGGGTATTATGGCCATTTGATAGGTGGTCATTATCACCATAAATCTGGGAATTATATGTGTCCATTTTTTTTATTGGGATTAAATCCAAATTATTTTCCGTCATAATCCTCATGGCCGTTTTGGGGACTACGACCGCATTCAATTCGGTCATAAAAAATCAAATTTTAAAAAAAGTGTGGCGGGTATTTTTGATTCGGCACAAAAATATCAATTTCTGATGAAATTTCTCCAAAAAGATATTCAGATTTTTTAAAAAAATCAATTCTTCTATGCAAAAAATCTTTCCAACTTCTAACACTTTCAATATCTAACATATTTTAAAGATGTTGTTCTCACACATAGCATAAAGTTAAATAATCAGTTTTTAAATTGTTTTTTTGTATGTTAATTTTCTATCGAACACAGGTGTTCATTGATTTAGTCGCCAATAGATTCTTCAAAAAAAGCTTATTATCTCTATACTAACTGAATACTACTTGTAATGACGAGATATTCAAAAAAATGTATGAATCATTTATTTTTTTTTTCGTTAACGTAAACAAATATTTTTCGAATTAAATAAAAAATTTTATTTACCTCTTAAATAACTGCACAAACATAGCAGCACTTAAAATCGTATGGGGGAAGTGTTAACCTTAAAGCTAAGTACTCTGTTCGGTTTCACGGGAAAAAATCTGTCAAACTCCATATAAAAAAAAAAAATTGGCAACGCGAGGAATTAAGGGGAAATTGTTAAAAAAGTTTTCACTCATTTTTATTATACAAGACAATTTAAATTGCCGTGAAAAAGTGACATTTCAGTTTTGTTATGATCGTTTCTTTCTTATCATTGTCAAAAGTTCTTGATTTTTAAATGTTTTATTGCAATTTGAGGCGTTTAAAGTTTAAGTGAAATTTTCACCGTAAGAAACAGAGTACTTAGCTTAAAGAGAAAAAAATTAACGAATTTTGAAATAAACCCAAACCACAGACTAATACAGACTCGACGTATGTGACAGGTGTCAAAAAAGTATTCTTTAACCATATGGTTAATATTTTCAAATTATTCTACGAATTAGGTTAGAAAGAGAAAACTGATATAACGCGCCATAAGAAAAATGGATGCCAGATCGGTTTTTGTTGTTTCACTCACTCCTAAGTCGTAGAAAGTGTTGCCATGTTAGCGTAAATCGGACTAAAAACCGCTGTGTTTTCTCCTAAAATCGCTTAGTTTTTCCCCATTTTTTCTTATAAAACTCTACTGTCGAGTCTGTATTTAGTCTGTGCCCAAACCACCATAGTTTGTTGTTGATGTCCAAAATAGCCGCGTAACATTCTAAATTCTTTTTGCTCACATAAGAAAGCTTGTTCGTTGTATTCGATTTATTCTTTCTGGGATATATTTAGGCTGCCCATTCGTACTGATTTGATCAGTACATGTACTGATTTTTGATCACGTGTACTGATCAAAAAATGTTGTACTGATTTGTACTGATTTCGTAAAATATGTACTCATTGTACTGATTTTTGAACATTTCAACATAAAATAATTTTATCAGAAATTCTATAAAAAACTTGAATTTTCACAAAATAAGTCGTCTGAGAAGTTTTTTATAACTTAAGTCTGACAATGAGATAATTTATAATGAATTATTTCTAAGATGCTCAGAGTTCGTAATCAAGAGGTTCCTTAACGCAAAAATGTATCTGAGCATGAGGTTATTTTGATTTTCATAAATTAATATGAAAAGGCGGTTTTGAGGTTTGAGATTTTCTATAACGAAAAGTTCCCGGGACCATTAATTTTCTATATTTTTAGAAAGATAATGTAATTGCATGAGTCCAGACGAAAAAAGTCCTCAGAATCTGAGTGATTTTCTTATTCTCAACACCTGAGGGTTTTTTTATATTTTCTGCAAACGATCAAAACATTTAAACGAAGTTGTGTAAAGTCAACTATATCTTCTGCATACCAACGATAACAGTTCATGACAGTTGTTTTTTTAACAGTTTTATTTTTTGGCACTGAAACGATCAAAACATTCAAATGAAGTTTTTTAAAGTCTACTAAATTTTCTGCAAAATAACGATAACAGTTCATGACAGTTGTTTTTTAACAGTTGTGTTTACTAAAATACTAATTGACGCCAAGTTTGATAGGGTGTTGAAAATATTTTCATATTTTCCCATTAAAAAGACTTTTTAGAGAAAAAAAAACAAAAATTTGGGCGTACTGATTTGAGTTCAGAAAAAAATGGTCACCCTAGATATATTAGAACGTCCCTATTTGTAATACCCTCCTTTCTAGTGATATAAAAGTTTGTCATTTCGTTTGTAACACTTCGAAAAATCGGTCTAGGACTCTATATGGTGTATATATTTTCATGATCCCCGAGCCCTGCCGTTAAACCGATTTGAGCTCCTTATAAAACTCCAAAGATGTTGAATTTTGACAGATCATGTAGCTCCATAGATCCCAGTAACACTAAAGGTGTGTTTAGATCATCCCACCGAGTCTTTGGATTTTAAGAAAGTAAAATATTACCAAAGTCTTAATACTGCCAAAAAATCATAAACAAAATCAAAAGACATTTTTAAAAACAGCTGTTTGTATGCAAATCTAATAACACACAGCCATTTTTTGAAATATTTCATAAAATCAAAAGTCTTATTGGACTGTCAACAAAATCATATTACACACGATTTTTTGACAGGTCTTAATACTCAGTGGTATGATATAAACACAGCTTAAGAAAATTATGTCATTAACTGTTTATAGGTTATTTTAAAAAGTAATCAGTAAAGTCATTTTAAAAGAAAAATCACTTATTTTATAAAGGATTTATTTTTTTTACTGTTTCTGTAGTTTTTAAAAAATAATTTACTGTATTAAAAACGAATTTTCTGTTACATTTAATTTCGACAGTAAAAAATTTCTTCTATAGTTTTACTGTTTTTCAATACAAAATAACTGAATATGCACTAGTTTTTTAATGTTTTGGTTAGTTATTAAATTAACATTTAAAATTGACTGCAATGTGTTTTTATTTTAAATGAAAAAACAGTGGAATGGTTTTTAAATAAAATTTCAATTGTTTTAAGTGAATATTCACAGGAATTTACCTACATAATTCTTTGAGTGAAGGCAAGTCTCTGACCAGAAAGTACCGGACAGTGGCAAACGTCATTTGACGTTACATTTAACCGTTCTGCGTGCTTCCTATAATACAGGGGCATGTCACAGACTCAATTCCGTTCGGATTTAGAAAAAGTGGTTTACTCGAAAAACGCAAAGTGATTTTTTTTTTTTCAGAATGAGACCAGTTTTATGCAATTCAATTCCACTTTGCATTTTGAAAGTGAATTCATTTCGAAAAAAATTTTCGTTTTACGTTTTACGAGTAAACCAGTTTTTTCAAATCCGAGCGGAATTGAGTCTGTGACATGCCCCACAGCGTCCGGTAATTATAGAAATCACCGTCGAAATCTCTCTTCTTGGAAGCGATATCAGCTTACTTGTGCGGTTCTGATTAAGAGAAGGCCAAATCTGTCGTGTAGTCTCACACGTCCATCCATGTGCCCATCTCTAATTAGTTTCCAACGCAGAACAAAGTCGTAGATTTTGCTTGCAGGTTTCTAGAGGCATTCCAACACATTTCAATTCTCTTGGAACCTTTAAGGTAGTTTGAACGACTTTAGGGCTAAAGCCTTATCGTTTTCCAATGGCTCTTTTATAGGAATATAAAGCAATCTTAGCTTTTTCTCACCACTCCTCAATATTACTCCTAAAACTCAACTTTCTATCTAGAAATACGCCAAGATACTTGGCTCCATATGAGAAGGAGATTTAAGTGCCTTCCAGAGAAATAAGATCAAATACAGGAATCTTATTTTTCCTTGCAAACAAGACAAGTTCTGTTTTATTTGGATTTACTTCCAGACTACAGTCTCTTGCCAACTTCCAGCTACCCTGAAGAATGTCAGGTTAGTATTGCATCAGAGAAATCGGTCCAGAGGGTCCAAAGTTATGAGCAAAACCGTAAAATTAACATTGTGGTTTTCGCGAATTCACGTGTTGAAAAACACAAAATAAATTTTAAATGACATTGGTACGCCACAAAAATATTAAACAAATTGTTTTTGTAACTCCAAAAAAATTTTACACGCAAAAAAAAATACACTGGAAAAAAATTTTGCACTCGAAAAAAATGTTATATTTGAAAAAAATTTTGCACTCAATAACAAACACCTCTTCAGGCAAGTTTATGTTGTGTTAAAATGGTTATAAAATCGGCTAATGGCATTTCACTCCTCTTTATTTTGAACTTTTAAAATCGTTAACATGAAAATCCTAGCTGATCCTGTTTTCGAGTTAGTGCTAAATTATTACACTGTTCGATAACAAAAACTTCCCAGTGAAATATGCAACTGAATCTTATAGACTTTGCTCCTCTGAATCTAAATCTGCCATCCAATTTGTTCTAGTACGTTTTTGAGATATTCGCTATTTAAATTAAAAAAAAAAAAACAATAATTTCGCACTTTTGGTGGCCCACTGTTACAGATTCTTCCAAAAATAGGACATGATTTTATATATAATGAACCTTCCAAAACTGCAATCCAAATTTTTCTTTTTTTTTCGTTTTCGGGATATTCGCGTTTGAAAATTTTTACACGCGAAAATCTCGAACGCGAATATATCGAAAACGGAATATGCTCGAAAACTTTGGATTGCAGTTTTGAAATCAGGAAGTCCAATTTATATGAAATCAAGACCTATTTGTTGCAAGCAACACAACAGTGGACCCCCAAAAGTGCGAAAATATTGGTTTTGTTAACATGAAAATTCTAGATCAGCTAGGATTTTCATGTTAACGATGTTTGAAGTCCAAATGAAGAGGAGTGAAATGCCATTACCCGATTTTGTCACCATTTTAGCACAACCTAAATATGCTTGAAAAGGGGTGTGAAAATCGTTAAGTCAGAATTTTTGAACATTTATATTTTGTTTACGTTCAAGAAATTAAAATCTAAAAATGTGTTTTAAGCATTTTGGAGGGTATTCATGGATTCGGCCGATTCGAATTCAATGTTTTACTTAATTTGTATTTAAAATCCCAAATCACCATTTTGTTTTTTGAGAGATAATACTCAAAATTCCTTTCTCCGCACTTTAGTCAGCTTTCCCATTACGCGAAATCAATAATTTTTTTATTACTTCCAAATTCCATCTTTAAAATGTTTGTAGGGTAATATCAGCATGTATTTGTATACCCTACACCACTTTTTGGTACAGGGTAAAATGACTGTGATGTTTTTTGTAACTACCCAAAGTATTGGTAGACCTACCTTCAAGCATACCGATCGACTCAGAATTACTTTTTGAGTCGATTTAGCAATGCCCGTCCGTTGTTCACTTCTTCATGTAAAACTTGTACGCACAGTACAGGTCGTAATTATTATTCGATTGGTCTGAAAATTTAAATTAATTCTTTTTTTGACACAAGGGCGAAACCTTTTGAATTGAAAAAAATAGCTTCAAGTCCTCTTCAAATATTGTTTAAATGGCTCTAATAACCTTATTTAAATAGGTAGTATTTCGAAATTCCCTTCCAGTTCAACTTGTAGTCCCATTGCAAACCACCCTCGCGATATTGACATACATCTCTTAAAATTATGAAAAAATTAAATATTTGATTAAAAATGTATGGTGTTTAATAGGGATATAACCATTTGCGTTTTTTTGCAAATATCGAAAAGGACCTATCATATTGAGAAAGTACATGAAAAATCAAGAAGAAATGTGTGTTCTTTTTTTCGCGAATGTTACAAAAGGTTCGGCACCGATCGCGATGAAGTTTTCGCTAATATTTTTTTTTTATTATTCGGGAAACCCGTATTTCTAGTGTCGAAAACCATCTTATAAATTTGTTATTGTTTTATTTTTGTTGTAAAACGACAAAAAGCCAAAAAACGGTGGATGGGAAGGAATCCCACCATAAAACATAAAAAAATTTAAATTTATGGTGTTTTAGAAATTGCAATCGGTGCCGAAGGTTTTTGGACCAAAATGTCCCCGGATAACGTTTTTTGTTATCAGTATAAAATTGCCCATACGATTATGATAGGTTCCTATTTTGGTTATATCCCTAGTGTTTAATCTGATTATAATTGGGAATTTTTTGTACATACTCTCAATATTTAAAATTTGCCAGATATTCAGTTAAATCGGTCAATTGCTACAAAAATAAGCATAATTCACTCAAATTTGGTTTACGTGTATTTGCTACAGTAAATAAAGATTTAACAAAACATAGATACAGTCAGATTATGCTTGAACTTGGGATCCACTTTCCGGGAAACACTGGTGTAGGGTATTAGATGATCGGTCTTTACCGACTAAAATTTTTTTACTTGTTTACATTTTCATTTTTTTCTATTGCACTTAACAATGAAAACAATTAAACTAAAAATATACATTAAAGTATATTTAAAATAATATTAAAAAATAAAAATCTGAGTACAATTTAATTCACATACATATTCGTACATACAATAAATTTACAAACAAATATTTTAATTGTTGTTTTTGCTTTTAAACAATCTTAATTTACTTTAAGAAAACGTTTATCATTTTAGGTTTTTTTAAAAAAAAAATGTTACTTCCTACATTTTACTACAATTAAGGAACCCGTTTTAGTGGTCGCGTGCCACAAACAATATTTCCCATTGTGGTCAGTTAAAATAACAAGCGAACGAACAAAATTTGTTTAAAAAAAAAAATATAGTCTAACAATGACAGGGATGATTTTGAAATATATGTGGTAAATAAATATCCTCAATCATAGACGTAGTATAAAAAGACTGTGGATAGCCTAAAATTTAATATAATGTTTATAAATTTACGTTAGCAATTATACTCATGTTAGCTATTTTACTTATGCAAAAATAAATAGCAACATTAAGTCTGTTTGCGTACTTTCCCAGTAAAAATTATCAAGCAACAAAATTTTAGAGAGTAAAAAAGAAATCGCTCTCAAAAGGGAAAAATTGTAAAAAGTACGCGAACAGAAATCCGTAAAAATTTGCAAGTTAGATAAACAGCTGATTTAAATCAGCTTATAAAAAATTTTGCATTCACTTGTAAATTTTTAGTTTGTTGGTATTTATTTTTTAACTTGTTAATAAAAGAAATTTAATTTTGGGATGTATTTTTTTTATTAATTAGTTGATATTTAATCATATTTTATGCACAAAAATGTAACTGCAAAATATTTTTGTGTATCGTTTACAAAAATATAATCATATGTTTTTAAAACAGATGTTTTTTCTGCTTGATAATTCTTGCTGGCAAAAATTTATCCAGTAAAAACTTGCAAGTTTCTAAAATAGAACTGTCACTTTTTTCTCTCATTTTCTCTCTCGTTACTGGGGTTTTAAAGTACGCGAACGACTTTTAGACAAAATTCGTAATAATTTGTACAAATTCGTACAAATTATTGAGTTCGCGAACACAGCTATTGCAACTTTATTTTCGTAAATAGCAATTTTATTTATGAAAGCACTTTTACTCAAGCCAATAAAATAGCAACATAATTTTTTAGTTGTGACAACGATGCCATGCGAATAATAAACGAGTTACAATATTAAAAAACTAATGCAAATTTCAAAAATATAAACTTGTTTTTTAATTTTTAGTTCGATTTTTGTATTTAATTAAAAAAAACATTTTATTTTTTATCAATTTTGTAAAGAAAAAAGATTTCGATTAAAAAAATTTTTTTCAAAATGTCCTTACTCAAAGTCAGAAGCAGTCAGGGGCATGCTGACTTTCTGGGGACATGTCACCTAAGACTTCTTTGGGGAAATGTCTGATATGGGTCATACGAAAATAAACAAGTATAAAAGTTAAATTCGACTTGGCCGAATCTATGAATACCCTCCACAATGCCCTTTTAAAAGGATAGTAAATTTTTTAATGTAAAAAAAATTAACAATTTGGATTAGAAATATTTTATTTTGAGTAAAAAACTTTTTTTTTCATTTTTGTAAAAAAAAAAAATAATTTACAATTTTTTTCGAGTGTACATTTTTTTTTTGTGTAAAAATATTTCTGAGTGACAAAAATACTATGTAAAGTAATTTTGTGGCTTATTGTTTTTAAAGCTTGTTTTTTTAAAACTCGGGTTTTTAAACACATGAGTTTTAGGTGAAACCAACCTGAAATTCAGGGGTTTGCTTATAGCTTTTGAACCACTGAACCGATTTGGCTGAGATTTGAAACGAACCTGGACATAGGAACGAAACACGTGTCGATTAAGTCTTGCAAAAATGACCAACATAAATAAATTTAAAACAAAAATGTAATTTTCTTAAAAATTATGCTATGGTTTTAATTAGTAAAGAAAATAATGACCTCGAGCCAGAATAAACATCCTCAAAATATAATATTTTAAAAGTCGAATAAAACAATTTTTATTTTTTAATAAAAATTAATCAGAGTTTTTAAACAAATAAATTTCAATTTGTGTTTTTGCTGATTTATGCCAAAATATGCAAAAATATGCACTTAAAAGTTGGAAATATGCAAAAAATAAAATTTTTACCAAAATATGCAAAAACAAATCGATGCCATATTTACGCAAATTTCTTGATTCGGAAAGATAATTGCTTGTTATCGTTTTTAGACTATCGACAAAAAAATGCATTTGCATGGAAATCACATCCCTACTCACATCCCAACATATTGAGATATTTCTAGTGCTTATTTTTACTAAAATTTTTACAAAATTTGTACGTAAAACAAAAACAAACAAGTAGAGAAATTAAATTCGGCTTAGCCAAATCTATAAACAACATTCACAATTTTAAGTGATAGTAAAATTTTTAACGTGAAAAAATAGTAATTTTAATTAGAAATATTTTATTTTGTGTAAAAAAACTTTTCTTTATTAGAAATTTAAAAAAAAAAAAAAAAATTATAAAATTTTTTTTTGAGTGTACAATTTTTTTTGAGTGTACAATTTTTTTTCGAGTGTATATATTTTTTTTTAGTGAAAAAAATATTTTTGAGTGAGAAAAATTCGTTGTGAAATATTTTTGTGACTTACCAATGTTTTTAAAACATGTTTTAAAACATGTTTAACGGGTTTTCAACACGGTGAAGGTGAAACTAATGTGAAATTCACGGATTTGCTAATAACTTTTGAACCACTGGACCGATTTGGCTGAAATTCAATACGAACCAGGTCAGTGTAACGAAAAATATAAATGCAATGCTTCAGCATCCACAGAAATGTCTTTCGAAAGTTAGCGTGTTTTTTATATCGTAAATTCACGAAAAACCCTTGCCGAAATTCAGTATTTTGCTTATAACTTTTGAACCACTGGACCGATTTCGCTGTATTACAATACCAACCTGACCAGCTAATTGGCCAACATATGTGCCAAACTTCAGGAGCCTCCGTAAAGTCTTTCAAGAGTAAGCGTGTTTTCAACAGACAGACAGACGGACCGACATCGCTAGATCGTCTTAAAATCGATCGAGGATCATGAATATATATAATTTGTGGGGTCCTAGACCAAAATTTCCTGGTGTTACAAAGGTAATGACAAACTTATATATACCCTCTATCACTAGAGTGGAGGGTATAATAAAAACTGTACTGACAGATTTGGAATCATGGGAGCAAAATTTATAAGAATCAGTTGAATACTTTACTGGAAGGTTTTTGTTGTGATCACAAAACTCAAAATTTGACGGGCAGTATCCTCCAGCCAAAATAACACCCAAGATATGGACAGGGTAAAAAGGGGTACCTTAATTGGTACAAGTAGTGTAAAATGGTATTTTTATATCTATAAGATAAATACAATAGCACTTTTTATTTCTGTAATGCATATTACATGGAGAGGAATGAAACTTGCATGGAGGTTGAATTGGAAATGAAATGGAGTAGAACGGGGAACGAAATGGAATAGAGCGGGGAACAATATAGAATCGTAATTTTTATTAAAATTTTTCGTATTAAACTTTTTAACTCCATATTTTTTCTCTCTATATGTTTTTCCACTCAAACTTATTTTTATTCCAATTTCTTTTTTCACTGAAATATTTATTCACTCAGGATCCAAAATCCTGATATAAAGGCTCGAAAATTGCCACAATCTTTTTCACCGGAACGTACATGACAACGTACCACCGAAATTATTCAAGTTTTATTGTTTAAGTTATTCAATGAAATATTATTTTATGAAAGACTTAAACGTCCACAATTAAATAAAACAAAGACTACATATGAGTCATTTTTTGAAATCGGTAGGGTAATCCTGATCCTTCTATTATCCGGTATTTAACATAACCGGTAACGAAGTTCCGGCGGGCGAGCTAGTTTAAAATAAAATTTTTAAGAATTATATTTAAAATTCTTTCTTGAATTTTTTTAAAAATTCAAAATTGAATTTTATCAATAACGAATTTTAAATTTTATTGTTTTTCCTTGTCTGACTTTGAATGAACCCGTAAACAAACACCAAACTCGATTTCATGTGATTCGAAAAATATCATGTGATTTGAAAAGTTTTGAAAGTCATAACAGAGGCCTTTAACACATTTTAAATGATGATAAATAGGCCAACCAAAAAACAGCCAATGCTTATTTGTTATTTCGATGAATAAACCGATTTGGATTAAACACAAACTCTAATCACGAAAAAACAGAAAAACTAAGATACATTTGTTATAACTTCACACAGAAAAAAAAATTTGCTAATTTCCAACTGAAATTCAGTTGTTGCAACAAAAAATCGGTGGATAGATTTGAATTAAGGTTGAAACAACTAAATATCGGTAGTTAGAACAAATTTTTGTTATCACAACTGTCTTTTAATTGAAACAACTATAAAATTCGTTAGCCACATCAAAATGTAGTAGCACCAACCGAATTTTGAGTTAATACAACTGAAAAATTCAGTTGGAAATTTATTTTTCTCTGTGTTCTTTTGAATATTTTTTCATTTATTGGTAAATTTTTTGTTTTTTATCTCATTTTTACATTTTAATTTTAGAACTTTAATTTTAGAAAATACAAATTTTATTAAAAAATCAGCGCTAAAAAGATACATGAATTTACAGCATCTTTATTCTGCTTAAATCAGCTCTACAAAGATACATGAATTCACTGCATCTTTAATCTGCTTAAATCAGCGCTAAAAAGATACATGAATTTACAGCATCTTTATTCTGCTTAAATCAGCGCTCTAAAGACACGTGATTTCAGTGCATCTAAAGAGCGCTGTTTCTGTGTATCCAACTAGCGCTCTAAAGTGGGACATCGCCTTAGAGAATCATGCATGAATTCAGCGCAATTGGATGCGCTCCTTTACTCAAGTTCCCCTTCCAAAAGCTGCTGAACGTTCAGCAAAATTTCTGCTGGGGAAGAGTGTAATTATTTAGCAATTACTCGGAAACAGGGTCAGCTTTAATTTTCGTGTTAACGATTTTTAATGTTCTAAATAAAGAGGAATGAAATCCCATTACCCGATTTTGTCACCATTTTAACAAAACCTAAACTTGATTGAAGACGCCCAGTTGGAAAATGTGTCACTGAGGAAATTTACATAGTGATTCCTTAGGGAAATGTCTTCAGGTTCTGACAAACCATAGGTAATTCTTGATGACATGTCCTAACATTTACAGCCCTGTATGGTTGCTTTAGGAGTGTGGACAATTCCTCTAAGACGTCAAAAAGGAAATGTCTTCAGAATAGTAGTATATTAAATTAGAATTTTAAAATTTAGATCTAGGCAACTCTTCAATTTCGAAAAAAAAGATGGCAATGTTATCGATTTATTTAAAATAAAATCAAAATCTAACAAGTAGTATAAAAGTAATAAATAGACAAACAATTTTTTAAATAAAGCTTGCAACAAGTAGTTAAGTGTGGAACTAATAAACTGGAGGTTCTCGGTTCATATCCAGTTGGGACTAAAAAAGACGAACATTTTTTTCTAAATATGAGAAAGATAACACAGCTCAACAAGAAAGTGCGTATTGGATTCTGGTTAGTGATTTGGATAGTGTCTGTTGCGCTGATTCCAAATCCGGAGCCCAAATTTGTCTATCACGTCAGGAGTTTTGAGTAATTCAGTAATTCGCGGTTAAAGTGCCGAAAAAGGGCATTTTTTACCCTTTTTAAAAGCTTAAAAAATAAGATCCTGACATGCAAATGACTTGGTATCAAGATCGTTCGAAAGCCTGTAATTTTCTCTTGAAGATAAGATAAAATGTTCTAAAAATTTAATTTTCTAAAATGGTAAAAAAATCATTAGCAAAATAACTTCCATTTTTTTCAATATTTAGTTTATTTACACAGTTAGGGAATTCACATGGGTATTGTATTTGGTGTTGTATGTTGTATGTCCTATCTAAAAACAGGGTTGGTTAAACTTTAAATTAATAATACGACACTTACGGGTCAGTCTTAGTGAAATCAATCAAAAATAGCTAAAAATTTTCGTGACCCCCTCCGATTTTGATGAAATTTGGTTTAGTTGTAACACTAAGTGATAAACTAATGCTCACTTATTTTCAGCCCTCTAAGTAAACAGTGGGCGAAAACACGGAGGGTCAAAATTTCCCCCAAAATCTCCCAGTCGCGACACTTTGCACCGTAAAAACTTAATATCGTTGGTTCTATTATAGCTAGAAAGCCCATTTTTTTTTTGTTTTGAAGCTCATAATATGCTCTACAAGACCTACCATAACCAAAAAATTTGCGAAAAAAATAAGGGTTACCTCCCTTATTTTAAGGTCGAGATATACGGAGGAGAAAATGGGGAGGATGGTATCCCCCGATTTTTTTTTTACTTGATAATCTTATAGAGAAAGTCCTAAGGAATGTATTCTAAAATTTTTAAGTTGGGACAACAATGGGATCGCTCAAAATCAAAATTTTTCACAATTTTCCCCCAAAATCTCCAAATCGCAACACTCTTTAACCTTAAAAATTTAATATCATAAGTGCTTTTGTAGCTACAGAGCCAATTTTTTTTGTTTTAAAGCTTATAATACATGTCTCTACAAGACATACCAAAACCAAAAAATTTTCCAAAAAAAGGAATTGGTGCCCCCCTTATTTGAAAGTCGTGGCAAAGGGTGGAGGAAATGGGGGGAAAGTATCCCCCGATTTTTTTTTTTTACTTGGGATTCTCAAAGTGCAAGTCCTAGTGAACATAGTCTACAATTTTTATGTTGGGACAACAATGGGATCGACCAAAATCAAGATTTTTCAAAATTTTCCCCCAAAATCATCAAATCGCGACATTCTTGCGCCTCCCATTGGAGTCCCAAGATAAAAATTTCAGAATATGCTCTCTAGAACTTACTCTTTTTTAAAAAAAAAAGGTAAAAAAAAATTGTGGGATACTATCCCCCGATTTCCCCCACCCCTTGCCACGATCTTTTAATACAAGAGGCACCCCTAATTTTTTTATTTTTTTTTTGTAATAGTAATATTGTAGGGCATATTAAGAGCTTTAAAACAAACCAAAAATGGACTCTGTAGCTACAATACAGTCCACGATATTAAATTTGTAATGGGCAAGAGTGTCGCGATTTGGAGATTTTAAGGGAAATTGTGAAAAATTTTGATTTTGGTCGATCTGATTGTTGTCCCAACATAAAAATTTTAGGATATGTTCATTAGGACTTGCACTTTGAGAATACCAAGTAAAAAAAAAAATCGGGGGATGCTTTCCCCCCATTTCCTCCACCCTTTGCCACGACCTTTAAATAAGGGGAGCACCCTTCCTTTTTTTCTAAAATTTTTTGGTTAAGGTAGGTATTGTAGAGCGTACTATAAGCTTTAAAAAAAAACAAAAATGGACTCTGTAGCTACAATAGCACATATGATATTAAATTTTTAAGGTTCAAGAGTGTTGCGATTTGGAGATTTTAGGGGAAATTGTGAAAAATTTTGATTTTGAGTGATCCCATTGTTGTCCCAACTTAAAAATTTTAGAACATATTCTTTAGGACTTTCTCTATAAGATTATCAAGTAAAAAAAAAATCGGGGGATACCATCATCCCCATTTTCTCCTCCCTTTATCACGACCTTAAAATAAGGGAGGTAACCCTTATTTTTTTTTGAAAATTTTTTGGTTATGGTAGGTCTTATAGAGCATATTATGAGCTTCAAAACAAACCAAAAATGGGCTTTCTAGCTATAATAGAACCAACGATATTAAGTTTTTACGGTGTAAAGTGTCGCGACTGGGAGATTTTGGGGGAAATTTTGACCCTCCGTATCTTCGGCCCCTGTTGACTTTGAGGGCTGAAAATTTGCATTTGTTAGTTTTTTACGTAGTTTAAAAACTTTACCAAATTTCATCAATATCGGAGGGGGTCAAGAATATTCATGATTGATTTCACTAATAATGACCCTTACACGATATGACGATACAACATTTATACCTCTGTTTTGTGTGCTATTTGCAAGTATGCTAACAAGAAGAGAATCTAAGAGAAAATTATCAAATGAGCGATAAATAATTTTTACCAACCCTGGTTTTAGATAGGACATACAACATATACAACAAATACGATACCCATGTGAATTTCCTAAGTGTTTTTTAACAAATTTCCATACAAATTCATACGTAAATTTTAGATTTAAAGCACTTGTGGCTAATGATTTTTTTACCATTTTAGAAAATTAAATTTCAAGAAGATTTGATCTTGTCTGAAAGAGAAAATTACACACTTTCGAATGAGCTTGATACCAAGTCATTTGCATGTTAGGATCTTATTTTATAGGCGTTCAAAAATGGTCAAAATGGGCATTTTTTGACACTTTAACCGCGATTTTCTCAAAATTGTGACGTGATAGAAAAATTTGAGTGACCGTTTTGGAATCGGGGCACCAAACCCTATCAACTTTTTGTGGTTTCATCCAACACGCAGCGA
Source organism: Pegoplata infirma (assembly GCA_963921195.1). NCBI lineage: Eukaryota > Metazoa > Arthropoda > Insecta > Diptera > Anthomyiidae > Pegoplata > Pegoplata infirma. The sequence goes on along the minus strand of OY992540.1, from coordinate 41,430,795 downwards.
CAAACATAAGATTTGTAGAGCGGTGTAATTTGTAAAGGAAAATGGATAAAAGTAAAAACTAATGGAAATACGAAATTTTTTTATATTTTCGTATGACCTACGTCGGACATTTCCCCAAGGAAGTCTTAGGTGACATGTTCCCAGCAGGACAGCATGCCCTTACTACTGCTGACTTTGAGTGAGGACATTTTGAAAATTTATATAAAACTGTCCTCAACTCAGTACATAGAGATGTCTTGTGGATGTCAGCAGTGACTCTGACATGTCACCGCGCCGCTACTGAGGATGGCTCGAGGACATTGCCAACTGGGCGGGTGTGATTAATAAGCAACAAAAATATTTAATGAAGTATTTTGGTCAATTAAAAAAAGTTTTTACACTCAAAAAAAAAAAAAAAATTTGACACTCAAAAAAAAAAAAAAAATTTTACACTCAAAAAAAAATTTTACACACAAAAAAAATTACACTCAAAAAAATTTTTTTTTTTTTTTCAAAAGTGTCTCAACATAATGTATATCTAACCAAAATGCTTAAACAATTTATTTGTTACTTAAAAAGAGCATTGTGAAGGGTACTTTTAGATATGGCCAATTCAAATTTAACTTTTCTACTTGTTTGTTTTTTTTTTCAAATTTCAATATATTTTTGTAAGTGATTTCGTAAAGAGGCTAAAAGGTTATGTTAACGTTTTCCCATTATCGTTTATTACACACACACACTTTTTAATTGTCTTACTGTCTTGTCTGTCTGTGCTACATTACAAACAACACGACGTCATTCAAGCGTGACACACCTTTTCGCACATTAACGCTATGGTGTACATAGGGGTCAACTTTAGTAAAACATAAAAAACAAACAAAATTATCATAGTAATACTCATTTCTTTTTTCTCTTTTAAAGTTCTTTGGAAAAATAATACTACTATCAACTTCATAACTTGGGATTTACACAAAATAAGTCTTTAACTTCATTTGCCTTGCTGAGTCATCCTTCATAACTTAAGTAATATATTATCACTTGTTTTATGTTACTAATTGCAATATATTTTCTTGGACATTATGTCAACTAAATGAAAAAACAAATTACAAAAATTTTTACAAATATGTGTCATGCTTCAACTATCTTCTCTCATATGCAACGTACGGCTATCAGTATAAAAAAAATTAAAAAAACAACGGCGGCGAAACAGTAATAAATGATATACAATACTACGTGATTTCAAAGTGTAGGTTGGGTTTTTGTTTTTTGGTTTACTGTCCGCCGCAATATTTTATAAATCCTTATTATATTTGTAAGATTTCATTTTCATTTCATAATGTTTTTGTTTTGTTATTTTTTGCATTTATTAACCCAGACATACTTTGTTTAATGACTATAACTACTTGATAGTCTTCTCAGTTCGAGGTATAAAATCAGTAAAAATAGAGTACATACAGTAAAATTTCGATTAAACTTTTAATGGTAACAGATGAATACGATGGTTGTTGCCTTTTATATTTCGGTATTGGGCAACCATCTAGTGCTGCCATCTGGCAACTGACGTTTCTATAGTAAAGTTTGACATTTTTGACAACACACTTACTCATAACGTTTTTACGTACGAATGCTATTTGCATTGACTGTGGTACCTCCAAAACCTGAATTTTTAACGCATCAACCGCTTTATTAGGCGTCGAAAAACGTTGATCTCGAAATTTATTTTTTTATGTTCGGGTATTAAAATCAGGTGCCAAATCAGGACTTTACGGCGAATGACTCATTAATTCGACGTTTTGAATGCTCAAAAAGTTCCTTGTCTGAGCCGATGTGTGCAAACTCGCATTGACGTGATAGAGAATGATCCGTCTTTGGCGGCTAAAGACTTCATTTATTATTTCTTCGAAGACTTCTGGCAAACAAATGGTTGTGTATCGTTTGGAATTGACCGTTCTACATTGCACCAATGCACAGTGGCCGAAACATCAAATCTAGCGGCGCTTAATTCGGAAATGTAAAATAATAAAGCCCAATGCATATTTGTGATTATAAAACTTATAAAGAATTTAATTTTTAACCATATTTATTTATTTCAGTGTTTTTATGTATTTTGGGAAATTTATGTGAATATCGGGAGGGTGGTCTGTATGAGGACTAGAAGTTAAAATGTTCCGATTTCGTTAAAATTTAGAGTGATTACACAGCTCAACATGAAAATGCGTATTGGATTCTGGTAAGTGATTTAGGTAGTGTTTGTTGCGCTGATTCCAAATATGCGACCCAAATATGTCTATCACATCAGGATTTTGAGTTATTCGTGGTTAAAGTGCCGAAAAAGGCCATTTTGGACCCTTTTTGAAAGCTTATAATATAAGATCCTGATATGCGATTGACTTGGTATTAAGCTCATTCAAAAGTATATAATTTTCTTTATAAAACAAGATAAAATGTTCTTGGAATTTAATTTTTTAAAATGGTAAAAAAATTATTTACAAAAAACCTTCCATTTTTTTAAATATTTAGTTTATTTACACAGTGTTTCTTAACAAATTTCCATACAAATACATACTTAAATATTAGATTTAAAACACTTGTGGCTAATGATTTTTTCACCATTATAAAAAATTAAATTCCAAGAAAATTTGATTTTGTCTTAAAGAGAAAATTACGCACTTTCGAATGAGCTTAATATCAAGTCATTCGCATGTCAGAATCTTATCTTAAATGGCTAAAATGGGCCTTTTTTGACACTTTAACCGCGATTTGCTCAAAATTGTGACGAGATAGAAAAATTTGAGTGACGGTTTTGGACTCGGGAGACCAAAACCTTTGAAATTTTCTTGGGTTCATTCAAAACTAAGCGACAAACCTCAGATTTGTAGAGCGGTGTTATTTATGGCTACAAAAAACATTTACCAGTCGAATTTCAAGAGGATATTTGTTAAAATACCATTGTTAGGGCTTTTTAGTAAAACTGGAAGGGGAAATTAACATGGGGGCTATGGGATAACATGGACCGATTTTGTCAAAAATTTAATAGGTTTTGTTCTTAAATTTCAAATTTTAGCCAAATCGATTGAAATTGTGGTCTGTATCGCATTTATTTTGTTTATTTGGACAGGCAAATGGACTCTAAAAAACCGAACAACTTGCGCGAACTAGCAAGCCATACTGAAACGTCACAACAAAAATAACCCAAAATAATAAACAAAACAGGAATTGGACCGAATACGTTCGAATTTCAAAAGTTGCAGTTCATGAAACTATAGTTTATATCACAAATGTCAACTTCTATAATGCACTAATAATAAACTAGATACACACAGGCCACAAACATTTATTTTTTAGTTAAAACATACCTTTTACTTTCAATTAAAACTTTTTGGTTCAAAATGTATAAACAATTGACTTAAAAGTGTCAGAAAAAACTCACTGAGTAATTAGGTCCCAAATTCCTTTAATACACTTGCTGCAGAAAATGTATATTTGACAGCTTACAGCTGTGCGAATATTGAAAGCAAAACAAAAGTAAAAACGTAATTTTTTTCTGTAAAGTATCTCAGTTGGCACAATAAAATCACACCTGACATACTGCTGACTCTCCCATTATGAAATCGCTGACATCTTCATACAATTTTTCAAAATGTCATCAATGACGTGTCAGGAGTTGGTCAGTAGTGTCCACCAGTATCGGTGGCCACTAACAATTCGTTTCAACAACCGCTGACCAATTGCTGACATGTCATTGATGACATTTTGAAAAATTGTATGAAGATGTCAGCAATTTTATAAAGGGAGAGTCAACAGTATGTCAGGTGTGATATTTTTTGCCGACTGGGATAGGTAAACGATGCAGTGCAAAAACATTTATCGATCTTAATTTTTTAATTTTGACTTAATCGCCGCTAAATCAATGATTTCGGCCACAGTGCAATGGTACGATTGAGACAGGTCCAGATTTTCCAAAAAACAGGCGACCATTTGCTTTGAAGTGCTTTGATCCCGAATGACTTTTGTTGGTTCTTGACCGTCTTGGTAAAGCCATACAGTCGACTGCTATTTACTTTAAGGCTCATAGGCGTAGATCCACGATGCGTGTTTTAAAGCACCGCGATCGTTTTTTGAAAAATTTTTGAGCATTTCTTGCGACCAATTGACAGGCGCATTTTTTTGACCGATTGTCAAATTATGTAAAATCCAACGCGAACAAATCAAATATATTAAAAACTCTGAAACATATTAAAAACTTCGGTGGGCCATAAAAAATTAACTGGAGTTAAGTTTTCGAAAACCTTCGACGGTTTTGGTCTATTTTCTAATAATCGAGATTTTACTGTTCAACTGTTTTTTTTTTTTTACTTTTTGTATCACTTGGCTCAGGTAGTGTGACAATAAGATTTATGTGATTTGAATTATCAATTAATTGCATTATATAATTTTGTTTAATACTAAAATTTGTATGCATATGATTTTGAGTTTAATGTAAATTATTGTTGTAAATTTTGTTAAAATTACTTTTTGTATGATTCAAGGAATTTGACGATCGACATTTTTTTTCCGTTGAACTAACACTCAGGGGATGCCTCTACTAATGCAGTGTATTGTGTTGATATCAGTAAAATAGGTTGTGAGGAGGGGGAAAAAGGGAGTAGTGTTTGTGAATATTTGACTTGAATTTATCTACATCGAAAGAAGCTGGGAAGACCTCCGAGGGGAGATTATTCCACATACGGCTAGTACGACTGATAAACGAACCATCTCTGTAATCCGATGTGCGATCAACTGGAAAATCGACAACAAATGGATGTGATCTACTAGACAACCAAGTGTTGCGAACAAAAACTTGGGCTCTAGGGACAAGTTCACTTATCTCAGCAGAACACTTTCCATGGCAATATCGATAGAACACAACTCTGGCTCTAGGGATAAGTTCACTTATCTCAGCAGAACAATTTCCATGGTAATATCGATAGAACAGAGTCACACAACCCACATTCCGACGATGCTCCTGTAAGTCAATAGTGTTGGATACTCTATTGTTAATGATAAGCATCAGCGCCCTCCTTTGCACACGGTCCAGAAGCTCCAAAATAGACTTAGAAGCCCCTGCCCATTTATGGGAGTTGTATTCCATCTTCGGTCGGATGTAGGTGGTATAAATAGTTAGGAGATTGGATGAGGTGAAGTACTTCTTACACTGGTTTAAAAAACCCAGACACTTGAATGCTTCTTTCGACACTTGAAAAACGTGCTTATTCCAACGGACATTACACTGAATTTTCATGCCCAGAACATCAAGAGTGTCCGATTCCTCGATACCTATACCACAATTATGTGCAGATGACGCTGTTGGTTCCACATTCCTGTGGGTCAACATACAACATAAAGTCTTGCGTGCATTAAACTTGACCCCATTCGCAAAACCCCACTCATTGTCGACAGTTCCAGATTGAGTGTGTCATTCATAATCTGCCTTTTGTCTTCAACCTTAACAAGGCTTGGCCTACGATCAAGGGAAAATAAATGGCAACTGTTGCTGTCATCTGCAAAAGAGTAGATAGGATTTGAAGTTTGACTTAGAAGGTCGTTAAGAAAAATAAGAAATAGGGTAGTCGAAAGAACAGAATCTTGCGGTACCCCTGATTGAAGCTGAAACTCATCTGATGAGAAACCATCTATAACAACACGTATAGATCGATCCCTGAGAAAACTCGAAATAAATCGAGAGAAGTCATTACCAACACCAAACGCATTAAGCTTAGAAATGAGCGCACCGTGCCACACACAATCAAACGCCTTGGAAATATCCAGAGCAACCACCTTACTCTCACCAAAATGGTGGATCGAACGACTCTAACGTTCCGAAAGAAACGTCATCAGATCTCCAGTAGAACGAGTTCTTCGAAAACCATAATGTCGATCGTTTAAAAGTAAGTTAGCCACAAGATACCTAACAAGATGGCAATTTACCATGCTCTCCATCCAGGAGTGCCAGATGATTTTGATGAAAAATCGGCATATTTTCAACAAAAAAAAATCGGCATTATATTTAAAAAAAAAAAATTAAAAATATATTTTTTTTACTTTTTTTAGATCTTTCCGATTTTAGGTAAAAAATAAAACCGAACACGTTTCCTAAAAGGTTCAATATCTGTTTGTGTTGATATTGACCCTAAAAGACAACAGTTCTGACCCCTGCGACAAGTAAAATAAAAAAACACTCCACTCTAATGAACATGCTGTGTTTTCTACAGACAGACGGACGGACATCGTTAGATTGACTTAAAATCGATGGAGGGCCATGAGTATGTTCACTTGTGAGGTCCTAGCACGATATTTCCTGGTGTTACAAACGGAATGACAAACTTATATACATAAATCTACTTACAGTGTTGCCACTTCTTGGATAATTATCCAAAAAATGGATAATTTAAAATTTTTTGGATACTCTTAGGATAATTACATTTTTGGATAATTTGTGGATAATTTTTGCAATTTAAAGTTTTACGTGGACAAAATATAATTAAATTTTTATTTTTATTTAAGTTGTCGATTTTTTTATTTACTTCTTATTTGACAGCACTTTGTTGTTAGTTTTGGCAATACCTTTTAAATTTGGAGCTTTTCAAATTATATGAACTAAGCCCTATTGGATCACAAAAAATCTGATCTGTTTGATTATTTGTATGTCCAAACTTATTGGGCAAAAGTTTTCAAAATTACAAATTGTGCTGGTGAAATCTTTTTCTAAATTTAGAAGTTGTTTTTAAATTTCTTATGATTCTTCCATTTTCTAATTCATCAGTAGAGAGAGTTTTTAGTAAATTAAAGAAAACAAAAAACGATTTAAGAAATAAATTATCTTCAAATACTGTCGCTTCAATTCTTTTTACAAAGGCATTGAAAAAAATGGGGTACAAATTTTGAGCCCACAAAAAAAATTAAAAAAATAACTGGAAAAAGATCCAGTAATTCTAATTTTATAAAATATTTTTTATTCTAAACAGTACAAAATGTATGATTTTTATTTGAAAAACTAATTTCATATATTCTTTAAATTGAATTTAAATCAACCACTTTTGTTAAAAAATCGTTTTTGATTTTTTTTTTTGGATAATTTTTGGGATTTTGGATAATTTTGGACAAACTCCTGAATAATTTTTTGATTCACTGGTGGCAACACTGTCTACTTATCAACTAAGGGGTGGGTATAAAAAGTGGCAGTGTTTTTAGAGTTGATCAAAAAATCGGCAAATCGGCACTTTGATAATTTTGAGGCAAAAAATCGGCAAAATGCCGATTAATCGGCAAATATGGCAGCCCTGTCTCCATCACCTTCGAGAGCGCTGAGCGTATTGCGATTGGCAAGAAAGAATTTCTTGCAAAAAGACCAGCCAACAGGTTAGCTTTATCAACCGGTTCAGTGAATACTTGGTCGTCTTTTAAAAGAGTCGAGATAAAAGAACTAGCATTTTCCTTGACACTTTTCACAAACGACCAAAAGTTCTTACTGCCCCAACGGGCCTTCTCCTGTATGAAAACTGAACGCTTTGTAGCTGTTGTCGAAACGTTACGAAGATCGGAGTACAAGAAGAATGCGGAAATGGTGCAATGATCCAAATTACCAAGAGGTGCAAATGTTTTACTTAATTTTTGTCAGGATGCGAAGTAAGAAAGTGAATGAACCAACGCCCGTTAAGCGCGTTGGTTCATTCACTGACTACGACAGGTGGTTATGCGCTGCGAATAACTCAACATTATCACTCACCGGAGACATTGAAATCACCTGCCACGACAATTTCACTGCTCTGGCAACTCTCCAGGATTCTCGATATAGAATTGGAAAGGGCGTCAAAACCATCCAAAGAAGACACCCTTCCTGCATTGGGACTCCTATACAGGAACCCGAAATATAATGAGTGTGCCCTAATTCCGAATTTAACCCATAAAGAATTAAATTCGGGATCATTCGTTCCTAAATGTGGCAGGCACTGGTACACAACATAATTACGTACGTATACCGCAAGGCCCCTATGAAAGACAAAAATGGGATTGCAAGTGATACCCAGGAATTTGGAAATCCTTTGGATCAGCTTACCTGTGCCCAATTTCTGTAACTATGCGAAAAGTTTTCGCATCGAGAAAAAATTAATAATATTGTAGTCATTTAGTTTTCTACAGGGTAAGTACAATGATGCTAGTGTTAAAAACATAGAATACAAAAAAGAAATCAAAGCTTTTTTCTGAATCACTCTGTGACATACTGGATGACTATGACGTTATTTTATTTTTTTCGATGCGAAAACTTCTCGCATAGTTACAGAAATCGGGTACTGGGTCTCACACAAGGCGAAAACATCCGGCCGATGAAAGCAAATCTGAGCATACACAGAAAAAAAGTTCGCTCTCAGTCCGCGTATGTTAAAGAAGTCTATACGAAATTTATCAGTCATTAAAATTCAAGTCAATATTCCTAACGATAGCACAAGTAGCCAAATATTGGTCTACGTCTCCATAACGTAGATATATTACACTAGTTTACAAAATAATAAAAAATCTGTGCGCGTAATGTGACTCAAAAAAAAAAATATTTTTTTCGGATTCTTTCGGAACGTTGGAGTCGTTCGATACACCTATTTGGTGAGTGTAATGTGGTTGCTCTGGATATTTCCAAGGCATTTGATTGTGTGTAGCACGGTGCGCTCATATCTAAGCTTAATGCCTTTGGTGTCGGTAATGACTCCACTCGCTTTATTTCGAGTTTTCTCAGGGATCGTTCTTTACGTGTTGTTATAGATGATTTCTCATTGAATGAGTTTCAGCTTCAATCAGGGTACCGCAAGGTTCTGTTATTTCTTCTACCCTTTTTCTTATTTTTCTTAACAACCTTCTTAATCAAACTTTAAATCCTATCTACTCTTTGGCAGATAACAGCAACATTTGTCATTCATTTTCCTTTGATCGTAGGCCAAGCCTTGTTGAGTTTGAGGGTAAAGGCAGATTATGAATTACACACTACATCAAGACCCTGTTAAAAATCTCTGAGTGGGGTCACTTGCATAAAATCCAAAGACTAGGTGGGATAATGTAAACACAGCTTAAGTGATATATCCCGTTTTCACCAGTCCCGGTATAGGTGACTGCGGATCAACCGATACCCCTTTTCCTACAGTAAGATCTAAGGTTTTGCTGGGATATTTTTTACATTGTGGTTAGTACACAAATATTGACGAATTTAACTATTTAAATTGTTATTAAAATATTTAAACATGATTAACACATAAGTATTTTGTTTACCCTAAGATACTTTGCATAATTTTCGCTTAACGGTAATCGATAGCGTGAAATTAATGATTCATTTTAAGTCATGTTGTGAGAAATAAATTTAATCAGTTATAAATTATCGTAATCAAGAGGAAACTTGTGTTGTTGATAAATACAAATTTATATAGTAGTATTTAATAAAAAATTTAATTTGGGTTAGCTTTGCAAGTTATCTTAATTTAATTAATTTTTTTAATTTGTTAGCGGAATAAAAGTATTTGTGTAAAGAAATTAAAACAGCTTATGTTGAAAATAAGAAGTTAAAGTTCATAAAAAACATTTATTGCTCATTTACTTTATAGAAAATGCTACATCGGAAATTTCCAAGCTTTAATTGAAGCTTGATAGCGTATAGATTGAGCAAATATTAAATGAGATACGAGGGTCGCACTGGAAAATTAAATTATTTATAGATATTTTTTAAAATATTTTTTAAAATCGATTTTTTCCAAGTTCGAACACTAAAAACTAAAAAAAATCTTAAATAATATTGAATCGTCTGTAGAGGCCTGAACACCTTCTTTAAATGTCCGTCTGTCTGTAGATAACACGATTCAGTCCAAAATAAAAGAGCTACACTCCTGAAGTTTGACAGGAAATTGTCTTATATTCCTAGGCAGGTTAAGTTTGTAAACGGGTAAAATCGGGCCAGGGGAGAAAAGTTTCCCCTCGAAAAACTTATTCGTCATAATCTAGTTTTACTGTAATAAAATTTTTTTGTTATGGTTTTTGACTTTTACTTTCTTTTCAAAGCAATGAGATAGACAAACGTATCTGTGCCACATGTGTTTATTTACTGTTCGTGGCAATTGCAAAATTGTCATTGATGGTAACGTTGCTGTTTCTGTTTTTTTTGGTATTTTTTCAATGAAAAAAAAAAAACGTTTAATATGCTGCGGTTTTAAGGAAGTTCATCATAAACGATTTCTTTTCTTTAATTTATGAGTGTGATACAGTTTTTTTATTTATTATTAATTTTTTTTTGGTTAACTGCTGCTGTGAAAGTAACTTTATTTACAGTATTTACCTTGAAAAGTGTTTGAAAAGAAAACATACAAAATTATAAATTAAATATACGTTTGAACTAACGAAACTTTACAAAAGCAAATCACTAATGTGATGATAATGACAGCAGCACATTGTAGTTGTTCTTGTGTGTGTTAACTTTGAATTAGAGATGGGAGCGTGAGTGTCTTTTGACTACTCACACTCACTCACGACATGAATTTTTCAATCATGCACACTCACTCACGAGTTTTTTTCTACTCACACTCACTCACAATCATGTGAGTGAATTTAAGACAACTCACAATCACGTGCACTCACACAAGCTTCACTCACACTCATAAAACTCATATTTATACAAAAAAAAAAATTTTAAATTTCAAAAATCTAACATCATTTTTAACAAAATTTTAAATTTTGCCAAATTTTTCCATTTTTTTTTTCTTTTTTCGGGGAAAAATTTAAAGAATCGGAGAAATGAAGAAAACAAGAAAATTTTTGACGGATACAACAACAAAATACACGTATTTCTGTCAAACATTTTCTTGTTTTCTTCATTTCTCCGATTGTTGAAGAGAAAACAAATCACGCAAAAAAATCGACTCACGCACACTCACTCACGCAATTTTTTACACTTACAATCACTTGAGTAAAATTAAGTTAAGTCACACTCAAACGTGATCACGCGTAAATCACTTGAATCTCGCACAAATCTGCTCATGTGCCCATTTCTACTTTGAATCACCAAAAAAAATTTTTTTTGTCTTCCCGCTCTTGTTGTGAAAATTACAATAAAATGTATATCGTTGATTCTGAGATTACGGGACAAATTAAAAATTTAAGTTTTTTTGCATAATTTAGCCAGAAGTTGCCAGCTGTACAAAAAATGTAGTGCCATAAATATATTATCACACAGCCATAGTAAACCAGTAAATTTAAATTAATGGTGTTCTGACGACGTAAAAACAAAAAGTCAGGCGATTGTTTTTTGGTGTTATCATTCCAATGTTATAGAAACACCATTCCTTTTGCAAACGGGATCTCACTTTTGCGTTGGAAGGTCCTCCGCCAACTCTATTCTGACGTTATTTTTATTGCATTTTTCTGTCTGGGAATATTTATTAAATTTAAGTCGACACGTGTTTTTGCTCTAGACAATACTTATGTTAGTGCGGGAGTTATCCAAATTTTCCTGAAAGTCCACATTCTTTCATAAAATGCAACGAAATTTTTAAACACCGATATTTTTTATTTTTTTTTACGTTGAACCAACACTTAGGGGATGCCCCTATTAATGCAGTGCATTGTGTTGATATCAGGAAAATAGGTTATGAGGAGGAGGAAAGAGGGAGTAGTGTTTGTGGATATTTGACTTGCATTTATCTACATTAAAAGAGACTGGTAAGAACTCTGCGGGAAGATTATTCCACATACGGCTAGTTCGACTGATAAACGAATCTTCTCTGTAATGCGCTGTGCGATCAACTGGGCAATTGACAACAAACGGATGTGATTACTAGACAACCGAGTGTTGCGAACAAAAACTCGAGCTCTAGGGATAAGTTTACTTATCTCAGCAGAACACTTTCCATGGTAATATCGATAGAACAGAGTCACACAAACCACATTCCGACGATGCTCCAATGAGTCAATAGAGTTGGACACCCTATTGTTATTGTTAAGCATAAACGCCTTCCTTTGCACACAGTCCAAGAGTTCTAAAATAGACTTTGAAGACCCTGCCCATATATGGGAGTTATATTCCATCTTCGGTCAGATGTATGTGGTATAAATAATAAGGAGATCGGATGAGGTGAAGTACTTCTTAGAATCAGTTTAAAGAAGACGAACGATACACACGAACGAAAATTTTGCATATGTTTTGTTATTGTAACAACAACAAAATACATGTAAAATTTTCGTTCGTGTGTATCGTTCGACTTTTGTAAAATGGCACTTACACTGGTTTAAAAAACCGAGACACTTGAATGTTTTTTTCGACACTTGAAAAACGTGCTCATTCCAATGGCCATCACACTGAATTTTCATGCCCAGAACATCAAGAGTGTCCTATTCCTCGATAAGTCATTCTACAAATGACGCTGATGATTCCACATCCCTGTGTGTCAACATACAACATTGAGTCTTACGTCCATTAAACTTGACCCTATTTGCAAGACTCCACTTAGAGATTGTCAAAAAGTCTTGATTAAGTGTGGTGTCGTTCATAATCTGCCTTTTGCCCTCAACCTCTACAAGGCTTGGCCTACAATCAAAGGCTAGAAGAAAGAACAGAACCTTTCGGTAGCCCTGATTGAAGCTGAACCTCATCTGATGAGAACCCATCTATAATAACCCGTATAGAACGATCTCTGAGGAAACTCAAAATTAATCGAGAGAAGCCATTACCGACACAAAAGGCATTTAGCTTGGATATGAGCGCACCGTGCCACACACAATCAAATGCCTTGGAAATATCCAGAGCAACCACCTTACTCTCACCAGAATGGTGGATCGAACGACTCCAATGTTCCAAAAGGAACGCCAACAGATCCCCAGTAGAACGAGTTTTCCGAAAACCATACTGTCGATTGTTTAAAAGTAAGTTAGCCTTAGTTGGCAACCTTCCAACATGATGTAAAGACTCCCGCACGGAAAGATAAAATAAAAAGGTTAACCAGTGTACGTGCTAACGTCGAAGCACACTGTTTCAGCACCAGTGCTGGTATACCATCCGGTCTCTGTGACTTATTTACGTTAAGATTCGTAAGAACCCTTTTAGCTGCACGAGCTCGGAAAAATATATTGGGCATAGTATGGGATACCTTTTCGATATCGGGCAGTGGTTGATTGCTTTCCGGCAAGAAAGAATTTCTTGCAAAAAGGCCAGCCAACAGGTTAGCTTTATCAACCGATTATGTGAACACTTATTCGTCTTTTAAAAGAGTCGGAATAGAAGAACTAGCATTTTCCTTGACTCTTTTAACAAACGACCAACAAAACTTTAGCACGAAGTCGTTGTTCGTAAAGAAGCTTTTCACGAAGTCGGAATAGAAGAACTAGCATTTTCCTTGACTCTTTTAACAAGCGACCAAAAAACTTTAGCACGAAGTCGTTGTTCGTAAAGAACACGACTAAGTACTCTAGCACACTCATATCTCATCTGTTTGCGTAGCAGATCAGTATTAGCGTTTTATAAATATTTGAGTTTCAGGCAAATCGGTTCATAAAGATTACGGATATGGTTGCGTTTTCTCGGTTAACTAGGTCTGTACACCCTCAATTGTTTTCTTCCGTAATTAACACATCGTTAGATGTTTGTTTAACTTAAATTTCAAAATAGCTTACTATTTTTGTGATTTCGTATTGGATGTAACTTGTAATCAATTAAAAAATGTTAACCTTTTAGATAAGGGTAATTTATATTCGACTTAGCCGAATAAAACAATCCTAATTATTGTGTTTCTTTTGCGATATAATTTAAGTCATAAGACAAATTGTTTTACTACCACCACCACCATCACCCCCTCTTCAACAATTACAATCAATAGATTTGATAAGACTTGAAGTCTAGCGCCTTTTTTTTTTGTTTCCAATGACATTATGGGAAAGAGAGAAGTAATGGTGTCATTAAAAACAAAACATGACATAAATTCTAATAATTGCTTTTTACTGATTTAACGTTATTCCCTAACGTTCTTTTTTTTACCTCGTTGACTGTCTAACTGCCTGCCTGCCTTCCTATTGGATTATATCATAACAATACTATTTTAATTTGTTAACTTTTTATGTTCAACAAGTAATTTTCAATACTTTGACAAAATAAAAACAAAAAAAAAATGTTTATGGAATGTATCTGATGAATAGATAACCAAACATTTAAAGAATGAAAGAAAGAACATGCGAAGCAAAAGAAGCCATTTAACAATTATCGATAAATACAGACAACATTTGCAGAGAGAAAGAAGAGTCTTAACAATGAGTGAATTCATTCAACAGTAATCATTATCATCATATAAAGTTATGAAAGGAAATTTGCATAAGTCACCGACCATAAAGTAACAAGAAAAACGGTTTTCTAGTTTCTATTTCAAAAAGCTTGGCTAAATTATTGATCGTCATTTTTGGATGATTATTAAGCAAGTTTAAAAAAATGCGGAAACTCCAATAGAAAAACAAACTGTAAAACATTATCGGACATACACTTTAACGCACTGTGGTTTTAGACCCAAAAAATGAGTACACCTCCATTACTGTAAGGCGGTCTCAAGTGCACTCTTGCTGCGCCTGACGACAGGAGCAGTTGACTTGGTTTTTATCCAAGAACCCTGGTGGCGGGGTGGTAGGGTATGCGGATTATAGAACCCTGGATTTAAGTTAATGGTTGCCAAGGGTGAGGGCTCACCAAGAGCCTGCATCTTGGCAAAAAATAGCTTAAATATATTACTGTTATCAACTTTTAGTGATATGGATGTTACAGCGGCTGGTTTGGAGCTTAATGGGAAGTCTATTAGATTCGCCTCTGCTTATTTTCCTAATCTGGAGCCAATAGCCCTCGGAAAAGTTTAGCGGTTTGATTCGGGAGTCTGAATCTAGGGGAAATCAGTTAGTTGTGTGCTGTGATGCTAATGCACATCATTCGATATGGGGAAGTACAGACACAAATAATATTTATTTGTAAAAGGGGAAGCGAACCAAATTTTTGGTAGGTGTAGGCGGCAAGAGGTTCTTGACGTAACACTTGTATCATATACATTGTCTGTTAGAATTGATCTCAAATCATCGCTACATTGAGTTTTTACTCCGGGAGCTTTGCCCGGTTGTGACAGTCTCTAGAAATCTGTGGAGAACAAACTGGGTGAAATATAGTTCGACATTTTCTTTGCTTTTGGATGAAGTACCCTTATCTGAACCGCAAAGCTTGGCGAAATTGACTGTCTGGTTGACCATATAACAAATGTTTGTAATAGATCCCCGGATGCGTCTTGCCCTTCTGCAAAGCCTAGGGGCAAAGAAAAGCTACCTTGATGGTCAAATGAGTTGATGACGAGCAGAGATTCCTGCAGAAAGCTCTTTAATAAGGCTAAATCTTCAAGAGCGAACGAGGAATGTGGTGCATACAGGCTGCAACTTAAGAGTTATAAGAAGATGATCAGAATTGCCAAATGTGATTCTTGGAAAAATTTCTGTGGAAACATGGAAGATGTTTCTGAGGCATCCAGACTGCGCAGAGTGTTGGCTTCTTCTCCTTGCACCCTGGGATACCTGAAATATCCTAGTGGGGTGTGGTCTTCTTCCAATGGAGAGTCGCTGAATCTCCTTCTAAGCACGCATTTTCCGGGCAATTCCATGACGACGTTCCGAAATTGCTTCGGAAATAATAAATATGCAAACATTAATCTGGGCGATTAAAAGCTTAGTCCCTATAAATCCCCTAGACCTGATGGTATAATCCCGGCTGAGATGCAGCAAGCTTCGGACTATATAGTCCCTTGGCTGTATAATCTATACACAGCATGCATCAACTGATTGTATATTCCTTCAAAATGGAGGGATACCAGATTTGTCTTTATCCCGAAGGCTGGGAAAAAATTCCCACACAGCTCCGATGGATTTCAGACCATTAAGTTTGTCTCCTGTTAAAGACAAAAGAACGAATGGTAGACTCATATTTGCGTAGAGTGATTGACCAGAGGTTGATTTCGACAAGGCAGCATTCATACAGCAAGGGTAGATCAAGTGAAACAGCTCTTCATGAGCTCGTTGGTACCATCGAGAGATCGCTTTCGGTAAAGGAGTACACTATGGTGGCCTTTCTTGAAGTAGAGGGTGCTTTTAATAATGTCAACCCAGACTCGATAATTGTGGCATTGTCTGGTCTAGGAGTAAAGCGGGATCGATTTAATGGTGAAAACCTACTTTCCAGTAGACGTATAACGTCTGAATTGGGAGCGTCTGTGATATCTCGATTTGTCCATAGGGGCACACCACAGGGAGGTCTTCTTTCGCTGCTTCTTTGTAACCTGAGTCAGGTTACAAAACCAACCTGTTAAAAAAAAACATTTTTATACCCTCCAACCACAGTGTAAACTCACTTTGTCATTCCGATTGTAACGCATCGAAATATTGATCAGTGATCGATTCGAAAGCGTTCTAGCGATGTCCGTCCGTCTGTCTGTGGAAGACAAGATACAGTCCAAAAAAAGCTAGGCTACTGAAGTTAGTCACGAATATGTGTTATGGTCATAAGCTGGTTATGTTCGAAGATGGGACAAAATCGGATTAGGGTTAAGTTACAAAAAATAAAAAAAAAATTTTTTAATTTTTTTTAAGCAAATAAAACATTTTGCTTATGTTCAAAGTTCTGCACTTGGGTCCAGGGGATTTAAAAGTTACATTTATAATCCAATGTCTTCTACTGATCCCCCCTCCAAAGTACCACGATATCTTTTTGTTAACAAGTCAAAATTGTGGTCTGGAACCACTGTGCAGTACACCGCAAACCAATAAAGACAATTTAAATATATATTGGAGACATACTAAAGTAGTTAGAAAGTTGTAAATATTTAACAAAAAAAAAAAATAACAAAAAAAAAACTCATAAACACTTTTTTAGCATAGTTGAGAGCTATTTTTAGTGTTATTAGTTTTATTGTTGTTGGTGGAAGTTGTATTTGAACATTATGACCAAAGAGTTAAATAAAAAAAACAATTTGAACGAATTGCTTAATTGGTCTTTGTTGGCCAGGGGTACCAGGCAATTTAAGACACAAGTACTTTAGTTGGTAAGTTTTTTTTACCCTACACTACTCTGGTATAAAGAGTTTGTGCTGATGTTTGTAACTAGCCGAAATATTAATCGATTTTATAATGTCCGTCCGTGCGTAAGTCCATCTAAACGTTGTTTACACGATCTTAAGCTTCTTCTATCCCAAGGACGAAGCCTATTGAAATTGAAAAAAAAAAAAACGGTCCATATTTATACCTAGCCCCATACAACGTCTCCTTCAAATTTGGCTTAAATTCCCTTAATAACCGTAAAAAATTAGGAATTCTTTCGAAATTTGACAGGTAAATATTTTTTATATTAATAAATCAACATTTTGAATTTCAACGGAACCGGACAATTTTTACAGATATTCCCATACAAACCACCTCCCGATATTTATATAACTCTCTCAAAATATTTGAGGTATTTGGGAGGTATTTGATTAAAATAGTGTTTGAAGATGTTTAACGTGTACTTTGGTACCTTAATTTAACGTGATTATAATCAGGCCATTCTTGGTTTTAGACCCCTATAAAAATTTCACCCGATATTCCGTTAAATCGGTCTATTGGCCACAAATACCAGACGATTTCAATCAAATTTGGTTTACCAAATATAGGTCCAATCGGTACATGTTTGGACTTAGGGCCAAATCCGGAAACACTGGTGTAGGGTATTGCATGGTCGGCCTTGATCGACTATAATTTTCTTACTTGTTTATTATTATGTATGTATTTCATTTGGTGGTAAGGTTAAGAAATAAATTGCAATGAAATGACATAATATTTTATGTATTTTTTATGAAAAAAAATAAACATTTATTTGTTGTTGCATATAAATGTTTATTTTTATTGTTGCACCTCATTGTACAACAGTATTGACCACAAAAAAAAATCACATTATTGGTATTCAGAATGTAGGCCAATTGCCACTATTGACAGTTTAAACTGTTAAATACTGTTAGAAACTGTGGCCGGAGAAAGAAATGTAGTTTTTTTTATCGGCACACTCCTTTTTGTGGAGGCGGGACATTACTTAGTTTCTGAAAGACTGACATTTCTTTTGTAATATAACACCTCGAAAAATGGGTCGAGGTCCCAATAAAGTGTATATATTTATGACCACCTATTGATTTGATCTAGCAATGTTCGTCCTTCTGTCTGTTGAAATCACGTTAATTTTCGAAAGAGAACTCTGAGGCTACTGAAACTTATCATGAATATTTTTAATTTTCCTGGCCAGATTGGTATTGAATTTAAGCGAAATCGGTCCAGTGGTTCAGAAGTTATGAGCACAATCTTCCACTTTGCTCGAAAACATAAGCGCAATCGGTCCAGTATTCAAAATGTTTTTAGCCTTGTGGAGGGTATTCATAGATTCGGTCAAGTCTAATTTAACTGTTTTATTATTAAATGTACAAAGTTTTGCAAGGATTAGAAAATCTTTTTTCTTGGATTACTTTATTACATATTAGTTTTTTAATAGAATAAAAATGAACGCTTATCTTTTACTTAAAGCGATAAACCATTGAATATTGATAAAGTTATAAAGAATTATATTTAAATGTTGCAAAATATTTGCATACACTAAAAATAAATAGCTATAATTGTGTATACAGTAAGCGACAATACATTGGGAACTTTTCTGTAGTAAATGCTATTTGGGAAAGACAAAGTTAACAATACTAAACGTTTTTATTTATTATACAGGGCAACACTTTTTTTTGCCCGGGTTCTGATAGCTAATTTTGGGTGTTAGGGGCACGCTGATTTCAAATCTGGCTACCGTTTTTTTTGGGTCAGCTCTAGTTTTCGAGATATAGCCTAAGGAAACTTTGAAAATAGGCTCTTTTTGGCATGTTTGTGAGTCTATATTTACCAACACTAGTCTTACATCCGAAAAGTGATAGACGATTTTAGGTATGTTGGATATGCTGATTCCAAAAATGCACTTACTTTTGTTGAGTCATCTTTAGTTTTTGAGATATCGGCAAAATAAAAATTTTAAATTTATGACCTCTTGAATTTTGTCTGAATATTTATGCCCATTTTAATAACTCGAAAACTAAAGCTTTCAGAAAAAAGCTAATACCAGTTTTGGAATCCTGGCATCCAATATAGTTAAGTTCGTGTTTAAAACCGAGGCACTAAATTTTTTTTTGGAAATTATAGCCAAGCAAAATTGGTAAAAAAACGCACTTTTTCGACTCTTTAACAGCGATTTGCTCGCGAACGCGAGCTGATGGAAACAATTGGAAAACAGATTCGAAATCAGCACACTAAAATCCATATAAATCAGTTGTCAAAGGTCAGACAAATTGAAAAAGTTCAAATTTTGTCAACCTGTGTTATCAATCGTCTATTATTTAAAAAAAATATATAAAGGAAATTTTCCAAGCTTTAATTTAAGCTTGATAGCATCCAGATTGAACAAATATAAATATACGAGGCTCGCGCAGGAAAATGAAATTAATTATAGACATTTTTTGGAAAATTTTAAAAAAATATTTTTAAGTAAATTTTTCCATGTTTAAACATTAAAATTTTTTAATATTGTTAACTTTGTCTTTGCATCTACTATAGAAAAGTTTCCAATGTATTGTCGCCCACTGTATATATGAGGCATTCCACACCAAATGCCCCGCTACAGAAAAACATGTGTCCCGTAAATGTCTGAATAGGTTGTATGGATAGCCCTATATGGAACTTAGAAAATTGCGTTTTTGGTTTTTGAATTTTTCAAAAACTGGGCTTAGGAGGCGTGGTCAAATATTGGAATAATGGTAAAATTTGTAGCGAGTTGCCTTGATTAAATATTTATCACATTAAAACGGAATGCACCACAATCTCAAAAATTTACATTCTTATATAAATTTGTATGGGCTATCGATAAAATTTTTTTTTTTTTAAACATTTTTAGAACCCGTTCTGAAATTTTCCATTTTTTAAAAAAGACAATTTATCAAAAATCCGGCCACTTTTTTTTATTTTTTTTTTTTTAAGTTTAGATGTTTGTCCATCCACACAAAAAAATTCACAAACACGTTCTTCGTTTTTTTCGAGAAATCGCATTTGAATTTTAAATTTCATAACAATTTTGTAATTTGCTTGCATTTTCTTGTTTTAACGTTGCGAATGAGTATTATTAATTGCATAAATATATATATATACTCTCTATTGAAGCAAGCAAATACAAGCTAGTAATTACAAAATTGTTATGAAATTTAAAATTCAAATGCGATTTTCTCGAAAAAAATGAAGAACGTGTTTCTGAATTTTTTGGTGTGGATGGAAAATACAAAAAAAAAGTGGCCGGATTTTTGATAAATTGATTTTTTTAAAAATGGAAAATTTCAGAACGGGTTCTAAAAATTTTCCAAAAAAAAAAATTTAATCGATAGCCGATACAAAACTATATAAGAATGCAAATTTTTGAGATTGTGGTGCATTCCGTTTTAATGTGATAAATATTTAATCAAGGCAACTCGCCACAAATTTGACCATTTTTCCAATATTTGACCACGCCTCCTAAGCCCAGTTTTTGAAAAATTTAAGTTCCATATAGCGCTATCCATACAACCTATTCAGAAGTTTACGGTACACATGTTTTTTTCGCTGGACATTTGGTGTGGAATGCCTCATATATATGATATATATCTCAGTTTAACTAACAAGGAAGGTCTTTTACAGGGCACCCACCAATTGTCCTGAATCTTGAATATTGAAATGAAGGAATAAAAATAAGAGTTTTACGTGTTTTTCTTTAACTGCCCAATCTCAAATTTTAAAATTGGTTGCCACCTTATGAAAAAATATGGGCTCTCGGGAAAAGCCGAACTTGTGAAAGACCTTTCTTGTAAGATATTAAAAACTCGGTATAAAATTTTGGCGGGACAGCTAACACCACTCACGCGTGAATCACGTGACCAGTACCCATCTCTATTTTATAAATCTGCAAAAAAGTTGATCTTTGCAGAGTAGTTTTATTATTTTTGTTGTAATATTTGCAATTTAATATAGTTGCATTAGTATAATTTTATTGTAAAATATAAGTTATTTTAAATAGGGTTTCTTTTAAACGATGACTAACTAAAGGAAAAATAGAACTATGGTTTTATTTCTAATTGTATATTGAATCATATTCATTCACTTGTGAGGTACTGACTGGTATTGGCAGATAAGAAATACCTGCGTTGCTGGCGTATTCGGTCTGATAAAAAAAATAAAAAACATATCTGGGTGTATTCACAATCAGACTTTTTGTTTTATACACCTTTCCAATATATTGTTTTCCAATCATCGATCAGTTGAGTTTTGCATTTGGCACGGGTTGTTTAAATTTGGTGTGATTATACGAATTTTAAATAAAAAGTGTTTTAAGAAGTGACGTCATATTGATTACAACAATATTAGAAAATTTCGATACATTTTTTATTAAGAGAACGGTAAAAAAAAAGTAAATAAAAAAATAATAATCATGGCTGAAATGTTAGATATGGAACATCATCAATATATGGAGGAATATCAGCAAACTCTAGAAGAATTAATTCCAATAGTAGGTGTTGTTTTTTTCTAATATTTTTTTTTTTTAAATTTTCAATTAATGTTTAAAGTTGTGAATAGTTGACCTTTAGTTTCGTAGTTTGTTGATTTTGTTCGGCATTAGGTTATGAGTTAAAAAAATAATTAAATAAAAAATATATAAACATATTTTATTTTAAATTTTTCTTTTATTGTCCCAATATTTCAGTCAACATTGCTGACCATCTTCAGGGGGATATTTAAAATTAAATAAAAAACAAAAAAAAATTTCCTTGCTGGAGCTGTTGTTCTGCTGTAAGCTTTTGTTCTGCTGTTAGCTTTGGCAAAACATTTTTTGTTTTTTATTTAATTTTAAATATCCCCCTGAAGATGGTCAGCAATGTTGACTGAAATATTGGGACAATAAAAGAAAAATTTAAAATAAAATATGTTTATATATTTTTTATTTAATTAATTTTTTAACTCATGACCTAATGCCCAACAAAATCAACAAATTTTCAATTAATTTCAATAATTGTATAAAAAAGCGTTTTTTCAAGATCATTTGTAGTTTTCTTATCGTTTTCAGTTGTTGCTTAATTATTGATTAGATATGGATTTCCATATAAAAATATCGTTAAGATTATGAATATACAGCAACAAAAAAATCATGAATTTCATTAAAATTTATAATTCAAAAATAATCAAATTAAAAGAGGACGTGACAATTTTATTATTTTTAATCGTTAGAATTCCCAACATTTTTATAAAAGAAAATTTGAAAATATGTATTAATACATTTTTTCAAAAAAATTTACAAAAACTGTACTTTAGTTTTTATTAAAAAAATAAAATATTTACAAAACCCATGATATTTAGAAATTATCAATTAAAGCTTTAGCATTCTCTCTTCGCACAAAATATTTTGTAGGTATACCGACTGAATGTTTATTAGTTCAACTACAAATTGTAGTTAAAAATACTATCACAAGCATAACAAGTAAGAAAATTATAGTCGGTAAAGACCGACCATATAATACCCTACACCAGAGTTTCCCGGACCATGGGTCCCAAGTTCAAACATGGACTGATTAGATCTATATTTTGTCAAATCTTTAATAAGTGTAAAAAGCAATCACTAATCAAATTTGAGTGGAATAGGCTCTTTTTGTTGACAATAAATTCGTTCAACTGAATATCGGGCGAAATTTCCACATGGGACCTAAGTCCAAAATGGTCCGATGATAATTAGATTTGATAAGGTTATTAAAGTACGTGTTTAACATACACAAACAGAATTTTAATTAAATATTTTCTATTTTCATGAATATTGAGAGATTTATGTGAAAATCGGGAAGGTGGTTTGTATGGGGGCTACTAGAAGAACTGGTTCAATTTCTTTAAAATTCGGAATGGTGATTTGTGTGTATAAAACATTAATTCCTGTCAAATTTTGAAAAGATACCTATTAAAATGCGACTATTAGAGTCATTTGAGCCAAAACTAAAGAGGACCTTTGTATGGGGGCTAGGTCTGAATATGGACCGATTTTTTCCAATTTAAATAGGCTTCGTCCTTGGACCAAAAGAGGCTTAAGTTTTAAATTTCAAGTCAATTGATCGAGAATTGCGACCTGTATCGTGTTTACACCGTTTACATGGACAGACAGACGGACGGACGGACGGACATCGCTAAATCGACTCAAAAAGTGATTCTAAGTCGATCGGTATACTTAAAAGTGGGTCTAGGACCAATATTTCGGGTAGTTACAAACATCAGCACAAACTCATTATACCCTGTACCACAGTGTGGTGTAGGGTATAAAAACTACAGTGTTTTTACTGAAAATGTAGTTAAAACTAGAGATGGGCGCGTGAGTGATTTTTGACTCACGCTCACGACAGGAATTTTGAATCACGCACACTCACTCACGGAAATATTTTTTCCAGTCACACTCACTCACAATCACGTGAGTAAATTTAATACAACTCACACTCACGTGCACTCACGCAAGCTTCACTCACACTCACGTTGACTCACACTCACGAAACTCTTATTTATACAAAAAAAAAATTTCAAAAATAAAAATTTCAAAAATCTATATTCGATTAGAGTTTTATTCTAGTTCGAGGCCCAAAAATATTTCTATATATGATATTGTCATAATAGAGTATTTTTAATTTATTGCTTTAAAAAAGTTACTCATCTCATAGTATATCTGTACTGATCAGTTTCATCCCCACTAAAGGAATCATCAGCAGACTTTAGAGAATCATCGTTGGTCAATCAAACATCAAACCAGACATAATATTTGATATATTTCACAAGTTATTTGAGAAATACTATTATGAAGGTCCGAAATCTGTTTTCCAACAAAAATAACTCTTTTAAAGCAAAAATTGTATGTACTAAATCACCGTCGGTAATTATTAATATATGTGTTGCTGTTATTTTACAATAACAACAGTACCTAACCAAACAATAGTGTTGGTAGGATAAGTCGTACTAAACTTTGTGTTAGATGTTGTTTTTTTATTTTTAGTACCAAAAAGGTACATAAAAATAAAATGTATTTATTCGGCCTTTTATAAAAATACTCTATTATGACAATATCATATATAGAAATATTTTTGGGCCTCGAACTAGAATAAAACTCTAATCGAATATATATACATATATAAAGGCCGAATAAATACATTTTATTTTTATGTACCTTTTTGGTACTAAAAATAAAAAAACAACATTTAATTTCAAAAATCTTTCAAAATTTTTAGCAAAATTTAAAGTTCAGTGAAATTTTACATTTTTTTTCGGGACGAAATTTTAAGTTAAGCCAAATTTTAAAATTTTTTTGTTGCTTTTTTTGGAACAAAAGGAAATATGAAGAGAAAATAAATTATGACAACTCACGCAAAAAAATCGACTCACGCACACTCACTCACGTAAAGATCTTACTTACGCACACTCACTCACGCATCTTTTTTCTCCACTCACACTCACTCACAGCCACGTGAGTAAAATTGAATTCAGTCACACTCACGCGTGATCACGCGTGAATCACGCTATAATCTGCTCATGTGCCCATCTCTAGTTAAAACCAAAACAACTAAAATTTTTATTGATTTCACTGCAAAACTTTTCTTAGTGTATACGAAAAAACACCAATTGTAATTCCGATTAAATTGATTAAAATTCCCAATCAGGGAAAACAAAAAAAGAAGTACTTAAACTAAATTCGACTTTGCCAAATCCATGAATACCCTCCACAATGCCCAAAACATTTGATACAAATGTTTTTGAGTGCAAAACAAATGAATTTGAGTGCAAAAACACTTTTTAATGATTTTAATTTTTTTTAACGTAAAAAGAATTCTATTAAAATTTTGACTAAAAAATTTTTAGTATTAACATTCAAACTTTTTTTCGTAAAAAAAATTTTGGAGTATACAATTTTAAATGTAAAATATTTTTGACTTAAGGGTTTTTTATTTTGAGTAAAAAAACTTTTTTTTTATTTATTTCTGTACAATTTTTTTTAAATTATAACCAGCCTTAACACTCCCCAATTCCTAAGGGGGTTCCCATACAAAATGACATTTCTTTAAATTTGCTCCAATCGCTCTAATTGTAAATGTCAAAAGAAAGCCCTTTGAAATGTGTAACCGACACACAATATTTTTTTAATCCCAACATTTTCTCAGAACATACCTACTTACTAGGGTATTCAATCGATTAACCGTTAATCGGTTAACCGATTAAGTTTGGTCGATTAACGGTTCAAATAATTTAAAATTGTCAATTTTCAAATAACAAATAAACCGATTAATTTGTGTCGGTTAACCGATTAAGCGAAATTTCTTTTTTAGTACTTTTATCTATTTTTTATACCCTCCACTCTAGTGATAGAGGGTATATATAAGTTTGTCATTCCGTTTGTAACACCTCGAAATATTGGTCTAGGACCCCATAAATTATATATATTTATGATCCTCGATCGTTTTTAAGACGACCTAGCGATGTCCGTCAGTCCGTCCGTCTGTTGAAAACACTCTAAGTTTTGAAAGACTTTACGGAGGCTCCTGAAGTTTGGCATATATGTTGAGCATTTACCTGGTCAGGTTGGTATTGCAATCCAGCGAAATCGGTCCAATGTTATGAGCAAAATACGGAATTTCGGCAAGGGTTTTTAGTGAATTTATGAGATAAAAAACACTCTTACTTTCGAAAGACAATTCTGAGAATGCTAAAACTTGGCACATATATTTGTCCCCTGGCCTAGTTCCTATTGAATTTCAGCTAAATCGGTCTAGTGGTTCAAAAGTAATTAGCAAAACCGTGAATTTCAGATTAGTTTCACCTAAATTCACGTGTTGAAAACCCGTTAAACATGTTTTAAAAACACTGCTAAGTCACAAAAATATTTTAAAATGTATTTTTGTCTCTCAAAAATATTTTTACACTAAAAACAAATACACTGGAAAAAAATTTTACACTCAAAAAAATTGTTACATTAAAAAAAAAAATTTAGTAAATTATTTTTTTTTCAAAAATTACTAAAAAAAAGTTGTTTTACACAAAATAAAATATTTCAAATCAAAAATTAAATTTTTTTTCACGTTAGAAAATTTACTATCACTTAAAAAGGACATTGTGGAGGGTATTTATAGATTCGCCCAAGTCGAATTTAACTTTTCTACTTGTTTATGAATCGATTGAATAAGGAATTTTGGAATTCAGACCAAGTAGGACCCTGAGTCCAATTTGTAATGAATAGCAATTCCTCAAACAATAAAAACAAAACAGTTTTGTTTCAAATTTCATTAAAAATGGGATTCGTTTGAAAAAGTTCTTAGCCCTTCCGAAAAGGAAAAATTATTGTCTTTGAAGTCTAAAGTGTTAAAGGCCGTTGAAATCGCGGAAATAATAGAGAGGAGCAAAACTGTTGTATGCAATTATCTAAATAACATTGAGAACTATGGAAAAAAATGGCCGCACTAAAATGGCAACAACAAAACAAGATAGACAAAAATTAAAAAAAAAAAAACCCTCAAATTTCACGCTGACAGCTTTCTCTCAAAGAAAGTCGTGTTAATTTGAGTACACTGATAGAAATTTGTACATGACAATAATGAAAATCGACATTAATGTAATGAAAAATTACGTTAAAAAGGAACACTCAAAAAAAAAACTGTAAAGTTAGCAAAAAAATTAGTTAAATTTAACTAAAAAAACACCAGATTTTGAACCTACTAAATTTCTAGTTAATTTAACTAAAAATATTTTGTTAACTTTTCGTAGAATGCATGTAGCAAAAAAAAACCGTAACTTTAACCAAAAATTCAGCTGAAAATTTCGTAACATTTTTATGTACGTAAAACAAAAAAAAAATAGTTAAGTTCAGCTAAACTTTTTGTAAAAAAATTTTAAGTTTGTTAAATATTGATTTTATACACTAACACTTCACTTATTTTTTTCTTTTTTTCACAGCATTAAGTTCAGCTTAAGTAGAACTTATGAGATTTGCATAGGAGGCTACACAAGAAATTTCTAACATTTTTTCACTTGACAAATATGTTAAGAGAAATCAGCAAATTAATTAATAAAATTTCGTAAACTTAGTTTTAAAGTCAACAAAAAAAAATTAATTCAAAATTTGTTCAAAACTAGTATTTTTGTAAATTGAACTTAACTAAAAAAAGTAGTTAAAACACTGATTTTAACTAAAAATTTGCTAAAAAGCCAGTAAACTCGAGTTAACAAAAAAAGATTTGTTAACTTTTCAGTTTTATTTTTTTGAGTGAACCTATGTAGGGTTTCATTGAATTAATGAAATAGGTATCATAAAATGTAATTGCAGGAGCAAGTTTCATTAAATTAATGAAAATTGTTCATACAAAATATAAATTGTATTTTATGAACATTTTTCATTACTTTAATGAAAAAAGTATTAAATTCTTATGAAATACTTTCATTGAATAAATCCTACTTTTTATTTTTGAAATGAAATACTTTCATTGAATAAATTCTACTTTTATTTTTAAATTAAATATATGTATGAAATTGTAAATATTTTTTTTTATAGAATTAAAAATAATAAAAAATGGTTTTCACATAGTTTTCTCGCACAAAATTTTACTCCAACCTTAAATTGTAATACATAATTAAAACCACGAACTAATATAAAACATCACGAATTTAGTAAATATAAAGTTAATAACTTACTTTTTATTTAAAATTTCATAAAAAAGTCTAAAAAAATCACAAAATAATAGAGTCCGACCGAATATTCGGTTTCGGTCTCGGTTTCGGCCGAATAATGGGGTTTCGGTCTCTATTCGGTATTCGGCAAAATTTTGGCCGAATATTAGCCGAAACCGAAACTTTTTGGTATTTTAAAAAATATGTAAAATAGTCGCAAAATTTTTTGATTTCGTATTTCATTACACTTGTTTCAGTTCAATTGAAGAAAATGTTACAAGTTTATGCAATAAATGTAAAACTGTTTCAGTTCAAAAATTATTTTCTCCTAATCTACAAACGAAATATAAAATTTTTTTGTAAGTTTTTTAAAAAACACATTTTTTTTCAAAAATACAACAATTCCTATGGATTAAAAGCATTTTAAGCTGTATATTTATCTTAAACAACTTTTTAATAATTTTATTCATGCCAGACGATAATTTTTTTTAAGTTTCGGTTTCGGTTCGGTTTCGGCCGAATATTACTTTTTCGGCCGAATATTCGGTTCGGTTTCGGTTCGGCCTCGAAAACTGGTTTCGGTCGGACTCTACAAAATAACCAAGTTAAAATTACACAAAATTTTGCTATAATATTTACTTTTACAAAATAAGTAAAACCACGAAATAATATAAAAAACGCGAGTTTAATAAATACTTATAATTAATCAACAACATATCATTTTAAATTTCGTATAAAAAATCTAAAAAAAAATCACGCTCTGATCAGCTGTTTTTTGTGCGCGTAAACTAACAGACGCGACACGACAGTTGTCAAAAAACAGCAAATTTTGTAAACAAAACTTAATGAAACCACGAAATCTAATGAATCAAAATTTATGAAAATCTTGCACAATATGTATGAAATTTTTATTCAGCATATGAAATATTTCATTGTTGTAACGAAACAACGTTAATGAATTCCATTTATTAGTGATATGAAGCGTTTTTCTATCAATGCATTTGTACAGTCCGTCGCATTTAAAAAAAAAGTTGGTTTTAACAATATGTTTGCCTGATAAATTCTTATGAATAAAATTTTTGAGAAAATTAACGGTTTTTTTGGTTTTGTGGCATTCGACTGTAAGTCTGTCATGAAATCTTACAAATCTAGGATGTCTTTAACATTGGCTGGAGCTCAAAAATGACCTCCGGAGAAAATTTAAAGTTTGGAGCTTAAAATTTGTGATATAAACAAGTATAAAATTGCTATTTTGCATGTAAGTTACTTTACAGGACCAACACTTTTGGCGGGTATTAGAATTTGATCAGAGAGAAAAGTTCAAAAACGAGCCACCCTAGTGGATAGCATATTCAAATTTCATGAAGATTGGAGGGTGGCACCAGGGAGACTTCTGTTGTAAGTGGAGGGTATAAAAACACTAAACAAATTAGCTGTTGTTAAGTGGTGAATTCCAACAATCCCATATAAAACGAAGCGGTTTTCAGTTACAGAGTTTATGGATTTGTTATGGAAGTGCCATAAGTCCCTTAGTCTAATACCGTCCATATTTTCTACAGAGCTAAAAAGGATTATAAAAAATTTCATCAAGTAATAGTAGTATATGTTTTTGATTGCTCTTGGTCTAAAGTTGTAATATTGTTAACTGGGACACTTATATTTCAATTATGATGCATAATTTTTTCAAATATTTTTTTTAACACTTATGAATATAATTTATTTTTCCATTATTTTTGTACGAATATATTGTACAAATACCAATTCGTTTATTTATCTTATCTCTAATTGGTGTTATGGCAAAGAAAAATTTTTCATAACATGATTTCAAAAAAAAGCTCATATATATATTTCTATGGAATTGATTAGAATTGTTGAAATTGCGGTTTCTTTTAATGCAAAAATTTAGCGTTAATTGCTTTCAACTGCATTAGAATTAATTGGAATTTTTGTCTTTTTTATACCCTCCACTATCAAGGGAGATCTTTTAAGGGGCACCTAGAGATTTTTATGGAATTTGAAAAGGGGTTAACAAGACCTGTTTTACAGGAATAGGAAATTGGATATAATAAAGTTACAAAAAAATAGCGTTCGGCCAAACATAAACCGAGACGACTTCTGTTTAGTGGGGTTACTCGATAATTTTGATAAAAATCGTATACCATACTTTAATGAGAAAGGCGTGTGTCTGTCTACATTTAAGTTAATATCCAACAGTTCGGTTGGACAAAAACTTTGCGGTTTTTTTATGTCCCCTCTTTAAGAAATTTTGTTCAAAAATTTAGAGCACAACAAGTTTATGTAGCAGGAAATGGGTTAAATTAATTGATGTTATTTTATTAAGACATTTTTGGTAAATCTTCTTTAAACATTTGGACAAAAGAATTAATTTATAGTAGTAAAACTATTATCTTTGTATTATTGTTTATTTTAACAAAGTATTTTTAAAACTGCTAAAAATTAAATAATTCTTCATGATTTGGATTTGTTTATATTTCCACTTAAATGTCTTTACTACGGTTTTTTTATATCTTTAACTTATAAATTTAAAATTAAAGCATTAATTAATTACGTTTAACCATATCTGTATCTTGAATTTTTTTTATATCAGGTGTATGTATAAGAGTAGGGTCCATTTTTTTTTTTTTTTCATTTAATGTGTTTTTTTGGAAATTAATAAAACAAATAAAATAAATAGCATTTAACTGATATACACATTGGTGTCCACATACAACCATTTGATTTTTTTTTTATAAATAAAAGTCATTATTATCATGGACAGAAATATGTTTGCAGTGATCTATGGCAAACAATATCGGCACTTTAATCTCTATGATTGTGTTTTTTGTTAAGCCAGTAAGTAAACAGAGCTTTAAAGTTTAAAAACTTTGATCAAAATTTTGTATACTTTAAAAAAACCGACCGAAACCATTTGTACCTGGGCCCGAATTACCGCATTGTTGATTGAATGAAATTTCAACACATACAAAACTTTGGTACCAATTTAAAAATAAACAAATAATAATTTCACTATATATTCACTACACACGGTGAGCCTCAGCGATGTTTAGGTTGAACTTTAGTGTCTACGAAAAGTGTAAGCACAGTTCGATTTTTACAAGATTAAATGTCACAAAACTGTTAACAGCGAAATCGTAGCTGCTCGCATTCGCGAGATAACGCGAAATTAATGTTTTTTAATTTTTTAAATTTTTGACATTGAAGTTTTTTAAATATTTTCAAAAACTGAGTACACAGATTTAATTGTACTTATTTAAAGGGCAAAAAACAGTAAACATGAAATCCTATCTTTAGTTCGCGAGAAATCGCGAAATTAATTTTTTGTTGTTTTTGTTTTTTTATCTTTAGATAGGTTTCTTTAAAATTTCTAAAAAACATGGTAT
Organism: Pegoplata infirma; assembly: GCA_963921195.1. NCBI lineage: Eukaryota > Metazoa > Arthropoda > Insecta > Diptera > Anthomyiidae > Pegoplata > Pegoplata infirma. Next base: position 41,399,602 of record OY992540.1, on the reverse strand, counting down.
GCAGGTATGCAGTTTTACTTGTGCTTGATCAAAGGTCACACAGCTGTTGACATCGAAATTGTAGGTGTTAAATAATTATATAATTTTTTTTAATATTTATTTATATTTTAAAACAAGTTCTTTAGAAATAATAAAAAAAAGTGGTATGCAGTTTGATTTGAGAATGTTGAAGAAATTAAAACTGCCCACAAAAAAATTATAGCTGCTCACTTTCGCAAGAAATAGCGAAAAACAGCTTTTTGGGGGTTTTTCTTGTTGAAGAACACAAAATGCAGTATTGTATGCATTTTAAATTTTATGTGGTTAAAGGTGGTAAAACTGCTCAAATCAATATCTTGACTGCTAATTTACGCGACAAATACAATTTTTTTTTATTTTGCGATTTCTCGCGAAATTGAGAAGATGTCTTGTGACCTGTAAATAAATACAATTAAAACTGCATACTCAGTTTTTGAAGATATTCAAAAAACTTCATTGTCAAAATTTTAGAAAATACAAAAACACTTATTTCGCGATATCTCGCGAGTGCGAGCAGCTACGATTTCGCTGTTAACAGTTTTGTGACATTTAATCTTGTAGAAATCGAACTGCGTTTACACTTTTCGTCGACACTAAAGTTGAACCTAAACATCACCGTGTACATTTGCTTTATTGGTACAAAGTAGAGATGGGCACATGAGCAGATTAAAGCGTGATTCACGCGTGATCACTCGTGAGAGTGACTGAATTCAATTTTACTCACGTGATTGTGAGTGAGTGTGAGCGGAAAAAAATTGCGTGAGTGAGTGTGCGTGAGTAAGATTTTTGCGTGAGTGAGTGTGCGTGAGTCGATTTTCTTGCGTGAGTTTGCATGATTTATATTCTCTTCATATTTCCTTTCATACCAAAAAAAGCAACAAAAAAATTGTTAAATTTGGCTTAATTTAAGATTTCGTCCCAAAAAAAAATAAAAAATTTCGCTGAACTTTAAATTTTGCTGAAAATTTTGAAAGATTTTTGAAATTTTAGCTTTGAATTTTTTTTTTTTATAAATAAGAGTTTTGTGAGTTTGAGTCAACATGAGTGTGAGTGAAGCCTGCGTGAGTGCACGTGAGCTATATTAAATTTACACACGTGATTGTGAGTGAGTGAGTGTGAGTAGAAAAAATATGCTAGTGCGTTAGTGTGCGTGATTCGAAAATTCCTGTCGTGAGCGTGAGTCAAAAATTGGTAACAGGACATAATCCCCACGGACATTACCCCCATAACGGAAATGGGGATTATGACCGAATTCACTACGGTCATAATACCCATAATAGTTGTGGGGACTATGACCGTTTCCAAAGAGGTCACAATCCCAATGGGGATTATGTCCGTTCCTTGTTGGGATTACGACCGAACTTTTTTCGGTCATAACCCCCATTCACATTATGGGGAGTAATGTGAAAGCAATTTTGGTCATAATACCCGTTTTCTGCAATGGGTAAGTTTAATGCATGGAGTTTTTAATCCCTAAGCCCGGCCAAAGGACGGCTACGCAGAAAAAATTTTAAGTAAAAAAAAAAATCTTTTAATTTTGGGAATTATGACCAACTAGTATAGAAGACATAATCCCCATAATGGGGATTATGGCCATTTGTTACGTGATCATTATCCCCATAAATCTGGGAATTATGTCCGTTTTTTATTGCGATTATGTCCAAATAATTTTCGGTCATAGTCCCCACTAGAGATGCGCGCGTGACACGAATTTTTCGTGATTCACGCGTGATCGTAAGTGAAATTTTTTTTTACTCACGTGATCATGAGTGCGCGTGATTAGAAAAAATAGTTTCGTGCGTGAGTAATTTTTGTTTCGTGAGTCTGCGTGATTCTTTTGTACTGTTTGAAACAGAAAACAAGTAAAAAATATTGTCATTATATTGAATTTAGAGGATAATTAATAAAAAATTGTGATTTAAATATATTTTCATTATTGTTTTAAGGAAATTAAATACTTTTTGTGCAAGAAATCGAAAAATGTACAAAAAAATTTTAATTTTAATTTCGTGAGTCTTCGTGAGCGTGATTATTTCGTGAGCGTGAGAAAACTTCTAGTTACTCACGTAATCGTGTGTGAACGTGAGCAAAAAAAAATATTTCGTGCGTGATCGTGCGTGAGCAATATTTTTATTTCGTGAGCGTGAGCGTGCGTGAGTCAAAATTCACTCACGCGCCCATCTCTAGTCCCCACTACCATTATGGGGATTATGACCAAATTCATTTCGGTCATGGGGATTATGTCCATGGGGGTTATGTCATGTCACCTCGAAAATCACTCACGCGCCCATCTCTAGTACAAAGTAGAGATGGGCGCGTGAGTGATTTTTGACTCACACTCACTCACGCTCACGACAGGAATTTTTGAATCACGCACACTCACTCACGAGCATACTTTTTCTACTCACGTGCACTCACACAAGCTTCACTCACACTCACGTTGAATCACACTCACAAAACTTATATTTATACAAAAAAAATTTCAAAAATTTCAAGCAAAATTTAAAGTTCCGCAAAATTTTACATTTTTTTTGTACTTTTTTCGTACGAAATACTAAATTTAGCCGAATTTTAATGTTGTTTTGTTGATTTTTTTGATACGCAAGGAAATATGAAGAGAAAATAAATCACGCAAAAAAATCGACTCACGCACACTCACTCAAGCAAAAATCTTACTCACGCACACTCACTCACGCAATTTTTTTCCGCACTCACATTCACTCACAATCACGTGAGTAAAATTGAATTCAGTCACACTCACGCGTGAATCACGCTCTAACATGCTTATTTGCCCATCTCTAGTACAAAGTACTTCATGCCTGATTAGGTAAAATTCGAGCAAATGTTTTATTTTAGAAAATAAAAAACAGACTTTATTTAAAACACGAATATCCCGAAAATAGAACGTGCTAAAAAATTTGTATAACTGATTTGGATTTTGTGAGTGCAATTTTTTGGCACCAAGGTAATTCTTACGTTGGTTTAAAAAATTTTCTTATTTATGTTCCTCTTGGTCAAGTATTAAAGAATGAATTATTTTAAAGATCTCTACAAAAAAAAATAGTAAATAAAACACTTTAAAAAATGTAGGTTTGTTAAATTTGCAAACAAATACTTTTAAAAAACAGGTTTAAATTTGGTTTGTTGATGGTGATGATTAACGATACAATTTCTGTCACCCGCTCCTAAGAGCGATGAATGTTTTTTTTTTTTTTGAAAGAAACAAATAAAAAATTTACAAACTTTGGTGCCCCTCTTAAAGTAATTATAATTTTTTTCTTAATAATTATGAATGAAAAAATTAGAAAATGAGTCATTTCATTATAATTGGTATTGTAATAGATGACAACATTGATTAATAATTTATGCATAGAATATGAATGAGAGTGTGCGAATAAACTAAAACAAAAAAGTTAAAATATTCCGTTAAAAAATGTGTCGTTGTTGTTATTGATATTAACTTTTGAAATTTTTCTTTATTGTTTTTCCAGATTGATGCTAATAAAGATGGTTTCATTGACCTTAGTGAACTTAAAGAAGCACTCGATCAGGTCGGTTTCAAATTACCCGGTTATCAGGTACGTGAGATGATTGATGAATTCCAAAACAAACAGCGCACCTCCCATCAGGGTAAATTGAATTTGGAAGAATTTGAAAATCTTTGTTTGGATCTCAAGTCAAAAGATGTGGCCAGCACTTTTAAAACGGTTGTGTCGAAAAAAGAAAATCTCGAAACATTGGGTGGCATGTCCAGCATCTCCTCAGAGGGTACCACCCATTCAGTGCGTCTTGAAGAACAATTGGCCTTCTCCGATTGGATTAATTCTAATTTGGGACACGATCAAGATTTAAAACATTTATTGCCCATCGATAATGAGGGTAAAAATTTGTATATATCCATTAAGGATGGTATTCTATTGTGTAAAATCATCAATCACTCCTGCCCCGACACTATTGACGAAAGAGCCATCAATAAAAAGAATTTAACTGTTTATCGTGAATTTGAAAATTTAACCTTGGCCTTGGTATCGTCACAAGCTATTGGTTGTAATATTGTTAATATTGATGCTCATGATTTGGCCAAGGGCAAACCACATTTGGTATTGGGTCTATTATGGCAAATTATTCGTATTGGTCTCTTCAGCCATATTACCTTGGACAGTTGTCCTGGCTTAGCTGGTCTATTGTTTGATGACGAACGTCTTGAAGATTTAATGAAATTGTCTCCGGAGGCCATTCTATTGCGTTGGGTTAATCATCATTTAGAACGTGCTGGTATTTCACGTCGTTGTACCAATTTCCAATCAGATATTGTGGACTCTGAGATCTATACTCATTTGTTGAAACAAATTTCTGGCAATGATGCTGATGTTAATTTGGATGCTTTACATGAGACCGATTTAACATCTAGAGCTGAAATTATGTTGCAACAAGCAGCCAAATTGAACTGTCGCAGCTTCTTGACACCACAGGACGTAGTCAATGGAGTCTACAAGTTAAATTTGGCCTTTGTTGCTAATCTATTCAACAATCATCCTGGTTTGGATAAACCCGAGCAAGTAGAAGGACTTGAGGCCATCGAAGAAACACGTGAAGAAAAGAGTAAGTTTTTTTTAATCAATAAACGTGGCAATTTTTCAAAAATCTATCTCTCTCTTCTAGCCTATCGTAACTGGATGAATTCAATGGGTGTTAGTCCCCATGTCAATTGGTTGTATTCGGATTTAGCTGATGGTTTAGTTATTTTCCAATTGTTCGATATCATTAGACCCGGTATTGTTAGCTGGAATCGTGTACACAAACGTTTTACTCCATTGCGTAAATTTATGGAAAAATTGGAAAATTGTAATTATGCTGTTGAATTGGGTAAACAATTAAAATTCTCTTTGGTGGGTATTGCTGGTCAAGATTTAAATGATGGTAATGCCACTTTAACTTTGGGTAAGTTGTTGTGATTAGTTTTTTTTTATACATATTTGGAAAATAAGACTAATTTATTATTTTGTTTAGCTTTAATCTGGCAATTGATGCGTGCCTACACCTTATCCATTCTTTCACGTTTGGCCAACTCTGGTAATCCCATTGTTGAAAAGGAAATTGTTCAATGGGTTAACAATAAATTATCAGAAGCTGGCAAAGAATCCACATTGAGAAATTTCAATGATTCCTCCATTGCTAGTGCCAAAGTTGTTATCGATTTAGTTGATGCTCTAAAGGCAGGCAGTATTAATTATGAATTAGTGAGAACAACTGGTACTGAAGAGGTAAGTGTTAGTTTTGGAAAAACTAAAGGTTTTATCATATATGGTTTTGAATTGAGAAAAGTGTGAAAGAAAAATTTTAATTTTTCTAAAAATTTAAGACATCCTGGTTTGTTTCTTACTAGTTTCATATTATCCAGTTATAATAATCTTCAGAAAAACTTTTAATGTAAAATTTATTTAGTTAATAGTCAATAGAACTCTATATGTGAAAATTATTAACAGATCGCAGCCGATCTTTAATAGCCATAAAATCGTGATTTTATATTTTTTTTTTTAATGAGAAGAATGTCTCAGAATCTGAAACTTTTTCAAATTTATTTTGTGGTTTAGAATTTTTCTAAATGGGCTTTCAAGGTCACTATTTTAAAAAAGTAAATAACAGACTATTTAGTTCATTTTTCAAACATCGACGTTTCGCTGGGTATTTTCCAGCATCTTTGGGGATGAATTTTATTTAATCTGGCAACATTATAAAAAAGAATAGAAAAAAAACCTTTTCTTTCGAAAAAAAATTATAGTATCTGATTAAGAAAGATTACTCCAAGCTCGAGGTCACATTTCTTTACTAATCATTACTATGATATTGTCAAAGTAACAATTTTCAAGAAACTATTTATACAGATTTTTTGTTTGTTTCAAATTGATTGTTATGATTATTTTGCAGGACTTACTCGACACGTGTTTCGATCTTGTCGGAATTTTTGAGAAAATTTTCAGAAAAATTTTCGAGACCAACATTTATCTAAAAGAAGTCTAGGTTAGGTTAGGTTAGGGTGGCGGTGCCAGATGGGCACTCCGCATAGACCAATTGGTCCATAGCGATACCACAAAACTTTTTCCGCTTATCGATGTAAACTAAATACATTGACCTTTAACGGTACAATGGACTATTTTAAGTCTGAGCGCCATGGACTTGCCTAGAAAAATTTACTTATTTTTAGGCTTGTACAACCCACCCTCAACTCAACTCGACCTTCATTGCGAATTGTTTCAAGCTCTTCAGGTCTATCCTCGTAATTTCCTCCAAAGTCTCGAACTGTGAACTTCCTATAATTGATAGTCGAGTTCGTGCCAAAGCCGGGCAGTGACACAGGATGTGTTCAATGGTCTCTTCGACGTCTGGTGTCTCGCACCTTTTACAGTTTGCGTCCGTAATAAGATTCATGTTCTTGGCATGTTTTCCGACAAGACAGTGTCCCGTTATTAAACCTGTCAACATACGACATTCTATTCTCGTAAGTAAGAATTTAGTTCTTCCTAAATCATAGCGTGGCCATAAAATTCTGCTTATACGACTTGTCCCAAGTTCCTTCCATCTTCGATTTGCTTTGGCGACAGTAAGGGTATTTCGTTTTAGTTTGAAATGCTGGAGTGGCGGTGAAAGCATTATGGTGGTACCTATGCCATCTGCTCCAAGTTTCTCGAGTTCATCTGCTTTCTCGTTTCCTTATATTCCTTCGTGCCCTGGTACCCATAATAAGGTAACTTCATTATTTAAGCAAAGTTGTTTTAAATTCTCGTAACTAGAAGAAGTCTAGGAATCTTGAAATTTTGCTCAAGGAAAAATCTGAGAACTTTCATAGGAAAAATTTAACTATTTTTCTAAGGAAAAAAATAAGAAGGAGGAGGAAAGAGAAAGGAAAAAGGTAATAATTTGAGAATTTTTTTTTAAGGAAAAATTTCTAAGAATCTAAATTTTTCCTTAAAAAAAAAAAATGTCTTATTATATAAGACTTTTTCTATAGTAAAAATGTTTGAGAATTTGAGACTTTTACAGGAAAATAGGTCTCATCTTGAAAGACATTGTTCCTATAAAAAAAAAGATCTCAGGTTTTGAGACTTTTTTCTACCTGAAAAATTTTATAAGAAAATGTCTTAGAATCTGTGTTATTGTTTTAGAAAAAACCTGAGTCTATTTGTATCGGAAAAATGAATCAAAAAATTTATTTTTTAGAATCTGATAACTTTGGTGTACAAGGAAAGTTTTGGAATCTCAGACTTTTTCTGTATAAAAAATGTTTCAGAATCCGAGGATTTTTCTTAGGACGCAGGTTTTAAATTTAGAGAATTTTTCAATAGAAAAAAACTTAGAACCTGAAAAGTTTTCTATGGAAAAGATGTCTCTAAACTAGAGAATTTTTCTATACGTCAATTTTTTTTTTTTATATTAGAATTTTTCGAAAAATGCCTCAATAACTGAGAATTTTTCTACATGAAAGTGGATCAGAATCTGACAATTTTTCTAAAGCTAAAATATAATAAATTGCAAAGCTTTTCTATGAGAAAAATGCCTCAGTAGCTCTGAATTTTTCTATTGGGAAGGTTAGGTAAGGGTGGCGGTGTCCGATTGACACTTCGCATAGACATCTTCGTCCATCGCGATATCACAATTTTTTTTGTACTGCTAGTACAAGTTAAACACGTTCAAAGTCATTGCGAATCTTTTCAATATCCTAAAATCCATTCGCGTCATGTTCTCCATAGTACCAAAACTTATCTGACCGGTAATGGATCGTTGGTAAAACTGGTACCTACATATGTATACCATCAGCTCCAAGTTTAACGAGTTCGTCTGACTTTTCACTTCCTTGTATTCCGTTGTGTTCTGATAATGTCAGATCCTTAAAATTTTTCTCTAAGCAAAGGTTTTAAAAAAATTTCAGAATCAGATAACTTTTCGGGATGAAACATGTCTCAAATCTGATATTTTTCTATTGAAAAATTATTTCGAAATCTGAGAAAAATGCTTTAGAACCTAACAGCCGTATTTAAAATAAAACAAGTAAGAAATTTATAGTTTGTCAAGACTGACCAAATAAAACCCTACACCAGTGTTTCACGGAAAATAGGTCCCAAGTTCAAACATGGACCGATTGGATCTATCTTTTGTCAAATCTTTAAAAAGTGTAAAAAACACTCACAAACCAAATTTGAGTGAAATAGACTTCTATTTGTTGTCAATAAACCGCTTTAAATGAATATCGGGTGAAATTTAGATATGGGGCCTAAGTCCAAAAATGGTCCGATTATAATCAGATTTGATTAGGTTATTAAAGTATGCGTTAAACACAAACTAACAAAATTTCCAAAAAATATTTTCAATTTTCATGAAATTTGAGAGATTTATATTAATATTGGGAAGGTGATGAGGGCTACAAGAAGAACTGGTCCGATTCCTTTAAAATTTGGAATGGTGATTATTGAAAACAAAAAAACGATTACCTGCCAAATTTTGAAAATAAAAATGTTTATAATGCGGCGGTTAGAGTCATTTGTGCCAAAATAAAGCGGACCTCTGTATGGGGGCTAGGTCTACAGCTGGACCGATTTTTCCCAATTTCGTGTTAACAACATTTAGATGGACGTACGGACGGACATCGCTAGAATGATTTAAAAAGTTATTCTGAGTCGATTGCGAGTAGTTACACACATCAGCACAAATTCATTATACCCTGTACCTAGGGTATTCAATCGATTAACCGTTAATCGGTTAACCGATTAATTTTGGTCGATTAACTGTTCGAATAATTTAAAATTGTCAATTTTCAAATAACAAATAAACCGATTAATTTGTGTCGGTTAACCGATTAACCGAAATTTATTTTTTTAGTACTTTTACCTATTTTTTTTTCTTTATTTTGTTCTCTGCTGAAAGAAGTTTAGGTCTAAACAAAATTATCAAACTCTCTTGTGCAACATGTAAAAACTTTTTCAAGAAAATATTTTATCGAAGTCCTAAAAAGATATTTCGGTTTACAAACTTTGTAACCCAACCAATTTTTTATACATTGCTAACAGTATACATATTTTTTTTTAATAGTTTTTTATGCGCCTAATCCGAATATGACCTTAGAACTGATCCATCTCATCTTGAGATATTTAGATTTTCGATTGACAATACTGTATAAACTCAGATTTTCGCAATGTTCGGGACCCTATAAGACCGCGAATTATTTTATAATGTATAACACCGTCCGACAGCCAATATTAAACATGAACCGGATGATATTGTATGTCTGAAAGTAATAATCAAATGAAGTAAAACTGCATTTACAGTTTTTCATTTCGTGATCCTGTTTCCCAAAGTTTTAACCCTTTGACGACCATACATTTTCTGCCGAAGCGATTTTATTTTTTTTGTGATTTTCGTAATCTGCGACCGAAAAATAGTTATGTCACAACAATTTGGCCCCCTAGACCCCCTCCTTGCCCCTCATATCGCTTGGCAAGTATAGTTGCCTGTGGGTTGAAAGGAAAATTTTCACCCCAAAAAAAAAAAAATTTTTTTTATGTAATTCATTTATTTAATGCATATTTAAAGTAAAAAATAATGATTTTAAACAAATAAAACTAAATTAGGTAGTTTATAGTAGATTCCACAACAGTCACGGAATACAGTGAAGCGCAGGAACACTTTACACTGAGCAAAAAATATGTAATTCATGTTTTTAAAGCATTTTTAACGTAAAAACTAAGGATTAAAAACAAATTAAACTTAATTAGGTTGGTTTATGGTAGATTCCGAAGCAGTCGCGGGTTGCAGTGAAGCACAGGAACACATTACACTGAGCGCAAAAAACATTTATCGAAAATTTTGCTTGAAAAATTACAACTTGTAATAATAAAACGCGAAAATCTTCTATTTTTATTTAATGTTATCATTAGAATTACAGAAAAGAAGAAGAAGAAGCACAAAAATAAATAAAAGTAATGTAAACACACCACACAATTAAAAAAATCGGTATTAAATATTTAGTGCGTTTTATTCCGTTTTAACCCACAGGCAAACATACTTGCCAAGCACATGTAGGGTTCCGCTGGAGGGGGGAAAAATCATACAATCTTCACCACTTAATTTTTTTAAAGTTAAGTGCTAAAGACATAACATACATGCGTGTTGGCCATGTGCGCCCCTCTCTCCTCCGATAGCAGCCCGCTGAATTATGCCTATTTTTTGCATAACTTCTGGGGCACCTAGGGAGCAAGGAGGAGCAGATAGAGACTGACTGTCAACTACAATTTTATTGCCTATCCTTTACTCTACAAGTCTTCTTTTAACACCTTCACGCTATCTCCTAACTGGGCACTAATAGAGGCCAAAAACCCTTTGGCAAGTATACTTGCCTGTGGTCGTCAAAGGGTTAAAGGTAACATTTAAAAAAATTTAATAAAATATTCTTTTTTTTTAATATTTGTACTTGTCCTAGGATACCACTAGTGATGGCAAATGAAAGAGGAGGATCTCCCCTAATATTTTATAAAATTTTATCCTTTTAAACCTTGAAGTCGTTTTAAAAGGAAACAGGATCACGAAATAAAAACTGTAAATGAAGTTTAAAAGTCTCTAGTTTCAAACATACGTATATTACCCAGTTCATGTTTAACGATTTTTTTCATTTTTGTCGGACGGTGTAAATAGTTCACCACATTCTACAATTTTTCTTCAAAATATTTTTGGAATCCTTTAGATATCTTTTTTCATTACGGAGATATCCACCGATGAAATTATTGGAATTTCAGCCCTGACAAATAAAAGAAAACAAATTTGGAAACCAAACTATTTTTTTGTTGATATTTTTAGTACCGAATTCGAAACTCTTTAAGGGGTGCATCCGTCAGCAATTTCGCTCAATTTTTCCTTTTTATAAAAATTGCTTTATTTTTTTTTACATTTTTTCACATTGAATTGGGTTTTGGATAATTTTTTTGGATTGGGATAATTTTTCAGGGTGCCATACAAAAATTATTTAGGCTAACAGGTGCTTAAAGCTTCGCCATATCGGATATAGATTTCTTATTATTAAAATTCTTAAAAGTATATACAATTCGTGGTTTTATATTCAATTTAAATTTTAAATTATATTATTCGGTTAACCGAATAATTCAAATTTAACCGATTATTAACCGATTAAATCTCAACCCCGATTAATTATTTGCTCGATTAACCGATTAAAGCAGAACCTCGATTAATTGAATACCCTACCTGTACCACAGAGTGGTGTAGGGTATAAAAACAAGTGCTCAAATCGAGTGTCTAACTTTTTTTTACTCACAGCTTTTTATGAAAGAAAGTCAGAAACTCTATGTAATCCACTTATTTTATCTTATTTTATCCACTCAATTTATCATAAGAATGAAGAAACAATTGCCTAACATCGATCTCCAAGTTTTTCCCTTTAGAATATTGGAAATAGAAAAGTTAGACACTTGATGTTAGGCACTTGTTTTTCATAAATTGAAAAATTTTGTATACTCATAATCCAAAAACTTTTTGATTTGAAAGAATTTCTAAGAATTCTATAAAAAGTTACAAATGTGCATTTAAATATGCACTTAAGATCAAAATATGCAAAAACAAATCTAAGGCAATAATACAAACTTATCGATTCGGAAAGATATTTTGTTCTCATCGTTTTAATGTGTGGAGCACACTGCAGTCCAAGCTAAATAAAATAGACTTCAGAAGCTTAGCATTTACATATTTCTTGTGTTAACATGGATCAAGTGAAAAAGTTTCCTCTTTTTTTGGTTAACATATGAAAAATTTTTATACCAGAAGAAGTTCAAAGATCTTAACTTGTACCCAAGACTAAAATGGCAGTTATCTGCGTGGATACAAAGCATTCATTTATATAATGATAAATTTTTATTACATAAGTCCAACAATCAAACTTTAATTATAAAAAGTAAAATACAATTGTTAATTTATTAATTTTTTTCTTTCTTTTTTTATTTAAAGGACAATTTGGCCAATGCCAAGTATGCCATTTCTATGGCCCGTAAGATTGGTGCCCGTGTATATGCTTTACCTGAGGATATTACCGAAGTTAAACCTAAAATGGTAATGACTGTATTTGCCTGTATGATGGCTTTGGATTATATACCCAATATGGATAGTGTGGAGAATCAAAATAATATTAATAACAGCAACTAATATGCCAAATAAAAACAACAACAACGAAATCTAAAAACTACCACCATAACCACCACAAATAATACTAAAAAAAGATAAACAGTCATTATACTGATTTGAAAAAGAATGAGAAAATGAATTGATTGATAAATAAAAAAAAAAAAACAAATGAGAAATGAAACCCGAAAAATGCCACGGAATGAAGCAATATTGAGTGTTTATTTTTTTTTTTCAAATATTACGATTAAATATTTCTTTTTATTTGCTTGCAAATAAACCAACAAACATATATAAAACAAAACAAATATAAAACAAAGCCAATTAAGTAATTATGTATTTATATAAAATGTTTTTTAGAAGCTTGTAATTTATACTAAATTTTTTTATAATGTTAAATTATGGACTGAGCTATAGTTTATTTAAGTAAATTTTAAAATATTGTTGATTTAAAACAAAACAGAAACTAAAATTCTTAACATTTGTTAAAGATTTCTACACCATTTACAGATGTTATTTGAAAAAAAAAAAAAATCAATTGTAATTCGAAGTTTCCAGTTGTAATTGGAAAAATTCTTTTGTAATTCGAAGATTGTAATTTTAATACGACAAATATCAATTTTAATTTGTAAAAGATCAGTTGTAGTTCGAAAAGATCAATCGTTATTTTAATAATATTAATTGGAATTCGTAAAAAGATCAATTGTCCATTATTCCAATTCGAAAATGAACAATTGTAATTTGAAAAAGATCAATTGTAATTCGAACAAGTGAGAGTTTAAATTGAGACTCAAAAACAACAATTTTAATTTGAAGACTCCAATTGTAAATCGAAAAAAGATCAATTGTAATTCGCTAAAGATCAATTGTAATTCGAAAAACATCAATAGAAATTCAGTTGATATTTTTTAATTACAGTTAATCTTTTTCGAATAACAATTCATATTTTACAATTAAAAATTGCTATTTTTCGAATTACAATTGACTTTTTCGTATTAAAATTAAAATTTTGGAATTACAAAAGGAATTTTAAAATTAAATATTCCAATTACAAGTAGAATCTTTGAATTACAAATAGAATTTTTGAATTACAAATGAAATATTTAACTTACAAGTAAAATCTTCAAATTACAATTGTTATTTTTCGAAATAAATTTGTAAATAGTGTAAAAAAGAACACTTTTAATAAACGTATGTTTACTTAAATCGATTATACGGCTCAGTTCTTAAACTTTAAGGTAATAATTTAACATTACTTTAATAATCATGTTATTTTTATTTAGTTTGACTTGATTTTTTTTTTTAATTTTATTTTTTTTTATTATCTATATTTTAAAGTAACTATTTTATTTTGTTGAATTTCATATTTTTGCTTTTTTTATGTAGGAAGACACAAAATAAACCTTATTTTATAAATAAAGGTTAAGCTTATGAAAAATAAAAAACGAAAAACCCTAAAACGTGTATAATATATAATCATGAATGAAAAAACAAAACAAAAAAAAATTATAAAATTAAAAATGCATTTACATTAACAAAAAATATTCAAAATATATTTTTAATATATAAATTTTACTTAAAATTAAAACAAACAAAAACAAAATAATAACATTAAAATTGGCATATTATTAAAAGGGTTTTGAATATGGGAACAGTTCCTTCTCTGCTTTTATAGTTTGCGAATTACTTAATGAGTGAGTTCTATAAAGAAATAAAGAGAGAGAGAGAGAAAGAAAAGTGTAACGCTTGCACTTTTCTAGCACAAATCATTAACAATTCAATCCATTTTAGTATTTTTTTTTACGCACATTACTATTATCTAATCAAATTTACTATCGAAAATTTACAGTCTTAAAACAAAATAATGAAAGTGTTTTTGTTGTGGTGATCAACAAGAAATCAACAGAGGTATTCATAGGCCGCTGTTCAAAAAAAAGTAATTCACAAAAAAAATGTGAAAGTGAAAATTTCCGAATTTTTTTGGTGTTCTACACCATTTTAAGTTGATATTGAGAAAATACAAATTGATATTGAGAATTGAAAATTGATATTGAGAAAAGGCAAATCGATATTGAGAAATGAAAATTGATATTGAGAATACAAAAATTGATATTGAGAAATGAAAATTGATATTGAGAATACACAAATTGATATTAAGAAATGAAAATTGATATTGAGAAACACAAATTGATATTGAGAAAATACAAATTGATATTGAGAAATGAAATTTCATATTGAGAATATACAAATTGATATTTGGAAAAGACAAATTGATATTGAGAAAACAAAATTGATATTGGGAAAAGACAAATTGATATTGAGAAATGAAAAATTTTAATTAAGAAAATAAAAACTGATATTGAGAAAAGACAAATTGATATTGAGAAAATACAAATTGATATTGAGAAAATAAAAAATAATATTGAGAAAATACAAATTGATATTGAGAAAAAAAATTTAAATTGAGAAGAAGATACTATGTAATATTGAGACAAGAAAAATTAATTAATATTGAAAAAAAAAGATGATTGATATTGAGAAAGACTTTATTCACATTCAAGGTTACTGACAAATGCAGCAATTGTCTATAAACTCTATGGTGTTTTTGAGTAATTTTTATAAAAAAAAAATATTTTCACGTTTAATAAAATATTCAGTGCCGTTTTGATCATTGTAAATTTTAAATTTTTTTCTTACAAAGTGGATTTGCCTTTACTCAATATCAATTTGTATTTTCTCAATATCAATTTGTATTTTCTCAATATTATTTTTTAATTTCTCAATATCAATTTGTATTTTCTCAATATCAATTTTTCTTTTCTCAATATCAATGTGTATTTTCTTAATTTCAATTTCTTATTTCTCAATATCAATTTGTCTTTTCCCAATATCAATTTTGTTTTCTCAATATCAATTTGTTATTTCACAATATCAATTTGTATTTTCTCAATATAAATTTTCATTTCTCAATATCAATTTGAAATTTCTCAATATCAATTTGTGTTTCTCAATAACAATTTTCATTTCTTAATATCAATTTGTGTATTCTCAATATCAATTTTCATTTCTCAATATCAATTTGTTTTTTCTCAATATCAACTTGCATTTCTCAATATCAATTTGTTATTTCTCAATATGAGTTTGGAATTTCTCAATTTCAATTTAAAATGGCACCATTTTAAGTTGATATTGAGAAAATACAAATTGATATTGAGAATTGAAAATTAATATTGAGAAAAGGCAAATTGATATTGAGAAATGAAAATTGATATTGAGAATACACAAATTGATATTGAGAAATGAAAATTGATATTAAGAATACACAAATTTATATTAAGAAATGAAAATTGATATTGAGAAACACAAATTGATATTGAGAAATGAAATTTCATATTGAGAAAATACAAATTGATATTGGGAAAAGACAAATTGATATTGAGAAAACAAAATTGATATTGGGAAAAGACAAATTGATATTGAGAAATGAAAAATTTTAATTAAGAAAATAAAAACTGATATTGAGAAAAGACAAATTAATATTGAGAAAATACAACTTGATATTGAGAAAATAAAAAATAATATTGAGAAAATACAAATTGATATTGAGAAAAAAAAATTTAAATTGAGAAGAAGATACTATGTAATATTGAGACAAAAAATTAATATTGGAAAAAAAGATGATTGATATTGAGAAAGACTTTATTCACATTCATGGTTACTGACAAATGCAGCAATTGTCTATAAACTCCATAGTGTTTTTGAGTAATTTTTATAAAAAAAAAATATTTTCACGTTTAACAAAATATTCAGTGCCGTTTTGATCATTGTAAATTTTTTCTTACAAAGTGGATTTGCCTTTACTCAATATCAATTTGTATTTTCTTAATATCAATTTGTATTTTCTCAATATTATTTTTCAATTTCTAAATATCAATTTGTATTTTCTCAATATCAATTTTTCTTCTCTCAATATCAATGTGTATTTTCTTAATTTCAATTTCTTATTTCTCAATATCAATTTGTCTTTTCCCAATATCAATTTTGTTTTCTCAATATCAATTTGTTATTTCACAATATCAATTTGTATTTTCTCAATATAAATTTTCATTTCTCAATATCAATTTGAAATTTCTCAATATCAATTTGTGTTTCTCAATATCAATTTTCATTTCTTAAAATCAATTTGTGTATTCTCAATATCAATTTTCTTTTCTCAATATCAATTTATTTTTTCTTAATATCAACTTGCATTTCTCAATATCAATTTGTTATTTCTCAATATGAGTTTGGAATTTCTCAATTTCAATTTAAAATGGTGTAGTATAGAAGACATAATGGGGATTATGGCCATTTGTTACGTGGTCATTATCCCCATAAATCTGGGAATTATGTCCGTTTTTTATTGGTATTATGTCCAAATAATTTCTACTACCATTATGGGGATTATGACCGAAATGAATTTGGTCATAATCCCCATAACGGAAATGGGAATTATGTCCGTGGGGATTATGTCATGTCACCTCTAAATACCACTAATATCTTTTGAACTGAAAAAATCATTAAATTATTTCGTTGAAGAACTAATAAAAAAAGGTTTTGTCAAACCAAAAACAGTATTTTTTCAAAATGCGGTATTTGGTAGCTTTTAGGAAAATTTTTTTGGTGAGGACCTTTCTTTTCGACATTTTTATAAACGTTCGTACATGAATGGCAGACTTGGTGATTTATTGGGTTTTCATGCGAGCAAAAAGGACAACAACAGGTAAGAATTTACGAAGAGCAGCCAGTAAAACGTGCATTTATAGTCTGTAAAATGTATATTCACATTGGCAAAACTGTTTTATTACGCCTTTAGGGGTTTTAGATTTGCTAAATTTGTCGAATAAAATACCCAAATTATCATTTATAAAAATGGAAGAAAAAATGTCTGTCAAATAAACCAATCGTATTTTTATGTTTTGGGGAATTTTGGGAATATTTTGTTAGATTTTTGGAGACAACAGAAACAAGTTCCTGGTAACGCTGAGTTATCACCAGACATGTGCACAAATGCATTTAAAAGTCGCTTAGAGACATTAGTGGAATTTACGTCAGAAATTTTAGTCTTGCAAAGTTGTGCAATGTCAAAATTGCAACTTTTTTTTGCTTGTTTCTTTGTGAATAGAAGCAATTGTATTACTATTAAAATAAATTGCAGATTTTTTTTCTTGCAACGACGCATCATATAAAGATAATAGAAAAATAAAAATTTTATTAAATTTTTTTTTTTTTAAAGTTGCAATATTGCACTGTTGCAATGTTCAAAAATATCTGAAGTGAATACCATGATTGTTAAAATGAAAAGAAAAAACGAATCAAGATATCTTAGGATTAAAAATAATTTCAAATACTATACTCTGAAGCGAAAAAATAAAATGATTTTTGGCGAAATTTAAGTTTTTTCAATCCTTTTTTTTTTTTTTTAATTTTTTTATAGTTTTTTTTTACAGTTAAAAAAAAATTGACATACATTTTTTTCAAAAATTTTTTGTCAATGATTTTTTTAACAATTATTTTTTTTGTTGAAAAAAAAATTGTAAAAAAAAACAATTTCGTCAAAAAATTGGTATTTTGAGGATGTTTATTCTGGCTCGAGGTCATTATTTTCTTTACTAATTAAAACCATGATATTCTCATAGCATAATTTTCAAGAAAATTATTTTTTGTTTTAAATTTATTTATGTTGGTTATTTTTGCAAGACTTAATCGACACGTGTTTCGGAATTTGTCAGATTCCATTGTCAAGATTATTTAGCAAAAATAGAAACGATTTACTACAAAGTAGCAAACGAGTCTAATGGCAAATCGTTTGTGCACAAACTAAAATATTAGTACATATTCGACTCTATCCACAATGGGAATTAAAAAGACGAAGAAATTGTACTATGTACTAGTAAAGCAACGATTGTCAATAACCAACAAAAATATTTAAAACATTTTACATATGATAGTCCATTGGACTACAACAATATGTTATTTGTTGTTGTGAATGAAATAATACCATATTAGGGTTATTCATCACTATGGCGTGCCAACCATTATGTTCAAATTCTGATTAATTTTTATTAAAAAATAAAAATTGTTTTATTCGACCTTTAAAATATTATATTTTGAGGATGTTTATTCTGGCTCGAGGTCAATTTTTTCTTTACTAATTAAAACCATGATATTCTCATAGCATAATTTTCAAGAAAACACGTGTCGATTAAGTCTTGCAAAAATGACCAACATAAATAAATTTAAAACATAAAATAATTTTCTTGAAAATTATGCTATGAGAATATCATGGTTTTAATTAGTAAAGAAAATAATGACCTCGAGCCAGAATAAACATCCTCAAAATATAATATTTTAAAGGTCGAATTAAACAATTTTAATTTTTTAATAAAATTAATCAGAATTTAAAACAAAAAGTTCAAAAAAAAATTGGTAAAAAAATCGTTTTTTTTTTTCTAAATGCTCAGGGTATACAAAAAATATTCTACAACACGGTGTAATTTTTAGAATCGCTCCTATGTTTGTCCTTCTAGAATGATTTGGTGTAAGCTAAGAAAGAAATACATCCGTGCAAATTTCTGGTTAGTACAAGTTAAACAAAACAAGTGAGTTTTAAATTCGGCTGTGCCGAATCTTCTATACCTTAAGGGGCGATTTTTCATGGGGATAGGCATAGGAGGACACTTTCCCCTTGTGATAAGTCTTGACAAATTAATTTATTACGATCTTTGGACTTCAGTAATACAATTTTATCATTATTAAAACAATTGTTTTATTTCCACAGCCACAAAAGGAGGGCTGGCCAAAAAAAAAAATTGTCTTTTGAGTTCAAGTGCAGGATTTTTAACGTCTTCTGACAAAAAATGTTTAATTTGTTTAACAAAAATGCAAAAAAAAACTAACAAATTACGTTTTTTATAGGTTGGTTTAGTTCTTTAACGGGGAACTTTTCCCTACTGATCCGATTTTGCCATATTCCAAACTTAACTAGCCTATAACCATAAGACATTTTCGTGTCATACTTCAGAAGTATAGCTCTTTTAGTTTGGACTGAACGTCTAAAAATCGATCATGGATCAATAATATATATACTTTATAGGGTCCCCGACTGATATTTCGATGCGTTACAAACGGAATGACAAAGTGAGTATACCCCTATACTGTGGTTGGAAGTTATAAAAATGATTTCCTCCATAATGTAAAAAAGATTATTGGAAACTATATATTGTCTGTGGCAGTGACGGTCCGTGAAGTTGTCACTGGGTGTTCTCTAATTTTTAAAAACAGCAAATTTAAGTATAAAATTCATGTTTTCCTGGACCTAACGCGTTCCCGAGATAGATAAAGATACGATGTTATTAGTTTTTTATATTTTTGAATAATATACAGCCCAAATTCTATTTTATTGTCATTTTGTTACCTCACCACATCGACAATTAACAAAAAGCATTATTTCGCAAATAAATGGAACACAAAAACGAATTTTGGCTGCGTGTTAATAAAAAATAATAAAACTGAACTTTGTCTATCACGGGAACGTGTTACATCCAGAAAAACATATATTATATACATAATTTTGATATTTTAAATAAGTAGAGAACACCCAGTGACAACTTCACGGACCGTCACTGGTCTGTGGTCGTTGAAGGGCTAAAACATTTTTAGGTTATGTTAAATGTAGAACTAGATCGTCTTAGAATCGACGAAAGATCAATAATACACATACTTTAAAGATTACTAACTCTATATTTAAATGCGTTACACAAGGAATGTAAAAGTGAGTATAATCTATGGTTATATAGTCGCAACAAAAAGTCCACTTTTCGACTTTTTTCAATTTCTAAAAAGTCGATTTTTCGACTTTTCAAATTTTTAAAAGTCGACTTTTCGACCTTTTGACTTTTTAAAAAGTCGACTTTTTTCGACTTTCGACTTTTTTTCGACTTTTTTTGAATTTTCTACTTTTTTCGACTTTTTAACTTTTTTCGACCTTTTCCAACTTTAAAAAGTAGATTTTTTTGTAAATAAAAGTTTAGTTTTGACTTGTTGTAAGCATTTAGGTGCCATTTTTTTTGGTTGTATTTTATTTATCAAAAAAAGTCGAAGAAATCGAAAATGTGGAAAAGGTTGAAAAAATCGAAAGCAAAAGAGTCGACTTTCGATTTATAGAACCCTATCACTGAGGTGTTTACAATAATCAAAAATATTGGTAAATATTGCAGTTAACACTTTCTAACTCATGAATTTGGCATTGACATTTTTGCTTCACATACAAAATACATGGAAACACCAATAGCTTCAGTTGTTATTAAACTCGGCTCTCATTTGAAATTTTTTTCAGAAGAAAGAAATTATTTTCATTTAGCAAAAGTAAAAAAAATCAAAAAAAATCTAAAAAAGTCGAAAAAGTCGAAAGCAAAAGTCGACTTTTCGACTTTTTAAGAACAAAAAAGTCGATTTCGACTTTTCGACTTTTTCATACAAAAAGTCGATTAATCGACTTTTCGACTATAGAACCCTAGTATAATCCAACACTATTGCTGGTGGGTATAAAACCTATATTAGCTTAAAAGCCAAGCGTTTCCCGGATCGACTCAATCTATTGTCAATTCTCATTATTCTAACTTCAACGCTATCTACCGGTAACTAACATAACCATTTACCGGTAACTTTTTTTCCGTAGTTCGATTAAAAATTAAAGGCGAATTGAAATTCATTAAATTTAATTAATTACAAAAAAAATCAACAACCTAAAAAAAAGATCAATTGTAGTCAGAGCCGATACAAGCTGAAACGGGTAAACCGGTTGGCTGTTAAGCCGATCGTACTTTGTTTTAAATTTTAATACATATTTGAACTTTGTGTTTGCTTTGGTTAAACCCCCTAAAAAGCTCTTACAACGAAAATTTCTCAAAATCCACCAACATTTTTGTTTAAGGTAAGAAAAACAATGCACTTTCATTAAACGAAATATAAAATTCCAATCCCAAGATAGCTACATTTTAATAAATTCTTAAAAATTTTCTTAAAGCCATAGTGCCATTAAAGCTATTTTTTTTTTTTTGTATATTGGAAAAAAATTCTCTAAAAATCGAGTGTTTTAAAAATTATACGAAAAAATGTGTAATGTGCAATAAAAAAAGTAAAAAAAAACAATTACCTAAATATCATTAACGAATTTTATTTTTATAAATATTTAAATTAAGCTTAACCGTGACAGATGATTATGATGATAATGAGGATTTTAACAATTTTTTAGATTGTGTAAAGAATTATAAAAATAATTTAAGTTTTTATTTTATTTTTTTTTTTTGAATAAGTTTAAAATTTAATAAGTAACTGTATCTATATTATGTATTAAACAAAAATAAAGATTAATAAAAATACATTATTTTAAAAACCAAACTCTGGAGATGTGGAGATACAATTTTTGATTTTCAACAAATACAGCAAAGCCTTAAAATATGGGATGATCTACAACGCCTTTTGCAAATAAATCATATCGTTCAACTCTTTATTATAGTTTCCAAAAATCTTTGTTCTAATTCTAAATTATTACAATTCAAACAAGGTATAAGTTAGAGATGGGCACATGAGCAGATAAGAGCGTGATTCACGCGTGAGTGTGACTGAATTCAATTTTACTCACGTGATTGTGAGTGGAGAAAAAATTGCGTGAGTGAGTGCGTGAGTAAGATTTTTGCGTGAGTGAGTGTGCGTGAGTCGATTTTCTTGCGTGAGTTTGCGTGATTTATATTCTCTTCATATTTCCTTTCATACAAAAAAAAGCAACAAAAAAATTGTAAAATTTGGCTTAATTTAAGATTTCGTCCCAAAAAATAATAAAAAATTTCGCTGAACTTAAAAATTTGCTGAAAATTTTGAAAGATTTTTGAAATTTTAGTGTTTGAAATTTTTTTTGTATAAATAAGAGTTTCGTGAGTGTGAGTCAACGTGAGTGTGAGTGAAGCTTGCGTGAGTACACGTGAGCGTGAGCTATATTAAATTTACTCACGTGATTGTGAGTGAGTCCCTATACAAAATTTTCGACCGATATTCAGTTAAATCGGTCTATTGGCAAAAAAAAACAATTCAACTAAAATTTGATCTGTGTGTGTTTTCTACACCAAATAAAGATCTAACAAAAGATAGGTCCAATCGATCCATGTTTGAACTTGGGACCCATTTTACGGAAAACACT
Source organism: Pegoplata infirma (assembly GCA_963921195.1). NCBI lineage: Eukaryota > Metazoa > Arthropoda > Insecta > Diptera > Anthomyiidae > Pegoplata > Pegoplata infirma. The sequence goes on along the minus strand of OY992540.1, from coordinate 41,377,173 downwards.
GGTGTAGGGTATCATATGGTCGGTATTGACCGACTATAACTTTCTTCCACGTTAACAAAAGGGGGCGGGTCAACTTTTTTTGATTTTTTTTTTATCCGCTGGGTCCACATCCAGGATTATAAATTTCTTTTGACACAAAAATGTTGCATTTGCTTAACAAAAGTACAAAAAAACCCTGCAAAAAATTAGGTTTTTCTGAGTTGGGTTTAGTTTTCTAAGGGGGAACTTTTGTCCCCTTGGTCCGATTTTGCTCATTTCCAAACTTAACCAGTCTATGACCATAAGACATATTCGTCCCAAACTTCGAATGTCTACCTCTTTTATTTTGGACTGTATAGTGTACTCTGCAGACGGACATCGCTAGATTGTCTAAGAATCGATCACTGATCAATAACACCATCCGTAGTGTGGCCCAACAACATATGGAAAAATACCAAGTATAACTCACAACTGAACGTACCTCAAAATATGATAGATGGCATCGTAATGAACAATTTGCGCCAAATTTCAGCACCCTACAACGATTGGAAGGGGATGCTAACTCATCATAAGTGTTTGCAACCTCCAAAGAAATCTTGAAATTTTTTTTATTGGAATCTTAAAAATAGCCATATGAAATGCTAGCGTAACAAGAGCACATAATTCACATGTGGCCATTTTGTCCTAAGTTTGTCCTTAAACAAAAAAAAAATACATATTAAAAAAAGCGGAACCCTGCATTTCACTAAAACCGCTGTAACTCAAAAACTATGCGGACCATTAAGTTGTGATAAAGTTCATTTGAAAGGTAATACAAATATCTTTAATTTGATTATAATATCCAAAATTTTTTTTTTTGTTTTTTTCCTGATCGAAACTAAAATGTCCTTATTGTCCTTTGTAGGCAACCTTAGGGCAAAATGGCCATATGTGACTTATTTGCTCTTGTAGCGATACCATTCCATGTAGTAATTTTTAGGATTGCAAATTTTTTTTTTTTTTAGATTTCTTCGGAGGTTGCAAACACATGTGATCAGTTAGCATCCCCTTCTAATCGTCGTAGGGTGCTGCAATTTGGCTCAAAATATTAGTTACGATACCATCTTTCATTTTTTAAGGTACGTTGACCTGTAGCGAAGCAAAAGGAATTTTGGGCCACCCTAACCATCCGGCAGCCAATATTAAACATGAACGGGATGATATACGTCTAAAAGTAGAGATCAAATGGAGTAAAACTGCATTTACAGTTTTTCATTTCGTGATCCTGTTTCCTTTTAAAAGGACTTCAAAGTTTTAAAGGATACATTTTGTAAAATATTTTTGAAATATTTATACTTGTCCCAGGATGACACTGATTATGGCAAATGAAAGAGGAGAACCACCCCTAATTGTTCCATTTTTTTTATTTTGCCATATCAGGATAAAAGGATATGAACAAAGTCATTTAAAAACGTTTTCAAAATATTTTGTTTAAAATTTTGAATGATATTGAAGGATAAATTTTTGAAAGGACGTAACTTACATCCTTTTTCCCAATATGTAAACAAAATATAATAGGAAAATTAGGGGAGATCCTCCTCTTTTATTTGCTATTACTAGTGGCATGCTAGGACAAGTACAAATATTAAAAAAATATTTTATAAAATGTAATCCTCTAAAACTTTGAAGTCCTTTTAAAAGGAAATAGGATCACGAAAAGAAAAACTGTAAATGCAGTTTTACTACATCTAGTTCCACACGTATACTATCCAATTCGTGTTCAACGATCAATTTGTCGGACGGTGTAATATATATACTTTATGGGGTCCAAGACCGATATTTCGATGCGTTACACACGGAATGACAAAGTCGGTATACCCCCATACTGTGGTTGGAAGGTATAAAAGTACTTATTACCTTAGTACTTTGGGACTTAAAGAATAAAAAATGTTGTTATAGTAGATAATTTCAATCAGTTTCAAAAATGGAACTCGAATTTCTTGATCAAGTGGTCTACCACGCGCTATGGAAGACTGGGGAAGTTGATTTAACTTTGCTGATTTTTAGCCGATTTTAGTTTTCATTGTCTTATTACAAAGGTAGTGTACTCCAAATTACAATTATGTAATCATTTGAATTCAAACTTAACTTTAAATACCTAAAAAAATTGAGAAAATGAGTAAAAAGAAATATTTTCCCCTTTGACTATTTAGATTATAACATTTAGGTCTCTTTAGTAACACAGTGATACAAAATAGAACTTTCCGAATCGGAATGGGATGAAACCAAAAGCGAATGAAAGTTGACATTTTCCATAACAAAACTCACAGGGGTTTTTTTAGTTTAGTTCTAGATTTTTTTTACAGACATTTTAAGTTGGTGATATTAAAGCATTTAAAGTTTTTGTATAATTAATATGTCCCTGGTGGTGCCCTTATTTGACATGTGGGGGCCAGCGTCCAAACTTCAGATCGAAATTAGGTTAGCTATAACCAATAAAAATTTCGTTGCAATCGAATGACCGAATTATTTTAAATAAACCACTGTGCACCGTTGCGTATGATTGTTATTTAAATGCAATTACAAAATTAAGTATACGCCTCTTATACAGTTTTCAAGTAATTATAATTATAATAATAGTTCACGAATTTCAAATGAGTGTAAAAAAAAATTCGCAATAAACTAAAAAAAAAGCCTTTAGGGTTTTGTTATGGAAAATGTCAACCTTCATTTGATTTTGTTTTCATTCCATTCCGATTTTGGTTGTTGCACTGTGTATCTATAATTCCAATTCCTCTACCGATTGTTGTTTACTTATTTCATCACTTTCATTTGTTTGTAAATGTGGAGAATTTTCATATGTATAGGATATTGTTCTTTTGTAAATTCGTTTATGAGACTTTTGAAATTTGTTTTTATTATCCTTTAATTGGTGAACGGGATCATTATTTAAAGGTGTTTCGTTATAACATTTTGTCATTTGTTCACCATTATTATTTTCACAATGATAACAAATTTTGTTACGAATCATTTTCTTAATACAAGATGAGGATTCATTTGATTTATGTAAAGTTTTTAGAGGTTTCTTTGGTGTAACATTTTTGTTTTTTGTAGATATGTCTTCTTCACTGGTATCTTCATCACTTTGCTTAGGATTTTCACGATACTTGCGATAGTTTTTCTGTTTTTCAAAAGCATAACTTTGAGGTTTAGTTTCTTTGTTGTAGGAACAACTTTCCGATGTTTCACCATTACGAGAGTTTTTACAAATTAAACAACTTTCATGACCTCTTAAAACTTTTTTACATTTTTCTGTTTTAGTGGATTTTTTACTAGCTTCAATAATAGGTTCATTTTCTTCACTGGAATTTAATTCTTCGCCACTATATGTTTCAGCTTCAACACTTAAATCCTTGCTTTCTGCACTTTCACTAGCTGAAAGAGCCTCAGTAACGGAATCATCAAAGTATTTCTTAACAAATTCATCATAAGCTTTATCATAATCATAAGGAGTTTGTTCAAACTCCGATTTATTATCCTCTAAACTTTTGTCCGCTTTTCTTTGTAAACGAGTTTTCTCTAATATACTCTGTTGGTTTATAGGTAAATGTTCCTTTGTTGCTCCAGTTAATTGTATTGGCTGTGTTAAAAATTGTGTACCCGAGGTAATAGCATCTAAGGATTGTAACAGTTCACCTGGTTTTACATTATTCCAAAAACTGGCTATGTACTCTTGATCGTTTGCTATTATTTTAACAGCATTATATAAACAAAATATTATTAAAATTACTACTTTAGTTGTCATCATTGTTGAGACCTTTACTTGACTACTGTTCTCTTTTTCCCAATTGTTAATGCCTTTATAGAGGTATATTATTATGATGTGAACTGATGCATTAAAATGCAACTTTGTAGTATTTGACCACAAGTTACGTTATACTGTTGCAGGTTGTCAGTCTTATTAAAGCGGAAATTAAAATTCAGGAAATTTCCATTTATGTATACTTTTTGGTCATTAACACTATTGACCGAATTGTTTTTAGCGTGACTTATTTTTTATTTAAAAAATTTACTTTAATTTTGAATTAGATTTAGAGAATAGAAACCCTTATATTCCGAATATTTTATCTTCTAAAATATTTTTTTCCAAGGAGAAAATCCTTAGGATTTAGAGTCATATTAAATAGCAAAAACCACACAGATTTTAAGAATTATATTCAAAAAAAACTTTTTGTTTTAATAAAGATTCTTTTACTTCAGAAAAACTCATATTTTTAAAATTTTGTACTTTTGTATACGAATTCTTTAAAACTTTTTCTAAAACAAAAACTCCATAGTTTAAGAATATTTTCAGAAAACAAGAGTGTTAAATTCGGATGTGCTGAATTTTTAATACCTTACAAAATGTAAAATTTAAAAAAAAATCGTGGTCTTTTTTATGTATCCAAGTCTAAAAAATTGGACAGGACAAAAACAAATATTTTTTTAATCCCCTGAGACCAAATCACTCGTGACATGTCACTAGACCTGTACCTTAGGAACACAACCCGTTTGGGTTCAATTTTAATATGTTCCAGAACAGTTCACAGGTTTTTTCAAAACTTTTTTTAAGTGATTAAGGTGATTTCAAAACGAACGACTCCATTTTTCCTGCATGGTTTACAGAAGAATTATAAACTGACGAACACAATTAAGTTTCGTGGCATGTCCCCAAGTGATCTTTCATTTTTTTACATCTAAATCTTTTTTCTATGATCTAAATTTCAAATGTTGACTTTTTTCTTTTTATTTCTTTTTATTACAATTAGCTTTTTTCACGTCTGAATTTTAAATGTTTTTAATAAATACCATTCATTATTATCCCAGCAAAAAATAAACGAAGTGGTTCAAAAAGAATTAGTGGTTTCACTACATACAAAGTAGCGATTGGTGCCGAACTTCATATTCCGTAGGAAGTACTTTTAAAATCACTTCCAAAAATGCTACAAAATAACAACAAAAAACATCTTTCACCAGTTCGTTGCTTAATGATTTTGAACTTTTTCAACTGAAACAATTAGAATGAGGGTGATACACGAAGTATGCAATTTTTTCTACGTCCAGCTTCAAATAGATTTAGGTTTTGCAAAAATGGTAACAAAATTTGGTAATGGCATTTCATTTCTCTTTATTTAGAGCTTAAAAAATCGATTATTGATCAATTTTTTAAATTTCGTATCTTGGGGCATGTCACAGACTTAATTCCGTTCGGAATTAAAAAAAGTGGTTTACTCGTAAAACGTAAAGCAAATATTTTTTTCGTAATGAAAACACTTTTATCCAATTCAATTCCACTTTGATTTTTGAAAGTGATTTCATTCCGAAAAAAATAATTTTCGTTTTGCGTTTTACGAGTAAACCACTTTTTTCAAATCCGAACGGAATTGAGTCTGTGACATGCCCCCTTATATCAAAAAAAGTTGGTCCTAAATTAAATAAATACATTTACGAACTAAAGCGGATGTTGCTGCATCACATTATTAAAGATTGTTTAAGCTTTTTAGAAAATTGAGGTATAGGCTTGTGGTCAAAACAAACTTGTGAATCAATTCGCCGTGAATTTTTATAGTTTTGTGATCTGTATAATTACTCCTTTTTTAATTCGAAGTATATACGTTAGATTATCAATAAAATTAATTTTTCTATCACGTAAGATTTTTAAGATATTCGCGTTTTAATATTAAAATATTTGGGTCTCCTCTGTAACGTATTCTTAAGTTGCTCAAACACAATAGAACTCGATTTAGTAAAAATAAGGCATCTTTATTCCAAATCTGGCATCCAAATTTTTCTATCGCGTACTGTTTTTGAAATATTGGCGTTTGAAAAACTCAAACTCTAGGGGGCTCCCATAGGCTAGTTGGTAGCGTGCTAGCCTTGCAACCTGGAGGTCGTGGGTTCGATTCCCACCAGAACCCTTGGTTTTTTTCGCTACAACGAGACGACGGTCATTGTTACCAGTTCTCGGTTAGGTTGAATTTATTAAAAATGAGTTGTAAATAAAAAGAAAGAATAAATAAAAATAATTGATCATGTGATCAAAACTATTATTATTATTATTATATTATAACTCAAACTCTACTGTTACGCACTTATATTATTTATAAATCACACTAAAATTTTCAAACGCGAATATCTCAAAAACAGAACAGGCTTGAAAATTGTGGATTGCAGTTTTGGAATCAGGAGGTCCATTTTATATGAAATCAAGTCATATTTCGTGGAAGCAACGTAAGAATACATAACAGTGGACTCCTAAAAGTTTTTTTACTTTTTAACAGCGAATATCTCAAAAACGGTACGTGCTAGAAAAATTTGGACGGTGGAAGCAGGAGACCAAAATCTATAAGGACCAGTTAGAAATTTCACTGGAAGGTTTTTGCTGTCGAACAGTGTTTTTAGTGTTAATATTACAAAAAAATACTCTTTCAATCAATCTTACAAAAATAAGTGAAAAAGAACTTCTAATTTAGAAGTTCTAAATCACCAAATATAAATGACATAATCACACCCAAAATGCCAAGAAATATGTACTTCTAAAGAAGTGATGAAAAAATCGCTTTCAAAAGGTCAAGTTATATTAACACCCGGATCACTACTTCAGAAGTTGTGATAAAAACACTAGTGATATATGTTATACTTAAGTGTCAATCTTTCGCCACTGAAAAGTGGCGATAAAAAGAACATACTTTGTGTGTCACGCCCATATTAAATTCATCAATGTTTCAGTTGAAGAAGAAGTACATCTGGTTCATAAGTTGTGGTGAATTTTGTAGTGAATGGTAAGCTCTTTTTTTGCTGGGTAGTTGTAATTATTGGCATGTCCCCAAATCAACATTCATATTTTTTACATCTACATTTCAAATGTTCACTTTTTTCTTTTTATTTCTCTTTATTTCAAACAATTAGCTTTTTCACGTCTGAATTTTTAATAAATTCCATTATTATTTGTATTAAAAGTCTAAAGTGCATATGTTTTTACAACAAAACTCATGAGATGTAAAAAGTTTGGCATTTCCCAAATTGTTATGCCAAAAATATTTGACAACAATAACGTCATTATTGGGCTCGATTCTCGAATACGACTTCCCTATTTACCCAATTTTTAAAAATTTGATATTCTTTCGAATTTTAAGATTTTAAAATGTTTTTCTTGTAACAATTAAAGATCTAGTTAATAATTACAAGAACAAATTTAAAAATCTTAAAACTCGAAAGAATATCAAATTTTTAAAAATCAGGTGAATGGTGAAATCGTATTACAGAATCGAGCACAATGTGCTCGATGAACTATTCATTATTTTTGATTGTTTTTACCAATTTGGGTCTAAAATTTGTATTTCTAAATGGCAGTATTATAGATTTAACTTTTAAAACAAATTACTTAAACACCGTTTAAGACCGGAAGCAGCAGTCCGCTTAATTAACAAAATTAAACGTGATAAAATAACGGAACAAAGAAAACTTGAATGATTGACAGCACAGAGTTAAATTTTGGGTATCAAATTGCCAGATTAATTTTAAATTAAAAACGGCATTGCCAGCACCATTTTTTTAATCAACGCAATCAGTCGTACAATTAAAAAAAAAAATTGTTTAAAAAATTTTAAATAATGGCAAATATCTACAAAAAAGATATTTTTTTAATGATATATATATTTTTATATTATATTGGAACTTAATCAAATCCGTTACTTTCTAATAAACATCAAATTCCTAATTTTTGTACATAAAAAAAAATGCAAAGAAAAAAATTAAATAATAAATTGCACGCACAAAAAAATGTCACACACTCTCTCATATCAAGAAAACAAAATAATTATAAAAAAAAATTAAAACTTAACTTAAAAATCATACCAATACTAGGAGGTAACTTTGGAGGCATTAAGACCACTAGTGGATAAGTGATTGGCCATCTGAGGGGATTTTAAAGAGGTTTTCTGACGCATATTACGCATTTCACGACGTTTTTCACGAATCAATTGTTTAGCCTGTTCAGTATCCATTTCTTCCCAATCGCCGGTATTTTCATCAACCCAATCTTCTAAATCAGCCTGCAAGATTGTGTAGAGTAATTAAAAAAATACTTTTTATGTCCTTTGTTTTTGTTAACTATTTTTACTTACATTTAAAGCAATGGGTACATCAGTTGTTGCCTCTAAACGTGAAAAATTGATTTGTGTTTGACTATCATCACCTAAATAGTATTTTTGTTGTGGTTTTATAACTGGTGTCAGCTCCTAGTGTTTGAGAATAGTTTTAGAAATATTTATTACACAATTAAATGTTTTAAGACGTATTTGAAATGATGGACTACCCTGTACTAAAAAGTATATTTTGTTTCTTTCAGCTTCAAAGATCTAATAGCTGACAAAGCTTGCATTAGACCCTTAGAAGTTCCAAAAAACGTGGTTTTCACCGAAAATATGAGGAAAAATTTCTGACTCGAGAATTTTGGTATTACAAGCAGAACCTTTTTGCAGTGCAGATATCCAAAATATTTTTACTGATGGAACATTAAAATTTTTTAGTTTGGTGATAAAATCTTGTACATCGACTAAGGGTCTCATTCCGAGTTCAGTGGTATTACTTTTGTTGGAAGCAAAAACTCAAAAGGGTTGCGACTTAAAAGTTTCAAATTTTGCACTGAAAATATATAGTGCCTACACGTTTTCCCTCGATCTTTCCAAGCTGATTCCCAATTTGGATTCTAAAATTGTCCATCATATTAGATTTTTGAGAAATTTTAGGTCAAACGTTCACAAAATAAGTGTTTTTGTGGATTTCTGAGGGTTTTTTTTTTGTGAATTTTTTGGATGCGTCTGGATCAAATCACTCGTTTTTGAATAACTTTACGGTACTGATTCCGAATCTGTTTTTTTTTCCATTTATTGCAAAAACAATTTTTTCGAAAAAAAAATACACCGTGAGTAGATCTTGCGTGACTCATGAGTGAACGCGGTTTTTTAAAAATGGAGTTTTTCCTAACTATTCGAAACCCGGTTTTTTTGAAATATGTCATATAGTCCCAACTCTAATGGGGCCAAAATCAGTTTACTCAAAAAAGCTTTACAAGGAGGATAGAATGAGTTTAATGCATGGATTTTGTAATCCATAAGACCTGCCGAAGGACGGCAATGAAAAAATTGTTTTCAAGGTGGATGTAAACTTCACTTTTTCTCATTAAGCTATTTTTTTCGCCTTGAAAACAATTTTTTGCGTAGTGCAAATGTTCATACTTTAAAGTCGTCCTAAGTTGATTTAGGTACAAAGTTTTATCAGACTTGGAGGGTGGGAGTAATCTCGAATTATGCCAAAGTTAATGAAAAGGAGAAAAAGGATATGCCCTATATGTTAATGCTCTGTGCGGACCATGGGGCCAAACTGTGTTCATGACTGCTACATAGGTGGTCTATATGTGGCAAGCCCGGCGCCACCCAATACATTTTGTTTATAGAACAAACGTCTGATAAAATAATTGAAATTTGTATGGCACTTTGGAACGGTGACAGAAAGCCTCCATCGAGGCTCTAACAAATTATTAAAAATATCCCCTTTTACCTTACACACTTTCAGACCTGTAACAATTTTGCTATTGAAACAACTTTTAAACCCCCACCCTCTTTCCAAGAAAAAACATGAAAATATGTACTTACTTTAAAGAAATCCGGTTCGGTTTCTTCAGTTTGTGGTGTGGGTGGTTTTGCTATATGCTGACGATATTGTTCAATATGTTCCTGTACCGTACGTGGACTATCATCCCAAGAGTTCCAATCTCGTTCAGGACCCTGTATTTTAATTAACATTATTACAACATAATTTGATTTCTCCACTATAACTTCTTACCATATTTGTTTGTGTTCGTTGTGACGATGGATAATTGGATTGAACCACCACGTTTATCATGGGTTCTGAAAAACTTGGCTTGCGTTTTCGTGAAAAACAACATAATGCACGACGTAATAGACCCACAATGCTCAATATGAGCACTTTTATTTGTTGAAAAACCATTTAATTATACAAAATTATGTACAAATTGCAAAAATTTTCACCAATTTCCACTGACATGAAATTGATTTGTTGACATTTTTTTAAGCTTTTTGCTTAGCTGTCAATTCATCACTTGTAAGTATAACAGTTACGGCAAATAGAAATGAGTGCTGCCAGATATGGAGATTTTTCCCCAAAATAAGGATTTTTAGGACAGATATTCATGGAGTGGGATTTCACAAAATTTTGGAGATATTTTCCTTGGATTTCTAGAAAAATTAATAATTTATGGAAAAATTCTGTTTGGGAAGAATTATTTATAACTCCCGATTTTGGACGAATATGGGAGTATTTATTCACATAAAAGTGTTTGTTTTATTTAAAAAAGATTTTACTTAATTTGGGTGTGTGTGAAACGGTAGCAAAGTACTGTGGTAAATAATATTTTTTCTATGGTGAAAAAATTTCATATTTCTGCTGTGTGAAATGGTATCTTTTTTGACAATAGTAAAATTTTGAAAGTTGTTTAAAAAAGTAAAAAAAAAATGTTTTAAATACGGAATATTTTTAGGAATATTTTTGTTCTTTGCTAGTTGCAATTCACTGACAACAGAAACCGATGCAATTAATAAAATAATTTGTTTTGTTTTACAAAACTGGAAAAGTCTCAGGTTCTGACCCATTTTTCTAAATGTCTTTTCTGTAGGAAAAATGTCTTAAAATGTGGGACTTTCTGTGGGAAAAATATGGCAGAATTTCAGACATTCCTATAGAAAAAATGCTTCTGAATCCGCACCTTTTATTTTGGGAGAACTTTCTCCGATTCTAATCAATCTTGTCCATAAGTCACAGGTTTTGGGACATTTTTTATTAAAAAAGTTTAAGGGTCTCCATCAAATATTGTATTTATAAAAAAATAATAAATTTTTAATAAAAAACTTTTTTATTCTGGACCATAGAATAATTTATGTTCTGGACACATAAAAATATGACAAAAAAATAATTATCATAATCAAAATCTTGTCCAAAAAACAGCAGTAAGGCTGACACAGCAATCTATTATCACCACATGACCTTCTTTGCACGCACATCACGGCTGTAAATTAAGAATGATATTTTGCGGCATATGCATGAATTTCCTTCAAAATGTTGTCTCTTTGCCATCGCCTCTTCCCAATCCCGATCATCTATGATCAAAACGATGTAGATAAAAGCTCTTATAATTTTTATCAATAATATTTTCTACATTTAAATTGTTTTTTTTTTATTTTTATAAATTCTTTCTTCAAATTTCAAAAATTAAATTGTTTTGTTTTTTGAAATTGTTTGTTGTTGTTTTTATATTTTTTTAAATTTCAAAAATTTCTTATCCTATGTCAAAATTTCTACTAGCCCAATGGGCTAGTGAAATTTTATTCACCTCAATAGTGTCAAAAATTTACCGACAAGCATACTTTGCTACCGTTTCACACACGCCCTTTATAAAAAAATAAAACATTTTGTCGGTTGTAATTAACCCAATCGTACAAAAATTCTTTATTTTCAGTTTGAGATATAAAAATGTTAATTTTTTTTTTTTTTTTTATAAAAAAAGGATCTCTCACCCCCTCTCATGATATAAAAAATGAAAAGGTATCAATTCAGATGAAGCAATTTTTCTTGCGGTAATTTTTATACTTATCTCTCACACACAATTCTTTGAGGCAACTAAAAAAAAATATCAGTATTATCTCCAACCAACTTTTGATTGAAAATTGTGAATAAAAACCAAACCAAATTACCAGTACGAGCAAGTTTTCCCACTTTCCATTACTTTTACTTCTTTCTCCTATAAACTAAGAATTGCGACAATAAAAATCGCCTTGTCTGAATTGGGGCAAAGATAGAAAAGGAAATAAAAAAAAGGGAGAAAAAAACTATAGAAAAAACAAAAAATTTCTGCTTCCCCTCCAATTGTGATTATTCTCATAGGCTTAATACAACGTATACAGTGGGGTGGAGCAAATATATCTTTTTTTCGAATTTCGAAAACTTCGGGATCGGGAAAGTTGCCTTTTAGGGTCGATATTAACTCACACAAATATTGGACCTGTAGGGCAATGGCTTTGGGTTTCTTTTTTGACTTGAAAATCGGAAAGTCCCGAACAAAGTGAAAAAAAAATTTCGAACTTTTTTCTTTGTTTTAATTAAATATTAGTTTATATTTAGACATTACTGAAAAAGAGTTTTTATGTTTTTTTTTGTTCTGTAAAATTTTTTTTATTCCTAAAAATAATAAAAACAGGGGAGAGTCTTAAATTTGGCTTTGCGCTTTTCAGAGGTTAGTTGAGTTTTTCAAGGGGGAACTTTTTCCCCCTGGTCCGATTTTGCCCATTTACGAACTTAAACTGCCTAGGACCAAAAGACATATTCCTGCCAAACTTAATGAGTCTCTTTTATTTTGGACTGCATCGTGTCTTATACAGACGGACGCACGGACATTCTAGAAATGTCTTAGAATTGATCTTTATGATACTTTATGGGGTCCCCAACCGATATTTCGATGCGTTACAAACGGAATAACAAAGTGAGTATACCTCCATACTGTAGTTGGGGGGTATAAAAAGGAAAATTTGGGAAGATCATCTTCTTGCATTTGCTATCACTAGTGGCATCCTACACGCAAAAAAAAATCTGTGTAAGATTGAGCAATCCTACTTGGTAAAACTTTTTTCATACCAAAAAAAAAATTTTACCAAATTTTTGCTAAAATTATGCTTGTCGATGTTAAAGTAACATAATTCATTTTTTATGCAAAATAACCAAGTAGCTTGCACAATAACGCAAATTGCTTGCCCAAAAATTTATCGAAAGAAAACAACAAAAAAAAACAAATACAGACCGCCATTTTCATTTTGTATTTTTGTGTGCGTTGTTCGTTTATTTTTTGTGTTATAAAATTTTTATTTTTATTTATTTAGTCTATGGATTAAATCCTTACGGACTTAAAAAATTTTAACCAAAAATTATTTACAAAATTATATACATAACAACAAAAAAAACATAATTAAATATTTAAATATAGTATTATTTTACGTTTTACAACATCAACATTTAAAGAAAAATCAATGCAATTATATAAATCATTAAAGTCTTTACATATTCTTCGTAATGGGTCAGCATTAGCGTAGTTACTTCGGTGAAACTGCAGTGATAAAGGACGAAAGTAACGAGTTGGACGTTGAGGAACATTGAATGTTATATTATTAATCAAAAATTCCGAATTGACTTCACCATTAATTAAATTAAGTAGAAAAGATACGTTTAACATTATTCGACGGCTTTTGAGCGTAGGTAGTTTTATAATAGCAAGTCTACTCGGATATGAAGGAAGATTAACTCCCGGAATCCATGATAAACCTCGCAAACAAAAAATCAGAAACTGTTTTTGGACAGATTCAATGTGATTACTGTGATTGTTATATTGAGGGTCCCAAATTAATGAGCCATATTCCAAAATCGGCCGTACAAGAGAAATATATAGCATTTTTGTAACGTACGGATCACTAAACTCCTTGGCCCACCGCTTTATGAAAGCAAGTACGCCTCTGGCTTTATTTACTGTCATAATAGTATTCCCAAATCCAGAAAAATATCAACTAGTTCCAGTTGGTGTTCATCAAAGAAGTAGCTAATTTTTATAGGCTTTTTTCTAGAAAAGCACATAGATTTACATTTTTTCAGGTTTAGGTCCATTAGGTTTAAATTGCACCAATTTTGGAAATTATCTAAGTCCATTTGTAGAAAAATATGATCAGACGGATTTTTATAGCTCGAAAATATCTTGACATCATCGGCATACAACAATATTTTTGAATATTTTATCACATTTGGAAGATCGTTTATAAATAAAGAAAAAATAACTGGCCCTAAGTGGCTTCCTTGAGGGACCCCGGATTTAACAGCTATGTTTTTGGAAGTAAAGTTTTTATATCGTACACTTTGCTTTCTATTAAAAAGGTATGATGAAATCCAGTTCAGACTATTAGGGGAAAACCCTAATAATTTCAATTTAATCAGGAGCAGGTTATGATTAACCTTATCGAATGCCTTACTAAAGTCAGTGTAAACGACATCTGTTTGTTTTCCATTTACAAATCCACGATTGATTATAGTTGTTAAATTTAAAAGATTAGTGACAGTTGAACAGCCCTTCCGAAAACCATGTTGATAAGGGGACAAAATATGCGAGACATGATGACATATGAAATCAGTAATGAATTTTTCAAACATCTTTGGAATTGTGCTAAGCTTTGCGATTCCTCTGTAGTTTGATATATCAGATTTTCTACCGGATTTGAATAATGGAATAATATAAGATTCTCTCCAGAACTTAGGAAAGTATCCATTGCTAACAGAAATGTTAAACAACACAGATAAAGGAGAAGACAGACTCTCAGCACAGTTGATTAATATACAGCTAGGCACACCATCCGGTCCATGGCTATAAGACGATTTTAAACTTTTTAAACAACGTAACACTTCAGAACAATCGATAGATGGTAAAATAATAGAAATGTAAAAAGGAAATTGACAAATAAAATAAAAATTAATAAATAAAATAAAAATTAATAAATAAAAATAAATAATTAGTTTTCTAAAAGATAAATAAATGTAAGATAAAAGAATGTTAAAGTTAATTTTGCTTTTATCACTTAAAACACCATTCATTGAGAAAAACCAATGGAGTCCCAGACGTATATTTCGATGAATAACAAATGCAATGATAATGTGAGTATACCCGCATTCCGAAGACACCAATAAGGTTTAAAAGATTTTTAGTTAAAAATTAGTGTTTGGTAATAATTTTCTATTTTTACAGGGTACTTCTAAATAAATTTTTGAAGCTATGGCGAATCCTTCACTACAATAAAGAGCGTGGACACCAATCCTGCCTTTAGTTATAAAATTAAAACCTAAAAACCCAAAGCCAAGGGAGTCCAGACCTGTTTTGATGAGTTACAAATGCAATGACAAAGTAAGTGTTCCTCCTTACCAAGAGACCAATGGGGTTAACCAGTTTTTTAAATTAAAAATTTATGTTTTGTAATAATTTTCTATTTACAGTATGCTTTTAAATAAATTCGTGAAGCTATAGCAGATCCTTTACTTCAAGAAGAAGCGTAGGCAGCAGTCACTCGAGAAAATTGTACAAAAAGGGTCAGTTGGTCGGTGGTAAATTAAATCCTACACAACATTTATTATATTAATATGGATTTATTCTGTGAAAATTTTAAATTCAACAAATATACAAATTTTTACAAAAATTTATTTTAGCATAAATGTGGAATTTTTAGCATTATTTTTAGTCATCTTTTCTAATAATTTTGGTATATTTCACCATATCTCTTTTGGTATATTTTACCAAGTTTTTACTTAAATAGCATTAGCATTTTCTTCAAAATTTTTTACATAAGTGTTTTGGCTAAATTGCGAAAACTACTTCGTCGGTTGTAGTTTTAGCATATTTTTGGTAAAATTATGCCAGATTTTTGCTCACTCCGACACAGATTTTTTTTTGCGTGTATGACAAGTACAAACATTAAAAAAATATTTTATAAAAGTTAATCCTCTAAAACTTTGAAGTCCTTTTTAAAGAAAACAGGATCACGAAAAAAAAACTGTAAATGCAGTTTTACTACATTTAGTCTAGTTTCAAACGTTTAATATCCAGTTAGTGTTTAACGACTTTTTCATTTTTGTTGCACGGTGCAATCAAACTTATAACAGAAAAATAATTTTCTTCAAAATTGTTTTATGAGAATATCATGGTTGTAATTAGTAAATAAAAATTACCTCGAGCTAGAATGATCTTACTCAAAATATAATATTTTAAGGGTAAAATTAAAAAAATATTTTTAATAAAAATTTATCAGAATTTTGATCTTCTTTATATCGGTTTCTTCAAAAGAAAAACATAGAAGTACTTTTGTGGTCAAAAAGGTACATTTCAAATCATTTTTGATACCCAAACGAAATTCTCGTATCTTATCCCTGGACAACACTAAATATTTTTCTGGCAACACTGAAAGATTTGAGAAAAAACAGGGTTGTAAAAATAAATACAAGTTTATAAAAGTTAATTAAGTAACCGTTTAATCGATTACTCAGATTAAATTTTAGCCCATACCTGCACAGATTAAAAGGAAGCGACAGTTATAATTAAAAAATTACCGTCAGTTGCTGTATGACGTTCGTCATACAGAAATTAGGAGTGAAGGGTGAATGAAGGTTTTCGATTACATTGAAAGTTTTAATTATAAACAGAACCAGCACGGCACGACATTTTTCATACGATTTGACAGATAAAACCGTTGGCAGGCTCCAGAGTGAAAATAAAAATTAGTTTTATTTTAAATGGCGATGATTTCCATTTAAATTGGAAACCGTCCTTCGTGATATGCTTGTTATTTTTATACTGTTTCCACAAACCTTGTTATATGCACCTGATTCGACAATAATAACAAAAATGTATCAAATTAAAAAAATGCCAAACTTGTATAAAATTTAATAAAACCAAATTTTATTTAAAATATATTTACATAATTAATTGTTAACTTATTGAATTTCAGTCTCACTAATAGCACTTAATTTTGTACGTCTGCGAAATTTCACAATTATAATTTCAACTAGCCAGGGCAATGCACATAAAGCCATGATAAAGTTAAGACAGTGAAAGGTTATAATATAATCTTGGGTCTTATCACGTATATAGCCGATAATAGGACCTAGAGCAAACATTATATTACCCTGCATAAACATGAACAATCCATAACCGGAAGCAAATCTGTTCAGAAAACAAAATACAAATAAAAAAAAAATTAAATTCAATAATTATAATTTTTTATTTTTCCGAAATTCAGAAAAATTTGGACTTCTTTTACAAAATCTTATTCCTTTTGATTTTGAATATAAGAACTATAAAATAATTCTGAAGATCTTTTGTCAAGGTTGGCAATCGATAGCCTCATAAAATAACGGTATTTGACTATTGTACCTAGGGTTGCCAGACGGCCTGGAATGGCCTGGATTTTCCAGTTATTTGAGGTCTGGTCCAGTTTCCAGTTAAAACATAATTTATCCAGTTGAAAAAGGATTTCTTTTATTTTAAAAATTATTTTTTTTTTATTAAATATTTTTTTCAATTTTTTGGGACTACTTTTTTAT
This sequence comes from Pegoplata infirma, assembly GCA_963921195.1. Classification (NCBI taxonomy): domain Eukaryota; kingdom Metazoa; phylum Arthropoda; class Insecta; order Diptera; family Anthomyiidae; genus Pegoplata; species Pegoplata infirma. The sequence goes on along the minus strand of OY992540.1, from coordinate 41,359,980 downwards.
AACATAAATGCCTCTTTTGTATATGGAAAATGTGCTATTTTTGCTGCATTTTCACAAATTTTTTTACAACTTTTTCGAGCATTTCGGCCAGTCTAGCGTTGATTTAGGCACGAATGTTTTCCTTGAGCTAGTCGATAATTTAAGGATTCCTGGTGTACATTTTGCTTTTAAAATAACCATTCAAAAATATGCCTGGATGGGCCAAATATGCAAATAATGGTTAGTGGTTATCGTTTTTTTTTTTTTTTTTTGACTTCGCACGTCCCTGAAATTTTAACTGTCCTCCTAGATTTACAGATTTGACCACTTAATTTTGTGGGGTTATTTAAAAAGAAAAATATACTCTAACAATCCTCAGGCCAATGACGAAAAAGTAATATAAATGCTTAAAAAATGCACATTTTGCCGTGGCAAATAGAGACGGCCATTTAGTCCAAAATACAAATATCTGTCTCACATATGAAAATTGGTAGATTTTTTTTTTCAAATTATTAAAAAAAAAATTATGTATGGGTCCAGTTACTTTTTCAAAATCCAGCTGAAAATTTTCCATTATCCAGTTATTTGACTTCTAGTATCTGGCAACCCTAATTGTACCGCAACCAATAAAGATATGAACATTTTTACAAGCGTTTATGAAAGTCGATGAAATTTCTAATATATTTGATGTGTCGCTTCATGTTTGTACCGGTTGATTTTCGAAATATAGGCCAATACCTTTATAATACCGTTTAAAACGATATTTTAACGGTATTTGTTTATATAACGAAAATGAACCGGTACAAAACGAAGTGACAAATCAAAAATACTAGAAAATTTCATCAACTTTCATAATCGCTTTTGAAAATGTCCATATTTTTATTGGTTGCGGTACAGTAGCCAAATACCGTTATTCTAGGCGGGTATCGATTGCCAAACTTGTTTTTTTTTTTAATTCTGTATAAAATTATGATTATATCTCAGGTTCTTTAAAATCTGAAAGTTTTATATATTCTAGCATATGATCAGACAACTATTGATATAGAAAACCCAGATCTTACCTTTCCTTTGGTAAATATTCTGCAAATATTAATGGTAAAGGTACATGAACCCATGTCCTTAAAAATCCCATAACGGCCGTTATTATAGACATACTTTTAAAATCAAATGCATTTAAAAACACTAAAAAGCGAAAAGAAAAATTTCCATAAATTAAAAAAAGTTGATTTATACTTGTTAAGGTGTTTTGTAAACATTTTGAGCATGAGTGCAAAATGATAAGAGTTAGTTTTCTAATCTTTTTCTTCAAAGATGTTTACTGAATTCTATGAAAACAAAAAAAATGATTCTTGATTTTTATTATATGGATTAATTAGTTATGTTTATCTAGATGAAATGTAAAATTATGTTATAAATTATGTGGAATTATTTAATTCGGTTAACCGGATCTAGGTACATGTCTTATGTTTATACACACAAAATATGAAAATGAGTTTTGAGCACTAAAATGGGTATATCAATTACTATTTTAATTGATTTTGCACCTATCACAAGTGATAGTATTATTTACTAAATTTTGTAAAAGTTTAACAAGAAAAAATTCCATTTATTCTTAATCCACGCAAATTTGCGAAATCAATTAAAAAATTTAATTATATCAATTAAAAAAATGATTAAAAACTGAAATGAAAAGTTTTTCTCCTAAAATTTTTTCTGTTTACTTACCAAAACGTGAAATAACGGTAAAAAAGGAACCAGCCAAATAAATATATCTGGAGGGCATTTGTATGAAAACTGCCAAAAATGCTAGAAATATGCGAGAACCCAAATCGGCAGCAGCTCCTATGGCAATAACACTCGCAGTATCTGGCTGAAATATGTTAGATATTTAAAATATTTTGAAAATACTGTTAATTGGAGATTTGAAATATTAAAATTTTGATTAATAAATATTGCTTGAATTCGAAGATTTTTAAGGAAACCTATTTAATGGGTCTTGATTAGTGCCCCTATTTCCCTGTTTTAGGTATTTTCGGGAATAGCGGTATTTCCGGTTCTGGTACCAGTTTCCGGGTATTTGATACATTTCCGGGAATACCGGTATTCTCGTTTCTGATTCTGATACCGGTTTTCAAAAAACAAAAAAAAAAAACAAGTAAGAAAGTTATAGTCGGTCAAGACCGACCATATAATACCCTACACCAGTGGAAGATGGGTCCCAAGTTCGAATATGGACCGACTGGATCTACCTTTTGTCAAATCTTTTATAAGTGCGAACAACACTCACAAACCAAATTTAAGTGAAATAGGCTTCTATTTGTGGCCAATAAACCGATTTAACTGAATATCGGCGAAATTTTCATATGTGGCCTAAGTCCAAAAATGGTCCGATTATAATCAGATATGATTAGTAGGGTGGCCCAAAATTCCTTTTGCTTCGCTACAGGTCAACGTACCTTAAAAAATTAAAGATGGTATCCTATCTAATATTTTGAGTCAAATTGCAGCACCATACGACGATTAGAAGGGGATGCTAACTGATCACATGTGTTTGCAACCTCCGAAGAAATCTAAAAAAAAAAAATTTCCAATCCTAAAAATTACTACATGGAATGGTTTCGCTACAAGAGCAAATAAGTCACATATGGCCATTTTGTCCTAAGGTTGCCTACAAAGGACAATAAGGACATTTTAGTTTCGATTAGGAAAAAAACAAAAAAACATTTTTTTTGATATTATACTCAAATTAAAGATATTGTTATTACCTTTCAAATGAACTTTATCGCAACTTAATGGTCCGCATAGTTTTTGAGTTACAGCGGTTTTAGTGAAATGCAGGGTTCCGCTTTTTTTTAAATTTATTTTTTTTTGTTTAAGGACAAACTTAGGACAAAATGGCCACATGTGAATTATGTGCTCTTGTTACGCTTGCATTCTATATGGTTATTTTTAAGATTCCAATAAAATTTTTTTTAAGATTTCTTTGGAGGTTGCAAACACTTATGATAAGTTAGCATCCCCTTCCAATCGTTGTAGGGTACTGAAATTTGGCACAAATTGTTCGTTACGATGCCATCTATCATATTTTGAGGTACGTTCAGTTGTGAGTTATACTTGGTATTTTTCCATATGTTGATGGGCCACACTAATGATTAGGTTATTGAAGTACGCGTTAAACACATACAAACACAATTTTAATTAAATTTTTTTATTTTCATGAAATTTGAGCGATTTATGTGAATATCGGGAAGGTAGTTTGTATGGGGGCTACAAGAAGAACTGGGCCGATTCCTTTCCAATTCGAAATGGTGATTTGTGAATTCAAAACACATTTATTTGCCAAATTTCGAAAGAATATCTACTATAAGTAATACTGTTATAAGAGTCATTTGAGCCAAAATTAAAAAGGACCTTTGTATGGGGGCTAGGTCTAAAAATGAACCGATTTTTTTTTCAATTTCAAAAGGCTTCGTCCCTGGGCCAAGAGAGGCTTAAGTTTCAAATTTCAAGGAAATTGATCAAAAATTGCGACCTGTATCGTGTAAAGTGATTCTGAGTCGATCGGTATACTTAAAAGTATAGGACCAATATTGCGGGTAGTTATAAACATCAGCACAAACTCATTATACCCTGTACCACAGTGCGGTGTAGGGTATAACAAGTAATAAAATTATAGTCGGTCAAGACCACCATATAATACCCTACACCAGAGCTTCCCGGAAAATGGGTCCCAAGTTCAAACATGGACCGATTAGATCTATATTTTGTAGAATCTTTAATAAGTGTAAAAAACACTCACAAATCAAATTTCAGTGAAATAGGCTTCGATTTGTTGCCAATAAACTGCTTTAAATGAATATTTAAGTCCAAAAATGGTCCGATGGTAATCAGATTTCATAAGGTTATTAAAGTACGAGTTAAACATTCACAAACAAAGTTTTAATTAAATACAGGCGCAGATCCAGGAATTTCATTTGGGGGGGGGGAGATTTTTTTTTACCAAAAAATTGCAATCGGAAGGCAAAAAAGTTTGGTTGGTAGCGGGGGGGGGGGGTGTGTTGTATGAATTTTCGTTAATTTTTTTAATATTTAATAAGAAATGAAAAAAAAAATCAACTTAAAGCTATAGTTTTAAATCAGGCGCGAATTCAACATTTTGAATTTGGGGGAACTTTTATTACTCAATATTTTTCACGAGGGCATCCTGACGGACCAATTTTCTTCCTAAGCAAGACCGTTTATAGTAAAATAAACGGATCCATACTAAGTCATAGCCATAAACTTCTATATAAAAAACTGAAATATTTCGAAAACAAAAAAATTTACAGGTTATTAGTTTTTTTAAATGTTTCTTTTACAAAATTTCTCAGATGTTCAGACATTTTTACTACAGAAAAACTTTTAGATTCTAAAAAAGTTTTCATATGGAAAAATAACCCTTTTCTAAAATATTTGCCTTTCAAAAAATTTTCAGATTCTAAAACTTTGATATAAAAAAGTTCTTAAATTCTCAGATCGTATTTTCTGTAGAAAAACTCTCCGATTCAAAATTTTCTTATAGAAAATGTCTCCGATTTTTAAACTTTTTTCTATAATCTGAGATTCGGAGACATTATTTATATAAAAAATTTCTAATGTAATTTTCTTATAAAAAATCACTGAAATAACGCTCATATTTTAAAGTAATTCTCAGATTTTTTCGTTTTAAAATATTCTTAGATCATATTTCGTAAAGGAAAATTATCAGATACTCAAAAATCACCAGTTCTAAAACATTTTATGAAGAAATTTTGATACACTTTTCTAAAACTTAAATCCTAAATTTTTGTAGCATTTTTCGAAAGAAAAATTTACTGTTGTAAATTTTTTAGATTTTGAAATATTTTTCATATAGAAAAATTTCAAAATTTCACTTTTTCAAAAGAAATATTTACATATTCAGAGACACATTTCCTATAGACAAATTCTTAGAATCTTCCAACATAAAAAATTTTCTAATTCTGAATGATTTTTCATACAAAACAAAATCTCAGTTTCTGATATAGTTTTCTATAAAAAATTAATAGATCTTGACAAACTTTTCTTATAAAAAAATTCGCATATTTAAAAGATTTCTCATTCTTAAATTCTGAAACGTTTTTCTTGAAATGTTATCTGATTCTGAGATTTTTTTTGCAGAAAAATTGTTGGCTGATTCTGAAATTTTTTTTTCTAAGAAAAAAATCTCAGGTGCTGAGGGATCTTTTTTTTGAAATGTAATACGAAATTTTTTATAAAATTTGAGATCAATTTTTAATTAAAAAAATCTTACATTCGAAGTCAAATAAATATAAAAATATTTTCTAAAGGTAAAGTCTGAAATTTTGAAACATTTTTCTGTAAAAAATAATACTTTTACCATCGGAAATAATAAGAAAAGTTATTCGGTTAGAAAATGTCTACGACTCTATTGCAATCTAAGTTTTTCATATGCAATTTCTTTAATTCTGAAACATTTTATCCAAAGGCTAGGTGTGCTTTCTTTTTTCCTTTTCTTTTCTTTTTTTTTCTTCCTTTCTTTTTTTTTTTTTCTTTCGAAATCATTTTGGGGGGGGAGAAATCCCATTCTCCCCCCCCCTGGATCCGCGCCTGATTAAATATAACATGTTTTTATAAAATTTGAGAGATTTATGTGAATATCGGGAAGGTATTTTGTATGGGGGCTACAGGAAGATCTGGTCCGATTCCTTTAAAATTCGGAATGTTGATTTGTGATTACAAATCACGTTTACCTGCCAAATTTTTAAAGCATATCTATTATAACGGTTATTAGAGCCATTTTAGCCAAAATTAAAGAGGACCTATGTATGGGGACCAGGTCTGAACATGAACCGATTTTTTCCCAAGGCTTTGTCCTTGGGCCAAGAGAGGCTTAAGTTTTAAATTTCAAGTCAATTGATTAAAAATTGTGACCTGTATCGTGTTTACACCGTTTACATGGACAGACAGACGGACGGACAGACATCGCTAAATCGACTCCAAAAGTGATTCTGGCAAGGGAAGTATCTCAAGCCTTATGAACCGATTTGACTGAAACTTAAAATATATATAAAAAAACGATTTTAAGGTTGGGGTGTCTCGGCTTATATGCCATATCAGTGTTTCAAAATTTCGTTGTCCCCTTATGAAACAATGTGGACCTCCGGGAAAATTTCGATAACTCCCGAACTAACAGGAAGCGAAGCCAAAATTCTACAAGGTTATGCCACCGTTGGATAGGCATTACAAATTAAAACCTTTCTCATATGTAAACATCATATAGTTCCTTAGAAAGAAATGGATAAAAATAAAAAAAAAAAATTTTTTTTCGACATTTTTTGACCCATGTTTTCAACCCCTAAATCCCCGATATGGCCGATAAGCCGGGACACCCCAACCTTAGAATTGTCTCCTTTATATATATTTTACGTTTCAGGCAAATTGGTTCATAAGGGTTGAGATACTTCCCTTGTGAGTCAATCGGTATACTTAAAAGTGGGTCTAACTGTAAGACCAATATTTCGGGTAGTTACAAACATCAGCACAAACTCATTATACCCTGTACCACTGAGTGGTGTACGGTATAATGAGGTTATGAAACATAATTTTTTTTTTAAATTTTTTTTGCGTTAAAATTTATGAGTTCAAGGCATTTATTTGACCTTAAAATAAAAATTCAGAACTTCCGAGTCCCAACCTCAATAACTAGAGAAGTGTGTAATATATGAACGTGATGTTAAATCCGTTAGATAGGTCTTCCAAATACCTTTAATTTAAAACCCAAAGGTGAAAGGTGTTTTGCAGGGCCTATCTAATAGATGAAACATCACGTTCATACATTGATAGTTTCTCAAGCTATTAAGGTTTGAACACGGAAAGGTCTTAATTTTAACTTTTAAGGTCATCTTAGTGCCCCTTGATTTTATTATTTTTACCGCGAATATTTTTTTTATAGTAGGCTAGCAATATTTATGTAGAAGAGATTTAAAAAAAAAATTGTGTTTCATAACCTCATTTTTTGGATAAAATCGATTTGAGCGAGTTCTTCCCGACCTTCTAAGAATCTGAAAAAAATCTCAAAAATCGTTTAGGCCAGCGGTTACCGACCTTTTTGGCTCGCGTACCCCTAATTTTAAATTTTATCAGCCGCGTACCCTCTAACGAGTTTTTTTGTTTTCGTTAAAAAACTTCACATATAAAAATTAGAGTTAATTTTAAAATTTTTGATCTGCGGTTTTTATAATTTTTTTGAAGAATTTAGGGGAGATAAAAACAATGGTGGTATTTTTTTGGAAAAATTTTCACTCCTTGAGGTTGTTCAATGCATCTGAAAACGCGGATTTCGAGGTGATTTTTCTGCAGAGCAAAAACGGCTGAAAATATTGCATATCTGATTTCACTAGTCGATTCTACACCAAAAATTAAAACAACGGAAGTTTTTTGAACTTTTACTTTTTTTTTTAAATGTTTTTTTAATACGAGAGCAGATCAGTAATTTCGTTACTTTTCGAATGAAACACCCTCGTATATACAATCATAGGGCATTTTGAGCTTAACAAAATGGTACTAAAATTTCCACTCTATCACAACTCGTCTCAAAAATGCCCAAAAACACGTTTTTTAAGAATTTTGACATACATTTTCTCAAAAACCTGGCATCATAGAAAAATTTAGGAACCATTTTTGGAATCAGCATCAAAAGGTAATCGAAAACAAGTGGTCAGATCTCAAAATATCATCCAAACATAAGCAAAAAATGCTTTCTAAATTGCACAAAAATACGTTTTTTGTGAACTTTGACCTCAAGTTTCTTAAAAACCTGATGTTATGGTAAACTTTGGAAGTCAGATGCGGAACCAGCGTTGAAAGGTTAATCTAAAACTAATGTCCATATTACAAAAATTTTGCTTACAACCGCGGACAGTTTCGCGTACCCCCTAGTGGTACGCGTACCATAGGTTGGTAACCGGTGGTTTATGCCATAAGAGTTCATATTCCGTTTCAAGAATTGCAAATACGAAAAAAAAGTTTTTGGTGAAACGCCCTAATGGGGATACATCTTCGACAGCTACCAAGAATACCGGTATTCCCGGGAATACCGAGAACCGAGAAATAAGGGCACTAGTTTACACTATTGTTAGTCTTTAATTAAATTCATTTAACAGATTTCCTAATAGAGAATTTCTTTAAAGTTGCACTTAAATTTTTCACTTACCTTATTAAATCCCAATTCAAACATATACAATGGTTGTAGAGTAAAAAATGCAATATCAGAATATAATGCAAATGCTAATCCTAAAACGATATTAACATATATTGGATCCTTTAATAATGACAAATCCAAAAAGTCTACAATAATTTGCCAATTGGACCGATCATCTTTGTCAGATATTTGACATTCTTGAGATGGAACTATGGTAGATGGTCTACGTGATCCTATAATATTAGACATTTCAGGTGAAGCATCACTGACAACAATAGGACCAGACCAATTTCCTAAACTGGTTATACTAGAACAACGGCTGGATATTTTCTCTAGCATTTCTCGAGATAATTTTCGTGAATTTTTCCGATTATACATTAAAGGTGATAGATGATTTGAATCTTCATCGGTGGGATGTTGTTCATCACTTGATCTGAGTTGATTTTGATGTGTACCATTAGTTGACAATTCTGAATTTTCTATGGGTACTTTGCGTAAAGGAATTTCCGATGCATTCAATGTTGTTCCATTTTCTTGCAATTCTTCATCTTCTATGATTACTGTACGCATATGCCATTCGACTGGTTGCATTAATAACATACCAAAAATTGCATGAGCATTTATACCAGCCAATACCATTAAACATCCTCTAAAGCCATAGGCTTCCAATAGTTTTTGCATTAACACAGGATAAAACATGGAACCAACACCAATCAGTGATTGTGCAAAACTCATCCACATTATGCGTTTTTTAACAAAATAATTATTAAATGTTGTATATGAGGTGGGCACAATAAATCCAAAACCAATACCTTGGATTAAACTGAAGGCCAATAAAAGTGTAACGGCAGATGTTACAAATATTTGTAATACCGAACCCAGAAAATAAAGAAAACCACCAACCAAACCCACATTTCGCATGCCAAAACGTCTAAATAAGGAACCCGAAAATAAACCGGCAAAACTGAAGGAAAAAAAGAAGGCCATTGTTATAAAACCAATAGCACTTGTTTCGGCACCAATCGATTTAAGAAAATCACCAAATATTAAACCAAATGAAGGTAAAATCGCCAAACCACTTATCTGAAAAGAGTTTTAATTTTTATTTCAAATCTCTTTGGAGTTAAAGTTTCTTTTTGGAATACCTACAAATGGCAAGGCCATGCCTATGCATACTAGAATCCCCCAGCCGCCATCGGGAGCTTCTAAACGCGTATTTGCTGTCATTGTTCCGTTACGCTTTACAAACTGACACTTTAAGATGTTAAATTCAAATGATTATGAAATATATAAATATTTTGTTAACTTGTCTAACTTGGGCCAATCTTTTTATTATCAGTAGTGGCAACAGCATCTCTTATTTGTTAACAAGGGTGCCAAAAGATAACAAAGATAAGAATTAATATTACACATTGTCAGATATATGTAGATAGATCTAATGTATAAATAATAAACTACACCATTTCCAATTGTATTACATTTTTATTTATATGTATTTGAATTTGATCATAGCTGTTGAAAAAAAGTAGCTTAAGAGACTAATCACAATTGGAATAGGAAGTGGAAAAACGCATCAAAAAGTGAGCGATTACTTTAACTCACAATCAGTCAGAATAAACGCAAATCCAGCTTTATAATTACGCTATTCAGCAAAAAAATTTTCCCGTAAAATAGTTAACTGATCCTGAAATAGTTTCGTCTTCTAATGATGTATCTAAAATTTGAAGCTCGTAACGTTTTTTTAAGGGTAAACGCGTTTAAAAAGTAAAAATTGTTAAATTAGTGCTTTTTTAACTGCACTGTCCCAGCACCAAAATACTCTTCGTAGAACAAAACAACATACACTGAAAATGAGGCTCTGTTGGATCCTTTAAACGTGAAGATCGTGGATTCGATTTCTACCAGAATCCTTGGTCTGTTTCGCTACACGAGACGACAGTCATTGTTACCAGTTCTCGGTTAGGTACAAATTTTTTGTATCATGGTCTGTTCTTTAGGCTATAAGGGGATGCCCACTTAATATGAGCCTCTGTAGGCTCCTTTAAACGTGGAGATCGTGGGTTCAATTTCCACCAGAATCCTTGGTCTGTTTCGCTACACGAGACGACAGTCATTGTTACCAGTTCTCGGTTAGGTACAAATTTTTGTATCATGGTCTGTTCTCTAGGCTGTAAGGGGATGCCCCCTACTAATGCTGTTCATTGTGTTGATATTAGAAAAATAGGTTATAAGGAGGAGGATTGAGGAGTAGTGTTTGGGGACATTTATATTAAACTTTTTAGGCTGTAGCAGACTGAAAAGACTTCTGCGAATTTCACATAAGACATGTTGGACTGAGAAAGGAATTTTCTCTGTAGAGCGTTATGCGATTCATTGGACAGTCGACAACAAACGGATGTGATCGTCGGAGGGAATAGAAATCCCTGCCTAGATATTGGAGTTTTTTTCCATCATCAGACGGGGTGAAGTAGTTCTTGCACCGTTTTTAGAAACCGAGGTTCCAACGAACATTGCATTGCATTTTTATACCCAGAACCACGGAAACAGATGACGTTAATTTCACAGATCGTCTGTGGGCAATATTGGGTCTTGCTTGCTCTTGCCTTTGCTAGCTCATCCGCTTTTTTGTTTCCTCAAATATCCTTGTCGACGTATATTATGCTGCTCCCTGAGAACATGTTGTTCTCTTTGGCAGCGACTGACTTCCTTGAAATTGATATTATCCTTAGCTAATGCTTTTAAAGCTTCTTGACTGTCAATCAAAATCGCAAATCACTGTAGAATATTGGCCTAATCGAAATTAGATCCACAGCCTTTGCGATCGCATAGATCTCCTTCTGAAAAATCATTTTCCAAGCGATATGATTTATTAATACCCAGCTCCATGCAATGAACACCACTTCCTGTGCCAGTTTCGGTTTAAGAACCATTCGTAAAAACGTCATCAAGCGATGGAATCGACAGGTTTATTTTCCCTTTCGAAAAATAAGGAAAAGAGTAGGAAAAAGAACGGAACTTTACTTTTACCAAACTGTTGTATAAATCGATTTCAATGTTCTGCAAGAAATGCTAACAGGTCTTCCGGAGAACCACTTCTACGAAAGCCATGCTGTCGATCGCAGAGAAATGAATTGGACTCTAGATAATTCATAAGATGGAAATTTGAAATTTGAGAGCACAGAACAAGCCCGGGGATTTATTATACCCTCCACTCTAGTGATAGAGGGTATATATAAGTTTGTCATTCCGTTTGTAACACCTCGAAATATTGGTCTAGGACCCCATAAAGTATATATATTCATGATCCTCGATCGATTTTAAGACGATCTAGCGATGTCCGTCCGTCCGTCTGTCTGTCTGTCTGTCTGTTGAAAACACGCTAACTTTTGAAAGACTTTACGGAGGCTCCTGAAGTTTGGCATATATGTTGGGCATTTACCTGGTCAGGTTGGTATTGCATTCCAGCGAAATCGGTCCAGTGGTTCAAAAGTTATAAGCAAATGAGTGAATTTCGGCAAGGGTTTTTTTTTTAAATTTACGAGATAAAACACACGGTAACTTTCGAACGGCAATTCTGAGGGTGCTGAAGCGTGGCGTATATATTTACCGTTCCTCTAGTCCGGTTCGTTTTAAATTTCAGCCAAATCGGTCCAGTGCACTATAGGAAATTTTACCCATTTTTTTGGCCAAAAGTCAAAATTAAAATTTTTGCAAACATTATTTTTTTTTACATTAATATAAAAAAAACTTAACAAAGTAAACAATTCTTTCTCAATTTTTCGACAGAATTGATGTACTGTCACTTTATCAGTAGTTTTTCTTGCAATTTCTTAATTAGTTATAAAAAAACGATTGAATGCAGTGAATTTTGTGATAGCTTCTAACAAAAGTTTTTATATTAAGAATTTATAGTTTTTAAAAACTAAAAAATGGAAAATAATGTTAAAGGTGAGTACTTTAATGATAAATAGTGAATTGTTGGTGAACTCATCAATTAGATCGATTTAATTGGAAAAATTGAAGTGACCTTAAGATGAAATTATTGAAGTATAAGAGAATAATCACAATTGGAGCGGGAAGCGGAAAAACGCAATTGTCCTCATAAAAATAGAATTGAATCTAGTTTGGCGGAAAAACGCGGCGGAATTTTGTTGTCATATAAAACGTGTGTGAACAGTTGCGGAAAAACGCTTCCCGCTCCAATTGTGTTTATTCTCTAAATTGGAATTTTATTTTGATTTAAAAAAAAATGATAGCATATGTTAGCTATAAAACCATAAAAGTTCTCTAGGACAATCAATTACCTTCCGAATTTAATAAATTTCAAGGTCGGATATGTGCAAACTTTTTTTAAAAACGCTTTTTTCCAGGTGACTACTGAGTGCCAAATTCAGAGTTATTTAATACATGGCGAGAGAAATAAAACAAAGGTGGATAAGGAGCCGCTATTTCTGGCCATTTCTTTTCATATATTGCTGAGAGTGATTGTTTCGAAAACTTTAAACAATATATAAAGGAGGAATTAGGAATATTTTGTTCAAAAATTTTTATGAAAAAGCTTAAAAGTTGTAGAGTTTGAAAGTTTTTGAAAAACAGCATGCTGTTTGGCTTAAAGGCAATAATCCGATAAGAAAACGTGAAACGCAGCCTGCCTCAACTAAATCGAAACCTGGGCGACCGCCATTAACTTTTTTGTCAAAATCTGCGAGAACAAAAAGACGAGGTACAACAGAAATATCTAAAGATCTAAATAGGGAAGTTGAGCCCCAAGCTCTTGCTTCATCTGCGGCTGCTCGTAGTGGCATTTGAAATGTAGTTGACGTCATGGAACTCGAAAATCAAATTTTTGAATTAAATCCTTATTAAAAAGTAGCTTTGTTTGACACTTCTTAAAATTGTTAAAATAAATTCCTACTGTTATCTTCAAAAATTAGTGTACACTCAAAAAAAAAAAATAGTAAAAAAACAGTTTAGAAAACCAGATAATCTATCAAAGATCTAAAAAATCTTAGATGCGGAAACTTATAACCCGGGAAATCTGTTTGGAACTAATTATTAGTTAATTTTTTAGGTAACTTTACTAATTTTTTTTTTGAGTGTATGAAAAACTTTAAGAGTCACTCCCTCCCTCTAAAGAGTCTTCCAAAAGTCAAATAAAAAAAAATCATTCAAATCGGTCCAGCCGTTTGGCTGTAAATAATTTTGGCCAAAAAAAGGGTAAAATTTCCTATAGTGCAGTGGTTCAAAAGTTATTAGCAAAACCGTAAATTTCAGATTAGTTTCACCCTAAATTCACGTGTTGAAAACCCGTTAAACATGATTTAAAAACATTTGTAAGTCAAAAAAATATTTTACAAGGTATTTTTGTCACACAAAAATATTTTTACACTAAAACAAAAAAAAAAATACATTCAAAAAAAATTTTACACTCAAAAAAAAATTTTACACTCAAAAAAAATTTTACACTCAAAAAAAAATTAGTTTTTTTTTTTTTTTTTCAAAAATTAATAAAAAAAAGTTTTTTTACACAAAATCAAATATTTCTAACCAAAAATGTTATTTTGTTTCACGTTAGAAAATTTACTATCACTTAAAAATGGCATTGTGGAGGGTATTCATAGATTAGGCCCAGCCGAATTTAATTTTTCTACTTGTTTACATTGAGATCTTCAAGAACCCTTCTGCTGCACGCGCCCGAAAAAATTTCTTGGGCATAGCATAGCATACGCTTTCAGGTTCAGTCAGTGGTTGATTGCAAATCGGAAAGTATTAGTTTCTTGCAAAAAAATTAAATCGAAAAAATTAGCTTTATTTCTCGCATCGAGAAAAATAAAACAGTATTGTAGTCATTTAGTTTTTTACAGGGTGAATACGATGTTGCTAATGTTTAAAACATCGAATACAAAAAAAAATGCAAAGCTATTTTTTTAAATCAATCTGTTAAGTATAAGATGACCATAATATTCTTTTTTTTTTGTTGCGAAAACTTCTCGCATATTTATAGAAATCGGTTACAGGTCAGTAAATATTTAAAAATTCCTTATAAGGGTTGGAAAAGACGAACTAGCAATATTCTTTTCCCTGTTAACAAATGATCAAAAGGTGTTGCTACACCAAGCAGCAGCAGGTTTTCCTGGTTGTAAGGATGAAACCATAAAATACATTTTCCACTTCCTTACAATGTCCTAATGGTATCCCTGGTCCAATTTTGTGTGGAATTCAAATAAAAAACAATATACTCTTAACTTAAACATTAGCTTTTTCATTGTGTTAGTTTTGAGGTTAGGTTGGATGGGAGTCCGCTATTTTGCGAATTAATTTGGAGGCCATACCGCATTGTGGTTCCCTTAATTAACATTTCCCTACTCACTCTCTGTTACAAAGTTCTTCTTCTTAACGAAGTCAAACAGACATCATTAAGGCATTTCAGGTCATCGAAAAAAAAAATACTTAAGGCGGTGTTCATCAAATCCACAACAATAGTTCCTGTCAGAGATTCTCATACGCACGGCCATTTGGCTTATTATACAATGTCTTGTCTGTACTCCCACCAATAGGCTTATCGACCGTTTACCAAAAGTAAGAAGTCTTTCTGTCCTCTTAGGATTTGGCCGTGGTCACAGGGTTCGCGATAGCCCGCACGTAGTCAGTGATATCCACCTATCCTTTATATTATTCTTTGATATACTGTCAATTTTGTTCATCAATTTCACAATAGGAACCGAAATGCCAGGATCAACCTTTTCCGCACCGATTCAGAGCCATTCCTCGAACATTCATCAGTCAATTCATTCACAGCGACTAAACAGTGTTCAGGCACCCAGATTAGTTTGTCAGTGTGCTGACTGATTCGACGAAGGGATTGTATACAGTTCCTAACTATTCCCGATTTCACAGTGTTTGAGTCCAAGGCCATCAGAGTTGTAAGAATATCCACGTCATTATAATCTGCGTGGCTTTATCAGCTGCAAGTTCCTCAGCCTGGAAAACACTACACTTGTCCAAAAGTCGCAATGAGACCCTGATTTCGACGCATTCAGAATATACTCCCGAACCCGTACCTATCTCCATCTTCGATCCTTCCGTACAAATTGAGATTGCATTCTCAGTAAATATTGAGATCCAACCCACTTTTTCCTAGTTGGTATTTGAACTTCAAAAGTTCTGTCAAAGATCGTCTGCGGTGAGATATATTCGGTTTTCTGTTCCAGTTCCATCCCGCCCACCGATCTAAATATGGTCGAGTGTCCTCAAGAGCGGTGCTTAAGCATTTGCGACTCTCTTGACCTATGAGCCGATTTTGCTGATGTACTCTTGAGGGATTGGTCTGCAAAAAATAAAAATATTCGTGTTTAGAAGGACAAAGCACTTTATAAATGGTTTTTAGAAGTCTGTGCTCAAAAAAGTTAATTTTGTAGAGTGGTGTAATCAAAGAGCAAACCTTGATAAAAAATAAAAAAAGTACCAACATTTTTTTTTTTTTTATAAATTTCTACATTTCTTTAATATTTTTTTTTTTGCAAAATATTGCAATATATCACTCTACTTAAATATCATATTAAAAACTTATTTCAAAAATACATAAAACTACACCGAAAAAATTCCCCAGTTAGATAGTTACGAAAATCCTCAGTTGATTTGAAATAATTTTAAAATAACTGAGGTAGTTATGAACAACTGGATTTTCAATTAATTTTAATGAGTTTTTCAGTTACCCTGTAAATAATATTTTATTTATTTTTTTTTTAAACTTCAAAAGCCAACATTTTTTTAAATAAAAAGGAGAATTCCAAAATATATTTTTATTTTGCAATTGGAATAAATTTGCTCTAAAATCGGTAAGATTTTTAACTGATTAAGCAAAGAATTCTAACAAAAATAAGATAAAATTTTCATTTATTTCAGATGGAGACAAAAATCTGGAACTAAAAACAATCATTAGGATGGTATGACCGGTGATGTATTCGATAATTTATATGGTTTGAATTAAAGAGGGTCAAGACAAAATCATTTAAATTTATCTTTGTTGCGTTTGCAATTAAATAAAATAAGAATAAAAATAAAATTCTGGTGTTTTTTTAATTTATTTTTTGACATTTTTAGTTGATTATAAATAACTAATTTTGAAGCACAGCAAAAAAATTGGTTGTCGTTAACTGGTGCCCAGTTGTTTTCTATATTTTAAAATATTAGTTATTTTCTACTAATTTAAATAACTGGTGCTCAGTTAGGTGTATTTTAACTGGGATTCAGTTAAAAAATTAGTATGTAGTAACTGGGAAATTTTTTGGGTGTATGTTTAATTAACAGTTTTTTTTTGTTTGTTTATAAACTACATTTCGTCGCTATGCCAAAGAAAACGGATAAATGTTTTTTTTTTTTTTTTTAAATTTATTGAAAAGATCAGAATAAGCTTTCTCAGATTCTGACACATTTTTGCATAGAAAAATTATCAGGTTCTAACACATTTTTTTATGTACAAAAAGTCTTAAATGAGACATTTTTCGTATAGAAAAAGTTTCAGATTTTCAGACATTTTTCGTATAGAAAAAGTCGCAGATTTTGATACATTTTTGTAAAGAAAAAGTTTTAGATTCTGAGACATTTATCGTGTAGAAAAAGTCTCAGATTCTAAGACATTTTCCGTTTAAAAAAATTTTTCAAATAGAAAAAATATCAGATTTTTCGAGACATTTTCCGTTAAGAAGAAGTCTCAGATTTTAAGAATTTTTTTGTATAAAAAGTCTCAGATTTTGAGACACTTTTCAATTAGAAAATTTTTCATTTGGAAAATTTTTCATTCTTTAGAAAAAGTTTCAGATTCTGAGACATTTTTTTTGCAGAAAAAATTTCAGATTCTGAGACATTTTTCGAATACAAAGATTCTCAAACTTTTAAACACTTTTTCTATAGAAATAGTCTTACAATTAGATGATAAATTTTTCGTATTGAAAATTCTCAGATTTCAAAAAGAAAAAGTCTTAGATTCTGAAACGTTTTCCGTATAGAAAAGTTCTCAGATTCTAAAACTCAGAAACTCATGTTTCGTATAGAGAAAATCTCGGATTCTGAAACATTTTTCGTATGTAAAAAGTCCCAGATTTTGAAACATTTTTCGTATGAAAAAAATCTCAGATTCCGAAACATTTTTTTATTGGAAAAGACATTTTTGGTAAAGAAACAGAGACATTTTTGGTAAAGAAAAGTTTCGATTCTGAGACAATTCCCTCAGATAAAGTCTCAGATTTTAAGACAATTTTCCTACATCAGAAAGTCTCAGGTTCTGAAAAATTTTTTGTGTGGAAAATGTCTTTGGTTCTGACACATTTTTCCTAAAGAAAAAGTTTCAAGTTTTGAGACAGTTTTCGTACAGAAAAAGTTTCAGATTCTGAGACATTTTTGTACAGAATAAGTCACAGACTATGAGAAATTTTTCGTATAGAAAAAGTTACAGATTTTGAGACTTTTTTTGTATAGAAAAAATCTTAGATTCTGAGACATTTTTCGTAGAGAAAAATTCAAAGATTCTTAGACAATTTTCCTTCAGATAAAGTCTCAGATTTAAAGATGTTTTTCGTACAGCAAAAGTCCTAAAGCAAAAGTCTCTCGTAAAAAAAAAATTCAGATTCTGAAAAAAGTCTTAAATTAATTTTTCGTATAGAATTAATCTCAGATTCTAATACATTTTTCGTATAGAAAGTTTTTTTGTGTGGAAAAAGTCTCAGGTTCTGACACATTTTTCCTAAAGAAAAAGTTTCAGGTTTGAGACAGTGTTCGTATAAAAGGTCTCAGATCCTGGGACATTTTTGGTATAGAATAAAAGTCACAGATTCTGAGAAATTTTTCGTATAGAAAAAGTTTCAGATTTTGAGACATTTTTCTTTTCGAAAAAGTCTTAGATATTTTTCGTATAGAAAAAGTCATAGATTCTGACACATTTTTCGTATAGAAAAAGTCTCAGATTACGAGATGATGAAAAGACATTATAAAACATTATAGCAGAAAAAAAAAATTCTGGTTTACTTTTTAGAGGGACCCCAAATTCTTGTGTGCCCAAGGGCCTCGCCATACCTGAAGACGGCCCTGATTACAGTGGTAGGAAGAGTAGTAAATCGGTACATGTTGGACTGTAAAAATTTTTAATTAAATTTAAGATTTTCCATATGAAAAAACCTGAGGATATCAGTGATTTTCTTTTCTCTAAAAGAAGTCTTTCAACCATTTTACACCGATTTTTCTGAAACTTAAAATACATATAAAGGAAACGATTTTAAAATTGGGATGTCTCGGCTTATCGGTCAATGGAGGATATTTAAGATTAAACACAACCCAATAGAACATTTCTACTTTTTTTAAATGATCCTGATAATACGGAAAACTGGGTATTTTGAATAAGGGTCTTATAAGTGTTTGTATCCCATTTGGACTGACTCAAGGACTGAACATGCTCAGCTGAGAAGTAGTGATTGTTGCGACGGCCCCCCAAAAAACAGTATATTGATTAAGGTGGGTCAATTTGTTTGGGTGAGAAAAAGGGTGATAGGCGTATAGTAAAAACAAAACCTACACAAAATTCTAATAATGTTTCGTTCAGAAACTATAGGTCTAAAGTCAAAACCTAGCTTCCGCCGAGAAACATAATGGATCTTGGAAATAGGGGAAAATCAATGAAATTTGACAACAGTTTTCTGACAAAAATGCTGTTATCTCAAAAAGTACTCAAGATCTCGTTAAGGTTTCAAAAAATAGGTAATGATAACGCCTTCAAAATGGCATTTTACATTTTTTTTTAAATAAAGGTCAAAGGTCATTTTATTTTAAAGCGTAAATCACTACTTTAAAGCTGAATATCTATAACTTTTGGGGTAGAAAATAATGCTTGAGCGTTTATACCATCCACTCTAGTGATAGAGGGTACATAAAAGTTTGTCATTCCGTTTGTAACACCTCGAAATATTGGTCTTGGCTCCATAAAGTATATATATTAGAGCCTACGGTCAGGACCGGTTACCCGGGTAGAACGATAACCGGTCTACCCGGGTAGACCGGTCTACCCGGGTACCCGGTCTTTCGGTCTTTCGGTGCCGCCCTAAAGACCGAAAAAGACCGTCCCAATTTCATGTAAATACATTGAAAACACAAGACTTTACGAGTTTAACAGCCGATTTCTCAAAATTTTTGTTCTACGACCGGCACAAAAAGCTGTGGGTAGATCGGCAATTATGTCTAGATTATCCCTATTCCATATGGGGTCATTTGAAGCAACCACAAAAAAGTGCCGTCCTAAAGACCGAAAAAGACCGTCGAAATTTTCATGTAATTGCGACGGTCTTTTTCGGTCTTTAGGACGGCACATTTTTTTGGTTGCTTCAAATGACCCCATATGGAATAGGGATAATCTAGACATAATTGCCGATCTACCCACAGCTTTTTGTGCCGGTCGTAGAACAAAAATTTTGAGAAATCGGCTGTTAAACTCGTAAAGTCTTGTGTTTTCAATGTATTTACATGAAATTGGGACGGTCTTTTTCGGTCTTTAGGGCGGCACTTTTTTGTGGTTACTTCAAATGACTCCATATGGAATAGGGATACTCTAGACATAATTGTCGATCTATTTACAGCTTTTTGTCCCGGTCGTAGAACAAAAATTTTGAGAAATCGGCATTTAAACTCATAAAAAAATGGGTTTTGTGGTCCTAAAAAAATTTAAAATCAAATAACTCAAAAACCTTTGATCTCAGGGCTTTCGGATATTGAGTGGTCAAGTTCTTCAAGTAAAGAGCAACAAAAATGCCATTGGACTTTTTATCGTGTGGGCAAAACTTACCAAGATATTGGCTTTTTAAAATTTTCCGGAATGCGAATTTTTAATTCAAAATTTCGGACCTATTGAGTCCACACATGGATAGAGGAAGGGTGTTCCATATTTTTCTTTGTTGTCTTTCTTTTGAAAATTTTATCCGTTTTGCTCTATCTTGCTTAGTTTTTGAGATATCAGCATTTTTCATTTTTAATGAAAAAAAAATGGAGAAATTTTCTAATTTTTGGTTAAGATAACACTAAACTAATTTAATATTTCATTTTCGTCCCTTGATTGATTGTAAAAGTTGTTCTTAATAAAAATTCAATATAAAAAAAAATTGAAAACCGGTCTACCGGTCGACCGACAGTCCGGTTAACCGGGTAGACCGGGTTACCCGGGTAGACCGGTCTACCCGGGTAACCCGATCTTTTTGTTTATCGGTCTACCCGGGTAGACCGGTCTACCCGGGTAGACCGGTCAGACCGGGTACCGGTCTTAAACGCGGTCTACCCGGGTAGCCCGGGTAGCCCGGGTAGACCGAAACCCGGGTAATGGGGGGCTCTAATATATATTCATGATCCTCGATCGATTTTAAGACGATATAGCAATGTCCGTCCGGCCAAAAAGGGAATTTTAGATTGGTTTCCACTTAAATTCACGTGTTGAAAAAACCGAGTTAAAAAAACAAGCTTTAAAAGCATTGGTAAGCCACAAAATAACTTTACAAAGTATTTTTGTCAGTCAAAAATATTTTTGTACTAAAAAAAATTTTAAATTTTTTTACAAAAATGAAAAAAAAAAGTTTTTTAAAAAAAAGGGGCATCGTGGAGGGTATTCGTACATTCGGCCAAGTCGAATTTGACTTTTCTACTTGTTTTCTTGTGTTTTTTGTTATTTTTGATGTTTTTGATTACATTTGAAGCACTTCACTCGGAAGTGGTACATAATAACTTTTTTTGCAGGGATATTGTTAATTTTGTTTAAACATCAAAAATACTTATAAAACTAAAAGATCTCTTTAAAAATATTTAAAAACACAATAATGTTTTCTTTGGCGCAGCGACAATGTGTAAATATAATTAAAAAATAACATTTACTTAAATTAATTAAAATTTTGAACTATCACATACAAGTTCGTTTTGTAAATCTATTAGTAACTAATGACTAACTTTATATAAAAGAAATCATAATAATCTTATAATGGAAATAGTTTATTGCAAAAATATATTTATATATATTGTATTTGCATTTACAAAAATATTATTGTATATGTAAGTAGTTATTTTTGTTTTAAAAACTACACACAGAGAAATATTTGTGTCAATTGAATTGTTCGAAATTTGTAAAAAAAAATACTTGTTGGTCGTGTCAATTTACAATTTATTAGTTTGGCACAATTGCGAAAATTGCAGGGTTCGAATTATTATTAAAACAACTAAAAAATTCTGTTCAAATTTAAAACAATTTGTTTGACACTATTGTTTTCTCCATGTGCATTATCAAAAAATATTATAGTTATAAGTATCATACTTGCGTCATAAAAATTTGTTAATTGTACATTAATATATATAAAATTTTTAAATTGGTCTAACACTATTAATAATAAATTAAAAAAATAAAATACATAACCACTACTATTGTTTGAAATTAATTTCAGGAGCATTATTATCCGACGATAACACCGCTACAGCTGCAGCTGCTTTTTTAGTTTTTCTTAGCTGTAAATATTCAATTAAATACTCTATGGACCAGGCCAAACCACACAAAACAATACAAAAACTTTGAGCATGAATACATATGGGATAACTATTAGTGACATCACGTATGAGACCTAAATGGGTGGACAGAAAATGGGGGAAAAAAGAAAATTAAATTAGTTCCATAAATCATTTAATTAAGAGTAATTCGAAAATGGACTACTTACCAATTAGGGGACCAAAACATATAACAAATAGTGCTTTACCTACTAAATGCCAACCAAAGGCTGACGGTAATTTCTCCAGAGAACAGTACTCAGAAACTGTAAGTGTAAAATTACTGAGTGCTGATCCTCTGAAGAAACCACATATTGAAAGCCATATCATAAGTTGATTCCATTCAGTTTGTTCGGCCATTACTAGAAGATAAAAATAAATAAAAAGAAAAAAGGAAATTAATTATTAAACATATAAACAAGTAAGAACATACTAGTCGGTACCCTACACCAGAGATTCCCGGAAAATGGTTCCCAAGTTCAAACTTGGACCGATTAGATACATATATATTTTGTCAAATCTTTAAGAAGTGTTAAAAACACTCACAAATCAAATTTGAGTGAAATAGGCTTCTATTTGTTGCCAATTAACCGCTTTAACTGTATATCGGGCGAATTTTTCACATGAGTCCTAAGTCCAAAAATGGTCTGATGATATTGAAATTTGATAAGGTTATTAAAGTACGCGTTTAACATACACAAACAAAATTTTAGTTAAATATTTTTTATTTTCATGAAATTTTAGAGATTTATGTGAAAATCGGGAAGGTGGTTTGTATGGGGGCTACAAGAAGAACTGGTCCGATTCCTTTAAAATTCGGAATGGTGATTTGTAAAGACAAAACAAGTTTACCTGCCGAAAAGATACCTATTACAATACGGTTGTTAGAGTCATTTGAGCTAAAACTAAACAGGACCTTTGTATGGGGACTAAGTCTAAATACGGACCGATTAATGTCAATTGATTAAAAATTGCGACCTGTATCGTGTTTACAAAGTTTACATGAACAGACAGACGGATGTAGCTAAATCGACTCAAAAAGTGATTCTCAGTCGATCGATATACTTAAAAGTGGGTCTAGGACCAATATTTCGGGTAGTTATAAACATCAACACAAACTCATTATACCCTGTACCACAGTGTGGTGTAGCGTATAAAAAAGGAAGTAACCAATTTATATAGTGCATATTTTATCCTACACCCAGTATCGTGCCTAGTACAGGGTATAACGAGTTTGTGCTGATTGGTCCTAGACCTACACTTAGAAAATTATGTAAGTTACTACATGTTAGTTGTTTGTATATTTTACAGTAGTTAGTTGTTTTTAACTACAAAGTCATTTATTTTTTTATGAAAAATATCAAACAACTATTTCTGTTAGTTATTTTAAGTCGTTTTTTTGAATAACTAACAAAAAAGTACTGTAATGTAGTAACAGTTATTTAAAGTAGTTAATTTTATTTTTTGATCTCTGAAAAATTTTCAAAGTTTTTTCAAAAAAAAAAAAAAAAATTCGTTTTTTTATTTTTCACAAAACTTTTTTAAAAAAATGTTGGAAAAAATTTGGTCTTCAATTTTTTTTTTCTGAATATTTTTTTTGAAAAAACAAAAAAAATATATATTGTTTATTTTATTTTTACTACAAATTAATTGTTTTGACTACAAATGTTAATAATTTTTACTACATAAGTCACTTGTTTTTTGTCAGTTAAAATAACTAACATTGTTAGTTGATTTAACTGAAAAAGTAGTTGACCCCAAAACAACTTACAAAGTAGTTATTTTAACTGACATTTTCAGTTGATTTTAGTAACATAAATTTTTGAGTGTAACTACAAGTATACCGATCGACTCAGAATCACTTTCTGAGACTAAAGTGAATCTGATTCTGATTTCTGTCTAAACGTTCCATGTTTAGACGAACATGGAACGATTTCACAAATCATCATTCCAAATTTTAAAGAAATCGGACAAGTTTTTCTTGTAGTCCCCATACAAACTAAAGGCCTGCAAATGTTGAACTATATAACATACAACATAGTGTCCCATGATGCAAGTGTCAATTCATGCCATGTCGCTAATACATGTTTAACAATAACATGTGAAGGCATGTCGAATAAATTCAAAACAAATCTATGCATAGTCTTAAAAGTGTAATTGCATGCATGAACATAGAAATTGACCATGTCAACACATGCGACATGTGCAGCATATGACACAATTGATGCTTTTTTACCATTTGTATGGCTCATTATATGCAATTAAACTGCAAAAAATATTTAATTATGATATTTACTACTTTCAAGGATCTTCTTTTGAAGCTTTAATGAATAAAATATTTAAATATAAGTTCTTAAGTGGAAAAGAGAAATTATTTATACATTTAATATATTTTTTTTTTGTATTAATTTGTTATAAAACAATAAAAATTGTCTTTTATTGACTTTAGAACATACATAAATCTTAATTATTTCATATAAAATATAATATAATTATTATAAACTAGCGTTTAGTTTTATTGCACACTTCTTTTCATTACATTTTTTTTAACATTTTAGTGAAATTATGCTAAGGATAACGGTAATCAAATAACGGAGCATTTATATTTTGTCTATTAATAAATAATCTTATTGTATTTTAATGCTTTGTTTTTGTAAAAAAAAAAACTAGGGGAATTGTTTCATTGCCGTTATTTCAATTAACATAAGCTGGATTTTTTTGCTAACGTGTATAAATTATCCCATACAAATTTGACGTTTTTTAACTATGTATATACGGCAAATTTATGTCAAATTTGTATGGGATAATTTATACACGTTAGCAAAAAATCCACCTATAGCAAATGCTTTCACCCAGCAAAAACTTGGTAATGAATAACCCTTCCTGCCTCGCTTACGTGGTAATGGCTTTGAATAGTACTAATTACCATTAGCATTACATTGCGCCAAAAAAGGCAAAATGTGGTTACCTCCAATGACATCACCGTGTTAAAGTAATTAACATTGAAATTGTGAGGTAACTAGTTACTCATATTTTTGCTAACCGCTTAAGTTAATTACTTGGTAAGCGAAGTTTTTGCTGGGCAATTAAATTTATTTTTAATCAATTATTTATTTGATTTAGGATTTTTATTAAAAAAACAATGAAGAATTTATATTTTTATGTAAGGTAGGCCAAACAGTATTAAAAACATGATGCAAAAGAACATTAGAAGACATAATACTGAACTCAACAGGGTAAAACAGCTTCGATAAGTTTTAATGACATGCTTAGACAGTGTGTTTGAGTAAGCATAACATGGCACAACACCTTGTTTGAATTAACATGACATGGCATGACATGGATTTTTTGAAAAAGACATTTTTACAGAAAATGTTGAATTGTGCAGTACTTTAATACAAACCACCCTCCCGATATTCACATAAATCTCTCAAAATTCATTAAAATAGGAAATGTTTGATCAAAATTTTTTTTGGAAATGTTAAACGTGTTCTTATCAATTCTGAATTTAATTGGATCATTTTTGGACTTAGACCCATACCCAAATTTTTCGTACAGAAAAATTTTAAGAGATTTTTCGTATTGAAAAAGTCTCAGTTTCTGAGAAGTTTTTCGTATAGAAATAGTCTCAGATTCTGAGATATTTTTTGCATAGAAAAAGACTCAAATTCTGAGATATTTTTTGCATAGAAAAGGTCTTAGATTCTGAGAAATTTTTCATATAGAAAAAGTATCAGATTCTGAGACATTTTTCGTATAGAAATAATGTCAAATTTTGAGACATTTTTCTTATAGAAATAATCTCAAATTCTGAGACATTTTTCGTATAGAAAAAGTCTCAGATAATGAGATATTTTTTTTTATAGAACAAGTCCCAGATTCTTAGACATATAAAAGAAAAAGTTTCAGATTCTGAGACATTTTTCGTAAAGAAGAAGTGTCTGATTCTGAGAAATTTTTCGTGTAGAAAAAGTCTCTCAGATTCTGAGACAGTTTTCGTATAAAAAATTTTCAGATTCTCAGACATTTTTCGTACAGGAAAAGTCTTACAAGGGAAGTATCTCAACCCTTATGAACCGTTTTGCCTGAAACTTAAAATATGTATAATAGAGATAATTCTAAGGTTGGGGTGTCTCGGCTTATCGGCCATATCGGGGACTAAAGGGTTCAAAACATGGGTCAAAAAATGGCGAAAAAATCGTTTTTTGGATTTTTCAGCCATTTCTTTTGTAGAAACTATATGATGTTTTCATATGAGAAGAAAGGTTTTTTTAATGTCTATCCAATGGTGGCATAACCTTGTAAAAAATCGGCTTCTTTAAATATTTTTTTCAGGAAAATGTGTAAATTTTGGGGGGTACTTATATGAAGACATAGACCTACGACATCCATATGGATAAGAAATAATCTTTATTAAATTTAAGGCGACCCGTATTTTTGCCCTAGACGATATTCCTGTTAGTTCGGAAGTTATCAAAATTTTCCCGAAGGTCCATATGGTTTCATAAGGGGACAACGAAATTTTTAAACACCGATATGGCCGAAAAGCCGAGACACCCCAACCTTAAAATCGTCTCTTTAATATATATTTTAAGTTTCAGGCAAATCGGTTCATAAGGGTTGAGATACTTCCCTTGTTAGATAATAAGACATTTTTCTTACAAAAAAGTCCTAGATTCTGGGATATTTTTCGCAGAGAAAAAGTATTAGATTCTGAGATAGAAAAAGTCTCAGATTCAAAAAATATATTTTGCGTATAGAAAAAGTCTCAGATTCTGAGACATTTTCCTAGATTGTGGCATGTTTTTCGCATAGAAATGTCCCAGATTCTGGGATATTTTTCATGCAGAAAAAGACTCAGATTCTGAGTTATTTTTCGTATAGAAAGTCTCAGGTTCTGATACATTTTTCTTAAAGGAAAGTCTTAGACTCTGAGACATATCTCGTATAGAAAAATTATCAGGATCTGACACATTTTTCCTTTTAAAAGGTTCAGATTCTGAAAAAAATGTGTGGAAAAAGTCTCAGACTCTAAAACTTTTTTCCTACAGAAAAAGCCTTAGATTGTGAAACACTCAAAAAAAAAGTGAACTAAAATTTGGGAAAATTAACTCAATTTTGAGAAAAAGAGGGAATGATTTGGCTCCAAAGATTTTTTTTCTTGGTTTTAGTTCATAATTTTCCCAAAAATAAGGAAAACAAAATTACTTAATTTTAAGCCAATTTTAACTAGAAAATGGGAAAAATTATACTTCACATTTTAGAAATAGATTGGGTCTAGACCCTGGACCCATGGGTTCGGACCCGATTTAACTCGAGACCCCGTTGGGTCCTTTAAGTTTCCCCATAGATTTTGAACCAAAATTTGTGTCCGTTTCGCTCTAACTTGCTTAGTTTTTGAGATACGGTAATAAGGGGCCTGATAGGGTCTTGAGAATCTTAAAAACTGGATATATCTAAAACTATTAATCGGAGGGCTTTCGGGTATTTTGCGGAAGTGTTCTACGAGTCAAGAGCTACAAAAATGCCGTTGGACCTTTTCTCGTGGTGGCAGTATTTTCCGAGATATGTGCATATATAAAATCTCGGGAATTTCAAATTTTAGATCTAAAATTAGGGTCTTGAGACCCCGACAGATATGCAGAGCTAGGCTATTCCATATTTTTCTTTGTAGTCTTTCTTTTGAAAATTTCATCCGTTTCGCTCTATCTCGCTTAGTTTTCGAGATATCGCCATTTTGAATTTTTAACAAAATTATAAGAAGTTATTTACTAAATTCTCAGAAGTCATTAACTAAATTCTAAGAAGTACACTTCCTCAATTCAAAGAAGAGAAATACGATGATGTTTTTTTTAGTAAATTTTAACTAAACTTGAACTAAATTGTTTTTTAAGAAATATGTCTTAAAAATAAAGATACGATTCTTAGATTTGTGGAAAATTTCTTTGGCAGTAAGAATTTTTTTCCTAATATTAAAAAAATCCATTTAAAGAAAACTATGAACTACTTATAAGTAAATGAACTAAAATTTTTTCCTCATAGTTAAGAAAATTTCTCATTTTTAAGTTAAAATTTACAAAATTTTAGGAAAATTCATGATAAATTTTCAAAGACATTTTTTTCTTAATTTTAGTTATGTCTTTTTTTTCAGTGAACATTTTCCTTAAGAAAAAGTCTTTGTTGAGACGTTTTCCAATAGAAATAGTCTCAGATGGTGAGAAATTTTCCTATAGAAAAAGTTTAAGATTCTGATAACTTTTTCTATAAAAAAAGTCTCACCTTTTCTATGGCAAAAATATCTCAGACTCTAAAACATTTTGCTTACAGAAAAATTCTTAGTTATTGACACCTTTTCCCCATAGATAAGAAAAATGACCTCAAGTAAGAATAGCAGGGGCCTAAATTCTTGTGCCCAAGGGACCCGCCATACTCTGAGCAGGCCCCGATTCTTTAGGTATTTATATTTAAAAAATCTGATGATTTAATGTCCTTACACTTAATAAACAGACGTAACTAAAATTGGATGAATTTTCCTAAAATTTTACAAAAATATGAGAAATTTCCCAGGAAAAATCATCGTTGAATATTTCAATTTTGTAGAGTAATTGAGAAAGTGTATTTATAAGAATTAATTACTTTTTTCTTCACTTTAAGTAAATTTGTCAAAAAAAAACTAGAAATGGAGATATCTCGAAAAGTAAGCGAGATAAAGCAAAACGGAAGACTTAATTGAAAAACATGGAATAGCCTAGCTCTACATATCTGGGGACCCCATTAGGCGCTAACTTTGAATAAAAAATTTGGCATTCCCGAAATTTTTAAAATGTACATATCTCGGTAAATACTGCTCACATGACAAAATGTCAAAATGCCAATAACAATATTTTTGAAGCTCTTGACTCTAAATTGGGCCCCCTAAATTCTCGTATCTCAAAAACTAAGCAAGGTAAAACGAAACGGTAAAAAAGTTCGGATCAAAATGTATGGTGCCCTTAAAAAACCAATGGGTGTGGATGTAACAGGGTCTACACCGAAAATGTTTTCCATTTTCTAGATAAAATTGGCAAAATATTAAATTATTTTGTTTTAAATATTTCTAAGAAAAATATAAACTTAACAAGGCTCTCCAGAAGGCTATATAGGAGCGTGCTAGCCTATTTGTGTGGGGGTCGTGAGTTCGATTCCCACCTCGCTGTAGCGAAACAGACCAATGCCTCTGTAAGTTTTTGTTTGAGTTGTGTAGGTTGTAGTTAAACTAATGTAGGATAAAAAATACAGTTTTTTTAAAAAAATCTTCAACTTACTTGATCTGGTTATAGCCACAAATATAATTGATACCAAAAATATTGTCCTCTTTTTAATACTCGTACGATCGAATAACGGTGGCAATACTATACGTGCTGCAATATCTGTTATAGCTGTTATGGACAAACAATAGGCTACATCTGATTTATCATATCCCAAATTGGCAAAGAAAAATGGTGTTACCATTTTAAAATTCATTTCAGCCACATAAAATATCGATAAACCAAAAAGTATATTAAGAAACATTTTATCTTTTAATAAATCCACATCCATAAGATCAGCAAATCTAGCCCAAAATCCAGGTTTCTTTTCTGTCCCCTTATCGGCAGCATTATCTACAGATTTGTCTTCCACCGATTTCATTCTTATAAATGAATCACAACGATTTGCATTTCCAAATGCACTTGTAGCTGTATTGACACGTTTTAATTCACGATCGTTTTGTTCGAATTCATCATCACCAACATTCATGTGAACTTGTAAGATGGAACCGGTAAAGTCCATATAGGATAAATTTGAAGTTACCGAATGTTTACGATTTCTTAAAGTCATATTAACATCATTATTAGAGGTGTAACCATTAGCGGCTGTCTGGACACCAGCCAAAGACATAATACGTGGAAAGGTAGGACGTTTGGGTAAACCCAAACGTGAACCATTCATAGTGTCCATATTCATTTCAGAGAAATTCTTTCTCATTTGCTGTTGCTGATGATTGTGTTTATTAAAGAGTAGATTATTCATTTCTGGCAAAGCATCTTCTTCATTATCTTCTTGGATAACTTTAAATTCGGGTGGGGCAGCCGCCGTAATGACCATCATTTCTTCGTCTATCTTTTCATCTATCATATGCCATTTAGCAGGTTGCAGCAATACTGAACCTACAGTCGAATTTAAGGCAACACCAGCTAATACCAGAATGGCTCCACGAAAACTAAATGCTTCTAATAGTATTCGAACCAATTGAGGCATAATTAACATACCCAAAGCGGTACCAGCCATAGATAGACCTACAGCTTGACCACGTTTATATTTAAAGTAATGATTTAAAGCTACAAACGCCGCTGAAGTTGCCAATCCGACACCAATACCATTTATAACTCCATATGTGGCTAATATATGAGCCATACTCGAGGCAGGACTTGTGCAAGCCAAACCAATAGCGCATAGTATTGAACCAGCTATAGCAACTTTACGATAGGAAAACTCTTTTAACAGGGGGCCCACAAAGAGACCCGAAAAATTCATACATACATCTAAGGTACTAATAATCACAGCTGCACCGGTTGTACCGACATCGAGATCACGTAATAAATCACCAAATAATAGACCAAATGAAGGTTCTATTGAACGTGTGGCTAACTAGAAGAAAAACAAATATATAAAAATCAAAAGTTTATTATTATTAGGGTATTTATTTTAAGTTTAAAGATCATAAAGGTTCTCATTTGTGATTTTTGATTATAACTTTTTATAATGGTTTCATAAAAAATCCATACAAAATTATATGATACCTAAAAATTGATATAACTATCATAAATATCTAAACGGATAATAAAAAAAGTCTAAAGACTTTGGAACTTTAGTTTTAACAATTACACAGTGGTACAAAATCGAACTTTTGATTCGGAATGGGATGAAACCCGAAGCAAATAAAAGTTTACATTTTCCCAATCAAAACACACAAAACTTTTTTTTTTAGTTTAGTGCTAGATTTTTTTACACGCATTTGAAGTTGGTGATTTTAAAGCATTTAAACTTTTTGATAAATATGTCCTACTTTAGGGGCTCCTGGTTGTGCCCTTATTGGACATGTGGTGTACAGCGTCCAAAATTAAGCTCGAAATTACGTTAGCTATAACTGGTATGAATTTAGCTGCAATCGGTACAGTACTTACCGAAATCTGGAAATAAACCACTGTGCACCGTTGCGTATGATTGTTATTTAAAGGCTATTACAAAATGAAGTATAACGCCTCTTATGCAGTTTTCAAGTAATTATAATTATGTATAATTATAATAATAGTTCACCAACTTTAAACTCGTGCTTAAAAAAAACTTGAGGGGTTTGTAATGGAAAATGCCAACTTTCATTTGCTTTTGGTTTCATTCTATTCCGATTTAGGTTGTTGCACTGAGTTATTATAAATGAAAAACAAGTAAGAGTGTTAAATTCGGCTGTGCCGAATCTTTTATACCCTCCAACATGCAAAAAAAAAAAATGCAGGGGTGTTTTCTTTTTTTTTGGAGGGATGGGGGTCGGAGGAGGTAGTTGGGGGGGGGGGGCAAATTTCATCTCGAATATATAGTTAAAAATTCATTCTTATGCTTTTTGCACTAAAGAAATACAAGTTTATCATTATTAAAAAAAAAAATTATTCCACGCCCATAAAAGGGGGCGGACCGAAAAAACGACATTATCTAATTCTCTGGGTCCAGGACTTTGAACTTCTTGTAGCATAAAAATGTTGCATTTATTAAACAAAAACGCAAAAAATCATATAAAAAAGTGGTATTTTTCATGGGTTGGTTTAGTTCATCAAGGGGGAACTTTTTTCCCTCTAGTCCGATTTTGCTCATTTACTAACTTAACTTGCCTACGGACGGACGGACGGACGGACGGACATCGCTAGAATGTCTTAGAATCGATCACTGATCATAAATATATGGGGCCTTCCATGTCAAATCGGACACTTTGAAAAATTTTTTTTTTTAGATTTTCCCAATTTGTTTACAGTTTTTAGTACCCTTCGAAAACTCCTTCGTGGTCAATTTTCAGATTTTTTTGATGAGCCGTTCAAAAGATATCGAATTTTTAAAAATTGGTAGTTTGTTCCTTTACTCAAACTTCTTTTACTCAATAATGGTCCAAATTTTAATTTTTTTTTAAAATTTTTGTTTTTACTTACTTTTAAAAAAAAACCCAAAAAATTCTTAAAAGCGCTCTAGTATGCGATTTTTAAGTTTTAAAATTTAAATCTGATTTTTGAAAATGTTTGTTCTCTTCGATTTTTTTGAAATTTTTTTGTGTAAAACTTCCATCGATTCTACAAATTTTTTGCCCAGGAAGATCGTGGGATAACGAATATTACTAATTTTTAATTTTTTTTTAAAAAAATTTATTGTAATTTTCCACTCTTAAAATTATTTCTACTGCTCCAATGGTGCGTCATAGAGGGGTCATTTATGAGACCGACCCCCATTAATTTTTACGTCTTAACATTTCTTTGGATCAAACTAATACCCTATCTCCAATTTCTAAGAGGGCTCCAACACAAAACGACATTTTTTAAAATTTGCTCCAACCGCTCTAACTGCCCTAATAGTGCCCTTAGAGCCACAAAATGTATGACCGACCCACAATATTTTTTTAGTCCAAACATTTTCTCTGAACACACCTACCCTCTATCTCTAATTGTTAAGGCGGTCCCCATACAATTTTATTTATTTTTTGTAAATTTGTTTTATTTAATCAGCTTCTACCGGTCCAATGGTGCGTCCGAGAGGGGTCATTAGTGAGACAGACCCCCATTTATTTTTACCCTCCAACATTTTTGTAAAACAGACCTACGCCCTATCTCCACTCCCTAAATAGGCGCCCATACAAATAACAGTTGGAGCAAATTTTATAAAAATGTAATTTTAAATGGAAGCCTACTTAGGGAGTGGAGATAGGGCGTAGGTATGTTTTCAAAGTGTCCGATTTGACATGGAATGCCCCATATACACTTTATGGGGTCCTAGACTGATATTTTGATGCGTTACACACGGAATGACAAAGTGAGTATACCCCCATACTGTAGTTGGAAGGTATAAAAAAAATGAAACAAGTGATACATAGTGTTAAATTCATTGGTAAGTCACAAAAATATTTTACAATGTATTTTTGTCACTCAAAAAAATTTTTACACTAAAAAAAAATACACTCGAAAAAAAATACACTTGAAAAAAAATTTACACTAAAAAAAAAATAGTAAATTATTTTTTTTTTTCAAAAATTACTTAAAAAAAGGTTTTTTTACACAAAATAAAATATTTCTAATCAAAAACGTTATTTTTTCACGTTAGAAAATTTACTATCACCTAAAAACGGCACCGTGGAGGGTATTCATAGATTCGGCCAAGTCGAATTTAACCTTTTTACTAGTTTTTTGTTAATATTGACCCTTAACGATTTCGATCCCAACGTTCGTTCGAAACTTTCCGATTTTCAAGTCAATAAAGGAACCCAAAGAGATTGCTATACAGGTCCAATATTTTTTTTGTATTAATGTTGACCCTAAACCACAGACCATATAGACATGCAACACGAGTGCTTATTTTGGTACTTTCAATATGGACGCATACAAAATACTACTAAATTTACTTATCTACCTAGAATGCGTGTGCCTGTACGTGTGAGTTTTTGCATCTGTATTTTCGTTGTTTGTTTACGTTTTGTATGAAACGTCAGAAGTTACACACGCGTGCCGTCACTAATACATACACATATGCGAAACTTGTTCGTTTCACGATTCCGATCCCAACGATTGATTTACTGCGGAAAATATATTGTACAATAGAGTGACTCAAAAAAAAAATTTGATGATGTACCCCCCTCAAAATGAACTTTGACATGTTTTATGAAGATTCCCAAAATATTTGGGCTCTAGCGATAATCTCCCGTGAGCTAAACCGCGTCAAAAAAGGGTCCAAAAATGGTATTTTTCATGAATATAAAATTCAGTAAATTTTTTTTTGTTTAACGAATGACCAAATATAATAGATATTTAGGAACTCTTTGATTCTGCATTAAAACATTTTAAAAATCTAACCACAGACTCGAGATAACGAGATGTTTATGTCAGTTTTTTGATGCTTTTCAATTCGATTTTACTGAAAACTTAAATAACTTTGGTATTTTTTGTCCGATTTTCACTTATAATACATCGTTAGAAAGGTGTTGACCACCGCTTGGGATTTTAGCCAAAAATTAACCCTTAACTGTACTGTCTTACTTTTTTACAACATTTACTACGACATCATTAAAAACCCATTTTATAACCACAAAAATAGTATCTTTGTGCAGGAAACACGTTTAATTTATATATTTGGCCACAATTAATTTAACCCATGCATGATCAAAATATTTTGGCAAACATTTTTAAAAAAGTTTTTGTGGAAATTATTGAAAGCTAGTTGAAATAATTTAAAAAAAAATAAAATAAAAAAGTTTTTGTTTATTTAGACGTGCATATTAATATCAAATAATTTTTACGTGTAACACTTTCCCGGTGAATTTTTTTTTCGGAATTTGTATGTGCAAATAAATTTTAGAAATAAAATATAAACCAATTTTCTCTTAATCACATAT
The DNA here is from genome assembly GCA_963921195.1 of Pegoplata infirma. Classification (NCBI taxonomy): domain Eukaryota; kingdom Metazoa; phylum Arthropoda; class Insecta; order Diptera; family Anthomyiidae; genus Pegoplata; species Pegoplata infirma. Next base: position 41,325,565 of record OY992540.1, on the reverse strand, counting down.
ATTCGTGCAAAAAACGCATCTAATAAATAGATCTTAATATTTTTAATTTAACCCATTCATTACCAATTAAAAAAAAATGTGGAAAAAATTTAAGTCCAGTTGTTATACTTAAAAAAAAATAATATAATTGATATTTCAATTTATTGGATGCGTTTTTTGAACGATTATATGCGATTACGACAAAATTTGTTTATATTTTTTTTTTAAATTAATTTGCACATATAAATTTCGAAAGAAAATTTGACCGGGAATGTGGTACACGTAATAATTATTTGATATTAATAAGCACGTCTAGATAAACAAAAACCTAATTTAATTATATTTTTTAAAGTATTACAACTAGCTTTCAATAATTTCCGCAAAAACTTTTTTAAAAATGTTTGCCAAAATATTTTGATCATGCATGGGTTAAATTAATTGTGGCCAAATATAATAATTAAACGTATTTCCTGCACAAAGATATGCTCTTTGTGGTTATAAAATGGGTTTTTAATGATGTCGAAGTAAATGTTATAAAAAAGTAAGACAGTGCAGTTAAGGGTTAATTTTTGACTAAAATAAAGAAAACCTTATTTAATTTAATTTTTTTAAAGTATTACAACTAGCTTTCAATAATTTCCGCAAAAACTTTTTTAAAAATGTTTGCCAAAATATTTTGATCATGCATGGGTTAAATTAGTTGTGGACAAATATATAAATTAAACCTGTTTCCTGCACAAAGATATGCTTTTTGTGGTTATAAAACGGTTTCTAATGATGTCGAAGTGAATGTTATAAAAATGTTAGACAGTGCAGTTAAGGGTTAATTTTTGACTAAAATCCGAAGCGGTGGTCAACACCTTTCTAACGATGCATTATAAGTGAAAATCGGACAAAAAATACCAAAGTTATTTAAGTTTTCATTAAAATCGAATTGAAAAGCATCAAAAAACTGACGTAAACAACTCGTTATCTCGAGTCTGTGGTTAGATTTTTAAAATGTTTTAATGCAGAATCAAAGAATTCCTTAATATCTATTATATTTGGTCATTCATTGGACAAAAAAAAATTTACTGATTTTTTTATTCATGAAAAATACCATTTTTGGACCCTTTTTTGACGCGGTTTAGCTCACGGGAGATTATCGCTAGAGCCCAAATATTTTGGGAATCTTCATAAAACATGTCAAAGTTGATTTTGAGGGGGGTACAACTTTAACTTTTTTTTTGCCCATGTAAGGTGAGTCGGTCTATTGTACAATCGTCAGTTTGAAACATACACAAACAATGTAATCGTACAACACTGCAAAATTGTATGTGTGTACCCACCTTAATACGCAGTTTCACTCAAAAAGCAAATACAGTCGACGTTCAGTAGTAAGAATGCTATTTAATACAAATGGCAAAAAGCACGAAAGGTATCAATTCATATTTTTTAAGAAAAAAAAAATAATTTTTGGATGATCTCTCATGAAATTTATAATAAAAGTTTTTATATGAATGAAGAAAGGGAAAAAGTTTGTTTCGAAAATACGAATTAGTCGATATTACAACTATGTCTGAGGTATTTTGTTATTTTTAGTGAGCGTCGACTGTATTTACAACCCCTTTAGTACAGGTCATATAGTCTGGTCACAAAGTTATTTTTTTTTTGTTCATGAACCTGAAAATGGATTGTGCATAGCAAAGATGATAATATAAAAGACTTTTCGGTACTACTATTTATGATGAAACTCGAACATTAATGGATAAAAGCTTAATTTTTCATAAACATAACGGGAATAAAATCTAAAAATATTTTTACAAAAGATAATGAATCCAAAAGCAAATGAAAGTTGTCATTTTCCATAACAAACCCCTCATGGATCTTTTTTTAGTTTATTGCTAGATATTTTTTTACACGCATTTGAAGTTGGTGAACTATATATTATATTATCATAATTACTTGAAAATTGTATAAGAGGCGTATACTTAATTTTGTAATTGCCTTTAAATAACAATCATACGCAACGGTGTACAGTGGTTAATTTTTAATAATTCGGCCATTGAGTAAGTATTGGACCGATTGCAGCGAAATTTATACAGGTTATAGCTAACGTAATTTCCATTTTGGACGCTGGACCCCACATGTGCAATAAGGGCACCACCAGGAGCCCCTAAAGTAGGACATACTTAGTATACAAAAAAATTAAATGCTTTTAAGTCACCAACTTCAAATGTGTGTAAAAAAATCTAGCACTAAAATAAAAAAAAAGACTTTAGATTTGTGTCATGTAAAATGTCAACTTGCATTTGATTTTGGTTCTATCCCATTCCTATTCCGAAACTTCGATTAAGTATCACTGTGTTCTTAGAAACGAAACCATTTTTCAATATACCATCCCTGGCATGTACGCTTTCTATATTTTTTTTTGTTTACGTATGGATTTTAATGATTCATGAAAAACAACACCGTCTTGCCACTAATACATACGCACGTTAAAATACAACAATGGAACCATACTGTATGGACTGTGACCCTAACAAAAAAAAAAAAAAAAATAAGGGTATTCATGTAATATAATAAAATATAGCAATGTTAGCTTCCATATAATGGCACAATATTATTGTCGTGTACCTTTCACAGTGCAATATGATTGCACAACTTTTTATGAGAATACAAACTATGGTACTAAAACAAAAAAAAAAAAATTGTTTTAATCCATTTTGTTTGCACAATATTTTGATATTGTATAAACTTCGAAAATAATTACACAAAAGCGATATTATTGCACAATTTAAAGAATTGCTCCTAAATATTGCAACTGTGTAGGGGGACTTAGACCGAATTTACATAAGGCAATTTTGATTTTCTAGTGTATCAGAGAGAGAGGGAAGAATCTTAGATCTCTCTCTGATACACGATAAAATCAGAATTGCCGCAAATAAAATTGCCTAATGTAAATACGGACTTAGGTATTTAAAAAAAATGAAAAAGACAAGTTAAACATTTAGTTGCATTTACAATTAAAAAAATTACAACGTGAACTCCCTTTGTAAATTTTTTTGTTTACTGGATTTCATGAATGAAAGCATAGAGAAACATAGAGGCGAAGGCGTCAAAAATTGAGTTGTCAAAGTACAACTTGTTTATATGTATTTGTTGACAAAGTACGACTTGTAAACATGTATTGTGTGTTGAATTCACATCGACAACGTACGTGTGAGAAATTAGAAAAAGATACCAATATTGTTTTTTCTTTCACCTTCGCCTCTATGTTTCTCTATGAATGAAAGTTTTATATTACACGAGTATGAAAATAAAATTAAACCGACAAAGAAGCAAACAAAAGTTTAACAAATATTAGGAATCTTCTGGAATGAAATAATGTCTGTCTCCTTTATGATAATTTTTAGTTCCATTTCAGTTCAATTCTAAAAGCTCGGCGGAAAGACGTTTTTGATCGAGAAAAGGAGTGTTACCCAAAAAGTGATTTCAAAAAATGCAAATTTGCATTTATATAAAAAAGTGCAATGAATTCTTTAGAAATGTCCTTAAAAAAGCTCAATTATTAAAAATTATAAGAGAAATAACAAATCAAAAGAAATTAAAAAAGGACAGGCGGACTAAAGACAAAGAAATATAACCAACAAGAATTAAAAGAGTAAATTTCTGCCAACAACGCAAACAAAACGAAATCATACATAAATTTAAAATAATAATGAACAAAGAGAAAATTATCAGTCTGGTAAAGTGTTGAGTAGTCTGTTTCAGGTATTTGAAGTTTTTTAAGGTAAAAAAAAATTTTGTTTGTTTGTTTACCTTACTGCAATCTACAGACCATATAGACATGCAACACGCATGATTATTTTGGTACTTTCAATATGGATGCATCCAAATTACTACTAAATTAACTTCTCTGTATAGAATATGTGTGCCTGTACGTTTGAGCTTTTACATCTGTATTTGCGTTGTTTGTTTTTGTTTTATCTGAAACGTCAAAAGTTACATACGCGTGCTGTCTATGAACATGAAACATATTTCTGCCAAACTTTAGTAGTGTAGCTGTTTTATTTTGGACTGCATCGTGTTATCTACAGACAGACGGGCATTCATAGAATGTCTTAGAATCGATCATGAATCAATAATATATATACTTTATGGGGTCCCCGACCGATATTTTGATACGTTACAAACAGAATGACAAATTGAGTATACCCCCATACCACAGACTATATACTGACTCGACAGTAGAGTTTTATAAGAAACAAGTAAAAAAGTTAAATTCGGCCTTGCCGAATGTAGTGATACCCTCCACAATTTCAAAAAGATTATTGCAAACAACTTTATTTAAAAGGAAAATACTTTTGAAAAAAAAAAATTGAAAAAAAATTTCCGCGAAAAAAAATTTTGGTAAAAAAAAAAATCCGCGATTTTTTTCTTTTTTTGTCAAAAAATATGTTTGTACTTGTTTAAATACCATTTGGTGCTCAATTATGTTCACATATGTCAACCAGAAGCCGAATTAAAGCATTTTGTGTTTTTAGGTTATGTTGAATGTACTGAAATTTTTGAGGTGTGCTTACATTTTCGTTCATAACTTTTGAACCGCTGAACCGATATCGCTCAATTGCAATACCAAACTTCTCGGGAGAACTTCCAATATATATGTTAAGTTTCAGTCATCTCTGTGCAATATTTTGTCCGCGAGAGCATTTTCAACAGACAGACAGACGGACAGACGGACAGACGGACAGACGGACATCGCTAGAATGTCTTAAAATCGATCGGGCATCATGAATATATATACTTTATAGGGTCCCAGACCGATATTTCGATGAGTTACAAACGGAATGACAAACTTATATATACCCTCTATCACTAAGTGGAGGGTATAAAAATAGGGAAGAACTAAGCGATTTTAGGAGAAAACAGAGCGGTTTTAAGCTAACATGGCAACACTTTCTACGACTTAGGAGTGAGTGAAATAATAAAAACCGATCTGGCATATATTTTTTTTATGGCGCGTAATATTAGTTTTCTCTTTCTAACATAATTCGTAGATTAATTTGAAAAAATTAACCTTATGGTTCAAGACTACTTTTTTGACACCTGTCACTTATGTCGAGTCTATGTTAGCCTGTGCTCATACTGTGGTTGGAGAGTATAAAAACTAACCATATGGTTATATACTATTTTTTTGACACCTGTCACATTTGTCGAGTCTGTATTAGTCTGTGTTTCTGGCATGTGTAAGTATTATTGACAGCACGTGAATGTATTAGTTGACGTTTCATACAAAACATAAACAAATAATACAAAAAGATATGTAAAAGCTCACGCTTACAGGAAAACGTATACAAAAACTTTTATTTATAAGACACTTCCCGAGTCAGTTCCTTTTGACGTTTAAAGGTGGTGTTAGTTTTACAAATGACTTCTGGGAAAGCTGGAAGTTTTGTATACTTTTTATTTTTAGTGTAATTTTGTTTGTTATTTTGAATTAGTTCAATTTATTTACATATTTTTTTATTATTTAGGGCGGATTACTCAATGAAAAGTTAGCTGCTAACTGCCGATTTTCCGGAGCCTTATGTCAAAATTTGTGTGAATAAGTTAAATTTAAAGGAGAGTTATTTTATAACGGAGCATTGAGTAATCCAGCCTAATTGTTTTATTTTAAGTAGTGCCCCCCATTTCCCGGTTCCCGGTATTCCCGTTTCTGGTACCGGTTTCCCGGTTCTAGATATATTCCCGGGAATACCAGTATTCCCCGTTCCGATCCTGGTACCGGTTCTCAAAAACCATGAAATACTATACCATAAATTATTTAAATTACACTATTTAATCTTTTTTTTTCTTAAATTCAAAAAATAAAATGGTGTTTTTCACGTGTTTTGTATTTTTTTGGTAAAAGCAAAAAGAAAAAATCTTAATTGTACAAAATTTTACAAAATATACATACCGGTAGTCCCGGGAATACCGGTAATACCGTCAGAACCGGATCCGGGAATGCTGGTATTCCCGGGAATACCGGGAATTATTCAAGAACCGGGAAACCGGTACCAGTTCCCGGTAATACCGAGAACCGGGAATACCGGTATTCCCGGTACTACGATACTGACCGTAGCCACTAATTTTAAGTGACACAATAATAATTTACATTCATAATTTTGAAAATCAATTATTCATTTTCGTTATTCCCAAATCGTTCCCAAATACCTTCCAAAAAAAGTTTGCTTGTATTTTATTTTTGTAACAATGACAAAATACAATGCAAATTCGTCCAAGACGAATGACATTCGTGTTACAGAGTCGGAGGGTAAATCTGTGTGTTTTTTTTTTATGCAGCTTAAAATTTGTTTCACGTGAACAACGAGCAACTTACTAAGCTTTACTTTCGTTATCATTTTAACTGAAAAATGCTTTTCTTTATGTCCATAAATGTCGCAATTCGGAATTAACCGGTTTGTTATTTTAACCGTTTAATTATTATCGATTATCAATTTATTACTTTAACGCTAAAACTTTATAGGTATTCTTTAACAAATGTTTTTTTTTTTTTTCATTTCAACAATTTAATCAATACACTTAACAAAAAATGTAGTCCATCAATCAAGTTTTTAATAAATTGTTTTGCAATGTTTTGATTGATAACACTAGTAAACAATGCAATTAAACTAGGACGCTTTGTGTTACAAGAGTTAAAGTAACTCTGTTAAACTTAACGGAAAGTTATTTTATAACGGAGCATTGAGTAATCCAGCCTAAACAATGATATGATTATTGCATTAAGCTTAATTTACACGATAACTACCCTTGACCACCCTTACCTACGATTTCCTAGTATTGGGGAATAACAATTGTCAAATTTAAATAATTTATCATATCACTAATTCTGGGAAATAGGTGATAAGGGTGGTCAAGGGTAGTTAACGTGAAAACTGACCTTTAGCTTTACCCCTAGCTGGTTTAAACAAATTATGGAAACACTTTTTACTGTTCAGGAGTGAGTGAAACAATAGGAAACAATCTGGAATCTATCTGTGTATGGCGCGTTATCTGTTAACATAATTTTAATTAATTGAAAACGGTATAAGAGGAGTATATTTAATTTTGCAATTGCCTTTTACTAACAATTATACGCAACGGTGCACAGTGGTTTATTTTTAATAATTAGGCCATTCAGAAAGTACTGGACCAATTGCAGCGTAATTCAATTTCGAGCTTAAGTTTGCACGCTGGACCCCACATGCCCAATAAGGGCACAAATAGGGGCCGCTAAAGACGTATTTAGTATACCAATTTCAAATGCGTGTAAAAAAATCTAGCTCTAAACTCAAAAAAAGCCTTGAGTGCTTTGTTGTAGAAAATATCAACTATCATTTGCTTTTAGTTTAATCCCATTCCGTTTCGGAAAGTTCGATTGCGTATCACTGTGTTACAAGTGTAATTTATGGTTAATGCAACAATTACCAACAATTTGTTTTTCTGAGTGTATAATAAATGTGCACTATCAATTATCAACTCACTATCAACTTATTCTACTACAAAATTTGTCATCATTTATCATATTGTATACCCGCATTTCTTCAATTCAATTTGAGTAATTTGTATAAATGTCTGACAACACTTTTAAGTACGCCAGCCAGTTTGATAATAACGAGCTTGATCAATGACGTTTTTCATAGACGACTGGGATAATTATACATACATATATAAATATTATAGTGGACTGAAATAAGTGATTTGTCAATCTTTTAAACCTTATTTGCTTTTATTATAATCAAAGTTGTCTTATATGCTTGTGCTTAATCCTTTAATTGAGTACCGATCATTTTAGTTCATTTGAGAAAAAATACTAGTTCGCTTAATGAAACGAACTAGATTAAATCGTTCAATAGTTCAATTGCACTAGCTCGTTCATGAACAAAACAACTCAAAAAAGAGTGTTTGTAACCAGAGGTACAGAGATATGTGACAAATGAGCTAATATGCCATTTACATATACCTTGAAATCCAAAAAAATGGGATTTCAATGAAAATCCAAGTAAATCCAATTACTTTTTTGGATTTCAAATGTCAAATCCCATACAAAAACAAACTTGGATTTTGGGAAAATCGTAAAATCGCAATTTAAAATCCCAAAAAATGTCTACTACTTAATTGTACAACTATGGGTTTTCCCAAAATAATCATCCCTAATGCTTTTTTTAAAACGCTGCACACGATTTTTTATCAGATGTTGTTGTTTTTTATAAAGTAAAAAAAACAATTAAAATTTATTTTTTTAAAACTATTAAAAGATTAATAAAAACAATGTTTAACAATGTTTTATTTAAAATTTACCATTGCAAATGGTAAACGCGCAATTTAGTTGACCAATTTGGTCTTCCTAACAAAGAAAAACACTCAATGGTGGCGGCCCCAAACTTGGCAAAAATGTTAATTTTCTTGCATTTAAAGAAGCAGCTCTACATAAAAACACATTTTTTGATATTGTGGTCCCAACATATACTAGTGGGATTGAAAATATTGGCTCCGGCAAAGAAAAATCATTGTTTTTAGAAATATTTATAAAATTGGGTAATTTTCCAACTAACAACCCTGTACACAAATCAAAAGAAAATACAGAGTTAGTACAAACAAAATCCCGCTAAATGTCAAAAAAGCATATGTAAACGGTATAGATTTTAATTGGATTTGAAATCCAAATTTATATGGATTTCGGGGTATATGTAAATAGCATATAAAACACCTCAATTCAACCGATGAGTTGACCTCACCTCCTCCAAATTTAATGTTGATTCAGTACTGGGTTTTAATTTATCAAAAAATAGATTGTGACAATTTTTCAGGATTCTGGTCTTTCCAGTTTTCGAGATATGTTGAATTGAGCTGTTTTAACTCAAATGGCATTTGAAAAAGTAGTAAACAAAAACCATATGAATTTTGTTTACCAGTTATGCAGTAAGAATGCAGATTATTTTTTGTCTCTTTTTGTTTTAAGTTGGAACTTTAGTGTGATACTACCAGATTTTTTCAATTATATTTAGGTGATGCCAGATCTACAAAACGGTCGATTCCTTACTTTATAACTCTGGTGATAGGTACCGTTTATGTAAAAGTATGAATTTACCTCTCAGCTACACCTTCCATAATTATGTTAACATAAAGCAACAAACACACACAAAACAATAATAGCTATCGAAATATGTTATTGTTTTGTGTGTGTTTTTGTTGCTTCATGTCTACATAATTATGGAAGGTGTAGCTGAGGGGTTAGTACCCAACGGTTTCCTTTACAGGGTGGTTTAGATGCCGGAATGTCCGAATTTTTTAAAGCAGTTCGTTTCCCCTGTTCCATTGTAAGATTTCATTTCCATCTCACTCTAATTTCCATCTCACTCTACATTTATGTATGTGGAACATTTCAACAATAAATAAATAAATTTCGATTGTTAACAAACGTTTTTGACCAAAAAAAAAACAATACAATACACTGTAGCACTTTGATCAAGTTGACAATTCTTATCATTCGCGTATTGATAACAAACAAACCACATTTCATTTATATGGATTATTAATGTGCCACATTTTATGGTTGCTCAAGTTTAAATGTGCCCAACAAATGCAAAATAATAATTGGCCTCAAAGCGATTATTTACTGTTATTATTATTATTTTGTTAAACAAACAATTGCGCAATGGTCATAATAATTCGCATTTATCGCATAATTGAAAAGTGAATTTATGTGTATACATAAATTGAGTGTTATTTATTTCTTTCAATTCAAATGTCTACAATTTCATTTATTTTTAATATGTAACAATTTTAAAATAATTTATAATTTATGCAAAAAAAGGGATCATAATTATTATGAAAATAAAAACGTACAATAAAACTACTGTCGCCGTTTTTAGGGCAGTGGTTCTTAACAATTTCATTATATTTGAAATTTCAAATAATTTTTTGAAACATTTCACTAAATCAACTGGTCTCTTTAAAACTTTTGTTGTTTTTTAGTTTTCTGAATTAATTATACGACAGGGAAGAATATGTAGAACAAAAATGTTTACTGGGAAACAAGTTTCATTTGAATGTCTGCTTAAGAACCCCTGTATTAAAAAATTAGCAGTGTTGGCGGGTTTTTTCACCAATAAAGTGCTAATTGAAAAGTTTTAACATGTTTTATTTTAAAAAAAGCATAACAAATTGTTATTTTTTAGCATCTAGCAACTAATATTTAATAAACAATAATAGAATCTAGAAAACTCAAATATTATTGACAAAGTTTGCCAAATCACTTAACATTTTAACAAGATAAATGTAAAAAAAATAAAAGTTAAAAAACTCACAGAAATAATTTAAAATGAAAGTCTCCAAATACACACAAAAAAAAAACATGTGAAATTACTAGAAAAAGTCTCGTAATCCCATTTTACCAATATTTAACAGTTTTCCTTGTTTTTAACAAAAAAAATTTCGATCGAAATTTAAATTTTTTTTTGTAATTTTACAATTTTTTTTTTATAATTTTACAAATTTCCAACTTTTTTACAATCCAAATTCTAGTAAATTCACGATAATTCCTTGTAAGTTTTATTTTGCCAAAAAAGTTGTAAATTTTATTGGTAAAAAGCTTGTAAAATTAAAAAGAAATTTGCAAAAAATGTAGTGAAGTCACAAAACCTACTTGTAAGTTTTATCGCGTCAAAAAAATTTAAAATTTACAATATTATTGGTAAAAAGCTTGTAAAATTACAAGGAATTCTTGTCAAATAAAAGGTAGAAAAAAGGTTACACTCAAAATAATAACTCTGTTAAATACTCTGTAAAATGACTGTAATCTCAATTCAACAGATATTTAACAGAGTTTACTGTCAAAATACAGATTTAAAGAAAAAACTTTGTATTTTGTTGTGACAAAAAAAAAAAGTTTCTTCTGTAATATTACACTCTAATCAAAATTTGTTGAAATTTACCCAATTTATAGTAGGAAACTGGACTCCTACTATAAATTGGGTAATTTTACTCTGAATGTGTAAATTGAATAAATTGACCATTAGTGGTTAATTTAAATAAAAAAGAGGTGAATAAATATAACAAAAAAACAAAAAAAAAAAAAAAACATTCGGCGCCAGCCAGCATCAAACTCGACACCTTCCGATTTGAAAGTACACTTCTTAACCACTACGCTACGGAAGCTTATACTTTTATCTTGCGTTTTAGTTATTTAACATGTGTGTATGTATATAGAATGAAACCAAAATAATTATAATAAAAGCAAAAGAAAAGTAAAATATGTTTTTATATAACTTTTTTAATTTTTTAACTATAATAATATTAATACAATGTTAAAAAAAGTAATAACTAAAAAAAAAAAAAAATTAAAAAAAAAAAAAAAAAAAAGTTGATTGCCAGGGGAGACGAACCAAGGACCCGCTGCACGCAAAGCTGACACACTTCAGCTAGGCTATAGTACTTGTTGAATTGATTGAAGATATAAATCGTATTGTGTTTATTTTCTTTTTGTAGTTGTTTGACAATTTTGTTTACACATTTGTGTGTAAAATATTTGAATTAACGGATAATAAGTATTAATGATTTGCTGTGTTTAATTTGTTTGAAATTATTTTACGCATTTAGTGTTTATATTAACACATAATGAGTGCTATTCAACAAAAATTTACCCAATTTATAATAGTAAGTTTACATGCGTTTTTTAGAGTGTACTTTTAACTTTGTAATCTTAATTTTACAGATAATTAACAGAGTTTTCTGCTCAAATACAGATTTACTCTGTATTTTTTTATAACCAAAAACTAAGTTTTATCTGTATTTTTACTTATTTCTATATCTTAATTTCATAGTTAAAACAGAGTTTTCTGTAAAAACACCAAAATTTTATCTGTATTTTTTTTTGAGTGTTGAGTTTTTTTTGGTGTTTTATTTGACCAATATTTTACTAGAAACTCTGTAAATTAACAGTTTTTTTTTTGTCAAAATCATTTTACAGAGTTTTATAGTGAAATTACCAAGAAATGTTTCTACCCAGTAAAAACTTCTATTACCAAGTAATGAGGTTTTCGCCTTAAAATAGATGGTGGTAGCTAGTTACTAGGTTGGTGAAACACTCATTATTTTAACATGGCGATGTCATTGGAGTAATGACCGCATACCCACTCGCTTACGTGAATGCTACTGAAAAACTACATACATTAGTACCACAAATAATGAGCTAATAGTAGCCCAAAAATAACTAGTTACCCACTCCTTACAAAAATGCTACCAAATAACAGCATACATTAGTCCTAAAAATAAGTAGCTACCAGTAGCCCAAAAATAACTCGTTACCCACTCCTTACAAAAATGCTACCAAATAACAGCATACATTAGTACCAAAAATTGGCAGTCTTCTCTCAGCAACGAATTGCGTCAAAAGAAAAGTGTTCGCTTCATGCCTATTCGTCAGGATGATAAAGTTCATGTTAAACTTGGTTATTTGAAGAGCAACCAAGCGGGAAAATTTCTACAATCTTAATGTAAGAAAAGCCAACGGAACCAATGTTTACGGTGATATCCATCTCTTCAAATGTTTGATTGTAAAATTCAAATAATACAATGACCGAAAATATATCTTGGAACATCGTAGAAAGGGAAATTTGGCTGCTTAGGGCAGGACCAATAACAAATATACAGAAGCAACTGCTGCTCAGCCCATGGAAACCGCATTAAACACCATCTTAAGTTTTAGTCTATATAAGAGTGAGTAAGTTTTTAAGGGAAATACTGTCTGTGATGGTTTTTTACCTTTTAACCGCTTTTAACATACTTTAAACAACAAGGCAAACAAATAAGTTAAATTAAAATTTGGAAAACGCCCCAAAATTTCTAGAAAAACAATTACAATTTAGAAAAAGCAAATTTAAATAAAGAAAACTTCAATATAAGTTATGTAAAGACTTATTAAGGCTCATAAATCACTAACAAGTGTCATATAGATCCAGGTTTTTAAATATCAATTTGGTTTTCTAAACTTTAATTTGCCTGTTCCCAATTTTAATCAGAATTCCTGAATTAAACATTTCTCTACAGAGTAGAGAAATGCTAATCTTGTTTAAGCTAAATGTGCAAGTTTTTTCTAAATTTTCATTAGCATTTTTTTAATTTCAATAAAAAAAAATTATTTGAACAACTTATTAAATATTTTAAATCGTATTTACCAGTAACCGGTTCTGTATGAGGTTATCGGTAACTCATTATTTGTTAACAAGAAGTAACCGGTCCTGTAGGAGGTTATTGGTAACTCATTATTTGTTTATAAGAAGTAACCAGTTCTGTATGAGGTTTTCGGTAACTCATTATTTGTTAACAAGAAGTAATCGAGCAGGTAAGTAGTCCTCATTACATAGAATGCAGGCGGTAATGGGGACTTATTACCAAGTTTTTACTGGGTAGCTGGAAAGGTATGGTGTACTCTGTTAAATTAGCAGAGTTTTTCTGTAATTTAACAGAGTTATTATTTTGAGTGTACAAACTTTTCTTGTCATTTTACAAGGTTTTTTGAGTGTACTGAATAACTAATCCAGTTTTTTTAAATTCTTAAGACACTAGGGCTAATATCTTCCCGTTTCTTGAAAACTTGAAACGGACCAACATTTTCCTACATTAAAAAAAAAAAAAAATTGTAAAATTACAAGAAAAGTTTGTAACTTTTTTTTGCTACCTCTATTTGACATGAATTCCTTGTTGTTTTACAAGCTTTTTACCAATAATTTTGTAATTTTACAAGCTTTTTACAAAAAAAATTGTAAATTTAAAATTTTTTGAGGCTATAAAACTTACAAGGAGGTTTCGTAACTTTACTAGATTTTTTTGTTACCTCCTGTTTTTCGAGAATTCCTAGTAAAAATTACGAGCTTTTTTGTAATTTTACAAGATTTTTACCAATAAAATTGTAAATTTACAACTTTGTTGGCGAAATAAAACTTACAAGGAACTCTCGTAAATTTTTTTTTTTGTAAAAAACCTTGGAAATTTGTAAAATTACAATTTGTTAAAAAACAAGAAAAACTGTCAAATATTGGTAAAATCGAATTACGAGAATTTTTCTACTAACTTGGCAAGGTTTTTTTGAGTGTATAGAAAGTCACGGATTCTGAGACATTTTCCTATAGAAAAAGTCTCAGGTTCTGAAACATTTCCCAATAGAAAAATTTTCAGATTCTGTGATATTTTCCTATAGAAAAAGTCTCAGATTCTGCGACCTTTTTATAGAAAAGGTATCAGATTCTTAGACATTCTCCAATAGAAAAAGTCTCACATTTTGATATTTTTTTCTTATGGAAAGTCTCCGATTCAGGAACATTTTCCCATAGAAAAAAATCTCAGATTCTGAAACACTTACCTATAGAAAAAGTCTCAGATTGTAAGACATTTTCATACACTCAAAAAAAAAAACTGGTAAAACGCCTGGTAAAATGCCTTGTAATCCCGTTTTACCAATATTTAACAATTTTCCTTGTTTTTTAACAAAAAATCTTGTACTCAGACTACAGTTTTATTGGTAATTTTACAAATTTATTTTCGTAATCGTATTCTACCATTTTGAAAGGTTATTTTACAAAAAAAAAACTGTAATTTTACAACAAAGTTTTTATTACGAGGATTCTAGTTGATTTACAAAAAAACTGTTATTTTACAAAAATTATGTTATACGAGGATTTATGTTGTTTAAAAAAAACAATTTTTTTTGTTTTAAATTTCTATTTGTTTTAAAAAATTTTTCAAGTCCCGGATAAATTTTTTTCTTTTTTATTGAAAAATATTTAAAAAAAAAGTTGACAAAATTTTGAAAAATTTATAACGAGGAATCTAGTTAATTTACAAAAAAAAAACAGTTATTTTACAAAAATTATTTTATTACGAGGATTTATGTTGTTCAACATTTTTTTTTTTTTGTAAATTTACCATTTTGGTTTGTAAATTTACCATTTTTTTAAACATATTTATCATTTTTTCTTGTAAGTTTACCATTTTTTTTTTTTTTTCCGGTTTTAAAACAATATTTTTACCAATAAAATTGGTTATTTTACCAATTTTTGACGCATTCAAAATTACGAGGAAATCCTCATAATTTTACGAGAATTTTACCTACCTCCTATTTTACGAGAATAGCCTTGTAAAATCACGAGATTTTTTGGGAACTTTGCAAGGTTTTTTTGAGTGTATAGACAGACAAGTCAAGGATCAATCTATATAAATAAAAATCAATTGTCGTTCGTTGGTAACAGCATCAGTTGAGAACGGCTGGACCGATTTGGACAGTTTTTTTATTGAAATGTTCGTCATAGTCCAACTTAGGTTTTTACGTAAAGAAAAATTGACCACGCCCACTTTTACGCCCACTTTTCTCAATTTACCTAAAATCGGAAAACGGCTGCACCGATTAAGGTAATTTTTTATTTAAAGGTACGTAGTAATCTTATATAAGTTTGTACTGAAAGAAAAATATTCTACGCCCACTTTTACGCCCACTTTTTCAATTTATCTAAAATCTGAGAATGGCTGGATCGATTTGACAAATTTTTTTTTTAATGAATTTTCGTCATACTTTGATTTTTACGAAAAAAGAAACGCTTACTTTGGCTAATTTTTGTTGAAAATGTTCGTCATAATTCACCTAAGATTTTTAGGGATAGGGAAATTTCCCACGCCCACTTTTTTCTATGTACCGAAAAAACTAAAAGGGGTAGACCGATTTGGTTATAGTCCGCAAAAGATTTTTAAGGAAAGAAAAATTGTGCAATCCTACTTTTACGCTCACTTTTCCCGATATATAAATTTTAAATCATGGAACTGGATCAATTTGTCTTATTTTGTTTTTAATGTTCGTCATAGTCCAACTAAGGTTTATCAGAAAGAACAATTTTCCATTTCTACGCCCACTTTTGAATGGATGGACCGAGTTGGTTAAATTTAAATAAGGTTTTTACGGTAAGAAAAGTTTTTCGATATAAATAAAATTTTCTCTATAAAAAAATTATATATAGAATAATAAAATATAAATAAAAATCAAATATAGTTCGCTGGTAATCGCATCACTTGAGAACTAACCGATTTCGAAATTATTATTTTTTAAATGTTCGTTTTATTTTTTTAGGTTTTATTTCGTCTTTGGACAATTTTTTTATTGAAATGTTCGTCATAGTCCAACTTAGGTTTTTTCGAAAAAAAAATTAATCACGCCCACTTTTAGGCTTCCTTTTTTCGATATATTTAAAATCGGAGAACAGCTGGATCGATAGTTTAACTTAGGTTAGAAAATAACAATTTTTCACATCCACTTTTTTCGATATATCTAAAATAGAAGAACGGCAGGGCCGACTCGGCTATTAGTAGTATTTTTTGACGTTCGTGATTATACAACTAAGGTTTTATTATTTATTGTCCTCCGGTAAATAATTATTGTCCTCCAACACTTCAAAGCAAATATTTTTCGATATCCTTAAAATTTTCAACACTTGAGAACGCCTATACCGATTTGGCTATTTTTTTTTTTGTTTTAAATGTTTGTAATAGTCCCTATAATTGTTCGGAAAGAAAAATTGTCCTCGCACATCGATATATGTATCTAAAATTTATTTTTACTTTAATTTGATCAATTAAAAAAATATTTCTTAATGAATTCCGCTTAAACTTGGTACAAATGATTTTAAATCCTTTGGAATTGTTAACGTATGTACAAGTTTACCTTCCACAAAAATTTTAACACCTACTTTTGTCTAAATATGTCGACTACTAATGACCGGACCGATTATTTTATGTTAATTATAGTTCTAATTAGGTTTTTAAGAAAATATAAATGAGAAGTGTCCCGGAAAAATGGGAAATTCGGGAAAACTATAAAGGTTTGTTTGAACTCAAGACAATAGCTCACGAAAAAAACGAAAATATGCGTAATTTATTTTTGTGTAGTTCGTAATGATACTAAAGAAGCTTTAAATTTGCACAGTTCGCAAAGTCGAAGATGTGGTTTTTTTTAGTTCCTCAAATATAATTTGAAGATTATTATCTGCTTAATTGGGTCTTTAAAACCACGCCCATAAATTTTTCTAAGCCAAGAAAATTATTAAATTTTTTGCAAGGCTATATATTTGAAGCGAGACGAAATATAACACTGATCTTATACTTGGGCCAGCAACGCGGACCGGGCGCACGCTAGTAATATATAATTTTGTTTTCGTTGTGAATGGTTTTTAAATATTCAAAATGATAAAATTTACACTTTTTAACTTGTTAATTTTGAACTTGATCTTGCTAATTAAATAACAATTAAATATTGAATTGTCATTAAGGAAGTAATTATTACATGTATACTGTAAGTATACTGTAAGTACATATGCGAGTTTTCTCTAATAAATGTAAATGTTTAATTAAGCTTTGCATTTATTTGAAAACAATTTTTTAAAAAAATTTAGTAAAAACAAACTTCTTTCTGGTAAAAATCAAGAAAAAAAACAAAATCGGGAAGGGATGAAACTAAAAGGAAATGAAAGTTGACATTTTCCATAACAAAACCCTCAAGGTTTCGCTATAATCGATTCAGTACTAGGGCTGTCAATCCCGAACTCCCGAAATCCAGGGATTTTTGTCATAAAATGAATCCCGAATCCCGGGATTTTTAAGCTCAAATCCCGGGATTTTTGAAATATTAAAAATGTTTGAGAATTTATTTTTAAAAATACAACTTTGTTCAATTATTGTTACATTTACATAAACAAATTAAAACTAAAACGTTTTTTAATTTTCAACGAATCTGTCTGAGCTGAGAATTCTACCCAGGCTTGCTGAATAATAGTCCAACGCACTAACCATTAAGCCACAGTCACGGAGCCCTTTGACCAAAGTTTGCAAAGTTTGGCGAACATTTTCTAAAAAACCGAAACTTTGATCGAAGGGCGCCACGGGTAAATTTAATCCGATTGGCCTCAAATTTGTACCAAATAAGTTTAAAAATTGTTCAAAATTGCAAGAAAAACTTTTTTTATACAAAAAAAAAAAAAAATGCAAGTCTAATGTATTATATTGTTACTTTTCTCCTTTAAATTAGTCTTAAAATTATACAGTGTAACAACCAAAATCGGAATGGGATCCAAAAGCAAATAAAAGTTGTCATTTTCCATAACAAACCCCTTTAAGGTTTTTTTTAGTTCATTGCTAAATATTTAATAATAATAATTACTTGAAAACTGCATAAGTGGCGTATACTTAATTTTTTAATTGCCTTTAAATAACAATCAGAATAATAAGAAATAATTTGTTTTAATAATTTCGTTGTATCGAAATCGACCCAAGGGTTTTCGTGGGAATCAAACACACGACTCCCTGCTTAATAGGCAAGCACGCTACCAACTAACCCACAGTAGCCCCCTTAATATGCACAATAAAATTGAAGGGCTTACTGCAAGAACTTGATAAGCAACATTTTATTTTTTCGGGGTTTCGCCTTCTGCTGATGGTCCACGTACAAGTATATTGAGAATAAAAGTTCTGCAAAAGTTATATTTTTTTCATTATTTTAAAAGTTTTAAGGCAAAAACCACCATAAAATTAAATGTTGCTTATCGAGTTTTTACAATAAGCCCTTCAATTGAAACATAAAGAGTCTACTATTTTTTATTTTTAACATCAAAGAAATTTAATCCCAAAAAATCCCGGAATCCCGAAAAATCTCGGGATCCCGGGATCCCGGGATTTCGATTTTCAAATCCCGGGATTTTGAAAAACCGGTCCCGTTTGACAGCCCTATCCAGTAGATACTGAATGGCCGAATTATTAATTATAAAATAAACCACTGTGAACCGTTGCGTATGATTGTCATTTAAAGGCAATTACAAAATTAGGTATACGCCTCTTACAGTTTTCAAGTAATTATAGCAATAGTTTACCAACTTCCAAAAAATCTCGCACTAAAAAAAAACCTCAAGGGGTTTGTTCTAGAAAATGTCGACTTTGATTTGCTTTTGTTTCAACCCATTCCGATTTGGAAAGTTCGACTTTGAAAGAACCTTTAAAGATGAACTCATATTTCGATCAGTTACAAACGAAATAACAAACTCATATACACCCACTATCCCAAAGTGAAGGGTATAAAAAATTATTAAAATATTTTCTAAACAAATATCGCGTGACATGACTTTCAACACCAATAGTGCAAATATCTCAGATCATTAATAGAAAACATGTTATTGTTGCTATTTACTTATTGAATAATACAAAAATAATTGTGAAATGTTACAAATTATTCTCATATCAGAATTTCTTCATAGAGTTCAGCTTGATTGATTTCTGAACATCTACAGACTTGATAATTTTTTATTCAAAAATTGTTCAATGGAAAAATTCTAAGAGTTTAAAAATATCGATAAGAAAAAAATTTAGGATTTGTATCAAAACTGACATAGAATGTGAAATCTGTTCTGTAAGAAAAATGCCTGAAATACTGATATTTAAAATATTTTAAGAAATAGAAAAAAAATAGTATTTTTGAAATACTTCAAAATTGTCTTAAATATAATTTGATATATTTAGTACTAACTCAAGAGGGACAGGGACTCAGGACCCCCGGATCGCTTTCAGTATCGAAAGGGGTACTGTTATTGACGTAAAAAAGTTTTATGCAGCCAAGCTACTCACAATGAGTGTAGTTTGAAATACCAAAGTGGACCTTGAAAAGTCGAATTGCTATGTAATCGGACGAAGGCAAAACTTTTTTTTTTAAATAAAAAAGTGTTCCGGTAAACTACAATTTTGTCATATGTATACTATTTCAATAAAATATGAAAAATCGTTTAAGCAAATCACTTAGGTAAACAAAAATATTTTTTGTTAAATTTAACATACAAATATTTATGTAACGTTTAAAAATAAAGAAATATTATATTTACCTGTAAATAGTAAACAAACACAAAAATCAATTGTTTTCAACAGTCAATATTTTTTGAGAGTATAAACTACAATACGTACTCGTATTTGTTACCAAGCTCTTAATATTGACATAACGTTGGGAAAATCAAAACAAAAATATTTATTATTTGTCATAGCAATTATTCAACAGACATTGGCTAATTTATTTTTGAAAATCAATATTTTTTTTGTTGAGTGTATGTATACAAACACTCAAAAAAAATTGTCAGTTAAAAACAAGTAAAAAAGTTAAGTTTGGCCTTGCCGAATGTAGTGATACACTCCACAATTTCAAAAAGATTATTGCAAAAACTTTATTTAAAAGGAAATTACTTTTGAAAAAAAATTTCCGCGAAAAAAAATAAAAAAAAAATCCGCGATTTTTTTCTTTTTTTGTCAAAAAATATGTTCGTACTTGTTTACATACCATTTGGGTTTCAATTATTTTCATATGTGTCAACCAGCAGCCGAATTAAAGCATTTTGTATTTTTAAGTTATGTTGAATGTACTAAAATTTTTGAGGTGTCCTTACATTTTCATAACTTTTGAACCGCTGAACCGATATCGCTCAAATGCAATACCAAACCTCTCGGGAGAACTTCCAACAAATATGTTAAGTTTCAGTCATCTCCGTGTAATATTTTGGATGTGATCACCATTTCCACAGACAGACAGATGGACAGACGGACATCGCTAGAATGTCTTAAAATCAGTGTTGGCTACCGTTACCCTTTCAATACCGTTACCGATTAAAAACCCTTTAATATTGACTACCGTTACCGTTACCAATATCGAAATAAAAAACTTTAAATTCCGTTACCGATAAAAACCTTTACCTTTATTCTGATATTTACCGGTATTATAACGGGTTTGTTTCGGTTGTCTGAAAATTACTTATTTAAAATTTTTTTCCAGATAAAATATTTTAAATGTACGTAAAATAAAGCAGCAAATTTTAGTTCATTGCAAATCGTATTGTTATTTGGATAAAAACAATAAGGAAATCGCTCCAACCAATGATCACATTACAATTAAGTAAATTTAGACAAAGAATATGTCGAAATCGGTACAACCAATGATCACATTCCCAATTTACGTAAAAAGAGAAAAGTGAGTAAACATTCTTAAGTAGGAATATGAAAGAAGAGACAAACCTGAATTGAGCCAAATCTTTAGTATTGATGGCGGTGCATGCACGCAGGTAAGCGTGGAGAGGTGGTTCTCTAGAAGAAAAACTGTGTCAAAAAATCAGTAAAACATCTTTAAGTTTGAATTAGAAAACTTTTACCAGATTTTTCTGCTAAAATGGAAACTTTAGCTTTAACTAGATCTTAGAGAAATACTTTGTTGTTCTGTTTTTAAGAAAATTTTCTTAAAAAAAATTTTTAAAAAAATTTACTGAAAAACAACATAGCAAAAAAATTTCACTTTAAAGAAAATCTAAATTTTTTTTTTTTTAATTATTGTGTTTCTAATTTCTTGTGATCTATTTTTCCCCCGAACTGCAGCTTTCCACTTCTTCCCCTTCCTTTCGGAAACGTCCCTGTCAATATTTGTGTTTTTTTGGTCAAATGTTGGTGGATATAAAGGATTCGGCAAAGCCGAATTTAACAGTCTTACTAGTTCTTTATCGCTTCCTTCGAAACAGTTTTTTTTTTTTTTTAATAAGTCTTTTCTACTTAAATAAAATACAATTCCGACGTTCCGGCTGTTTATCTGAAATTAGCTGATTTTACTGCTTAAATCAGCAGATTTATCTGCCGTCTTGACAGATTCTTTTACAAAACCGTGTCAGCTAAAATCAGCAGATTTCCAAATGGCTTAAAATGCAGATTTTTCTCATGGCTCACAATGCAGTTTTTTCTGCTGACTGCACAGAGACATTTCATAAACACGTAAAAATCAAAAAATTATTTGTTGATTTACAATATTGCGTGAAATTTTAATTAATTCTGAGGTAATTAATATTATAAAATACTACTATTTAATTATGTGTTAAAAATGCACTAAGTTTAATTTTTTTTTGGTTTTTACTTGTTTTTAACAAATTTGTGACTTTTTAACATTTTAGGTAAATTTTATTCATAATACCGGTACGTACCGGTATCGATGTTTCGGTAACGTTTTGTCGTTACCGAAATAGCCAAAAATACCGTTACCTTTACCGTTACCGATATAAAAAACATGTAATACCAATACCGTTATTTGTTTCGGTAGCCAACCCTGCTTAAAATCTATCGGGGATCATGAATTTATATACTCTATGGGGTCCCAGATCGTTATTTCGAACGGATTGACAAACTTATATATACCCTCTATCACTAAGTGGAGGGCATAAAAAATCAAAAAAATCTACTACTAGCATTTACTATATTTTCAGTAAAATCAACGGAAAATGTTGTTTTTAACAACTGACTTACAATTGACAAATGTAGTAGAAACAACAACAAAAGGAAAAAGACTAATAAACTGAAAATAATCTGCAAAAAATGTTTACAAATATATCGTTTAACACTTAAAAAAAATCGTTTTACAGATTTTTTTTGCAGAGTTTTTCCTTTGAGTGCAGGAATTCTCGTAAATTAGGAGGTTTTGCTAAATAAAATTTAAAGTCGTTTTACAGATATTTTTACACAGTTTTTCTTTTGAGTGCAGTAATTCTCGTAATAAAAGGAGGTAGTATAAAATCTAGCAAAGTCACGAAAGTCCTTGTAATTTTTATACAGTTGCGGGTACAGCTTTTGGGTTTGGGGGGGGGGGGGGGGGGTGGGGGGAATTTTTTTTTTTTTACTTCGAATACTTTTTTCCTACAGAAAAAGTCTGAGATTCTGAGACCCTTTCCTATAGAAATTCTAAGATTTTGAGACGTTTTTCCAATAAAAAAAATCTCAAGTTCTAAGATCTTTTTATCATAGAGCAAAAACATTTAACATCAACGAGTAATTTTTCGATGGTCTCCGATTTTTATAAAATTTTGTGAGTGTGTGTGGTATTGGACACATGTATTAAAAAAAAATATTTTTTTTTGAAAAGTGTGGCAACTCTAAAACTTTGAAGTTTAGTAATTTGCGGCATAGGGACTCCACTCAAAAGGTCATAACTTTTGTTGTGTAAGAGATATTGACAAGCGTCTTTTTGCATTGGATAGGTAAAACTATGGGGATTAATAAATTAATTTTAAAAAAACTGTAGAAATTTTTTTTTTATAAAAAATTTTGGAAAAAAAAATTCAAAATTGTTTTTTTAAAAATGTATTTTTAAGATTTTTCAAAATTTGTATAAAAATGGCCAATGATATGGTCTAAATACCCTAAAAATTTCAGAGTGGGATTCGTAATAGTTTTTGAGATATCACAAAAAATGTAGAAGTATGTACGCATGAAAACGAGAAAAAAATGTTGAAAAAAAATTAAAAATATTTTTTTTTTTTAAAAATATATTTTTTAGATTCTTTATATTTTTTATTCATATAGCCAATTATGTGTTCCAAACACCCTGAAAGTTTTAGAGTGGGATTATTTTTAGTTTTTGAGATTTCACAAAAATGTATAAGTAGAATTTTAGAAAAAGTGTAGAAGAAGAGAAAAACTGGTTACCTCCAATGACATATCCATGTTTATGTAATGAATATTGAAATTGGGAAGTAACCACTTACTGATATTTATTTTCACAATATTACAAATTTTAAATTATTTAAAAAAAAAAACCTGTAATTAACATTATTTATATAAAATATGTAAACAAGAAACTGTGCTCAAAAGTTATAAATACAGAACTCTATACTTTTTCTTGTAGCATCCCAACAAAAACCAAAAATATCAGTAAGGGATAACTTCCCAATTTCAATTTTCATTACATAAACATGGACATGTCATTGGAGGTAACCAGTTTTTCTCTTCTTGTACATTATTTCTAAGTTTCTACTTCTACATTTTTGTGATATCTCAGAAACTATAAATAATCCCACTCTAAAATGTTCAGGGTGTTTTGAACACATAATTGGCTATTTGTATAAAAAATATAAAGAATCTAAAAAATATATTTAAAAAAAAAATATATTTTTATTTTTTTCTTTAATTTTTTTCTCGTTTTCTTGCGTATATACTTCTACATTTTTTGTGATATCTCAAAAACTATTAGGAATCCCACTCTGAAATTTTTAGGGTATTTAGACCATATCATTGGCCATTTAAATACAAATTTTAAAAAATCTTAAAAATACATTTTTTTAAAAAAACAATTTTGAATTTTTTTTTCCAAAATTTTTTACAAAAAAAAAAATTTCTACAATATAATTTATTAATCCCCATAGTTTTACCTTTCCAATGCAAAAAGACGCTTGTCAATATCTCTTACACAACAAAAGTTATGACCTTTTGAGTGGAGTCCCTATGCCGCAAATTACTAAACTTCAAAGTTTCAGAGTTGCCACACTTTTCAAAAAAAAAAAAAAAAAAAAAATTTTTTAATACATGTGTCCACTACCACACACACTCACAAAATTTTATAAAAATCGGAGACCATCGAAAAATTACTCGTTGATGTTAAATGTTTTTGCTCTATATAGAAAAAGTCTAAGATTTTGGCACATTGCCTAAAGAAAAAGTCTCAGATCCTGATACCTTTTTCCTATAGAAAAAATGTTATTTGTGAGACTGAGAAAATGTTATTACTGAGACCATTTTCCTATAAAATAAGTCTCAAATTTAGAGATTCTGAGACCTTTTTCCTACAGAAAAAATCTCAGATTCTTAGCCTTTTGCCTTTCGAAAAAGTCTCAGATTTTGAGTCCTTTTTCCTTTCGAAAAAGCCTCATATTCTGAGACCATTTCCTATAAACACAGAAAAAAATATCGTGAAATCAAAAGTAACTAAACAAATTGTTAGCAACTAATTTCTAGTTCAACAACGTTTTTAATTGTATCAACAATGTATATTGTTAATATAACAAAAATCCACTTTAATTTCCAATTAAATGCATCAATTAAAATCATTGTTAAAAAACGCACAAAATGCTTATTGATAACACAGACACTTTATAAACTCATTAAATGAAGCACACAAATATGTGACGATAGCACGGTGGTAGTGTACTAGACTCGAATCATGAACATTGCGGGTTCGCTGCCCGGTGGCGGAAACATTTTTTTATTTTTATTTATTTTTATTTGGAGATTATTTTGTTTTTGCTATTCAGCAGACACCTTTTATACGCATTAAGTCAACTACAAATATATATGAGGAATAGCACGGTGGTAGTGTGCTAGACTTGTACCATGTTCGTTGCCGGTTCGATTCCAGCTTCCGCCAGATTTTTTTTTTTTTATTTTTTTTTTTTTTGTTCTATTTTTAGATTTTTTATTTTATTTTTAAATTTAATGACATTAAAAACAGTATATTTCCTTTAATATACGCGTATAGTCAACTACAAGTATATATAAGGAATAGCACGGTGGTAGTGTTCTAGACTCGTATCATGTTAGTTGCGGGTTCGATGCCCGCTGCCGGCTAATGTTTTTTTTTTTTTTTTTTTTTATTTTTAGATTTCTTTTGTTCTATTTTTAGATTTTTTTTAAATAAATTGACACTAAAGCATGTTTATTTCCTTTAACATAATTTATTACAAACTTTTCAATTAATTTCATTGTTGATACAACAATGAATTTAATTGACAAAACTAAGTTGATATTTTTTCACAAGTTACAAAATCCAATGTTGTATTGACAAAATCCAATGTAGGCTCAGTTTCAATTAAATGTTTAATTCTATTAACAATGAAATTAATTGTATTGACAAATTTTTTTTTTCTGTGAAAACAAGTTTTAAAATCGGAGATTCTGATACATTTTTCCTACACTCAAAATAATAACTCTGTTAAATTACAGAAAAACTCTGCTAATTTAACAGAGTACACCATACTTTTCCAGCTAACAACATTTCTTGGTAATTTTACTAAAAAACTGTGTAAAATAAATTTGACAGAAAAAAACTGTTAATTTACAGAGTTTATAGTAAAATATTGGTTAAATATGAAAGCTTTTTACAGAGAAAACTCTGTAATTTTACTATAAAACTCTGTAAAATGATTTGGACAAAAAAAAACTGTTAATTTACAGAGTTTCTAATAAAATATTGGTTAAGTAAACCACCATTTAGCAAAGAAAACTATGTAAATTTACATATATTTGTAAAATGCATTTGATGCAAAAAAAAATTGACAGAAAAAACTCTGTAAATTTACACAGTTTAGTTAAATGCATGTTATTTTGTAAAATTTTTATAAAAGTCCATATTAATTATTTCTGAGAAATAATTATTTTTGTTGTACAATGAGAAATTCTGAAAAAAATTAATTGACAACACAGGCTAAGTGGAGATGTCGACAGCTTTCGGAAGAAGCCACCCTTCCTTCGTCAGCACTCTTCGATTGTCACTGTAGGTGTGTAAGATTAAGATCAGCTATTTAAACGTACATTAAGGTGAAAAAGCGAACGGGAATTATATCACATTTCATTACCCATATGTTACGTTTAGCACGAACTTAATGAATCTTTTTTTAACTTTTTCCAACACAGTTGTAATTTCTTACACTGTAGTAGATTTTCTCAGAGTTGCAACCCTTAGTAGGACTTTTCAAGTCTTGAAAGATGTCCGTTAGGTTTGAATTTATATTTCGTATTTCTAATTCTTAGAAATATTACTAAATTGCATTGTACCTTATGAGTTGAGTTTTAATTCTGTTTAATATATTGTTGGACTTTATATTTTATAACTGAAGTTTTTATTTTTTTATTTATTTCGGTTTGAGTCCATATTAATTATTTCTGAGAAATAATTATTTTTGTTGTACAATGAGAAATTCTGAAAAAAATTAATTGACAACACAGGCTAAGTGGAGATGTCGACAGCTTTCGGAAGAAGCCACCCTTCCTTCGTCAGCACTCTTCGATTGTCACTGTGGGTGTGTAAGATTAAGATCAGCTATTTAAACGTACATTAAGGTGAAAAAGCGAACGGGAATTATATCACATTTCATTACCCATATGTTACGTTTAGCACGAACTTAATGAATCTATTTTTAACTTTTTCCAACACAGTTGTAATTTCTTACACTGTAGTAGATTTTCTCAGAGTTGCAACCCTTAGTAACATATGGGTAATGAAATGTGATATAATTCCCGTTCGCTTTTTCACCTTAATGTACGTTTAAATAGCTGATCTTAATCTTACACACCTACAGTGACAATCGAAGAGTGCTGACGAAGGAAGGGTGGCTTCTTCCGAAAGCTGTCGACATCTCCACTTAGCCTGTGTTGTCAATTAATTTTTTTCAGAATTTCTCATTGTACAACAAAAATAATTACTTATTTCTCAGAAATAATTAATATGGACTCAAACCGAAATAAATAAAAAAATAAAAACTTCAGTTATAAAATATAAAGTCCAACAATATATAAAACAGAATTAAAACTCAACTCATAAGGTACAATGCAATTTAGTAATATTTCTAAGAATTAGAAATACGAAATATAAATTCAAACCTAACGGACATTTTTCAAGACTTGAAAAGTCCTACTAAGGGTTGCAACTCTGAGAAAATCTACTACAGTGTAAGAAATTACAACTGTGTTGGAAAAAGTTAAAAATAGATTCATTAAGTTCGTGCTAAACGTAACATATGGGTAATGAAATGTGATATAATTCCCGTTCGCTTTTTCACCTTAATGTACGTTTAAATAGCTGATCTTAATCTTACACACCTACAGTGACAATCGAAGAGTGCTGACGAAGGAAGGGTGGCTTCTTCCGAAAGCTGTCGACATCTCCACTTAGCCTGTGTTGTCAATTAATTTTTTTCAGAATTTCTCATTGTACAACAAAAATAATTATTTCTCAGAAATAATTAATATGGACTCAAACCGAAATAAATAAAAAAAATAAAAACTTCAGTTATAAAATATAAAGTCCAACAATATATAAAACAGAATTAAAATTTTTATAAAATTTCTGAAAAAAAAATGTTGATAACTTTTTTTGCTACTTTTTCAACTTTTTCTCACAAAAAAAAATATACAGATAAAATTTTGATGTTTGGTAACAAAAACTACTCAAAACAGAAAACTTTTTTGGTTATAAAAAAATACGAAGTATTTTGCTTAGATCTGTATTTTAGCAGAAAACTCTGTTAATTTTCTGTAAAATTAAGATTACGAAGTAAAAAGTAATATAACAGAGGAAACTTTGTTTTTTTGTCACAACAAAATACAAAGTATTTTCATTAAATCTGTATTTTGACAGAAAACTCTGTCAAATATCTGTTGAATTGAGATTACAGTCATTTTACAGAGTATTTTACAGAGTTATTATTTTGAGTGTATAGAAAAAATCTCAGATTCTTAGGCCATTTTCAGATCGAAAAAGTCTCAGATTTTGCGATATTTTTCCTGTAACTAAGCCTCAAATTCTGAGACGTGTTTCCCATTTTTTCTATAAAAAATCTCAGATTCTGAAACATTTTTCCTATACAAAAAGTCCCAGATTCTGAGACACTTTTCCTTTGAAAAAACATTTTGACATTTTTCCTATTGAAAAAATCTTATATTCTGAGACATTTTTCCCACAGAAAAGTCTTAGATTTTGAGACATTTTTCCTATAGAAAAAGTCTCAGATTCTGAGAAATTTTTCCTATAGAAAAAGTCTCAGATTCTGAGAAATGTTCCATATAGAAAAGTCTCAGATTCTAATACATTTTTCCTATAGAAAAAGTCTCATATTCTGAGAAATTTTTCCTATAGAAAAAGTCTCAGATTCTGATACATTTTTCCTATAGAAAAAGTCTCAGATTCCGAGACATTTTTCCAATAGAAAAAGTCTTAGATTCTGAACCATTTTTCCTATAGAAAAAGTCTCAGATTCTGAGACATTTTTCCTATAGAAAAAGCTTCAGATTCTAAGACACTTCTCCTATAGAAAAAGTCTCAGATTCTAAGAAATTTTTCCTATAGAGGATGGTTCAGATTCTGAGACATTTTTCCTATAGAAAAAGTCTCAGATTTTTTTCTATTTTTTATACTAAAACTGTTAAGCTCACAGCAATTTTCCCATAGAAACTTTTTTTCACAATAAGAACTTCCAGATTGACAGATGTTTTTTCACAAAAAATTTGCAGATTTAGCCACATTTTTCCTTTAAAAATTTTAAGATTTTCCCTATAAATTTTTTTAGATTTTTCTTTTAAAAATATTAAAATTTTTTCCGATGAAAAATTTTCGGATTTCAAAATTATTTTGCTGTGGAATTTTTTTTTTTATTTTTCCTTCTTTTTCTTTTTCTTTCTTTTTCTTCTTTCTTTTTTCTTTCTTTTTCCTTTTTTCTTTCTTTTTTCTTTTCCTTTTTTTATTTTCAAAATTTGGGCTGGAGGGGAAATTTCCCCTTTCCCCATCCCTTGGTCCCGCGCATGTTTTTATAGCGTCAAAAAAGTTGTAAATTTATAATTTAATTGTTAAAAAGCTTTTAAAATTACAAAAAAGTTCTTAATTTTTATTTGGATTTTTTTTTTATATTTCAAAAAAAAAATTTTTTGAGTGTAGTAACCCAACAAACAATATTTACATAATATCAACTGTTGCCAAGTTCTAATTAGTAAAACAGAATTGATTTAAATGCTTTATAATTATAGCAACAATCATTTATTTACTTATCACAACTCATAATATGTTTAAACAAAATGTTTTATTAATTATATCAGATTTAGCATAAGTATAAGTGTAGCACACACCAGGTATGAATAAAAATAAATTTTCAAACCCGATATGGTAAAAAAAAAATACACAAAAAATATTTATGATTAAAATCATATAAATTTTAATGGTGTTTTCGTAAATTGTTAACAAAAAAAAAAAAAACAATAATAAATTTAAAATTTTTATACTATTAAATGTATATAACATTTTTATTTTTCGATTTTGGCACTTGAATTTAGTTGCCAATAAATCTACAAATTTTAATGAATTTTTATTGGTGTTAATTGAAACTTTGATTAGCACTAAGAAAATGTCGATTTATTTTTTTTTTCAAAATTTTAATCGTATTAAAAGTGAATTATTTACTTTTCTGATAAGTGAATTGTGTTTTAAACACGTGATACATGTTAGCGATTTTTTTTTTAAAAGATTAAGATCTAATTCGAAATATTATGGGTAACCTTAATACTAAAATTAATATAAATTTGCCAGTATCAGTTACTTTTTTCGAGATATGAATTAAAGTTTGTTTTAATATTTTCCGACAAAAGAATAAAACGGCTCTTCTAGGGTTAATAAAAAAAACCCAACATAAATTAATTTAAATTCCATTTAAAGTAACACCTTTTTCGCCCATTGCGGATTTTCATGATTTTATTATGCCCAGTTGACGACAATGTGGTTTTAAAAAAATGGATTTCATTCAAAATTCATGATAATCTATTTTGCTAAATGTATTCTTTTCTAACCTACATAATCTATTTATTTAAATTAGCATTGATTTCATTTGATTTATTTAACACATTATATTTTATTTGTTAATTGAAATAGAATGTAAATAGATGAATAAATTCAAAAACAGATTGAAAGTTATAAATAAAAACATTTAACAGTTTTTTTTCTTTTTTTTTAAAATACAGTTACTCCTGTATTTGAATGAACAAAAAAAAATGTGAAATTACACTGGCCGACGCTAACAATAAGAAACAGTTTTTAATAAAAACTAAAGATTCTGTGACAGTTTTCTCCCATGAAAAACCTAAGATTCTGAGACAGTTTTCTCCCATGAAAAATTTAAGATTCAGAGACATTTTTCTAAAAAGTTTTCAGATTTTGAGAAATTTTTCTAAAAAAAAAATTATTAGATTCAAAGAAATGTTTCTTTTAAAAATTTTGGTATTTCGAGACATTTTTTCTACAGAAAAATTGTCAGATTCTGAGTTATTATTATTTTTTAATTATTCTCCGATTTTGAGACGTCTTTTTCATAGTAAACTCTTCGAGTCTGAAATATTTTTTGAGCAATATTAGGAAAATTTCTTAGAATTTCAAAAAATATTCTTTATTTTAATTCTGTTTTATATATTGTTGGACTTTATAACTAGGCTGACCATTCGTACTGATTTGATCAGTACATGTACTGATTTTTGATCACATGTACTGATCAAAAAACGTTGTACTGATTTGTACTGATTTTTTGAAATATGTACTTATTGTACTGATTTTTGAACATTTCAACCCAGCAAGCAAGCAGACTCATTTTAGACTCCAAAATGGGCTCAAGAAATATAAAAGAAATTTCGATTTTTTGTGTGAAAGTGGTTCATCCAAAAGAGCCCTCTTTTTGGTCTCCAAAATGACTCCAATAAATGATTCTAAAACAGGAAATTTGTTCATATTTTGGAGTCGGTTTAGAGTAATTTGTGATTCCTTAAAAAAAGTGTGGTTTTCGGGGTGGTATTTTTGAAACAATTCTGTCCATGTTTAAGATTCCTTTTGGACTCTAAACGGATGGTTTTATATTGAATCCAAAAATTTAATGTTTTTGGAAAAAAATTTGAAAACTGAAAAAAAAATATTTTATTTTTGAATCTAAATAATTAATATTTTTGAATTCCAAAAATATTAATTATTTATATTCATTTAAGAGCATTTTATTTGGAGCACTCCATTATTATTTTGATCTTCATAAACTTATTTAAATTTTCTATAACGAAAAGTTCACGGGTAAATGAATTTTCTATATTTTAAGAAAGATAATTGCACAAATCCAAATGATTCTGAAATGTTCGATGAGGTAATGTCATCAGAATTCATTGGAAAAAGCGCTAAAAACATCGGGGCTATTAAAAAAAAAACATGGAAGAGTTATCAAAACTTAAGCGAAAAAGTCTTCAGAATCTGAGGATTTTCTTTTTTTCTTAAAACCAGTGGGTTTTTTGAAGTCAACTAAATTTTATGCAAAATAACGACAACAGTTCATGGCAGTTGTTTTTCAACAGTTGTTTTTACTGAAATACTAATTGAGTTTGTTAGTTTAACTAACATTTTTTGAGTGTTTAAAAAACCAGCAGTGTTTTCCCAAAGCAAAGAATTGTCAGAGAGTAATTTCTAGAAAAAAAAACAAACATAAAAACTTGGGCGTACTGATTTGAGTTCAGAAAAAAATGGTCACCCTATTTATAACTGAAGTTTTTATTTATTTCGGTTTGAGTCCATATTAATTATTTCTGAGAAATAATTATTTTTGTTGTACAATGAGAAAATCTGAAAAAAATAATTGACAACACAGGCTAAGTGGAGATGTCGACAGCTTTCGGACGAAGCCAACCTTTCTTCGGCAGCTCTCTTCGATTGTTACTGTAGTTCGTGCTAAACGTAACATATGGGTAATGAAATGTGATATAATTCCCGTCATCTTTTTCACCGTAATGTACGTTTAAATAGCTGATTTTAATAGCTGATTAAGGCATAATTACTTGAGCGAATACGGTTCGGAGACGTGTCAGCTGATACGTTAGTTTGTATTAAAATAAATAGAAATAGGGACTTAAACGAATAGGTGACGGTGCTGTAGCGGCCGAACCTAAAAAATTTTGATTTTCCGTACGTTTTACGTGTCAGCTGATTTTATTTTTTATTTTGTTTTGAAATTTTTTCATTTGTGTGGCAGAATTGACAAATAAATATAAATAAACGAAAAAAAAATGTTTTTCTGTAAATATAATTTAAAAAAAATCACAAATAACCACTTTTTAAAATAAAATTTGTAAATTAATATGACACGTTGAAACGGAATCAGTAAGTGCTTGAAAAATACAACAGAACGTCACGCTACAGCACCGCTCCAGTGCCTAGGCCTTTACAGTGACAACCGAAGAGTGCTGACGAAGGAAGGGTGACTTCTTCCTAAAGCTGTCGACATCACCACTTAGCCTGTGTTGTCGATTAATTTTTTCAGATTTTCTCATTGTACAACAAAAATAATTATTTCTCAGAAATAATTAATATGGACTCAACCCGAAATAGACAGTTTTTAACTCAGTTTTCATTTGGTTTACGTTCACTTTTTTGACTTACTGTATTAACTGAGTGAATAGATAAGCATAATGAATGTATAGTTTTTTTATGATAAAATTGAAAAAAGGAAATTAATTCTATTTGTTTAACGTCAGACAATAGGCGTTCAAAGTACAGCAAAGCTGTTTTTTTTCTTAAAGTTTATAAGGGTTTAAAAAATAATCTCGTAAAGGTGTTATTATTATGCCATTATTACCGATATATTGCATACGGAATTTGAAATTTGAAAATATTATAATTTATTGCAGAAATTCAAAAGTCTGAAAGAAAATTTGGAGTTTCGAAGATTCCAATTGTAAGTCGAAAAAGTTCAACTGAATTTCCATTGATCTTATTCGAATTACGATTGTTGTTTTCGAATTACAATCTATTTCGAATTATAATTGATCTTTTTCGAATAAAACTTGATCTTTTTCGAATTACAATTGATCTTTTTCGAATTACAATTGGTCTTTTCCAAATTACAATCGACCTTTTTCAAATTACAATTCGAATTTTCGAATTACAATTGATCTTTTTCGAATTTTAATTGATCTATGTATTTCTAATAACATTGCTCTTTTTGAATTTTGGAATTACAATTGATCTTTTTCGAATTACAATTGATTTACTTCGAATCACAATTGATCTATTTCGATTTACAATTGATATTTTTCGAATTACAATTGATCTTTTTCGAATTTTCGAATTACAAATTCAAAAATAAACCTTGCCAAATTACAAGAAAAAGTCACGTAATCCGATTTTACCAATATTTTCCTTGCTATTAACAAAAAATTTTTATTTTTTTTTTTGTAATTTTACAATTTTTTTCGTAAGTGTCCATATTTCCATGGCCATTTAACAAAAAAATCTGGTTAGGCCACGAGAATTAATTGTAACTATTATCTTATCAAAAACGCTGTAAATTTACAGTTTTATTGCTAAAAAGCTTGTAAAATTACAAAAAACCTCGTAATTTTTACTAGAAATTCTCGTAAAATAGGAGGTAGCCAAAATCTTGTAAAGTCCTTGTAATTTTTATCGTGTCAAAAAAGTTGTAAATTTACAATTTTATTGGTAAAAAGCTTGTAAATTGTTTGTTATTTTACAAGCTGAAAATTTAATATTATGGAGTTTTCAAAAACTACTTAAAACTATTTAAAAAGTTTGGGAAAATTTCAGAAGTTGGCTTAGTTCTTCAAGGGAAACTATAAATCCCTAATAAAAACTTTTTATCCCAAAGGCTTTCCGAAGGATTTCAGTCTGTCTGTCTGTCTTCTTTTTTGTTAAAAACAATGGAAAAAATGAAAGACTTATATTTGCGTATAGTGATTGACCCGAGATTGTTTTCGAAAAAGCAACATGCATACAACAAGGGTAGACCAACGAAAACAACTCTTCATGAACTCGTTGGTTAATACAAGTAAAACAGAGCATGCTTTTGATCCTATTTCTCGGGACGTCACTGAAATCGCCATCTTAGATGGAGCCAAGTATCTTGGATTATTACTAGATAGGAAGTTGAATTTAAGTCGTAATATTGAGGAACGGGTGAGAAAAGAAACGATTGCTTTATATTCCTGTAAAAGAGCCATTGGAAAACGATGGGACTTTAGCCCTAGAGTCTTTCAGTGGATTTATACAATAATGATGCGTCCAATTCATCTGTGTGGAATCATTTTCTGGTGGCCTGCTTTAGAGACAAAAGGTTAGGTTATAGCTGGCGGAGTTAAAGACTCCTCACATAGACCGGATGGTCCTTAGCGAAACCACAATAATTCCTCAGCGACGCTGATAGAACGCGTTTGTCCTCATCGCAAATGTTGCTATTTGCCTTAGGTCGACATTCGAAACTGTTTCCAAGCTCTCGAAGTCATGTCTGTCTGTGCAGTCGGGTTCTGGCCAAAGCAGAACATTGGCAAAGAATATGTTCGACCGTTTCCTCAGTGTTAGGTTCATTGCACCTTCTACAAAAGGGAACTGTGTCTTTATCACGAAGGTACAGAGAATGTCGTCGATGTGCATCAATGGTACTACATCTTTATACTGTATTATAAATCCTCCTTTACCTTATACCATTGGACATATTTGGTAGGCAGTATGCCGCTACATCGGCAATTCTACTGAATAGTACACTGCAATGGAAGATCAGTGATTGTGGCCATAGCGCGATGGACTGTACTCCCTCTATGAGTATTTTTTGAGCGCCACTTTACCACTATGATACCATCCAAGGAGACTGGGATAAGGGGCATTCCGAGTAGTGAAGCCTCTATAAATGTTTATACTGATGAATTGAGGCTGCACTAACAAGTGGGCTTTGGAGTCTATTAGGAGGAGCTTGGGTTGAGCCTAACTCGAAGATTGCCAGATCATTGCAATGTTTACCAGGCAGAGATGCTGGCAATTAAGGAAGTGGCTGACTAGTTGAGTTTCAATGTTTTCTCTACAACTGCAATCAACATCTATTCTGACAGTCAAGCCGCAGCAGCGGCTGTCAAGTCCCTGTAGGTAATGTTTCTGAAAACAAGATCTGCCCTTAACTGCCACACGTCTTTAAATGAGATGGCCAAGCAGTTTGACTTACGATTCGAATGTACTTATCGCAGGGCACAGAGTCATTTCAAGGAATTGCAAAGCCGATGAGCTTGCAACAGAATTGGAATGTGTTAGTATGCCTCTAGAACAGTGGTCGGCAGAAAGAGGCATATGAAAGTATTAGTGTTTTAATAAAAATATGCATGTGTTGGTGTATTTCTTCAACAAAGCGACATCAACCTGCTTTGAAGAAAGTAAGCTTGCTACTGAATAAAATATTTGTTTTTTTTATGCTCTTTGTTGATTTTTTGTTGACATTCGTGTTGTATATATGTGAATTACCGATTGTGTTCGGCTCCAGCGTGCAATGGGTGCCGACCACTGCTCTAGAAACTTGCAAGCGAAATCTACGGCTTTGTTCCGCGCTGGGAACTACCTTATAGGTTCCAACAGAATTGGAATGTGTAAGTATGCCTCTAGAAACTTGCATGCGAAATCTACGGCTTAATTCCGCGCTGGAGACTATTCAGAGATGGAACCATGAATGGACGTGCTAGACAACAGGACAGATTTGGCCTTCTCTTAATCAGAAGCGCACAGGTGAGCTGATATCGCTTCCAAGAGGAGATATTTTGACGGTGGTTGCTGCAATTGCAGGCCACTGTCTTATAGAGAAGAACGGCTTTGTTCCGCGACGGAGACTAATCAGAGATGATCACATAAATGGACGTGGGAGACTTCACTGTAGATTTGGCCTTCTCTTATTCAGAAGCGCACAGGTGAGTTGATATCGATTCCAAAAGGAGAGAGTATGACAGTGGTTGCTGTAATTACAGGACAGCAACCAGAGCACGCAGAGCGGGGAAAATGTGTCATTTTGCCGCAGTTGCATGGATGAAGAGGAGTTGAAAACTATCTTTCACTTTATCTGCTATTGTCCGGCACTTTCTGGTAAGATACTTGCTTCACTGTGATCCAGGGAGCTGCAAGATCTTTCTGATTTGTCGGATCTCAAAATTCAAGATCTTAGGAGTTTCATAAGAAGCTCAAATTGGTTTATCGACAGGGACTAGTAGGGGAACCTTTTACAGTCCCGTTGTATAACAACGGTCCTCAGAGTCTATGTGTGCTGAAGTAAAACGTCAGCAGCCACTTACAACATAACCTTACCTTTCCCCTATCCGATGTTGTCCATTTACGAACTTAACCAGCCTTTGAACAGAAGACAAGTTTGTGTCCAACTTCGAGTCTTTTAATGGGGTCCCAGATCGATATTTCGGTGCGATACACATAGAACCTCGAAAAAGTAAGAACATTTTGGTTTACCGTTATGTTTGCTTCGCCAAGTCCATATTTGGATTGATAAAGCTACAATTTATGTGTTACGATATAACTTTTGTTGGAAAGATATCTCTAAATCTTAAAATTTGTTTGCATATTCATAAAAATAATATTGTGTGGTTCTTTGGTTATCCGAGCTTCATTACGGAAAAAATTATAGTACATACTTGAACAAGTTTTACTTACTGTGATATTTTAAGCTCTTGTACTCGAAAATCAGATCAGAAACCTTTTATTTCTGATCAGAAACCAAAATACTGTTCAGGAAAAGTTGCTGTTGATAACCGATTTGAAAATTTTCCTTCTCAAGACCTGGTTCTGACATAGATGAGACAATTTATTTAACCGATGAAGGTATTTTTACTAGTTTATCTCACTTTTGTAAAACATGTTTTACAGGGATTTGAACCCATTTTGTATAAAATTTTTAAACCTCTTAACCTCTGCATTGTCTAGCATACTAAATGAAAACTTATTAGAAAAACCCATATAATTTTTCAATAAACAAATACTATTGTTAATTAATGTTAAAAATGTTTTTTTTTTTTTAACTTTGTATATCTTTATTATATTAAAGTGATTGTTATTGGAAAACTTATGGTTATTAATTAATTTTGATCAAAATGTGTTCATTTCGTTCTTGTGATGCAGCATCCATTTAAATAAATTCCACAGTTCAATATTCATAATAATCGTGTCAATTGGATCCAGTTACCAAGCGCGTGATCATCATGTGATTTATCTTAAACACAAAAAACCAAACAACCAACCAACAACGAGTCATAAATTGATCTTAAAAATCTTTAGAAGTAGAAAAACAAAAAGCAGCCAGCACCCTCATCATTATTTATAATCAAAATGCAGAAAAAACAATAGCGAAAATAAAGGAATAAAAATCAAACAGTTTTGTTTTGTTGTTTTATGAAGCTCATCTTTATTAGTTGTTTTGCTGTTATCGCCCGGTTGTTTCGATTATATGCGTGAAATGTATACACAATAAATAAAAAAAATTCATAGTCCATAAATATATGTATATGGGGGATGAGAGAAAAAGACATTTCGGATATTTTTGTGGCACACTAATATGGTAGGTATTTCGGAAAGGGTAGCCACCGAACACATTTTTGTATCAAAGCTTGGGATACCAAACGGGATCGGTTGTAAAAAGTTTTCTTATCATTATCTTTTAAATGTCACATTATGCAATCCTGATTGCCTACTACTCTGTACTGTGGTTGGTAGTATCCAGAGCTTGTATTGAATTAATTCCTTAATTCAATTTTCCGTTCTGAATTAAAGTCGAAAGAATTAATTCATTGTTCACATTGAATTGAATCGAACGAATTCGTATTTATTTCCATTCAATAACACTGAAAAAGAATTGAATTCTTTTTTATTGTTCTTTAAAATACGTTCAAAGAATTCATTCACTAAGAATTCATTCTTATTGAATTAATTCAATTTCTTCACCCATTCAGTAAGAATTGAAAAATTTGTTTGTTTTGTTTACATATATTTCCTCTTTTTCAATGAAAAATATACAATTTTATTTTTCATTTTGCAAAAAAAAATTATTTTCTTATTGAACGGTGAAAATATTTTTCAATTCTTACTGAATGGTTAATAAATTTTTCAATTCTTACTGAATGGTCAACAAATTTTTCAATTCTTACTGAATGGTGAAAAAATTGAATTAATTCAATAAAGAATTAATTCAATAAGAATGAATTCTTAGTGAATGAATTCTTTGAATGCATTTCAAAGAACAATAACAAAGAATTGAATTCAATGAACCTTACTTTTAATGAATGGGGTAAGTTGAATTAATTCGATGAAACAATTTACAGTAGAATTAATTCAATCGAGTACAAAATTAAATTACTAAATAAGAAATTCGTTCAAAAATTGAATTAATTCTTCCAAGCTCTGGTAGTAGCTTTAACTACATTTTTCAGCTGTAGTTTTACTCAGTGTTGCCACATAATGTGTAATTACACATTTCACGTGTAATTTTCGGCTGCATGTGTAGCTTATGTGTATATTGCCAAATATATTTTGTGTTTAAATTTGAGTACATTTTGGTAATTTTTATTTCAAAGTATTATTTTGGAAATTTTACAATACCCACTATTTTAGGTACTTTTTTTATAAACAAATACTATTTTAGTACTTTTCATCAATATGTTAGTACTTTTTTATTAAAAAATTCGATCCTGGTACATACTTTTTATAAAAAAAAATATTATTTTGGTACTATTTTTTAAAAAAACACATTCTGGTTTAATCATTGTTTAATAATAGTGCTATTTTGGTACCTTTTATTAAAAAGTACTAGTTTGGTACTTTTCTCAAGATTAAGATTAAATCCACATTAACTGGAAAGAATATTTTTGCATTAGTGTTGGATAATGAAATTTCATGTGTTATTTTATGTAACGAATTACTTTAGAGGCAACACAGATTTTTCTACAATTTATTGTTATTTTTACTAAAAATGGTGTGGATCTCAAAACAACTTATACGAAATTAATTTTTTTCTTCACCAATATTTGCAAACATGTATGCTGGCATATGTGCTTTTGTATTGTTGCACAAAGTGTTCATAATAATTTAGTCACGTGATTAAAGTCTTGTATTGTCTACGACGACTTTTGTTTCAGTAAGTCATTCAGTCAGTTAGTCAACATAATGTGTATACATAAATTAGGTGGTACATAATTTTCTAGCTTCAAAATTAACTTTGAAAATTTAATATTCTAATCGATGGCAAACAATTTTTAAATTTAAAATTTAGGTAAACTGATTGGCTCAGAATCACTTTCTGATAGAGCTTCCAATGGGGATTGTTTTTCCTGAATCTCGGTAGAGAAACAAATTTGGGCTCCCGATTTCGGTATCCCGGGATTATAGGGATATTTTAAATCCCAGGATTCGCAGGATTTTTTAAAAGTTGAGATTGATTAAGTTTCTGCCAAATGAATACAACACGAATGATAGTGAATACGGGTTATTCAACATAAAGAGAAGTAATTCCGATATTCAATTAGCTCAAACGTTTCATTTAAATGGCTAATTTTAATCTGACACACATTAAGTGTGTGTCAATCGCAGGAGTGCTGATGACGGAAGGGTGGTATCTTCCGAAAGCTGTCGACATCTCCACTTAGCCTGTGTTGTCACTTAATTTTTTTCAGATTTTCTCATTGTACAACAATTATTATTTCTCAAAAATAATTAATATGGACTCAAACCGAACACTGGTGATCCAAAAAGTGTGTGACAATGGTAAGGTATATTGACTATGCTGATTCCAAAAATATTCTTCCTTTTTCTGAGTCATGTTTAGTTTTTGAGATATCGCTAAAATAAAATTTAAAAAAATTTCATTCATGCCCTTTTTAAATCTAAGCACGTTTATCACTGTGCCAGAGTTTGAGGACACGATTTAAACTAAATAGGGCACGTGGATTTCAAAAATGCTATTATTTTTCTCATGCATGATTAAGTTTTCGAGTTATGAAGCTTTCGTTGCTTATTATTTTAATCATATAATTGAAAAATGTAACCTTTTTATTAGCATTTGCTAAGCAACCTTAGAGATTTGGAAAGGGTTCGTGAACTCATTTTGACCTTACTAAGAACAATTCCCGAATATAAATTAAAACATGACATAAATATAAAGTTAATCAGACAAGTGGTTTGGCTGGAATGATGAGAACGATTTTTCGAAATTAACTTGCGTTATAACTCGAAAACTAAAGCTGTCAGAAATAAGTTAATAACAGTTTTGGAATCCTCGCATCCAATATAGTTAAGTTCGTGTTTAAAACTGAAGCTCTAAAATTAGTGTTAGCAATTATAGCCTTGCAAATTGATAAAAAACTCAAGTTTTTGACTCTTTACCAGCGATTTGCTCGCGAATGAGAGCTGATGGAACAAATTGGAAAACAGATTCGGTATCAGCATACCAAAGTCCATATACATCAGTTGTCAAAGTTCAGGCAAATTGAAAAGTTCAACTTTTGTCAACCTGTGCACAGGGCAACACTTTTTTGCCCGGGTTCTGATAGCTAATTTTGGGTAATTGGGGTACGCTGATTTCAAATCTGGCTATCGTTTTTTTTTTTTGGTCAGCTCTAGTTTTTGAGATATAGCCTAAGGAATCATTGAAAATAGGCTATTTTTGGCATGTTTGTGAGTCCATATTTACCAAAACTTTTATTGAGTCATCTTTAGTTTCGGAGATATCGCTAAAATAAAATTTTTAAATTTATGCGCTCTTTAATTTTGTCTGAATATTTATGTCCTTTTTAATAACTCAAAAACTAAAGCTGTCGGAAAAAAGTTAATACCAGTTTTAAAATCCTCGCATCCAATATAGTTAAGTTCGTGTTTAAAACTGAGGCTCTAAAATTAGTTTTGGAAATTATAATTATTTTAAATTATTTTATAATTGAATAACAGATTCAGAATCAGCACACTAAAATCCATATAAATCAGTTGTCAAAGGTCAGGCAAATTGAAAAAGTTAAACTTTTGTCAACCTGTGTTATTAAAAAAACAAGTAAGAAAGTTATAGTCGGTCAATATCGACCATATGCTACCCTACACCAGTGTTTTCCAGAAAATTGGTCCCAAGACCAAACATGGACCGATTGGATCTGTCTTTTGTTATTTCTTTATTTAGTGTAGAAAACTCACACAGATCAAATTTTAGTGAAATTGGTTTATTTTTTTGGGAATAGACCGATTTAACTGAATATCGGTCGAAATTTTTATATGATGGACTAAGTCCAAAAATGGTCCAAATATATTCCGATTTGATAAGGTTACTAAAGTACACGTTTAATACCTAAAAATAAAATTTTCATAAAATATTTCCATTTTTATGAATTTTGAGGGAATTATGTGAATATCGGGAGGGTGGTTCGTAAGGGGACTACTAGAAGGACTGACCCGATTTCTTTGAAATTTAGAATGATGATTCGTGCATACAAAATTTGATTACAGTTAAATTTCTAACCGATATCTATTATAATACGGTTATTAAAGTCATTTAAGTCAAATCCAAAGGGGGCGTTTGTATGGGGGCTAGGTCTTAACATGGACCGATTTTCCGAGATGCTTAAGTTTCAAATTTCAAGTCAATTGATTGAAAATTGCGACCTGTATCGTGCTTAAACCGATAGATGGACAGACGGACGGACGGACACCGCTAAATCGACTCAAAAAGTAATTCTGAGTCGATTGGTATACTTGAAGGTAGGTCTAGGACCAATATTTCGGGTAGTTACAAACATCAGCACAAACTCAATATACCCTGTACCACAGAGTGGTGTAGGGTATAATTAAAAGGCATATTGATGACATTTTCTTCTATACATGACATTCATTAATTTTATGAATTTTCTCTATGAATTTAATAAAATCTATGAATAAAATTCTATGAAATATTTCAAAATACTAATGAATATTCATTCAGCCAATGAATTGTTTCATAGATTCTATGAAAAAAACCTTGTAAAGTTACCAAAAAGTTAAAGTTACCAAATAAACTTACAAGAAAAAATGGTAAATATGTTTAAAAAATGGTAAATTTACAAACTAAAATGGTAAATTTACAAAAAAAAAATTTTTTTGTTAAACAACATAAATCCTCGTAATAAAATCATTTTTGTAAACTAACTATTTTTTTTTTTTGTAAATTAACTAGAATCCTAGTAATAAATTTTTAAAAATTTTGTCAACTTTTTTTTTAAATATTTTTTAATAAAAAAAAATTTTTTTTTGTTAAACAACAAAATCCTTGTATAACATAATTTTTGTAAAATAACAGTTTTTTTGTAATTCAACTCGTAATAAAAACTTTGTTGTAAAATTACAGTTTTTTTTTTTGTACAATAACCTTTCAAAATGGTAGAATACAATTACGAAAATAAACTTGTAGAATTACCAATAAAACTGTAGTTCTCGTTTGAGCAAAGTAAAAGATTTTTTGTTAAAAAACAAGGAAAATTGTTAAATATTGGTACAACGGGATAACAAGGCATTTTACCACCGTTTTAGCAGTATATTTTTTTGAGTGTAGATATTATGAACAATAATTCTTTCAGTGTATTACGTAATGCATGAAAAGTTTAAAAAAGTAATGCATATGATAATCGGTAATAAACAAACAATGATATTTTTTTTGCTATGCATTTCATGGTAATGCATTACATAACCATTACCATGTTGAAAATTTTGCTGGCTTCTGTTCCCTAATGTCATCTCCAATTCAACTTTATAACAAAATTTTAAAAATTTAAAAAAGAAAATTTGTAAAACTCAATCACATTGTACCTCCCTGATTCCACTCCCTAGAAATAAGTGACCTCCCTAATAAATTGTATATCATAACGAGTATCGGAAAACCAACATTTATAAAATACAAAACAAAGATGTTTAAGTCGGTTCTTGAACTTTAAAATGTCAACAAAAATGAAAATAAAAGCCACATTAAACACAACAAAAACAACAACCACAAAGAGCAATAACAGCAACAACACTTAACTCAACAAGACAAACCAGTTTAGACTGAAATGTTTGCAAAAAAAAAACTGTAGAAAAGTTAAATTCGACTTATTGTTAGCCGAATACATTAATACCCTCCAACAGGCCCAAAACATTTTTAATAAAAATGAATTTAAGTGAAAAAAACATTTTTGAGTGATTGTAATTATTCTAAAGTAAAAAAAAATTGTATAAAATTTTGACTAGAAATATTTTCTTTTGAGTAAAAAATTTTTAGGGAATGGTAAAAAATTTTTTGAGTGTATTTTCTTTGAGTGTAAATATTTTTTTTATTGAAAAAAATTTTTTAAGTGAAAAAAAAAACACTTTGTAAAATATTTTCGTGGCTTACAAATGTCTTTCAAAGCTTTTTAAGCGTTTTTTTCAACTTGTGAATTCGGAATGAAACTGATTAAAAATTCAGGGGTTTTCACATAATATCTTAAATAACGGATCGAATCTGTTTTAATATAAAATCAACCAGACCAGGAAGATTACAAAATTATAAGATAGTTGTCTTTCGGAAGTTAGCAATGGATGTTCACCGCTAAATCCTCTTTAAATCGTTTGAGATGTTAC
This sequence comes from Pegoplata infirma, assembly GCA_963921195.1. NCBI lineage: Eukaryota > Metazoa > Arthropoda > Insecta > Diptera > Anthomyiidae > Pegoplata > Pegoplata infirma. The sequence continues at coordinate 41,281,539 of OY992540.1, read as the reverse complement.
AAACGCAATGACAAACTTAATTCTTCTATAACTAAGTGTAGGGTATAAAAATGATTTTGCAAAAAAACTTAGCAAAACTTGGAAGCATGACCATTTTATACACTTTGGCTTACAAATCAACTTGTAACAAATTACAAATTTGTTGTAATCGTGTGTTAGTTATAGTAACTAAATATGGTTTTGAAATCTTTTTGTTTTTTTTTATTGTGGTAAAACAGTTTTAAATTCACACTTGAAAAAATTTTGAATTCAATAGACATTATGTCTTCAAATTTAAAAACAAAAAGCGTTTTAGCGGTCATAATATGTATTTCCGTGTATATTAAGTACGCATAACGGTATGATTGATGGATGATACATAGGTTTGCAATGTAAGTTAAACTAAAAATTTACAAACATAATTTTATGAGTGTATAAAAATTATTATTTATTTAACTGAATTTTTGAATGGCGGTCGTGTACCAAAAATAGCCAAAATTTTTGGTACTTTAAAAAGTTATAAACATTTTGAATGATTTAAAGAGCTTTTGAAAGCGCTAATAAAAAAACTTTAGAGCTGCTAATAAAAAACTTTAATTAAAAACTTTACAACTTAGTTTTCGAGATATGAAACCATAAAATTTACATATGGCAAAAGTATATCGTTCGTATTCTCTTTGGTTAAGCGCTAAAAAATATAGTATTTTTCGGACTATATCGCTTAGAATAAAAAAAGTCTTCCCAAATTACTAGGAAATGGTTTCCTAAACCCATTTTACCAATATTTACTTCGTGTACAGTTTTCAGAGCCTTCACAAATTATGACTCTTAAGGTTCCAAAATATAAATAATTTTAGAACGATCGGATCCGTTGTACACAGTTTTGACTGAAACTAAAATATATTTAAAGGAGACGATTTTAAGGTTAGGGTGTCTAGGCTTATTGGCCATATCAGATATTTAGGGGTTAAAACAATGGGTAAAAATTGCGATTTTTTCTTTTTTTTATATTATTTTTGAGCAATTTCTTCCTTAGAAACTCATTGTTTTTATATGTATGTTTTCGCCTAAAGTGACACAGCTTTTGAAACCGATGTCTTCCAATCGGGATAGGTTAGTCCTATTAGATAGTAGTTTGGACATAATTTCTCAACTAGATCGGTAAAGGACTCTCTGAGTTAGAGGGGGTCGAAATTTGACCTTTTAACCAAACAGGTGTTTCTTCGCCCCCGATACACTGAAAATAATTCAACAGAAAAAGTTTTAGTAAGTGATTTTGTACGCAAATCTACTAATTAATTACTAATTTTAGTATCTTCAAAGTACTAAAATTAGTGATTTTTACTGGTTTTAAATAATATTAGTAAAAAATTTTAGTATTGGTTACCAATTCCTGCACTAGGTCCTTTTGGACTAAAATTAGTTTAATTTTTAGTATTGAATACCCACATTTTTTTTGGGTGTAATACTTACATACATTCTCGTGAATAAACTAGATTTTTTTTTGTAAAATAACCTTGGAATTTTGGGCATTTACGAAAAAAATTGTAAAATTACAAAAAAATGAATTTCATTCGAAAACTTTTTGTTAAAAAACAGGAAAAACTGTCAAATATTGTTCAAATGGGATTACGGGACTTTCTTTTTAGTAATTTGACAAGGTTTTTGTTTAGTGTATCCAATGATACCATAACCTCAAAAAAATTCAGCTTCTTTTAATATTTTTTTTTTTACGAAAATGTGTAAATTTTGGCGGAGTTTTATATGAAGACATACCCCTACAATATCCATATGAACACACAAAAAAAAAAAAACTCGTTAAATTACTAGGAAAAGTCTTGTGATCCCATTTTACAAATATTTGACAGTTTTCCTTGTTTTTTAACAAACAAATTTGAATCGAAATTTAAATTTTTTTTGTAATTTTTCAATTTTTTTTTTGTAATTTCCAAAATCATTTTACAAAAAAAGTCTAGTAAATTCACGAGAATTCCTTGTAATTTCTATTGCGCCAAAAGAACTGTAAATTTACAATTTTGTTAGTAAAAAGCTTGTAAAATTACAAAATTATTGGTAAAAAGCTTGCAAAATTACTAGGAATTTCGTAAAATAGGAGGTAGCAAAAAATCTAGTAAAATTACGAAACTTCCTTGTAAATTTGATCGTGTCAAAAAATTTGTAAATTTAAAATTTTATTGGTAAAAACCTTGTCAAATTCCAACGACGAAATTTTTATACACTTATATGGCAGATAAGCCGAGACATCATATTTAAATATGAGTCATTCTACACCAAATGTCCCGCTACAGAAAAACATGTGTCTCGTGAATTTCTTAATAGGTTGTACGGATAGCCCTATATGGAACTAAGAAAATTGCATTTTTGGTTTTTCAATTTTTCAAAAACTGGGATTAGGAGGAGTGGTCAAATATTGGAAAAATGGCAAAATTTGTGTCGAGTGGCCTTGATTAAATATTTATCAAATTAAAACGGAAGGCACCACAATCTCAAAAATTTACATTCTTGTATAGATTTGTATAGGCTATCGATTAATTTTTTTTTGTTTTTGGAAAATTTTCAGAACCCGTTCTGAAATTATTCATTTTTTTAAAAAGTCAATTTATCAAAAATCCGGCCACTTTTTCTTATTTTTTTTTTTTTTAATTTTAGATGTTTGTCTATCCACACAAAAAAAAAATCAGACATGTGTTATTCGTTTTTTTTTTCAAGAAAATCGCATTTGAATTATAAATTTCAAAATAATTTTGTAATTTGCTTGTATTTTTTTGTTTCAACATTGCGGATGAGTATTAAATATTTGCATTAATGTTACTCAGACGCTATGTTGAAACAAGAAAATCCAAGCAAATTACTAAATTGTTATGAAATTCAAAATTCAAATGCGATTTTCTCGAAAAAAAAACGAAAAACATTTTTGTTGTGTGGATAGACAAACATCTTGACTTTTTAAAAAACAATTAAAAAAAAAAAATGGCCGGATTTTTTATAAATTGTGGTGCATTCCATTTTAATTTGATAAATATTTTATCACGGCAACTCCACACAAATTTGATTATTTTTCCAATATTTGACCAGACTTCCTAAACCCAGTTTTTGAAAAATTTAAAAACCAAAAACGCAATTTTATTAGTTTCATATAGGGCTATCCATACGGTACCCATGTTTTTTTCGCTGGACATTTGGTGTGTAATGCCTCATATATATATTTTAAGTTTGTACTTGTCCTAGGATGCCACTATTGGTAGCAAATAAATGAGGAGGATCTCCCATAATTTTCCTATTTTATTATTTTTACATATCAGGAAAAAGGAGGCAATTAAAAACGTCTATTAAAAAATGTGTCCTTCAATTTCATTAATAATTTTCAACAAAATATTTTGATAAAGTTTTCAACTGAATTTATTCACATCCTTTTGTCCTGATATGACAAAATATAAAAATGGAAAAAATTAGGGGAGATCCTCCTCTTTCATTTGCCGTCACCAGTGTCATCCTAGGACAATTACAAATATTTCAAAAATATTTTACAAAATGTATCCTTTAAAACTTTTAAGTCCTTTTAAAAGGAAACATGATCACGAAATGAAAAACTGTAAATGCAGTTTTACTTTATTCCGGTTTATGTTTAAAATTGGCTGTCGGACGGTGTAAGCGATAACAAATTTTCGGACACATAATTTTTTTGTCAATTGCTTTTTTGCATTTTGGAGTAAAAAATTAAAAAAAAAGTTAAAAAATTAACCGATTTTTTTTTTTGAAAATTTTTTAATATTTCTACACTCAAAATAATACATTAGTAGAATTACTAATTTTTTTTTGCTAATGCTGGTTAGCTAACTTTTAGCAAATTTTTAGTTGAGATTAGCATGTTAGCAAAAGTATCTTGTAAACTTCATTTAGCGCATTAGCAATTTTAAACAAAATTTGAACAATTTTTTTTTGCTAGATTTAAAATTGAGTTGACCAAATTTTTACAAGCTTTTTTGCTAATATTAGCAAAATAAATGGTAATTTTTTTTTTATTTTCAGAAAACTTAAAATGGCGCTATCTCGGAAACTAAGCTAGATAGAGCAAAATGGAGGTCATTTTTGGTTCTCGGGCTCACCATAGTATAGCCGGTCCTCTTCACATGTGTGGACCCTAATGGGCCCTAACTTTGGATTCAAAAAAATTAGCATTCCCGAAAATTTTAAAATGCTTATATCTCGGTAAATATTGCGGACACAACAAAAAGTCCAAAAGCATTTTTGTAGCTCTCAACACGTAGAACAAAATAGTCAAAACCGCAAAATAGTCAAAACCGCAAAATAGTCAAAAGCTCTCCGAGTAATATTTTTAAAGTTATCGAGTTTTTTAATTCTCAAGACCCCAGTGGTCCCCTATAATCACGTATCTCAAAAACTAAGCAAGGTAGAGCGAAACGGACACAAATTTTGGATCAAAAACTATGACGATTTTTAAGGCACCCAACTATGTCTACCCTCATCGGGGTCTGGACCTATCGAGTCCGAACCCAATGGGGTCCTCAGATGTGTATAAACTAAGTTCAAAAAAAAAAAAAAATTAGTTAACTAATTATTGGCAAAACAATTTTGCTAACTTTAGCAAAAAAATTGTGGGTTCAAAATCAGCAAATTTTCTTGTAGGTTTACAAGCTTTTTTTGCTAACATTACAGTTTTTTTTTAGTGTATCTTTCCCGGACGGACACAAAGTTTGTTTGCAATTTTTTTTGTTTTGATGTAAAAAATTTCTTAAAAATGCTTTTAGGAAAACATTTTTTTTAAAAGTCCCGGAGAATTTTTTTTTTTGACTTTTGCAGAAAAGAATTGCGTTAAAAATGATTTTAGAAAAAAATGCTCTTTACAAATTTTAAAAAACGTCCCGAAAAAATGTCGGTGACATTTTCTGTACTCAAACAAAAAATCTTGTAAAATGACAAAAAAGCTCGTAATTTTACAAAGAATTCTAGTAAAAAGAGGTGATAGCAAAAACTCTCCTAAAATTACGAGAATTTTTTGTAAGTTTTGTCGCATCAAAAAGTTGTAAACTTACAAATTTATTGGTATTAGCCGAAAACATTTCCGGGAAAAAATTGTAAATGTACAAGAAAAAGTTGTAAAAGTTTGTAAATTTAAATTTAATTTTGATTGTTTGTTGAATTTGCAGCTTTTCTTGTAAATTTAAAATTTATTCCAAACATTTTTGCGGCTGATAACAAACATTTTAACAATAAAATTGTAAATTTATAACTTTTGACGCGGCAAATCTTACAAGAAATTCTTGCGATTTAACGAGATTTTTCGTTTCCCCCTATTTTGCTTTAATGATTTTTTTCATTGGATGAATGCATTTTTTTTCATTAAATTGATGAAAAATTCATTAAATTGAATGAAAAAGTTTCTTAAGAAAACAAATCATAAAATGAATGATTATTTTTATAAATGCAATAAATTTTTTTCATAAATTTGATGAAAAAAATCATTGATCTAACGAAAAAACTATAAACAATTATTATTTCTCTGCACCAAGAAGTTTAGAGGACTCATCACATTTTTCTGCAATTTCTCAAAAATTTTATTTTATTTAAATTGCTGAAATTTCTCATCAATATTACAGCTCCGGTTAAACAAGTGTTAAAATTGTACACGCGTTTGTCACATGCTCAAAAAACAAACTGTTTAAAGTTTAACATTTTAACAAACAATTGTTGTTAATATGAATTGTTTGAGACCAGACATGGGAATGAATAGTTTTCATTAAAATTCAATACAGTTTTTCATTGCCATTCATTAAAATGTGATGGTAATGAAATCAAATTCAATATTTTATTTGTATAAACCAGAGTGACTTTGAAATATATTGCTATATAATTTAAATTTGATATGTGATTATATATTGTGGTAGACTCAAAAAATATTTTTTTTAAGGATAGGCTCATTAAAAAAGAGATGACAGGTAAATTTTATTGCTAATGATAGTGTTCCCAGCACTGTCATTAAGTTTTCATTATAGTTTATTTTCTTCATTTTAATGATCGGTTGTTTTTTTTTAAATTTGTCGGTAATAAAAACAAAAATTATATTGCACCTATATTTTGTTTGATTTATTTTACCAACGGAAATTTATTATACATTTACGTATTTTAAGTGTAAGATATTGACAATACGTGTGGGCAACAAAGTGTGAAAATAAATTTTTTATGTGTTTTTTTAGGGCATTTAATATATTTAAAATAAAAAATTAAAAAAAAAAAAAAATCAAGCAAAAACAATTTTATAATTAAAATAAATTAGTGTTAAAGAAAACAAAGTTTGTTTTTTTCCTAATTTGAAAATGTTCATTTTCATTTTTAAAATGGGGGAATAAAAACATAAATTTTAAAATCAAAGTTGTTTCATTTTTGATTTAAAATTGAGAAACTGTATCTATTGAATCATGTATAACATAATCAATTGCGTTTGTAATTGAATCAATTAAAAAAAAAAAAATTATTTGCTTATTTTTAAAAGAAATACGACTTTGAAAGTTTAAACATTGATTATTTTTCTTAATTAAATCAATAACAAAAGTAATCAAATCTACTAAAAAAGTAATTAAATAAAAAAATTTTATTCAATTAAAATTTCCATCTTAGCAATTTTTGAAAACTTTTTACTGTGTTTATAATTGAAAATAACTAAACATAAATATGGAATTTTACAGTTTTAAATATTTTTTGTATTTATTTTTATAAAAAAAAAAGTTGAAATAAAACAAAAAATATTTTTACGGCCATTAAAATACTACAAGTAAATTGCTGACATTGAAATTCTCGAAAAAATCGCATAGACTGTAAAACAAAAAATTCAACAAAATTTTAAGTATTTCAACTAAATACGTCGTATTGAATTCAAAAAGCAGATGTGTTAAAACAAAAAATTACAATGCGCCAGACTTTTGCCAAAAAAAAAAAACAAAAAAAAAAAAGATTTGTAACGTCAAGTAGTCGGTAGTAATTATGTCATAAAGTCTGTGAAAAAAATATATAATGAGAAATAAAAAACCATTTAGTTACTGAACAAAATATATTGAGGCATGTCTGAACTGATTTTGGTTTCTCATTTAAAATGAATTTAATAATTATAGGTATTCACTTTTAGTGATCTTAACATTTTTAGAGTTGCGAAAATAAAAAATTTTTAATATTTTTTTGGATTCTCTCTCTGTCCCCACTTAGACACCCATTTACAATTAGACTTGTTGAAATTTTCATAAAAAAACTTTTTTTTATCAAGATTTTATTTTTCTTCAAAATTTTTTTTATTCATAAAAAAATTTTTTTTTCATCAAAAACATGTTTTTACCCTTCTCTAACCACAGTATGGTGGTATATTTAAGTTTTGACAAAAAGGGCCTTGAATTTTCGAATCACACTCACGCATGAGCAAATTTTTTCTACATACACACACTCATTTCTACTTACACACACTCACAATCACGTGAATAAATTTAATACAACTCACACTCACGTGTACTCACACAAGCTTCACTCACACTCACGTTGACTGACACTCACGAAACTTTTAGTTATAAAAAAAAAAAAAATAAAAATTAAAATTTCAAAAAACTAACTAAATTTTAAGCAAAATTAAAAGTTTAGCAAAATTTTACAATTTTTTTTTTATTCTTTCGGGACAAAATTTAAAGTTTTGCCAAATTCTACAATTTTCTGTTGCTTTTTTTGGTACGAAAGGAAATATGAAGAGAAAATAAATCACGCAAACTCAGGCAAAAAAATCGACTCACGCACACTCACTCATGCAAAAATTTTGCATACGCACACTCGCTCACACAATTTTTTTCAGCACTCACACTCACTCACGATCACTTCCCCTTAATTAGAGTTGAGTCCGAATCATTGAGTCATTGATTTATATACCCTTCACTCTAGTGATAGAGGGTATATACAGGGTGATTCAGTCACGATCCGACGAATTTTACCAGCGTATTCCATGGCTCATTTCATGAAAATATATCCATTTCGACCATCCCCCAAAAAGGCAAATGTGCGAAATGGCAGCGGTTTGAAAATTTTCGGATTGGTGGTTTGAGGGTAGTAGGGTAAAATTGATAACTTCTGAACCTGGGGTCCGATTTTTTTGTTTTTGGGCTTGTTGGAAACTTTATTAAGAGACCTTTCAGAATCAATAACAAAACAATTAAAATAAAGTGAAATCGTCGAGATACAGAGCTTTTAAAAATAAAATTTGAAAAAGAAGACATACGAATTTGCACATAACCTCAATTTGCTCAGTCAGATGGCAGGTAACTTATGTTTTTTATTCTCTTAAAAGATAGCCCTACGTCTTACCTTTCCAAAATGGCCTAAAAGAAGCCCAGAGGTCTTACCGTTCCAAAGTTATGACCATTTGCTCTCCAAACATTTTAATAAAATAAAATCTTAAACTTGTTAATTTACAAAAACAAATGAATGTGTGCTGTTATTTCGCCTCCAAACCCAAAAAAAATTGTTTGCATTTCAGTCAAATGGTCATAACTTTATAACAGAAAGACCTCTGGGCTTCATTTAGGGCATTTTGGAAAGGTAAGACGTGGGGCTATCTTTTAAGAGAGAAAAAAAATATAAGTTACCTGCCATCTGGCTGAATAAATTGAGGTTATGTGCAAATTTGTATGTCTTTTTTTCAAATTTTATTTTTAAAAGCTCGGTATCTCGACGATTTCACTTTATTTTATTTTTTTTTGTTATTGATTCTGAAAGGTCTCCTAATGAACTTTCCAACAAGCCAAAAAAAAATAGGACACCAGGTTCAGAAGTTATCAATTTTACCCTACTACCCTCCAACCACCAATCCGAAAATTTTCAAACCGCTGCCATTTCGCACACTTGCATTTTCGGGGGATGGTCGTAATGGATATATTTTCATGAAATGAGCCAAGGAATATGCTGGTAAAATTCGGCGGGTCGTGACTGAATCACCCTGTATAAGTTCGTCATTCCGTTTGTAACACCTCGAAATATTGGTCTAGGACCCCATAAAGTATATGGGTGAAATCAAAAAATGTCAACCAAACCATGTAATCGTGTAAAATCTCATACATGGGCTAAAGTATTCGCATATTTTTTAATGTACAACGTCGTATAGATTGGCGTTCTACATAACTAACAACAATCCGGATATTAGTTAGCTATTTTAAACAAGTTATTTTCATTTTTGTAGGCCAAATGTAAACTCCGTCGCCAGTAACAAGTTCAATTTTTAAACCTTAACCGGTTATATCTTAAAAACCAATAACCCAAGAGCTTAATAATTGACTACATTTTTAAAGAGGGAATGTTGACGTTCTTAAAAAATATTTTTATATAGTCATAACTATCTCTTTTACCCGTGCAAACACGGCTTCAATTGTGTAACGATTTTTCGACACTTTTTTTATACATTATGGAACCTGACAATTTTGGTGTTTTTGACGTATTATATTTAGAAAAATAATGGGTTATTGCCCCATTTATTAAACGCGAGGCTGTAAAGTATCATTTTGCATCATTGGTTTCAAGTTTGCTCATTGCATATTAATTTCACGGTATGAAAAGATAATTCATAAATGAAAAATCGAAAAATGCTGTAAACTCCGTCTCCACATTTACAACAAAACTACTTAGCGTGTATCTGAAATATCTTCATATTTTGACGTATCTAGTTGACATCTAATGATTTTTTTTCGGAAACCAATTTCCGACAAATAGTTTTCGAAAAAAAAGGGCAAAAAGTGACGAAATGTAAACTCCGTCTCTGTAAACTCCGTCAACTTTTTTTTTTTTTTTGCAGATAGCATTAAAAAACCTTATGTAGTTGTTAAAACCGACGCAAATATTAACACTAGTCATTCAAAAAAGTAAAAAAACTAATTTTAACAGAAATAATAATAAATTTATTTTACATATCCTTAGAAAAATCCTATTAAAATGAAAAATAATTGTAAAATCTTTAATAACAAAAACCAGAAAAAAATCCTAATTACAAAAATTGTATGCAATTACATAAATAAGTGTTTTAAATTACAATAAAATGTTTTCAAAGAAAATTAAAAAAATTTAATGTATTTTTCTAAGGTGAATGTAAACTCCGTCACCAAAAAAATCATAAAATTGTCGATAAAACTTGTTTGAAACAATTTGTAAAAGAGATCTTTTATAGTTATATTAGTAGTGATGTAACATATCGATTTTAATAAAAAAATTTACCAAAAATTAAATTTTTTTGTTTGTACAATTTTGGCTCAAAAACACTAACATTTTTTGATTTCACCCATATAATATATTCATGATTCTCGATCGATTTTAAGACGATCTAGGGATGTCCGTCCGTCTGTCTGTCTGCTGAAAACACGCTAACTTTTGAAAGACTATACGGAAGATCCGTATAGTTTGGCATATATGTTGGGCATTTACCTGGTCAGGTCAGTATTGCAATCCAGCAAGGGTTTTTCGTGAATTTACGAGATAAAAAACACGCTTACTTTTGAAAGGCAATCCTGAGGATGCTGAAGCTTGGTGTATATGTTTGTCGGTCCAGGAGATCAAAAGTTATTAGCAAAACCGTGAATATCAGATTAGTTTCACCTTAAGTTCACGTGTTGAAAACCCGTTAAACATGTTTTAACAAAAATATTAAATAACGTATTTTTGTCACTCAAAAGTATTTTTACACTAACAAAAAAAAAAAAAAATACACTCATAAAAAATTTTACACTCAAAAAAAATTTTGTAAATTATTTTTTTTCCAAAAATTACTCAAAAACAAGTAAGAGTGTTAAATTCGGAGTGTTAAAATCCCAGGGGCGTTTTCTTTTTTTAGGGGGGGGGGGGGGGTAGTGGTTTAAAAATTCATTCTTATGCTTTTTGCGCTAAAAAAAATACAAGTTTATCAATCCCAGCAAAACTTAGATTACCAAATAAGGTATAAAATAAGGTATAGGATCTCTTATTTTATACATTGCAGCATTGATGATTTTAACAGGCGATGAGACTCAAAGTAATGCATCCACATTATCACAAAGAATACCAGTAAGGTATAAAATAAGTCATAAATTTATAACGAAGAATACGAGTAAGGTGTAAAATATATGATATTTTATAGGTTACGAGTAAGGTATATAATATAGCATACCAGAACGCAATATATAAGGTGTTACGAGTAGTGAAAAAGTAATTTTGTATTAAGTTTACTCACGTGATTGTAAATGAGTGTAAGTAGATAAAATATGCTCGTGAGTGTGTGTCGTTAGAAATTTCCTGTCGTGAGCCCATCTCTAGTTTAAACTTATGCATTTTTTATAAAATAATTATTTTTTATGTTATTGTAATGCATTATGCCTCCAATTATAAATAATGCATTATTTCAAACTTTCAAATAATACATAATGTAACCAAATATAAGTCATCCATGATTTAATGTTTAGAAATAATAAATATGAAATACATTTTATCCAATAATCATGCATTACGTAGCAAATTATTAGTAATGCATTATTTTTCACTTGAAAATAATACGTTGTGGAACAAATGTTTGGTAAGACATCTTAAAATAATGCTACAAATAAGGTATATACATTACCTGGTAATGTGTAATATAATCACTACCCATTACAAAAGTTTTGCTGGGATATTTAAAAAAAAAATTTATTCCACACCTATAAAAGGGGGCCGGACCGAAAAAAACGACATTTTCTAATTCTTTGGGTCAAAATGCAGGATTTTGAACTTCTTGTAGCATAAAAATGTTGCATTTGTTAAAAAAAAAAACACAAAAAAATCCTGTAAAAAAATTGTGTTTTTCAGAGGTTGGTTTAGTTATTCAAGGGGGAACTTTTTTCCCCCTGGTCCGATTTTGCTCATTTACTAACTTAACCTGCCTAGGAACATAAGACATACTCGTGCCAAATATCGGGAGTCTAGCTCTTTTATTTTGGACTGCATCGGACAGACGGACATCGCTAGAATGTCTAAGAATCGATCACTGATCATAAATATATATACTTTATGGGGTCCTAGACCGATATTTTGATGCGTTACACAGGGAATGACAAAGTGAAAATACCCCCATACTGTAGTTGGAGGGTATAAAAAAGTTTTTTTACCCAAAATAAAATATTTCTAATCAAAAATTTTATTTTTTTTCACGTTAGAAAATTTACTATCACTTAAAAAGGGCATTGTGGAGGATATTCATAGATTCCGCCGAGTCGAATTTAACTTTTCTACTTGTTTCAAGCTAGAAAATTCACTTAAAAAGGGCATAGTGGGAGGTATTCATAGATTCGGCAAAGTCGAATTTAACTTTCCTACTTGTTTCATATAAAATGCTCAATGAAATCGATTTCATTGAATCATTGATGGCGTTCAGCAGAGAAAGCTGCTACTCAACTGCTCCTCAACATTCTGCTGAACGGCTTGATTTTTGACATTTCAGTCAACATGTTGACTGAGCGCTTCTCAACTTTGGTAGCGTAAAAAAATTATGCTACATTAAATCACAAACTGAAACATTAGCTTTTTTATTGAAATTATTATTTTTTTTTAGACTTTATTCAAGAAAATAAACAAACAAATTATTAAAAAAGTATTTTTAATTGAAAAAATATATCAAAACCTTAAAAAAATATTTTTTTCCAATATTTTAAAACATTCATAAAAAATTGCGTTCAGCAGAGTCAACTAATCAAAACATGCTACATCTCAACTGTTGAGTAGCAGGTTTCTCTGCTGAACACGCCCATTATTCCATACAAATTACTATCATTGCTCAACTATGCCCTTAAGTGGCCACAACAATAGTTTTGTTTATCAAAATTCTTTTGTTAAATATTTATTTTTGCGGTGAAATTAAAATTTTATAAAAAAAATGTTTTGGCGTTGTGGAGGGTATTAAACCCAAAATTAATTTTTGATTTGTTAATTTCTTTATTGCATTAATTGCAGTACTTCGCAAATACTGAGATTAATTGATTAACTAAGTATTAGGATAAGATTAAAATAAAATACGGATAAGAGCTACTTTTAACAATTTTTTGCAAAAATTCTGCAAAAAATAAAAATAACGTTTATGCAGATTTGCATAATTGTTAAGTGAATATCATTAATCCATAATTATTTATAAACACATATAAGTTTATATAAGCAGCTCTAATAACAATTTAATTATCGCTCAACTATTTATTAAACGGTACCATAACGTTTGTTTAATACCCGAATAAAAAAGTTTATATATATTACAATTGGATATAATTTGATAAAATCTAGGTCAATTGTTATAATTATATCAAATTATATACATTAGAGTGACTCAAAAAAAAAAGTTGATGATGTACCCCCCTCAAAATTAACTTTGACATGTTTTATGAAGATTCCCAAAATATTTGGGCTCTAGCGATAATCTCCCGTGAGCTAAACCGCGTCAAAAAAGGGTCCAAAAACGGTATTTTTCATGAATAAAAAATTCAGTAAATTTTTGTTTGTCCAATTAATGACCAAATATAATAGATATTTAGGAATTCTTTGACTCTCCATTAAACAATGTTAAAAATCTAACCACAGACTCGAGATAACGAGATGTTTACGTCAGTTTTTTGATGCTTTTCAATTCGATTATACTGAAAACTTAAATAACTTTGATATTTTTTGTCCGATTTTCACTTATAATACATCGTTAGAAAGGTGTTGACCACCGCTTGGGATTTTAGTCAAAAATTAACCCTTAACTGCACTGTCTTACTTTTTTATAACATTTACTTCGACATCATTAAAAACCCATTTTATAACCACAATAAGCGTATCTTTGTGCAGGAAACACGTTTAGGTAATATATTTGGCCACAATTAATTTAACCCATGCATGATCAAAATATTTTGGCAAACACTTTTAAAAAAGTTTTTGCGGAAATTATTAAAAGCTAGTTGAAATCCTTTAAAAAAATAAAATAAAAAAGGTTTTTGTTAAAATAGACGTGCTTATTAATATCAAATAAATATAACGTGTAACACTTTCCCGGTGAATTTTTTTTTTCGGAATTTGTATGTGCAAATAAATTTTAGAAATAAAATATAAACCAATTTTCTCTTTATCGCATATATTCGTGCAAAAAACGCATCTTATAAATATATCTTAATATTTTTTATTTAACCCATTCATGACCAATTAAAAAAAAAATTGGAAAAAATTTAAGTCCAGTTGTAATACTTAGAAAAAAATATAATTGATATTTCAATTTATTAGATGCGTTTTTTGCACGAATATATGCGATTAAGACAAAATTAGTTTATACTTTATTTTTAAAATTAATTTGCACATACAAATTTCGAAAAAAATTTGACCGGGAAAGTGTTACACGTAATAATTATATGATATTAATAAGCACGTCTAGATAAACAAAAACCTTATTGAATTATATTTTTTTAAAGTATTACAACTAGCTTTCAATAATTTCCGCAAAAACTTTTTTAAAAATGTTTGCCAAAATATTTTGATCATGCATGGGTTAAATTAATTGTGGCCAAATATATTAATTAAACGTGTTTCCTGCACAAAGATATGCTTTTTGTGGTTATAAAATGGTTTTTAATGATTTCGAAGTAAATGTTATAAAAAAGTTAGACAGTGCAGTTAAGGGTTAATTTTTGACAAAAATAAACAAAACCTTATTTAATTTTATTTTTTTAAAGTATTACAAATAGCTTTCAGTAATCTCCGCAAAAACTTTTTTAAAAATGTTTGCCAAAATATTTTGATCATGCATGGGTTAAATTAATTGTGGCCAAATATATTAATTAAACGTGTTTCCTGCACAAAGATATGCTTTTTGTGGTTATAAAACGGTTTTTTAATGATGTCGAAGTAAATGTTATAAAAAAGTTAGACAGTGCAGTTAAGGGTTAATTTTTGACTAAAATCCCAAGGGGTGGTCAACACCTTTCTAACGATGTATTAGAAGTGAAAATCGGACAAAAAATACCAAAGTTATTTAAGTTTTCAGTAAAATCGAATTGAAAAGCATCAAAAAACTGACGTAAACATCTCGTTATCTCGAGTCTGTGGTTAGATTTTTAAAATGTTTTAATGCAGAATCAAAGAATTCCTAAATATCTATTATATTTGGTCATTCATTGGACAAAAAAAAATTTACAGAATTTTTTATTCATGAAAAATACCATTTTTGGACCCTTTTTTAACGCGGTTTAGCTCACGGGAGATTATCGCTAGAGCCCAAATATTTTGGGAATCTTCATAAAACATATCAAAGTTAATTTTGAGGGGGGTACAACTTTAACTTTTTTTTTGCCCATATAAGGTGAGTCGGTCTAATATACATATATATGTAAAATTTTCAAAAAAATTGTATATAATTTGATAAAATTGTAAATGATTTTATCCAGAATTAAAAAAAAAAAAAAGAAAAAAATAATTATATATATTTTTTTATAATTTAAAGTTTTAAAATTTGATCAAATTAGATATAATTTGATACAATTTATAAAATTAAATCCACCAAATCCTGAACATAATTATATATAATTTTATTCAATGTTTTTAAAAAATTTAACCTGTATATATAATTTTATATAATTATAAATAATTTTATATAATTTTTATCAAATTATATATAATTATATATAAACTTTTTTTACTCGGATATTTATGTATAAATTAGCTCATGACTATTGTTTTGTTTATATTATTTGTATATTTTTTTTATTATTTTCAAAAACACAAAATTCTTATCATTCCAATATTATGAAGTGCTTATTCTTTTGTTTTTATTATTATTATTTTTTGTTAATATTTTTTTTTTTTAATTCAAGAGAAGACCATGTGGCAAAAGAAACCACTTTGCAAATATGTATTTAACTTAGCAACATTATTTCTAAATATGTACTACTCTCAGCACATAAAATAAAACATGTGTAGCTAGATAATCATAATTATATCAATATTTATTTTTTAATTATTTACACTCAAAAATACAAGAAAAAAAGCGCGGTTAAAAAGAAAAGTTTCTTAAGAATTTTTACCTTGTAAATATTAATTGAATTTCGAAATATTTGAGTGTGTAATTACGGTAAGATAAACAAAATGAAGTGAGATTGCAATATACACTGAAAAAAATTGTAGTTTAAACAACAAAACAGGAAAAATAATTTTGTTTTTTTTGGGGTCATCTACTTATTAATTGCATAAATATTACTCATTCGCAACGTTAAATCAAAGAAATACAAGCAAATTACAAAATTGTTATGAAATTTAAAGTTCAAATGCGATTTTCTCAAAAAAAACGAAGAACGTGTTTCTGAATTTTTTTGTGTGGATGGACAAACATCTCAACTTTTAAAAAAAAATTTAAAAAAGAAAAAAAAAGTGGCATGTTTTTTAATAAATTGACATTTTTAAAAAATGGAACATTTCAGAACGGGCTCTGAAAATTTTCCAAAAAAAAAAATTTAATCGATAGCCCATACAAAACTATATAAGAATGTAAATTTTTGAGATTGTGGTGCATTCCGTTTTAATGTGATAAATATTTAATCAAGGCACTCGCCACAAATTTGACCATTTCCCAATATTTGACCACGCCTCCAAGCCCAGTTTTTGAAAAATTGAAAAACCAAAAACGCAATTTTCTAAGTTCCATATAGGGCTATCCATACAACCTATTCAGAAGTTTACGGTACACGTGTTTTTTTTCGCTGGACATTTGGTGTGGAATGCCTCATATACCAAATGAAAGGTCTTTGAAAAACCTATCGTGTTCAAAGAACGTATCCAAACAATCACAACCATTCATCATATTAAGTAAAATACCAAAATTTTAGGACATTTTTGTTATGCACATTGTGCATATATGAACATTTTTCACCGGGACTTCAAACAAATTTTTAAGACCCCGGTGAAAAAGATTTTTTATTACAAACAAAAAAAAAGTTGCCAAAAATGCCGGCGAATTTTGAACTCTTGCCCAAAACATTAAATCTTAATAATGTTTTGCGGAAGATTTGTGTCTACTTGCCAAAACGAATTGAAATATCACTCGAGGACCTTATAAAGTTTATATATTATTGATCCATTTCTAAGATACTCTAGCTATATACATCCGTCCATGTGTCTGTGGAAAGCAAGATGCAGTCCAAGCGAAAAGAGCTGTACATTTGGTAAATGAGTGAAAAAAGTATTTTTACATTTTGGAGAGTATAAAAGATTCGGCACCGAAGAATTTAACACTCTCACTTGTTTTATGTACATTTGATAAACAAATGGAACATTTTAATGTAAAAAGTTTTAAACTTGTTGAAAAAGTTTGGTAAAAAAAGGGGAAAAATGATTTTTGGTGAAAAAAATTTTTGATAAAATTTTTTTTAAGAAGAAAAAAAAAATTTATAAAAAAAAATTTTAATGAAAAGATTTTTTTTGATGGAAAGAAAAAATTTTTGATGTGAAAAAAATTATGAAAAAAAAAAATTATGAAAAAAAAAAATTTTTGATAAGAAAAAAATTTATGAAAAAAATTTTACGTAATAAAAAATGTAAAAAAAAAATTATGAAAAAAAAAATTATGACAAAAAAAATTTTATGAAAAAAAAGATTTGACGAAAAAAAAATTTATGAAAAAAAAATTGATGGGGGAAAAAATTAAATGAAAAAAAAAATTATAAAAAAAAAATTTATGGGAAAAAAAAATTTATAAAAAAAAAATTTGATGAAAAAAAAAAAATTGATAAAAAATTTGATGGCGCAAAAAAATTTGATAAAAATAAAAATTTGATGAAATTTTTTTTTTTTTTTTGTTGAAAAATAATTTTTATTCATCAGCTAGTGAAAAACGGGTTTATTCACCACGGGGTGAATTATTATCCAAGTTACAAACCCAAGTTAATAATATGTTTGGTTTTAAGAAAATGAAATTACTAATTCTTTTTTTCTTTTTCGTTAATTGAGGTGGCGTCCTGGAACTTTTTTAAAATTAGACACCAGCCTAAAAACATTATCATGTTAAAAAATTTCTTGTGTCTGGGACTTTAAAAAAAGCATTCCAAAATCAAAAAAAGCTAAGTTTTTTTTCCAAAGTTCAAAAAATGTTTTTGTAAAATTCGAAATTTTTTTTTAAATTTTTATTTGTTAAATTCGAAAAATTTTCAAAAAATGTGAAACAATTTTTTTCTAAAACAATATTTTTTTAAATTTTTTACTTAAAATTGGCATACGCTGCTAATTTTCGCATTTGCTTCATATATGTATTGTGTATGGACGAGCATATATAATTAACATATGAATAACATCTGACTTTTTTTCACCGGGTTTCGAACTTTGACTTAAAAGGGGCACGGGTTAAAATTATCGGATTTGGCTAAAATTTGCTCTATATCAGTTTAAGACCATGTGGCACAATATTCCGACCCGACGATATTCAATTAAAAAAAAAAAATCGCCCTTACATTTCGCTGCCATCCTTCTGACTTTTTTCACCGGGTAATAACACTTTTACAGCATTTTCCAAATACTAACATTTTAGGCTAAAAAAAAATTTCCAAAAAAGTGTAAAATTCGGCTGTGATCAGTTTTTTATATTCTCCAACATGTTAAAAAACTACACGTGTAAAAATCGTTTTGATCTTATCTGATCTACTTTTATGTGATAATATATGATAGCACATCTGATTGTATATAATTGTATCTGATCAAAAATAATTAGATGTCAAATTTGACACAACGTTGGCCAAATACGGGGACCCCGTAGGCTAGTTGGTAGCGTACTAGCCTTTCAACGTGGGGGTCGTGGGTTCGATTCCCACCAGAACCCTTGGTTTTTTTCGCTACAACGAGACGACGGTCATTGTTACCAGTTCTCGGTTAGGTTGAATTTATTAAAAATGAGTTGTAAATAAAATAGAGAGAATAAATAAAAATAATTGATCATGTGATGTGATCAAAACTATTATTATATATTATAGATCTCGATTTTGGCCATTGCAGATATAATTATATGCAATCAGATACGAATATATATGAATAGATGTAAACAGATAACATAAGATCTAATCCACTTTTACATGGGTAAACAAAAAAAGTTTTAGCAGGGGAGTTTTGTTGGGGGAGGAGGTTGCTCGGCAGGGATCGTGAGGGAACTTTTTTCCTCGTGGTAAATTTTAAAAAATTCATTTATTACGTTTTTTGCACATTTATAGCAACACTGCTTGTGTGGGAAGAGTCTGAAAGGCTTTATTTTTGTTTTTGGTTATTTGCAATATCACATGATCTTTGCGACAGCTTTTCAATTGTCTATCCCTGGATTTTAATTGGAACATCTTAATTACTCTACGTATAGTAAAATTCTAATTTATTTGCTGTACGTGGTGTATTGAACAGAGAAAATAAAATCATGTCCGGTATTTATTAGAATTCAAATCACCTTGCACTGATTACATTTTGTAAACCGAGTAAAAATGTTTTTTTAAGCAAAAACAAATAGAATTACTAATTTTTTGTGTTAATTTTTAGAGAAATTATTATTTCAGTAATTTAATTTTTTAGAGAAATTATTTTTTCAGTAATTTTATTTTAAATGATTTGGTTGAAAAAAAATTTTTACGAAAAAACTTTTTTTAATGATTTTGATTGCTTTGCTAGTTTGCAATTCACTTTCACTCGGGAAAAAAGAAAAAAGTCGTGTGATTATTTCATGCTTTCTTTCGATTATTTATTTATTATACATATAAAAAAAAAAATAATTTAAAATAATAAACTCAATATTAATTGAACTCTGTGTATTATTACGAAATCGAAATATTTGCACATCTTGGTTTCTTATCAATTTTTTATTTTTTTTCATTTTTATTTTTTTTTATTAACTTGTTCCGTATTTGTCTTGTCTTATAAACAATGTTTAAGAAGAATCACGTGAACGTTTTTTTTTTGTATATAAATTCATTTATATGAAGATAAAAGTTTATAGCAAAAAATTAATTTGAGTCTACATTTGAAACAAATTTAATAATTAATGAAATTTATTATCAAATGCTGCAACAAAATATACAATAGTTTAATATTGAATGTTATTGTTTAAAAAGCGAAATTTAAACAACAACACTTGTTTATAACTAATTAAAAATATATTATTTTTAGAATTTACTATTTTTAATAAAAAATTTTTATACATATAATAAAAAATGTAAAATAAACAGCAAATAACCAGAAAAAGTTCTCATCAGAAAATTAACTAAGTAATTAGGTAATTTTAGTTTCAGATATATAGCTTTGGAAAATAATAAAAATGCGTTATATTTTTTATTAAAATTTTTTGAAGATTTTTTAGCAGAAACAGCTGAAATTCAATGCCAACTAGACCAGGTTTCAGCAGCCTCATTTAAGTCTTTCAAAAGTTAGCGTGTTTTCAACAGACAGACGGACGGACATAGCTAGATCTACTGTAAATCGACCGACGATCATTAGTGTCCGACCGAACAGTTCGGCCAAAAAACGTAATTTAATAAAAAAATTGGTATTTGGGAGTACTTTTAACAACTTTTTTTATATGGGGTAGAATTGTTGAGGCGATAGAAGACGATTCTGATTGTAAAATTTAAGAACGAGTACGTTAAGTTAAACCACAATTTCGAAGTTCGGTAACCAAACTTTTTTCAATTTGGCCGAACGTTCGGTTACCGAACATCAAATTGGTGCTTAATTTCGTCCTCGCCATTAAATTTGAAAGTCAGAATAGTCTTCTATCGCCTAAACAAACAAACGGCCATCTGAAAATGCTGTTAAAAATGCTTGCAAATATTAATTTTTGGCCAATACCAATTCGGTCGGACACTAACGATCATATATATACTTTATGGGGTCCTAAACTAATACTTCGAGGTGTTAAAATCGGAATGACAAACTCAATCACTAGAGTGGAGGGTATGAAAAAAGTGAAAGTGTATTTTTCTAACTTGTTTTTGTGATTTTTTCAGTCTTTTTGTACGAAATTTAAAATGAAAAGTTACTTATTAATTTTATATTTACAATTAAAATATAAATATCAACAATTGTTATTACAATTAAAGGTTTGAGTAAAATTTTGTTTGAGAAAACTAACAAGGGAAGTCTCCCTAGTGTCACCCGCGGATCTTTATGGAATTGGTTTGATTTTGTAAAGCAGAAAAAATAAAGGGACTCGTATTTTTTTTTAGCGGCCCAAATTTATATTTAGGGGGTAAAAAGGAGGGGGAAAGACAATCCCATTTTTCAGTTTTTTTCGTTTATCTCCTATATTATGCAAAGAAACCTAGTCATGTTACATACCAAATGAAAGGCCTTTGAAAAACCTATCTACGTGTGCTAAGAACGTGTCCAAACATGCAAAACTTTTCGTCATATTGAGTAAAATACCAAAATTTTTGTTAATTA
The DNA here is from genome assembly GCA_963921195.1 of Pegoplata infirma. Taxonomy (NCBI): domain Eukaryota; kingdom Metazoa; phylum Arthropoda; class Insecta; order Diptera; family Anthomyiidae; genus Pegoplata; species Pegoplata infirma. The sequence goes on along the minus strand of OY992540.1, from coordinate 41,260,095 downwards.
GTCGAAAAATATTAACTTCTTTGGCCCGTTGTTAGCACAACGAGATAGGTATTTTTAATATTTTTAATCTGATACCACACATGCCTATATTAATTTTGTTTAAATAGGTGTCAATCGTAAAAAACTGAAAAAGGTCAATTTCCCCCCATACAAATCGACAAATTTTTTGTTTTAAATATTTTTAAAGATTTTTTAGAAAAAACAGCTGGGTCATCAGATTGGGTTTCCTTATAACTTTTGAACCACTGGACCGATTTTGCTGAAATTCAATACAGCAGCTTCAGGAATGATTTTCAAAAGTTTGAGATCTTTTTAAAACTTAAATTCGAGAAAAAAAAACTCTGCCGCAATTCAAGACTTTGCTTATAACTTTTGAATCACTTAACCAAGCTTTAGCAGCCTCATTTAAATCTTTCCAAAGTTAGCGTGTTTACAACAGACAGACGGACATGGCTAGATCGGCCTTAAATCGATCGAGGATCATAAATATATACTTTATAGGGTCCTGGACCAATACTTCAAGGTGTTCAAATCGGAATGGCAAACTCAATCACTAGAGTGGAGGGTAAAAATAAAATGTGAAAGTGTATTTTTCTAACTTCTTTTTGTCACTTTTGCAGTCTTTTTGTACGAAATTTAAAATGAAAAGTAACTTATTAATTTTATATTTACTAAAATCCGTGCTCTTTTTTGTTATTACTAGGGATGAGATTTCCATGCAAATACATGTTTTTTGTCGAAAGTCTAAAAACGATATCGACCAATTATCTTTCTGAATCAAGAAATTTGCGTTAAAATGGCATCGATTTGTTTTTGCATATTTTGCATATTTTGGTGAAAATGCATATTTTTTGCATATTTTGATTTTAAATGCATATATTGTGCATATTTCCAACTTTTAAGTGCATATTTTTGCATATTTTGGCATAAATTAGCAAAAACACAAATTAAAATGTATTTTTTTTCAAAAACTATTTTAAATTTTAAAAATTTATTTTGAAAATAAGAAAAAATATTTTTTTTCTTCTTAATTTTTTTTATAGATTTTCTTAATTTCTAAAAAAATCTTACTTGTATAAAGTTTTAAATGTTACTATTTAAACCTGGCGTTATTTTTTGCTTTTTAAGAAGTTTTTCTTATGAAAACAAGATTTTTATTGTACACATTTTATTCTTTAGTGCATATTTTATGGTTTTTTAGTGCATATTTTGAATTTTTTAGCGCATATTTTAAGCGCATATTTTCGATTTTTTAGTGCATGAAAATCTCATCCCTAGTTATTACGATTAAAAGTTTGAGTAAAATTTTGTTTGTGTAAAAACCATAAAAAAATGTGAAAGTGTATTTTTTCGACCATGTATTCTACAATCACGTAAATTAAATAAAATTTCAGTGACGGTTTCACGTGACTCACTAAAAATTGTTAAATGTAAACATTTGCATTAATTTCGATTTAAGGTTGCAATTTTTCTACACTTACCTACTGATATTCCAATTTTAATCAATAAATACTTTCATTGATTTTATGAAAGACTTCATAAAACGTTTCAAACAGGTTCTACGAATATTTTTATTATATTCATGTAGTTTTTAAATGAAAGGAACTTAATTGACAAATGAAATCTGTCTTCGGTTAAAAACGAAGTCATTTTTCATTAAGCTTATGCCAATTTTCAGTGTAGAGACAGATATAAGGACACTGGGTGATTAGTTATATCTCTTATTGTTCGATCTTCTCGCCATATTACGGTAATAGGCATCATCAGAGTCATAGAGTAGAACAACAAATAGCGTTTGAAAAAGTAGTAAACAAAAACCATATGGTATTGTTTACGAAATTTTATCACAAATCGAAATGGGAGCGAGATGGAAGATACCAGTTTTACAGTGTGAATCCAGATATTTTTTTGTATCTCTTTGCTTTACGTTTGAATTTTAGTTTGGCATTGCCAGAATTTTCCAATTATCTTTGGTGATGCTAGATCTACAAAACGGTAGATGGATTACTTTATAACTTTGGGCATCATAACAGATCTTTTGGTTAACCATTTCTTGAGTACGAGAAAACTTCAGTGCTCCATGTTGTTGTCTAGCGTTCTTAAGAGCTATACTATAAATTTTAGGTTAGATTTCTGTCATTGGAAATTCACACATTTGTGAAGCCAACTGTGAATATTTGATCAAGCTTTCTAATCTCTTTTTTATAAACAAACACTTGTCATAATTTATTTATATTATGATAGACTGATTGTCATATTTATCAATTCAAAACTAAAAGTGTATCAAAACACTTAAGATTGGCAATGAATAATAGATTTAAAAAGAGGACTTTTTTTTTAACAATAAAACTTTGTTTATAATAAAAGTACCTTGAATTTATAAAATACATATCAATTCAGGCATGAAATGACATACATATGGGGAAAATCATATAAGAGGCTTTCCACACCAAAAATCCCGCTACAGAAAAACATGTGCCCCGTGAATTTCTAAATAGGTTGTATAAATAGCCCTATATGAAACTAAGAAAATTGCGTTTTTGGTTTTTTAAATTTTTCAAAATAAATTGTTATTAAATTGTTACGAAATTTAATATTCAAATGCGATTTTCTCGAAAAAAACATGTCTGAATTTTTTTGTGTGGATAGACAAACAAAAAAAATTAAAAAAAAAGTGTCTGGATTTTTGATAAAATGGCTTTTTTAAAAAATGGAAAATTTTAGAACGGGTTCTGAAAAGTTTCCAAAAAAATTTTTAATCGATAGCCCATACAAAACTATACAAGAATGTAAATTTTGGTGTTAATTTGATAAATATTTAATCAAGGCAACTCGATACAAATTTTACCATTTTTTTTTAATATTTGACCACTTTTCCTAAGCACAGTTTTTGAAAAATTGAAAAAACAAAAACGCAATTTTCTTAGTTCCATATAGGGCTATCCATACAACCTATTCATAAATTTAAGGTACACATGTTTTTTTCGCTCGACATTTGGTGTGGAATGCCTCATATCCGGTATTTCACACCCAGTGTGCTCTCTTAAGTCGATCGATTTTGAGTCGATCCAGCTATGCCAATCTCTTTGCTCAAATGGAAAGCACGTTCAAAATATGACATAGAGAATACTGTATCTGCAACAAAGATGCTTCAGAAATGTTCGTATTGCATTTTTGCGACATCGGTTCGCGGTTCCAAAGTTACAAACGAAAATGTAAAGACACCTCAAACATTTTAGTACATTCACCATAACCTAAAAATACAAAATTCTTCATTTTACATACTGGTAGACACAAGTGTTGGTATTTTATGCAGAATGGTATTTGAACCAAAAAAAAAAACACAATTTTAACACAAATGCTTTTTTAGCTGATTTTTTTTTAAACAAAAATTTGTTTTTCGACGAAAGTTTTGTTACATAAAAAAAAAAAAATTTTAATTTTTTTTGTCGTTTGCTATGGACTAGAGATGGGCGCGTGAGTGGTTTTTGACTCACACTCACTCACGCTCACGACAGGAATTTTTGAATCACACACACTCACTGACGAACATATTTTTTCTACTCACACTCACTCACAATCACGTAAGTAAATTTAATACAACTCAAACTCACGCACAAACTCAAACTATACTCACGCACACTCACGCAAATTTTTTCTCCATTCACACTCACTCACAATCACGTGAGTATAATTGAATTCAGTGCGTGATCACGCGTGAATCACGTGAATCATGCTCTAATCTGCTCATGTGCCCATCTCTACTATGGACCATCCGGTCTATGTGAGGAGTCTTTGACTCCGCCACCTCTAACCTAGTTTGGCAGAAGGTCATGAATTTTGGAAAAATATTGTTAAATAAAAAAAAAAGGCGCCCCAGTAGGCTAGTTGGTAGCGTGCTAGCCTATGAGTCTGGGGGTCGTGGGTTCGATTCCCACCAGAGGCCTTGGTCTGTTTCGCTACAACGAGACGAAGGTCATTGTTACCAGTTCTCGGTTAGGTAAAATTAGTATATGATTTGTAATTATATGTTAATTCTTAATAAAATAAAAATTGTTAAATAAAAACAATGCTTTTTTAATTTTATAATTTTTAACTAAAATGTTTGTTTAATTTCCAATATTTTGGTCAATAATCGTTAACCATCATCAGGGAATTTCAAAAAAAGTTTTTTTCTGTCAGTTAAAAGCTCTTAGCTGGTGTGGAAGTTTTTATCAGTTTTTTTTGTAAAAATTATTTTCTTTAACAAATTTGTTTTAAACTACTTTTTTTTATCAACATTTTTTTAATTTAAATTTTTTTCACAAAATTTTTTTCAGAAATTTTTTTTCACATTTTTTTTTTCTGAAATTTTTTTTTATACCAAATTTTTTTTTTCACCAAATTTTTTTAAAAAAAGTTTATTGCAATAATATTTTTACATTGTGGAAACTTACAATACATTTTGCACGGCCGATTTTATATGTTTAACTCCTTTTTTTAGGAATTTCGTCGAGGATTTATTATGAAATACCTCATATAGTACTTGTCTCGCTATTTAATTGTGTATATGTCATAAGAATTATCATCATCATTATGAAAATACTTTAGTGGAATAAAATCGTACTTTTTATAAATTTATTTTTTTTCAAACGTTTTACCATAGAAAGTAGAAAATTTCTAGGCGATAGAAATTGATTTTAGTTTTGTAATAACGATAAGCAAATCTTTCTGTTTAAAAAACATTTACCTGTTGGTGGGTATTTTAAATTTACATCAAATACTTATGACGTAATTAAATTCTTTTCGATATTTTAGTCTCACACTATACACTGTGTATGCAGAAAAAAAAATTGTATAAATTTTTAATACTATTGATTAAAAAATTACTAAATTTTGTAGCAGTAAACGATTTCATAGTATTGAGTGGACTTTAATTAAAAAATTAAACCTACTAAAAAATTTGAGTAAATTTTTAATTGACACAATTAAAACTTTTTTTTAAATTTTTAGATTTTTTTAAGTAACTTTTAAAGTGTATCAAGCAAGTAAAGATTTACTAAAAATTTATCAATTTATTTTTTTAAAAAGTTAAAAAAGTTCACATTTAAAAAAAAAATGTTTTTTCAAAGTTTACTAAATATATGAATGTCTTAAAGACAAAGTAAAACTTCATAAAGATGATTTCAAACTTTCATATATATATGGGGCATTCCATGTCAAATCGGACACTTTGAAATTTTTTTTTTTTAGATTTTCACAATTTGTCAATTTGTACAGTTTTTAGTACCCTTCGAAAACTCCTTCGAGGTAAATTTTCAGATCTTTTGAATGACCTGTTCAAAAGATATCGAATTTTTAAAAATTGGTAGTGTCTTCCTTTACTCAAACTTCTTTTACTCATAACTTCTTCAAAAACGGACCAAATTTCAAATTTGTTTTTTCAAAATTTTTATTTTTTTAAGTACTTTAAAAAAAATCCCAAAATATTCTTAAAAGCGCTCTAGTGTGCGATTTTTAAGTTTTAAAATTTAAATCTCTTTTTTGAAAATGTTTGTACACAGAAAAAAACGAATTGTTATATTGACCCCCATATTTGTGAATACAATTAACTTTTTCACTGAAAGTGCTCCTATACGGAAATTTGTGATATCAACTAATGTTTGTAAATATTGATTGTTACAAAAAAAAAAAATAAAAAAAAAAAATTGATAAACGAGTTTGTAATAGTTTTCAAAAATTATTATTTGTATTGACAAACGTACAAAATCTTATTTTTTTTTTTCAACAAAAGAAATTCAACAAACACAAACACAATTAGTTGATCTGACAAACGTAAAAAATCTTATTTTTTTTCAACAAAGAAATTCAACAAACACAAAAAATTATTTGTTGACATGATAAAATAATTTTGAAATAAAATTACTTGACTAAGTTTGTTAAAAACTAAATCGAAATTTTGTATTATGGACTAACAGGCGGGGATAACGATTATTACTATTTTTTTAAATTTTTTGACAAGATTTTATTGTAATTTTCCAATCTTAAAATCAATTCTACTGCTCTAATGGTGCGTCATATAGGGGTCATTTCCAAGACCGACCCCCATTCATTTTAACGTCTTAACATTTCTTTTGAACAAACTAATACCTTATCTCCAATTGCTAAGGGGGCTCCCACACAAAACTATTTTTTTTTTTAATTTGCTCCAACCGCTCTAACTGCCCTAATATTGCCCTTAGAGCAATAAAATGTATGACCGACTCACAATATTTTTCTCTGAACACACCTACCCTCTATCTTTAACTGTTAAGGCGGTCCCCATACAATTTTTTTTTATTTTTTGTAAATTTGTTTTATTTAATCAGCTTCTACCGGTCCAATGGTGCGTCCGAAAGGGGTCATTAGTGAGACCGACCCCCATTTATTTCTAACCTACAACATTTTTTAAAACATACCTACGCCCCTAACCGTCGCTGTAATGCACTGTGCGATTAACTGGACAATTGACAACAAACGGATGTGATCTACTGGACAACCGAGTGTTGCGTACATTAAGGATAAGTTTATTTATATCCCAACAGAACACTTTCCATGGTGATATCGATAGAACATAGTCACATTACCGCCACAACGAGCCACCCTATTGAATACCCCATTGTCATTGATTAGGATCAACGCTATTCTTTGCACACGGTCCAAGAAAAAGCTCCAAAATAGATTTTGAAGCTCTTGGTCGTATATGGGAGTTGTATTACATTTTCGGTCGGATGTAGGTGGTAAAAATAGTAAGGAAATCGTATGAGGTGAAGTAATTTTTACACCGGTTTAAAATCCCGAGAGACTTGAATGCTTCTTTCGACACTTGAAAAATGTGCTTCTTCCAACGGACTTTACACTCAAAAAAATACGTTAGTAGATTTACTAATTTTTTTTTGTTAATGCTAGTTAGCTAACTTTTAGCAAATTTTTAGTTGAGATTAGCATGTTAGCAATTCTTGTAAACTTCATTTAGCACATTAGCAATTTTAAACAAACTTTGAACTAATTTCTTTTGCTAAATTTGAAATTGAGTTGACAACATTTTTACAAGATTTTTTGCTAACATTAGCAAAAATAAATGGTAAATTTTATTTTATTTTCAGAAAACTTAAAATGGCGCTATCTCGGAAACTAAGCCAGATAGAGCAAAATGGAGGGCATTTTTGGTTCTTAGAATCTTCATACTTTCGCGGGTCCTCTTCACATGTGTGGACCCTAATGGGACCTAACTTTGGATCCAAAAAAGTTAGCATTCCCGAAAATTTTAAAATGCCCATATCTCGGTAAATATTGCCGACACAACAAAAAGTCCAAAAGAATTTTTGTAGCTCTCAACACGTAGAACAAGACCGCAAAATAACCAAAAGCTCTCCGAGTAATATTTTTGAAGTTATCGATTTTTTTAATTCTCAAGACCCCAGTGATCCCCTAAAATCACGTATCTCAAAAACTAAGCAAGGTAGAGCGAAACGGACACAAATTTTGGATCAAAAACTATGACGATTTTTAAGGAACCCAACTAGGTCTAGGCCCATCGGGGTCTGGACCTATTGGGTCCGAATCCAATGGGGTCCTCAAATGTGTATGAACTAAGTAGAAATAAAAATTATTTCAGTTAACTAATTTTTAGCAAAACGTTTTTGCTAACTTTACCAAAAAAATTGTGGGTTCAAAATCAGCAAATTTTCTTGTAGGTTTACAAGCTTTTTTTGCTAACTTTACAGTTTTTTTTTTGAGTGTACACTGCCAGAACATCAAGAGTGTCAGATTCCTTAATACTTATACCACCCATATGTTGGTTCCACATTCATGTAGGTCAACATACAACATTGAGTCTTGCGTGCATTAAACTTGACCCTGTTCGAAATACCCCTTTTTTTTCAGTTTAAATCGCTTGAATTTCCAGCTGTCTAGACGAATTATTCTACAATTCGCCCGAGATTATCGAGGTAAACCAAATGTTCTAAAATCTGCAGATTTCTCATATTGCTGGTATGAGGTGTATTTTTCGAAAATTTCTGTGCTTATTTAACAGATGTTTTTAACAGATGTTTTATTTTGAGTGTAAGTTCAGACTTGGATCTTTGCAACTGTTAAATTTTACAAAGCTTTTTAACTGTTTAACAAAGTAGTTATGCAAATCTTTAGAATTTATTCAAAATATTTCCTAAGACAATTAATCAGTTCTTTAACCTTAAAATACACAATTTTAGTAAAAGCCTTATTAAGAATTTGTGTCTTTAAAATTTGGCGATCCTGCAACTTTTGATAATCAGACATACAAGCGAATAATTTAAAATCCTTGTTAAAAATTAAAGAAGAATTGAATTTAGTGCATCAAAACGCCAGAAATAACCTCACTGATCAGCAGACCCTCGCATATAATTCTACAAAAAAATTTGAAAAACAAATTTATTGTATAAAATAAAATTAGTATGGGTGTGTTCCAAAAGTGTTGAGTGTAACCAACTGAATTGATTGGCAGGGGGCAATTTTTGCGTGAACATTTTTTTCATTTTATTTCTTTCAACGATGATCTTTTTTTTCTACATTGAATTTGTTTTTGTTTTTGTCTGCAATACAGACAATTTCTTTTGTTGATGTTCTTTTATGGAATAAAAAAATAAAAAATATTTCAATATATAGAAAAAGAGAATTGAAAGAAATTTGGATAAATGATGAAAGCAAAACACATAATGGAAATTTTTTGAAAAAATATAAATGTACAAAAAAAAAAGAAGGTATCACGTTTTGAGAGCATGATCATAATAACTTAAGTAATACTGACTGGAAAAATATAAGCCTAAACAAAAAGGAAAATAATTAGGGGTGTTCACATTTTATTTCTAAATAATAACAATTAAAAAAGTTATAGTCGGTGAAGATCGGCCATACAATACCCTACTTGTGTTTGCCGGGAAATGGTTCCCAAGTCTAAAAATGGACCAATTAAAATAATATCTTTCGTTAGATATTTAATAAGTGAAGAAAATACTCACAAACCAAATTGTAATAAAATAGACTTCTTTTTGTGCCTCATAGACTAATTTAACTGAATATCGGGCGAAATTTTTATATGAGGACTAAGCCCAAAAATGGTATTATTGCAGGCAGATTTAATCAGGTAACAAAAGTACACAAAAACCTACAACATAACAAAATTGTAAGCAAACATTTATTTTTTTTTTTTGAATTTTGAAAAATTTCTGTAAATATCGGAAGGAGGGTTTGTATGGGGTTTACAAGTATAACTGTTCGGATTGCCTCAAATTTGGAACAATTATTTATGAATACAAACTACATTTACCTGCTAAATTGCGAGGGGATACTTTTTAAATTACGGTTAATATAGTAATTTTAACTAAATTTAGAGGGAATGTTTGTATGGGGGCTAGGTCTAAACATAGACCGATTTTCTCCAATTTCAATAGCGTTTGTCCTTAAGAAGCTTAAATTAAATACATGGACATATGAACGGATATCGCTACTTTCATAATTAAAGCATTGTAAACATTTTTTCCGAGAAAGAGGGTGTTTCTCCACAAAACCCGCTCGTCAATTTTGTTGTTTTAAATATGATGGAGGGTATGTATGAATATGTATAGCATAAAAATATAATTTTCACTTATTATTGTTTGTAATCTGTATTTAAGATGCTTCATCAACCCTTGAGTACGAAACAAAAATTATGCATATTTTATGCAAATCTTCGAAAATAAACCACTTTGTAAGTGTTTCTTTAGTAAAAACAATAACTGACTATTAAAACTAGTTACCATAAAAATTGTTTTTTGAGAAAAGAAAACTTCTTTGTAAATTTTTTGTTTGATTTACGAGTGAACTTTAAGAAACATCTACAGTGACTGTCATTAGTAATCGGTTTTTACTCAAGTTATTAAAAGTAAATAAAAACAAGTAGAAAAGTTAAATTCGACTTGCTCGAATCCAAGAATACCCTCCACAATGTCCTTTTTAAGTGATAGTAAAATTTTTAACGTAAACAAAATTTTACATTTTTTATTAAATTTAGTAATTTTTGTAAAAAAAAATTGAATATATAGTTTCTAGACCTAAATAATCCATAATTTGGCCGGCAATCGACGAAATTCGAAAAAGTAATTTTTCTTGTTAATACATGAAATTTTAAAAAAAGGGTAAAAAATGATTTTAGGGAAGGCGTGGTCGTAGGGGCGTAAAATTTTTTCCAAGTCATTTTCAGCCGCGTACCCCCTAACTAGTTTTCGTTAAACAACTTCTAATATAAATATTAGAGTTAATTTTGAAATTTTTGATCTGCGGGTATTATAATTTTTTTGAAGGCTTTAAGGGAGATCAAAACAATGGTGGTATTTTTTGGAAAACTTTTCGCTCCTTGGGGTGGTTCCATGCATCTGAAAACGCGGATTTTGAGCTGATTATTCTGTAAAGCAAAAACAGCTGAAAATTTGCAAATCTGATTTCACCAGTCGATTCTACACCAAAATTTAAAACAACGGACGTTTTTTGAACTCTTAAAAAAAGTTCCAAAAACACATCACAGAGGGCGGAAATATAATGTTTTTGATTTTTTTTAAATGTTTTTTTTAATACAAGGGCAGATCAACAATTCCGTGACTATCCGAATGAAACACCCCCGTACAATGAAATTTCCACTCTATCATAAACCGTCTCATAAATGCCCGAAAACTAATTTTTTGAGAACTTTGACATACATTTTCTCAAAAACTTGACATCTTAGAAAAATTTTGGGAACCATATTTGGAATCAGCATCGAAAGCATAATCGAAAACAAGTGGTCAGATCTGAAAATATCGCAAAAAATGCTCTCTAAATTGCACAAAAATACTTTTTTTGTAAGCTTTGACCTCAATTTTCTTAAAAACCTGACGTTATGGAAAACTTTGGAAGTCAGATGCGGAACCAGCATTGAAAGGTTAATCTAAAACAAATGTCCAAAATACTAAAATTTTGCGCACCCCCGCGAACAGTTTCGCGTACCCCCTAGATTGGTAACCGCTGGTCTAAAATGCTTTTTTTGCGTAGCTGGCCTTCGGCCGGGCTTAGGGATTACAAATTCAATGCATTAAACTTACCCTCTCCACAAAAAAATGGGGATTATGGTCGAAATCGCTTTGGACTTAGTCTATCATAATATGAATGGGGGTTATGACCTAAAAAAATTTGGGTCGTAATCTAAGGCGACCAGATTTTGAAAATAAAAATAGAGTACATAAAGAAAAAAAGTAAAAAAATTATTCGAATTCAAAATTTTTTACATATTTTACAGACAAATTTACTTTCACATAAATGACCGTGAATACCACCAAGTGGTGATCAACACCTTTTTAACGATGTATTAGAAGTGAACATCGGACAAAAAGTGGCGACCTTTAATTTTGAGTAAAATTTAATTGAAAAGCATCAAAAAACTAACATAAACATCTCGTTATCTCGAGTTTGTGGTTAGATTTTTAAAATCTTTTAATACAGAAAAAATTTATCGCATTTTTTGATTCATAAAAAAATCAACTTTTGGACCCTTTTTGATGCGGTTTAGCTCACGATAGATTATCGCTAAAACCCAAATATTTTGGAAATCCTCATAAAAAATGTCAAAGTTAATTTTCAGGGGGGTACAACTTAACCTTTTTTTGTCCATATAAGGTGAGTCAGTGTAATACACGTCCATCCAACAAGTTATGGTCAAGTATATGGTCACTTTTACTAAAAGAAAATTCAGTACGAGTATGAACAGAACAAGCGATTTGACAGTAACAACAGGTGACCGACGTGAAATAAAATTTGTTTTAATTTATAAAAATAAAAAAAAAATATTGATCATGCTTTTAAAAATAATGAGGACAAAGAGGACAGCATTTTAAAAAAGAGGACAGAAAGAGGACACAAATTTTATAGAGTACAGCCAGTTAAAATAGAGTATTGTCCTCTAAAAAAGAGTACGTATGGTCACCTTACGTAATCCCAACAGAGAACGGACATAATACCCATAGGGATTATGACCGCTTTGGAAAGGGTCATAGTCCCCATAACTAATATCGAAATTATGACCGTGATTTATTCGGTCATAGTCCCCATTTCCGTTAAGGGGATAATGTCCGTGGGGATTATGTCCTGTCGTCATTTTTGACATCGGTTTCAAAAGTATGTTCACTTGAGGTATTTTCCTCCATAAATAAAGATTTTGATTTTTTAAAATAAATTATTTTCGATTTTTCTCAACAATTTACTGGAAAATTGTGAAAAATTTTATTTAATCTTGACAGATGAAATGTTTTTTAATTTTTGACACGCATTAGAAAAATTTGACACTCGAGACAAATTAAGCCCACCTGGCAACCCTAAATGGAAGTGACTATATTTGCCACTTAAAGTGAATATCCTTAATATTTTATTTTCAATACTCAGCTACACCCTAGAAAAAATGTCTAATAATGTTCTCGAAAAAGTTTTTATGTAAAGTCGCGATTTAGTGAAGAATTTTGTTTAAAGTGAATATCCCTAATATTTGGGATTAACTATTTACACAGCTACACAAATGAGAACCTTTGTTTTTGTTATTTTATATAATTAAAAAAAAAAATAATAATAATATTCAGTACTTACATTAACTAAACTGACACCAAAGCAAGCTACCCAACCCCAGCCACCATCAGGAGCTACTTTTTTTGGTTGTTGTTTCATATTTGGAATATTTTTTTTGTTTGTTGCGGTTTAAAATTTAAGATTTTTGCAAAATTTGGCACGTAAATTTATTTACTTTGGTATGTACAAAATATTAATAATAATTTTTAAGTGTTGTTTTTATAAATAAATTATTTTTAACTTAATGCAAAACTATTTTAGATTATTTTTTTCACTTTCTATACTGGATTATATGCATATATTTTGATTAAGAAATTTTTATTTTCATTTATTTAACATTTTTGTTGTTTTTTTGCTGATTTTTTTTTATTGCAAATTTATTGTAGAAAAAATATTGTTAAAATCTGATCGAGTTAAGGCGTATGTCATTTATAATTCACTTTTCACTTCCGTTTAAACTGAATGAATATGTCGACGATATTGGGGCGATATTAACAAAAGCTGGCCTTGGATTTCCTTAAACTATATATAAAAATAATAAATTATTTAAACAAAATTTTTTTTGCAAAAAAAAAAAAAAATTTCTAAATGTAACAAAATTTATTGCAAACGATGATGTCACGTTTTGTTTCAAAAAACCGCTATAAACTGATATCGATCTTTAAGTATTAAATACTAAAATTTAAGTAGCTGCTGTAGTAGAGTAAATTGTTAAAGATCATTTGTAAAAGTTTATTTCAGAAAGGAAGAGTAGGTTTTACATTACTCTCCTTAAAAGAATTTTAAAATAGAAATTAAACAATTATTAGTTCTTTTTTTTTTGATAAAACAAATTTGTTTTGTAAATTTATGTTTCACATTTCTTTGTTACTCTTCTAAAATTTTCACTCTCTGATATTTAGTGCTTTTACTTTGTGACTTCTCTATGGAAGTAGGAAAATCACTTGTGATGGTTTGTTGTTGTGTTTTTTTTTCGTTGTGACAAATTTTGACTTGTGCGTCATTCACGATTCCAAATAAGACTGACACTTCCAGTTTGTTAACCAGGCAAACAACCAGCTGTTGTGTGATCCGCACAATTCACAATGGTAAAAGATTCAATAATAACAACATACTTCAACACAATGGGAGAATACAGAAGTAAATACCAAATAATGAGAAGAGATAATAATGTCTTATTGAGTACAAATTACAATCATTGATGTCAACTTATTTATTGAGGGGGGAATTTATTATACGCAATATGTTTTGTGATCTAACAAAGAAGGTCTTTCACAGGCAGTGTTGCCATTTTACCCATTTTCCGGCTAGATTTAGCTCCTTTTGAACTCGTTTAGCCGGAGAAAAATGCATTTAGCTCTTAGCCGTTTTTTTTAGCCATTTTCGAAATTATTTTAGCAGTTTTTTAGCTATTTTTGAGTTTTTTAATTTAAAAGTAATTTTTAGTGTTTTTTATACTAAAAGAAAGAATAAATTGGTTGTTTTGTTAGTACAGATCAAGCACAGGCTCCAATTCTATTTAGTCTAAAGGTTTAAGTTAAAAAATGTGGAAGAAATTTTAATTTATAAAAATTACAGACATTTCTGGTATTCCCATACCGGTTTCAAACACTCCAGTTTTAGTGCAATCATAAGTAGGATTTTTAATATGGGTTTGTTTTGTTAGTGGGTATTTGTATTTCACAAATGTATATGAATTTTAATTAGTTCCAGTCTGGAATCGAACAACGGATATTTTTGTCATATTCATACCATTAACATTATACTTAATCTTCGACGATCTAGCGATGCCAGTTTCTCTGTTAAAAATACGCTAACGTTCGAAACTCAACTTAAAGACTGGTAGCTGAATCTTGGCATATATATTTTTGTCTTTCTTCTTGTAAAAAGTTTTACCTAGAATTCACGTGTTGCAAATGCGCCAACTTCCAAAAGAAAGCCAAAAATAAATATACGCAGTGCAGTGTTTTTAACTCTTATTTTGCTCCCCTCTTTCCTACATGCAAGTTTCAGGACAATCGGTGGGTGCCCGGTGAACGACCTTCCTTGTAAGTTTATGACTAAAATTAAAGATCTATCTCTATCTGATTTTTACAAAACTCAACATGGTTAAAACGAATAAGCGTTAAAACCGATTTCCGAAATTTCGAAAAATCGATTTTTTTCTATTTTTCCGGTTTTTTAAAACCGGTTTTTTAAAAAGGTCGGTTTTCGAAGTATTCCTGAAACCGACTTTTTGGTCTCGACTTATCGACTTTTTTATATTTCTTTTTTTGTTATTTTGCATTCAATGTCGTTTTTTAGTAGCCATCTTAACACTTTGAAGAACAGTTTAATTATACATTAAAAGAACCCAGCAAAAATAAATCGAGATTTTGGTGACACATCATCTATTTATAGCATACCGAAGCGCATCCAAAGAGCGCTCTTGAGGATGCAGTAAAAGTAAGCGGACAAATTTTTAATTTTTTGTTAAGATTTTTGATATAAAACTTATAATATAAAATTATTTTTTGATAGAATTTCACACTTGCTTTCCTTTTTAACACTTTTTATATGAAGAACCATGAGTTTTAGACAAAGACACATGATTTGACTGCATCATTATTGCGCAATAATCGGCGCTGCAAAGAGTGCTTTAATCTTTAACACATTTTGAATGATGATAGTCCACCATCATTTCTATTTATATTACAGAAATTTCTATTTATGTTTCAGATATTTCCAATTGTATTTAAGAAATTTAAATTTGTATTTCCAAAATTTTCTAAATGCTTTTCAGAAAATTCCATTTGTATTTTAAAATTTTCTTAATTCTTTCCAGAAATTTCATTTGTATTTCCATCATTTAGTAAATTTAGAAATACAAATGGAAATTTCTTAAATATAGTTGGAAATTTCTGAAACACAAATAGATGTTTTTGGAAATATAAATGGAAATTTCTGAAATTTAATTTGTATTTTCTGAAATAGTGAAATAGTCAGGACTTTGAACTTTTGTTTAATTTTTTTAACAATACTACAAAATAAACTAAAAAAATATGTCTTCAGAGGTGGTTTACATCATTTTCAATTGTAGTTCAGAAATATTCAACTGAGCTTCAAAAATAGTCAATTGTATTTAAGAATTTTCAATTGTGCTTCAAAAATAGTCAATTGAATTTCAGATTTTCCAATTGTATTTCAGATATAGCTCTGAAAATATATATAAATCAGCTCTGAAAATATACATGAATTCACTGCATCTGTATATCGCTTAATCAGGGCTATAAAATAATGCTTTAATCAGCGCTCTAAAGACACGTGATTTCAGTGTATATTAAGAGCGCTTTTTCGGTGTATCTAATTAACGATCTAAAGTGTGACATCGCCTTAGAGAATCATGCATGAATTCAGCAGATTTGGAAGCGCTCCTTGACTCGAGTTTCCTTTCCAAAAGCTGCTGCAGGTTCAGCAAAATTTCTGCTGGGAAGAACTGAAAGAGGATTTTGAATACACTCAAAATAATAACTCTGTAAAATACTCTGTAAAATGACTGTAATCTCAATTCAACAGATATTTGACAGAATTTTCTGTCAAAATACCGATTTAAAGGAAATACTTTGTATTTTGTTGTGACATAAAAACAAAGTTTCATCTGTTATATTACTTTTATCTTTGTAATCTTAATTTTACAGATAATTAAAAAGTTTTCTGCTAAAATACAGATTTAAGTGAAATACTCTTTATTTTTTATAACAAAAAAACTAAGTTTTATCTGTATTTTTACTCATTTCTATGTAATCTTAATTTCATAGTTAAAAGCACTAAAATTTTATCTCTATTTTTTTCAAAAATCTTAAACAAATTTTACAAAATAGAGTCCCCGCACAACAATGTCGGAGCGGTTGACGTTTTCGGTCATGGGAGAGTATAGGCGCAAAACAAAGACGGCAGCGGAAAATCCTGTCATATGTTGATTTTTACACTATTTTTCCACTTTTTCGTCACTTTTTTATTTAAATTAATTGTATTTTTAATTATCAATATGATTTTTTCATATTGGCTGTTTTTTTTTTTTTTTTTTTTTTTAAATTTTAATATTTTTTTCTTTTTAGAGATCATATTTTTTTGTTTACTTTATCGAAAAAAATCGAAATATTTGTAAAAAAGTGCAACATTTTCAATTCAAAAATTAAGGGAGAGAGAGAAACCGACACAAAAATAAAATTGATTTTATTCTGGCGGTTTTCGGTCGAGCGTTTTTTCATGCCAAATTTGTATGAAAAAAACGTCACCGACATTGTTGTGCGGGGACTCATAACGTGTATTTTACTAAACTTTTTTTTTCTGTAAAATTTTGGTTGCATCAAATGCATTTTACAAATATATGTAAATTTACAGAGTTTTTCAGTGCTAAATGGTGTTTTATTTAACCAATATTTTACTAGAGACTCTGTAAATTAACTGTTTTTTTTTTTGTCAAAATCATTTTACAGAGCTTTATAGCAAAATTACCAAGAAATGTTGATAGCTGGAAAAGTATGGTGTACTCTGTTAAATAAGCAGAGTTTTTCTGTAATTTTACAGAGTTATTATTTTGAGTGTAGATACTACGTAGATAAATTACACTAGTTTACAAAATTAAAAAAAAAATTGCGATCCACGACACCTTGCATTTATTTTCCATGTAAAATCTTACGCTGAATCCAAAAATCCACTCCAGAAATTTTAAAGTAAAACAGTTTTCGAGATATTGCCAACTTTTCAAAGTTTCATCTTTTTAAAAAAGTGGTTTCACTTGAATTAAAATATCTCCAACACAAATTGACGGATTTCATTGTTTTTAGGTTTAAATTAAAGATAATTTTTTGATCTACCAACCCTTTTGTTTTACAAAAATACAAAAAATATGTTTAGTTTAGATTTTCGGGGGGGGGGGGGGTACTTTTTCCCTGATCCGATTTTGCCCATTAACAAACGTAGCCGCCTATGATCATGAGACATATTTGTGCCAAATTTCAGGCTGATATGCTTGTTTTGTTTTCCTTTTTTATTGTTTTGTTTTACTTTTTTATTAAGTCAATAATTAAAACAAACCGAAAAACCGATTATTCTAAACCGGTTTTTAATTACAAAAAAAAAACTGCTCAAAGTCGTTGATTTAAGATTTAAAAAAAAAAAATTCCAGAATTATTTTTTTCCCCTAAATCCTCCAAAAAAATTACGATACACGCAGACCAAATTTGAGCCAAATTCAAATCGGAAGTTTGTATGGGAGCAAATATCCAAAACTTTACCAAAGGCGCTACGGTTTAAAATGATCGGATTTGGCTGAAATTAAGTTTATATGAAATATTGTCTTAAGCTTTAAAAAAGGGTCAAGGGAAATTAATTAAATAAAAATAAAAATATTTATTTGCTGAAATCTGCACAAAAATATTTTGAAATTCAGCAAACCGAATCAGTTTATTTGCAAACAATTTTCACTTGTTTTCAAAAACTGAATTGAAGAATTCCAAAATTTTTGACTACAAAAAAACACTTTTTCGGCCTCACCTATTTTAATTGTCTTAAAAATTGGTATGTATGTTCTTCTGATTTTTGTTGAATTTCGGTTTTTGTTATTTAGTAAAAATTGTGAATGGTTCGCGTTTTATCGCTGTTCAAAGTTGGTGTTTTGCAACAATTGTATGATAAATACACAATGTTTAAATAATCATATCTTTGGAACGCATCATCCGATTGCCACGATATAAAGCGCAAAATAATGGTTATGTCCTGTACTTAAAATAGAATTTTGAAAAAGGTTAGGATGCTTTGCAAAAAGGATATTGAATTTAAAAAAATGTCCTTAATTTGCAAATATCTCAAAATGCGTATCTTTAATTTTCCTATATTTTTTTGCACATATAGCCCAAAATGTACTTAACAACATATGCAAATCCCAAATTGGGGTGATAAGCGGCTTGTTTATAAACGTGGTTACATGAAACGACTTATTGATTTTTGTTAATAATTCTTGTTTACAAATGAAAAACAATTTTTGCGCACTAACCGCGAATAATTTTTTTGTATGTATTTTGGATCGCTAAACTCAAAAATTTCATTAAAACGACATTTCGCGAATTCATTTTTGTTTAATTAATTTTTTAGCGTTTTTTTTAGGTATTTTTACTATTTTGCTTATATCTTAAGTTCTGTTTATCTGATCTTCTCGCAATAAAAACCAAACTAAACACAATCAAATTTCCAACAAATCCTACATTCATCATTTTTTCATCAGTTCATAGCTTTACGCGCAAATAATTTTTTAGCGTTATTTGGAGGTATTTTGACTATTTTTCTTATATCTTGAGTTACGTTTATCTGATCCTTCCGAAATAAGAACCAAATTAAAGACAATCAAATTTCCAACAAATCCTACATTCAAAATTTATCAGTTCAAAGCTTTCCGTTCAATAGGCAAACATATGACTAAAATAAGTTTTTTGATTAACAAATCATTTTAAAAAAAGTTTAAGAAATAGAAATCTTTGCAATTATTTACATCTTTTTATTTATCTGCAAATCCTGAACATTAAGAAATATAATAAAGTTGATTTGATGAAAATCTATAGGTTTACTCCGAAGTTATCACAAATTTTATGAATATACATGATAAAATACAAAAAAAAAATAATAATTTTTTACAATTTCAGTTTTTAAAATTTTTAAAAAATGAGCTTTGTTCATAAAAAATAGTTTTTCCTTGTTTGCCTATTGCGCGTAAAGTTATGAACTGATATAAAAATAATGAATGAAGGATTTGTTGGAAATTTGATTGTCTTTAATTTGGTTCTTATTGCGAAAAGATCAGATGAACGGAACTCAAGATGTAAGAAAAATAGTCAAAATACCTCCAAATAACGCTAAAAAAATTATTTGCGCGTAAAGCTATGAACTGATGAAAAAATGATGAATGTGGGATTTATTGGAAATTTGATTATCTTTAGTTTGGTTTTTATTGCGAGAAGATCAGATAAACAGAACTTAAGATATAAGCAAAATAGTTAAAATACCTCCAAAAAACGCTAAAAAATTCATTTGACAAAAATGTATTCGCGAAATGTTGTTTTAATGAAATTTTTGAGTTTAGCGATCAAAAATACATATAAAAAAATTATTCGCGGTTAGTGCGCAGAAATTGTTTTTCATTTGTAAACGAGAGTTATTAACAAAAATCAATAAGGCGTTTCATGACACCGCGTTTACAATTAAACCGCTTATCACCCCAATTTGGGATTTGCATATGTTGTTAAGTACATTTTGGGCTATATGTGCAAAAAAATAAAGGAAAATTAAAGATACGCATTTTGAGATATTTGCAAATCAAGGACATTTTTTTAATTTCAATATCCTTTTTGCTAAGCATCCTATCCTTTTTCAAAATTCTATGTTAAGTACAGGACATAACCATTATTTTGCGCTTTATTTCGTGATAATCGGATGATGCGTTCCAAAGATACGATCATTTAAACATTATGAATTTCTCATAAAATTGTGGCAAAATACCAACTTTGAACAGCGATAAAACGCGAACCATTCACAATTTCGACTAAATAACAAAAACCGAAATTCAAAAAAAATCAGAAGAATGGATATGTTAATTTTTGGATAAATTGAACCACCATCGGCTGATTGCCTATGCTATTTTAAATGGAACCAGTCAATTACAAAAAAAAAAATAGTTAAAATATTTATTTCCGAATAAAAATGTTGTAAAAGTTTGATAATTAAAATTGAAAAGTCGTTTTTCAGATGTTTCGGCAGATCTTTTCTTTTGAGTGTAATTGGTACAACTATTAGATTTAGCCTTACAGAAGGATCAGATTTTGTACACTTTTTTCTTATAGAAACCCGCTTATGCGGTCCATTTAGCGATATAATATAAAAAACTCTGCAGTTGCATTATCTTCCAGAAAAAATAAAAAAATCTTTATTACATCCGAAATTTTATTTTCGAAAGCCTATCAGATTCTATGCTCATTTTCATAAAGCTTCCGACCATCATGTTGTAATAAATGTTTCCTTGAGAAACCCCTCCGATTCGCAGTCTTTACAAAAAATTTCTTAAAAACAACAGGACAATTTCTTAAAAACAATAAGGACAATTCAAAACTGCTTCATTTAAGTAATAACACAGTGCAACAACCAAAATTGGAATGGAATGAAGCCAAAAGCAAATGAAAGTTGACATATTCCATAACAAAAGCATCAACGCTTTTTTTTAGTTTAGCGGTAAATTTTTTTTACACGCATTTGAATTTGGTGAACTTTCATTATAATTATAATAAAAATTACTTGAAAACTATATAGGGCGTATACTTAATTTTGAAATTGCCTTTAAATAACAATCATACGCAAATGTGCACAGTGATTTATTTTTAATAATTTGGGTATTTAATAAGTAAGTCAGTAAGTATTTCATCGGAATTCATACCGGTTATAGCTGACGTGATTTCGAGCTGGACCCCACATTTTCAATAAGGGCACCACCAGGGACCACTAAAGTAGGACATGTTTAGTACACAAAAACTTAAATGCCTTTAAATCGCCAACTTTGAATGCGTGTAAAAACAAATCTAGCGCTAAACTAGAAAAAAGCCTTGAGGGGTTGGTTATGTAAAATGCCAACTTTCATTTCATTTTCTTTTGGTTTCATCCCATTCCGATTCGAAAAGTTCGATCTTGTATCACTGTGTAATTAACAACTATATTAAATAATCTACAAAAAACGCCAAATTGACATCACTAATTACAACCGCATTAAAAAATATTGAGTGTAATTTTGTAAAATGAGTAATATTACTCAAGAAATCAAAGAAGAACAAAAAAAAAATCGTTTTAACCATATTACAGCAAATCAATGTCAATGGTTTATTTTAAAAACAATGAACTTTAATAATTTCACTACAAAACAGCTGACTTAGAAAATTAACGTATGTATATTTTGTTCTTAAAAATTTAAAACAATTATTTTCACTTTCATTTTTACACTGACAAACATTTTTTCGTTTAATTTCACTTTTACAAATTTTTCAAGAACACTTTTTTATTTTTTTTTTTATTTGTCCTTTTGTTAAATAATTTTTTGTTTTAAATATAAATTCTTACGCAAAAATTAAAAAAAAATAATTAAAACGAAATAAGGAACTTTCTACTACATGAGGAACCAACCACCTGTTGTTGTTAGGTTCCTTCAACGCGTTAAATTATACTGAATAAAATTGTGTAGTAACCACCGTCGTCTATCTAACTAACAAAATACTCTCCTCTTTATACAACAAAAATCACCTACACATTAACAGTAAAACATATGTGTATTATAATACAGATATTTTAAATGTGTATACAGTAAGCCCTCGATTAATGAGCCACATTTTTTAAGCGATTTTTTTTTATATAAAATGCGGCCGAGCCTAAGTCATATACGGTTGGGTTGTTGAAAGATATTTCGGTTTAAAACATGTATGAAAATTAAAGTCGATAAAAACCGACCATATAATACTCGACACCAGTGTCGAGTCATATGTATGACCGACCCACAGTATGTCTCTAATCAACACATTTTCTCAGAACATACCTACCCTTTACTTTTAACTCTTAAGAAGGTCCCCATACATTTAATTTTTCAGAATTTAATCAGTTGCTACCGCTCCAATGGTGCCCCCCAAACATTTTTTCAAAACATACTTATCTCTACTCCATAAGGAGGCTCCCATAAAAATTTCAGAGGGAAGCTAATTTTATTAAAATATATTTTTTTATGGTAGAACATTCAGGGAGTGGAGGTAGGTATGTTTCAAAAAAAATTTCAGGTGTTAAAAATTAATGGGGATCGGTCTCAATATTGACCCGTTTGGGAACACCATATAAAAAATATTCATTTTTGTATAGTTTTGTATGAGCTATCGATTAAATATATTTTTTTTTTTTTGAAAATTTTCAGAACCCCTTCTGAAATTTTCCCTTTTTTTTAAAAGTAATGTTTATCAAAAATCCGGCCACTTTTGTTTTAAATTTTTTTTTTTTTTATAGTTTAGATCAGTGATGGATATTTTTGTAATTCCTATTCCCGCGGGAATAGGCTAAAAAATGCTGCTTGTGCGCAGTCGACACACGAACACTATAAAGTTTTGTTGCTTGAGCAAATTTATTGACTTTTTGCTTGCTACTACCCACACAAGCATAAATGTTATAGTATGTGTGTGCGCACCACTGGTTTAGATGTTTGTCTATCCACATAAAAAATTTAGACATGTGTTTTTCGTTTTTTTTTTCCATGCAAATGCATGTTTTTTGTCGATAGTCTAAAAACGATATCGACTAATTTTCTTTCCGAATCAAGAAATTTGCGTTAAAATGGCATCGATTTGTTTTTGCATATTTTTGCATATTTTGGTGAAAATGCATATTTTGTGCATATTTCTAACTTTTAAGTGCATATTTTTGCATATTTTGGCATAAATTAGCAAAAACACAAATTGAAATTTATTTGTTTCAAAAACTATTTTAAATTTTAAAAATTTATTTTGGAAATAAGAAAAATTATTTTTTTTTTCTTAAAATTTTTTTTTTAGATTGTCTTAAGTTCTAATAAATCTTGATAATATAAAGTTTTAAATGTTACTATTTAAACTCGGCGTTACTTTTTGCTTTTAAGAAGTTTTTCCTATTGCATATTTTTAAGTTTTTTAGTGCATATTTTTAGTTTTTTAGCGCATATTTTAAGCGCATATTTTCGATTTTATAGTGCATGAAAATCTCATCCCATATTCATAACAATTTAGTAATTTGCTTGTATTTTCTTGTTTTAACATAGCGTATTAGTAACATTTATGCAAATATGTAATACTCATCCGCAATGTTGAAACAAGAAAATACAAGAAAATTACAAAACTGTTATGAAATTTAAAATTCAAATGCGATTTTCTCAAAAAAAAAAAAAACGAAAAACACATGTCTGATTTTTTTTTTGTGTGGATAGACAAACATCTAAACTAAAAAAAAAAAAAAAGTGGCAGGATTTTTGATAAATTGAAGCATAGTCCTTGGGCCAAATGAAGCTTTATTTTCAAATTTCATCCAAATTGATTGATAATTGCGACCTGTAACGTGCCAAATTGATTGATAATTGCGACCTGTAAAGTGTTCACAATGACACAAAAAGTGATTCTCAGTCGATCGGTATACTTGTAGTTGGATCCAGGACGAATATTTCGGGTAGTTACAAACATCAGCACAAATTCATATAAAACTCAGTAGGGTATAAAAATTAACTAGATAACCCTGGCCGATGATTTTGGTATCCTTGCCAATCTGAAGAGATCAATTAGGGCACCCCTCAGGATGCCATATATCAAAGACAAAAAACTTTACACTAACGGTTTTGTCACAGACCAAACAGACACGGTTTTTACAGAAATGGTTTTATAACAAAAACGATGAAATTCAAAGCGATTTTCGCTTAAAACCAAGCGATTTTTAGCTTAATTTATATAAGTTTACTAGTGTTCTAGAACAGATGGTAAAATTGATAAACAAAAAAAACATATGGTTCAAAATTACTATTTTGATATCTGTTATAAGCAGGGACAGGACCTTCATGCACTAAAAAACTATGTTTTAGGCGCCTAAAATATACACTAAAAAGTCTTGAAATATGCACTTAAAATCTTAAAATATGCACTAAAAATCATAAATATCCAATTGTTTTTTTACTTTTATTAAAAAAAAAGAATAACAGTTGAATTCAGTCTGGCATTATAAGCTTAGTTTTACATATATGCAGTGTGTATAAAATGTTGTTAAAAAATTAAAAATGATCTAGAAAAATTTAATAATTTCTTTAATACAAAAAAACATCATAAAAAAATCTTAAAAATAGCCAAAAAATAAAAAAAATAGCTAAAAAACTAAAATGAATACAAAATATGACCTAAAAATATGCATTTATAGCGAAATAATAACAAAATATGCAAAAATAAGCATTTTAAGCAAAATATGCAAAAATATGCACTAACGAATCGATGCCAGTTTAAAGAAAATTCTTTGATTTGCAAAAATATTTTGTTTATGCTGTTCTATGACTAAAGGGGAAAAACATGCAAAAAAAGTCCTCTCCTTGGTTATAAGTTTCGTGTCTGTTTAGTCTGTGCTAGAGATGGGCGCGTGAGTGAATTTTGACTCACTCACACTC
Organism: Pegoplata infirma; assembly: GCA_963921195.1. Lineage (NCBI taxonomy): Eukaryota > Metazoa > Arthropoda > Insecta > Diptera > Anthomyiidae > Pegoplata > Pegoplata infirma. The sequence goes on along the minus strand of OY992540.1, from coordinate 41,235,251 downwards.
TCGAAATTTAAGTATTGCTCACGCACGAAATTGTTTTTTCTGCTCACGTTCACGCACGCTCACGAAGACTCACGAGATTAAAATTAACAAATTTTTATTTTACTTTTTTCGATTTCTTGCACAAAAAGTATTTAACTTTCTTAAAACAACAATAAAAATTTATTTAAATCACAATTTTGTATCAACTACCCTCTAAATTCAATATAATGAAGATTTTTATACCCTACTCCACTCTGTGGTACAGGGTATAATGAGTTTGTGCTGATGTTTGTAACTACCTGAAATATTGGTCCTAGACCTACCTTCAAGTATACCGATCGACTCAGAATTACTTTTTGAGTCGATTTAGCGATGTCCGTCCGTCCGTCCGTCCGTCCGTCTGTCCATCTATCGGTTTAAGCACGATACAGGTCGCAATTTTCAATCAATTGACTTTGAAACTTAAGCATCTTTTGGTCCAAGGACGAAGCCTATTGAAATTGGAGAAAATCGGTCCATGTTTAGACCTAGCCCCCATACAAACACCCCTTTGGATTCGGCTTAAATGACTCTAATAACCGTGTTATAGTAGATATCGCTTCGAAATTTAGCAGGTAATCAAATTTTGTATGCACAAACCACCATTCCAAATTTCAAAGGAATCGGGTCAGTCCTTCTGGTAGTCCCCATACAAAACGCCCTCCCGATATTCACATAATTCCCTCAAAATTCATAAAAATGGAAATATTTGATAAAAATTTTATTTTTAGGTGTTAAACATGTACTTTAGTAACATAATAAAATCGGAATATAATTGGACCATTTTTGGACTAGACCTCATACAAAAATTTCGACCGATGTTCAGTTAAATCGGTCTATGACAAAAAATAAACTAATTCCACTAAAATTTGATCTGAGTGTGTTTTCTACACTAAATAAAGATCTTACAAAAGACAGATCCAATCGGTCCATGTTTGGACCTGGGACCCATTTATCGGAAAGGACTGGTGTAGGGTATCATATGGTCGGTCTTGACCGACTATAACTTTCTTACTTGTTTTATTTGCTTTCTGTTTCTAACAGCACAAAACAATCACGTAAACTCACGAAACAAAAATTACTTACGCACGCTCACGCACGAAACTATTTTTTCTAATCACACGCACTCACGATCACGTGAGTAGAAATAAATTTCAGTTACAATTACGCGTGATTCACACGTAAATCACGTGAATCACGAAAAATTCGTGTTACGCGCGCATCTCTAGTCTGTGCCCAAGATTAATACAAGAATCCACCTAATGCTATTTTAATTTAAGCGATTTTTTTAAACAGTCTCATTTAATCCCATTATACGAGGGTAACCTGTAGCTATATAAAATTTTCTTTGTAAGAATAATAAATATATCAAACTAAACTGAACAGAAAATGCAATAAAATAAAGATAATAACAACAAAAAAGAGCATATTGAGTAAAAAAACAAGATATAGACCCTCATCAGCTGGTAGTCAGTCAACAAGTTTGAGTTATAGAAAATCAGTTTTCGATTTCGTTTAAGATTTTTGTATAACAAAAACATTTTCTTCCTCTCTCTGGTATTGTTTTGGTATGAGTATTTCCATCTCAAATACTCAATATATTGATTTTTAGTTAAATTTTAAATTAACATGCTGGCAGGCAGAGCAATCAGCTGTTTGCAAACACATATTGAGTTTTATTTAATTATGAAGAATATAAAAAAATACACGTTTAGCGATAATCACAGCTAGGGGAATTCTAGTGTGGGGTCATCACAGTTCTCACACATAATTTTAAAGTTTATCATTTAAGCCAATATGTCATATATAATTTGAAGTGTCAAAAATTGCCCAAAAACGAGATATAAAGCAGTAATATTTAATATAAATTTGGGTCATATGTAAAATTACCTAATTATTTTAGGTAAATTTTCAAATTTAAAGGGGGTTATTCATAATACCTAAAGTGTACTTAAAGTAGGTTTATTTGACAAATATTCATGCAATATCAGTCAAATAAACCTACATTAGATTTAATTTACTCATTATGAATAGCCCAGAAAATGTCCAAACAGTTACTAAAAAAAACTTCCTTAAGCAGTTACTAAACGAATACATACCATTTCCACTGTGAATGGAACCTACGACTCCTGCATGTTAGCCATCCGCAGCGCGATATTTCACAAATATCCTTAAGAAATTAAAACAAGTACGAAAAATATAGTCGTTTACAACCGATCATTAAAACACCAATACTATAAATTTTCGAGAAAATTCAGGTCAAAGTTCAAAAATTTTATAGCAACTCATAGCGTATGAACCCGATGTGATGGAGGCTTAAAAATAAGTCGAGCGCAGTGACGTACAATACAGGGGAAAACACAATTTTTCTTTAGGAAAAATGTCTCAGAATCTGAGAATTTTTTTAAAGGGATAATGTCTCAGAATTTTTCTGTAAAAATGTCTTAGCATTTTTCTGTTGAAAAAATGTCTCAGAATCTAAGAATTTTTCTATAGAAAAAATGTCTCAGAATCTAAGAATTTTTCTATAGAAAAAATGTCTCAGAATCTGAGAATTTTTCTATAGTAAAAATGTCGCACAATCTGAGAATTTTTCTATAGGAAAAATTTTTCAGAATCTGAGAATTTTTTTATTGGAAACATGTCTTAGAATCCGAGAATTTTTCTATACGAAACATGTCTTAGATTCTGGGACTGTTTCTGTAGGAAATTTTTTTTTATAGAATTTTCCTATAGGAAAAATGTCTTAGAATCTGTGAAATTTTCTTTAGGAAATGTGTATTGACAAATTGTCTCAGAATCTGAGAACTTTTTTTTTTAAGAAAAGTGTTTTAAAATCTGAGGCTGGTTCCATAGGAAAAATGTCTCAGCAGCTGAGACTTTTTCTTATGAAGTGATTTAGAATCTGTTTTTTTTTTATTGGAAAAATGTGAATCTGAGAATTTCTCTATAGGAAAAATGGTTCTAGAGGTCGTTTTTTATATAGTATTAGAATTTTTTTTTTTCAGGATCAGAGAATTGTTCTGTTGGAAAATTGTGTCAGAATCTGAGAATTTTTTATAGGAAAAATGTCTTAGAAGCTAAAAATTTTCTATAGGCAAAATTTCTCAGAATCTGAGAATTTTCTATAGGAAAAAGGCTCAAATGTCTTAGAATCTGAGAATTTTTCTAATGGAAAAATGTTTAAGAATCTGAATTTGTCTATAGGAAAAATGATTTAGGATCTGAGAATTGTGTTGTCTCAGAATTTTTCTATAGAAAAAATGTCTTAGAATCTACAAATTTTCTATGGGAAAAACGTCTCAGAATCTGAAAATTTTTACTATTTTTAAAGCAAAAATAGATCAGAATCTGAGACTTTTCGTATATGAAAAATTTCTTGGAATCTGATATTTTTTCTTTAGAAACAAATTTTGAGAATCTGATACTTTTTCGACAGGATAACTGTATCAGAATCTGAGGTTTTTTTATAGGAAAAGGGTTTAAAAATCTAAAAATTTTTCTATATGAAAAATGTGTGAGAATCTGAGGCTTTTTCTATTGGAAAAAGGTCTAAGAATCTAATTTTTAGCCCACAATAAAATAACTAAAGTATAAACAAAATTGGTCACAAAATAAAACTAATCTAATTTTTGAAAGAAAGTATGAAGTGAGGTTGAGATTGCTAGAAATAGAATTGTAGTGTTGGAAACTGTCAAAATTTATTCTGTAGAAACTATAAATATTCACATATATAAAAAACAGTTTTCCTTAACAAGACAAACCGACATTTAAAATCCTACTGATGATGACACTAACTGGGGTGTTTGAAACCGGTATGGGAAATACCAGAAATGTCTATAATTTTTAGAAATTCAATTTTTCTTCTGCATTTTTTCAACTTGAACCCTTATAATATAATTTTTATTTGATAAAAATGTTTCAGAATCTTAGACTTGTTCCATGTCTTTATAGGAAAAATGTCTCAAAATCTCAGACTTTTTCTATATGAAAAATGTCTCAGAAAATGAGACATTTGCCATAGGGAAAATGTCTCAGAATCTAAGACTTATTCTATAGGAAAAATGTCTTAGAATCTGAGACTTTTTCTGTAGGAAAAATGTCTCAGAATCTAAGACTTTTTCTTTAGAAAAAATTAGACATTTTCTATAGGAAAAATATCTCAGAATCTGAGACTTTTTCTTTTTCAAAATATGTGACTTTTTCGGTCTCTTAATCTACGACTTTATCTAATGGAAATATTTCTTATAGTCTGAGATTTTTAATTTTCTAACTTCTTAGAATCTGTGACTTGTCTTTGCTTAAAAGTCCAGAATCCGAGAATTTTCTTTTGAAAAATGTATTACCGTTTAATATAATTATATTTTATATCATGTCTTAAATAACTCAATCTCATTTGGTCGGTCGCCTTATCCCTTAGGGCACCAATTGTCTCTTAATGATGTCTTATTCCCCCAAAAACTTAGTTTTTTTTCGATACTGGGGAATAAGATATCATTGAAATGCAATTGGTACCAAAAGGGTTACGACGACCAAAGAGTTTTGCATCTTAAAGAGGAATGTTTAAGGATAACCCTTATGTTATTTTTAAGTCGCCGTTATATCGGGTTCATCCGCTGTGGGTGTCCAAAAATGCTCAAAACAGCGATTTTTTTAACTTGGACCTCAATATTCTCAAAAACCTGATATGATGGAAAAGTTTGGAGACCGAATTTTTGGCCAGCAGAATTATTGTAATCAATTGTATAAGGTCGCGTTCCAGTCACATTTTTGATGTTTAGTAGTGCTATTATTATTCGCGCTAATGTAGCAGATTGCACTTTATACACTTCAAACTTGTATCAGTAACATATTAAAACATTTAATCCTCTAACGCTCACTTTAAGGGGACATTTTAGTCCCTAAAATGTTCTACGAATATTGTCAGCGTCAAATTATACAAGGAGTCGTCGAAGGTCTCAGTTTGTGCGCAATACGTGTTATCTTAGTCAAAAAACGTTGTTAAAATATACCTCTAAGCTTTAAATTTAACCAAATTAACCTTTATCTCCCAATTTTAGGGGTAACACTTAACACTATTTTGGCCAAAAATAAAGAAAACAAGTAAAATACCCAGCAAAATTTTGGTAATGGTTTGTGATTATATAACACATTACCAGGTAATGTATATACCTTATTTATTTATTTGTAGCATTATTTTAGGATGTCTTACCAAACATTTGTTCCACAACGCATTATTTTAAAGTGAAAAATAATGCTTTACTAATAATTTGTTACGTAATGCATGATTATTGGAAAAAATGTATTTCATGTTTATTATTTCTAAACATTAAATCATGGATGACTTATATTTGGTTACATTATGTATTATTTCAAAGTTTGAAATAATGCATTATTTATAACACTGTGCAACAAGAAAAATGAGCCTCAATGGCTTCAACGCCATATGAAAGTAGACCATCAAGTGGACAAAATCACCAAAGGGTTTTGCAAAGTCAGTTCGGATTTCTTTTTTTTCTTCTTTTTTTTTTTAAAGACTTTTTTGTCTTTCTTTTAAAAAAGGACAAAAATGACCCCTTAAAACGGGAGCTAAAGGGTTAATTTTGTCAAAGAAAAGAATCATCACAAAATTTTATAAAACACGTCAGAATATAATTTTTAGCTCAGTAGTATATTTGCACTGTTTTTTGTCGATGTTTTTTAGCACTGCTTTAGTAAAAAAATAACAAACATTGATTATTTATACTTAACCCTTTTTAAGCATTTTGCGCATGTGGCACAAACTTTGAACATTCGACAATCCCTAGTGAAATTTTATGAGGAAAATATTTGTAGAACATTTTAACCCTCTAAATGGACGTTTTATTAGACTTCTGTGTTTAGATTTTGAAAAATGACTAAAATGACCCCTTAAAATGGCAGTTATAGGGTTAAAATGTTCTAAGAAAAGAACCGCCATACAATTTCACTGCAGACATCAAATCACATTTGGAAGCTCAGAAGAGTTTTTATTATAGTATTTTTAACGTTTTCCAAATGCCTTTGATAAAAAAAATGAAAACTTCAGTGGGCTATAAAAAAGAAATCCGAACTGACTTAGCAAAACCCTTTGGTGAATTTGTCCATTTGATAGTCTACTTTCATATGGCGTTGAAGGCATTGAGGCTCAAAGCGATGACCCAAAATTTGTTGCACAGTGTAATTGGATGCATAATGCATTACAATTACATAAAAAATAATTATTTTATAAAAAAATGCATAAGTTTAAACTAGAGATGGGCTCACGACAGGAAATTTCTAACGACACACACTCACGAGCATATTTTATCTACTTACACTCACTTACAATCACGTGAGTAAATTTAACACAAAATTACATTTTTCACTACTCGTAACACCTTATATATTACGTTCTGGTATGCTATATTATATACCTTACTCGTAACCTATAAAATATCATATATTTTACACCTTACTCGTATTCTACGTTATAAATTTATGACTTATTTTATACCTTACTGGTATTCTTTGTGATAATGTGGATCCATTACTTTGAGTCTCATCGCCTGTTAAAATCATCAATGCTGCAATGTATAAAATAAGAGATCCTATACCTTATTTTATACCTTATTTGGTAATCTAAGTTTTGCTGGGTAGTTAAATTCGACTAGGCTGAATCTATGAAAACCGTTAAAAACGCCCTTTCTGAGTGACTGAAAAAATTTTTAACGTGGAAAAAATTTATAATTTTGATTAGAAATATTTTATTTTGATTAAAAAACTTTTGTCAGTCATTTTTGTAAAAAAAATACTACTAGACAAATTTTGTTAAAATTTAATACCAACCAGACCAGGGGAAGTTAGCGTTTTTTTTATTTCGCGAACTCGCGAAAAACCCTTGCCTTTTCTTTATAACTTGTGAACCAGTAGGCCGATTTCCCTGAATTGCAATAGGTCTCAAGACAAATACATTAAGTCACCTCAAATTTGTTGAATAGTGTAATCAGCTCTTCAACATGCATCGTTTTATTGATGTTATCTATTTTTTTTCAGACACGCAAATAGAAATGTTTATGGCAATCAATTACTGTGAGTATCCTTAATGTATAATGGTCGTCATTCGTATTATATCATCAGGAATTGTAGTTGTGCCAGTGTGTTTCCTTTTCCTTATCTGCATATTCATACTAGCGGCACACACACACATACATTTTTATGCATAACTTACATTTAATGCTTAAATCCTAAAAGTATGTTATGAATTTTGTTTAAATTCACATAAACATTTTAACCTTTTAATGCATAATTTTTATTTAATACATTAACTGTAAATAAGTTTAAAAGGTTTAAAATTTCTAAATTTATGTTTTTTTTTGTGTTAAATTGGGAAATCCACGGTATATCGAAAAAAATATTTAAAAAAATATTTTTCTGCAAAGAAAATGAAAAACCAAAACTAACTTTACCCCAACGTGGGCCTTATAAGGTTAATAAAATGTTGCCCAGGGGAGTCAAACTTTAAGTCAAAACAGGCACGTAGCCATGAATTGCGCTAATTGGAGGGGGAGGGATATAACAATTTTGTTTATTTTAAATAAAAAATAATAAATTTTTTTCGAGTTTTTTTTATCTTAGACATTTTATAAATATGATTTAGAGACGATTCAGAGAATCTGTTTCCGATTTTTAGCCAAAATGTAACAGAAAAATATGCGAAGTTTGTACTTGTTTTGCTGTATAAATAGGTGTTCTTTCCAAAGAAAAATTTTTCTAGAAAAATTTCTATATTAATTTGTAATTCCATGCAAAACGTATTGAAATATCGGAGGACCTCATTATGTTTATATATTACACTGTGCAACACGATTTTGTATCTTGGATGGGACAAAAAAAAAAATGAAAGTATACCAACAGCAGAGCAAAACCCCCGAAGGGTTTTGAAAACTTAGCTCGAGTTTTTTTTATGGCCCACTGAAGTTTTTCAATTTTTTTCAAAGTCGTTTTAAATAACTCCAATAAAAAGTATCAAATCTAGTTCTGAGATTAATAATGTTAAGACATGTCATCAGTGAAATTTGATGGCGTTTCTTTTCACAGAAAATATTAACCCTCTATCTCTTATTTATAGGGGTCATTTTGGTTCTTTTTTCAAATATCCTCATAGAGCACTAATAAAACGTGCGTTTAAAGGGTTAAAATGTTCTATAAAAATTTTCTGCATAAAATTGTTACTAGGGGTTGTCGCATATCAAAAGTTCTTGCGAAAAGTGCAAAATGTCTAAAAACTTAAAATTCAAAATTATCACATATGTACTTTTAAATTTTTTTTCAACAAAGTAGTGTAAAATAATTCGGAAAAGTGTTATAAATCTGCTTCTAAGCTTAATTACGATAACAGATGTCGTCAGTGAAATTTGATGGCGGTTTTTTTCTTAGAACATATTAACCCTCTATGTCCCATTTTTAGGGTCCATTTTTGTCCTTTTTTCAAATAAGCTCATAGAAGACCACTAGCTTTTAAAGCGTTAAAATATTCTACAACCATTTTCTGCATTAAATTTTACTTGGGGTTGTCAAAGACCAAAAGTTCGTGCGAAAAGTGAAATTTTATGCAAAAAATTTTTGTAGAACATTTTAGCCCTTTAACCATTTTAACCGTTTTATTGGTGTAATATAGGGATTTTTAAAAAAGGACCAAAATGACCCATAATAATGGGAGATAGAGGGTTAATATATTCTAAGAAAAGAACCGCCATCAAATTTTACTAAAGATATGTCTTAACACTATTTACATCAGAACTTGGTTTAATACTTTTTTTTTTTGAGTTGTTTACAACGACTTCAGTTGGGCCATAAAAAAAGATCTCGAGCTAAGTTTTCAAAACTCTTTGGGGGTTTTGGTCTTCTATTGGTATACTTTCATTTCATTTTGGTCCCGTCCAAGATACACTCGAAGGTCCTAAATTTGTTGCACAGTGTTATTAATCCTTAAAGGTTTCTAAGACATTCTAGTGATATTTATCTATCTGTTTATCTGTGTTTGTCGATAAAAAAAAGTTTTTGATAAAAAAATGTTTAATGAAAAAAAAATTATGACAAGAAAATGTTTGATGAAAAAAAATATTGATGAAAAACATTGATGAAAAATATTGAAAAAAAAAGATATATAGATGAAAGCAAGTAAGAAAGTTATAGTCGGTCAAGACCGACCATATGATACCCTACACCAGTGTTTTCCGGAAAATGGGTCCCAAGTCCAAACATGGACCGATTGGATCTGTCATTTGTTAGATCTTTATTTAGTGTAGAAAACACACACATATCAAATGTTAGTGGAATTAGTTTATTTTTTTGTCAATAAGCCGATTTAACTTAATATCGGTCGAAATTTTTATATGGGGGACAAAGTCCAAAAATGGTCCAATTATATTCCGATTTTATAAGGTTACTAAAGTACACGTTTAACACCTAAAAAAAAATTTTTATCAAATATTTCCATTTTGATGAATTTTGTGGGAATTATGTGAAAATCGGGAGGGCGGTTTGTATGGGGACTACCAGAAGGACTGATCCGATTCCTTTGAAATTTGGAATTCGTGCATACAAAATTTGATTACCTGCTTAATTTCAAAGCGATACCTATTATAATACGTTTATTAGAGTCATTTAAGCCGAATCCAAAGGGGGCGTTTGTATGGGGGCTAGGTCTTAACATGGACCGATTTGCTCCAATTTCAATAGGCTTCGTCCATGGTCCAAAACATGCTTAAGTTTCAAATTTCAAGTCAATTGATTGAAAATTGCGACCTGTATCGTGTTTAAACCGATAGATGGACAGACGGACGGACGGACAGACGGACGGACATCGCTAAATCGACTCAAAAAGTAATTCTGAGTCCATCGGTATACTTGAAGGTAGGTCTATGACCAATATTTCGAGTAGTTACAAACATCAGCACAAACTCATTATACCCTGTACCACAGAGTGCTGTAGGGTATAATAATACTGATGAAAAAAATATTGATGAGAAAAAAATATTGATGAAAAAAAATGAGAAAAAAAAATATTCTTAAAAAAAAAAATTGATGAAAAAAATATTGATAAAAAAAATATTGAGGAGAAAAAATATTGATGAGAAAATATTAATGAGAAAACAATATTGATGAAAAAAGATAATGGTGAAAAAATATTGATGAGAAAAAAATATTGATGAAAAAAAAAAACAAGCAGAAAAGTTAAATTCGACTTGTCCGAATCTATGAATACAATCCACAATGCCCTTTTAAGGCTGGATTACTCAATGCTCCGTTATAAAATAACTCTCCGTTAAATTTAACTATTTCATACAAATTTTGACATAAGGCTCCGTTAAATCGGCAGTTTGCAGCTAACTTTTCATTGAGTAATCCACTCTAAGTGATAGCAAATTTTCCAACGTGAAAAAATAACATTTTTGATTAGTTTTTATTTTTTGTAAAAAAACTTTTTTTTTAAGTACATAATTTTGAAAAAAAAAAAATTACTAATTTGTTTTTTGAGTGTAAATTTTTTTTTAGTGTAAAATTTTTTTGAGTGTAAAATATTTTTTTGAGTGTATTTTTTTTTAGTGTAAAAAAATTTTTGAGAGACAAAAATACGTTGTAAAATATTTTTTTTGACTTACCAATGTTTTTAAAACATGTTTAACGGGTTTTCAACTCATAAATTTAAGGTAAAACTAATCTGAAATTCACGGTTTTGCTAATAACTTTTGAACCACTGGACCGATTTGGCTGAAATTCAAATCGAACCAGGCCCGGGGAACGACAAATACATATGCCAAGATTCAGCATCCTCAGCATCCTCAGAATGCCTTTCGAAAGTTAGCGTGTGTTTTATCTCGTATATTCACGAAAAACCCTTGCCGAAATTTAGTCTTTTGCTCATAACTTTTGAATCACTGGACCGACTTCGCTGGATTGCAATACCAACCTGACCAGGTAAATGCCCAACATATATGCCAAACTTCAGGAGCCTCCGTAATGTCTTTCAAAAGTTAGCGTGTTTTCAACAAACAGACAGACGGACAGACGGACGGACGGACATCGCTAGATCGTCTTAAAATTGATCGGGGATCATGAATATATATGGGGCATTCCATGCCAAATCACTCACTTTTAGACCCGACCCCTTTCGATTTATTTTATTTTTGGATATGTTTTAGTATTTATTAAATGCAACTCGGAGACCAATTTTCAGCCTTTTATTTCAAGACGGTGTTGAGTAATCAATTTTTCAAAATGGCGATTTTCTCAAAAAAATTAAAAAATTGAAATTTTTAATTAATTTTGACCACTAAAAAATATAGATATTTTAAAAAAAGTTGGACAACGTTTTTTTGGTATTTAAGTGTAGTTTTAGAAAAAAAATATGAAAAAATTATTTGAAGTAATTATCACTTTTTTTGACGTTTAAAAATTAAAATCGATTTTTTGAAAAAGTCCGAAACCTTCGATTTTTTTGTAAAAAACTATAAAAATTCTACTCTTAATTACGCAACTTTTAAGCCATAATTCGAGATGTGATCACAATTCCTTCTATTTTTTTTTTAATTTTTAAAATTGCACCTTTAATTTTTTGGCTCTGATTTATTTTATATGGTGTTCCAAAAAAAATAATTTGGTAGATATTGACCCTAACTTACCCTAGATATATTCATTTAGGGTAAGGCGTTTTGCATGGTCCTTGAAGTTTAAAAAACGGATTACAAGGAAAAATATGATTTTTTTTCTGTTTTCGAAATTTTTTTGGTATTTTAAGTTAAGTTTAAATTCAAGTGATTACAGAATTATGATGAGGAGTAAAATGCCTTTCTAATAAGGTTCTAAAAACTAAAATCGGTTGAATATCAGCCAAGTTATTACAACTTCCCCAGGCATCTAGCGTGTGTCATACCACTTGATTAAAGAATACGAGTCCCTTTTTTAAATTTACTGAAATTTTCTACTGTAATAACATTTTTTCATTATTAATGTTTTAGTGTAATATTTTTCTAATTTTTCCAAATTTTAAAACAAAAAAATAAATTTTTTTTTTAAATTGAGATTTCAAAAGGGTGTTGAAAATGCTGGCATTTTTAGCATTAATTTAAAACATGTTAGAAAAACACAATATGAAAAATACTTGTTATCTAAATACATTTGAACTTGAAGTATAAAAAATGTTATTACAATAGAAAATTTCAATGAATTACAAAAATCGGATTGTATTGCATAATCAAGTGGTCTGCCATACGTTAGATGCCTGGGGAAGTTGTTATAACTTGGCTGATTTTCAACCGATTTTAGTTTTTAGTACCTTATTAGAAAGGCATTTTGCTCCACATCATAATTCTGTAATCACTTGAATTAAAACTTAACTTAAAATACCAAAAAAATTTCGAAAACAGAAAAAAAATCATATTTTTCCTTGTAATCCGTTTTTTAAACTTCAAGGACCATGCAAAACGCCTTACCCATTTCCGATCGTCCTAAATTTTTGTAAGACGTATTTTTACCTCGAAATGAATATATCTAGGGTAAGTTAGGGACAATATCTACCAATTCATTTTTTTTGGAACACCATATAAAATAAATCAGAGCCAAAAAATTAAAGGTGCAATTTTAAAAATTAAAAAAAAAAATAGAAAGAATTGTGATCACATCTCGAATTATGGCTTAAAAGTTGCGTAATTAAGAGTAGAATTTTTATAGTTTTTTACAAAAAAATCGAAGGTTTCGGACTTTTTCAAAAAATCGATTTTAATTTTTAAACGTCAAAAAAAAGTGATAATTACTTCGAATAATTTTTTCATATTTTTTTTCTAAAACTACATTTAAATACCAACAAAACGTTGTCCAACTTTTTTTAAAATGTCTATATTTTTTAGTGCTCAAAATTAATTAAAAATTTCAATTTTTTAATTTTTTTGAGAAAATCGCCATTTTGAAAAATTGATTACTCAACACCATCTTGAAATAAAAGGCTGAAAATTGGTCTCCGAGTTGCATTTAATAAATACTAAAACATATCCAAAAATAAAATAAATCGAAAGGGGTCGGGTCTAAAAGTGAGTGATTTGGCATGGAATGCCCCATATACTTTATGGGGTCTTAGACCAATATTTCGAGGTGTTACAAACGGAATGACAAACTTATATATACCCTCTATCACTAGAGTGGAGGGTATAAAAATATTTAAAAAAAAATTATATTGATGAAAATAAAAAACATATTGATAAAAAAAAATTTTTAAGAAAAAAAAAAAAAAATTTAAGAAAAAAAGAAATTTTTAAGAAAAAAAAAATTTATAAAAAAAAATTTATAAAAAAAAATTTATAAAAAAAAATTTATAAAAAAAAATTTATGAAAAATAATTATGTTACGTTTTATTCCCCAGCTGATGAATATTTTTTTTATTCACCACTAGGTGAATTATTATTCAAGTTACAATCCCAAGTTACTAAAATTTTTGGTTTTACGCTGCAATGGTGAAACAAGAAAATACAATCAAATTATAAAATTGTTATGAAATTTAAATTTAAAATTCAAATGCGATTTTCTTGAAAAAAAAACGAAAAATACAAACATTTTTTAAAATTAAAAAAAAAAATGGACGGATTTTTGATAAATTGACTTTTTTAAAGAATGGAAAATTTTAGAAAAACTATACAAAATGTAAATTTTTGAGGTGGTGGTGCATTCCGTTTTAATTTGATAAATATTTAATCAAGGCAATTCGACACAAATTTTACCATTTTTCCAATATTTGATCACGCCTCCCAAACCCAGTCTTTGAAAAATTGAAAAAACATAAAACGCAATTTTCTTTGTTCCATATAAAAGCTATCCATACAACTTATTCGAAAATTCACGGGGCACATGTTTTTCTGTAGCGGGACATTTGGTATGGAATGCCTCATACATATTAAGTTCTTACAATTAGATTTTTCGATACAATAATTTTTCATATATTAATATTTTTAGACTTTGATACATTTTTTGAATACAAAAGTTCCCAAATTGTGAAACATTTTGCTAACAGAAAATTCTCAAATTTTTCGTATAGAAAAATTCTCGAATTATAATCATTTAACCGTTTAACAATTAAATAACGAGCCCCCTTAAATGCTTCCTAGAGGTGACTTTTTTGCTTGACTTTTTTCAATTCTCTCATGAAGTTGTTTACCCCCATTCTAAAACCCCTTTTATTATCTCATTTAAATGTGTTAAAAAGAACTTAGACAAAATTAAAATAAAAAAGTAGTACTTTATAAATATAAGGGTGGCAGTTATTTGTTAAAAAAAAAAAATACGACTTTGGGGTGATTTCTTCTTTTTGAAACTCAAGGAGTGCCGAGGGGAATTTTGTGCCTCTGGATCAAAAAAATAATTGGAAAAAAATTTGATATAAATCGGATAAGTTTCGAAAAAAAATCAAAATGGCCATAATTAAAAAAAAACTAAAAAATTGTGAATATAATTATATAAACCCTAGTAAAAATGATTTTGTATATAACCATGTATAAATTGATACAAATATATCTTATTCTGCATTTGAATATCTAATTATATAAAATTATATAAAAATTACTCAGATAAGACCAAAATTCGTATCAAATTTTATAAAATTTTATCTGAAGTTATATAACGAATTTTGGTCTTATCTGAGAGATTTTTTTATATAATTAATTATATTAAGATATAAATGTGTATAAAAATATATATTTGTATCAATTTAGACATGGCTATGCACGAAACCATTTTTACTAGGGTAGTATATATGGGGCATCCCATGCAAAATCACAGATTTTTAATCGAAAATTTTAATTTATTTTTTTTTTTTTAAAAATCAAAATTTTGAAAAATGGCTTTGAACTTAGAATAAAAACACTGTGCTAGTCGCAAAAATTAACTAGCTGGGCGCCCTGCTGGTAAAGCTAATTCGGGTACGCTGAATTCAATGGTGCTAGCCGTTTTTCGAAGTTAGCGCTCGTATTCGCGATATTCGCGATTTAAGATTGTAAAGCTAAACTACAACAAAAATTTAATTTTTATGCATTTGGGATAGTTTTTAAATATAAATTTAATAAATGCATTGTTTTTTCGCGAAAAAAAAATTTTTCCGCGAAAAAGAAAAAAAAAACAGCGAAAAAATTTTGTGTCTGCAATTTATTGTATTCTACATATTTTCATAAATTAATAGCAAAATAAAAAAAATTTCGAAAAAAAAATTTCGCGAAAAAAATATCGCGAAAAAAAATATATCGAAAAAAAATTTTTTTTTTGTATATTACATAGAGTTTAGATGATAAAAATTCAGAAATTGTCTAAATAATATAAAAAAATATTTTTTTTACTTAAAAAAAAAAAAAAAAATAGTCGCGAATATCGCTAATACATACGCTAACTTTGAAAAAGCTGATATTACAATGAAATTTAAAATTCATGAACTAGCTCTGGATGTATTAATTTCAAATCAAACTTAAAATATTTGTATTGAAGCAATTATTTCAAGAAAATAACGATTTTTCGCGACCAAAAAATGTTTTTTGCGAAAAAAAAATCACGGTATTCTGGTTTGTTATGCTAGTTCAACAGACTAGAATGGTTTTAAATTTAGAAATTATGGCATAAATTTAAAAATATCGTTTTTATTGTACTTGAGCATCAAAATTTTAAATCGCGAATATCGCATTTATAAAGCACCATTGAATTCAGCGTACTCGAATAAACTTTACCAGTAGGGTGCCCAGTAGACTGGGTCGAAATCCTACAAAGCGTAAGGATCGATTGTCCTTAGTGCGGGAAAGTGGCAATGGGGTAATATAAGCATTTTATGGAAGACAAATTTTTAATCGATCAAAAACTCTATTAGCGCATCGGTGGTCAAAATTGAGATTTTGGTCAAAATGGCCAAATTTTCCAAAAAATTTTAAAAATATAAATTTCATTTTATTGGTTAGTAAAAAAATTTTTTTTATTGCATTTGATACTAGTAACTTTTATGTTAAATATTGGAATTTGATGCCATCTCTAACATATTTTTATTTAAGTACAAAAAAAATCGTATTTTTGGAGCGGTTCTCAAAACCACTTTTTTTTTATTTAATTTTTTTTTTATTGAAATTGCAAAATATATCGATTTTATTACTCAATGTTATTAAAAACATCATAAATACTAAATATTTAAATTTTTGCGAAAATCCGTTCGGTAATTTTTTGTGGGAAGCGATTTCAATTGAGCGGAGTTCAAGGAAATCGGATTTTTTGCCATTTTTTTTGAGTTTTTATTTTTTGTAAGCTACATTATTGTACAACTTGACCAATATTATGCTCTATCTTGTTCCATTTGATCATGGTAACTTAGTTTTGAAACGATAGATTTATAGGACGTCTTTAACCCTAATCGATCAGCGGCCAAAAGTGTCCCGTACTAAGTTTTTTTTAGGTTTTAACTACTGTTTTATGAAATTAATGGGTCCAAAATCATGTTTGTGTTGAATATTGTGTTGTATGTTCTTTTATTTAATCATATTGACTTAATTTTGAAACATAAATTTTTTTGGGCATCTTTAACCCGTATGTGCATGCAACCAAAAATGTCCCCTACCAAAATTTTCATGTTTTTTAAAAATTAAAAAAAAAAACACATTTTTATTTTCAAAATAGTCAAAAATAATTAATTAAATAATTTTTATATTGCCGAAAGCGTTAACCCTTCTGAACTAAAGGTCAAAAGTGGCCAGATTTTTAAGCCGAATTGATAACATTGTATTAGGATTACGTGCGGATTAATTTTGTTTTAATAAAACTTGATTTTTTTTATATTATATCACACGCTATCATGTATTTCATATATTTCTTAATGTAAAAAAAGCCATAAAACAAATAATATCTAAATCAAAATTTTGAGACTAGACTAAATTCCCATTCGTTTTCACACTTAGCTTTACCCGCCGAATGCAAATAAAAAAAAAATTTTACTAACCAATAAAATGAAATTTATATTTTTAAATTTTTTTTTGAAAATTTGGCCATTTTGACTAAGATCTCAATTTTGACCACCGATGCGCTAATAGAGTTTTTGATCGATTAAAAAGTTGTCTTCCATAAAATGCTTATATTACCCCATTACCACTTTCCCGCACTAAGGATAATCGATAATTACACTTTGTAGGATTTCGACCCAGTCTAGTGCCCAGCTTGTTAAAAAAAAAAACTGTCAAATTCGAGCAGAGTTTTTTTTTAATTTTTTGCAATTATACGAAGTACGATATTTTGAAATATAGCTGCCACCCTAATTCACATATTCATTTAAAAATAATAATATAGTGTGACACACCCACATAATACATTGGACTCTAACTTTGTCGATCTAATCAAGCCATTATTCTACAAATTGACCAGCGATAATACAAAAACACAAAATATAGATTCTCTTTAATATCGTGCTATTTTATGAAATTTATCACTTGTTGTTTTGGAACGACAGCCTTTTGTCTAAAGGTTGCTTAAAAAAAACCATTATGATAACAAAAAATATAAAATTCTAAATTTGTTAAGATATATTTTTATAAATTACGGTAGCTGGCCTCCAAAGTAAGGACACAATAAAAATTTTATAAATTACCTAAGTTTTTTAGAGTAAAAACTTAAGTAATTTATCTTACAACACTTTATGGGTTGTAATTAAACTAAAAACTGACACAATTATTTTTTGTGTTTATTCTTTACATAATTTAGCTCACTTTAATTTAAGAATAATTTGATAAAACAAATGAAAAATTTATGATAATCGAGTTCCAAATATTTAATAACTAAGGGCTTTTTGTTAATTTGACCAAGTTTTAGATCATAATTACTTTCGTTTTATTTTAGTGTTTTTATCGGCGTATGCCATTTTTTATGGCATACGCTGATTAAAAAAAAAAAATATTTCTAAAGATTATTTTAATGCGGATTTATTCCAGATCATAGTTTCTGTAGCCACCTGTACATAATCAGTGAAGAAAATTACGTTTTGATTTTCCATATTTTTATTGTGTCCATACTAAATAGGCCAGTAACTGTAATTAAAATCTAGAAGATCAGTCATTGCAAAACTTTGAAAGTAAATTAATATATTTATAATTATTAAACAAGATCAAATGTTGATCTAAAATCTGAAACTACACGAAATACTGGAAATTTTTTAATTAACAACAAGAGGTACGTACGAGTACTACGAACACATGTATGATTGAATGAGTTTTTTTTGTTTTTGTTAACCAGAGAAATGTAGTTAATTTAATTTAATCAAACTTTTCTCTTGTTTTTTTTTTGTTAAAACAACAGACTTTTGACTTTTGAACGGATACATACATATATAAAAACACAAATTTTATGACGAAAACTAAACAAATATTTGAACATGCACAGAAAAAAATAAAAAATATTTTTTATTAAAAAATTTGTAGATTCAATTAAAAAGTTAATTGATTTGGAACAATAAAACAAATTTAATTGAAAACTAAAAAATTTTAGTTAAATGAATAAAAACTATAAATGATATTTATCTGTTTTGTGAGGCAGTGCGAGAATTTTCGCAAGAGTTTAGCACACACACTGAAAAAAAACACAAAGTAAAGTTAAACATTTAATTAAAATATTAATTGAATCAATTAAATATTTAATTGATATTCAATTTTAAAACAATTAAAATTTTTATTGAAATCAAATAAACGATATTATTTTCTGTGTGCTCTTCAAACAAAAAAATTAGAGAGTGTATCACTAAGTGCATTTTTTTAAAAACAAATTTTATGTGGCAATAATGCCGATTGAGATGAGACATTTTTTTGTATTGGACAGATATTGACAGCAATATACATTTATTAATGACCTTTTCCGAATTTTGCCGATTTCCGGGAAAATTATGCATCATTTTCGGCTAAAAAATTAAATTTTTAGCCCGTGCCGAGTTAAAGGTTGTCTCTGAAAAAAAAAAATTCGCACAAAACAAAAAAACCCTATTATTTTCAATAAAAGTATATAAAATTTGGAACAATAAATTGAAAAAAAAAAATAAAATTTGGTAATAGTATAGTCTCTTACAATTAGCATAAATGAGTTGTCAAACCAATTTTTATCGAAGCTGACAAAACTCTGAAGCATAAAAAAGTTAATAATGAAGCAGTGTTAATGACTTCAGAGTGTAAATATGATAATTTATTGAATAAACTGTGACTTTAAGAAAATAAAATTATTTAACAGACGTTGGGGGACACCTTCCCCCTGGAAATAAATGTTTAAAAATTGATATATTATAATTTTTACACTTACACTCAAAAAAAACTGGTTTTTTTTATTGAAAAATATTTAAAAATAAGTTGAAAAAATTTTGAAAAATTTATTACGAGGATTCTAGTTAATTTACAAAAAAAAAACATTTATTTTACAAAAATGATTTTATTACGAGGATTTACGTTGTTTATTGCGGTTTTAAAACAATATTTTTACCAATAAAATTGGTTATTTTACCATTTTTTGGCTCATTCAAAATTACAAGGAAATCCTCGTAATTTTACGAGAATTTTACCTACCTCATATTTTACGCCTTGTAAAATCACGAGATTTTTTGGTAACTTTACAAGGTTTTTTTTTTATTGAGTGTTCACAAAAAAAAACTTTTGTAAAATTACAAAAAAATGTTGAACTTTTTTTTTTTGCTACCTCATATTTGACAAGAATTCCTCGATATTTTACAAGCTTTTTACCAATAATTTTGTAATTTTACAAACTTTGTACCAAAAAAATTTTAAATTTACAATTTTTTTGAAGCGATAAAACTTACAAGGAGGTTTCGTGATTTTACTAGATTTTTTGCTACCATACCATATTGATACCATCCACAATTTCAAAAGGAAATTACTTTTGAAAAAAAAATTTCCGCGAAAAAAATTTTGTTAAAAAAAAAATCCGCGATTTTTTTAGTTTTTTGTCAAAAAATATGTTCGTACTTGTATAAATACCATTTGGTGCTCAATTATGTTCACATATGTCAACCAGAAGCCGAATTAAAGCATTTTGTATTTTTTGTTGAATGTACTGAAATTTTTGAGGTGTGCTTACATTTTCGTTCATAACTTTTGAACCGCTGAACCTATATCGCTAAAATTCTCGAGAGAACTTCCAATAAACATGTTAAGTTTCAGTCATCTCTGTGCAATATTTTGGCCGAGACAGCATTTTCCACAGACAGACGGACATCGCTAGAATGTCTTAAAATCGATCGGGCATCATGAATATACATATATACTTTATGGGGTCCCAGATCGATATTTCGATGAGTTACAAACGGAATGACAAACTTATATATACTAAGTCTCTATCACTAATTGTAAGTGGAGGGTATAAAAATACGAGATTTTTTGTAATTTTACAAGATTTTTACCAATAAATAAAACTAACAAGAAATTTTCATAAATTTACTAGATTTTTTTTTGCAAAAAACCCTTGAAAATTTGTCAAATAACAAGAAAAACTGTAAGATTACAAAAAAAATATGTAAATTTCGATAAAAAAAAAATTTTGTTAAAAAACAAGGAAAACTGTCTAATATTGGTAAAATAAGATTACGAGACTTTTTCTAGTAATTTGACAAGGTTAGTTTTGTTTGTGGTAATTTTTTGCTTAAACTTTTGGACGAGCTAATGATGTCATAGAAAGTCGACATAATTTTTTCCAAGTAGTTTTGAGTAAATGCTAAATAAAACAAGTGAGAGTGTTAAATTCGTCTGTGCCGAATCTTTGATACCCTCCAACATGTTAGAACGTATAAAAAAATCCAGAGGCGTTTGTTTTTTTGGGGAAGGGGCTTGGTGGCGGTGGTGGGGGATCGCGATAAATGTTAACTAATTTATTTATTATGCTTTTTGCACTATAGTAATACGATTTTCTCATTATTTTAATGAGTTTTTTTAAATCCACGCCCCCTGGGTCTAAGTTAAAGAGTTTCAACTCCTTCTGACACAAAAACCTTCATTTGTTTAACAAAAATAGCAAAAAAAAAAATAAAAATGGCGTATTTTAAGAGGTTTTTTTCGTTTGTTAAGGGGAAAGTTTTTTCCCCCTTGCCCGATTTTGCCCATTTCCGAACTTAACCGGCCTGTGAACATTAGACATATTCTTGCCAATTTTCAGGAGTCTAGCTCTTTTATTTTAGACTGAATCGTGCTTTATACAGACGGACGGACGGACGGACATTCATAGAACGACTTATAATCGATCATAGATCAATAATACATATATTTTATGGGGTCCCACACCGATATTTTAATGCGTTACAAACGGAATGACAAAGTGAATATACCGTTGGAGGGTATAAAAACCGGTATAGGAATACCACAAATGTCTATAGCTTTTAGAAATTAAATTTTTCTTCTACATTTTTCAACTCAAACCCTTATAACAAATAGAATTATGGTCATGGTCCTTTTTTCCCAAAACCCAAAATTTTGACTTCAAAGTGGCACGTTTTAAACTTCTTCGATTTTCTTGAAAATTTTACCCAATCATTTTTAGACCCAATTTCCCAATATTACGACCCGTGGCATATTTTACCAAATATGCCACTCTAATAAACATATTTGGTAAAAGAAACCATGGTCAGAAACCATGGTCTGGAATAAAACCACATTAAAAATAATCACAAACCCTTAATAACAAACAGAAATGGCATACGCCGATGAAAACACTAAAAAGTAAAAAAAAATTATTTTGTTTTTTTTGTAAAAAAAATTTGAAACTTTTTAAAACTTTTTGAAAATATAAATTGATAAATTTTGAGTAAATTTTTATTTGACACAATTAAAAACTTAATTAAAAGAACGAAAAATTTTGAGTAAAGTTTTAATTGTGTCAATTAAAAATTTAATAAAATTTTTTGGCATACATTTAATAAATTTTTATTAAATGTTTACTCAATACAATTAAATCGATTACTGGTGAAAAATTTACTCAAATTTTTTATAATTTTTTTTTCTGTGTAAGTGGAGGGTATAAAAAAAAATTAAAAATAAAAAAAAAAACTGGAAAATTTGGAAAAGGTACAAAATTAAAGCAAAATTCTTCTTCAAAATTTTGTGGAAATTTTTTAATAAGTTTTTGTTATATTTTAAAGTAATAAAACACTGTGTAAGTGTGGGGGCTGGTCGCCCTGACTAAGATTAATTTCACATGTGCAGATCTTATTAATATTTAATGTCATATTGACATAAAACTGTCTGCTCTTGTCCTATATTTAGATATTTCTAAATCTAATGATGATAATTAATTTAATAAACTTGCCGTAAAGTTAAAAAAAAAAATGAGGGGACTTCTCTATGAAATTTGGAACACCGAAATATATTCAAGCAAAAAACAAATGAGATTGTCTCTTAAACAGCTGTTAATTTAAAATTTACGTTGTAGTATTTAATACAGAGAATAAAAACAAAATAATATAAACAAATACAAAACAACAAAAACTTATAAAAATAAATAAAAATACAACAAATAAAACAAAAAAAAAATTAACAAAATTTTTTGATAAACATTATCAATAAATATGTATTCGTAAATTTATACTTTTGCATGGAGAGTCCACTACAATTAGTTGGTGTTAGGAAGCGAAACAATAAAGTGGTATGGTTTTGAAAAATTGCGCAAAAAATTTAAGCGGTTTAAAAAAAAAACTTATAAGAAAGCGGGAATATTTTTGTGTTGAGAAAAGGATCTAAATTTAACAAAATTTTGTTAAAGTAAAAAAAGTGTATACAAAAAGATTAAAGTTTTGTTTAATCTTATAAAAGTTAAAAAAATAATAAATTATTAAAAAAAAAATATTAAATTGATAAAAGGTGTATGGGAAAAGTGTTTTTTGCGATTACGATGTTTGTAAAGTTAATTAAACTTAAATTATAGTGTCGTCACTTCCGATCATGAGTTGGGATTTTGTTACCATTAAAATTTCTAAACCTTGATATTATTACGCGTTATGTGTTTTGGTTTTTTATCAAAAAA
This sequence comes from Pegoplata infirma, assembly GCA_963921195.1. Taxonomy (NCBI): domain Eukaryota; kingdom Metazoa; phylum Arthropoda; class Insecta; order Diptera; family Anthomyiidae; genus Pegoplata; species Pegoplata infirma. The sequence goes on along the minus strand of OY992540.1, from coordinate 41,212,172 downwards.
TTTGCAAAATTATTTATATATCACAAGTAATTCATCATTTAAAGTGACTAAAATATTTGATAATTACAAAAAAAATCATAAAAAATTTGTATTTAAAAACAAAATGACTATAAATTTGAAAAATTTTATTTTTATGCAATCAAACCAGATAGTAACAAAATATATAATTTAAAATAATTTCGTGAAATATAAAATTGCGATAATTTTTTTATAAATAAGACTCACATAATTCCATAAAATCCTCTATAATTAATCATAAAACAATCATTAAAATGTTAAATACATGAATATTCTTTAATAACTCGCCATATAAAATTGTAATTTTATCATTCAACACTGTAATCATTATATAGCATTTAGTTTTATATCGATTTCGCGTGTTGTTATTGTCAAATGTTTTATATGTACTATATACCTTCCTAATATATATGTGAGGATTTCCACATGAAATGTCTAGTAAAAAAAACAAACAAAACAAGCAAAAGAAACACAACTGACAGAACAAGTTTTCAAAACTTTTAACAAAAATTGTGAAAATTGCAAATTATGTGGAAAACTCTCTAAAATAAATGCTACTCAATTCTAGAATTTTTAAAGACTACACTCAAAAAAATAAACTGGTAAAACGCCTGGTAAAATGCCTTGTAATCCCGTTCTACCAATATTTAACAATTTTCCTTGTTTTTTAACAAAAAATCTTGTACTTTGCTCAAACGAGAACTTCAGTTTTATTGGTAATTTTACAAGTTTATTTTCGTAATTGTATTCTACCATTTTGAAAGGTTATTTTACAAAAAAACTGTAATTTTACAACAAAGTTTTTATTACGAGGATTCTAGTTGAATTACAAAAAAAAACTTTATTTTACAAAAATTACGTTATGCGACGATTATGTTGTTTAACAAAAAAACTTTTTTTTTGTATTTTTTTTTATTGAAAAATATTTAAAAAAAAAGTTGACAAAATTTTGAAAAATTTATTACGAGGATTAATTTAAGGAGGAGTAGTTAATTTACAAAAAAAAACAGTTATTTTACAAAAAATGATTTTATTACGAGGATTTATGTTGTTAACAAAATTTTTTTATTTTTTAAATTTACCATTTTGGTTTGTAAATTTACCATTTTTTAAACATATTTACCATTTTTTCTTGTAAGTTTACCATTTTTTTTTTTCCGGTTTTAAAACAATATTTTTACCAATAAAATTGGTTATTTTACCAATTTTTGGTGCATTAAAAATTACGAGGAAATCCTCGTAATTTTACGAGAATTTTACCTACGTCATATTTTACGAAAATAGCCTCGTAAAATCACGAGATTTATTGGTAACTTTACAAGTTTTTTTTTTTGAGTGTAAAAAAGAAAATATAATTTTTTTTTATCGAATTAGAAAAAAAAAAAGATAGTTAAATTCGGCTGTGCCGAACATTTTATATCCTCCAAAATGTAAAAAAAACTTTTGCCGGCACCCGTTCAAAAATATCCCCTAACGAAATTTTAGTACTAGCATTTTAGTACTAACATTTTTTAAAAATTTCTCACTCTTAAATCGTTAATGTTCTATGCAAATTTTTACTAAAAAACATCGTTCACCCCTGTTGAATGAAGGCGCTAAAAATCTCAAAAAGCTGTTTTTTTTTTCAAAGTCAAAATGGGCACCTTTTCTCACATCGGGTTTTAAGTACATACCCGAGTAAAAAAATTGATATGACACAATATATAATTTAATATGGGTTCGTGTCTATTTTGATATAATCTTATACGAAAAATGGTTTCATAAGATTTGATCGAATAATATCTAATAATATCAGTTTATATAACTTTATATCGACTTTGATACGAGTTTTGGTCTAATCCAATGATATAAAATTATATCCAATTATATTAAAATTTATACAATTTTAGAAATCGGATGTTTTTTTTTAGTTTTTAATAAAAAGTTGAAAAATTAAAATAATAAAAATAAGTTGTTCTTTGAAAAAAACTTTGAAAAATTTCAAAAAATGGAGTCATGTTAAATTTTGTATAAAACACTTAGAAAATATTTTCAAAAAAATTTGTCCTTGGAAAAAACTTAGAAAAATTTGAAAAAATGGAGTTATATAAAATTTTATATAAAACACTTAGAAAATATTTTCGATAAAAAAAATGTTCCTTGAAAAAAACTTAGAAAAAATTTAAAAGATGGAGTCATATAAAATTTTATATAAAACACTTAGAAAATATTCGTGATAAAAAAGTGGTGCTTGGAAAAATCTTAGAAAAATAAAAAAATATGAAGTCATATGAAATTTTATATAAAACACTTTGAAAATATTTGCGATAAAAATGTGTTCTTGGAAAAAACTTAAAAAAATTAAAAAATAATGGAGGCATATAAAATTTTATATAAAACACTTAGAAATTTAAAATGATGCATGGGACCAGATGTTACAACATATAGTTATGTATGGCGATATCTTAAAAAAATCCCACATCAAAATTTATTACATAAATTTATCTTGCAATACATAGTGTCACACATGATCATATATCAAATAATATGACTATATAAAAGTATATAAGATCATATTAAATTATTTTTACTCGGGTACACTCAAAAAAAAAAAAAACTGGTAAAACGCCTGGTAAAATGCCTTGTAATCCCGTTCTACCAATATTTAACAATTTTCCTTGTTTTTTAACAAAAAATCTTGTACTTTGCTCAAACATGAACTACAGATTTATTGGTAATTTTACAAATTAATTTTCGTAATTGTATTCTACCATTTTGAAAAGTTATTTTACAAAAAAAAAAAAAACTGTAATTTTACAACAAAGTTTTTATTACGAGGATTCTAGTTGATTTACAAAAAAAAACTGTTATTTTACAAAAATTATGTTATACGAGGATTTATGTTGTTTAATAAAAAAAAAGAAAAACAATTTTTTTTTGTAAATTTTCTATTTTTTTAAAAAAATTTTCCAAGTCCCGGAAAAAATTTTTTTATTGAAAAATATTTAAAAAAAAACTTGACAAAATTTTGAAAAATTTATTACAAGGATTCTGGTTAATTTAAAAAAAAAAAAAACATTTATTTTACAAAAATTATTTTATAACGAGGATTTATGTTGTTTAACAATTTTTTTTTGTAAATTTTCTGAGTCCCTAACACATTTTTTTTTGCGTTTTGGAGATTTGTTAAAAAAGATTTGATAAAAAAGATTTCAAAAAAAAATTTCATAAAATTTTCGAAGTCCTAAATTTTTTTTTTTTTTAATTTTCTTAGTCCCAGACAAAAAAAAAAACTATTTTGGAATTCAAAAATTCATTAACAATGCCTCCGAAAAAATTTTTCAAGTTCCGTAAAAATCAGTCACAAAAAAATCCTTTGTCCAATTTGGATTAAATTAGAATTTTGTTAATTTTGATGTATTTTGGTTATATCTTCGTTATTTGGGTGAAAGTGCTGTTTACCATTTTGTTCAGTAGTTTTTGTGGATTAAAAACTATCTCTACCGCAAATTAATAAATTTTAAACAATTTTTTTGTAAGTTTTTGTGTTTTAGAATACTCTAATTAGGCTTTCAAGGTCACGTAATTTTCAATTTTAAATAAAAGACATTTATTTAATTTTCTTCCTCCAACGTTTCGCTGGGATTTTTCCAGCCTCCTCAGGGATTATATTTTATTAAATCTGGCAACCATACATATAAACAAAAAAGAAAATAACATAAGAGAACTGATATTTAAAGAACAACAACATAATACACAGCATTATAAAATTTAAACTTACAAATAATCTTCCGTCAAATTTTACACTTAATTTTCAAATATAATAATTGTTTTACACAGCACATAAAATACAACATAAAACACATAATTAATTTAAAAAATAATTGCAAATAAAATTAAAAATTTTTTTTTTGTAAATTTACAATTATTGTTTGTAAATTTACCATTTTTTTAATATATTTACCACTTTACTTGTAAATTTACCATTTTTTTATAATTTTATTATCACTACCAAAAATTGGTAAAATTTAAACAAAAAAAAAAAATTGTAAATTAACATTTTTTTTAAATTTAATTTTTTTTTAATTTACTGTTTTTTTTTATAAATTTACCATTTTGGTTTGTAAATTTAGCACTTTTTTAAATAAATTTACCATTTTTTCTTGTAAGTTTACCATTTTTTTTTATTTTTTTTTATTTTTGCGGTTTTAAAACAATATTTTTACCAATAAAATTAGTTTATTTTACCAATTTTTGGCACATTCAAAATTACGAGGAAATCCTCGTAATTTTATGAGAGTTTTACCTACATACCTCCTATTTTACGAGAATAGCCTAGTAAAATCACGAGATTTTTTGGTAACTTTACAAGGTTTTTTTTTGAGTGTATGAAATATTTCACAAAACTAATGAATATTCATTCAGCCAATGAATTGTCTCACAGATTCTATGAATTTGGTTTAATAAAATTTGTTCATAGATATTATGAACAATAATTCTTTCAGTGTACAAACACTCTTAAATCGTTAATGTTCTATGCAAATTTTTACTAAAAACATCGTTAACTCTGTTGAATGAAGGCGCGAAAAATCTCAAAAAGCTGTTTACTCAAAGTCAAAACGGGAACTTTTTCTCACATCGGCTTTTAAGTACATAATAAAATTTCTGAATTGATTTGCGCTTTAAGTCTCCCGCATAAAAGCATTTTTTGCTTAAGTGCGCTCACTTTAGTGATATCGCTTAAATGCACTTGGCGCTTTAACGATTTACTCACAAATGTATATATCTTGAATTTAATGAGATGCGAAGTTTATCAATGATGTTATACACCCAAAAAAAAAAAAACTGTAATGTTAGCAAAAAAAGCTTGTAAACATACAAGAAAATTTGCTGATTTTGAACCCACAATTTTTTTGGTAAAGTTAGCAAAAATGTTTTACCAAAATTAGTAACTGAATTTTTTTTTAATTCAACTTAGTTCATACACATTTGAGGACCCCATTGGGTTTGGACCCAATAGGTCCAGACCCCGATGGGCCTAGACCTAGTCGGGTTCCTTAAAAATCGTCGTTTCGTTCTACTTTGCTCAGTTTTTTAGATACGTGATTTTAGGGGACCACTGGGGTTTTGAGAATTGAAAAGCTCGATAACTTTAAAAATATTACTCGGAGAGCTTTTGTTTATTTTGCGGTTTTGTTCTACGTATTGAGAGCTACAAAAATGATTTTGGACTTGTTGTTGTTTTTTTGGCAATATTTACCGAGATATGAGCATTTTAAAATTTTCAGGAATGTAACTTTTTTGGATCCAAAGTTAGTACCCATTAGGGTCCGCACATGTGAAGTGGACCGGCGATACTATGGAGAGCCTGAGTCCCAGTCGCATTTTTAATGTTTAACTCTACTTATGATCAGTTGGATTTTAGATGTAAATAAAAAACAAATTTATTACAATTTATTCGACGTTTCGTTGATGGTTTTTCAACTTTTTAAGAGTTTTGATTTTATTAATTTGATTTTTCAATTTACATCGTACTCAGGTACTTAAAATTTTTTTTTAATTATAAATAAATAACACTGTGCTACAAAAAACACAAAATCAAATATACTTTTAAAATGAGGTAGTTAAGGTTGTAAACGTATTCTTAAAGAAAACTTAATTGTGAATACGATGAGCTTTATTTCGAAAAAATCGGATAACAATTGACAGAGTTGTGATAATTTTTCTAAAAAAGAAAATTAAGATTTTGCTTGAAATTGCCGTTCGGATAACCCAGGCAAAAAAAATAAAAAAATAAACGAACATACTAAGCGGTCGCGTATCATTATTTTAAAGGTTTTTGCCCTCCTGAATTCGAATTTGACCTTCAAATTGCGCTATCTTATTAAGTTTTTGATACATCAGTTTATGTTAAATATCTCAAAAACCTGACGAGATAGAGCAATTTAAAGGCCAAATTCTGATTCAAAGCGCCAAAAACCTTTAAAAATATTGTACATGACTTCTCATGATAATTTTTTTTTTTTTGCCTGGGATATCTGAACGCCGATTTCCTGCAAAATCTAAATTTTCTTTTTTAGAAAAATTATCACAACTCTGTCAATTGTTATCCGATTTCTTTAGGATAAAGCTTATCGTATTCAGAATCAAATTTTCTTTAAAAATACGTTTATAAATATAAAGGTTGTTAAAAGAACTATAGCAGAAAAAAATCGATAAACTCGAAAAATTTAAAAAAAATTACAAAAAAATTAGATTTTATAGAAAAAATCAATAAACATCTTTCTTATATGTATAGACCAATTCACACACATGGAAAGCCCCATCCTTCTTCTATCAAAAACAGTTAAAAAATTTAAAATCGGTTGAAAATTATCTGAATTACAAAAGGTTTAGTGAGAAAAGTCCCAAAAAAACGTTTTTTGACAATAACTCTAAAATTTGAGGGTGTCTGGCAACTTTAATGGGCATTTTTGTGATCTACTCGACAAGACCCACAACCTATACTATGTCACATCAAAAGTATTTTTTCACTGTAGCACAGTGTAATTTATTAATTATAGAAAACTAAAAATCTCTAATAATATTATAAAATCAAGTGTTGGTATGTCTGTCTTTTCGGCAATCAGGGAAAAGTGGCTGAACCGAGGCAGAAACTGCAGGCTATAATAGAGAGCGATTTTTAACTTATATTAAAAGTTATTTTTGCATGCTCCGTAATCACGCATAAACGGCTAAGTCGATTAGAAAAACTTTCACCACAGGTAGTACTAACCAAGGCGGGCCAAATCAGCGCTCGATCGGACAAAGGGGTGTAAAATTCTACTGTGACTCCCCCCCCCCCCCAAATGATGCGCATTTAGAAACATTTTCGAAAAAAAAATAAAAAAATTAGTTTTTGGACAAAACCAAGTTACCAGCTTCTAAAGATTATTATAATTTTTTTTTTTTTTTCAAAAAATTTTCGGCAATAGTTCGCTATATAGCGCACATTCCGGGAAAAGGTATTAATACAATTTTCATGGAGAAAATTTTGTTTAGCGTTAAATCGTTAAATCTGCGTTAAAGTTTAACACCGCGGAGCACCGGTCTGGTTTGCGGTTGATCATCGCCAAACACTTCTACTATGTTTCCTCTTGCCGGACATTTAGTATGGAGTGTTCCATATGTGTGTAGGAACATGTGTTAAATATTGGCAACCTTTAGAGTCGTTATTATCACTGATAAATTTCCAATTTCACGATATTTTTGGCATATCTTGACTGATAACAGTGTTTTTTTATTAACCCTCAAATGAACGTTGTTGACTTAGAAATTTTTAATGTGTTACTATTTAAGTCGTAATTCTAATTAATCACAAGGTCCAAAATACACAGAAAAAGCATATTCATTGAGGCAATCGAGTTTCCGGTCCTGTCCGGTTTGGTAAAACAAAACGATAATTATACTCGTACAGTAACAACTACACCATTTCCAATTGTATTTTAAAAATTTCCAAATGTATTTTAAAATTGTCCAAATGTATTTTGAAATTGTCCAAATATATTTTAAAATTGTCAAAATAAATTTTAAAATTGTCCAAATGTATTTTAAAATTGTCCAAATGTATTTTAAAATTGTCCAATTGTATTTTAAAAATTTCCAAATATATTTGGACAATTTTAAAATACATTTGGACAATTTTTAAAATACATTTGGATAATTTTAAAACATATTTGGACAATTTTAAAATACATTTGGACAATTTTAAAATACATTTGAACAATTTTAAAATTTATTTGGACAATTTTAAAATACATTTGGACAATTTTAAAATACATTTGGACAATTTTAAAATATATTTGGACATTTTTAAAATACAATTGGAAATGGTGTAAAGTGGACCTTATTGTGCTTAATTTAAATTTTTCAAAAATTTAGCCTAGTTTTACGTGAGGTTAAGTTAAAAAAACAAGTGAGAGTGTTAAATTCGTCTGTGCCGAATATTGTGTACCCTCCAACGTTGAAAAAAAATTCCAGGGGCGTTTTTTTTTGGGGGGGGGGGGCTTGTCGGGGATCCTTGGGAACACCTTCTCTCTGGTCAAAAATGTTTACAAATTTAACTACTATGCTTTTTGTACAAAAGATATACAATTTCATCATTATATAAATTATTTTCTAATACCCACGCCCATAAAAGGGGCGGCCCAAAAAAAAGTAATTTTCAAATCCTCTGGGTCCAAGTCCAAGACTTTGAACTTTTACAAGCATAAAAATGTTTCATTTGTTTAACAAAAATACAAAAAAAAATATAAAAAGTTACCTTTTTTCATGGGTTGGTTTACTTCGTCAAGGGGGAACTTTTTTCCCCTGGTCTGATTTTGCCTATCTCCGAACTTAACTAGCCTATGAACGTATATGTCTTACGTGCCAAATTTCAGGAGTCTAGCACTTTTATTTTGAACTGTATCATGTCTTCCACAGACGGACGGACGGACAGACGGACGGACGGACAGACGGACATCGCTAGAATGTCTTAGAATCGATCACTGATCAATAATATATATACTTTATTGGGTCCTAGACCGATATTTCGATGCGTTACACACGGAATGACAAAGTGAGTATACCCCCATACTGTAGTTGGAGGGTATAAAAAAATGGAGACCGGATTTTTGACCAGCAGAACTATTGAAATCAAATGTATAAGGTCGCGTAGCAGTCGCATTTTCGATGTTTAGTAGTGTTATTAACTGATTTCACATCTGTAAAGGAATTTGAAGAATTAATTATTTTAATTGATTTAATTGATTTCGCATCTGTAAATGAATTTGCACAATTAATTAATATTTTAATTGAATCAATTAAATGTTTAATGAAATCAATTAAATTGTTAATTAATACTACAATTGAAGGGCTTATTGTAAAAACTCGATAAGCAACATTTCATTTTATGGTGATTTTTGCCTTAAAACTTTTGAAATAATGTAGAAAACATAACTTTAGTAAACTTTCATACTTAAGATACTTGTACGAAGGGTTTAAGCTAGACTTCTGCCAAAAATCTGTCTGTGGAACATCAGTAGAACACGAAGAACATAAAAAATAAAATGTTGCTTATCAAGTTATTGAAGTAAGCCCTTCAATTAGATAAACTCAATTATTTTTTTTAATTGCGTCAATTAATTTTCTTATTGAAATTACACCTTTTTAGGGTTTTTTCGACAGAGGGGGCCAAACCCTTTTTGGGGTTAACAATTTGTTTGTACATGTAGTTGGCGCACGACTTATTTAACTGTCGCTCCACTTGAAACACATGTAATTACTGTTAGCTAAGTATTTGGTTCTCAAAGTGTTGTTATCATTTCGTGTTAACTGACCAGTAGATATTGGACATTTTGTTTTATTTGGCATTTTATTTTTTGATAAGGACTGATAGCAGAGTTTTTGGAATTTTTTTGTTTGATGAAAGGAAAAAAACAGACAGTCCTCCAATATTTTATGATATAATTAAAAATAAAAATGCTGCATAAAAATTATATTTAAAATTTCAAATTATTTCCATTCGATAACTAAGCATTTATGATGTCAATTGAACGAGTCATTGATTGGACTGTCGGCATTGCTAAAAGATAATACTAGCTAACTAACTGTAGCAAATGAAAGTATAATTTTTTCTAGTTAATAGCTATTTATAGGGAAGAGAAATATAACAGTGGTTTAGAAGGGGTATATTTTTGGGAATGGAAAGAAGAAATAAAAAAAAAAAGTTAAATTTATTACAGTAAAATGTATCCAATAAAAAATTTAGGACAGAAATACTTAACTTTGGCAATATTTGGCATTATTTCAGCGATAACGGTTCACAAGTTGTAAATGAAAATCTAAGAGCACCTTGAAAGTTTAAGTACATTTGACATAACCTTAAAATACGAAAAGCTTAAATCCGACTGCTGTGGACGCATGCAAACGGAATTGAATACTAAATAATATTTCCACAAGAGCAAAACATTTTTTTCACACAAATATAGAATTTTTTTTTTTGACAAAATTATTTTTCAACAAATTTATTATTTAAATAAAGATTTTAAAATTGGTTTTTAAATTTATTTACTGGTTTAAGTTTAAAGTGTTCTAATTTAAGAATTTTTTTTAAGTGACCACAACATACACGAAAGTTGTGGGCTGTTTAATGCATAAGTTGTTAAAATTATAACAAAAGAAAAATTAACTTTTAAACCTGTCGTGTTCCAATTACTTTAAATAAATTAAGTACAAGGCAAATGAATCACAAATAATTTTATGTAAGTATTATAAAATGCTGCTTAAACTGGACCTTTCTGTTGATATCAATGCTAATGGAAGATGCCTATCAAAATGTTTACGTACTTGACACTCTTGTTGTTTCAAAAATCATAAAAGTATTTTAAAAGAATTTCTGCTATTCGTACACTCAAAAGAAAAACTCTGTCAAAAAATCTGTAAAACGACTTTCAATTTGATTTAGCAGATTTTTTTGCTAAAATGGATAGTTTTACTAAAATTTCAATCATTCAGTTTTAGAATAAGAGACATTTTACTGCGTTGTTACTGATTCTGTTTGGTGAATTTCAAAATATTTTTGAACATATTTTTAGCAGATTATTTTTTAATTTTAAAGAAATTGTTTGCTCCCAGCAAAAATTGGCATTACTAGTAATGGGTTTTGTAATCCGAAACAGATGTTATTCAGTAGTTACTTATTGAATGAAACACTAATTATTTTAACAAGGGCGTGAGACAAAAATAACTAGTGAAGAGTATGGAGATAAATAAGTAGTTACTGCCTCGGATTACAAATAAGGAGAAAAAACCCATTACCAATAAGAAGTAAAATAATTACTTAATTAAAACTTTTAAAATTTAACTTGTTTTTACTAAAACTTAAAAACTGCGTAATTTTTATTAAGTTTTTAAGTACTTTTTAAGTTAATTGAATTGTAAAGGTTAAAAACTGCAAGTGCAAGAAGATATTATTACTTAGAAGTGCTTTTATAACATATTACTAAAAAGTAGTTACTTTTGAGCTTAAAATAATGATAATGGTAATGGGCACTCTTTATAAATAATGTGCTTGGTAATGATTATTTTTCACAACTCATTACCATGTTTTTGCTGGGCTGTCATGCTTTTTTTAAGAAAACTTTCTTGAGTTTTTTTTTTCAAAGTGTTATTTTTTTTCGTTTTTTATATAATTAAAACGATTGAGACTAATAACACAGGGCAACACTTTTTTTTTGACCGGGTTCTGATAGCTAATTTTGGGTAATTGGGGTACGCTGATTTCAAATCTGGCTATCGTTTTTTTTTTTGGGTCAGCTCTAGTTTTTGAGATATAGCCTAAGGAATCTTGGAAAATAGGCTATTTTTGGCATGTTTGTGAGTCCATATTTACCAACACTTGTCTTACATCCAAAAAGTGAATGACGATTTTAGGTATGTTGGGTATGCTGATTCCAAAAATGCTCTTACTTTTGTTGAGTCATCATTAGTTTTGGAGATATCGCTAAAATAAAATTTTTAAATTTCTGCCCTCTTGAATTTTGTCTGAATATTTATGACCTTTTTAATAACTCGAAAACTGAAGATGTCCGAAAAAAGCTACTACCAGTTTTGGAATTCTCACATCCAATATAGCGTCCATTCCACCAGACATTTGGTAATTTAAGGCATTTTTTGACCGAGGGTCTTCCGATTTTTGTTATTTTTTTCATACAGATACTCTATGGAGCCAATTTCTAATTTCATTTATCAGATCGAAAATATTCGAAAAACTCGCGATTTTATTCACGATTTTCGTTTTTAAAAAGTCAAAAAAATTCAAAATCTGTGTAACTTTGAGCAGCTGTATTTTCTAAACTACTTATCGCATTTTTACAATCTATAGCGCATACCAATGGTATGTAAGTCTATTTTAATTTCTAATAAACTGAACAAATATTTGTGATTTAAAAGTGCATTTTATATGCAAATGCAGTTTTGAAGTGCATTTTGCGAAACTTTTACCCCTTGTAAAAGTTTTTCGAATAATTTCGATCTGATGGATGAAATTTGAAATTGGCTCCATAGAGTATATGTATGAAAAATATTACAAAAATCGGAAGACCCTCGGTCAGATTTTTTAAAATGTATCATTGAATGGACGATAGTTAAGTTCGTGCTTAAAACTGAGGCTCTAAAATTAGTTTTGGAACTATAGCCAAGCAAAGTTGGTCAAAAACGTACTTTTTCGACTCTTTAACAGCGATTTGCTCGCGAACGCGAGCTGATGGAATAAATTGGATAACATATTCGGACTCAGCAAACTATAATCCATATAAATCAGTTTTCAAAGGTCAGGCAAATTTCAACTTTTGTCAACCTGTGTAACTGACAAAACTAAAAACAAAAAAACAAGTAAAAAAGTTAAATTCGGCTTTATCGAATGTATTGATACCCTCCACAATGTAATAAAAGATTATTTGAAAAAAGAAAATTTTCCTCGGAAAAAAATTTTTGGTAAAAAAAACTGGTTTGTACTTGTAAAAATTCCATTCTGTGTCTAATTCTGTTCACATATGCCAACCAGCAGCCAATTTAAAGCATTTTGTATTTTTAGGTTATGTAGAATATACTAAAACTTTCGAGGTGTTCTTACATTTTAGTTTATAACTTTTGAACCGATGAACCGATTTCGCTCAAATGCAATACCAAACTACTTAGGACAACAACAAGTAAATTTGCTAAGTTTGAGTCATATATCTTTAGTACTTTGGCCGTGATCACCATTTCTACAGACGGACAGACAGACGGACAGACAGACGGACATCGCTGATCAATAATGTATATACTTTATTGGGTCCCAGACCGATATTTCGATGAGTTACAAACGGAATGACAAACTTATATATACCCTCTATCACTAAGTGTAGGGTATAAAAAATCAGTGGATAATATTGCAAATTTTACAGATTTTTTTTTGTTTGTTTTAAGTTAAAATTAAAAAAAAAAACTATTAAAGTTTTCATGAAAACAAAAAATCTAGAAAATGTCTTATCAGATTTCTCTGCTGTTTTGACAGATTTCTCTGTTGATTTCACCTAGGTAATCATGACAGATTTTCGGCAAACCATGTCTGCTAATATCAGCAGATTTCTCATGTGGCTCAAAATGGGTGTATTTGCAGCAGATTTTTCTGCGGATTGGACAGATAATTTATTTTGAGTGTAGTTTTTTACAACCGCGTTAAATACGAGTAAAATAACATTTTCGCTATTCCAGAATACTTTATAGACGAAAAACATGAGTTGTCCTCGTTAATATTTGAGAGATTCCCAAAATTTTGTTAGTTGCCAGATAGATAAAATTTGGCTAAGGTTGGGTACCAATACCTTTTCAATACCAATGCCGATTAAAAATCAATACCAATATAATTGGTTTTTATCATTTAAAATATGCATTTTTTAATACCCATTTAAAACCAATATCGATTCAGGTGCGATACCGATACTTACACCAAAAAAATGTAAAACCAATACCGATTCGAACATTAAGATAACACACACAATTCAAAACAAAAGGAATGTCGATACAAAAAAAAAAAATCAAAACCAAATAATAAATACCAAAAAAATAATATTAAAAATTTACTCAAATATTTTTTTTATTTTTTTCTGTGTATAACTGAAGTTTTTATTTATTTCGGTTTGAGTCCATATTAATTATTTCTGAGAAATAATTATTTTTGATGTCAATGATAAAATCTAAAAAAAATAATTGACGATTTTATTTTCTGTGCACACTTCAAAAAATCAGTACAAATCAGTAAAACGATTTTTGATCAGTAGACGTGATCAATAATCAGTACATGTACTGATCAAATCAGTACGAATGGTCAGTACTAGTGCCTACGGTCAGTACCGTAGTGCCGGGAATGCCGGTATTCCCGGTTCTCGGTATTCCCGGGAAATGGTACCGGTTTCCCGGTTCTTGAATTATTCCCGGTATTCCCGGTTCCGGTTTGCACAATTAAATTTTTTTCTTCGCTTTTACCAAAAAAACAAGTAAAAAAGTTAAATTTGGCCTTGCCGAATGTAGTGATACCCTCCACAATTTCAAAAAGATTATTGCAAAAAACTTTATTTAAAAGGAAATTACTTTTGAAAAAAAAAAAAAATTTCCGCGAAAAAAATTTTTGGTAAAAAAAAAATCCGCGATTTTTTTCTTTTTTTTGTAAAAAATATGTTCGTACTTGTTTAAATACCATTTGGTGTTCAATAATGTTCGCATATGTCAACCAGAAGCCGAATTAAAGCATTTTGTATTTTTAGGTTATGTTGAATGTACTGAAATTTTTGAGGTGTGCTTACATTTTCGTTCATAACTTTTGAACCGCTGAACCGATATCGCTCAAATGCAATACCAAACTTCTCGGGAGAACTTCCAATAAATATGTTAAGTTTCAGTCATCTCTGTGCAATATTTTGTCCGCTACAGCATTTTCCACAGACAGACAGACAGACGGACAGACGGACAGACGGACATCGCTAGAATGTCTTAAAATGGATCGGGCATCATGAATATATACACTCAAAATATTTTGTAGGCAAAAACAAAAGAAAAACACATTTAAAACCAGTGAATAAACAATTGAAAACCATCCCAGTAATTATTCATTTGTTTTAAAAACATCAACATTTATTTTTTACTGTTGACAAAATTTTCTAAAATAAATAACATTAAACATTAAAAAATTACAGTTTTTTCATTCTTTTTTACCAACAAATTCGAAAAAAATAACCTACGAAAACATTAAAAATTAATGATAGTTCTGTTATTTTTACCAACAAATCACAAAAAAATAACCTACGAAAACATTAAAAATTAATGATTTCGTAGGTTATTTTATACAATTTTCTATTGAAATATTTTTTTAAAATTTTTTAATAAAATTTTGGGGAATCGATCCCGCAATCAACTACATTCTGGCCAGACACTCTACCCATCGTGCCAAAGCCACTTGATACAAATATGTTTTTATATTTCTATAAATAATTTTTTGAATTTTTTTCTTCAAACAAATAACCTACTTGTGTAGGTAAAAACTAATGATATATCATTAAAAAATACCAACAATTAAAAAAAAAATGACTTACACAAATCATTAAAAATTTAAAGAATAATCAGTAGTTTTTACTTACAGAACAAAAATAAATGACTTTATAAATTAAATGTTAGTGAAAGTCTTTATTTTTTAGTGTGTTATTTTTGAAACAAAGGACTGATGTAGTCATTAATAAAAACTGAACATCAAACAAATGTTTTTTCTTTTAAAAACGACTAAACGGAAAACTTTTTAAATAAACTACAAACAGTTAATGACATAATTTTTTGAGTGTATACTTTATGGGATCCCAGACCGATAATTCGATGAGTTACAAACGGAATGACAAACTTATATATACCCTCTATCACTAAGTGGAGGGTATAAAAATACAAAACTTACGAAAAACACCATTTCCATTTTTTTTTTTTATTTTAGAAAAAAATATTTACATGATTTTTAAATAATTTTACAAACACAACTTAATATTTCTGAAATACTGATTAAATAGTGTAATTTAAATATTTTATGGTATAGTATTTTTTTTTTATTTTGAGAACCGGCACCAGGATCAGAACCGGGAATACCGGTATTCCCGGGAATATATCTAGAACCGGGAAACCGGTACCAGAACCGGGAATACCGGTATTCCCCGGAATACCGAGAACCGGGAAATGGGGGCACTAGTCAGTACTCTACTTGAATTTTTTTTGGTCTCATTTAAGATACAATTTCGTGTTGCACATTAATATCGGACAAAAATCGGCAATTATATCCTGAAGAAATTTATATCAGTATAAAATCTACATCACATGCTACGACTTTGCCCTTTTGAGTAATCTAGTTTTAATGATCATGATTAAAAATTTGATTTTTAAGTTAAACCGTTTTTAAAAATTGTCGTCATTCGATTAACCTAAATAAACTACTGTATGTGGTTTCTTTCTTTTCTATAGCTTTATCACACGATTAGTTCGTTCTGATTACCACGCCAATCTCATTTCTCAAGCAATCGAGAAGTATGTATTAACGCGTGGCTTTCGCAAACAACAACAAACAAAATAATTTAAAATTTATTAATAAATTTCATTAACACAACGCCACATTTCTAAACTAATAAAAAAAATCATTAATACATTTATAGGCAGAAGCTTAAAGAGTAATGAGAAATCACAGAATTCCACATAATGGGAGATAATGGAATGCTAAAAACACCTACAAATGGCTCAACGACCACAGACAATAAAACTGCTCAGGAAACAACAAATTTATCTAAACTTATAATACCGGATAGTAAAATTAGTTATCATGAAAAAACCCCCGTACAAATACAACCCGTTCCAAATAAACCCGCCAAAAAGAAGAGACGTGATAAAAGTGATTTGGGTGATAATTTTGTAGCGCCAGATGGTGGTTGGGGTTGGTTAGTGGCCATAGCTAGTGGTGTTAATATTGTAAGTATTTTGGTATATTGGAAAAATTTAAGAATAGTTTTAAATATTATTTTTCTTAATATATTATTTGCAGTTGGTGACATTTGCTATGGGCCAACAGTTTGGTATTATATTCCGTGATCATATGGCTGCATTGGGTATTAGCAGTTCAGAATTGACTACAATCATTAATATACAAATTGCTGTATCAGCTATAACAGGTACATTTATACATTAAAAATTAAGTAGGCTCCCATACAAATAACAGTTGGAGCAAATTTTATAAAAATGTAATTTTGAATGGAAGCCTACTTAGGGAGTGGAGATAGGGCGTAGGTATGTTTTAAAAAAATGTTGTAGAGTAAAAATAAATGGGGGTCGGCCTCATTAATGACCCCTCTCGGACGCACCATTGGACCGGTAGAAGCTGATTAAATACAACAAATAAAAAAATTGTATGGGGACCGCCTTAAAAATTAGAGATAGAGGGTAGGTGTGTTTAGAAAAAATGTTTGGACTAAAAAAATATTGTGGGTCGGTCATACATTTTGTTGGTCTAAGGGTACTATTAGGGTATAATGTCGTTTTGTGTGGGAGCCTCCTTAGAAATTGGAGATAGGGTATTAGTTTGTTCCAAAGAAATGTTAAGACTAGTGTTTGGGGTCCGGGAATTCCCGGGTCGGATTTCCCGGGAATTCCCGGGAAAAGACTGACGGGAATTCCCGGGAATTTTTTTAATTTTTCCCGGGAAATCCGGGAATTTTATAAAATAAACCATTTTACATAAAAAACGTTTATTTTAATTTAATTTTTAATATTTTTTTTACATAGAGGTATAATTACATTTACTATTTTTAGTAGTTTTTCTATTTGGAAGAACAGTGCAAATATATATACATAGCAAAACTGACCAAGTGTAAAAAGTATGACAATATCATGAAAAAATTTAAAAAGTCAAAAAATATACGTCGGTTAAAAAAAATATAAAAATTTTGAACCTAGAATTTACTTTTTTAGAACAAATATTAAAAGTGCTGACAACTATATTAGTTTTTGCTCGAGTAACGCAGTTTTTAAAGTTTTTTGCGATTTTTTGTGGGGAAAAAAGTTGCAATATTTTTTTTGTTTTGTTTTATTGTATTTCAGGATTTTTAACTTTTATTTTTTTATTTTTATGTTTTAATTAATTGTTTATCTGTAATAAAACAGTTTTTAATAAAAAGTATGTCAAATTTTATTGTTTTTTATGATTTATATTAATAATGAAAATTTCCCGGGATTCCCGGGAATCCCGGGAAATAAATTATTTTTTCCCTTTTCCCGGGAAATTGAAAAGTCCGGGAATTCCCAAACACTAGTTAAGACGTAAAAATTAATGGGGGTCGGTCTTATAAATGACCCCTCTATAGGGTTGCCAGATTTGAGATAGGGAATAACAGTACATTTGGTCTCAAAAAACAGTACATTGCAAATAAAAACAGTACTTTTTTAAAAGTCTTATTTTATATCAAACTACAAAAACTTAGCCCTTTTACCCTGGGTTTAAACAGATTTCAGCCAAAACGAGCATAAAAGATTGTTTACAGAACGGGGGAACATTTTAGGTAAACAGTCTCAAATTTATTCTATTTTTTTTATCAGTGTTGAAAAAAATTGCTGATTGACTTTTTGGAGCTTGTCTTAGTTGCCACGATATCTTACTTGTAAAACTTTTGTAGTCTATGCTTTCGCTTAACTAAAACGCCGATCTTCCTATCAAAAACATATGAAAAAACCCTAAAACAGTGTTTTATTTAAAACACGACTTTAAAACACGACTTTAAAAAGCAAACGCGAAAAAGGTATTATTGCACTCAAACAAAGGCCAAACTTAATTTTGGGAAAATGTTTTTTCCCCACTATTTAGTAAAATTTAATAAAAATTTTGGAAATTTCTTTGATAATTTGCAACCAATTAGTTCATCATATTTATCTTAGAATTGATGAAGTTTTTTCTTCAGTTTTAGTAAAATTTATGCAATTTGAGGGAAATTGTTTTTTTCAAAACTGTTTCAAAAATTTCAAAAACTAAGCCAGAATGAGCAAAAATGTGTTCATTACCGGTTCTAAGAATCTCTAAAGAATCTCGGGTCCTCTTTCAATATATGGACTCCTAAATTTGAATCTATAAATTTAAGCATTCCCCAAATTTTAAAAATGCTCATTTCTCAGAAAATTTTGCCAAAACAAAAAAAAGGCCAAATACATTTTTGTAGTTCTTTACACGACCGTCTTAATCCCTCCGTTTAATTGTTTTTTTAATTATCCCGTTAAGATTCTAAAGACCCTTTTGGGCGAAATAGGCAAAGATGTTGAATAAAAATCTATGACGATCCTTAATAGACCCAATGGGACTGGGCCTAAGGTGGTCTGTACCCATGGGTTCCGAACATAATTGGCTCTGCCCACAATCGGAACTTTAAATGAGATGTACTCAATAAAATAATTTTTTTCCCATTTTTTAGTTTTTTCTTATTTTTCAGAAAAATTTAGACTAAAAGAAGGAAGACGTGGCAATGGAGCTAAATCATTATTGAATTTAGTTAAGTTTCCCACTTTTTAAATAATTTTTCTTTTTGAGTGTGGTATAAAATTTTATTGCATTTAATTGCTCCTTTTTAAAAATTGGATTAAAATTTTGTCAAATATGAAACATTTTTCGAAAAATGTTACATTTTGGTGATGAGTATAAAAAAACAGTACAAAAACAGTACACGCTTTAAAAAACAGTACTTTTGCGTACTGTTTTAGGTGGTGTGCATAAAACAGTACTTTTTATAAAAAACAGTACATGTACTGTTTAAAACAGTACGAATGGCAACCCTACCCCTCTATGACGCACCATTAGAGCAGTAAAAATGATTTTAAGATTGGAAAATTACAACAAAATTTTTTAAAAAAATTTTAAATATATAGTAATAATCGTTATTCCACGATCTTCCTGGGCAAAAATTTGTAGAATCGATAGAAGTTTTACACAAAATAATTTCAAAAAAATCGAAGAGTACACACAAAAAAAAAAAAATCAATTTCAATAAAAAAATTCACGAATTCAATAAATAAATTAACTAAAAAAGCCGCGGTGAAGATTTTCAGGAATTCAATAAACGCATTTGTAAGTCGTTTGCTGAAAATAATTTCAATAAACAAATTTCAAGATTCAATAAAAAAGTTTATTGATTTATTTTTTTTTAAATATAGAACTAAAGAAAAAAAAATTTTTTTTTTTTTATTTATTTTTATTTTATTATTTAATTGTTTTCTTTATTTCTTACTTTTTCTCAATTTATTGTTTCCATTGAGCTTTGAACAGCATACCTCCTGTTTAGAATGCTGGCGTTCTAACTAACTGAGCTACAGCATGACAACAAGTTTTAACGCATAAAATCAATTTGGTTTTAAATAAAAGTAAACAAGAATTCTTAAACACTCACATAATTTTGTCAGTAATGGTAACAGAAAAAATTCTCAATTGAAATTAACAAAAGAAAAAAATACTGACTAATTTAGTTGAGTGCATCACTTTCATTCTCTAACTTATAACAGTAAAAACATTTAACACACAACTATACACACACACACGCATTCACAAACAAATTGTGTTTTTATTTCTATTTTGTTCTTGCTTGTAAGTAGATGACAGAATTTAGCCGACAAAACTATAACACTGTTTTGGCGTTATGCGCTAAGCGGTGGATAAACTTATTACTTTTTTTGGGGGTCGTTGGTTCGAATCCCCATCAGACCCAACTTTTTTTTTTTTTTAATATTTTTTGTTTTTTTTTTAAGTTATTACTTTATTTGAAATTACTATGTGTGAAAAAAAGAAACACAACAAAACTTGCCGACGGAATGAGTTGAACATAGTTTTTTTTTTAATTTCAATAAAATTTTTTATTGATACAATAAAAAAATTTATTAAAAATATTTTTATTTTTAATAAACGTGTTTATTAAAATTTTCTTAAATATTTTTTTTTTCTGTATACAAACATTTTCAAAAATGAGATTTAAATTTTAAAACTTAAAAATCGCATACTAGAGCGCTTTTAAGAATTTTTTGGGATTTTTTTTAAAGTTTGTAAAAAAACAAAAAGTTTGAAAAAAAAATTGAAATTTCACACAAAAAAAAAAAATTCAATTTCAATAAAAAAATTCACGAATTCAATAAATAAATTAACTAAAAAAGCCGCGGTGAAGATTTTCACGAATTTAATAAACGCATTTGTCGTTTGCTGAAAATAATTTCAATAAACAAATTTCAAGATTCAATAAAAAAGTTTATTGATTTATTTTTTTGTAATATTTTTTTAGAACTAAAGAAAAAAAAATTTTTTTTTATTTGTTTTTTTTTTTTTTATTTATTTTTATTTTATTATTTAATTGTTTTCTTTATTTCTTACTTTTTCTCAATTTATTGTTTCCATTGAGCTTTGAACAGCATACCTCCTGTTTAGAATGCTGGCGGTCTAACTAACTGAGCTACAGCATGACAACAAGTTTTAACGCATAAAATCAATTTGGTTTTAAATAAAAGTAAACAAGAATTCTTAAACACTCACATAATTTTGTCAGTAATGGTAACAGAAAAAATTCTCAATTGAAATTAACAAAAGAAAAAAATACTGACTAATTTAGTTGAGTGCATCACTTTCATTCTCTAACTTATAACAGTAAAAACATTTAACACACAACTATACACACACACACACGCATTCACAAACAAATTGTGTTTTTATTTCTATTTTGTTCTTGCTTGTAAGTAGATGACAGAATTTAGCCGACAAAACTATAACACTGTTTTGGCGTTATGCGCTAAGCGGTGGATAAACTTATTACTTTTTTTGGGGGTCGTTGGTTCGAATCCCCATCAGACCCAACTTTTTTTTTTTTTTTTAATATTTTTTTTTTTTTTTTTTAAGTTCCCGGTGAAAAATGTTCATATATGCACATACATGTTTCATATGTGATCACTAGGGCAAGTACTTTCATGCATCTAAAAAACGAAAATATGTGCCTATAATATGCATCTAAAAATCCAAAATATGCACTAAAAACTTCAAAAATATGCATCTAAAAATGATTGTTTTTACTAAAAAAAAAATAATTTGTCAACATAAATAAGGGTTTATCAAATTCTTAAAGGCCCTCGACAATTCTTAAAAATGTTTTACTGAGTGGAAACAATTTTTAGTTAGTAAAATATTTTTTTGCTTGAGAAGTTTTTCTTTGAGTCACTAAATATTTCTGAAGAAAAAAATTTAATAAAAGAAAAAGAATACAATATTTTTCTAGAACAAGTTATTTTTCAATACTTTTTGTTCTTTATTCTAAAAATGTTTTTTTTCGGAATTTTCAAAAAATTAACTCAAAAGCAAAGACCCCCCACCCCCCCCCCCCCCCCCCCCCTTAACTCGAATCAGAACAAAAAAGCAATTTTCCTGTAAAAAAAATCTTAAATTCTAAAACATTTTTTTCTTACCGATTAGTAAAATGTTTCAGAATAGGAACATTTTGAATTGAAAACATTGCTCAGAATCTAAAAATTATACTTCCGGAATCCATTTTCTTAAAAAATGGATCAAAATTGTTGTTGGTCTCTAGATTAAATGCATTACTTGAGTTAGAGAAAAAGCTTTTCTGCATACGTCACACACAAACCTACTGTGAGTTAAAAACAAACTACGTTTAGTCACTGATGTTTGTACACCGAGTATAGCCTAGAGGTTAGAGCTTCGGTTTACAAAAACTTGAGTGATTTAATGACACAGGTTCGAAGCTCATGTCAGGCTAGTCTGTTGATAAAAAACATATAAAGAATTTTTCTAGCAAATATCAAATAATCAATTTAATGTAATTGCCTACTGATGACGTAGAAGTGGCTACAGAAACCATGGTCTAGGGTAAATCCACATTATATTTAATCTTTAGAAGACACAATTTTCTTCTTCAATCAGAAAAACACAAAGGATCAGAATATGATTTCTATAAATAAATACATTTTTCTATAAGAAATATGCGATAGGTTTTGAATTTTCCTAGCACGTTTTGAAAAAATATTGATGAAATTTAAAAAAAGTCCAAATTATATGAAAATATGCAAAAATATGCATTTATACCAAAATATGCAAAAATATGCAACTATAAATCAATGCCATTTTATTGC
Organism: Pegoplata infirma; assembly: GCA_963921195.1. Classification (NCBI taxonomy): domain Eukaryota; kingdom Metazoa; phylum Arthropoda; class Insecta; order Diptera; family Anthomyiidae; genus Pegoplata; species Pegoplata infirma. The sequence continues at coordinate 41,189,438 of OY992540.1, read as the reverse complement.
AAATTCATTGATTCGGATAGATATTTCATTTATGTTATGTTTACAAGGCTGAGTAAAAATATGCATTTTCATGAAAGTACTTGCCCTAGTGATCACATATGAAAAATATGTGATCATACATGCTCCATATGAATACATGTATAAAGCAATATTTCTTGATTTTTTTTTCATATATGCTGATGTATGCAAAAACATATGCACACATCTGCACATACATACATCTGGGACTTATAAAATTTTCCAAAAAAAATTCCAAAATGATTTGAGCTGAAATTTTGAACTGAATTTTTTTACTCCAAAACACATAAAAAAATTTCCAAAAAAAAACTTTGAAATTTTTCAAAAAAAATTTCAGATATGTACACATTTGCACACATTTTCACATATATGACTTGTACTTCCATGTGTATCCCTACCCAGTGAAAAATGTTCAAATGTGAATCATATATATTTCACATATGATTACATATATGAACATATATATTTAATATATGAGCATATACGAAAATTGGCGGCATGTGGACAGACATATATGAAACATATATGATCACATATGCACATATATGAACCCATGCCATATATGTACACATGCCGCCAATTTTCGCATGTGTAACATATATTTACATATATGAACATAAATGTCCATATTTGGACCACATATGATTCATATATGAACATTTTTCACCGGGTATGTTTGAATTTTTCATAGGACTTAGAAAATTTTTCAACATTTTTTTTCTAAAAACATTTTTTAATGATTTTTTACTAAAAACACTTGGTACTTTAAAAATTAAAAAAAAAAATCCGAAAGTCTCGACTTCATTTTTTTTTCCTAAAAACATTTTTTAATTTTTTTTTTTATTACAAACCGAAAGAGTTGCCAAAAAAGATTTTGTGTCTGGGACTTTAAAAATTTTTTTTTGGAACTTTGACAATTTTAAAAACAAATCCAAAAGCATTCCAAAATAAAAAAAAAAGTTTTTTCTGAACTTTAAAAAAACTTTTAAAACTTCCAAAATTTTTTAAAAATTGTGAAAATTGTTTTTCTAAAGTGAAATCTCGTTCGAACAGGATTTAGATCATATTGCTCTGCATCATTTTATACACAACCGCATGATCGAAATCTCGTTCGAGCGAGATTTCAGCTCAGGTGTGGATTCTTTACTCCAAAATGCAAAACGGAATTAAAAAAATATATGTAACATATGTGACCATATATGTCCATATATTTACATATGCCGCCAATTTTCGCATTTGCTTCATATATGTAATACATATGGACGAGCATACATGAATAATATATGAATAACATCTGACATTTTTCACCGGGTTATTACTTTATTTGAAATTACTATGTGTGAAAAAAAGAAACACAACAACACTTGCCGACGGAATGAGTTGAACATAGTTTTTTTTTAATTTCAATAAATTTTTTTATTGATACAATAAAAAAATTTATTAAAAATATTTTTATTTTTAATAAACGTGTTTATTAAAATTTTCTTAAATATTTTTTTTTCTGTATACAAACATTTTCAAAAATGAGATTTAAATTTTAAAACTTAAAAATCGCATACTAGAGCGCTTTTAAGAATTTTTTGGGATTTTTTTTAAAGTTTGTAAAAAAACAAAAAGTTTGAAAACTTTATTAAATTTAAGTGGACACGTATTTTTGCCCTAGAGGATATTCCTGTTAGTTCGGGAGATAAGGTCCACATTGTTTCATAGGTCCACATTGTTTCATAAGGGGACAACGAAATTTTGAAACACTGATATGGCCGATAAGCCGAGACACCCCAACCTTTAAATCGTCTCTTTTATATATATTTTAAGTTTCAGGCAAATCGGTTCATAAGGGTTGAGATACTTTCCTTGTTAGTTTAGCATTTAAAAAAATGGTTTTGATTTTCAAGATTCAAGAGTAAAACTGCATTTACAGTTTTTCATTTCGTGATTCTATTTCCTTTTAAAAGGACTTCAAAGCAGGGTTGGCAACCGATACCCACCTAGAATAACGGTATTTGGCTATTGTACCGCAACCAATAAATACATGGACATTTTCAAAAGCGATTATGAAAGCTGATGAAATTTCTAGTATTTTAAATGCGTCACTTCGTGTTTCTACTGGTTCGTTTTAGTTATATAGGCCAATACCGTTATAATACCGTTTGAAACGGTTTTACAAAGGTATTGACCTATATTTCGAAAACGAACCGGTAGAAACACGAAGTGGCACATTTAAAATACTAGAAATTTCATCAGTTTTCATAATCGCTTTTGAAAATGTCCATGTATTTATTGGTTGCGCTACAATAGTCAAATACCGTTATTCTAGGTGGGTATCGGTTGCCAACCCTGCTTCAAAGTTTTAAAGGATACATTTTGTAAAATATTTGTAATTGTCCTAGGAAGAAACTGGTGACGGCAGATGAAAGAGGAGGATATCCCCTAATTTTTCTATTTTTATATTTTGCTATATCAGGATAAAATGATGTGAATAAAGTAATTAAAAACTTTATCAAAATATTTTGTTGAAAAATTTGAATGATATTGAAGGACACATTTTTGAATGGACGTAACTTACTTCCTTTTTCCTTTTGATAAGTAAAAATAATAAAATGGGAAAATTAGGGAAGATCCTCCTCTTTCATTTGCTATCAATAGTGGCATCCTAGGACATGTACAAATATCAAAAAAAAATATTTTATAAAATTAAATCCTCTAAAACTTTGAAGCCCTTTTAAAAGGAAACAGGATCACGAAATGAAAAACTGTAAATGCAGTTTTTCTATGTTAAGTCTCTAGTTTCAAACGTATTTTATCCACTTCGTGTTCAACGACTTTTTTTTTAATTTTTGTCGGACGGTGTTACACTTAAAATAACTTCATCGTATTTCCGTTCTTAAAATAGAAGAAGTGTATATCTTAGAATTTAGTTAATCACTTCTTAGAATTTAGATAATAACTGGCGATATCTCGAAAACTAAGCAAGATAGAGCGAAACGGATGAAATTTGCATGTGATAATTCACATCTGACGGGGTCCCGAGCCCCTAATTTTGAATCTACCATTTCACATTCCCGCAATTTTGTAAATGCCCATAGCTCGGTAAATACTGCCGACACGCGAAAAAGTCCAACAGAATTTTTGTAGTCCTTTGTAGAACACTACTACTAATTACACGAAAGCCCTCCGAGCAATAGTTTTTGAGTTATACAGTTTTTAAGATTCTTAAGACCCTATCAGACCCCTAATTTCCGTATCACAAAAACTATCCAAGTTAGAGCAAAACGAATAAAAGTTTTGGATGACTTTCAATCAGAGCGTCGAAGGATTTTATTCCTTAATTCGATTTGCCATTCTGAATGAAAATTTAGTGATTGCATTCCCCAATCACATTTTATCAAATTGAATGAATTTACTTTAGACTCATTTGATTTATAAATATCGAATGAATTCGATTTATTTTTCACTCGACTTTCAAAAATCGAATGCAATTGATTTTTTTTCATTCGACTTTTAAAAATCGAATGCATTCACTTGCGAATGCAAATGATTTTCTTTTCATTCAATTTGAAAAATCAAATGGCTTATTCATTCATTGCATAAACAACTTAAAAAAACTAACCAAGATAGAGCGAAACGCAACCAATTTTTAGTCCATAGTATCGCCAACACTCTTCACACTTTTTGTCGTGTAGGCAGTTAATATGTGCATTTTGAAAATATTCGGGAACACCAAATTTTTTTGGATTCAAAATAAGAGCCCATTAGGGTCATCATATGTTAAGAGAGTCGGTGATACTATGGACCAAAATTTGGATCCGTTTTGGTCTATCTATTTAAACAATCGATTGCATTCGCAGTGGAATGATAAAAAAAATCAAATTTTTCTAAATCGAATGAACAAGAAATGGAATGCATTCATTTTTGTTCATTCAATCGAATGAATTCCAAGGACTGCATTCAATGTTGATTTATGAAATCGAATGGATTCACTGACTGTGAAAATTGAATGGAATTTTTTGAGAATTCATTCGAAAAGGATTTCATTCTTCGAAGATCTGATTTCAATACAGTTTTTCCTATAGAAAAATTCTAAGATTCCAAGACTATTTTCGCTTAGAAAAATTCTAAGATATACTTTTCCTATTGGAAAATTTTGATTTTCTTAGACATTTTTCCTAGATCAAAATTCTCTGACAATTTCTGTTTCTTTGGTCTTTCCTTTCTTTTCTTCTCTCCATTCCTTTCTTTTCATTTTTATACCCTACACCACACTGTGGTACAGGGTATAATGAGTTTGTGCTGATGTTTGCAACTACCCGAAATATTGGTCCTAGACCCACTTTTAAGTATAACGATCGACTCAGAATCACTTTTTGAGTTGATTTAGCGATGTGCGTCCGTCCGTCCGTCAGTCTGTCTGTCCATGTCCAACGGTGTAAACACGATACAGGTCGCAATTTTTTATCAATTGACTTGAAATTTGAAACTTAAGCCTCCTTTGGACCAAGGACGAAGCCTATTGAAATTGAAAAAAATCGGTCCGTATTAAGACCTAGCCCCCATACAAAGGTCCTCTTTAGTTTTGGCTCAACAGACTCTAATAACCGTTTTATTATAGGTATCTTTTCAAAATTTAGCAGGTAATCATGTTTTGTTTTCGCAAATCACCATTCCGAATTTTAAAGAAATCGGACCAGTTCTTCTTGTAGCCCCCATACAAACCACTTTCCCGATTTTCACATAAATCTCTCAAATTTCATGAAATTAGAAAATATTTAATTAAAATTCTGTTTGTGTATGTTAAACGCGTACTTTAATAACTTTATCAAATCTGATTATCATCGGACCATTTTTGGACTTAGGCCCCATCTGAAAATTTCGCCCGATATTCAGTTAAAGCGGTTTAGTCTCAACAAAAAATGCCTATTTCACTCAAATTTGACTTGTGAGTGGTTTTTACACGTATTAAAGATTTGACAAAATATAAAGCTAATCGGTCCATGTTTGAACTTGGGCCCCATTTTCCGGGAAACTCTGGTGTAGGGTATTATATGGTCGGTCTTGACCGACTATAATTTTTTTACTTGTTTTACTTTCGAAATCCCGCCTTCTGTGGATCCGTGCCAGCAGATTTGATAGGGTTACCAAAGTACACTTTTAACACCTACAAACATAATTTTAATGAAATATTTCCTATTTTTATGCATAACGAGAGATTTACGAAAATTTTGTATAAGAACTACAAAAATAAATAATCCGATTCCTTTAAAATTTGAGAAAATTGAGATCAAAGTTTAAAAAATCGCCGTTTTGAGCATTTTTGGCAGATCGTAGCAGATGAGCCCGATGTGCTAGCGACTTAAATATAGGTAAGTAGAGGGTAAAGCTTAAACATTACTCTGTGGGATGTAGATTTTATTTGGTCAGTCGCATTAACCCTTAGGGCACCAATTGTCTTTCAAAGATGTCTTATTCCCCAGTATAGGAAAAAACGTTTTTGGGGGGAAATACCTCATTAAATGACAATTGGTTAAAGCGACAGATGAAATGAGTTATGCATCTTAAAAAGCAATGTTTAAGCTGTACCCTTGACTTATTTTAACGTCATCAGCACATCGGCTTTATTCGCTTTGAGTTGTCAAATATGTCTAAAAGGGAGATTTTTTTGAATTTCAAATTTCTCAAAAACCTGATGTAATGCAAAAGTTTGGACACCGCATTTATGACCAGGAGACTAATTGTAATGATGTGTATTAGGTGGCGTTCCATTATCATCAAGTTTTTTTTGCATATGATCAGTAGCGGAAAAAATCGTTTTTGAAAAATAAGACATCAATGAAAGGCAATTGGTGTCTTAAGAGTTAGGGCGACTAACCAAATGAGTTCTGAATCCTTAAGAGGAATGTTTAAGCTTTACCCTCGACTTATTTTCAAGTCGCTATCACTTCGGGTTTATCCGCTATGAGCTGTCAAAAATGCCCAAAACTGCGATTTTTCAGAACTTTGACCTTAATTTTCTTAAAAACCTGATGTGAAGACCTGAAGTTTGTAGACCAGATTTGTGATCACTAGAACAATTGCAATTAACTATGTGACGTCGCGTCCAGTCGCATCAAGTTTTTTCTAAAATTTTCAGTGGTGTAATTTCTGAATACAAAATACGTTTCCCTGGTAAATTTCAAATAAATTCTTATTATTATACTGTTATTGAAGTCATTTTAGCCAAATTCACAGGAGAACATTTCTATGTGTGCAAATTCTTAACGTGGACCGATGTTTTTCCAGTTTTAATTAGACTTGTCCTTAAGCCAAAAGAACCTTAAGTTTAAAATTTCATCCAACTTGATTGATACGGCGTTTACATGGACTAGAGATGGGCGCGTGAGTGAATTTTGACTCACGCACGCTCACTCTCACGTGTTTAAAATATTGCTTACGCACGATCACGCACGAAATTTTTTTGTCTCCTCGAGATCATGCACGCTCACGTGATTAGTTGTAATTTTTCTCACGCTCACGAAATAATCACGCTCACGAAGACTCACGAAATTAAAATAACCAAATTTTTGATTTACTTTTGCCGATTTTTTGCACAAAAGTATTTGATTTCCTAAATACAATTATAAAAATTTATTTAAATCACAGTTTTGTATAAAGTAACCTCTAAATTCAATAAAATGAAGAATTTTTTACAAGTTTTCTGTTTCAGAAGCACAAACCAATCACGCAAACTCACGAAACAAAAATTACTCACGCACGCTCACGCACCAAGCTATTTATTCTAATCACGCGCACTCACGATCACGTGAGTAAAACTAAATTTCACATGAATCACGAAAAAAACGTTTCACGCGCGCATCTCTAAAATGGACAGACGGACGGACATCGCTAAATCGTTTCGAATGATCCAAAACTACGAATATTTTGTTTACTCACGATTAAAATTTTTTTAAACAAACTTTTATTTTTTTTTGCAGGTCTTCTCAATGGTCCATTATTCCGAAGATATTCATATCGTCAAGTAGCTTTAGTAGGATCATTTTTAACATTCATAGGTCTCTTTGCCTGTGTATTTGCCGATTCATTCTTATTATACTGCCTATCATTCTCATGCTGTTATGGTAAGTTTTTTACTCTCTTTTACAAGAAAATATTCCAAAAAATACTAACTCTATCCTCTTTTCTTAAGGTTTTGGTCGTGGTTTAACCGTATCTGCCTCATCTTTAGCTGTAAATACCTATTTCAAAGAAAGAAGACGTACTGCCACGGCTTATCAGTTTGGTGTAGCCGGTTTGGGACCAATTGTATGCCCCTATGTGGCCACATTCCTATTAGACTATATTGATGTCCAGGGCACAGTATTATTCTTTGCGGGTCTTTCATTAAATACAATAGCCTGTTCGCTGGTATATCAACCGGTAAAATGGCACGTTAAGAAACAACCTAAAGATGCAGAAGCTTCAGAAAAATTATCTACCATTGATCGTCATGAAATTATAGCCCAGCCGGTTGAGCCGGAAACTCCGGTATTACCAAGAGCCAATGATGGTTGGTTTGGTTCAAGAACGTCATTAAATTCACCATCAATACGTAATCGTTTAGGGTCTTTCGATAAACAACAACAGGGAGATGGAGAACAAATGGTAGAATTAAAACGTTTAAATAGCAGAGAAAGCATTAACAATAATAACAACAAAGTACGTAGTTTCTCTGTCAGTCATAGCATAAAAGAAGAGGATCACGAAGATAATGATGACTACGATGAACACTACCTCGATCAAGATGCAGATCATAATGCTAAGAATCATAATGAGCATCAACAAATAACGGATAAAGAAAGAGAGCATCAACTAATGTCAGAGAAAGAAAGAGAACAAGCTTTAATTGATGAAGAAGACGAAAGACGTAAAAATATGACTTGGTACATGAAAGTCGTAGTTTTCTTTGATTTAGATTTACTACGTGATTTCACTTATGTCAATTTAAGCATGGGTTTGACATTAATCAATTTCGTGGAAATTAATTTTGCTGTTCTAACACCATTTATTCTTTCCGATTTTGGTTTCAATAAAAATGAAATCGCTTTGGCTATGTCGTTATTGGGATTCTTCGATTTAGTGATACGTTTCCTTATACCGCTAATAACGGCTAGGATAAATTTAAGCAATCAGGCTTTCTTTGTTGTCGGTATATTGGGTATGTGTATTGGACGTATATTCTTATCATTCACCACCGATTTCTACTTAATGGTTGGTATATTCATCTGGATGGGTTTAAATAAAGCATTCCGTACAGTATTTTGGTCTTTAATTATACCGGGATATGTACCACTTAAAAGACTACCAGCTGCAGCTGGCTTACAATTATTAATGTCTGGTTTATTCTCTTTGGCATTTGGTCCTTTAATTGGTAAGTGAATTTAATAATGTTTTGAAAATCTTAGCATTAGAGAAAACTAACGAAGGGTGATTTTATGCACTCAGAGAAGAGATATGATTGTGGCAACCATAATTTAAGAGCGTCACATTATGATTGCAATTTTTATAATAATATGTTTATAGCAATTGTTGTTGCAATCATATTATGATCATAAATTATAATTTTAAATGATTGCTGCAAAAATGTTATGGTTGCTACAAGCAAGTTATGACAAAATGTTCCATCATAATATGGCGCTCTTAAATTGTGGTTATTTACTTATAAATAGTTAATATTTTTCTTTAAATGGTGATCTTTAATATAAAGAAAAAATCTAAGAAATCTTTTCTTTTAAGAAAATATTTCATAAAAATATGTGCACACACAATTAAGTTCAAGTTTAGTTAAAATTTACAAAAAATAACTTTATCGTTTTTCTCTTCTTAGAATTGAGGAAGTGTACCGTTTCCTTACTCTATGGAAAAAACAAATTGGGAAAATCTAAAAAAAAAAAATTTCAAAGTGTCCGATTTGATATGGAATGCCCCATATATAGTTTATGAGGTCCTAGACCGATATTTTGATGCATTACAAAAATAACAGCATACAAAATCAAGACTTTCGATAAATTTTTAAAGTCATTTTTATACCCTTCAACTACAGTACGGGGGTATACTAACTTTGTCATTCCGTTTGCAACGCATCGAAATATCGGTCGGGGACCCCATAAAGCAATGGTTCCCAACCTTCGATTCTCGCCCCACTGGGGGGCAATTTGAATGTTTCAGGGGGGCAACGATCATATTTTGAAGATTATTTTAGGTAAAATTAAGTAAAAAAATTTTTTTTGGGTTAATTTACTACAAATATTTCGTTCATTGTTAAAAACTTTTACTAAAAACTGTATTTAAACGCTGATTTTAAAAAAAAGTTTGCTAAACCACTAGTAATTTTGAGTTATAAAACAAATTTGTAAAATAAATAAAGTTTGCTGAGCGTAGAGGGGACATGATAATTTTTTTACTTAAAAGTGGGTCATAGCGCAAAAAAGGTTGGGAACCATTGCCATAAAGTATATATATTATTGATCTATGATCGATTCTAAGACATTTCTAGAATGTCTGTATGTCCTTCCGTCTGTAAAGGACACGATGCAGTCCAAGGCAGTTTATGTTCGTAAATGGGCAAAATGGGCCAGGGGGAAAAAAAGTTCCCCCTTAAAAAACTTAGCTAACCTCTGAAAAACGCACTATTTTCAGAGGTTTTTTTGTATTTTTGTTAAGCAAATGAAACAATTTGATGTCAGAAAAACTTCGAGTTCCTGCACTCGACCCCAGGAAATTATAAAACCGTTTTTCCGCACTCAAAAAAAATTACAAGAAAAACTTGTAACTTTTTTTTGTTTACTACCTCATATTTGACAAAAATTCCTAGTGATTTTACAAGCTTTTTACCAATTATTTTGTAATTTTACAAGGTTTTTTGTAAAATTGTAAAATTACAAAAAAAAAAATGTAAATTTCGATTTTTTAAAAAGCAAGGAAAACTGTCAAATATTGATAAAATGGGATTACTTTTCCTAGTAATTTGACAAAGTTTTTTTTTGTGTGCGATATCTCGAAAACTAAGAGAGGTAAAAGGAAAAATATAAAATAGCCTAGCTCTATACATTTGTCAGGGTCTCAAGACCATAATTTCGTTTTTCTAAGTTTTGTTAAATTTTTCCCAAGTTTTATTTAATTTTTCCCCAGTTTTTTTATGTCTTAATTTTAATTGTACCCGAGTTAGTTTTTTCTTTAATGTCTTAAAAAAATATCTCTTAAAAAAAATATTAAATTTTTTTTTCTTTTACAATTTCAGGTCTTATCCGCGATCACACCAATTATGCTTTTACCCTAAATTTCCTTAATGTCTTATGTTTATTGGCCATTGCTGGTTGGGTTTTGGAATCGATGATCCGAAAATATAGAAATAAACCCAATGTGGGACTAAAGGGTTAAGTCGCAGAGAAGTATCACTCGTTTCGTGTTGATGTTAAAATTAGTTTATTCGTATTAGGGCTTCCAATCGGGATTGATTTTTCTGAATCCCGGGATTCGGGATTGAAGAAAAATTTTCGGGATCCCGATTTCGGGATCCCGGGATTTTCGGGATATTTTGAATCCCGGGATTCACGGGATTTTTTGGAAATTTTCGGGATTTTTCGGGATTTTCAAAAATTTTTAGTATTTTTTGTTACTTTAACAAATTTACGCGTTCGTAAAAAATAGCAAAGATTTGTTGATGTTGTGAACTTCAAAAAAAGGTCGGGATTCCTCCTGTGAAGAATAACCGTATTCGGTTATCTTTCCTATCTTTCGTCGTGGCTCATCGTTGTAAACTTTTAGTGAGCTTGAGTTGAAAAAAAAAATAAATGAATTCTCAAATTTTTGCATAAGTCATTTTTTGCTAATTTTTTTATTTTTTTTTAAATTTATTTGTTTTTTTTTATTGCAAATAAAAATATTTTTTAGCATTGTTTTTTTTTTTGGTAAAAAATGTGTTAGCGAGAGTAGAGTTTGCATGACTCACGCGTGAGCGTAAATGATAAGTAAGTGGTTCCATTATTGTTTACGTGAGCGTGACTGAGTGTGAGTCAAAAAAATGTTTTAGTTAAACATAAAATTAAAAAAATTTACAACCTAAGGAGTTAAGATGTGTCAAAAAGCCATTTACTGCAATATTCTTCTTGTAAGAGTAATAGGAATAAATATAAAAGCCCTTATGTCTAATCACCACTAGTTTTTAGAATTTTTTTACATTTCGCAAACGTTTCACCTTTTTCTATAACAAAAACATGGTACCTTACGGAACTTTCGTCGATTTTTTTTTTATTTTATTCCACAAAATTCATATTATATTCAAATTATTTAAAAAAATCTAAAAATAATAAAAAATATTGAAAAAAAATAAAAAAATCGGGATCCCGAAAATCCCGGGATTGAAAATCAGAAATCCCGAGATTCGGGATTTGCCTAATCCCGAAAATCCCGGGATTTCCGGGATCGGGATATCCCGATTGGAAGCCCTAATTCGTATGTAGTTGTGCTTATAGTTTCAACTGTATTGTTTGTTTTTGTTTATTTTTTTGTTAATAATTTTTTTTTCTATATTTGCTAAGTTTATTATTATGATTTCATATTTAACTAATTTTATTATTTTATGTACATTGTATGTATATATAGTAGTATGACAATTTATACATTTGTTTGTTCTATTTTTTTTTTTGTCTATTTTATATATTAGGCTAATTAACTTACATTAAGACAAAAATGTTTTATGACATTTAATTTTAATATTTATAACATTAAATAAAAATAATAAGCATTTCATATCGAGATTCCAAAACTAAATTGCACTGTAAATGAAATGAAAATACTATAGAAAAATTATTTTAATAAAAATTTGTTTTAATTTTTAAATTTATTGAGAACTAACATATGTCCTAGCCAGTGGGTGTCAGATTATATGGGGCCGAAAAAAATGCACTCTTTTTTTACAAAGGAAAAAATGGTTCTCTTAATGTATGAAAATATCTGCAAATTTTTAAAAAAATGCTGTAAAATCAGGGGAAAAGTAGAAAGAGTAGGCAAAATGCTCCAAAATCAGGGGAAAAAGTAGGGAAGTTTGATAAGAGAGAATTTTAATTACGGAAATAGTGGTAATCCTCTCAATATAGATAGGTAATCCAGGGATGTTAAAGTTGGTACAATTGTACTTTTTTTGGTACATTTTGACCCTCAAAAGTACCGTGGTACTACCGCGACTCATTTGGTACAATTTAAAAATTTCCAATTTTTTTATAACTCATCGAAATATCGGTAAAAAACCCAGCTTTTTTTCTTTACTTAATAAAATGCTCACAAAGGTACTAATGCTAGACCGATTTTAAACCCTTGTTTTGAAACAGATTAAAGTAGTTTTCAAATGAAATTTTTCTAAATTTTGTTTACAAAAAAAGAAAAGGTATCAGAATTAGACACTTAATAAAAAATTCTTACACACTTTTATAGTGTTAATTGCAGACGTTGAGACCTTTCATCTTTAAAAGATTTCTGAGATATTGATACATTTTTTGTGTTTACGCACTCAGATACATTTTTCTGTCGAAAAACTCTAAAATTCTTAGTGTTTTTTCTATAGATACACAAAAAAAACTTTGTAAAATTACCAGGAAAAGTCGCGTAATCCCATTTTACCAATATTTGAGAGTTTTACTTGTTTTTTTAACAAATCGAAATTACATTTTTTTTTTGTAATTTTACAAATTTCCAAGACAATTTTACAAAAAAACAGCAAAATCCTTGTAATTTTAATTGTGCCAAAAAAACTGTAAATTTACAATTTTATTGGTAAAAAGCTTCTAAAATTACAAAATTATTGGTAAAAGCTTGTAAAATTAGTAGGAATTCTCGTGAAATAGGAGGTAGCAAAAAATCTAGTAAAATTACGAAACCTCTTTGTAAATTTTATCGTGTCAAAAAATTTGTAAGTTTACAATTTAATTGGTAAAAACCTTGTAAAATTACAAAATTATAGGTAAAAATCTTGTAAAATTACTAGGAAATTTTAGCAAACAAAAAAAAGTTACAAGTTTTTCTTGTAATTTTAGAATGTTTTTTTTTTTTTTTTGAGTGTAAAGTATCGAAATATCTGCAGAATAGATTTCAAGAAATTGTTTAAAAACGCATCTGAAAAATGTTTTTTGTTTTTGAATTTGTTGGCATTTTTTAGGGGGGGGGGCGGTTATAGAAGATTCAGTAAAACCGAATTAACACTCATTTGTTTCAGTTAAGTTTTTATTAATTTAAAAAAATGGTACCGTGAGGGTCCAAAAAGTACAATTTTTTTTGAAAGTTGGTACAAAATTGAAAACCTCATTTAACATCCCTGAGGTAATCCTCTCAAAAATAGTGGTAAAATTTACTCATTTTCTAATTCTCTTTGATCTTTTTACAAAATTTCTGCAATACATTAAGTTTACCAATTTTCATAAACTTGCAGACTGATTTTGGGTCCTTTCAAACTCTCTTACTTTCCTTACTCTATGGTTTGAGTAAAGGAACTGAACGGATCATCAAAAAAATCTGAAAATTTACCACGAAGGAGTTTTCGAAGGGTACTAAAAACTGTTAACTAATTGGGAAAATCTAAAAAAAATTTTTTTCAAAGTGTCCGATTTGACATGGAATGCCCCATATATACTTTATGTGGTCCCCGACCTTTATTTCGATGCGTTACAAACGGAATGTTACAAAGTGAGTATACCCCCATACTGTGGTTGGAGGGTATAAAAACACTGGAATATTTTTTAGGAGATAGAAAATATTCCAAACTACATATTTTTACCGTTTGAGCACCCTTTACAATCGGAATTTCCAAAAAGTAACTTTTTTCGGAATGTTTTTTCGTGTCTAAATGATGACTGTTTTTTCATGACATCATCTGTCAGTCATCAGTCAGTCATCAGTCAATCATCAGTCAGTCATTAGTCAGTCATCAGTCAGTCATCAGTTAGTCATCAGTCAGTCATCAATCAGTCAGTTAGTCATCAGTCAATGATAAGTCAGTCATCAGTCAGTCTTCGGTCCGTCAGTCCTCAGTCAATCATCAGTCAGTTATCAGTCAGTCTGTCAGTTTTGTCAATTTTTTTCATGGGAGCCTTTTAATTAGAGATGGACACATGAGCAGATTAGTGTCTGATTCACGTTAGTTTGCGTGATTTAATTTTTTCTTCATATTTCCTTTCGTATCAAGAATTGCAAAAGAAAATTGTAAAATTTGGCTAAACTTTAAATTTCGTCACGAAAAAATTTAAAAAAAATTTAAATTTGAATAAACTTTTAATTTTGTTTGATTTTTGAAATTTAAATTTTAAATTTTTTTTTGTATTAATAAAAGTTTCGTGAGTGTGAGTCAACGTGAGTGAGTAAAGCTTGTGTGAGTGCACGTGAGTGTGAGTTGTATTAAATTTACTCATGTGATTGTGAGTGAGTATGAGTAGAAAAAATATGCTCCCGCGTGAGTGTGCGTGATTCTAAAATTCGTGTCGTGAGCGTGAGTCGAAATTCACTCACACGCCCAATCCTACTTTAAATAACAAGTACAACCAGTAGAAGATTGTGGTCATGCTACAATCTGAAGAAAATTTACTATTTACTCTCACTTGATGGAACTGCCGTACACTCACTGGAGTGATAACTAGGATATCATAAAAGACAAATGGGGCTTATTTCGAATGCCAGTTGTAGAATATGGTCGACCTTTTCCACTTAGAAAAAGGTCGAACATATTCTTTGCCACTGTTCTGCTTTGACCAGAACCCGCCTGTACATATTGGGCAGACATGTTTTTGAGAGCGATGCGGCCTAACGCGTTCTATCAGCGTAACTGAGGAATTATTGTGGTTTCGCTATGGACTATCCGGTCTATAGAGGAATCTTTGACTCCACCACCTCTAATCTAATAAATTTTTTTCCAAAAACTAAGTAATTTTTTATGACAAAACGTTGACCCATCATATAGCCCTTCTTATTATAATTCCCAACATTTTAAATACATAAATCAGTTAATAATATGAACACACGAAGTAAAATAATGTATAAGTTCCATGTCTGATAAATTTACTTGTTGGTAAATCTACCACATTTCCTTTATCATAGATAGTGGTGAATAACGTTTTATATTATTATCAAAATATTTTGTAGTCTACTTTTAGGCTTTTGATAAATTATTTTCTACTCGTATAAATCATTAAAATTTATGACTACAATAAAAATATTTGTTAAACAAAACCATTTAAAATAATAATATTTTGTTTGTGGCGGTTTGCTTTCTTCATTCATATATTGTCCAAACAAATAAACAAACCACAAGTATGCATGCAAATGCAAATACGTTTAAATATTTGTTTGTTTTTTATTTATTTATTTATAAAGTTGTAACAGTCAAAAGCAACTGGAATGTAAATCATCGTAATAAACTATTGAACAGTAAAATGACAACAAAAGTTGAAGAATAAATACATACAGAGAGAAAAAAATGACTTTTGTAGTGGATGGACCCCAATTAATATGCACGACATCAACTTAATTAAAAAAACCTTAAAGTAGCAACTCATTCAAAACAAACAACTATCAATAGACAAACAGACAGACAGACTAGAAATGCAACCTAAAGACTCGTGTAAATATTGCCGTATACAATAATAGTCAATTCTTTACAAAAAAAAAAAAAAATTCTAAAATTCTAAAGAAATAATCAACACTTCTTTCTTGTTTGTTATAATTTATAAATGAAATTAATTTAAATGAATTTGTTGGTTTACAAATTGTTAAATTATTATTTTGTATACACAACACTTAAAATTTATGAGAAAAAAAAAATATTATGGATAAAACTAATAGGCAGACAATGAAAATTAACCTCCCGCATGAGGGAGATCTCAATCAGATCTACTAAACAGTAAAGATAAAGCTGGAGTACTTTTTGTGTGTGGAATTATCTACCATAGGGAAACCACAATAATTCCTCAGCGAGGCTGATAGAACGCGTTAGTCCTCAACGCGAATTATATTATTTGCCATAGGTGGATATTCGAACGCGTTTCCAAGCTCTCGAGGGAATTTCCGCCCAATATGTGCAGGATCTGGCCAAAGCAGGACAATAGCAAAGAATATGATTGACCGTTTCCTCAGTGTTTGGTTCATCACACCTCCAAGGTTTATCGCACCTTCTGCAGTTGACATCGGAGAAGAGTCCCAATTTCTTTCTAAGATAACTTATAAGGTAGTGCCCGGTAATCACTCCAGTACCTAAGTATACATCAGCTCCACCTGGTAAGTAAGAGTAAATAGTTCTTCGGATTGTAAAATGACCACAATAATCTACTGATGGTACTTGTTGTTATCTCTCTACTTTCTGTTAGCCATTGCGTTGTATATATTATCGAGTTGCGATCTTAAGTGTTGTATTGGTGGATCGCGACCTGATTCCCATATTAGCTTCACCTTGTTCATACTCCCTAAATTTTGTAAGTTCTCGAAGTATTCCAAAACTACTAACTGTAAGGCTACCTTGTTTATGCCAACTATTTCAGCATGAATGATGTAAGAGTCCAAAGGAAGGATAACCGTCTTCTCCATAACGCGAAAACTCGTTGAAAATCGTGCACCGACTCTCATGGGTTGTTTGAAGCAGTCAGTGCATATGTTGAGTTGAGTTGAAGGTGGGTTGTACAAGTCTAAAAGAAAGCTAGTCCATGGCGCCCAGACATTAAACAGTCCCTTGTACCGCAGCCTGGAAAGGAAGATTTCATAAAGGCTGAGAGAAAGTTTAAAGATAATGAAAGGTGCTTGCCTAGAATATCTCAGTTGCTTTCACAAACTTGAGAAAGTCAGACAAGGAAAGTCAATGGACAATGTCCATTGGCAGAATATCAGATCACATCATCCGCATTCTAGCTCTTGAAAACGGTGAGCAACAATAGATGTAGTGTTCTGTTGAGTCCTAATCACAAGACAAGCTTCACACAGAGGGTCCGATAAGACACCCAATCTCGTCATATGGCAGTTTGCAACAGTCTCTTCTACTCAGACTGAGTAAATAGTCTGCCACTTTCCTGTCCGGTATTATTTTAAAACATTTAGTATTCTTGCATGCCAACCAGTTTGACCATCTTTCCATGATTTCATGTGAGAGTTGATCCAGCGCATCATCCATGTCAAACCTATTCCAATCTGAGGCTCCGGATTGTGAGGAATTGTATCGGAGCCAATGTTTGCTAAAGAATCGGGAATCTTAATTCCCCGTATTCCCCTATGACCCGGAACCTACAAGAGACACTCCCTGTTCTCACATGAGACCTCATTGAGTCTGCGCCTTTACTCTAGGACAATTTTAGATATTACGACTAGAGAATCAAGCCCTGAGCGCAGCTTGACTGTCACTACAAATACTGATTCTCCTATCCCTTCATCTATTTTCAATTATCCAAGTCACTACGTCTAAAATAGCAAACACTATTTGGTTTCGTCATCCAAATACCAACCTGATCCAGAGTCAATTAAGGTTTTGAGAAGTTTATCTGGATCGCACCAGTCTTCTCTGCTCGGAAATTTTACACTGAACTTCCTACCAAACTCTATGCAAGGATTCACACTGTCTAAGGGCATGGCAAACAACGGACAAATTTCCGAAAGCGCATTAAACAGCAAACCATGTGTTGCAAGGTAGTCTTTATGCCATGATCCATTTTTACGGAGTCTGCACAGAGATTTCATGGATACCCCTTGGATATGTAGATCCAAGGGAAGCATGTTAAACAAAGCGTTATGAGCTGTGCCTGATGTGATTGATTTCATGTGAGAGTTGATCCAGCGCATCATCTATGTTAAGCTTATTCTAATCTGAGGCTCCGGATTGCGAGGAATTGTATCGGAGCCAATGTTTGCCAAAGAATCGGCAATCTCATTTCCCCGTATTCTCCTATGACCCGGAACCCACAAGAGACACCTCCTGTTCTCACATGAGACCTTATTGAGTCTCCGCCTACACTCTTAGACAATTTTATATGGTGTGACTGGAGAATCCAATGCCCTGAGTGCAGTTTGAATTTTACTACAAATACTGATTCTCCTATCCCTTTATCTATTGTTAATTATCCAAGTCGCTACGTCCAAAATAGCAAAAACTATTTGGTTTCGTCATCCAAATACCAACCTGATCCAGATACAACCAAGGTCCTGAGAAGTTTATCTGGATCGCACCAGTCTTCCTTTCTCATAAAGAAACTTCCTACCAAACTCTATGCAAGGCGTCATACTTTCTAAGGGCATGGCAAACATCGGCCAAATTTCAGAAAGCTCATTAAACAGCAGACTAGTCCTGTAGTCTCCATGCCATGATCAATTTTTACGGGGTCTGCTCAGAGATCTCATGGCTACCCCTTAGATATGTAGATCCAAGGGAAACATGTCCAACAAAGCGTTAAAGCCCCTATGACACTACATTTTTTTGTATTGATGGAATTTATGTGAACAGTGCAAATATATCACCATAGGAAATCTGAATAAGTGTGAATAGTAAAAGCATACTAAAAAAAACAGTAAACGTCAAATTTTATTTTTGTGTTATCGATAAATTTGGTTATCAAATGATTGAACGTCAAAAAAAATGTAAAAATTTTACATTTTTTTTTTGACATTTTCGCATGAATGATATTAAGTGTTGCCAACTTTTCTGGTTTTCATTAAATGAAGCGATTTTTTTGTTTTTTTGACGGTTTTTGGTATTTATTAAGCGGGTTTTTATTTAAATAAAAGTAATCATCACTATTTGTTTGTTTATTTTATGTTTCTTTTTCATTTCTTCTTTTGCTGTTTCATTCTATCAATTAATAAAAAATAAAATACAAAAAAAATGTAGTGTCATAGGGGCTTAAGAGCTGTGCCTGGTGTTGCGCTCATAGCACCCGTAATCCCCAAGCAAGCCGTTCTTTGTAGTCCGTCCAGCAGAGCCCGAGTAGATTTCACCACCGTTCTGGGCCCCCAGACCACAGCCGCATATGTCACAAAAGGTCTAATGACTGCTAGATATATCCAGTGCACCCCCGCAGGTCTTAGACCCCATGTCTTCCCAAAAGCTCTCCGACACTGCCAGAAAATACGGTGCGCCCGAGATACTTTCAGTTCAAATGTTTTGTCCACATTAGTTAACTATCCAGAGTGACCCCTAAATACATTACATCTGTGGACAGTTGAAGAATAACACTCTTCAGCGTAGGAAGCTTCAGACCATTGTATTTGGTTCTTCGCGTAAACAACACGAGCATTGTCGTAGATGGATTCACGGATAACGCATGTCTGTTGCACCAGTTGTCTGTCCATCAAGTCTATAACAGTCTGCATTTTGTTGCAGACCATTTCAAGAGAAATGGTGTACATGTTAATATCGTTTATTGGGGGGGGGGGGGGGGGGGGTTTGCTAGTTCGGCCAAAATTCTCGAGTCGGTTCTACGTAGTATTTCCGGTCGAAAAAAATTTGGGCATTCGTAACCGAAGACGATGTCATTTAAATTGTTCATGTTAACGTGCCCAAAATTGCGTTGACAAAATTGGGCAGCACCAGAGTTACAAATTGATACCATTGGCATGTACTTTTGGACGAATTGCTCTAATGGAAACTTCTAACAGGGATGTCTGTAGAAGTCGTGGAGAAATAGAAGAGAAAGATTCAGTGCAGCACCTGCTATGAGAATCAACAGAACTGAAGAAGCATCGCCTAAGGTATCTATGTTTTTCGATGACTTGGGATGAGTCTCTGATTGGTCTAGAGAAATATATTAGGATCGTTTGAAAATATATATTTTTATTTTAGCATAGAGTATAAGCAAACTACCATGGGAATCGCAATGGGCCGTATAATCCCTGACCAAACTCGCATTATGGCGGGTAAAACATATGCAAGCAAAACCTTCTCAACATCACAGAATTATAAAAACTGTACACAGCTTAAATGTCACTGTTTCTGAGATTTTATGTTGACTGTCTTCTCGAGATACCGGAGTTGCATGCACGAAAAGGAACTGAAAACTATCGAACACTTTATTTGCCATTGTCCGGCACTATGAGGAACTTGATATTCGAGTTTGTCGGAGGCTTCCGGAAAAACGAGAAAACTTACATTTACACGGAAACGAGAATTGTTTTGGAAAAAGTTATTGATCCATCAAGAACGGGGATTATATTTTAATCCTACCGTTTATTAAAAAAAAAATTTAACAATTGAGAAATACAATCAACCACACAAATGAAATAATAATTTTTTGGAAACTACTTTTTTTTCAATTTTTTTTTTGTGCAACATGTTTTTAATTCCCATATATCAGACATCCTCCATATCCCAATACACTTGACTTTAAAAAAAAATTGAAAACATAAATTTATTCAGAGAACATTGTATGTGCAGTGCGTGCTATCATGAAATTGATCACTAAAGTGTATGGAGCACCGTTTTAATTGAAATTAATTGATTGTGAAACGCTAAACAATGACACATGAAAAAATATTGTAATAAGTAATAATAAAATTCTATGAATACGAGTAACAACAAAATATCGAATTGAATGAATTAATTAAGAAAACTAAATAAAAATATTGCATTGAGGAGATAAATATAATTTATAACGAACACACAACAGATACTTGTCTCTTTATAAGTGTTTATTAATGGAGGAATCAAGTGGAAGTTCTATTAAAAAATGTTGATAAAGGTGTGTTCTTAACTTTAAAGAGGTTAATGTTTCAAAAGTTTTTACATAACTCCGGCGCCTGGCAGCAACTTAAAATTTGAGGGGGGAATTAACCCTAATAAAGTATCTATTTGATTTACTAAAACGTGTGATGTGAAGTATTATCAGTGCGGGAATCATGGGTTCGATTCCCACTATAAGTGTGGTTAATTAAAAAACGGGGTGTCCACCGTCCAAAACCTCAACTTATTGTTAGTGATAGCGGTAAAGGGAAAGCTCTGAAAGATCTGTCAAAATGTTCAAGAAACTGTGGTCTGGGAGTTAATCCAAGTAAAAAAGAGCTTGTCTTGTTTACAATGAAAACTAAGATTCCTGATTTTGATCCTATTTCTCTGGACGGCACTGAAATCGCCTTCTCAGATGGAGCCAAGTACCTTGGAGTTTTTCTAGATAGGAAGTTGAATTTCAGGCGTAATATTGAGCAAAGGGTTAGAAAAGCAACGATTGCTTTATATTCCTGTAAAAGGGCCATTAAAAACGATAGGGATTTAGCCCTAAAGTCGTTCGTTGGATTTATACAGCGTTGGTGCTTCCAATTTTGCTGTATGAAATCGTTGTTGTTGTTGTAACAGCTCGAACTGTTAATGCATGTTAGTTTATGGTTAGTAGTTTGTTATGTTTCCTCTCCCAGTTCTATTGACTCGCCCAAATCGAGCTCCAAAAAGCGTGCCACCTCTATGGGCTGGGTCCATAAAGATGTTGGATTCAAACAAGTCGGGTTTGCCGTGCAGTTGAAGAGGTGTGGTACGTCATGTGGAGAATCTCCGCAAGCAGGGCACGTATTGGGTATAGTCGGGTTAATTCTCGACCAATAAGAATTGAGCCGACTACAATACCCGGATCTTAATTGTGCTAGTACCACTCTTGTTCTTCTTGGCAGACTTCTCTATTCTGCGATGGGTTACATTCACTCGGTAGTTGGTGTTGTACCATATCCCTGTGAATGTCATTCGGAGTTGCCCGATATGAGATGGAATCTAGCTGTTGGATGTCGTATTGCTGGATATCCATCTCATAACACCGAAGATCTTTTCTGGCATGTCTCGGGGGAGGATCAATTTCCGTAAGGTGATGGTTCGGATGATTCCTCCGAACCATCACCTTACTGTCAAATGTTACCCCAAATATTTTGGGGTGGTTCACTGTCGGAATTTTTACGCCATCGACTATAATATTCAGTTCCAGTTGTACCTCTTTCGTCCATGTGGTGAAGAGCGTCGCCGATGATTTAGCGGAAGAAAGCTGCATATTCCTTGCAGTGAAGAAATTCGTAAGATCATGGATGTATGCATTTAACCTACCGCATAGCTCATCAATGTTATGACCCCGTGCCATTAATGTACAGTCGTCGGCATAGGTGATCAATTCCACCCCTTGGGGTGGTGCCGGGAGTTTAGAAAGGTAGAAGTTAAACAAGATCGGAGAGAGAATTCCACCCTGTGGGACTCCTTGTTTAATTCTACGGGGTTTTGACTTCTTGTTTCTTAACTCCACAAACGACTGACGGCCACACATATAATTTACCACCTACCTCTTGATGGTGTTGGGGAGACTGGAGTTGGCGTTGTCTTTGAAGAAGGTGGCATGACTGACCGTGTCAAAGGCTTTTGACAGGTCTAGCGCAACCATCACTGTGCGCTCACATGGCTTACTTTGAATCAGACCATGGCTAATATGTGTGGTGGCGGCAGTTAAAGCTGTTGTTGTACTGTGGTGCTTTCGGAGTCCGTGCTGATGTGTTGCCGCTTGGAGGTACATTGTGAGGCTAGGGAGGAGAAGTACCTCAAGTGTTTTCGCGACTGGTGACAGCAAGGAGATCGGCCTGTACGATTCTCCTTGGCTCGCAATTTTTCCGGGTTTTAAACCCGGGACCACTCTACCTATTTTCCAGACTTCGGGTACTATCAGAGTGGACAACGACAAGTTGAGTACTTTGGTCATATACTGAATTCATTGTCTGGTGGCCTGCTTTAGAGACAAAAGGGAACTGTGTCTTCATCACGAAGGCACAGAGAATGGCTTCGATGTGCATCACTGGTGCTCTTCGTACTACGGCTGTACGACCTGATACACTAAAAATAATTCTACAGTAAAAGGTTTAGTAAGTGATATTGTTCAAAAATCTACTAATTAGTTACTAATTTTAGTATCTTCAAAGTACTAAAATTATTCATTTTTACTGGTTTTGAATAATATTAGTAAAAAATTTTAGTATTGGTTACCAATTCCTGCACTAGGTCCTTTTGGACTAAAATTTAGTTAAATTTTTAGTATTGAATACCCACGTTTTTTTTGGGTGTATCATTGGACATATTTGGTAGGCAGTATGCGGCTACGTCGGCAATTCGACTTAATAGCACACTGCAATGGAGGAGCAGCGATTGTGGGCATAGCGAGATGTTGAAGAAGATAATAATACCACAAAATGTACACCCAAAAAAAAAACGTGGGTATTCAATACTAAAAATTTTACTAATTAACTAATTTTTTAGTCCAAAATGATCTAGTGCAGGCGTTGGTAATCAATACTAAATTTTTTTACTAATATAATTCAAAACCAGTAAAAATTACTAATTTTAGTACTTTGAAGATACTAAAAAACTACCGTACTACTGGTAATTAGTAACTTATTAGTAGATTTTGGTACCAAATCACTTACTAATATTTTTACTGCAGAATTATTTTGAGTGTAGACTGTGCGCTATCTATGAGCCCTTTTAAGCGCCACTATGCAACTATGATACCATCCAGGGAGTCTTGGATGAGGGGAATTCCGGGTAGTGGAGCCTCCATAAATTTTTACACGGATGGATAGAGGCTGCACGAACAAGTGGGCATTGGAGCATATTCGGAGGAGCTTGGGTTGAGCCTGGCTCGAAGATCGCCTGATCATTGCAGTGTTTACCAGGCAGAGACGCTAACAATAAAGGAAGTGGCTGACTGGTTGAGTTGCATTGTATTGTCTACAACTGCAGTCAACATCTATTCTGAAAGTCAAGCCGCGGTGAAATCCCTAGAGTCAATTTTTCTGAAAAAAAGATATGCTGTTAAAAGCCGCACGTCTTTAAATGAGATGGCCAAGCAGTTTGATATACGACTCATATGGATCACAGGCCACAGAGTTATTTCAGGGAATTACTAAGCCAAAAAAATTTGAAAATTTTTTTTTTTTTAAATGACAAAAAATGCAGCATTAAAAAAAATATAAACTCAAACAAATTTTACACAGAGAAAAAATTTTAAACTCAATTTTTTTTTTTACAAAATTTAAAAATTTACGCATAACTATTAACCTACCCTCGTAGATTTACAAAAGTATTAAAAATATATAAATTGATAAAACAAACTAAAATTGACAAGTGCTCTTAACAAAAAACTTAAGGTTTTTATACGAGTATTTTAGCATTTAATGCATGACAAAAATAATTTACGCAAAACTCTCTCTCTTGCTAAATTTGTTAATTTCTTTTTAAATAAAAGAGAAATTCATTCAAAATCAATCAAACTGTAAGAAATGAGATATTGAAATACATAACAAAAATTTAAATGCTCACTAATCTAAATGATTTATGAGTTTTCAATAAATATAATTTAAAAACTACAAGCTCATTAAATAGATAGTAGTACACTGAAAGAAAAAAAATATTACTACCATAATCTTTAATTAATAAAAGTGGAAAAATAAGAGTGGAAATTAAATTTGTTGGCAAATTTTTAAAACACCCGAATTTGAATGAAAGACAAAGTTTTTTTGAAAGGCATTGGTAAGCCAAAGAAGTATTTTTCACAGTATTTTTGACATTCAACAAATTTTAACACATAAAAAAAAAAATTACACTAAAACAAATATTTACATTCAATTTAGAAAATAAAATTTTTTTACCAAAATCAAATTTTTCTTCTCAAAATTTTTAGGCATTGCGTAGAGTGTTCAAAACCGACAACTAAATTTTGTCGTACAGTGTTTCTTACTGTGTAAGTTAAATAAAACGGCACAAATTCCGAACAGTAGCTAGTTCGCTAATTGTTAATACAAAATGTTTATAAACCGCTCTATAATCTACTAATTATATTAACGTAGAGATTTTACGTTTATATAATCCATTTAAGCGTACGAAGTACAATTTTAATTTAACTTTAATTTGTTTAACAATATCATAAAATTAAATTAAATAAAATACAAGTTTTGAGGCATTCTAACGTTGAATAAAAAAAAATAGTCCCCATTAACAATAGCATCTGTTTAAATTATGAGATCCAGAACTTTACAAGATTGAGCTCGTTTATGCGTGTATTTTTTAAAAGATGCAGTAAATTTAAACTGAATGAGAATTATTAACATCAGAAGTAAACATACAAGATTGCTAGAAATAGAATTGTAGTGTTGGAAACTGTCAAAATTTATTCTGTAGAAACTATAAAAATTCACATATATAAAAAACAGTTTTCATTAACAAGACAAACCGACATTTAAAATCCTACTGATGATGACACTAACTGGGGTGTTTGAAACCGGTATAGGAAATACCAGAAATGTCTATACTTTTTAGAAATTCAATTTTTCTTCTGCATTTTTTCAACTTGAACCCTTATAACAAATATAATTAGAGCCCGTGCTCGATCTGTACTTACAGAAAAAATTAAATAAAATTACTGACAAAATATGTCGCCATAAGGCACGTCTCCGAAACAGAAAATGCAAATTCCTTCATTTGTGTCTGCAATTCCAGATCATGTTGGTAACACTTGCGAAATAATGTAAGAGACAAAAAAGTTGAAAGAAAGTATGAAGTGAGGTTGAGATTGCTAGAAATAGAATTGTAGTGTTGGAAACTGTCAAAATTTATTCTGTAGAAACTATAAAAATTCACATATTTATATAAAAAACAGTTTTCATTAACAAGACAAACCGACATTTAAAATCCTACTGATGATGACACTAACTGGGGTGTTTGAAACCGGTATAGGAAATACCAGAAATGTCTATAATTTTTAGAAATTCAATTTTTCTTCTTCATTTTTTCAACTTGAACCCTTATAAAAAAATAAAGTTCGACCTTTTGGAATATATTGGTGCCCTCTGCAATAAAAAAAAACAAGTAAAAAAGTTATAGTCGGTCAAGACCGACCATATGATACCCTACACCAGTGTTTTCCGGAAAATTGGTGCCAAGTCGAAACATGGACCGATTGTATCTGTCTTTTGTTAGATGTTTATTTAGTGCAGAAAACACACACAGATGAAATCTTAGTGGAATTGGTTTATTTTTTGTCAATAAACCAATTTAACTGAATATCGGTCGAAATTTTTATATGGGGGACTAAGTCCAAAAATTGTCCAATTATATTCCGATTTAATAAGGTTATTGAAGTACAAGTTTAACACCTAAAAATAAAATTTTTATCAAATATTTCCATTTTTATGAATTTTGAGGGAATTATGTGAATATCGGGAAGGTGGTTTGTATGGGGACTACCAGAAGGACTGACCCGATTCCTTTGAAATTTGGAATGGTGATTTGTGCATACAGAATTTGATTACCTGCTGAATTAAAAAGCGATATCTATTTTAATACGGTTATTAGAGTCATTTAATCCGAATCCAAAGGGGGCGCTTGTGTGGGGGCTAGGCCATAACATGGACCGATTTTCTCCAATTTCAATTGGATCAAAAGATGCTTAAGTTTCAAATTTCAAGTCAATTGATGGAAAATTGCGACCTGTATCGTGCTTAAACCAATAGATGGACACATGGACGGACGGACATCGCTAAATCGACTCAAAAAGTAATTCTGAGTCGATCGGTATGCTTGAAGGAAGGTCTAGGACCAATATTTCGGGTAGTTATAAACATCCCCAGGCAGAAACTGCCAACTGTTCCAAAGAAAAAGTCTCGGCAAAGCACTTTATTTTTTGTGTAGAAGGTAGTATGAATTCGAAAGAGTGCTTTCCAAAGCCAATGTTTTTCTATTTAAATCCGTTCAAAGTATACATTTTTTATTAAAATTTATTAATTTTCATAACAATTGGAATATTTTTTATATCCCTGCAGGATAAGTGGCCGGTCCTTGATAGTTCTCATGATATGTCACTTATACACAATGACCTACATAGAGTCTCTGGACCTACAATGCACTACTTTTTTTGGGGACTTTTCCAAATTTTTTCCTAAAAGCATTTTTAATAAATTTTTTATATTCCAAAGCGCAAAGAAAACTGCAAACATATTTTTTCCGGGACTTCGAAAATTGTTCGAAGTTTGTTCAGAATTTTTTTATCCTAATAAATGAGTCAATAAATTGTTTATCCTAATTTACAAGGTAGATTTATGCAAGGTAAGATCCAATAACCTCACTTTTCCTCCATAGTAAGTTTTTTGACAAATTTAAAAACAATAATATTTACGAATTTTCAAAACGAAATAAAAATATTTTGTTCGGCATAAATGACTTGAGTTTACACTAAACTTTTTATGCTTAAAAATATTTTATTTTTTTTTTAATTTTTGTCGTGGGAAATAAAAGAATTTCGTTTGAATTTCAATAGTTTTTATAATTTAGTTGTTTTCTAAAATTTTAAAGTCTTAAAAAGCGTTTAAATTGGTTAATGTGTGCACAGAACATTTAAGTCGTTTTTGCCGACTAAAATAATTTTGAAAGAAAATTGTTTTCATTTACGTCACTAAAATATTACCTTATATAAATCTACCTTGCTAATTTAATAAATTTCTTTATTCAAATAAACACCAAAAAAAGTTGTGTCTTATGGACTTATGTATATAATTTATATACGTCCCATTTTTTTGTTCTAAAAGTGCTATAATAGTACCATATTTTTTGTTTTTAAAGCGCTTTCAAAGCGCTTTAAAATAGCAACGGAACACCGTTTACCGTGGTTATCATTTTGGACGCTGGGAGAGTACTTAACTGTGATGCTTTGCCAGCACACACGCGACAATAAAAGGTACTTTGCCAGAACTCTCCCGTTCGTATTTTTCTGCCTGGGTCAGCACAAACTCATTATACCCTGTACCACAGAGTGGTGTTAAAAAAACTTTAGGCGAAAAAAAAAGTTTTCAAACCCCTGCACAGTGGGGAAAAATGGACTTTTTTTGTCCAATTTTGCCTACAGGTCGAAATTCTTAACCGATTTTGGTTTTTCTTTTTTTATATTTTATGGTGGTCATGGTGGATTTTTGAAAAAAAAAAAAAAATTGGATTACTTTTTATATTTGCCTAAAGTTCAGAAAATTTTAATTTTTTCAGTATTTTTGCAATAAAAAATGTATTAGGCATGGGACGAATATGCTTTATAGACTAAATTAAAGGTATTGGAACCCCTTATCAACGACGTGTTTAGTATTTGAAAATATATTATTATTTTGTTTTTTATAACCAGACAAAAATACAAGAATTTACACTTTTAAAAACCTATATCTTTAAAAATAATGTACCAATTTCAATTAAATCTTTTTTAGATTAAAGCTTTTGTT
Organism: Pegoplata infirma; assembly: GCA_963921195.1. Lineage (NCBI taxonomy): Eukaryota > Metazoa > Arthropoda > Insecta > Diptera > Anthomyiidae > Pegoplata > Pegoplata infirma. Next base: position 41,161,169 of record OY992540.1, on the reverse strand, counting down.
TTTGTTAGTCATAATTGGTACACAAAATTTTTTTAAAAAAATATTTCATTTTTGCTTAAAATTTACCTTATGATTTTTGGAATTTGAAAATTATTTTTAAGCCTGTTTTAAAAAAAAAAAATAGTTGTTACCAGCGACGTATTCAGGATTTTGAAAACGGGGGGCACAACCCCCAGAATTTTTTTGTAATCGCCTATTTATTTTTAACTAGTACCCTCCCCCGCCCCCCCTCACGATTTCATCTTTATTATAAAACAAAAATGTCTTTTATTACAGATTTTTTATAAAAAATTTCTAGAAATCTCAAAAGTTTTTTACATGAAAACCTTCTTATTCCAAATCTTCTTACCAAACTTTTTAAGCGTATTGATTTTTTTTTTCTGATATTCGCGTTCGATATATCGAACGCTCCTTTTTGTGGACCTACACAAAAAAAACTTATAAAATAACAAGAAAAACTTGTAACTTTTTTTGTTTGCTACCTCCTATTTACAAAAATTGCCAGTAATTTTACAAGATTTTTACCAATAATTTTGTAATTTTACAAGGTTTTTACCATTAAATTTGTAAATTTACAAATTTTTTGACACGATAAAATTTACAAAGAGGTTTCGTAGTTTTACTATATTTTTTGCTACCTACTATTTTACGAGAATTCCTAGTAATTTTACAAGCTTTTTACCAATAATTTTGTAATTTTACAAGCTTTTTACCAATAAAGTTGTAAATTTACTGTTTTTTGCGCAAGTACTAGATTTTTTTTGGCAAATTATCTTGAAAATTTGTAAAATTACAAAAAAATTTGAAAAATTACAAAAAAATGTAAATTTCGATTTGGTAAAAAACAAGGAAAACTGTCAAATATTGGTAAAAAGGGATTACGAGACATTTCCTAGTAATTTTTTTCGTAAGCTAGCGCGTTCCATTTTCAAAACATTCAAGTTTTAAGATTTAAGAAAAATCTTTTTATTGCTTCACGTAAGAATTATAAGTGAGTGCCGTATAAAAAAAAGTTATTAAAATCTAAAAATTTTTCTATAGAAAAAACTTTTCAGAATCTGAGAATTTCCTATAGAAAAAATATCTCATATTTTAATATTGAAAAAGTGTATTAAAATATTATAGTTTGAAAATTTTTTATAGAAATTTATTTTCATGACCTGACACCTAATTTTTATTAAATAAAACCAATATTAAGTGTCTTTAAACATATTTTACTAATATTTCGATAGAAATGACTTTTTTTATTTATTTTTTTTTTTAATTTTTTTAATTTTTTTAAATTTTTATTTAATTTTTAAAAATTTTCTAATCGAAAAGGGGGGGGCACGTGCCCCCTGTGCCCACCCCCTGTATACGTCCATGGTTGTTACATTGTATATTCGAAAAATGGAGTTAAACAATTTTGCAAAAATACTTTATTTACCACTAATGGTTAAGAAAATGATAAGCTTTAATCTAAAAAAAAATTCATTGAAATTGGTACATTATTTAAAATGATATAGGTACGTAAAAGTGAACATTTTTAAGTTTTCATATGTGTATAAAAGCCAAAATAATAATTTAACAAATTCTATTAATGCTATTTATAAGGGGTTCAAATACCTTTAATTTTGTCCATACAGCTTATTCGTCCCCTGCCTATTACATTTTTTAGAGCAAAAATTCTAAAAAAATTTATATTTTCTGAACTTTAAAAAAATATTTAAATAAAACAAAAACGATTTTTAGAAAATCCACCATGACAGACCGGTGAGGAATTTTATTAGCTAAAATACAAAAAAAGAAAAACCAAAATCGGTTAAGAATTGCGACCTGTATGCAAAATCGGACAAAAAAGTAAATTTTTCCCCACTGTGCCCTGTGAGGGGTTCGTTAACTTGTAGTCTACTTTCATATTTTTGTAGTTCATTCTTTTTAATCTCTGAAAACATCTATCATAAAAATGAATTGTTATCTAACAAAAAACCCTTTTTTAAGTGGGTTTTCTTTCATTCTACTTATTAAGGAAAAGTTAATAAAAATCGTGAGTAAGAGTAAATTATAATACTCTTAGCTAACAAATGTTAATGAGTTCATTTTCTTTTTAGTTAAGAATGTTTTTTTTATTTTTGTTTTTGAAGTTCTGCAAAATCACCGCTTTCTATTACTCATTGTCAAAATCAACATTTTAAAAAAAATGTTTTTTTTTATCTTCATTTGAACAAATAAAAATATGTTAACATAAGTATGACGACTTGTTTTACAATATGATAAAGTTTTTTTAAACATTTTTTGAACTCAATAATTGATACATTTGTGAGAAAATAAAAGTCTGTAATCTATCAGCCTTACCACAAGAAAATAAAATAAATTTAAAATGAGCTTTTAATTTTAATTCCATACAAATTGTTTTTGTTTTTAAAATCAACTTTTAAAAAATGTATTGAAAATTTGAAATTTAATATAAAACTTTTGTTAAAATAGACTTTTTGTTTTCTTGTGGTAAGGGCCTATTTTTATTATTTTACAAAACTTTAAAGAACTTTTTGTTCAAGTTCAAAAAAAAAAAAAAAATATTTTTTTTCCTATATTTTATTTGAAAACCCTATCAAGATTTGATAGGAGTGTTATTGACTTTATAAAAACTATATCATACGTCATTGTAACCGTGATATTTAAAAAAAAATATGTATAATAAAAAATAAATTATCTTTTTAAATAATTGATAAGAGCTAAATGAATTAATGAATATTATTTTTTTAAATCAATTTAAAACAAGTAAGAAAATTAAAGTCGGTCAAGACCGACCATATAATACCCTACACCGGAGTTTCCCGGAAAATGGGTCCAAAATTCAAACATGGACTGATTAGATCTTAATTTTGTAAAATCTTTGATAAGTGTAAAAAACACTCACAAATCAAATTTGAGTGGAATAGACTTCTTTTTGTTGACAATAAAGCGCTTCAACTGAATATCGGGCGAAATTTTCACATGGGACGCACAGTGGACCAAATACTTAATCTAGCGTGCAAGAGAGTATAATTCGACTTTGAGAGCACCTAGAAACATGAAATTTGTAATGCACAAGGAAAATGAGATGAGCTTCTATATAGTCCAAATGTGGGCGGTATTTGAAGGGGCGTGGCACTTATTGAAACATTGTCATAATAATATATAGGTAAAGTAGAGCCAATAATAAGCAGAGACAGTAATGTTTTTTAACGTAAAAAAGATTTTTAAACAGTTTAGAAAAGAAATATTTTATTTTGAGTAAAAAAAAAATTTTTTTTTACTCATTTCTGTAAAAAAAAAATTTTTTTGAGTGAAAATTTTTTTTTGAGTTTAAATTTTTTTTTGCTTGTAAAATTTTTACATTGGGTTAAAAAATGTTTGAGAATGTCAAAAATACTCAGCAAAATATTTTTTTGGCTCATCAATGTCATTTAAAGCGTTTAAGTGTTTTTTTTTTAACGTAAATTTAAGGTACACCAATCTGAAATTCACGGTTTTTGCTTACAACTTCTGAACCACTGGACCGATTTGGCTGATATTCAATACCAACCTGACTAGGAAAATTGAAAAAATATATGCCAAGCATCAGCAGCAACAGAGTTGCCGTTTGAAAGTTATCGTGTTTTAAACAGACAGACGGACGGACATCGCTAGATCGACTGAAAAACAAAAACCAGCAAAAACCAGCAGCCAATTTTTTTATTATTTTGGAGCTCAATATCTATTCTTTTGAAATCATGTAGAAACCCTATAGAAGTTAGCGGGATTTGTACCTAAATTCATTAACAAAATTCAAGTTCGCTTGAAATATAATTCCATTGTGGACTCTCTTTTAAATTTACGTTTTTTTACGAACAACAACACAAATTAGCTTCAAATATACATTCCTTGAGGGTAAAATATAACAAATAATTTGATATATTGCCTTAATAGGTCGTAAAATAGCAGTTTAAACAATCAACACGTCTACACAGAACTTGAAGAAATTTTTTTATAAAAACTAATTACTCATGTTTGGCTGCCTACTACGATGGTGTTTTTGCAATAAACAAAGAAATTTTATTAGCGTTAAGTAAGGTAGGAATAGTGCAATCATATATGCGATACTAATTCAATATTGTAAAAACTTCATTTTACGACCAACTGCGCACCAGATTCAACATTTGGTCCACTGTGGGACGGGTCTAAGTCCAAAAATGGTCCGATGATAATCAGATTTGATAAGGTTATTAAAGAACGCGATTAACATACACAAACAGAATTTTAATTAAATACTTTCTATTTTCATGAATTTATTTAGGATTTATGTGAAAATCGGGAAGGTGGTTTATATTGGGGCTACAAGAAGAACTGGTCGATTTCTTTAAAATTCGGAATGGTGATTTGTGTAGATAAAACATGAATAGCTGCCAAATTTTGAAAATATACCTAATATAATGCGGTTATTAGAGTCATTTGAACCAAAACTATGGGGGCTAGGTCTAAATATGAACCAATTTTTTCGAATTTCCTTGGGCCAATTTCCTTGGGCCAAAAGAGGCTTAAGTTTCAAATTTCAAGTCAATTGATTAAAAATTGCGACCTGTATCGTGTTTAAAACGCTTACATGGACAGACAGACGGACGGACGGACAGACGGACATCGCTAAATCGATTCAAAAAGTAATTCTGAGTCGATCGGTATCCTTAAAAGTGGGTCTAGGACCAATATTTCGGGTATTTGCAAACATCAGCACAAACTTATTATACCCTGTACCACAGTGTGGTGTAGGGTATAATCAGTGGAATTTTTTAGACACTGTAATTAGATCCAGGGAAAAATTTATTGCGAGGGGAAAGGTGTCCCCAACGCTTCCTACCGAAAAAATAAATAAATCAAACATTTCCAATTTTCATAAATTTTGCGATATTTATAGGAACATCGGGGGCTGTTGTATGGGGACTATCAGTAAAAATCATGCCATTTAAATTTCATATTAGAGACCGCCGATTATAAAAATTGGTTTTTTGATTAAAAATCCAACGATTTATATATTTTTTTTAAATATAAATCGTTGTAAATTACCAATTTTTTTTTATTTATCTTAAAATCCTGAACCTTTACAAAGATAGCAAAGTGTGTTTCATAAAAATCTATGGGCAAACACCAAATTTATTAATATTAAGAATTTTATAAAACTTCGCATTAAATTGTCCTTGTATTTTTATACCGACTTACAAGGAAGGTCTTTCACAGGGCACCCACCGATTGTCCTGAAACTTGCATATAGGAAAGAGGGGATCAAAATAAGAACCTGTTTTTTTAGCTGCCCAATCTCACATTTAGCAGGTCAAAGGGTAGGGGGAAAATCAGGATTTTTTTCGTTTTTTGAGGATTTTTCCCATTTCTTAAAAAGAAACTATATGAACATTTAATACAGATCGAAAGACCTATTCAATGCCGTATCGGTCGTGTCCAAATTCGGCTTCCTTAAGTTCGTTATTGTAAAAAATGTATAAACGTTGGGGTAGTTTATATGGAGACGTATATAGGTACGACCCCCAAAATCATATATATTAATCTCTATTAAAATAAGGCTGACCAGTATTTTTGTGTTTGGCGAAATTCCTGCTAGTTCGGCTTTTATTCGGATTTTCCCGATAGCCCATATTTTTTCATAAGGTGGCAACCCATTTTCAAATTTGAGATTGGGCAGCTAAAAAAAACTGGTAACTCTTATTTTTCTCCCCTCATTCCAATATTCAAGTTTCAGAACAATCGCTGGGTGCCCTGTGAAAGACCTTGCTTGTTAGTGATAGGGGGTATATATAAGTTTGCCATTCCGTTTGTAACTCATCGAAATATCGGTCTGGGACCCCATAAAGTACATATATTACTGATTAGTGATCGATTCTAAGACATTTTAGCGATGACCGTATGTGTGTCCGTCTGTGGAAATGGTGATCGCGGCCAAAGTATTAAATATATATGACTGAGACTTAGCAAATTTACTTGTTGTTGTCCGTAAGTAGTTTGATATTGCATTTGAGCGAAATCGGTTCAGCAGTTCAAAAGTTGTGAACTAAAATGTAAGAACCCTCGAAAATGTTGGTATATTCAACATAACCTAAAAATGCTTTAAATTGGCTGCTGGTTGGCATATGTGAACAGAATTGAACACAGAATGGAATTTTTACAAGTACAAACCAATTTTTTTACAAAAACAAAAACTTCGCGGAATTTTTTTTCACCAAAAATTTTTTTAGTTTTAGGATTTCTTAGATATGACCGTCTTAGATTTGAGAAAGACTTTCCACTGTTTTTGTAAATTTATTATTAACTTGAGGCTGAATACTTTTTAAAAACTAAAAATGGCTATATCTCTAAAATCAATCCAGATAGAGCAAATGAAGGCCATTTTTGGTTCTTTGAAACGCCATAGTATCGCCGGTTCTCTTCACATGAGTGGTCCCCCATTAGTCTTAGCCTTGAATACAAAAAAGTTGGCATTCCCGAAAAATGCTCATATCTCGGTAAATATTGCCAAAACCACAAAATGTTTGTAGTTTTATAGCTCTCCGATTTTAAGATTCTCAAAGCTCTATTGGAACCCTAAATACACGTATCTCAAAAACAAAGCAAGGTAGAGCGAATCGTCTAAGCCCATCGGGGTCTGGACCCATCGGGTCATAACCCATTTAACCAATCGGGTCCTCAAATGTGTATGAACTAAATTGAAATAAAAATGTTCGCATTTTTTACTTCAATTTGGCATAATATTAAATATTTGTTTCTTCCTTTAGTTTTAAGAAAAATATTGTGCTCAATTTGGGAGTACTCTTACACCATTCACCTTCTTTTTAAAAATTTTATATCCTTTTGAATTTTACGATTAAATTAAATTTTTTTCTTGTAAAAATATTTAAGATATTAACTAGAATTTTAATTTTAACAAGAAAAAATTTTAGAATCATAAAAATCAGAAAAATATCAAATTTTTAAATATTTGGTGAATGGTGACACAGATAAAAATGAGTTGTTAGATCAAGCAGGAAATACACCAGGTTGAGCATTATTTTAATTAAAAGTCATCTAATGAGGAAAATTGTTGGATCAAGCACGAAAATTGTAGGTCAGTCATTGACTGTTCCTTGATTAAACCAATGCTTGATTTGAGTAATTTGTTAATTGTTATTTTTCTGTTATTTTTGATTAAACCAATGCTTGATTTGAGTGAGCGGTTAATCAATAATTTTGTGTTATTTTTGATTAATCCAATGCTTGATCTGAGTGAATGGTTAATCATTATTATACAGTTGTAGTGTTTTTGTCAGTCTTTTGTTTAAATTGTTTTTTTTTTGCTTTATATTATTTTGTTTTTCGTCTTGTGTGCGTGAAAGAACTTTTCTATTTGACGACTAACGAAAACTAAAACAAAAAACGCAACAGCGTTCATCGCATTGTTACTCAAAGCCTACTATGATGAGTTTTTTTGTTTTTATGATTTTTTTTGTGAATTTTTCAGATTTGAGCAAATGGTTAATTGATTCAAGTAAAATTTAATTGAATGTCAAATTTTAAGCTGAGCAAATATTTAATTGTTTTTTTCCATTGACTATTTTTTTCTGTGTGAAAGAGTACTTCCGAATCGAGCACATTAACTTTATAAAACAAAAATTTAGCAATGACGCTAAATCATTATCAACTACCCTTGAATTAAGTTAATTTTACCATTTTTTAGTTAATTTTATTTTTCTAAGTGCATTTTCTCGGACATGACCGACCATGAAAAAATGATAACTAAATAAATCTGCAAAAAACCTAACAAAAAACTGCACACAAAAAATTATTGGCTAAAAATTTTCAATTAAATCTATTGATCAACAAAATTTAAACAAGTCAATCAATGTTTTGATTAAAATTTTTGTTATTTTCTTTAACTGCCGAATTGCAAATTTTCAATATACCAGATTTTTTTTCGCTTTATTTTTTTTGAAAACATTAATTCAAAAATATAAAAAAAATAATCGGGTTTTACTTTTTTTTATTGTTGGCAAAATATTGAAAAGCAAAAAAGATGAATTTTTTCATAATTTTATCACAAGCTTACAATTCATTCCTTAAATCAATCATTATTTTGATTGACTATAAATAAAAAATTGATCAAATATGTGATCAAAATCGAAAGTGTTTGATTGAAAAAATATTCAATTAATCACCTACAATTTGATGATTGGTATAACAATTTTGTTGATTAGAGGAATTGCAATCAAAAAATTTATTGAATCCGCGTTTTTGTTGATTGAAATTATTTTCAAATTCTGTCTGTGTGCTGAAATCTTCACAAAACAATTTTTAAATTCCGCAAATAGTAAAATTTCAGATGTTTTTAAATCTGATAAGAGAGAATTTATATAAAACTATCAATTTTACCAGAAAAATCGGCAAAAACTTTTCTTATCAAAATTGAAAGTCGCTGTTTAGATTTTTAAAGAGTTTTACATATGAATGAAAATCAAAATGTTTATTGTAATCACTGGCAGTGAAAAATATATAAGTTGACTCATATCTACATTAAAATCAAATTTGTATAAACAGTGAATTAACAAAAATAATTTTAATTAGCTAAAAAAGAAACAAAAAAAAACTGCCAATAGCTTTAAAGCATTTTATCTATGTGTGGTCCTTAAGCCGACAATTCAAAAAGGATACTTATACTGGCGTCAATGAACACATGTTTTAACAAACGGAAACATCAATAGAATATCAAGGAATACAAAAATTTTTAAATGCACTTTTTAAAAATTTTGCCGTAAAACGCCCACATTTTTAATGGATTGCTAACTTCATATTCTAGAATACACTACACGTGCAATAACAGGTAACAAAAAAAAAAATAAATATTCTTAAGTAGCATCTAATCAATATTTGAGATTAATTTAAGGATTTTCCCACTTCACACAGGATTTACCAATGATTAAAAGATAAAAATCTTATGAAAACAAGCACATTGCTAAATTTGAATATAAATGAAAAAAAAATATACTATTTAAATGTGCTTAAATTTTAACAAAATATTTGAATAGATAACATTTAAAACGAAACGATTATAACAACAATTTTACTACCGGCTAAAAACTGTTCGATTTCTCTTTAATAATTGAAATTTTTAAAAATTTAGAAGTGAAAAGCAAAAAACCATAAAGAGAATTAGAGATGATATAGATGGTACTAAGTTTATATATTTGTACAATACTAAACGTAAAAGTACCTTTATAAAAAAAATGCCTTGCCGAATATATTGATACCCTCCACAATTTTAAAAAGATTATTGCAAAAAAACTTTATCTAAAAGGAAATTACTTTAAAAAAAAAAATCGCGAAAAAAAGTTTGTTAACAAAAAAGCGTTTTTTTTCTTTTTTTTGTCCAAAACTATGTTCGTTCTTATTTAAATACCATTCGGTGTTCAATAATGTTCACATATGTTACCTAGCATCATAATTAAAGCATTTTGTATTTTTAGGTTATGTTGAATGTACCAACATTTTTGAGGTGTCCTTACATTTTCGTTCATAACTTTTGAACCGATGAACCGATATCGCTCAAATGCAATACCAAACTGCTCGGGAGAACTTTCAATAACTATGTTAAGTTTCAGTCATCTCCGTGTAATATTTTGGTAGTGTTCACCATTTCCATAGACATACAGACAGACGGACATCGCTATAATGTCTTAAAATCGATCACTGATCAATTATATATAAACTTTATGGGGTCCCAGACCGATATTTCGATGAGTTACAAATAGAATGACAAACTTTTATATATACCCTCTATCACTAAGTGGAGGGTATAAAAATGTATGGGGACTTCCTTTATATTTGAAGATAGAGGAGTGGTATATTCTAAGAAAATGTTGGATTTGAAAAAATATTGGGGGTCGGTCACACATTTGACATCTTTAGGGCACCCTTGGACAAGTTAGAGCAGATATTATAAAAATGGCAATTTATGAAAGTCCCATTATCGAGTAGAGATATGGTATAAATATGTTTAGAAAAAAAGTTAGAGGGTAAAAATTAATGAGGGTCGGTCTTATTTGTTAAAAAAAAAAAGAATTTGTTTCATAAATAAAAATTATAAAAAAATGTATGGTGACATCCTTAAGTGTTAAAGATGGAGGGCAGGTATATTTTAAGAAAATGTTGGGGTTGAAAAAATATTGGTGGTCGGTCACATATTTGACATCTCTTGGAGCAGTTAAAGCTGTAGGAGCAGATTTTATAAAAATGGAATTTTGTATAGAACCCCATTATTGAGTATGTTCCGCAAAAATATTGAAGGGTAAAAATTATTGGGGGTGTCGGTCTTATTTATTACTACTCTAACAAGGAAGGTCTTTTACAGGGCACCCACCGATTGTTCTGAAACTTGAATATTGGAATGAGGGGAGAAAAATAAGAGTTACCTGTTTCTTTTTAGCTGCCCAATTTCAAATTTAAAAATGGGTTGCCACCTTATAAAAAAATATGGGTTCTCGGGAAAATCCGAATAAAAGCCAAATGCCAAACGCGGCATTTTTTTTATGATTTTTTATAAATCATAAAAAAAATTTATAAAAAAGAAAAAAAATTGTATGGTGACCACTGTATGGGGGTTAAAGATAGAGGGTATATTCTAAGAAATTGTTGGGGTTGAAAATATATTGGGGGTCGTCCACACATTTTACATCTCTTGGGGCGCCCTTGGAAAAGTTAGAGCGGTAGGAGCGCTCTAATGAATTTAAGACATTACCGATATTCGTCTGTCGGTCCGTCTGTAAAAAACACACTGCAGTCTTAACCAAAAGATATAGTCTCCTGAAATTTGGGCATTCTTAAGACCACACTGGGCCTCTAAATTCACGTGTCTCAAAAACTATAATTGAAAAATTATGAATGAAAAATTACGACGATCCTTAAGGGACTTAACTGGGTCTGGGCCCATCGGTGTCTGTAGGTGTATGAACAATCGGGTCCTCATATGTGGGGGGGGGGGGGTGAAATAAAGCCATATGCAATAAGGCCATATGGCCTTATTTCTCAATTCAATGGGAAATAAGGCCATATGGCTTTATTACCAACACGATTGAGCAATAAAGTCATATTGATTTTGCAACCAAAGTGGAAATAAAGCCATATCAGTTGAAAATGTGGAAATATATTTCCCCGTAAATCCTGCTACCAAAAAAAAAAAATTATTTAGCGAAGCCGCTAAATTAATTTATGGAGTTTGTAATCCCTAAGGGGGGGGGGGGGGGGGGGTGAAATAAAGCCATACACCCAAAAAAAAAACGTGGGTATTCAATACTAAAAATTTAGCTAATTTTAGTCCAAAAGGACCTAGTGCAGAAATTGGTAACAAATACTAAAATTTTTAACTAATATTAGTCAAATCCAGTAAAAATTACTAATGTTAGTACTTTGAAGATACTAAAATTAGTAACGAATTAGTAGATTTTGGTACAATATCACTTACTAAACCTTTTACTGTAGTATTATTTTGAGTGTAGGCAATAAGGCCATATGGCCTTATTTCCCAATGAGTTGAGAAATAAAGCCATATGGCCTTATTACCAACCACTGTTGGAAATAAAGCCATATATGGCTTTATTACTCATTTGAAAATTTATAAAAGTATTCGTCATTAATTTCCGGAGAGTGTAGGGGAAAATGTGGAAACAATTTTCCACTAAAATCTTGCTACCCAAAAAAAAAAAATTATTTAGCGAAGCCGCTAAATTAATTTATGGAGTTTGTAATTCTTAAGCCCGGCCGAAGGCCGGCTACACATAAATTTTTTTTATAATACATAATTATAATTAGAGCCTGAGCTCAACTGTCTTTACAGAAAAACAAAAAAAAAAATTGAAATTTTTTTTTGTTAAACAATCTTTAAATTAAAAATCCTGCTAACAAAAAAATGGTGCCTCTAGGCCCCTCTGAGTTCAGAGGTTCCTGTAATGTGGGTTTTTAATATAAAGAAAGTTAAACAAAAAAAGTCAAGGTCTTATTGCCCAAAACCGTAAATGTCATATCGCCCAAGCTGCGACATATAGCCCAAAATGATAGGTCTAAAAATGTTACTTCTCGCAAAACAAAATTGTCAAAAAATCCGAAATATTTTATTTGGGCGAAATATCGAACTTACGATTTCTATGATTTGTGTTTTTGTAATAAAGGTTTTCTGCGTAGCCGGCCTTCGACCGGGCTTAGGGATTACATATTCCATGCATTAAACCCACCCTCTCTGCAAACCAAAGCTATTTTGGTTATTAGGCCTTTTCGAGGCACATCAAATTTGATAGCGCAAAGGCCTGCTACCATAGAAAAGATTAGAAGGTACGCAGTGTTGTATTTTATGTATTTTCCAATATGGTGGCAAAATGCTTGTTCTTCCTCATCTCACACGTATTTAATATCAAATTAGATTCTCTGTTTATAAAAAATGGAATTTCTCTTTCATTTAATTAAATTAATTATTTATTTTGCTTTATTCAACGTTTTTTTAAAGATAATACGCACTATTGATAGTTTAAAAACTTTTTTTCTCTTTTGTTGTTTTTGCTTTGTTGTTGTTCTCGTTTATGTTGCGTTGTTTTTATTAAACGTCAAAAGTTACATAATGTGCTGTCACTAATACTTATTCAAGCGAAATACGACTCTGTTTCATATCTATTTTTTTCTATGCCTGCTACCCTAGAAAAATTTACTTTGCGGAGAGGGTGGGATTAATGCATGGATTTTGTAATCCCTAAGCCCGGCCGAAGGCCGGCTACACAGAAAAACTTTTTTTGTTAAACAATCTTTAAATTAAAAACCCTGCCAATAAAAAATTGGTGCCTCTAGACTCTTAGGGTTGCCATCCGTCCTCTTTTCCCCGGACACCGTCCTCTTTTTTAGGGCGTCCGGGGCAGTCCTACTTCTTTTTTAGAAAGTGTCCGGGGTTGTCCTCCTTTTTCCTCATATTTTTTTTTTGTATTATTTAACGTTCGAATTATTGACATCGCTGTATTTTCGCTTACCAGCAGTAATGCCAACTTTTTGAGAGCAAAACGAGCACAGAAATAAAAAACACCTTAAAACTCGTATATTTCGAGTAAAAAAGCACTTTTTGTAGAGCGAAAATTACTACGTTATTAACAGCTGGTGTGTCGTAAAGTTGGCTCTCCGAGAAAAGAAGAAGAAAAAAATTTTTATATCAAAAATTTCCATTTCAAAATTTTCTAAATGATTTTAAGCAAATTCTATTTGAATTTCCAAAAATTGTATTTCACAAATTCCCAATTGTATTTCAAACTAGCTGGCCCGGTCCGCGTTGCTGGCCCAAATATAAGATCAGTGTTATATTTCGTCTCGCTTCAAATATATAGCCCTGCAAACAATTTTATGAGTTTCTTGGCTTAGAAAATTTGTGGGCGTGGTATTAAAAACCGATTTGGCAGATAATCATCTTCAAATTATATTTTAGGAACTAAAAAAAATACCATGTCTTCGACTTTGCGAACTGAACAAATTTTAAACTTCTTTAGTATCATTATGAACAACACAAAAATAAATTACGCATATCCTTCGTTGTTATCGTGAGCTCTTGTTGAGTTTTTCCCCGAATTTTTCCATTTTTTGGGGCACTTTTCTCTATTTCTATTCTATTTTCTTAAATAGCTAATTAGAACTATAATTAACATAAAAAATCGGTCAAGTCATTTATAGTCGACATATTCAGACAAAAGAGGGCCTTAAAATTTGTGTGATAAGTTAAACTTGTACATATGTTAACAATACCCAAAAGTTTAAATCATTTGTACCATGTTTAAGTGGCAGTTAGAAGCTAACTTTTCATTAAGTAATCCGCCCTAAGAAATATATTTTTTATATAGCGAATTAGAGTAAAAAATAATTTAAGATACATTGAAAAAAGTGGGCGAGGACAGTTTTTCTTTCCAAACAATTATATCGACCAATACGAACACTTAAAACAAAAAATTAGCCAAATCGGTCCAGGCGTACTCAAGTTTTGCAAGTTTTAAGGATATTGAAAAATGTGGGCTTTGAAGTGGGTTATGACAATAACTATTTCCGTAAAAGCCTTACTTGGACTTTAATGATCATTAAGGAAACAATTTACCAAATTAGGGTAGTCGTTCTCCGATTTTAGATGTATTGAAAAAAGTGGGAGTGGACAATTTTTCTTTTTGAAAAACCTTATTTGTACTATAACAAAGATCAACAAATACTACTATCTTGCCGTTCTTCTCTTATAGAAATATCGAAATAAAAGCGGGCGTGAAAAATTTTTATTTCCGTTTACACCTATGACGAACATTTAAAAAAAAAATAGTCAAATCGATCCAGCCCTTCTCCGATTTTATATATATGGAAAAAGGGGCTTAAATGTGGGCGTGATTAATTCGTTTTCCAAAAAAAACCAAAAACGAACATTTAAAAAACATATTATCCAAATCGGTCAGTTTTTTCCTTAAAAATCGGTATAGCCCTTATGTTACTATCCGTAAAAACCTTAGTTAAATTATGAGGAACATTTTTATTAAAAATTAGTGGCAGTGGTCAATTTCTTTTTTCGTAAAAACCAAAGTTGGAATATGATGAATATTCATTAAAAAAAAATAGTCTAATCGGTCCAGCCCTTCTCAGATTTTACATAAATTGACAAAAGTGGGCGTGGCCGTTATAGATCTTTCGGTACATAGAAAAAAGTGGGCATGGGAAATTTTACTATCCTTAGTTGAATTATATAGAACATTTTCAACAAAAATTAGCCAAAGTAGGCGTGGTCACTTTCTTTTTTCGTAAAAACCAAAATTGGAATATGGGTAAAATTCATTAAAAAAAAATTTAGTCAAATCGGTCCAGCCATTCTCAGATTTTAGATAAATTGAAAAATGAGGATTTGAATTGGCCGTGGTCGATTTTTCTTTTAGTAAAAACTTTAATTGGGTTACTACGAACATTTAAATAAAAAATTACGCAAATCGGTGCAGCCGTTTTCCGATTTTAGATAAATCGAAAAAAGTGGGCGTAAAAGTGGGCGTGGCCAATTTTTCTTTACGTAAAAACCTAAGTAGGACTATGACGAACATTTCAAAAAAAAAATTGTTAAAATCGGTCCAGCCGTTCTCAACTGATGCTGTTACCAACGAATGACAATTTATTTTTATTTATATAAGATTTGTATTTTAAAATTTTCTAAATGCTTTTTAAAAATTCCATTTCATAAAATTCAAATTGTATTTCAAAAATTTCCATTTATAAATTCTGATTATTTTTTTTTATTAAAAAATAAAAATTGTTTTATTCGACCTTTAAAATACTATATTTTGAGTTGGTTTATTCTAGCTCGAGGTCATTATTTCCTTTACTAATTAAAACTATGATATTCTCATAGAATAATTTTCAAGAAAATTATTTTTCTGTTTTAAATTTGTTTATGTTGGTCATTTTTTGCAAGACTTTATCGACACGTCCATTAAGTCTTGTAAAAATGACCAACATAATAAATTTAAAACAGAAAAATAACTTTCTTGAAAATTATTCTATGAGAATATCATAGTTTTAATTAGTAAAGGAAATAATGACCTCGAGCTAGAATAAACCTACTCAAAATATTTCCATTTATATTTAAAAATTTTCGAAATGCTTTTCAGAAAATTCTGATTAAGTATATGTCAAATTTGTATATCAAAATTTTTCAGAAAATTTTGATATACAAAAAAAAATGTTTACATACAAAAAAAAATGTTGAAAAGCAGTTACATAATTTTTAAATCAAAATGGAAATTTTTGAATTACAATTAAAATATCTGAACTTATTTAAATTCAAAAATTATTTTCTTAAAATTATTTAGAAAATTTTGAAATGAAAATGAAAGTTTTTGAAAAACAAATGGAATTTTCTGAAAAGCATTTAGAAAATTTTAAAATACAAATAGAAAACTCTGATATACATTGAAAATTTTTGACTTATATTTAGAAATTTTTTAAATATAACTGGACATTTTTGAATTATAAATAGATATTTCCAATATATAATTGAATGGATATATCCAAAATATTGAAATATAATTGGAAATATATTTTTTTTAGTAAAAAATATAGTTTTCTTAAAAAAAAATATTTTTTTTTGCATATAGTATTGCGTTGTTGACTTTTTTCAAATTAATTTATTTAAAAAAAACTGTCCTCTTTTTTGGGTCAAATGTCCTCGTTTTTTGAGGTTGACGTCCTCTTTTTCTCAAAATGCAAATGGCAACCCTACTCTAGACTCCTCTAAGTTCCGAGGTTCCTGGTATATGTGGTTTTTTAATTTAAAGATAGTCAAAATTTTTTTTTTCTGCGTAGCCGGCCTTCGGCCGGGCTTAGGGATTACAAACTCCATAAATTAATTTAGAGGTTTCACTAAATAATTTTTTTTTTGGGTAGCAGGATTTACGGGGAAATATATTTCCACATTTTCAACTGATATGGCTTTATTTCCACTTTGGTTGCAAAATCAATATGACTTTATTGCTCAATCGTGTTGGTAATAAAGCCATATGGCCTTATTTCCCAATGAATTGAGAAATAAGGCCATATGGCCTTATTGCCTATGGCTTTATTTCACCCCCCCCCAATTTTAACATGATAATTGCTGTGTTTTTCAAAAAGTGGATTTACTTTCAGATTATTCTTATTTTGTTTAAAAAAATATTTTAACATACTAAAACAAATTTGGAATATTTTTTTTTCGTATTCTACGATAAATTAGCAATTATAATCCGAAAAAGTAATAAAAAAATTTGGAAAATGTAAAAAGTTATAAATAAATCAAAATTAATCCAAAGTGGACTTAGTAAATCCTAAAATTTAATTGGATTAATTTTGATTTATTTATAACTTTTTTAATTGTCAAAATTTTTTTATTATTTTTTCGGATTATAATTGCTAATTTAACGTAGATTACGAAAAAAAATATTCCCAATTTGTTTTGGCCTGTTAAAATATTTATTTTAAACTAAATAAGATTAATCCGAAAATAAATCCACTTATTGAAAAACACAGCAAATGTTTTTAGGCTGGTGTCAAATTTTAAAAAAGTTGCAGGACGCCACCTCACACTCAAAAAAAAGAAAAAACTTAAACTTTGGAAAATTTTTCTTCAAAATAGTTTATAAATTTTCCCACAATTTAGTTAAAATTAACTAAAAGTTGGGAAATTTTCCTAACTTTTAGGAAAATATTTTAGTTCATGGACTGTTAAATAGGCCATAATTTTCCTTAAATGGAATTCCCTAATACGTGGAATAAATTCTTACTGCCAAAGAAATTTTCCCAAAATAATTGAAAAAAAAATCTTTATTTTTAAGACATATTTCTTAAAACAAAATTTAGTTGAAAAAATTCAGTTTTAGGACGTAATTTCCTACCAATTAGTTCATCATATTTATCTTCTTTAATTTGAGGAAGTTTTTTCCACAAGTTTAGTAAATTTGTCATAACATGAAATTGTTTTGTTGATTTATTTTTATTTTTTCATGCTTCCCAGCAAAAACTTGGTAATGACACATCATTACCATTCGAATTACTTGGTAATGACAGAAAATTACCTTTAGCATTATTTTGAAATGTAAAATAAGGACTTATTAATAATGACTTACATAAGTCATTATAATAAAATAAAAAAATTCCACAACTAGATTTTCACTTTTTGCCTCACTGTACATTATTTTGAATAAAAATAAAATTAAATTAAATATTTTTTTATTTTTTTAATTTTTTTTTTTAAATAATTTTTTCATTACCTATAAGTATATATGTAATTAGTTATTAATACTGGTTTGATAATCATTACATTTGGCACATTTGCTTGTAAATGTAATGGGAAAGGTAATTCGAATCAGAAGTAGTTATAACTTTTGAATTTCCCATTACACATTTCATTACTTGGTAATGCAAGTTTTTGCTGGGTTGCTTGTAGTTCACATTTTGTATATTATTTGTAGTACAATGAGAATTATGTGTGTATTCACATGCTATTCTATAAATAAACCATTAAAAAATATAAAATTAAATAATTTTTAGGAAAAATTTCCTCATCAGAAATGTTTTTTTAACCAAAAAATGGGAAATTTTTTCCCATATTCTAGTTCAAATTTGTCCTTCTTTTAAAGAAAAATATGGACTAAAAAGTAGGAGTACATGGCAATGGAGCTAAATCATTATCAATTTTCCTTGGATTTAGTTAATTTTCCCATTTTTTAGTTAGTTTTTTTTCTAAGTGCAGTTTGACTATATAAGCTAACAATTAACGAAAAAGAAAACAAGAATTACTATTTTCATTTTCTTAAAACCAAAAATTTTAATAACATGGGTTTGTAACTTGGATAATAATTCACCTCGTGGTGAATAAAACCGTTTTTCACCAGCTGGTGAATAAAAAGTAACATAATTATTTTTCAACAAAATTTTTTTTTTCATAATTTTTTTTTTTCATAATTTTTTTTTTTTTCATAAATTTTTTTTTTTTTTATCAAAAAATTTTTTTTCCATCAAATTTTTTTTTTTCATAACTTTTTTTTTTACCAATTTTTTTTCCATCAAATTTTTTTTTTTATCAAACATTTTTTTTCATCAAACATTTTTTTTCATCAAATATTTTTTTTTTCATAAAATTTTTTTTTTCATCAATTTTTTTTTTCATAAATTTTTTTTTTCATGAATTTTTTTTTTTATCAATTTTTTTTCATAAATTTTTTTCATTAAAATTTTTTTTTACATCAAAAAATTTTTCTTTTCATCAAAAAAATTCATCAAAAACTTTTTTTCATAAAATTTTTTTTTTCACCAAAAAATTTGGGTTCATTAATTTTTTTTTTAATATAATTTTGTTTTTCGTAAAAAAAAAATATTTTTTTTTACCAAAACTACTTTTTCACCAAGTTTAAGCTTTTCGCATAAAAATTTTCCATTTGTTTATCAAATGTACATAACAAGTGAGAGTGTTATATTCTTTGGTGCCGAATCTTTTGTACTCTCCAAAATGTAAAAACATTTTTTTGCACTTATTTTTGCACTCACTTACTCAGCTCTTTTGGTTTTTTAATGGGGTCCTCGACTGATATTTCAATTCGTTTTGCATGGAATAGCAAAGTAATATAACATTATTTTTTCTAAAAAAAACTTTGCTTTGGCAAGTACACCCAAATCTTCCGCAAAACATTATCATGATTTAATGTTTTGGGCAAGAGTGCAAAATTCGCAGGCATTTTTTTCTGAGCTAATTTTCCTATTTTTAGTTCATTATTTTTCTGAGTGTGGTGAGAAAGTAATTTTGAAAAAAATTTGATAAAAAAAAGTTTTTTTGATGAATTTTTTTTTATAAAAACAAAAATTTAATGAAAAAAAAAAGTTTTTAATAAACAAAATTGGTGGCATTTTTTTGGAAATATTATGAGGTAAAAATGTTTGATAACAAATTATGAAAAAAAGTTTTTGTAAAGAAAAACAATTTTTTTTGATGAAAAAAATGTGAAAAAACAGATTAAGAAACATATTGAAAAAAATGTTGATGAAAAAAAATTCATGAAAAAAAATTTTTTGATGAAAAAAAAATAATTTTGCTGGGAAAATAATTACACTACTCTACAAAAATCCACTTTTTTTACACAGACTTCTGAAGTACATTTTCTAAAGTATTTTGGCCTCCTTAACACGAATCTGTCATCAAAAAAGTTGTATCAAATCGCCTTCTCGAGACATAGGCCTATTCCCTTTTTCTGGACCAAGCCCTCAAAACTGACAAATTTTTTAATATTGGAAAAGTGTATGTTAAAGTTATTCATATTTCTTTTATTCGAATTTCCAATAAAATTACCTAACTTTTGCAAGAAATCCGGGCTCGATAAGATCTCAATTTTGCAAGAAACTTCCTCCAATAAAGAGAATCTGGGGTTAAATTCGTAAAGCCATTGAGTATATCCAGAAATATTTGCAAAAGTGTATGTTAAAGTTATGGCATCCTCGACCGATATTTCGATGCGTTATACACTGAAGTGCATACTGTGGTTGGAGGGTATAAAAAGTACCTTCAAAAATTTTTCATAAAATATTGAAAAATTTCATTTACCATCTCTGAAAAGTATATTGAGCATTTGTTTTTACTCTGAGCAACATGTGTTAATGACGCACAGCATGAGTTTAGCTAAATTTAAGAAAGAGGTAATATTTCTGAGATACCAATGTTCTACAACGTCACTGTTGGTTGCTGTCGCTGCAGTGTTGTTTTACATGAGTAATTTGGGTTGCTGCAGTATTTAATCGAAATTCTATAAAGTAAGCAAACACTGTGAGCATCTGGTTAAGTCAAGCGCCGCACGCGGAACAGTCAACACTAAAAAAATACACGTTAACATTGAAAATTTCAAAAAAACAAATGTGAAAATAATAATAGCAAGAATTAAAAAAAAAAGCGTGACTATGTTTAAGTGATTTAAGCAGAATAATTAATTATAAGAATTAAGAGAGTGATAAAAACATAAATAAATTAAGAGAATTATTTTCAATAATTTAAATAATTAATCCCACAAAAGAGAGAATAAATACAAAATTAAAAAAAGTAGAAAGCAATTTAAAAATCACAAAAAAAAATAAATAAAAAAATATTCAACTTAAGTGTAAAAAATTTATAAAAATCTGTGATAGTAAGTTAAAAAATTGTTTTTTCTAAATATATTGCATATTATATTCCATTAGTCAGTTCAATAAATTATTAAACTAAAAAACATTTGTTAAACTAACAAAAAAATTAGTTAAAATTACTTTACAAAAGTTGTAGTTTTAGCAAATCTTTAATGAAATTAAAATCCATAAAAACTTTAGTAAATTAAATTTTAAAAATTTATTTGTAAAATTACAGTTTTTTTTTGCATTCAAAAGATTAAAATTAAAAGAAATTCAGTACGTTATGGGATAATACAAGATATAAAGTGTTATTAAATAATTTACATAAGTTTTTTAGGGTAATAACTTAGGTAAACAAAGTTTTTTTAAATAAGTTTCTTATAATAATAACTTGGGTAATTCATCTAAAACAATTTATGGGTTGTATTTAAACAGAAAACTAACACACTTTTTTTTGTGGAAAAATATTAAACAAACAACTTGCTAATAAACAAAAAAAAAAATGTAAATTAACAAACCAAAATATAAATTAATTAAAAAAAAATAAATTAACTAAATAATTCTGTTTGAAATTACTAAAACATTTACTAAAAAAAATAGCAAAAAAAAATTTAAAACAGTTTTATAAAAAATGTAAACAAATTTTAGTTAATTTAAATTAAAATAACGTTTTGCTAATTTGACTAACATGTTTTTTTAAGTGTACTTTGAACCATGAAAAAAAGATTACAGAATAGTAGTTTTAAATACTACGTACAACTTAATATATAAAAACATGTGCAAAAAATAATAGACGAGTGTAAAAGTTTTAATCAATTTGATTAAACAACATTAAAAATTTTCTTATTGATTCTACAATTATAAGGTATTTTTTTATTATTTCATACAATAGGGTATCCCTTTAAATTGATTTTTTTTGTATGGCAAAATTGTGTTTCTTCTGATTTTCAACTCCGGGCAAAGTTTTATTCACCTAAACCTAAAACTTATGTGCTTCAAATGTAAAGCCAATCGGATTAAATTGGCGCCCGCCGATCAAAGTTTTGGATTTTAAAAATTAAAAAAAACAAGTAAGAAAGTTATAGTCGGTCAAGACCGACCATATGATACCCTACACCAGTGTTTTCCGGAAAATGGGTCCCAAGTCCAAACATGGACCGATGGATCTATCTTTTGTTAGATATTTATTTAGTGTAGAAAACACACACAGATCAAATTTTAGTACACTCAAAAAAAGCCATTAACTTAAACGTTGGAAAAATTTTCTTCAAAATAGTTTATAAATTTTCCCAGAATTTAGTTAAATTTAACTAAAATTTTGGAAATTTTCCCAACTTTAAGCAAGGTTGCCATTTTAGCCATTTTCCGGCTAGATCTAGCGGTTTAATTTTCATCTAGCCATAAAAAAATGGCTAGATTGTATCTAGCCGGAAGTTCCAGCCATTTTTTCCGCTCTAGCCATTTTTAATGAGAAGTTTTCTTGAAAATGCGAAGCTAAATTCTTATAAAAATATCGAAATTTTTACAATATTGATAAAAAAAACAGCGCATTTAAAATGAGCCATGGGGGAGTTCACTCGTATTGTGCAATGTTTGTATTATTTTTAACAAGGGGTGTTGAGTTTTTTAAATTTATTTAACTCTGGTGAGAGAATTTTTTGGATTGTTTCTCATTCAGAAATTTAAAAAATTTTGGTTTCTTCTCTGCGAGCAATATTAATTTATTAAATCATAGGATTTGATTAGATTTATTTATATCATTTCGCATTTTAAAATTTTGTTTCTTTACCCAGCAAAAAAAGAGCTTACCATTCACTACAAAATTCACCACAACTTATGAACCAGATGTACTTCTTCTTCAACTGAAACATTGATGAATTTAATATGGGCGTGACACACAAAGTATGTTCTTTTTATCGCCACTTTTCAGTGGCGAAAGATTGACACTTAAGTATAACATATATCACTAGTGTTTTATCACAACTTCTGAAGTGGTGATCCGGATGTTAATATAACTTGACCTTTTGGAAGCACTTTTTTCATCACTTCTTTTGAAGTACATATTTCTTGGCATTTTGGGTGTGATTATGTCATTTTTATTTGGTGATTTAGAACTTCTAAATTAGAAGTTCTTTTTTCACTTATTTTTGTAAGATTGATTGAAAGAGTATGTTTTTGTAATATTTACACTAAAAACACTGTTCGACAGCAAAAACCTTCCAGTGAAATTTCTAACTGGTCCTTATAGATTTTGGTCTCCGGCTTCCAAATCTACCGTCCAAATTTTTCTAGCACGTACCGTTTTTGAGATATTCGCTGTTAAAAAGTAAAAAAGCACTTTTAGGGGTCCACTGTTACGTATTCTTACGTTGCTTCCACGAAATAAGATTTGATTTCATATAAAATGGACATCCTGATTCCAAAACTGAAACCACAATTTTCAAGCATGTTCTGTTTTTGAGATATTCGCGTTTGAAAATTTTAGTGTGATTTATAAAGAATATAAGTGCGTAACAGTAGAGTTTGAGTTTTTCAAACGCCAATATTTCAAAAACAGTACGCGATAGAAAAATTTGGATCCCAGATTTGGAATAAAGATGCCTTATTTTTACTAAATCGAGTTCTATTGTGTTTGAGCAACTTAAGAATACGCTACAGAGGAGACCCAAATATTTCAATATTAAAACGCGAATATCTTAAAAACCTTACGTGATAGAAAAATTACAGGCCTATTACAGTTATGACTGGTTATGACTAATTTTATTATTTTCAAACTTCATATTCCCTGTGTTTGTTGTAAACACAATCATAAAAAGTCTCAAAATTTAAAATTATTTGTCAATTTTTGAGACGATGTCGGTAGCTGGTCTTTATTTTTTTGAAATTTTCAAACAAAATTTGATGTTTTTTATGATTGTTTACAACAACCACATGGTAAAAATTGAGTTATGACTTTTTTTGTGAATAGGCCCCAAAATTTGAATTTTTTTATGATTGTTTACAACAACCACATGGAAAAACTTGAGTTATTATTGAGTTATGACTATTTTTGTGAATAGGCCCCTTAATTTCATTGATAATCTAACGTATATACTTCGAATTAAAAAAGGAGTAATTATACAGATCACAAAACTATAAAAATTCACGGCGAATTGATTAACAAGTTTGTTTTGACCACAAGCCTATACCTCAATTTTCTAAAAAGCTTAAACAATCTTTAATAATGTGATGCAGCAACATCCGCTTTAGTTCGAAAATGTATTTATTTAATTTAGGACCAACTTGTTTTGATATAAGATATGAAATTTGAAAAATTGATCAATAATCGATTTTCGTCTTTTCGATTTTTTAAGCTCTAAATAAAGAGAAATGAAATGTCATTACCAAATTTTGTCACCTTTTTGCAAAACCTAAATCTATTTGAAGCTGGACGTAGAAAAAATTGCATACTTCGTGTATCACCCTCATTCTAATTGTTTCAGTTGAAAAAGAAGTTCATATGTTGTGGTGATTTGATTCCTAAGAACATATGAAAAAGGTACTTAAAAATCATTAAGCAAAGAACTGGTGAAAGATGTTTTTATTGTTATTTTGTAGCATTTTTGGAAGTAATTTTAAAAGTACTTCCTACGGAATATAAAGTTCGGCACCTATCGCTACTTTGTATGTAGTGAAACCACTAATTCTTTTTGAACCACTTCGTTTATTTTTTGGTGGGTTAGATTATATTTGTTTTAAGGAAGTAGATTGTGAAAAAAACATAAATTTTCGCATCACTATTTTTTTTAATAAAATCAATTGTTTCAAAACACATTATACATCTCAAAAATGTTTATTTAATGAATAATTCACAGCCCGTATGTGTTAAACCGGTAATAAACGTAATTTTAGGTTACTTTTAATGCGATATGATAAGGTTTTTTAATGAATTTCAAAATCTAGCCATTTCTAGCCATTTTTGTTCTGAAATCTAGCCATTTTTTCTCCTCTAGAGTTGGCAACCTTGACTTTAAGGAAAAAATTTTAGTTCATGGATTGTTAAATAGGCCATAATTTTCCTTAAATGGAATTCCCTAATACATGGAAAAAATTCTTACCGCCAAAGAAATTTTCCCTAAATAAATGAAAAAAAAACTTTATTTTTAAGATATATTTCTTAAAACAAAATTTTGTTCAAAAAATTCAGTTTTAGGACGTAATTTCCTACCAACTAGTTTATCATATTTATCTTCTTTAATTTGAGGAAGTTTTTTCCACAAGTTTAGTAAATTTTTTATAACATGAAATTGTTTAGTTGATTTATTTTTTTTTTTCATGCTTGCTTGTAGTTCACATTTTGTTTATTATTTGTAGTATATGAAAAAGAGAGTTTGGTCTTGTATAACAAGTAATAAATTTAATGTTTACATTTTTTTTTCTACACATGTATGTGTGAGGGAAAAAATAATATTTTAATCACAACAAAGGCCTTGGCTTTGGCGTGTTTTCCCATAGTCTGGGACACTGTTGCCAACTATTTTTAACCAAAAACCTCTAAATTTCACGAAAAAAGCGCTAGAAACCGCCAAAAATTAATTTAGCGGGGAAAATTTAAAATTTTCCCGCTAAATTACAAAAAAAAGCGCTAAAAACCGAAAAACTTGGCATTTTTGTTAAACAAAAAAGAAAAATTTAAAAAAAAACCTCCAAATTATTTTTTTTTACGCAAATTTAATTTTCATTAAAAACGCGCAAGAAACGGTCGAAAAAATTTTAGCGGGAAAATACAAAATTTTCCCGCTAAATTACAAAAAAAGCGCTAAAATTCGACAAACTTGGCTT
The DNA here is from genome assembly GCA_963921195.1 of Pegoplata infirma. Lineage (NCBI taxonomy): Eukaryota > Metazoa > Arthropoda > Insecta > Diptera > Anthomyiidae > Pegoplata > Pegoplata infirma. The sequence continues at coordinate 41,135,657 of OY992540.1, read as the reverse complement.
TTTCGATTGAAAAAAAAAGAAAAATTGGAAAAAACCTCTAAATTTGACTCACTAAATCCAAATAAAAAGCGCTAGATTTTCCCGCTAAAGCACCGTTCCCGCTAAAATCAATTTTTCCCCGCTAAATCCAAACAAAAAGCGCTAGATTTAGCGGGAAAACCTCCAACTTGGCAACAGTGGTCTGGGAACAAACGTTAAAGACAAAGTCTTTATTGTAATTTAACTTTAAAAACTAATGAAATTTATTACTTGACCATAAGAAACAAACGTTTTTTTATATTTTAAATAAAAAATGTACATAATGAGAATTTTGTGTGTATTCGCATGCGATTCTATAAATAAACCAATAAAATATGAAATTAACTAATTTTTAGGAAAAATGTCCTCATCAAAAATGTTTTTTTAACTAAAAAATGGGAAATTTTTTCCCACTTTCTAGTTCAAATTGGTCCTAATTTTAAAGAAAAATATGGACTAAAAAGTAGGAATACATGGCAATGGAGCTAAATCATTATCAATTTTCCTTGGATTTAGTTAATTTTCCCATTTTTTAGTTAGTTTTTTTTCTGAGTGTAGAATTGGTTTATTTGTTTGCCAATAGAAAGATTTAACTTAATATCGGTCGAAATTTTTATATAGGGGACTAAGTCCAAAAATGGTGCAATTATATTCCGATTTGATTAGGTTACTAAATAAAGTACACTTTTAACATCTAAAAATTAAATTTTTATCAAATATTTACATTTTTATGAATTTTGAGGGAATAATGTGAATATCGGGAGGGTGGTTTGTAGAAGGACTAGAAGGACTGACCCGATTCCTTTGAAATTTAGAATGATGATCCGTGCATACAAAATTTGATTACCTGTTAAATTTCAAAGCGATATCTATTATAATATGGTTATTAGAGTCATTTAAGCCTAATCCAAAAGGGGCGTTTGTATGGGGGATAGGTCTTAACGTGGACAGATTTTCTCCAATTTCAATAGGCTTCGTCCTTGAGCCAAAAGATGCTTAAGTTTCAAATTTCAAGTTGCGACCTGTATCGTGCTTAAACCGATAGATGGACAGACGGACGGACGGACGGACATCGCTAAATCGACTCAAAATGTAATTCTGAGTCGATCGGTATGCTTGCTTCAAGGACCAATATTTCGGGTAGTTACAAACATCAGCACAAACTCATTATACCCTGTACCACAGAGTGGTGTAGGGTATAAAAAATGTGAAAAAAATATGTTTTGTTAGACAAAATATTTTTTTGTTCTGATGCGTGAAGCACAATTATCAAAAAAATTATAAATCTGTCGAACGGTTTTCGAGATAACGCTATTTGAAATTTGCAAAAAATGGCGAATTTTTCCTACGTTCAAGAAATTAAAAAAAAAAAATCTCAAAAAACCAGCAGTCAAAATTTAAAAAAATACGTATTTCAACCAAAATTCTTCTCCGAATTTTTTAACTAAATCCGGCTCGAAAATTAGGAATTATTGCGTACTTTACGGGGGAAAAAATGCTGATCAGCATCTGTGGACCAAAATCGCTGATTAGCATTTTTGGACCAAAATCGAGTTATTTTATTTTTATATTTTTTCCTTAACATATTCCAACTTTTTGGACCTTTTTGAAAAAAAAACATAATTTTTATGTTTACAAATCAGCATCAAAAACCTTTTTTTTTAGAATTTTAAAAATATTTTTCTCATAAAGTACGCAAAAGTTTCTAATTTTTGAGCCGGATGTGGTCGAAAAAGTCGGTTATGAATTTTGGTTGAGAAACGTATTTGTTTTCGAATTTTGACCGCTTGTTGCCGACTGAAAATTCCCTTGCAAAAATTTTTCATACAGTTTTCTACAATCACCAATTCCGTGGCCATCGTTCGGCAGGTATTACGACACGAAATTCGAAAGTTTAGAAAGTTTGATGGGACGCCTTAGTAAAGAAATGTGAACTCGAGCTAGAGTCATTTTTCTCAAAAATGTTAAACCATTAAAATTTTTTAACTTGGGACCAAAATGACCCAAAAAAATTAATGTGGAACTCAATGTTACACTCAAAATAATAACTCTGTAAAATACTCTGTAAAACGACTGTAATCTCAATTCAACAGATATTTAACAGAGTTTTCTGTCAAAATACAGATTTAAAGAAAATACTTTATTACTTCCCGAGTAAAAAAGTTTTTTATATAATTTTATATAATTATATAAAATTTGATAAAATTATATATAATTATATAAAATTATATAAAGAAGTTTTTGTTTTCAAAAAATTTTATAAAATTATATAAAATTATATATAATTTGATAAAATTATATGAAATTATATCCGAATTTTTTTTACATAAAATTTTATCAAATCTTATATAATTTTATATAATTTTATAAAATTTTATCAAATTATATATAATTTGATATAATTTTATAAAATTTTATATAAAACAAATTTTGATATAATTATATATTATTTGATAAAATTATATATAATTTTATCTAATTTTTTAAAATTTTATCAAATTATATATAATTAGATATAATTTTATAAAATTTTATATAAAAAAAAATTCGGATATAATTATATATAATTTTATCAAATTACATATAATTTTATATAATTTTATCAAATATATATAATTATATATAATTTTATCAAATTATATATAATTATATATAAACTTTTTTACTCGGGTTTGTATTCTTAATTTTACAGATAACACAGGGCAACACTTTTTTTTTTTGCCCGGGTTCTGATAGCTAATTTTGGGTATTAGGGATACGCTGATTTCAAATCCGGCTACCGTTTTTTTTTTTGGTCAGCTCTAGTTTTTGAGATATAGCCTAAGGAAACTTTGAAAATAGGCTGTTTTTGACATGTTTATGAGTCTATATTTACCAACACTAGTCTTACATCCAAAAAGTGAATGACGATTTTAGGTATGTTGGTCTTACTTTTGTTAAGTCTTCTTTAGTTTTTGAGATATCGCTAAAAAAAAATTTAAATTTATGACCTCTTTAATTTTGTCTGAATATTTATGCCCTTTTTAATAACTCGAAAACTAAAGCTGTCAGAAAAAAGATAATACCAGTTTTGGAATCCTGGCATCCAATATAGTTAAGTTCGTGTTTAAAACTGAGGCACTAAATTAGTTTTTTTGGAAATTATAGCCAAGCAAAATTGGTAAAAAACGCACTTTGTCGACTCTTTAACAGTGATTTTCTCGCGAACGCGAGCTGATGGAAACAATTGGATAACAGATTCGGAATCAGCACACTAAAATCCATATAAATCAGTTGTCAAAGGTCAGGCAAATTGAGTTTTCTTCTAAAATTCAGATTTAAGCAAAATACTTCGTAGTTTTTGTTTTTGTTACCAAACATCAAAATTTTATCTGTATATTTTTTTTTGGAAAAAAGTTGAAAAAGTAGAAAAAAAAGTGATCAAAAAAAAAATCCTTTCAGAAATCTTATAAAAATTTTACAAAATAACACCCATTTAACTAAACTCTGTAAATTTACAGAGTTTTTTCTGTAAATTTTTTTTTTTGCATCAAATGCATTTTACAAATTTATGTAAATTTACATGATTTTCTTTGCTAAATTGTGGTTTATTTAACCACCATTTTACTAGAAACTCTGTAAATTAACAGTTTTTTTGTTCAAATCATTTTACAGAGTTTTAAAGTAAAATTACAGAGTTTTCTCTGTCAAAAAGCTTTCATATTTAACCAATATTTTACTATAAACTCTGTAAATTAACAGGTTTTTTGTCAAAATCATTTTACAGAGTTTTTTTAGTAAAATTACCAAGAAATGTTGCTAGCTGGAAAAGTATGGTGTACTCTGTTAAATTAGCACAGTTTTTCTGTAATTTAACAGAGTTATTATTTTGAGTGTATGTTCAATTTGGCTATTTAAATTCAACTGAGAAAAAGTTTTTTTTTGGAAATATTTTAATGAACCCACAAAATGGAATCTAGTTTCTGAAACAAGAACGTGTCAGACAGATGTTTGATAATTTTGCTATTTTCATAAAAAAATACATATTAATTATCCGTTCCTCTCATACTTTCGTATTATAAAAACTGGGCATAAGTAAAATTTGTTTTAGATGGATTTTTCGTAATGAGCTCGTCTATAGAAATCGATTGAGGAGTGCTTTTATTTTAACCTTTAAATATCAACAAAATTTATATATTTTTAAAATTTTTACTCTTGAAGAGACAAGTCAAAATTATCTATGAAGTGCCTTTTTCATTATTAAATAACGCTTTCTTTAAAACTTAAAATGATAATAATTTTATTTTTTACATGTCATGTTTTTTATTACATACTTATTATTATATAATTATTATATCACAATTTTATAGAATTCTTTTAATTTTTTTTAAATATTACAAATTAACAGTTTCACAAAACGGAAGTGTTTTAGGAATTTTATACTCCCCGTTTATTCGAGTTTATAAAACATGAAATTATTCTAATAATATTAGATAAAATATTATACGCTTAGTATATCATGAAATCCAGCAAAGATTTTATAAAATCTGACCGAGGGTCTTCAAATTTATCTAATTTTTTGTACACATGTGCTCTATAGAGCCAATTAAACATATCCATTTTCAGTTTTTTATATTTAAAAAAAATCGCGATTTTTTCGCGAATTTAATTTTCTTCAAAAATTGAAAAAATCAAAAAAGTATGCTACTTTGAATAGCCATATCTTCGGAAGTATCTATCGAATTTCTTCAGTTCAAAAAGCATTCGATTCAGACGATAGTCTTACTTTATATTAATGTAATAAAAAAAAATATTTTTAAAACAAAGTGCATTTTTGATGCAAATGCATTTTTTGGATGCATTTTTTAAAACTTTCTCCCCCTTCATTTTTTTTTAAACCTACATAAATCGAAAATATAGCATTTTTTACGCAAAATTGCGTACAGCTTTTTTTGTGACGGAGTTTTGTATAAATTTTGTAATTTTTTTAAAAATACCTTATTGGTTTTTCCATACAATTTTTTCATAAAATTCATAAAATAACAAAAAAAAATTTTAGTCTAAGGAAAAACTACGTAAGAATTTTTTAAAAAAATCACTAAAATATTGTGAAACGCCGTCACAAAAAAAAATGTACCCAATTTTATGTAAAAAATTCTATATTTTCGATTTATGCAGGTTTCAGACAAATTGAAGGGGGAGAAAGTTTTAAAAAATGCATCCAAAAATTGCATTTGCATCAAAAATGCATTTTTTTAAAAAAATATTTGTTGTTAGTGCATTGTTATAAAAACGGATAATCAGTTGAATCGAATGCTTTTTGAGGTGTAGAAATCCGATAGATACTTTCGAAGATATGGCTTTTTAAAGTTACCTAATTTTTGGATAAAATTGCAAAATAAATATTAAATTGATTTTTTGTATGGAAAAAATCAAATGAGTAGATTTAAAAAAATCACGAAAATTTTTTGAAACGCCGTCACAAAAAAAACGGTACTCAATTTGGTGTAAAAAATGCCATATTTTCGAATTATGCAGGTTTCAAAAAAATTGAAGGGGGAGAAAGTTTTGAAAAATCCATCAAAAAATTGCATTTGCATCAAAAATGCACTTTTTTTGGAAAAAATTTTTTTTTATTGCATTGGTAAAAAAAAGAACGAACGTTTGAATCAAATGCTTTTTGAATCGTAGAAATCCGATAGATACTTTAGCAGATATGGCTCTTCAAATTAACATACTTTTTTGATTTTTTAAATTTTTGAAGAAAATTAAATTCGCGAAAAAATCGCGATTTTTTTAAAATTAAAAAAACTGAAAATGGATATGTTTTATTAGCTTTATGGAGAATGCATACCGTTAATATAAAGAAAATCGAAAGACCCAAGGTCAGAAAATAGCTTTTTTTATGTGTTTTCTGGTGGATTTTGTGATATATATTATTTTATTTTAATTATAATATAATTATCAATGAAATTACATAAATACATAAATAAAAAAAATAAATAAATGTACACTTAAAATGAAAACTATGTAAAAAAAATTCTAATATTAAGTAATTGCTTGATAATTAAAAACAACCAAAAATTTCGTTTTTAAAATTTACGAAATTTACCATTTTTTATTTCACGAAATTTGTTTTTACTAACATTTTAGCAAATTCTTTCCTAATATTTCAAGAATTTAGTTTTTTAACAAAAACTCTATCAGCCTTACCAGAAGAAAATAAAATAAATTTAAAATGAGGTTTTACTTTTATTTCCATACAAATTGTTTTTGATTTTAAAATCGACTTTCAAAAAATGTATTGAAAATTTTAAATTTAAAATAAAACTTTTGTTAAAATAGACATTTTTTCTTGTGGAAAGGGACTATATTTTTTTGGTCAGCAAAATTTCACAGGAATTATGTTTTGACTAAATATTATTCACGAAAAATTTTCCACATTTTTTTTAACGAATTTTTTTTTAAGAAATGATTTTTTAAAAATTATTTCACTTTTTTCAACAAAATTTTTAAAGTCTCAGATTCTGAAACATTTTTCGCATAGAAAAAGTATAAGATTCTGAGATATGTGTTCTTAGATTCTGAGACATTTTTTATGTAGAAAATGTCTCAGATTCTGAGATATTTTTGTATAGAAAAAGTCTCAGATTCTGATATATTTTTTGATTAGGTAAAGTCTCAGATTCTAAGACATTTTTCGTAAAGAAAATTTCTCAGATTCTGAGACATTTTTGCCTAAGAAAAAGTATCATATTCTGAGACAATTTTCCTATAGAAAAAGTCTTAGATTCTGAGACATTTTTCTTATAGAAAAAGTTTTGAATTCTCTGAAATTTTTTATAGAGCAAAAGTCTCAGAATCTCTGAAATGTTCATAGAGAAAAAGTCCCAGATTCCAAGATATTTTTCGTACAAAAAAGTCTTAGAATCTGAGAAGTTTTTCGAATAGAAGAGGTCTCACATTCTGAGAAAATTTTGGTATAGAAAAAGTCTCAGTTTATGAGACTTTTTTATTATAGAAAATTCTAATACATTTTTTAGATTCTGAGACATTTTCTGTATAGAAAAAATTTCAGATTCTGAGATATTTTCGTGTAGAAAAATTCTTCGATTCTGAGACATTTTTCTTATAGAAAACATCCCAGAATCTAAGACATTTTTCGGGTAGAAAATGTCTTACTTCTCAGCTATACCTAATACAACTATGTAGACAAAGCAATAAACATACACAAAACAACAATAAATTTTTGTTAATGTTACAAAAAAAAAAAAGAATTGTTATATTGACCCCAATATTTGTGAATACAATTAACTTTTTCACTGAAAGTGCTCCTATACGGAAATTTGTGATATCAACTAACGTTTGTAAATATTGATTGTTGAAAAAAATGTAAAAAAAAAAATGATAAACGAGTTTGAAATAGTTCTCTAAAATTATTATTTGTATTGACAAACGTACAAAATCTTAAATTTTTTTTCAACAAAGAAATTCAACAAACACAATTTGTTGATCTGACAAACTTAAAAAATCTTATTTTTTTCAACAAATAAATTCAACAAACACAAAAACTATTTGTTGACATGATAAAATAATTTTGAAATAAAATTACTTGACTAAATTTGTTGAAAACAAAATCGAAATTTTGTATTATGGACTAACTGGCGGCCGTTTTTTACTAAATGTTTGGTTGATATCATGTTTGGTTGATTTACAATCGATGTTTGTTGATTTAAATTTTACGATTTTATTTTCTGTGTAGGTGTAGCTGATATTTGGTAAAGTTTTAAAAAACATTTATTTGTTTGTTTTGAAATAAATAATATGAGTAAATTTTTAATTGACACAATTAAATTAATTTGAAAAAGATTAACTGTAATTCGTAAAAGATTAATTGTATTTCAAAGATTCCAGTTGTAATTTGAAGATTCCAGTTGTAATTTGAAAAAGATCAATTGAATTTTGAAAAGATCAATTGTAATTTGAAGAATCCAATTGTAACTCGAAAAATATCAACTGAATTTCTACTGATCTTCTTCGAATAACAATTGGATTCTTCGAATTACAATTTATCTTTTACGAATTACAATTGATCTTTTACGAATTACAATTGATCTTTTTCAGATTACAATTGACTTTTACGAATTACAATTGATCTTTTTCAATTGAACTTTTATCAATTTTACGAATTACCATTGATCTTTTACGAATTACAGTTGATGTTTTTCGAATTACAATTGATCCTTATCGAATTACAATTGATCTTTTTCGAATTACAATTGAAATCTTCGAATTACAATTAAACTTTTGCGAATTAAAATTGATCTTTTTCGAATTACAATTGATCTTTTACGAATTACAAGTAGAATCTTTGAATTACAAATAGAATCCTCGAATTACAAATGGAATCTTCGCATTAAAAGTAGAATCTTCAATTTGCAATTGATATTTTACGAATTACGTCTGTAAATGGTGTAGATCAGGACATGTGAGAGTTAGTTCAGAAAAATTTTCTGGGAAATTTATTATTTTCCAGAACGTTTTCAAAGTTTCAATTTAGCAACAATACAATATATATAATCTTCTGATTATACCAATTGTGCGAGTGAATGCGATAGTCTGCAGCATTCCACTTAATAAATGTTCAAAATGGGAGTCTATTGAATCGTCAAAATCATATTTTGAAAGACTTCTTAGAGAAACTAATTCCTCGGGAGTTTTGGTTTTAATTAAAAACAAGTGAGAGAGTTAAATTCGGCTGTGCCGAATCTTTTATACCCTCCAAAATGTAAAAAAAAAAAAAAAATGACAGGGGCGTTTCTTTTTTTTTTTGGGGGGGGGGCGAAGTTGATAGGGTCAGTGGGGCACGTTGAGAGCACCTTCCCATCGCGATAAATATACCAAATGTTTCATTTATTTAACAAAAATACAAAAAAACCTGTAAAAACGTGTATTTTTTTAGAGGTTGGTTTTGTTCTTTAAGGGGGAACTTTTTTCCCCCTGGTCCGATTTGGCCAATTTCCGAACTTAACCTGCCTAGGAACATAAGACATATTTGTGCCCAACTTGAGGTTCCTAGCTCTTTTATTTTGGACTGCATCGTGTTAACTACAGACGGACGGACGGACGGACAGACAGACGGACGGACGGACGGACGGACATCGCTAAAATGTTTTAGAATCGATCACTGATCAATAATATATATACTTTATGGGGTCCCCGACCGATATTTCGATGCGTTACACACGGAATGACAAAGTGAGTATACCCCCATACTGTAGTTGGAGGGTATAAAAATTAATTTAATTTTTTAAACAACTCTAAATTTTTTGGGGAAAAATTTTCTTTTCTTATCATTAATTTTTTTTGTATTTTCCTTGTATTAAAAAAGAAAGACCTCACATATCTTTAAAGAAATTGATACACATTTTTTAACACCAAAATAATATAAAATTATGGTTACGCATACATTTTGAATATTTTTTGCCCCAAACACAGTGGGACATATGATACTTTTTTTTTAATAATTATTCAAAATTAGTCTTATTTTAAACTAATATAATTATTTAAAAATAGAAAATGTTATACTTCTTGGATTTGAAAATCATAAAATATATATATTTTCTTAATATCAAACATATGTTAAGTATTTATTTAATATTTCCAAGTGCATATGAAATATAAAACCACTTAAGTCAAAATTGTCAATTGACAAAGGCTAAATAAAAAACGAAATCAAAACAAACGTCACACACTCCTTTTTGACAATTCTTAAAAAACAAAAATACAATAGGAATAAGATTTGTATAAATGAAAATTACATGCCTTTGGTATTAACAACGAACGAACTGACTGACTGACATTTGAAGTGGTCTGGGATTAAGTTGCAAGTTCTAAAGAATCTTAGTTTCACAGTACGTGATAAATTTCCGTTTTCACTGATACTTGAGCAAGACCGAAAAAATCACAAGACCATAATCATAAAAAACAAAACAACAACAACAAAAACTGTCATTTTAATGTGTCAGGAATATTTGTAATTTTAAATAAAATTTATTATTTTATCTAAAGATTACAACAGTTTGTGCAACACATTCTAGACGTGCCACAGACGTTGGGTGCAATATTTAAATTCAAATAATATGCATGTTTACGAGAGAAAATATTAAATATTATTTATTGTTTGAATACTCGTATCAATATTGATTTTATTTAAATATACACAAAATATATTTATTTTGCGAAGGTGTAAAACAAAATATTAATTTTTTACTATCTTCTGCTCTTACTATTTGCGCCTGATACTCATGTTTGAAGTTCAAAAAGATAAGAGTTTATTGAATAAAGAGATTCTTTTTGGCTTTAAAACAAAACAAACCTTGTTCCAAATGAATAATTGTAAAAATAGTCATGCTGGATTTTAAATTTATTTTCACAAGGGATGTACCCCAACCATTATACACGGTTTTGCCAGAAACTTAAAACGTACCCAGGCTTTCTACGGACGGGAGAGGGCTGGCAAAGTACTTTGCATGGTCGCTTATGTGTTGAGAAAACATCATAGAAAATAACTCTCCCAGTGTCCAAAATGGTAACCGATAATGATCCGTTTCTATTTTAAAGCGCTTTCAAACCAAAAACTGATTTTTAAACTTAAAATTTTTTTTTTCAGCCAAATTGGTCTCAAAAGTTGGAAAAGTTTAACTGTGTTATCTAAAAAATGTTAAAACAAGAGAGTGTTAAATTCGGCTGTGCCGAATCTTTTATACCCTCAAAAATGTAAAAAAAAAATTTAAAAAAAAAAAATTGTCATGGACGTTTTTTCGGGGGGGGGGGGGGGTTATGGGGTCAGTGGGGGGACGTTAAGAGCACCTTCCCATCGCAATAAATATACCCGTATTTTTATACCCTCGAAACTGTAAAAAAAAATTAAAAAAAAAAAAAATGTCAGGGCGTAATGGCGTCATAATTGCAGATCTGCCTTTTTGGACCAAAATCGCGTTTTTATATTTTTTTAATATTTTTTAGATAACACCCTTAACATTATCCAACTTTTGTTATCTAAAAAATATTTAAAAAAATATAAAAACACGATTTTGGTCCAAAAATGTTGGTCAGCGTCTGTGGACCAAAATCGCAGCTCAGCATTTTTGGACCAAAATCGCGTATTTATATATTTTTTAATATTTTTTTTTGATAACACACTTAACATTTTTCAACTTTTGAGACCAATTTGGATAAAATAAATATTTTTTTTGTTTAAAAGTCAGAATCTGTGGACCGAAATCGCCGGTTTGGATTTTTTAAATATTTTTCCAAAAAAGTTCGCAAAATTTCCGAATTTTTGAGCCAGATTTGGTAAAAACATTCGGACATGAATTTTGGTCGAAATACGTAATCTTTTCCAACTTTGACCTCTGGTTGCCGACTGAAGATGACCTTGCAAAATTTTTAAATAAATGTTGCCACAATCAGAACGTGGCCATCGTTTGGCAGGTATTACAAAATGAAATTCGAAAACTTAAATTTGACGGGACGCCATAATGAGGGTATACTCACTTTGTCATCCCGTTTGTTATGACCAATTTGGATAAAAAAATAATCTTTTTGTTTAAAAATCAGCATCTGTGGACAAAAATCGCGGTTTTGGAACCTTTTAAATATTTTTCCAATAAAGTGCACCAAATTTCCGAATTTTTGAGCCGAATTTGGTCAAAAAATTCGGACATGAATTTTGGTCGAAATACATAATTTTTTCCAACATTGGCCTCTGGTTGCCAACCGAAGATGACCTAAATATTGCCGTAAGGGCTCGATTATGATGAAATAAAGAATAAATAAAGAAAATAAAAAAAAATCAGCATCTGTGAACCAAAATCGCGGTTTTGGTTTTTTTTAAATATTTTTCCAATAAAGTACGCAAAATTTCCGAATTTTTGAGCTGGATTTGGTCAAAAAATTTGGACATGAATTTTGGTCAAATTACTTGGTCATGGAAATAATGGGAGAAAAATATTAGTTACCTGTTTTTTTAGCTGCCCAATCTCAAATTTAACAAGTAGAAAAGTTAAATTCGACTTGGCCGAATCTATGAATACCCTCCACAATGCCCATTTTAAGTGATAGTAAATTTTCTAACTTGAAAAAAATAACAGTTTTGATTAGAAATATTTTATTTTGTGTAAATAACATTTTTTTTGCAATTTTTGAAAAAAATAAATAATTTACTAATTTTTTTTTTGAGTGTAAAATTTTTTTTGAGTGTAAAATTTTTTTTGAGTGTATTTTTTTTTTTGTTTTGGTATAAAAATATTTTTGAGTGACAAAAATACGTTAAAAAATATTTTTGTGACTTACCAATGTTTTTAAAACATGTTTAACGGGTTTTCAACACGTGAATTTAAGGTGTAGCTAATCTGAAACTCACGGTTTTGCTAATAACTTTTGAACCACTGGACCGATTTGGGTGATTTAATACGAACTAGGCTGGAGGAACGAAAAATATATATGCTAAGCTTCAGCATCCTCAGAATTGTTTTTCGAAAGTTATAGTGCTTTTTATCTCATAAATTGACGAAAAACCCTTGCCGAAATTCAGTCTTTTGCTCATAACTTTTGAACCACTGGACCGATATCGCTGGATTGCAATACCAACCTGACCAGGTAAATGCCCAACATATATGCCAAACTTCAGGAGCCTCCGTAAAGTCTTTCAAAAGTTAGCGTGTTTTCAACAGACAGACAGACGGACGGACGGACGGACATCGCTAGATCGTCTTAAAATCGATCGAGGATCATGAATATATATACTTTATGGGGTCCTAGACCAATATTTCGAGGTGTTACAAACGGAATGACAAACTTATATATACCCTCTATCACTAGAGTGGAGGGTATAAAAAAGGCCTACCACCTTATGAAAAAAAGTGGTCTTTCGGGAAATTTCGAATAAAAGCCGAACTAGCAGAAATTTCGCCAAACGAAAAAAATATGGGTCAGCTTAATTTAAATAGAGATTATTATGTATTTTGGCGGTTGTACGTATGTACATCTCCATATAAACCACCTCAACGATTTTACATATTAAATAATATTTGATTCCAATAACCAGGGCCGCTTTAACGTATGGCAGGCCCTGGTCACACAAGTATTTGGAAAGTAAAAAGTCGCATGACAAAAAAAAAACATTTTATTGATACAAATTGAACTCATGTTACTATCTGTTTTAAGACAAAGAAACTAAAAAAAAAATATTTTGAGTAGGGAAATTCTAGCTCGAGGTAATTTTTCTTTACTAATTACAACCATGATATTTTTGTAGAACAATTTGGTTTTAATGAGACCATTTCTATTTCATAACCTGAGACTTTGCCTATGCGAAAAATGTTTCAGAATCTGAAACTTTTCTTATACAACAAATGTCACAGAATTTAAAACTTTTTCAATATAAAAAATGTCTTAGAATCGAAAATTTTTTCTATACGAAAAATGTCTCAGAATCTGCGACAATTTCTTTACGAAAAGTGTTTTAGAATCTGAGAATGTTTTTATACGAAAAATGCCTCAGTATTTGAAATTTTTTTTTATACGAAAAACATCTCAGATCTGAGACTTCTTCAATACGAAAAACGTATCAGAATCTAAGACTTTTTCTATACGAGAAAGTTTTCAGAATCTGAGACTTTTTCTATACGATAAATGTCTCAGCATCTCAGACTTTTTCTATACGAAACGTGTTTTAGAATCTCGGACTTTTCTTAACGAAACATGTTTTAGAATCTAAGTAATCGTCTCAGAATCTGATACTTTTCTATACGAAAAATGTCTCGGAAAAATGTCTCAGAATCTGAGATGAAAAATGTCTCAGAATCAGAGAATCAAAATTCTCTTAGAATGTGGGATTTTTTCTATACGTAAAATTTCTCAGAATCTGAGACTTTGGATACGATAAGTGTCTCAAAATCCAAGAATTTTTATTTTGCCAAAACTTCTATGAACTTTAGACTTTTAAAATCACAAAATCTGAAACTTTTTCTGTACGTAAAACATTTCACAATCTGAAACTTTTTATGTAAAAAAATGTGTATGAATTTGAGACTTTTGATGCAGGACAAATTTTTGCTATAGAAAAAGTCTCAGATGTATACGAAAAATCTGTTAGATTCTGTGAAATTTTCTTTAAAAACAAACAAAATTTGTATTTCGTTTTAGTGAATTTATTAGCATTTCAGGCCCCCTTAGGTCGGGGGCCTTGGGCACGTGCCCAGTGTGCCCTAATGGTTAAAACGGTAATGCCAATAACCTTCCATGTGAGAAATATTTCCACTCAAAATGATTCTAGAAAATCTAAAATAGAAATATTTCAGCTGACCCTCGCATATACATATGTTTATATTTTCTATATTAATGAAAATAATATATGGTTAATAAATTCGTTAAAAAAATGATACCTACTATTGATAATGACTACAATTCTATATTATCGAAGACTCTTTCTCTTAATTAAATTGCGAGTAGGTATAATAAATTAACAAATAAAAATATTTATACAAAAAAATTAAAATAAAAACAAAATAATAATAAACAAGTAGAGTGTTAAATTCGGCTGTGCCGAATCTTGTTTACCCTTCAACATGGTAAAAAAATAAAAATGACAAGGGGTTTGTTAAGGGGGAGGGGCCTTCGGCGTGGATGTGGGGGACACCTTCCCCTCGCGAAAAATTTTTACACAAAAGTATTTAATACAATTTTATAATTGAATAGTTCATGCGAATAAGGACGAATAGACCACTTTTTCGCAACCACGTTTTTTTGCATAAATGCATTTTATTAGCAGAACCCTACAATCCTATGCAGAAATTTTGGGGAAATTTTGACTTTTAAGGCTAAAAAAATTACTTTGAAAGTGCAATAATTCGTATATTTTTATATTTTTGTTTAAATTGGGAGTGAACTAACGCACAATTTTGATTAAATACAACACAAAAACATACAAAAATTTTACTTTCGGTAACAATGTGTTAAAAGAACATTACGAGGAACAAACCACACTTATTATATTGGCAAAAAATTTTACCGTTCTTGAGTTATAAGACTTTAAAGTGTGGAAAGCAAAAAGGGCGAATATCCATCCTTAACAAAATATTATATAAAAATTATTTAGCTGCGAGTTTAAAATTGATATTAGCTAAAATTTGAAACTGTACACAAAAAAAAAAACGATCTTAGCACATACAAACTTTTAGTGTTAATACTGCATCCAATGTCAGGAATAAAAAACAAAATTTTTTTCATGTCCTTTTATGTTACGTCGTAATATGCAGTCAAGGGTTAATATTATAATTCCTAAAAATGTATTTAGTGTCATAAAGAATTACTACTGCATCAAATGGCAGGAATATTAAAAAAAAAATAACAAAAAAAATTTTTTTTGCATGTCCTGGCAATCCTTAAAAAGTGTATCCTTGAAGTCCTTAAAGTGTTGCAAACAAATACCAACCATAGTTCGTCAAGTATTGCAAGTCTCATGAAAATGTAGTCAAAATCTGCTGCAAAATAACACATTTTTATTCAAATTTCAATACATTTTTTGGGATATTCGCCCTTTTTCCATTTAAGCAAAAAATTTAAGTCCAATTTTTGGCAAGTTCTCTTTCGAATACCTTACTAAAATTTTCTATATAGGTAGATGTGACCTAAATCTTTAAGCTAAAACCAAAAAGTTGACAAAAATATTATTTTTTAACCGTTTCCTGCGTTTTTATTGTCCCCTGTAAAATTCTACAAATGGTCTATTCGTCTTTATTCGCATGAACTATTCAATTATTTTAACTTTTTTTGTATCCACGCCTTCAAAAGAAGGCGGGCCGAAAAAAATTATTTTTTTTGATCCCCCGGGCTTAAGAGCATAAATTCAAAAACAAAAAAAACACACGAAAAAGTTGTGTTTATCAAAGGTTGGTTCAGTTCTTCAAGGGGAAACTTTTTTTTCTGTCTAGGACTAAAATGATCCCTTAAAAAGAGCGATATGTTCTAAGAAAAGAAGCACCATAATATTTTGCTGAAGACCTCTTAGAACATTACTAAGCTCAAAGGTATATTAACATCATTTATGTATATTACTTATTCAATACACGTTTGAAAAACTTGAGTAGGCCATTAAAAAACTGTAAGTGACCAAAACCCCTTCGGGTTTTAGTCTTCTATTAGGGTAGTTTAATTATTTTTGTCTCAAGTCAAATGCATTGTGTTATTTACAGACAGACGGATGGACAGACGGCGATTCATAGAATGTCATAGAATCAAATACTTGATGGGATCCCCGACCGATATTTTGATGCGTTACAAACGGAATGATAAAGTGAGTATCCCCCATTCTGTGGTTGAAGGGTATAAAAAGACACTGGCTCTCTACGGACATACAAGATAAGACAGACAGTAAATAGTCGACTATAGCCGATGGAAAAAATATATTTGAGGCAATATAAACATTTCTTGATGATCTATGAGTAAAGCTACTATGGAAATGTATATATTTTTTTTGGTTGTCGCATGCTAATGGCAAAAATTCCATATCAAAATTCGTAGACAAAAAAAATGATTTCACTTGTTGAGAACAGAGTTACTCACATACTAAAAAAAAGACTTAACTAAATTTGGGGACACAAATTTCTTAAAAATAATTCTTACATTTTCTCAAAATTTAGGAAAATTAAATTTAAAGTTGGAAATTTTTTAATTGTAAGAAAAAATTTAAATTTTGCTTAAATTATTTACTGAAATTAATTACTGAGTGAACTTAATTTTAGTTATTTTTTTCAGTGTATGTTTAAATTGTTAGCCCAATGGGACAATTTTAAATTCGTGCCGCTGGGGGGTTAAAGTTTGGCCGAGCAAACAACGAAATTAAAAAAAAAATTATTCGTGCAACCCTAATTTAATTCAAATGTTCTAGGAAATATTTATTTCTTTAGAATTGAGAAAGTTTTTTTTCTCAATTTTCCCTAACTTGAGGAAAAATATCTTTTTAAAAATCTTAAAATGGCGATATCTCGAAAACTAAGCCAGATAGAGCTAAATAAAGAACATTTTTGTAACTATGGATCCCCATAGTATTGCCGGTCCTGTTAACACGTGCGGGCCCAATGTTTCCTAGCTTTGTTACTAAAAAAATTGTAAATCCCGAATATTAAAAACTGCTTATATCTCAGCAAATATTGCCGACATAACAAAAAGTCTTACAGCTCTTACGAAAGCCTTCCGAGTTATAATTTTCATGTTATCCAGTTTTTTTATATTTTTTTGATAAAAATTTAGATTAAAATCTATGACGATCCTTTAGGGGCCAACTGGGTCTGTGCTCGACGTTGTCTCCCAGGTGGCAAAAAAAACATCACCGCTGACATACTGCTGATCCTCCCTTTATGAAATTGCTGACATCTTCACACAATTTTTTCAAACGTCCCCAAGGAGAAGTTAGCAGTTGGTCAGCGGTGTCCACTAGGGTGGCTTGTTTTTGGGCTTTTCTCTCTGATCAAATTTTAATACCTGCCAAAAGTGTCGGTCCCCTAAGGATAACTCATATGCAAAATATCATTCCGATCGGAGTTTATCTTCTGTCTCCACTTTGAGCCTCAAAATTTGGATTTTTGCAAAAAAGGACTAAAAAAAATAATAATAGTTTTTTTTATTAAAATAATAAAAAAATTATATTTGTATAATCTTTGATCGTAAATACTTAAAAATGAAATTTAAAGATTTTACGGTATCATTAACCCGTTCAAACTTAATACAAACAAGTAAGAAAGCTATATTCGGCTGTGCCGAATCTTTAAATACCCTCCACCAATGTGTTGATTTAAAAAACAAAAAAGTTTGTTTTATTTATACCTCAGGACATAAAAAAGTGTACTTTCGGTACCTTTAATAAAAGGTACTTTTTATTAAAGGTACTTTTTATAGAAGGTACTTTTTATAAATGGTACTTTTTATTAAAGGTACTTTTTATGAAAGGTACTTTTTATAAAAGGTACTTTTTATAAAAGGTACTTTTTATAAAAGGTACTTTTTATAAAAGGTACTTTTTATAAAAGGTACTTTTTATAAAAGATACTTTTTATAAAAGGTACTTTTTTATAAAAGGTACTTTTTATAAAAGGTACTTTTTATAAAAGGTACTTTTTATAAAAGGTACTTTTTATAAAAGGTACTTTTTATAAAAGGTACTTTTTATAAAAGGTACTTTTTATAAAAGGTACTTTTTATAAAAGGTATTTTTTATAAAAGTTTTTTTTTTATAAAAGGTACTTTTTATAAAAGATACTTTTTATTAAAGGTACTTTTTATTAAAGGTACTTTTTATAAAAGGTACTTTTTATAAAAGGTAATTTTTATAAAAGGTACTTTTTATAAAAGGTACTTTTTATAAAAGGTAATTTTTATAAAAGGTACTTTTTATAAAAGGTACTTTTTATAAAAGGTACTTTTTATAAAAGGTACTTTTTATAAAAGGTAATTTTTATAAAAGGTACTTTTTATAAAAAGTACTTTTTATAAAAGGTACTTTTTATAAAAGGTACTTTTTATAAAAGGTACTTTTTATAAAAGGTACTTTTTATAAAAGGTACTTTTTATAAAAGGTACTTTTTATAAAAGGTACTTTTTATAAAAGGTACTTTTTGTAAAAGGTACTTTTTATAAAAGGTACTTTTTATAAAAGGTACTTTTTAGAAAAGGTACTTTTTAGAAAAGGTACTTTTTATAAAAGGTACTTTTTATAAAAGGTACTTTTTATAAAAGGTACTTTTTATAAAAGGTACTTTTTATAAAAGGTACTTTTTATAAAAGGTACTTTTTATAAAAGGTACTTTTTATAAAAGGTACTTTTTATAAAAGGTACTTTTTATAAAAGGTACTTTTTATAAAAGGTACTTTTTATAAAAGGTACTTTTTATAAAAGGTATTTTTTATAAAAGCTTTTTTTTATAAAAGGTACTTTTTATAAAAGATACTTTTTATTAAAGGTACTTTTTATTAAAGGTACGTTTTATAAAAGGTACTTTTTATAAAAGGTAATTTTTATAAAAGATACTTTTTATAAAAGGTACTTTTTATAAAAGGTAATTTTTATAAAAGGTAATTTTTATAAAAGGTACTTTTTATAAAAGGTACTTTTTATAAAAGGTACTTTTTATAAAAGGTACTTTTTATAAAAGGTACTTTTTATAAAAGGTACTTTTTATAAAAGGTACTTTTTATAAAAGGTACTTTTTATAAAAGGTACTTTTTATAAAAGGTACTTTTTATAAAAGGTACTTTTTATAAAAGGTACTTTTTATAAAAGGTACTTTTTATAAAAGGTACTTTTTATAAAAGGTACTTTTTATAAAAGGTACTTTTTATAAAAGGTACTTTTTATAAAAGGTACTTTTTAAAAAAGATACTTTTTATAAAAGGTACTTTTTATAAAAGGTACTTTTTATAAAAGGTACTTTTTATAAAAGGTACTTTTTATAAAAGGTACTTTTTATAAAAGGTACTTTTTATAAAACGTACTTTTTATAAAGGAACCTTTTATAAAAGGTACTTTTTATAAAAGGTAGTTTTTGAAAACGGTACAGAATTTTCGGAAAGTACTTGTTCCAGAATGTTTTATTTCAGGATCCTACATTCTAAATTTCAAGTTTGAATAAAATTTCAGTAAATAAAAAAAAGTACCAAAAGTACTTTTTTACCCATTTTACCTAAGTAGAATCAACATTGGCAAAACCCGAGCCTTAGTGAATCTTTTTTCCGGAAGGTGAACCGACATTGCAAATTTCCATTTTCTAGTACCATTATTTAAGGAAATATAAAATGTAACAAAAGTACATATTTTTACCCTTTTTACCCTATTAGAAAAATCATTGGCAAAAACCCAGCCTTAGGGGATCTATATTCCGCGAGGTGAACATACAATCCAAATTTCAAGTCTATGTGACAATTTTTTAAGGAAATATAGAAGGTGCCAAAAGTACAGATTTTTTCCCCTTTTTCCCCTCTTAGAATCAACATTGGCAATAATCCAGCCGTACTGGATCTATATTCTAGGATGTGAACATACTGTCCAAATTTCAAGTTTCTATGACCATTATTTCAGGAGATATAAAAAGCACCAAAAGTACAGTTTTTTACCCTTTTGACCCCTTAGAATTAACACTGGCAAAAATCCAGCCTTAATGGATCTATATTCCGGGAGGTGAACATACAGTCCAAATTTCAAGTCTCTATGATCATTATATCAGAAGATTTAAAAAGTACCAAAAGTACAGTTTTTTACCACTTTTACCCCCTTACCATTGGCTAAACTACAGCCATAGTGGATCTATATTGCGGGAGGGTAACATACAGTCCAAATTTCAAGTCTCTATGACCATTATATCGGGAGATATAAAAAGTACAAAATGTACAGTTTTTTACCCTTTTTACCCCCTTAGAATCAACATTGGCAAAAATCCAGCCTTAGTGGATCTTTATTCCGGAAGGTCAAACTACAGTCCAAATTTCAAGTCTCTAACTTCAGCGGTTTGGGCTGGGCGATGATGAATGAGTATGTCAGTCAGTCATATTACCTTTTATATATATAAATTTTCCGGATTTGGGC
Source organism: Pegoplata infirma (assembly GCA_963921195.1). NCBI lineage: Eukaryota > Metazoa > Arthropoda > Insecta > Diptera > Anthomyiidae > Pegoplata > Pegoplata infirma. The sequence goes on along the minus strand of OY992540.1, from coordinate 41,115,019 downwards.
GATTTTTACCATAAAGTTTATTTCTGTCTTTTATTATTTAACAAAATTTATTTTTTTAAATGAAAATATTTTTTTTTTTAAGAAATCTGAACAAAATTGAATTTTGGCGATATTTTACATCCGATTTGGCGACAAAGCCAAAAAAAAGTCTGGCAACCCCGTTAATATGACGAAGCAAAAAATGGACACACACACACACACATGCTATATAAAAATAACTATTAATTTTTTTTATTATTACTTAACGAACTTTTTTTTAATTAAATTTAGATTTTGTTTTACTTATTTTAAAGGTTTTTTGTAAAGATTTTTTTCCTTTTTCTCAGTTTTTTTTTCATTTCCGTTTTCTTTCTTATGTATCACACAAAATATGAGTTAATTTAGGGTTATGTTGAAAAAAATATGTGTTTTTTAGTAATTCGCTCATAACTTTTAAAATACTTAACCGATTTGAAAAAAAAAATACATGAGTTTTTGCCTGGGAAAATTACGCAACTTTTGGTACCCCAAGCGTTTAAATCGGTTTCGTAGTATTGCCAAAAACGTGATTTCAACAGACAGACAGACAGACGGACGGACAGACAGACAGACAGACAGACAGACGGACATCGCTAGATCAACTTAAAATCGATCAAGGATCATGAATATATATACTTTGTGGGGTCCTAAACCAATATTTCAATGTGTTACATACGGAATGACAAACTTATATATACCCTCTATCACCAGAGTGGAGGGTATAAAAATGGCATGATTTTGGGGGCGTTCTCAAAACACTTTTTTTCAAACTTTCTAAAAATTTTAAATACAGTCAAACTCGGTTATAACGAACTCGGTTATAACGAATTCTCGGTTATAACGAACTAATTCTAAAGTCCCGACGTTTTGGCACCAATTTTCACACAAAATACTTCTTTTATAACGAACTCGGTTATAACGAATCCTCGGTTAAAGCGAACTGATTATTATGGTCCCACGAATACGATTTCATGTTTATTTACCTTTTTATAACGAACTACCATAAATATTTTTTATGCGCGGCAATTATGTTTATCCAACTCACAAAAGGTTGGAAATGGTTGAACATTTTAATGTTTTCTTCTCAATTAGTAGCTTATTTGCGAAAAAAACATCAAATACAACAAAACGGTATCTATTTTTTTGGAAATAAAATTAGGTTGATAAAAAATATACCCCGCTTATAGCGAACTTCGCTTATAACGAACTTTTTTCACTGGTCCCTCGGAGTTCGTTATAACCGGGTTTGACTGTATATAATTTTTTTTTCTGAATTCAATAAGAACACCTTGGAGAAGAAAAATGTGAAATATGGCGGATGGCCGTCAGGCCATTTTTCGGTAAATGCGGGGGAAGTTATCGGATTTCTAGAAAATGCTGGTTTTATCAATAATTTGGCTTAAAAAAATCTTATAAATTTCATTTTTGGGCAAATTAACGGCTTTTTGGTGTTGTAGGTCTCAAGACCCTAATTTGGGATCTAAAATTTGACACTGCCGGCACGACAAAAAATGCAACGGCATTGTAGCTCTTGACTCGTAGAACACTTCTGCAAAATACTCGAAAGCCCTCTGAGTACTTCTAGAGATTCTATAAGGGCCATAATTTCTCAATATATCTCAAAAACTAATCAAGGTAGAGCTAAACGGACAAAAGTTTTAGACCAAAATCTATGGCGAAAAAGGATTCAATGGGGTCTCCAGTGTATGAACTAAAATATAGTAAAATATGTTTCTTTTTATACCCTCCAAGCACAGTATGGGGGTATACTAGGGTGGCCCAAAATTCCTTTTGCTTCGCTACAGGTCAACGTACCTTAAAAAATGAAAGATGGTATCGTAACTAATATTTTAAGCCAAATTGCAGCACCCTACGACGATTACAAGGGGGTGCTAACTGATCTCATGTGTTTGCAACCTCTGAAGAAATCTAAAAAAAAAAATTTGCAATCCTAAAAATTACTACATGGGATGGTATCGTTACAAGAGCAAATAAGTCACATATGGCCATTTTGCCCTAAGGTTGCCTACAAAGGACAATAAGGACATTTTAGTTTCGATTAGGAAAAAATCAAAAAAAAATTTTTTGATATTATACTCAAATTAAAGATATTTGTATTACCTTTCAAATGAACTTTATCGCAACTTAATGGTCCGCATAGTTTTTGAGTTACAGCGGTTTAAGTGAAATGCAGGGTTCCGCTTTTTTTAATATGTATTTTTTTTTGTTTAAGGACAATTTTAGGACAAAATGGCCACATGTGAATTATGTGCTCTTGTTACGCTAGCATTCCATGTGGTTATTTTTAAGATTCCAATAAAAAAAATTTTAAGATTTCTTTGGAGGTTGCAAACACTTATGATAAGTTAGCATCCCCTTCCAATCGTTGTAGGGTGCTGAAATTTGGCGCAAATTGTTCATTACGATGCCATCTATCATATTTTGAGGTACGTTCAGTTGTGAGTTATACTTGGTATTTTTCCATATATTGATGGGCCACACTAGGGTATACTATGTCTGTCATTCCGTTTGTAACGCATCTAAATATCGGTCGGGGACCCCGTAAAGTATGTATATTATTGATCCATGATCGATTCTAAGACATTCTATGAATGTCCGTCGGTCCGTCCGTCCGCCCGTCTGTCTGTAGAAAACACAATGCAGTCCAAAATATTTTTGTTAAATAAATGAAACATTTGGCATATTTATCGCGATGGGAAGGTGCTCTCAACGTCCCCCACTGACCTCGTCACCCCCCCCCCCCCCAAAAAAAAAAAAGCCCCTGACAATTTTTTTTTACATTTTGGAGGGTATAAAAGTTTCGGCACAGCCGAATTTAACACTCTCACTTGTTCTAGTTAAAATTGTTTTCCTTATTTTTAGGGAAAAATATGAACTAAAAGAAATAAAACAAGTAAGAAAATTATAGTCAGTCAAGACCAATCATATGATAGCCTACAACAGTGTTTTCCAGAAAATGGGTCCCAAGTCCAAACATGGTCCGATTGGATATATCTTTTGTTAGATCTTTAATTAGTGTAGAAACACCGAAAAACAAAATTTAAATAAAAATTGATTATTTTTGTTGCCAATAGACCGATTTTACTGAATATCGGGCGAATTTTTTATATGGGTCTAACAAGGGAGGTCTTTTAGAGGGCAGCCACCGATTGTCATGAAACTTGCATGTGGAAATGAGGGGAGAAAAACAAGAGTTATTTGTTTTTAGCTGCCCAATCTCAAATTTATGAATAAATGTGGTCTTTCGGAAAAACTCGAATAAAATCCGAACTAGTTGCAAAAATACGGGTCAGATTAATTTTAATAGAGATTATTAAGTATATATGATTTTGGCTGTCGTACGCATATACTTCTCTATATAAACTATCCCAAAGATTTTACAGTTTTAAAAAAAGAACTTAACGAAGCCGAATTTGGACATAATCGAGACATCATTGAATTTTTTTCCTAAAACATCCCATTATTTAAGCCCAATGAGAAACTCTGTAATCAAAACTGATGACTTGATACTTGATCAAAATGTTAGTGTGGTAGTAGTAACAATTAGCGTTAAATGTTATTCTATACAAATACATCCAATGTTAACTGATGCCATCTAATGATGATGATGTTTCAGCATTACTTGCAAAAATTTATATATTAAAAAACCCGTATCTGACGTAGCAACAAACAAACAGCAACTAATAGCCAGCCAAATCGGATAAAGCTAACCAAATAGAATTTAACTAGCAACAACAAAAAAAAATCCAATCAACCATAGATACAAATATTGCAGCAGTTAATAATTATAGGCCAAGTTTGTGTCTGTTTAGCTGTTTATTTTACGAGTATTTTTTGTTTAATGTCACTGAACAAACATTTGTTTGTCTTAAGGAAATTATAAGACTGTTAGTCTGAGACTTGGGCTGTTTTTGTTGCTTCAATGTATGTTGGCATGTTTTTTGTAAATTGTAATCATGTTCTGTTGATTGAAACAAATGTTGGGTTATAAAAATGTAAAGCCCTCACATTAACACAGGCCTTAACTTACACAGAGAAATAAAAGAGAAAAAAAAAATACCGTTTTATTTATTTTTTTTTGCCTAAGACAAGATCATACAATTTACGGCACACTTCGTCAAAGTTCATTGATAGCATTTAAAGATCTTGGGAACAGTGGAGTGGAAAGGGGAAATGTTAAGGTAAAGTCTCTTTATAAAAATCAGCAACAAATTGGAAACAATTTATAGGAAGATTCGGATACATAAAAATGTATATGTCGCAACTGTTAAGTATTCTAACTTATTTTTAAGGGTTCCAGAACCTAAGGTCTACAACCGTGTGCATAATCTATTCTGACAGGCAAGCCGGAGTCAAGGCCCTGGGCTCAATGTTCTTGAAAATAAGATCTGCCCTTAACTACTGCCCGCCATTAAATTAGATGACCAAAAGGTCCTGAGCTCAATGTTCCTGAAAACAATACCTGTCTTAACTACCGCATGTCTTTAAATAAGATGGCCAAGCAACAGCGACATTTTACAGATCTGCAAAGCTGATTAGCTTGCAACACTGGGAACTTATTACAGGTTCCTATGGAATTTGAATGTGTTTGTAGGCCTCTATAAACTTGCAAGGTCAATCAACGGCTTTGTTCCATGAGGAACAGATAGATGTACGTGTGAAACTACACTATAGATTTGGCCTTACCTTAATCAAAAGAGAATAAGTAAGCTGCTCTCGCTTCCACGAGGAGAGATTTCTAATTACTGGGCACTGCCTTATGCCGTCGAATGACTCCTGCCGGAGTTGCATGGATGAGGAAAGATGGAAACTATCCAACACTTTATGTGTCATTCTCAGCACTTTCTAGGCTTCACTGGTATCTAGGGAGCTGCACGATATTTCTGATTTATCGAATCTAAAAATTCAATATCTTAGGAGTTTCATAAGGTGCTTACATTGGTTAAAAGGTAGGGAACCCAATACCGTCCCGTGATATCACAACGGACCTCTTAGTCTATGTGTGCTGACGTTAAACTGCAGCAGTCACTTAAAACCTAACCTAAAGATGTTTAACAAACATGTGGTTGTCACTCTTTGAGAAAAATATTAAAATGCTCCCCATAAAACAGCCAACTGATTACTAAAGGTTTGTTTGCCGATTTCAAATCTGAAGCCAATTTCTTTAGAACGATCCAGATTTGAAAATTTCAACATTGACGTCACAAAATTAATGAATTTGAAAACCTTTATACTCGAACAATATCAAACTCCTCCCCATAAAACAGCCAACTGATCACTTAAGATTTGTTTCCCGATTTCAAATCTGAAGCCAATTTCTTTAGAACGATCCAGATTTGAAAATTTCAACACTGTCGTCACAAAATTAATGAATTTGAAAACCTTTGTATTTTGAAAATAGAACGTGCTAAAAAAGTTTCCAATTTTCTTATGGCTGGATAACCGCCGTAACCAAAAGTGTTGACAGATTTTACTAAGGGGTTTGAGAATGCGGGTAGCATTTCGTTTTTGATTTCAAATACGATTTGTTATATAACTAAACATTGGAACCAGGAAGCACCGAGCAACTTCAGATGAAGTGCTTAATACTTTCAAATTCCTCTTTATTCTGCTCTGGAAAAATTCATTTTACGCCATCTTTAGCAGCTCAGCTAAGAGAGTGCCCAATCGGTCGTAAAGCTTCATCCACCTGACCATTTCTCATTATTCTTCTCTGCAGATCATAGCCTTAGGTTGTGCTTCCTAGTTTCTAGAGTCATACCAACATATTCCAATTTCGTTGAAAATTGCGAGGTAGTTCCCAGTCTTGTAAGTTTAAAACCCACAAAATATAGAACCTATTTTTTCAACAAAGAATTGTATGCTTGAAAATACAATTTAATGTTCGTTGGAACCAACATATTTTTTTAAGTGCTCAAATAAGCATTCCCAGACACTTGGTTTTTTAAAACGGTGCAAGAATTACTTCACTCTGTCTGACGTCTTCACTATATATACCGCCTAGATCCGACCAAAAATAGCGCTCAACACCCATTTCTGGGCAGGTGCTTCAAGGTATATCCTGAAGCTTCTGGGTCGGGTGAAAAGCAGTGCGTTTAAGCATATCATTGAGAGTAGGGTATCCAGCTTTGACTCATTGCAGCATCGGCGGAATGCGAGTTGTTTCGTCATTGTTGTGTTGATATTACTCCGGCAAGTGTTCAGCTGAGATAGGCGAATAAATGACTAAATTAATTCATATAGAAAGAGCCAGTGTAATTGGCGAGGAGATTCTCTGGGTTACCCCAGTCTTTTTTACTGGGAAAGATTTCAGTATACCATCCATAGATACAGATGACGATGCTAACTCCACACCCGTCTGTGGGTTAACATTAAGACTTGCATTAAAATCGACCTTATTCCCTCGACCCCACTCGGAGATTGTAGAAGAGACTGGTTGAGTGTGTCATTCATGTTATGCTGCATGCCGTCTATCTCCAAAGAGCTTGGCCTGCGATCTAATGAAAATGAATGGCAAATATTGCTGTCATCTGCAAAAGAGTAGATAGGATTGAAGGTCTGACCAAGAAGGCAATTAATAAAAATAAGGAATAATGTAGGAGAAAAAACAAAACCTTGCGGTACCCCTGAATTTAGCTGAAACTCTTTTGATGAGACCCCATTCAAAACAATACGTAAAGTGCGGTTTCTGAGAAAACTCGTTATACAGCGAGAGAACTTCTCTCGCTGTATAACGAGTTTTCTTTTGGTGTCGGTAATGGCTTCTCTCAGAGAAGCCATTACCGACACCAAAAGTAACTAGCTTAGCCACGAATTCCACGTGCCACACAAGATCTAACGCCTTAGAAATATCTAGAGCAACCACTTTATTCTCACCAAAATGGTGGAGGGAATCGGACTGGTGAGTACGGATTTAATTACGAGACAATTTGTAGGTCTTAAAGTGAAGACGAACTCTAATGGATTCTAATCGTTTTGGTGAGCCAAACTATGACAATGCAGTGTAGTTTTTTAACTGACTAAAACTTATCCGTCTTTAGTCCCACTGTTTTGAAATGTTATTGTATCACATGTAAGATGCTGGTATGCATGTAACAGCATATAAGGCTGATTTTTTTCATTTACCCAGAAGGTAGGATGGATGGATATAAGATTGCATTACTTTATTTTCGATGTACATTTCAATGTTGGAGATTTCTTTTTTTTTTTACGGTTGACTTGAAGAATATATCTACCAATATCATCATCATCATTCTGTGGTTAAAACTACACAGGACAGATAGACCGAGAAACAAACAAACAGGCAGACGGACGGACAGACAAGCAACTATATTAATCGCTTTAAATGTTATTTTTTTAGCATTTATTGTTTGTTCATACATACTCCGAACTAAAATAAGCAACAACCAACCATTCGAAATGATTATCAACATTGTGTGGTTAACATACAGTTGCATTGATCACCATCCTGGTACTTGTCTACAATCTATTGAGGCATAAATTAAAGTCAAACAAACGAGGGCGTATATATATTCACCAAAAAGATCAGGCGGCAGTCAGTTAAGTCAGCGAAGCCAGGCATAGACAGCTTAACAAAACTCGAAAACAAGTTTCATCAACCATCTTCTTCCTTGGCTACCAAGATTTACTATTAAATGTATTAGATTAGTATTTATAATTACTTGCTAGGGTACTAAAAACCAAGGAGCGACACCAAAAGGCAAACAAAAAGTGGACACAAGACATGTTGTCACCCATGTTGTGATAAAATAATCATCTTCTACTTTAAAAAAAGATTTCTTTTACTTACATATACGAGGGCAGATAAATAATTCCTTGACTTTTCGAATGAAACATAAAAAAGGCTTTTGTTTGATCAATAATTTCATCGTTGGAGCTAAATTTTCTTCCACCGAGCTATTTCTAAAGGTTTGGAAATAGTCAATGGGGGCTTAATCCGGAGATTATGCATCCCAAAAAACTGTTGCCATCACCTTATTGGTCGACAAACTTACCTTGGCCTTCTTCGGAGCCGGTTCACCCGGAGAAACCCATTGTTTAGACTGCTGCTTGGTCTCCGAAGTGCCGTAATGGATCCATGTTTCATCCACAGTTACAAAACGCCGCAAAATCTCATTCGAATTGCTGTCAAACAACTCCAAACAATCCTTTAAAGTTCTCACACGATTATGTTTATGGTCAATTGAGAGCAAAAGCGGCACCCATCTTTGCAGACAGCTTTCTTAAACCCAACTGATCATTTAAAATCGAAACCACGCTGCCATATGAAATGCCTATGGCATCAACAATCTCACGCAGTTTTACTATTCGATCGGCCAACACGATATCGTGGATTTTTTTTAGATTTTCGGGTGTATTGACCCCAATTGGCCGTCCAGAACGTTCAGCATCATTTGTACTTGTGCGACAACAACAAAAGTCAGTAAACCACTTTTTTACCATTGAAATCGAAGGTGCAGAGTCCTCAGAGTATTTATCGAGCTTTTCCTTCGTTTGATTGACGGTTTTTTCCGCAAAAAATAATGTTTAATGAGCACGTGAAATTCACTTTTTTCCATTTAAACAAAAAATCCACGAGGGTGTATGTTTTTAACAGCTGTTAAACGCAAAGTAAATGACGGAACTTGCTTAAAATTTGACAGTAGTCTATTAACCGGTGGTATTTGATGGTAGCAGTATTGCATTTCATATAACTACGAGGGAAGTACGAAAAGTCACGTAATTATTGAGCCGCCCTCGTATATACACAATATAAAGTAATAAATGGATATCGAGAATGTGAAATGTTAATGAATCATGTCAAACTTGTAAAACAGAAAAATAAACCAAAAAGAAAACAAAAAGATCAGTTAATATGAAAAAACAAAATTGCGACAATGGGCAAGTGTTGTTTATTATACACCTATGCAAAAAATCTTTGTTAACATAACAAAGAATTTCTTAAATAATAAAAAGATAACAAGTCATTTGTGCCAATACTGGAGTCCAATAGACTTATTTAATAAAACTTTGTGATAGACGGAGTGTATCTAGAAAATAATTGTCAATGCTTTGTGTCAGCAAACAATGACATATAAATCCGGTTGGATATCAACAGACGAATAAGTGATTCTCAGTCCCAAATGCCGCAATGAACACAACAATGCTTTTGGACGAAGCTTAAATGTCGGTGTTGATATTAACTGGGGTTATTGATAAGAAAATTTTTCTCTTATAGTCTGTTTCCATGGTTTCCGGTACCTCTTCGAGTGAAAGTTTTAGCTTTTGGTTGGACTTGGTTTCATATACGACTTGTTCGTATATGAAACCATTCATGACACAATTAGGTTTTTCTCAGTCTTTATCGTATAACTAACTAGACCTTTTTAGAAACCTGTTGAAACATTCCTTCGCCCAAGTCTTTGTCCCAAAAAGCACAGGACAATGAAAAATAAATGGTCGGGCTGTCTTCAGATTTGGCAAAAATCTTTCGACCCATAGACATTCAGTTTTCAAAATTAAGTGCTGAGTGAGAGAAATGCATTTATGCAATTTTAAAATTACCAGCTCTACCTGGTTGTCATTGTTAGAAACTTATGGTTCAGGAATCCAAATGTATAGATTGGCAAACATTTTTCGACCCATAGACATTCAATTTCCAAAATTGTGCGTTGAGTGAGAGAAATTAATTTATACATTTTTAAAATTACCAAATCTACCTTGTTGTCATTCGGCGCTATTCCTGTTGTCATAAACGCGTTTAAAACGCGACGAAGGTAATTTTTGGTATTCCTGAATACGTTGGAGATGATACAGACGAGAAACATATGTTTATTCGTTATCGTCGATATTCGACGTATTCCTCAATTCGTCTTCGACGCCAGATTCATACAATTTTGTTCGACATCTTTTTTGGCGCGTTTTTATAGAAAAATTTGGTTTTTTTTAACTAAATCATTAAAACTCATAGAATTTTCTTTTAAATATCAATTAGGTGTTCTATTTTTGTATAAATTATGTAATAAAAATGTCTCCGGCAGAATAAAAACCATGAAAATGCAAATTGCATTTGTTCCCGGACTGTGCCACACAGGGACGAATTTTTGTTTATGGCGATTTTTTGTTTAATTTCTGAAGTTTAAAATACTTATTCTTAATTTTTTAATTATATATATTATAGTAAGATTGAAAATAAATATAAAATATGACCCGCAATATAATTTTAATTAATTTACAATTCATGTTATTTTATATGTTTTGTTGTTTTTTTGTGTTTTGCTAGTGATGACAAAAATTAATCGATATTCCTTCACCGATACCACTGAAGTATTGCAGAATGTAGTGGAACTCGGTCGTCGAAAGTGATGCGCGTATTTACTCATTCGACGTCGAAGTGATGCGCGTATTTAGAAATAAGGATGATTGTTAAAAACTTATGGTTCAAGAATCCAAAGGTATAGGTTTAGTTTTAAGTTGCTGTACCAATTACGTACGTATACTAAGATTCTAAGTTTGGTTTTAACACTACGTGACGTCTAAAGTTCCTGCCATCCAACTAACTAATTGAAGTTTCTTATTAAACTCCTACAAATTTTGTAATCCGATTTCTGATAAATCAGAAAGATCTTGCAATAAAACAGATTTCTGTCCAGAAAGATCAGCATATTTGGGGCTCTTGATTTAGATTATGAGAGATTTGCTACATAGTTTTGCACAACCATCTATTTGCCCATCCCTGATTAGTCTCTCATTTTTGATTATTCTTCTAGCGACATGCCAACACGCTACAATGTTAGGTAGCTTCCATTCTTTCGAACTCATAGTTATATTCCAATATCCATCCTTAAATAGGGATTAAGGAAAACTTGGATATGCCATCGGATAGAATACACTCTAATGTTCGCTTCGGAGGGATTTTTGAGATCGTAATACCTAGTAAATCAGATTGGAATGAAGGTTGGCCACCTGGAACAGTAGAAGCCTAAACTGGACCTCTGGAGGGGTAGCTGGTGTTAACGTTCTAAACAAGCTAATATCCGAACCCATGGGTCGGTGGCTTACAGTTTTTCAGGATGGAATTCTGGCGATTATAATATGAGCTAGAGTCAATATTGCAAAGGGTGTGAAGGGTTCTTAAATTTCAATCTTCTCTTATACACAGTCAGCAGTCAGTCAATCTTCTCTTATAGACAGTCTATTTGGGAACTTAAATAGAAACTGACACTTTAGTGCTTTGATACCCTCCAACAGCTGGCCGGGCGATAAAAATTGGATCTCTGGTCATAGAGGTTTCAAAGGTAATGAGATAGCGGATGAGCTTGCTAGGGATGCCTCCGCTACTTCTATGACCGGACCTAAACCCCTATTGTGGGCTGAATTGGTCCAGCTTCTCTACCAAGATTAGGAGGGGATATACTTCTTAAAGTTGTGGGAGAATGAAGGGGGTATACGGCAATCCAAATCACTTATTGCGTTACTATCATATATTTGGTGATATTAGGTTACTAACAGCTTTTCTTACCGAACATTATAATGTAAATTATCACATTATTTAATGTAAATCTTTGTACATCGTCTTTGTCCAGACTTTGTCTGGAGGAAATAGAAACAACACAACACATTTTGTGCGAATGCGTATCAATTTGTAGGATCAGAAGACGGTTTTTAGACAAAAAGAGAATTACGTTATTCTGAAGATATAAGGCTGCTCCATCTTCATTAGGAACATTAAACCGAGTTTGATTTAAATCTATAGTTCTTGGCACAAAATACCCAAAAGAGTTGAAATGCCGGCCGCAAGGGATGGATATCCCGGTTATATAAAATCAATAAGAAAGATTCCAAAGTAGTAACGATTCTTGCAAGTTCATTAGCTGTGTAATTCTCGTGAAGGTTCTTGTTCCTTGGAATTCATATCAGTCAAACTTCTAAACTCCTTTGACATCTCAGTTAAGAACATTCTTTGTGTCACCCTTTTAACAACATTTACCATGGTAATATCTATAGAATGTGAGCTTCAGCGCACTACTTTGTACCCGATCCAGAAGGTTTTCCAGACATGGGAGTTGTATTCCATTTTCGGTTGGGTATAGGCGGTGCAATTAGTAAGGTGACCAGAGGTGAAGTAGTGAAGTAGTTCTTGCGCCGTTATAACAAATTTTCGACACCTAAAAACAGTTGGTTTAAACGCACATCATATGGAAGTTTCATGCCTAGAACATCAAGAGTTTCCGATTTCTCAACTGCTGGGGATACTGAAGGTGCCGACTCCAGAATCCGTCTGTGAGTCAACGTATAGCATTACGAGCATAAAATCGGCCCCATTCGCAAGACCCCATCTAATGATTCAAACAAAGTAAGGCTTGGTCTATGATTAAAGGAAACTGAATGACAAATGTTATTGTTATCTGCGAAAAAATATATAAGATTGGAAGTTACACCCAAAAAGTCGTTAGGAAAAAGTGTAGAAAAAAGAACAGATCCTTGAGGTACCCCTGAATTCAACTGAAACTCATCCGATGGGAACCAATCTATAACATCACGTATACAGCGGTCTCTGTGAAAGCTCGATATAAATCGAGAGAAATCACTTCTGACACCAAACGCAATAAGCTTTGAAACAAGTGCACCGAGCCACGAAGTATCTAGAAATATCTAGAGCAATCACTTTGCTGTCACAAAGTTGTTCAATAGATCGATGCTAAAAAGTCTACCGTAAAACGACTTCTACGAAGCTATACTGTTAATCGCCCAAAATTAAATTAGACTCTCCATTACATACGATAGCGTAGAGCGGTAGCTCTCCGGGTTTGTAGCGTCAATCTTTTTGGGGATTAGCTGCACGTTTGACACCTTCCAACATGATGGAAAAAATCCTACCCAGTACGAGTAGCAAAATAGGTTTGCCAAAGAACGAGAAAGCGCCGAAACACACATGTTCAGCGCCACTGCGGTAATGTCATTTCCGGAAAAACTTTTTAAATTCCTTGGATCTGTTAAAGTTGTATTTAAAACTGCTTGGAAAACCTCATTAAAGATCGAAAGGAACTTGATTTCAGTTATTGTATTCAGAAACATTGATTTCAAGGATTTGGTCGGGGTTTTATTTTGCTGTGCTCGAGCTCGGAAATGTTAGTCAATAACTGATCTTTTTTTGTTAAACTCCCTTAAGTTTTATTAAATTTCCCATTAACTTTAAATGAAATTTGATTTCCATAAACTCTTGCTTTTAACTAACATTAAATTTTCGCGTGTTTAAAAACAGCTTAATAACAAATTACCGGTTATTTTCTTGTCTGTTAATACCAAGAATATAATGTAAAATACACACTCATAAAAAAACGTAATTGAGATCAAGTTCATAAAGTTAGCAACTCGGCCGCAAAGGATATAAAAATCTAAAAGTAAAAAAGAAAAATGTGTTGTAAAACTTAATACCCAAATCAATATCCAACATTACGACGACATACATACAGTGAGTACATACCATATTGAAGTACTTTATTTGTCAGAGTCTAATCAAAAATATTATGGATTGATAAAAAGCAACAAAAAAAAATCAATACCTCTATGGCGCACTGTAAGCGGCAATTGAATGCCAATAGTATTGACAATATTATTAGTATTCAAATCATGTGCGAAAATTATCATACGAAGATTAAAAAACAATTCAAACAAGGCATGTAAAATAAAACAACACAAATCATACATAAGTTTTTTGTATGTACGTACACAAATTGAAGAATAGGTACTCTAGGGGGCATAAGGAGTGCTATCGAAAAGATGGTTTGTAAATTACAAGTCTAGGAGACCATTTCGATCAGATCTCAAATTGGGTCCTCATATTCGGGATATGAATAGATCTGATCAATAACAGATCCAGAAAATGGTGACTAAATTCCGTATCCAGTAAAATACAATAACATTTGACCATATTGAATGATATGAGCATATTCGATTTTTAATATATTATAAGATATGCTCATATGAGCATATAAGATCTAACCCATTTTTGCACAAGCGGTAATAAACTCTGGTAGTACCTTAGCGGTTTGGATACCAACCAGGGAAGATTGTGTCACAGACTTTATTAAAACGACAAAACTTAGATTATGACCAAAATCGTGTCGGGGATTTTACCCTGAGGAGCTTGAATACTGTTTCTTAAAAAAAAGCTACATCTGGCCAAATGTTTTTGTCCATTAGGGTATATTCAGATTTTACCTGATACCCACACGTTACAAGTTTGTAAAACTAATTGTCGACATGCCAATAAATAAAGTTAACCAGTTCACTTTGATTGATCTGCATTTGCGGGAATGATCATAATAGAAACAAATAAAAATGTTTTATAGCCGAATCAAAAACGCCCTACAAATTTTCTTCGATTTTTATACCGTCCAACAACAGGATGGGGGTATGCTTTGTCATTTCATGTGTAACGCATCAATATATCGGTCGGGACCCCGATATATTGATGGTCAGTGATCGATTCTCAAACGTTCTATAAATGTCTGTCCGTCCGACCGTCTATTTGTGTACACGATTCAGTTCAATCTAAAAGAGCTATTCTCTTGAAGTTAGGCACGAATATTTCATATGGTTGTATTCAGGTTAAGTTCATAAATGGAAAAAATCGGGCCAGGGGAAAAAAGTTTCCCATTGAAGAAGTAAACTAACTTTTAAAAATAGAGATTTTTTTTAAAGTTTTGTGAATTTTTTGTTAATAAATAAAACAATTTTATGTCGGAACAAATTCAAAGTCTCTCACTTGGGTCCAGGGGACTAGAACATGAGGTTTTTTTTGGCCAAGCCCCTTTGTGGGCTTGTGGGCGCGGATAAAAACAAATAGTTAAAATAAGGGTAAAACTGTATTTCTGTAGTGAAAAAAGCATAACAAATAAATTTGTCACCATTTATAGCAAGAGGAAAGGAGTCTCCCAAAAACACCTACCGATCCCCTCCCCCCCAAAAAAAAATAAACGCCCTTTGTAAGTTTCTATACCCTCTACTCTAGTGATGGAGAGAAAATGGGAAAAATTTTATTCTACTTTAGTTCATGCACATTTGAGGGCTAGATTGTGTTCGGAGCCCATGAGTCTATACACTGTTGGCTCGAGAATTAATCATGTTAGGGTTGCCAAAGATTTTGATCCAAAAGTTTTGTCCATTTCGCTCTACCTTGCTTAGTTTTTGAGAATTTATTGGCCCAAAAAGTGTTTCTGTACTCAAATCCATTTGTATTCAAAATGGTTTGTACATTGTGGTCACCAAAAAGCAAATATTAACTGTGTCACAATTCTAAATCCAGAAAAATATTGAGAACACTTGTAGAAATCGAGTGCCGAGTTTGTCATTGCGCAGAAATTAACCGTTTGTAAGATACACTAACTTAAACTTAAAAAAAAAAGTAAGATTTTGCCTAAATTGTGCTATTTTTTTTTTTTGGTATTTAACAAGCAGAGATTAATTGTAACTCAATTCCGATTCCAGAAAGATATTCAGAACACTTGTAGAAATCTAGTGCCGAGTTGGTCAATGAGGGGGAATTAGGCGTTTGTGAAATACACTCACTCAAACTTAAAATTTAAAAATAGTACGATTTCCAACAAATTACTTTTTTGATCTCCAACAAGCAGGAAATAATTGTGTCTCAGCTCTGACTTAAAAAAAATATTCAAAACACTTGTAGAAATCGAGTGCCGAGTTGGTCATCGCGGGGAAATTAGCCGTTTGTGAGATATCCGTCCTCAAACTTAAAATTTCCAACAAATTTGCGATTTTCCCTTTATTGTGCGATTTTAGTTTTTTTTTACCAATAAGCAGAGATTAACTATGTCTCAATTCTGGGTTCAGAAAAATATTTAGAAAACTTGTAGAAATCAATTTGCGAATTGGTCATCGCTAAGAAATTAGCCGTTTGTGAGATATCCTCCCTTAAACCTTAAATATTAAGAAAAATAATCGATTTGCCATCGATTGTGCGATTTTAGTTTTTTGATCACCAACAAGCAATGTGTCGTCAAGTAACTGTGTCGTAATTCTGACTCCAGAAAAATATTCAAAACATTTGTAGAAATCTAGTGCCGAGTTGGTCAATGAAGAGGAATTAGCCGTTTGTAAGATAGACTCCGCCAAACTTAACTTTTAAAAAACTTACGTACGATTTTGACCAAAATTGTGCGTTTGTAGATTTTTGGCCTCCAACAAGCAGGAAATAATTGTGTCCCAATTCTGTCCTCACAAAAATATTTAGAACACTTGTAGAAATCAAGTGCCAAGTTGGTAATAGCGTGGAAATAAGCCGTTTAGGTGATATCCTTCCTCAAACATAACATTTTAAAAAAATACGATTGTCCGTAAATTGTGCGATATTAGTTTTTTGGTTACTAACAAGCAGAGATTAACTGTGAATTAATTCTGCCTACAGAAAAATATTCAGAACACTTGTAGAAATCGAGTGGGGAATTGGTCATCGCTGGGAAATTAGCCGTTTGTGAGTTATGCTCCCTCAAACTTAAAAAAACTTATGTATGATTTTGACCAAAATTGTGCAGTTTTACGATTTTTGGTCACCGAAAAGCAGAGATTAACTGTGGCTTAATTCTGACTTCACAGAAATATTCAGAACACTTGTAGAAATCTAGTGCCGAGTTGGTCAATGAGGGGCAATTAGGCGTTTGTTAAATACACTCCCTCAAATTTAGAAAAAAAGTACGAATTCCACCAAATTGTGCGATTTTAGTTTGTTGGTCTCCACAAACAGGAAATAATTGTGTCTCAATTCTGACTTCACAAAAATATTCAGAACACTTGCAGAAATTAAGTTCCAAGTTGGTAATAGCGGGGAAATATGGCGTTTAGGAGATATCCTTTCTCAATCTTAAAATTTAAAAAAAAGTTTGATTGTCCGTAAATTGTGCGATTTTAGTTTTTTGGTCACTAACAAGCAGAGATTGACTGTGTCTTAATTCTGACTACAAAAAAATATTCAGAACACTTGTAGAAATCGAGGGGGGAATTGGTCATCACCGTTTGTGAGATATGCACCCTGCATATCTCACAAACGGCTAATTTTTAAAATTTAAAAAACTACCGTACGATTTTGACCAAAATTGTGCGATTTTTGGTCACCAAAACATTAACTGTGGCTTAATTCCGAATTCACAGAAATATTGAGAACAGTTGTAGAAATCGAGTGGCGAATTGGTCATCACTGGGAAATCAGCCGTTTGTAAGATATGCTTCCTCAAACTTTACCAAAATTGTGCGATTTTAGATTTTTGACCACCAGAAAGTAGAGATTAACTGTGTCTTCGTTCTGACTTCATAGAAATATTCAGAACACTTCTACAAATGTGCCAAGTTGGTCTTCGCGGGAAAATTGGCCCTCAAACTTCAAATTTTTAAAACTAACGTACGACTTTACCCAAACTGCGATTTTAGTTTTTTGTATATTCGAAACATCTGAATTCACTTGTTTTCTCTGAAGTGAACTTTTTTAGATTTCTTTTGAACTTCTCTGTTTTTTTTTTTAATATTTCTGAATTTTATTGCATGTTTCCGATTTTTTTTGTTTTTCGAAATTTTTTGTTTACAAATTTTACCAGAGGGACATTGATAGAGCTGACTGAGAATAATGAGTATATAAAATTAAGTTATTTTTCAATGACCGAAATTTCGATGTGTTACCTACAGAATGACAAACTCAAAAATACCTTCTACTTATAAGTGTAGTTTTTGAAAAATACGACAAAGAGGAGTAAACAAAATGTAGTCGTCTGTCTCTGATTGAAGATCAATTTGTATAATTATGGCACACCTATTTTCATGATAAGTCGTCGATAATGATGATGAAGAAGAAGAAGAAGAAAACGATAAATGTGTCTAGTAATAAAAGTGATAGCGCAAAGAGATCACAAATAGAATAACCTACACTGATTTAGAATGGCACATGGCTCTTAGTAGTATAATTTATAGACAAAAACAATTTGAAAAAAATATGAAAATCTTCAACAACAATTTGAAAATCATCAAGTCATTATTGCAAGTTTCTTTATAAAGAATCTAACAACATGACATTTAAGTGACAAATTTTCTTTTGATATATAATTTAAATAAATACTTCAGAAGAACCATTTGCTTCGAATAATTTAAAGTCAAAACATAGTTTGAAATTAGAGGAGTGAGTGAATTGAGTATACATTGTTTTAAGAGCCATCGACGATTGTGTGTTTAGTATACTGCTGATTCATCATGATCTGCAAATGATCGATGATCTTAGATCAAGTGACAGTTAAATATGCATGCACAATGCATACAAAAATGAAGGAATGAAGAGATACCAAATAAGTGAGAGTGTGGTATTTGGCAGTGTCGAATATTAAATACCCTTCAATATATGAAAATATCTACTTTTATATATATTTCCTGAAGTAATACTTAGTTCTAGAAACTTGAAATTTAGAACGTTAGTAGAATTCTCCAAAGGAAAAAAGACATTCTGAAAAAGTGCTTTTTGGAAATTTCAATTCTAAGGGGTTGAAAGAGTGTCATTATAATAATGATCCTACAATTTTGAAATTCGAAAGAAAGGATCATTCAGAGGAAACAACTTTTTTGCTAAAGACAGACTCATGTTTGCGTATAGTGATTGAGTAAGGGTATTTTAACGGGAACAGTTTTTTATAAGCTTGATGGTACAATCGGAAGATCGCTTTTGGTAAAGGAGTACACTATGGGGGCCATCCTTAATATGGAGCGTTCTTTTAACAATGTCTTTTCGGACTCGATAATTGTGGTATAGCCTGCACAGAAAAAAAAAATTTCCAATCGAATTTTTCATTTGTACCTATTCAATATTCAGTTGCTGCTATATATATTTGGCTCGGACAACCGAATTTTCTGGTTGTTTCAATAAAGAGGCAGTTATATCAACCGAATTTAGTTGTGACTACTGATATTCAATTGTGACAACCAACATTCAAATGAAGTAGGCGAATTTTAGTTGTTTCAACCGAATTTCGATTGGCAAATTTGTTTTCTGTATGTGGTCTGGGAGTGAAGCGTGGAATCGTTTTAATGGTGAAACACACACTTCTGGAGATCCACTGTTATGTTCGTCCAACAAATAGGACTTGAATTCATATAAATTGGCCCTCCTGATTCCAAAACTGCAATTCAAATTTTTCTAGCATGTTCCGTTTTCGAGATATTAGCGTTCGAGATTTTCGCGTGGAAAAACTAGAAAACTTTGGATTGCAGTTTTAAAATCAAGAGGTCCATTTTATATGAATTCAAGCCCAATTTTTGGAAGAACCTGTAATAATGGACCACCAAAAGTGCGAAATTATTGTGTTTTTTACTTTTTAAGAGCGAAAATCTCAAAAACGGCACGTGCTATAAAAAATTGGATGGCAGATTTGGATTCAGAAGTGAAAAATCTCTAAGGATCAGTTGGATATTTCACTGGGAGGTTTTTGTTGTCGAACAGTGTAATAAATTAGCAATAACTTGGAAACAGGACCAGCTAGGATTTTCGTGTTAACGATTTTTAAAGTTCAAAACAAAGAGGAGTGAAATGACATTAGCCGATTTTGTCACTATTTTAACACAACCTAAACTTGCCTTAAGAGGGGTGTGGGAAAATCGACTTGCCATTATGTATCTCGATTTGTCAATAGCGGCACACCACACCATGGTGTTCTTTGGCCACTTCGCTGGAACCTGCCACTGAGTTCAATGCTGCTCTCTCATGTTGTCGCATATCGATGTAGCGATAGCGGTACGCGGAAAGCACCTGCCAACATTAAGGGACATTCTTCAGGGTTCTTTGAAAGATCTGTCTAAATGGGTAAGGGCTGTGGTCTGGGAGTTAATCCAAGTTAAACTGAGCTTGTCTCATTAAGAGGGGAAACAAATATTCTTGCCTTTGATCCTATTTCTCTGGATGGCACTAAAATATTTATATTCATGTGAAAGGGGCATTGGAGAATTAAGGGGTTTTAGCCCTAAAGTCGTTCATGGGATTTATACATGTACCCAGAGCAGTTTAGAGCGTGAGTGTGACTGAATTTAATTTTACTCACGTGATTGTGAGTAAGTGTGAGTGGGGAAAAAAATTATGTGAGTGTGCGTTAGTAAAATTTTTGCGTGAGTGAGTGTGCATGAGTCGATTTTTTTCATATTTCCTTTTGTACCAGAAGAATCATCAAAAAATTTTTAAATTTGGCAAAACTTAAGATTTCGTCCCGAAAAAACAAAAACAAAAATGTATTGTATTCTGAAATTTTAGAAACTTAAATTTTTTTTTGTATAAGTAAGAGTTTCGTGAGCGTGAGTCAACGTAAGTGTGAGTGAAGCTTGTGTGAGTGCACATTAGTGTGAGTGCACATTAGTGTGAGTTGTGTTAAATTTGCTCACGTGATTGTGAGTGAGTGTGCGTAGAAAAAATATGCTCGTAAGTGAGTGTGCGTGATTCAAAAATTCCTGTCGTTAGCGTGAGTGAGTGTGAGTCAAAAATCACTCACGCGCCCATCTCTATTATACAGCAGTAATGCGTCCAATTTTGCAGTATGGAATCATTGTCTGGTGGCCAGCCAGGAGTTAGAGAGCATGGCGTCGCTATGCATCACCTGAGATCTTCGTGCTACACCTAGGGCTGCATTAGAAATCCTCCATCACCTGATTAACACACTAAACTGCGTAGTACACTAAAAGAGCAGCGATTGTGAGGGGCATTCAGGGTAGTGGAGCCTCCATAATTTTTGCACAGTTGGATCGAAGAGCTTGGGTTTAGCCCGGCTCGAAGATTGACAGATCATTGCAGTTGCTTACCAGACAGAGATAGTGGCAAAAAAAGAAGTGGCTGACTGGTTGAGTTGCAATGTCTTGTCTACAACTGCAGTCAACATCTATTCCGCAGTCAAGCCGCGGTCAAGTACCTAGAGTCAATTTTTTTGACAACAAGATCTGCACTTAACTGCAGCACGTCTTTAAATGATATGGCCAAGCAGATTGACATGGGTCCTAGGGTACAGTGACATTCAAGGGAATTGCAAAGCCGATGAGCACACACGACTGTGTTCTAACGATATCGCTTCCAAAAAGAGAGTTTTGTCTTAAAGGGAAGCACGCAGAGCGGTTAAATGTGCCGTCAAATTACTTTTGACGGAGTTGCATGGATAAGGAGAAATTGGAAACTATCGAACACTTCATCTGCTATTGCCCGGTACTTTCTGGTTAGAGACTTGCTTCACTGGGATTGAGGAAGCTGAACGATCTTTCTGATTTGTCGGATGTCAAGATTCAATATTTTAGGAGTTTTAAGAGCTCGAATTGGTTAAACGGCAGGGACTAAACGGCAGGTAGGGGAACAGTACCGTGGTATCACAACGGACCTCAGAGTTAATGTGCTGACAAAAAAAAATTGACAGCCATTAGATGTTTTCAGTAAAATTGTCTGGTGCTTCTTTTCTTAGAACCTCAGAAATTTCGATGTGTTACACATGAAATGACCAAGTGAATGCCCTCATCATTACAATATGTAGAGTATACAGATTTAAATTTCAATTGTCTGTATAATATAAAGTATAGATTTCAAGAGCAGCAGCAGCAATCAGGATTCCAAAAAGCGTGTGCTGATTTAAAAATACAATCATTTACTTTATTTGCACAATGGAAAATATTTTTTGTTTCCTATTCGGAGTCTATATTTGTACACTAAGGAGCCCAAAAGAATTATGACCCTTCAAATGGAGTATGGGAGCTTATTATAAAAAGTATTGTGTGCAATTTAAAGAATAGCAACACTATAGTGTAAAAATATCACGCCTCAATTTTGTCGGGGTGTTTTTTTTTTAAAAAGTCAATGTAAACTGATCAGAGATGAAGACAGACAGTCAAACAATACATTTCATGGATTTTACACATGTACGCAAATGATCACTTGATGTTCAATATGTATTTAGTCAGTATATAAGAGTGGGACGGAATCAAAACTTTAAACGAATTTGAAGTGGAAGTTGAACATTTTTTACCAAATTCAAAAAAAAAAACATCATTGGATTTCGAAATTTATCTGATCACACTTTTTTTAAAATTTTAGGGTTTTTAAGAATTCCAAGTCCATTTTCCAATTTATTACTAACAGGCCCATATGGGCCCAACTTGAAAGGCGCGCGTGACACGAATTTTGCGAGATTCACGCGAAAACATGTGAATGTAAGTAAGATTAAATTCAACACAACCGATTTCAAAATCTATGAAGAAATATGGTAAAAGTGTGTTGGCTTACAATTATCTTAATGTAGTTTTCTTCGTTAATCCTTGGTCATTTCTTAATTCCTTAAAAATAATTTTGTTTGTCCTAGCCCACTCTATTTTTGTGTGAATAGCTGACTAACGAAGTTGTAATTTGTTTAATTTTTCATTACATTTTATTATTATTACTGATCGTACAACTACAAGTTGAGACCATAAAATTCGAAAATAACTTAACAATGGAATTTTTATTTGCAGATACAATACTTACACAAACGGTTGCAATTGAAGTTCTAGCTGAACAATAAGAATTCAGGCGTGAAAGACAGACAGCAAGCACCAGCCATCTAGTTATTACAAAAAACTCAAATAAAAATGGCAGAAAAATCCGTACTTACAGAAACAAATAACACAGTCGTGTATAAGGAAACGACAAAACCGAAAAAACCAAAACGACGTGATAAAAGTGATCTGGGGCCAGATTTTGTGGCGCCCGATGGTGGCTGGGGTTGGGTGGTGTGTTTAGCAGCTGGATTTAGTAATGTAAGTATTAACAAATATTTTTATTTAGTAGATTTATTTGATATTAAGATTTGAAGTTCAGAGAAGATTAATATCGATTATGACTCAGGAAGTGTTAACATAACTTCAGAGAGAAAGAAATTAAAATTAAGAAAATATTTCTGCAAATTCAGAAAATCGTAATTGGAATTAAGAAATTATTGTTTTTCGAGGCAGATCTAGCTGGCGCTGAAAAGAAGGGTCCAATCCAAGAACATGTGTTTTTGAGTTTATCAAAAAATAAATTTTAATTTTTTGAATGAAAAAATTTTTAAATCAATGAACACTCGATTAAAACTTTAAAATATTTTGAGAAATTAACTTTGTTTGTTATCAAATCAAACATTCCTTTAGATAAAGGAGTCCATTTATATCGGCCCCAATTTGGGCGCCAAACCAAAAACCTTTGTCTTCGAGTTCTATTGTAATTCGAAAAAAATCAATTGTAATTCGAAACAAGTGAGAGTGTTACATTCGGCTGTGCCGAATCTTTTATACCCTCCAAAATGTAAAAAAAACACAATATAAAAAAAATCCAGGGGCGTCTTTTTTTTTTTTGGGGGGAAGGGGGGTTGGTGACAGACGTTAGGGGCACCTTCCCCTTGTGATTTTGAATTTCTTCTGAGATAAGAATGTTGCATTTGCTTAACAAAAGTACAAAAAACCCTGCAAAAAATGCGATTTTTCTTGGGTTGGTTTAGTTCTCTAAGGGGGAACTTTTTTACCCTTGGTCCGATTTTGCCGATTTCCGAACTTAACCTGCCTAGGAATATAAGACATATTTATGCCAAACTTTGGAAGTCTAGCTCTTTTATTTTGGACTGTATCGTGTCTTCTACAGACGGACAGACGGACAGACGGACAGACGGACGGACGGACGGACGGACATCGCTAGAATGTCTTAGAATCGATCACTGATCAATAATATATATACTTTATGGGGTCCTAGATTGATATTTCGATGCGTTACACACGGAATGACAAAGTGAGTATACTCCCATACTGTGGTTGGAGGGTATAAAAAAGAGAGTGTTAAATTCGGCTGTGCCGAATCTTTGATACCCTCTAACATATTAAAATATATTAAAAAAGAAAATCAGAGGCGTTTTTGGGGGCTGGTTGGGGATACCTTCCCCATTGCGAAAAATGTTTACTAATTTATTTATTATGCTTTTTGAACTTTAGTAACTTTGAATACCTTCTTACATAAAAAGGATTCATTTGTTTAACAAAAATGCAAAAAAAGCTGTAAAAAATTGCGTTTTTTGAGACTTTTTTTAGTTCTTTAAGGGGGAACTTTTTTGCCCCTGATCCGATTTAACCCATTTCCGAACATAGCCGGCGTATGACCATGAAACACATTCGTGTCAATTTTTATTTTGGACTGAATTGTGTTTTATACAGACGGAAGGACGGACGGAGGGACGGACATTCATAAAATGACATAGAATCGATCATAGATCAATAATATATACTTTATGGGGTCCCCGACCGATATTTTTACGAGTTACAAACGGAATGACAAAGTGATTGTACCCCCATACAGTGGTTGGAGGGTATAAAAAGATCAATGGAAATTCAGTTGATATTTTCGAGTTACAATTGATGTTTTTCGAGTTACAATTGATATATTTTGAATTACAATTGATCTTTTTCGAAATAAAATTGATATTTTCCTAATTAGAATTGGAATCTTTGAATTACAATTGATCTTTTTCTAATTACAATTGGAAACTTCGAATTACAATTGATCTTTTTCGTATTAAAATTAATCTATTTCGAATTACAATTGAGTTTTTTCGAATTACAATTGATCTTCTTCGAATTTTAATAAGTCTATTTCGAATTAAAAATGATCTTTTCGAATTACACTTGTAATCTTCAAATTAACAAAAATCTCCGAATTACAAATTGAATTTTTGAATTACATATGAAATCTTCGAATAACAAGTAAAAGCTTCGAATTTCAATTGATCTTTTTCGAATTAAATCTGTAAATGGTGTAGTTAAAAGCACAAATGCTGTTAGGTGTCAATTAATCAAAAAGACCTGATCCCGAAAATAAATCAGTTAGGTTAGGTTTTAAGTAGCTGCTGACGTTTTACGTCAGCACACGTAGACTCTGAAGTCCATTGTGATACCATGGGACTGTAATAGGTTTCCCTACTGGTCACTGCCGTTAAACCAATTTGAGCTTTCTATGAAACTCCTAAGATATTGAATTTTGCTATCTGACAAAACAGAAAGATCGTGTAGCTCCTTAGAACCCAGTGAAGCAAGTCTCTGACCAGAAAGTGCCGGGCAATGGCAGATAAATTGTTCGATAGTTTCCAACTCCTCTTTATCCATACAACTTATTTGACAGCACATTTAACCGCTCTGAGTGCATCCCTATAAGACGGTGCCCGGTAATTACAGCAACCACTATCGAAATCTCTACTCTTGATAGCATTATCAGATCACTTGTGCGCCTCAGAGAAAGTCAAATCTGCCGTGTTGTTTCACACGTCAATCCATGTGCCTATCTCTAATAAGTCTCCGTCGAGGAACAAAGCCGTAGATTTTGCTTTGAAGTTTCTAGAAGCATATTTACACAATCCAATTCTGTTGAAACCTGTAAGGTAGTTCCCAGTCTTGCAAGCTCATCGGTTTTGAAATTCCCTGGAATGTCTCTGTGCCCTAGGACCCTTATGAGTCGTATATCAAACTGCTTGGCCATCTCATTAAAAAACGTGAGGCAGTTAAGGGCAGATATTTTTTCAAAAACCTGGACTCCAGAGACTCGACCGCGGCTTGACTGTCAGAATAGATGCTGTCTACTATTGTAGACAAGACATTGCAACTCAACCAGTCAGCCACTTCCTTTATTGCCAGTATCTTTGACTTGTAAGCACTGCAATGATCTGGCAATCTTCGAGCTAGACTCAATCCAAACTCTTCCGTACAGACTCCAAAGCTCACTTGCTCGTGCATCCTCGATCCATTTGTGTAAAAATGTATGGTGGCTCCACTATTCGGAATGCTCACTGGATGGTATCATAGTGGTAAAGTGGCGATCAGAAAGGCTCATTGGGTATACTCGACCATATAAAGTACGGTGGACTAAGTTTGACAGAACCTTAGAAGTCCAAGTACCAACTAGGGAAGACTGTGCTGAAAACTCTTTCATAACAAAGAATGATATTTCAATATTTCCGGATGGATCGAAGATGGAGATGGGTACGGGTTCGAAAGTTTATTTTAAATGCTTAAAAATCAGGGACTCATTGAGACTTACGGACAAGTGTAGTCTTTTTCAGGCTTAGGTACTTGCAATTGGTAAAGCCGCGCAGATGATTATGAGAAGGAACCTAAGTCCCTGTGCCATTAACATTTTTGTGGACAGTCTTGCAGATCTGAAGACTTTGGAATTAAAATCGTTGGGAATCGTTGGGAACTGTATACAATCCCTTCGTCGAATAATCGAACCAATTTTCTACCAAAAGATTTTTGGTTTTAGGGGGGGTGTTTAAGAAGTAGACCATTGTATGAGAGGGTCTACTTCTACAGTTTGGGGAATCACAATAGGGTTATAGACGCCTAATCTAACGTGATACATGTAGCAAGTCAATATAATTTCTCCTTAAATTTGGTATTAAAGTAAATAATTACGATGAGAATCCGTTGTGCAACCACCCGAAATAAAGAAATTTTTAGTTAAACCTCAATAAAAACCACAGATCATATAGACATGCAACACGAGTGCTTATTTTGGTACTTTCAATATGGACGCATACAAAATACTACTAAATTTACTTCTCTGCCTAGAATACGTGTGACTGTACGTGTGAGCTTTTGCATTTGTATTATCGTTGTTTGTTTACGTTTTGTATGAAACGTCAAAAGTTACACGCGCGTGCCGTCACTAATACATACACATGTGCGAAACTTATTCGTTTCACCCCTATGATAAAAACTCAAAATGCAGCGTTTATACCCTCCAACCACCAAAAGGAGCTAAGACTCCTGAAGTTTGGCAAGAATATATCTTATGGTCCTAGGCTAGTTAAGTTCGGAAATGGACAAAATCGGACCAGTCAAACGCAATTTTTCACAGAATTTTTTTTTTAATCTTGCTTAGAAAATTAAACATTTTCAGTGATCGATTCTAAGACATTCTAGCGATGTCCGTCCGTCCGTCTGTAGTTCACACGATGCAATCCAAAATAAAAGAGCTAGACTCCCGACATTTGACACGAATATGTCTTATGTTCCTAGGCAGGTTAAGTTCGTAAATGAGCAATATCGGACCAGGGGGAAAAAGTTCCCCTTTGAAGAACTAAACCAACCTCTGAAAAATACCGTTTTTTTACATGATTCTTTGTGTTTTTGTTTAACAAATGCAACATTTTTATGCTACAAGAAGTTTAAAGTTCTGCATTTGGACACAGAGGATTAGAAAATGTCGTTTTTTCGGTCCGCCCCCTTTTGTGGGCGTGGTTTAAAAAAATTGTTTAAATAATGATAAACTTGTATTTCTTTAGTGCAAAAAGCATAAGAATGAATTTTTAAACATATAATTGAGAGGAAATTTGTCCCCCCCCCCCAATTACCACTACCAACCCACCCCCCTCCCCAAAAAAAGAAAACGCCCCTGGAATTTTTTTTGCATGTTGGAGGGTATAAAAGATTCGGCACAGCCGAATTTAACACTCTTACTTGTTTTTTTTTTTTAAATTTTGCTAAGAAAATTAAACATTTTTGCGACAGAAGAAGTTCAAAGTCCTGCAGTTGGATCCAGGGGACAAGAAAATGACATTTATTTGAGTCCGCCCCTTTTGTGGATGTGGATAAACAAAATAATTACAATAAACATAAAATTGTAGTATGACTACAAAAAATATAATAAATGAATAAGTAAACATTTATCGCGAAGGGAAAGGTATCCCCGATCCACCCGGTCCATGAAACATCGAAAGGCTGAATCCATTTTCTGGTGTAGGGTATTAGATAATCGGTCTTAACCGAATATAATTTTTAGGTTATCAATTTAATTTTCTTTGCATTCATAGATTTCTTACAATTTTTTTTTTATTTCTTTTCAGTTCTCAATATTTCCCGGTCTCCAACAGTATGGTCTCATTTATAGAGAACGCATGGCAAATTCGGGTTTCAATGCCCAACAAATCACAACCATTGTCAATTCAGTTATGGCTATATCTTCCATGATTGGTCTAGTAAATGGTGCCATGTTTCGAAGATTTAGCTTTAGACAAGTGGCCTTAGTGGGTAGTGCTTTAGGATTTTCAGGAATTTTCCTATCAGCATTTTGTGAAACATTTTGGCAGTATTTAATAAGTTTTTCGTGTATTTATGGTAAGTTTGTGTTCGTTAATTGTAAAACTACTTGAAAAGAAAATTGAAAACTGATTCGATGTCCCAGCCGAATTTGGAAACGCTTGAATGGTTCGTTTACAACCATCAAATTTTTTGGTTGTTACTAAAGATCTTTTTTTAAGACAACAAAAATTTTGTTACTTAAAAAAAAAAAAAAAAAAAAATAGTACACGTAGAGAAAAAATATGATTGTGGCAATCATATTTTTTTAGAGTCTCATATTGTGATTGAAAATTGTATCATTATTTACTTGTAACAACTACAATATTTTTGTAACAATCAGTTTAATTTTCTTGTTTATCGTAGAATTAAAATGTATGCCCATAATATGATTGCAATACAATTCTTATGATTACTGTTAACATATTAAAAAACAATCTCCAATCCTGATATTCCCTTCTAAAAATTTAGTTTATCATAAACAATTTTTTTTCTTCACGAGTCAATCAAAATATTTGGTTGTTGCAATCACATAATTTTTTTTTGCAAATTAGGTTGAAACAACGATCCAGTTTTTACTCTGTGTATTAAGTTTGATTTATACGTTAACTACCCTTGACCACCCTTATCTACTATTTCCCAGTATTGGGGGATAACAATTGTCAAATTCAAATAATTTTTCATACAAAATTATTTAAACCCGGCAATCGTATCACTAATACTGGGAAATAGGAGATAAGGGTGGTCAAGGGTAGTTAACGTGTAAACTGCCCTTTATTCAGTTCATGTGCTAACCTTTTTTCCTCGGGAATCCTCTAACTTTTACTAATAAATTGTATTTCTCTTTCTCTCTCTTTGTCCATCTTCCAGGAATTGGTTTAGGTCTTTGCATGGCATCCACCTCTTTAGCTGTTAATACATATTTCAAAAATAAACGACGAAAAGCTACTGGATTTTCTTGGACACTGACCGGGCTGGGTCCCATCATATTTCCTCATATATCCACATTACTTTTAGCTTATTATGGACCACAAGGTACTATTTTAGTTTATGCTGGTGTAGCGTTAAATACGTTCTTATGTGCCCTAACATTGCAGCCAGTTTTATGGCATGTTAAAAAACCGGTAGTGGAAGAAATAACCGAGACAAATGGCAACACTATCAACTTGACAAAACAAGAACAAGAAGAATTTGAATGTAAATATTGTCAATATCAGCGTAAAGAAAAACGTAGCATTTTCACTTCACAATATACTTTCAATGCTGATGATCCCGATAGACCCGGTTATGAAATAACTGAACCTGCTACCCCTATGTTAGCTAGAGCCAATGATGGTTGGTATGGTTCTAATATGTCGTTGACATCAAAAAAATTACCCCGTTATAGATCTACAAAAATCTTGAGGCAACATTCTCGGCGTGACGGAGGAGAACATGGTCAAGAGGAGCATAATGAAGAGGCCGCTTTATATAAACCAAATTATTTTAATCGTGAAAAGGAAGATGTAGATTGTTATGCTAGTAAAGTTAGTATTTACTCTAAACCGGGTGCTAATGAATTTTTTTGCACTTGTTTGGAAGAAAAAGCACTATTACAAAAATTAACCGAGGAAGAGAAAAAAGCCGAAAAAGCTCGTCTTAATGCTGCCATAGAAGAAGAAGAACTAATCAAAAGTAAAATGACTTTTAAACAAAAAATAGTGAAATTTTTCGATTTGGATCTATTGAAAGATTTGACTTTTGTAAATCTTGTTTTGGGTATGACCGTTATGATGTTTGGTGAAATAAATTTTTCCGTTTTAACACCCTTCATATTGAATAGTTTTGGTTATACTAATCAACAGATTTCCCTGGCCATGTCTTTGCTGGGTGGTATGGATATTTCAGTACGTTTTTTGGCCCCATTTGCCTTGGAAAAAGTTAAATGGGATAATCGTGTTTTGTTTGCTTTCGGTATAATTGCCATATCAATTGGTCGTGTAATTGTTACACTAACCGATTCGTATAATGTTGTATTGGCTGTATTTGTGCTGATCGGTTTTGGTAAAGGATTTCGTACGATATTTTCACCATTGATTATACCAAGTTATGTGCCATTGAGTAGACTGCCAGCCGCTTCAGGATTACAATTGATATGTAATTCAATATTTACATTTACATGTGGACCTATTTTGGGTAAGTTATGGGGCATTTTATTTTTATAACTAAATTGGAAAGGTCGAATAAAAAAAAAAAAACAACTTTAATATGGGGCATTTATTTAAATTGTATTCATACACATTTGAGGACCCGATTTGACGAAAACCCCCATTGAATTCGGTTCTAGTGGCTCCAGATTCCGATGGGTCCAGACCTAGTTGGGTCTCTTAAGGATCGTCATAGTTTTTGATAACATTTTTTTTGCCGTTTTGCTCTACCTTACTATGTTTTTGTGATGCGTGAATTTAGGGGCCCAAGAGGGTCTTGAGAATCCTAAAAACCAGATAACTTAAAAAAGTTTACTCGCCTTTTGGTGTGTTCTATGTGTCGGCAATATTTACCGATATATAAGCATTTTTAAATTTCCAGGAATGCCAATATTTTCAGATTTAACGTGTAACGCCAAAAGTCGGCCTCCTCGTTTTTGGCTCCATGTCTTATATATTATCATTCAAATTCATAAAAGTTATAAGAATCTAATAAAAGGTTTATAATGAAAATTTTGTATGGAAATTCGATTAATAAAGCTGTTATTAAACGCTTTAATTTTTTATGAATTTGGACGTATATATTTACCATAACTTTATATATGAATTTAAATTTACGAAATACAACACTGCAGTAGTTAAACAACTACTAGTTGATGCAACTGTGTTGCTGTCAAAAATATGTGTGTCAATGTATTTGTGTATACGTGTGTTGGAAACAGCACTATAAAAGAAGGTGCTTTGAAGAAAATTGGGGAGTTCGTCAGTGGACGCGTACGAGGTAAGACTCATTTTGGTTAATAAAGAAGTTAATCTTCTAACACTAACCACAATGAGCTCCAACTAACAAGCCAGTGTGTGAAGTTAATCTTTCGACTGGGGAATAATATTTCGGCTAAGCAGAAGTTCGGCGTTAGCGACGACTTCTCTCATTGCCCTTTTGAGACCGACGTTAATCAACGGTATATCTCAACTGCCCAGAAGTTTGGCATCAGCGACTTCATGTATTGCTCCTGTAAGACCGACGTTAAGCGACGGTTTTTAGGCTGCACAGAAGCTTGGCATTCGCAACGACTCCAATTATTGCCCTTGTGAAACCGACGGTATCTCAGTTACCCAGAAGCTCGGCGTTAGCGACGACTTCAATTTGCCGATTTTGAGACCGACGTTAATCGACGGCATCTCAGTTACCCAGAAGCTCGGCGTTAGCGACGACTTCAATTTACCCATTTTGAGACCGACGTTAATCGACGGCATCTCAATTACCCAGAAGCTCGGGGTTAGCGACGACTTCATTTTGTCCATTTGAGACCGACGTTAATCGACGGCATCTATTTTGCCCAGAATCTCGGCGTTAGCGACGAATTCATGAGCTGCGCGTAACCGACGTTAACCGACGGTATTCCTATCCACAAGGTCGGCGTAAATCGACGACTGGGCAACCGTTTTAAGAGATTCCGCGTGAAAAGTAGTTATATTCCCTACTCACCGTCTATCTCCGTCTACGGGCTATAGCTTAAGTGTGCGCGTATTGTACCGGGGAATAGTTAGATTTAAGTTTAAATATCAATAAATTTTATAACGTTTTACGAAAACCCCGTGTGTTTCTCTCTCTCCGTCTAAATATAAATTTTTGTAACGAACCCTGGGTACGATGAGCTCTGCCCCAGCTTAATGGTGAAAACACGTCGTTACAAACGTAAGGACCTATTGCGGTCCATATATTAAAAAAGTAACTTTGACAATATCATCGTAAGTATTTGTAAAGAAATGTAACCTCGAGCTAATAGCAGTCTTTATCAATATTTAAAAAAATATTTATAAACTCATTTGAAAAATGTTAAAATACAATTGGAAGGATCTCTATTTTTTATACCCTCCAACCACAGTATGGGGGTATACTCACTTTGTCATTCCGTTTGTAACGCATCGAAATATCGGTCGGGGACCCCCTAAAGTATATATATTATTGATCCATGATCGATTCTAAGACATTCTGTGAATGTCCGTCCGTCCGTTCGTCTGTCTGTAGATGGCACGATACAGTCCAAAATAAAAGAGCTAGCCTCCTGCAATTCGGCACGAATATGTCTTATGGTCCTAGGCAGGTTAAGTTCGTAAATGGGAAAAATCGGCTCAGGGGGAAAAAAGTTCCCCCTTGAAGAACTGAACCAACCTCTGAAAAAATACACTTTTTTTTACATGTTTTTTTGTATTTTTGTTAAATAAATGAAACATTTGTTATATTTATCGGGATGGGAAGGTGCTCTCAACGTCCCCCACTGACCCCCATCACCCCCCCCCCCCCCGAAAAAAAACAAACGCCCCTGACAATTTTTATTTTTATTTTTTTTACATTTTGGAGGGTATAAAAGATTCGGCACAGCCGAATTTATCACTCTCACTTGTTTTTTACTCAATTTTTTTTGCAGGGAATTTCAGGTCGGACTTGAATCATTTGTTAAGGTAGTTAGTGTTTATCTCATGTTTATTGTGATTTTTTTATAATAAGATTTTCAAATTTTAAAAACGTATTCCTGTAGAAAGGTCTCAGAACTTAATTTTTTTTGATATTTTGAAAACACCAAGAAATCTTTAGGTTCTAAAGCATTTTTCTGACAAAACGTTATTTTCCGATTACTCTGGACCACTTGGTCCCCTTCTTGTTAAAACTACGGTCTAGGATCGGTTCTTGTCACTTTAATATAGATCAGTACAAGTTACAGGACCAGTTGTCTTCTCCCTAATTAAATGACTACTTTTAAAAATTTCTTCAAAGAATCTTAATTTTGAATTCTATTTATTTTCAGGTATAATCACCGATGCTTATGGCTATAAAATAACTATACACGTCATTAACTGCTTAACCTGGTCCACACTATTATTTTGGTTAGTGGAATCTACAATTCGAAGAATGTTAAATAAAAAATCAAAGAATAATGAAATAAATCAGGGATGATTTTACAATACAAAATAAATCTTACAAAAAGTGCTAAGAGCATCTAGAATTTTATACTTAAAAATACACAAAAAAAACTAATTATTTAGTTCTACAGTCTTCCTTAACATATTTGCTTATAATGAACATGACAAATAGATTAAATGCATGAAATAGAAAAATCTTATTTAAGATTTTTTTAATAAAAATATTTTAAAAAGAAGAAGATGTACTTACAAAGCTAATTGCTCAAAATATATTTTTTTAAAAACTTTTAAACAAAATTTAAAATTAAAGTTTAAAAAGTGATGTTAGTCTTTTTGTCAAGTGAGTGGCTTTTGAAATCAGCATTATAATATACGAAATATTATTTTTATATATTTTTTTACATATAAAATGAGACTTAATTAGTTTTAAGAAATTGTATAGGTAAATATATATTTTTATAATAGTTTTTGCAGCTTTATAGATAATTCAAAATATATTTATAGATTTAAGATATTTATTGTAAAAATAATAAAATATATACTATATTTTTGTAAAAACAAACTGTGAATAAAATCTATCATTTAAATATTTTTAAATTTTGATGTGTTTTTTTTTAATAAATTTCATATTCACACTTGGCCTGTGGTTTCCAAAGCAGGGTTCCAGGTTCTCAATAATCAAAAGAAGAAGTTCCATGCTAAAAAGTGTATTAAATTTTTTTTCTTAATTCATGTTTTTTTTTCTAACGTCTTATTTATATTTTTGAACTGAAAAATTTTAAAAATTTCTCTCAGATTTTTTTTTCATCCGCTCTCTGTATGGGAGTGGTTATACAAAAAATTTAAGTGATGAAAATCAGAATCTAAGAATTTGTCTACAAAACTGAAAATTTTCTATACAAAAAATGTCTCAAAAACTGAGAATTTTTTTATGCAAAAACTTTATCAGAATCTAAAAATTTTTGTATTCAAAAAATGTATTAGAATCTGAAAATTTTTCTATACAAAAAAATTCTCGGAATCTAAGGAATTTTTCATACGAAACATGTCTTAGAATCTGAAAAATTTTCTATACGACAAATGTCTCAGAATCTGAAAAATTTTCTGTATAAAAAATGTCTTAGAATTTGGGAATTTTTTATAGGAAAAATGTATTCGAATCTGAGAAATTTTCTTTACGAAAAATGTCACAGAATCTGAGAAATTTTCTATACGAAAAATGACTTAGAATCTGAGAGTACGAAAAGTGTCTCAGAATCTGAGAAATTTTCTTTATGAAAAATGTCTCAGAATTTGAAGAATTTGCTATACAAACATTTTTCGTATAAATCTGTGAAATTTTCTAAACGAAAAATGTCTTAGAATCTGAGAAATTATATAGACTTCTCGGATTCTGAGAAATTATTCATACAGGAAATTCTAAGATTCCGAGACATTTCTCAAATAAAAAAATTCTCTGATTCTGAGACATTTTTCATATAGAAAAATTTTCAAATTCTGAATAAACAATTTATCAAATTCTGAGATATTTTTCGAATCGAAAATTTATCAGATTCTGAAAGATTTTTCGTATAAGAAATTCTCAGATTTTAAGACATTTTTCATATTAAAAATTTCTTTGATTCAGAGACATTTTACGCATAAAAAAATTCTGAGCTTCAAAATTTTTTTGTTTAGAAAATTTCTCAGATTCTGAAACAGTTTTCAGATAATTGCCCAGATTTTAAGACATTTTTTGTATAGAAAATTTTTTATGTTATGAGGAATTTTTCGTATAGAAAATTTCTGAGATTCTGAAACATTTTCGTATAGAAAATTTCTCAGATTCTGCGACAATTTTCGTGTAAAAAATTTCACAGAGAAATTTTTTTACACGAAAAATATGTCAAAATCTGAGAATTTTTGATACGAAAAATGTCTCACAATTTTTCTATACGAAAATGTCTCAGATTATGAGACATTTTTCAGATTCTGTGAAATTTTTCTCAGAATCTGATAAATTTTCTATACGAAAAATGTCTTAGAATCTGATAATTTTTCTGTAGCAAAAGAATTTTTCTATACGAAAATGTCTCAGTATTTTTCTATAGGAAAATCTCAATCTTTATGTAATACCCGTTGAACTATAAAAAAATTTATTCTTATTGTTCTAATAATGAAAAAACTAAATAAATCTAAATCTAAAAAATGTCTCAGAATCTAAAAATTTTTGTATACGAAAAATGTCTCAGAATCTGAGAATTTTTCTATACTAAAAATGTCTCAGAATATGAAAATTTTTTAAACGAATATGTCTGAGAGTCTATACGAAAAAGAACCAAAGAATTTTAATTCGCAAATGAATGTTTCAGAATCCGAAAAAAACGATGTTGTCCAGATAGAATTCCCTTGTAAGTTTTACTTTGAGCTAAATGTATTTATGGCGCGCAGTAGAGATGGGCGCGTGAGTGATTTTTGACTCACACTCACTCACGCTCACGACAGGAATTTTTGAATCACGCACACTCACTCACGAGCATATTTTTTCTACTCACACTCACTCACAATCACGTGAGTAAATTTAATACAATTCACACTCACGTGCACTCACGCAAGCTTCACTCACACTCACGTTGACTCACACTCACGAAACACTTATTTATACAAAAACTAAATTTCAAAAACTAAAATTTCAAAAATCATTCAAAATTTTAGCAAAACTTAAAGTTCAGCGAAATTTTGCATTTTTTTTTTTGCTTTTTTCGGGACGAAATATGAAATTAAGCCATATTTTACAATTTTTTGTTGCTTTTTTTGGTACAAAAGGAAATATGAAGAGAAAATAAATCACGAAAAATCACGCAAAAAATCGACTCACGCACACTCACTCACGAAAAAATCTTACTCACGCACATTCACTAACGCAATTTTTTTCCCCACTCACACTCACTCACAATCCCGTGAGTAAAATTGAAATCAGCCACACTCACGCGTGAATCACGCTCTAATCTGCTCATGTGCCCACCTCTAGCGCACAGTGTGGTTATTATGCCGCCAATGTATTAGCCGTAAACGACAGTGGAGGCTGCTACTGTGCTGCCGACATTGTATTTAAGAATTTTGAGTTTGTAAATTATATTTAATTTAAATTCAATAAAATAAACAAACACAGTGATCATCTGGTTAATTGATCGCGAAACTTGGGACACTCAACATTAATAAATAATGCATTTTAATTCAAATTGTTTAATTGAACTAACAGCCAGAATACACCAGAGAAGAGTTTAAGTGAATTTAATTCCAAATAATTAAGAGAGTGAGAAAATATATACTTACTAAATACTCTAAAAAAAATTGCAAAATGACAAGAAAAGCTTGTAACTTTTATTTTTTGCTACATCCTACTTTACAAGAAATTATAGTAAAAATTACGACCTTTTTTGTAATTTTACAACATTTTTACCAATGAAATTGTAAATTTACAACTTCTTTGACGCGATAAAACTAACAAGAAGTTCTTGCGGCTTTACTAGATTTTTTGAGAAAAAAAAATTGTTAAAAAAAGGAATATTAGTTTAATGGGATTACGAGACTTTTTCTAGTAATTTGACAAGGTTTTTTTTTTTAGTGTAGTTCCAAAAGTACAGAAACCGATTGGTTAAGCCAAGTAACAAAGCAATACCAAAAATATGGTTAAATAAAAAAATATTTTTTTTTTTCTTTATTTTCAATATAATTACAACTGAGATATTCTCATCTAGTAATATTTACTTAACAATTTGAAAATAGTTAATTGGTAGTTAACCCGTTGGTTAATTCCAAACAAAATTAGTTATAAATTGAAAAATATACAACTAAAAAATAAATAATATTTATAAATTTATGGAAGCAAGGTCCATTGTGATGGTTCTCCTCAATCTTCGGTTTTCCTGTCTATCCGTAAATATGTTATTTAAATCAGCATTGTCGTGATTTTCTAGTTTGTTGACATGTTTTTGAGCTGAGATCAGAACTTCCTCGTTAACAGTAGTTATACCAAGATCTCTATGCAAATCGCTATTTCTTATATACCAGGGCGCCTTTACTATCGTTCGTAAAATCTTATTTTGAATTTTTTGAATCATATCAATTTGGTTTTTCTTCGCACAGCCCCACAGCTGCAACCCGTAAGTCCATATAGGCTTTATAACTTGTAAATATAAAAGTACTTTATTGTTGACAGATACACCGGAATTTGGACCAATCAACCAATACATTTCTCTAAATTTGATTTTTATTTCAGTTAATTTCTTTTTCACATGTTCTTTCCACCTCATTTTGGTATCAAGAGTCATGCCAAGATATTTTGCAGTATTTGCATAAGGGATTTGCTTATTATTCATATAAATTGGAAAATAATTAACAACTTTATTTGTGAAGTAAATATGCAATGATTTTGTTTCGTTTAGTTGCATTCTCCACTTTTTAAACCATATTTCAGTTACATTAAGTGCTTGTTGAAGTTTGTTTGTAGCACTTTTAAAGGTACTATCCGTAGCTATGATGGCCGTATCATCTGCGAATGTTGCCATTTTGATGGTGTTGGGAACTGGTATATCCCTCGTATATAGAAGGTATAAAATGGGTCCTAGGACACTGCCTTGTGGAACTCCTGCTTTTAAAGATTTTAATTTTGAATATTCACTTTCTTGTTTTGTTCTAAACAATCGATCAGAGAGGTAAGATTCAAAAATTTTATAATATTGAGTTGGAAGATCTCTATGTAGTTTATATAGTAAACCTTGATGCCAGACGCGATCAAACGCTTGTGCGACATCAAGAAATATTGCTGTACATACATCTTTATTCTCCAAAGCTTTTTCAGTAATATCTACAATCCTGTGAACCTGTTCTATAGTTGAATGACTGGCTCTGAATCCGAATTGGTGGCTTGGGATCAGATTTCTTTGTTGTAAGATTGGAAGAAGTTTTTTTAAAAATAGTTTTTCAAAGATCTTTGATAATACCGGTAACAATGAAATTGGTCTATATGAGGCCATTTCATTCGGTGTTTTTCCTGGTTTAAGTACCATTATTATTTCAGACACTTTCCATTGGCGTGGAACATATTGTAGTCTTATGGCTGCGTTAATAATAGCTAACAACTTTTTAAGCGACTTATCTGTTAATTTTTTCATAATTTTGCCCGTAATAAGGTCATATCCAGGTGCCTTTTTGCTGCTCAGGTCATTTTTAATAACATCTTTCAGTTCTTGTAAAGATATAGGTGTAATAGTTTGACTGTCATGTTTGTAAGTTTTTGAGATATTCTCTTCACTCGTTAGTCTAGGAAGTGGTTGAAATGTTTGTTCCAGATGGTTCGCAAATAATTCTACTTTTTCCAAAGCGCTCCTTGCCCATGAACCATCATTTTTTTTAAGTGGCGGAATTTGGGATAATGGCCTATCAAAATTATTAGCTGCTTTCCACAAACTATAATTAGATTCTTTTGATCCAGATAAGTTTTCGAGATACGTAGAGAATGACTTATTTTTCATCTCCTGTAAAAGATTTTTAAGCTCGTTACACAATCTGTTCAGTATTTTTTTATTTTCAGATGATCGTTCAATTTGCCATTTTTTTCTAGCCTTACGCTTTTTTTTTAACAGTTCTCTCACGTCCAAAGGATACGATTTGTTATTTTGGGACTTGGAGTGTGTTGGAGTACTTTCCCATGCTGATGATTGAATTGCTTCAATTAAATAGTCAAGTTCATCTTCGATTTCAATTTTAGATTTAAGTGAACCATGAAGAGAAATCTTTTCATCTATAAGACTTTTAAATAAAACCCAATTTGTTCTAGGACTTGTTAGTGATGGAGACAAATCTTTTTGAATTACTTTGTCGCTAATTGTAATAACAACGGGTGTGTGATCAGATGACAAACTATCACTATTTTCCACATGAATGTGGTTTGTCGGTAAGCCTTTTGAAACAAAAAAATCTATTAAATCCGGAACTTTGTTTGTACTCGTTGGCCAATACGTAGGTTTATTTCCGGAGTGGATGATACATTTATAAGATTTTGCAGCTTTAAGTAGTTCTTTTCCCTTTGAAGTAGTAAGCCTTGAACCCCAATAGGTATTTTTGGCATTGAAATCTCCACCAATAATAAAGTGATTTCCAAGCATTTTTAACATATTTAAATACTCATCTTTTTTATTGTTATATTTTGGTGGACAATAAATAGCAGATATTTTAAAGTTTTTATGGTTGTTTACTTCAATATTTACAGTAGATACTTGAAAAATTTCAGTTTCTAATTTAACATCTTCATAATGCTTAATATTTTCTTTAATTAAAATTGTAGCACCACCTCTAGCTTTGTTTGCTGGGTGCAAAGAGTTGTAACAGTTATAGCCTTTTAAATTTACATACGACGATTTAGTAAAATGACTTTCTGAAATAAGGAAAATATCAATTTTCTCAGTATTAAGAAACATTTCAACTTCATCTATCCGATTTATTAGACCATTTGAGTTCCATGTTGCAATACGAAAAGTTTTTAACATTTTGATTTAAATCGGTTTTTAAAACTGGATTCCAGCTTTTTAATATTGTCGAATATTTTTTCATTTGTTGTATTTTGGTCATTTAATCTTTGGTTAATAGAATCTAATCGAGATAAAATATCGTTCAAGACATTATCATTATTAAAAGTAGATATCTTAGGTTTAGATCTTTTAGAAGAATTTTCTTGTACGTTAATGTTAGATCTTCTTGAAGAAGTTTCTTGTATGTTACTCTCTTTTGCAATTTGCGAGTAGGATTTTATTTCTGAATGTTCAGCTGAAGTTTCAACTTCTAAAAGTTCCTCATTTTGAGTAATTTTTTGTACAGGTTTGCGTTGTTTATTTCTTTGTTTCTGGAGTTCTATAGCAACTTCACAGCCACGATAACTAGCTGGGTGGTTTCCGTTGCAGTTGACACATTTAGGTGAGGTGTGAATTTTAGGTAAAGTACAATTTTCTGTTAAATGCTTTCCTGCACATTTCACACAGCGCGGATCCCTGGAGCAGTATGTCTTTGTGTGGTTGAAACCCTGACATTTTTTGCATTGAGGAATTTTTTTTGTTGTTTTTTTGATTGCTTCAATCTTAACTTTCATATGAAGGACATGTGTAATTTTATAAATATTATCTATTTTATCGTTCTTACTGAAAGTCACCATAAAAAGTGGTAACCCTCGTTGAATGATTTTGTTGTTAGCAGAGTTTTTTTCTTTTTTTATTATGTTAACGGCATCAGTGGGCGAAAACCCCTGTGTTTTTAAGTCGTCTAAAATCTCTTTTTTATCACATGTTTGGTGTAAACCTCTAATCATGACTCTATGTGGCCTATCAAGTTTATTTTCATAAGTGTACCATTGGATTTTTAACTCATTAAGAGCAGCAGATAAGTTTCTGTAGCCCTCAGAATCGTATGTGTTAATTTTCCATACGTTGTTATTCAGAGCTGTTATTTTATAATCTGATAAATTTGTGTTATTTATAATTTCTTGTAGTTCACTAAATGTTTGAATGCTAACTACATTAATTGGTGGTGGTGGTGGTAGTGGTGGTGGAGATTGCTTAGCTATAGCAATATTTTCTTGATTTGAGGATCTATTTTCAGACTCTTCGTGAATTTCAGGTGACGATCCCGCTTTACGTTTTTTATTTGGCCTCTTTTTAAGGATCCAGTTTGTTTCCCTCTCCAGTTCTTCCTCATCAGTAGAGAAATTATTTTGGGATGAAAAGGCTTCTGTAGCTAAGGATTCGTGATTTTTATTTTTAGTATTTAAAGTGTCTTTAAATTCAATATTTTGCTTCTTTAGATTTTCAACTTCACTATTAAGCCGTGTACACAGTGCTTTCATTTCTTGAAGTTGTTTCTTAAGATCTTCATTTTCACGTTGAAGATATAAAAAAGATTCATTATTTAGCAGTTGGTTTTCAACGGGGGGATTATTATCATCCATATTAGGGTAAAAAGGATCAGTTGGACGTGGCATCACTAATTACTTGGAAACAGCGTGGCATCACTGTACCAGTATTTTGTGAAAACACAGCTGATCGATTTTGACAGATGTTGTAATTACTAGTTACTAGTTGAATATTTTTTAAGTGTGTATTTATTTAATTCCAGAAGAGGAGAATTTTCTTACTTTGTATATAAAGTGTATATAAAATGACTTATATAAAAAGATTTTGGTTTCAATTTGTTTGCCAAAAAATTAATATATTTATTTCGAATAAAAAGCAAATCCCAGTATGCTAAACTACACAATAATGTTCTTGGACTTACTGCGATCATTTAGACACCCAGCGACAATTTTTACAGGTAGGTGTTCTCCTTTGAGACAGATTTATTTAGCAGAAGAAATTTTACACAACCGAGCTGTATACGATGTATACGTAAAGTAAAAAAATATAAAAAACAGCAAAATAATGTGCTATAGAGTTAGAGTAATATTTCTGAAAACCAAAAAAAACAAGTAGAAAAGTTAAATTCGACTTGGCCGAATCTATGAATACCCTCCACAATGCCCTTTTTAAGTTATAGTAAATTTTCTAGAGTGAAAAAATAACATTTTTGATTAGAAATATTTTATTTTGTTTAAAACAAACTTTTTTTATTAACTAATTTTTGAAAAAAAAAAAAAAATTTACTAATTTTTTTTTTGGGTGTAAAATTTTTTTTGAGTGTAAAATTTTTTCAAGTGTATTTTTTTTTTTCTTTTAGTGTAAAAATATTTTTGAGTGACAAAAATGCGTTGTAAAATATTTTTGTGACTTACCAATGTTTTTAAAACCTGTTTAACGGGGTTTCAACACGTGAATTTAAGGTGAGGCGAATCTGAAATTTACGGTTATGCTAATAACTTTTGAACCACTGGACCGATTTGGCTGAAATTTAAAACGAACCGGACCAGAGGAACGGCAAATATATATGCCACACTTCAGCACCCTCAGAATTGCCGTTCGAAAGTTACCGTGTGTTTTATCTCGTAAATTCCAGAAAAACCCTTGCCGAAATTCACTCATTTGCTTATAACTTTTGAACCACTGGACCGATTTCGCTGGATTGCAATACCAACCTGACCAGGTAAATGCCCAATATATATGCCAAACTTCAGGAGCCTCCGTAAAGTCTTTCAAAAGTTAGCGTGTTTTCAACAGACAGACAGACAGACAGACGGACGGACGGACGGACGGACGGACATCGCTAGATCGTCTTAAAATCGATCGAGGATCATGAATATTTATACTTTATGGGGTCCTAGACCAATATTTCGAGGTGTTACAAACGGAATGACAAACTTATATATACCCTCTATCACTAGAGTGGAGGGTATAAAAATAATTATACTACCAATAACACTGTGCAACACGATTTTATATCTTGGGAGGGACCAACAAAAATGAAAGTATGCCAATAGTAGAGCAAAACCCCCGATGGGTTTTAAAAACTTAGCTCGAGTTCTATTTTTATGGCCCACTGAAGTTTTTAAATTTTTTTCAAAGGCTTTTTAGATATATCTTCAGTAAAATTTGATAATGGTTCTTTTCTTAGAATATATCTATCTCCCATTTTTAGGGATCATATTGGACCTTTTTTCTAATATCCTTATAGAACACAAATAAAACGTGCGTTTAAAGGGTTAAAATGTTCTACAAATTTTCTGCATCAAATTTGACTGTTATCTAGATTAAAACTTCGTGCGAAAAGTGCAAAATGCCTAAAAAAGTAAAAATGTAAATTATCTCATAATATTAAATTGTTTGGAAAAAAGTCGTGTGAAATAAGTCAAAAAATTTGATAAATTTGTTTCTGAGCTAAAATACGATAATAGATGTCTGCAGTCAAATTTGATGGCGGTTCTTTTCTTAGAATACATTAACTCTCTATCTCCCATTTTGATGGGTCATTTTTTCCAAATACCCTCAGAGAACATCACTAAAACGTGCCTTTATGGGGTTAAAAGTGCAGAATGCCTTAAAAAGTAAAAATGTAAAGTATTTTGGTAAAACATAATTTAACTAATTATAATAACTTAAAAACTTCAATTTTCTCAATTTCGCACGAACTTTTAACCATTGACAACCTCTAGTAAAATTTGATGCAGGAAGTGTTTGTAGAACAATTTAACCCTATAAATGCAGGCCTTAGACGTGTTCTAAGAGGTTATTT
Organism: Pegoplata infirma; assembly: GCA_963921195.1. Taxonomy (NCBI): domain Eukaryota; kingdom Metazoa; phylum Arthropoda; class Insecta; order Diptera; family Anthomyiidae; genus Pegoplata; species Pegoplata infirma. Next base: position 41,071,541 of record OY992540.1, on the reverse strand, counting down.
GAAAAAAAGGGCTAACATGACCCCTAAAAATTGGAGATAGAGGGTTAATATATTATAATCCATCATATTTCACTGAAGGCCATCAAATTTCACTGAAGGCATCTATTATCGTAATTTAGGTCAGAAGCAGACTTATAACATTTTTTCGACTTATTTCACACGACTTTGTTGAAAGACAATTTAACAGTATGTGATAATTTACAATTTCTCTTTTTTGAGCATTTTGCACTTTTCGCACGAACTTTTGATCTTCGACAACCCCTAGTGAAATTTAATGCGGAAAATTTTTGTAGAACATTTTAACCCCATAAAGGCACGTTTTAGTGATGTTCTCTGATATTTGAGAGAAGGACCAAAATGACCCCTTAAAATGGGAGATAGAGAGTTAATATATTTTAAGAAAATAACCAACATTAAATTTTACTGAAGACATTTCTTAACCCTTTCACTCCCCTTGTACACTACAGTGTACACATCTTTAAAAAATCATTAAAAATAAACCGTCCAAATTTTTGTGTTTTGTTTGGACAAGATTGATCATTGAAGGGTTATCTTTACGATAGATGTGTTCGGAAAAATAAATTTGCAATCCGGTGGGCTCTACACGCAATATGTGTTGGCAAAATGGATATTTTTCAACTAACGTAAAAAAATTGCAAAATAAACGTTAAAAAATTCTCAAAAATCAAATAATAATCGTACAAGCTTTCCTAAAAGCAGATTTTGTAGAACTTTTCGGTACAAAAAATACAAAATTCGAATTTCGGAAAAATGTTCACTCGTTCGGAAGATATTGCATGTGAAAGCTTTAAGTTTGGTTGGAAATATCTCCGCTAGGGGGCGCGGTAGACCAACGAAATCAACAAAATGTTTTTAATTTGCCTAGATCTACATTTTTACAAATTTTGGTCAATAAATTCCTAGTCGGTAGTGAAAGGGTTAACATTATTTACCTCACACAGAAAATAATATTGAGAAATACAGTTAGAGTAATCACTTGTTTATATTTTTAAAAGAAATTTGAGTAATTTTTTAATTGACGCTAATAAAAATTGACTCAAAAATTGAAAATAAAATTTTAGTAAATAATTTAATACAAATTTAATATTTTTTTTTATATATTCTTGGTGTTTTGAATTCTCATTTTGTTTATAGTTTTTTGTGTATGTATATGAAAGTTTTAAATAATCTTTATAAAATTTTCCTTTGTCTTAAGGATATAAGTATATTTTGTAAAGTTTGAAAAGCAATTTAAAAAAAGTCTTAACTTTTTACAGAAATAAATTGATACATTTTGAGTAAATTTTTAATTGACACAATTAAAAAGAAACTTAAAAATATTGAAAAATTTTAAGTAAAGTTTTAATTGTGTGAATAAATAATTTACTCAAATTTTTTATTAAGCATTTAATAATTTTTTATTAAAAGTTTACTCAATACTATTAAATCGTTTACTGGTGCAGAATTAAGTAATTTTTTACTTAATAGTATTAAAAATTTACTCAAAATTTTTTTTTATTTTTTTCTGTGTAGAATTAGATATAATACGTTTTTGAAAAATTGAAAAACTTCAGTGGGCCATAAAAAAAGAACTCGAGCTAAGTTTTCAAAACCCTTCGGGGGTTTTGGTCTTCTTTTGGTATAGTTTAATTTTTTTTTTGGTCCCGTCCAAGATACACTCGATGACCCCAAATTTGTTGCACAGTGTAATTAAGAGTTAAAAATTGAGAAATAGTTAAAAAGAGAAAACACTGCCATTGTTCGCTGCTGCTGCTTTATCGCCAGCGGTGAATATGGCAATTTTTTTTATCAAAATCTATAAATTCCCAGTCATAGTGAGTATCTGGTTAAGTAAGAGTCTGAACAGACACGGTGGGGTTTTCATGATTTAAAAAAAAAAAAATTTCGAATTCTTTCAATTTGAAAATAAACACAAAAAAGTACTAGGCGTTTTTTTTCAGCGGCCAAAAGATGGCTGGATCGCAAAGTTTACACTTGGCGAGCGAAATTCTGCAACAAAAGAGAATTTCTTGATGGGAAGTAGCTTGGTCTTCAATTTCGCTTGATTTCATTAAGTCGTTAAATTACTGAATCCTATCGCTAACAAGGGAGGCATATTATTGAAAATTTTTAAAATTATTTAAAATTTTATGACATGTAAGTAAAATTTAGGTTTGTAATAGCAAAGTATACAAAAACGGGTTTTATGGTGGGGGTCTTATTCATGTGGCGCAAATTTTAAAGCGATATTTTAATCTTACACCCATATGATACTTGTTTTTTTTAAGTTGGGGGTCGCGAGGGTATAAAAGATGCGGCACAGCCAAATTAAACACTTTTTAATGTTTTTCATTCAAAATGGTTAAAACACGCACAGTAGTGCCAACTTAATAACACTGACAATGTGTTTAACGCTTTTATCCCATAAAATAACGCTTATAAACAACATTTTTGCACCCTTCGTCCACTGTCATTGTTTTGGGGCCTATTTTCCCTGACAACGGCAACTGTCCTACGCGCCGTGGTTGTTCTGTTCAAAATCGAAAGCTAATTTTTTTAAACAGAGAAGATACTAAAATATATTCTTAAAAAAAAAATTAACACAATAATTTAAATAAATTTACCATTCGAGAAGAGAATTAATAGTTAGTATTTATTATTACTCTGAGCTTCAAGTGTTTTATGACGTACAGCGTGACTTTTAATAAAAAAAAAGAGATAACAACCCACTCTCGTTTAAGTCTGCTGCTGTGCTGTCAATAAACTGTTTAAGAATCGTTCCAAATCGAAATTCTATAAAACAGTTTAACAAAGTGATCATTTGGTTAAGTAAAGCGCGAAACGTGAAACAGTTAACAATAAAAATACGCTTTAAATTTAAAAATAGTGAAATAACCGTAAAAATTAAACAAAACAATAAAAAAAACAAGTTTAAATGAATTTATTTACCTATAATTAAGAGAGTGAGCTAAGAAAACAAAGGTAATGAAAATAGCCTAAGTAAATTCTTCAACAACCCAATTTCCACGAAATTCTATAAAATTTGGTTAAGTGAAGTAACGTACGCGGAATAATTAACACCAAACATAAGTTTTAATTCGAAATTAAAAGACATGGCGAAATAACAAAAAGAATTCTAGTATATTAACGACCAATAAATTTAATTATAATAATTAAGAGAGTGACAAACAATAAGAGAAATATTATAAAAGAGTCACCATTGTCAACGTTTGCAGCTGCTGCTTTACCGCCAGCGTTTTAATTCTCTATACTTTATCGAAAATTTATAAAGTATACGCAATCATAGTGAGCATCGGGTTAAGTAAAGCGCGTAACGTACAACTGTCAACAACTAAAAATACGGTTAAATTTAAAATTTTAATAATTGAAATAACTGTAAGAAGATCTTGAATAATTTAAGTGAATTAGCGAATTAATTATAATAAGCGAAGCAAGCTAACAATAAAAAGTGAATATGAGAATTTCATAATAATATCGATAATTATTTAAGAAAAAAATATATATAAATAGAGAGAGATAATAAAAAATTAATTAATCATTTTAGAAAAAGAAGAAAAAATATTGAAACAAGTGTATTGTTAATATAAATCGGTGATAGTGAGTTTAATAATAAAAGCTGTTTATTACACGATATATTTATGTATTGAATTATTCATACATGTGTAAAAATTAAAATATAGTCTAACAGGGAAGGTATCCCAATGGATGTTCTTGGATTTTTGTTAATGCTTTTGAGGAGAAAGAAAACTAAGAAAACTTTCTTTTGAAAGGCAGGAAACTAAAATAATTACGTCCCCAGTTCATTAACGAAGGCATAGTTGTACACAGAAAATAAAATCGTCAAATTTAAATCAATTGTGAATCAACCAAACATGATATCAACCAAACATTTAGTAAAAACGGACGCCTGTTAGTCCATAATACAAAACTTCGATTTTGTTTTCAACAGACTCAGGCTGGATTACACAATGCTCCGTTATAAAATAACTCTCCGTTAAATTTAACTTTTTCATACAAATTTTGACATAAGGCTCCGTTAAATCGGCAGTTAGCAGCTAACTTTTCATTGAGTAATCCGCCCTCAGTCAAGTAATTTTATTTCAAAATTATTTTATCATGTCAACAAATAGTGTTTGTTTTTGTTAAATTTCTTTGTTGAAAAAAAAATCATTTATCAGATTAACAAATTGTGTTTGTGTTTGTTGAATTTCTCTGTTGAAAAAAAACAAAATTCTTTTTTCAACAATCAAAATTTACAAACGTTTGTTGATATTACAAATTTCCATATATGAGCACTTTCAGTGAAAAAATTAATTAAAACAACACTAAATTAATTGTATTTATAAAATTAATTAAAACAACACTAAATTAATTGTATTCACAAATATGGGGGTCAATATAACAATTCGTTTTTTTCTGTGTATTATATTTGCCATATTCCAAATTGGCAGCACTACAGCATTTTTGGATGCATTTAATCGAAGATGACATTTTTAATTTAAAAATTCGGTTATTTTTTAAAAACATCATTTAAAATTTGAAAAAGTCGGTTGAAATGTGAAAAAAATCATTTAAAACTCGTAATTTTTTTTTAACTGTCATTGTTACCAGTTCTCGTTTAGGTTGAAGTTATTAAAAATGTATTGTTATTAAATGTAAAAAAAATTAAATAAAATACTTGATCAAAGGATCAAAATTACTATTATTATATTATTATACCCTACACCACTCTGTGGTACAGAGTATAATGAGTTTGTGCTGATGTTTGTAACTACCCGAAATATTGGTCCTAGACATACCTTCAAGCATACCGATCGACTCAGAATTACTTTTTGAGTCGATTTAGCGATGTCCGTCTGTGCGTCCGTCTGTCCATCTATCGGTTTAAGCACGATACATGTCGCAATTTTCAATCAATTGACTTTAAATTTGAAACTTAAGCTTCTTTTGACCCAAGGACGAAACCTATTGAAATTGGAAAAAATCGGTCCATGTTAAGACCTAGCCCCCCTTTGAATTTCGCTTAAATTCCCCTAATAACCGTATTATAATAGATATTGTTTTGAAATTTAACAGGTAATAAAATTTTGTATGTACAAACCATCATACCAAATTTCAAAGGAATCGGGTTAGTCCATCTGGTAGTCCCCATACAAACCACCCTCCCGATATTCACATAATTTCCTCAAAATTCATAAAAATTAAAATATTTGATTAAAATTTTATTGGTAGGTGTTAAACGTGTACTTTAGTAACCTTATCAAATCGGAAAACATTTGGACCATTTTTGGACTTAGTTGCCCATACAAAAAATTCGACCGATATTCAGTTAAATCAAAAAAAAATAAACCAATTCCACTAAAATTTGATCTGTGTGTGTTTTCTACACTGAATAAAGATATAACAAAAGATAGGTACAATCAGTCCATGTTTGGACTTGGGACCTATTTTCCGGAAAACACTGGTGTAGGGTATCATATGGTCGGTCTTGACCGACTATAACTTTCTTACTTGTTTTTGTTGCCGATTAATCGATTTAACAGAATATCCGGAAAAACTTTTGTATGGGGACTAAGTAGGTCCAAAAATGGTCAATTATTTAGCAATAATTCGAAAACAGGATCAGCTGGGTGTGAAATGTCACCATTTTATTTTGAGCTTTAAAAATTGTCTTCAAACAAGTTTAGGTTGTGTTAAAATGGTGACATTTCACTCCCCAGCAAAACTTTGGTAATGGGTAGTGATTATATAACACATTACCAGGTAATGTATATACCTTATTTGTAGCATTATTTTAGAATGTCTTACCAAACATTTGTTCCACAACGTATTATTTTAAAGTGAAAAATAATGCATTACTAATAATTTGCTACCTAATGCATGATTATTGGAAAAAATGTATTTCATATTTATTATTGCTAAACATTAAATCATGGATGACTTATATTTGGTTACATTATGTATTATTTGAAAGTTTGAAATAATTTATTATTTCCCTAGTAAAAATGGGTTTGTATATATCCATGTATAAATTGATATAAATATATCTAATTTTACATAAAATTATCTAATTATATAAAATTATATAAAAATTTCTCAGATAAGACCAAAATTCGTATCAAATTTTATCGGGAGTTATATCAAATTTTATATAATTTGATACGAAATTTGGTCTTATCTGATTGATTTTTTATATAATTATATATAATAAGATCTCAGTATGTATAAAATGATATATTTGTATAAATTTATACATGGCTATATACTAAATAATTTTTACTAGGGTTATAATTGAATGCATAATGCATTACAATAACATAAAAAATAATTATTTTATAAAAAAATGCATAAGTTAAAACTAGAGATGGGCTTACGACAGGAAATTTCTAACGACACACACTCACGAGCATATTTTATCTACTTACACTCACTTGCAATCACGTGAGTAAATTTAATACAAAATTATATTTTCACTACTCGTAACACCTTATATATTATCTTCTGGTATGCTATATTATTTCATTTCTCGTAACCTATAAAATATCATATATTTTACACCTTACTCGTATTCTTCGTTATAAATTTATGACTTATTTTATACCTTACTGGTATTCTTTGTGATAATGTGGATGCATTACTTTGAGTCTCATCGCCTGTTAAAATCATCAATGCTGCAATGTATAAAATAAGAGATCCGTTACCTTATTTTATACCTTATTTGGTAATCTAAGTTTTGCTGGGTCCCTCTTATTTTGAACTTTAAAAATCGTTAATACGAAAATCCTAGCTGATCCTGTTTTTGAGTTATTGCTATATTACACTGATCAACAACAAAAAACCTCCAAGTAAAATATTCAACCGATTCTTATAGATTTTCCACTACTGAATCCAAGTCTGTCATTCATTTTTTCTAGCACATTTCGTTTTTGATATATTCGCTGTTAAAAAGTAAAAAAAAAACAATAATTTCTCAAAAACGGAACATCCCAGCAAAACTTTGGTAATGGGTAGTGATTATATAACACATTACCAGGTAATGCATATAACTTATTTGTAGCATTATTTTATGATGTCTTACCAAACATTTGTTCCACAACGTATTATTTTCAAGTGAAAAATAATGCATTACTAATAATTTGCTACGTAATGCATGATTATTGGAAAAAATGTATTTCATATTTGTTATTTCTAAACATTAAATCATGGATGACTTATATTTGGTTACATTATGTATTATTTGAAAGTTTGAAATAATGTATTATTTATAATTGGATGCATAATGCATTACAATAACATAAAAATAATTCCCGGGTAAAAATGAAATATATATGATCATATATGAAGATATATGGATCATATATGGATTTATATAACCATATATTATCATATATGCCTCCATATATGTTCATATATGGAGGCATATATGATAATATATGGTTATATAAATCCATATATGATCCATATATCTTCATATATGATCATATATATTTCATTTTTACCCGGGTTATTTTATAAAAAAATGCATAAGTTTAAACTAGGGATGGGCTCACGACAGGAAATTTCTAACGACACACACTCACGAGCATATTTTATCTACTTACACTCACTTACAATCACGTGAGTAAATTTAATACAAAATTACTTTTTCACTACTCGTAACACCTTATATATTATCTTCTGGTATGCTATATTATTTTATTTCTCTCAACCTATAAAATATCATATATTTTACACCTTACTCGTATTCTTCGTTATAAATTTATGACTTATTTTATACCTTACTGGTATTCTTTGTGATAATGTGGATGCATTACTTTGAGTCTCATCGCATGTTAAAATCATCAATGCTGCAATGTATAAAATAAGAGATCCTATACCTTATTTTATACCTTATTTGGTAATCTAAGTTTTGCTGGGATGCTAGAAAAATTTTAATTGAAGTTTTGGAATAAGGAGCTCCATTTTATATGGAATCAAGTTCTATTTTTGGAAGAATATGTAACAGTGAGTAAGAAATTATTGGTTTTTTGACATTTTAACAGCGAATAATCAAAAACGAAATGTGCTAGAAAAAATGGATGGGATATTTGGATTAAGGAGAGGAAAATCTATAAGAATCGGTTAAATATTTCACTGGGAGGTTTATGTTGTTGAACAGTGTAATTAATTAGCAATAACTCGAAAACAGGAAAGGAAAAATATTTGTTTTTCAAAAAAAAAAAAACTCATATTAGCGATATCTCAAAAACTAAACCATGTAAAGCAAAATGGGGGCGGTTTAGGTATCGTCTTTACATTTGAATATAAAAAAAATTGTCATTTCTGAAAAAAAATCCTAATTTACTACCAATTAGTTCAACAGATTTGTGGTCTTAGATTTAAGGAAGTTTTGTTCCACTGTTTTAGTAAATTTTTTATAACTTGAGGAAAAATATTTTTCCAAAAACGTAAAATGGCGATACCTTGAAAATTAAGCCAAATATAGCAAAATGGAGGCCATTTTTGGTTCTTTATAACACCCATCAAACCATTCACCTCAGAGATAAGGAATTTAAAAAATAAAATGTGCCAATAATTTTTTTTGTATCAACCCAGAAATTGCCAACCGTACCAAAAGTTTTGTGTTGGCACAATATCGGGCTAACGAAAAATACAACATTCTATAATGTAAAACAGTTTTACTAAAAATATTGTGTTGGCACAACTTCGTTTTTACATAAAACACTATACTATAGATTATAATTTTAAAGTTTAATATTTTTATTTGTTTTTTTTTTTTTAAGTTTTATTTTTAGACCTCAACTCTTTAATCTTAGTGAACACTTAAGTAGTTGCTTTTTTAACCAATTTGTACAGAATGGCACACCTAGAAAAGTTTTACAGTAACTATTTACGGTTATTCAAAAAGTTTTTAGTTAAAGTTGTTTTAAACGTTTTATCGTTTGTTTTTCAATGAAAATAAAATATTGAACGATTTATACAGTTGTTAAAATAATAAACTACAAAAGTTACGGAAAAATATTTTTATCAGTTAAATTATTTGTGACTGATTATACCGTATAATTTTACAGAAGTACGGTTTTTGTAGTTTGTTATTAAAAAAATTTTATTTTTACTTCACAAAATAAAAAATTGTAAACAGTTAAAATAACTGAAATATCGTTTGTTTTTACGGAATGTCTAGTCATTTATTAACGTTTAAAAATAACTGAAAAAGTATATTGTTTCAAATGAAATATAAGTAGTCCGTTTTTTAAAAGGAAAAACGATTGTTTTAAACGTTTTTTCAGTTGAATTTACTTACAAAATATTTTGAGTGTAACTAACCAGCTCTACATCGAGATTTTCAATACATCCCTAAGCAAGAGGTCAATCTAATGTCGTAAATTTGTAAAATCAATGTTAACCCAACGTCAAAACAAAAGAGGAGCGATCGTTGGCCAATGTTATCAATTCAACTTCGGAATGACGTCGTAGACTTACAAGGGAAGTATCTCAACCCTTATGAACCGATTTGCCTGAAACTTAAAATATATATAAAATAGACGATTTTTGGGGTGTCTCGGCTTATCGGCCATATCAGTGTTTTAAAATTTCGTTGTCCCCTTATGAAACAATGTGGACCTCCGGGAAAATTTCGATAACTCCCGAAGTAACAGGAATATCCTCTAGAGCAAAAATACGTGTCGACTAAAATTTAATAAAGATTATTTCGTATTTATAAGGACATCGTAGGTCTATGTCTTCATATAAATACCCCCCAAAAATTTACACATTTTCATGAAAAAAGTATTTAACGAAGCCAAAATTATTAAAAACCTTTCTTCTCATATGTAAACATCATATCGTCGGTGCGCCGACCAGAACACCTATGTGTTTTTTATGAATTGTTCAGGAGAGCAAAAAAACCGTTTTATTTTGCCAATTCGCAACATTTTTTTAAAGTAAATTTTTTTTATTTTTCCTAAACCCATTTAAAAATATTACGCGTTAAAAAACATACAAAATCTTTTTTTAATCTGAAGTGGTACAAGATTTTAACAAAAAACTACACATAGGTGATTTTGTTTCGGACTTTTTACATGTTTATAAAAAATATATAATACACATAGGTGTTTTTGTTCTTAAATTTATTTTAAATAAATTTTTATTTGTTGTTCAAAAGTAAAAATTTTGCAAGTTATATATCCGCATGGACTTGTAGCGAAATATTGATGGTATTCACGTTAGAATTTTTATCCTTGCAATGTGCGAAATGCAACATTTACTACAAAAAACACACGTAAAATTATTTTGGTGTTTTTTTCATCCCATGTGTTTGTTGTAAAAAGTTTTTCATTTCGTACTTTGCAAGGCTGAAAACTTCTGATGTGAATTTTGTTATCACAAAGAGACGGAAAAACTTTACCAATGCAGAAAGTGATTATCAGGAAAACCAAAATAATAATAAGTAATAAGTCAAAAAAAGTATTAAATATAATTCTGATGCAAAAAATGGCAAAATGTATCTTCAGTGAAATGAAATGGCGAATCTTTTCGTAGAACATATTAACCCTCTATCTGCCATTTTTAGGGGTCATTTTTGTCCTTTTTTTAAATATCCTCATACAACACCACCTACACCACAAAAACGTACATTAACGGGTTAAAATCTTCTACAAAGATTTTCTGCATCAAATTTTACTAGGGGTTGTCAAAGTCCAAAAGTTCCTGCAAAGTGCAAAATGGTTAAAAAAGTAAAATTGTAAATTATCAAATACTGTTAAACTTTTTTTTTGCAAAAGTCGAGTGAAATAAGTCGAAAAAAAATATAAATCTGCTTTTGAACTAAATAAAGTTAAGAGATAATTCAGTGAAAATTGATGGCGGTTCTTTTCTTAGAACATGTTAACCCTTTATCCTCATTTTGGTGCTTTTTTTAAATATCATCATAGTCCACTACTAAGGCATACGTATAAAGGGTTAAACAATTTAACAAACATTTTCTGCATCAAATTTTACTAGGGGTTGTCAAAGGCCAAAAGTTCGTGCGATGTAAGCAAAAGGTTTAAAAAAGGAAAATTTTAAATTATCATAATTTGTTAAATTGTGTCTTAGCAAGATACTTTACAATTTTACTTTTTTAAGCACTTTTCGCACGAACTTTTGGCCTTTGAGAACCCCTAGTAAAATTTGCTGCAAAATTTTTTGTAGAACATTTTAACCCTTTTAACGCACGTTTAAGTGAAGTTCTATGAGGGTATTTGGCAAAAGGACCAAGATTACTCCCAAAAATGGAAGATAATGTGTTCCAAGAAAAGAACCGCCATCAAATTTCACTGAAGACATCATCATTTAGCTCAGACAAAGATTTATATTTTTTTTTTAATTATTTTACACGACTTTGGTGAAAAACAATTTAACAGTTTGTGATAATTTACAATTAAATTTATTTAAGCATTTTGCACTTTTCGCACAAAATTTTGACCTGTGACAACCCCTAGTAAAATTTGATGTAAAACTAATTTTTTTGTAGAACATTTTAATCCTTTAACCGCACGTTTTAATGGCGTTCAACGAGGATATTTAAAAAAAGTACCAAAACGACACGTAAAAATGGAACACACAGGGTTAATGTATGTAAATGTATGTTCTTAGAAACGAACCGCCTTAAAATTTCACTAAGGACATCTTTTGATATTATTTACCTCAGAATTATACTTTATACTTTTTTTAGCTTGTTCAAAACGCATTTAAAAAAAATTTGGAAATTATTATTTTTTAAATCGTGTTGCACAGTGTTATGCAATAAAGTTTCGGAATATTACAAAAAAAATGTTCAGAAAACTTTTAAAATATCAATTTATAAAAAAACCAAAGGCAGACGCAATGTTTTTACGTTTAAATCAAAAACAGTTATGTGTACTAATAACACATAAGTGTTTTTGCCGGAGAATTTCTATTATAGGTAACACATAGGAGTTTAAGCTAACTTTGAAACCATTTGAGATAACGGGAAACGCTCTGGGGGATAAATGCATTACCTGATAGGCTTCCTAATGGGCCAATAAAAAAAAAATAAAAAAATTACACATAGGTGTTCTGGTCGGCGCACCGACGATATAGTTCCTCAGAAAGAAATGGCTGAAAAATCCAAAAAACGAATTTTTCGCCATTTTTTTACCCATGTTTTGAACCCCTAAATCCCCGATATGGCCGATAAGCAAAGACACCCCAACCTTAGAATTGTCTCTTTTATATATATTTTTCGTTTCATGCAAATCGGTTCATAAGGGTTGAGATACTTCCCTTGTTAGAAACAGGTATGATCCGCCAACTTCATTCCAGCTTTGGGCCGTTTGTATTTTTCTGCCTGGGAAGTTACTTATGCAAATTTCTTTATAATTTGAGAATACCTGCAGGCATACCTTCCCTGTAAGTCATAAAAAGATTAAGAAATCGTGTTATATTTGGCAATGCCGATTTGTTTGAATATTATCTACAATGTTGTTTTTTTTTTTATTTTTTTGTACCAAAAGAAACGAAATAAAAGTATATATATTTGGCCTATACATACATTCGATAAGAGCATTATTTTAGTTCGAGGCACAAAAATTAGCTACAATCTTATTAAGGGTTGTCAGGTAGACTCTTTGTAAATATTGTCCTGCAGTATTTTTAAAACATTGGGGACAAAAATGTAGTTTGATACTTTCTGTTTTCATATTATTTTAAAGCAGTGGTGCGCATACACATACTATAACATTTATGCTTGTGTGGGTAGTAGCAAGCGAAAAGTCAACAAATTTGCTCAAGCAACAGAATTTTATAGTGTACGTGAGTCGACTGCGCACAAGCAGCATTGTTAGCCTATTCCCGCCGGAATAGGAATTACATAAATGCCCATCACTGTTTTAAAGGCTGCCTAGTTTGCAGAGCTTCGAACGAATTAATTCTATTGAGAATTAATTCCCAAAAAGTTCAATTCTGTTTTAAAAAGTTTAGAATTATCATTCCTTACTAGCATTCAACACGAATTAATTCAAAGGCTTAATTCTCAAAGCTTAAATCAAATTGAATTAATTCCCAAGAGAATTAATTCCTTGCAAGCTAATCATTCAATTGAATGACCAAAATTGTTCATCATTCAAATCTATTACAAATTGAATGATGATTTTTTTATTTCATTCCCTTTATATTTTCATAAATGTGTTGCTTGTGTGCATTTTAAGCATCTTCGTGTGTAAACGATTTGCTGTTGTTTTGTCGACGTCTCGTCTGCTGCTTCCCACACAAGCATAAATGTGTGTGTATGTGTGTTGCGCTTCACTGTTTAAAATTGAATGATAAGGAAATTTCACCATTCATTTTGTAGTAGATTGATTTGGATAAAAAAATAGTTCATTCCTTAAGAATGATCATTCTTAAGGAATGAATTCTTGAAAGAATTAATTCAGTGATTTTGAAAGTTGAATGATTTTAGGGAATGCCAAATTCTATTTTTTTAATTCGAATTAGAAAATTGAATTAAAGAATTAATTCTTTCGAACCTTTGCTAGTTTGTTGCAATTCCGATTTTGTCAGTTTCAGCGGATTTTTGTTACAAAATTGAGTTAAATGTTGTTAAGTCCGTGGACGACTTCGCTAATCGAATGATTTTTATTTTAGTTTAAAAAAAATGTTTTTACTTTACATGGCTGCAATATAATAGTCTTAGATCTGGTGGGAATCGATAGTCTGAGGTCTTTAAAAAACTTTAAATTTGATACCAAACGATGCATAGTTCCATATTTCTACAAAGCATTAATTCCCAAATTGTTTTCCTAACAAAAGACACTTTAAATTCTGAAGTGCTTCCAAATTTAGAATTTTTTATTATTGGTCATATATAGGCTGACCATACGTACTGATTTGATCAGTACATGTACTGATTTTTGATCACGTGTACTGATCAAAAGATGTTGTACTGATTTGTACAGATTTTTTGAAATATGTACTGATTGTACTGATTTTTGAACATTTCAACATAAAAGATAATTTTGTTCGAAAATTTTATACAAAAACTTGAATTTCCATAAAATAAGTCATAGGAGTAGTTTTTTATAATTTAAGTATGACAAAGAGATAATTTGAGTTAAATCAATTCTAAAAAGTTCAGACTTCGTGAATCAAGACGTTCATTAACGCAAAAATATATCTGAGCATGAGGTTATTTTGATCCTATAAATATAAAAATGTTTATATGAAAGGCGCCGATAATCTTTGAGGTTTTCTAAACGAAAAGTTCATGGGATGATGGATTTTTTATATTTTTAGAATGATAATGTAATCGCATCAACTTAAATGATACTGAGTTGTTCGATGAGGTAATGTCTTCAGAATTTGTAGGACAAATCCCTCAGAACATCATCCGCTATTTAAAAAACATGAGCTTTTTATCTGGGAAATTTTATAAAAGTCAGAGTTATTAAAACTTATGGAAAAAAGTCCTCAGAATTTGAGGGATTTTCTTAAACTCAAAACCTGTCGGTTTTTGTTTGTTATAATTTCTCCACTGAAACGATCAACATTCAAATTAAGTTGTTTGAAGTCAGTTAAATTTTTTGCAAAATAACGACAACAGCTTAAGGCAGTTGTTTTTAAACCTTAAACAGCTCTTTTCAACAGTTGTTTTTACTGAAATACTAATTGTCCCAAGTTTGTTAGTTTAACCGAATTTTTTTGAGTGTTGAAAAAATTATCAGTGTTTTGCCATAGAAAAGAGTTTTTAGAGAGGTATTTCAAATATAAACGTAGAAGCTTGTGCGTACTGATTTGAGTTCAGAAAAAAGTGGTCACCCTAGTCATATACTCAAAGGTCATAAAAAACCAAAAATATTAAATAACACCAGTATCTTAAAAATGTTCGCAAAAACATAGTGGAAAAAATTTTAATCAATTTAGTTAAATTAAATATGAAATTTTAAAAAATTCTTATTGATTTTACAATCAAAGTGTTTGTTGATAAAAAAAAAAACTAAAATATATTGGGTCTACAGAAAAATCAAGTGATTTGTTAAAAAATAATATAAAACTACATAATACCTCAGTTCCAAAATATGGTATACAATTATAAGAAACGTTTGGTAAAAGAAATTAATTTTGAAGAAAAAAAAAATATTAATAAAAATTATTTGCATGGTGAAATAAAATTTTCAGCGAAGTTCGAAGCATAGACACTTCGATAGGCATCGCTAGGTCAACTTAAAATCTGCAGAGGATCACGAAAATACCTAATGTTGTCCAGGTCCAATATTTCGATGAGTTACAGAATGACAAAGTGTAGGGTATACAAAATAAATTTTAGTGTATTTATTTTTAATAAAATTTGTTAAATAAAAATCATTCCAAAATGTATACCACATTTTGGCACAGATGTAGGAGTAACATTCATTGTTTAATATTATTATCATTCTGAGTTTTAAAATTTAATAATACAGTAGTATTTTTTTGCCTGTCATGCTTTTTATAGCATAAATAAAATAATTATTTAACAACTTTAATAAACACTCATATTTTTTTTTATGGTAATTTTTATTTTGTTTAACAATTTGACAGTAAGATTATTTAACAAAAACGGAAGACTAAAAAAAATATTCTCCCAGTCCATATAAGTTAGTTAAACATGCAAACATTTTTAAAAAGATAACGTCAACTAAAAAAAAACCCGGCGGTAAAAATTATCTAATAAATTCATACGTATCTATGTATAACGTGATCGGAGTAGAGAAACCTTTGATTTTTTTAGAAAAATATTAAATTTACTACTAGAATTCACTTTTTGTTGAATTAGTATTAGACCAAAAAATGGCGCCCAGTTCGGGGCCACAAATTCAAAAATCTTTCAAACAAACTAAATTGCAATTTTTGTTTTCAGACACATAACACAAATAATTGCAACTGAAGAAGTTCTATCAGAAGAATAGAAATTCTGACGTGGAACACATTTTGAAAGAACAATAAAATGGCGGGTGAAAAAAAAGTACTTACAGAATCAAATTATGCAGCCGTCTATAATCAAACCACAAAGCCAAAGAAACCAAAACGTCGTGATAAAAGTGATCTAGGACCAGATTTTGTGGCGCCCGATGGTGGTTGGGGTTGGGTAGTGTGTTTAGCAGCCGGCTTTAGTAATGTAAGTACAACAGGTAAAAAAGTTAAATTCGGCATTGCCGAATGTGTTTATTCCCTACACAATATAAAAAAAAAAGTCAAAATCGTCAAAGAACAAAAAAAAAATACGCGGGAAAAACATTTGTGGTGACAAAAAAAAAATTAATATGCAAAACAAATTATCCTCGCTTTAATGCGCCACTGAAATATAGGTTTGTCGCACTTAAACGAGGCTTATTTTTTCTGAAATTTTGTTTATAGATTGACTAAACGAGTGCTTTAACTGAAACATCGCATATATGTCACTATATATCACTCACTCGATCTTGATACTGAAAAATTGTGACAAAAATCTTACAAGGAAAAAAATCTTGCAAAGAACAAAAAAAAAAAATACGCCGGAAGAACATTTTTGGTGAAAAAAAATTAAATATGCAAAAAAAATGATCCCCGCTTTAATGCGCCACTGAAATGTAGGTTTGGCGCACTGAAACGACGCATATTTTTCTAAAACTTTTTTATAGATCGACTTAAACGAGTGCTTTAACTGAAACATCGCATATATGTCACTATATATCACTCACTCGATTTAGAAACTTAAAAATTTGTGTGACAAAAATCTTACAAGGAAAAAAATCTTGAACAAAGAAACAAATACACGGAAAAACATTTTTGGTGAAAACAAAAATTTAATAAGCAAAACAAATGATGCCCGTTTAAGTGCGCCACTGAATTATAGGTTTGGCGCACTTAAACGAGGCATATTTTTTCTGAAACTTTGTTTATAGATGGACTTGAACGAGAGCTTTAACTGAAACATCGCATGTATGTCACTATATATTACTTACTACATTTAGATACTGAAAAATTTGTGTGACAAAAATCTTATAGGACACTTTTATAAAAAGTTTTGTGCTTTACAAGGTTGCTCCGTATTCTTAGTGCTGAGCAACTCCCTGTGCAAAGTTTCAGCGAATTCGTAAAGGTTAAGAGGTCGGTCACTTGGACAACTTTCAAAACAAATGATCCCCGCTTTAATGCGCCACTGAAATATAGGTTTAGCGCACTTAAACGAGGCTTATTTTTTCTTGAACTTTGTTTATAGATCGACTTGAACGAAAGCTTTAGTAAAAGCGTTCGCATATATGTCACTATATATCACTCACTCCATTTAGATGCTCAAAAATTTGTGTGAAAAATCTTAAAACTTAAAATATATATCAAAGAGACAATTCTAAGGTTGGAATGTCTCTGCTTATCGGCCATATCGGGGATTTAGGGGTTCAAAACATGGGTCAAAAAATGGCGAAAAAATCGTTTTTTAGATTTTTCAGCCATTTCTTTTAAGAAACTATATGATGTTTACATATGAGAAGAAAGGTTTTTTTAATGCCTACCCAACGATGGCATAACCTTGCAAAAATTCGGCTTGGTTAAATATTTTGTGTAAATTTTAGGGGGTATTTATATGAAGACATAGACCTACGATATCCATATGAATATGAAAAAATCTTTATTAAATTTAAGTCGACACGTATTTTTGGTCCAGACGATATTCGTGTTATTTCGGGAGTTATTGACATTTTCCCGAAGGAAATTTTTAAACACAGATATGTAAACATAGATATGGCCGATAAGCCGAGACATCCCAACCTTAAAATCGTCTCTTTTATATTTATTTTAAGTTTCAAGCAAATCGGCTTATAAGGGTTGAGATACTTCCCTTTTTAGTATGTACTTTAGAGTGGTCCAAAATGACACTTTTATTAAAATCTTGTGCTCCACAAGGCTGCCCCGTATTCTTGGTGCCTAACAACTCCCTTTGTAAAGTTTCAGGCGATTCGTTAAGGTTTAGAGGTCGCTCACTTTGACGACTATCATAAGTACAGTTGTGTGGAGTTTTCACACTATACGGTTAATAAAAATCCAAGTTTATTTGTTACGTAGATTTGCATTACAGGTGTCGATATCTTGCTACTTGCAGTTATAAATGCGGTTTTCAAAGAACAAAATTAAAATCACATTTTCTATTGAAAACAAATGAGACCCGCTTTAGTGCGCCACTGAAATGTGGGTTTCACGCACTTAAACAAGGCTTGTTTTATCTGAAACTTTGTATATGGGGCATTCCATGTGAAATCGGACACTTTGAAAAACTTTTTTTTTAGATTTTCCCAATTTGTTTACAGTTTTTAGTACCCTTTGAAAACTCCTTCGTGGTAAATTTTCAGATTTTTTTGATGACCCGTTCAAAAGATATCGAATTTGTAAAAATTGGTAGTTTGTTCCTTTACTCAAACTTCTTTTAATCATAACTTCTTCAATAATGGTCCAAATTTCAAATTTTTTTTTTAAATTTTTTTTTTTTACGTACTTTCTAAAAAAAAATCCCAAAAAATTCTTAAAAGCGCTCTAGTATGCGATTTTTAAGTTTTAAAATTTAAATTTAATTTTTGAAAATGTTTGTACTCTTTGATTTTTTTGAAATTTTTTGTGTAAAACTTCTATCAATTCTACAAATTTTTTGCCCAGGAAGATCTTGGGATAACGATTATTACTATTTTTTAAAATTTTTTGAAAAAATTTTATTGTAATTTTCCAATCTTAAAATCATTTCTACTGCTCCAATGGTGCGTCAAAGAGGGGTCCTTTATAAGACCGACCCCCATTAATTTTTACGTCTTAACATTTCTTTGGAACAAACTAATACCCTATCTCCAATTTCTAAGGGGGCTCCCACACAAAACGACATTTTTTAAAATTTGTTCCAACCGCTCTAACTGCCCTAATAGTGTCCTTAGAGCAACAAAATGTATGACCGACCCACAATATTTTTTTAGTCCAAACATTTTCTCTGAACACACCTACCTTCTTTTTTTAACTGTTAAGGCGGTCCCCATACAATTTTTTTTATTTTTTGTAAATTTGTTTTATTTAATCAGCTTCTACCGGTCCAATTGTGCGTCCGAGAGAGGTCATTAGTGAGACCGACCCCCATTTATTTTTACCCTACAACATTTTTTCAAAACATACCTATGCCCTATCTCCACTCCCTAAGTAGGCTCCCATACAAAATTACATTTTTATAAAATTTGCTCCAACTGTTATTTGTATGGGAGCCTACTTAGGGAGTGGAGATAGGGCGTAGGTATGTTTTGAAAAAATGTTGTAGGGTAAAAATAAATGGGGGTCGGTCTCACTAATGACCCCTCTCGGACGCACCATTGGACCGGTAGAAGCTGATTAAATAAAACAAATTTACAAAAAATTAAAAGAATTGTATGGGGACCGCCTTAACAGTTAAAGATAGAGGGTAGGTGTGTTCAGAGAAAATGTTTGGACTAAAAAAATATTGTGGGTCGGTCATACATTTTGTTGCTCTAAGGGCAATATTAGGGCAGTTAGAGCGGTTGGAACAGATTTTAAAAAATGTTGTTTTGTGTGGGAGCCCCCTTAGAAATTGGAGATAGGGTATTAGTTTGTTCCAAAGAAATGTTAAGACGTAAAAATTAATGGGGGTCGGTCTCATAAAGGACCCCTCTATGACGCACCATTGGAGCAGTAGAAATGATTTTAAGTTTGAAAAATTACAATAAAATTTTTTCAAAAAATTTTAAAAAATAGTAATAATCGTTATCCCACGATCTTCCTGGGCAAAAAATTTTTAGAATTGATAGAAGTTTTACACAAAAAAATTGCAAAAAAATCGAAGAGTACAAACATTTTCAAAAATGAGATTTAAATTTTAAAACTTAAAAATCGCATACTAGAGCGCTTTTAAGAATTTTTTGGGATTTTTTTTTTTGAAAGTACGTAAAAAAACAAAAATTTTAAAAGAAAAAAATTTGAAATTTGGACCATTATTGAAGAAGTTATGATTAAAAGAAGTTTGAGTAAAGGAACAAACTACCAATTTTTACAAATTCGATATCTTTTGAACGGGTCATCAAAAAAATCTGAAAATTTACCACGAAGGAGTTTTCAAAGGGTACTAAAAACTGTAAACAAATTGGGAAAATCTAAAAAAAAAGTTTTTCAAAGTGTCCGATTTCACATGGAATGCCCCATATATATCCACCCGAAAAAGATGTTTAACTGAAACATCGCATATACATTTGCTCGCGGCAGACTAAGTGAACGAACAGAACAAGCACGGCACGGGGAACGGTTTTCAATTAGAATGAAAATCACCACCTCTTAAAGAAAAGAACAAGTTTTATTTCACACCAGCTTTGGCCACCGGTTTTAACTGTCAAATTGTATGAAAAAAGTCGTACCGAGCTTGTTCTGTTCTTTCTCCAATTTATTATTAAAGTGTGTTTAACTTTATTTCAAAATTTTCAAATTTTTGGCCGAAAATTCAGCATAATTTTTGACGAACATTTTTTAATATGTTATTATAATTTTAAAATTTTCTTACAGTTCTCCTTATTTCCTGCCCTCCAACAATATGGTCTCATCTATAGACAACGTATGGCCAGCTTGGATTTCGATGCCAAAAAAACAACCACCATAGTCAATGCAGTCATGGCTCTGTCCTCGTTGATTGGTCTAGTAAATGGTGCCGTATTTAGACGATTTACATTCAGACAAGTAGGCTTAGTGGGTAGTGCCTTATGTTTTATAGGAATTTTCCTATCAGCATTTTGTGTAACATTTTGGCAATATTTAATATGTTTTTCCAGTATTTATGGTAAGATGAAAACAAATGAAACATTATGAAACTCCAAAAACATTTTACTAAATCATGTTTTCTTCCCTTATCTTTCCAGGTATTGGTTTAGGCTTATGCATGGCTTCCACTTCATTGGCTGTGAATACTTATTTTAAAAATAATCGCCGTAAGGCTACTGGATTTTCTTGGACCATAACGGGATTGGGTCCCATAATCTTTCCTCATGTTGCCACATTTCTGTTAGTTTACTATGGTGCTCAGGGTACTATTTTAGTTTTCTCCGGTGTTGCATTAAATGCTTTCTTATGTTGCATGACATTACAGCCAGTTTTAAGGCATGTTAAAAAACCAGAAACGGCAACAGAAACAATAGCAGAAACTAATGGCAATACTGTTGCGAGTTCAGATTTAACGGAATTGGAACAACACGAATTTGAATGTAAATTTTGTCGCTATCAACGTAGAGAGAAACGTGGTCCTTTTTCATCACAATATCTTTTTAATGATGATGATCCCGAGAGACCTGGTTATGAAATAACTGAACCTGCCACCCCCATGTTGGCTAGAGCCAATGATGGTTGGTATGGTTCCAATATGTCGTTATCATCGAGAAAATTACCCCGTTATAGAGCAAGAAAACTATCTGCACAACATTCTAGGCATGAGAGTAATGAAAATGGTCAAGAAGAACATACCGAAGAGGCTGGCTTACATAAACCAAATTATTTTAATCGTGAAAAGGAAGATGAAAATCGTTATGCTAGCGTAGTTAGTGTTTACTCTAAAGCTGGAACTACTGAATTCCATTGTACCTGTTTGGAAGAAAAAGGGCTACTACAAAAATTAACCGATGACGAGAAGAAAGCCGAAGAATTACGTCTTAAGGCTGTGATTGAAGAAGAAGAACTTATCAAAAGTAAAATGACTTTTGGTCAAAAAGTAGTGAAATTTTTCGATTTTGATTTACTGAAAGATTTCACTTTTGTAAATCTTGCTTTGGGCATGACCATTATGATGTTTGGCGAAATGAATTTTTCCGTTTTAACACCCTTCATTTTGAATAGTTTTGGCTATACAAATCAACAGATATCCTTAGCTATGTCATTGTTGGGCGGCGTAGATATTTTAGTACGTTTTCTGGCTCCGTTTGCCCTGGAAAAAGTTAAATGGGATAATCAAGTATTGTTTGCTTTCGGTATTATGGCCATAACTATTGGCCGTTTAATTGTTACTCTAACCGATTCCTATAATGTTGTTTTGGCTGTATTTGTGTTGATCGGTTTTGGCAAAGGATTCCGTACAATATTTTCGCCATTGATTATACCAAGTTATGTGCCGTTGAACAGATTACCAGCAGCTTCTGGATTACAATTGATGTTTAATACAATATTTTCATTTATATTTGGACCAATTTTAGGTGAGTTAACCTTTTACTGTACGAAAATCCTGAATCACTCTTTTGTTTTTCGCGGAGAAAAAACATGTAGTTTTTGTAACTTAACAGCGGCATATTATGAATGACCACTAGAGCGTCCCATTAAATTTAAATTTTCGAATTTCATGTCGGCAAACGATGGCCAGGTTGTAGCTGATTGCGGGAAAATTTATGAAAAAATTTCGCAAGGTCATATTCAGTCGGCAACCAGCGGTCAAAGTTAGAAAAAGTTACGAATTTTTTGACCAAATCCGCCTTAAAAATATTTTGCATAGTTTATTGGAAAAATAATTTAAAAAAAAAAATCCAAAACCGCGATTTTCGTTCACAGATGCTGATTTTACAACATGAAAATTATTTTTTTATCCAAATTGGACTCAAAAGTTGGAAAATGTTAAGTCTGTTATTTAAAAAATATTAAAAAAATATAAAAACGCGATTTTGGTTCAAAAATGCTGATTTTCGATTTCGGTCCACAGATGCTGATCAGCATTTTTGGACCAAAACCGTGTTTTTATATTTTTTTAATATTTTTTAGATACCAAAAGTTGAAAAATGTTAAGTGTGTTGTCTAAAAAATATTAAAAAAACAGATAAGAAAGTTATAGTCGGTCAAGACCGACCATATAATACCCTACACCAGAGTGTTCCGGGTTCAAACATGGACCGATTGGATCTATCATTTGTCAAATCTTTAATTAGTGTAAAAAACAGCCACAAACCAAATTTGAGTCAAATCGGCTTCTATTTGTTGCCAATAAACCGATAACTGAATATCGGGTGAAATTTTCATATGGGGTCTAAGTCCAAAAATGGTCCAATTATAATCGGATTTGTTAAGGTTATTAAAGTACGTGTTAAACACACACAAACAACATTTTAATTAAATATTTTATATTTTCATGAAATTTGAGAGATTTATGTAAATATCGGGAAAGTGGTTTGTATGGGGGCTACAAGAAGAACTGGTCCGATTCCTTTAAAATTCGGGATGGTGATTTGTGAATACAAAATACGTTTACTTGTTAAATTTCGATACAATATCTATTATAATACGGTTATTAGAATCATTTGAGCCAAAATTAAAGAGGACCTTTGTATGGGGGCTACGTCTAAACATGGACCGATCTTTCAATTTCAATAGGCGTCGTCCTTGGGCCAAGAGAGGCTTAAGTTCCAAATTTCAAGTAAATTGATTGAAAATTGCGGTCTGTATCGTGTTTACACCGTTTACATGGACATACAGACTGACGGACATCGCTAGATCGACTCAAAAAGTTATTCTGAGTCGATCGGTATACTTAAAAGTGGATCTAGGAGCAATATTTCGGGTAGTTACAAACATCAGTACAAACTCATTATACCCTGTACCCAGGCGCGGATCCAGGGGGGGGGAGAATGGGATTTCTCCCCCCCCAAAACGATTTCAAAAAAAAAAAAAGGAAAAAAAAGAAAGAAAGAAAGAAAGAAAGAAAGAAAGAAAGAAAGAAAGGGAAAGGAAAGAGAAAGGGAAAGGAAAAGGAAAGAGAAAGGGAAAGGAAAAAAGGTAGTAAGAAAATAACTGTTTGAAAAGCCTAAGGAGAGTTATATGTGTTCTAATGATTTACGTCAGCACACATAGCCTTATCCTAAGAAATTTGTTTCATCCTTAGAATAAAATGTTTCAGAATTTATGAAATTTAAATTATTTAATTAAATGTCAATAGAGTCGTGGATATTTTCTAATCGAATAATTTTCCTGATCATTTTCTAAGAAAAAAATATTATCTCGAATATATTTTTTATACAAAAATGTCTTAGAATTCAAGACTTTACCTTTAAAAAATAGCTTGATGCTTACGTATTTGACTCTGAATTTAAAATTTTTTTGATTGACAAATTATCTCAAATTTTAGGAAAACTGTCTTATAGCTTTTTTATATAAAAAATTCCTCAGCAGAAGAGAATTTTTCCTTAGAAAAAATGTGTCAGAATCTGACAATTTTTCTACAAATAAATTTTTCAGAATCAGATAGTATTTCTTCAGAAAAGCGTCTTAGAATCTTAGCTTTCTATGCGGAAATATATTTCCGAATCATTATAGAAAGATTTTTAAGAACATATGAATTTCTTTATTTAAACAATTTTGAAGAATCTAATAATTTTTCTATAGAAAAAGTTTATTAAAATCTATGATTTTCTTATAGGAAAAATGTTTTAGAACTTTTCTATAGAAAACTATTTTGTATGAAAAATCTCTCTGAATCTGAAAATTTTTCTGTTCGAAGATTCTGAGAATTTTTCTATAGGAAATGTGTCTCTGAATATGGAAATTTGTCTTTTGAAATTGTGTCCAACAATAATAATTTGTCCATTTGGAAAATGTTTGAGAATCTAAGAAATTACCTTGGAAAACATTAGACGATATAAAAAACTCTAAAATTTTTCTTTAGAAAAATACTATAAAATTTAAGATTTTATATTTGGAAAAGTCTATAAAATTTTTTTTATAAAATATTTTAGAAACTGATACTTTTTTAGTATCTGATAATTTTCTTTTACGAAATATGTTTCAGGATCTGAGAAACAAAAATTTTTTTTGGGTTTTCAATTTGTTACTTAATATTAAAATTACATATTCTCAAAAACTTACAAACAACCAACCCACCCCCCCCCCCCCCCGGCGCTGCCACTCAAATTTTTATATAAAAAAATCTCCCTCCCCAAATGAAATTCCTGGATCCGCGCCTGCCTGTACCACAGAGTGGTGTAGGGTATAAATATAAAAACGCGATTTTGGTCCAAAAATTCTGATCTGCGATTTTGGTCCACAGATGCTGATCACCATTTGGGGACCAAAATCATGTTTTTATATATTTTTTTAAAATATTTTTTAGATAACATACTTAGCATTTTCAACTTTAGAAACCTATTTTGATAAAATAATAATTTTTATGTTTAAAAATCCGCATCTGTTCACCAAAATCGCGACTTGTGAATTTTTTAAATATTTTTCCAATGAAGTGCGCCAAATTTCCGAATTTTTAAGCCGGATTTTGTCAAAAAATTCGGACATGAATTTAGGTCGACATACGTAATTTTTTCCAACTTTGACAGCTGTATGCAGACTGAAGATGACCTTGCAAAATTTTTTCATAAAGTAATCAACAATTAGCTCTAAAGTGGCCACGGGACGTCCTATTAACCACTTTGTCAGACCGGCATTTTTGTTTTTTGTATGGCAAACAAGTTTTTCTTCAGATTTTGATATTTATAGATCATATTTAAAAATGTTAATGCGCTGAACACGAATATCAAAAAAAATTAAAATCGGTCTCAAAATGTATGTTCCTTGAGTATTTCATAGAGCTTGAGACAATCCTCCATTTAACCTTAATTTGAACCAAATCCGATCATTTTACCCGTGTAAGTTTTTTGATCCAAGGGATTTTTTTTGAAAAATTTTTATCAAAAATTTACGATTTTAAAAAAATAATAAAACAAAAAAAAAATATCTTGCGTTATAAGATATTTTTTTATTCAAAAATTTCGGTTTTCGAGATAACGCCGCTCATGATAATTTTTAAAAAAGTCTAAAACTTACATTTAGTTTTGATATTTTTGGACCTTTTTTATTAAATGTTTTAATAAATTTATTAAATCAAAGTCTAAAACTTTATTGACAATTTGAAAGAGCTTGAGACAAACTTTTTTTTAAACTTAATTTTTCGATCAAGTTTTTGGTGAAAATTTTCCAAAACCAAAACTTTGATCGAACTTTGCCATGGATTAAAATTATCGATTTGGATCAAATTATTTTTAAATGAAAGTTTATATCAAGCTCTATAAAAGGGTTAAGAAAAAAAAAAAATTTGGAGATTTTTAATTTCTTGAATGCATTCAAAAAAAAAGTGAACTAAAATTTGCGAAAATTAACTCAATTTTCAGAAAAAGAGGGAATGATTTGGCTCCAAAGATTTTTTTTCTTGGTTTAAGTTCATAATTTTCCCAAAAATAAGGAAAACGAAGTTATTTAATTTTAAGACAGTTTTAACTAGAAAATGGGAAAAATTATACTTCACATTTTAGAAATAGATTGGGTCTAGACCCTGGACCCATGGGTTCGGACCCCATTTAACTCGAGACCCCGTTGGGTCCTTTAAGGGTCCCCATAGATTTTGAACCAAAACTTGTGTCCGTTTCGCTCTAACTTGCTTAGTTTTTGAGATACGGTAATAAGGGGCCTGATAGGGTCTTGAGAATCTTAAAAACCGGATAACTCAAAAAATATTAATCGGAGGGCTTTCAGTGTTCTACGAGTCAAGAGCTACAAAAATGCCGTTGGACCTTTTCTAGTGTTGGCAGTATTTACCGAGATATGTGCATATATAAAATCTCGGGAATTCCAAATTTTAGATCTAAAATTAGGGTCTTGAGACCCCGACAGATATGCAGAGCTAGGCTGTTCCATATTTTTCTTTGTAGTCTTTCTTTTGAAAATTTCATCCGTTTCGCTCTATCTCGCTTAGTTTTCGAGATATCGCCATTTTGAATTTTTAACTAAATTCTAAGAAGTTATTTACTAAATTCTCAGAAGTCATTAACTAAATTCTAAGAAGTACACTTCCTCAATTCAAAGAAGAGAAATACGATGATATTTTTTTTAGTAAATTTTAACTAAACTTGAACTAAATTGTTTTTTAAGAAATATGTCTTAAAAATAAAGATACGATTCTTAGATTTGTGGAAAATTTCTTTGGCAGTAAGAATTTTTTTCCTAATATTAAAAAAATCCATTTAAAGAAAACTATGAACTAATTATAAGTAAATGAACTAAAATTTTTTCCTCATAGTTAAGAAAATTTCTCATTTTTAAGTTAAATTTAACTAAATTTTAGGAAAATTCATGATAAATTTTCAAAGACATTTTTTCCTTAATTTTAGTTATGTCTTTTTTTTTAGTGTGTTGGAAAAACCCACATTATTTGTAAATTTCAAATAGCGATATCTCGAAAACAGTTCAACCGATTTCAGATTTTTGGCGATCATTTTGTGATCCCGTTTCCTTTTAAAAGGACCTCAAAGTTTAAGAGGATTAAATTTTATAAAATATTTTTTTTAATATTTGTACTTGTCCTAGGATGCCACTATTGATATCAAATGAAAGAGGAGGATCTCCCCTAATTTTTCTAATAATTTTTATTATTTATACCCTACACCACACTGTGGTACAGGGTATAATGAGTTTGTGCTGATGTTTGTAACTACCCGAAAAATTGGTCCTAGACCCACTTTTAAGTATACCGATCGACTTAGAATCACTTTTTGAGTCGATTTAGCGATGTCCGTCCGCCCGTCCGTCTGTCCATGTAAACGGTTTAAACACGATACAGGTCGCAATTTTTAATCAATTGACTTAAAATTTAAAACTTAAGCCTCTTTTGGCCCAAGAACGAAGGCTATTGAAATCGGTCCATATTTAGACCTAGCCCCCATAAAAGATCCTCTTTAGTTTTGGCTCAAATGACTGTAATAGCCCCATTTTAATAGGTATCTTTTCGAAATTTGGCAGGTAATCATGTTTCATCCACACAAATCACCGTTCCGAATTTTAAAGAAATCGGACTAGTTCTTTTTGTAGCCCCCATACAAACCACCTTCCCGATTTTCACATACATAAATCTCTCAAATTTCATGAAAAAAGGAAAATATTTAATTAAAATTCTGTTTGTGTATGTTAAAAGAGTACTTTAATAACCATATCAAATTTGATTATCATCGGACAATTTTTGGACTTAGGTCCCATGTGAAAATTTCGCCCGATATTCAGTTGAAGCGGTTTATTGTCAACAAAAAAAGCCTATTCCACTCAAATTTGAATTGTGAGTGCTTTTTACACTTATTAAAGATTTGACAAAATATAGATCTAATCAGTCCATGTTTGAACTTGGGACCCATGTTCCGGGAAACTCTGGTGTAGGGTATTATACGTTCGGTCTTGACCGACTACTATTTTCTTACTTGTTTTTTTATATTATTTTTACATATCAGGAAAAAGGAGGTAAGTTACGTCCATTCAAAAGTGTATCCTTCAATATTTTCATCAAAATATTTTGATTAAATTTTCAAATGACTTTATTTACATCCTTTTATCCTGATATGGCAAAATGGAAAAATTAGGAGAGATGATCTTCTTTAATTTGCCGTCACCAGTGTCATTCTAGGACAAAGTACAAATATTTCAGAAATATTTTACAAAATGTATCCTTTAAAATTTTGAAGTCCTTTTAAAAGGAAACAGTATAACGAAATTAAAAATCGTAAAAGCAGGTTTACTCCATTTCATTTCTACTTTCAGACGTATTTCATCCGGTTCATGTTTAATATTGGCTGTCTGACGGTGTTGCCGGAGGCCACAAGTTAATTTAATCCTATTGGCCTTAAATATGCACCACATAAATTTAAGGCCTAGGAGAATTAAAATTTGGGCGGACACTTGGGATTCGTTTTTTAAAAAATTTAAAATTTAGGAAAAACCCTCCATTTTTGGAAATTTTTGACAAATTTCAAATGGCGATAACTCGAAAACCGCTAGACCGATTTCAGATATTTTTTTATATTCGTATTCAGCATGCCAAAATTAATAAAAGTAATGTATCGCGAGTAGAGTATTCAAAACCGAAACCGAAAACCGGTTAACCGGTTTTTTCATTTTTAGAAACCCGACCGGTTTCGAATAGTTTTGAATTTCGAATATTCGAGAAACCGGTTTTTTTGTGTCGGTTAACCGGTTTTTATAAAAAGTTATAATATAATGATTTAAAATATGAATTGACATTACACAGTTTTTAGAAACACTCACAAAACTTAGCGGTGCTTCCATAATCAGCTTGTGGATATGTTGGTATGTAAATATCAATATGTCAACGAGTTCCGGAAGTCCGTCTCTTCGTTTAATATTGAAATCAATATATATTTTTTATATTTGGCACCTTGGAGTTCTATGGCAAACCATTTTTTTAAATTCTCCTTTTGAAATTGTTGAAATCTGAATTATAAATTCCGATGTCTGAATTTATTATTAATTGTGCTCCGCTCGCAATTGCAAAGACCTAAAATTTAGTTGTTACTTTCTGTCGAAGTTTCCAGCGAAATTGTGCGACGTAAACGGTGTCATACAGATGATACTATTTTCGCTATGACTTATCGATTTTGTGTTTATTGGGTTATGCCTATTTTGTAAAAATATAATTAGGTTTTATTAATTTTTAACCTGAAGAATAAAAACCGAAAAAACCGGTTTAACCGGTTTTTTTGCTAAAACCGAAACCGGAAACCGGTTTTTCAAAAATAAGCTTTTTCGAATAAACCGAAAACCGGTTTTTGAAAATGGCCGGTTTTTTGAATACACTAATCGCGAGGTTTGTTTTTTCAAAAAACCAAAATTTTTTGTAATTTGTCCAAAAATGCAAAACTTCGATCCAAAGGTACCACGGGTTAAAATGATCGGATTTGGCTCAAATTACGTTTAATTAAAAGATTGTATCAAGCTCTATGAAAGAGGTAAGAAGGGTAAGAAATCTTGAGATTTTTTTTTTTTTAATTCAAAGACCGATATCTCAAAAGCCATCCTACCGATTTTAAAAATTTTTTGATATTCGTGTTTTGCGTGTTATCAAAATAAATAAGTATGATGGGTCACAAGACATAGTTTTCTTAATTTTTTTTTTCAATTTTCAAAAATCTAAAACTTTGATCGCCGGGCGCCACGGTTTAATTTATTCCGATTGACCTCAAATTTTTACCGCAGAAGTTTTAGGCCTAGGAGAATAAAAATTTGCCCTGACATTTAAAATCGGAAGAAAAACGTTTTTGGCATACAAAAAAATGCCTGTCTAGAGGGCATGTTAGATCATCCAGTTACAGATTACCATATATAAGAACTATAATTGATTTCCGAAGTTTTGAGTTTTTTTTAATACATTTTTATTTTTATTTTTTAGGTATAATCACCGATGCTTATAGTTACAAAGTTACTATTCATTTCATCAATACCTTAACCTGTATAGCTCTATTACTTTGGTTAAGTGAATCCGCGATCAGAAAAATGTTAAATAAAAAATCCAATGGAAACCAGTAAGGATTTAATTATACAAAAGAAAAATATTTAGGACGGATTACTCAATGAAAAGTTAGCTGCTAACTGCCCATTTAACGGACACTTATGTCAAAATTTGTATGAAAAATTTAAATTTAACGAAGAGTTATTTTATAACGGAGCAGTAAGTAATCCAGCCTTAATATAAAATATTTTTTTAAACTTATTTCCCTTTAAATTTTAAGTTAACATGGAAAATAGACTAAAACTATTTAACAAAAAATTGGGCTTTTATATACTTAAATAATTTTTATTTTAATATTTTACTAACTAAAAAATATGTATAAGATCTATTTAGAATTATTTTAGTACATAAAACAAAAAACTCAAATTTATTATTTTTTTCAGTACAAATTTTCGAGTCACTCGCTTTGAATGATATAGCAAAAAATTAAAATTCAGAAAGTCCAGTTAGTCTTTTTTACCCATTGAACTTTTTTTCCAAACAAAATTATTTCTATTTAATAGGTATTATGTACTACTTTTTTTATAAACAAAATGAGACTTAATTATTTTTTATTATTATGTTAAATTAAGAAAAACTGAATAAAAACACCTTAAGGTATGATTTAAATATATTTCAAAAATTCTATAAAACAAATTTACATAAAAACAGGGTGTGTTGTAGATCTGCAAAATCTAGTTGTGATTTAGATTTGTTAAAGCTTTTTTGCTACCCTGTATAAATTATCCCATACAAATTTGACAGTATTTTGTGCACGCCTAGTACTCTGTTTTTCACGGTAAAAATTTCCCTTAAACTTTTAACGCCTCAAATCGTATAAAAAAATGTATAAATAAAAAACAAGTAAGAAAATTATAGTCGGTCAAGACCGACCATATAATACCTTACACCAGTGTGTCCCGGAAAATGGGTACCAAATCCAAACATAGACCAATTAGGTCTATCATTTGTCAAATCTTTAATAAGCGTAGAAAACACTCACATACCAAATTTGAGTGAAATTGGCTTACATTTGTTGCAAATAAACCGCTTTTAGTAATATCGGTCGAAATTTTTATATGGGGCCTAAGTCCAAATATGATCCGATTATAATCAGATTTTTTGGGTTATTAAAGTATGCGTTGAATACACACAAACAAAATTGTAATCAAATGTTTTCTATTTTCATCAAATTTTATAGATTTATTTGAATATCGGGAGGGTGGTTTGTATGGGGGCTACAAGAAGAACTGGTCCGAATTCTTTGAAATTCGGAACTGTGATTTATGAATAACGTTTACCTGCCAAATTTTGAAAGAATATCTATTAAAATACGGTTGTTAGGGGCATTTAACCCAAATTTAAAGTGGACGTTTGTATATGGGCTATGTCAACACATGGACCGATTTTTTCCAAGTTCAATAGCGTCCGTCCTTGGATCAAAAGAAGCTTAAGATTCAAATTTCAGACAAATCGGATAAAAATTGCGACATGTATCGTGCGCACAACGTTTACATGGACTGACGGACAGACGGACGGACGGACATCACTAAATCGAAAAGTGATATATATTATTGATCAGTGATCGATTCTAAGACATTCTAGCGATGTCCGTCTGTGGAAATGGTGATCACGGCCAAAGTATTAAATATATAAGACTTTCCACACCAAATGTCCCGCTACAGAAAAACATGTGTCCAGTAAATTTCTGAATATGGAACTAAGAAAATTGCGTTTTTGGTTTTTCAAATTTTCAAAAACTGGGCTTAGGAGGCGTGGTCAAATATTGGAAAAATGGTAAAAAAAAACCGGAATGCACCACAATCATAAAAATTTACTTTCTTATATAGTTTTGTATGGGCTATCGATAAAATTTTTTTTTTTTGGAAATTTTTAGAACCCGTTCTGAAATTTTCCATTTTTTAAAAAAGTCAATTTATGAAAAATTCGGCCACTTTTTTTTAAGTTTAGATGATTGTCCATCCATACAAAAAAAATTCAGAAACACGTTCTTCGTTTTTTTCGATAAAATCGCATTTGAATTTTAAATTTCATAACAATTTAGTAATTTGCTTGTATTTTCTTGTGTCAACCGAGCGTATGACGAATATTTATGCAATTAATATTACTCATTCGCAACTTTAAAACAAAGAAATACAAGCAAATAACAAAATTGTTATGAAATTTAAAGTTCAAATGCGATTTTCCCGAAAAAAACGATGAACGTGTTTCTGAATTTTTTTGTGTGAATGGACAAACATCTAAACTTTAAAAAAAAAATAAAGAAAAAAAGAAAAAAAAAGTGGCCGGATTTTTGATAAATTGACTTTTTTAAAAAATGGAAAATTTCAGAACGGGATCTAAAAATTTTGCAAAAAAAAAAAAATTTAATCGATAGCCCATACAAAACTCTATTTGAATGTAAATTTTTGACATTGTGGTGCATTCCGTTTTAATGTGATAAATATTTAATCAAGGCAACTTGCCACAAATTTTACCATTTTTCCAATATTTGACCACGCCTCCTAAGTCCAGTTTTTGAAAATTTGAAAAACCAAAAACGCAATTTTCTTAGTTTCATATAGGACTATCCAAACAATCTATTCAGAAATTTACGGGACACATGTTTTTCTGTAGCGGGACATTTGGTGTGGAATGCATCATATACATAAGTTATTCATCCAATTTTTATAGCCTCCACTTACAAGGAATTCTCCTGAAACTTGCATATAGGAAAGAGGGGAGGAAAATAAGAGTCACCTGTTTTTTCTTAGCTGCCCAATCTCACATTTAGCGGGTCAAAAAGGAGGGGAAAAAACGGGATTTTTTTAAGTTGTTTTGACGATTTTTCACATTTCTTCAGAAGAAACTATGTGAAATTTTTATACAGATCGAAAGGTTTTTTGAAGGCCTATCCAATGGCCTATCCAATGGCGTATCGGCCGTTTGAAAATTCGGCTTCGTTAAGCTCCTATTTTCGAAAATGTAAAATCGTAGGGGTAGTTTGTACGGAGAGGTACATACGTAGGACCGCCAAAATCTCATGAAATAATGTCTACTTAAATTAAGCTGACCTTAATTTTTGCGTTTGGCGAAATTCCTGTTAGTTCGGATTTCCTCATTTTTTCATAAGGTGGCAACCCTTTTTTAAATTTATGATTGGGCAGCTAAAAAAATAAAACTCTTATTTTTCTCCCCTCATTCTAATATGCAAGTTTCATTACAATCGGCGGGTGCCCTCTGAAAGACCTTCCTTGTTAGTGATAGAGGGTATATTAGGCTGGGTCGTATTCCAACAAAGTGCTCAGATCAACTATTAATAGTGAAAAAAAGTTGGTACAAGTAAATGCAAGCAATTTAAAACCAAAATGAAAAAAATCGGTCCATGGCTTCCGTTCTCGCATCGCGGGTCAAAATTGCGGTTTTTGAAAAATGGACATAATTTAAAAAAAAAATTAAATATTTAAAAAAAAAAATATTTAAAAAAAAAAAATTTTTTGTATCGCATTAATTCAAAGATATTTAGAAAAATTTTGTTTGTTTTTTTTTCGGATATCGATAACCCACCCAATCGTGAGGCCAATAAAAACTCACATTTTTAACATGGAGCTCAAAACTACTTTTTCACTATTTTAAAAATTTAGTGAAACAAAATTTTTAAATATATTACTTTATCCACTTGATATCATTGAATACATCTCAGGGATTGTAGAAAAAAATTCTTAGTTAAATTCCTTCGTCCAGTTGGTGTGTGGAGCGATTTGAATTTAGCGGATTTCTAGAACATGTGTTTTTATCACATTTTTGACTAATTTGTAGTTGTTAGCAACATTTGACTAAAATTAACCAACTTTTTTTGTTCAAGTGGTTGTTTTGGACCATAGTAACTCTGCTTTGAAATAATAGGCTTTTTGGACAACGTAAACCCTTGCCGGCGCGAGGTTAAAAATTCCTCCAATGAAATTTTCGAAAATTCTTTACTCTAAAATCGTGTATGTGTTTAAATAATGAACAATTACAAATTTATACAAAGTTTTCTTGAAGGACATCTTTAACCCTTGTTGAACGAACGCCAAAAAAACAGCTGTTTTTTTGCTCATAGTCGAAATGGACTTTTTTGACATATTAAATAATATGTTTTTACTTTAACCTTTACACAGTAAAAACGAAAAAGACGTAATGCAATTTCGGATGCCATTTTTTTTATTTTATTTAGTTTTAAACACTTTCTGCATAAGTGCGCTTACTTTAAAACGTTAATTTAAATGCGATCGTTTAAATGCATTCCCCGCTCAAACGATTCACTCGCAGATCTACATACATATCTTTCATTTTATAATCACTCTAAACGTTTTAACTCTAAACGTTTTAAAGTAAGCGCACTTAAGCGGAAAATGCTTAAAACTAAATAAAATAAAAAAAAAATGGCATCCGAAATTTCATTACGTCTTCGTCATTTTTACTGTGTAAAGCTAAAAGTACAAACATATTATTTAATATGTCAAAAAAGTCCATTTGACTATGAGCAAAAAAACAGCTGTTTGAAATTTTTTGGGCGTTCGTTCAACAAGGGTTAAAGATGTCCTTCAAGAAAACTTTGTGAGGAATTTTCGAAAATTTCACTGGAGGAATTTTTAACCTCGTGCCGGCAAGGGTTAACGTTGTCCAAGAAGCCTATTATTTCAAAGCATTGTTACTATGGTCCAAAACAACCATTTAAACAAAACAAGTTGGTTTATTTAAGTAAAATGTTGCTAACAACTACAAATTAGTCAAAAATGTCGATAAAAACATATGTTCTGGAAATCCGCTAAATTCAAATCGCTCCACACACCAACTGGACGAACGAATTTAACTAAGAATTTTTTTCTACAATCCCTGAGATGTATTCAATGATATCAAGTGGATAAACTAATATATTTAAAAATTTTGTTTCACTAAATTTTTAAAATATTGAAAAAGTAGTTTTCAGCTCCATGTTAAAAATGTGAGTTTTTTTGGCCTCACGTTTGGGTGGGTTATCGATATCCGAAAAAAGCAAACAAAATTTTTCTAAATATCTTTGAATTAATGCGATACAAAAAAAATTTTTTTTTTTAAATATTTTTTTTTTAAATATTTAATTTTTTTTTTTAAAATTATGTCCATTTTTTCAAAAACCGTAATTTTGACCCGCGATGCGAGAACGGAAGCCATGGACCGATTTTGTTCATTTTGGTTTTAAATTGCTTGTATTTAATTGTACCAACTTTTTTTCACTATTAATAGTTGATCTGAGCACTTTGTTGGAATACGACCCAGCCTAGGGTATATATAAGTTTGTCATTCCGTTTGTAACTCATCGAAATATCGGTCTAAGACCCCATAAAGTATATGGGGCATTCCATGTCAAATCGGACACTTTGTGAATTTTTTTTTTAGATTTTCCCAATTTGTTTACAGTTTTTAGTTCCCTTCGAAAACTCCTTTGTGGTAAATTTTCAGATTTTTTTGATGGCCCGTTCAAAAGATATCGAATTTTTAAAAATTGGTAGATTGTTCCTTTACTCAAATTTCTTTTACTCATAACTTCTTCAAAACAAAATTTTTGTTTTTTACGTACTTTTTAAAGAAAATCCCAAAAAATTTTTAAAAGCGCTCTAGTATGCGATTTTTATGTTTTAAAATTTAAATCTCATTTTTGTAAATGTTTGTACTCTTCGATTTTTTTGAAATTTTTTTGTGTAAAACTTCTATTGATTCTACAAATTTTTTGCCCAGGAGGATCAAGGGATAACGATGATTACTATTTTTTTAAATTTTTTTAAAATTTTTTATTGTAATTTTCCAATCTTAAAATCATTTCTACTGCTCGAATGGTGCGTCATAGAGGGGTCCTTTATAACACCGCCCCCCATTAATTTTTTCGTCTTAACATTTCTTTGGAACAAACTAATACCCTATCTCCAATTTCTAAGGGGGTTCCCACACAAAACGACATCTTTTAAAATTTGCTCCAACCGCTCTAACTGTTCTAATAGTGCCCTTAGAGCAACAAAATGTATGCCCGACCCACAATATTTTTTTAGTCCAAACATTTTCTCCCAACACACCTACCCTCTATCTCTAATTGTTAAGGCGGTCCCCATACAATTTTTTTTATTTTTTGTAAATTTGTTTTATTTAATCAGCTTCTACCGGTCCAATGGTGCATCCGAGTGGGGTCATTAGTGAAACCGACCCCCATTTATTTTTACCCTACAACATTTTTTTAAAACATACCACAGCCCTATCTCTACTCCCTAAGTAGGCTCCCATACAAATAACAGTTGGTGCAATTTTTATAAAAATTTAATTTTGAATGGAAGCCTACTTAGGGAGTGGAGGTAGGGCGTATGTATGTTTAAAAAAAATGTTGTAGGGTAAAAATAAATGGGGGTCGGTCTCACTAATGACCCCTCTCGGACGCTCCTTTGGACCGGTAGAAGCTGATTAAACAAATTTACAAAAAATAAAAAAAATTGTATGGGGACCTCCTTTACAATTAGAGATAGAGGGTAGCTGTGTTCAGAGAAAATGTTTGGACTAAAATAATATTGTGGGTCGGTCATACATTTTGTTGCTCTAAGGGCACTATTAGGGCAGTTAGAGCGGTTGCATCAAATTTTAAAAAATGTCGTTTTGTGTGGGAGCCCCCTTAGAAATTGGAGAAAGGGTATTAGTTTGTTCCAAAGAAATGTTAAGACGTAAAAATTAATGGGGGTCGGTCTTATAAAGGACCCCTCTATGACGCACCATTGGAGCAGTAGAAATGATTTTAAGATTGGAAAATTGCAATAAAATTTTTTCCAAAAATTTTTAAAAATAGTACTAATCGTTATCCCACGATCCTCCTGGGCAAAAAATTTGTAGAATCGATAGATGTTTTACACCAAAAAATTAAAAAAAAATCGAAGAGTACAAACATTTTCAAAAATGAGATTTAAATTTTAAAACTTCAAAATCGCATACTAGAGCGCTTTTAAGAATTTTTTGGGATTTTTTTTTTTTAAAGTACGTAAAAAACAAAAGTTTTGAAAAAAAAAATGAAATTTGGACCATTATTGAAGAAGTTTTGTGTAAAAGAAGTTTGAGTAAAGGAACAAACTACCAATTTTTAAAAATTCGATATCTTTTGAACGGGTCATCAAAAAAATCTGAAAATTTACCACGAAAGAGTTTTCGAAGGGTACTAAAAACTGTTTACAAATTGAGAAAATCTAAAAAAAATGTTTTTCAAAGTGTCCGATTTGACATGGAATGCCCCATATATATTATTGATCAGTGATCGATTATAAGACATTCTAGCGATGTCCGTCTGTCTGTCCGTCCATCTGTGGAAATGGTCATCACAGCCAAAGTATTAAACGTATATGACTGAGACTTAGCACATTTACTTGTTGTTGTCATAAGTTGTTTGGTATTGCATTTGAGCCAAATCGGTTCAGCGGTTCTGAAGTTATGAACGAAAATGTAAGAACACCTGGAAAATTTTGGTACAGTCTGCATAACCTAAAAATACAAAATGCTTTAAATTGGCTGCTAGTTGGCATATGTGAACAGAATTGGATACAGAGTGGAATTTTCACAAGTACAAACTTATTTTATTACAAAAAAATCGCGGATTTTTTTTTCACCAAAAAATTTTATTGCGATTTTTTTTTTAAAGAATTTTTTTTACAAAAAATCTTTTTTTAGATTGTGAAGGGTATTTATACATTCGGCAAGGCCGAATTTAACTTTTTTACTTGTTTTTATATAGAGTCTGACAGATTTTTTCCCGTGAAAACGAACAGAGGACTATGCTTTAGCAAAAACAAATCCAGTCCACTAGTAAGTAATTGAAAAACCTATGTTATATAAAATAATAGATTTAAATTAATTAAATTCATAAAAATATTCACCTAACATTCCAAATAGCACTTTTTGATTACAAACTTTCAATAAATATAGTTACAACTGTTATATTTTACAACTTTATAATTAAGTTTGTATTTTAAATATTTAATATTCATATTTATTACTAGCTTTTGTATTAGAATATAAATTAGCAATAAAAAATATATTTATACTAAACTTTTATTTTTAATAAATCAAATTTTGAAAAAAAAAATTAAGTTCTGCTGCATTTTTTTTACCGCTTTTTATTAAATTTCTGCTACAGACCAACTTCAACAAGTGTTTTTTTCTAAATCTTATTATTAGACATGCGCATTAGAAAACTAATTCTCATTGAGTTTAAATAAAAAACCTAAATATTGAACAATAAAATATTGACTATTTTTCTCATTTAAAAGAGTGTGTTTTAGTTTTTCTTTCAATATTTTATATTTATATATAACAAAAAAGAAATTGTTGAAAAATCAACAAAAGAAACACTCGGAAAATTCAAATAGTTATTAATGGTCAGCTGTTTTAGTAGTAAATGGTACACAGAAAAAAAAATTGTCAATACATTTAATTTCGTTGTTAAGACAATTAAACATTTTATTAAAACTGAGCCTGAATAGCATTTTGTCAATAAAACAATGAAAAAAATAAATGTCCGTGGGGGTTAAGGCCGGTCATGTAGAAAAACTTTTAAGACAAAAAAAAAAGGATTATGGGATTATGACCAACAAGTATAGTAGATAATCCTGTAATAGGGATTATGGCCACTTGTTACCTGGTCATTATCCCTATAATTATTTTCGGTCATAGTCCCCACCACTTTTATGGGGAATATAACAGAATTAATTCAGTCATAATCCCCAAAATTGAGATGGGGATTATGTCCGTGGGGATTATGTCATGTCACCGCTCAAATTAAGTTGACATGAAAGGTTGTATTAAGCTTTTTTAAAGCGTCAGGAAATATAAATTTTGAGATTTTTTTAAAAAATTTTTGAACAAAGGAAAACCCCACAATTTTTTTGGCAAATTTCCAATAGCGATATCTCGAAAAGCAAATTTTGATGCGCCACACAATGTTGCGAGGGGCGGCCATTTGCAGATGACCTTTCTTGGCCAAATTTCAATTTTCTGAAAATTGATTTTAGAAAATCGTTAACACTTACAAACAACAGAAAACATATTTTGTTTTTGTATACACTCATTTACCGTTCAAAAACAAATTTAACTTAATATAAAAAAAACTTATTTTTTTAAATTTTTTCAATTATTTTTTTGAGTTTAAATACAAAAAACATATGTATAGGCGTCAAAAATTGAGTTGTCAAAGTACAACTTGTACACATTGGTGGGAGACGTTGGGGACACCTTCTATTTGCGATAGATGTTATCATATGTATTTATTATGATTCTTGCAATTTTTTAATCCAATTAATCATTTTTAAAATATATTTTTTATATCCACGCCCACAAAAGGGGAGGGTCAAACGTTTTTACACCCTCCAACCACAGTATGGGGGTATACTCACTTTGTCATTCCGTGTGTATTTTATTGATCAGTGATCGATTCTAAGACATTCTAGCGATGTCCGTCCTTCCGTCCGTCTGTCTGTCTGTAGAAGACACGATACAGTCCAAAATAAAAGAGCTAGACTTCCGAAGTTTGGCACGAATATGTCTTATATTCCTAGGCAGGTTAAGTTCGGAAATGGGCGAAATCGGACCAAGGGGAAAAAAGTTCCCCCTTGGAAAACTAAACCAACCTAAGAAAAAACGCAATTTTTTCGGGGTTTTTTGTACTTTTGCTAAGCAAATGCAACATTCTGATCTCAGATGAAGTTCAAAATCGGAAGGGGAAGGTGCTCCCTAACGTCTCCCACCAACCCCCCCCCCCGCCCCACCAAAAAAAAAGACGCCCCTGGACTTTTTTTTATATTGTTTTTTTAACATTTTGGAGGGTATAAAAGATTCGGCACAGCCGAATGTAACACTCTCACATGTTTATTTTTAGGTTATGTTGAATGTACTAAAATTTTTGAGGTGTCCTTACATTTTCGTTCATGACTTTTGAACCGCTGAACCGATACCGCTCAAATGCAATACCAAACTTCTCGGGAGAACTTCCAATAAATATGTTAAGTTTCAGTCATATCTGTGAAGTATTTTGATCGTGATCACCATTTCCACAGACAGACAGACGGACATAGCTAGAATGTCTTAAAATCGATCAGGGATCATGAATATATATACTTTATGGGGTCCTAGGCCGATATTTCGAAGAGTTACAAACGGAATGACAAACTTACCCAGGCAGAAAAATACAAACGGGAGAGCGCTGGCAAAGTACCTTTCATGGTCGCTTGTGTGCTAGGGGAGGCACCACAGTTTAGTACTCGCCCAGCGTCCAAAATGATAACCACGGTAAACGGTATGCCGTTGCTATTTTAAAGCGCATTAAAAACAAAAAATGTGGTAATATTATAGCACTTTTAGAACAAAAAAATGGGACGTATCTAAATTGTATACATAAGTCCATAAGACATAACTTTTTTTGGTATTTATTTGAATAAAGAAATTTATTAAATTAGGATAAAAAAATTTATTGACTCATTTATTAGGATAAAAAAATTTTGAACAAACTTTGAACAATTTTCCAAGTCCTGGAAAAAAATTGTTTGCAGTTTTCTTTGCGTTTTGAATAAAAAATTTATTAAAATGCTTTTAGGAAAAAATTTGGAAAATTCCCGAAAAAAGTGGTGTATTGAACCGAAACGGGTATGTATCCGGAGTTTAAGGGTGATGTGTCCGAAGTTTAAGACACTTCCTCACGAAAGAAACAGGTGTTTTTATATAAAAGGTGTCAAGGTTGTAATATGTAGGTCATTGTGTATAAGTGACATATCACGAGAACTATCAAGGACCGGCCACTTATCCTGCAGGGAAATAAAAAATATTCCAATTGTTATGAAAATTAATAAATTTTAATAAAAAGTTTATACTTTGAACGGATTTAAATAGAAAAACATTGGCAAAGCGCTTGGAAAGCACTTTTTCGAATTCATACTACCTTCTACACAAAAAATAAAGTGCTTTGCCAAGACTTTTTCTTTGGAACGGTTGGCAGTTTCTGCCTGGGTATATATACCCTCTATCACTAAGTGGAGTTTATAAAAAGGGGTTGCTATCTTATGAAAAAATAAGGTCTTTCGGGAACATCCGTATAAAATCCGAACTAGCAGGAATTTCGCGAAACGAAAAAATACGGGTCAGCTTAATTTTAATAGAGATTATTATTATTTTGGGGGTCGTACGTATATAAATCTCCATATAAACTACCCCAACGATTATACCTTTTTGACAATAACGAACTTAACGAAGCTGAGTTTGGACACGACCGATAAACCATTGGAAAGGCCAAAAAGCATTTCGATCTGTATAAAATGTTCATATAGTTTCTTTTGAAGAAATGGGAAAAATCCTCAAAAAAATCAAAAAATTGATTTCCCCCTCCCCTTTGACCCGCTAAATGTTAGAATTTGCAGCTATAAAAAACAGGTAACTCTTATTTTGCTCCCCCTTTCCTAGTTCAAGTTTCAGGACAATCGGTGGGTGCCCTGTGAAACCTTCCTTGTGAGTCGAGGTATTTCGACACTATTAAAAATGTTGAATATCATACACAAATAAATTGTTCCTTTAATACTAAAAGTACGCACTCCTTTTTTACATTAAACATCGAAATTATTTTTTTCGTCTTATCGTGAAAATTGACCTTTAGAAATAATTACCCAGCAAAAACATGGTAATGACATGTGAAAAGTAATCATTACCAAGTACGTTATTTATAATGAGTACCTATTACACCGTCCGACAGGCAATATTAAACGTAAACCAGATGATATATGTCTGAAAGTAGAAATCAAATGGATTAAAACTGCATTTACAGTTTTTCATTTCGTGATCCTGTTTTCTTTTAAATGGACTTCAAAGTTTTACAGGATACATTTTGTAAAATATTTCTGAAATATTTGTACTTGTCCTAGGATGCCATTGATGATGGCAAATAAAAGAGGAGGATGTCCCCTATTTTTTTTAAATATTTTTATTTTGTGATATCACAATAAAAGGATGTGAATAAAGTCCTTTGAAAACTTTGTTAAAATATTTTGTTGGAAATTTTGAATGATATTGAAGAATAAAGTTTTGAAAGGACGTAATTTACCTCCTTTTTTCTGATATGTAAAAATAATAAAATAGAAAAATTAGGGGAGATCCTCCTCTTTCATTTGCTATCACTAGTGGTATCCTAGGGCAAGTACAAATATTAAAAAAATATTTTATAAAATTCAATCCTCTAAAACTTTGCTGTCCTTTTAAAAGGCAACAGGATCACGAAATGAAAAACTGTAAATGCAGTTGTACTACATTTATTCTCTAGTTTAAAACGTATATTATCCAGTTTAACGACTTTTTTCAATTTTTTCGGCCGGTGTAAGTTAAAGTTAAAAGTTGTTCATGTATTTTGATGTCCATCCGTCTGTTTATCTGTCTGTTTAAAACACGCTAACTTTTAAAAGACTTTACTAAGGCTGCTGAAGTTTGGCATATATTCTGCCCATTTACCTGGTCAGGTCGCTATTGCAATTTAGCTAATTTCGGCAAGGGTTTTCGCGAATTTTTCTACTTTCGAAAAGTAACTCTGAGGCTGCTGAGGCTTGTTATATAAATTTGTAGTCTAGTCTAGCTGGTATTAAATTTCAGAAAAATCGGATTGGTGGTTCTAAAGTTATGAGCAAATCCGTGAATTTTAGATTGGTTTCACTTTAAAATCACGTATTGAAAATATTTTACAAAGTATTTTTGTCACCCAAAAATATTTTTACACTCGAAAAAAAATTTACACTAAAAAAAAAAATGTAGTCAATTAAATTTTTTTTAACAAAAAGTACTAAAAAAAATTATTAAAATTATTTTAGAATTAGTTGCGAAAAACATTTCAAACTTTTACTGTAAGTTAATTCGAGGGTGCTGATTAAGAATCTGAAGTCAGATGACATGTAAGTTGTTCCATCTGGCCGCAAGGTGTCTTCCAAGATATTTGACAAAATTATATTGCAAAATCGGTTCATTTGTGCCAAATCTACAAGACTTTAAAACGAGAAAACCAAATGTCCAATATATTGGGCAAAATGTCTGAAAGGGTTAAAAGGGCATTATGGAGAGTATTCATGGATTCGGCCAAATCGAATTTAACTTTTCTACTTGGTTTTATTGTAACAAGCACACTCATTTTACACAGTTTAGTGGTTAAACAATGTAATCCAATTTCAACTGGTCATTGTACCACTAACAATGTAAATGGCTCATAGCTTATCCAACAACTATTTTTGAGTGTAGTATTACAAATATAAAAAAGAAAACTATAGCATTATTAACAAAACTTTTAGCATTAGTTAAAACTAGTCATTTAAAAGTTTTTGTGCGCTAAACATGTCAACCAGTAGAATAGTTTGCAAAAAATATAATTATAAAAAATAAATTAAAAATCTGTAATAAGTTTAGATTCTACTGAAACAAAAAAAATAAACTACTTCTATTAAAAAAAAAAAAAAAGAAAACACATGTGCGGAAATGTCCATTAAGTTAAAATTACGGGTGTATAGAAAATAATACTACTGCAAAAAATTAAAATTAAAAAAAAACAATAGCAACAAATATTTACATAAGATTACTAAATCATTAAAAAAATACAAAAAAATTCAAATACTTATTGTTTTGTAATACGTGCAATAAAACAACGGGCATGTGATGTAAAAACAAAAATCACATAAATTATTGGAAATTATAAAACTAAACGGTAATAAAATTAGAAATTAATATAAAAAAAAAAAATATTTTCATGTGTCTAAACAACCTTGAACTTGACCATTAAATAAACAAATTAAGAAAGACGAAGAACTAAAAATGACATGAATTAAAATAAAAACAAATCAGAATAGGGGGTGTTTTAAAAATAATTCGAAATAGCGAAAAAAACACACTATTTTGTTTGTGCCATTCATAAAATTAATTAAAATAGAAATAAGAAAATAAATCAATTTATTCAAAATAATGCCAAAATTAAGTAGGTTTAATACGACTATAAAATAATTTAAAATTTTCAAAAGATTAAGAAAATTGTAACAAACCCAGGTAAAAGTGTAACAAACACAGATATATTTTTTTGCTACCTCCTATTTTATCAGAGTTCTAGTAATTTTACAAGCTTTTTTCTAATAATTTTGTAATTTTACAAGCTTTTTACCAATTAAATTGTAAATTTACAACTTTTTTGAAGCGGTAAAACTCACAAGCAATTCTCGTGACTTTACTTGATGTTTTTGCTACTTCCTATTTTACGAGAATTCCTAGTAAACATTACAAGCTTTTTTGTAATTTTACAAGCTTTTTACAACTTTTTTGAAAAAATAAAACTTACAAGGAATTCTCGTGAAATTACTATATTTTATTTTTAAAATTTTCTTGGACATTTGTAAAATAAAACAAGTAGAAAAGTTAAATTCGACTTCGAATCTATGAATACCCTCCACAATGTATTTTTTTAAAGATTAGTTCATTTTTTAACGTGAAAAAATTAACAATTTTGATTAGAAATATTTTATTTTGAGTAAAAAACTAATTTTTTGTCATTAAAAAAAAAAAAATACTAATTTTTTTTTTTGAGTGTAAAATTTTTTTCGAGT
The DNA here is from genome assembly GCA_963921195.1 of Pegoplata infirma. NCBI lineage: Eukaryota > Metazoa > Arthropoda > Insecta > Diptera > Anthomyiidae > Pegoplata > Pegoplata infirma. The sequence continues at coordinate 41,026,550 of OY992540.1, read as the reverse complement.
GTAATGTTTTTTTTACTGTAAAAATATTTCTGAGTGAATGCACGTACGTATGTACACAAAATATTGTAATTTTTGTAAAAAAAAAACTAATTTTTTTTTGTTTAAAATTTTTTTTGAGTGTAAAATTTTTTTGATTGTAAAATTTTTTTTGAGTGTAAAAATTTTTTTTTCGAGTGTAATTTTTAAGTTACCAATGCATTTAAAATTAAACAAGTTTAAAAAGCATTGCTTTAAAACTAAACAAGTTTGAAAAGCATTGTTAAGTTACCACTGATGCTTTTAAAACTTGTTTAACACGTGGCATTTAAGATGAAACCAATCCGAAATTCAGGGTTTTGCTTATACTTTTGAACCACTGGACCGCTTGAGCTGAAATTTAATACCAAACATACCTGGGGAACGGCAAAGATACATGTCTAGTTTCAGTAGTCTCATTAGTGTCTTTCGAAAGTTATCGTGATTTTTATCTGGTAAATTCGCGAAAAACCCTTGCCGAAATTTATTCTTTTGCTCATAACTTTTGAACCACTGGATCGATTTGGCTGGATTGCAATACTAACCTGACCAGGTAAATGTACAACATATATGCCAAACTTCAGTAGCCTCTGTAAAGTCTTTCAAAAGTTAGCGTGTTTTCTACGGGCGGACAGACAGACGGACGGACGGACATCGCTAGATCGACTTAAAATCAATCGAGGATCATGAATATATATGGGGCATTCCATGCCAAATCGGACACTTTGAAAATTTTTTTTTTTAGATTTTCCCAATTTGTTTACAGTTTTTAGTACCCTTCGAAAACTCCTTCGTGGTAAATTTTCAGATTTTTTTGATGACCCGTTCAAAAGATATCGAATTTTTAAAAATTGGTATTTTGTTCCTTTACTCAAACTTCTTTTCCTCATAACTTCTTCAATAATAGTCCAAATTTATTTTTTTTTTTCAAAATTTTTGTTTTTTTACGTACTTTTAAAAAAAAATCCCAAAAAATTCTTAAAAGCGCTCTAGAATGCGATTTTTAAGTTTTAAAATTTAAATCTCATTTTTGAAAATGTTTTTACTCTTCGATTTTTTTTAAATTTTTTTGTGTAAAACTTCTATCGATTCTATACATTTTTTGCCCAGGAGGATCGTGGGATAACGATTAATACTATTTTTTAAATTTTTTTAAAAATATTTTATTTTAATTTTCCAATCTTAAAATCATTTTTACTGTTCCAATGGTGCGTCATAGAGGGGTCATTTATAAGACCGACCCCCATTAATTTTTACGTCTTAACATTTCTTTGGAACAAACTAATACCCTATCTCCAATTTCTAAGTGGGCTCCCACACAAAACGACATTTTTTTAAATTTGCTCCAACCGCTCTAACTGCCCTAATAGTGCCCTTAGAGCAATCATATTTATGACCGATCCAAAATATTTTTTTAATCCAAACATTTTCTATGAACACACCTACCCTCTATCTTTAACTGTTAAGGCGGTCTCCATACAATTTTTTTCATTTTTTGTAAATTTGTTTTATTTAATCAGCTTCTACCGGTCCAATGGTGCATCCGAGAGGGGTCATTAGTGAGACCGACCCCCATTTTTTTTTACCCTACAACATTTTTTTAAAACATACCTACGCCCTATCTCCACTCCCTAAGTAGGCTCCCATACAAATAACAATTGGAGCAAATTTTATAAAAATGTAATTTTGAATGGAAGCCTACTTAGGGAGATAGGGCGTAGGTATGTTTTAAAAAAATGTTGTAGGGTAAAAATAAATGGGGGTCGGTCTCACTAATGACCCCTCTCGAACGCACCATTGCACCGAGGGCCAGACAGATCGATTTCCGGCCAAAAGTCCTTATTTGTAAATTCTCGAAAAAATGTTTACCAGTTTGTTGGGCATATATAGAAGGAGGTTTTCTAAACTTATCTTTATGATCCAATTACACCCTTTCCTTTGACAGGTCTTCAAAGTTAAAAAAGTTAGTAAAAAATTTTTAAAAGTTGAGATACTTTTTTATTTTTTTTTCCAAACTTCTATTGCTAATGTTTAACTTTTTGTTTGCGTGGTTCAATCTTATATATAAGCCTTTGTAACGAAAATAACACGGACAAATATAACTCATTTGCCTGGCAGCATTTCGCGTTTTTTGTGAAAAAAGTTATGATTTTTTAGATATTTACCTCGCGCCGAAAAAATCCTCAGCGATCCTCAGTTCGATACAATCGGTCTATATTTTTTTTGATATAGAATGGATCCATATCTTTCGAAAAAAGTTGCCCAAACTTGCTCGAAATGATAAATGGCGAAATTACAGCTATATATGCAGTGGTCCGAGATTTGTTTTTAAAAAAATAATTTAACCCAAAATAATGTTTTACTGCTTGAATAGTTTTTTTATCGTCAGAGAGTGCCTGAAGTGTTGGAAAAAAAAAGAATCTACATTTCTAGTTTTTTTTGTAGAATTATGGAAAATATCAGTTACACCATTTCCAATTAAGTGCAAAGATTTTTTATTGAATTTCCAAAAAAAGAAAAATAAATGAATAAATTGTCGTCACCATTTCCAAAAGCTTTTCTGAGACTAAATAAGTCATTTACACCATTTCCATATTTATATCAAAAATAAAAAAATATATATAAAAATTATGTGCGTAGATTTAACTTCAGACACTTTTAATACTCTAAAAACTAATTTTTAGTTAGATCAGACAAAGTTAACAAATCTAGTCTCCATATTGTTTCCGCCATATTGAATTTTATCAGTTCGATTTTAAGATAACAGACCCGGAAATTTACTAGGTCACACTTTCAGCTAGCTTCAACAAAGAAAAGGAATATAACTGTTTTTTAAAGTCTTGTAACAAACTTTACTAAGCATATTTAGTCCGCCATTTTGTTTTTCAAAATTCACGCCAGTAATTCTGATCCAGTAATTCCAATATCCCCTTAAAACAAAATTTGAGTTAAATCGGACAATTATTAAAAAAATTTGTCCGCCATATTGGATGCGCCATTTTTATTTTTTTTATTTTTTAGTTAAATTTTGAGATCATCGACCCGAAATACTTTAGAAGCACATTTTCAGCCGGATCCAACAACGATAAAGACTTTTGGCCGGAGTTGGATCATTCTTTAAACTTTAAGAAGCAAGTTTAGGCCGCCATTTTGTTTTTCAAAATTCGGAGTAACAATTCTTATTCAGTAATTCCAAGACCCGCATAAAACAAAATTTGAGTTCACTCGGACAATTAAAAAAAAAAAATTGTCCGCCATATTGGATCCGCCATTTTGATTTTTTGGTTTTTAGCTAAATTTTGAAATCAGCGACCTCGAATTCCTATAGAAACACATTTTCAGACGGATCCAACAACGATAAAGACTTTTGGCCGGAATTGGATCATGCTGGCCCTCTGTGCATTGGACCGGTAGAAACTGATTAAATAAAACAAATTTACAAAAAATAAGAAAAAAATGTATGTGGACCTCCTTAAAAATTAGAGATAGAGGGTAGGTGTGTTCAGAAAAAATGTTTCGACTAAAAAAATATTGTTGGTCGGTCATACATTTTGTTGGTCTAAGGGCACTATTACGGCAGTTAGACCAGTTGGAGCAAATTTTAAAAAATGTCATATTGCGTGGGAGCCCCCTTAGAAATTGGAGATAGGGTATTAGTTTGTTCCAAAGAAATGTTAAGACGTAAAAATTAATGGGGGTCGGTCTTATAAATGACCCAATGACGCACCATTGGAGCAGTAAAAATGATTTTACGATTGGAAAATAACAATAAAATTTTTTCAAAAAATTTTAAAAAATATTTATAATCGTTATCCCACGATCCTCCTGGGCAAAAAATTTGTAGAATCGATAAAAGTTTTGCACCAAAAAATTTAAAAAAATCGAAGAGTACAAACATTTTCAAAAATGAGATTTAAATTTAAAACTTAAAAATCGCATACTAGAGCGCTTTTAAGAATTTTTTGGTATTTTTTTTTCAAAAGTACGTAAAAAAAAAAAATTTTTGAAAAAAAAAAAATTAAAATTTGGACCATTATTGGAGAAGTTATGAGGAAAAGAAGTTTGAGTAAAGGTACAAACTACCAATTTTTAAAAATTCGATAACTTTTGAACGGTACATCAAAAAATCTGAAAATTTACCATGAAGGAGTTTTCGAAGGGTACTTAAAAGTGTAAGCAAATTGGGAAAATCTAAAAAAAAATGTTCAAAGTGTCCCATTTGACATGGAATGCCCCATATATATAAAAGAGAAGATTTTAAGATTGGGGTGTATCGGCTTATCGGCCATATTTTTAATTTGGACTAAATAGCCGTCTCTACGTCTCTACGGCCATTTTTATTATTTTTTTCTATTACTTTTTCGTCATCGGCCTGAGGATTGTTAGAGTATATTTTTCTTTTTAAATAACCCCACAAAATTAAGTCAAAAGTGGTCAAATCTGGAAATCTAGGAGGACAACTCAAATTTTCGGGACGCGCGAAGTTAAAAAAGAACGACAACAACTTACCATCATTTGCAGATTTGACCCATCCATACATATTTTTGTGGGGTTATTATATTATGGGAATCCTTAAATCAACGACGAAAACATTCGTGCCGAAATGCTCGAAAAATTTGTAAAAAAAATAGTGAAAATGGAGCACATTTTTCGTATACAAAAGAGGCATTTATTTATGTTATATCTATGATTAATGTTTTATTCAAAACGTAGTCCTAAAAATTTGTAAAAAATTTTTAATAAAAAAAATAATTGTTAAAATATAAAAAAATTCTTTTTTAACTGGATAAATTATATTGTAACTGGAAACTGGACCAGACCTCAAATAACTGGAAAATCCAGGCCATTCCAGGCCATCTGGCAACCCTAGTTGGATAGGTGTTAAAAAAACCTTTCTTCCCATATGGAAACATCATATAGTTACTTAGGAAGAAATGGTTACAAACGGAACGACAAACTTATAAATACCCCTACCATAAATTGTAAGTGAAGGGTATAAAAATCAAAACCAGCTGATTTGATGAATGATAAATGAAATGTTGATGATAGAGGTCTTTAACAAAATACTAAAAAGCTGGCGCTTAAAAATAATTTTAATTGAAAAAATTTAAATAGAATAATTTTAAAATAAAAATCAAGTGTTTTTCTTCTATTGAGTTTATTTATGCCAAGGTGTATTAAAGCAGTTTAAAAAAAAATCGCTTAAATATCGATCAAATCTGCAAAATAGCCGAAGATAGTTGATTGGTTATCAAATGGCCGAGTATCATTGTTATCAATTCTAATACAGAATTTGATAGCAATAATAATCAGAATAACAAAACTATAACTGAAAACTGATAATTTTTAAAGCAGAGCTGCTAAGGAATGCATTATTTAAAATTTTAGTAAAAATAAATCAAATTTTTTTAAAGCATAACTTCTGAGGGGAAAATAGTTAATTTTTTTGAAAAAAATTTGGCCAAAAATAATTTACAAAGTTTTTTTCAAAATTACACAACCAATTTAGTTTGTTGTATAACAACACAAATACAAAGTATTTTGGATAAATCTGGTAAAACTTTTTCAAACTGAGATTACAGTCACTTAACGGAAATTTAAAATAATAACTGTACAAAGTTATTATTTTGAGTGTACTTTTGTAAATTGAATCAAGTCCTTAAAGCTCTGTTTCCTTATCGATTGAACTATCTTTAAAACAATAACAAATAGAAACTCTACGTAGTCAAATTCTTATTACACATTTTTAGTTCATGTACATCATAGTGTTAACAGGTGTTAATTTAAAGTGCTGTTATTACGTTTTTTTTGCAAAAACAAAAAAAAAAATAACGGGTGAAATAAAATATTATTAATATAAATTTTATTAACATAAATTAATTTTTTTTATCCAAAATTTTGGTTAAATTTGCTCTACCGAAATATGGGAATGAGGTCTTGAGATATTTTAAAAATGAAATAACTAATTTAAAAATTACGGCAATACCAAAATTTTAATTCAAAATTGGGACCCAATGGGGTTTCCAGATGTGTCGAGCTAGGCTGTTCCATATTTTTGTACTAACTTTCTTTTGAACATTTCATACGTTTTGCTCTATTCCGCTTAGTTTTTTGTAGACTTCGCCATTTTGAATTTTTAGTGAAAAAATTAAAAAAATAAATGTAAAAAATATAAATGCACAAAACTTCATTTGAAAAAAAATTAAAAAAAAATTGTGAAAAAAATCCGCCAAAAAATTCTTGGTAAAAAAAAATCCGCGAAAAAAATTTTGAGGTAAAAAAATTGATAAAAGGAATTAATTTCCAAAAAAAAAATCCGCGAAATAAAAATTGGCAAAAAAATTCCGGAAAAAAAATGTTGTACTTGTTCAAATACCTTTTGGTATCAAATTGTGTTCACATATGCGGCATTCCACACCAAATGTTCCGCTACAGAAAGGGATAGAGATAGCCCTATATGAAACTATCAAGGGAAGTCTCCCTGGTGTCACCCTCCGATCCTCATGAAATTTGGATATGTTGTTAGGAACGAAAATAATTCGACACATATTTTTTTTAGCGGCCCAAACTCATTTTTAGGGGGGTCGATTTGTATGGGGGAAATTGACCTTTTTCAGTTTTTTACGATTTACGCCTATTTAAACAAAATTAATATAGGCATGTGTGGTATCAGATTAAAGGTTTTAAAAATACCTATCTCGTGGTGTTAACAAAGAAGTTAATATTTTTCGACTTATTAACAAAAATGTCCTAAAATTTTGGTATTTTACTCAATATGACAAAAAGTTGTGAATGTTTAGACACGTTCTTAGCACACGTAGATAGGTTTTCCAAAGACCTTTCAATTGGTATGTAACATGACTAGGTTTCTTTGCATAATATAGGAGATAAACGAAAAAAACTGAAAAATGGCTTTGTCTTCCCCCCTCCTTTTTTACCCCCTAAATATGAATTTGGGCCGCTAAAAAAAAATACGTGTCCCTTTATTTTTTCTGATCTACGAAATAAAACCAATTCCATAAAGATCCGCGGGTGACACTAGGGAGACTTCCCTTGTAAGAAAATTGCGTTTTTGGTTTTTTCAATTTTTCAAAAACTGGGCTTAGGAGGCGTGGTCCAATATTTTAAAAATGGTCATATATTTGTCGAGTTACCTTGATTAAATATTTATTAAATTAAAACGGAATGCACCACAATCTCAAAAATTTACATTCTTGTATAGTTTCATCGATTAAAATTTTTTTTTTTTTGAAAATTTTCAGAAGCCGTTCTGAAATTTTACATTTTTTAAAAAAGTAAATTTATCAAAAATTTATCAACTTTTTGAGTCGAATTAGCGATGTCCGTCAGTCCGTCGGTCTGTCTGTATGTCCATGTAAACATTGTAAACACGATACAGGTCGCAATTTTTATTCAATTGACTTGAAATTTGAAACTTAAGCCTTGCTTGACCCAAGGACGAAGCCTATTGAAATTGTAAAAAATCGGTTCATATTTAGACCTAGCCCCAATACAAAGGTCCTCTTTAGTTTTGACTCAAATGACTCTAATAACCGTATTATAATATGTTAATTTTCGAAATTTGGCAGGTGAACGTGTTTTGTAGTCACAAATCAGCATTCCGAATTTTAAAGAAATCGGACTAGTTTTTCTTGTAGCCCCCATACAAACCACCTCCCCGATTTTACATAAATCTCTCAAATTTCATGAAAATATTTAATAAAAATTTTGTTTGTGTATGTCAAACGCATACTTAAATAACATTATAAAATCTGATAGTCATCGGATCAGTTTTGGACTTGGGCCCCTTTTGAAAATTTCGTCCGATATTCAGTTAAAGCGGTTAATTGTCAACAAATAGAAGCCCATTTCACTCAAATTTGATTTGTGAGTGTTTTTTACACTTATTAAAGATTTGACAAAATATACATCTAATCGGTCCTTAGGACCCATTTTCCGGGGCCAATTTTCAGAAAACTCTGGTGAAGGGTATTGTAGTGTCCCACTACATATTCACTTTGTTGGTATTTGTTACTTTTGTTTTGATCAAGTTTTTATGTATTTTTATTTTATTAATTTTCAATTTCAATTTATCAAAATATTTTATAATAAAAAATTTGTTTTTCAACAAAAGAAGTTGGATTTTTTATAATAACCAAAATATCAACTTCATTGGCGATCCTAGTCAGAACCAAAATATAATCTTCATCAGTTTTAAACGATACTAATCTTGCTATTAACATAAAAAAAAATAAGCAAGATACATATTCTCATTTTGTTACATAATTGCTGTTGGATATGGAACGTCAACTTGCATCAAAAAGAAGGCCCAATATTTAATTAATTGGTAAAACCGTTGTTACTCGTTATTTGTACTCCAATCAAATGCCATATCTTTAATAAGTTAATGAATGCCACAAAAATAAATCAAATAAAAAGAAGAATTACATCAAATGATCAATAAAAGGGACACCCGATTATAAGTTTACCAACAAATTTTATTTAACTCAATTCAACTTGATAGTTCTATCATCTCAACTGGAAATTTGGAATTTTAACATCATCCATTAAAGACCAAAGATAAGTCCAAAAAAAGAAACATTAACAAAATATTTAAATATCGAATTTTCTTCAATTGCTATCATATTGTTGACCAATATTAACTGATATCCAAACATTTTTATTTTTTTTATTCACGATCTGCTACTGTTATTTTGGTACAAACATAATTGTTTTTTGTTAATCCCTTACCAGTAGTACTTGAATATAAAATGGTCGGTACACGTTCTAACCCTCAAAATCCGAATGTGATTAATTCTGAATTAAACGACTCTCAACAAAATACGGTCCCAGTTCCCACACCCTCCACAAGTGGTGCACAAGCTACTCTCACACAAAATTCCACAAATTGTTCAATTAAATTACCACAATTTTGGGTTTCTTGTCCAGAAACATGGTTCATACAGACTGAAATAACATTCGCTTTAAAGGGCATAACAGATGATACTACAAAGTATCAACTGGTTATTATTTCACTTTCAGAGGAAATTTTATTAAAACTTATTGACGTTATTCATAAACCACCATTAGAAAATAAATATAATCACGTTAAGGAAATTATTCTTGAAAGATTTTCTTTAAGCGAAGATCTTCGTTTTGAGAAATTATTAAACGATTCCGAAATCGGCGATAGAAAACCATCTGAATTCTTCCGCGATTTAAATGCACTCGCTATTTCAAATTCAATTATAAATAACGATTTACTTATTAAATTGTGGATGCGAAAACTTCCCCCAACCGTTCAAATGCATTTAAAATCATCAAATTTGACAACATTTAATCAAAAGTTAATTCTAGCTGATAAAATTTATGATTTATCAGACAAACTTCAAGTATCTTCAGTCTCAACACCTAGTTCTCTATCATCAAATCAATTATTTGAAAATTTAATTAAAGTAACTTCAAATTTAGCCGAAAACATAGATAAACTATCCTTAGATGTTTCCGAAATTCGAAATAGTAAAAACCACAATAATATAAGAAAATCTAACAATTTCAGTAGTGTCCGAAGACCAAACAACGACAATATGATCAGACCGTCTTCAAGACCGACATTTTGTTGGTACCACAGAAAATTTGGCAATCGATCTTCAAAGTGCACAGCTCCTTGCGATTTTATTCCAAATCTTAAAACACGGAATTTAAACTAAAAAAACCCATTATTGAGACGACAAATAAAGGGAAGCAATTATCACGTCGTCTTTTTGTTTTCGACAACACAAATAGATTAAACTTTTTGATTGATACTGGTGCTGCTGTATCGGTGATACCTATTTCAAGGAGGATATCCACAAAACAGCCATTACAACACCCTTCGGGATGTTTGAATTCACGCGAATGCCTTTTAGTCTCCGAAACAGTGCACAAACTTTCCAGAGATTCATCAATGAAGTTTTCTTTGGTCTAGATTTTGTATTCACTTATATAGACGACAACATTTGGAACATCTCAAAATTGTGTTCCAACGTCTGGACGAATACGGTCTTAACATTAAACCTACAAAGTGTGTATTTGGTGTTGCAAGCTTAGAATTTTTGGGTTATGAGATTTCTGAAAAGGGAATTCAACCGTCGAACGATAGGGTAAATGTTATTTTATCCTACCAGAAACCTCAATCCATAACCCAACTACAAAAATTTATAGGAATGATAAATTATTATCACAGATATGTACCAATGGTTTCCACTCATCTTTTACCACTTCATAACATGATAACAAAAGCATCCATCTACTGATGCTGAAAAAGCTTTTGAGGATTTGAAGGTCAAGTTTTCTGAAAAAACTTTATTAACACATTTTGATAAATCTGCTCATCTGTCACTGGCAATTGATGCTTCAAATTCTGCCATTGGTGCTGTTCTACAACAACATAAGAACAATATCGTCGAACCTTTAGCATATTTTTCAAGGAAACTCACCAGCTGAATGTAAATATTCTACATTCGACCGAGAACTTTTAGCTATGTATTCATCTATAAAACATTTTAGGCACTTCTTAGAAGGCAGAGATTTTATGATCCTTACAGATCATAAGCCTCTCACCTATGTTTTAGATTCTAAAGTAGAAAGATCTCCACGCCAAACAAGACACTTAGAATACATAGCTCAGTTTACTTCAAATATTTATTACATAAACGGCAAACAAAATATTGTTGCAGATACTCTTTCTCGACTTCCTGAAATAAACGCTTTTGCTGCTGACAATATAAATTTGGAATTACTGCATAAAGAACAACAAAACGACAGTGAATTAATACAAATTATATCAGAAAACAACACTACGCACAATTTACGAGAGATTGAGATTCCTTTAATGCAAATTAAAATTTGGTGTGATATTTCAGGGAACACCAATCGTCCATTTGTCCCACAATGTTTAAGAAAAATTGTTTTTCTAAATTTACATTCATTGTCACACCCGGGAGTTCGAGCTACTAGAAAACTTATACAAAGCAAATTTTTTTGGCCCTCCATGAGAAAGGATATAAATTTATGGGCGACAAGTTGTATTAGTTGTCAAAAATCAAAGATCCACCAACATGTCAAATCTCCAATTCAGAAAATAGGAATCCCTTCGGGTAGATTTGAGCATACCCAGCAGAAATTTTGCTGAACGTTCAGCAGCTTTTGGAAGGGGAACTTGAGTAAAGGAGCGCATCCAATTGCGCTGAATTCATGCATGATTCCCTAAGGAGATGTCCCACTTTAGAGCGCTAGTTGGATACACAGAAACAGCGCTCTTTAGATGCACTGAAATCACGTGTCTTTAGAGCGCTGATTTAAGCAGAATAAAGATGCTGTAAATTCATGTATCTTTTTAGCGCTGATTTAAGCAGATTAAAGATGCAGTGAATTCATGTATCTTTGTAGAGCTGATTTAAGCAGAATAAAGATGCTGTAAATTCAAAGTTGAAATCAAATAACTAAAATTTAAAAAAATATAACAAAAAAATTCATTCGTTTTACTTTACAAAACTTTATTTATGTGAAACAAAATGAAAAAAAAAAAAAAAATCGGAAGTGAACATCAAAAAAATATCGGACATTTTCATTTTCACATTTTTTATGGGATTTTTTTTGGGAACAGCGCACAGTGGGAAAAATTGCCAATCTAGCGGGAAATAATTCAAAATATAACTAACAGATTTTAACAAAGTTATAATGCGATTTTAAAGTGGGATAGTGACTGCGTTTTAATCCGTTAAGAACTTAAAGTTTAGTTAACCCATTAGGGAATTACACACTATCAAATGTTGACAAGTTATTGGGCTCTCACAGTTAATTGTTTATAATAGTAAACTTGTCATCGCCGTGTATCGGAAGGGGTAAGCCGTTACCTACCAAGTGTTTGATTTCTTTTAAAGGGTGCTATTATGTATATTATGTATAAATTTCCATACGGTATCTGTTTTGCGAAGGCTCCCTCGTAACGAATTACATAAACAACGTTTTTTTATAACTTGTTTAAATTCCTATGGAGCTACAAAAAGAACGCTGTCAGATGCTGCTTAATCTTTAATTATAGATTATTCTAGATATAATGAAGTATTACTGTTCAAAAAATTAGCTGCGTAGGCCTGCGTAGCGATTTTTTAAAATTATTTTTGTAATTTTGGTCTTTCAATAATTATAATTCTAAACCTAGGCAGCGATGAACGCGACTCACGCATATGTTGAGAATCGCGAAGGATTGTTAGTAATTTGTTTTTAACATAGTAGAGCGTCGAAATCTTGAAAAAAGTTCGTGCTGAATTAAAATTATTTTTGATTTTATGATTTTTGAATAACCGATTTAAGTCGCATTCAGTTGGTGAAAAAAATTCTTAATAAAAATATTGTTATAAATAATAATAAATTTAATACTATCATTTGAATTGGTTAATAAACTCTTTGGTTTCTTTAAATTTGTTTGACATGTCATTTCAACGGAGAGAGATATTTGAAGTTTGGCGTAAATGCGACAGTGCTTCTGATCGGAACTCAACAGTTATCAATTATATCTTGTCCAAACTTGGAAATAACATCTACAACGAGAATGATAGCACCGCTCAACAGTCATTTTCCGGTTTGAATTCTGGTGATCAATTTTAGTAGACTTTGATCTCTTGTTTCCAAATCTGTACTCCAAATTTTTCCATCACGTCCAGATTTTTAGTTATTCACGGTTAAAAATGCGAAAAATGAAGATTTTTGCATTATTTGAAAGTGTGCACAGCTGCCATTGAGTGGAATACAAATCTGGTATAAAGCGCAAAAGTATAATTTGTCTTTGGTATCCAACATAGAAAACAATTTTTTTCTAATTATTGCGTTTGGCTGGGTTACAATTGCGTTTTAAAATGACTCTGTTAAAATTATCATTTTTCCGTAGGTACCTTAGTTTAAAAGTTTAAAAGTCTATAACAAAGAATAAGATTTTGTCTAAATTTTGAGCTCATCACACTAAAGATTGATCATCAAAATGGTGCTTTTTCTTATTTTTTTCACAGTGTTTTTTTAAAATACGCGTTTGGCCAATAATAGTGCAACAACTTGAAATTTTTTTGATCATATATTTGAGATCATTGTTCAATTCTACTCTAACCCTTTATACCAGAATTTTATTCCACCCAGTGGCTGCTGTGCAGGCTTTCAAAAAAGGCAAAAATCGCGTTTTTTTCGCATTTTCAACCGCGAATAATTAAAATTCTTGACGTGATGGAAAAATTTGGAGCACAGATTTGGAATCAGCGAGTCAAAATCTTTAAAAATTTTGTATCAAACTTCAAACCGGAGGCAAAAACCTTCGATTTGTTGAGCGGTGTAGCTATTAAAAACTAACTGTTAGTGTGCGGGATTTATTTAGTAAATTTAAATGTAGATGGGGCATTTTTTCTCACAATTTATATAGTTTTGAAAATCAGTACAATATATGGTTGAATGAAAACATAGATTTTCTAGTAGAAGACGAAGAACCAGGACCGTCACAACCTCGAGGGCGTCCTTTGAAGACTTTTTTGGAAACGACAAAAAAATCCAAGAGGAGTCGTGTTTCGGATCTTGATACAAAATAACATCAAGGAATAATTATTTGTCGCTACGAAAGTAGCGAAATAAAAAAAACAAAAAGGACTACAAAGATGAAAAAAACCGTATTTTACCCCTCTGAAGCACCGACATAATACACACCAGAAGAGGCAATGGCACTATACATTGACAAAAGGTTAACTAAAAATTCGTATATGATTATGCAATCAGGTGCTAAGACTCCTATTTTAGTTATATGCTGGATGTAGGGTATATGTCCAAATGTTATCAGATTTCACTTACAATATTTGATAACCCCATTTACTTTTCAAAAAGTATAAAATTCTTATTTTAAACATAATTTTCCACAGCTAACAGGTACAAAAAAAAAATACTACTGAGGTAATCGTATATAACACCTTTTCAGGCACCCTGTATTGAAAAACAGTTTCTTATTATTCATTATACAAAAAGCTCATATCCTTAGCTATAAAATCTATAAGTATTGTTATCGGATCAGACCAATAGCACAGTATATACAGTAGCGAAACTCTTTTTTTAGGTTTACTTGAATCATTCTGTCACTAATATTATCACATTTTGTTTTATTTGTATTGGTAAATTTCGATACAGGATGCGATAATAAGTTTGGGGTTAATTTAACAAATTTTCTAAAATGAGCATAAATAAGCAACAAAACACCGTTACAAATAAATTTACAATTATAAAATAACGTCCAAAGTTATTGCATATTTACAAATTTGCATTATTTGCACACAAAATACGATAGAAGAATTCGACAATTTGATTACTTACAAAACACCCATTATAATTATTGTCAGTTAAGAAAAAAATTATAGCATACTGTTTCGGGTGTTACATCGAAATGTCATTTATTTTTTGTAACTAACCTCGGACACGTCATCATTTTATAATCACCACATTAAAATTTGACACAAAACTTAGATTTTCCAAAATATTTACATAAATATTTAAAAATTCTCCAAATAAAAAAATAAATTTGTAAAATCGAAAGCTAACACAATTTTTCAATTATTAGAAAAAGGTAAATAATTATTTAAGCTTTAAATTGTACATAATGATTTTTGTTAAACATTTTTTTTAGATCGCTCGTACCATCATCGTAATCAAGACCAGTAACATTAAAAATTGGAAGCGGTGCTGTTCTTAAAATTTAAAACTAAATGTCACGGAAAAATGAACTCATTAACCAACTTGATGCATCCATGAAGTTTCATATAAATATATTTTGAAGAACAAATCTTTAAAAGATTTTCTTCGATTCTAAGTTTTTTCCATAGGAGGACTGTTTCTATAGGAAAAATGTCTGAGACTTTTTCTACAGGAAAAATGTCTCAGAATCTGAGACTTTTTCTATAGACTTTTCATTATAAAAACTCTCTCAGAATCTGAGCCTATTCTGTTCAAAAAAATGTGTCAGAATCGGCGACTTTTTCTATAGGAAAAATGTTTAAAAATCGGACTTTTTCTAAAGGAAAAATGTGTTAGAATCTGAGACCTTTTCTATAGAAAAATGTCTCAGGATCTGAGACTTTTTCTATATGAAAAATGTCTCAAAATCTGAGACTTTTTCTATATAAAAAATGTCTCAGAATCTGGACTTTTTCTATATGAAAAATGTCTCAGAATCTGAGACTTTTTCTATATGAAAAATGTCTCAGAATCTGAGACTTTTTGTATATGAAAAATGTCTCAGAATCTGAGACTTTTTCTATATGAAAAATGTCTCAGAATCTGAGACTTTTTCTATATGAAAAATGTCTCAGAATCTGAGACTTTTTCTATATGAAAAATGTCTCAGAATCTGAGACTTTTCTATATGAAAAATGTCTCAGAATCTGAGACTTTTTCTATATGAAAAATGTCTCAGAATCTGAGACTTTTTCTATATGAAAAATGTCTCAGAATCTGAGACTTTTTCTATATGAAAAATGTCTCAGAATCTGAGACTTTTTCTATATGAAAAATGTCTCAGAATCTGAGACTTTTTCTATATGAAAAATGTCTCAGAATCTGAGACTTTTTCTATATGAAAAATGTCTCAGAATCTGAGACTTTTTCTATATGAAAAATGTCTCAGAATCTGAGACTTTTTCTATATGAAAAATGTCTCAGAATCTGAGACTTTTTCTATATGAAAAATGTCTCAGAATCTGAGACTTTTTTCTATATGAAAAATGTCTCAGAATCTGAGACTTTTTCTATATGAAAAATGTCTCAGAATCTGAGACTTTTTCTATATGAAAAATGTCTCAGAATCTGAGACTTTTTCTATATGAAAAATGTCTCAGAATCTGAGACTTTTTCTATATGAAAAATGTCTCAGAATCTGAGACTTTTTCTATATGAAAAATGTCTCAGAATCTGAGACTTTTTCTATATGAAAAATGTCTCAGAATCTGAGACTTTTTCTATATGAAAAATGTCTCAGAATCTGAGACTTTTTCTATATGAAAAATGTCTCAGAATCTGAGACTTTTTCTATATGAAAAATGTCTCAGAATCTGAGACTTTTTCTATATGAAAAATGTCTCAGAATCTGAGACTTTTTCTATATGAAAAATGTCTCAGAATCTGAGACTTTTTCTATATGAAAAATGTCTCAGAATCTGAGACTTTTTCTATACGAAAAATGTCTCAGAATCTGAGACTTTTTCTATATGAAAAATGTCTCAGAATCTGATACTTTTTCTATATGAAAAATGTCTCAGAATCTGAGACTTTTTCTATATGAAAAATGTCTCAGAATCTGAGAAAAATGTCTCAGAATCTGAGACTTTTTCTATATGAAAAATGTCTCAGAATCTGAGACTTTTTCTATATGAAAAATGTCTCAGAATCTGAGACTTTTTCTATAGGAAAAAATTCTCAGAATCTGAGACCGTTTCTGTAGGAAAATTGTCATTTTGGGGCTCATAAATATTTTTCCTATAGAAAAAGTCTCAGAATCTGAGACATTTCTCCTTTAAAAAAATTCCCAGATTCTGAGACATTTTCCTATAGAAAAAGTCTCAGATTCTGAGACATTTTCCTATAGAAATAGTCTCAGATTCTGAGACATTTTCCTATAGAAAAAGTCTCAGATTCTGAGACATTTTCCTATAGAGAAAGTCTCAGATTCTGAGACATTTTCCTATAGAAAAAGTTTTAGATTCTAAGACATTTTTCTTATAGAATAAGTCTCAGACTCTGAGACATTTTTCTTATAGAAAAAGTCTCAGATTCTGAAACATTTTTCTTATAGAAAAAGTTTCAGATTCTGAGATATTTTTCTTATAGAAAAAGTCTCAGATTCTGAGACATTTTTCCTATAGGAAAAGTCGCAGATTCTGAGACATTTTTCCTATAGAAAAAATCTCAGATTCTGAAACATTTTTCCTATAGAAAAAATCTCAGATTCTGAAACATTTTTCCTATAGAAAAAATCTCAGATTCTGAGACATTTTTCCTATAGAAAAAGTCTCAGATTCTGAGACATTTTCCTATAGAAAAAGTCTCAGATTCTGAGACATTTTCCTATAGAAAAAGTTTCAGATTCTGAGACATTTTCCTATAGAAAAAGTCTCAGATTCTGAGACATTTTCCTATAGAAAAAGTCTCAGATTCTGAGACATTTTTCTTATAGAAAAAGTCTCAGATACTGAGACATTTTTCTTATAGAAAAAGTTTCAGATTTTGAGACTTTTTTTATAACAAAATTCTCAGATTCTGAGACATTTGTCTTTTAGAAAAAGTCTCAGATTCTGAGACATTTTTCTCATAGAAAAAGTCTCAGATTCTGACACATTTTTTATAGAAAAAGTCACAGATTCTGAGACATTTTTCTTACAGAAAAAGTCTCTGATTCTGAGACATTTTTCTTTTAGAAAAAGTCTCAGATTCTGACTCATTTTTCTTATAGAAAAAGTCTCGGATTCTGAGACATTTTTCTTATAGAAAAAGTCTCTGTCTCTGTCAGAGATATTTTTCTTATAGAAAAAGTCACAGATTCTGAGATATTTTTCTTATAGAAAAAGTCTGAGACTCTGAGACATTTTTCTAATAGAAAAAGTTTCAGATTCTGAGACATTTTTTTATAGAGAAAGTCTAAGATTCTGAGATATTTTTCTTATAGAAAAAGTCTCAGATTCTGAGATATTTTTCTTATAGAAAAAGTCTCAGATTCTGAGATATTTTTCTTATAGAAAAAATCTCAGATTCTGAGACATTTTTCCTTTAGACTTTTTCTATAAGAAAAATGTCTCAGAATCTGAGAGTTTTTCTGTAGAAAAATTGTTTCAGAATCTGAAACTTTTTCTATAGGAAAAAAGCCTCAGAATCTGAGGCTTTTTTTATAGGAAAAATGTTTCAGAACCTAAAAATTGTTATATAGGAAAATGTTCCATTTTTTGATAGAGAAAATGCATGTTTTTGTATTTACATATTTTGGAAACAATTATTTTGAATAAAAAATACATATTATTTTATTAAATACATATGAAATGCACTGTTTTATTTAACGTTCATTCAACAAGGAACTTCTGGAGCTTTTAAATTCTCAGCGGTTACAGATAACAAACGTCATGCATTAATCCAATCCTCCCTCAGTACAATAGGAGGTTTTGTAACTTTCTGTACCAAGCGCGCTGCATTATTGATGGTCCCTGAGCTCGTCTAAATATTTATTTCTATTTTTTCATTTTAATTAAGCAAAAAAGAAAATATTTTGTTTATTAAAAAAAATAAATATGTGTAAACAATTGAAATGAAAAATTAAAACAAATGTCATTAAAATTCAAAATTTTGACAAATGTGTTGAGTTCACACATTTCCTATACGTGTGAGCAAAATGTGGTGAATAAAAAAGGGGGAAAATTCACCATTAAGAGTTTCGTTACTGTATATACTGTGCCAATAGTTTAGAAGATATGATTTTTTTCCTGCCAGATTGGTGTTTTTTCCCACTGTGCAGCGGTCAAAGATGCTATGATTGAAGCGCTCTTTGCAGCGCTGATTAATGCGCAATAATGATGCAGTCAAATCATGTGTCTTTGTCTAAAACTCATGTTTTTTTATTCAAAAAGTGTTAAAAATATTAAAAAGGAAAGCAAGTGTAAAATTTTATCAAAAAATAATTACACATTATAAGTTTTATATAAAAAATCTTAAAAAAAAATTAAAATTTTTTCCCCTTCCTTTTACTGCATCCCTAAGAGCGCTCTTTGGATGCGCTACGGTATGCTATAAACAGATGCTGTGTCGCCAAAATCTCGATTTATTTCTGCTGGGTATTCATATGGATCTTGTAGGACCTTTACCAATTTCAAATGGAAACAAGTATATCCTTACAATTATAGATCGGTTTACTAGATGGCCAGAGGCTTACCCAATTAGAGACATTTCATCACAGACTATTGCTAAAACGTTTGTAAATAACTATATAAAGTTGAACCTCGATTATCCGGCCCTCTATTAACCGGTGCCTCTATTAACCGGCATGCTGTGTGTTTGTTTTTTACCTCTATTATTCGTGCTTTACCTCTACTATCCGTGCAATTCATACATGTACGTACATATTGTATTTTTTGTTATTGTTTTTACCTCTATTAACCGTGCTTTACCTCTATTATCCGTGCAATATATTCACGAACATATACAAATGTAGAAAAATATATAACCTCTTTCAACCGTGTTTTTCGATTATCCGTGCTTAGTCCGGTCCTGTGCAACCCGGATAATCGAGGTTCAACTGTACCTCGATTTGGAGTTCCCCTTCAAATAACTGTAGATCAGGGCACGCAATTCACTTCAAGACTATTCAGTGATTTGACGAAATTGATTGGAACTCATAAGATTCATACGTCCTGTTATCATCCACAGGCAAATGGTATGGTTGAACGATTTCACCGACAATTGAAAACAGCATTGAAAACGTGCGACCATATCAAAGATTGGTCTAAACAACTTCCAATCGTTCTTTTAGGAATTCGTGCAAGTGTTAAGGAGGAACTCAGATGCAGTCCATCAGAATTAGTTTACGGCCAAACTTTACGGTTACCGGGTGATTTGATAGTTAAAACAGATGATTCATCCACAACTGATGATGTTCTTAAGGAACTAAGAAATCATTTTGCTTTGGTACGAAGTAAAGTGATGCGTCATGGCAATAACATACGTTCTTTTGTTCCAAAGAATCTTCTTAAATGTGATTATGTTTTTATTAAAGTTCATAGGCCTAATGGTCTAGAGTCACCCTATGATGGTCCGTTTAAAGTCATTCAAAGAAATAAAAATACTTTTAGAATACAATGTGGTAATTTAATTAAAACAGTACCCATTAGGGATGCCAAACGGGATTAATATTTACAAATCCCGGGATTCGGGATTTTAAAATCCTAATCCCGGGATCCCAGGATTTTTCGGGATTTCGGGATTTTTCGGGATCCCGGGATTTTTCGGGATTTCGGGATTTATTAAAATTAAACTTTTTTACTTTATATTTTTAATACATTTTTTTATAATTAAATATTTAATTAATTCATAACTATTGAATAATTATCGTAAAGTTTTACATATTTAGCACAGAAAACCCGAAAATTTAGGAACAACTATGACCGATTTGAATAGATTCGAGCAATATCCGTCTGTGAAAGACCCGATGCAGTCGAATTCAAAAGATTAGAAACTATTTTTTTTTTCTGTCGGCCTCTTTTGTAGACGTGGATATAAAATATTTGTTTTAATAATGATAAAATTGTATTTATAAATTTGTTACAACTTATTGCGAGGGAATGTCCTCCGCCGATACATTTGTATTAATTGTCCTATTGGTAGACGAATCACATTTTAACAGTTTCCTTCCCTTTACGATAAATGTTTACAAATGCATTTATTACGCTTAAGTAACAGAATTTTATCATTATTTACATAATTTTTTATATCTACGCCCACAAAAAGGGGCGGGACGAGAAAAATGAAATGGCTAGGTGCAACTTAAAAATGTGACATTTGCTTAACAAAAGTACAAATTTGTAAAAGATTTTGGGTTTTCAGAGACTGTTTTGGTTATTTAATGGGGAAATTTTCCCCTCCTCTCTCTTTTACTCATTTACGAACTAAAACTGTTAAATAAAAACTTTACAAATGGATTACTAAATGCTCCCTTATAAATTAAACTCTCGGCAAAATCTAAAAATGTTGTCATATGCATACATCGGTAGCTAACTCTGTATTACATCGGCAGCTAACTCTATATTTTAGACACGAAAATCGAAAAGTTTCAAACAAAGTAAAAAATGTCAAGTCAAAAAAGAAACCCTGACTCCGACGGTTTTTAAATTTGAAAAAAAAGGAAAATTTGATTCACCCTTCTGTATATTAAGTAATACGCCCTAAAAATAAAATTATACTACAAAAGAATAAGAGAAATTAAGCCCAACTTGCCTTATTGGAAAGATATTTCAAACACCTTTCAAACGATATCCATTTTGTCACCACCGGACAATGAGCACTGGGAAAATAATATATTTTGGCTACAAAATTTGACAAAAAATCCCGAAATCCCGGGATTTTTCGGGATTTGTCAATCCCGGAAAATCCCGAAAAATCCCGGGATTGAAAAAAATAAATCCCGGGATTCGGGATTTACCAATCCCGAAAAATCCCGGGATTTCGGGATTCGGGATTTCCCGTTTGGCATCCCTAGTACCCATTGATCATATCAAACCTGCAACTATTGAAGACACATCACAACCACTAAATATATCTCGTAAACATACCACAACGTTTCATATTAATTAATTTTTTATAAAATTCAATAAAAAAAAAAAAAAAATATTTTTCTTTAACTTCGGTAATATTACTGGTGGGGGACTAATGTAGTGTCCCACTACATATTCACTTTGTTGGTATTTGTTACTTTTGTTTTGATCAAGTTTTTATGTATTTTTATTTAATTAATTTTCAATTTCAATTTATCAAAATATTTTATAATAAAAATTTGTTTTTCAACAAAAGAAGTTGGATTTTTTATAATAACCAAAATATCAACTTCAGGTATTATATGGCCGGTCTTGACCGACTATAATTTTCTTACTTGTTTTAATTTTTTTTTTAAGTTTCGATGTTTGTCTATCCACACAACAAAAAAAAATCACACCCGTGTTTTTCGTTTTTTTTTTGAGAAAATTCCATTTGAATTTAAATTGCATAACAATTTTGCTTGTATTTTCTTGTTTCACCATTGCGGATGAGTATTAAATATTTGCTTAAATGTTACTCATACGCTATGTTGAAACAAAAAAATACAACAAATTACTAAATTGTTATGAAATTTAAAATTCAAATGCGATGCAAATGGATAGACAAACCCAGGAAAATTTTTCAGAACCGATTCTGACAATACTTGTTCTAGAACAGGTTCTTCGGTAACCATACACTATTACACTTTAATTATTCATAACAAGTTAAGTGAAAATTATTGTGAAGCTTGTTCTCTGCAATCAAAGTTTCATAACATTTTGGTTCTCAGGAATTAACAAAAAATTATGTGTCAAAAAAATAAATATCAATTTATTTTTGTTAATCAAGAAAAAACGTGAAATTCTGTTAAAATATCAGATTATAATCGTGAAAATTGTTAAATTAAAGGTGAGTAAATTAAATTTTCATTGCCTGGGTCGGGTCAAATACTAATAATACAATGTTTTTTATTTTTGTTTGCAGAAGATCCATGTTCTGGTATGTCATTATTGTAAGGCCCAAAATGCAACTTAGGAGGCGGAAAAGGATAAATGTGTGTTAAAAAATGTAAATATTCCATTGAATAAATCATTGTCTTTATCTCTCTTTAATAAATTTATGCAATTCAAAATATGTCTTTAATTCTTATTTCTGTTCCAAATTTTACTTCTAGAACCGATTCCGAGGAACAAAAATATGTTCTAATTTTGCTTACAAACACCTGTTGCTTTTGGGACAATCCCTTTGTAAAAAGAATCGGTGTTGCACAAGAATTAGAACAGGTTCTAGGGAAGTATAAGTTGTTCCACATTCGGTTCTTTGCAACCGAAAATTTTGCTGGGAACATCTAAACTTAAAAAAAAAAATGTTAAAAAAAAGAGGTCGGATTTTTGATAAATTGACTTTTTTTTAAATTAAAAATTTCCGAACGGGTGCTGAAAATTTTCAAAAAAAAAAAAAATAATCGATAGCCCATACAAAAGTATACAAAAATGTAAATTTTTGAGATTGTGGTACATTCCATTTTAATTTGATAATGAAAAAAATGTTTAAAAAAAATAAAAGTGGCCGGATTTTTGATAAATTGACTTTGTTAAATAAGGAAAATTTCAGAATGGGTTCTAAAAATTTTCCTAAAAAATATTTTAAATCAATAGCCCATACAAAACTATACAAAAATATAAATTTTTGAGATTGTGGTGCATTCCATTTTAATTTGACAAATATTTAATCAAGGCAACTCGACAAAAATTTGACAATTTTTCCAATATTTGACCAAGCTTCCTAAGCCTAGTTTTTGAAAATTAGAAAAACCAAAAACGCAATTTTCTTAGTTCCATATAGGGCTATCCAAACAACCTATTCAGAAATTTACGGGACACATGTTTTTCTGTAGCGGGACATTTGGTGTGGAATGCCTCATATGTGTATCAATCAGCAGCCGAATTAAAGTATTTTGTATTTTTTGGTTATGTAGAATACAAAGTAGGAGGTTTGTCAAATTTTTTGGAAATAATTCTGCCATTCAGTTAGTACTGAAGCGATTGCTACAAATTTTGAAATGGTCATAGCTACCCGAGTAAAAAGATCATATATAATTATATATAGTTCTATATATACATTAGAGTGTCCCATATTTTGGAAATGTTGGAAATGTTAAGACGGTACCCCCTCATTTTTTTCCTTTTGACTAAAAAATTACTCAGGAAAAATTTTACGCCCCTACGACCACGCCTTCCCTACGCGACGGGGCCTTAAAGAACGGGGCCTTAAAAATCATTTTTCCATACAAACCAAAAAATTTTTTTTTGATTTCCAATTTTTTTGTTATTAATTATAATATTACTTGGTTAGCTTATTCACGACAAAAAATTTGATTTTGGTGGGATGAGGCTTTCAGTTCTAAAAAATTTTTTGAAAAAAAAAATTTAGAGCTTTTAGGGTCCTACAGTAAAAATTTTTTAAAAATTTTTTTTTTTAGTTTTGACAAGCAACGGTTTTAGTTGTAATGTTGCTTTATTTTAGGGGCGTAAAATTTTTCCTGAGTTATTTTTTAGTCAAAAGGAAAAAAATGAGGGGGTACCGTCTCAACATTTCCAACATTTCCAAAATAAGGGACACTCTAATATACATATATTATTTTATAAATCTATATGTATTTTTTGTTGCATCATATGTGATTTTATATATTTGCACTTCTAATTTGTTTCTTATATAAAATTATATAACAGAAAATATTGACTTTTATATAATAACATATGATTTAAAGTTCGTTTATATTATTACATATGAACTTTAAAATTCTGTCTTCTTTTTTATAAAACTTGATAAAACAAAATATTTGAAGTAATTTTATATAAAACTTTTTGCAACTGTTTTTAAATTATATGTTATCTTATATGAGTAAAATTTAAAAAAAAATTCTAAGTCCTTTACATATAATTTAATATAACTTTTGAAAATTTTTATAAGCCCGAGTAAAAAAGTTCCTATATAATTGTATATAATTTTATAAACATCATATATGATTAAATAGAATTATATAGAATTTGATGCGAAAAATGAGTCGATAAAACCATATAAAATTTTATCAATGTTACTTGTGTTTTGATAAATTTTTTATATAATTTTATGCGAAATTTGGACCCCTATTTTTATATAACAAAAGCAAATTTATATAATCAGATATAATTATATACAACTATATCAAATTATATACAACAATATAAAATTTTATAAAGTTATATAAAATTATATCAAGTTTTATATAAATCATAAAATTTTGTTTTAGTTATATATAATTATATATAACTAGTCGAATAGCCTGTCCCTGCCAGGCGGAACACCAAATCACTTTTCTCAATAGTTCTAATATTTTACCAAATTTTATAAAAAATTATGTTTGTGCTTCAAAAATTTAATATTGCTAGATTGAGTTACATCAATATATTTCCCAAACTGGAAAAAAAATTAATGAGTATAAAAGGTTTTATTGATAAAATTTTAGAACTAAATTTAGCACGCCCATTTCGTCTCTTCGTCTATAAACCGGATATCAAAAATCCATCGTGTGGATCTGTCCCATGGTCACTCCTATACACATGGCAATTTTTATCTTTCTTTTTATCATGAAGTGTTTTAAAATTAGTTAAAATGTTAAAAAACACAAACATTTTTCCACGTAAAATTTTTCCTTATAATTCTCCGTACAGAGTATAAATATTAAATCTGACTTCATAAGGATATGATCCATTGTCAATACTTTATGCTTTACAATTTTCAGCTTCCTTAGTCATTAGGGGTTTCAGAAATAGTTAAAATATTTAAAAACTAAATTTCGCCGTCTTCCGCCACTCCCTCTGACTTAAAGGCCGAAAATCCCGCTACATTACAGAATATATATACAAACTGAACAAAATTCACAACGGATTTTTTGTATTTCCGCCCTTTCACTGGATATCCAGGTCAGAGTTGATCTTTGCCATAGTCCGTAACATATGTATTCTAATTTTCATCTTTCAAGGTCATAAGGTGTCTTCAAAATTAGGTAAGATGAAAAAACAGAATTTTTCCACGCCCATTTCTTCTCTTAATTCTCCGTCCCTACACAGAGAGAACAGTTTAGTTGTGCCAGCCAAATTTAGAGCCAACTGCATAGTTTAATAACCAAAATTTGCCATAACCAAAATTTGTTTAGAAAATTTAACTTCTGTTGGTCAAAATAAATTTCGGTAATCGCAACCGAAAATTTCAGCTGTTGTAATTAAACCATGCAGTTGGCTCTTATTTCGGCTGGCACAATTAAACTGTTTTTTCTGTGTATTCCAAAATTTTTAAATCTGACTACTTTATGATAAGCTCCATCGTTAGTGCTATACTCGTATCCACGCCCCTTTTCCCTCTCAATTCTCCGTCCACAGTCCAAAAATTTTAAGTCTGACTACTTAAGGATATGCTCCAGTGTCAGGACAATATGCTTGCAATTTTCGGCTGCGTAGGTCATTAGGGCTTTATAGTTAGTCAAATAAAAAAAATAAAACACAATATTGCCTTGCCCCTTTTTCCTCTCAACTCTCCATCTACATTCCAAAAATGTTAAATCGGACTACTTTAGAATATACTTCATAGTAAGGACTACATGTTAGAGATTTTCAGCTTCCGTATTCATTGGGGCTGAGATTAAAAATACTCTAAAATGTTAAAAAAAATAATTTTGCCAAGTCCCCTTTTTCTCGTAATTCGCCGCCCACAGGCAAAAAATCCGACTTCGTAAGAATCTGTCCCTGGTGTTTTATTATATACATACCAATTTTAAGCTTTTAAGTCCATCAATGAGATTCAAAAGGCGCTGGATACACAAAAAATAAGAGAAACACAAAAAAATAAAATATACATTCAGAAAATAGATGGAAATAAATTTACCACGCCCTTTGCCTTTCTTATTCTCCACCCATACACTGGATATCAAAAATCCAGGCTCGTGTTGATCTTCCACATGAAACCTTCTATATACATGGCAATTCTGTGCATTTTCCGCTTCCTTTGGGGGCTTCAAAAGAAGTTAAAATTTTAAAAATCTCAATTTTGTCACTTCCCATTTTCCTTTCAATTCCCCGCCCACAGTCCAAAAATTTAAAATTTGACTACTTCAGGATATGCTTCATCGATAGGACTATACGCTAGAAAATTTTCAGCTTCTTAAGTCATTTGAGGACTTTAAAATAAGCAAAAATGCCAATTTTCATCTTCATATATCATTGGGGGTCTTCAAATTAAATATTAAAAAACACAATTTTGCCACGCCCCATTTTTCTCTTAATTCTCCTTCCACAGTTTAAAAAATTTAAATCCAATTACTTCAGGATATGCTTCATTGTTAGAACTAAATGCTATGCAATTTTCCGCTTCCTAAGTCATTTGGGGCTTCAAAAGAACTAAAAATTTTAAAAAATCCCAATTTTGCCACGCCACTTTTCCCTCAATTCTCCGCCTACATTACGAAAATTTTGAATCCGACTACTTGGGGATATGCGCCATCGTTAGGACTATATTCTAGGAAATTTTCAGCTTCCTAAGTCATTTAGGGGCTTCAAAAGAAGTAAAAATGTTAAAAAAATCTAAATTTTGCCACTCCACTTTTCCCCTCAATTCTCCGCCCACATTGCGAAAATTTTAAATCCGACTACTTAGGGATATGCGGCATCGTTAGGACTATATTCTAGGAAATTTTCAGATTCCTAAGTCATTTGGGGGCTTTAAATTAAGCAAAAACGTCAAAAAATTGCATTTTGCCACGCCCACTTTCCCGCTTATTTCTCCGCCCACAGGCAAAAAATCAAAAATCCGGCTACGTTAGGATCTGCCCCAGGTGTTTTACTATAAGCATGCCAATTTTCAGCTTTGTAGCTCATCAGTGGGCTTCAAAAAGCTCTGGATAGACAAAAAAAGAGGAACACACAAATAGGGAAATTATATATATATAGATAGATTTTATGTAACTTTATATAGTTTTATACAATTTTATATATTTTTATATAATTATATCTAATTATATAATTTTGCTATTATTATATAAAAATAGGGGTCCAAATTTCGCATAAAATTATATAAAAAATTTATCAAAATATATGAAACATTGATCAAATTTTATATAGTTTTATCGACTCATTTTTCGCATCAAATTCTATATAATTCTATTTAATCATATATGATGTTTATAAAATTATATACAATTATATAGGAACTTTTTTACTCGGGAGTCCAAAAAAAAATATTAAAATTTTCTAAGTCCAAAATTCTAGGACTGAAAAAGAAAAAAATACATATAATTAGATATAACTTTTAAAAAATTTTCTAAGTCCAGATTTTTTTTTTTTTTTTAAATTTTCAAAGTCTTAAAAATATTTTTGAAAATTTTTAAGTCCTGGAAACAAATTTTTTTTGTCAATTTTTTGCGTTTTGGGGGAAATTTTTTTTCTTATATATAAATTTATTTAATTATATATAATTGCATCAATTTTTTCCAAAAAGGGTCCAATTTTCGCATATAACTATATAAAATTATATTAAAATTATATCAAATTTGATTAGATTTGATCAAATTTGATAAGTTTTTATATCGTTTTATAGACTCATTTTTCGCATTAAACTATATATGATTATATATGATGACTTTATATAATTTTATATGAATATATATAATCTTTTTTACTCGGGTAACGTATCTGCGAGCTTAACTTTGGATGGTGGAGCTTAGCCAAAATTGGTAAAGTTAACTATTTAACAAATGACATTTGTACTCTGTGAACTTAGTAAATTTAATATAGAACTAAGGCAGGGCAATTGTTTATATGCATATGATCACGTACATCGTTCCAGACATTTATTAACTGCGCGTGTGGTAACATTACAATATGAAAATTTATTATGAATAGTAAAAAAAAATACAACTACAATGACAATTATTTAAGAAAGAAAAAGTTTAAAATCGTCTAGTTGAAGGCACTTAATAAAATGTTGTTGTCACTAATATTCACAGGCGAACTAATCCCTGCATTTTAATGGAACTCCAACAAATTCTAGGGATTCCTCTTTACACAAATAATCATCTATCTACCTACATGTGAAAAAACCACCTCAAGGGTTTTATAGACATGTTGATCATAGAGTTGTTACCCAGCAAAATTTTTTGGAATCGTTTCTCTGTGAATGTATTCTAGAATAGATTCCCCAGTAATCTTACTCCATTCCTCTACTGTTTCCACGGAATCGATAAAAAAACAATTTTTGAAAAAAATGTCAAACAGAAAAATAAAATTTATAAAAAAAAACAATTTATTTGTTAACTTTTTGTTGACAAATTTTTCGATTTTCGCAGCACTTATTTTGATATTTAATAAATTCTGGATACATATGGCAGAATTAACGTAAGTACGCATCTTAATTTGGTAAACAATACCAGCGGTACTTATAAATTTGTTTTATTTGTGCTTTCAGATTGTAAAAACATACAAATTTGAAGCTGCAATTTAGAAGAATTGATGCTGTCGGCTGTACTAATGGAAATATTAAGACGCATTCTCCATCCATTTTCTCCAAACCAGAAGCGTGGGATATGAATATGTTCATTGTTTAAGTATGATCAGGAATTTAGCATGTATGTATCCACAGTTTTGCATAATTTTTGATAGGTACAAAATCTTTAAAAGTTCGCGATTTTTTCCTAAGGAAAATCTCGAGAAATTTTAGAATTTTGTAGGAAAAATGTGTCAAACTCTAAGCCTTTTCTACAGGAAAAATTTCTCAGAATCTGAAACTTTTTCTACAGGAAACATGTCTCAGAATCTGGACTTTTTCTATAGGAAACATGTCTCAGAATCTGAGACTTTTTCTATAGGAAAAATGTCTCAGAATCTGTGATTTGTTCTATAAGAAAAATGTCAGAATCTGTGACTTTTTCTATAGGAAAAATGTTTCAGAATTTAAGACTTTCTATAGGAAAAATATCTGAGAATCTGAGACTTTTTCTATAGGTAAAATGTCTCAGAATCTGATAATTTTTCTATAGGAAAAATGTCTAAGAATCTGAGAATTCTGAAACAGATTCTGATACATTTTTCTTATAGAAAAAGTCATTTATTCTGAGACATTTTTTTAAAGAAAAAGTCTCAGATTCTGAGACATTTTTCCTATAGAAAAAGTCTCTGATTCTGAGACATTTTTCCTATAGAAAAAGTCTCAGATTCTAAGACATTTTTCCTATAGAAAAAGTCTAAGATTCTGAGACATTTTTCTTATAGAAAAAGTCTCAGATTCTGAGACATTTTTCTTATAGAAAAAGTCTCAGATTCTGAGACATTTTTCTTATAGAAAAAGTCTCAGATTCTGAGACATTTTTCCTATAGAAAAAGTCTCAGATTCTGAGACATTTTTCCTATAGAAAAAGTCTCAGATTCTGAGACATTTTTCCTATAGAAAAAGTCTCAGATTCTGAGACATTTTTCCTATAGAAAAAGTCTCAGATTCTGAAACATTTTTCCTATAGAAAAAGTCTCAGATTCTGAGACATTTTTCCTATAGAAAAAGTCTCAGATTCTGAGACATTTTTCCTATAGAAAAAGTCTCAGATTCTGAGACATTTTTCCTATAGAAAAAGTCTCAAATTCTGAGACATTTTTCCTATAGAAAAAGTCTCAGATTCTGAGACATTTTTCCTATAGAAAAAGTCTCAGATTCTGAGACATTTTTCCTATAGAAAAAGTCTCAGATTCTGAGACATTTTTCCTATAGAAAAAATCTCAGATTCTGAGACATTTTTCCTATAGAAAAAATCTCAGATTCTGAGACATTTTTCCTATAGAAAAAATCTCAGATTCTGAGACATTTTTCCTATAGAAAAAGTCTCAGATTCTGAGACATTTTTCCTATAGAAAAAATCTCAGATTCTGAGACATTTTTCCTATAGAAAAAGTCTCAGATTCTGAGACATTTTTCCTATAGAAAAAGTTTCAGATTCTGAGAAATTTTTCCTATAGAAAAATCTATGGAAAGTCTCGGATTCATAAATATATTCTGTTATCTTCTACTATTTTAATTAGTTCTATTGGTGAAGTTTTCTCCTTCTATTTTATTGGTTGTTTAAATCCTTAGCCCCTTATTCATATTCAAATTTGAACACTTTATAACAGGTTTATAAAACAGATTTTCATACGAAATTCGTTTTATAAACCTGTTATAAGTTTGTTAATTTCAATATGAATAAGGGCCTTAATATATAAGTCTATAGATATTCTCTTAATAAGATAAGTTTTAAGATTGTTTAAAAAAAAATAAAAAATTTAAAAAATAATTTCATTTAATTATTCAGAACTAGTTCCATAATGCATTACATGGAACAGATATGTAACCGTTCAAAAATCGCGGAATCCCTTCTTGTACCACTATAAGCAACATATTCTAGAATAGATTCCGTAGAACAGATAAGAGTTCTAGTTTGGAGGAAAAGGATGTATTGCTTTCGTGACAATCTCAAACAAAAATCATCGATGATGTAATGCATAGTAGAATCGATTGCAGGGTAGTATAGTTGATTCCACAACCGATTCTTTGGAATCGAACATTTTGCTGGGTAAATTTATTGCTCAATCGGATATCGTTTTATAATGCAATAGTAAAATTGTTTAATAGGGTGGAAGTTATTTTTGAACAGTTTACTCACAATCAGCTTAAATTCTTTAAATTTTTTTCCCCTATGTATTGAATTGAAAGTTATTTCTGCATGCTCCGCAATCACACAAAAACGGCTGATCCGATTTTAATTAAGTTTTCAGCACTTTTCTTTAGTAGGGGTGGTATCGGCGGGGACTGTGGGGTACACCTTCCCTATTTAGAAAAATCTTTACTTATTCATTTATTATGCTTTTTGCACTAAAGTTAAACAATGCTATCATTATAAAAACTATTTTTTATATCAACT
This sequence comes from Pegoplata infirma, assembly GCA_963921195.1. Taxonomy (NCBI): domain Eukaryota; kingdom Metazoa; phylum Arthropoda; class Insecta; order Diptera; family Anthomyiidae; genus Pegoplata; species Pegoplata infirma. The sequence goes on along the minus strand of OY992540.1, from coordinate 40,995,232 downwards.
CCCTTAAAAAGGGGCGGACCTAAAAAAACGACATTTTCGGTGTCATGACATAGTCCCCACGGACATAATCCCCATTTCCATTATGGGGATTATGATCGAAATTAATTCAGTCATATTCCCCATGAAGGTAGTGGGACATAATTTGGACATAATTCCTAGATTTATGGGGATAATGACCTCGTAACAAATGGCTATAATCCCCATTTTAGGGATTAAGTCTACTTTACTTATTGGTGATAATCCCAAATAATTAAATAAGTTAAAAAATTTTTGTGCGTGAGCAGCTTTCGGCAGGGCTTACGGATTACAAAATCCATGATTTAAACTTGACCCCTCTGTAAAAAACGGGGACTATGATCGAAATCGCTTTGGACTCAGTCTCCATAATATGAATGCCGGTTATGACCGGAAAAATTTCGATCGTATTCCTAAGGTGACGTAACATAATCCCCAAGGACATAATACCCATTTCCGTTATGGGGATTATGACCGAAATTATTTTGGTAGTGGGGACTATGACCGAAAATAATTTGGACGTAATCCCAATAAAAAATGGGCATAATTCCCAGATTTATGGGGATAATGACTACGTAACAAATGGCCATAATCCACATTACAGGGATTATGTCCACTATACTAGTTGGTCATAAACCCAAAAATTGTATAGTATTTCTGCGATGCCTAGGGATTCCAAACTCTATAAATAAATTTAGCGGCTTCGCTAAACCCCGCAGAAAACGGGGATTATGACCAAAATTGTTTTTGAATTACTCCCCAAAATGTGAATGGGGGTTATGACCGAAAAATATCGGTCGTAGTCCCCACAACTATTATGGGGATTATGACCGTAATGAATTCGGCCCTTATTTCGATTTTCCAAAATCGGATCCCAGTTTTGTGTGAAAAAATAAGTGTGAAAAATTTAGCAAAAAATGTAAGCTCAATTGGTTGAAATTCGCCGTGCCGAAGGCGCATTGAAGTTTGTAAGAAAAAAATTTTGGCAAAAGAGACAAATAAAAGATAAAATGTCTCGTGATACACCCGTGGTATCACAATGGACCTCAGAGTCTACGTGTGTTGAATTAAAACGTCAGCAGCCACTTACAACCTAACCTAACCTCGTGATACATAAAATTTATTAATTTTGATGCCCTGAACACGAATATAAAAAAAAAATAAAATCAATTTAACGGTTTTCGAGATATCGCTAAATGAAATTTGAAAAAATTGGGGTTTTCCTAAGTTTTCTAAGTTCTTTTTTAAGAAAATATTAAAATATATTTTTCTTGACACTTTCATAGAGCTTTAGACGAACTTTCATTTAAACGTAATTAAAGCCTAATCGAATATTTTTAACCCTTCACAAAAAAAAAATCGAAATATCATTAATCACTGGAATGTCATAGAATCTATCGGGAATCTATAACACAGGTTCACAAAATTTGAACTTTTTCAATTTGCCTGACCTTTGACACCTGATTTATATGGATTTTAGTGTGCTGATTCCGAATCTGTTATCCAATTTTTTCCATCAGCTCGCGTTCGCGAGCAAATCGCTGTTAAAGAGTCGAAAAAGTGCGTTTTTTACCAATTTTGCTTGGCTATAATTTCCAAAAAAAAATTTAGTGCATCAGATTTAAACACGAACTTAACTATATTGGATGCCAGGATTCCAAAACTGGTATTAGGTTTTTTCTGACAGCTTTAGTTTTCGAGTTATTAAAAATGGCATAAATATTCAGACAAAATTACAGAGGTCATAAATTGAAAAATTTTATTTTAGCGCTATCTCAAAAACTAAGATGACTTAACAAAAATAAGACCATTTTTGGAATCAGCATATCCAACATACCTAAAACCGTCATTCACTTTTTGGATGTAAGACTAGTGTTGGTAAATATAGACTCACAAACATGCCAAAAATAACCTATTTTCAAAGTTTCCTTATGCTATATCTCGAAAACTAGAGCTGACCCAAAAAAACGGTAGCCATATTTAAAATCAGCGTACCCCTATTACCCAAAATTAGTTATCAGAACCAGGGCAAAAAAAAGTGTTGCCGTGTGTAATGTATGTACTTTTTATATTTTTATACGTACTTTATTACATTTCTGATTGCACTTTATACGGGAAAGTGTCAAAAGTAATTACTTTTCACTAAAAGTACTTACTTTCGGCACTTTCTTCTATAAATGCAATGGAAAAAGTAATCAGAAAGTTAATAGTAGTACAATTTTTGTTGGGAAATTAAGTATACTCCCGCACTCTTGTTTGAGGACACACAAATAAGTACTTCCCTAATGTTTTGTACCACACGTTTATGATTTTATTACAGGCAAAAAAAAAAAAACTTATACGGACATAGACTATAAACTACAATTATAAACACAATGTTAAAATATGTTTCTTTATTATAGGCAAAAACCCACTGTAGTATCACATTCGCATCATCAGCAGCGTATAATTTTCTCCAGTAACCAGGCCAACGTTAATGGAGTCTTCTTCTTACAAACAGAAAAAAGAAGACCCTTATGCTTCCGTGTATCAAGCCACTACAATACCTCTCAATGCCAACAAGAAATCCAAAGAAAAAATTATTACACAGAAAACTAAAAAACCACCAAGACGTGATAAAAGTGATCTTGGAGAAAATTTTATAGCACCTGATGGTGGGTGGGCTTGGCTCGTGTGTGTTGCTGCCGGTATATCAAATGTAAGTTGAATGCATGTAGTTTATGTCGTCGCCTAGGCGCCGTAATTCTAATTATCAACATCATCATGAATTACAATTTTATAGTATTGTTGATAATTTATTGCCTAAGTTTAACTTTGTTAATTTTTTTATGTTTTTTTTTTTGTAGCTATCAATTTATCCATGTCTTCAGCAATTTGGTTTTATATTTCGAGATCGTCTTATGGACTTGGGTTTAACAAGTTCACAAATTACAACAATTATAAATACAAATCCAGCAGTATCAGCATGTACAGGTGGGTGGAATGGAATGGAACATTAGACTGGCTTTTGTTTTGTATGACAAAAAAGTGTTTCTTCCGATTTTAAACGTCGGGAAAAATTTTCATTCTCCTACATCTAAAACTTATGTGGTATATATTTAAGGTCAATCGGATTAAATTAACCCGTGGAGCCCGGCAAAGTTTTGGATTTTTGAAAATTAAAAAAAAACTATGTCTTAAATAACTTTTAACTTTGATGCGCTGAACACGAATATCAAAAATTGTTTAAAATCGGTCGAACGGTTTTCGAGATATAGCTGTTTGTAATTTGCAAAAAATGGCGGTTTTTTCCTACACTTAAAATAAATTCTCTGTCCAATCAGCAGAAAAATCTGCTGAAAATACACCCATTTTGAGCCATATGAGAAATCTGCTGATTTTAGCAGACACGGTTTGATAAATATCTGTCATAAGAGGTAAATAAATATAAAAAAAAAAAAAAACATACGCTGCCAGCCAGCATCGAACTCGTCACCTTCCGATTTGAAAGTACACTTCTTAACCACTACGCTACGGAAGCTTATACTTTTATCTGGCGTTTTAGTTATTCAACATGTGTGTTGTTCGACAGCAGAGAAATCTGATTTTAGCAGAAAAATCTGCTGATTTTAGCAGAACAATCTGCTGATTTGAGCAGAATAATCTGCTGATTTCAGCAGAACAATCTGCTGATTTCAGCAGAACAATATGTTCTGCTTTTTTTTATATAAAAAAATTTCTTGAAAAAATAATGAAATTCAGCAAACAAAATCAGTATAAACATAGTAAAATGTCTGTTATTTTCTTAAAATGAATGACAGAGATTTTAGTAAAAATATCCTTCTCAGCAGAACAATCTGCTAAAAGATTGCTAATTCAAATTGAAAGTCGTTTTACAGATTTTTTGACAGAGTTTTTCTTTTGAGTGTACGTTCTAACAATTGTTTAAAACCTTGACCCTTTAATTTGAGCCAAATCCCATCATTTTAACCCATGGCGCCCTTCGATCAAAGTTTTTCATTTTTGGAAAATTTCTACCAAAATTTGTGATTTTTGAAAAATAAACAAGTAAGAAAATTATAGTCGGTCAAGACCGACCATATGATACCCTACACTTTTCTGGAAAATCGGTGCCAAGTCCAAACATGGACCGATTGGATTTATCTTTTGTTAGATCTTTAATTAGTGTAGAAGACACACACAAACAAAATTTGAGTGAAATCGGCGTACTTGTGTTGCTAATAGACGATATTACTGAATATCGGGAGAAGTTTTTATATGGGTCTAAGTCCAAAAATTATCCACAGTTGATTAGACCACCAAAGTACACGTTTAACGAACAAAATTTTGACCAAATATTTCCTATTTTCATGAATTTATGTGAATATCGGGAGGGTGGTTTGTATGGGAACTACAAGAAGAACTATTCCGATTCCCTTAAAATATGGAATGATGATTTTTGAATACAAAATATGTTTACCTGCCAAGAAAGGACACCTTTATTAGAGATGGGCGCGTGAGTGAATTTTGACTCACACTCACTCACGCTCACGCAAAAAATAATCGAATCACTCACTAATCACTCACTCAGATTTTTTTTTCAACTCGTGATTGAAATGAAAACACTCATACTCACGCGTGATATACTTGAATCACGCAAATTACGTGACCAGCGCCTTTCTCTATCTCTTATCATACGGTTATTAGATTCATTTGAGCCAAATTATAAAGGGGCATTTGTATGGGGTCTAAACATGGACCGATTTTTTCCAATTTCAATAGGCTTTGTCTTTGGGCAAAAGGAAGATTAAGATTCAAATTTCATACAAATCGATTGATTAATCGTCTCAGGAAGTGATTCTGAGTCGATCGGTATACTTGAAAGTGGGTCTAGGACCAATATTTCGGATAGTTACAAACATTAGCACAAACTCATTTATACCCTACACTCATATAGTGGTGTAGGGTATAAAAATAGTAACAAAATATATCGCGATTTTTTTTTTTTTCTTTTACGCGAAACATTATCAAAAAATATCTGAAATCGGTCAAGCGGTTTTCGAGTTATCGCCATTTGAAATTTGTCAAAAAATGACGGGTTTTTCCTACGTTCAAGATTTTTTTTTTTAAAAATTTAAAAATTTGTTTCTATTGACTTTTTTATAGAGCTAAAGACAAACTTTAATTTTAATTTAATTTGAGCCAAATCAGACCATTTTACCACTGGCGCTCTTCGATCAAAGTTTAGAGTTTTTGGTGAAAGTTTTGTAAAAAATTAAAACTTTGATCAAAGGGCGCCACGGATTAAATGATTGGATGTGGCCCATATTTTTGGCAAATTTCAATATACATATTTCTCGAAAACCGTTTTACCGAGTTTAAAAGCTTTTTGATATTCGTGTTCAGCGCACCAAAATTAATAAGTATGATGTTTTATTTATAGTTTTTATACCCTACACCACTCTGTGGTACAGGGTATAATGAGTTTGTGCTGATGTTTGTAACTTCCCGAAATATTGGTCCTAGACCTACCTTCAAGTATACCGATCGACCCAGAATAACTTTTTGAGTCGATTTAGCGATGTCCGTCCGTCCGTCTGTCCATCTATCGGTTTAAGCACGATACAGGTCGCAATTTTCAATCAATTGACTTGAAATTCAAAACTTAAGCTTCTTTTGGCCCAAGGACGAAGCCTATTGAAATTGGAAATCGGTCTATGTTAACACCTAGCCCCCATACAAACGCCCCCTTTGAATTTCGCTTAAATGCCACTAATAGCCGTATTAAAGTAGATATCGTTTTAAAATTTAACAGGTAATAAAATTTTATGTGCACAAACCCCTACACCAAATTTCAAAGGAATCGGTTCAGTCCTTGTGGTAGTCCCCATATAAACCACCCTCCCGATATTCACATAATTTCCTCAAAATTTCGACCGATATTCAGTTAATTCGGTCTATTGGCAAAAAAAATAAACCAATTCCACTAAAATTTGGTCTGTGTGTGTTTTCTACACTAAATAAAGATCTAACAAAAGATAGGTCCAATCGGTCCATGTTTGGACATGGGGCCCATTTTCCGGAAAACATTGGTGTAGGGTATCATATGGTCGGTCTTAACCGACTATAACTTTCTTACTTGTTTTTATTTTTTTCTTAAATTTTTAAAAACCCAAAACTTTGATCGCCGGGCGCCATGGGTTAATTTCATCCGATTGATTGACCTAAATGATCCACTGGGAAAATCAAAAGTTGAAGAAAAAAAAATTTCACTTTAATGGAACATATTTGAATGGACAACGTACCTATCTAAGAATCAATATTTACACTAAAAAAAAAGAATTTATAAAGTTACGGGTCAGGTTTTGTAAAAATCATACATTTTTTTATTAAAAATTTGGTTTTTCATCTTTTTTATCAAATTTTTTTTTTTCATCAAAAATGTTATTTCCTCAAAAATTTTTTTTTACCAAAAACTTTTTTCATCAAAAAATTTTTTTTATCAAAATAGTTCATTTTTCATCAAAAAAATTTTTTTTTTATTAAAAAAAATTTTTATGGAGATTATGACAGATCAAATTATATCTAATTGTATCACATATTATAAAAAATAATTTATTTCTTTTATCTTAACTCGATTTTTTTTAAGGTTTATTAAATGGACCCATGTTCAGACGTTTCTCATTTCGTCAAGTGGCTATGGCTGGTTCAATATTGGTCTTTATCGGTATCTTTTTTACAGCATTCTGTGAAACATTCTTCGGTTATATAATTGTATTCGCAATAATTTTTGGTAAGTATTTTTTTAATAAAAACAAATAAGAAAATAATAGGTGGTCAGGACTCACTATATAATGCCATACACCGTAATTTTTCACTATTATAGGGAAAATTTCCAAAAACGGGTTTCCGATCCCAACATGGGACGATTTGATTTATATGTGGTCGAGTTTTAAACACTTTTCGCCTTTCGATAACTGTTAAAAAATTCATATATTGTATTTTTTCTTTTACTATTATAGTCGAAAAACATCAATTTCAATTCGAAAAATATCAATTGTAATTCGAAATAGATCAACTGTAATTCGAAAGACACCAATTGTAATTCGAACAAGTAAAAAAGTTAAATTCGGCCTTGCCGAATGTAGTGATACCCTCCACAATTTCAAAAAGATTATTGCAAAAAACTTTATTTAAAAGGAAATTACTTTTGAAAAAATGTTCGCGAAAAAATAATTTCCGCGAAAAAAAAATTTTGGTAAAAAAAATCCGCGATTTTTTTCTTTTTTTGTCAAAAAATATGTTCGTTCTTTTTTAAATACCATTTGGTGTTCAATTATGTACACAAATGTCCACCAGCAGCCGAATTAAAGCATTTTGTTTTATTAGGTTATGTTGAATGTACTAAAATTTTGGAGGTTTCCTTACCTTTTCGTTCATAACTTTTGAACCGCTGAACCGATATCGCTTAAAAGCAATACCAATGAGGGGGAAAAAATAAAAAATTACCTGTTTTTTAGCTGCCCAATCTCAAATTAAAAAAGGGTTGCCACCATATGAAAAAATTAGGGCTTTCGGGAAAATTCGTTTAAAAGCCGAACTAGCAGGAATTTCGCCTAACGAAAAAGTACGGGTCAGCTTAATTTTGATAGAGATTATTATATATGATTTTGGCGGCCGTACGTATATTCATCTCCATATGAGGCATTCCACACCAAATGTCCAGCGAAAAAAAACATGTGTACCGTAAACTTCTAATTAGGTTGTATTGATAGCCCTTTATGGAACTTAGAAAATTGCGTTTTCGGGTTTTCAATTTTTCAAAAACTGGGCTTAGGAGGCGTGGTCAAATATTGGAAAAATGGTCAAATTTGTGGCGAGTTGCCTGGATTAAATATTTATCACATTAAAACGGAATGCACCACAATCTCAAAAATTTACATTCTTATATAGTTTTGTATGGGCTATCGATTAAAATTTTTTTTTGAAAAGTTTTCAGAACCCGTTCTGAAATTATCCATTTTTTAAAAAAGTCAATTCATCAAAAATCCGGCCACTTTTTTTACATTTTTTTTAAGTTTAGATGTTTGTCCGTCCACACAAAAAAAAATCAGAAACACGTTCTTCGTTTTTTTCGAGAAAATTGCATTTGAATTTTAAATTTCATAACAATTTTGTAATTTGCTTGTATTTTCTTGTTTTAACGTTGCGAATGAGTATTATTAATTGCATAAATATTTCTCATACGCTCTGTGAATGGACAAACATCTAAACTTTAAAAAAAAAAAGTGGCCGGATTTTTGACAAATTGACATTTTTAAAAAATGGAAAATTTTAGAACGGGTTCTGAAAATTTTCCAAAAAAAAAAAAATTAATCGATAGCACATACAAAACTATATAAGAATGTAAATTTTTGAGATTGTGGTGCATTCCGTTTTAATGTGATAAATATTTATTCAAGGCAACTCGCCACAAATTTGACCATTTTTCCAATATTTGACCACGCCTCCTAAGCCCAGTTTTTGAAAATTTGAAAAACCAAAAACTCAATTTTCTTAGTTCCATATAGGGCTATCCAAACAACCTATTCAGAAATTTACGGGATACATGTTTTTCTGCAGCGGGACATTTGGTGTGGAATGCCTGATATGAATATACGTACCCCAACGATTATACATTTTTGACAATAACGAAGCCGAATTCGGAGACGAACGATACACCATTGGATAGGCCTTAAAAAAACCTTTCGATCTGTATAAAATGTTCACATAGTTTCTTTTGAAGAAATGGGAAAAATCCTCAAAAAACGAAAAAAAATCCCGTTTACCTCCTCCCCTTTGACCCGCTAAATGTAAGATTGGGCAGCTATAAAAAAAAACAGATAACTGTTATTTTGCTTCCCTCTTTTCTATATGCAAGTTTCGGTGAGTGCCCTATGAAAGACCTTCCTTGTAAGTGGAGGGTATAAAAAGATGAATTTTTTCATAGTTTTATCACAAGCTGATTTTGACTGAGATTGACTATAAATAAAAAATTGATCAAATATGTGATAAAAAATCGAAAAAGTGTTTGATTGAAAAAAATTTTCAATTATTCACCTACAATTTGATGATTGGTATAGCAACTTTGTTGATTGGAGGAATTTCAATAAAAAAAAATTGATTTAATACGCGTTTTTGTTATTTGAAATTCTTTTCAAATTCTTTCTGTGTAGTCTCTCGCGTTAAAAATTAGATTTTACAGCCGAATTCGACACACATTCGAAATTAATTGTTTCAACAATTTTCTTAATTAAAACTGCAATTATTCGCTTAATTATAATTCAAACTAACCAACATTTTTTTTCTCATCTTTAGGTTTTGGCATGGGCATCAGTGTCTCCGCCTCTTCGTTGGCCATTAATACTTATTTTAAAACGAAAAGAAGAAAAGCCGCTGGATTTTCATGGACTATTACAGGTCTGGGACCTATAGTGCTACCGCATCTAATTACATTTTTACTTTCCGTCTATGGAGTGCAGGGAACGGTAATTATATTTGCGGCCATATCACTGCATTCATTTATGGGTGCTCTTATTTATCAACCAGTTCAATATCATGCTCCCACACCGGAGGATGAAGACATGCAACATGCACCCTCTATACTAATAGAACAACCACCACATTTATGTAAATATTGTGAACTACAACAGAAAAAAGAAAAGGGTATATTCTCTTCGCAGTACCTGTATCAAGATGATGATGAAAATAAGCCAGGATTTGAAATTATAGAACCGGGTACACCTATGCTGTCCCGAGCCAATGATGGCTTGTATGGTTCAAAATTATCATTAGCTTCGAAACGTAGATTTCGGCTACGTACAATATCAAGTTCCAAAGATTTAGATAAATTTTCACGCATTAGCCGTATGATAAGTGAAGATGAAGAACTGAAACAGAAAACCGGATTTAAGCCGAACAATTTTAATAAAGAAAGAGACGAATCAGTAATGAAAGAAAATTTACATAATCGTTTTGGTGGCGGTCAATTTAGATGTACCTGTGCTGAGGAACGAACTTTATTGGAATTAAGTAAAATTGAAGCTTTTGAAGCAAATGTTGCAATGGGCCATAATAATGCAATGCAAGAACAAAATGATTCTGAGGATTTAGAATTAACATTTTTACAAAAAGTAGTGGCCTTCTTTGATTTAGGTCTCTTAAGAGATTTTACATTTGTCAATTTGGTAGCTGGTTTGACCATAATCAATTTTGGTGAATTGAACTTTTCCATGTTGACACCCTTCATTCTCAAAGATTTTGGTTTTGAGACATCACAGATAACTTTATCCATATCGGTATTGGGTGGTCTTGATATAACCATGCGTTTCTTGGTGCCATTTTTAACCGAAAAAATACCCTGGGATAATCGTGTATTTTTTCTAATTGGTGTAGTGGGCATTTCACTGGGTCGTACTGTTGTGGCGTGTACACGTTCTTTTCCCGTAATTCTGGTAACATTTGCTTTTATCGGAATATTTAAAGGAGTACGAACCATATTTTGGCCATTGATTATACCCAGTTGTGTACCACTGAAAAGATTACCGGCTGCTTCAGGTTTGCAATTGCTGATATCGGGTTTATTTACTTTGGCCGGTGGACCATTTGTGGGTAAGAACTTTCTTCTGTTCGACTGAATCACGTTTTGGTCTAAAAATTAACAAACTTTGGGAACATAGTAAAATAAATCTGTAATTTTTAAAAAATTTTATGGTGGAAATTTATAAAGAAAATGTGTTAGGGTTTTCAGAAAGTTTGGCCATTTTTTACAGGCCTAAACGTCCTAAAGCCGTACCATGCTTTACATTTGACATTTAAATATTTTTTTTTGTTTCTCCTTTTTTTAGGTTTAATACGTGATCGCTACGATTATGCCATTACTTTACATTGTCTTAATATTATGACTTTTATAGCGGCCACCTCATGGACTCTGGAAGCTTTGGTGCGCCGTTATTTACAAAAACCAAGTTCTTTAAATTGTGATGACAGTTGATAAAAGTTACTTTTTTATTTATTATTTTTGAATTTATAAACTGTATTATTTTTTTATTTAATTATTAGGTTTTAAATTAAAACTTTTAATAAATAAACAAATGTTTTAATAAATTTTATTTGTAGTTGTTTGAAATTAATAACGGTTAAATTTACAAAGTCGTTATATGTTTAAAAAATGTGTAGCCTACTTTTTGGCTGGTTGCTAAAGTTGGTGTTTTGTATAAAATAATTTTTTGTTAAATATTTTAGGGAGTTCTAGGGTTACCTGAATTTAAATCCAATATTGGAACACATTAATTTTTTTGGGGAAAAAATATTGTAGAAGTAGATCGCTAGACTAAGAAAATGGTTTAGGATGCAACACAATCAGTTAGAAAATTTATACGAAAGTTTGCAAAAGACTAACTATGACTATCATAAGTAGTTTTTTATTGCGAAATCGTCATAATGTCAATATGTTCCCATGCCAGATCTGGTTCCATATGTTAATAAATCAAAATATAAATAAATTATGTGGGTGTAGTAAAAAGGATGGATCTAAAAAAATCGAGGCATAAAAATTCATATAAAAATGGATTTTTTAAATATGTATAGGGATGCTCCACAATGTCAGCCTTTTTCGCTATAAAACCTCTAGTTAAGGATCTATTTGTAATTTAAGATTTAAAAAAAAAATCATATAAGACCCCTCTAAAAAAGCCATATAATGCAAGGAAAGTTTTTTTTTTAGCAAAAACTCATATAAAAATTATCCCCATTTTCCGATAATTTCGCTTTATTACCTTTAGATAAGTTACAAGTAATTTTTTTATTAAAAAATCGTATAAAAATTGATATTTGGAAATTCATAGCGATGATCCCCAATTTTTGCTATTTTCGTTCTAGTACCTCTAGTTAAGCCATAAGATACAAGTAAAGTTAAAAAAAAAAAAATCAAATAAAAGTGAATTTTTGAACCTTATAGGGATTATCTCCAATTTCAGCTATTTTCACTCCAGCGTCTCCAATTAAGTAGTTATTTGAATTTTTTATGAATAATCCCCAATTATAACTATTTTTGCACCTTTATCTAAGAATTTAATTGCAAGTTAAATTTTTTAGAAAAAATTACATAAAATAAATTTTCCGAAATTTGATACACAATTTTTTCTATTTTCGGCATTCTAGTGAAGGATTATATAGTAATTAAAGTTTTTAAAAAATAAAAGGATTTATCGAGGCAAAAAATTCATATAAAAATGAGTTTTTAAAAATTTATAGCGATGATCTCTACATTTAGGTTTTTTTTGCTACGGCATCTCTAGTTAAGGATTTAATTGTAATTTAAGTTTTTTAGAAAAAAAATCAATAAAAATGCATTTCCCAAAATGTATTTATTTCAATTTTTAATAAAAAAAATATCTTTGACATAATTAAAGGTGATAAAGCAAAATTATCGGAAAATTGGAATAATTTTTATATGATTTTTTGCTAAAAAAAATTTAATTGCATTTTTTTTTAAAAAACTTTAATTACAAATAAATCCTTAACTACAGATGCCGTATCAAAAAAAACTAAATGTGGAGATCATCGCTTTAAATTTTTAAAAACCCATTTTTAAATGAACTTTTGCTTTTTTGGAAAAAAATTACATAAAAATGAATTTTTGGAAATTTATATACCAATTTTTCCTATTTTCGCTATTCTAGTGAAGGATTTTATTGCAATTAAAGTTTTTTAGAAGAAAATCATCAAAAATGGTTATTTATAGCAAAGATACCAAATCGTTGTTATTTTCCGCTTTAGCACCTCAGCCATAAAATGCAAGTATAGGTTTTTAAAAAAATGTATTAAAAATCAATTTCAATTTCAGATATTTTCAACCTAGCACCTCTTGTTAAGAATTAAATTGCAATTAAAGCTTTTGGAAAAATATTGTATAAAAACAGATTTTTGAAAATGATCTCTAATTTCATATATTTTCGGTTTAGCACCTGTAGTAAAGGGTTTAAGTGCAATTCATTTTTTTTGAAAACTCGCGTTAAGCCATAAAATTTTAGAATTTTTATTGGGATGATCCCCAATTGCAGCTATTATTGCTCTAGCTCCTCTAGTTTAGGTTAAAATGGATTCTTGGAAATTTATGCGGATGATTCCCAGTTTTAGCTATCTTCGCTCTTCCATCTTTAAAATACCATAAATCCAGTAAAGTTTAAAAAAAAATAATATAAAAATGGATTTGTAAAAAATTTAAAAAATCTGTAATAAAGCAAATGATGCAATCAAATTTAAAAAAAATGTTTAAAATTGATTTTTGGAACTGCAAATAGATCACCAATTTCAGATATTTTCGCTCTAGCATCCCTAGAAAAGGATTTAATTGCATATATAAAAATTTATAGCGTCATCCCCATTTTTTTTCTATTTTCACTCAAATTTTTTTTTAGTTTTTTGCAACATATTCGTGCCAAAGTTTGGAAGTCTAGCTCTTTTATTTTGAACTGTATCGTGTCCTCTACAGACGGACGGACGGACATCGCTAGAATGTCTTAGAATCGATCACTGATCAATAAAATATATACTTTATGGGGTCCTAGACCGATATTTCGATGCGTTACACATGGAATGACAAAGTGAGTATACCCGATACTGTGGTTTGGGGTATACTCATACTTAAAATAATTATTCTGTTAAATACTCTGTAAAATGACTGTAATCTCAATTCGACAGATATTTGACAAATTTATCTGTCGAAATACAGATTTAAAAAAATAGTAGTACTTTGTATTTTCTTGTGACCGAAAAACAAAATTTTGTAAAATTCGAGTTACTCGTTAAAAACTCGTAATTTTCACAAAAATAAAAAAGGCAAATTTAACAAAATTTTAATTTTAATTAATTTAATTTTTTTAATTTTAATTATTGTTTTGAAGCAGAGAAGATTTACTCATAAAATGGATTAAATTAAAACTTTGTAAATTTACAGAGTTATTTTTTTTTTGTAAGATTTTGCATTTAACTAAAACTTTGTAAATTTGCAGAGTTTTTTTGGTAAAATTCTTTTCGGTTGTATTAAATTTTTTAGAGATAATTCTGTGAATTTACTTTTTTTTATCGAAATCATTTTACAGAGTTTTCTTCGTAAAATAACAAAAAATCTTGCTGGTTGGAAATCTATGGTATTTTCAGCTGGCTCAGCAGAGTATCTCTGTAATTTAACAGAGTGATTATTTTGAGTGTATAAAAATCCATTTTGGAGATTTAACGCGATGATCTTTAATTTCAGCTATTTTGCAATTAATCAAAAACGCCATATAAAAATGATTTTTTTGTATATAAAGCGATGATTACCAATTTTTGTTGGTTTTTTTTTTAGCAATTTTAGTTAAATTAAATAAAAATGCATTTTTGAAAATTTACAGGAAAGAAATCCAATATCAACTATTTTCACTCTAGCACCTCTAGCCAAGAATTTAATTGCATTTATATTTTTTAGCAAAAATCATAAAAAAATGGATTTTGGAAATTTAAACCGATGATTAAAATTTTTTGCTATTTTCGCTCTTTTTATTGACATCTAAGTTTTTTAGAAAAAAAAATCATATAAAAATTAATATTTGGTAATTTATTATGATCACCAGTTTTTGCTATTTTCGCTCTAGAACCTCTAGCTTGGTACTTTATTGTAAAGGAATGATCCCTAATGACAACTATTTTCGCACTAGCATGCAAGTTAAGTTAAAAAAAAAAATCGTATGAAAATGAGTTTTTAAAAATTTATAGGGAAGATCTCCAATGTCTGCTATTGCGCTCTTGGACCTTTGGCTTAGGATTTTAATGATATTAAAGTTTTTTTTTTTTTAATAAGGGGTGGTCCAATAACTGGTAACTTTTTAAAACATGCAATGAAATGAACAATACTCAATAGTTTTGAAACCTTATGGCTTTATTTGAAAGAGCAAACATTCCCGTTTTTTATGGCAAACGACTTCATTGATGCGTCTTCGGCTTGCTCCGCTGTATCGCGTTGTAGCGCAGTACTGCGCTGCCAAACTGCACGTTTTTCGAAAAAAAAGTTTTTAACCAAAATAAGGCACTCAAATGAGGTTATGTTAACAAACAAATTGGTACATCTTGGGATCGTAAAACTCGCAAGGTGTTGTAAAGAATCCATTTCATCTATAGAAAGCAATAGATTTGAGTATCAGCATCATTACACAATATTTTCAAAAATACAGCTGAAACTCCCATTTTCGTCAAAGATGAGCGCTACATAGCCATGATTACCGACTTTTTGTTGGCCGTAATAGAATATACCAACTTGGATGACATTTATTTTCAGAAGGATGTCGCAATATGTCCCACAGTCCATCAAACAATCGATATTTTGCGCACTTAGTTCGGAAATCGTGTTTTTCGCCATATTCGCGGTGACAATTGATCACTTCAGAGCTGCCGATTAAAAACTTTAAAAATTTTTTTGAGGGGTCTCGTTAAAGATTCATGAAACATGGGAAATCCAGAAATGTTCTAGGCCCATTCGACGAATATCGTTCAAGCCATTCGTGAGATAGAACCAGAAACATTAGAAAAATGGGTGCCGAGAATGAGCTACTGCGGAGCTAACCCAGGCAACTGCATGAATGAAGTCGTTTGCCATAAATAATGGGAATATTTGCTCTTTCAAATAAAGCCATAAGGTTTCAAAACTATTGAGTATTGTTCATTTCATTGCATGTTTTAAAAAGATACCAGTTATTGGACCACCCTGTATAAATGGATTTTTGGAAATGATTTAGGGATGATCTTCAATTTCAGCCATTTTCGCTATATAGTCATGTATAAATTGAGTTTTGGAAATTTATAACTTCGGTCACTATTTTTAGCTATTTTGCTCAAGCACCTCTAGTTAAACCATTAAATGCAAGTTAGGTTTTTAAAAAAATTCATATAACATTTTTTGAAAATTTCTAGTGATGGTCCCCAATTTTAGCTAATTTCAAACTCATATACACTCAGAAAAAAAACTAATTAATAAATGGGAAAATTAACTAAATCCAAGGAAAATTGATAATGATTTAGCTCCATTGCCATGTATTCCTACTTTTTAGTACACATTTTTCTTAAAAATTAGGACCAATTTGAACTAGAAAGTGGGAAAAAATTTCCCATTTTTTAGTTAAAAAAACATTTTTGATGAGGACATTTTTCCTAAAAATTAGTTTATTCCATACTTGTTGTACAAGACCAAACTCTCTTTTTCATATACTACAAATAATAAACAAAATGTGAACTACAAGCAAGCATGAAAAAAAATACATAAATAAAAAAAAACAATGTCAAGTTATGAAAAATTTACTAAACTTGTGGAAAAAACTTCCTCAAATTAAAGAAGATAAATATGATGAACTAATTGGTAGGAAATTACGTTCTAAAACTGAATTTTTTTAACTAAATTTTGTTTTTAGAAATATGTCTTAAAAATAAAGATTATTTTTCAATTATTTAGGGAAAATTTCTTTGGCGGTAAGAATTTCTTCCATGTATTAGGGAATTCCATTTAAGGAAAATTATGGCCTATTTAACAGTCCATGAACTAAAATTTTTTCCTAAAAGTTGGGAAAATTTCCCAAATTTTAGTTAAATTTAACTTAATTGTGGGAAAATTTATAAACTATTTTGAAGAACATTTTTCCAAAGTTTAAGTTAATTCTATTTTTTGAGTGTAATTAAGCAATCAAATGCAAGTAAAGTTTGTAAAAAATAAGTGATGTAAAATTTACTTTTTTTGCTCTAGAACAGCGGTGCGCACACACATACCATAACATTTATGCTTGTGTGGGTAGTAGCAAGCGAAAAGTCAACAAATTTGCTCAAGCAACAGAATTTTATAGTGTGCGTGTATCGACAGCGCACAAGTAGCATTTCTTAGCCTATTCCCGCGGGAATAGGAATTACAAAAATGCGCATGACTGCTCTAGAACCTATAGTTAAGGATTTTATTACAATTAAAGCTTTAAAAAAATTGTATAAAAATGTATTTTTGGATTAATTCATTATAAAAAGTACCTGATTTAAATTAATGCAAAAACTATTTCCATTAAATAATACAAATATTACTCTAATTGAAATCTAATCATTTATGTAACACTTTATCATTCAAACATCTAAATTGCTCGATTTTTAAAACGAAAAAAAAAAACAACAAAAAAACATCATTACCGGCGTAATCAGTGAAAGTAGACGCATAACATAACTATTTTACAATAAATACAAAACAAATTGCATAAAACGCAAATTTGTTTAAACAAATTGTTAACAATTTGTAAAAAATGGCAAAATAAATAGTTAAGACATTTCAAATATATGAAGTTCTATTAAAATGCAAAACTTCATTGAACGTTTGTGCGTACGAAACTATACAAACATTTTGACTGCAGTCCAAACACGTCTCAAAATTGTGAATTAAAGTGGAAATATTAAGAGAGTAAATAAACAATTTAAACAAAAATTAACAGACAAAATTTAGTACACTCTCAAAAATAGTATACTCAACATATTCTTTTTTTTTTAGTAAAAACTTTAATACATTTTTTTAACTAGAGGTGCTGGATGGAAAATAGCTTGAATGGGAGATCATAGATATAAATTTCCAATAATCCAGTTTAGAATAATTTTTTTTAATCTTAATTGTATTTTATGCCTTAACTAGAAGTGCTGGGGATAAATAGCTGAACTTGATGATCATGCCTATAAATTTAAAAAAATACATTTTTGTATGATTTATTTCTTAAAAACTTAAATTGCATTTAATGGCTTAAATTGAGGCTAAAATAGCTAATATTGGAATTCATTTCTAAAACCTTCAAAAATTACTTTTTATATGATTTCTATCTTAAAAATTGTATGGCTTAAATAGAGATGATATAGCGGAATTAGCTGAGTTCGGGAATTACCGCTATACATGTTTTAAAAGTTCTCTTGTATGATTTTTTATAGAAAACTTTAACTGCATTTTATGGCTTAACTAGAAGTGCAAGATCAAAAATAGCATAAATTGGGGATTATTGCTATTAGGGCTGCCACCAAAAATCCCTTTTTCCTAAAAAAAAAACTTTATTTTCTTTTTATGGCTTTAATAAAAGTGCCATAGCGAAAATATCAAAAATTTGGGATCATTGCTATAAATTTCCAAAAACTCATTTTTACATGATTTTTTCAAAAACCTTTAGTTGCATTATTTGGCTAAACTAGTGCTAAAATTTACAAAAGTAGCTGAAATTAGGTATAATGGCTTTAAAAATTACACTTACTAAAAAGAAAATCGATGTTCATCTCTAAAAATGTTCAAATCAAATCCTTTTTATGATATTTTTCTAAAATAAAGGCGCTAAAAAAAATTAGTCACATTCGATATAAATTTTAAAAATACATTTTTAACAATTTTTTTTTTTAAACTTAAATTGCAGCTATTAATTCCAAAAATCAACTTTAAATAAATTTTTTCTAAAAATCTTTAATTGTATTTTATAGTGATAAAGCAACCATAGCTCAAATTGGATTTTATCGCTATAAATTTCCAAAACTCCTTTTTTTCTAAAAAAAAAACTTCATTTTCTTTTTATGGCTTTAATTGAGGTGCTACAGCGAAAATGTCAAAAATTAAAGATCATCGATTTAAATTTTCAAACATACATTTTTAGGGGTCATTGCTTTAAAAATCACACTTACTAAAAAGAAAATAGCTAAAATAGATGTTCACCACTAAAAATTTCCAAAAAAACTAGTCATCCTTGATATAAATTTCAAAATAAATTTTTAAAATTTTTGTCTTTAAAATTTAAATTGCAGCTATCTATTCTATTTATCTAAATATATTTTTTTTAAATCCTTAATTGAGTTTTATGGTGATAAAGCAAAAATACCTCAAATTGGGTTTCATCGCTACAAATTTCCAAAAATCCTTTTTTTTTAAAAAGCTTCAATTTTATTTTATGGCTTTAATTTCATTTTATGGATTTAATAGAGGTGTTATAGCGAAAATATCAAAAATTGGGGATCATTGCTATAAATTTTCAAACCTACATTATTTTTACATGATTTTTTTCTAAAACAATTTTGGTTGCCTTATTTGGCTTAACTAGTACTTAAATTTGCAAAAATAGCTGAAATTAGGGATAAGCGCTTTAAAAATTACACTTACTAAAAAGAAAATAGCCGAAATTGATGTTTATCTCTAAAAATTTCCAAAACAAATCCTTTTTTATTTTTTTTTCGAATAAAGGCGCTAAAACAAAAAAAAAAACTTGTCATCTTCGATATAAATTTCAAAAATTAATTTTTAATGATATTTTTCTTAAAAACTTAATAAATTTTTAATAAAAATCTTTAATTGTATTTTATGGTAATAAAGCAAAAATAGCTCAAAATGGGTTTTATCGTTATAAATTTCCAAAAATGCTATAGCGAAAATGTAAAAAATAAAAATCACTAAAAAGAAAATAGCCAAAATTGATGCTCATCCCTAAAAGTTTCCAAAAAAAATCCTTTTTTATGATCTTTATCAAAGCTTGACGCGCTAGAACAAAAAAACTGGTCATCTTCGAAATAAATTATAAAAATAAATTTTAACGATTTTTTGCTTAAAAATTTAAATTGCAGCTATCAGTTCCAAAAATCAACTTAAATTAATTTTTTTCTAAAAATCCTTAATTGTGGTTTATGGTGACAAAGCAAAAATAGTTTAAATCGGGTTTCATTGCTACAAATTTCCAAAAATCCTTTTTTTCTAAAAAGCTTTAATTTTGTTTTATGGCTTTAAAAGAGGTGTTATAGCGAAAATATCAAAAATTAAGGATCATCGCTATAAGCTTTCAAACATATATTATTTTTACATGAATTTTTTATAAAAAACTTTAAATGCATTTTATGGCTTAACTAGGTGTTAAAATTTGTCAGAGCAAAAATAGCTGAAATTTACAATCTTTTTCTAAATTAGAGGCGCTGAAACAAAAAAACTAGTCATCTTCGAAATAAATTATAAAAATAAATGTTGACGATTTTTTTCTTAAAAACTTAAATTGCAGCTATTAGTTCCAAAAATCAACTTCAAATAATTTTTTTCAAAAAATCCTGACTTGTGTTTTATGGTGATAATGCAAAAATTTCTTAAATCGGGTTTCATTGCTACAAATTTCCAAAAATCCTTTTTTCTAAAAAGCTTTATTTAATTTTATGGCTCTAATAGAGGTGTTATAGCGAAAATATCAAGATTTGGGGATCATCCCTAAAAATTTTCAAACCTATATTATTTTTACATGATTTTTTTCTAAGAAAAACTTTAGTTGCATTATTTGGCTTAACTAGTGCTAAAATTCGCAAGAGCAGAAATAGCTGAAATTAGGGATCATCGATTTAAAAATTACACGTTTTTTCTTAAATACTTAAATTGCATCATCGCCATAAGTTCCAAAAAATCTACTTTAAATGATTTTTTTTTTTTTGTAAAAATCATTTATTGTGTTTTATGGTGATAAAGCCAAAAATTCCAAAAATTATTTTTTTTTTTCTAAAAACTTTAATTTAATTTTATGGCTTCGATAAAGCGGCTAGATCGAAAATATCAAAAATTCGGGATCATTGGCAAAAATTTTCAAATATATATTTTTACATAAATTTTTCATAAAAAATCTTTAATTGCATTTGCAAAAAAAAGCTAAAATTGGTGATCATCGCTTTAAAAATCTAAACAGATTTATTTTTAACTCAAATTAATATGTATTTGAAATAATTTAGACATTGTGGAGGTAATTCATGGATTCGGTCAAGTGCTAAAGCAAAAATAGCTGAAATTGGGTTTCATCCCTATAAATTTAAAAAAAAAATTTTTTTTTTTCTTAACACTTTACTTTAATTTTATGGCTTCAATAGAGCTGCTAAATCGAAAATATAAAAAATTCGGGATCATTGCCAAAAATTTTCAAAAATAAATTTTTACATAAATTTTTCATAAAAAATCTTTAATTGCTTTTGCAAAAAATAGCTAAAATTGGTGATCATCGCTTTAAAAATCTAAACAGATTTATTTTTCACTCAAATTCATATGTATATAAAATGTTTTAGACACTGTGAAGGTTATTCATGGATTCGGTCAAGTCGAATTTAGCATTTTATTTTTTTTTTAATGTTTGCTAACCTCACATTGACATTTTCTGCTGGTTTCGTTGGCAGCCAATTTTTTCAATTCGACAAAAATTTTAATTTAAGTGTATGTTTGTAACTCTAATCACAATACGTAATCAAAGAGAGCTGCTTTTTTCAATTTTAATGTTTTAAAAAAAAATTTTTTAGTGTTTAGTAAACGTGATTACAATGTCAAGTGCGTGGTAATTTTTGAAAAAACAAACTAAAAATTTACTACCAAAACTTTTGTCAACTTAAGAAAGATCACATTTCATTCAAATAAAACAGTTATGACCCTTTGTTGTATGTAGTGGCGGCTGTATAATTGAGATGACTCGTGTTTTGCGACCCAAAATATTTGGTTATTTACAATAGCAAATCTTATTCGTACTAACAAAAATCACCCAAATGAATCTGATTGTACAAATCCAACAAATAATGTAACAATGGGTGCAAATGTTGCTCTACCAACTACAACACCAGGCTCATTACTATTCCTAGTGCGGAAGCTTCCAGTTAAAAATAAAATAAACAACATTAAAAAATAAATATCATTTATATTTTGCTCTGAATATTGTTACTTAATAAGTGGTTGATATTTTTATCACCTTCAGTTTTTCTGCATAATTGAGTAAAAACACAAACAAATTATTTTTAAATATTTACACTTATATTTAAACCCTGATATATTATGCAACAGGTTTAAAATACATTTTAGTTAAAATTTGTATAAATTTCTTACTCGATCCTAATTTTCGTCTGTAATCAACACTTAAATTCTCTTCCTAAAATTTTCGTGATTATGCTGAATTCGAATCCAAATTTTTAGACCGTATACTCACACAACAAATCCATTTGCCAAAACTGTTAATATTCAAAACCTCATTTGTTAGGTTGTCGCAACCGGCCATTCGGTTGTTAAAACTTCAATTTTGGTTGTCAGAACCTCATTACAGTTGCCAAACTCATATTTAAATTAACATGACTGGAATTGTTGATCCTAGAACTTGATAATGTCAGAACCCCCAATTAAGAGTTGCCAATTAAATAATTCGCATTAACAATTTCGAATGGGGTCATAAATGCTACAATTTGCACAATTATTTAATGAAGATACATGAATAAATATGTATTTATGTTTAAATTACATATTAAATTATGTTTATGAAATGTTTAATTTCAAAATATCTAATATTAATGGGATAAACTAAATAAAATACATAAATTTCCTGCATATTATTTCATAAAAACATATTCATGTAATGTAAGTAATGTCTTTAAGATTTATTATTAAGAAAAAACTATTAAAATTATCATGTGTAAGTTGACACATCTCTCCAGCTTAATTTAAAATCCATATATTAAACAAAAACTCTAAAGATTCCACAGTGTGGAATTCACACGAAAGTATAACACTTAATATAACAGTTTGTTGTATGAGAATGATAACAAATTATGTTTGAATTTACGGAGAAGGAATCCATATTAAAATATTAATTTTCATTTAATTTTACAATAAGAAAAAGAAACCTTTCGTTTGAGTAACTATCCTTAGCATCGAATTTAAACCATCAGAAATTCAGAAAACCCATTTCAAAAAATGGTTCTTCATATTTATAAAACGGTTTCTTCACTTTTATGAAATTGATGTAACAACACTTTATTCCCTTTGCATTTAATTTTGCTGAATCATACCAAAAATATCCCATTATTTCCCTAATTTTTAAAAAATATATTTTGTAATATAATCTCAATCATATTGATAAAAAGTTACATCAATATAATGAAATGTAATGAAAGCATTTATTGATGAAAATATGTCATTCAAATTGAAAAAAAAAATAAAAATAAGTTAATTTTTATACTTACTTTGTCAATATTTGTGCAACATATCGAGTGTTGGCTACCGTTACCGATTAAAAACTCTTTAATACCGTTACCGTTACCAAAACCGAAATAAAAAATTTTAAATACCGTTACCGATTAAAAACCATTACCTATATTCTGATTTTTAACGGCATTATATCGGTTTTGTTTCGGTTGTCTTAAAAAAATATTTTTAGTGCACGTAAAAAACAAATTTTAATCGGATTGTTATTTGAGCAAAAACAATAAAAAAATCTCTCCGACCAATGATTTTCTTAATTATGAAGAAATCGGTCGAACCAATAATAACATTCTCAATTTTCCGAAAAATTTCTTAAGAGAAAAGTAAGTGCCACGTAATGTAATCATTTTTCAGTGGGAATATGAATGAACAGACAAACCTGAATCGCTCAAGTGTTGCTGGCGTTGTCATCCACGTAGGTAAGCGTTGAGAGTTGTTCTATCGAGTTAAATACAAGTCGTACAGTCTGAAGAAAAATTCAGTATAAAAATCTGCAAAACAACTTTCACTTTGAATTAGAACACTTTTACAAGATTTTTCTGCTAAAATTAATACTTTAACTTAATTCTCTGTTATTAAGTTTTAAAAAATAACAGAAATGTTTACTTACTCTGTTCGCTGATTTTAAAAATATATTTTTGTTCAAATTTTAGCAGATTATTTTGTAAATTTACAAAAAATGTAGTAGGCATTTTTTTTAATTTTTGGCTAATTTAAACGATTAAAACTAAAAATTGTTGATATGTGAAAAAATCAGCTGACTATTATATTAATTTTACAGAAACTGTCCCGTTTTTAAGAAAATTTTCTTGAAAAAAAATTAAAAATGTTTAAAAGTTTGTTGAAAAACTTCGCTTCTTTTATAACAGCTTTTTTTTTAAAAAAAAGTATTTTTTAAAATGAAATATAAATGAAACACAATTTCGATGTTCAGGCTGTTTTTATGAAATCAGAAGATTATTCAATTTAAATCTGCAGATTTATCTGCGGTCTTGACAGATTTTTCTGCCGACTCTGCTTTATCCAGCAGATTTCTTAAATGACTCAAAATGCAGAGAATTCTACTGATTGCACAGACATATCTTATAAACCAGCGGCTACCAACCTTTTTGGTTCGCGTACCCCTTATTTTAAATTTTATCAGCCGCGTACCCCCTCAATTTTTTTTTTTTTTTTTGCTAAAAAACAAGGATTCCAAAACCGTTAAAAATACGAAATTCTTAAACGGCGTGTGGACCGATCTGAATTTACGATAATTTTAACAAATTAGTTTTAAAATTTTTTTTTATTTTTTTTTTTTAATTTTCAGTAATGGTTTTGGAATCCTAGGGTACCCTATTTTCCAGGTCAGGAAGAAAAAATCATATTTTGCAATTTTAATGATTTTTTTTATAATACAGCAAAAAGTTGATATTCGGGTTTCTCCAAAATGTATCCATATTTTTCCACCTCTGGGTTTTGGGAGGTAAGCGGTATCCTATAAAGCTGATATTTAAAATCTAAATAGATGTGATTAACTAGACCTCATAAAATCCATAATTAAGAAGATCTAATCAAATTTGAATTTTTGACAATTTTTAAAAAAATGATATTTGTCTTAGAAAAGTTGAAACTTTAGCGCTGAAGGGGGACCCAAAGATGAAGTGCGATCTTCCTGAAATTTTTACCTCATCGTTTTGGCATCTATTTTTACCAATCCCGCATATTCCAAGCGAAATTCGCGAAAGAGCATTTCTCGCTCCGCCCTAGTCGCCAGTCTCAATTTATTTTTGTAGCTAATTGAGTTTCAAGGATTTTAAGAAATTTAAATTTTTAGCAATATTTTTTTAATGACTCCCGATTAACTTTAAGTAAAAAGAAAGTGTACATGTTTTGAAAAAGTGTGTTTTTTTTAACTCAGCCAATTTTAAACAGATTCTCAATCTTATTGTTTTGTTTAAGAGGTAAAACTCATATCTTTCAAAAAAATTTCGCGTACCCCCACGGGCTGTTTTGCGTACCCCCTAGTGGTACGCGTACCATAGGTTGGTAACCGCTGTTATAAACAATTAAAAAATCAATAATTTATTTGTTGAATTACAATATTGCACTAAAGTTATCAGTTTTTTTAATTTTATTAAAAAAAATTTAGATTTTTTACGTGTTTTTAACGAATTTGTGACTTTTTAACTTTTTGGGTAAATTTTATTCATAATACCGGTACCTAACGGTAACGTTGTTTCGGTAACGTTTAACATTTACCTAAATAATCGAAAATACCGTTACCTTTTTTCATAATACTAAATAATCAAAAATACCGTTACCTTTATTCATAATACCGGTAACTAACGGTAACCTTGTTTCGGTAACGTTTAACCTTTACCTAAATAATCGAAAATACCGCTACCTTTACCGTTACCGATATAAAAAATATGTAATTCCGATACCGGTTTTCGTTACCCTGTTTTATATTAACTAACTACCGGATAATAAAAGGATAGGGATTTGAGTCCCCATTTCTGAATTTTCCTCTACGGAATCTTTATTTTATTTAATTGTGGCCTTTTAAGGCCAATGTTTTAGAATGATTTGAACTAGAAATGGGCGCGTGAGTGGAGTTTGACTCTCACTCACGCTCACGCAAGCAATAATGGAATCACTAACAAATCACTCACGAAAATTTTTCTTTTACTCCCACTTATGCACTATTCACGTGAGTAAAAACAAAATTTCTGACGCGTGACTCACGCCAGATTTGATCCCGCCCACGCGTAAGTCACGAAAATTTTACTCACGGTATATATTCATTAAATTTTGTTTATAAAACTTGTTGTTTTTTAACACCTGTCGTGACGCGTTAGTTTAGTCTTTAGTCAGTGGCGGGTACAGCTTTTGGGTTTGGGGGGGGAGGGGAACTTTTTTTTTTTTTACTTCGAATAAAAAAATTCATTAGGATTTGTGGGCCGAGCAAAAACAAGGATACGTTTCTTTTGAAAAAAAAGTGGTGGGAAAGCTTTAAAATCATCAAATTTATTTGTTTTTGCTGAAGGAAGTTTGTTAAATTTTTTTGGAATTTTTCTTAATCTGAGAATTTTTGAAATGTTTTATAATCTAAGACTCCTTCTTTACGAAAAATGTCTCAGAATATGGGACTTTTTTCGCAAAGAAAAATGTTTAGATTTTAAGTACTTTTTTCCACAAAGTCTCAGATTCTGAGACCTTTTACCATAGAGTATACATAGAGGCGAAGGCGTCAAAAATTGAGTAGTCCAAGTACAACTTGTATACATGTATTTGTTGAAAAAGTACGACTTGTAATAATATTTTAAAGCAGTTTTGAGATATTTTTAATATAGAAAATGTCTCATATTATAAGATTTGTTTGTACTGAAAAAAATTTAGATTCCGATACCTTTTTTCTATAGAAAAAATTGCAGATTCTGAAACCTTTTTCTTAAAAAAAAATCCCAGATTCTCAGACCTTTTTTCTATAGAAAAAGTCTCAGATTCTGCGATCTTCTTCCAATTGAGTAATTTTCAACTTCTGAGATAAAAAGTCTCAGACTTTGAGACCTTTTTCTTTTTAAAAAGATTCAGATTTTGAGACTTTTTTCCTTAAAATAAGTCTCAAATTAAGAGATTCTGAGACATTTTTCCTATAGAAAAAGTCTCAGATTATTAGACCCTTTTCCTATCGAAAAAGTATCAGATTCTGCGACCATTTTTCCTCAGATTCTAAGATATTTTTCCCTAAAAAAAAGTCTCAGATTCTTAGGCTTTTAGAATTCGGAAATTCTTCTACAAAAATCCAATAAAGAATATGTTTAAGGGCGTGAAAAATTTTAGAGTTTTTTTGTACCTTTTTCCATGGAAAAAGTCTCAGATTCTGTGACCGATTCTACGACATTCTGAAAAAATGTTCCAAAATAGTTAAACATACGAAAGACTACAAACATTTTTAAGACTTTAAGAAAATTTCCCAATTCCTATGTAGTAAACAAACCTTTTTCATGTAAATAAAATTAAGATCCTGTTACATTTTTCTACAAAAAAACAACATATTCTAAGTGATTTTTTTATACCAAAATTCATAATAAGATTGACAGATATTTTTTCACAGAAAATTTTCAGATTAAGTCAAATTTTTCCTTTACAAATTTTCAGATTTTTTTCTATTAAAAAAATTTTTGGATTTCGAGATTTTTTTCGGAAATTTTTTTAGAAAATTTCCTTCTTCCTCATTTCCTTTTTCTTCTTTTTCCTTCTTTTTCTTTCTTTTCCTTTCTTTTTTTTTCGTTTTGAAATTTGGTCTGGGGGGGGGGGGTAATTTTCCTTTTTTTTCCCCCCCTTGTACCCGCTCATGCTTTAGTAAAACTAGCCAAAAGTAGACAAAAGAAGTTTAAAAGTTAAATTCGGCCAATATAAAAAAAAGTTTTTTTTTTCTGAAAAAAAAAATTCTTTTGAAAAAAAATCGCCAAAAAAATTTTTGGTGAAAAAAAAAATTCCGCGAATTTTTTTTTTGTAAAAAAAATAGGTTTGTACTTGTAAAAATACCACTCTGTGTCCAATTCTGTTCGCACATGCCAACCAGCAGCCAATTTAAAGCATTTTGTATTTTTAGATTATGTAGAATGAACCAAAATTTTCGAGGTGTTCATACATTTTCGTTCATAACTTCTGAACCGCTGGACAACAACAAGTAAATGTGCTAAGTCTCAGTCAAATATATTATATTTAATACTTTGTCAGTGATCACCATTTCCACAGACGGACATCGCTAGAATGTCTTAGAATTGATCACACAATATACATACTTTATGGGGTCTCAGACCGATATGTCGATGAGTTACAAAAGGAATGACAAACTTATATACATATAACCTCTATCACTAACAATAAGTGGAAGCAGCGACGTATCCAGGAATTTGAAAAAGGGGGGCACAACTTTCAAAATTTGTTTGTCATCGCCTATTTATATATATTTTTAACTAGGACTACACCGCCATTCCCCTCACCCCATCAAAATTTGATTTTTTTAATATAAAAAAAAATTCTTGATATTCTGAGAATTTTCTATAAAAATAATAGCCCTGGTGATAATGGTATAAATAAATCTGAGTTAATCCAAGGATTTATCTAAATTTATTTTTGATCCTTTACATTTTGGACAAAGCTTAATTTGTTTTTCTGTTTATATTTACTAATTGTATGTAATTTCAGAAAAAAAAAATAAAAAAAAAAATCTGGACTTGATTTGACCTATTTTTTAACTAAATAGAGTTAATCTAAATCTTAATCCGGTCTGCAAAAAACAAGCCTAATATCTCAAATTTTGATATAGAAAAAGCGTCTTAGAATCTTATAGTTTAAAAATTTTTATAGATATTAATTTTATGGTCCTTTTTAAACATATTTTAATGATATTTCGATAGAAATGACTTTTTTTATATTTTTTCAATTTTTTTATTAAATTTTTAATTTTTTTTAAATCGAAAAGGGGGGCCCGTGCCCCCTCTGTCCACCCCCTGTTACGTTCATGAGTGGAAGGTGTAAAAACGGCTGATCAGAGCGGCACAAATTTTATTTTGTGATTTTTTTAGACTTTTTATGCGAAATTTAAAATGAAATGTAATTTATTAATAAAACATTAAATTTTTTCATACTTTTAGTACGAAATTTTAAATAAAAAGTGAATTATTAATTTTATATTTACTATTATTATTAATAGTAAATATATTTATTATTTCCTCGTTATACTTATGTATTACTACAAGAATTTAAGGTTGTAGTAAAATTTTGTGTAAACCACTTAAACAATAAAAAAAAATGTGAAAGTGTATTTTTCTACCATGTATACTAACTACAACCACGTAAATTAAATAAAATTTCAGTGACGGTTACACGTGACTCACCGAAAATTGTTAGTAATAAATATTTTCCTTAATTTCAATTTAAAAATGAAATTTCTCCTTACTTACCTACCACTATTCCACATTTAATCAATGAATACTTTCATTCATTTCATGAAAATCTTCTTTAAACGTTTCAAACAAATTGTACGAATATTTTCATTATTTCCATGCAATCTTTCATTGAAAGGAACTTTAATGATACTAGTTTTATTGTTCAAATAAAAAATTTAAAT
This sequence comes from Pegoplata infirma, assembly GCA_963921195.1. Taxonomy (NCBI): domain Eukaryota; kingdom Metazoa; phylum Arthropoda; class Insecta; order Diptera; family Anthomyiidae; genus Pegoplata; species Pegoplata infirma. The sequence continues at coordinate 40,966,031 of OY992540.1, read as the reverse complement.
AACAAATTGATCAAATTTTTTATCAAAATCGAAAAAATGTTTGATTGAAAAAATTTTCAATCATTCACCTACAATTTGATGATTGGTAAAACAATTTTTTTAATTGGAGGAATTTCAATAAAACAATTGATTGAATCCGCGTTTTTGTTGATTGAAATTTGTTTCAAGTTCTTTCTGTGTAGCCAAATCGGACCATTTTGAAACCGTAACGCTGGGGTTAAAGATGAGTCTTGATAAAAACTTTCGTATAATGAAAAACTTTGGAAGGGGTCCCCAATTGGGTCCTACAGGTTTCACCTATTTGTCTGAAAAATCAAAATTGTTGGATATCGAAAATTCATTTAAATCTATATTTATCACTTGGGATGACATCCTTGTTAATAAACAATTCCAATTCAATCAAAAGAAAAAGCATTAGAGTAAAACACTCTTGTTGCTCTCTCATTTGTAAATCTCTTTTAAACTAGTAGTGATAATGTGTTGCACATTGTTATTTTAGTTTTAGTTTATTGTTTTACTAAGATTTGAACATGTTTCTGGTAGTTGGTTGTATGTTTTTGGTAGTTACCTGTAACAAATCAGCCGGATACTTCAGTGTAGATGCGCATGCGCGCATGAACGGTTCATATTATTAATATTTGTTGAAAAAAAAACAAATGTAACGAAAATTTGCGAATTAAAAAAAAAAATATTGATGAAAAAACGCATACGAGGATTTTCAGTGTTGGTGGTTATTACAAAAAAAAATACTAAATATTAAAAAAAACAGATTTTAAAAAAATATTAAAAAATTAAACTTGAAACAAAGTTTATTAACGATTTTTTAAAAAATCTAACTAAATTATAAAATATAAAAAGTATTTTACAACTAAATATAAAAAAAAAAAAACAAAAACAGTGTTAAAAAAATTTTTCCTGTCTATTACTTCAGTGGATTACTTCATTTCTAAAACAACAAAATGGTAAGCTGTCAAACAGTTGAAAAGGATTTAAATCTTCTTGTATTCAATATTTAACACAATGATTAATGACCTTCGTCGAAAGTAGACAAATAAATTACTATTTAACAGACAGATCGTGGAAAATCCAAAAACCTGCTGTAGTTTTTGGTGTAGTTTTTTTTTTGTTTATTTTCTTTGTTGGCTATTGTTTTTCACAGAACTATGTAAGAAATAACAAGGCGTTAAGGTTAAAAGGCTTAGCATGGGTCATTTTCAATTGTTTATAAGGGTTTACACACACCAAGAATAAAGAATTTTTGTTCATTCAAAAATGTTTTTTTTTTAAAAAAAAAAATCTCTTATTGTTAGTCAAAATTAAAAGAAAAAAAAAATTTTTTTTTGGTCTGGAATTTTTTTTTGGTTTCTTAATTTGCCAAAGAAAAAAAAATTTTAATAGTTATTTTGCTGAAAATATAACCTACACAGAAAAAAATATCGTGAAATCAAAAGTAACAAAACAAATTGTTAGCAACTAACTTCCAGTTCAACAACGTTTTTAATTGTATCAACAATGTATATTGTTAATGTGACAAAAATCCAATTTAATTTCCAATTAAATGCATCAATTAAAATCATTGTTAAAAAACTCACAAAATGCTCATTGATAACACAGACACCTTATAAATTCATTTAATGAAGCTCGAATTTATGTGACGATAGCTCGGTGGTAGTGTGCTAGACTCAAATCATGAACATTGCGGGTTCGCTGCCAGCTGGCGGAAACATTTTGTTATTTTTATTTATTATACCCTCCACTCTAGTGATAGAGGGTATATATAAGTTTGTCATTCCGTTTGTAACACATCGAAATATTGGTCTAGGACCCCATAAAGTATATATATTCATGATCCTTGATCGATTTTAAGTCGATCTAGCGATGTCCGTCCGTCCGTCCGTCCGTCCGTCCGTCCGTCTGTCTGTCTGTCTGTCCGTTGAAAACACGCTAACTTTTGAAAGACTTTAAGGAGGCTCCTGAAGTTTAACATATATGTTCTCCATTTACCGGGTCAGGTTGGTATTGCAATCCAGCGAAATTGGTCCAGTGGTTCAAAAGTTATGAGCAAAAGAGTAAATTTCGGCAAGGGTATTTTTCGAATTTACAAGATTAAAACCACTATAACTTTCGAAAGACAGTTCTGAGGGGCCTGAAGCTTAGCATATATATTTGTCGTTCCACAAGGAAGTTTGGTTTTGAATTTCAGCAAAATCGGTTCAGTGGTTCAAAAGTTATAAGCAAAGCACTCGATTTCAGATTTGTTTCACCTTAAATTGTTGAAAACTTGTTAAACAAGTTTTAAAAGCATGGTGAAATACCAGTTTTGTAAAACTTGTTGTTGTTTGTTTTCTTGTGGTGGGGTGCAGTTTAGTTGTAAGACAAGTAAATATTTTTATTGTTTTTGTAACTGTATGTAACGGTGTATAGTTAAAATTTTTGGAGAAAAAAATCAAATGAAGTAAAATTATAAGAGGGAAATATGTGAAATATTTTTTTTTGTATTGCATATATGTAGGTATAAAACAACAAAAATATTTTACAAAGTAATTTTGTTACTCAAAGAAATTGTACACTAAAAAAAATATTTACACTAAAAAAATGTTACACTCAAAAAAAATGTATACATAATTTTTTTTTAATGAAATGCCACACTCAAAAAAATGCTGAGAGTCAAAAAAATTTTACACTCAAAAAAATTTGATTGATTAAAAAAAAGTTTTACTCAAAATAATATATTTCTAATAAAAAATTTGTGATGCAATTTTTTGAAATTTTTTTAGAAAATTACTATCAGATTACATTGTGGAGGGTATTCATAGATTCGACCAAGTCGAACTTAATTTTTATACTTGTTTTTATATAAAATGACATTAAAACCGGTTTATTTCCTTTAATATACGCGTATAGTCAACTACAAATATATACAAGGAATAGCACGGTGGTAGTGTGCTAGACTCGTATCATGTTCGTAGCGGGTTCGATTCCAGCTGCCGGCTAATGTTTTTTTTTTTTTTTTTTTAATTTTTTAGATTTTTTTGTTCTATTTTTAGATTTTTTTTATAAAATGACATTAAAGCATGCTTATTTCCGTTAATATAATTTATTACAAACTTTTAAATTAATTTCATTGTTGATACAACAATGAATTTAATTGACAAAAATGAGTTGATATTTTTTTTAAAAGTTACAAAAGCCAATGTTGTATTGACAAAATCCAATGTAGGCTCAGTTTCAATTAAATGTTTAATTGTATTAACAATGAAATTAATTGTATTGACAAATTTTTTTTTTCTGTGTAATATTAGCTCAGTGTTGAGAAGTTGAATATTGTTAATTTTTGTATTATTTTATCTGCCCTTTATTGCAATTTCAAATTAATTTACAAAAAAAATTTATTATTTTTGAAGAATAATTTTTTTTTTTTTTTAAACTTTTCAAACCAAAAGCATTTTTTTTATCATAAAATAACTTTTTTTAGTAAATTCCTAATAAAAACTAAGGCCCTTATCACAAGAAAACAAAAAGACTATTTTAACAAAAGTTTTGTTTTAAATTTCAAATTTTCAATACATTTTTTGAAAGTCGATTTTAAAAACAAAAACAATTTGTATGGAAATAAAATTAAAACCTGATTTTAAAAATATTTTATTTTTCTATGTAAGGCCGTAATATTTTAAGCAAAAAACAAGTGGAAAAGTTAAATTCGACTTGGCCGAATCTATGAATACCCTCCACAATGCCCTTTTTAGGTTATAGTAAATTTTCTAAGATGAAAAAATAACATTTTTGATTAGAAATATTTTATTTTGTGTAAAAAAACTTTTTTTTTTTACTAATTTTTGAAAAAAAAAATAATTTACTAAATTTTTTTTTGAGTGTAAAATTTTTTTTGAGTGTAAAATTTTTTTCGAATGTATTTTATTTTTCTTTTAGTGTAAAAATATTTTTGAATGACAAAAATACGTTGTAAAATATTTTGGTGACATACCAATGTTTTTTAAATATGTTTAACGGGTTTTCAACACGTGAATTTAAGGCGAGGCGAATCTGAAATTTACGGTTTTGCTAATAACTTTTGAACCACTGGACCGATTTGGCGGAAATTCAATACGAACCAGCCCAGGGAAACGACAAATATATATGCCAAGCTTCAGCATCCTTAAAATTGCCTTTAGAAAGTTATCGTGTTTTTTATCTCGTAAATTCGTGAAAAACCCTTGCCTAAATTCACTCTTTTGCTCATAACTTTTGAACCACTGGACCGATTTCGCTGGATTGCAATACCAACCTGACCAGGTAAATGCTCAACATACATGCCAAACTTCAGGAGCTTCTGTAAAGTCTTTCAAAAGTTAGCGTGTTTTCAACAGACAGACAGACAGACGGACAGACGGACGGACGGACGGACATCGCTAGATCGTCTTAGAATCGAACGAGGATCATGAATATATATACTTTATGGGGTCTTAGACCAATATTTCGAGGTGTTACAAACGGAATGACAAACTTATATATACCCTCTATCACTAGAGTGGAGGGTATAAAAAGTTCAAAAAAAACATTTTTTTTCACTTTGCTCGGAAGTTTCCGATTTTCAAGTCAAAAAAGGAACCCAAATCCATTGTCCTACAGGTCCCATATTTTTATACCCTCCACTCTAGTGATAGAGGGTATATATAAGTTTGTCATTCCGTTTGTAACACCTCGAAATATTGGTCTAAGACCCCATAAAGTATATATATTCATGATCCTCGTTCGATTCTAAGACGATCTAGCGATGTCCGTCCGTCCGTCCGTCCGTCCGTCTGTCCGTCTGTCTGTCTGTTGAAAACACGCTAACTTTTGAAAGACTTTACAGAAGCTCCTGAAGTTTGGCATATATGTTGAGCATTTACCTGGTCAGGTTGGTATTGCAATCCAGCGATATCGGTCCAGTGGTTCAAAAGTTATGAGCAAAAGAGTGAATTTAGGCAAGGGTTTTTCACGAATTTACGAGATAAAAAACACGATAACTTTCTAAAGGCAATTTTAAGGATGCTGAAGCTTGGCATATATATTTGTCGTTTCCCGGGGCTGGTTCGTATTGAATTTCCGCCAAATCGGTCCAGTGGTTCAAAAGTTATTAGCAAAACCGTAAATTTCAGATTCGCCTCGCCTTAAATTAACGTGTTGAAAACCCGTTAAACATATTTAAAAAACATTGGTAACTCACCAAAATATTTTACAACGTATTTTTGTCATTCAAAAATATTTTTACACTAAAAGAAAAATAAAATACATTCGAAAAAAATTTTACACTCAAAAAAAATTTTACACTCAAAAAAAAAAATTTAGTAAATTATTTTTTTTTTCAAAAATTAGTAAAAAAAAAAGTTTTTTTACACAAAATAAAATATTTCTAATCAAAAATGTTATTTTTTCATCTTAGAAAATTTACTATAACCTAAAAAGGGCATTGTGGAGGGTATTCATAGATTCGGCCAAGTCGAATTTAACTTTTCTACTTGTTGTGTATTAATATTGACCCGAAACTTTCCCGACCCCAACGTTTTCTAAATTCGAAGAAAAAGCTTAATTTGCTTCACCCGAATACACAAATATATTCTATGACTGGCGCGGATCCACGGGAGGTAAAATAAAAAAAAATTAGTTTCGAAAAAAAACCGAAAGATGGAAAAAATAAGGGGAAAAGGAGGGGAAATAAAAAAAATAAGGGGAAAAGGAGGGGAAATACCAAAAAAATAAGAGGAAATTAAATCATAAAAATTTTCTGTTGGAATCTTAAATTTTTCTAAAGGAAAAAAGTCTCGGAATTTAAAAATTTTTCTAAAAACACTAAGATTCCGAGGCAATTTTGTTTTTGCTATAAAAATATTTGAGAAAACTTTTTTAGAAAAAATTCTCAAATTATTTCCTATTTCTCCTCCTTCTCAGAATTTTCTTTTAGAAAAATTTTCAGATTTTTCCTATTAAGAAAAATTCTCAGATTTTTCCTATAGAAAAATTCTCAGATTTTCCTATAGAAAAATTTTCCGTAGGACAAATGTCTTGGAATCTTAAATTTCTCTTAAGGAAAAAAGTCTCGGAATTTTAAAATTTTTCTAAAAAAAAACTTTAAGATTCCGAGGCAATTTTTTTTAATAAAAATATTTGAGAAAATTTTTTTTTAGAAAAAATTCTCAAATTGTTTAATATTTCTCCTCCTTCTTAGAATTTTCTTTTAGAAAAATTTTCAGATTTTTTCTATTAAGAAATTTTCAGATTTTTCCTATAGAAAAGTTCTCAGATTTTTCCTATAGAAAAGTTCTCAGATTTTTCCTATAGAAAAATTCTCAGATTTTTCCTATAGAAAAATTCTCAGATTTTTCGTATAGAAAAATTCTCAGATTTTTCCTATAAAAAAATTCTCAGATTTTTCCTATAGAAAAATTCACAGATTTTTCCTATAGAAAAATTCTCAGATTTTTCCAATAGAAAAATTCTCAAATTTTTCCTATAGAAAAATTCTAAGATTTTTTTATAAAAAAATCTGAGAAGAAGGGAGAAAAAGGAAACATTTTGAGAAATTTTTCGAGGAAAATTTTTTTAATTTTTTTTATAGAAAAAACTAATTTTGAAGTCTGAAAACTTTTTCTATAGCAAAAAATTTTAAAATTTTATTAGAAAAAACTTTTTCATATAATAAAAATGTGTAAGGCTGAGAATTTTTCTATAAAAAATGTAAGATCGGAGAATTTTTCTATAGGAAAAGTAAATTAGAATCTGAGACTTTCCCAGCAAAACCTTAAAAATGGTAACGATTATGTAATGCATTATTATGTAATCCAGAACCGAAAGAAATCAAAATTATGCATTACTTTTTCGTATAGAAAAATTCTCAGATTTTTCCTATAGAAAAATTCTAAGACTTTTCCTATAGAAAAATTCTAAGACTTTTTTTTCTAGAAAAATCTGAGAAGGAGGGAGAAAAAAGAAAAAATTCTAAGAAATTTTTCTAGAAAAAATTTTTTAAAATTTTTTAATAGAAAAAAAAAAAAATTTAGTCTGAGAAATTTTTCTATAAAACAAAATTTTAAAATTTTCTTAGAAAAAAACTTTTTCATATAATAAAAATGTGTCAGATTTTAAAAAGTTTTTTCTTTAAGTCTGAGAATTTTTCTATTAAAAATTTAAAATCTGACAATTTTTCTATAGGAAAAGTAAATTAGAATCTGAGATTTTCCCAACAAAACCTTAAAAATGGTTACGATTATGTGATGCATTACCATGTAATGCATATCAAAAAAATTCAAAATTACTTTTATGTATTTTTTTTTCTCAAAGTAATCGGTGGGTTTGACGTAATGCATGAAAAATACAAAAGAGTAATGCATATGATAAGAGGGAGAGAAAAAATAATGCATATTTTGGAGTTTTTTTTTGCTATGCATTACATGGTAATGCGTTACATAACCGTTACCATTTTTAAGGTTTTGCTGCATTTTAATAGAAAATATTACCAAATTTTTTCAAAGAAAACTTTCAGATTTTTCCTATAGAAATTTCTCAGACTTTGAGAAGAAAAATTTCAGAATCTGACACTTATTCAATAAAAAAAATCAGAATCTTATTTCGTTTAAAAATTTCTCATAATTTCAGACTTTTCTATAGCAAAAATGTCTCAGAATCTGACAATTTTTCTATAGGAAAAATGTCTGAGGCTTTTCCTACGGTAAAAATGTTTTAGAATCAGAGACTTTTCTTTATAGAAAAATGTCTCAGAGTTTCACAGAATATGAAACATTTTATAAAAATAACCAAAAAACGAGTGGCGATCATCGAGCTCCTAACTTTTTTACTCGCATGTTTTAATAAGGGAAAGTGAGGCTCTTAATGAAAGGCAATGAAAATGAATGGTTTTACCACTAGTGAAGAAACATTTGTATAAAATTGAGTGTCACTCTTTTCCTGTTAAAATTTGTGCATGGAAAATACCTGGTAAATTGGGTAAAAATTGGTAAATACCCGGGTATTTTTCAAAAAGGTGGGTATAAACTATGTTGTAGAAAATTTGGTGAACAAAAACATTTTGCAGCAAAATTTAATGAATTTTATAATAAAAAATAGTACTTTCTTAGAAAAAATAGTAGTTTTTTAGAAAAAATAGTGCTCTTTTAGGAAAAATAGAAAAAAGTACTTTTTTTAGAGAGAATGTATTTTTTTAGAAAAAGTAGCACTTTTTTGTAAAATATTACTATTTTAGAAAAGTAATATCCCACCTTTAAGACAAAAACGGTCTTTTTCGGGGAAAAAGTACTTGTTTAGAAAAATTGTACTTTTTAGACCCTCCAACCACAGTATACCCCCATACTCACTTTGTTATTCCGTTTGTATCGCATCAAAATATCGGTCGGGGACCCCATAAAGTATATATATTATTGATCCATGATCGATTCTAAGACATTCTGTGAATGTCCGTCCGTCTGTAGATGGCACGATGCAGTCCAAAATAAAAGAGCTAGCTTCCTGCAATTTGGCATGAATATTTCTTATGGTCCTAGGCAGCTTAAGTTCGTAAATGGGCAAAATCGGCTCAGGGGGAAAAAAGTTGCGCCTTGAAGAACTGAACCAACCTCTAAAAAAATACATTTTTTGACATGTTTTTTATATTTTTGTTAAATAAATAAAACATTTGGAGGGTATAAAAGATTCGGCACAGCCGAATTTAACACTCTCACTTGTTTTTCCTAAAAAGTGCTATTTTAGAAAATGTAGTACTTTATTAACAAAATAAAGTAATTTCTAGAAAAAAAAAATTGACTTTTTAGACAAAAAAGTAATTTTTAAAAAAGTAAATTTTTTACTACCTTTTTAGAAAAAAATTACATTGTTTTAAAAAGTACTTTTTTTTTAAAAAATTTACTTTTTCTAAAAAAGTACTATTTTCTAAAAAAAGGTACTTTTTCATAAAAAGTACTTTTTTCTTAAAAAAGGTACTTTTTCTAAAAAAATACTTTTTTCTAAAAAAAAGTACTCTTTTTTCCTAAAAACACTTTTTTCTAAAAAGTACTTTTTCTAAAAAATAGTACTTTAATACTTTTTTTCTACTTTTGTAGAGAAAAAGTACTTTTTATTAGAAAAAAGTACTTATTTTACAAAAAAGTACTTTTTAAAAAAAAATTGTAAAAAAGTACTTTTAAAAAAAAATGTGTTTTTTTTAGAAAAAATTACTTTTTTGTCCAAAAAGTAAATTTTTTTCTAAAAATTAATTTTTTCCCAAAAAGGACTTTGAACTTTTTTCCAAAAAAGTACTTTTTTTCTAAAAAGTACTATATTTTCTTTAATATTTTTTAGGAAAAAAGTATAATTTTTCTAAATAAGTACTTTTTTCTGATAAAGTATGTTTTTTACTTAAAGGTGACGATTAAAGTGTCCGATTTGACATGGAATGCCGATTTGACATGGAATACCATGGAATACATATTTATTTTTGAAAAAAAAAAAAACAAATTACTCATTTCAAATGACGATTCCGCTTATAGACAACCAGAGCTTGCCATATGTTTGATTTCAAATGCTTTTTATAAATACCCATGCATCGGGTAAATACCGGGTACTTTAATACTACTTTTGTAGAAAAAAAGTACTTTATATTAGAAAAAAGTACTTATTTTACAAAAAAGTACTTTTTTAAAATAAAGTAGTAAAAAAGTACTTTTTTTTGAAAAATTTTTTTTAGAAAAAATTACTTTTTTTCCTAAAAAAAATACTGTTTTGTCTAATAAGTAAATTTTTTTCTAAAAATTACTATGCATGAAAAAGTTATCAGCTCGATGATAACCACCCGTTTTATTATGAATTTTTATATAAGAAATATGTCTCAAAATCTGTAACTTTTTCTATTAGAATCTTGAATTCTGAGAATTGTTCTATAGGAAAAATCTGAAAACTTTCTTAGCATTTATTTTTTCCTATAGAAAAAGTGTCAGATTCTGAAAATTTTTCTCTAGAAATCTTAGAATTTTCTATAGTAAAAATAATTTTTTTCTATTGGAAAAATATAAAAATGTCTCTGAGTCTGGGACTTTTTTTATAGACAAAATTTCTGACAAGGAAAATGTTTTAGATTCAGGGAAATGGTTTTAGACTAGATTTTCAATAAAAAACCGTAAACCTTAAAAGTTGGCCATGGGGAAAAAATTTCTCTAAATTTGATCATTTTTCTATACGACAAATTTTTCTACATAACTATGTACTACAATTTTTCGGTGGGAAAATGCTTCAAAATCTGAGAATTTTTCTATATGAAAGTGTATCAGAATCTGAATTTTTTTCTGAAGTTCTAAAGCTTTTATATGACCAAAATGTCACACATGGAATATTCGACTTACAAAGAGAATCTTTGAATTACAAATAATATCTTCAAATTACAAACAGTATCTTCGAATTATGATTGATATTGAACGGTTTACCAATCCCCTTACCCTCCATAAAAATAATTTCCAACTACATACAACATTGCAAAAACTGCATAAATTTCATAATTGACACAGCTTAAGCTATAATGTTCAATGGTCAACAAAATATAAAATTACATGAGAATTAAATCATCTTTATAACTTCATAATGATGATCATAAATGTAATTTAATTGTATGTATGAATTGTATGTAAATTGCAAATAAGTAAAGTACTTACATTTTTATGATTATGCTTCAGTAATTTTAATGTGCTTTTTTGTGTTTTTCTTTTATAACATTCAAAATCTAAAACTGTTTTCTTCAGTTTTTGTTTAGAAAAACGCATAAATATTTGCTTCATTCAGTTTTGTTTAAGATTATAAAATCCCACAGTAGCCATTATCATTATTGTCTAAGGTACACTTCAAAAACGGAGCTAGTAAAATTAGCAAAAAAAAAAAAACAGTTTTCTAAGTTTTAATTATTCTTTTTGACACAACTTTTACTAAAATCTGCATTAAATTTTGAAAAACGCATTTTTTAGTGAAATCTGCAGGATTATTTACACTGTGTGACACCAATAATTCGAAAAGGATCAATTGTAATTCGTTAAAGATTAATTGCAATTCCTAAAAGATCAATTGTAGTTCGAAGATTTCAATTGAAATTCGAAGATTCCAATTGTAATTAAAAATATATCCGAATCTCAATTGTTATGTTTCGAATTACAATTGAAATCTTTAAATTGCAATTGATCTTTTTGGAATAACAATTGATCTTTTACGAATAACAATTGATCTTCTTCAAATTACAATTGCACTTAGAAAATTATTGCAGTTACTACATGACGGTCATTTATGTAGTAAGTAGTAGTTGTTGTTTTCAACTACAATTTCAGTTGTTTTTTAGTAGTTTTAACTGCACTCCAAATAATAACTCTGTAAAATACCTACTCTGTAAAATGACTGCAATCTCAATTTAACAGATATTTGACAGATTTTTCTGTCAAAATACAGATTTAAATAAAATACTTTGTATTTTGTTGTGACAAAAAAACAAAGTTTCCTCTGTTATATTACTTTGTAATCTTAATTTTACATATAATTAACAAAGTTTTCTGCTAAAATACAGATCTAAGCAAAATACTTAGTTTTTTATAACCAAAAAAGTTTTCTGTTTGGAGTAGTTTTTGTTTTTGTTACCAAACATCAAAATTTTATCTATTTATTTTTTTTTTTTTGAGAAAAATTTGAAAAAGTAGCAAAAAAAGTTATAAACATTTTTTTCAGAAATCTTATAAAAATTTTACAAAATATCATGCATTTAACTAAACTCTGTAAATTTACAGAGTTTTTTCTGTAAATTTTTTTTTGCATCAAATGCATTTTACAAATATATGTAAATTTACATAGTTTTCTTTGCTAAATGGTGGTTTACTTAGCCAATATTTTACTAGAAACCCTGTAAATTAACAGTTTTTTTTGTCCAAATCATTTTACAGAGTTTTATAGTAAAATTACCGAGTTTTCTCTGTCAAAAAGCTTTCATATTTAACCAATATTTTACTATAAACTCTGTAAATTAACAGTTTTTTTCTGCCAAAATCATTTTACAGAATTTTTTAGTAAAATTACCAAGAAACGTTGTAAGCTGGAAAAGTATGATGTACTCTGTTAAATTATCAGAGTTTTTCTGTAATTTAACAGAGGTATTATTTTGAGTGTGTCTTTTGTAGTGAAATCTACCGTCATAATTTTCTGAGTGTGGATTCTTCGAATTACAATTGGAATTTTCGAATTTTAAATAGAATATTTGAATTACAAGCTCAATCTTTGAATTACAAGTTAAATATTTAAATTGCAAACGGAATATTCGATTTACAAATGAAATATTCGAATTTCAAGTAGAATCTTCGATTACTGTTGACATTTTAAAGATTGATTTTCTTACCTATTTTTTCTCAGTGTAGCCCAATCGTATTAGACAAAAAATAGTCGTGTTAAATAATTACATTTTTTTTTTCTTCATCTTGGACAGCAATTAAAATCGTATTGTTACATAAAAAAAAAAGTTTTTTGTTGTTTTAACTTTTTTTTTTCAAAAATAATAGAGAAGAAAGAAGTGCGAAAATTTTTAAACTATACGCTTCAAAGATTTATTACATCTTTCCACCTCCTAATACTTAAATTTTAACTACAACGTCAGCGACGACGTTTAACTTCCTCATCATAATCACTCATTAAACCGTGGCTGTTTTATTTTTTGTGCTTTTTCTCTCTTTAAAGATTTTTTAATTACTATTTAGAGCAGTGAATGAATGGTTATTATAAAAAAATTTGTGTGGGAAATTTTTTGGAAAATTAATAATAAGATTATTTTCAAAAAAATCAAAATTTGCATATAAATTGAATTCTCCACACAATAAAAATGTGCAAATTTGCCAAAAACCTAAATTAATAAATTTCAGTAGGAAAGTTATAATTTCTTTAATTTTAAATGTGCCTGAATGTCGACTTAGCACTTTCGATGCGGTTAAAAAAAATTAAAAATATGTAAATAAAAAAAGTTAAGTTCGGTCTTGCCGATGATATTGATAAAAAAATTTTGGTGAATAACAACTTTGGTGAAAAAAAGTTTTGGTTAAAACAAGTGAAAAATAATAATTTGGAGAAAAACAAAAAAAAACAAGTGATTGTGTAAAATTCGGCTGTGGCACCAACATGAAAAAAATTTTACAAAATAAAAAAAAAAAAAATTGTCGGTTGATGTAATTCTGGGAAACCTTTCACCTCGAGGTAAATGTTTACATTGTCATTTCTTATGCTTTTTGAACTTCAGTAATACAATTTTACCATTATTTAAATAAATGTTTAATATCCACGCCCCAAAAAGGGGCGTGCCAAAACAAAAATAAAATTTTCTGATCCCCTGGGTCCAAGTCTACACAGAAAAAAATAAACAAAATATTTGAGTAAATTTTTAATACTATTGAGTAAAAAATTACTCAATTTTGCACCAGTAAAAGATTTAATAGTATTGAGTAAATTTTTAATAAAAATTTATTAAATGTTTGAAAAAATTTGAGTAAAATTTTAATTGACACAATTAAAAATTTACTCAAAATGTATCTATTTTTTTTATGTTTAAAAAATATTTTAAAAATTATTATACGTACACAAAAAACTATAAACTAAACGAGAATCCAAAAAACTATGAGAGTTAAAAAAAAATTAAAAAAAACTATTAAATTTTTATTAAATTATTTACTTAAATTGTTTTTAAAATTTTGAAGTAAATTTTTAATTGCGTCCATTAAAAAATTACTCAATTTTTGTTTTTAAATTTAAACAAGTTATTAATCAAATTTGTTTCCTCCATATTTTTTTCTGTACGATTTTGAACGTCCAGACAAATTTTTATTCTCCTAGGCCTAAAACTTACCCGTGGATCCCGGCGATCAAAATTTCAGATTTTTGAAATTAAAAAAAAAAAATATTTAAAAAAATATGTCTTGCAAAACATCATATGAAGGGCTTACTGCAAAAACTTGATAAGCAACATTTTATTTTTTGGTGTTTTTCGCTTTCTACTGATGTTTTAATGACAAATTTTTGACAGAAGTCTTGCTTAAGCCCTTAAGTTCTGCAAAAGTAATTTTTTCTACATTATTTCAAAAGTTTTAAGGCAAAAACCACCACAAAATTAAATGTTGCTTATCGAGTTTTTACACCAAAAAAATTAAAATCGGTCGATCGGTTTTTGAGATATCGAGATTTCTTTTCCTGGCCATTTAGATAGAGCTTAGGACAGTCTTTCATTTAAACTTACAATTAGTTTGAGCCAAATCTGATCATGTAAACACGTAGCGCCCTTCGATCAACATTTTGGAAAATTTCGACCAATATTTTGGATTTTTGAAATATGAAAAATTAAAAAATAAATATATATTAAAATAAATTATTTTCATTAACTTTGGCATGCTGAATATGAATATCAAATAATTTATGAAACCGGTAAAGCAGTTCTCGAGATATCGCCATTTAAAATTTGTCAGAAATTTTTTAAAAATGGAGGTTTTTCACATGTTCAAGATATTAAAAAAAAGAAGAAATTTCACAGACTATTTCATAGAGTCTAAAATGAACTTTCATTAATTTGAGCTAAATCAAAACATTTTAACCCGTGGCACCATTCGATTAAAGGGCCCTTTGATCAAAACCAAAACTTTGATCGAAGGGCGCCACGGGTTAAAATTGAAAGGGGTAAGGAAAACAATTTAAGAATTTTATTAAAAAATTTTCTTAAAAGTAGGAAAAAGTCGTAATTTTTTGTCCCCATGGGGTACATACTAGAGTTGTCAATTATTCGCCTTTTAACTTTGTTCGAATAATTCAAATAATTGTTTTTGTTCGTTCGATCAAACGATTAAATCTAAAAAATTATTCGATTAACCGATGAGAATAACGAATAAAAAATTGGTTATTAAAAAATATTTTTATTAACAAGAAAATAAAAAATTCATACAAAAAACCTAAAAAACTAAATAATTAATATTTTATTAACAAAAAATAAGTAAAAAAATTAAAAATTAAATAACTGAAAAACTTAAATTTGAATAATTTTAAGTTTTAAGTCGTTGGGAGTCGGCGGTGACAATGGAGGTCACCTTTCCTCTTCATAAATGCTTACAAAATCATTTTATGATATTAACGCCCTTAAAAGGGGGCAGGCCGAATATAGCATTTCCTAATCATCTTGGTCCAAATGCAGGTCAATGAACTTCATATGGCATAAAAATATTTAATTTCTTAAACAAATATAGAATATAAAAAAATAGTGTTTTTCTGGTGGTGTTTTAGTTCTTTAAGAGGGAACATTTTCCCCTCGTCCGACTTTGCCTCCGAACTTAACCAGCCTATGACCATAAGACATAATCGTGCCAAAGTTCAGGAGTATAGCTCTTTTATTTTGGCCTGTATCGTGCCCTCCACAGACGGACATCGCTAAAATGTCTTAGAATCGATTACTGATCAATAAAATATACTTATATACTTTATATGGTCCTAGACTGAAATTTCGATACTGTAGTTGGAGGGTATAAAAAAAATAATTGCTCCATTAATTGACATAAATTATTCGATTTATTCGTTATTCGAAATTCGTCATTTTTAAATTAGTCGAACAAGAGTTTGGGTTTGTTTGATCGATTAATCGAATTATTCTTAATCGGTTGACAACTTTATACCACTTAAAATGGGGTTGATTCGCCGATGACGGATGTACCCCGTAGGGTTGATATGTCACTTAGAATAGGGTAGTTTGCTGGCGAATGTGCCCACAAAATTATATTTTTTTTAATAAAATTATTTTTTTAATAATAATTCGTCCCAAAAATGAAGTTTCACCGATTTGGGTTGCTTTAAATATGTAAATATGTCCGAGAGGGGTCGTTAGTGAGACCGACCACCATTTATTTTTACCCTACAACATTTTTTTAAAACATACCTACGCCCTATCTCTATTCCCCAAGTAGGCTTCCATTCAAAATTATATTTTTATAAAATTTGCTCCAATTGTTATTTGTATGGGAGCCTACTTAGGGAGTGGAGATAGGTCGTAGCTATGTTTTAAAAAAACTGTTGTAGGGTAAAAATAAATGGGGGTCGGTCTCACTAACGACCCCTCTCGGACGCACCATTGGGCCGGTAGAAGCTGATTAATTAAAACAAATTTACAAAAAATATAAAAAAATTGTATGGGGACCGCCTTAACAATTAGAGATAGAGGGTAGGTGTGTTCAGAAAAAATGTTTAGAATGAAAAAATATTGCGGGTCGGTCATACATTTTATTGCACTAAGGGCACTCTTATTTTAAAAAATGTCGTTTTGTGTGGGAGCCCCCTTAGAAAGTGCAGATAGGGTATTAGTTTGTTCCAAAGAAATGGTAAGACGTAAAAATTAATAGGGGTCGGTCTTATAAATGACCCCTCTATGACGCACTAATGGAGCAGTAGAAATGATTTTAAGATTGGAAAATTACAATACATTTTTTTCAAAAAATTTTAAAAAATAGTAATAATCGTTATCCCACGATCCTCCTGGGCAAAAAATTTGTAGAATCGATAGAAGTTTTACACAAAAAAAAATTCAAAAAAATCGAAAAGTACAAATATTTTCAAAAATGAGATTTAAATTTTAAAACTAAAAAATCGCATACTAGAGCGCTTTTAAGAATTTTTTGGGATTTTTTTTAAAGTACGTAAAAAAACAATAATTTTGAATCAAAAAATTTTAAATTTGGAACATTATTGAAGAAGTTATGAGTAAAAGAAGTTTGAGTAAAGGAACAAACTGCCAATTTTTAAAAATTCGATATCTTTTGAACGGGTCATTAAAAAAATCTGAAAATTTACTACGAAGGAGTTTTCGAAGGGTGCTAAAAACTGTAAACAAATTGGGAAAATCTAAGAAAATTTTTTTCAAAGTGTCCGATTTGACATGGAATGCTCCATATATATTCATGATCCTCGATCGATTCTAAGTCGATCTAACTATGTCCGTCCGTCCGTCTGTCCGTCTTTAGAAAATACGCTAACTTTTGAAAGACTTTACGAAGGCTCCTGAAGTTTGGCATATATGTTGGGAATTAACCTGGTCAGGTTGGTATTGCAATCCAGCAAAATCGGTCCACCAGTTCAAAAGTTATGAGCAAAAGACTGAATTTCGGCAAGGGTTTTTCGTGAATTTACGATGTAAAAAACACGCTAACTTTCGAAAGGCAATTCTGAGGAGGCTGAAGCTTGGCATATATATTTGGCATTCCCCTGGCCTAGTTCTTATTAAATTTGAGCCAAATCAGTCCAGTGGTTCAAAAGTTATTAGCAAAACCGTGAATTTCCGATTAGTTTTACCTTAAATACAAGTGTTGAAAACCCGTTAAACATGTTTTAAAGTCATTCGTAAGTCACAAAAATATTTTACAACGTATTTTGGTCACTCAAAAATATTTTTACACTAAAACAAAGAAAAAAACACTCAAAAAAATTTTACACTCAAAAAAAAATTTAGTAAATTATTTTTTTTGTTCAAACATTACTTAAAAAAAAGTTTTTTTTTACAGAAAACAAAATATTTCTTATCAAAAATGTTATTTTTTCACGTTAGAAAATTTTTCTTTTACAAAAAATTTTTTTTACAAAATTTTTTTTTTTAAATTGTTGGCCAACAATTTCTTTTTTGACCAGTACTTTCTTTACAGTACTTTTATAACACTTTTTTCTTGCCGACCGTAACATCAGAAAGATGCGTACTATATTTTATATAAAACTAATGAATCGATTACATATTATTTAATTAACCAAATTATAATTTCAATCCTTATCGCTTTTTTATCTTCACAACATGTGGAATTCATTCATTCATTAATTATATTTATGCAGTGTTTTTATTGCATTTGTTGTTAAAGCCAAAAAAAAAATGAAATGTTGTTGTCATCGTCTATAAAAATTTGATGATTATCGACATTTGTTGTCAACTTCAAATATTATTTTTTTTTGTTAGTTTTAAGTTACAAATACGTTTTATTACAATTGTAATTGAGGTAGTAGTGAGTTTTTATGTGTTTTAATCATAAAACATGCACTTTTTTTTATAATGTTGACATCGTATTGCCGCTAAACCAAAAAACAAAAAATATTAAATGTTTTTATAGCCAAAACACACTACAATTTTGGTATAAAACATAAAAAGAGTCATTGACTATTTAATGCCAACGTTTAAATGATCACAATGGCTGCAGTTTAATTAGGTAAGTATGAAATAAATATTTGGGAAGTAAACCTAGAAGAAAGTTTTAAAATGCGAAAATAAAACAAGTAAGAAACTTATGTTTGGTTATGCCCGAGCTTAACATATGGGGCATTCCATATCAAATCAGACATCTTTATCCCACGATCCTACTGGGCAAAAAATTTGAATCATCTACAAAGTCTGCAAATTTACCACGAAGGAGTTTTCAAAGAGTACTATAAACTGTAAAAAAAATTAGGAAAATCTAAAAAAAAAAATTTTAAAGTGTCCGATTTGATATGGAATGCCGGAAAATTTCTTATTTTTCGACAAAAAAAGTTTTCAAGCATCATATAGGTATTAAAGACTTGGATAGGGTGTTCATTAATCAACTGAACACCCTATTCATGTCTTTAATACCCATACGATGTTTGAAAACTTTTTTTATTGAAAAAATAAGAAATTTTATTCGCTTAATCGAAAAATGTTAGACGAATAATTGTTCGATTAATTTTAAAATGCTAATTTCGATTAAAGGATTAATCGAAGAATAGATGGCGATTAATCGAATAATATTAATTTATGGAAATATGTCAATATTTTTTTTTAAGACGTGATTAGATGAGAGAGAATTCCCCTAGATTTAAAGTAAAAAAACAACTCTGTGGTATCTTTTAAAATGGGAATGATTTCTAAAATTGTCCAAAAAGTCTTGTGTTTTTAAAATTTTCTGAATTTGGAATTACTCGATTAATCGATCAATTTTAAAATTTTATTCGTATAATCGAATAAGTCAAAAATGCAAAATGTCGATTAATCGTTTAATCGGACAATAAAAAACCCGATTAGTTGAACACCCTAGACATAGGTGTTTTTACCCATCAACCAAAGCATGGTGGTACGAGTATATTTACTTTATTATTCCGTAACGCATCGAAATATAGGTGTAGGACAGGGTAAAAATAAATGGGGATTTGTCTCACTAAAGACCCACTACACTACACTAAAAAAACCTTGTAAAATTACTAGAAAAAGTCCCGTAATACCATTTTACCAATATTTGACAGTGTTCCTTGTTTTTTAACAAAAAATTTTTGGTCGAAATTTTAATTTTTCTTTGCAATTTTACAATTTTTTTTTTCGTAAATTTCCAAGGTAATTTTACAAAAAAAAATCTAGTTAAGTCACGAGAATTCCTTGTATGTATTATCGCAAGCGATAATACATATAGGTCTGTGGTATGTTTTACAAAAATGTTTGAGGGTAAAAATAAATGGGGATCGGTCTCAATAATGACCCCTCTCGGACGCACCATTGGACCGGTAGAAGCTGATTAAATAAAACAAATTTACAAAAAATAAAAAAAAATGTATGGGGACCGCCTTAACAATTAGAGATAGAGGGTAGGTGCCCAAGCAGAAATTGACGACGGTTATAAAAAAAAAGCGTTCTGAAAGCACTGTAACAAAAAAAGAACGTTCTCAAAACGTTATTTTCGAACGCTTTGCGAGCGTTTTCGAAAAGCGTTCTGAAAGCACTGTAACAAAAAAAAAGCACACTCAAAAAAAAAAAAACTGTAAAGTTAGCAAAAAAAGCTTGTAAACCTACAAGAAAATTTGCTGATTTTGAACCCACAATTTTTTTGGTAAAGTTAGCAAAAACATTTTGCTAAAAATTAGTTAACTGAAATAATTTTTATTTCAACTTAGTCCATACACATTTGAGGACCCCATTGGGTTCGGACCCAATAGGTTCAGACCCCGATGGGCCTAGACCTAGTTGGGTTCCTTAAAAATCGTCATAGTTTTTGATCCAAAATTTGAGTCCGTTTCGCTCTACCTTGCTTAGTTTTTGAGATACGTGATTTTAGGGGATCACTGGGGTCTTGAGAATTAAAAAACTCGATAACTTCAAAAATATTACTCGGAGAGCTTTTGGTTATTTTGCGGTCTTGTTCTACGTGTTGAGAGCTACAAAAATTCTTTTGGACTTTTTGTTGTGTTTTTTAAAATTTTCGGGAATGCTAACTTTTTTGGATCCAAAGTTAGGTCCCAAAAAAGTTTAAAAAGAAAAACTTGTTTTTTCAAACTTTACCAAACATATTTATGTCTCAAAAACATAAAAAAAAAATTATATAGACGATTACAAACTTTTTATATACATATACAAAAAACTATAAACTAAACGAGAATTCAAAAAGCTATGAGAGCTAAAAAAACTATTAAATTTTTATTAAATTATTTACTTTACTTAAATTGTTTGTTAAAATTTTTAAGTAAAATTTTAATTGCGTCAAGCTTTTGCTAACATGCTAATCTCAACTAAAAATTTGCTAAAAGTTAGCTAACTAAGTAGCATTAGCAAAAAAAAATTAGTAAATCTACTAACGTATTTTTTTGAGTGCATTATCAAAACGCTTTATTCGAACGCCTTGAGAGCGTTTTCGAAAAGCGTTTTGAAAGCACTTTATTAACAAAATACATGTTCGTTTCAAAATTAAATGGTTTTAAAGCAGTTTTTGCAAACGTTTTTAAATTTTTTTCGTAGTACATACAAGTATAGTATTTTTTTAGATTATACTCAATTTTAAACAAATTGTTATAAAAACATTTTGTTAAATCAAATTAAATAATTTTTCCCTACCACAACATTGAAACGCAAAATTTTGAAAACATAAAACATTTTTTAATTTGTAAATCTATTTTAAGTTTTATTATTATCATTTATTCAAAAGAGTTATAGCAATAGTTTCGTTATAAAATTTACAAATAATGCATTTAACTTCTACAATATGCACACTGACTTCAATAACATCTTCACGTAAATTTTCAACGTTATAAAGTCCTATTTCTTTTGATGGAATTGGATAGACAAAATAATCGTTTATTTCATTAAAGATGTTGCCTTTTAAATATGGGGCATTCCATGTGAAATCGGACACATTGAAAAATTTTTTTTTTAGATTTTCCCAATTTTTTTACAGTTTTTAGTACCTTTCGAATACTCCTTCGTGGTAAATTTTCAGATTTTTTTGATGACCCGTTCAAAAGATATCGAATTTTTAAAAATTGGTAGTTTGTTCCTTTACTCAAACTTCTTTTAATCATAACTTCTTCAATAATGGTCCAAATTTCAATTTTTTTTTTTTTCAAAATTTTTGTTTTTTTACGTACTTACTTTCTAAAAAAAAATGAATATTAATAAAAGAAAACACAACTTTTGTTTCAGTGGATTGCATTACTTTGCCAAGAGAATGCTTTTTGTTTTTAAAGAGAGGATATACCAATGGAGCTTTATTTGGAGAGTTAACGGTATGAAAAACATGCAATTTTCGTTGAATTTCAGCAATAGGATTGTTCCAAGAGTTAACAATCGCTGGAAAATATATTTAATTTTTGTATTTAAGCTCTTTATAAGTGATTTACTTTTGGGTTTTAAAGAGCTTTCATGACTTTTAACAAAACGTTCTGAAAGCACTTTTTTAAAACGCTTTTAAAACGCTTTAAACCTAGCGTAGATCGATGTTATCATTCGGATCATTTGAAAGCGCTTTCAAGATGGTAAATGGAACGCTTGTAGAACCGTTTACAACGCTTTCACAGCGCTTTTGCGATTGTATTTTTCTGACTGGGTGTGTTCAGAGAAATGTTTGGACTAAAAAAAATATTGTGGGTCGGTTATACATTTTGTTGCTTTAAGGGCACTATTAGGGCAGTTAGAGCGGTTGGAGCAAATTTTAAAAAAATGTCGGTTTGTGTGGGAGCCCCCTTAGAAATTGGAGATTGGTTATTAAGTAGTTTGTTCCAAAGAAATGTTAAGACGTAAAAATTAATGGGGGTCGGTCTTATAAATGACCCCTCTATGACGCACCATTGGAGCAGTAGAAATGATTTTAAGATTGAAAAATTACAATAATTTTTTTTCAAAAAATTTTAAAAAATAGTAATAATCGTTATCCCACGATCCTCCTGGGCAAAAAATTTGTAGAATCGATAGAAGTTTTACACAAAAAAATTTAAAAAAAATCGAAGAGTACAAACGTTTTCAAAAATGAGATTTAAATTTAAAAACTTAAAAATCGTATACTAGAACGCTTTTAAGAAAACAAAACAAAAATTTTGAAAAAAAAAAATTGAAATTTGGACCATTATTGAAGAAGGTATGAGTAAAAGAAGTTTGAGTAAAGGAGCAAACTACCAATTTTTAAAAATTCGATATCTTTTGAACGGGTCATCAAAAAAATATGAAAATTTACCACGAAGGAGCTTTCAAAGGGTAAAAAAAACTGTAAACAAATTGCGAAAATCTAAAAAAAAAATTTTCAAAGTGTCCGATTTGACATGGAATGCCCCATATGTTTTAAGTTTCGGGTAAACCGGTTCATAAAGGTCGAAGTACTTCCCTTGTCAGAAGAAAAACTCTGTCGAAAAATCTGTAAAACAACTTTCAGTTTGAATTAACAAACTTTTAGCAGATTTTTCTGCTAAAATATATGATATTTTAACTAAATTCAGTCATTGAGTCTTAAAAATAACAGAAATTAGCAGATTATTTTGCTACAGAATTATTTAGATTACAGAATTATTTAGATATCCTGTTTTTAAGAGAATATTATAAGTTTTTTTTCAAAGATTAACCCCCAGTTTCTGTAACCATATTTTATACTCTTCACTTATAAGGGAGGGCTTCAACGTCCTGCGCTGAGCGGAGCGTGTAGAACACTTTTCGAAATCTAAAAGATATAAATGAAATTGGAATAATAAGGCATTCGGTAAGAGAGCATGTGGGGCCTGGGCGCGGAATTAGACTGACAAACGGATTATCTGTTTTTTTTCAAAGATTAACCCCCAGTTTCTGTAACACGAACGTCATTTGTCTGCGACGAATTTGCATGTGTTTTGTTTTGGTTACAATAGGGGTAAATTTTATATTGAAAAACATCATAACTAAAATAAATTGAAACTTTGAAAAAAAAATTTAAAAAAAAACGTAAGTTGTAGAAAAAATACATCTTATGTTATTTATCTGAATTCAGCAGAATTTTCTGCTAAAATCAGCTGATTTATAAGTAAAATCAACAGATTTTTCTGCTCTCCTGACAGATCTTCCATATGGCTCAAAATGGGCGTATTTTGAGCAGATTTTTCTGTTGATTGGGCAGAGGTTTATCATCGATGTTGCATATTATAAAATATTTTATGCATTATTTTATACATACACTCAAAAAATTATGTAGGTAAATTCACTTAAAATAACTGAAATTTAATTTAAAAACCATTCCACTGTTTTTTCATTTAAAATAAAAACACATTACAGTCAATTTTAAATGTTAATTTAATGACTAACCAAAACATTAAAAAACTACTTAATATTCACTTATTTTGTATTGAAAAACAGTAAAACTATAGAAGACATTTTTTACTGCCGAAAATAAATGTAACAGAAAATTCATTTTTAAGACAGTAAATTATATTTTTTAAACTACAGAAATTGTAAAAAAATTAAATCCTTTAGAAAATAAGTGATTTTTCTTTTAAAATAACTTTACTGATTACTTTTTAAAATAACCTACAAACAGTTAATGACATAGTTTTCTTAGTGTAAACGTTTTGCTGGAGCTCATTTCTGAATTTCTTATTTTTATAATACGATCAATTTCTGTGGGCATTCCTTCCCCGCCATTTCATTAGACATCAATGTTTAGGCATTACTTTTTAACCAATTATTAGGTGCATTTAAAAAACGCGTAAAAAAAGAAAATAACACCTGAAACTAAATGCAGTATTTCATAATAATGCGACAATTTGTTTCGGGGCATAATAAAGACAACGAAAAAATTAACAAAAAAATTATAAAACAAGTAAAAACCAAAAAAACGGAAGGAAGAAAAAGGCAGACATGATAAAAAAAGAAAGAGGGAAATAAATTAATGTAATTACTTTGTCACATAAAAACAAATAGGCCGAATTCTGTTTATAAAATTATATAATACACGTAATATTTACTCGAATTAACACAAGTAGCTGATTTTATAAAGAAATTCATCTTTTTTAGGTTTTCTGCTTTTTAATGTTTTTATTTTGATTTGTTTTGTACAAATTTGAAATTTGTTTTATTTGTAATTTGTTGTACATGTGACCGACCTCTGTATTATATTCAAAAAAAAATAATATAAAAACTTTTACTTTTATTTAAATTGTTCACACATCCCGAGTTCAAAGCATCTTCTTTATTCAGCAACTTAAAAAAAAAAACGCCCAAGTTCAACAGTAATAATAAAATAGCAACAGCGCTAGAGTAAATGAATATCATAATTTTTAAAAAATGACGTTGACGTCGTTATTGTCGTACGGCCAAAAAAATGTTTATAAAGGTGGCAAGACAACTTGTGCCAAACCGCTTTTTAAAAACCATCATACCACGTTGGTTGGTTGCGTTGACTTTTGTGTTTTTATTATTTTTTTTTTTAATTTTTTGGAAAATCTTAGGGGGTGGGGATCGCCATGAAAACTTTTTAATAACACTGTGCAACAAATTTTGGGTCATCGAGTTGAGCCTCAATGGCAGGGAAACTTTTTTCGCATAGTCCTGCCCATCTCAGAATTTAATCAGCCTATAATCAAAAGACATGCAGAATTCAGAACTTCAGTGGTCTAGCTAATTTTATTTTCTGATTCACTCTCATATAGAAAATTCCCGAATAGTTAGGCAATTTTTCCACCAAAAAAATCATATATCAGATTCTGAGAAAAAAGTCTTATATTCTGATTGTGAGACATTTTTTAATAGAAAAATCTCAGGTTCAGAGACATTTTTTCTTTACACTCATAATAATAACTCTGTAAAATACTCTGTAAAATGACTGTAATCTCAATTCAACAGATATTTGACAGAGTTTTCTGTCAAAATACAGATTTAAAGAACAAACTTTGAATTTTGTTGTGACAAAAAACAAAGTTTCCTCTGTTATATTACTTTTTACTTTGTAATCTTAATTTTACAGATAATTAACAGAGTTTTCTGCTAAAATACAGATCTAAGCAAAATACTTCGTATTTTTTTATAACCGAAAAAGTTTTCTGTTTTGAGTAGTTTTTGTTTTTGCTACCAAACATCAAAATTTTTTTTTTTTTGAGAAAAAGTTGAAAAAGTAGCAAAAAAAGTTATCAAAATTTATTTTCCAGAAATCTTATAAAAATTTTACAAAATAACATGCATTTAACTAAACTCTGTAAATTTACAGAGTTTTTCCTGTAATTTTTTTTTTGCATCAAATATATGTAAATTTTATAGTTTTCCTTGCTAAATGGTGGTTTATTTAACCAATATTTTACTAGAAACTCTGTAAATTAACAGTTTTTTTGTCCAAATCATTTTACAGAGTTTTATGGTAAAATTACAAAGTTTTCTCTGTAAAAAAGCTTTCATATTTAACCAATATTTTACTATAAACTCTGTAAATTAACAGTTTTTTTTCTGTCAAAATCATTTTACAGAGTTTTTTAGTAAAATTACCAAGAAATGTTGTTAGCTGGAAAAGTATGGTGTACTCTGTTAAATTAGCAGAGTTTTTCTGTAATTTAACAGAGTTATTATTTTGAGTGTAGGAAAAATTACACTAAATCTGTGGTTCTTTTCAGATTTAAATAAATTTTTTCTAAAGAAAAATTAAAGAAAATGTTCTTATTGGAGAAGAAAATTTTCTTATTTTTCTATACAAAAATAAAAAGATTCCGAGGCTTTTTTTATAAAAAAAAAACTCCAAGATTAAAAATAGATTTTTCGAATACAAAAATTTTGAGATTCTTGGACATTTTTCCTAGAAAAAAAATCTCACATTTTCGCTTTCATAAGAAAACAGACAGACTCCTTAAGTTTGGCAGGAATATGTTTTTTGGTCCTAGGCAGTTTAAGTTCGAAAATGGGCAAAAGCGGACCAGGGTAAAAAAGTTCCCCCTTGAAGAACTTAACTAACCTCTGAAATACGCCATATTTTTATAGGTTTTTTTCAATTTTTGTTAAGCAATTGAACCAACTTGATGTCAGAAAAAGTTCAAGGTACTGCATTTGGACCCAGAAAATAAAAATAATCGTTTTTTCTTTTGCCCGCCCCCTTTTGTGGGCGTGGATATCAAAAATGTGCTTAAATAATAATAAAATTATGTGACTTAAGCTCAAAAATCATAATAAATAAATTTGTAAATATTTACTGCGTGGGTTTATGTGTCCCACAATGACCCATACCAACCACCCAAAAAAAAAAAACGCGTCTGCATTTTAATTTTTTGTTATATGTTGGAGGGTATTAAAGATTCGGCACAGCCGAATTTAACACTCCCACATGTTTTTTTTAATATGCCAAAACAAATTTGAAATATTTTTTCTATAACACAGGTTGACAAAATTTGAACTTTTTCAATTTGCCTGATCTTTGACATTTGATTTATATGGATTTTAGTGTGCTGATTCCGAATCTGTTATCCAATTGTTTCCATGAGCTCGCGTTCGCGAGCAAATCGCTGTTAAAGAGTCGAAAAAGTGCGTTTTTTACCAATTTTGCTTGGCTATAATTTCCAAAAAAAAATTTAGTGCATGAGTTTTAAACAAGAACTTAACTATATTGGATGCCAGGATTCCATCCTGGCATCCATTCAGTTTTCGAGTTAATAAAAAGGGCATAAATATTCAGACAAAATTAAAGAGGTCAAAAATTTAAAATTTTTTTTTAGCGATATCTCAAAAACTAAAGATGACTCAACAAAAGTAAGAGCATTTTTAGAATCAGCAAATCCAACATACCTAAAATCGTCATTCACTTTTTGGATGTAAGACAAGTGTTGGTAAATATAGGCTCACAAACATACATGCCTAAAACAGCCTATTTTCAAAGTTTCCTCAGGCTATATCTCGAAAACTAGAGCTGATCCAAAAAAACGGTAGCCAGATTTGAAATCAGCGTACCCCTAAAACCCTAAAATTAGCTGTCAGAACCCGGGCAAAAAAAAGTGTTGCCCTGTGTAATCTACGATAAATTAGCAATAAAAATCCAAAAAAATAATAAAAAAAATTCAAAATTTTTTATTATTTTTTCGGATTGTAATTGCTAATTTAACGTAGATTTTCGAAGAATTTCCAAATTATTTCTATAGAAAAACTCTCCGGTTTTTCCTAAACAAAAATTCTCAAATTTTTCCTAAAGAAAAATTCTAAAATTGTTTCATATAGAAAAATTCTGCCATTCCAAAACATTTTTTGTAGAAAAAAAACTTTTTTACTCGGGCAATGTCTGGTCAAAACTCGGAAAAAATTTAATCATATTTTGCGTATATTGTGTTATACAGTCGAACTCGGTTATAACGAACTCGGCTATAAAAAATTCTCGGTTATAACGAACTAATTCTAAAGTCCCTACGTTTCGGCAACAATTTTTACACAAAATACTTCTTTTATAACGAACTCGGTTATAGCGAATCCTCGGTTAAAACGAACTACTTATTATGGTCCCACGAACAAAATTTCATGTATATTTAACTATTTATAACGAACTCCCATAAATTTTTAGAAATTTGCGGCAATTAAGTTTACCAAACTCACAAAAGGTTAGCAATTTTTGGTTAATATTATAATTTTGATAAAATTGATTTATATTTTTAATGTTTTCTTCTTAATAAGTAGTTTACGTTCAAAAAAACGTCAAATAAAACAAAATTGGAAGTCTTTTTTTGTAAATATAACTGGGTTGATATAAAATATACCCCGCTTATAGCGAACTTCACTTATAACGAACTATTTTTACTGGTCCCTTGGAGTTCGCTATAACCGGGTTTGACTGTATATCAGTATATATTGTATCATCTAAAAATTTTTACTCGGGTTTGGTACTTTTACCATCTCCTGATATATTGATCCTAGAAACTTGAACTTCGGAACGTAGGACGACCAAGCTGCAAAACACAATGACAAAAATACTTTTTGAAAATTCCGGTTCTAAGAGGGTTTCACAATGAACCTTCGAGTATATGTGTGCTGACGTAAAGCGTCAGCAGCCACTTACAACCTAAGGGGGTAAAAAAGTGTAAGTATAGGAGCCTACTCCTATACTTAGACAAGCAGTTTTAGGAAATTCCGAATCGCGGTTAAAAAAGAGGACTTCTTTAAGGGTAAAATCAAATATAACAAATTATAAAGATTAGGATTGTCAGAATTTTTTTTCTAAATTGCGGGACAAACGCAAAAAAATTGCAAAAATGGTAGGTTTTTAAAACTTTCGTTAAAATTTTACACTGGCTATCACTTCTCTATATGTAGTACTGAATCAGGCGTTCAATATTAACAAAAGCTCCTCACCCATCTGCACCCAGTTTTGCAAGCTCATCAGCTTTCACGTTTCGTCTTCTCCCTTATGTCCTGGTACCCATATTAGAGAAAATAAGTTATTGCCGGATCGACTCTGAAGATTCTCGTAACATTGTCTTTCAAAAGTAAGAGTGTTTTCAACAGATAATCCGTTTGTCAGTCTAATTCCGCGCCCAGGCCCCACATGCTCTCTTACCGAATGCCTTATTATTCCAATTTCATTTATATCTTTTAGATTTCGAAAAGTGTTCTACACGCTCCGCTCAGCGCAGGACGTTGAAGCCCTCCCTTATAAGTGAAGAGTATAAAATAAATAAATTTCTGTAGATTTGGGATTTAGAAAATTGCGGCTGTTTTGATAATGTCACGATGAACGTTGATGAACTTAATTTTATCTATTACACCGTCCGACAAAAAAAAATTTCGTTAAATACGAACTAGATAATATACGTTTGAAACTAGAGAGTAAATATAGTAAAACTGCATTTACTGTTTTTCATTTCGTGATCATGTTTCCTTTTGAAAAGACTCCAAAGTTGTAGAGGATTAATTTGTATAAAATATTTTTTAAATATTTGTGCTTATCCTAGGATGACACTAGTGATGGCAAAATAAAGAAGAGGATTTCTGCTAACTTTCCCATTTTATTATTTTGATATATCATGGAAAAGGAGGTAAGTAATGTCCTTTTTATTTAAAATGTTTAACAAAATATTTTAATAAATTGTTTACATCCTTTTTCCTAATATGTCAAAATAAAAAAATAGAAAAACAAGTAAGAAAGTTATAGTCGGTCATGACCGACCATATAATACCCTACTCCAGAGTTTCCCGGAAAATGGGTCACAAGATCAAACATGGACCGATTAGATCTGTATTTTGTCAACTCTTTAAAAAGTGTAAAAAACACTCACAAATCAAAATTGAGTGAAATATGCTTCTTTTTGTTGATAATAAACCGCTTTAACTGAATATCGGGCGAAGCTTTCACATGGGGCCTGAGTCCAAAAATGGTCCGATGATTATCAGATTTGATAAGGTTATTAAAGTACGCGTTTAACATACGCAAACAGAATTTTAATTAAATATTTTCTATTTTCATGAAATTTGAGAGACTTATGTGAAAATCGGGAAGGTGGTTTGTATTGGGGATATAAGAAGAACTGGTCCGATTTCTTTAAAATTCGGAATGGTGATTTGTGTAGATGAAACATGATTCCCTGCCAAATTTCGAAATGATTCATATTATAATGCGGTTATTAGCGTCATTTGAGTCAAAACCAAAGGGGATTTTTGTATGGGGGGCTAGGTCTAAATATAGACCGATTTTTTCCAATTTCAATAGGCTTCGTCCTTGGGACAAAAGAGGCTTTATTTTCAAATTTTAAGTCAATTGATTAAAAATTGCGACATGTATCGTGTTTACACCGTTTACATGGACAGACAGACGGACGGACATCGCTAAATCGACTCAAAAAGTGATTCTGAGTCGATCGGTATACTTAAAAGTGGGTCTAGGACCAATATTTCGGGTAGTTACAAACATCAGCACAAACTCATTATACCCTGTACCACAATGTGGTGTAGGGTATAATTAGCGAAGATTCTCGTTTTGCATTTGCAATCAAGTACAAATATTTAAAAAATATTTTACCAAATGTCATCCTTTAAAAATTTAAAGTCCTTTCAAAAGGGCACATGATGACGAAATGAAAAAATGTAAATGCAGTTTTACTCCATTTGAACTCAACATTCAGACGTATATTATCCGGTTCATGTTTAAAATTTGATTAATTTGACAAAACTTTACATCAAATATCATCATGGGAATGGAATTTCGAGACTATATGGATCTTTCTGGACATGTTCAGGGGAGAACAATTAAGTTTTCAAATTACATTGATCATTAATTTATGTAATCATCTTTGGAAAAATTATTTTAATCTTCCAAGTGTGACCTGCCACCTTAGCGAAAAAACAAAAAAAAACTTTGAAATAAAATTACAAATAACATTTTCATGCGTACAAAGATACAGAAACAACAACATAAATATATTTGATTGGTTTGTTTTAGCAAATACCGCAAAAGATTGGATAAATTTACAATAAAAACTCCAGCAACTGCTGCTAGAAATACTTTTAACAAAGGTTGTCTTAACCATGGTTAAGATTGTTTGGTTTTTTTTTGTATATTTTCTATACTTGAAGTTCACATGGGCTATTGCTGCTGCTGATGTTGCTGTGAAAAGTTCATAATTATGCAGACTGAATTTTCACTTTTTTCTATTTTACCATTTTTTATTTGTTTTATTTTCTTTTATAACATTTTATACTTCTTTGGTAGTCTTCTTCATCATCTTGACTCCAACAACAAAAGACGACAAGAGATGCCTTCAAATCATGCGATGACACCCAACGGTGTCATTCACAACAATTACCATGTAATTGTAATGAATGTCGTTGTTGTTAGTTGGAGCTGCTGTTGCTATTGCTACAAAAATGAACAATGTAGCCACCAAAACTAAACTAAAACAATTATTAACCCTCGAGCTTACAAGGTCGGTTTTAAATGTCCACAAATGGTTACAGAATGTATTACATCGGTTGATGCATTTGTATTAAGGTTAAAACAGCTAAATATCGGTAGTTGCAACTAAATTTTGTTAATACAACAGTCTTTTAATTGAAACAACTAAAAAATTCGTCTGCCACAGTGAAATTTAGTAGCAGCAACCGAATTTTGAGTTGCTACAACTGAAGAATTCAGTTGGAAATTTATTTTTCTCTGTGTATTCCTGAATTCCTTATTAGAAAGAATCGATTCGATGTGCTCAAAATTATCTTAAGAAGAGGCAGCTTCTGTAGGGTAGTTGGTATGTAAGGGTCGTGAGTTTGATTGCCATTAGAACCCTTAACTGATTTTCTTCAACGAAGCGACGGCCATTGTAACCAATTCTCAGTAAGGTTGAAATCAATAAATGATTTTTAATTATCCCAGAAGATAATAATTTTACTTTCAAGAAAATATTTTTACATTTTTTCAGTGCTTTACAAATCTGTATTCTTTAATGATGAAATAGTTCAAATTCAAAAACCGAAACATCTGCCATATTTTTAGTTTCTACCGAAATTTATAAAAAAAAATATGTACATCAAAGGGTTAATTGAAAAAGCAAAAATTCATACCAAAAAACCCCATCTCATACGTCTTGTGATTAGGTTACCAAGGTGTTTGTAGTCTGTCTTTCTGTTTATTTACTTTTCTTTACTATGCATATCTGCAAACAATATAGATTTTCATGCATAAAGTTTATTATTCCACTAACTCCCCGAAAATCTTATTAAAATTTAATTTCGAGTGTGAGAAATTTTTGAGTTACAGTTGTTGGTTGTGTTACAAGTACCTACAACATCGTGTTGCAATTGTCCCATTGTCAAGATGTAATGCAAAACAAAAATATATAAAAGATGAGCAATAAAATTTTACTTACTGCATGCATATTTATTTGATTAACAATTCGAATTTTAATTTTAGTTTTTTTTAAAAATTTAAAAATTAAAATAAAATTGATAATTTTTTGAAAATGCAGTAAAACTTACAGAAAATACAAACATAAGTCAACGCTACCGATGAAAAAAGGTCAATGGTACTTTAGCCCCAAACACAGAAAAAAATTGAAACGAATTTCCATCAACAAAAACGCGAATTCAATAAATTTTTTGATTGAAATTCCTCTAATTAAAAAAATTGTTATACCAATCATCAAATTGTAGGTGATTGATTGAAAATTTTTTCACTTAAACATTTTTTTGATTTTAATCAAAAATTTGATAAATTTTTTATTTATAGTCAATCAAAATAATAATTGATTTGACAAATGAATTGTAAGCTCATGTCAAAATTATCAAAAAATTAATCTTTTTAGCTTTCCAATATGTTGCCAACAATAAAAAAAGTTAAACCCGATTATATTGTATATTTTTGAAGTAATCTAACCAAATAAATTAAGGAGAAAAAAAATCTGGTGTGTTGAAAATTTGTAATTCGACGGTTAAAGAAAATAACAAAAATTTTAATCAAAACATTGATTGACTCATATAAATTTTGTTGATCAATAGATTTAATTTTTAGCCAATAATTTTTTGTGTGAAGTCTCTGCGGTACATTGTATAATAAGTTATTGCTGATGCTTCTAACTACCCGAAATACTGGTCCCTAAAGTAAACCGATCGACTCAGAATCACTTTTTCAGTCGATTTAGCGAATTCCTTTCGATTGTCCACGAACATAGTGTAAACGCAATTTTAACTGGATTAGAGATATTTTTGATTCAGTGCATTTTTGATCCTTTTAAAATTAAGAAGAAAAATGGATCAATTAAGGTGAACCTTATTTTTCTTAGTTTCGATTTTCAAAAATCGGAGCCTATAATATATATAATATGAGCACTATCAGTTGAAAATTGACTTGCCGCATGCGCATTGAAGTTTGTGAGCACGAAAAATGTAATGGGGCTTATGTTCTTTAATCAAGTGGTCTGCCACACGTTAGATGCCTGTGGAAGTTGTAATAAATTCCCTGATATTCAACCGATTTTAGTTTACATTGTGTAAATCGGACTAACTCCGAAACACGTGTCGGCTTAGACTGGCATTTTTTTGTCATCTTTCGATTTTCCCTAGTGTCCGGGCAAATTTTTATTGTCCTAGGTCTAAAACTTATGTGGTACAAATTTGAGGTCAATCGGATTAAATTAACCCGTGGCGCCCGGCGGTCAAAGTTTTGGATTTTTGAAAAAATGTTAAAAATAAAACTAAAAAAATTTGTATCTTTCGACACATCATATTTGTTAATTTCGATACGCTGCGCACGAATATCAAAAAAAAAAATTTAAATCGCCCGATCGGTTTTCGAGATATCGCCATTTCAAATTTGTAAAAAATGGCGGTATTTTCCTACGCTCAAGAAATTTTTTAAAAAACGTCTCAAAATTTCATTCCGCCGACCCTTTAGTAGAGCTTGAGACAATCTTTCATTTAAAACTAATTTGAGCCAAATCGGATCATTTTAAGCCGTGCCGCCCATCGATCAAAGTTTTGGCTTTTTAGAAACTTTTTACCAAAAACCCTAAACTTTGAACGAAGGGTGCCACGGGTTAAAATGATCGGATTTGGCTCCAATTAAGCTTAAATGAAAGATTGCA
The DNA here is from genome assembly GCA_963921195.1 of Pegoplata infirma. Classification (NCBI taxonomy): domain Eukaryota; kingdom Metazoa; phylum Arthropoda; class Insecta; order Diptera; family Anthomyiidae; genus Pegoplata; species Pegoplata infirma. Next base: position 40,932,248 of record OY992540.1, on the reverse strand, counting down.
TAAAGCTCTATAAAAGGGTTAAAATAAAGAAATTTTTTGAGTTTTTTTTTTTAATTCTTAAACGTAGGAAAAACCCCCCATTTTGCAATTTTTTGACAAATTTTAAATGGCGATATCTCGAAAACCGTTCGACCGATTTTATAAATTTTTTGATATTCGTATTCAGCATGCTAAAATTAATAAAAATAATGTATCGCAAGATATTTTATTTTTTATTTTTTCATTTTCAAAAATCCAAAATTTTGGTGCAAATTTTCCAAAAGTCCAAAACTTTGATCGCCACGGGTTAAAATGATCGAATTTGTTTCAAATTAGTTTTAAATGAAAGATTGTCTCAAGCTCTAGAAAAAAATTGGCGGAATGAAATTTTGAGACTTTTTTTAAAAAATTTCTGGAACGTAGGAAAAAACCGCCATTTTTTGCAAATTTCAAATAGCGATATCTCGAAAACTCTTCGACCGATTTTAATTTTTTTTTGATATTCGTGCTCAGCACATCATAATTAACAAATATGATGTGTCGAAAGATATGTATTTTTTTATTTTTTTTTTAATTTTTCAAAAATCCAAAACTTTGACCGCCGGGCGCCACGGGTTAATTTAATCCGATTGACCTCAAATTGGTACCACATGAGGTTTAGGCCTAGTAGAATAAAAAAATGTCCGGACTCTGAAAATCGGAGAAGAAAAAATTTTGCTATACAGAAAAATGCCAGTCTAGTGTCGGCTAAGTCTTGCAGAAATTACCAACATAAATAAATTTGAAACAGGAAAATAATTTCCTTGAAAATTATTTTATGAGAATATCATTGTTTAAATTTGAAAATGACAAATGATCTCGAGCTAGAATAAACCTACGCAAAAAAATAATATTTGTTTAACGTTGAACCAACATTCAGGTTATGCCCCTACTAATGCAATGCATTGTGTTTATGTCAGATAAATAGTTTATGAGGAGGACGAAAGAGGGAGTAGTGTTTGTGTATATTTGACTTGAATTTATTTACATTGAAAGAAACTGGGAAGACCTCAGCGGGAAGATTATTTTACATACGGCTGGTTCGACTGATAAACGAACCGTCTCTGTAATGCGATCAACTGGACAATCGACAACAAACGGATGTAATCTACTAGACAACCGAGTGTTGCGAACAAAAACTGGGGCTCTAGTGATAAGTTCACTTATCTCAGCAGAAGACTTTCCATGGTAATATCAATAGAACATAGTCACTAGAGTGTCCCGTCAAATTTAAATTTTCGAATTTCATGTTTCGCAGATCAGCATTTTTGGACCGAAGTCGCGTTTTTATATTTTTTAATATTTTTTAGATAACACACTTAACATTTTCCAACTTTTGAGACCAATTTGAAAAAAAAAAAATAAAATTATTATGCTAAAAATTCAGCATATGTGGCCAAAATTGCAGTTTTGTATTTTTTTAAATATTTTTCCAATAAAGTACGCAAAATTTTCGGATATTTGAGCCAGATTTGGTCAAAAAATTCGGACATGAATTTTGGTCTCGATACGTTTTCCACCCATATGTACAAATGACGATGTTGGTTCCACATTTCTGAGGGTCTACATTGGGTCTTGCGTGCATTAAACTTGACCCTATTCGCAAGACCTCACTCAGAGATCGTCAACAGGTCTCGATTAAGTGTGTCGTTCAAAATCTGCCTGTTGCCCTCAACCTCAAAGGAAAATTTATAACAAATGTTGCTGCCATCTGCAAAAGAGTAGATAGGAATTGAAGTTTGACTTACAAGGTCGTTAAGAAAAATAAGAAACAGGGTAGGAGAAAGAACATAACCTTGATGTACCCCTGATTGGAGCTGAAACTCATTTGATGAGAACCCATCTATAACAACATGTATACAACGATCTCGGAGAAAACTCGAAATAAATCGAGAGAAGACATTACCGAAACCAAAGGAATTAAGCTTAGATATGAGCACTAAGGGTGGGATAGTGTTGTGTGAGATTTTAAGCAGCAATATTTGGAAGCGCTAGAACCGCTCATTTTGTGAGGTTGGTAAAAAAAGTGTATGAGCCAAAAAATGGGGGAAGTCGGATAGGATCTAGGGGTCGCTCATCGGGGTCAAAGTTGGGCGTAGAGGGGAAAAAATCCACAAAAAGCCCCAAAACTCCCCTGGTTTTGCTCCTAGAGGGGTCAAATGTGAGACCGGCCCCCATTATTTTTTCCCTCTGAACACTTTTGCCAAACATACCTAAGCCCTATCTCCAATCCCTAAGGGGGGTCCCATACAAAGGTTTAATTTTTAAAAAATCTTTCTTCTACCGCTCTAGCTGTCCTAAAAGTCGCCCTAGAGGAATCAAATGTATGACCGACCCCCAATATTTTTTTAACCCCAACATTTTCTTAGAATATACCTACCCCCTATCTTCAATCCTTAGGGTGGTCCCCATTTTTTTTTTTTTTTTCTTAAATTGTCATATTAAATCAGCTCCTACCGGTCCAATGGTGCTTCCTAGAGGGGTCATTATCAAGACCAACCCCCATTAATTTTTAGCCCCCAACACTTCTTCTGAACATACCAATTCCATATCTCCAATTCCTAAGGGGTCTCCCACACAAAACGACATTTTTGTAAATCTTGCTCCCACCGCTCTAACTATCGCAGGGGTAACCCTAGAGAAGTTAAATGTGTGACCGACCCCCAATATTTTTTCAGCCCCAACATTTTCCCCAAACAAACCTACCCTCTATTTTTAAGCCTTAAGGGTGTCCCCACACAATTTTTTTTTTTTTAATTTTTTTTTATAAAATTTGCGCCTACCGCTCCCACTGTGCCTTTTAGGGATGGGAAATTCAGACTGACCCCCATTAATTTTTTCCCCCTACATTTTTTCTGTACATACCTACGCCGTATTTCCACTTTGTAGGGGTGCTCCCCTGGGGAAAACTAAGTTTTTGAAACCAAATTCGGCAAAACGTCTGGACCAGGAGTGCTAATGTTTGCGCGTTTTAAAGAGCAGTGGGAAAATATAAAAGACAAACCGTACAGTTTTGGCATATAAGATGAGGAAGTGGCAGGCAACATACCAGCTCAAGTCCAAACTGACATCAAGTTGTTTTGTTGGGCTCAAATAAAAGAAAAGCAACCCAGAGACGACTACAAGGAGTTTCTTGAAATTGTTTTATTATACCTTGGCGAAAATATTCCTAATAAGCATTTTAGCCCACCAGGACACATCAGTCATGCTGGATGGATGGCAAAAGGCATATATTGCCTAAAAATGTTTTTGTTCCGAAAATATATCGGTTTGGCCAAAAAAGAATTAAATGCACTTCTTGATGTGACCGTTTTCATCATAACAATTTACGTAAAAGCATGGTTTAGCGCTACCAAAGCAATAGAAGTTCCAAATAATGATTTGAATTTTTTGGAAGCGATTGCCAATTATGCTTCAATTGATAAGATTCTGTCGCAACGATTGGTCAAGAGATTCTGTGGACATCTCTGGTATCTCAGTGGTGAAGCTGTTGCTCTCGCACTATTTGATCCGAATATCTCTTGTGAAATAAAACGAAAAATGTCGAATGCAATTCGTATATTTGAAGAAGAGAAAGAGGAATTGGAGGAAGAATTATCTGACGATGAGATGGACGAATCGTCTAACGAAGACAGCGAGGAAGAAGAAGACGATGATATCGGGGAAGAAGATGCCTCAGAGGATAGCGGCGACAGTGGCAACAAGGATTGTAATCCTCCAGGACATGTTGTTGGATTCGAAGGTGTGAAAGGAATTAACATGGCATCGAAACAAGTGAATCAAGAACTCATGAAAACTAATTTAAGCCACTACGTCACACCTGAGACTCCAAAATTTTTTGCACGCTTCGGAATAACAACAAATTTCACTGCTTCCGATCCAAAATTTGGATTCCAAATACTTGGGAAAATCGTCAGGACTACCAGCGAGCACTGCAAATTTTACGTAAATTACATGTTGTCAACGACGCTGCCGAAAGAGGCGTAAAATTAATAGAAGACTATAACAACGTGTTGTGCCGTAACGAGGAGGCAAAAATAGTTTTGCTTCAGGTCGTGGCCGAAAATCGGAAAAATATCCATCACACGATAAAAATAAATTAATTTGATTTATAGTTATATTATTTATCATTTTTTATTATTTTCAAGTTAAAAAAAAAAAAAATTTTACGCTTAACAAAAGTTACTATTAAATTAGAAATTAAAGACCTCGGATTTCTCGATAAAATAAATAAAAAAATTGTGGGGTAACACCTTGAAGATAGAGGGTAGGTACGTTTGAAGAAGTTTTGGCTAAAAAAATATATGGGCAGGTCATACATTTGACTTCTCTACATACATTACTAATTAAGTTTTCCCCAGGGGAGCACCCCTACAAAGTGGAAATACGGCGTAGGTATGTTCAGAAAAAATGTGGGGGGCAAAAATTACCGTTCCTAAAAGGCAGAATGGGAGCGGTAGGCGCAGATTTTATAAAAAAAAATTAAAAAATAAAAAATATGTGTGATGACACCCTTAAGGCTTAAAAATAGAGGGTAGGTTTGTTTGGGGAAAATGTTGGGGCTGAAAAAATATTGGGGGTCGGTCACACATTTAACTTCTCTAGGGTTACCCCTGCGATAGTTAGAGCGGTGGGAGCAAGATTTACAAAAATGTCGTTTTGTGTGGGAGACCCCTTAGGAATTGGAGATATGGAATTGGTATGTTCAGAAGAAGTGTTGGGGGCTAAAAATTAATGGGGGTTGGTCTTGATAATGACCCCTCTAGGAGGCACCATTGGACCGGTAGGAGCTGATTTAATATGACAATTTAAGAAAAAAAAAAAAAATGTATGGGGACCACCCTAAGGATTGAAGATAGGGGGTAGGTATATTCTAAGAAAATGTTGGGGTTGAAAAAATATTGGGGGTCGGTCATACATTCGATTCCTCTAGGGTGACTTCTAGGCCAGCTAGAGCGGTAGGAGCAAGATTTTTTAAAAATTGAACCTTTGTATGGGACCCCCCTTAGGGATTGGAGATAGGGCTTAGGTATGTTTGGCAAAAGTGTTCAGGGGGAAAAAATAATAGGGGTCGGTCTCACATTTGACCCCTCTAGGAGTAAAACCAGGGGAGTTTTGGGGCTTTTTGTGGATTTTTTCCCCTCTACGCCCAACTTTGACCCCGATGAGCGACCCCTAGATCCTATCCGATCTGCCCCATTTTTTGGCCCATGCATTTTTTTTACGAACCTCATAAAATAAGCGGTTCTAGCGTGTCGAAATCGAAAACTCGTGCACTATCCCACCCCTAATGAGCACACCGTGCCATACATAATCAAACGCCTTGGAAATATCCAGAGCAACTACCTTACTCTCACCAAAATGGTGGATCGATCGACTCCAACTCTACGAAAGGAAAACTAACAGATCCCCAGTAGAACGAGTTCTCCGAAAACCATACTGTCGTTCGTTTAGAAGTTAGTTAGCCTCCAGATACCTAGCAAGATGGGAGTTTACCATGCTCTTCATCAAATTCGAGAGCTCTGAGCTATTGCGATTGGGCGGTAATTATCAGGGCTATTAGCCGCACCCTTTTTAGGGATAGGCTGCACATTGACAACCTTCAAACATGAGGGAAAGACTTTCGCACGGTACGACTAATTGAAAATATTAGCCAGTAGATGTGCTAACGTCGAAGAGCACTGTTTCATTACCAGTGCTGGTATACCATCCGGCCCCGGGGACTTATATACGTTAAGATCCACAAGACCCCTTTCCGGCAAGAAATAATTTCTTGCAACAACACCAGCCTACAGGTCAGCTTTTTCAACCGGTTCAGTGAGCACTTGGTCGTCTTTTAAAAGAGTCAGTACTCTTTTCGGGACTACCCTGACTCTTTTAACGAACGACCAAAAGCTCTTACTGCCTCAAGGAGCCGAAAGAACTTTAGCACTTTTCGCGACTAACTACTCTTCAACACTCGGATCTCGCCTTTTGCGTTGCAGATCAGTATTAACGTTTTTGTCGTCGCGCCAATTTCTGAACGCTTCCTCCCTGGATCTGACTGCATCCCTGCAAGTCTGGTTTAAACAACATTTATCCCTTGGTTTAGCCGAAATGAGCTTTGATGGTTTGAATGACTTCATTCCAAGCACTATCATATTTTCCACCATTTTCGCACCGGCATCGGTGTTGTCGTCGAGAAAACAAATTTGAAAAATTTAAATTCCGGAAAAGATAATTGAGCTCTGCCCAACAGCCTTCCCATATATAAATACTAACCGATTCGTAGCTGTTGTTGAAACGTTGCGAACTTCGGAGTACAAGAAGGACGCGAAAATGGTGTACTGATCAGAATTAACAAGAGGTGTAAATGTTCTTACTTCATATTTGTCAGGATGTGAAGTGTTCATTTCCAACGCCCGTTAAACGTTGGTTTGTTCATTAGTTGCGACAGGTGGTTATGCGAAAAACTCAACGTAATCGCCAACGGGTGTCGAATGGTTGGAATGGAGGATCCAAGAGGATTTGTGAATATTAAAATCGCCCGCAACGGCAATTTCACTGATCGGATAACTCTCCAGGGTCCTCGAAATGAAATTAGAAAGGGTGCCTAGACCATCAAAGCATCCAACGTTGATGCTCCTGTATAGAAACCCGATATGCAATGTGTGTGCCCTGATTACGAATTTAACCCATAAGGAATAAAATTCGAAACCATTCGTGCCCAATTGAGGCAGGCACTGGTTCACAACATCATCGTGGACTTACACCGCAAGGCCTCTGTGAGAGATAAAAAGGCATAGCAAGTGATACCCAGGTACGTGGAAATCCTGAGGATCAGCATCTTCACGCAACTGGGTCTCACACAAGGCCAAAACATCCGGCCGGTGGAAGCGAATGTGAGGAGCACACACAGAAAAACTTTGCTTTCAGCCCGCGTATATTGCGGAAGTCAATTCGACATATGCTAGTCATATAAACGTTAAAAAATCGAGTCAAAATACACCTAACGTCAGTTCAAGTAGCCTAAGGGTAAGTTTCATAGTATTTATGAACATTTCATAATATTTATGAAGAGTTGATTAAAATTTTATGGAATTTCATTCATTATATTTATGAGAATTTTCATTAATATAATGAAATATTTCATAAATATTGACCCTACGAACAATTATGAAACTGATTGATTGTATTTATGAAGCTGGACGCACTTTAATAAAGATTTTCTTCAAATTTATGACAGTTTTCATCAATATAATGAAGCTTTTTCTTTAAGTGTGGACACATTGTTTATTAAACAAGTTACAATTTTGTCAAAAGATCAAAAATATTTTGTTCCGCAATAATAAAATTTACTTTAACTTAAACCTTGTGACTTAAAAAATTTAATCAATAAACATAATTTATGGATTTTCCTAAATTTTCAAAGAAAAAGCTTTTAATATTTATTTTGTGTTTTGAAATTCAAATGCGTAAATCTGATAATGAATGCGGTTTTAAATTCACTTAAAGTTTATGCACATTTTTCATACATATGTATATAAAAAAAAAATATTATTTTTGTGAAACTATGGAGAAATTTTTGAAAAACTTTATTATAAATGAAATGACACTAACAAATATTATGCATACGAGTAAGTGCATCAAAATATAAATTAGGATGCAACACAAAAATTGTATTACAAATTCAACGCTATTTGAAGTAGCTAAACATGTTGGAAAAATTACTCTCATTTTGAGGCTATATCTAAAAACCAAATAACCTTAAGGCTTATTTCCAAATTGAGCCAACGTATGAAAACCAAACTGCATTATCGAGGCAGTTTATTTTCTGCTGTTATTATTTTAAATAGGGTCGTTATGATTCACAAAGAAAGTGAAATTGTTTGGTGGTTTTTGATAATCACCATAATGTTGCAAATAGTCAAAGAAGTAGCAAATATGTAGCTGCTGCTGCTTTTGTTTGCTGAAAGCATAATATGCAACGACGTCATCTTATAAAAACACACGTTGAATTAACCTGTATTGATATGATTGCTAACCCCGTACCTCACTTTTGAGAAACGTCTCTATATACATATATTGTAAAACTCATCTCTAACGCTGGCTTGATGCCACATATTCGTTCTCCCATGCAAAAAAATTGTTGCTGCTGGGAAAATTCAACCAAATGAAAATAATGCAGCTAGAAAAATAAATAAAAACGAGTTTATGTCAATACTTGCAACATATAAGCAACAAGACATTGACTGAGTTTCCTTGGCCATTGTTGGCTGCTAAAACGTGCAACATATTGCTCATCGTGATTATCATGATCATCATCATCGACGGCGTCGTCGTCTTCATCATCTTGTTGGAGTTCATGAAAAAAATGCAGTAGTACAAAAAAAAACACACGCCAACACAACAAATGAACAATGGGATAGAATATTAGAAAAATTAGAAAATAATATTAAGTTTAAATATTACACGAGTATCAAAAATGTAAAATCGGTCAAACGGTATTCGAGATATCGCTACAATCAAAAATGCCTGCGAATTTTGTACTCTTGCCCAAAACATTAAATCATGATAATGTTTTGCGGAAGATACGCAATTTTCTAAGTTCCATAAAGGGCTATCCATACAACCTATTCCGAACTTTACGGTTCACATGTTGTTTTTCGCTGGACATTTAGTGTGGAATGCCTCATATTGAAATAAAAACCCTAATATCTCACAATTTAACATCTAGTGTTCTCCAGAATAATTAAAGTCTAAGAGAAAGATATATTTAAATAGTTCTAATGTTTAGGGTAAAAAGGGGTACCTAAGCAATTGCACAATCAAGTGTTGTCTTACCAATATTGCAGAAACTTCTACCCCACAGTGCTCTGTTAAAAAAACCTGTAGGAAAATATGCGCCAAAATAAATTTCCCTCATGTTTTAGTTAAAAACTAAGAGTTAGCAAACAGCGTTAACAAGTCTCGTTTAATATAAGACTCTTTGGCAAAAATAAAAATATATGTATATAAACAAGCTCTCTAGTCCATATAATAATCTGGTTATTTTATATACCGGCCTAGTGCTTCATTATTATTATCATCATCTCTTACTACACGCGATATTAGACTACTTTTTGGTCGTTAAAAAACAACAAGCGAAATAGCGACAATTGTTGGCCGGATTTTATGAATAAACAAATATTGCAGTTAAAAACAAAACTTTAAGATGCAATATTTATGTACAATGAAATGTGCAATGGAATCCATTGCACATATAATTTTTAATGATTAGTCATGGGAACAACTATTATCATTTTTATGAAAAATTCATTGTATACCACCAACCAATAAAACAACATCGTGTTCGACATTGTTTACTTTTAACAAAATAATGAATGATGGATGCAATTTTAAATTAACTACATAAATATTATTTTTAATATGACTTCAAATGAAAAGTGTGTTGTTTTTCAACATACTTAATTTTTAAAACTAAACTAGAGTTGTGGGTAAATTTAAGGTATGTTTTATTAAATACTAGCGATCACCCTGCACACTTCGTAAAGCAATTGCTTGGGTACCCCTTTTTACTCTAAAAATTTTTAGTTTCAAATTATTTCCATCTCTTAGATGTTATTTTACTGGAGGATCCTACATATTAAATTTTTATATTCTAGGGTTTTTAGTGCCAAAGTTTAAATAAAGTACCAATATTTCCCTATTACCTCTTTTATCCCTTAGTACTCAAAATTTTCTAGTTTATAAGACAAATATTTCAGGAAAGAAAAGTACCAAAGTAGATTTGTTTACCCTATTTAGCCCTCTTAAAGTAACCTTGCAAATATTTTCCCATAAACAGCATATACGCACAAATATAAGTATATGCACTAAAATGCATATTACTCATGAACCAATACACACACGAAGACCGAATATACATAAAAACCTAGGTATTGACGTCACCTTTCATGGGAAGTTTGCAGAATCAAAATCGGTTCATGTATGGCAGATAAAACACATTACAAATACAATGCAACTTATTTAAATTAGCTTCAAAAAGGGTTTTATGAATTTTAGGCAGCAGTTTTAGATTCTGAAGCACTTTCGTGTAGAAAAATTACCAGATGCTGCGGGCATTTTTCCCACTGCAAAATTCTGATATTTAAAAAAATTTGTCGAATAAAATAAAATTTCCAAATTTAAATAAGTTTTTTTTTTAAAAAACTTCTTATTGAAAAATTTGCACTATCTAAAATCGTAGAAAAAAACTTGGACATTTTTTCTACACAAAAAGTCTTTTCTAGAGAAAAATTCGCAGATTTTTGCTATTAAAAAATGTGTTGATTCTTTCAACAGAAAAATTTTAAGATTTCAAGCCTTTTATTCTATAGAAAAATTCTAAGATTCCGAGACATTTTCCTATTGAAAAATTTTGAGATTATTATAAATTTTTCCAAGAAAAAAAATCTTACAAGAAAGTATCTCAACCCTTATGAACCGATTTGCCTGAAACTTAAAATATATATTAAAGAGACGATTTTAAGGTTGGGGTCTCTCGGCTTATCGGCCATATCGGTGTTTAAAATTTTCGTTTTCCCCTTATGAAACCATGTGGACCTTCGGGAAAATTTTGATAACTTCCAAACTAACAGGAATATCGTCTAGGGCAAAAATACGTGTCGACTTTAATTTAATAAAGATTATTTCTTATTCATATGGATATCGTAGGTCCATGTTTTCACATAAATACCCCCCAAAATTTAAACATTTTCCTGAAAAAAATATTTAAAGAAGACGAATTTTTACAAGGTTATGCCACCATTGGATAGGCATTAAAAAAACCTTTCTTCTCATATGAAAACATCATACAGTATCTTAAAAAGAAATGGCTGAAAAATCCAAAAAACGATTTTTTCGCCATTTTTTGACCTATGTTTTGAACCCCTAAATCCACGAGACACCCCAACCTTAGAATTGTCTCTTTTATTTATATTTTAAGTTTCAGGCAAATCGGTTCATAAGGGTTGAGATACTTCCCTTGTTAGATTATTTTCTTATCTTTCTCCCCTATCCTTTCAAAATTTTTTTTATTTGCCTTTTAAATTCGTTTTAGGGGAACACGTTTCCTTTCAATAGTCGATCATTTTAACATTACGCGATAGAGGTTAGTTTGTCATTCCGTTTGTAAGTCATCCAAATATCGGGACTCCATTAAGTAGAAATATTCGCGGTTTTCGATCGATTTTGAAGTCTTTTCCAGAGATGTCTGTCTGTTTGTTGAAATGCACTCTAAAAAACGCATGTAAACTTACTATTATAAAATGGGTAAATTTTTGTTGAATAGCACGCATTTTGTGTTAGTATAAGCACAAAATGCGTAAAATACTTTTAAACCAATTAAACACAGGAAATTATAAATATTATCCGTTAATTCAAATATTTTACACACAAAGGTGTAAATAAAATTGTCAATCAACATAAGTATAAGCTTCCGTAGCGTAGTGGTTAAGAAGTGCATTTTCAAATCGAAAGGTGGCGAGTTTGATGCTCGCTGGAGCCGAGTGTGTTTTTTTTTTGTTTTTTTGGTTATATTTATTCACCTCTTTTTTATTTAAATTGACCACTAGTGGTAAATTTATTCAATTTACACATTCAGAGTAAAATTACCCAATTTGTAGTAGGTGTCCAGTTTCCTACTATAAATTGGGTAAATTTCAACAAATTTTGATTAGAGTGTGGCGATAAAGGCCAAAATATTGCAAATATTGTTGCTTTGACAAGTTTATTATTCTATTTGAGCCATATCGGCTGAGGGGTTTAAAACTTCAAAACGCAAATGTCGAGACACCTCGAAAATGTTTTTTCAAATATTCTACATAACCTAACAATACTAAATACTGTTGGTTGTCATATGTGACGGAATTAAAGTTGTTTCGTTCATGAACGAACTAATTCAATTGAACTATTCACTTAACTGAGCAATTTATCAAGTTCGTTCATTTCAGCTATTTTAGCTCTTTTCGTTCATTCAGCTCAATTAACAATTGTTCACGAAATAATTTTGTTTTTTTAGTTCGGTCGTTCAATGCCACTTTTTCATTTTGCCACTAGCGTTAGCTTTCTGTCCTCTTTTGACATGCTTTCTCAGCATTTATGTTTTCTACAAAAATTATATTTTTTAATTAATAACCCAGGAAAATTTTTTTGAACGAATTCCTGGTTCAACAGATTCTTGAACGTATTCTATGGTAATCACAACAAAATTTTCTATGTAAAATTATTTTTCAAAAAAACTACTTGCTCTAAAAACGATTGCTTTTGGGACAATTTCAAACAAAAATCATTGATTCTGGAATGTTAAGTAGAATCGGTTGCAGGGTAAAATGATGCGTTCTGGAACCGATTATTGGGAACAGAAAATTTTGCTGGGAATAATTTATTAATAATTTCTTATTTTTTTAGAAAAATCGATTGAACTATATGAATGAACTAAGTCTTTTATTAGAAATGAACAAAAATGAGAGCTCACTCAATTGATCGATTAAGCTCAAATCTAAACAGAATAGTATTTAACAAGCGAGAGTGTTAAATTCGGCTGTGCAGAATCATTGATATCCTTCAACATTTTAAAACATTAATGTGCAGGACTTTGAACTCCTCCTGATATAAAAATGTTTCATTTGTTTAAAAAAAATTCAAAAAAGCTGTAAAAAATGGTGTTTTTTACAGGTTGGTTTAGTTTTTAAGGGGGAACTTTTTTGCACTTGATCCAATAATAATGATAATGAGACTTATCCTTGCCAATTTTCAGGAGTCTAGCTCTTTTAGTTTGTTCTGAATCGTATACAGACGGACGGACATTCATAGAATGACTTAGAATCGATCATGGATCGATATTTTTATGCATTAGAAACGGAACGACAGAGTGAGTATACCCCCATATACTCTGGTTGGAGGGTATAACAACGCACACAAATTTTTTTCGCCCTCATTTTTTTCACTAACATGTTTCTTTCGCCAAGAATTTTCTTCACCATTATTTTTATACCCTCCGTGTGTAAAACATCGAAATATCGGTTGAGGAACCCATAAAGTATACACAATTGATCTATGATAGTATCTTAGACATTCTATGAATGCCTGTCTGCCTATCTGTAGAAACCTTGATGCAGTTCGTACCAAGAGAGCTAGACCTCCGAAGTTTTGCACCAACATAGGCTGGTCAAGTTCGTAAAAGTGAAAAAAAGTTCCCCCTTAAAAAACTAAAACTACCTTAGAAAAGCATAATTTTTTGACATGTTTTTATTTGTGTATTTGTTCAATAAATGAAACATTTTTATGCCACATGAGTTCATCGACCTGCACTTGGACCAATGGGATCAGGAAAGTCAACTTTTTTTCTTATTGCCCCTTTTTATCGTCGTGCCTTTAAAATAAAAACAATTCAAATAATGAAAAAATTGTATTAATTAAACGCAAAAACTATAATTAATCTATTTCACAAACAAAATCGCGAAGCGGAAGGTGTCCCCGACGTGTCCCACCGTGCTTGGCCTCTGCCAAATTTTATTTATTTATACTTTGCTATTTTTATATTTAACACTCTCACTTGTTCTTTTGTTTTTTTTTTTTTTTGTCAAAATAAGATTTTTAACCAATTTTTTTTCCCAAAAATTTTTTTTCACCAAAATTATTTTTTACCAAAATTTTTTTTTTAGCAAAATTTTTTTACCCAAAAATTTTTTTTTTTACCGAAAAAAATTTTTTTCACCAAATTTATTTTTTAAATCAATTATTTCCCTACCATTTTTTTTACATTGTGGAGGATATCAATATAGTCGGCGAGGCCGAATTTAAATATTTTACTTGTTTTGCATATTGTTCTTGTTATCTCAATATTTTGACAAATTCTACGAATTTTTTGTCATAAAAAATTATTATAATATGTCAAACTTCAAGTAGAGAATAAAATTCTAATAAATGTGTTAAGAAATGGTGACTCATAACTAGTGATTGACATATATGATTTATTGCCAAAGTATATTAATTTTTATAATTTTGGGGTAACAAATCAAAACGGACCTAGACAATAACATTTTATACCATTTCATAAACAATAATAGAAAAACTAAAGCGTATTTTGATTTAGCGAGATACAATCTATATATTATGAATTTGAAAAGAAGTTAACATTAATAAATTCACTACGAAATTTTTTATTAAAGAAATAATAAAAAATGTGCAATTAACTTTTAGTGAAAATTGATAAGGTTATAACTTAACAAATTGCAATATAATACATAGTTTAAAGTTAATTTAATGGACACTTAATCCTCGTATTAATTAATTATAGCAATTAGTACATTAAAAATAACCAAATTGCTTTACAAAATAAAACCAGACCAATAAAATTTCGAGACGTATTTGCTAAAAATCAGTTTCAGATTCTAAGACATATTTTTATAAAGAAAGTTTTAGAAAAAGTGTAGTAATAAACAAGTATTTTGAGTGGATTTATTCTAGCTCGAGGTAATTTTTCCTTTGCAAATTAAAACTATGATATTCTTATAAAAAAACTTAAAAAAAAAAAATATTTTTCTGTTTTTTCTGGTTATTTTTGCAAGACTTAGATGATATCTCTTTCGTAATTTGTCAGATTCCATTGTCAAGACTATTTAGCAAATATATAAACCCTATTAAGCAGCTTATTGAATTTTAATGAAAAATCGCTCATGTTCAAACAAAACATATTAAACTCTACAATTCTGCTATATGAAATTAATTAAAATAACGACGAAATTTTTAAAAAAACGAAAACGAATTGACGAAATTTAAAAAAAAAAAAAATTTTTCAGAACAACAAAAATTTGTTTACCATAAAAACACTTTTTCAGTAATGTCCAAATATAAACTAATACACCGTCCGACAGCCAATATTAAACATGAACCGGATGATATGCGTCTGAAAGTATAGATCAAATGCAGTAAAACTTCATTTACAGTTTTTCATTTCGTGATCCTGTTTGCTTTTAAAAGAACTTCACATTTTTTAAGGATGATTGATTGCAAATGAAAGAGGAGAATCTTCACTAATTTTTCCATGTTTCTATTTTGCCATGTCAAGAAAAAGGATGTGAGTAACATACTTTCAAAAATTTATCAAAATATTTTGTTAAAAAATTTTACTAATATTCTAGGACAAAGTTTTGAAAGGACATTACTTACCTCCTTTTTCCTTATATGTTGAAATAATAAAATGGGAAAATTAGGGGAAATCCTCTTCTTTAATTCTCCATCAATAGTGGCATCCTAGGACAAGTATAAATATTTAAAAAATATTTTACAAAAATGCATCCTGTAAAACTTTCGAGTCCTTTTAAAAGGAAACAGGATCACGAACAAAAATACTGTACAAAAATTTAAAATTTTTTCCCAAATAACGGGGTTTCGACGATTGATTTTGGTAGAGGAAACCAAATAAAGATACACGTGTGTCGGCATTTTGAAATATCACATCAGAATTTTATTTTAGAGGCGGTTAAATTTTCCAAGCTTTGGTCTGTTCTTGCAGCATATCGGTATATAAAACTATGTTTTCTTTACATCTGAGGTGTAGGGTATGTTCAGCAACTTTGTAGAAAATATTATGGAAAACATATTAACCCTCTAACTCCCTTCTATAATGGCATTTTTTTGGCTCTATTCTAACAAATCGGAAAAAAACACCCCGTAAAAGGGCAAGGGCGGGGATGAAATGTTCTACAAAAATGTTTCCCATAAATTTTACTACGTCAGAGTACACCAAAGCCCAAAAATTAACACAAACACAAAAAAAAAGAGTTAAGTTCAAGATTGTGCATTCAAAAAATTAAAAAAAAATTAACCCTTAGTGGACAATCTTGAATCTGACTGTTTTTTGGTGTTTCTGTTCAGTTTTGTGCTTTGGTGTGTTTTAACATATATAGTTAAATTTTATGGCCAATATTTTTGTAGAACATTTATTACCCTACCTCTCCCTTTTAAGGGTTGTTTTATACGATTTTTTAGAATAGAGCCAAAAATTATCATTATATGGAGGAGTTAGAGGGTTAATATGTTTCACAAAAATATTTGCCATAATATTTTCAAAAAAAATTCTGAACATACCCTAAACGTCAGATGTAAATAACACATTGTTTTATAGCCAAATTCAAGGCTGCCAATTAAAAAAAAATACAAAATAAATTAACCCTTAGTGGGAAATTTGGAATTTGACTAGTTTTGGTGTTTCTGTTAAATTTAGAGCTTTGGTGTGTTGTAACATATATAGTAAAATTTCGTGGCCAATATTTTTGTAAAAATTTCTTCCCCGGGTTCCCCCTTTTTCGAGGTGTGTTTTACGCTTTGTTAGAATAGGCCAAAAAAATACCGTTATGAGGGGAGTTAGAGGGTTAATATGTTCCACAAAAATATTTGCCATACATTTTTCTACAAAGTTGCTGAACATAGCCTACACCTCAGATATAAAGAAAACATAGTTTTATATGCCGATATGCTGCAAGAACAAACCAAAGCTGGGAAACTTTAACTGTCACTAAAATAAAATTTCGATGTGATATTTCAAAAAGCCGACACACGTATATTTTTTTTGTCTCCTCTACCAGAATCAATCGTCGGAACCCCGTATTTTTTTAGTGTTGTACTGTGTATTTTAAGCAAAAAAAAGTTTCAAACTATTTTTTTTTTCACTTTGTTCAGGACTTTCGGATTTTCAAGACAAAAAAGGAACCCAACGCCATTGCCCTACAGGTCCAATATTTTTGTGGCAACTTTCCCGACCCCGACGATTTCGAAATTCTTAGAAAAGATATAGTTGCTCCACCACAGTACTCATATGTAAATCTGTTTTTAATAATTTTGTTGGTTATTTGACGATTGTGATCTTACTAAAAGATTGTACAATTTTCTTTTTCTAATTCTCAGTGAGGTTGAATATGTTTTAAATTTTTTTTTGCGATTTATCATTTAAATTCCCTTTGCTACTTGGGATTTTATATTTGCTAAATAGTCCTGACAATGGAATCTGACAAATTCTGAAACACGTGCCAACTAAGTCTTGCAAAAATGACCAGCATAAATAAATTTAAAAAAGAAAAATATTTTTTTTATGTTAAAGTTAGATGAGGGATAGATGTTCAATTAAGTTCATGTTTTTAAACATATTTTTATTTTTTTGAATGCGGTTTTATATTAAAGAAAGTGTTAGATATCTTTTTGTATGTTTTTAGATACAAACAGTGTAATCCCATATAATTTATTTTATATTATTGTTCAAAAAGAAGAGAAAAAAATAGGAAAAACTAAAAAAAGTAAATATGCAAAATAACCACAACCAACATAAGCCATTGACTTTTGGTATCCCACGGAAATATTTATGCAGTTGTAGTATTATTTACTTTTCATTAAATCATTTGCAATTGCAGAGCACTTTCTTATAATTAACACATAGATGAGATATGATGCAATTTAGCAAAATTCTTACAACATTACGTGAGTTACTTTACTTATAATTCCCACAGTTTTCTGGGATTAAACTTACAAGAGAAATAAAGATTTCAATTTTAAATTTAAAAACTCCTTTTAAAATTGGTAATTTACATTTAAAATTTATAAAATATCAATTGGAAATAAAAAAAAATAATAATATTTTGAGTAGGTTTATTCTAGCTCGAAGTCATTATTTCCTTTACTCATTAAAACTTTAGTATTCTCATAGAATAATTATCAAGAAAACAATTTTTCTGTTTTAAATTTATTTATGTTAGTCATTTTTGCAAGTGTTAATCGACACGTGTTGCGGAATTTGAACTCGAGCTTGAATAAATCTACTCAAAATATAATACTTTAAAGGTCGAATAAAACAGTTTTTATTTTTTAATAAAAACTAATCAGAATGTGAAAAAATGATTCCAAAATAATTAAATAAAATTCGAACAAGATCAATAGTTAAAAAGATTTTTGAAACTCTTCGAAAAGTATCAATTGAAGAAGAATGATTTCTATAGAGATTATTCACGCACATTATAATTATAACTCTTCTGTACGAAAAAAATATATGTTGCAAAAACAGACCCAGATATGTTGCAAGAACAGACCAAAGCTGGGAAACTTTAAACGTCTCTAGAATAAAATTCCGATGTAATCTTGCAAAACGCTCAAACAGGTACACTCAAAAAAAAAAAACTGTAATGTTAGCAAAAAAAGCTTGTAAACCTACAAGAAAATTTGCTGATTTTGAACCCACAATTTTTTTGCTAAAGTTAGCAAAAATGTTTTGCCAATAATTAGTTAACTAAATATTTTTTTTTTTAACTTAGTTTATACACATCTGAGGACCCAATTGGGTTCGGACCCGATAGGTCCAGACCCCGATGGGCCTAGACCTAGTTGGGTTCCTTAAAAATCGTCATAGTTTTTGATCCAAAATTTGTGTCCGTTTCGCTCTACCTTGCTTAGTTTTTGAGATACGTGATTATAGGGGACAACTGGGGTCTTGAGAATTAAAAAACTTGATAACTTCAAAAATATTACTCGGAGAGCTTTTGACTATTTTGCGCTCTTGTTCTACGTGTTGAGAGCTACAAAAACGCTTTTGGACTTTTTGTTGTGTCGGCAATATTTACCAAGATATGAACATTTTAAAATTTTCGGGAATGCTAACTTTTTTGGATCCAAAGATAGGGCCCATTAGGGTCCACACATGTGAAGAGGACCGGCGATACTATGGGGATTCTAAGGACCAAAAATGGCCTCCATTTTGCTCTATCTGGCTTAGTTTCCGAGATAGCGCCATTTTAAGTTTTCTGAAAATAAAAAAAAAAATTTACCATTTATTTTGCTAATATTAGCAAAAAATCTTGTAAAAATGTAGTCAACTCAATTTCAAATTCAGCAAAAGAAATTAGTTCAAAGTTTGTTTAAAATTGCTAATGTGCTAAATGAAGTTTACAAGAATTTTTTGCTAACATGCTAATCTCAACTAAAAATTTGCTAAAAGTTAGATAACTAGCGTTAGCAAAAAAAAATTAGTAAATCTACTAACGTATTTTTTTGAGTGTATATTTTTTTTGGTCTCCTCTACCAGAATCAATCGTCAGATCCCCGATTTTTTTTTTGTATTGTGTTATTCATCAAAATTGATTACAATCATTACATTGGTCATTTATTTTGTATATTTTGACTTGTGTTTACCTTTTTCAACATAAATTTATGGAATGTTACCAAATGCTATTTAACAATTTTAAAACAATGATAACGTAATTGTGGAAATTTTTTAAATAATCTTATCATAAACATCAAATACTTATTACAAATGTATGTATCATCAAAAATTAAAAAAAAAAATATTTTAATAAAATTAAAAGTATTTTTGCAACAATTTTCATTAATTTTTTATTAACATAAAACTGCAAAAACAAAAACATTAAGAAAAACTAGATCAATTGTAGTGAGATTTCAAGCAAAACACGAAATTGGCAAGCAACCTATGACAAGTTTCACTTTTCATTTTCATATCAGAAAACTCAATCAAATTGCAAAAAAAAAAAAATCTCTTAAAAACAATTGATGCCCATTTTTTTTATAAATTAAGTGATTTATAACATTTTGAAGCACCACTCTATAGTAGAGCACTATCTGTTATAACCCAGCAAACAAATAGTGCTTCACACAAAAAAAAAACTTTGGCAAATTACTAGGAAAAGTCTCGTAATCCCATTTTACCAATATTTGACAGTTTTCCTTGTTTTTTAACAAATCGAAATTTCCATTTTTTTTGTAATTTTACAATTTTTTTTTTGTAATTTTACAAATTTTCAAGATAATTTTACAAAAAAATCTAGTAAATTCAAGAGAATTCCTTGTAATTTTAATTGAGCCAAAA
Source organism: Pegoplata infirma (assembly GCA_963921195.1). Lineage (NCBI taxonomy): Eukaryota > Metazoa > Arthropoda > Insecta > Diptera > Anthomyiidae > Pegoplata > Pegoplata infirma. The sequence continues at coordinate 40,912,342 of OY992540.1, read as the reverse complement.
AAACTGTAAATTTACAATTTTATTGTTAAAAAGCTTGTAAAACTACAAAATTATTGGTAAAAAGCTTGTAAAATTACTAGGAATTCTCGTAAAATAGGAGGTAGCAAAAAATCTAGTAAAATTACGAAACCTCTTTGTAAATTTTATCCCAGTTGGAAAATGTGTCACTGAGGAAATTTCCACAGTGATTCCTTGAGGAAATGTCTTCAGGTTCTGACAAATCATAGGCAATCCTTGATGACATGTCCTAACATCGTCAGCACTGAATGTTTGCTTTAAGAGTGTGGACAATTCCTCTAAGACGTCTAAAAGGAAAAGTCTTCAGAATAGCAGTATATTAAATTAGAATTTTAAATCTGGGCAACTCTTCAATTTCCAAGAAAAAGTTGGCAATTTTATCGACTTAATTAAAATAAAATCAAAATCTAACAAGTAGAATAAAAGTAATAAATAGACAAACAATTTTAAAAATAAAGTTTGGAACAAGTGGTTAGGTGTGGGACTAATAAACTGGAGGTTCCAGGTTCAAATCCAGTTGGGACTAAAAAAGGCGAAAAGTTTTTTCTAAATATGAGAAAGATGATTTATAAAGGAAAATGGATAAAAGTAAAAACTAAAGGAAGTACGAAAATTTTTTGTATTTTCGCATGACCTATTTCAGACATTTCCCCAAAGAAGTCTTAGGTGACATGTCCCCAGAAGGTCAGCCCTGACCACTGCTGACTTTGAGTGAGGACATTTTGAAAATTTGTATGAAACTGTCCTCAACCCAGTACATAGAGATGTCTTGTGGATGTCAGGTGTGACTCTGACATGTCATCGCTCCGTCACTGAGGATGGCTCGAGGACGTTGCCAACTGGGATCGTTTCAAAAAATTTGTAAATTTACAATTTTATTGGTAAAAACCTTGTAAAATTACAAAATTATTGGTAAAAACCATGGAAAATTACTAGGAATTTTTGTCAAATAGGTTACAAGTGTTTCTTGTAATTTTACAAGGTTTTTTTTTTAGTGTTGTTTTGAAGGAAAACAAAAAAAAACTTTTATGTTTAGACGAAAGTGTTGAAAAAAAATTGTGTTTTTAAAAAAATGCATTTTAAAAGCAAATATATTTTTTGAGTGCATTTTCGTCAAATTTTACCCCTTTTGATTTTTTATACTCTACACCACTCTGTGGTACAGGGTATATTGAGTTTTTGCTGATGTTTGTAACTACCCGAAATATTGGTCCTAGACATATCAAGTATACCGATCGACTCAGAATTAGTTTTCGATTTTGCTATGTCCGTCCGTCCGTCTGTCCATCTATCGGTTACAGCACGATACAGGTCGCAATTTTCAACCAATTGAAATTTGAAACTTAAACATCTATTGGCCCAAGGACGAAGCCTATTGAAATTGAAAAAAATCGGTCCATGTTAAGACCTAGCCCCTATACAAACGCCCCCTTTGGATTTGGCTTAATGACTCAATAAAATTTTGTATGCACGAATCATCATTCCAAATTTCAAAGGAATCGGATCAGTCTTTCTGGTAGTCCCCATACAAACTCCCCCCCCCCTCTTCCGATATTCAAATAATTCCCTCAAAATTCATACAAATGGAAATATTTGATAACAATTTTATTTTTAGGTGTTAAACGTGTACTTTAGTAACCTAATCAAATCGGAATATAATTGGACCATTTTTGGACTAAATTTTTGACCAACGATAACTTTCTTACTTGTTTTTAATTAACTATTATTTTTATTAACTATTATTATTATATTTAATTAACTATTATTGTTTTTAATAGACTATTAGTAAAATATATTTATTTTTTCTACTCTCTCTTGAGTCAAAATATATTTCTTTTTTCGACTCTCTTTAATGGTTACCAGCATTATTAAATAATTTTTTTGCTGGGGTTTAAATTTTCTTCACCTTCATGTGATCAAATGTGCCACACTGCACACAAACATGTTGACAATCCAGTTGCATAGTGACCATCGTAATTGGTTGGAAAATATAAATATGTAAGAGTATCGATGCATATATATGAGGCATTCCACACCAAATGTCCCGCTACAGAAAAACATGTGTCCCGTAAATTTCTGAATAGGTTGTTTGGATAGCCCTATATGTAACTAAGAAAATTGCGTTTTTTGGTTTTTCAATTTTTCAAAAACTGGGCTTAGGAGGCGTGGTCAAATATTGGAAAAATGGTCAAATTTGTGGCGAGTTGCCTTGATTAAATATTTATCACATTAAAACGGAATGCACCACAATGTCAAAAATTTACGTTCTTATATAGTTTTGTATGGGCTATCGATTAAATTTTTTTTTTTTTTGAAAATTTTCCGAACCCGTTCTGAAATTTTCCATTTTTTAAAAAAGTCAATTTATCAAAAATCCGGCCACTTTTTTTTTCTTTTTTATTTATTTTTTTAAAAGTTTAGATGTTTATCCATCCACACAAAAAAAATCAGAAACACGTTCATCTTTTTTTTCGAGAAAATCGCATTTGAACTTTAAATTTCATAACAATTTTGTTATTTGCTTGTATTTCTTTGTTTTAAAGTTGCGAATGAGTAATATTAAGTTCCATATAGGGCTATCCATATCACCTATTCAGAAGTTTACGGTACACATGTTGTTTTTCGCTGGACATTTGGTGTGGAATGCCTCATATTAGGGTAGAGCAAATTAATTTTTTTTAAATTTCGAAAACGTCGGGATCGGGAAAGAAATTTTAACTTTTGCTTAATATATAAGTTTATATTCAGACATTAATCACACAAAAATTTTTTTTTTTTCCATGAAGTATTTATGAGTATTTATGAACAAATTCATACAATTTATTAACTTTTTCATAACATTTATAAACTTTATCATAGTATTTATGAATAAATCATAAATTATGATTCATAATATGTGAAATTTAGGAATTTTTAACATTTTTCATAAATACTATGATAAGTTTATAAGTATTATGAAAAAGTTAATAAATTGTATGAATTTGTTCATAAATACTATGAAAATCGTTCATGGAAAAAAAAAATTTTGTGTGATGAAAAGTGTTTTTATTGAAAAAAAAATTAAAAAAAAAATTCTTCAAAAATATTTTTCTTTTTTTAATAATTAATTTCAAATTTCATTAAAGGCCAAATTAAATAATATGTTCTTTAATTAAAAATATACATCTTCTCAACACTGACAAGGGAGGTCTTTTATAGGGCACCAACCAATTGTCCTGAAACTTAAATATGGGAATAAGGGGAGAAAAATAAGAGTTACCTGTTTTTATAGCTGCCCAATCTCAAATTTATAAAAAGGTTGCCACCTTATGAAAAAATGTAGTGTCTCGGGAAAATCCGAGCTAGCAGGAAGTGCTAAACGAAGCAGAAGGATACACTATTGTATAGGCCTTCAAAAAACCTTTCGATCTGTATAAAATGTTTATATACAGGCCGTTCATGAATCCACAACGAAATTGGATTGGAAACGAAATTCAAATCCGTTTCCAATTTTCGATGCGTTCATGAAACCGTGACGAATTGCTTTGTTCGAAAAAAAAAATCTATTTCGTTCGAACTTAGCGGAGACACAAGTATTTACAAAATACGACTCTGTTTTTGCAAATACAGAGTCGTATTTTATAGTAACTCTGTTAGAAAGTCAAAGTCAGAGTTGTTATAATAATGCAGTTTGTAAAAAAAAATAATTTGTTAACAAATAAATTGTCAAGCATTTGTTTTGAATTAATTTTTTTGATTATTGATCCATTAAGGAAGGGATTTTATACAAATCCATCTTTTGTTTTCCTTAAGTCTAATACTTATATACTTAGGATCTGGCATTTTGTACAAAAAAATACCAGTGCCTTCTCATATTTAATTGGCTCAGGATAAATGTGTTTGCACATCAAAGAATTTGCTTTTAAAAAAGGCTATAAATGCATATTTTTGGGTCATATTTTGTATAAAGTTTTAGCTCATTTGTTCCCTTTTTATGATTTTTTTTTTAAAACATCGGTAACTTTTTGCCCATTTGGACTCTTACTATTTTTTGCGCCCAATTTCGGAATCGAAATACGTGTCCGACTAAAGATTTTTTTTTCGTTAATAAGCTAAAGTGTGTATGATACTTTTTTCAAGAATTTTATTGAGGGCTTTCTGCATTTGAAAAAGTTCGTAAAAAAGCAAGTATCGTACACACTTTACAAACGCCTCTGTTCTGCCTTTCATAACTTTTCAATTCACATTTTCCGAATCACATGAAATCCAATTTGGTGTTCTGTTGTTTACGTTTTCACTCAAAGTTAAAATCGAATAACTAAAATTTTAAAATTATAGAAAAAAAGTGCATTCGTTTTACTTTTACAGAAGTTAAATCAAGGACACAAAAAAATTTGGAAATTTTATTTTCACATTTTTTAATGTGAATTACTTTTGTTTATATTAAGGGCCTTAAAACACAAATCCCTTCGATATTTCGGGATTTATTTCCACAAACTCATGAAGACTCATTTTGCTCATTAATTTTGTACCTTCCCCTTATAAATAAAAAGAGGAAAAATATTTTTTAAAAAAAGTCGAAAACAAAAAAGAACATCTTACTCACATTTTTTCATTTAACTTTTGTTTTTAATTTTTTTTTAAATTAATTATTTTCAACTTTTCTTACAAATCCCCGAAGCCAAACGATGACGAAAATTTTCCAACTGTCAATCCAACTGAATGGAATTCATGAACGCACATTTTCGTTTTCGAACGTAAATTTTCTCATTTTCTTTTTGATTGGAATTGGATTGGATTCATAAACACACACAGCTGATTTCCGTGAAAAAGTGTTGTCAAACCAATCCGCATTGGTTTCATAAACGCCCCGATAGTTTTTTTTTTTGAAGAAATGTGAAAAATCCTCAAAAAACAAAAAAATCACGTTTTTCCCCTTCACTTTGAGCAGCTTAGAAAAAAACAGGTAACTCTTATTTTTCTCTCCTCTTTCTCATATGCAAGTTTCAGGATAATCGGTGGGTGCCTTCTGAAAGACCTTCCTTGTTAGCTAATATTACGTTATACTTTCAGAAAAAACTAATTTAAAATATTTTTTTTGCAAAATAAGAAACACTTCACACTCAAAAAAAAACTTGTCAAATTACTAGAAAAAGATCCGTAATACTATTTTACCAATATTTGACAGTTTTCCTTGTGTTTAAACAAAACATTTTCGATCGAAATTTACATTTCTTTTTGTAATTTTACATTTTTTATTTGTAATTTTACATATTTCCAAGAAAATTTTACAAAAAAAATCTGGTAAATTTACGAGAATTCATTGCAAGTTTTATTGTGCCAAAAAAAGTGTAAATTTACAATTTTATTGGAAAAAAGCTTGTAAAATAGGAGGTAGCAAAAAATCTAGTAAAGTTACGGGTGTTCGTTATGAGTTTTATCGCGTCAAAAAATTTTTAAATTTACAATTTTATGGTAAAAATCTTGTAAAATTACAAAATTATTGGTAAAAGTATAGTAAAATTACTACACTCAAAATAATAACTCTGTAAAATGACTGTAATCTCAATTCAACAGATATTTGGCAGAGTTTTCTGTCAAAATACAGATTTATATATAATAAACAGAGTGTTAATTTACAGAGTTTATAGTACAATATTGGTTAAATATGAAAGCTTTCTGACAGATAAAACTATGTAATTTTACTTTAAAACTCTGTAAAATGATTTGGACAAAAAACTGTTAATTTACAGAGTTTCTAGTAAAATATTGGTTAAATAAACCACCGTTTAGCAAAGAAAACTATGTAAATTTACATATATTTGTAAAATGCATTTGATTTACAGAAAAAACTCTGTAAATTTACAGAGATTAGTTAAATAAATGTTATTTTGTAAAATTTTTATAAGATTTCTGAAAAGATTTTTTTGATAATTTTTTGCTACTTTCTGAAATTTTTCTCAAAAAAAAATATACAGATAATGATGATGTTTGGTAACAAAAACAACTCAAAACAGAAAACTTTTTTAGTTATAAAAAAATACTAATTATTTTGCTTAAATCTGTATTTTTGCAGACCACTCTGTTAATTATCTGTAAAATTAAGATTAAAAAGTAAAAAGTAATATAACAGAGGAAACTTTGTTTTTTTGTCACAACAAAATACAAAGTATTTTCTTTAAATCTGTATTTTGACAGAAAACTCTGTCAAATATCTGTTGAATTGAGATTACAGTCATTTTACAGAGTTATTATTTTGAGTGCAGGAATTCTCGTCAAACTTCTCGTACCACAAAAATAACGAAATTTTCTTGTCATTTGACAAGGTTTTTTTTTGGCACTTTGTACGGAACTTTCCGATTTTCAAGTAAATAAATAACTCAAAGCCTACAGGTCCGATATTTTTGTGTGCTAATATCGACAACATTCCCAACCCCGACGAAATTCGAAATTAAAAAAAAAACTAAATTTGCTCCATCCTAATATATATTCTTCATGCATAAAAATAAAACAATTGTGTAAAAAAACATTTTTGTTTTGTGAAAAAGTTGGCCTTAAACTTGAAAATACAAATTTACACTGTTGTTTGCCAATCGAGTATTGTGTTGTTTTTTTTTTTTGTAGGTGATTTTTCATGCTTCATTTTCAGTACGATGATGGATGGATGCATTGGTGCAAATGTTTAGTTCCAGTTATTATTAAAACGGGTAATAAAGTATTGAATATTTATATGCGTGTTTTTACGCGAAAAAAGTATCCGGTATTTTGTTATAATTTCGATATTTCAGAGAAGAAATAAATAAATAGCGTGTTAATTGTATGAAACACATATTTTATTTTTAAATGTTAGTGTGGCACAATTTTTTTCACAAGGAAGATCTCCTAAGTGAAAGAAACAGATCATTTTCTAAAAAAAAAAATTAAAGCCGATCAAAACTGACCTCATTCAAAACATGGATAGATTGGATAATATGGTCACCCGGCGGATTTAAGGAAAATTTTTGCTTGCTCAACCTATATTGTTCTGTTCCATTAAGAAATAGCATGCATTTTTTTTTGTTTTGTAGAAGGAGGTAATTTTCTTAAACAATTTGCAAACAACACCCAAAAAAAAAAAAAAAAACTACCATAAACTTATTATTCTCATGTCCGACCCAATTTTGCAAGGCTCATTTAATTGCAAGGTCGAACTGTAACGTGATGAGAATTCCCAAAAAATTATTTAGAAGATACATAATATTTTTAAACTGTAAATACAAAATATTTTGGCGTTTATAATCCGCTAAATTGATATGCAAAAACACAAAGCAATTAAATAATCTTATCATGTAATGATTGTTATTTTATGTGTTTTTAAATATAGATTTAAAATCCTACACTTTTTGTACCCTACGCTACACTATCTATGTACAGTCCCGCGTTCCGAATTCCGTTTTTTTTTTTCAAATTTAGAAATGCTTACCGCCTCAAATGATGAGGACTTAAGACCCTTTTACGGGAAAAATAACAAAAAAAATTCGGACACAACACCAGTTGGCTACACAAAAAAAACCTTGTCAAATTACTAGAAAAAGTTTTGTAATCCCATTTTACCAATATTTGACAATTTTCCTTGTTTTTTAACAAACCAATTTCGATCGAAATTTACATTATTTTTTTTGTAATTTAACAATTTTTTGGTAATTTTACAAGTTTCCAAGGGTTTCTTACAAAAAAAAATCTAGTAAATTCAACAGAAATCCTTGTAAATTTATTTCGCTAAAAAAAATTGTAAATTTACAATTTTATTGATAAAAGATTGTAAAATTAAAAAGGCTCGTAATTTTTAATAGGAATTCTCGTAAAATAGGAGGTAGCAAAAAATCTACACCATTTACAGGTGTAATTCGAAAAAGATCAATTGTAATTCGAAGATTCTATTTGTAATTCGAAGATTCCATTTGTAATTCGAAGATTCCATTTGTAATTCGAAGATTCGATTTGTAATTCGAATACTCCAATTGTAATTCGAAGATTCCATTTGTAATTCGAAGATTCCAATTGTAATTCGAAAAAGATCAATTGTCATTCGTAAAAGATCAATTGTAATTCGTAAAAGATCAATTGTAATTCGAAAAATATCAATGGAAATACAGTTGATATTTTTCGAATTACAATTGGAATCTTCGAATTACAATTGATCTTTTACGAATTTCAATTGATCTTTTACGAATTTCAATTGACCTTTTCGAATTACAATTGATCTTTTTCGAATTACAATTGATCTTTTTCGAATTACAATTGATCTTTTTCGAATTACAATTGGAATCTTCGAATTACAAATGGAATCTTCGAATTACAATTGGAGTATTCGAATTACAAATGGAATCTTCGAATTACAAATGGAATCTTCGAATTACAAATGAAATCTTCGAATTTCAAATAGAATCTTCGAATTACAATTGATCTTTTTCAAATTACATCTGTAAATGGTGTAGTAAAGTCACGAAACCTCCTTTTACCACCTCATAAAAAAGAACTATTAAATGCTCAATAAAATTTTTGAATAAATTACAAATTCTCACAATTAAAACTTTACTTAAATTTTTTCAATATTTTTAAGTAACTTTTTAATTGTGTCAAGTAAAAATTTACTCAAAATGTATTAATTTATTTAAAAAGTGTAAAAACTTTCGAATTAAAAAAAAAAAAAATGCTTTTTCAAAGATACTTACATATGTCTTCAAGACAAAGGAAAATTTTATAAAGATGATTTCAAACTTCCATATACATATACAAAAAACCATAAACTAAATGAGAATTCAAAACACCAAGAGAAAAATTACTTAAATTTGTTTTAATAATTTAAACAAGTGTTTACTAAATTTTTTTTCTCAATATTATTTTCTGTGTGTGCTAAATATGTAAAATTTACCCATAATTGTTCAATAGTTATATATTAATTGAAAATTTAATAGTAAAAGACTTTATTTAAAAAGAAAACGTTAAAAAAACTTAATTTTAATAAATCCCGAAATCCCGAAAAATCCCCAAAAATCTCGGGATTAACCCAGTTGGCAAAATAAAATCACCCCTGACATACTGCTGACTCTCCCTTCATGAAATCGCTGACACCTTCATATAATTTTTCAAAATGTCCCCAATGACATGTCAGCAGTTGGTCAGCAGTGTCCACCAGTATCCGTGGCCAACAACAATTCGTTTCAACAACCGCTGCTGGCATGTCATTGGGGGCATTTTGAAAAATTGTATGAAGATGTCAGCAGTTTTATAAAGGGAGAGTCAGCAGTATGTCAGGGGTAATTTTTTTTTTGCCGACTGGGAAGATTTTACAATCCCGAATGCAGGGATTTGTAAATGTCAATCCCGTTTGACATCCCTAGTATACATCCATTTTACAAAATGACCCCTAAAACACGAAAATCCGCCCCAATTTTCTAATTTTATTGAAATAAACCAATAGAGAACGATATTTATATTCTATTCTATTCTATTCTATTCTATTCTATTCTATTCTATTCTATTCTATTCTATTCTATTCTATTCTATTCTATTCTATTCTATTCTATTCTATTCTATTCTATTCTATTCTATTCTATTCTATTCTATTCTATTCTATTCTATTCTATTCTATTCTATTCTATTCTATTCTATTCTATTCTATTCTATTCTATTCTATTCTATTCTATTCTATTCTATTCTATTCTATTCTATTCTATTCTATTCTATTCTATTCTATTCTATTCTATTCTATTCTATTCTATTCTATTCTATTCTATTCTATTCTATTCTATTCTATTCTATTCTATTCTATTCTATTCTATTCTATTCTATTCTATTCTATTCTATTCTATTCTATTCTATTCTATTCTATTCTATTCTATTCTATTCTATTCTATTCTATTCTATTCTATTCTATTCTATTCTATTCTATTCTATTCTATTCTATTCTATTCTATTCTATTCTATTCTATTCTATTCTATTCTATTCTATTCTATTCTATTCTATTCTATTCTATTCTATTCTATTCTATTCTATTCTATTCTATTCTATTCTATTCTATTCTATTCTATTCTATTCTATTCTATTCTATTCTATTCTATTCTATTCTATTCTATTCTATTCTATTCTATTCTATTCTATTCTATTCTATTCTATTCTATTCTATTCTATTCTATTCTATTCTATTCTATTCTATTCTATTCTATTCTATTCTATTCTATTCTATTCTATTCTATTCTATTCTATTCTATTCTATTCTATTCTATTCTATTCTATTCTATTCTATTCTATTCTATTCTATTCTATTCTATTCTATTCTATTCTATTCTATTCTATTCTATTCTATTCTATTCTATTCTATTCTATTCTATTCTATTCTATTCTATTCTATTCTATTCTATTCTATTCTATTCTATTCTATTCTATTCTATTCTATTCTATTCTATTCTATTCTATTCTATTCTATTCTATTCTATTCTATTCTATTCTATTCTATTCTATTCTATTCTATTCTATTCTATTCTATTCTATTCTATTCTATTCTATTCTATTCTATTCTATTCTATTCTATTCTATTCTATTCTATTCTATTCTATTCTATTCTATTCTATTCTATTCTATTCTATTCTATTCTATTCTATTCTATTCTATTCTATTCTATTCTATTCTATTCTATTCTATTCTATTCTATTCTATTCTATTCTATTCTATTCTATTCTATTCTATTCTATTCTATTCTATTCTATTCTATTCTATTCTATTCTATTCTATTCTATTCTATTCTATTCTATTCTATTCTATTCTATTCTATTCTATTCTATTCTATTCTATTCTATTCTATTCTATTCTATTCTATTCTATTCTATTCTATTCTATTCTATTCTATTCTATTCTATTCTATTCTATTCTATTCTATTCTATTCTATTCTATTCTATTCTATTCTATTCTATTCTATTCTATTCTATTCTATTCTATTCTATTCTATTCTATTCTATTCTATTCTATTCTATTCTATTCTATTCTATTCTATTCTATTCTATTCTATTCTATTCTATTCTATCATAAATACTTAGATATGAAATACTGTCTTACTAGGATGTCATTAACCCTTTTCATGGTAAGGCCAAAAATATGCAAAATATTTGGCGTGGTTCTCAAAACTGATATTTTGATTTTTTAAAAATTTTCTTAAACAAAATAAAGAAAAATGCTGAAAAAACCACACAGAAAGAATTGAAAACGAAAGTCAATCAACAAAAACGCGGATTCAATTAATTTTTTAATTGAAACTCCTCCGATAAAGAAAATTGTTATATCAATCATCAAATTGTAGGTGATTAATTGATTTTTATTTCAATTAATCATTTTTTCGATTTTGATCAAAAATTTGATTGATTTTTTATTTTAAGTCAATTAAAATAATTATTGATTTAACAAATGAATTTCACGCTTATGGAAAAATTATGAAGAAATTCATATTTTTTGCTTTCCAATATGTTGCAGACAATAAAAAAAAGTAAAACCGTAGTAAAAAGTATATTTTTGAATTAATGTATTCAAATAAATTGAAGCGAAAAAAAATCTGGTATGTTGAAAATTTGTAATTTGATAGTTAAAGAAAATAACAAAATGTTGATCAAAACAATAATTGACTCATTTAAATTTTGTTGATCAATAGATTTAATTGAAATTTTTTAGCCAATAATTTTTTGTGTGCACAGAATCTTATAAAATATATGTTAACATATAAAAAAAATTTTTTTTAGGGATATCCCTCGGATAGTTTGGCGGGGGCATCGATTTAAACTCAGCGGATTTCGAGGAAATTGCCTTTTTTGCCCACAATTTACTCAATATGGAAAAATTTGGTAAATATTTTAAAATTTTACAAAGTAAGGGCCATAAATATTAGAAACTATGTTAGACTTTAACCCTTAACGTTTTAGGAAAATGGAATAATATTAAACCAGTTTTTATTCGGGTCAAAGTTCAAATTTTGGGATATTTGGAGTTTTTTTAGAACAATGCACCTAAATATGAAATGTTTTAGCGATTTTTTATAAAACTTGGTATGAGAATTGTACGAGTTCAGAAAAATTATTGTTTTTTTTCAAATTAACCCATAAATGAACATGGGGTCAAACGGCCCTGCACGTTAAAATTTCTTAATATAGCTTTTTATTTTTTTTTTATTTCTATAAAACTTGTTGTAATTATTGTGCGAGGTCAGAAAAATAATTATTTGAGTTTTTTTTTATTAACCCATAAATGAACATGGGGTCAAAATGGCCCAGCACATTACAAATTCTTAATATATTTTTTTTCGATTTCTATAAAACTTGGTATAACCATTGTGCTAGGTTAAAATTACCCAGCATGTAAAAAAATCTTTGCATTAAAAATTAAAAAAATCAAATAATTATTTTTCTGACCTCGCACAATAATTATAACAAGTTTAGAAATCAAAAAAAATAAAAACCTATTTTATGAAATTTTAACGTGGTGGGCCATTTTGACCCCATGTTCATTTATGGGTTAAATTAAAAAAAAAAAATCAAAAAAATTTTTTTCTGAACTCGTACAATAATTTTACCAAGTTTTATAAAAAATCGCAATAAATATTTCATATTTAGGTGCCTTTTTCTAAAAAAACTCTAAATATTCCAAAATTTGACTTATGACCCGAATAAAATCCGGGTTAATATTGGTTCATTTTCCAAAAACGTTTAGGGTTAAAGTCTAACATAATTTATGGTCCTTACTTTGTGAAATTTTAAAATATTTACCAAATTTTTCCTCATTGAGTAAATTCTGGGGAAAATGGCATTTTCCTCGAAATGCGCTGAGTTTAAATCGATGCCCCCGCCAAACTATCCGAGGGATATCCCCCAAAAAATGTTTATTTTATATGGTAACATATATTTTATAAGATTCTGTGGTTTTTTCAGCATATTTCTTAATTTTGTTTAAGAAAATTTTTAAAAAATCAAAATATCAGTTTTGATAACCACGCCAATTATAATGCTTATTTTTGGCCTTACCATAAAACGGGTTAATGGCATCCTAGAAAGACAGTATTTCATATCAGAGTATTTATGATAGAATAGAATATAAATATCGTTTTCCATTGGTATATTTCAATAAAATTGGGGCTGATTTTCGTGTTTTAGGGGTCATTTTTAAAAATTGGGTCATTTTGACCCGAAAGGCTTACAAGGGCTAATTTTTGAAAACCCAAACATTTTTAATATCTTCTTATACTAAAAACAACTCGTGTACCACTTTTTAACAATATATTCAAAAAACAACACCATTTATTCAATATTTTTCATCAAAATATGGCTATTTTCGTGTGTTTGACCTTTGACCTCGATGCGCCTCGTGTTAACGTTGTCCGATTTGGCTGAAATTTTTAGCATAGCATTTTTAGACCAAATGTAAAAAAAAAATTAGGGGTGCACTCCTTGAAATTCGAAGTTTTGCAAAATAGCTGCCATACATACATATCATGAAATCTTTTTTAAATTTCAACTTAGTGAAACTGAAATAAATGTTTAAAAAAACCGACAGTTTTTGGAATTTAGAAAAACTGTAAATGCAGTTGTGTAAACAAGACATTGAACCATCACTGAGCAATGTTTAAGGATTACCCCACTTTATCCGTAAAAGTTACAGAGGGTTAAAGTTGAAAAATCGATAAAAATGGCTTGAAATAATCCATAGTTTTTACCTTCTTTCGCATTTTTTTTTTAAGTTCTCCTTATATTTCAATCTTTTCCGGCATAACACAAAGTCAGTACATATAAAAGATTATTTTAATGTTGGCTTGATAGATGCTTCATCGCTTGGTAAGAAGTTATAAGACGGTTAAGTTTTGAAACCAAAAATTAAGAGTTTTTAAATTTTCAAGGTTTTTTGATCAGGGATTTCGGCCCCCTCTATAAAATGAAAAAAGTTGAACTACACTTGGTAGCTGTTGTAGTTTTTAACATTTTGGAATTAATCCTGTTAATGTGCCATAAATAGTTTAGGAGTTTCAGCAGATCAAAGTTCGAAAGAAAAAACGTAATTTTTTTAAAATACCAGTTTTTCGCAAGGCACATTCGCGGTTTCATTCGAAATTTGGTGGACTCTTGCGTAAACCGAATTTTTTAGGAGTTTACATAAAAAAATCACTGGCGGGTTTATTAAAAATAAATTGCAAAAATTTTATGGCATTTTTGAAAATTGAGCGAAATTTGCAAATCTGTTTCCAATTTTTTTTAGTACCAATTAGTGCATTATGTTCATTTTAATACACTAAAAGACGTGCCTTAACGAGTAGAACTGATTTGCTTTTGACTTTTTACTTTAAGCCATTCTGAGCGGAAAGCGCGATGATTTTATCTAAACTTGTTTTGATCTGGCACATCCAAGGCTTTACACGAAATCGGATGAAATTTTTTTTAATGAAAGCCCACTTGATGTGTCATCATAAAATCAGAGGCGGGTTAAAAAATTTTGATGATTAATGATTTTTTGGACCATATTAAATTTTCTTGTTATAAAAAAGCATCACCGATTTTTTTTACACTAGTACAATGATACGATTTTCCGTGATTTTTTTTTCAGTAATACCAACGCGCAATGCCTAAATATGTTATAAAAAATTGTGAAACTTTTCTTTTACCGCGAATTAATCGCGATTTTAGGTACTTAGATATAATTTTTTTAAATCGTTTGGTCATTAAAGGGTTAAATTTATATCATATATTTTAGAAGAAATGATATATCCTGGCATGTTTTAATAACGCATGCAACAAATGTGTAGAAAAAAAATATTTAAAATATTTTTAAGATTTTTTAAAACCGCTAAATCTTAAAACCGCCATAACTTTTGACCCCCTTGCGCGATTTAATTGACGCGAACGAATTTCTTATTCTTAAATAGCTTTTTATATTTATGCCAACTTTCATCGATGTGCCATCAAAACAAAAATCACATCTTTTTTACCTCAAAATTTAAGGCTTAGCCGGAACTCCTCATATATGCTAATTTTTCACCTCCCGGGTAAAAATGAAATATATATGATCATATATGAAGATATATGGATCATATATGGATTTATATAACCATATATTATCATATATGCCTCCATATATGTTCATATATGATCTGATCCGAAAATTGGCCCGATATGACCTCATATCGGGCCAATTTACGGATATATCTTCATATATGATCATATATATTTCATTTTTACCCGGGCTGGTACTTACAATTAGTGATAGGGATAACATTTTGTGATTTCCATCATTATCCATAAATTATATGTACCCAGCAAAACTTTGGTAATGGGTAGTGATTATATAACACATTACCAGGTAATGTATATACCTTATTTGTAGCATTATTTTAGGATGTCTTACCAAACATTTGTTCCACAACGTATTATTTTCAAGTGAAAAATAATGCATTACTAATAATTTGCTACGTAATGCATGATTATTGGAAAAAATGTATTTCATATTTTTTTATTTCTAAACATTAAATCATGGATGACCTTTATTTAGTTACATTATGTATTATTTGAAAGTTTGAAATAATGCATTATATGTAATTGGATGCATAATGCATTACAATAACATAAAAAATAATTATTTTATAAAAAATGCATAAGTTTAAACTAGAGATGGGCTAACGACAGGAAATTTCTAACGACACACACTCACGAGCATATTTTATCTACTTACACTCACTTACAATCACGTGAGTAAATTGAATACAAAATTACTTTTTCACTACTCGTAACACCTTATTTATTATCTTCTGGTATGCTATATTATTTCATTTCTCGTAACCTATAAAATATCATATATTTTACACCTTACTCGTATTCTTCGTTATAAATTTATGACTTATTTTATACCTTACTGGTATTCTTTGTGATAATGTGGATGCATTACTTTGAGTCTCATCGCCTGTTAAAATCATCAATGCTGCAATGTATAAAATAAGAGATCGTATACCTTATTTTATACCTTATTTGGTAATCTAAGTTTTGCTGGGTATTTATGCTTCTCGATCTATTTTAAATCGATGGAAAATATTTTTTTCGATTTCCTAGTTCAAATTGGCTAATAATAAATATTTTTTCTTGTTCTTATTTATAAGAATTCCATAATTAAGTTTTCTGTGTGTATTAGGGTGAAGCAAATATACCTTTTTCGAATTTCGGGAATGTTGCCTTTGAGTTTGAGATGCAAGTTTTTGAATACTACTCCTTTAAAAATATTTAAAAAAATTCAATGATCAATAATTTCTTCAGCCCCCTCTAGCCCCTCTATGTTGTATTTTGATAGTACAGTAAAAGCAAATCTATAAAAAAATACCTAAAATTTTGCATTTTAGAAAGATGTTGGATTATAAAAATTTTTGATTTATAACATACCAAGTGCATAAGAAATTTTTAAACATGCATAGATTATAATTATTTTTTTATTATTATGATCATAAAACGAAAATTATTGTATAGCGAAGAAAAAAAAATAAAAATTTAAAGTATTATTATGGGAAAATTGTTGGCAGCAATTGCATTTTTAGCATACACACATGTCATGACATACACGTAGACAGAGGTACACTAATGCAGAGGTTCTTAAACTTTTCATTTTGCATTAAGCAACGATATGCCGTTGCCAATTAAGCACAAATGTAAAATAAAACTATGGCACTGTGATACAAAATTGAACTTTCCGAATCGGAATGAGATGAAACCAAAAGCAAATGAAAATTGACATTTTTCATAACAAAACACTCAAGGCTTTTTTTTAGTTTATTTTTTTTTTAGTTTTTTGATTTTTAAGCATTTAAAGTTTTTATTTACTAAACATGTCCTACTTTAAGGGCCACTGGTGGTACCCTTATTGGACATGTGGGGTCCAGCCTCTAAACCTAAGCTCAAAATTACGTTAGCTATAACCGGTATGAATTTCGGTGCAATCGGTTCAATACTTACTGAATTATTAAAAAATAAATCATTGCGCACCGTTGCGTATGATTGTTATTTAAAGGCAATTAAAAAATTAAGTATACGCCTCATATACAGTTTTTAAGTAATTTCAATTATGATAAAAGTTCATGAACTCAAAAGAGTGTAAAAAAATTCAAAAATAAACAAAAAAAAGTCTTCAAGGTTTTGTTATGGAAAATTTCCACTTCCAGTTCCCTTTTGGTATTATCCCATTCCGATTTTGTTTAAAAGTGAAAATCATACAACTGTTTTGGGAATCACTGCTATATTCCAACTACCAGCTTGTCATTTAAATGGACTGTAATGCTCTGCTGTGGGGAAAAGCACATTGCAATCTACACGGATGGATCAAAGATGCCACAGGGAACAGGTAGCGGTGTCTACTGTGAGAAACTGGGAATTGAACACAGTTCAAGGATACAGGACAGCTGTAATATTTTTCAGGCGGAACTGCATGCAGTGTCAGAGGCAGCCAGACTTATTTTAATGAGGCCGATCTACTCCAGTGAGATCATTATTTACATTGATAGTCAGGCGGCTTTAAAGGCACTATATAACAGGAATATTCGATCAAAGGTTGTCAGCCGTTGTCGCCAAGAGCTTATGGCTCTCATCGAACAACACTCTTTAAGACTGTGCTGGGTTCCAGGTCATCAGAATATTCCAGGAAACGAGAAAGCTGACGAGTTAGCTCGTATGGGAGCAGTTTTACCATTAAGTTCAATAACGACCGACGTGCATCCGGGCCTGGATGCAATTTATTCCGAAATACGGAGAACATTTGAACGACAGGAAGATTTGAAATGGGAAAGCAGCCAGGACTGTATCCAAACGAAGGCCTTGTGGACTCGCGGTGGAAAAAGTATCCAGAAAACACTACTTTATATGGAAAAATCAGACCTCAGGAAGTATGTGGGTTTAATTACAGGCCATACTGGCTTGAAAGCTTATTTGAAAAAGTTAAAATTGATAAGAGATGACTTGTGCAGATGGTGTGGGGACGAAGAGATAGTGGAAGATTCATTCCATTATCTTTGTCAGTGCCCTGCACTATCTCGCACTCGATTTAATTGTTTTGGCTTTTATTTCTTTCAGGAACTGGAGGAACTTAGAGATGTCAACCCATGGAAGATGCTTAAATATATTAGGCTAAGTAAACTCGATGAGACATATATGGAGACATAAATCATCATTTACCAGGAAGGCAGTAGTGAATTATGATTAATATGTAAAGCAGCCAACAACAAAAACCAACCCCCCCCCCCCTTTTCGAGGTATCACTTTGGATCAGGAACTGGTCTTGTGGACATTACGTCAACCTCTTAACCTAACCTAATGCTCTGCTGTTGACTTGACTCTCTTCTGCATTATTTTTTTTTTCTTTATAACATTATTATGGAATGATTGTTTTTATTTACATAAATACTTGTACTCATCATACAAACATATTTGTGTATAATAGATCATCGCATAGGCCAAAATGCATAAGAAGTCATGTTACGCATACAGATATGATGGAGTTTATGATGACGCTGATGGCTTTAACCAGTCAGGTACACATTCAAAAAATAATTTATGCTTTTTTATATGCCATCCTCATCATCATCACCATCATGAACATGATAAACGATTACTTAACAATTTGCACAAATATACATGATATTTATAACAATTACAATGAATATTTTAATATGATTTGCATGAATGTAATAAAAGATAAAACAAAAAAACAAATTAATGAATGAAAAAATGAAGCAACCATATTTATGATTTTATTTAATGTAATTGATAATCAGAAAATGTTTATTATGTCATGATTTAAAACAAAAATATGAGCATTAGAGATGACCAGGACGGGTCACATAAAACTTTGATCTGGCAATGAGTAAAGTTTTAAAAGCAGATTACATAAAATTGTTTGTTCTACGAACGAAACAACAAGCTGTGGGTAGATCAGCAATTATGTCTAGAGTATCCTTACTTCTTCTGGAGTCATTTTAGGCAACCACAAAATAGTGCCAGACCGTCCCAATTTAATGTAAATAGATACATGGAAAACCCATGACTTCATAAGTTTAACAGCCGATTTCTAAACATTTTTGTTTTACAACCAGGACAAACAGCTGTGCGTAGATTAGTTATTATATCTAGAGTATCCCTGCACCATATGGAGTCATTTGCAACAACCACCAAAGGACCTATAGACTAAAACCGTCCCAATTTCGTATAAATATAAGGAAATCACATGAATTTATGAGTTTAAAAGCCGATATCTTAAAATTTTTGTTTTACGACCAGGACAAAAAGCTGTGGGTAGATCGGCAATTATGTCTACTCTTGTTCCATATGGGGTCATTTGAAGCAATTACAAAAAAAGTCCATCCTTAGGACACAAATTTCATGTAAATATGTACAAGGAAAAACATGACTTTAGTAGTTTAACAGCCAGTTTCTCAAAACTTTTGTTCTACGATCATGTAAAGCAACCACTAAGTACTTAGTGCCGTCCTAAGGACCTGTCTCATCGGCATTCATGCTAAGAATATTAGACTCATCCCGGACGCCAGTTGTAAAAGATGCGGCTCACCAGGAGTAGATGAAACGATAGAACACATACTTTGTCACTGTCCAGCGCACAGTGCCACATTTGGCCAATCTAGGACGACAAAAATCCAATTTTAATTATATTGACTTGAAATTCGGTATAAATGTTCGTTTTGACTTCGAAAATAACATTATGAAAAATGTGGGAGGCCGGTTAAGGCCCACGCCCACTTTTTTTAAAATTTGTAATTTTGGTTATAATTTCTTTAAATTTGGTATATATACTCTCAATGACTGTAGAAATAATATCACAAAAAAAGGGGGCGGTCAGACAACTGCCACGCCCACTTTTTTAAAATATGTTTAAAAAATATGTAAAAACAAGATTTACATATCGCCCCACTGTAGTCGGCGTCGCAGACGGTCGCAAAAGTTAGCCGTTGAAATAAGTACTATGGATATTGGTCAATATATCTGAAAAAGTCCGGCGACCAATACGGACCAAACACAAAAGTTCTATTCCATCAAAAAAAATAAATATATAATTTTCTTTTCAAAAATTTGTATTTTGTTAAAAATTTAATAAAAAATAGAAAAATTTGTTTTTAAAAAAAAGAAAAGACATGACTTAAAGCATTTAAATATCCTTTAAAATAACCAAAAAAGAGTGGATAAATTTCTCTTTTTGTTCAAACGTTACAAGAGTTTAAACTCGGCTTAATTTATGCGAAATTATGTACACTAGTTACATAATTTTACAAGATGCAACTTTATGCACCCACCTGTTAGTAACGAACAGAATTATCGATCTTATATGATTATTTCCATGCTATTAGGAATGTTCTATAATACATACAAACATATCATGAAAATCGGGGAACTTTTTTTTTTGATTTTTGTCGTGCTAGGCCAAATGTGGCACTGTGCAGCGGTGGCAAGAAGTCGCCCATCGATTACTGGTCAGATAAGCTTTAATAATTTGGAGGATATCACGCCAATGGATCTTAGAATATTAAAGAGATTTGCAATGACTTTGAACGTGTTTAACTTGCGCCGCTAGCGAAAAAGTAAAAAAAAAACGTTTTGTGGTATCGCTATGGACCAAAAGGTCTATGCGAGGTGTAAATCGTACACCGCCAGCCTAACCTAACCTAAGGGCCGAAAAAGACCGTCGCAATTACATGAAAATTGTGACGGTATTTTTCGGTCCTTAGAACGGCAGTTTTATGTGGTAGCTTCAAATGACTCCATATGACGCCGATCTACCCAGTTTTTTGTCCCGGTCCACACAGGGCAAGCATGATCCAATTCCATCCAAAAGTCTTTATCGTTGTTGGATCCATCCGAAAATGTGCTTTTAGAGGAATTCGAATTTTAGAGGAATTCGCTGATTTCAAAATTTAGCTAAAAACCAAAAAAATCAAAAAGGCGGATCCAATATGGCGGACAATTTTTTTTTTTTAAATTGTCCGATTGAACTCAAATTTTGTTTTATGAGGGTCTTGGAGTTACTCAATAAGAATTGTTACTCCGAATTTTTAAAACAAAATGGCGGACTTTTGAAAAACAAAATGGCGGACTAAATATGCTTAGTAAAGTCTGTTACAAGTAATTAAAAAAACAGTTATATTCCTTTTCTTTGTTGAAGCTAGCTGAAAGTGTGGCGTAGTAAATTTCCGGGTCTGCTATCTTAAAATCGAACTGATAAAATTCAATATGGCGGAAACAATATGGCGGCTAGAATTTTTAATTTTGTCTGATCTAACTAAAAATTAGTTTTAAGAGTATTAAGAGTGTCTGAAGTTAAATCTACGCACATAATTTTTATATATATATATGGAAATGGTGCAAATGACTTACTTAGTTTCAGAAAAGCTTTTGGAAATGGTTACGACAAATTATTCACTTTTTTCTTTATTTTGGATATAAAATAAAAAGTCTTTGAATTTAATTGGAAATGGTGGAACTGATATTTTCCATAATTCTACAAAAAAACCAGAAATGTAGATAATTTTTTTTTTCCCCAGCACTCTCTGACGATAAAAAAAACTAATCAAGCCGTAAAACATTATTTTGGGTTAAATTATTTGTTTTAAAAACAAATCTCGAACTGTAATTTCGCCATTTATCATTTCGAGCAAGTTTGGGCAACTTTTTTCGAAAGGTATGGATCCATTCTATTTAAGAAAAATATAGACTGATTGTATCGAACTGAGGATCGCTGAGGATTTTTTCGGCGCGAAGTAAATAACTAAAAAATCATAGTCATTTTCACAAAAACGAGAATTGCTGTCAGGAAAATCAGTTATATTTTTCCATATTATTTTCGTTACAGAGGCTAATATATAAGGGTGAACCCTGCAAATCAAAAGTTGATCATTAGCAATAGAAATGTGTAAAAAAAATAAAAAAGTATCTCCACTTACAAATTTTTTTTCAACTTTTTTAATTTTGAAGACCTGTCAAAGGAAATGGAGTAGTTGGATCATAAAGATAAGTTCAGGAAACCAGCTCCTATATATGTACAACAAATTGGTATAGATATTTTTTGATAAATTAAATATAAGGACTTTTGGCCGGAAATCGATCTGGCTGGCCCTGTGTGCGTTCATAAAAAAAATAAAAGTATTGTATGTTAAACTTATAAAGTCGATTGTTTTCCATGTATTTACATGGAAATGGGAGTCTTTTTCGGTCCTTAGGACTGCACTTTTTTGTGGTACCTTCTAATGACTCCATAATTAACGAGAATACCCTATACGTATTTTTATCCCGGTCGTAGAACAATCATTTAAAAACAATCGATTGTTAAACTCATAGGCGACACGAAATAACTCCCACGAAATAACTCCCAATGAAATAAATCCCACCAAAAATGAAATATGTCCCAATGGAGAAAAAAATGAAATAAGTCCCAACCACAATGAAATAACTTCCACCTACAAAATGAAATAAGTGCCAATGAAATAACTCCCATTAATAATGAAAGAACTCCCAATAACAAAATTTAGAAATCTCAACAAAAATTAAACAAACAATAAGAAAAATACATCAGTTAAGTCGAGAACGAGGATCCTGATGTTACTTTCGGTACAATACAAACAAGTTATAATAACTGGCAAATGCGAAACTCGACGGCTGATTTGTTTTTTTTTTCAGAGTTTTTCGAAAACACGCAAAAATACATCGAGTGTTCTATTTGACTTGCTTCGGTTACATTCAAACATCGTGGCGATGTTTTGCAACAATTTTTGGTACCAATTTTTCGCGTGCGGTCCTTTTTGCGACAAATTTGTATGTTACCAAAAATTTAAAAGAAATTTAAATTTAAAAATCGCAGCGATTTTTGGTACCAAATTTTCGCATGCGGAGCTTATTGCGACAGGATCTGATTAAATCTTTTAAATTTTTTTTATTGCGACAAATTTCCATGTTACCGAAAATTTAAAAGATTTAATCAGAACTTGTTGTAAAAAGCGCCGCAGACGAAAATTTGGTACCAAAAATCGCCGCGATTTTTGGTACCAAATTTTCGTCTGCGGCGCTTTTTACAACAAGTTCTGATTAAATCTTTTAAATTTTCATCTGCGGTGCTTTTATCAACAATCTTGTATGTTATCGAAAAACTTTTTATGTTACCGAAAACACAACACGTTGGATAACTTTTGCGTTCTCCTTTTTTTTATAACAATTTTGTATTCTAACGAAAACATTTTCGGCTGCTGTGCGCTTTTACCACAAAAGTCCTTGCCAGTTTTGGTAGCAAAATTTCTAAAACATACAAATTTGTTAAAAAGGCACTTCATCCTAAAATTTGGTACCAAAATCACAACAACATTTTAATTTATTAATAATAATATTCTATAAGTCAAAATGTTCCAGATACTCTCACCAACAATGAAACAATAGTGGGAGTTATTTCATCGCTATTGTAGTGGGAGTTCTTTCGTATGAAAGAACTCCCACCGAAAAAATTATGAAATAACTCCCAACAAAAATGATAAAAGTCCCACTAAATTGGGAGTTATTTCATATGAAATAACTCCAAACTTTGTATGGAGTTTTTTTGGGACTTATTTAATTTTTTAGGTGGGAGTTATTTCATGTGGGAGTTATTTCGTGTCGCCAATCTCATAAAGTAATGGGTTTTTGATTTGATAATCAAATAATTCTAAAACTTTTAATATCAGGGCTTTCGGTTATTCTGCGGTCAAGTTCTACGAGAAAAGAGCACCAAAAACGCCTTTTGACTTTTATCGTGTGGGCACTACTATTGGCTTTTTAAAATTTTTCGGAATAATAATAATAATAATATAATTTTTCGGAATACGAATTTTATATTCAAAATTTCGGACCGATTTGGTCCACATATGGAAAGAGGAAGGCTGTTACATATGTATACCCTACACCACTCTGTGGTACAGGGTATAATGAGTTTGTGCTGATGTTTGTAACTACCCGAAATATTGATCCTAGACCAACCTTCAAGTATACCGATCGACTACTATTTGAGTCGATTTAGGGATGTCCGTCCGTTTGTCCATCTATCGGTTTAAGCACGATACAGGTCGCAATTTTCAATCAAATGACTTGAAATTTAAAACTTAAGCATAATTTAGCCCAAGGACGATAGCTATTAAAATTGGAGAAAATCGGTCCATGTTTAGACCTAGCCCCCATAAAAACGCCCCCTTTGGATTCGGCTTAAATGACTCTAATAACAGTATTATAATAGATATCGCCTTAAAATCGGTCCATGTTTAGACCTAGCCCCCATAAAAACGCCCCCTTTGGATTCGGCTTAAATGACTCCAATAACCGTATTATAATAGATATCGCTTTAGCAAGTAATCAAATTTTGTATGCACAAATCACCATTTCAAATTTCAAAGGAATCGGGTCAGTCCTTCTGGTAGTCCCCATACAAACCACCCTCCCGATATTCACATAATTCCCTCAAAATTCATAAAAATTTAAATATTTGGTAAAAATTTAATTTTTGGGTGTTAAACGTGTACTTTAGTGACCTAATCAAATCGGAAAATAATTGAACCACTTTTGGACTTAGTCCCCCATATAAAAATTCCGACAGATATTCAGTTAAATCGTTCTATTGACAAAAAAATAAACCTATTTCACTTAAATTTGATCTGTTTGTGTTTTCTACACTAAATAAAGATTTAACAAAATATAGATTCAATCGGTCCATGTTTGGACTTGGGACCCATTTTCCGGAAAATACTGTTGTAGGGTATCATATGGTCGGTCTAGAGCGACTATAACTTTCTTACTTGTTTTCTTTGTTGTCTTTCTTTTGAAAGTTTTCTCCGTTTTGCTCTAAATTGCTTAGTTTTTAAGATATCGGCGTATTTAATTTTTTGTAAAAAAAAATACGAAATTGTTCTTAAGTTTTATAAAAATTACACTTAGATTCTTGAGTTGCTTTTCAAAAAGGTGGAAAAGGGAAATTTAAAAAAAAATATTATTAAAAAGGCCGGTCTACCCGGGAAGACCGTTCGAGAAGGTAGACCGGTTTTCGGTCTCTCAGTCTACGGGAAAAAATATTGAGTAAATACAAATTTTAGTAAAATAAAATCTGAGTAAAAATTAAAAAAAAAAAATCCATCCATGTTCCCTGTTTCATTCTTTTTCGTTTCTTGTTTTCGTTCACAGTTTCAATTAATTTTGTATCAGGTACGTTTCATTCCTTTGCATACAACAAGCATTATATACAAATAATTCCCAAGGTTTATTTTAATAATAGATAGAAAAACTACCATTGTCCCACTTACCTAAACTTAAAATATTTCTCTTCGATGTTAATTCTGCTGAAGGATTCTACAATTTTTGATATTCTGGTGTTTTAAGTTCAATAGTTAAAAATAAGTACCAATTTTCCCCTTTTTCCCCCTTTGGTAGAATCAAAAATCAAAATTTCCAAATACATACAACTTTTTTCAGAATTTTTTTGCTAGATGATCCTAGATTGAAAACTTCATGTTTATACAACTAATATTTTAGGAAACCAAAAAAGTTCCCAAGTACATTTTTTACCCCATTTTATCCGAATAGAATGAGAAATTAAAGAAAGTATTTTTTCAGAATGTTTTGTTCCGATTAATCGACAAACTACCAAAGCACAATTTTTTACCCTATAGCATCAAAACTTTCTAAAAAGTACTTTTTTCGCTGGATGATCATACATTTCACATTGGAATTTTAGAACCATTATTTCATTTTTTACTCCTTAAGATCGAAATTTCCAAAACGTTAAGGTCGAATGTTTTTTGGAGGTCGAATGTTTTTTGGAGGTCGAATGTTTTTTGGAGGATCCCACATATAAAATTTCAGGTTTCTATCATCATTATTTCAGAAGATAGAAAAAGTGCCAAAATGGACAACTTTATCAGTTTTCGAAATATTTTGAAATCGGATAAGTAGTTTTGGAGATTATTTAAATAATTAAAAAACAAAGTGCTCGATTCTCGAATACGACTTCACCATTCACCCAATTTTTAAAAATTTTATATTCTTTCGAGCTTTAAGATTTTTAAATTTGTTTTTGTAATTATTAAATATATTAACTAGATCTTTTATTGTTACAAGAAAAAAAATTTAAAATCTTAAAATTCGAGAGAATATCAACTTTTTAAAAATTGAGTGAATGGTGAAGTCGTATTCGAGAATCGAGCACAAAGATTTTATTATGATTGTTCAAAACTTTTATACATTGTTCTTCTTATCTTTTCAGATTTCACGACATCGAAAATATAAACTTTTCACACTAATGCTGCTCGCCCTTTTTCTGTGTATACCACATACGGTTTTAAGTTTGGCCCCAGCACCAGTTGACTATTTAATACCTCCACCTCTACCACCGCCTGGCTCACAGGCACTAACACGTTTACAGCATATACGACCAAAAAATCTACTAGCCACTGAAAGTCGAACGATACCACAATACACCAACAGTCAAACATTACCAAAACCTCTGAACTCTCAGCCACCTGGATTTATGACAAGAGTAGCCAGATGGTTTGGTTTTGCTAATCAAAATTTGCCACTGGATCAGCAACTGGGAGAGGCGGCTACAAATAAACAACAATACTATTATCCGAAACCACAACAGCAGCATCAAGGAACAGGTGATAAAGAACCATGTAATTTATGTAATAAATATCCCTGGGTACCAATGATGATGCCAAATAGTATACACTATCCAGTGGCAGGAAATCAATGGGATCCAACGCAGCAACAACAACAACAGCAACTATATCAAGGTAATGCAAATGGACAGGGCCAAAAACAGTTACAAAATTCCTACGGTACTCCTTTAGGACAACTGCATCAACCGGCTGCTTCGAATATAAAACAAAGAGCTGTACAATATAATTTTCCTCATCCGAATTTATATCAAGTTCCCCATAAACCTAAAGATATACCAAATCAAATTCAATATTCCACAGGTCCATTTTTGCCAATACCCGTACCCAATTTAAATCAGCAACCTGTACCACCTTTGTATAATGCTCAACCATTTCATAATCTCCAAACACCTATTACTCCTCAACCAAATACCCAACAACAGTTACCTTCTACAGAACCAGCCCATTTTTCAGAAAATGTAGGACAACATTCGGAAATTCATGTAGATACTGTTATACCAACACAAATACCACCCACAACTCAATCAAAAGATGCCAGTTTTGAAATAATAAAAAGTCATCAATTGGTGGACTATGTATCCTCAATAGAATATCCCGCTTCTTTTGTACAAACTCAATCCTTCGATGTCAGTTCTGAAAGACCCTCAATGCCATTAAATCACAAACCTGATATTAAAATAAGTACCGGATTATACCAACATGCTACTTTTAGCCCCGACTTAAATCAACATGCACCAGCTTCGCAAATACTCACCGAACTGGGAAGTTTTAAAGTTGGTGAACAGCAACAATCTACATTACAATCAGAAATCTATGAACAGACCACAACATTCAATCAACCACAATATTTGGAGCAAACACAACATCATCAACAATATGAATATGATAATTATGTAGCAGCTTCACAGCATAATTCTTCAGTATATGAACAGCAGCAGCAGCAGCAACAGCAACAGCCGCCTCAAACAAATTTGGATACTTGGACTTTAGAATCAAATGATTATATATATGCCACCTCAACACCGGATTCGTATCCAACCACCGAAACTGAAACTTCCACATTAACGACAGAATTTGAGAGTACAACAGAACCACAGCAACAGGATAATGAAGTAGAATTTATAGCTTCCATACAGACGGGTCAGCAACAAACGGGGCAGCAACAAACGGGGCAGCAACTAATAGGTCAGCAACAAACGGGACAGCAACAAACAGGTCATCAACAAACGGGTCAGCAACAAACCGGTCAGCAACAAAAGGGTCAGCAACAAACGGTTTACCAACAAATAAGAAGTGAATCTACCAAATTATGGCCACAAAAACAAAACAAACAAAGAGAAACACCAAAGAGACTATTAGATTCACCCATACAACATATCAATGGTAACTTGGGAGTACCACGACCATTTACTCGAGATCCCTCTGAATTAGGTTTTCGTTTAGGAGCTAAAAATCATAAATTCTCTGAAACGAATTTCGAATCAGGTTCCACAACTCATGAACCCTGGAAACCCCAAACGGTATCACCAGCTTCACCGACACCCACTTCTACATATGGAGCATTAGATGCTAGTGGTCATAATGCAGGAATGTCACCACCAGCATTGCCTTCCAATAACAATATTTTAATACCCTATATACCCACTAAAAATCGACCAAGACCTTTTGAGACTACACGTGACAATTCAGTGACAAAATCTCCCTTAACCTCAGCCTTTGATACGTGGACTCAATCACAAAGTGCCGAGTTGCATACACCACAAGAATCAATGTTAGTAAAATCTCATATAAAACCGGCAACGACTACAACTTCCAAGCCAAGAACTACAAAATATTTAACCAAAATATTAGCTTCTAATCTTCGAGAACTATTGCAACGGGAACATGCTCCAACAAAACTCAAATTAAGTCCCAACTCTTTAGATATTGATATTAGTAAATTGCAAAAGAATATCGATGATTGGACGGAACAAGAATATACTTCATTATCGCATAGACCTAGTACTCCCACCATAAGGGGTAGATCAAAACATATACCCTCTGAATATTTACCCACTACAACGGCTGCTGTTAAGTCTACCCGACAATCTAAAACTACTAAAGGTTTTGTAGATCCATCAGAATTATCTAGTTCTATAAATAATTTAGAACCTTTATATGAGAGGGGAAGTACAAAACATTTTCAATATTCTCATATTACCGATAATCATTTGCAAGATTTTTATGATAATTTTGAGGCTTTAAAATCAAGAACCACATTTAGACCCAAAACTACTACAGCGTCAACAACCACGACAAGGACGACTTCAACAACGACCACAGAAAAACCTTTATATTTAAGACCAGTCGAACATTTTGAACCTGAAGAACTTTGGAAAAAAGCCAAAGTTTCAATATCACCAAAAACTCAGGAAAAAGTATATGTGGTAACACCACAGCCAAGATTTTTCCCACAGCGATTATATACACCTACTGTGCCGACAACAACAACAGAAAATTCCTTAAATTTTCTGGGTAGTGGTTTTAAATCACCACGATTTTTAGTTAGGCCTACGCCGGGAAATGGTAAGTTTTGAAAAACCCTAATTCACTAATAGACCTTACAAGCCAATAATCTCTTATAAAAAAAGAGGATAGTTTGATAACACCGTCCGACAAAAATGAAAAGGATATACGTTTGAAATTAGAGACTTAATGTTTTACAAGTGCAATAACAGTTTTTCATTTCGTGATCCGGTTACCTTTTAAAAGGACTTCAAAGTTTTAGACGATGACAATTTATAAAATATTTTTTTTTAATATTTATACTTGTTCTAGGATGCCACTAGTCATAGCAAATGAAAGAGGAGGATCTGCCCCAATTTTCTTATTTTAATTTTTTTACATATCAGGAAAAAGGAGGTAAGTTACAACCTTTCAAAACTTTATCCTTCAATATCGTTCAAAATTTTCAACGAAATATTTTGATAAAGTTTTTAAAGGACTTTATTCACATCCTTTTATCCTGATATAGCAAAATAAAAAAAATTAAAAACTTGGGGGATATCCTCCTCTTTCATTTGACATCAGTGGCCTCCTTGGACAAGCACAAATATATTAGAAATATTAAACAAAATGTATCCAATTTGAAGCACTTTTAATAGGAAACAGCAACACGAAATGAAAATCTGTAAATGCAGTTTTACTCCATTTGATCTACTTTCAGATGTATATAAATTTTCTAAAAAACGTCTAAAAATAATTTAATTTTTCAGCGCGACCCTCGTATCTCATTTAATATTTGCTCTATATGAACGCTATCAAGCTTAAATTAAATCTTGAAAAATTTTCCCTTATAGCCTTTTTTTAATGATAGTCAATTGATAATAATAACGGGGTTTATTTTCAACTTTGTCGTTAACGAATTACATAAACTTTAGACGTGTACACTTTCTTTTGACGCTCACTGTAGGTTAAATTCCTTTAATTCCCCATTATAATTGAAATTTCCCAGAAAATACTTTTTCAAAATTTATTTCTATGAATAAAAAAGCACCAAAGTACAATTTTGTATCCCTTTCTACCTCCTTAGAATCAGAACTTTCTACATTACACAAATTCGGAGTTTATTTTAGTTTATTACACTTTTAATCTTCTTAGAATCGAAACTTTCTAAAAAGTACTTTTACCAGAAGTTTCTAAAATCATTATTTCAGGAAATAGAAAAAGTACCAAGGTTTTTTATTCTTTTTTAAACTCTTTAAATTCAAATTTCCAAAAAGTACTTTTTTCAATATGTTTATTTTAGCCGGAGGAACCAACATTTTAAATTTCAAGTCAGACCACTAATGTTCCCATAGAATTTGAATTTCCAAAAAGTACATTTTTCAGAATGTTTTTTTTTTCTGGAGGGAAAAAGTACTCATTTTTACCCCATAGGTTAGGTTAGGTTGTAAGTAGCTGCTGACGTTTTACGTCAACACACGTAGACTCTGAGGTCCATTGTGATACCACGGGACCGTAATAGGTTTCCCTACTAGTCCCTGTCGTTAAACCAGTTTGAGCTTCTTATGAAACTCCTTAGATGTTGAATTTTGACATCCGACAAATCAGAAAGATCGTACAGCTCCCTAGATCCCAGTGAAGCAAGTCTCTGACCAGAAAGTGCCGGGCAATGGCAAATTAAGTGTTCGATAGTTTCCAACTCCTCTTCATCCATGCAACTTCGGCAAAAGTCATTCGACGGCACGTTTAACCGCTCTGCGTGCTTCCCTATAAGACAGTGTCCAGTAATTATAGAAACCATCTCCTCTTGGAAGCGATATCAGCTTATTTGTGCGCCCCCGATTAAGAGAAGGCCAAATCAGTCGTGTTGTCTCACACGTCCATCCATTTGCCCATCTTTGATTAGTATCCGTCGCAGAACAAAGCCGTAGGAGTTTCTAGAGGCATACCAACACATTCCAATTCTGTTGGAACCTGTAAGGTAGTTCCTAGTCTTGCAAGCTCATCGGCTTTGCAATTCCCTGGAATGTCTCTGTGCCCTGGGACCCATATGAGTCGTATGTTAAACTGCTTGGCCATCTCATTTAAAGACGTGCGGCAGTTAAGGGCAGATCTTGTTTTCAGAAACATTGAATCCAGGGACTTGACCGCGGCTTGACTGTCAGTATAGATGTTGACTGCGGTTGTAGACACGACATTGCAGCTCAACCAGTCAGCCACTTCCTTTATTGCCAGCATCTCTGCCTGGTTAACACTGCAATAATCTGGCAATCTACGAGCCAGGCTCAACCCAAGCTCTTCAGAATAGACTCCAAAGCCCACTTGTTCGTGCAGCCTCGATCCATCTGTGTAAAAATTTATGGTAGCTCCACTACCCGGAGTATCCCCCATCCAAGACTCCCTGGATGGTATCATAGTGGTAAAGTGGCGCTCAAAGAGGCTTAAAGAGGGAGCACAGTCCACATTTTGTGGTATTGTTATCTTCTTCAAGATCGCGCTATGGCCACAATCGCTGCTCCTCCATTGCAGCGTGCTATTAAGTCGAATTGCCGACGCAGCAGCATACTGCCTACCCAATATGTCCAATGGTATCAGGTGAAGGAGGATTTCTAATGCATCCGTAGGTGTAGTACGAAGAGCACCAGTGATGCACATCGACGCCATTCTCTGTACCTTCGTGATAAAGACACAGTTTGCTTTTGTTTCTAAAGCAGGCCACCAGACAATGATTCCATACAGCAAAAATTGGACGCACCACTGCTGTATAGATCCAATGAACGACTTGAGGGCTAAAACCCCATCGTTTTCCAATGGCGCTTTTACAGGAATATAAAGCAATCGTTGCTTTTCTCACCCGTTCCTCAATGTTACGCCTGAAATTCAACTTCCTATCTAGAAATACTCCAAGATACTTGGCTCCATCTGAGAAGGTGATTTCAGTGCCGTCCAGAGAAATAGGATCAAAAGCAGGAATCTTATTTTTCCTTGTAAACAAAACAAGCTCTGTTTTACTTGGATTAACTCCTAGACCACAGTCTCTTGCCCATTTAGATCTTTCAGAGAACCCTTTACCGCTATCGCGACATCGTCAGCATATGCGACAACATGACTACCACGTGCTTCTAGAGATAGCAGCATTGAATTCAGTGCCAGGTTCCAAAGAAGCGGCGAAAGAACACCTCCTTGTGGTGTGCCCCTATTAACAAATCGAGATATGACGGACGCTCCTAATTCAGACGTTATACGTCTATTGGCAAGTACACTCAAAATAATTCTACAGTAAAAAGTTTAGTAAGTGATATTGTACTTAAATCTACTAATTAGGGTTTCTAAATTCCCGGACTTTTTCAATTCCCGGGAAATCGTTTTAAAAAAATCGTATTCCCGGGAATTCCCGGGAATTTTATAATTAAAACAAATTTTGAACTTTACCATCCATAAAAAAATTTTTATATTACAAATTATGGTCGTATTTTCCAATTTAAAACCATTTTAGATGTATTCTCTTGTAAAATAGTTTTACTAACCTATAAAATATACTTAGAAAGTATATAAAATCTATTTTTTTGTAGAAATATTGAAAATTATCATAGTTCTAGTATTTGCATTGAAGTATTTCCACTCCATGCAAAATTGTTCACAATTTGGAAATACCCGATTTTGCATCAAATGCGGTTCTAATAACATTTTGGAAAATTTTTCTAATTTTGACTACGCCAACCGTAAGAAAATTATATCTTGAAGATATATTTAATAATTAAACTTTCGAATTATTAAAATTAATTGGTTTAAGGCATTCCGCCCAAAATGAGAACATAAATGTACTATACAGCCAATGTAACGACGTATTTGAACTGGTTGCTGGGATAAAACTAGCGGCGGCCAAGGTTCGTTACAAAATATTTTTTTCACGGCCGATAAATATCAGGCTATTACTTTATATATGAAATTTTAAGCTGAAAACCAGGTTTGTTATATATTTTTTAAAATATCGATAGTTTTGTTTAAGCACTATTATATTGTTCTGAATATGAAATACTAAATTTCCTTAAGAAGAAATCATTGGAATTTTAGATTAAGAAAACTTTTGCCAATTTGCAACCAACATTTGAAGTGAAATTTAGTTAGATTCCGTATTTTGTCACGCAATCGATTAAAGAAAAATAATTATTAGGCCTAAATAATATACATGCTGAAGCATATCCTCACTAGTTTTTCTTTAAAAATTTTAATTCCTTCAAAGTTTTAAAGTCATTTTTATTAAATCATTTAAGATTGTGTTAAAAATGTGTAAATAAAATATACTTTTATTAAAAAATTAGCGACGAATTCCCGAAATTTCCCGAAGAAAAAATCCCGGGATTTTAAGAAAAATATTTCCCGGGAATTCCCGGGAAATTTTTCCCGAATAGAAACCCTACTACTAATAAGTTACTAATTACCAGTAGTTTTTTAGTATCTTCAAAGTACTAAAATTAGTAATATTTACTGGTTTTGAATAATATTAGTAAAAAATTTTAGTATTGATTACCAACGCCTGCACTAGATCATTTTGGACTAAAAAATTAGTACTTTAGTTAAATTTTTAGTTATGAATACCCACGTTTTTTTTTGAGTGTAGGTTTTCCACCATTAAACCGATTTTTACCCCATAGAATCGGAACGTCCTAAAAGTCTATTTATACCCTACACCACTCTGTGGTACAGGGTATAATGAGGTTGTGCTGATGATTGTAACTATCCGAAATATTGGTGCTAGACCCACCTTCATGCATACCGATCGACTCAGAATCACTTTCTGAGACGATTTAACGATGTCCATCTGTCTGTCCGTCCGGCCGCATTTCCATCTGAACGTTGTGAGCAAGATACAGGTCGCATTTATCAATCCATTTGGCTGAAATTTGAAACTTAAGCTTCATTTGGCCTAAGGATGAAGTCTATTGACATTGGAAACAATCGGTCCATGTTTAGACCTAGACCCCATACAAAGGTCCGCTTTATTTTCGCACAAATGACTTTTATAGCCGTATTATAGTAGGTATCCTTTCGAAACTTGGCAGGTAAACATCTTCTGTATTCACAAATCATCATTCTAAATTTTAAAATTTTAAAAATCGGACCTGTTTTCTTGTAGTCCCCATACAAACACCCCCTGCCGATATTCACATAAATATATCTCAAAATTCATGAAAATTGGAAATATTTAATAAAAATTTTGTTTGTGTGTGTAAACGTGTGGCTTGGTAGTCTTATCAATTCCGAATATAATTGGACCATTTTTGGACTTAGACCCATTTACAAACTTAGCCCGATATTTAGTAAAATCGCTCTATTGGTAACAAAATTAAGCAAATTTCACTCAAATTTTGTTTGTGTATGTTTTCTATACTAATTAAAGGTCTAACGAAATATAGATATAATCGGTCTATATTTAGACTTGGGAAAGATTCTATATTTCAAATTTCAATTTTCTAGGACTATTAGGAAATAAAATTTTTTTTTGGCCTGCCCTCTTTTGTGGGCGTGGATACACTGAAAAAAAAATTTACCATTTTTAAAGCATGTTGAACTTAATTTAAAAAAAGGAGGGTATGCGAGGGCTCCAAAGATATTAATTCTTCTTCCAAGTATATTTTTTCCTAAAACATAGTAATGCATTTACTTAAATATATCTTAACAGAAAGTAAAATTGTACTTAATATAAGTTTAATTGTTTTTATCTAGAGGAAAAATATTTTTTTTAAATAAGTAAAAATTTCCTTAAACTTACGGATTCTGTGGACCCTATGGAGTCCCAATGTGAGGACCGTACGGGCCCCCAATATATGGGGTCCGCCCATGAGTATGTGCGTACACTATTATAGTGTCACTATTGATTTTGATCCAAAATTTTGGTCAGAATCGCTCTATCTTGCTTAGTTTTCGAGATATGGGAATGGGGTCTTGAGAAATTTGATCATGAAATAACTCGAAAACTATAGCTCGGAGGGCTTTCGGGTCTTCGGCGGTCATATTCTACAAGTTAAGGACTACAAAAATGCCTTTAGAATTTTTTTCGTATCTGCAGTATTTGCAGAGTTATAGGCATTTGAAAATTCCGCGAAAATCGAAATTTGGATTTAAAGTTAGGGTCTCATGGGGTCTCCAGATGGGGCCCCTAGATGGGGTCCCCAAAATACCTTAAGTATTTTTTCCTTAAGTTAAGTAAATTTTTTCTTAAACAGATGAAGATATGGATTCAAATAAAGTCAATGAAATCAATAAAATAAAGATTACTTTTTTCTTAAATTAAAACAAAAATTGATTAAATTAAAGAAAATGCGTTGTGGAATTAAAGATTAGTACTTATTTGATATAAGGTCTTGAAAATGTCTATACTATTTTTAAGTAAGTTACGTACTTATTTATTTTTTTTGCACACAATTTCAATTTTTTTCTTTTAAGTAAAACAAAATTTTGTAATAAACCCTATTTTTCTTAAATGCAATCAATTCGCCATAAACGTAAAGAATATTTAACTTAATTTAAAAAAACAAATTAAGGAAAACTTTTGTGCTTTTTTAAGTATTTGTATGTACTATCTTCAAGTTAATTTTCTTTGTTTTAAGTAAAACCACCTTATATTAAGATAAGTTGAAGTAAATTCAAAAAAATTTGTTTACTTTAATTAATAACAGTGTTTATTTAATTTTAGTATAGTTATTTTTTTCAGTGTAAAAATATATAATTACAAAATTGCAGTAGTTAAGCTTAAAAACATTAACCGCGAGGGGAAGAGTGACTTCCCTCAGATTTTTAATAAAAACATTAGATTTTTAATAAAAACATTTGAGTCGCTCATCTAATTTTATCAAACTATCCTCGTGTTCTATATAAGAGGCATTTCATACCAAACGTCCAGGGAAATAAAAAACATTTGCCCCATGAATGTCTCAATAGGAATATTAAATTTCATAACAAATTTGTAATTCTTACGTATTTTATTGTCTCAACATGGCGTATGAGTTACAAATATTTGCAAAATTCGTTGGTTTCGCAAATAGTTGATACTCCTACGCCATGTTGAGACACTAAATTAGAAGAGAATTACATATTTTTTATAAAACTTAATACTGAAATGCCATTTTTTCGAAAAATACAAAAAAAGGGCCTCCTGAATTTTTTTGTGTATAAATTGACTTTTTTAAAAAATTAAAAATTTCAGAACGAGTTCTGAGAAAACTCGACACAAATTTGACCATTTTTCCAATATTTGACCACGCCTCCTAAGCCCCGTTTTTAAAAAATTGAAAAACAAAAAACGCAATTTTCTTAGTTCCATATAGGAACTATCCTTACAACCTATTCAGAAATTCATGGAACACATGTTTTTCTGTAGGGGGAAATTTGGTGTGGAATGCCTCATATATATGTTTATTTTTATATATTTCCAACACATCATCCCTCCTTTAACCTAAAACCCCTCTTTTCCACTTTCAGCCATTAATCTTTACAAAATTTCAGATACAGATTCCAAAGAAAACTCCAGGGAAAATTTACATAATTCCTACTTTACACCAGAATGGTTTGGTTTAAGAGGTCTATCAACCTATGTGCCAGCTGAACCGGTAGAAATTAATGATGGCAATTCCAAAGTAAATCATATGACAGCAAAATGAAGTTATAAACGATAAAAATTTCAAAACGATTTACTAAAATAACTCAAATTTTTTCTAACACAAAAAACCTCATTACACCTCATTCACATCATCATCACCGCACAATACACAAACATTTCTTTTTAGGTTTTAACAATTGTTACTCCTCCTAGTAACTTGGAAACGACCACGCCTCATAATATTATGGATCTGACGAAATATCGGCATTCAACGAATAATAGAAAATCAACTATGGCTCCTTCGCCCAGATAAAGTTAAGAGTTTTGGAGAAACTGAACATTTTAAAACCTGCACACCATTTCCACAGCACATCATATCCATTGTATTATATATCATATGTTTAAAATTTCATATATCGCATTTTAATTTTGTTTACCATTGGAACACTTATATGTTTAAAACTTTTCCTTAGCGAATAATTTATCCAGTAAAATTTTTTTTAAAATCGGTTTTTAGAGCATCTAAGTACATATTCGAAAGCAAGTTAATTTAGAATCGCTTTAATGGAAGGAGTTTCAGAACATCTTCCTAAAAACTAAAATGTAAGATATAACTTGGCTTAGAACCAATACTAGAATCTGTTCTAGAACTGCTAACACGCCCTTCAGAAACTCAGAAAATTCCATTTAAAATTAAAAAAAAAAAAAAACCAACGAAAATTCAGAAAAAATTAATTGAAATTTAGTTTATTATAAAAATTGTCTTGGTAAGTTCTGATATTTATTCTGATTTTCAATTAGAATTATTTAATTTCAATAAATAGCAACTGGGATTTTCTAAATTTCAATTGATCTTTTCTAATGATCAACTGATCTTTTATGATGAACCGTAATTTAATTGGTCTGAATTTCAATTGATCTTTTCTCAATGATCAATTAAGCTTTTATGAATTTTAATTGAGATTTTGTAAAGAACCGGATTTTCAAATCGATTTTTTCTAATTACACTATGCAACAAATAAAGACTTTTTGAAAGACACAAGAACTTGACTATCAAGGTCTTGTGTTTTTTTTTTTTATTATTGAGCATTTGTATCAATTGAGCTTTTCTGAATTTCAACTGGAATTATCCAAATTTGATTTTTTTAAATTGTTGTTAAAAAACCGGTTCTAATTTGATTGTTAAGTAGAAAGTAGAACCGAAAATTTGTCTGGGTATTTTTTTTATTTTTATTTTTTTTTTTTAACTTTTTGATCTTATTTATTTAAGATCAAAGCATTTTATATTTTTTAGCTTTAATAAATAATATACAAATACTTTTTTTATAATTTTAAAAGAAGGTACATATATAAAAAATATAATTAATTAAGGATATTATAAAGAGTATCTTGATTAAACAATGTAAAATAGTCATCTGATTATAATATTTATGATTAATTAAAAAAAAGAAAACTGTAAATAAAATAATAAATTAATTAAAAAATAAAACTAATTTTATTTTATTTTGAGTTATTAAAATTTTCTTTGGTCGTCCTCAAAATTGGTTAAAATTTAAAAAAATACAACTTTGCCACTCTCTCCTTTTTCTCTCAATTCTTCGTCGACAGTACAAAAATTTTATATCTGACTACTTAAGAATATGATTCCACCATACCCTTGAGGCCTGTCCGTCCGTCTGTTGCAATAACACTGCGTGACAAAACTAACCACTATTTTAGAAAACAAGAGGTACGACCATCATTTCAATATATTTCGGACATGCTGAATCGAATGGCGTACTCCGTTTTTCGATGTAGGTACAGTTTTCTTGTAAAATGTCATTAAAGATTGGCTGATTTTCAGCTGCTTTTTTAACAAAAAAATTCCAAAGCTAATGATTTTTAAATTTTATGGCATGGAAAACAAAGATATAACTTGTAGCAATATTTCTAATATAAATTTGGTTTAAAGCTTTTCATCTTAACCCCTTTAATTCGCGGATTTCTTCATTTTTTTAAGTTTTCGCGAAATTAACCGCTTAATTGGTCTCTGATAAAAAACTTGCATTTTGTGGATCATAAAGGCGTCCATGACACTACGAATAGTGGACAAAAAACATCTATGTTATATGGACCATCATGAAGAAAATCGCGAAAAACCGTTTTTTTTGTATATGGCAGCATCACTTTAGGAGATGATTTGTGGCTTCATCTTTTAGTATATAATGTGGGAACCTTAAACAATGAACTGACCCAAAATTTGTCCAAAAAAGATTTCATTTGCAAAAGTTATCTTAACAAAAACTGTTATTTCAGTGTTTGCGATACAATAATTATAGTTTTTGTTAAGATAACTTTTGCAAATGAAAACTTTTTTGGACAAATTTTGGGTCAGTTCATTGTTTAAGGTTCCCACATTATATACTAAAACATGAAGCCTCAAATCATCTCCTAAAGTGATGCTGCCATATACAAAAAAACGGTTTTTCGCGATTTTCTTCATGATGGTCCATATAACATAGATGTTTTTGTCCACTATTCGTAGTGTCATGGACGCCTTTATGATCCACAAATTGCAAGTTTTTTATCAGAGACAAATTTAGCGGTTAATTTCGCGAAAACTTAAAAAAATTAAGAAATCCGCGAATTAAAGGGGTTAAGATGAAAAGCTTTAAACCAAATTTATATTAGAAATATTGCTACAAGTTATATCACTGTTTTACATGCCATAAAATTTAAAAATCATTAGCTTTGGAATTTTTTTTGTTAAAAAAGCAGCTGAAAATCAGCCAATCTTTAATGACATTTTACAAGAAAACTGTACCATACATCGAAAAACGGAGTACGCCATTCGATTCAGCATGTCCGAAATATATAGAAATGATGGTCGTAACTCTTGTTTATTTTTTAGTGTTCCGCAGTGTAATCAATATATTTGGCTAAAAATTTGAAACTTAAAGTTATTTTAGACGAAGACCATTGAAATTTAAAAATTCCGTTCATTTTTAGCCCTAGTCCCCATAAAAACGTCCCCTTTAAATTTAGCTCGAATGAATTTAATAACCGTTTTCCCTTATAAAACAAATGTCGATAACTCCCGAACTAACAGGATTATCGTCTAGAGCAAAAATACGTGTCAACTTTGTTTTAATAAAGATTATTTCGTATTCATATAGATATCGTAGGTCTATGTCTTCACATAAATGCACCCCAAAATTTACACATTTTCATGAAAAAAAAAAAATATTCACCGAAGCCGAATTTTTACAAGGTTGTGGCATTAAAAAACCTTTCTTCTTATCTGCAAATATCATATAATTTTTTAGAATGACATGGCTGAAAAATTCAACAACGATTTTTTTAGCAATTTTTTTTGAACCCCTAAATTTAAAATATGGCCGATAAGCCGATACGCCTCAACCTAAGAATTGTCTCTTCTATACATATTTTAAGTTTCATGCAAATCGCTCTTAATATAAATCTCAGTATAGACACTTTCCTTGTTTGTTCCGATATAAAAATTCAGCCCGATATCAAGTTAAATCGGTCTATTGGCAACAAAAAGAAGTATATAACCTTTTCCATCAAACAGCATGAGAAAAAGGGTATTTTTTGACCTAGTGTCTTAAAATTTTTTTAATATTGTTTATAAGGATACCCTATGAACCGATTTAGACATTCCCATTTACAGTTTAACTAAATTCCAAAAACTCGCTATTTTCGCGATTTTCATTTTATAAAAATCACAAAAAATTTAAAAAGTGGTGTAGTTGGAAGAGCTATAACTTCTAAAGTAAATATTGGATTTTGGTAATCGAAATTGAAATTAAAAGCTGAAGTCCTCTACTTTAAATATAAAAGTTCAAAAAAAAAATGTGTCATTAAAAAATGCATTCTAAATGCAAATGCATTTTTGGCGTGCATTTTCGTCAACTTTTGATTTTTTTTTTAGTTAACATATTAAAGTACAACATTTTTACAAACAAAGTCAGTCAACATTTCCATTGGACACAAAGGTCTTCCATTTTTAATATATTTTTTAAAAAATTTTGCTCATTTTTTTCCATACAAAAAATAAAAAAAGATAGATTTTTTTTGTTTTTCAAAATTTTGTAAGTAAATTTTTTCTAAATTGTTTTTCAATGTATTTTTGAAGAGCCACAACTCCTTAAGTAAATATCGGATTTCTATAAATAAAATTGAAATGGAAAGCTAGAATCCTCTACGTTCGAAAAAATTATGTCAATAAAAAAATTAAATTTTAATGCATTAAAAATTTGCATTTTCATTATTTATGCATTTTTATGTTAAGACATTTTTTGTGAACTTTTACGTTTTAAGTAGAGGATTTTAGCTCTCTATTTCAATTTTAATTATTTATAAATCCGATATTTACTTAAGGAGTTATGGCTCTTCAAAAATTCATTGAAAAACAATTTAGAAAACATTTTCTTACAAAATTTTGAAAAACAAAAAAATCTATCTTTTTTCATTTTTGTACGGAAAAAAATTAGCAAACTTTTAAAAAAAAATATATAAAAAATAGAAGACCTTTGTGTCCCATGAAAATGATGACAAACTTTGTTTGTAAAAATGGTGTACTTTAATAGTAAGTTAACTAAAAAAAAAAAACAAAAGGGGCAAAAGTTGATGAAAATGCATTTGCACTTAGAATGCATTTTTTAATGACACAATTTTTTAAACTTTTTTGCTTAAAGTAGAGGACTTAAGATTTTAATTTTAATTTCGAGTATAAAAATCCAATATTTAGTTAAGAAGTTATAGCTCTTCAAACCACACCACTTTTTCAATTTTTTGTGATTTTAAAAAAATGAAAAACCCGAATAAAATCGCGATATTTTGGAATTTAATTAAACTGTAAATGGGAATGTCTAAATGGCTCCATAGAGCATCTGAGGCATTCCACACCAAATGTCCCGCTACAGAAAAACATGTCTCCAGTAAATTTCTGAATAGGTTGTTTGGATAGCCCTATATGGAACTAAGAAGATTGCGTTTTTGGTTTTTCTAATTTTCAAAAACTGGGCTTAGAAGGCGTGGTCAAATATTGGAAAAATGGTCAAATTTGTGGCGAGTTGCCTAGATTAAATATTTATCACATTAAAACGGAATGCACCACAATCTCAAAAATATACATTCTTATATACTTTTGTATGGGCTATCAATTAAATTTTTGAAAATTTTCAGAACCCGTTCTGAAATTTTCCATTTTTCAAAAATGTTAATTTATTAAAAACATGCCACGTTTTTTTTTTCTTTTTTAATTTTTTTTTTTAAAGTTTAGATGTTTGTCCAACCACACAAGAAAATTCAGAAACACGTTCTCGTTTTTTTCGAAAAAATCGCATTTGAAATTTAAATTTCATAACAATTTTGTAATTTGCTTGTATTTTCTCGATTTAACGTTGCGAATGAGTATTATTAATTGCATAAATATTACTCATTCGCAACGTTAAAACAAAGAAATACAAGCAAATTACAAAATTGTTATGCAATTTAAAGTTCAAATGCGATTTTCTCGAAAAAAAACGAAGAGCGTGTTTCTGAATTTTTTGTGTGGATGGACAAACATCTAAACTTTAAAAAAAAAAATTAAAAAAAAAGTGGCATGTTTTTTAATAAATTTACATTTTTAAAAAATGGAAAATTTCAGAACGGGTTCTGAAAATTTTCCAAAAAAAAATTTTAATAGATAGCCCATACAAAACTATATAAGAATGTAAATTTTTGAGATTGTGGTGCATTCCGTTTTAATGTGATATATATATTTAATCAAGGCAACTCGCCACAAATTTGACCATTTTTCCAATATTTGACCACGCCTCCTAAGCCCAGTTTTTGAAAAATTGAAAAACCAAAAACACAATTTTCTAAGTTCCATATAGGGCTATCCATACAACCTATTCAGAAGTTTACGGTACACGTGTTTTTTTCGCTGGACATTTGGTGTGGAATGCCTCATCTGTGTTCATAATATTAAAAAATCTGTCCAATCTGTAATATTAAAAAATCTGTTTGAGGTTTTGTATCGTAATTTTGATCGATATTTAATTCAAATTTGGTTTGTATGTGTTTTCTACACTAGCTCAAAATCTAACAAATGAAAGATCCAATCGATCCATGTTTGGACTTGGGACCCATTTTCGGAAAAACACTTAGGGTATTATATTGTCGGTCTCGTAGACTATAATTTCCTAGTTTTTTTATGTATGCCCGAAATATCTCTAAACAGTTTTTCAAAAATCTGAAATAATCAGGCAAGCTTTTTGCACCAAATAACATAAGATGGGGAGATGAGACTGCCAATAAAAAAATTATTTTTTGTTTTCCCCCATATTCACTACACCAGCGGTTAATTTAGCAAACTTTTAAAAAACTTTACTGGAGACATGTTTTTCAAAAATTTAATTGATAGCCCATACAAAACTATATAAGAATGTAAATTTTTGAGATTGTGGTGCATTCCGTTTTAATGTGATATATATATTTAATCAAGGCAACTCGCCACAAATTTGACCATTTTTCCAATATTTGACCACGCCTCCTAAGCCCAGTTTTTGAAAAATTGAAAAACCAAAAACACAATTTTCTAAGTTCCATATAGGGCTATCCATACAACCTATTCAGAAGTTTACGGTACACGTGTTTTTTTCGCTGGACATTTGGTGTGGAATGCCTCATCTGTGTTCATAATATTAAAAAATCTGTCCAATCTGTAATATTAAAAAATCTGTTTGAGGTTTTGTATCGTAATTTTGATCGATATTTAATTCAAATTTGGTTTGTATGTGTTTTCTACACTAGCTCAAAATCTAACAAATGAAAGATCCAATCGATCCATGTTTGGACTTGGGACCCATTTTCGGAAAAACACTTAGGGTATTATATTGTCGGTCTCGTAGACTATAATTTCCTAGTTTTTTTATGTATGCCCGAAATATCTCTAAACAGTTTTTCAAAAATCTGAAATAATCAGGCAAGCTTTTTGCACCAAATAACATAAGATGGGGAGATGAGACTGCCAATAAAAAAATTATTTTTTGTTTTCCCCCATATTCACTACACCAGCGGTTACCAACCTTTTTGGCTCGCGTACCCCTAATTTTAAATTGTATCAGCCGCGTACCCCCTAACGAGTTTTTCGTTTTCGTTAAAAAACTTTACATACACACAAAAAAAACTTTGTCAAATTACTAGGAAAAGTCTCGTAATCCCATTTTACCAATATTTGATAGTTTCCTTGTTTTTTAACAAACAAATTGGATCTAAATTTATTTTTTTTTTTTTTTTGTAATTTTACAAATTTCCAAGATAATTTTACAAAAAAAATCTAACTAATTCACGAGAATTCCATGCAATTTTAATTGTGCCAAAAAAATGTAAATTTACAATTTGATTGGCAAAAAGCTTGTAAAATTATAAACTATTGGTAAAAAGCTTGTAAAATTACTAGGAATTCTCGTAAAATAGGAGGTAGCAAAAAATCTAGTAAAATTACGAAACCTCTTTGTAAATTTTATCGTGTCAAAAAAATTTTAAACTTACAAATTTTTTTTGGTAAAAGCCTTGTAAAATTACAAAATTATTGGTGAAAAGCTTGTTAAATTACTAGAAATTTTTGTCAAATAGGAGGTAGCAAAAAAAAAAAATAGGTTGCAAATCTTTCATGTAATTTTACAAGGTTTTTTTTTAGTGTATAAATATTAGAGTTAATTTTGGAATTTTTGATCTGATTTTTGATTTTTTTTTTTAAAGGATTTAGGCGAGATCAAAACAATGGTGGTATTTTTTTTGAAAATTTTCGCTCCTTGGGGTGGTTTAATACATACATCTGAAAACGCGGATTTTGAGCTGATTTTCTGCAGAGCAAAAACGGCTGAAATATTGCA
Organism: Pegoplata infirma; assembly: GCA_963921195.1. Classification (NCBI taxonomy): domain Eukaryota; kingdom Metazoa; phylum Arthropoda; class Insecta; order Diptera; family Anthomyiidae; genus Pegoplata; species Pegoplata infirma. The sequence continues at coordinate 40,867,645 of OY992540.1, read as the reverse complement.
AATCTGATTGCACCAGTCGATTCTACACCAAATATTAAAACAACGGACGTTTTTTGAACTCTTAAAAAAAGTTTGAAAAACCCATCACAGGGTTCAGGGTTCCGCCCCCCGCAGGGGTGCTTTTCGAATGAAACACCCCCGAATATACAATGAAAGGGCATTTTGAGCTTAACAAAATAGTACCAAAACTTTCACTCTATCACAACCCGTCTCAAAAAAGCCCAAAAACACGTTTTTTAAGAACTTTGGTATACATTTTCTCAAAACCTGACATCATAGAAAAATTTGGGAACAATATTCGGAATCATCATCGAAAGGTTAGTCGAAAACAAGTGGTCAGAATATTATTCAAAACTATTGCAAACAATTTTCTCTTAATTTTTTGTGAACTTTGACCTCAACTTTCTTAAAAATCTGACGTTGTGGAAAACTTTGAAAGTCAGATGCGGAACTAGCATTTAAAGGTTAATCTAAAGCAAATGTCCAAATTACTAAAATTTTGAGTACCCCCGCGGACAGTTTCGCGTACCCCCTAGTGGTACGCGTACCATAGGTTGGTAACCGCTGCACTACACAACAGCTCTAAAATTTTTTTAAAAATCTGAACAATTCAGACAAAGTTTTTTGCACCAAATAACATAAAATGAGTGGGTGAGACGTAAAAAAATCTTTTTTTATTTAACCACTCTAGTGTACAGCCACAATATCAATTTTATCGGACGATGTATTAAGATAAAAGGCTTGTTTTTTGTAGACCGGATTAAGATTAGGATTAACTATACTTAGTTAAAAAATGGGTCAAATCAAGTCCAGAAATTTTTTTTTATAATTTGTTTCTGAATCTACATACAATTAGTAAATATAAACATTTAAACAAATTAAGGGTTGCCCAAAATTTAAAATGGAATAAATAAATCAGAGTTAATCCAAGGATTTAACTAAATTAATTTTTCATTCTTTACATTTTGGACAAAGCTTAACTTGTTGTTCTGTTTATATATACTAATTGTATGTATGTAATTTCAGAAAAATATTATAAAAAAAAATCTGGACTTGATTTGACCCATTTTATATCTAAATAAAGTTAATCCTAATCTTAATCCGGTCTGCAAGAAACATGGCTAATATTATTAATTTTTGGCTTAATTTTCAAACATCCATTGTTTTGAGGAATAAACCAATTGTTTAATTATCTTCGGATTGCCAAATAAATAACAACTTTAACCATGATTTCTGTTTTTTGTAATCAATAATTCAGTGGTTAATTAAAAAAAAAATCAGAGTGATAATAAGTATTGTGATTATTTTTTTCTAATCAATTTCAATTTAATTCTACAATTGTTTTTTAATGGTTTTAACGTTTCAAAATTTACCCGTCAAAAATACGTCATCATTTTGACATCCATCGTAATCAAGCACATAGAGAATAAAAGAGCCAAATGCGAGAGGAAAAAATCCACATTACTATCTACATATGTCTACGTTCTCACCACGCCATTTATGCTTACCTGTCGTTTTTTGACAGTAAACATGTGCTTTGACAGCTTCGCCATTATTATACTTTATTATCAAGTGGTTCGATCTAAGAAATTTCAAAAAAAAATTTGAGTGATTTTTGCGATTTCAAAATGTTTGTGTTAAAAAAAATATTGATTTATTTTATTATTAAATCAATTATATAAATTCTATAAAAAATAAATAAGCGTAAAAAAATAATTAAACTTGTTGTAAATAATCTATTCAACAAAGAGTTAACAAAAGACTGTTTCTAAATAATTATAGAGTACAAAAAAACATTTACATTCTACCAAATTTAGAATTTTGCGGACGTCCTAAGCAAGTTATGATGCCTTCACGACCACAGCTATCGGTTACAGTATTATACACTTGATTGGTAGCACATTGTTTAACTACATAGCTAAAGTTTTTACTACGTTGATCCCAACTACATAGGTAGTATTTAGAACAGTCGTTGGCATCAGCAAATTTACCCTCAACTATGCATTCAAAATTTTCAAATACTGCTTCTTCAATCATAACACTTTCAGGTGCTTCAGGTGCTAGTGTTGTAGGTTCAACAGTAGATCCTGTTTCGGAATTAGATGTGGTAGTTTCATCACTAACAGTAGATTTAATTTCCTCAGTAGTTTCTGTTTCAGGTCCTTCAGTTATTTCCGTTACAGTAGATCCTGTTTCGGAATTAGATGTGGTAGTTTCATCACTAACAGTAGAATCAATTTCCTCAGTAGTTTCTGTTTCAGGTCCTTCAGTTGTTTCCGTTACAGTAGATCCTGTTTCGGAATCAGATGTGGTAGTTTCATCACTATCAGTAGATTCAATTTCCTCAGTAGTTTCTGTTTCAGGTCCTTCAGTTATTTCCGTTACAGTAGATCCTGTTTCGGAATCAGATGTGGTAGTTTCATCACTAACAGTAGATTTAATTTCCTCAGTAGTTTCTGTTCCAGGTCCTTCAGGTAGATCCGTTACAGTAGATCCTGTTTCGGAATCAGATGTGGTAGTTTCATCACTCACAGTAGATTCAATTTCCTCAGTAGTTTCTGTTCCAGGTCCTTCAGGTATATCCGTTACAGTAGATTCTGTTTCGGAAGCAGATGTGGTAGTTTCATCACTAACAGTAGATTCACTTTCTGGATCAGTAGTTCCAGGAACAACTGTGGTCGTAACAGAACCACAAGCATGTGCTGTGGAACAAAAAGCAACAATGGGATCATAGAATTGGCCTTCAGGACATTCAAGTTTGAAAGCTAGTAATTCACCATAAAGTTCAACGCAAAGGTTAAACTTGGTGCAACTACCATCTACAGGAAAGAAACCAGTGGTGGGACATATGAAATCTTTATCAGGCTCTTCAGTTGTAGAATCGTTATCTTGTGGAGTTTTGGTCGTCGAATCGCCTTCATCTGGAAGACTTGGAGTTGTAGGATTTTCAACATCACTCTTGGTTGTTACATCGTCTGTAGTAGTTTCATCATCCGGTAAAGCTTCGGTTGTTGATCCCTCATCAGTTGTAGGCAATTCGGTGCTAGTATCATTATCTTCAGGAGTTTTGGTCGTCGAATCGTCTTCAGCTGGAAGACTTGCAGTTGTAGGGTCTTCAACATCACTCTTGGTTGTTAAATCGTCTGTAGTTGTTTCATCATCCCCTGAAGCTTCGGTTGTTGATCCATCATCACTTGTAGCCAATTCTGTGCTAGTATCATTATCTTCGGGAGTTTTGGTCGTCGAATCGTCTTCAGCTGGAAGACTTGCAGTTGTAGGGTCTTCAACATCACTCTTGGTTGTTACATCGTCTGTAGTAGTTTCATCATCCGCTGAAGTTTCAGTGTTATTATCAGCTGGTAGTCTTGGAGTTGCAGTATTTTCCCCATCAATAGTTGTTGGAGTTGTAGGATTTTCAACATCAATCTTCGTTGTAGGAACTGTAGGATTTTCCACTTCGGGACCATCAGTTACTTCATCCACATAACCAACAACATCTAAAGTAACTCTGGGTACACAATAACCCATTTTGGTACTGAACACTTCACCCTTTATACATGACAAATATTTCATGCTTAGGCCGCCATTTTTATCGGCATAACAACCATAAAATACAGCACTATTTTCGGCTAGTCCATAGAAACCGGGAAGTTTACAAGGATTCTCATCTAAAACATCGACACCACCAATAACTGTAGCTGCTAGAGCCAAAATAGTTAAAAACATTAAAGTTTTCATATTATTCCGTTTATAAAACAGACACACTTGATACAATTTAAAACGTTTTCGCACAATTTACAATTTCCCGTTAGACTGACAACCGTTATTAGTAAAAAATTTAAACAAACTAATTGGTAAAGTTTTATAATCAATACTTTTATACCAACTGCAAAAAAATAAAAATCAAAAAACATATTGTCAATCTAATAGTTACATGGCTAGGAGGGGTTGAGGGGAGTCCATCACCTATAATCACTAATATAACTAAAAATTTTGGTAATTAACTGATAAATAAGACTCTCAAGACCGTAGAGAAATAGAAATATGCTGCCTATAAAATATGTTGATACAATTCCATGGTAGCTCTAGTCTTATCATTATGCACTACTTAGAATTGTTGAAATATATGTATGCCAACACCGTGCGACAGTAAAAATTGGACTGTAATCAGATCAAACACACATAAAACTAGAGTTAGAAGTAAGTAAAACTTAGTTATCAGTTTTTCATTTTGTGATCTTTTCTCCTTTTCAAAGGACTTCAAACTCTTTTTAAATACTTCTACCCATTAATGTTAATTGAATTTATGTCAGATAAAATGACGAAAATTGTAAATAATGTCCTTTAAAAGTTTGATCCTTTCATATCCTTTAAAATATCCAATATATTTTTCTCAAAAAAATATATGTTGAAATACTTTACCACAAACTTACATTTTTTTGGAATACATTTTTGGAAAAATCTACATTTTTCAACTCAAACCCTTATAACAAATAGAATTGGAGCCCGTGTTCGATCTGTACTAACAGAAAAATCAACAAAAAGCTCTGATTAATTTTTATTAAAAAACAAAAATTGTTTTATTTAACTTTGAAAATATTATATTTTAAGTAGGTTTATTCTAGCTCAAGGTCATTATTTTCTTTAGTAATTAAAACTATGACATTCTCATAGAATAATTTATGTTGGTCATTTTTGCAAGACTTAGTCGACACGTGTTTTGGAATTTGTCAGATTCCATTGTCAAGACTATTTCACAAATATAAAAACCCTATACTACAAATTTGCTACTTGGAATTTAAATGAAAAATCGCTAATGTTTTAACAAAAATATAATAACAAAAAATCTGGCACACCGAATCCAAAAACGCCAAAATGCAAAAAACGCCTGACTCCCATTTTTTCCGCCTAAAAAATTAATGCCAAAATGTAAAAAACACCTGAGTACCGTTTTTTTCAGTCTAACAAGGGAAGTATCTCAACCCTTATGAACCGATTTGCATGAAACGTAATATATATATAAAAGAGACAATTCTAAGGTTGGGGTGTCTCGGCTTATCGGCCATATCGGGGATTTAGGGGTTCAAAACATGGGTCAAAAAATGGCGAAAAAATCGTTTTTTTGATTTTTCAGCCATTTCTTTCTAAGAAACTATATGATGTTTACATATGAGAAGAAAGGTTTTTTTAATGCCTATCCAACGGTGGCATAACCTTGTAAAATTTTGGCTTTGTTAAATACTTTTTTCATGAAAATGTGAAAATTTTGGGGGGTATTTATATGAAGACATAGAGCTACGATGTTCATATGAATACGAAATAATCTTTATTAAATTTAAGTCGACACGTATTTTTGCTCTAGAGGATATTCCTGTTAGTTTGTGAGTTATCGAAATTTTCCCGGAGGTCCATATGGTTTCATAAGGGGACAACGAAATTTTGAAACACTTATATGGCCGAAAAGCCGAGACACCCCAACCTTAAAATCGTCTCATTTATATATATTTTAAGTTTCAGGCAAATCGGTTCATAAGGGTTGAGATACTTCCCTTGTAAGTAAGAAATGCGAAAATGCCAAACTTATTTTGATATTAGAATTCTAAATGGATGATTTAATGTTCTTGGTTGTATCGTCTTCAGACTTTTCTTTTGTGGAATCATTACCTTCGGTAGCTTTTGTCATTGTATCGTCTTCAGGCTCTTCTGTTGTTGAATCACCAGTTTTTGGAATTTTTGACAACTCATAGTGACTGAGCTCGATGTGATAGCGACTTCAAAATAAGTCGAAGGTAAAGCTTAAAGATTACTCTTAAGGATGCTGAATTCATTTGTTCAGTCGCATTAACACTTATGGCACCAATATTCTATCAATAATGTCTTATTTCCAAAAAACATTTTTTCCGCTTCAAAAAAAAACTTTATGTGAATGGTAAGCCACCTTATACACATGGTTAGGGTTAGGTTAGGTTAGGGTGGCGGTGCCAGATGGGCACTCCGCATAGACCAATTGGTCCATAGCGATACCACAAAACTTTTTCCGCTTATCGATGTAAACTAAATACATTGACCTTCATTGCGAATTGTTTCAAGCTCTTCAGGTCTATCCTCGTAATTTCCTCCAAAGTCTCGAACTGTGAACTTCCTATAATTCGAGTTCGTGCCAAAGCCGGGCAGTGACACAGGATGTGGTCAATGGTCTCTTCGACGTCTGGTGTCTCGCACCTTTTACAGCTTGCGTCCGTAATAAGATTCATGTTCTTGGCATGTTTTCCGACAAGACAGTGTCCAGTTATTAAACCTGTCAACATACGACATTCTATTCTCGTAAGTGTAAGTAAGAATTTATATATATATATCCTTTATTTACATAAAATAGTAAGATAAATATGTATTAACTAAATTATATAAAAGTTCATAATGAACATAGGGCGTCTATAAATTCTCTCCATTTGGAACGATCCTTGGCTAGCGACTTAATTTGATTCCAAGACAAGTTGCAACTTTGACCTTCGTTTCTCACCATCCTCACCCAGGTGTTTCGCGGGCGACCAGGATTGCGATGACCTTGCGGATTCCATTCAAGAGCCGCTCTTGTGATCTGAAGTAAGAATTTAGTTCTTCCTAAATCATAGCGTGGCCATAAAATTCTGCTTATACGACTTGTCCCAAGTTTCTTCCATCTTCGATTTGCTTTGGCGACAGTAAGGGTATTTCGTTTTAGTTTGAAATGCTGGAGTGGCGGTGAAAGCACTATGGTGGTACCTATGCCATCTGCTCCAAGTTTCGCGAGTTACCTTATACACATGATTACAATGATTTTCATGGTCACAAATCCGGTCTCCAAACTTTTCCATTACGGCAGGCTTTTGAGAAATTTGGCATACAAAAAATCGAGCTTTCGAACTATTTGACAACTCATAGCGGATGAACCCGATGTGCTGACGACTTAAAAATAAGTCAACGTAAAGCATAAACATTGCTCTTTAAGATGTATACCTTTTTTGATCAATCCCTTTAACCGTTGGAGCACCAATTGTAAGGTATTTTCCCCCAAAAACGCTTTTTTTTTAATACTGGGGAATAAGACAACATTGATAGACAATTGGTGTCTAAAAGGTTAAGGCGACTGACCAAATGAGTTCCGCATCTTAAAGAGTAATGTTAAAGCTTCACCCTCGACTTATTTTGAAGCCGCCATCACATCGGGTTCATCCGCTATGACTTTCCAAAAATTCCAAAAATGGAAATTTTTTGAACTTTGACCTGAAATTTCTCAAAAACCTGATGTGATAGAAAAGTTTGGAGAACGGATTTTTGACCAGCAGAACTAGTGTTATCAAGTATATATAAGGTCGAGTGCGAGTCGCATTTTCGATGTTTAGTAGTGTTATTAGATCAATGAATGAAATCTATTGGACCTTTTTTTAAATTTTAAATGTTGGAAAAAATCGACTTGGAAATATTTTTGTTTATGTGCAGTTTTTATAAATCTCGAAAAGGCATCTAAAAACTGGGAGACACGGGTATTTTGTTTTCCAAGTCCAAAAGTGTACAGCCAAAATATAAGAATTTTGTTGGAGGTGTATTAAGATAAATATTATTAATTTTTGACTTAATTTTGTACTATCTATTATTTTGAGGAATAAAATAATTGTTTAGTTATCTTCGGATTGCCAAAAAACTAACAACTTTAACTATGATTTCAGTGGTTAATTTAAAAAAAAATCAAAGTGATAACATTGTGATTATTTTGTTCTAATCAATTTCAATTTAATTCTACAATTGTTTTTAACGTTTTAAAAATTACCCGTCAAAAATACGTCATCCTTTTGAGGTTAAAAGAGGCGAATGAGAGAGAACAATCTACATAACAGTATACTTTAACATTCTCACCACGCCATTTATGCTTACCCGTCGCACAGTGGGAGAAATGGGTTATTTATTGGAAATAATTCAGCCATTAAGTAGAAAGTATTTGACCGATAGCCATGAGATTAGAAGTGGTCATAGCTAACGAATTTTCGAGTTAAACTTTGGAAGTTAGAGAACCCCCTAAAGTCGGGCACCTTTTACATACACTCATGATCATAATAATAGGTACACCACCTGAACTATTTTTGAAATGCCAATAACTGTCAAATTAAGATACTTTTTAATGGGCAAATGTATTTTTTTTTTAGTATTCGATGCGGCAAAGGTATTATATATCAAAGCATGGCTAGTCCATCTTTATTTATTGTTTGCCAGTTAACGGTTTATAAAAAGTGCTTCCAGCAGGTGATCATAATAATAGGTACACTTGAAATTTTTCCTATTTTTTTCAATTTAAAGGTCATATTTTGCAATTATTTATATCGATTCAAATAATTTGGTAAAAATACTTGAAAAATACAATTAATTATCCAATAATTAGTGTCCATTTTGTTAGAAAATTACTAGAAAAAAGCACTGTTCTTCTGATGAACGGACCATAGCTAAAAACTTTAAAAAATCTGGAAAATCTATATCAAAATGATTGGGCCGGTCTGTGAACTTCGTTCAAAATACCTTAAAAATGAAAAAAAAAATTAGAAACAGGTGTTAGATCATATAAAAGATCCCCGGTTGCTGATCGCCATATCATTTCTATTTCAAAAAAGGACTCATCCAAGTCCTTAAAAGCTGTTTTTGCCGAAATTACAAGCGTAAAAGGCGCACCAACTGTTCACCGACGTCTCCAGTAGGTTAAATTACCCAGCCAAATAGCACGAAGAGTCCTTCTGATGTGTAAGAAGAATATTAGATAGGGTTAAATATAGGCAAGGAATACATGCTCTAGAGCAGAATTAAAGGCGATGTTTCCCCTACTGAAATTGGAAGCAAAAAATATTCGTAGAACACTTTAACCCTTTAAATGCACGTTTTAGAAGACCTACATAAGAGTATTTTAAAAGAGGACTAAAGTGACGCCTGGAATGACCTCTTAAAATGAACAATAAAGGCTTAATATGTTCTAAAAAAAAGAACCGTCCGAACAAGTATTCCTTGCCTATATTTAACCCCATCTCATATTCTTCTGATGCATCAGTACGACTCTTCTCGCTATTTGGCTGAATAAACTAGCCTGCTGTAGACGTCGGTAAACAGTTGGCGCGCTTATTACGCTTGAAATTTCGGCTGAAATAGCTTTGTGGAACTTGAATGGGTCCTTTTTTTAAAAACGAAACGATATGGCGACCAGTGGTTGCGGATGTTTTATATGATCTAACACCTGTTTCTAATTTTTTTTTTTTTCATTTTTAAGGTATTTTGAACGAAGTTCACAGACCGGCCCAATCATTTTGATATAGATTTTCCAGATTTTTTAAAGTTTTTAGCTATGGTCCGTTCATCAGAAGAACAGTGCTTTTTTCTAGTAATTTTCTAACAAAATGGACACTAATTATTGGATAATTAATTGTATTTTTCAAGTATTTTTACCAAATTATTTGAATCGATATAAATAACTGCAAAATATGACCTTTAAATTGAAAAAAATAGGAAAAATTTCAAGTGTATCTATTATTATGATCACCTGCTGGAAGCACTTTTTATAAACCGTTCACTGGCAAACAATAAATAAAGATGGACTAGCCATGCTTTGATATATAATACCTTTGCCGCATCGAATACTAAAAAAAAAAATACATTTGCCCATTAAAAAATATCTTAATTTGACAGTTATTGGCATTTCAAAAATAGTTCAGGTGGTGTACCTATTATTATGATCATGAGTGTACGAACACTTTAAAAGCTTGCCATTTTGGTTTTTTGTTATCAGATTTCTTAAAAAATTATATGTACACAGTGTGCTAGTAGAGGCCTAAAAAACCTGCTTTCCGAGATGGAGCCATTTAAAAAAAATGAAATTTTAAATTATGCCTAATCCGGCCAACAGCACGGTCGCATTTATTATGATTTATTTCAAACTAATTTCATTTGAAAGCTAGGTAAGTGGTAGTAAAAGTACTATTTTGCTACATTGACAGGGCTGCCAACATTGTGCATATATAAAATCTCGGGAATTTCAAATTTTAAATCCGAAATTAGGATCTTGAGACTCCGCCAGATATGTAGAGCATATTTTTGTTTGCAGTCTTTCTTTTGGAAATTTCATCTGTTTCGCTCTATCTCGCTTAGTTTTCGAGATATCGACATTTGTATTTTTAACTAAATTCAATAAGAACTTATTTCCTTATATTAAAGAACTCCATGTAAAGAAAACTATCAACTATTTATAAGTAACTGAACAAAAATTTGTTCCTCAAAGTTAAAAAAAAATATAATTTTTTAGTTAAATTTAACTAAATTTAAGGAAAATTCATGAACAATTTTCAAAGAAATTTTTCCTAAATTTTAGTTATGTCTTTTTTTTTAGTGTAGCTATCGGTCCAGTACTCACAAAATGTCTGAATTATTTCCAAAAAATTAACCTTTTTTTCACTGTGCGTAGCCTTTTGCCAGTTAACACATGCTTTGACAGCTTAGCCTTTATTATACTTTATCATCAAGTGGTTCGTTCTAAGAATTTCCAAAAAAAAAATTGATTGATTTTTGCGATTTCAAAATGTTTGTGTTAAAAAATAATATTGATTTATTTTATTATTAAATCAATTCTATTTATACTATAAAAAATAAATAAGCGTAAAAAAAATAATTAAATTTTTTGTAAATAATCTATTCATCAAAGAGTTAACAAAAGAAATTTGTTAATTGTTTTAAATAATTATAGAGTACTAAAAAACATTTACATTCTACCAAATTTAGAATTTTGCGGACGTCCTAAGCAAGTTATGATGCCTTCACGACCACAGCTTTCGGTTACAGTATTATACACTTGATTGGTAGCACATTGTTTAACTACATAGCTAAAGTCTTGACTACGTTGATTCCAACTACATAGGTAGTATTTAGAACAGTCCTTGGCATCTGCAAATTTACCCTCAACAACGCATTCATAATTTTCAAATACTGCTTCTTCAATCATAACACTTTCAGGTGCTTGTGAAGTAGGTTCGACTGTAGATCCTGTTTCGGAAGCAGATGTGGTAGTTTCATCACTAACAGTAGATTCAATTTCCTTAGTTGTTTCTGTTCCAGGTCCTTCAGGTATTTCCGTTACAGTAGATCCTGTTTCGGAATCAGATGTGGTAGTTTCATCACTAACAGTAGATTCAATTTCCTCTGTTGTTTCTGTTCCAGGTCCTTCAGGTATTTCCGTTACAGTAGATTCTGTTTCGGGAGCAGATGTGGTAGTTGCATCACTAACAGTAGATTCACATTCTGGATCAGTAGTTCCAGGAACAACAGTGGTCGTAACAGAATCACAAGCATGTTCTGTGGAACAGAAAGCAACAACGGGATCATAAAATTGGCCTTCAGGACATTCACGTTTGAAAGCTAGTAATTCACCATCAAGTTCAACGCAAAGGTTAAACTTTGTGCAACTACCATCTACAGGAAAGAAACCAGTGGTGGGACATAAGAAATCTTTATCAGGCTCTTCTGTTGTGGAATCATTATCTTCGGGAGCTTTTGTCGTTGTATCGTCATCAGGCCCGCCTGTTGTGGAATCATTATCTTCCGGAGCTTTTGTTGTTGTATCGTCATCAGGACCGCCTGTTGTGGAATCATTATCTTCCGGAGCTTTTGTCGTTGTATCATCTTCAGGCTCTTCTGTTGTTGAATCATTATCTTCCGGAGCTTTTGTCGTTGTGTCGTCTTCAGGCTCTATTGTTGTTGAATCATTATCTTCCGGAGCTTTTGTCGTTGTATCATCTTCAGGCTCTTCTGTTGTTGAATCATTATCTTCCGGAGCTTTTGTCGTTGTATCGTCTTCAGGCTCTTCTGTTGTTGAATCATTATGTTCCGGAGCTTTTGTTGTTGTATCGTCTTCAGGCATTTCTGTTGTTGAATCATTATCTTCCGGAGCTTTTGTCGTTGTATCGTCTTCAGGCTTTTCTGTTGTGGAATCACTACCTTCGGTAGCTGTTGTCGTTGTATCGTCTTCAGGCTCTTCTGTTGTTGAATCATTATCTTCGGTAGCTTTTGTCGTTGTATCATCTTCCGGGTTTTCTGTTGTGGAATCATTATCTTCGGTAGCTGTTGTCGTTGTATCGTCTTCCGGGTTTTCTGTTGTGGAATCATTTACTTCGGTAACTTTTGTCGTTGAATCATCTTCCGGGTTTTCTGTTGTGGAATCATTATCTTCAGTAGCTTTTGTCGTTGTATCATCTTCCGGGTTTTCTGTTGTGGAATCACTACCTTCGGTAACTTTTGTCGTTGTATAGTCTTCCGGGTTTTCTGTTGTGGAATCATTATCTTCGGTAGCTTTTGTCGTTGTATCATCTTCCGCGTTTTCTGTTGTGGAATCACTACCTTCGGTAACTTTTGTCGTTGTATCATCTTCCGGGTTTTCTGTTGTGGAATCATTATCTTCGGTAGCTTTTGTCGTTGTATCATCTTCCGGGTTTTCTGTTGTGGAATCACTACCTTCGGTAACTTTTGTCGTTGTATCGTCTTCAGGCTCTTCTGTTGTGGAATCATTAACTTCGGTAACTTTTGTCGTTGTATCGTTTTCAGGTTCTTCTGTTGTGCTATGTTCTTCTGGAACTTTGGTAGTTGTATCGTCTTCAGGCTCCTCTGTAGTGGTTCCATTTTCGGTTGTAGTATCATTGTTATTAGAAGCTTCGGTTGTTCCTTGAGGATCTTCCGTTGTATCACTCTTTGTTGTTTCCGTTGTATAGTCTGCAGGCTCTTCTGTAGTAGTTTCATCATTTCCGGAAGCTTCGGTAGTTGGAACTGTAGGATTTTCAACATCAATTACTGTTGTTGGAGTTGTCGGATTTTCAGTCTCAAACTTAGTTGTAGGACTTTCCTCTTCGGGACCATCAGTTACTTCATCCTCAGAACCAACAACATCTAAATTAACTCTGGGTACACAATAACCCATTTTGTTATTGAACACTTCACCCTTTATACATGTCAAATATTGCATATTTAGGACGCCATTTTTATCGGCATAACAACCATAAAAGACAGCACTATTTTCGGCTAGTCCATAGAAACCGGGAAGTTTACAAGGATTCTCATTCAAAACATCGACACCACTAATAACTGTAGCCGCTAAAGCGAATACAGTTAAAAACATTAAAGTTTTCATTTTATTTTGTTTATAAAACAGACACACTTGATTTTGATTTTCCGTTAAATTGACAACTGTTATTAGTTAAAAGTTTAAACAAACTAATTGGTAACAATTTTTAATCAATACTTTTATACTACCTTAAATAGAAGGGGTTGAGGGGAGCCCATCACCTGCAATCACAAATATTACCAAAAATTTTGGTAATTAACTGATAAACCAGACTTTCATGACAAAAGTAAAAAATCGTTTAATATTGTACTTCACCTATAAACGATGTTGATATAATTCTATGGTAGCTGTAGTCTTATCATTATCTACTACTGAGAATTGTTTAAATGTATGCTAATCATTGACAAAATTATGATAGTAAAATGAGTATATTTTCTGCGAAAAGTGATTTCTTGGAACCTCTTGCTACTGGCTTTTATAAAATTGTTTCTTTTTTTATTTTAAGTTGTAGTACAACTGAATGAACTTCCTGTATGATTTTAGCCGAGAGATTTTTATTAAAGTGATTTATCGGAATCTCTTGCCTGCGGGGAAGGTAATCGTTCCTGTGACACAGTTCTGGTCTCAAGTCACGAAGACTGCACCAGTACTTGAACATTTTTTTGATACGGATGTATGACTTTAACACGGCTAAATCAATTAACTCAATTGACTCCTGGTGAAATGTCCCAAAATACATGTCACAGATCGAACAAGAGTTATAGAGTAAGGAATCGACCGTTTTGTATATCTGGCAGCTCAAAATATAATTGGAAAAATCTGGTAATACCAAACTAAAGTTCAAACTTAAAACAAAGAGAGACAAAAAACGATCTGCATTCTCACTATATAACTAATATCTTCCATCTCGCTCATATTTCGATTTGTAATACAATTTCATAAACAATACCATATTGTTTTTGTTTACTACTTTTTCAAACGCCATTTGTTACCTTACTCTATAACTCTGGATCTAACCTTTGGAATATGTCATCAAACTGGCACCACTTGGCATGTCACTAAACTTTTTTATCTTTTAGCGGAAAGATTTTCTTTACTATTTGTGTTATAAATTGTAGTGTAACTGAATGAACTTCCTGTAAGATTGCAGCCGATAGATTTTGATTAAAATTAAATTGAATTTCTAAAAAAAAATCATACACTTTAACGACATATTTAATCTGAAGAATACATCGAAAGATATTGCAGGTAATTTAAAATTAATTAAATGCCAGTAAAATAAATTACCTACAAAAATTATAAGCGTAATAGAACTAGTGCCCCCCATTTCCCGGTGCTAGGTATTGCCGGCAATACCGGTTTTCCCGGTTGTGGTACCGGTTTCCCGGTTCTAGATACATTCCCAAGAATACCGGTATTCCCGGTTCTGATTCTTGTACCGGTTCTTAACAAACAAAACTATAAAATAAAATAATATAAAATGTGAAAATTTAACAATTACACAATTTTAATCAGTATTTCAGAAATATTTAGTTGTGTTTGTAAAATTACTTTAAAATCATGCAATTATTTTCTTAAATTCGTACAAAAACTGGAAACGGTGTTTTTAACATATTTTTAATTTTTTTTTAAGAAAAACATTCAATTGTACAAAAATTCGCATAATGTACATATCGGTAGTCGCGGGAATACCGGTCAGAACCGGAACCGCACTCAAAAAAAAAGTCAACTAAAATCTGGGAAAATTAACTAAATTTTGAGAAAAAGAGGGAATGATTTGGCTCCAAAGATTTTTTTCCTTGGTTTTAGTTCATAATTTTCCCAAAAATAAGGAAACAAATATGGAACAGCCTAGCTCTGCATATCTGTCGGGGTCTCAAGACCCTAATTTCGGATCTAAAATTTGAAATTTCCGAGATAAAATTTGAAAACACGAGAAAAAGTCCAAAGGCATTTTTGTAGCTCATGACTCGTAGAACACTTCCGCAAAATACCCGAAAGCTCTCCGATTAATAGTTTTTGAGTTATCCAGTTTTTAAGACTCTCAAGACCCCATCAGACCCCTTTTTACCGTATCTCAAAAACTAAGCAAGGTAGAGCGAAACGGACACAATTTTTGGGTCAAAATCTATGGGGACCCTTAAAGGACCCAACGGGGTCTCGAATTAACAGGGCCTGGACCCATGGGGTCCGAGCCCATGGGTGCAGGGGCTAGATCCAATCTAGTTCTAAAATGTGAATGAACTAAAGTGTAACATAATTTTTCCCATTTTCTAGTTAAAATTGGCTTAAAATTTGTAGTCTTTCTTTTGAAAATTTCATCCGTTTCGCTCTAACTCGCTTAGTTTTCGATATATCGCCATTTTAAATTTTTAACTAAATTTTAAGAAGTTATTTACTAAATTCTCAGAAGTTATTAACTAAATTCTAAGTACACAGAAATACGATGATCTTTTTTTTAGTAAATTTTAACTAAAATTGAACTAAATTGTTTTTTAAGAAATATGTCCTAAAAATAACGATTCGTTTTTTAGATTTGTGGAAAATTTCTTTGGTAGTAAGAATTTTTTTCCTAATATTAAAAAATTCCATTTAAAGAAAACTATGAACTAATTATAAGTAAATGAACTAAACTTTTTTCCTCATATTTAAGAAAATTTCTCATTTTTTAGTTAAATTTAACTAAATTTTAGGAAGGTTAGGTTAGGTTAGGGGTGGCGGAGCTCAAAATTTTGAACTCCTCGCATAGACCGGCTGGTCCATAGCAATACCACATGTTCCTTCAGCGACGAGGATAAAACGCGTTAGTCCATGTTGCAAACAATTTAATGCGCATGAGGTCCATGACTGCGATTTCTTCCAGATTCTCGAGTTCTGCTTTGCCCAAAATTTGTTTGCGATGCCTGGCCAATGCGGGGCATTTGCACAGGATATGTTCAACAGTTTCATCCGTATTCGGTTCATCACATCTTCTGCAATTGGAATCAGAGATAAGTCCAATTGTTCTTGCGTGGAAAGCAATAAGGCAGTGTCCCGTGACCACTCCCGTGAGTAAACGACATTCTCTTCTGTTAAGAGAAAGTAGGTAACGAGTTCTTTTAAGGTCGTAACGCGGCCAGATTATTCTGGTAGTTCTGCTTGTACTTAACTCTCGCCATTTCCTGTTCGCCATGGAAATACACTGACAATCACTTCTCGATCTCGAAAAATTTTAGGAAAATTCATGATAAATTTTCAAAGACATTTTTTCCCTAACTTTAGTTATGTCTTTTTTTCAGTGCGGGAATACCGATATTTCCGGAAATACTGGGAATTATTCAAGAATCGGGAAACCGGTACTTATTCCCGGTAATACCGAGAATCAGGAATACCGGAATTCCCGGTAATACCGAGAATCAGGAATACCGGAATTCCCGGTACTACGGAAACTGACCGTAGGCTCTAGAATAAACTGTTTGGAATTCGGAAATTTAAGTTTAAAAAAATTTTAAAAAAATTTAAGTTTAAAAAAATTTAGTTTCTTAGAAATTTCGGTTTCATAAAATATCCTAGATCAATTGTTCCCTACTAAAGATGGGCACGTGAGTGACATTTGACTCACACTCACTCACGCTCACGACAGGATTTTTTGAATCACGCACAATAACTCACGAGAATATTTTTTCTACTCACACTCACTCACAATCACGTGAGTAAATTTAATACAACTCACACTCACGTGCACTCACGCAAGCTTCACTCACACTCACGTTGACTCACACTCACGAAACTATTATTTATACAAAAAAAAATTAAAAAACTAAAATTTCTAAAATCTTTCAGCAAAATTTAAAGTTCAGCGAAATTTTACATTTGTTATTTTTTTGCTTTTTTCGGACGAAATCTTAAATTGAGTCAAATTTTAAAATTTTTTTGTTGCTTTTTTTGGTACGAAAGGAAATATGAACAGAAAAAAAATCACGCAAACTCACGCAAAAAAATCGACTCACGCACACTCACTCACGCAAAAATCTTACTCACGCACACTCACGCAATTTTTTTCTCCACTCACACTCACTCACAATCACGTGAGTAAAATTGAATTCAGTCACACTCACGCGTGATCAC
The DNA here is from genome assembly GCA_963921195.1 of Pegoplata infirma. Lineage (NCBI taxonomy): Eukaryota > Metazoa > Arthropoda > Insecta > Diptera > Anthomyiidae > Pegoplata > Pegoplata infirma. Next base: position 40,850,424 of record OY992540.1, on the reverse strand, counting down.
GCGTGAATGACGCTCTAATCTGCTCATGTGCCCATCTCTATTCCCAACCTTTTAAGCGACAGGCCCTACTTTTAAGTTAAAAAAACTAGCAATGTACGTACACTTAAGAAAAATTTGCAATTTTTTTAATAATTTACTTGTGGTTAAGCAAACTTTTAAACAAAGTTTTTAGAAAAAGTTTTCAACAATCAAGTAAGTAAAATATTTACTTTTTTAAGCACGAGCAAATTTTTAAAATTTGTTTTAAATATGGGAGGGCAGTTAGGGGCCACAGGTTAGGTTAGGTTGTAAGTGGCTGTTGACGTTTTACGACAACACACGTAGACTCTGAGGTCCATTGTGATACCACGGAACTGTAATAGGTTGCCCTACTAGTACCTGTCGTTAAACAAATTTGAGCTTCTTATGGAATTCCTTAGATACCGAATTTTGACATCCGACAAATCAGAAAGATCGTACAGCTCCCTAGATCCCAGTGAAGCAAGTCTCTGCCCAGAAAGTGCCGGGCAATGGCAGATAAATTGTTCTATAGTTTCCAACTCCTCTTCATCCATGCAACTCCGGCAAAGGTCATTCGTTGGAACGTTTTACCGCTCTGCGTGCTTCCCTATAAGACAGTGTCCGGTAATTATAACAACCACAGTCGAAATCTCTTCTCTTGGAAGCGATATCAGCTCACTTGTGCGCCCCTGATTAAGAGAAGGCCAAATCAGTCGTGTTGTCTCACACGTCCATCCCATCTTTGATTAGTCTCCACCGCGGAACAAAGCCGTACACTCAAAAAAAAAAACTGTAGCAAAAAAATTTTAGCAAAAAAAGCTTGTAAACCTACAGGAAAATTTGCTGATAACCAGTCAGCCACTTCCTTTATTGCCAGCATCTATGCCCGGTAAACACTGCAATGATCAGGCAATCTTCGAGCCAGGCTCAATCCAAGCTCTTCCGAATAGACTCCAAAGTCCACTTGCTCGTGCAGCCTCGATCCATCTGTGTAAAAATTGATGGTGACTCCACTTCCCGGAATGTCCCCCATCCAAGACTCCCTGGTTGGTATCATAGTGGCGCTCATAAAGGGAGCACAGTCCACATAAGGGCCACGTCCACTTTCAAAAAAATTGGTAATTTTGGTTATAATATTTAAATTTGGTACATATATATGTATATACTCGATTGTAGAAATAACATCACAAAACAGGCGGGCAGTCAGACAACTGACACGCCCACTTTTTTAAAATATGTTAAAACAAGGTTTTCACATCGCCCCACTGTATTCGGTGTCACAGACGGCAAAAATCTCTTGCAGAGGACTTAGAGTACCCTTCTAATTTTTTTTTTAATTTTTCCCGTTATCAGCTCGAAAATGCGCACCGAGTTTTTGCTATTAGTTAACGAGATTCGCAAATATGAAATGAGAGAAAGCATCCAAAAAAAAATAAAGTTCAATTTAGATTGTAAGAATATAAAAATATTTATTAGATTTGAACACACCAAACACTTACATACAAAAATCTTAAATTAACATTCCTAGAAATGTATGTTACATCACTCAACTTAATCATCATCTTCGTCGTCATCGTCATCAGCATCTGTATTATTTCCATTAGAAAGATTATTCAAACAAGTACCACTTTCCGAATTAAATTTTGAACCTATGGGACATTGCATGACTAGAGCCTTCAATTTACCCTTCTTAGTAATGCAAGCATAGTACGTACTGTCTCCCACCGATGACTCAAAATTACCCTCTTGAACACACACAAAGCTAGTAGACTCCTCTTTAGCTTTCTCTTTGTTGAGCTTTTGCTCTTCTTTAGCACGTTTTTTAGGTTCTTTGTCTAATTGCTTTTGTAATTTTTCCTCAGCTTTTTTACGATCCTTTTCTTGTTTCAATTTCAATTTATCTTGTTCTTTAAGCAGTTTCATTTCAGCCTTAACTATATCAATATCCTGCATTTGATTCCAATTATAGGGCGGATAAATTTGTGAGGGTAAATTATTTAAATCTACAAAACATTTACCTAATTCGGGGTAAAATATTTCATTGGCAGAACAATCAACATGGAATATATGAAAGCCTCCACCAATAAGACGGGGTTCACATAAATAATATGAGGAATTACTGCTGGAATCAGCAAGACCACCTTTAACTAGACATGATATGGTTAGGGAACAAGATGATATATCACGACTACAACGATTAAGTTCATTATTAAAGGCTTGTTTATCGGGACATGATTTAGTAAGTAAATGAAAACTACCATCAAGAGAACCTTCGGCCGAACAATCGTAATATTGTTGACAATCCGATACATGAGGTTGTACACCAGGAGTAGAACATACGGGAAGAGGAGTAGTTGTTTCTGCTGGTATAGTTGAAGTTTCTTGATTTTCATTAGTGTCCAAAGAAGATGTTGTTTCTTCAGGTGTTTTGGACTCAGTAGTAGTATCTGGATTATCATTTGATTTGGCCGATGTTTCATCTACAATAGAGGAGTTTGTTGTTTCAGGTTCTAAAGAATTTGAATTGGAAGTTGAGGATGTTTCATTATCAGTATTTTCTGATTGTTCAGTTTGTGTATCTTTTGCAACTTGGGTAGAACATTCTAAAGTTACTTGATTTCCATTGCTAAGACAATCACAAACACAATCAATTTGATCTGTTGTAGATTCAGTAACAGATTCAGATTCTGTATTATTATTCAAATCAGCATCAGTATTAGGTTCTGTAGACGGTTGACCATTAGATGCCGGTTCTGTTTCTTCATTATTAGTGGATTCAGTTGCTGATGCTGTTTCAGATTCCATATTATCAGCTGTTTCTCCAACTATGCCAGACTCCTTGTCTCCATTAGTAACTTCACTTTCTGTTGTTACAGTCGATACAGTTATATCTTCCCCAATTACATCATTTTCTATATTTAAATTTTCAGCTAACACAGGATCATTCGCTATAGAATCAGTTGTTGTTTCTGCATTACCGTCTCCCTTAGCTAAAGTAGCTAGGATCTTAAATGGATAGATAAAAATAAACTTCATTATTCCATTTCATATTATCTTATCTTCCAACTTACCATTAGATAGAACAATATCCCTAATATAATATTTCTTCTTGGCCACATATTTAATGTTTCTCGTTTGAAATTCGATCGTTTTCTTAATGTAGTCTTTGGTTCTACGTTGCATTTTATAGGCAAAAATAAAAATTGTAACAATATCAAAGTAATTGTCATTCGCTCCACGTCATCTTAATGATCTTCAGTTTATCTTGGATAAATATATTCACAAAAATGTATGTCAACATTTTTCCGTCCATAAAGAAAAAACAACAACTTCTACTTAATGCTAAATTATCTGCCTCTATAAAATAAAAAGTGCATCAAAACAAAAACATTTTAAATATAATAGGGGTGGTGTAGGCGTAAAGGAGAAATGTTTATGACCACAATATTTTACAATTTAATTTACGGCAACTTCCGTTTTAATTATACCTCAGAATGTTATTTAAATTAATATTTTTAACTATCAGATCTTTAAGAGCCCATGAGAAACCTAACCAACACATTCAATATGCTTTTTAGAATCAATAGTAGAAGGATTCATGGCTTTCTTACCTAGAAAAGTTTCCTAATGAGGCACTACCAAAGTATAAAAAACTAACCGACAACAAACCTCAGAGTCTATGTGTGCTGACTTAGCGTGTTAGAAGCCACATCAAACGTAATCGAATTTTACAACTCGAAAACATTACACCGAAGTCTACACGGCTGGATCAAAGATGCTACAGGGAACAGGTAGCGGTGTCTACTGTGAGAAACTGGGAATTGAACACATTTTAAGGATACAGGACACACTCAGAAAATTATGTAAATTACTACATGTTAGTTGTTTGTATATTTTACAGTAGTTAGTTATTTTCAACTAAAAAGTCAGTTGTTTTTGTATGAAAAATGTCAAACAACTATTTCTGTTAGTTATTTTAAGTAGTTTTTTTGAATAACTAACAAAAAAGTACTGTGATGTAGTAACAGTTATTTAAAGTAGTTAATTTTATTTTTTTTTTTTCTCTGAAAAATTTTCAAATTTTTTTTCCAAAAATTAAAAATAAATTTTCATTTTTATTATTTTTCACAACTTTTTTAAAAAAAAAAAAAAAACTTTGAAAAAATTTGGTCTTCAATTTTTTTTTGAAAAATTTTTTGAAAAAAAAAATTATTTATATATTTTTTTTTTTACTACATTTTAGTTGTTTTGACTACAAATGTAAGTAGTTTTTACTACATAAGTCAGTTGTTTTTTGTCAGTTAAAATAACTAACATGTTAGTTGATTTAACTGAAAAAGTAGTTGACCCCAAAATCAACTTACAAAGTAGTTATTTTAACTGAAATTTTCAGTTGATTTTACTAACATAATTTTTTGAGTGCAGTTGCTATATTTTTCAGGCTGTTTCAGAGGCTTATTTCAATGAGGCCGACTACTCTAGTGAGATCATTATTTACACTGTTAGTCAAGCGGCTTTAAAGGCACTATGTAATAGTATTATTCGATCAAAGGTAGTCAGCCGTTGTCGCCAAGAGCTTATGGCTCTCATCAAACAACACTCTTTAAATCTGTGCTGGGTTCCAGGTCATCAAAATATTCCAGGAAACGAGAATGCTGACGAGTTAGCTCGCACATGCGCAGTTTTACCATTAAGTTCAATCACGACCGACGTGCATACGGGCCTGGATGCGATTTATTTTGAAATAAGGAGAACATTTGAACGACAGGAAAATTTGAAATAGGAAAGTAGCCAAGACTATATCCAGACGAAGGCCGTGTGGACTCGCGGTGGAAAAAGTGGCCAAAAACTCTTCTTTATATAGATCTTAGGAAGTTTGTAGGTTTAATTACAGGCCATACTGACTTAAAAGGTTATTTAAAAAGGTTAAAATTGATCAGAGATGACTTGTGCAGATGGTGTGGGGACAAAGAGGTAGTGGATGATTCATTCCATTATCTTGTCAGTGCCCTGCACTATCTCGCACTCGATTTAATTGTTTTGGCTCTTCTTTCTCTTCTTTCAGGCATTGGAGTAATTTAGAGATGTCAACCCATGGAAGATTAGACTCAGTAAACTCGATGAAATATGTGTGGGCACATAAATCATCATGCTATTAAACAGGAAGTCAGAAGTAAATTTTGATTAATATTGAGAGCAGCCAACAACCCCCAATCCCCCCACCCCCCCAAACTCTGCGAGGTATCCCTTTGGATCTGGAACTGGTCTTGTGGACATTACGTCAACCTCTTTACCTAACCTAACAACTTGGAAATTTTGGATTTAAACCCAGCTTCACTTGTAATGACACTGCAATAGCGGTGGTGGCCTCCACGTAGTAATCCCTGGTAACGCCAACCAGCATCCGCTAACTAAGGTGAAAGGCGGCCTTTACCTCTAGGTATCCCTGAGATTTTGGTAATCGATCAATAGTGGTATAACTACAACATCCGTCCTAGAAGGAATTATCTAAGGACACATTGACGTCTTAGGAGAGTATGGTTACCTTAAAAACATCACACAAATTTAAGACACTTAAAGGTAGCTACCATTCAAGTCGACTTGTCCCAATCCCCCATATCTGTGGAAATTAAAATGATTAATGAAACCAAATGAAAGATAAACACCCCCCGAAAACATATGACGATTGAGTTGAAGGTGGAATGACTACGGACAGATGGATGCTTATAGATGAACGAATTCTAAGGTGGCTAGTTGATGCGCTCAAAGACAGTGAAGATGATTCTTTCACTGAATTTGATCACGCAAAGTGAAACAAGGGCATCAGGGACATGACCTGCAGCAATAATAAAGCTTTAAGCTATCTCAAAACCTGCATCCACGGTCTTGATGACCGTTGGCCTGGGATGAAGGTAGAGGTTGTCTCCGTTGATCAGGTTCCTTAACAGGCAACAGTGAAGGTATAGATTCCTCCTCCACTTATAGAGGATGAATCCATACTTACTGAAACAGAGAACCGACTATATCTCACCATAGACGAACTTTGACAAAACCTTCGAAGTCCAAATACCAACTAGGGAAGACTAAGCGGAAAACTCTGTTATAACAGAGAATGCGATCTCAATCTTTACAGACGAATCAAAGATGGAGATGGGTACGGGTTCGGGAGTGTACTTTGAATGCCTCGAAATAGGGACATCACTGAGACTTCTGGATAAGTGTAGTGTTTTTCAGGCTGAGGTACTTGCAATTGATAAAGCCGAGCAGATGATTATGACAAGGAACCTTTGTCCTTGCTCCATTAACAATTTTGTTGATAGTCTTGCAACTCTAAAGGCTTTAGAATCAAACACTGTAAGATCGGGAATAGTTAGGAATTGTGTACGATCCCTTTGTCGAATTAGTCAGCACATAGTCAAGCTAATCTGGGTCCCTGGACATAGTGGGGGCATTAAGAACGAATTGGCTGATGTTGGTGACAGAAAAGGCTCGGAAACACAAATGGGATACTGGAATGTTCAGAAACTTAATGACACCGGAAAACTTACACAGACAACCCAAGAGTTCCAAAGATTTAAGCCCGACATCTTAGGCATTAGTGAATGCATATGGACCGGAAATGGGTTACATATCACGAGCACAGGAGAAAATTTTATCTACTCTGGTAATGTAAATCATCATACTGAAGGGGTAGGCTACAACTGAGCCAACATGCAGTTAGCCCTCTCATAGAATGGGACCCCATCTCCCCTAGAATAATAAATGCGTGCTTTAATTCCCTTGCCGGAAAACCACAATCTTCCAAGTCTACGCACACAGAGAAGTATCCCACGTTAAAAAAAAAAACCTGAATTTTATAGTAAGCCTGAATCAACCTTTGCAACTATCAAAAAATGTGACATCAAAATCTTAATGGGCGATATCAATCCCCAAATAGGCAGTTCCAATATAAACATACTGGACATAATGGGGAAGCACGGTGTTGGACAATTGAACGAGAAAGGGGAAATCTTAATAGATTTTTGAAACACTCAGAGACTTGTGACAGGTTGGGTTAGGTTGTAAGTGGCTGCTGACGTTTTACGTCAACACACGTAGACTCTGAGGTCCATTGTGATACCACGGGATCGAAATAGGTTTCCCTACTAGTCCCTGTCGTTAAACCAGTTTGAGCTTCTTATGAAACTCCTTAGATGTTGAATTTTGACATCCAACAAATCAGAAAGATCGTACAGCTCCCTATATCCCAGTGAAGCAAGTCTCTGACCAGAAAGTGCTGGGCAATTGCAAATAAAGTGTTCGATAGTTTCCAACTGCTCTTCATCCATGCAACTTCGGCAAAAGTCATTCGACGGCACATTTAACCTCTCTGCGTGCTTCCCTATAAGACAGTGTCCGGTAATAATAGAAACCACCGTCGAAATCTCTCCTCTTGGAAGCGATATCAGCTCACTTGTGCGCCCCTGATTAATAGAAGGCCAAATCATTCGTGTTGTCTCACACGTCCATCCATTTGCCCATCTTTGATTGGTCTCCATCGCAGAACAAAGCCGTAGGTTTTGCTTGCAAGTTACTAGAGGCATACCAACACATTCCAATTTTGTTGGAACCTGTAAGGTAGTTCCTAGTCTTGCAAGCTCATCGGCTTTGCAATTCCCTGGAATGTCTCTGTGCTCTGGGACCCATATGAGTCGTATGTTAAACTGCTTGGCCATCTCATTTAAAGACGTGCGACAGTTAAGATCTTGTTTTCAGAAACATTGAATCCAGAGACTTTACCGCGGCTTGACTGTCAGTATAGATGTTGACTGCGGTTGTAGACAAGACATTGCAGCTCAACCAGTCAGCCACTTCCTTTATTGCCAGCATTTCTGCCTGGTAAACACTGCAATGATCTGGCAATCTTCGAGCCAGGCTCAATCCAAGCTCTTCCGAATAGACTCCAAAGCCCACTTGTTCGTGCAGCCTCGATCCATCTGTGTAAAAATTTATGGTGGCTCCACTACCCGGAATGTCCCCCATCCAAGACTCCCTAGATGATATCATAGTGGTAAAGTGGCGCTCAAAGAGGGAGCACAGTCCACATTTTGTGGTATTCTAATCTTCTTCAAGATCGCGCTATGGCCACAATCGCTGCTCCTCCATTGCAGCGTGCTATTAAGTCGAATTGCCGACGCAGCCGCATACTGCCTACTCAATATGTCCAATGGTATCAGGTGAAGGAAGATTTCTAATGCAGCCGTAGGTGTAGTACGAAGAGCATCAGTGATGCACATCGACGCCATTCTCTGTACCTTCGTGATAAAGACGCAGTTCGCTTTTGGTTCTAAAGGCCACCAGACAATGATTCCATACAGCAAAATTGGACGCACCACTGCTGTATAGATCCAATGAACGACTTGATGGCTAAAACCCCATCGTTTTCCAATGGCCCTTTTACAGGAATATAAAGCAATCGTTGCTTTTCTCACCCGTTCCTCAATGTTACGCCTGAAATTCAACTTCCTATCTAGAAATACTCCAAGATACTTGGCTCCATCTGAGAAGGTGATTTCAGTGCCGTCCAGAGAAATAGGATCAAAAGCAGGAATCTTATTTTTCCTTGTAAACAAAACAAGCTCTGTTTACTTGAATTAACTCCCAGACCACAGTCTCTTGCCCATTTAGACAGATCTTTCAGAGAACCCTGAAAAATGTCCCTCAATGTTGGCAGATGCAGAGACTTGTGATATCAAGCTCAATGTTTCCGCACAAACTTCGTCACAAAACTACTTGGTGCTCACAAATCAGAACAAGAAAAATTGTAAATCAGATCGACCACTTATGTATAAGCAGATCGTGAAGAAACATCGTAATGGATGTAAGATCATTTAACAGCGCTGATGTGAGTTCTGATCACTTTCTAGGCACAGCAAGGCTCCGAATGCGGGTACCCAAAGGTGACCACTCGGGAAGGATCAAATACTACGTTAAAATTTTGAAGATAGCACCCACTAAAGTGGAATTTGTACCTTGATTAACCATGCTCTCTTTCAACTTGGAGCTCTGTTATACTTGGATTAACTCCCAGACCACAGTCTCTTGCCCATTTAGACAGATCTTTCAGAGAACCCTGAAAAATGTCCCTCAATGTTGGCAGATGCAGAGACTTGTGATATCAAGCTCAATGTTTCCGCACAAACTTCGTCACAAAACTACTTGGTGCTCACAAATCAGAACAAGAAAAATTGTAAATCAGATCGACCACTTATGTATGAGCAGATCGTGAAGAAACATCGTAATGGATGTACGATCATTTAACAGCGCTGATGTGAGTTCTGATCACTTTCTAGGCACAGCAAGGCTCCGAATGCGGGTACCCAAAGGTGACCACTCGGGAAGGATCAAATACTACGTTAAAATTTTGAAGATAGCACCCACTAAAGTAGAATTTGTACCTTGATTAACCATGCTCTCTTTCAACTTGGAGAGCGCAGAGCAAATTGCGATTGTGGACATACGACCCCAGTGACTTGTTTACGTTGAGATCTGTAAGAATAGCTTTTACTGCTCGGAACCTAATGAAAATCGAAGGAATATTATAGGACACTCTTTCGACAACGGGCAGTGGATGATGGCCCTCGCAGGTTAGGTTTAAAAATGGGCCAAATCAGTGTAAAGGAAAATAGTTCCCTCTTGCAAGACTCATATAAAAACTTACATAATCTTATAGCATTTACAGTTAATAATCATATAAAACAATATGACATCAAGAAGAGTTTGTCGTAATAAACTTGGGCAACTTAGATAAATTGGATCACATTTCGTGAGAACGAACTTGGTGTAGATTCGTCACAGGTAAATATATAACTCCAAATTGAAATTTATTTTAACTGTTATTTATTTATTTATTTATTTATTTATTTATTCATTTATTTTGCAATTTAAAAGCCCTTAGGGCCAAATAAACTAAATTACAAAGACTACTCAATTGCTAATTCACAACAAAATAAAAAAAATAAATTTTATATACTTATATACTAATTATTACAATAATAAATAAATTACAAATATAAAAAAAATTTAAAAAAAGTTATCAGCGACAGTAAAAAAAAAATCAAAATGAAGCATTATAATAGCTTCATACCACTCTATTATTATTAACTCTTAAAGTAGTTCTTGTTTCATTATCTATGATTTTACGTTTTTGGACTTTATAAGAAAGGGAAAAGTTTTTCAATTTCTTTGGAAGAGAATTATAAGCTCTTGCTACTCTAACATAATATGATCGTTCCAACAATGGGGTAAGTTTCGGGAATAGCAACTGAGTATTACGAGTAGATTTGCAAAATTTAAAACGCTCTAAAAGCATGGCTGGATATCCATTTTTAAATGCTTTATAAAAAAGGAGTAAAACACGAGTTTTTACGAAACCACTAAAACTACACCCCAAAAATTTGCTAACGTATGACGAAACATGATCACGATATTTTAGATCAAAAAGATATCTCATTACTCGGTTAAAAATCAACGTCAATTTTTTCAAATAATAACCCAAGGTTCCACTATAAACCTCCAAGCAATACAAAAATTGTGGCATAATTAACGCATGAACTATACGTTTTTTAATAAATAACGGGAGGCAAAGATTTAAATTGTACAACTTTCTGAGAGAAAAATTCACCCTTCTAGCAATACAATCTAGTTGATGGTTAAACAATAATTTATTATCTATAATCACTCCTAAGCACAAAAGCTTATCCACAAATTCTATTGGAACACCATCCACATGAACTGATATATCATCTTTGTAACGAGAATTACCAAAAAATAGACTTTTTGTTTTATTCGCGTTTATAACCATGTCATTCCGAGTCATCCAACTAACCGTTTCAGCCACGTAGAAGTTAATATTAGATTGAAGAACATCCATGAATTGGGGCTCGCCAGAAAAAACCAATTGTAAATCATCCGCAAATGCAAATGAGGTACAAATACTGCCATCAAAAATATCGAAAAGATCATTAAGAAACATTATAAATAATAATGGCCCCAAAACTGAACCTTGGGGGACACCAGACGATAGAAAAAGTGTACTACTCGAATTACCACCCACAGAAACATACTGTCTACGTCCTACTAGGTAGGATGATAAAAGCCGACATGCACTCAAAGAGAGTCCATAAATTTGGCTAAGTTTATTAATTAGCTTGACAGATGAGACCCTTTCAAAAGCTCTGCTAAGATCGAGTGATAGTAATACCGATAAACCGCCCTTACTTAAGTTAAAGCGCAAACTATCAGTTAAACTCAAAAGAAGAGAAGAAGTACTGTGGCCACGTCTAAAACCGAACTGACAGTTACTCAATAATGAATTTGAGTCTAAAAACTCAAGCAACTGATTTTTCATTAGTCCTTCCACTACTTTTGAAAGAATTGGAAGCATAGAAATAGGTCTCAAATTACTAGGCTCCGTAGACGAACCTCGTTTAGTAATTGGCGTGACTCTAGCTAATTTCCAACTTTCAGGAAAGCAAGACATAGTCAAAACACAATTTACAATATGTAAAATGTGATTGACTAAAAGAGGAAAAACTAACCTTAAAAACTTAAGACAAAATCCATCACACCCCGGTGAATTAGATTTTATAGCCGAAAAAGCCAAAACTAATTCATTTAAATCTATACATCGGAACATAAAACCACTGGCACATGCATTTGCTAACATCTCATTACAATCATCATCAACATTATCTTGAGGATCAACAAAATAATTGTTTAATAAATTAACATCAGGAAAATCTTTAAATTCCTTACCCTCCGTAACACCACAGTTCCTAAGTTTTGACCATAACTGCTTACAGTTAAGCCCGTCAAACATACTACCATTTGCTTTTCTTTTAATTTTTCTAATTACTGATTTAGCCTTATTACGAGCCCTACAAAATGCTTTCCAATTATCTGCTGTCCTATCATTTAAATAAGCATTATGGCATAAATCGCGAAATGATAAGTGATACTTAATATCAGGGTTCCTAGTAAACCAATCATTATTATTGCTACTAATTATTCGCCGTCTTATAAACGGAACTACAGAATGCATACATCTTAGATTAGAGCTTAACGTCTCAACTTGAACGTCAACATTATTTGTATCATACAATTTACTAAAGTTGCAAGACATAAACTTGCGCAACAAGTCATTATTGTCAACTCGTTTATAATCATAATATTCTACCCATCTTTCCTCTCTCACATTTGGAAAATTAATGCCTACAAAAATCAACGAGTGATGAGATACCCCCGGACATTGAACCTGACCATACTTGGTAACTAAATTAAGATCTGACACTAAAAAGTAATCAATTAAAGAGGTGGATTGTGACTTTAAATGGTAATGAGTAGGCATTGAGCCATGAACACATGAAATATTAAGTCGTCGACATAAACCACGCAACAAAATAGAGCGAGATTCATTAAACATGTTGCAATTATAGTCTCCCATTATTACAACATGATTGTATGTCACAACTAATTCACTTATCGACTTCTCCAAAGCTAGAATTTTTCCACGAGGCAAATATACACAACCGACAAGAATCTTTACTTGGTTATACAACAATTCCACAAAGATCGCCTCTACAACACCATACTTTTCACTAGCAAACACTATTTTAAAATTAATCGTATTTTTAATAAATAAGGCCACTCCACCACCTCTGCGTTTGGGACGATCATTACGAACACATTTATAACCTGGTATGTTTATTACATTCGAGCTAATAGCAGATTTGAGCCAAGTCTCACTAAATCCTATAACATCCAAAAAGTTACCATCAAATAAATTTTTAATTTCATCAAATTTAACCGAATTATTTTTAAGTTTAAAACTTTGGCAATTAATGTGGGCTACATTAAAATCTCCCTCATTGAATTGAGCACGTAAAAATGAACTGTCGCTGATGGAATTCCCTAAATTGTTGTTTAAATTCATTTTAGAAATTTAGAAACACACGGTAAAATTGCAAGCGTTATAAAAAATTTTTAAAGACATAAAAAAAGTAAATTTTTCTTTTGAAAATTTCATTTTAAATAAATTTAGAATCAAGTCATACATAATTGATATTTAAAATTAATAAATCATATAAGATAACATCACAGGGTTTCAAGAGAGCCTTAAAAGAAAATCAACTATTATTGACTTTAAGAAAACTCTCATAGAAAAACAAAAAAAAAATATCATTAATCCTCCAGCAACACCCAACATAATCATGCAGACAAAAAGAAGCAATCAAACACCTCAACAAGTGCCTCCATAACACGAACGACATAATACCGTACCTGCACTCACCCCACTAAACAAGTTAAAACACTCAAAAATGCTTAAATTTAAACCAGTTAAGGTACTAAAACATGTTAAAGCGCCCAAACCAGTCAAAACAAATAAGTGCGAACTCCGTATAAGCGAACCAAAAGTCTTGCATGCGTTTTGCTATTGTTACAACAACAAAAAACATGCAAAACCCCTGCCCGCTTTATCGCTCGTCCATGAAAACCACTAGTCAATGTGTGTCCGCTTCTCACGTTCACAAATCATGCAAAGCGCATCTGGAGGAAAAGAGATATTAAAAACTACCACTCAAACATAAAGAATGCTTATACCATATTCGCACTAATCCAAACCAGCCCAATCATTCGCCTCCCCACACAATCTAAACGTCAAATTTAAACGGCGTTTAATTTTGACAGATAAATTGTATGGGGAAAACAAACCACTAAACTAGTCTCAACGAATGCAAACACGGTATAAGGCACTATAATAAACTATTATAAATTAAATTTTTCACACCTTTAGAACATACACTAATTATCCTATTAAAAGCTAAAAGGAACATTATTTGTAAATTTGCATAAAAATTATAAACTAACAAAATATATCAATAAACGGCCTATCAAATACGTTACTGCTCCGCAATATCGGCATTAGCTGCCAAATCATCAACAAAATCAAGAAGTTGCTGCATGTTAAATACTTTTACCGTACTGTCCAGGAGCGTAATTTTGACTTTGGGAACATCAGTGTTGATATAAGAAAATTTGCTTATTTTCCCATCACCACGCATGTTACGACACATCATTACCAATTTAAAAGCTTCAGGAGTCAAATGATCATCTAATATAATTTTAGAATTAGTATTTGATTTGGATTTGTCATCAACTATATCCTTAAGAAGTATCGGCTTACGAGAATTTATATGCTTCATCATTAATAAATCCCTTAAATACACTGAATTCAGTTTTACCAACACAAATTTGCCACCAGAAAAATACGTACAATGCTGAATATCCGCAAACCCAAGTTCAACACCACAAAAAGATGCTATTTTTATTATGTATTTTCTTAAATTACGTATACCTGTCGGAAGACCTTTAACCACAATATTGGATCTATTAATCCTTCTCTGAAGAATATTATTACGCATTTCAAGACCACAGATTCGTTCATGGGCCACCTTATCAACTTGTTTAAGCATTGCATAGCAATGAGATACGTCTGATTTGACTGTTTCTAATTGCTGAATATGATCCGCACGCAATTCATCAACAATATTCTCAAATTTGGTTTCAAGCTCAGATATACTTTTCTCCAAATATTCCTGTGCACGTATTTTATAAGCCTCAAACTCAATATTCACGTTCTTCAAAAGCTCCTCAAAGCCTTTTTTTAATTCGTCCTTAATAATGCAGGCAGGTGGAACTTCGTTACAACGCCCACACGTATATTTAAAATTTTTTTTGATTTTTAAAAACTTAATATCATCATCAGTTATCTTGGCACAATTAAGATGACAATATTCAAAACAAAAGCCACATCCAATTTTTTGTTGTGTTTTTGTAACGTTTTTAGAGCATATTTGGCAAACAAGAATATCCTTATGAGGTGCCATATTACAAATGATTCTCTAAAATGAATGCAATTGTTCAAATCTCTGACTCAAAAAAAAAGTAAACAATCAACTGAAAGTTGAGACTCCAAAGTTGTCCACAACCTCAAACAATGATATCGCTGCCAATCAAATGAAGGATGAAATTCCGAATTTATTCAAAGAATATCATGAAGTAATAAAGATTTCCATTTACAGATGAAGCACTTTATGACAAAAAGGTAATTTATTGAACACAGCTTGATAGAAGTCGCCTGGTAATTACAGTTATAAAAACTAAGCCAAGCCAAACCAAAAAGGCAAATACAACAATTGTGTAAAATTAGTTGTTTTTATCGTTTGTTTCTTTTAGTTTTTTAGTTATTCAAATAATTTCTGACCAAAAAAATGGTTTCAGTGTAACATATTAATATTCATTTAATCTTAATAATTACTATGTGCTCACTCAATTCTAGTCTCCACAACTTAGCTAAAGACATTTCACTTAAAAAACTTACACTCATTCCGCTTAATCAACTATGTATTTATTTCACTCATAACAATATCTATCAATTGTTAAAAACAAAATAACATAACAAAAAAACAAAAAAAAAAGAACTCCAAATCTTAACGAATGAATGCATTCGGTGAAGTAATCTCAAGATATTATCATCAGATAACAGTTATCAGCTAATAAATTATATTGTTGTTTATATGTATAAAAAAAGTAAAAAAAAAAAAAAAAGTTTGAAAAACCAAATCAGATATTTGCGATTCTATGACTCTCACTTGGCAGTACTCGTTGTTAACTCTATCTAACCATAACGGCAAACGGCGCACAATAGTTTAATTTAGTTGTTCGTACTAGTAACGAAAAAAAGCAAAAAAAAAAACAGTAATAATTGCGTAGTGTATGCGACGTCGGAAGCGGGGAGTGGGTCGTAGTATTAATCTAAAGAATTTAAATCAAAACAGATATTAAAAATGGATACATCATTTTCACATACAAATTCAACGAGAAATCCATTGGAAGTATCATTGCTTAGCAGCGGCAATGGTCCAAATGGTGTACGACGTCCAGTGGCCGCAACGGTGGCAACGGCCGGTGTTCAACGCAGACGTGTGATAAAGAAGCATATCCAACAGAAGTATATGTTATGTGGTTTCGCAATACATGTACATACATGCATTATGACATATTGGTGGTTATATGATCCCACTTGTTTTATAATATTCTTATTATTAATATTATTACTATTATTATTTTGTTTCATGTCTAGATTAGAGATAAACTCGAAAAAAAAACAAAAATTATAAACAGGGTTGGATAAAGGCATTTGATAAAAAACCATTACAAAATTTTGCCAAGTTTCGTAAAACTAAATTTTTTTGATAAGATTTGAGAATTCCATACTTATGTTATAATTGATGATGGATGGGTGATTTATTATACTCCCCAGGCAGAAAAATACGAACGGGAGAGTGCTGGCAAAGTACCTTTTATGGTCGCTTGTGTGCTGGGAAAGCATCACAGTTTAGTACTCTCCCAGCGTCCAAAATGATAACCACGGTAAACGGTATGCCGTTGCTATTTTAAAGCGCTTGGAAAGCGCTTTACAAACAAAAAATATGGTACTTTTATAGCACTTTTAGAACAAAAAAATGGGACGTATCTAAATTGTATACATAAGTCCATAAGACACAACTTTTTTTGGTGTTTATTTGAATAAAGAAATTTATTAAATTAGGATAAAAAATTTATTGACTCATTTATTAGGATAAAAAAAATTTGTTTGCAGTTTTCTTTTCGTTTTGGAATAAAAAATTTAGTAAAAATGCTTTTAGGAAAAAATTTGGAAAAGTCCCGAAAAAAAAGTGGTGTATTGAACCGAAACGTGTATATATCCGGAGCTTAAGGGTGATGTATTGGGAGTTTAAGACACTTCCTCACGAAAGAAACAGGTGTTTTTATATAAAAGGTGTCAAGTTTGTAATATGTAGGTCTATAAGTGACATATCATGAAAACTATCAAGGACCGGTCACTTATCCTGCAGGGAAATAAAAAATATTCCAATTGTTATGAAAATTAATAAAATTTAATAAAAAACGTATACTTTGAACGGATTTAAATAGAAAAACATTGGCAAAGCGCTTGGAAAGCACTTTTTCGAATTCATACTACCTTCTACACAAAAAATAAAGTGCTTTGCCGAGACTTTTTCTTTGGAACGGTTGGCAGTTTCTGCCTGGGTCTCTATCCAAATATTGGGATATATTAAATTTGCTTTTCTGTGTGTAACACCAAGAAATATAATCCCAAAAAAGTACAGTTATAACGAACTCGTTTATAACGAACTTATTTTAAAGTAAAGACATTGTGGCAACAATTTTAATACAAAATATTTATTTTCTAACAAACTCGGTTATATTGAATCATTGGTTAAATGAACTATTTGTTATGGAACCATGAATACAATTTCAAAAGGTATACTTGAAAATTTCGTAATTGGAGGCACTGTATTCGAATCCGATTTTCGTTTATCAAGATTGATTCCAGTTTTTGAGTTTTCGCATATTGGCACTGCACTGTTATAACGACAATCAGCTGTTGACATCTATATATATATGGGGCATTCCATGTCAAATCGGACACTTTGAAAAAAAAAATTTTAGATTTTCCTAATTTGTTTACAGTTTTTAGTACCCTTCGAAAACTCCTTCGTGGTAAATTTTCAGATTTTTTTGATGACCCGTTCAAAAGATATCGAATTTTGAAAAATTGGTAGTTTGTTCCTTTACTCAAACTTCTTTGAATCATAACTTCTTCAATAATGGTCCAAATTTCAAATTTTTTTTTTCACAACTTTTGTTTTTTTACGTACTTTTAAAAAAAAAATCCCAAAAAATTCTTAAAAGCGCTCTAGTATGCGGTTTTTAAGTTTTAAAATTTAAATCTCATTTTTGAAATGTTTGTACTCTTCGATTTTTTTGAAATTTTTTTGTGTAAAACTTCAATCAATTCTACAAATTTTTTGCCCAGGAGGATCGTGGGACAACGATTATTACTATTTTTTAAAATTTTTTGAAAAAATTTTATTGTAATTTTCCAATCTTAAAATCATTTCAACTGCTCCAATGGTGCGTCATAGAGGGGTCCTTTATAAGACCGACCCCCATTAATTTTTCCATCCTAACATTTCTTTGGATCAAACTAATACCCTATCTCCAATTTCTAAGGGGGCTCCCACACAAAACGACATTTTTTAAAATTTGTTCCAACCGCTCTAACTGCCCTAATAATGCCCTTAGAGCAACAAAATGTATGACCGACCCACAATATTTTTTTAGTCCAAACATTTTCTCTGAACACACCTACCCTCTATCTTTAACTGTCCCCATACAATTTTTTTTATTTTTTGTTAATTTGTTTTATTTAATCAGCTTCTACCGGTCCAATGGTGCGTCCGAGAGGGGTCATTAGTGAGACCGACCCCCATTTATTTAGAAAAAGTCTCAGATTCTTAGACCTTTTCCTATAGAAAAAGTCTCAGATTCTTAGACCTTTTTTTTAGAAAAAGTCTCAGATTCTTAGACCTTTTCCTATAGAAAACGTCTCAGTTTCTTACATATTTTTTTTCCTAAAGAAAAAGTCTCAGATTCTCACCCCTTTTTCCTATAAAATAAGAAGAAATAGAAGAAGTCTAAAATTCTGCCACTTTTTCCCCTAGAGAAAAAGTGACAAATTTTAAAACCTTTTTCCTATAGAAAAAGTCTTAGATTCTGAGAAATTGTTCCTTTATAAAAAGTCTCAGATTAAGAGACCTTTTTCCGTCAGAAATAGTATCATATTCTGAAACTTTTTCCTGTAGAAAAAGTCTCAGATTCTAAGACGATTTTCCTATAAAAAAGTGTAAGATTCTGAGACGCTTTCTAAAGAAAAAGTCCCCGATTCAGAAACTTTTTCCTATAGAAAACGTCTCGGATTCTGAGATATGTATACTATATAAAAAAGTCTAAGATTCTGGCACTTTTTTTCTAAAGAAAACATCCCAAATTTTGAGACATTTTTCCTATAGAAAAAGTCATACTGAGACCGTATTCCTATAGAAAAAATCTTACATTCTGAGACATTTTTTCCATAGAAAATGTCTCAGATTCTTCGAAATTCTACCAATGGAGTAAGTTTCAACATCTGATCAAATTTTTCTTATAGAAAAAGTCTCAGATTCGGAGACATTTTTCTTATAGAAAAAGTCTCAGATTCTGAGACATTTTTCTTATAGAAAAAGTCTCAGATTCTGAGACATTTTTCTTATAGAAAAATTCTGAGACCTTTTTCCTTTAGAAAAAGACTTAGGTTCTGAGACTTTTAGAAGTTGGAATTCTTATATAAAAATCAGAAAAGGAAAATTTTTGAGGATGTGAAAAATTTTAGGGTTTTTTGTACTTTTTGGTATAGAAAAAATTAAGATCCTGTATTCTATACAAAAAATAAACATATTCTATGTCATTTTTTTTTTACCAAAATTCGAAATAAGATTGACATATATTTTATCACAGACAATTTCAGAATTAATGACATTTTTCCTTTAAAAATTTTCAAATCTTCCCTTTAAATTTTTTTTTTTTGAACATTTTCGGATTTCGAGATGTTTTTCCTTCGAAATTTTTTATTAGAAAATTTCCTTATGTCTTTTTTTCTTTCTTTTTCTCTCTTTTTCTTTCTTCTCCATTTTTTCCTCTTTTTTTTTTTTGAAATTTGTTCTGGAGGGGAAATTCCCCTTCCCCCCCCCTTGTACCAGCGCATGCCTGTATTACAGAGTGGTGTAGGGTATAAATACGAAACGGAAATTTTAAGGAGTTTTATATGGTTTTCCCAAAAAACATAAATGATTTGAAGGGCTTACTACAAGAACTTGATAAGCAACCTTTAATTTTTCGTGTTTTTCGCTTTCTGCTGATGTTCCATTGACAGATTTTTGGCAGAAGTCTTGCTTTGACCCTTCGTACAAGTATATTGAGAATAAAAGTTCTGCAAAAGTTCTATTTTCTACATTATTTTAAAAGTTTTAAGGCAAAACACATCATAAAATGAAATGTTGCTTATCGAGTTTTTACAATAAGCCCTTCATTTAGTTTTTAAAAACTTTTTCAATAAATAAACTATTTATACCCTACACCACTCTGTGGTACAAGGTATAATGAGATTGTGCTGATGTTTGTAACTACCCGAAATATTGGTCCGAGAACTACCTTCAAGTATACCGATCGACTCAGAATTACTTTTTGAGTCGATTTGTCCGTCTATCCGTCCATCCGTCTGTCCATCTATTGGTTTAAGCACGCAATTTTCAATCAATTGACTTGCAATTTGAAACTTAAGCATCTTTTAGCTTTAGGACGATGCCTATTGAAATTAGAGAAAATCGGTCCATATTAAAACATAGCCCCCATACAAACGCCCCCTTTGGATTCGGCTTAAATGATTCTAATAACCGTATTATAACAGATATCGCTTTGAAATTTAGCAGGTAATCAAATTTTGTATACACGAATCACCATTCCCAATTTCAAAGTAATCGGTTCAGTCCTTCTGGTAGTCCCCATACAACCCACCCTCCCGATATTCACATAATTCCCTCAAAATTAATAAAAATGGAAATATTTGATTAAAATTGTATTTTTAGGTGTTAAACGTGTACTTTAGTAACCTTATCAAATCGGAATATAATTGGACCATTTTTGGACTTAGTCCCCCATACAAAAATTTCGACCGATATTTAGTTAAATCGGTCTTATGACAAAAAAATAAACCAATTCCACTAAAATTTGATCTGTGTGTGTTTTCTACACTAAATAAAGATCTAACAAAAGACAGACCCAATCGGTCCATGTTTGGACTTAGGACCCTTTTTCCGGAAAACAGTAGTGTAGGGTATCATATGGTCGGTCTTGACCGACTATAAATTTCTTACATGTCTTTTAAGTACTTTTTAGGCTAAGTTTCTGTACCATTTCGAAACTTCGATTATAATGTTTTATAATACAAACAAACAAATCATAAAAATCGGGGAACTTTTTTTTTGGATTTTTGTCGTGCTAGATTGGCCAAATGTGGCACTGTGCCCTGGTGTGATTGTAGGAAGTGGTAAATAATGCGCTAAACCATCTCTTCATCGCTAGTATTACGTTTCTTGCTCCTCAAGTGGATTTATCTAATCTATTGAGAAGCCAGGGATTAACAAAATAAGTATTATAAAATATATATCTACTTTAAACAAGCTAATTAACTGAATTCAGAGAATTAAAAAATTTAAACTAAAATTTATTGAACCCTATAGAAAAATTTCGAATGCCTATTCTCCGAACTCTGTTTTAGTTGTATACGTTCTTATCTAATGGATGTTATAATTTTCCCTCTCGTTCTCTTTGACAGGCATTTCTTGCTACTCCCGCTTATTTATATGGCAATGTAGTAGAATCAGATAAAGACTTGGTATTGCGCATATGGCCGGCAATTGTTTATCAAGCAACTGGTCAATTATGTCGCAGTATACTGGAACACTTGGATACAGAATATCATGGAAGGACAAGGGAAACGGCTAAATATCGCAATGTATTTCTATTGGCCACCTTGATAACCTGCTGTTCCCTAATGATAAGTGGTATATTTTTCTCCTCGGCCTGGATACAAATTACCACAACCACACAAATTTTAGCTATAGTATTCTATGGAGTATTTGGAGGTACTAAAAACCGTTACAGCAACAAGAAATCGAAATTTGTTAATCTCTTGTAATTACAGGCATTGGTGCTAGTTTATTTATATGGAAGACTCATGTAATCTTAGAAGCTGTTCGTCCGCGAGAAGATAAATTTGTACGTAAAACTATTCACTTGTGTGGTGAGGCTTTCTGTCAACTATTTCTATCGTTTGCCTTTACCAATTTACGCACCTTATACGGTACGGCCCAGTCTATAGTATTAATGTCTGCCTTATTGGTGAATCTCATACCTATTAGTTTAATTATAACACGCCATCGTGAGGGTGCCATAACACAACGTGTATCTGTGATTAAAACTGAATCAGCTTTCACACCACTCCATCATCAGTTGGGACGTTTTTCGAATGTCTTCAACGACCACTTGGATGGTATAGAATTACGAACTTGGAAAAATCCCATTATGGATAATCATCAAAATGCGACGGCTATAGCATTGGCAGCTGCTGTCGATAATGGCCATTATATGTTACCCACAGATCAGGTAGATGTTACTTTCATTAATCCAAATGGTGTGGAAATAATGGAAATTATACCAGAAGAAGATGAAAATATTTCAGTGATGCGCTCGAGTTCGGGTACTATAGAAAACTATGGCAGAACAAGTGTGGGAGCTTCACAGTCAATGCAGAAATCTATATCCAATGGTTTACAAATGAGTAGAGAAGGTGTTGTCGATTCGGGATACAGTAATTTGGTGAGTATAAAAAAAAAAATATTCTAGCTTAAAATAACCAGCAAAATTTTCTGTTCCAAATAATCGGTTCCAGAACGCATCAAATTACCCTGCAACCGGTTCTACTTAACATTCAAGAATCAATGATTTTTGTTTGAAATTGTCCCGAAAGCAATCGTTTCTTAGAGCAAGTAGTTTTTTTTTTTAAATAATTTTACATAGAAAATATTGTTGTGATTACCGTAGAATATATTCAAGAATCTATTGAACCAGGAATTTGTTCCAAAAAATTTTCCTGGGATAGTCTATGAAAAAATGTTGGATATGTTGTGGTAAGGGTAGAATTTATGCTAAACTTTCGGTAAACATTTTGGTGGAATAACCTGTAATTAATTATTAAAAATATGACGTAAGGTTTAAAGTTGTTTCCAACGCTTTTCATAAGTAATAACATGGAAAGTATCCCGAAGGTTCATCTCCAAATTTGATGGAACTTAACAAAATTGTAGAGTTAGAAAAAAGCCAAAGCTTTTTACTTCTCAGAGGCCCAAATTAATTTTTGAGGGGTAAAAAGATTCGTTCGTCATTTGGAGATTTCACTAGGGAGCCATATGGCCCCTTGTGATTCCCTCAATTGTTATTTCCCTAATTCCCCTGTGATACAAAGTTCTACTTCTTAAACCACCACGATTCCCAAAGATATTTTGCAAGAGACGTCAATGTGACACCGTTTATGCAACCCAGGTCATTGAAAAATCTTTGCCCCTCGTCAGACCCGGATATTCACATAACAAGTGCTTCACTGAATCTCCTCTCTTCTCCACAATTTCTACAATATCGCTTATCAGAAATTCCCATACGCACGTCAATTTGGCCGATTATACAGTGTCCTGTCAGTACTTGCACTAGTAGTTGTTTTACTTTTGCAAAAGTAAGACAACTTTTTGTTCTCTTAGGATTTTGCAGTAACCACAGGGTTCGCCATATCCTGCACGTAGTCAGTAATATCCACCTATTCTTCATTCTACTCTCAATAACAGCAAATTTAAAATACAGGATGTTGAGCTAGAAGAAGTAAAGTCCTTTTGCTATCTTGCACACAGAAAACGAATTTAACGATTTCCAACTGAAAGTCAGTTATTTCAACAAAAAATCGGTTGGAATTTTTCTATATAGGTCGTCACAGTCGAATATCGGTAGTCACAACTCATTTTCGGCGGTCATAACTGTCTTTAAATTGGGGAAACTAAAAAATTTGGTTGTCATAGCCATAGTGGCAGCAACCGAATTTTGAGTTGATACAACTGATAAATTCGATTGGAAACTTTTTTCTGTGTGTGGTAGCATTTTAACACATACTGGCGGCTGCAGCAATGATGTGGCCTGTCGAATGTCAAAGGCCAAACAATCATTTGGCATGCTGCTACCTGTATGGAAGTCTACTTCTATTTCGGAACACACTAAGATTAACATCTTTAACTCTTGCGTCAAATCGGTGCTCCTATACGCCTGCGAATCATGGAACACGACATCACGTGAAATAAACGCCATTCGGGTGTTTGTTAATCGCTGCCTACGTAGGATCCTTAGGATATTCTGGCCAATCCAACACTAATCTTTGGCAACGGACAAACCAACGGCCAATTAACATCGAGATCCTCAATCGAAAATGGCGCTGGATAGGTCCGTAGACCACATGGCGACCCTTCTAAATCTGCGATTGACTGGAACCCCCATGGTAATACAAGAAGAGTTGGCCACCCGTCGCACACCTGGAGACGTCAACTTGAATCTGAAGTAAACCAAAGTGGGCTAAGCTGGAGGGAAATTAAACATCTAGCATCAACCCGGATCGAATGGAAAGAGTTCGTTGCGGCCCTTTGTTCCTACTAGGAACCACAGGACATAATATATCCTTCATTCTATTCTCTGATATCCTAGTAATTTCGTTCATCAATTCCATTTAAGAAACTATAGGCTAGCCTGGGGTGACGAAAACAGCTGGGGTGTCGAAACTTATGAAAATACTTGCAATAGATAAAGCCGCGCAGATGATAATGACAAGTGATTTACGTCCTTGCGCCATAAACATTTTCGTGTCTCGCAACTCTGAAGGACTTCAAAGCAAACACTGTGATATGGGGAATCGTTAAAAAACATTCGCGAAATTCGACAGCACACGAATTGGCTGATGATGCGCAAGGAAGAGCACAAGTCGGTTTGGAGAACAGGTAGAACTTGACATCTCAGTTCCTTTAGTAGATTTGATTACCAAAATTGATAATATATCAGGGAATAGGACGATAACAGATGGACATCAATGACTACGTGCACTAAGAAAATTATTGCAGTTACTACATGCCGGTCATTTGTGTAGTAAGTAGTAGTTGTTGTTTTCAACTACAACTTCAGTTTTTTTTTGTATGAAAAATCTCAAACAACTATTTTTTGTAGTCGTTTTAAAAAATAAATACAAACAATTACTACATTGTAGTAACAGTTGTTTTATGTACATAGTTGTTTTTAGTCTATAAAAAAAAATTATAGTTTTCTAGAAATTTTTAGAAAAACGTATGTGTTGAACGAGTTGAAAGTGTCAGAAGCAGCAGGAATTATTTCCAAATAATTTTAACCGTTTTTGACGTTTAGAAGAAAATTCAGACAATTTGAGTTACAGTAAAAACAAATGTAATTTGAAGTTGTTAATCAATAGTTAAAAACAACAGTGTCCGATTTGACATGGAATGCCCCACATATATATTTCTAATTTCTACCTCAGGTAAAGAATTTCAGTGAATTCTTTCCAGGAGTTCAGAAGTTATCAGTGTGTTGAAAAACACACTAAACATTTGGGCGTCCCGTCAAATTTAAACTTTCGAATTTCGTGTCGTAATACCCAGAGTCATAGAGTAGTCCAACAAATGGCGTTTGAAAAAGTACTAAACAAAAACCATATGGTATTATTGTTTGTTTTATCACAAATCGAAATGTGAGCGAGATGGAAGATACCAGTTTTACAGTGAGAATGCAGATTGTTTTTGTCTCTCTTTGCTTTGCGTTTGAACTTTAGTTTGGCATTGCCAGAATTTTCCAATTATCTTTGGTGATGCCAGACCTACAAAACGGTCGATGGATTACTATGTCACTATGGTAATACCTGCACTCAGAAAAAAATCGATCGCACCAAATGCTTTAGACCATGTGGAGGGTATTCATGGATTCGGCCAAGTCGAATTTAACTTTTTACTTGTTTTAATGTACATTAATATTTACTCTCTCTCTCTGTTTCAGGATAAATTCCAACAATTTTCTCGTAATGTCACCACAAATTTGTGTGATAATCTATTGGATAAAATTATACTGCCGCTGCAAGCAGCTTTATCCGTGCCTCAGCTATATTCTACCACATTTTTGTTATCGGCTGATATATTTTCTTATGTTATGTGCCTTACGGTTTTACCCGGCTTAGCCGTTACTCATCATGCCATTAAAAATGCTGAAATACCATTTTTATTCTCGTTATTGGCCTTTCCATGGATGTGTTTTTCTTTGATGACTCCACGTTTTGGTAATAGTTTATATAAGCACAAATTTCAATGGCATACAATGGGTTGTATCTCGAAAGGATTTGCACTGATATGTAAGTTTAGTTTTATTGCAAACAAAAAAAAAAAATGTTGCAAGTTTTTGGGTTAATAATAACCGACAAAATGTTTTTGCATAAATTACCTAAGTTTTTACTTTAAAACTTTGTTGGTAGAATTTACCTAAAAAAACTTGTAAACTTTTTGTAGTTTTAAGAGAAAAACTTACACTCTAAAAAATGAGTCCAATTTCCTACTATAAATTTCAACAAATTCAAATAATATACTACTATAAAATTTGTAAATTTCCATTAATTTTAAGTAAAATTACATAATTTGTGTAAATTTACCCAATTTTTAGTAGGAAACTGAAATCATTTTAATTAGAGTGTATATTAATTTTAACTATGTTTTTTTTTTTTTTGCAAATTCCAGTCATAAGTTTTTCAACTTCGAAACTTTTGCTAAGTGTTTCAGCTGCACTTTTGGGTTTCGGTCAATCTGTAACATTATTTCTACAAGATTGGGTCTTCCAAACGAGTATGACTCGTTCACAGTGGACTGCCATTCGATTTCCAGTACATTTTACAAATGGCTTGTTGATTTTAGTATGGGGTTCCTTGGCCCATTTGGTGGTAGTGAATTACTCATTTCAGGCTAGTGTGGGCTTAGCGGCAGTATTATATGCCACAAGTATTATATTATGGAATTTAATATATTTATGTTTTAATTGTAAAAAAAATTAATATGTACCTACAAAATTTTAAATGTACTATATTTTTTTTTAAACTATTTTAATTAATTGTGATCAAATAAATTTTATTTAAAAGTGAGTAAAATTATTATGGTCTTTACCTTGAAAAGTGATACTGACCGCCTCGTATACAAAATGACATCTTTATAAAATTTCCTCTTACTGCTCTAACTGTCCCAAGGACCTCGAAAAAGTTTTTGAAGCTCGTTTTTTTAGAACTTACCGAACCTCTATCTGTAACCCTTAAAGTGGTCCCCATACAATTTTGTAAAAATTAAGTAAGAAAATTATAGTCGGTCAATACCCTTCACCAGTGTTTTCTGGAAAATGTGTCCCAAGTCCAAACATGGACCGATCTTTCGTTAGATCTTTAATAAGTGTAGAAAACACACACAACCCAAATTTGAGTGTAATTTACTAATTTTTGTTGCCAATAGACCGATTTAGCTGAATATCGGGTAAAATTGTTAAGTCCAAAAAAGGTCTAACAATTTTCAGATTTAACACTTACAAAAAATGAGTATTATTTCTTATTTTTATGAATTTTGAGTGATTTGAGTAAAAGAAGAACTGGTCCGATACCTTTAAAATTTAGAATTATGATTTGTAAATACAAAATACGAGGATCTGCCAAATTTCCTATGTCAGGGGGGAAAAATAATGTAGGGACGAACTGCGGGGTAGTTGTATAACTTTTGTGTATTTTTACCCCTTCTCGCTTTGACCCCGTAAGTGACCATTAGAATTTACTAGGCGGCGGCACAATATTGAAATAATTTTTATATTTTTTTTGTTTTAAAAGTCGTTTTTTTTTAACGGCGACGTCGCATAATACAGAAAATAGGCCTCAGATGACGCTCCACCCATTTTAAACCGATCTCCTGGTTTGTCTGATGCACTGCATGTATGCTATAAGGACGATTTACTACCCTCATCTACAATTTCCCACTATTTTAAATAATTTTTAATGCAAATAGTATCCCCTCCATACACTCAAACAAAAATCATTGTATTCCCAAAGAAAATCACTGTAAATTCAACAGAAATCATTGTTGATTTTGACCCTACAAATATTTATGTTGATTTCAATAAAAATTATTGTCAGTTTTTGTAAAAGTTGATCAACTCGTTTTTTTGTAAATCAACTCGTATTTTTTGTAAACTCAACTCATATTTTTGTTGATATAAGAAATTTTATTAATAAAAAAAGCTTGTTGTTATTTGTAAATATTCTTTTATTAAGTATAAATCACAATATTTTTTAGAATTATCACCGGCTTTTTAAGCTGCAATATTTAAACGCGAGATTTTCACACACACTTCGTTTATTCATGTTATGCACTCATAAGCCATTCTCCAGTTTTCTGATGATACCAAACAAAATCCTTAAAAAAACAAAAAAGTTTTAATATAGTATGAATACATAAAGTAATCAATGTATTTTTTTACTTACCAAATATTTACAAATCGGATCCTATTTTTATAATATTAAATATTTTTATAAAAAACAAACACATAAAATAATTTTATAAGAGATAAACACGATTCACATTGCTACCAACTCACTCGTCACTCGTTAATAATAAAAAAAATGAACGAACAGGGTTGTTTTTTCTATTTTGATTTATCTATTGAATTCTGTATAAGCGTTGTAAAAAGTTGATTCAACTTTACTGATTATTCAACGATATCAACATTAATTTTTGTTGAATACGGCATTATTCTGTAAAACTTGATCTACAATGGGTTTACTAATTTTTCTACTAAGATATTTCTATGAGTGTACTTGAAATAGTAAATAAGGCCAGTCAACGTGTGAATCGGCCTTTATTTAACTTAATTTCGTTAAGTGTGCGAATCGGCTTATATTTAAAATTATTTCTTTAAGTGTATATGAAAATAAGGTGAGTCATCTAAAATAAAACTATTCAGCAAAAAATTCTGCTTACTACATGACACCCTGTAATATTCACAATGTACTACTACTGGCCGCATGAGGGCCCTACAAAAATACTACTTTTAGGCAGAGTTGCAAAAATACTACTAAACTTTTAATTTATCTAAACAATAAATATATAGCAAACAGCAAAGTTTAAGAAGAACTTTGTATAAGTTTTAATATTTTAGTGTTTTTTTACAACTTTTGTCAATTAAACTTGCTTGTTTTTGTTCAACAAGAGTTTAATACACTATTTTTCTGAATGTCACACTTTACGCGTTCATACAACTCTGTGTTTGCTGAATAAATTATCTTTTGCTGAATACCTAACATTTTTCAGAAAAAACGAAATGTGCGGCTTTTTTCTTTTTACGTGAAAACTTTATTGTTAAACTCTGCAAAAATCTTTTTTCGTCGAACAAAAATATACAATAAACAATGTTATTGCAATAATTTCGTTTGAAAGCCTATAAAAAACGTTCATTAAATTTATAAATCAAAAAATTATTGCTAATACTTGGATTCTAACAAAAAAAAAATTGGCAGTGGAAAAAAAGAAGAGTCAGACATTTTGCCAACAACAAGAAAAAGTTTAGCGACGCTCGATTTGATAGCCGGACTGGGCAGCTAATATAGCAAAGTACAGCGCAGACAAAAAAAAAAACATTAAAACAAGTGCAAAGCAATAAAAGTTCCTTAAATTAACACAATTCTATATTTAATAGCACTTCGTTAATTGTAGATGGCTAAACAGGCTTTTAAAGCCTTTTTTATAAAATTGTATTGATGATGTACATTGAACACACAAATCTGGAAGATAATCTACATCAAATATTGACAAATCGTGTACCCAGTTCAAGTAGCCCCCCGAGTGCCAACGAGCCATCGTCAGCATCTGCAGCGACAACTGCATTGCTGGCGCATGTTAGGGAGGCGCAAGCAGAAAGCGCTTCCTCTACAAATCAACAATACGGTGGACAGGTGTCACCTGTCAATAATTCCACCCCTAATAATCATCAACAACACAACAAGTCCAATAAGGAGTGTATTAGAAGACCAGAACCAATACTATTGCCTCTGGAAAACTTTGATAAAATCAAAATTACTCAAAAGTTACGTCCACCACTTTCACCACCACCACGCCCCAATAAGGTTTTAGTAGATACAAAACTAGCCACTCGTAACGAGTTAGCCCCAGAAAAGGAACAGGAAGAAGAAGAGGAGGAAGAATACGATTTGTTACACGTTTATGATAGTGGTCTATTTGAGGAAGAAGTCCAATCCAAAGAACAGAATAAAGGAGTAGAAGAATTAGACCATTCGGCTTCAACTAGCCATTTTGTGATCGAGATACAGAAAGAAAATATTAAAATTGCTAAAAACGGCGGTAATACGTTTCAGGAAGAAGACGACGAATTTGAATACGTTGTTACACGTGTTCCAAAGAGGAAACTTCAACAGGAACATTATCAAGAAACGAATATACCTAGTCAGGTAATTCATACTAATATGAAAAATAAATTTTGAAATTTTAATTTCAGATTTTAGAAAACCTTTGGAACCGTTAGAAACCAACAAAAAAATGTTAAACTATATTTTTTACTTACTGCAATCAAACAAACACTTGCACCTTAAAAACAACTTTGTTTGGCAGCTTTTTGTTTAAATAGGGTGACATAACCTCAAAATAAAAAACAGTTGTGAAATTTTGCGAAAATAAATCAGGCTCTTAAGGGTTAAAAGGTCAGGTTGGATGTCAGTGAAATTAAAAAAAAAAAAAATAACAATTTTTTTTTTTTTTTAATTTTGAAGGAAATTCAACTGTAATATACTTATTAAAAGCATGGTAGAATTTTTATTTTGTAATATATTTTTTTTGCGCATATTTGAAAACAAACCCCCTTATTCATATTTAAATTTGATAACTTTTATATAACAGGTTTAAAAAACAGATTTCCATACAAAACATTAGTGTCCGGCCGAATACACCTTTTTTGGCCGAAGCCGAATATTCGGCCAAACCGAAGCCGAATATTAAAAAAAAAAAATATTTATGTAGTAAAAACAATAAAAAAATAAAACTTGACTCGGCGGGATACTCAAATGCATGAGAATGATTTTATTTTAAGCAAAACATTTTTTTGGACATTTTTGTAAAAAAATATATTTTAGAGTGTAAATTTTTTTCGACCGAAAATTTTTTTTTTTGAATGTAAAAAATGTTTTTAGTTGCAAAAACATTTAGTAAAATGTTTTTGTGGCTTACTAATGTGATTCAAAGTAAGTTTCGTGTGTTTTTCAACACGTGAGCACAAATATTATACAATTATTCGGCCTATTCGGCCAAAATTGTGGCCGAAGCCGAATAGTGGCCGAATAGTGCTTTTTGGCCGAAGCCGAGGCCGAAGCCGAATATTCGGTCGGACACTACAAAACATGTTTTGTAAACCTGTTAAAAATTTCAATTCGAATAGGAACCTTAGGGGCATGTCACAGACTCAATTTCGTTCGGATTTGAAATAAGTGGTTTACTCGTAAAACCCACAACGAATATTTTTTTTTTTTCAAAATGAAATCACTTTCAAAAATCAAAGTGGATTTGAATTGCATAAAAGTTTTTTCATTCCAAAAAAAATATTCGCTTTGCATTTTACGAGTAAACCACTCATTCCACTTCCAAACGGATTTGAGACTACCCGTGTAAAAAAATAATTAGATCAAAACATATTTCCTTTGATAAAAAAATATATGGATCATATATAAATGGATGTAATTAGATCTAGTCCATATATACTCATATCTGCTTCAGATATTTTCAGAACCGTTAATTGAGTCTATCTGGCATATATGGCATATATGATATTTTCAGATATGTTCATTAGCGCGTCCCGAATTCGGTTATTTTTCGAATTTGAAAATGCTTGATGATGGGGATTTAGGACACTTTTAGGGGAAAAATAACAAAAAACAGTTGGCTACCAGCGGCTAAAGATTGCAATCTTAGTGCATTTTGAAAAAAATATATTTTTTTTTTTTAAATATATGCCAAAAGTTGCGCAATATAGAGTACATTCCTGGAAAAATATTAATAAAATTTCCATGGAGTAATTTTGATGCAGCGTTGCATCTTAAAGATGAAAAGTGTGACCTAAATTTTTTTTATTTTTTCTATTAAGCTAAATTGGTATCAAAACCTGCGCCAAAAAAGATCACATTCGTTAAAACTGTGTCAAAGCAGATTTTGAAACTAATTTAGCTTAAAAGAAGAAGTAAAAATTAAGTACACCTTTTGATCTTTGAGATAACACGCTGCACCAAAATTACTCCATGGAAATTTTTTTAATGTTTTTCCTCAAATGTACTCTATATTGCGCAACGGCGCTATGAAAAAACCCCCAATGAAATATCCCCCAAACAAAAAAATTAAAAAACCCCCAAAAAAAATACTAAAATTTTATTTGGGGATTTTTTCATTTATTTTGGGGGTTGTTTCATTATTGATTTTGGGGTTTTGTGCATTATGAAATAAGCCCCAAATGAAAAAAGAAATAAAAAAAGGCGTACGGACATAGCGCCCAAGGTCTTTTCGCCCAAAACCGTAAATGTCATATCGCCCAAGCTGCGACATATAGCCCAAAATGATAGGTCTAAAAATTTTATTTCTCCCAAAACAAAGTTGTCAAAAAATCCAAAATAGTGTGAAATGTCGAAATTACGACTTCTATGATTTGTTTTTTTGTAATAAAGTTTTTCTGCGTCGCCGGCCTTCGGCCGGGCTTTGGGATTACATACTCCATGCATTAAACCCACCCTCTCTGCAAACCAAAGCTATTTTGGTTATCAGACCTTTTTGAGGCATAACAAATTTGATAGCGTGTAGGCCCAGAAAACTTTACTTTGCGGAGAGGGTGGGTTTAATGCATGGAGTTTGTAATCCCTAAGCCCGGCCGAAGGCCGGCTACGCATAAAAACTTTAAAATATTAAAAATGTAAAAAAAAACATTTCATTTTTATTTGGGGATAATTGCATTTATTTTGGGTGTAATTTCATTATTTTTCTTTGGGGCTTATTTCATTTTATTTGGGGATAATTTCATTGGGGGTTTTTTCATTTTCCTATTTGGGGGTAATTTCATTGGGGGTTTTTTCATAGCGCCTTGCGCAACCTTTGGCGTAAATTTTTTGGACAACAAAATTTTTTTTTTGAAAATGCACTAATAATACAATCTTTAGATGCTGGTAGCCAAGTAGTTTCGAAAAAACGCTTACTTGCATCTTTTGGTTGCGATTTAATACCGCCGAAAGCTTTATTTGTTCATAGCTATGTCATTTGATGTCCGATCGCTATAAAAAAATTGTAAGAAAGTCTTCAGCGAGTACTAAATTTGACCCATATCTGGTTTTGACCTCTGACGACAACATCGTGTTATGAGTGTTAGTTTCTCAGCTTTCTACCCACCTAAGGGAATATATCTGGTACACCGAAAAAAAATCCATGCAACATTTTACGAAATAAAATTTCGTACTTGCTTGCATCGAAAAATATACGAAAAATTACTTTATATTACGAAAACAAATTAGAGTCCCCGCACAACAATGTCGGAGCGGTTGCCGGTTTCGGTCGTGGGAGAGTATAGGCGCAAAACAAAGGCGGCAGCGGAAAATTCAGTCAAACGTTTATATTCACATTATTTTTTCACTTTTTCTGCACATTTTTATTTAATTTTTATTATTTTTTTAATATCAACATGATTTTTTCATATTGATTCGTTTTTTTTTTGTTTTTTTTAGAATTTTATATATTTTTTTGTTAGAGATCACATTTTTTGTTTACATTATCGAAAATAATCGAAATATTTATAAAAATGTGGTAACATTTTCATATCAAAAATTAAAAGAGAGAGAGAAACCGACACAAAAATAAAATTGATTTTATTCAAGCGGTTTTCGATCGACCGTTTTTTCATGCCAAATTTGTATGAAAAAAACGTCACCGACATTGTTGTGCGGGGACTCTTAGTCCGGATTTTCGTAGATTTACGAAACGTACGAAAATATTTCGTAATAATGAAAATTTTTAATGTCGCTGATGGAAAAGCGACCGGTCCTTGATAAATCACGTGACATGTCACACGGACCCTAATGACCTATTACAAACTTTTACACCTTTCAAATAAATATACGTAGGACATAGAAAATTTATATTTCTTTTTTCCGGACCTTCGAAAATTTTATTTTTATTTTAAAGAACTAGAAATCATATTTTGATAATTTTGTAGGTGAACCAAAATTTTTTTTATAGTACAAAGTATAATATTTTTGAATCTTGATCTTAAAGCTTGTATTTTTTTAACGTAGAGAACTTAAATTTTGTAGGGACGTGTATTTTTATAAAATGCATCACAATCAATCAATAACTCGACTTTGAAAAAAAAATGTTGTTACGTTTTGCTTTTTATGTGACGATATATTTTACTTATATGTACTAATTTATTTTTGTAAATTTACGAATTTATTTTGTATAATTTAGAAAATTGTTTCGCAACAACACAAAAATATTTCGTACAATGTAGTAATCTTTTTTGTAGATATATTCCCATTAAAGTTAGTATTCCCAGTTCTGATTCATATGTACCATAAAATATTTAATTTACACCATTTAATTAGTATATTAGAAATATTTAGTTGTGTTTGTAAAATTATTTAAAAATTCATAAAAAAATTGGAAATGGTGTTTTCAATACG
Source organism: Pegoplata infirma (assembly GCA_963921195.1). Taxonomy (NCBI): domain Eukaryota; kingdom Metazoa; phylum Arthropoda; class Insecta; order Diptera; family Anthomyiidae; genus Pegoplata; species Pegoplata infirma. The sequence continues at coordinate 40,816,040 of OY992540.1, read as the reverse complement.
TTTTTTTTTTTGGTAAAAGGGAAGAAACATTTTAATTAAACAAAATTTTACAAAATATAGATACCGTTTGTTCCGGGAATACCGTCAGAACCGGGAATAATTCAAGAACCGGGAAACCGGTACCATTTCCCGGTAGTACCGAGAACCGGGAATACCGGTATTCCAGGTACTACGGTACTGACCGTTGGCACTATTTTAAATACAAACTAAAAAATTAAATATACCCATCCAGTCAGCAATTGCCAACTGTACCAAAAATTTTGTGTTGGTACAATATCGGGCTAACGAATTTTTTTGACAATTTTTTTGCGTTTTGGAATAACAAATATTTTAATGCAAAAAAATTAAAAAAAAAAAGTTTCAAAAATTTTAAAAAATTCCATTTCACATAAAAAATAAATAAGCACCAAAAAATTTTTTCCCGCGAATTTTTTTTTTTTTAACTTTTATAATATTTTTTAATAGAACTTTTTAAATTTTTTTTTTTCAACTTTTCTCAAATAAAGTTTTTTTAATAATATTTTTTACATTGTGAGGGTTATCCACGGGAAATCCAAAGTCACTAATCCCGGGATTATTTTTTTATCCCCGAATTTCTGGATTGTTTTGTCAAATTCTAGAATTAAAATTGACTCTTTTTTTTAATATTGTTTCGAATATGCAAAAATTTTTATGAAACAGTTTAATTTTGCCGAGAATTATATTTGTAAGTTTACAAAAATAAAAAAAAAAAATCATAAATTTTAAAAAGTTTTAAAAGTCCCGGCATTTTTTTTTTTGGAAATTTTCAAAGTTCCGAACATACATTTTTTTTGCGTTTTGGAATAACAAGTATTTATTTTAAAGCAAAAAAAAATTAAAAAAAAAGTTTCGAAAATTTTTAAAAATTCCCTTTCACATAAATGTTAGATTTTTTTTGCTTTGGAGTAAAAAAAATCTTTACAAATGCCGAATATTGGGTATAACCGGTACGGGTTGTGTTCCTAGGGGACATGATATATACGGGGCTGATACATTCCCTGACAAAAGTGATAGGTATTTTTATACGAAAGGTGTCGACTTTGTGATAGGTGTTTTGGGTCCGGGTGATAAGCAGTGTTGCCATATATTTTTTTGAAAAAACTTTTTATTTCTGAAAAAAAAATCTTTTTTTTACAAAAGTATTGAAAAAATTAAAAATTAATACATTATGTATTTTCAATTCATTTTTTATATCAAGTGTAAAAAAATAATAAAAAAACAACCAAGCGTTCATTTGGAGCTCGAAAACACTCATACAAGAGTTCTTAGACGTTCAGAAAACATAATCCCTTTTTCTTAGCGCTCTTATAATGTCATAATAATAATTTTAATCCAACGATCAGTTTTTATTTAGTTTTCGCAATTTAATTACCAATCATTTTTAATAATTAATTAAACCTAACCGAGAACTGGTTACAATGACCGTCGTCTCGTTGTATCGAAATCGACCAAGGGTTTAGTGGGAATCGAACCCATGACCCCCTGTTTCATAGGCTAGCATGCTACCAACTAGCCTACAGGGGCCTTATATGACTCATAAAATATTCTGAAAAATATATGTTAGTGTTCTTTCCTGACTCTTTTATGAATGTTCAAAAAAACATATTTTGAATTTTTTACATATCCAGAATTAAGAGTCAAACATGAATCTTTCAGGAATCCAAATGTCGAGCTTTCTATTAATTTTTTGAACGCCTTGAAAGAGTCATACTTATGAAGGCTCAGAAAATTGTACACAGTAAGCAAATATCAAACACCGGTGCATGCTCGACAACATGTGACGGATTGGATCTATATGTGGTAAAATCTTTTATTAGTGCAACAATTTAAGAGAAAAATTATTCTATGTTGGCAACTTACAGATTTAAGTGAATATCGTGTGGAATTTTCATATGGCGAACAAGTCAAAGAATGGTCTGATTTTAAATGGATTTAATAAGGTTACCAAGCTAAAAACAAAATTTTAATCGAATATCTCATATTTTCATAGAATAGAGACGTATTTAATTGTAACCGTTTACATAGACTGAAGGACGGACACGCTAAGTCAAATCAGATAGTGATTCTGAATCGGTCGGTATACTAAAAGCTTGATCTACGACCAATAATTCGGGTATTTACAAAAAAAAATATGCTTTTTGTATTTTCTAACTTATTAAGAAAAACTTGAAAAAACTTTATTATTTTCCAAAAAACTTATTTTTTTAGAAAAAATCTTGAAATCTTTTTAGCACCTCAAAAAACTTGCAAAAAAGGGAAATCTTGATATATGGCAACACTGGTGATAAGTCACGTAACCTATCATCAGCGTTGCCAGGTACTTTTTTTCGTTGTCCCCAAAAATAATAACAAAAAATATCCCCAAAAATCCCCAAATAATAAAAAAATCGTTATTTTTATAATCACACAAAAATTTTTTTTCTTAAATTTTTTAAACAAATTTATGGATGGTAATTTTATAATTTTATTTCGTAGATTAGCAATTAAAAAATCCCCAAAATTCCCTAAACGCGTAAATAAACGATTTTTGACAATCGTAAGATACATTTTACATCCTATAAATGCAAGTTTTACAAAAAACGCTCCGTAATATCATACCAAAGAGTGCTTATCACTAAAACTATTTTTAAAAATAGTTGATAACATTAAATTTAGCTACTGGTATTAAATAGATTTAAGTTCAAATATTACCAAAATAATGTTTGAAATCCCCATAAAAATCCCCAATCCCCAAATGAGATTTCTTGTCCTTTTTGTTTGCATGAAATCCCCAACTTTGGGGATAAATCGTCAAGTCTGGCAGCCCTGCCTATCATGGACCTATCACTTTTTCTGCAGAATTGCCTTCTGTTTTAAATCTCCGTAAAACAAAAAAAAATATTTTAAATGTATATTCTTATTTATTGTAGACCAATCAATATCACCCTGAACTAAAACGTAAAGTACGTCGACCAGTACCCGAAGTACTTCCCATCGATTCTCAAACTAATACTCGTTCATATAACGGGCATTTGCCAATTAAACAACCACCAAAACTTAAACCTCTTGCAAGGAAACATAACTTTGGTTCTCAAGAATTTCAAACGCACAGGGAATTAAACGGATACGCCAAGTTCAACGAAGACGGCGACGTTGGTGACTACTATTCAGATTCGGAAACCTTAGAAGCAGCGTCAACTGGTAGGCCAGAATACGTCTGTAATAACGATTTCTATAGTAAACAAGAAGCCCAAATGGGTCTAGATTTTGTAACAAAATTAAAACAATTTTTCAATTGGAATTTGTCGACAAATAACTATAGTACAGCCCATCAAGAGGGTAAAAGAAAGAGGCGGTCTGACGATTGGTCTGGTGAGTCATCATCAGATCCTCATCAGATCAAATATCGTAAAGTGGAAAATCGTTTTCCTAAATATATAGCTGCTCATACAGAAGAAGACGATGAAATTGAGTTTCTACAACCAAGACCCTATCAGAAACAACAAAAAGCAACTAAATACGATCAACAACAATATTTATTAAATAATTCTTCAGCACACAACTCCAGAACTTTATTGGAGATGTCCAATCGACGTTCAACTTCTGATATAGGTAATAAACTATTTATTAAATATTCAATTCAAATTCAAATATTTAAAATTGCAAACATTTCTTATTCCTACATTATTTCCAGATAAACCTCCCCTAAGGAAATCTATGTTTTCAGCTCCCCGTATTACACAACAATTAATTAAGAATACTACTTATGCCGATGTGGAATTCTCTGACGACGATGAACCTATTTTACTTAAAGGTTTTGATATTAAACCCTCTACTTCTGCAGCTGCTAAACATGGGCCCAGTGTCTATAACATTCCGATTGTACGTACCGGTGAACGTCTAAAGTCAATGCAACAAAAGCCACCACCACCGCCTCTTATCGAACCACGCACTGGAAGTATTTTACAAACTTCTTTAATTCCTCAACTGGAAGCTATACGTAAACCAACCTATGCTGAGACTTTACGTCAAAGTAATCCACGTTTAGGTGTATCTGGAACTGGTCATGTATTAGGTGGCCGTAGTAGCATTTCATCATCGGTAGCATCGACTTCCGAATCATCTCGTCTTTTGAATGGTTTACGCACAAATCATTGGTCAAATCAAAATCGTTCTTCTATACTTGACCAAGAAAAGGAGAGTGAAGAACGTGAGAAATATCAACAGTTACTAGAACAAGTCGTACCCCGCTTGTACAGTTCAGCAGCAGGAGATAAACTTCCCTCCTCCAACACCTTAGCTCAACGTAGAAGATCTGGTCTACTTTTGGGTGCTGCATTAACTTCCTCTTCGGCACGCAGTTCACCAGCTGCAAACAGACGTTCTATGGGTCTTGGACAATCTATTTTCAAACGCCCACCCCTATCGTCTACTATTAATTTAGACGATGATGCTGAGGAAGATGTAACTATAACAGGAGTTTCCCATTTGAAAACGTCACGCAGTTTAAAAACAAGACAAACTTTACCATCTACTGTCATCATAGATGATGATGAATTATCGGATATTGTAGATCTAGGCAATGAAGAACGCCATGTTTTGTCAGCATGTGCTAAGATACAAAAAGAACAAAATGCAATTGTTGATTTATGTGAAGATAAGTTGGAGAAACCTAAGATAACAGCTTTGTAAGTATAAAAGCGATTTTTTTTTGTAAGTTTATAAACTAAAACTTTTATCATTATGTCTCCTAAATTTCCAGACCCTATGTAGAGCCTGTTAATTCTTTGAAAGAACGTTTCAGTGCCTCTCCTCACATGAAAGAGAATTGGTTTGAAAATTTACAATCAAAATTTTTACAACGAAAAAAGAATAGACACGAAGAAGTTAAGGAAACTGTTAAAGAGTAAGTTAAACTATAGCAGTTGCTGCTAAAACATCAATTGATTTTCCTACATAATTATAGAGCCGAAAAATTATCTGCTGAACGTCGTGCTGTTGAGTCGGAAATTCAAGAACGTTTACGTAAATTCCAAATTGTTGATCCGGAATTATTGATTGTTGATGATTTTGAAGATGCTGTTGAAGAACCTGAATTTGTTGAATTAACACAGCAACATCGGGCACGTATTAATGCTGCTATTTGTGGACCATTGGATCAGGTAAATATTTCGGATATAATTAACTTTATTAACTTTTATATTATACTCAAAAAAAGGGGCCCCCCGTAGGCTAGTTGGTAGCGTGCTAGCCTTTCAACGTGGGGGTCGTGGGTTCGATTCCCACCAGAACCCTTGGTTTTTTCGCTACAACGAGACGACGGTCATTGTTACCAGTTCTCGGTTAGGTGGAATTTATTAAAAATGAGTTGTAAATAAATATAAAGAATAAATAAAATAATTGATCATGTGATCAAAAAACTTAACTTAAAACTTAAAAACTTATACTCAAAAAAAATCTTACTAATCTCACCCTAATGGAAAAAATGATTTTGAAAAATTTCACAGATTCTGATAATTTTTCTACAAAAACAGTTGCTCAGATCTGACAGTTGTTCAATGTTCAGAAAAAGTTGCCTAAATTCTGATTTTTTTTTTACAAAAAAGAAAAAGTTGCTTAGATTAAGAAAAACTTGCTCGGGTTCTTCAAATATTTTTTTTCTTAAGAAAAAGTAGATTCTGAAAATTTGTCTATAGAAACAGTCGATTAGATTTCAACAATTTTTCTATAGAAAAAGTTGATCAGATTCCGACAATTTTTCTATAGAAAAAGTTGATCAGATTCTGACAATTTTTCTATAGAAAAAGTTGATCTGATTCTGGCAATTTTTCTATAAAAAAGTGGATCAGATTCTGACAATTTTTCTATAGAAAAAGTTGATCAGATTCTGACAATTTTTCTATAGAAAAAGTTGATCAGATTCTGACAATTTTTCTATAAAAAAAGTTGATCAGATTCTGGCAATTTTTTTATAGAAAAAGTTGATCAGATTCTGACAATTTTTCTATAGAAAAAGTTTATCAGATTCTGACAATTTTTCTATAGAAAAAGTTGATCAGATTCTGACAATTTTTCTATAGAAAAAGTTGATCTGATTCTGGCAATTTTTCTATAAAAAAGTTGATCAGATTCTGACAATTTTTCTATAGAAAAAGTTTATCAGATTCTGACAATTTTTCTATAGAAAAAGTTGATCAGATTCTGACAATTTTTCTATAGAAAAAGTTGATCAGATTCTGACAATTTTTCTATAGAAAAAGTTGATCAGATTCTGACAATTTTTCTATAAAAAAAGTTGATCAGATTCTGGCAATTTTTCTATAGAAAAAGTTGATCAGATTCTGACAATTTTTCTATAGAAAAAGTTGATCAGATTCTGACAATTTTTCTATAGAAAAAGTTGATCAGATTCTGACAATTTTTCTATAGAAAAAGTTGATAAGATTCTGACAATTTTTCTATAGAAAAAGTTGATCAGATTCTGACAATTTTTCTATAGAAAAAGTTTATCAGATTCTGACAATTTTTCTATAGAAAAAGTTGATCAGATTCTGACAATTTTTTTATAGAAAAAGTTGATCTGATTCTGACAATTTTTCTATAGAAAAAGTTTATCAGATTCTGACAATTTTTCTATAGAAAAAGTTGATCAGATTCTGACAATTTTTCTATAGAAAAAGTTGATCAGATTCTGACAATTTTTCTATAGAAAAAGTTGATCAGATTCTGACAATTTTTCTATAGAAAAAGTTGATCAGATTCTGACAATTTTTCTATAGAAAAAGTTGATCAGATTCTGACAATTTTTCTATAGAAAAAGTTGATCAGATTCTGACAATTTTTCTATAGAAAAAGTTGATCAGATTCTGACAATTTTTCTATAGAAAAAGTTGATCAGATTCTGACAATTTTTCTATAGAAAAAGTTGATCAGATTCTGACAATTTTTCTATAGAAAAAGTTGATCAGATTCTGACAATTTTTCTATAGAAAAAGTTTATCAGATTCTGACAATTTTTCTATAGAAAAAGTTGATCAGATTCTGACAATTTTTCTATAGAAAAAGTTGATCAGATTCTGACAATTTTTCTATAGAAAAAGTTGATCAGATTCTGACAATTTTTCTATAGAAAAAGTTGATCAGATTCTGACAATTTTTCTATAGAAAAAGTTGATCAGATTCTGACAATTTTTCTATAGAAAAAGTTGATCAGATTCTGACAATTTTTCTATAGAAAAAGTTGATCAGATTCTGACAATTTTTCTATAGAAAAAGTTGATCAGATTCTGACAATTTTTCTATAGAAAAAGTTGATCAGATTCTGACAATTTTTCTATAGAAAAAGTTGATCAGATTCTGACAATTTTTCTATAGAAAAAGTTGATCAGATTCTGACAATTTTTCTATAGAAAAAGTTGATCAGATTCTGACAATTTTTCTATAGAAAAAGTTGATCAGATTCTGACAATTTTTCTATAGAAAAAGTTGATCAGATTCTGACAATTTTTCTATAGAAAAAGTTGATCAGATTCTGACAATTTTTCTATAGAAAAAGTTGATCAGATTCTGACAATTTTTCTATAGAAAAAGTTGATCAGATTCTGACAATTTTTCTATAAAAAAAGTTGATCAGATTCTGGCAATTTTTCTATAGAAAAAGTTGATCAGATTCTGACTATTTTTCTATAGAAAAAGTTTATCAGATTCTGACAATTTTTCTATAGAAAAAGTTTATCAGATTCTGAAAATTTTTCTATAGAAAAAGTGATCAGATTCTGACAATTTTTCTATAGAAAAAGTTGATCAGATTCTGACAATTTTTTTTTTTTGTAGAAAAAATTGCTTCAGATTCTGACAATTTTTTAATAGAAAAAATTGCTCAGATTCTGAATTTTTTTTTTCTAAAAAAAATTGCTCAGATTCTGACAATTTTTTTATAGAAAAAAGTTAATCAGATCCTGACAATTTTTTCTATAGAAAAATTGTCAGGATCAGAAAAAGTTGACCAGATTGTGACAATTTTTCTATAGAAAAAGTTTATCAGTTTCAGAAAAATTTTCTATAGAAAAAGTTGATCAGATTCTGAATATTTTTCTATAGAAAAAGTTAATCAGATTCTGATAATTTTTCTATAGAACAACCCAGACAGAAAAATGCAATCGGAATAACGTCAGAATAGAGTTGGCGGAGGGCATTCCAACACCAAAATGAGATCCTACTTACAAAATTTATGGTGTTACTATAACATTGAAATGATAACGCCAAAAAACAATCGCCTGACTTTTGTTTCCGACGTCGTCACAACACCAAAAAATCAAATTTACTGGATTAAAATTACGTTGTAATAATAAGTTTATGACCTTAGGATGGTGTTGAAAGACAACACTGGTAACGTTATTTCGACATATTTTTGTCGCTATTTTGGGGTGCTTTATATTAGAAATACAGTATATAAAAATAATTTTAAATAAATGGAATATTTTCAAAATGTTTTTTTTAATATCCGGGTTCGCAACAAAAATTCGACTTTTCTAAAAATTCGACTGTTAATTTTCGAAAATTCGAGTTTTTTAAAAAGCCGACTTTTTCCAACCTGTAAAAGTCGATATTTTTGTAAGTTAAAATTTTAATATTTTTATCAATGTTGTGTACCGAAAATAAGTAAAAATAAATCGAAAATTTTTGATTTATAAAACCGAATTAACAGTAACAGGAAACCGAATTAACAGCAACAATGAAGAACTTTGAACTTCTTGTAGCATAAAAATGTTGCATTTGTTAAATAAAAACACAAAAAATCATGTAAAAACATGGTATTTTTTAGAGATTGGTTAAGTTCTTCAAGGCGGGATTTTTTTGCCCTGGTCTGATTTTGCTGATTTACGAACTTAACCTGCCTAGAAACATAAGATATATTCGTGCCAAATTTTGGGAGTCTAGCTCTTTTATTTTGGACTGCATCGTGTTAACTACAGACGGACGGACAGACAGACGGACATACACACGGACGGACATCGCTAGAATGTCTTAGAATCGATCACTGATTATAAATATATATACTTAATGAGGTCCTAGACGGATATTTTGATGCGTTACACACGGATGATGCGTTACCCTCCATACTGTAGTTGGAGGGTATAAAAAAATTTACTAAACACTTTCTGTTTCATGGTAACAACGAACCGCCAAAGATTAAAGGGGTGTACACTTAAGAATGCGATATTTTTTTATAATATTTCGATTTCTACCAAAATTTAATATAAAAATTGTCAGAAACAAAAAAGTTGCAACTTTTTAAACAAAATTAAAATACAGATCAAACGGGTGGACCGATTTGGGATCTGTTTTTTTCAGTTTGAAGAGAATTAAATGAAAGCTTTTTAAATTTTTCTATTTTATACATATTTTTTGTTAAAAAAAATCGATTTTTTGCATTTTTTGAGTTTAACGTCGTATGCTCAAAATTTAAGAATCTACGTCAGGAACTAGACTTTTTAACATAATAATAAGAAGATTTTTTTTTCATCTGCCACTAAGTGAAAAAACTAAAAAGTCGAAAGTAAAAGTCCATTTAGATTTTTTATACAAAAATCAATTAATCGACTTTCCGACTATAGAACCCTTATTCACCTTACACATTTCATAATGAAAAAAAATATGCAGTGGCATTTTTACATAAAAAATATTTATAATTAAATAAAATAAAGTCAGAAATTTTGTAAAAGTTTACCATAGTAAACCTTTTCGGATTATAATTTTAAACTCTTATGTAACGTTGGTTCTTTTAAAATCCAATGTTGTAATGGTATTGAATTTTTTGTTTTCAAGGTATTGAATTTTTAAAGTCGTATTTTTGTATTTCCAATGTTATAATGGTATTGTATTTTTAGAAGAGTCGTAATTTCTGCCTGGGAAGTTAGTAAGATTCTAAGAATTGCTGTATAAAAAAAATTGTTCTGATTCTAACAATTTTTTTTTATAAAAAAATTGTTTATATTCTAACAATGTTTTTATAGAAAAAATTGCTCAGATTCTGAAATTTTTTTTTATAGAAAAAATTGTTCAGATTATGACTTGTACTTGTTATTCAAACATTTCATTTGTACTTTGAAGATTCCAATTGTAACACTGCGGACAACGGCGTATGCAGGACTGTTTTTTCAGGGCCCAACAACAACAACAAAAAAAATTTTGTTGTTTTTTTCGTGAGATTCGAGTTTTCCAATACATATAAAAAAAATATTTTTTTGTTGTTGTTGGGCCCCCCCCCCTGTATACGCCAATGACTGCGGAACACTAAAAAATAAACAAGATTTACGACCATCATTTCTTTATATTTCGGACATGCTGATTCGAATGGCGTACAAGCAAGTTTTTTATCAAAGACCAATTTGGCGGTTAATTTCGCGAAAACCTTAAAAAATAAAGAAATAAGGGCTTAAGATGAAAATCTTTAAAACTGATTTGCATAAATTTTATAAATCATTAACTTTGCAAATTTTTTTGTTAAAAAACTGGCTCGAAAACAGCAAATCTTTAATGACATTTTGCAAGAAAACTGTACCATACATCGAAAAACGAAGTACGCCATTGAAATCAGCATGTCTCAAATGTATAGAAACGTCACACCTCTTGTTTTCTAAAATAGTGGTCAGTTTTGTCACGCAGTGTAATTATTGAAAGATCAATTGTGATTGGAAACGATCAATTGTTATTCGAAAAAGAACGATTATAATCCAATTGTAGTTAGTAAAAGATCAATTGTAATTCGAAAAAGATCAATTGTAATTCGAAAAAGATAAATTGTTAGTCGATAAATATCAACTGTAATTCCAAAAAGTATAAATTTAATACGAAAAAAAAAAACAGTTGTAATTCAAAGATTCCAATCATAATTTAAAAAATGTAAAACTAAGTTTCAATTGATCAAATTACAATTGATCTTTTTTGAATAACAACTGGTCTTTTTCGAACTACAATTGATATTTTAAGAATTTTTGATGAAATTTTCGAATTGCATTTGGTCTTTTAGACTTACAATTTGAACTACAAATGGTGGAAAAAAAAACTTTGAATTACAAGTTGAATCTTCGAATTAAAGGTTTCGAAAAAGTTGTTTAGATTCGTACAATTTGAAGAAGTTTCAGATTCTAAAAACTAATATTACTACAGTAAAAGCTCGTAATTCTATGTTTAACTTAAACTCATCTATTATTTTCTTTTTCATTTTAAGGTCTTGGTTTCGAAATTCAATTTGAATATAACTAGACGTGATATTCATACATTGTGTGGTCACAACTGGCTTAATGATGAAGTTATTAATTTCTATATGAATCTTTTAACAGAACGTGGTGAGAAAAAACAATCAAATGGTATGCCCACTGTCTATGCTATGAATACATTTTTCGTGCCACGTCTAATGCAAGCAGGTCATGCTGGCGTAAAGCGCTGGACGCGTAAAGTGGATATTTTTGCCAAGGATATTGTACCAGTGCCCGTACATGTTGGTGGCGTACATTGGTGCATGGCTATAATACATATTAAAAATCGTACCATTAAATACTACGATTCAATGGGTACACCAAATCCTAGCGTTTTAAAGGCATTGGAACAATACCTAAAGGAAGAGTCCATGGATAAACGTAGGCAGACATATGATACAAGTGGTTACAGCATCGAATCGGTTCAGGGTGTACCAAGACAAATGAATGGCAGTGATTGTGGCGTTTTCAGTTGCATGTTTGCGGAATATATAACCCGTAATCGAGATATAACATTCTCTCAACAACATATGGAATATTTCCGACAGAAAATGATTCTGGAAATCGTGTTGGGTGAATTATTGCAGTAGTCAGTAAAACTTGTAGTAGTCGTCTTTAACGTGCGTGTTTGGGCAAACCCTAATCTAATTATAATTAAAAAGAAATCTTTATTTAATAAGCATTCTTGCGAAATTTTTTTTTGTTTATTTTAACATAATTTTTTTTTATACAGTTATATGTTTTGTTTTCTAAGATTTTTCATCGATTTTTTCCAAAATCAATAAAAAAAAAAAACTAAAATTTTGGATTCATAATTTTCATTTCAATATTTGCATTTTTATTTTTTTTTTGCAAAAGTCTTTAAATTAAAGTTTTTGTCAAAAAAAAATATTGATTCATAAAAAAAATTAACAAAACATTTTTTTGTCCCTTAAGAGCAATCATTTAATTTTCTAAATAATTTAATAATTCTTCTTCTACTAAACGAAGAAGAATATTTAAATTAAAACTATTATAAAAAAAAAACAACTCGTAATTTATTTCTTAACATAAACAAATATTTCTATAACAATATATATTAATTAATAAACAACAAAAATAACATTTATGAATAAAAACAAGAAAACAACTAAAAAAAACAAAAAAGCATGATTTCCTTTTTCTTCCTTTTTATAGATTTTATGAAAAAATTATTACAGAAAAAAAACAACACTCATTTTACAACTTCACATATTACAATGGCAGATTTTTATTTTTCCTAATGTTTTTAATATAAAATTCCTTAATAAAAATTCTCCAAAAATTTCTAGACTAATTTAAACTTGATGACTCTCTCTAATATTCTATTGTGTATTGTTTATAAAAAAAGAAATATTTAATAATTGGTATTAAAGTAAAAAACACATAATTTAAAAATTCATAAATTATTTATAATTTATCATAAATACGCATTAAATATATTTAAATGAAAATGAAACAATGGTACATAAAAATTGGTCAAATAAAACTGAATTTAAATGTGTATGGTGTTTTTTTTTTATTTGTCAAATGTAGGGTAATTTTAGTAGAAGACAAGCGCTTGGGTGTAAAAAATTTAAATTTTGTTTAATATTTAAAATAAATAAATATTTAGTTTGTTAGAGATTGGTTAAAAAAATAAGTGAGTACATAAGTTTGAGTAACCAAAATGTTGAGTACAAAAAATTTTGTTCATTCCATTTTGATATCTGTTTTATTCGATTTCATTCCCTATTCCATTCTGTTTGGTTACCAGTTCCATTTCATTTCGTTCCACGTGGGTTTGAGTAAAAATCTTTTCAAGTTTCATTCCACTTACTTAGAAGATAGTGCGTTTAGAGTGAAATATGAAGACGAGTATTCTGGTTTACATCCAATTAAATCAGGCGTTCCACAGGGTAGCATATTGGGCCCTGTGTTGTACCTTTTATATACTCATGATCTTCCAACAAATAGAAATTGTGTTGTGGGTACTTTTGCCGATGATACGGTAATATTATCAACTGGAGATACCAACGAAATTGCAACAGTAAAATTACAAACGGCATTGGAAGAAATAGAAGAATGGACAAAAAAATGGTGTATAAAGCTGAACAACACCAAATCCATATACATCAACTTTACAAATAAAAAAATCGATTATAAACCAATATTTATTGATCAACTACAAATCCCATATAGCAACTCTGCCAAATATCTTGGCATGAATTTAGACGCAAAACTTCATTGGAAGGAACATATAAAAAAGAAAAAACAAGAGCTGGAACTAAAATACAAAAAAATGGATTGGCTTATTGGTCGTCAATCTAAGCTTTCTGTACACAACAAAATAATGCTTTACAAGCAGGTTCTAAAACCTATCTGGATCTATGGAATTCAGATCTGGGGATGCGCGAAAAATTACTCCATTAATATTATTCAAAAATTTCAAAATAAAGTTCTGCGAAACATAGTTAATGCCCCATGGTATGTTCGAAATAGTGATATTCACCGTGATCTACGAATTAGCACCGTCACCGAAGAAATAAAACGGTTTGCAGAGGCGCATAGAAACAGATTAATGAGCCACACAAACATGGAAATTCCAACTCTTTTAAATACCTCTAGCTTGACGAGGAGACTAAACCGTTTTAAGCCCCACGACTTGCTCGTGCGCTTTACTCAGGAGGAGGTTCTTTCAATAAACTTCTAACCCTGCTATTTATCAAATTAACAATATATCTAACAACAAACTGCTAGTTAGTCTCTAAGGACTAGGTGTAGTATAGATTTAAGCTTGTATATAAATAAAGTTTAACAATAAAAAAAAAAATTCCACTTCATCACATTTCTTTTCCTGTTCCATTTAATTTCATTCTGTTTCATTCTATTCGTTACATGTGGGTTTCATAATGAAATTGAAACTTTCATTACATTTCGAATAATGTGTTAACCCTTTGACGACCATACATTTTCTGCCGAAGCGATTTCCATTTTGTGTCCATTGTCGTGACCAGTGACCTAATAATAGCTACGAAACAAATTGGACCCCTACACTCTCTCCTTCCCCCTTATTTTTTTTTTTGTGAAAAGATGTCCTTTTTACGATTACGCAGTTCTGGCCAAAGCTGTTTGCTATTCGCTGTGATTTTAAAGATCTGCAACTCAACAAAAATTTGGACCTTTATATAGTGAGTAAGTGTATCAAATTATAGACTTACTGAAAACTAGACTTTTGTTAACCGAACACTACTCTACAATTTATCTTTTAGCACATTTACTCTTTATTTTACCTGAACAAAAATAATTGTCAAAAACGCGTTGACAAGCCTGTGGTCGCTAAAGGGTTAAAAAGTAAAGAAGTAGACCATTTTCTGAAACCGGTTTTGTAGTTTTTATGGGGCATTCCATTTTTTTTAGATTTTCCCATTTTTTTATAGTTTTAAGGATCTGACACAATGTCGGAGTACTCTGTACTAAAGATGGGCGCGTGAGTGATTTTTGACTCACACTCACGACAGGAATTTTTGAATCACGCACACTCACTCACGACCATATTTTTTCTACTCACACTCACTCACAATCACGTGAGTAAATTTAATACAACTCACACTCACGTGCACTCACGCAAGCTTCACTCACGTTGACTCACACTCACGAAACTCTTATTTATAAAAAAAAAATTCAAAAACTAAAATTTCAAAAATCTTTCAAATTTTTTAGCAAAATTTAAGGTTCAGCCTAATTTTACATTTTTTTTGCCTTTTTAAGCCAAATTTTACAATTTTTTTGTTGCTTTTTTTGGTACGAAAGGAAATATGAAGAGCAAATAAATCACGCAAACTCACGCAAAAAAACGACTCACGCACACTCACTCACGCAAAAATCTTACTCACGCACACTCACGCAATTTTTTTCCCCACTCACACTCACTCACAATCACGTGAGTAAAATTGAATTCAGTCACACTCACGCGTGAATCACGCTCTAATCTGCTCATGTGCCCATCTCTACTCTGTACTACAAAGTAGCATCTCTAAAAATAGAGAAGACATCATACGAAAAATGTGTAACTGGCACAGAGTACTCTGTCATTGTGAATTTAGCTTTAACTACCCTTTAATGGTTAATTTTCAGATTTTTTTGATGACCCGTTTAAAATATATCGAGTTTTACTCATAACTTCTTCAAAAATGGTCAATTTTTTTTCATATTTTTCTTTTCTAGGTACTTTTTAGAAAACAATATTTAAAAATTTTAAAAAGTGTTCTATTATGTGACTTTTAAGTTTTAGGGTCGAACCTGAATCAAATTGCATCGCGCAAGACGTAAAATAAAACAAAAACAAACACATCAAATTTGAAATTTTTACGTCCGTTTGATTTAGGTACCTCACATTTAAATATTAGAATTGGAAAATTATTGGGCGTTACGCCTTACGCGACGTAATTTGATTCAGGTTGGACGCTTAAAATTTAAATCTCATGTTTGTAAGTTGTTCCTTAAATTTTTTGGCCAGTAAGATCGTGGGATTATGATTACATATAACTATTTTTTTTAGATTTTTTTAAAAAATGTTACTGTAGTTTTCCAATCTTTAATTAGATCTACTGCTCCAATGGTGCGTCCTAGAGGTGTCAATACCCGAACCGGCCCAATTAATTTTTAACCCTAAAAATTTTTTTCGAATTAACTTATACTCTATCTCCAATTCCTAAGGGGGCTGCCATTATTTAAATTTGTTTTTAAAGAACATTTCCCCTTTTTCTTTCCGAAAAATTCTCCGAATCTAACAGATTTTTCGTATACATCTGAGACTTTTTCTATAGAAGAAATTTGTCCTATATTAAAAGTCTCAAGTTCATAGAAATTTTTCTTACATAAAAAGTTTCAGATTGTGAAATATTTTTCGTACAGAAAAAGTTTCAGATTCTGAGATTTTAAAAGTCTAAAGTTCATAAAAGTTTGCCAAAGTAAAAAGTCTCAGACTTTAAGACCATTTTCTTATCCAAAAAATCTCACATTCTGAGACATTTTTTATATAGAAAAACACACTTTTTATATAGAAAAAGTTCCAGATTCTGAGACATTTTTCGTATAGAAAAAGTATCAGATTCTGAGACATTTTTCGTATCGAAAAAGTCTCAGATTCGAAGGCATTTTTCGTATAAAAAAGTCTCAGATGCTGAGGCATTTTCATATAGAAAAAGTCTCAGATTCCGAGAAATTTTTCGTATAGAAAAAGTTTCAGATTCTAAGATATTTTTCGAGACATTTTTCGTATGGAAAAAGTATCAGATTCCAAAATACTTTTCGTATGGAAAAAGTATCAGATTCTGTGACGTTCTTCGAATAGAAAAAGTCTCAGATTCTGAGACATATTCCGTATTGAAAAAGTATCAGATGCTGAGACATTTTTCGCATAAAAAAAGTCTCAGTTTCTAAAACATTTTTCGAATAGAAAAAGTCTGAGACATTTTTTGTATTTAGGAAGTCTCATTTCTGAGACATTTTTCGTGTAAAAAAAATCTCAAATACTTAAACATTTATCGCACAAAAATGTTCTCAGATTCTAAAACATTTTTCGTAAAGAAATTGCCACAGATTCTGAAACATTTTTTGTAATGAAAAAATTTTAGATTCTGAGACATTTTTCATATTTTTCTAATTTAGGCCCTATTAACTTGACTAAAATCATCAGTAAATTCATCACTCTGGCAAAAAAAACTACAACAATAAGAAAAAGTTTCAGATTCCGAGACATTTTTCATAAACTCAAAAAAAAAAAAATGAACTAAAATCTGGGAAAATTAACTCAATTTTGGGAAAAAGAGGGAATGATTTGGCTCCAAAGATTTTTTTTCTTGGTTTTAGTTCATAATTTTCCCAAAAATAAGGAAAACAAAGTTATTTAATTTTAAGCCAATTTTAACTAGAAAATGGGAAAAATTATACTTCACATTTTAGAGATAGATTGGGTCTAGACCATGGACCCATGGGTTCGGACCCCATTTAACTCGAGACCCCGTTGGGTCCTTTAAGGGTCCCCATAGATTTTGAACCAAAATTTGTGTCCGTTCCGCTCTAACTTGCTTAGTTTTTGAGATACGGTAATAAGGGGCCTGATAGGGTCTTGAGAATCTTAAAAACCGGATAACTCAAAAACTATTAATCGGAGGGCTTTCAGGTATTTTGAGGAAGTGTTCTACGAGTCAAGAGCTCCAAAAATGACGTTGGACCTTTTCTCGTATTGGCAGTATTTACCGAGATATGTGCATATATAAAATCTCGGGAATTTCAAATTTTAGATCTAAAATTAGGGTCTTGAGACCCCGACATATATGCAGAGCTAGGCTATTCCATATTTTTCTTTGTAGTCTTTCTTTTGAAAATTTCATCCGTTTCGCCCTATCTCGCTTAGTTTTCGAGATATCGCCATTTTGAATTTTTAACTAAATTCTAAGAAGTACACTTCCTCAATTCAAAGAAGAGAAATATGATGATGTTTTTATTAGTAAATTTTAACTAAAATTGAACTAAATTGTTTTTTAAGAAATATGTCTTAAAAATAAAGATACGATTCTTAGATTTGTGGAAAATTTCTTTGGCAGTAAGAATTTGTTTCCTAATATTTAAAAAATCCATTTAAAGAAAACTATGAACTAATTATAAGTAAATGAACTAAAATTTTTTCCTCATAGTTAAGAAAATTTCTCATTTTTAAGTTAAATTTAACTAAATTTTAGGAAAATTCATGATAAATTTTCAAAGACATTTTTCCTTAAATTTAGTTATGTCTTTTTTTTCAGTGTATCGAAAAAGTTTCAGATTCTGAGACATTTTTCGTAAAGGAAAAGTCTCAGACTTTGAGATAGAAAAGGTCTCATTAAAACCAAATTGTTCTACACAAATATCATGGTTTTAATAAGTACAGAAAAATGGCCTCGAGCTAGAATATCTTTACTCAAAATATTTTTTTTAGTTTCTTTGTCTTAAAACAGGTAATAACATGAATTTAATTTCTACCAAAAAATTTATAAAAATATCTTCCAAATGCTTGCAGGGCTATAACTATTTCGGAGTAAATTGTATAAAAGATATAACAAAAAATATTTTTTTTATAAACTACATATTTAATGCACTTAAGGGTTAATTAACATGGATCATATGGCTTGAAATTTATCTTTTCCGATGACCTATTTCTAAAAATCTTAAATCTTAATCAACAATAACAAATTACTGCTCGACTATGCTATTTTAGGAAAATTGTTACCTTTTAATACAAATAAGATGTATATTTGAATTTTTATGCTTTTCAAACATACACAATAGGGTGGTGCGTATTCCGACAAAGTGCTCAGATTAACTATTTAATTAATGCGGTACAAAAATTTTTGTTTGTTTTTAAATTATTTTTTTTTAAATAGTATTTTTTTTTAAATTATGTATGTCCATTTTTAAAAAAATCGCAATTTTTACCCGCGATGCGCAAACAGAAGATATAGACCAATTTTGATCATTTTGTATTATCTCGTACTAACTTTTCCGCACTATTTATAGTTGATCTAACAACTTTGTTGAAATACGCACAACCCTAAAACACAATCTTACTTAAAACACAGCATGTTCGATATCGTACATGTATGATTTAAATTCATCATACTCATTTACTATGTTGTGCGTGTGAAAGAAAAATATAAACATCGAACCAAACCACCCAACGGCTGGCAATGGTAAACAATTTTCAATATTCATTCATTCTTCATTCGTGTGTTAACCGGGCAAGAATTACGGATAATGAGAATGTGCGCATGTTTTTAACAACCGGAAGTGCAAAAAATATATAACGGTTATTAAAATTTAAAAATTAACGATAAGTGAGATATTTAAAAAATATAATAATTACAAATAAAAGTGGTAATGAAAATTGAAAAAAAATTAATATGGTGTAAAAAAAAATATTTATGTAATTCAAGTGAAATGTTTCAAATGAAATTATGTTTTTAATATGTAGTTATAAAAAATTCAATATTACAAAAAATCAAGATTGTTAAATTTTAACTAAAAACAAATACATTCTAGTTCGAGGCCAGTGTTGTTTAAAGATAAAATTGTGACCGATCGCAATCACACCTTCCTCCCCGCCATAAATGTTTACAAATTCATTTATTATGATAGTTACGCTTAAATTACAAAATGTTATCAATATTAACCACGCTCCCAAAGGAGTATCTGAGAATTTTTCTTTAGAAAAAATGTGTCAGAACCTGAGAATTTTTCTATAGATTCTATAAATCTGAGAATTTTTCTATAGAAAAATATGTCTCTGAATCTGAGAATTTTTCAATGGAAAAAAATGTCTCAGCTTCTGAGAATTTTTCTATAGAAAAAATGTCTCACAATCTGAGAGTTTTTCTATAGAAAAAATGACTTAGATTCTGAGAATTTTTCTTTAAAAAAAATGTCTCAAAATCTGAGAACTTTTCTATAGAAAAAATGTCTCAAAATCTGAGAATTTTTCTATATAAAAACTGTCTCAGAATCTGAGAATATTTCTTTAGAAAAATGTCTTTAAATCTGAGAATTTTTATATAGAAAAAATGTCTCAGAATCTGAGACTTTTTCTGTAGAAAAAATGTATCAGAATCTGAGAATTTCTCTATAGAAAAAATGTCTCAGAATCTGAGAATTTTTCTCTGAAAAAAATGTCTCAAAATCTGTGAATTTTTCTATGGAAAAAAATGTCTCAGCTTCTGGGACTTTTTCTATAGAAAAAATGTCTCAGAATCTGAGAACTTTTCTATAGAAAAAAATGTCTTAGAATCTGAGAATTTTTCTATAGAAAAAAAATGTCTCAGAATCTGAGAATTTTTCTATAGAAACAATGTCTCAGAATCTGAGATTTTTTCTATAGAAAAAATGTCTCAGAATCTGAGAATTTTTCTATAAAAAATGTTGTAGAATCGGAGAATTTTTCTATAGAAAAAATGTCTCAGAATCCGAGAATTTTTCTATAGAAAAAATGTCTCAGAATCTGAGAATTTTTCTATAGAAATAATGTTTTAGAATCTAAAAACTTTTCTGTAGCAAAAAAAAGTCAAAAAAATGTCTCAGAATCTAAGAATTTGCCTATAAAATTTTTAATACTTTTTTTTATATGGGGAAAATGTCAGATTCTATAATAATCTTAGTTTTGTGATGTTTTTATACCCAAAATTTTCAGATTCTAGGAAAATATAGTTGATTCTGAGCTTTTTCTTAATTTTAGTATTCTTGATGACTTCTTCGTACACGTTGTTTCTTAATTCTGAATCTCTGAATCCATAATTAAGCAACAAAGTTAATAAAAAATGCCTTTCTTAAAAGCATTTTTAATTAACTTCTTTTACGCAAAAATTAAAAAAGAAAAAACAATTTTTATGAAATTGAAATTTATTTTTCCCCTTAAAAATTTTAAAAAGTAACTTAAATCCCAAAACCTTAAAAATGGGTCCGATTTAAAAAGATTTAAAAAATAAATTTCGTGACTATATTTTTTAATTTTTTTTTACAAAATTTTAGTAAAAAATATTGTATTTTTTGTAAATTTTTTTTTTTGCCTGTTATAAAGCGCCCAATATTTGTTTTTGTATTTTTTCTTCCTTTCGTTCCAGAAACAGAATCACATCTGAGATTTTAAGAAAACTAAATTTTTTAAACCAAAAAAAACCTTGTCAAATTACTAGAAAAAGTCTAGTAATCCCATTTTACCAATTTTAACAAAAAATTTCAAATCGAAATTTAATATTTTTTTTGTAACTTTACAAATTTTTAAGGTTTTTTACAAAAAAAAACTAGTAAATTCACGAGATTTTCCTGTAAGTTTTATGGCGCCCAAAAATTTGTAAATGTACAATTTTATGGGCAAAAATCTTGTAAAATTATGAAAAACCTCGTAATTTTTACTAGGAATTCTCGTAAAATAGGAGGTAGCAAAAAATCTAGTAAAGTCACGAAACCTCCTTGTAAGTTTTATCGCGTCAAAAAATTTGTAAATTTACAATTTTATTCGTAAAAAGCTTGTAAAATTACAAAATTATTGCTAAAAAGCAAAAAAACGTTACAAACTTTTCGTGCCCCCTGTGCCCACCCCCTGTATACGTCCATGGTCCCATGAATATCTGAACAGGCTGTATTTTGGTTTTTCAATTTTTCAAAACTGGGCTTAAGAGGCGTGGCTAAATATGAAAAAAATTTACATATTTGTGTCGAGTTGCCTTGATTAAATATTTATTAACTTAAAACGGAATGCATCATAATCTTCAAAATTAGCATTGTTGTATATATTTTTATTTTGATAAATTTTCAGAACCCATTCTGAAATTTCCAATTTTTTAAAAAAGTCTATTTAAAATCCGGTAATTTTTTTCTTTTTTTGAAGTTTAGATGTTTGTCTATCCATACAAAAAAAATCAAGCCCGTGTTTTTCTTTTTTTTCGAGACAATCGTATTTGAATATAAAATTTCATAAGAATTTTGTAATTTGATTGTATTTTTTTGTTACAGCATAGCGGGTGAGTAACAAATATTTGCATAAATAATACTCATGCGCTATGTTGAAACAAGAATATTCTAGCAAATTATAAAATTCTTATGAAATTTAATGTTCAAATGGGATTTTCTCGAAAAACAAAACGAAAAACACACGTCTGAATTTTTTTGTGTGGAAAGACAAAAATCTAAACTTAAAAAAAAAATACTAAAAAAAAATTTTTGATAAATTGATTTTTTAAAAATGGGATATTTCGGAACGGGTTTCGAAAATTTTTCAAAATTAAAATTTTAAATGGATAGCCCATACAAAAATATACAAGAATGCAAATTTTTAAGATTATGGTGCATTCCGTTTTAATTTGATAAATATTTAATCAAGGAAACTCGACACAAATTTGTCCAAGTTTTCAATATTTAGCCACAGCCCGACAAAATTAAAAAAGATTTTTGCTTCTTTGAATTTATAAACTGATTCTAGTTAATTTGGGTGCGCTGAATTCAAATCTGTAATCAGTTTGTCTCTATCAGCTCTTGTTTTCATGATACAGCTTTTTTATACCCTCCACTTCAGTCAGTTTTTTCCAAAAAAAATTTCCATCAAAATTTCTTATTTACAGTTAAATTAACCGAATTCATCAAAAAAACACATCTTAAGCGAACCGGTTTGATACCTATAAGTTGACTGGAAGGTAAAATATGCTTTTCAAACGAAAAAAATATTTGAATTAAAAAAAATTTTGGGTAAAAAATTTTTTTCGGAAAAAATTTTTTTTTTTGGTAACTACAATAACTGTAAATAAGACATTTTGATGAAAAAATTTTTTTTGATAAAACTGACAGACGGCCAGACTGTCATAATTGGAGGTCATAAGTGGAGGGTATAAAAAAGGTATATCATGAAAACTAGAGCTGATAGAGAGAGACACACTGATTACAGATTTGAATTCAGCGCACCCAAATTAACTAAAATCAGTTGATAAATTCAAAGAAGCAAATTGAGTGTTGGCCTGTGTTATTTTTATTATTTTGTGTAACCCCACCCACAAAAAGGATCGGGGGAAAAAATATGCTATTCTTAACCCAATGGTTAAAGTCCATCACGATGAACTTTTTTTGGCAATAAAATGCTTCATATCTATATCTATATCTATACTAATATTATAAAGAGGTAATGTTTGTATGTTTGTTTTTTTGTTTGTTTGTTTGTTTGTTTGTTTGTAGAGGGTAATCTCCGGAACTACTTATCCGATTTCAAAAATGTTTTCAGCAATATTTAAAATGTTCCCCCAGGATGGACATAGGCTAGGTTTCATCGACCACGCCCACTTCTACGCCCACTTTTGGCCAAAAAACGTAAAATTGAAAAATCTCCAAAACTACTGAACCGATTTCAAAAATTTTTTCACCAATACATACTTGGAATGGTCCTTCATGGTGGACATATACTGGGTTTCATCGACCACGCCCACATCTACGCCCACTACCTTTGGCCAAAAAACGTAAAATTAAAAAAATCTCCAAAACTACTGAACCGATTTCAAAAATTTTTTCACCAATGCATACTTAGAATGGCCAATACATACTATGGTGGACATATACTGGGTTTCATCGACCATGCCCACATCTACGCCCACTTTTGGTTAAAAACTTAAAATTTAAATATCTACTTATCCGATTTCAAAAAAGTTTTCAGCTATATTTAGAGTGCTCCTCCATGGTTGACATAGGCTAGGTTTCATCGACCACACCCATGTCTACGCCCACTTCTACGCCCACTTTTAGCAAAAAAAACCTAAAATTTAAAAATCTCCACAACTATTAACCGATTTAAATTTTTTTCACCAATACATGCTTGGAATGTTCCTTCATGGTGGATATATGGTGTATTTCATTGACCACGCCCTTTTCTACGCCAACTTTTGGCAAAACAAATTAAAATTTAAATATCTATTAAACAACTCATCCGATTTTAAAAATGTTTTCACCAATATTTAGAGTGTACCTCCAGGGTGGATATATATTTAGAGTGTTCCTACAGGGTGGAATTAGCTAGGATTTATCGACCACGCCAACTTATACGCCCACTTTTTGACTATCAAAGCTTAAATTTAAAAAACTCCAAAACTTTCCATCCGATTTCCAAAAATTTTTCACCAATACTTGGTCCTTCATAGTGGAAATATTCTAGATTTTATTGACCACTCCCATTTCTACGCCCACCTTTGGCAAGAAAAACGTAATATTTAAATATGATCAAACCACTCATCCGATATAAAAATTTTTATCACCAATATATATTAAGAATGGTCCTTCAGGGTGGACATGGGTAAGCCTCATCGACCACACCCACTTCTACGCCCACTTTTGGCCAAAAAACGTAAAATTTCGAAATATCCGAAACTACTCATTTAAAAAATGTTTTCTCCAATATTAAGAATGGTCCATCAGGTTAGACATAGGCTTTGGTTCATCTACGTAAAATTTGTATATATACGAAACTTATTATAAGATTTCAAAAATGTTTTCACCAATATTTAGAATTTTCTTTCAGGATGAGTTAGGGTAGGTTTCATTGACCAAACGCATTATAAAAATTATTTTGGGTCAAAAGACGTAAAATTTTAAAATATCCGAAACTACTCATCCAATTTCAAAACATTCTAAAAAATTTACTTTTTGGAAATTCCTATTTTACTGGAGCAAATACGTGCAAAGTAGTGAATTTTGTAACTTTTTCTATCTCCTGAAAAGTTGGTCATAGTAACTTGAAATGTGGAAAAAGTACCTTCTGAAAATTTAGATTTTAATAAGGTTATAAGGGTAAATTATTGTACTGTGGTACTTTTTAAAAAAAAAGAAAAGAATGAAGCCTACATGGAACGAAATGAATTCGAACTCAGAACAGAATGGAATAAAATGGGAAACAAATAAATAGAAAAGGAAACGAAAAAAATTAAGTAGGGGAGATTTTTTGAAATGGAGACTCTAATCCTGATCCTTCTTTAATCCGGTATTTAATATTACCGGTAGCGAAATTCCGGGCGGGCCTGCTAGTGTTTAATAAAATGCAAAAAAAAAAATAATTCTAAGAATATTTAATTTTCCACAGAATATTAAAATTTTCTTTGTGGACCGCTTTTGTTCATTTAAGAACTTAGTCTGTATAGCACTATAGGACACATTTCTTAAAAGATTTCAAATCTATATCTCCTTCCGTTGTTTCTCTATTTAAATTTTCTTTTTGGACCGATTTTGTTCATTTAAGAACATAGTCTGTATAGCACTATAGGACACATTTCTTAAAGGATTTAAAATCTCTATCTTCTTCCGTTTTTTCTCTATGGTGATTTCAACAGACAGACGTGCATCGCTAAATCATCTTTCAATCGATCATATGACATAAAATTTAGAACAATTTTACGCAATACCAAAATAGTTTCAAGGTTTCCATTAAATTCAAATATTTCCAAATTTCTTATTAAATTTTAACTAAAGAAATATTATTGCTCAAAATTTCTGTTTGTTATGTCTATGAAATATTTTTTTTTTAATTTATAAAAAAATCAATTAATTAATTCACATGTACAATCATTCATTGAGTTTTATTTACATTAATTTGTCTGCTATTTCTTTCTATATCTCACCATCTTATTTTTGAAAAAAAGCAAAAAAAACGACTTATACACACATGTTTTTCGGTTTTATTTTGACATGAATTCATGTTTTTTTGTTTAAAAATTTGTGGTGTTTTCTGCAAGATTTGTATTTTTTTTGGTGAACATACCAAAAAAAAAAGCGAGCACGTTCTACTAAAAAACAAGTAAAAAAATTTAAATTCGGTCTTGCCGAATGTATTGATACCCTTCACAATGTAAGCAAGATTATTTGAAAAAAAAAAAAAAAATCCCAAAAAATTTTTTTGGTGAAAAAAATCCGCGAAAAAAATTTTCTGTAAAAAATATGTTTGTTTTTGTTTAAATACCCTTAGGCTTAGAATTCTGTTCACAAATGTCAACTAGAAACCGAATTACAGAATATTTGCATTTTGAGGTTATGTGAAATATTCCAACTTTTTCGAAGTGTTCATACATTTTCGTTCATAACTTTTGAACCGCTGATCCGATTTCGCTCAAATGCAATACCAAACTGCATGGAACAACAACATTTAAACATGTTAAGTTTCAGTCATATCTGAGTAATATTTTTTCCGTGATCGTCATTTCAACAGACAGACGGACATCGCAAGAATGTCTTATAATCGATCACTGATCAAAATATCGGGTCCCAGACTGATATTTCAATGAGTTACAAACGGAATGACAAACTTATATATCACTAAGTGTAGGGTATACAAAAATAACCAAAAAAACCTACAATATTGCTCGTATTAAACGCCAACATTAACAACAAATGTTTTTTTTTTGCTATATAGAAGACTCTTTGAAATCTTTTAATATAGAGATAGATAGAGAATTAAACACTAAACAATAAGCAAAAGAACACACTAAACAACACAACAACATTGACAACAAACAACAAGCAGCCAGCCAGGAACAACAACAAAATAAAAACAACACCAACAATTGAATATGAAATCAAAGATGAAAGATTAAGTGAGAAAGTACTTTTATTAATGGTACTTTTTGAAAACCAAAAAGTACCTTATTAAAAAATTACCAAATTTTAGGACTTTTTGTATTCACTTAACAACACTGTGCCAAACGTTTTTTGACCATATGAATTTATTTTTGGTCTATACTGGATCTGACATGAATATTTAGTTCTTAATTTAAAAAAAAAAATATTTTTGGTACAAAAATTTTTTTTGATGAAATAAAATTTTCGACGAAAAAAATTTTTTTTAGTCTAAAAAAAATTCGACGAAAACTTTTTTGTGCAAAAAAATAATTTTTGTACTTGATTAAATTCGAATCTAAGAAATTTTTTTAAAAATGTTACAAATCATTAAGGTACACTCAAAATAATCACTCTGTCAAATTACAGAGATATTCTGCTGAGCCAGCAGAAAATACCATCGATTTCCAACCAGCAAGATTTTTTGTTATTTTACGAAGAAAACTCTGTGAAATGATTTCGATAAAAAAACTGTAAATTTACAGAATTATCTGTAAAATATTGATAAAACCGAAAAGAATTTTACCAAAAAAACTCTGTAAATTTACAAAGTTTTAGTTAAATGCATTTAATGAGTTCAAAAATTTTACAGAAAAAACTGTAAATTTACAAAGTTTTAGTTAAATCCATTTTATGAGTAAAATTTCTCCGCCTCTAAAACATTAATTAAAATTAAATTAATTAAAATTTTTGTTAAATTTTCTGTTTTAATGCTTCCAAATTGTAAATTTACTTTTTTATTTTTGTGAAAATTACGAGTTTTTAATGAGTAATTCCAATTTTACAAGACTTTGTTTTTCAGTCACAAGAAAATACAAAGTATTTTCTTAAATCTGTATTTCGACAGATAACTTTGTCAAATATTTGTCGAATTGAGATTACAGTCATTTTACAGAGTATTTAACAGAGTTATTATTTTGAGTGTAGAAAATTTTGCTAATCCTAAGTATACTCAAAATAATAACTCTGTTAAATACTCTGTGACTGTAATCTCAATGTTAAAAAGCGAGTTTTCTGTAAAAATACTGTTTTGAATAATTTTTTGTTTGTTACCAAGCACCAAAATTTTATCTGTATTTTTTTGAGAAAGAAATTAAAAAGTACCAAAAACAAGTTCTCCAAAGAAAGCCAAAAAAATCTTTTCAGAAAATTACTGCACTCTGTAATTTTACAGAGTATTTGCTGTAAAATTTTAGTTGCATTTAATGAATTTTACAAATATATGTAAATTTACAGAGTTTTTATTTGCTAAATGGAGCCTTAAAGTAAAATTACAGAGTTACTATATCAAAATGCGCTCATATTTATCTAATATTTTACTATAAACTCTGAAAATTAACTGTTTTTTTTTTTTTGTCAAAATCATTTTACAGAGTTTTATAGTGAAATTACTAAGAAAGGTTAGTAGCTGGAAATGTATAGTGTACTCTGTTAAATTAGCAGAGTTTTTCTGTAATTTAACAGAGTTATTATTTTGGGTGTAGATAGTGTTTTAGAATAGATAGATCTCTATAGAAAAGTGTTTCGGTGTTGGAAGAACGTTTCTGAATCTCAGATTTTTTCTGTAGAAAAAAATTCTCTGAATCCGAGTATTTATTTAAGGAACAAGTTTTTAGATTGTGCGAATTTTATAATAGGATAAAAAAACTCAGAGTCTGCGATTGATGCCTCCAAATCTAGAAATTTTTCTATACGACGAATTTTCCTTAATATTGTAATTTTTCGGTGGGAAAATTGGCGGAGTATTTTAGAAGTTTTCTGCATGAAAGTGTATCGGTATCTAAGAATTTTTCTATAGCAAGAATTTCATAAATTCTTAAAGCATTTTTATGGACAAAATACCTCCGAATCTCAGAATTTTTCTATTGCGAAAATGTCACAGAATCTTAATTTTTTTTTAAACAAATGTCTCAGAAAACTTTCTGGTTAAATAATGTCTCAAATCTGATATTTTTCTATTGGACAATTATTTCCGAAGCTGGGACTTGTAGTATCAGAAGAATGCTTTAGATTTAGAACCTGAGACATTTTTATAGTAGGTTTTTTTTTTTAAAATTTAAAAAATGTTCTTAAGGAATTTTTAATATTTAGAAATGTTTTTATAGAGTTAATAGTACTATACAAGAAGTATACCATAAAAAATCAAAATCAATAATCCGACCTGAATTTCCATGTAAGAAAAATTTTTTAAGTAAAAAGAATTTTCCCACCCCCTAAACACAAAAGATGCCCTCAGAGAAAAATGCTTCACAATATTTATGCATGGTTTCATAGGTAAATATTTTTTGTCATAAAATTGCATTATATTTATGAAACCTTTATAAATATAATGAAATTTTATGAAAAATTCTATGAAATACACTTCAAAAAATTTCAAGATTTCATAAAAAAAAATCATTAACCTGTCATATGATTTTTTACAATATGATTAGGAAATTGGGGAAAAACAATTATAGCTGCTAAAGACGATTTTTTCAATTGTAATTCCTTATTTTAATTCTTCCAATGTAAATATCATAATTTTTTTTTCTAATAAAAAAATAATGCATTTCCTTTATTAATGAAAAATTTCATAAATACTATTAAAATATAACGAAACTTGTCAATAACGTTCGTCCAATGTAACTGTTTCATAAATATTATGAAATATTTCATAAATACTATGAAACATAAAAATTATGCTATTTTTTTTAAGTATTTCATAATAAATATGGAACTATTTCAAAGTACCAATGAATTAAATTAATTGGTTTACAAATACTATGAAATAGTTTTCTAATATGATCAAACATTTAAGAAAAAATAATTTTATTCTATGAAATTTTCCATCGTATTTATGAAAAATTTCATAATTTATGAAGAGTTTCAAAGTTTATAAAATTTCATTCATTATATTAAAGAAAACTTTCAAAAATATAATGAAAATTTTCATAAATGACCCTATAGGGTTCATTTATGAACAACAATTAAACTGTTTTATTGTGAAGATTTTCATTATATTTATGACAGTTTTCATAAATATAATGAAGCTTTTTCTTTGTGAGTGAATCCGCGACTTTGATAGGGATATATAAGTTTGCCAATTTCGTTTGTAACACCTCGAAAAGTAGGTCTCGGAACTACTTCAGTGCATATCTTCATGTTCCACGATCGATTTTAAGGCGATCTATCTATGTCCGTCCGACAATCAGTCTGTTGAAAACACGCCAAAAAAAAAGTACCAAAATAATGTGGTACAAAACCAGAGAATTTCTACAATCATACCCCTGTTATTAAACTGGATAAAAATAAGTCTTCGTCGTGAGTTTTGAGTATCTGTTAGATACTAATACTATAATGTTAATGTTGTTATTTCTATTTGCTGCTGTCTGTCTATCGCTGCTATCTGCTGCTAGTTAGTAGTGTTTCTAATATAGTATTTTTTTAGTCTCAATTGCTTGTGTTTTTGTACAACCATTGTTGCCAGATTTAACGACTTCTCTGAACTTTGATGATTTTTTAAAAAACAAATAGGCCATGACTAAATCGGAGTTGTGCCCCACTCCACTCCTATAAAATTTTAGGATACGTTCCTGAGTATTACAATCTCTTTTCGCTCCAAAATGTAAAAATAAACAAGTAAGAGTAATGTATTTAATTCGGTTGTGCCGAATTTTTTATACCCTCCAACATGTAAAAAATTAAACAAAACAAATTTTTGCAGGTCCGTTTTATTGGGGGGAAGAGCTCGGAGGAGATATTTTCTCCCATGCACAGTGGATCGTGTAGAGTAAACACCCGGTCATTTTCTAATTGCTTTATTTTTTTAATAATTCAGTCTTTTTATATGTTTTAGGGGCCTCTGACTCCGAATTTGATAAAAACAAAAAAAAAAAATTTTTCAAAAAAATCAAAAATGGCGATTTTTTTCTTTTGCAATTCGCGTTCATTTAAGGCATACCTTTATAATTTTCATTCAGTTCTGCTTCGAAGCCAAGAGCTAAACCAAAAAAAACTTAATATCAATACAAATATGTAATAAAAATTCTACACTAAAAAAAACAAAATTTTTAGGTTAGGAAAAAAAAATTGCCCAAGCTCTTTCAAAAAAGTATGAACAGGAAACTAAGGTGGTTTACGTCCTCTTTAATTCCCATATTAGTTTTGTACCCATTTTCTTTAACCCCGCCGAAATATTTAAAGGTTAAAATTTCGGAGTAATTTTTCTCAGTGTATTATTAGCCGAATTTATAAAAGGTCTTAGTCAGATTAATAAGACAGATGATATTTATAATTTATATAAAGAGGTATAACCTTTCATATCTATTTTTCGCGGTATATCGCGTTTTGTGAATTTTGCTTTCCACGCAATTTTTTTGCAAACCAAGCATGCAATGTTTTAAAATAAGTCCCTGTTATCATATTAGCAACAAAAAAAAAAAAAAAAAATTCGACATCTTCTATGAAAAATTATATAAAAACTGAAAAATTCCAAAAATAAAAAAGTTTGGATCCCAATATCTCGTAAACCATTACAAATCTCAAAATTTTAAGAGCACCCTTGAATTCAGCGACCCTAAATCCATAAGGGACGCAAATTTCAATGAGTTTTGATGATTATTTCTACCCTTTGACCGGGACTTTTGATTTTCGATCCACTGTGCCATGGTCCGATTTTGCTCGTTTACGAACTTAAATTGCCTATTACATATTCGTGACAAACGCCAAGAGTCTGGCTCTTTTATTTTGGACTGCATTGTGTCTTATACAAACGGAAGGACAGACATTATAGAATTGTCTTAGAATTTATCATATATCGATAATATATACTTTATGGGGTCTTAGACGATACACATGCTGTGGTTGGAGAGTATAATTATAGGGTATAATTATAACTTTCCCTTCACAGAAAAAATTTGAAACAAATTTCAATCAACAAAACGCGGATTCAATCAATTTTTTGATTAAAATTCCACCAATTAAAAAAATTGTTATACCAATCATCAAATTGAAGGTGATTGATTGAAAATTTTTTCAATCAAACATTTTGTCGATTCTGATCAAAAGATTGATCAATTTTTTATTTATAGTCAACCAAAATATTGTTTGATTTAACAAATGAATTGTAAGCTTATGACAAAATTATAAAAAAATTGATATTTTTGCTTTCCAATATGATGCCAACAATAAAAAAAAGTAAAACCCGATTATTTTGTATATTTTTGAATAAATCTATTCAAATAAATTAAAGCGGAAAAAATCTGGTATATTTAAAATTTGTAATTCGACGGTTAAAGAAAATAACCATTGATTGACTCATTTGAATTTTGTTGATCAACAGATTTAATTGAAAATTGTTAGCCAATAATTTGTTGTGTGTTCGTGAAAAGGTGTCCTTCGGAGGTCACCTTTTAATTCTTTCATAAAATTTTTTTTTGGAATGAGGCTCTAAATAATGGGTGCGTATTATATAATGCATGAAAAATACAAGAAAATAATGCAAATAATTAGCAGTATTGAAAAATAATGCTTATTTTTTAATTTTTTGAGGCTATGTATAGGCTGACCATTCGTACTGATTTGATCAGTACATGTACTGATTTTTGATCACGTGTACTGATCAAAAAACGTTGTACTGATGTGTACTGATTTTTTAAAATATGTACTGATTGTACTGATTTTTGAACATTTCAACATAAAAAATAATTTTATTCGAAAATTCTGTACAAAAATTAGAATTTCCATAATATAAGTCGCCAGAGTGGTTTTTTATAACTTATTGTTAGGCTGAAAATGAAATAAGTTATAAAAACGCAAAAATTAATCTGAGAATGAGGTTATTTTGATCTTCCTAAATTTATTTGAAAATGCGTACAGAATCTTTGAGGTTTTCTATAACGAAAATTTCAATGGCCCGATGAATTTTTTATATTTTTAAAAAGATGATGTTAATTGCATGAATCCAAATGATTCTGAGATCTTAGATGAGGTAATGTCACCAGCGCTTATTCGAAAAAGCGCTCAGAAAATCAGGGCCTTTGAAAAAACACGTGTTTATTAGCTGTGAAATTTTCTTACAGAAAAAGTTGTCAAAACTTACGGAAAAAGTCTTCAAAATCTGAGGGATTTTCTTATTCTCAAAACCTGTAGAATTTTGTTATATTTTCTGCACTGAAACGATCAAAACATTCAAATAAAGTCGTTTAAAGTCAACTAAATTTCTGCAAAATAACGACAACAGTTGTTTTTTGCAGTTGTTTTTTAACAGTTGTTTTTTGCAGTTGTTTTTGCGGTTGTTTTTAACAGTTGTTTTTACTCAAAGTACTTTTTTTTATGAGTGTTGAAAAAACATCAGTGTTTTCTCATAGAAAAAAATTTTAGAGAGTTATTTCTCAAAAAAAAAAACATAAAAACTTGGGCGTACTGATTTAAGCTCAGAAAAAAATGGTCACCCTAGCTATGTATTACATGGTAATGCATTACATTACCATTACTATATTTAAGATTTTTTTGAGTAGGTTTATTTTTACCAGGGAAAACATTCTTCTCCCTGGTCGTACATTTTTGGCGATTTTTTACCCAACAACTCTGGCAACGCTGTGTACAACACACAACAAAAAAAAATATTTCAAATTAAAAATTGAAAAAAATAATAAAGAGTTCCAACATTTTGAAAATCTTAGAGTCAAGTCAGTTGGTGTTGAAATCTCGCGGCGGTTAGATCAAAATTTGCTTATCTCTACTAAGTACGAATAACAAAGATTTGAAAATATTAAAATAACCGACTCGTTGCAAATAGATCTAAAACATATTTTTTTTAGATATATATTTAGATAAAAAAAGTGAGCAATAATTTGAAAAAAAAAATCTACATATATGTATATGTAAAAATTAACCTTCAATTAAAAGAATTAATGAAAATAAAAGTTTTGAAAAATAACTGAAATGAAAATAAAACTAATAAAACAATATATAATTCAAATCTAAAAAAAACGTTATATTTTGTAACAGTTTTGAAAAGTTGTATAAACAATATGGAATAATTCTTAATTTAAAAAGAAAAAAAAATTAAATAATTAAACTTTTTTTTTTGGTGATTCTATTTTGGCGTTTTTGTGTATATGGTGTTCCGCTGACTAATACTACCTATTTGCCTACGTTTTATTTATTTTAATGATGATGATGTTGAAAAATATTCTAAAAATATAATTTTTTTTTTGTGGATTTTTGTTGTTCTTGTTTAAACATTTTGCGTAAAAAAATTTTTGTTTTTGAAAAAAAAAAATAATAAAAAAGAAAATCATAAAAATAAATAAAGAAAATAAAATGGAAAAAAGAAATAAATGAAAAATAATCATAATTTGTGTGTTTTTTGAAATAAAACTTATATAATATTTTTGGATTTATGGTGAATTAAAAAAATCATAAGCGAAATCAAAATTTGTTGGTGAAAATGATTTGAATGAAAATTTAGTTATTAAAAAATAAATAAAAAGAGGACATTTATTTGAATGTTATTGAAAAGAAATTAAATTGTGGTGAATTAAAAATTTTGGCAAATTTTCACTCAGTTTTTTACTTTTGTAATAAAAGTATTAAATAAGATCTTGTGATATTTCAAACTTTTGTAATTTTTGTAATGTTTATAAACCAATTGATAATTTCTGAAATTCAGTTGATAACCCGAGTAAAAATGTTTAGATATATTCTTATATATCACATCTTATCCGAGATTTAAAAGATCATTAAAGATCCGAGTAAGATCAGTACTGATCTGAGATTTGAAAGATTAGTACTCCAGCATCTTAACTTAAGCTCAAAATTAGTTAAGCTATAACCGGTATGAATTCCGCTGCAATCGGTCCCGCACCTACTTACTGAATAGCCAAATTATTAAAAAACAAGTAAAAAAGTTAAATTCGGCATTGCCGAATGTAGTGATACCCTAAACAAGTATTAAAAGATTATTGCAAAAAACTTTATTTTAAAGAAAATTATTTTTGAAAAAAAATTTCCGCGAAAAAAAATTTCCGCAAAAAAATGTTGTCAAAAAATCAGCGATTTTTTTTTATTTTTTTGTCAAAAAAATATGTTCGTACTTGTTTAAATGCAGCCGAATTAAAGAATTTTGTATTTTTAGGTTATGTTGAATGTACTAAAATGTTTGAGGTGTCCTTACATTTTCGTTCATAACTTTTAAAAAACCGCTGAACCGATATCGCTCAAATGCAATACCAAACTTCTCGGGAGAACTTCCAATAAATATGTTAAGTTTCAGTCATCTCCGTGTAATATTTTGGACGTGATCACATTTTCCACAGACAGGCAGACGGACAGACGGACATCGCTAGAATGTCTTAAAATCAATCGGGCATCATGAATATATATACTTTATGGGTCGCAGACCGATATTTCGATGAGTTACAAACGGAATGACAAACTTATATATACTAGTGTGGTTCATATATGGCACTTTTTGTTTTTTTTTGGATTTTTGTATGGGGCACCCGGAATATATATTAAGCACCATGAAAAACTGACCCGTGATTTTTTTCAAATTTTTTCATTAACATT
Source organism: Pegoplata infirma (assembly GCA_963921195.1). NCBI lineage: Eukaryota > Metazoa > Arthropoda > Insecta > Diptera > Anthomyiidae > Pegoplata > Pegoplata infirma. The sequence goes on along the minus strand of OY992540.1, from coordinate 40,781,061 downwards.
TAGGGGTCGCTACCGGGCCCTAAACTTTGGGTCATAAAAAAAAAATTTTTCACACAATGAAAAAAAAAAAATTTCGTTTTTTTTATATTTTTTTTTTTATTATAATTTAACTTCATTAGCTTATTAACGGCAAAAGATTTCATTTTGGTGGGACAAGTTTTTCAGTTCCAAAATTGACCATGAAAAAAAAAATTGAGGCTGGTTGGGGTCTTACTCTAAAATTTTTTTAAATTTTTTTTTTTTTTAGTTTTGATAAGCTTACGCTATAGGTCTTTAGTCCCTCTTGATACTACATTCTTCGTAAAAATTTTTGTTCTTTCCGAAACATCATTAACATGCGGCGAAAATTAAACGGATATTAAAAAAAAAAAAACATATTTTCAATGTAAATTTTGGAAATTACATACTTTTCCGACCATATCGAATTTTTGTTTGCCGTTAATAAGCTGGATTAGCTTATCAAATTATAATTAAAAATTTAAAAAAAAAAAAAATCGATTTTTTTCACCGTTTTTTTTTTTTTTTTTTTTTTTAATATCCGTTTGATTTTCGGCGCATGTTAATGATGTTTGGGAAAGAACAAAAATTTTTACAAAGAATGTATTATCAAGAGGGACTAAAGACCTATAACGTAAGCTTATCAAAACTAAAAAAAAAAAAAATTTAAAAAAATTTTAGAGTAAGACCCCAACAAGCCTCAATTTTTTTTTTTCATGGTCAATTTTGGAACTGAAAAACTTGTCCCAACAAAATGAAATCTTTTGCCGTTAATAAGCTAATGAAGTTAAACTATAATAAAAAAAAAAATATAAAAAAAACGAAATTTTTTTTTTTTCATTGTGTGAAATTTTTTTTTTTTATATCCCAAAGTTCAGGGCCCGGTAGCGACCCCTAAACCTTAATATAAAAATTTGAAAAAAATCACGTGTCATTTTTTCACGGTGCTTAATATATATTCCGGGTGCCCCATTCAAAAATCCAACTTTTGTTTTTATGAACCACCCTAATATATACCCTCTATCACTAAGTGGGCGGTATAAAAAATCCACTGTTCGCTGTTGCGTATGATTGTTATTTAAAGACAATTACAAAATTAATCATACGCCTTATACTGTTTTCAAGCAATTACACTCGTTTTCGCTATATTCGCGATTTAAAATTGTAAAGCATTGGTACAACAAAAGTGTAATTTTTATGCTTTTGGGATAGTTTTTAAATATAAATTTAGAAAATGCATTGTTTTTTTCGCGAAAAAAAAATTTCCGCGAAAAAAAATTTTTTTTGAAAAATTACGATAAATTATTGTATTCTATTCATTTTCATAAATTAAAAATGCATAAATTTAGAAAATGCATTGTTTTTTTGTCGCGAAAAATTTTTTTCCGCAAAAAAAAAAAATTTCCGCGAAAAAAAAATTTTTTTTCGAAAAATTTTGTGTCTGTAATTTATGGTATTCTACTCATTTTTATAAATTAATGGGAAAATAAAAAATAATTTGGAAAAAAAATTTCGCGAAAAAAAATTCGCGCGAATATTTTTTTTTGTATATTCAAAAGAGTTTAGATAATACAAATTTAGCAATTGTCTAAATAATATGAAAAAAATAAGTGTACACAAACTAGCTTTACCAGATGGATGTGGTAAATTCAAATCAAACTAAAAATATTTGTATTTAACCAAATTTTTCACGAAATAAAGATTTTTCTGGAACAAAAATTTGTTTGCAAAAAAATCACGGTATTATGGTTTGTTGTGTTAGTTTAACAGACTTGAATGGTTTTAAGTTTGAAAATTATTGCAAAAGTTTAAAAATATCTTTTTTATTGTACTTAAGCATCAGTTAGCGCTCGTAATCGCGAATATCGCCTAGCACCATTGAATTCAGCGTACCCGAATTAACTTTACCAGTATGGTGTCCAGCTTGTTAAAAAGAAGTGTCAAATTCGAGCACAGTGTTATTATTATAATAAATAAATATGTGTAAAAAATCTAGCGCTGAACTAAAAAGAGCCTTGGGGGTTCTGTTATAAAATATGTTAACTTTCATTTGCTTTTGGTTTCATCCCATTCCGATTTTGGTTGTTGCACTGTGTAATTTAACTGCAATAAGAACTGATTAAGTAATTTATCAAAATATAGCAATTAATCAAATTTTTATAGTTTTTTTTTTACATTGTGTACTTTCAAAGCCTAACTTTTTTTACCAAGATAATTAGTTAATTCTACGAAGTAATAGTTAAATTACAATATATAATTTAGTCATAAAACACTTGACTTTGTTGCTAGCAATGCTTAAAACTTTTTTTAAAAGTCTATTTCATATTCACAAATGCAAAGACATAAATTTTTATATGAGTAGTTAATATATCCTAAATCAATTGATAATACACTGAAAAAAAAAATTGACAAAAATTAAGTGCACACCTTACTTGATAGAGAAAAAGTAATAAAAAAGTTTATTAAAAATTAACTTAATTTTGCAACAGGAAATAAATTGTTGATGTAAAGGGTGTCCAAAATTGAGGTATCATTTTAATTTTAATGAAAAAAGAAGTTTTTTTTCCGATATTAAAAATATTTTTATTTCAGTTTACTACAAATAGGTTCCGGTTAAAAATAAAAAATTATGTGGGTCAAGTGACTTCCCCTTCTGGCTCGGCAGGCTCCCAATATTTTACCTATATTATCAAACACGTTTTTCAATAAACTGTTGTCAATGGTTGATATATGCCTGATAATGTTGATTTTAAGCTTTTAAACTGCTGTGAGATTATTGCAGTAGACTTTCGATTTCCCTAAACCCCACAAAAAAAATCTAAATGTGTCAAAACACGCGATCTTGATGGCCAATTCACTCCTCCTCTGCGAGAAATAATGTGATTTTCAAACTTGTCTTTTAAAAGATCCATTGTTTCTCTTGCTGTGTAACAAGTGACTGCATTCTGTTGAAACCACATGTTCTCTACGTCTAAATCATCAATTTTCTGCAACAAAACCTTTGGATCATCTCTTTGTAGCGATTTCCATTCACCGTAATCACATTTCCATTTTCGTTTTCAAAAAATATGGTCTATTAATTCCACCGGACTACAAACCACACCAAACCGTAACTTTTTGTGGATGTAATGGTTGCACTAAGATAACTCTTAGATTACCTTCATCCCAAATGCAACAATTCTGCTTGTTGGCGTAGCCATTGAGCTGGAAATGAGCTTTGTCGGAAAAAAAATGTTGTTGAAAAATTCTTATTTTCTTCTTTCCATTTTCAAAAAAAAATTTATTAATAAAAACACGTTGTTCCTTCGTTTATCGTTCCATATTAACTAACCGGAATGTATTTAGAATCTGAAATCAAAATTTAGAATAAAAATTACAAGTAGAAAAAAAATGGCAGCAAAATTAAAATGATACCTCAATTTTGGACACCCTTTAGAATGAAAAGATTATTGTTCAATTTAATTTGAATAAATTATTTTATTTAATTAAAAAAAGAAATCACAATTTTAATATTTCACTAACAACAAAGAATCTTTTCACCATGCAAATTGGCGCCCAACGTGGGGCACCAATTTGTAGAGTGAACAATAATTTTTTCATTCTACAATTGATTGATTAAAATTTTGAAAGTTGAAAAATTTTAGTAAAAATTTACTATTTAAGAAAGGAATTGTATAAATTTTTAATAAAAAATTAAATTAAAATTTTTTTAAAAAGTTCAATTTGTTTTAAGTAATTTTCTAATTGTGTCAATTTTTTATGAAACATTATATTTCTTTCAGTGTATTTGTATTAAAAATTTTTATTAAAATTTTTTATTAACTTTTAAAGTAATTCAACCATTTAATATAAATGTTATTAAAGGGTTAATACCGTCGGTAGTTGGTGGACATGTAAAAGAATTTTTGAAAAAAAAAACTACCTAGAATTAACAATTTTATTGTGAACGTGGGCGCCAATAATTCATATATACATATTAAAAACTTTTAGTTATAAAAAAAAATTATATAGAAAAATCAAAACCTGTGCATTGCTTTCCTTTAAAACTAAATGCATAAATAATGAAAATATTGAATAGACTTTGTAAGCCAAATATGATCTAAACTACCTGTGTTTCTATATTTCTTATTTTTTCAAATAAACGTTTGAATTGAATATTGAAAGTCTATTTGAAATGTTTTAACTTGGTTTAAAATAAACATATGGCAAAATTGCTTAAATGAATTATTAAAAAATACAAATACAAATTATTCAAATACAAATTATATAGTTTTGAACAAAGTCAAATTAAAAATTCCAAACATGTTTTAGGTTTTCTTTTAAATGTAAAAATGTTTGATTTCAAGTGATATGTAGTGGCAGTGTAGTACTCGTAGTTTAACGCTCTACATTTAATTTCATTTCTATATAAAGAAACTATTACACAGGTCTACGAAAAGAATTGTTGGCACATGCCAAGGGGCCCACTTCACGGAGGCCCCGAAAGCTAAAAAAAAAAATTGCTTACACGAAAAGTGCAACTTAATTTTTTTATGATCATGTTTTTTCGAGGAAAGATTTTCGTATAGAAAAAGCCCAGATTCTAACACATTTTTTGTATAAAACAAGTAAAAAAAATAAATTCGACCTTGCCGAATGTATTGATACTCTCCACAATGTAAAAAAGTTTATTTGCAAAAAAAACAAAAAAAATTTTTTTTTTGAAAAAAAAAAAAAATCCGCGAAAAAATATTTTTGGTGAAAAAAAATTCGGCCAATTTTTTTTTTTTGTAAAAAAATATGTTTGTTCTTGTTTAAATACCATTTGGTGATCAATTCTATTCATATGTGTCAACCAGCAGCCGAATTAAAGCATTTTGTATTTTTAGGTTATGTTGAATGTACCAAAATTTTCGAGGTGTCCTTACATTTTCTTTCATAACTTTTGAACCGCTGAACCGATTTCGCTCAAATGCAATTCCAAACTACTTAGGACAACTATAAGTAAATGTGCTAAGTCTTGGTCATATATGTTTAATATTTGGCCGTGATCACCATTTCCACAGACGGACAGGCAGACGGACATCGCTAGAATGTCTTAAAATCGATCACTGATCAATAATATATATACATTATGGGGTCCTAGAAGGATATTTCGATAAGTTACAAACGGAATGACAAACTTATATATACCCTCTATCACTAAGTGGAGGGTATAAAAAGTCCAAGTCTGAAACTTTTCTTTAGGAGAAATAATAGGAAAAGTAACAGATTCAGAGATATAAAAAGTCTCAAATTCTCATAAAATTTTCCTTCTGAGAAATTTTTCGTACAGAAAAAGTCTCAGATTTTGAGACGTTTTTCGTATTGAAAAAGTCTCAGACTCCGAGACATTTTTCGTATAAAAAAGTATCAGATTCTTAGACATTTTTCGTACAAAAAAGTCTCAGAATCTAAAACAACATATAAAAACTTTAGATTCTGAGACATTTTTAGTATAGAAAGATTGTGAGAAATTTTTCTTAAAGAAAAAGTCTCATATCCTGACAAATTTTTCGTATAGAAAAAGTCTTAGATTCTCAGATATTTTTTGTAAAGGAAAGTCTCAAATCCCGAGACAATTTTTGTATAGAAAAATAAATTTTTCGTATAGAAAAAGTCTTAAACATTGAGATATTTTTCGTACAGAACAAGTTCTGACACATTTTAAGTCTGAGATTTAAGACATATTTCCTGAAGTAAAATTCTCAGACTCTGAAACATTTTCTCTATAGAAAAAGTCTCAGATTTAAGACATTTGGTATAGAAATAGTCTCAGATTCTGAGGCATTTGGTACGCAGAAAAAAATATTGAGAAAAACCATTTGAGTAATCACTTGTTAAATTTTAAAATAAAAAATTTGATTAATTTTTTTATTGACGCAATTAAAAATTTACTTAAAAACTTCTACAAAAATTTGAGTAAATAATTTTATAAAAATGTAAAAGTATTTTTAATTTTTTTGTTTATTTTCCTAACTTTTAAAATTCTCATTTAGTTTATTGCTTTTTGTGTATGCATATGAAAATTAACAGTTATCTTTATGAAATTTTTTTGTTTTTAAAACATAAATATTTTTGGTAAAGTTTGAAAAAACGTTTTTTTTTTTTAAATGTACAACTTTTATAAAATTTTTAAAAAAAGAATTAATAAATTTTGAGTAAATTTTTACTTGACACAATTAAAAACTTACTTAAAAAAAATTTTAAATATTGAGTAAAGTTTTCATTGTGTCAATTAAAAATTTACTCAAATTTTTTGCTAAATTTTCTTAAAATATTATTTAATACTATTAAATTGTTTACTAGTAAAAAATTATGTAAGCTTTTTAAAAATTTACTAATTTTTTTTATTTTTTTCTGTGTATAGAAAATGTCTCAGATTCTGGCATCTTTTTCCGACAAATATTTTTCCAATAGAAAAAGTCTCAGATTCTGAGACAGTTTCGCAGATTCTGAGACATTTTTCGTACAATTTTTCCTATAGAAATAGTCTTGTGAAATACAAAAATAGTCTTAAATTTTTATAGAAAAATTTTAGGTTCTTACACTCAAAAAAAAAAAAACTTGTAAAATTACAAGAAAAATTTGTAACTTTTTTTGTTTGATACCTCCTATTTGACAAAAATTCCTTGTAATTTTACAAGCTTTTTACCAATAGTTTTGTAATTTTACAAGGTTTTTACCAATAAAATTGTAAATTTATAAATTTTTTGACACGATAAAATTTACAAGGAGGTTTCGTAATTTTACTAGATTTTTTGCTACCTCCTAATTTACGAGAATTGCTAGTAATTTTACAAGCTTTTACCAATAAAATTGTAAATTTACATTTTTTGTTTTGGCGCAATTAAAATTACAAGGAATTCTCCTGAATTTACTAGATTTTTTTTTTGTAAAATTATCTTGGAAATTTGTAAAATTACAAAAAAAAATGTAAAATTACAAAAAAAAAATGTAAATTTCGATCCAAACTTGTTTGTTAAAAAACAAGGAAAACTGCCAAATATTTGTAAAATGGGATTACAAGACTTTTCCTAATAATTTGACAAAGTTTTTTTTTGTGTGTTGAGATTTTTCGTATAACGTACATTTTTATACCCTCCACTTAGTGAAAGAGGATATATATAAGTTTGTCATTCCGTTTGTAACTCATCGAAATATCGGTCTGGGACCCCATAAAGTATATATATTATTGATCAGTGATCGATTCTAAGACATTCTAGCGATGCCCGTCTGTCCGTCTGTCTGTGGAAATGGTGATTACGGAAAAAATAATGGACAGAGATGACTGAAACTTAACATGTTTATTAGAAGTTCTCCCGAGAAGTTTGGTATTGAATTTGAGCGATATAGGTTCAGCGGTTTAAAAGTTATGAACGAAAATGTAAGAACACCTCAAAAATTTCAGTATATTCAACATAACCTAAAAATACAAAATGCTTTAATTCGCCTGCTGGTTGACATATGTGAACATAATTGAACACCAAATGGTATTTTAACAAGTACAAACAAATTTTTTGTCAAAAAAAGACAAAAATCGCGGATTTTTTTTTCGCGGAAATTTTTTTCAAAAAAATTTTTTTTTTCAAAAGTAAATTCCTTTTAAATAATGTTTTTTGCAATAATCTTTTTGAAATTGTGGAGGGTATCACTACATTCGGCAAGGCCGAATTTAACTTTTTACTTGTTCGTATAGAAAATGTCTCAGAATCTGAGAATCTGAACTCTACTCAAAAATTGATTTTGAGTAGAGTTGTTCTAGCTCCAGGTAATTTTTCCTTTTCTGATTAAAATCATAATATCCTCATAGAATAATTTTCAAGAAAAACATTTTTCTCTTTATACTCTGTGGTACAGGGTATAATGACTTTGTGCTGATGTTTGTAGCAACCCGAAATATTGGTCCTAGACCAACCCTTAAGCATACCGATTGAAACAGAATCACTTTTTGAGTGGATTAAGCGATGTCTGAAAATTAAAACTTTAGCTTCTATTGACTTTAGAACGAAGCCTGTTAAAAATGGAAAAACGCGGTCCATTTTAAGAACTAGCCCCCATATAAACGTGTCCTCCAAATTTTGGTTAAATGGCCTCTATATTCGTATTATAATAGGTATCCTATCGAAATTTGGCAGGTAAACATGTTTTGTACTTACAAATCATCATTACAAATTTTTATGAAATCAGACCAGTTCTACTTGTAGTCCCCATACAAACCATCCCGATATTCAAATGAATCTATCAAAATTCATGAAAATAGAAAATATTTGATTAAAACTTTATAAGTATGCGTTAAACGCTAATTGTGATTGGACCATTTTGGACTAATTGTTAGTCCACATAGACTTACAAGGGAAGTCTCCCTAGTGTCAACCGCGGATCTTTATGGAATTTGTTTTATTTTGTAGAGCAGAAAAAATAAAGGGACACATATTTTTTTTTTTAGCGGCCCAAATTTATATTTAGGGGGTAAAAAGGAAGGGGGAACCCAAGGCCATTTTTAATTTTTTTTTCGTTTATCTCCTATATTATTGAAAGAAACCTAGTCATGTTACATACCAAATGAAAGGTCTTTGGAAAACCTATCTACGTGTGCTAAGAACTTGTCCAAACATGCACAACTTTTCATCATATTGAGTAAAATACCAAAATTGTAGGACATTTTTGTTAATAAGTCGAAAAATATTAACTTCTTTGGCCCGTTGTTAGCACCACGAGATAGGTATTTTTAATACCTTTAATCTAATACCACACATGCCTATATTAATTGTGTTAAAATATGCGTAAATGGTAAAAAACTGAAAAAGTTTAATTTCCCCCATACAAATCGATCCCCCCCCTAAAAATGAGTTTGGGCCGCTAAAAAAACCTGTCAAATTAATTTTCGTTCTTAACAACATATCAAAATTTCATGAAGATCGGAGGGTGACACCAGGAAGACTTCCCTTGTTAGTCGCCCGAAATTCAGTTAAATCTGTTTATTGGCAACAAAAATGAGGCCTTTTCCCTCGAATTTGGTTTTTATTTTAAGGAAAGAACTGATGTTGGGTATTATATGGTCGGAATTTACCGACTATAACTTTCTTAGTTGTTTAAATTTAAGTATGTTTCTAATTTTTGCAAGACTTAGCCGGCACGTATTTCAGAATTTGTCAGATTCCATTGTCAAGACTATTTAGCAAATATAAAAAATCTATACAAGTAATGACTTTAAATGACAATCGTTAGTGTCCAAAACAAAAATATTAATACATATTCAACTCTACACTCATTGAGAATTAGAAAAAGAAAATTGTACCATCTCTTAGTTTGATCACGATTATCAAACAACCAACAAAAATTATTAAAATGGGATTACAAGATCTTCTCCAATTAATTTTACAAAGTTTTTTTTTTTGTGTATATGAGCACCACAAGTTCTTAAAAATAAACAGTTGTGGAAACCCAAATATAAAAAGGTTAACAGAGAATCTTTACCTTTAAATGGTTAATTAAACAAAATAATTTTAACCGGAAAGTGGTAAAAAGCGACAAAACAAAATGTAAATTCAAATTAATTTTCACCAAAAAATGATAAGCTTATTAAAAAAACACAAAAAGGAAAATCAAGATAAAAAAATATGACACACAAAAAAATTTAAAGGTTTCCTGAAACAAAAAAAATATTTAAAAATTCGTGTAAAAACAAAAATCAAAAAAATATGATCAAAAAAACTAGAGGTCACTAAGATTGTTGAAATATAATTTATTTAAAAATCAAAAAAAAAAAATCACCAATTCCACCTACGCCTGAACCAATTTTATTTTAATTTAACAGTGAACAGTAAAAACTGTAAACAAAAGTGAATAAAAAACCTAGCACCTACTCATAAAAATTCAAAAACGGATACACTATTCATATGATTTCATTCATATCTATGATATTTGAAAACTTACAACTCAATAGAGAAAAAAAAAATTATGCAAATTTTAAAATTAATAAGAAAATAAAATAACAAATATTTAAAATAAACATAAAAAATAAACAAGTGCAACTTGTTTTAAGATTGATCTTAAAAATAAAATAAAAATCATACAAAAGTATTGAAACAATGTTGAAAACAATTTAAAATAGTGATGTCACGTTTTGTTTAAGTGAACAAAAACAAAAAATCATAAAAAATATAAATTTTAAAATTCAATAATATTTAAAACAAAAAAATCTTGTTTATTTTTTTCTCAAGTTTTGGTGTTCTTTACAAAAAATTCTCTACTCTACTGATATCTAAAAATGAGATAAATTTTGAAAAAAAAAAAATAAAACTATATTCTCTATTTGATATTAAATTCAAACATATTGAGCTATTACCGGCAAAATATTGTAAGTGTTATAGAAAATTTTAATGTAAATGATACTACGCGATCATGAAAGAATTAAACAAACTAGTAATATGATTTAACACCCCGTCATTATTAGCAATTGCCATAACCATAGAGATAGCAATTTAATATCACATTTCAAATGAAAAACTCGAACTAGACATGGTTGGAAATTTCGTTTGAATTGTAAGCCAACATTAAATTGTTGGCATGTGATGGAATTCGAACGATTTCAATTTCGATCGATTTCACTAAAAATCGAAATTTGAAAAGTGAATAGAGAAGACAAAATTACCTGAAATTGTTTTTAAAGGCTTGAGTTGAATCAAACATATGAATTTATACAATTTTATCTCATTTTAATTATAAATATTTCAAAATAATCAGATTGAAAGTTAAAATACTATCGATTTGAAATCGATCAATTTTCATCTCGTAGAGGATAATAATTACAAAAAAATTTCTACATTGGTACTAGATGTTAAAGTTTGATGGTAATGGTGGTTGCTAATAAAGACGATTTTTAACTAAAAATTGTTTATGCTTAAAATTCGTAACAGAACTTTATACCGTTATAAAATGTTTAATATTTATACGCTTCATTTTGCAAATATTCGATTTTTTTTTTCATCCAAAAACTAAAATCGAAAATTGTGTTTCTTACAATCTTTTACCAGCTATGGCTTGATATGTATCCATTATCTTTGTGCTGTCGTCTCCCACTGTATCTTTAGGCGGCAAATATTCATTAGATATTTTAGCTCAGTGATACAGTTATAATACTCAGACAGAATTCATTTAAGAATCTTAAAATTTTAGTTTTGTTTTCATGTGTGCGCGAAATTAAACAAACGTTTGTATTTGGAGAATAGAACAGAATATTATTTAAGTTTATTATATTTTTTTGTATGCTCTACTAAAAAGAAACAAGTAATACAGTTTTGAATTAATGCAAACCGATCATCAGATACACTACACTAAACAAGTAAGAAAATTATAGTCGGTCATGACCGGCCATATGATACCCTACACAAGTGTTTTCCGGAAAAGGGTGCCAAGTCCAAACATGGATCGAATGAATCTATCATTTGTTAGATCTTCAATTAGTGTAGAAAAAACAGACATTCCAAATTTTAGTGAAATTGGCTTATTCTTGATGCCAATAGACCGATTTAACTAAATATAGGTCAAAATTTGTATATAGGGCGAAACGAGATAGAGCGAAATGGATGAAATTTTCAAAAGAAAGACTACAAAGAAAAATATGGAATAGCCTAGGTCTGCATATCTGTTGGGCTCTCAAGACCCTAATTTTAGATCTAAAATTTGAAATTCCCGAGATTTTATATATGAACATATCTCGATAAATACTGCCAACACGAGAAAAGGTCCAACGGCATTTTTGTAGCTCTTGACTCGTAGAACACTTCCGCAAAATACCCAAAAGCCCTCCGATTAATAGTTTTTGAGTTATCCAGTTTTTAAGATTCTCAAGACCCTATCAGACCCCTTATTACCGTATCTCAAAAACTAAGCAAGTTAGAGCGAAACGGACACAAATTTTGGGTCAAAATCTATGGGGATCCATAAAGGACCCAACGGGGTCTTGAGTTAAATGGGGTTCGAACCCATGGGTCCAGGGTCTAGATCCAATCAATTTCTAAAATGTGAAGTATAATTTTTCCCATTTTCTAGTTAAAATTGGCTTAAAAATAAATAACTTTGTTTTCCTTATTTTTGGGAAAATTATGAACTAAAACCAAGAAAAAAAATCTTTGGAGTCAAATTATTCCCTCTTGTTCTCAAAATTGAGTTAATTTTCCCAGATTTTAGTTCACTTTTTTTTTGAGTGTGCGAACTGAATCGAGTTTACCACGATTACATGGAATGAAGGGCGGACATTGCGTAATTGATTCAAAAAGTTATTCTGAGTTGATTGGTGTGCTTAAATGTGGGTCTAGGACCAATATTTCGAGTAGTTACAAGTCCAAACATGTTCCTTAGACTGGCATTTTTTTGTCAACTTTCGATTTTCCCAAGTGTCCGGGCAAATTTTTATTGTCCTAGGTCTAAAACTTATGTGGTACAAATTTGAGGTCATCGGATTAAATTAACCCGTAGCGCCCGGGAGAGTTTTTTTAAAAAAATTTCTAAAAAATTTAAAAAAATTGCAAAATGGTTATATAAATTTTTTTTTTATAAATTTTTTTGATATTCGTATTCAGCATGCTAAAACTAATAAAAATAATGTAGCGCAATATATATTTTTTTTATTTTTTCATTTTCAAAAATCCAAAATTTTGGTGGAAATTTTCCAAAAGTCCAAAATTTTGATCGAAGAGCGCCACGGGTTAAAATTATCGAATTTGGCTCAAATTAGTTTTAAATGAAAGATTGTCTCAAGCTCTACAAAAGGGTCGTCGGAATGAAATTTTGAGACTTTTTTTAAAAAATTTCTTGAACGTAGGAAAAAACCGCCATTTTTCCAAATTTCAAATACGATATCTCGAAAACTGTTCGACCGATTTTAATTTTTTTTTTATATTCGTGCTCAGCGCATCAAAATTTACAAATATGATGTGTCAAAAGATATATTTATTTTTGATTTATTTTTTTTTTAATTTTTCAAAAATCAGAAACTTTGCCCGCCGGGCGCTAAGGGTTAATTTAATCCGATTGGCCTCAAGATTGGTACCACAAGAGGTTTAGGCCTAGTAGAATAAAAAAATGCCCGAACTTTGAAAATCGGAGAAAAAAAAATTCCTATACAGAAAAATGCCAGTTTAATTTAACTATTGGATCTACCTTTTTTTATATGCATAAATCAAATTTTAGTAAAAAAGGCTTATAGATCGGTTAATCTGAACAACGGGCGAAATTTTCTTATGTAGATCAAGTCCAAAAGTGTCACGTTCCATTGTCAAGACTATTAATAGATATTCAACTAAACCCTCATTGAGAATAAGAAGAAGAATAATAGTTTTTTTTTTGTTATTTGACGATCGTGTTCTTACTAAAAGATTTTTTTCTCCTTATTCTCAATGAAGGTTTAGTTGAATATCTATTTATAGTCTTGACAATGGAATCTGACAAATTTGGAAAACGTGTAGACTAACAATAAGTCTTGCAAAAATGCCCAACATAAATAAATTTAAAACAGAAAATAATTTTCTTGAAAATTTTTCTATGAGAATATTATAGTATAAATTAGTAAAGGAAAAATGACCTCGAGCTTAAATAAACCTACTCAAAATAAAATTTAGAAATTTGTAAAAAAATAAACAAAATTCGAAAAAGATCAATTGTAATTCGAGAAAAATCAATTAAAGCTCGAACAAAATCACTTGAAATACGAAAAATATAAGTTGGGACTAGAGATGGGCGCGTGAGTGAATTTTGACTCACGCACGCTAACGAAATCAAAATATTGCTCACGCACCATCACGCACGAAACTTATTTTTTCTGCTCACGTTCACGCACGCTCACGTGAGTAACTAACATTTTTCTCACGCTCACGAAATAATCACGCTCATGAAGACTCACGAAATTAAAATAAACAAACACAAAAATAATATAAATTCCTAGAAACAAGTATAAACATTTATTTAAATAACAATTTGGTATTAATTACCCACTAAGTGCAATATTATGACGATTTTCTAACTAGTTTTCTGTTTATACAACAAATAACAATCACGCAAACTCACGAGAAAAAAAATTACTGACGCACGAAACGTTTTTTCTAATCACGAGCACTCACGATCACGTGAAAAATTCGTGCCATTCGCGAATCTCTAGTTGGGACTCGAAAAAGATTAGTTGGAATTCGTTAAAGATCAATTAATTTGAAAATTCTGATTCATTGTTATTAAAAAATAAAAATTGAAAAATGGAACCTGACAAATTCCGAAACACGTGTCGACTAATTGTAAGTCTTGAAAAAATTACCAACATAAACAAATTTGAAACAGAAAAATTTTCTTAAAAATTATTCTATAAAAATATCATAGTTTTTATTAGTAAAGGAAAAATTACCTCGAGCTAGAATAAAACTACACAAAATATTTTTTTCAGTATTTTAACGTTAAATTTTCATTACAAAAGAAAACATGACCTCGAGCTAGAATAAAACTACTCAAAATATTATTATTTTTTTTTTTTTCAGAATTAAATCAGCATTTCTAAATTTGTTTAAAATTTCCGAATTTTAAAGGAAACTTCAGATTTTTAAATGGTGTTGTTAAATTTTTAAAATTAAATCTTAAATTTTCCGTTGATATTTTCGAATTAGTTTTCTTCTTAAGTTACCAGCCATTTGAACAAACTTAAATTTTCCTATGCCTCTGAGTAGTGTATGGTATCAAATATAGTGGAAACACATCGCCGACAACAAAACAGCGAAAACGACAACGACATTTAACCTCCATATGCATTGAATTGTATAATACACTAAACTATTAAAACAAAAAAAAAACTTTAGATCATGATCAAATAGATCTTGAATTCGATCTCTACCCAATACTGCAAAAAAAAACTCAACAAAAAAAGAGCATTTTGTCTGTATGTCTATCACTTCATTAGTATACAAGTACAGTGGACTGAAAGCAGGAAAATTTAAATAAACCTAAAATACCTAATGGATTTTGAAGAAATCTAAATTTCAATCTATAAGTTTTTGATTTGATAAAAAATCGCTCAATTTTATATTTTTTTAAATAATTAAAAAAAAAAATTTAAGTTTTTTGTTAAATATTTTTTGAATCAGTTCTTTCTGCATTCATTATAGATAGACCCGGAATTTGTAGTACCATTTTAACAGGTCCTACAAGTGATTCGATTTTTTCGAATTTCATTTGATCTTTTACGAATTTAAAATGATCAGTTTTGAATTTCCAATTGATCTTTTTTCGCATTTTAATTGATCTTTTTCGAATTTCAAGTTTCATTAACAGATGTCATCGTCTATAGAATAAAAAATAGAAAAAAAGTAGATTAAACAAATATTTGTAAGTTATTTTAGAAATAAATCTCTATAACCGAAATTTTGATGGTTAATCATAACTAGGCCATTTTTGGTCATTCCAAAATAAATTCGGTATTGTTTTTTTTCAATTCTTTGTTTGAGAAATTCCACTGTTTCTTAAAGTATTTTGACGTTTTTGCAGAATTACGTCAGCGAAAAAACTAGTGTGTTTTTGTTTCTCACATATTCAGAGTTAATATTTTTTTTTGCAGTTAACAGATGTTGTTTATACAGAGGCTTATATATTAATTTTACCTCAAAAAACAAAAACAATTTTTTGTGAGTTAAAGCTTAGCAAAAAAGTTAAAAAAAAATTAACAAAACAGATTAAAAAGACAATATTTGTTTTATTTACCTTTTTAAGGTTTATTTCAGAGTTTTTTTTTTTTTAATTTTGTCAAGTTTTAAAGTATTTTAACTTATTTATTAACCTTGGCTTGCTTCTTTATACTGCCAGCCACACATACACATATTGAGAGAGATATAAACAGAGATATTGCTAAAAAATTTTAATTAGGGTAACACTTTTTATACCGTCCAACCACAGTATGGGGCATTTTTCTGTATAGCAAAATTTTTTCTTCTCCGATTTTCAAAGTCCGGGCATTTTTTTTATTCTACTAGGCCTAAACCTCATGTGGTACCAATATGAGGCCAATCGGATTAAATTAACCCGTGGCGCCCGGCGGTCAAAGTTTTGGATTTTTTAAAAATTAAAAAAAAAATAATTAAAAAATAAATATATCTTTCGATATATTTATATTTGTTAATTTTGATGTGCTGAGCACGAATATCAAAAAAAAATTAAAATCGGTCGAACAGTTTTCGAGATATTGCTATTTGAAATTTGAAAAAAAATACGGTTTTTTCCTACGTTCAAGAAATATTTAAAAAAAAAGTCTCAAAATTTCAATCCGCAGACCCTTTTGTAGAGCTTGAGACAATCTTTCATTTAAAACTAATTTGAGCCAAATTCGATCATTTTAACCCGTGGCGCCCTTCGATTAAAGTTTTGGAATTTTGGAAAATTTCCACCAAAATTTTGGATTTTTGAAATTGAAAAAAATAAAAAAAAATATCTTGCGATACATTAGTTTTATTAATTTTAGCATGCTGAATACGAATATCAAAAAATTTATAAAATCAGTCGAACGGTTTTTGAGATCGCCATTTAAAATTTGTAAAAAAATTGCAAAATGGGGGGTTTTTTCCTACGTTTAAAAGTTTTTTTTTTTAAAAACTCTAAAAATTTCTTTATTTTAACCCTTTTATAAAGCTTTATGCAATCTTTCATTTAAGCTTAATTGGAGCCAAATCCGATCATTTTAAACCATGGCACTCTTCGATAAAAGATTAGGGTTTTTGGTAAAAAGTTTCTAAAAAGCTAAAACTTTGATCGGATTTGGCTCGAATTAGTTTTAAATGAAAGATTATGTCAAGCTCTACAAAAGGGTCGGTGGAATGAAATTTTGAGACTTTTTTTTTAAAAAGTTTCTTGAATGTAGGAAAAAACCGCCATTTTTTACAAATTTGAAATGGCGATATCTCGAAAACCGATTGAGCGATTTTAATTTTTTTTTGATACTCGTGCTTAGAGCATCGAAATTAACAAATATGATGTGTCGAAAGATAATTTTTTTAAAATTTTATTTTTAAAAATGTTTCAAAAATCCAAAACTTTGACCGCCGGGCGCCACGGGTTAATTTAATCCGATTGATCTAAAATTTGTACCACATAAGTTTTAGACCTAGGACAATAAAAATTTGCCCGGACACTTGGGAAAATCGAAAGATGACAAAAAAATGCCAGTCTAATGGGGCTATACTCACTTTGCCATTCCGTGTGTAACGCATCAAAATATCGGTCGGGGACCCCATACAATGTATATATTGTTGATCCATGATCTATTCAAAGACATTATATCCACCCATCCGTCTGTATATAACACGATGCAGTCCAAAACAAAAAAAAACTAGGCTCCTGTAATTTGGCACAAATATGTCTTATGATTGTATATTAAGTTCGTAAATGGGCAAAATCAGCTCATGGACAAAAAAGTTTCGCCTTGAAGAACTTAACCAACCTCTGAAAAACGTCATTCTTTTTTTATATGTTTTTTCTTATTTTTGTTAAAAAATTAAATATTTCTTTTTTATAGGAAAAATGTCTCAGAATCTGAGACTTTTTCAATAGGAAAAATGCCTCAGAATCTGAACATTTTTCTATAGGACTTTTTCTATAGGAAAAATTTCTCATGATTTAAAATCTGGGACTTTTTCTAAAGGAAAATTTTCTCAGAATCTATGACTTTTTCTATAGGAAAAATGTCTCAGAATCTATAACTTTTTCTATAGGAAAAATGTCTCAGAATCTTTAACTTTTTCTATAGGAAAAATGTCTCAGAATCTGAGACTTTTTCTATAGGAAAAATGTCTCAGAATCTTTAACTTTTTCTATAGGAAAAATGTCTCAGAATCTGAGACTTTTTCTATAGGAAAAATGTCTCAGAATCTGAGACTTTTTCTATAGGAAAAATGTCTCAGAACCTGAGACCATTTCTATGGGAAAAATGTGTTAGTATCTGAGACTTTTTTATGCAAAAAAAAATTTTAGAATCTTAGACTTTTTCTAAAAGAAAAATGATTAAAAATCTGAGACTTTTTCTATAGGAAAAATGTCTCATAATCCATAACTTTTTCTATAGGAAAAGTGTCTCAGAATCTAAAACTTTTTCTATAGGAAAAATGTCTTAGAATCTAAAACTTGTTCTATAGGAAAATTGTCTCAGAAACTGAGACTTTTCTTAGGAAAAATGTCTCAGAATCTCAAACTTTTTCTATAGGAAAAATATCTCAGAACCTGAGACTTTTTCTATAGGAAAAGTGCTTCCAAATCTAAAACTTTTTCTATAGGAAAAATGTCTCTGAATTTAAAACTATTTCTATAGAAAATATGTCTCAGAACCTGAGACCGTTTCTGTAGGAAAAATGTCTCAGAATCTAAAACTTTTGCTATAGGAAAAATGTCTCAGAATCAAAACTATTTCTATAGGAAAAATGTCTCAGAATCTTAAACTATTTCTATATGAAAATGTCTGAGAACCTGAGACCCTTTCTATAGAAAAAATGTCTCAGAATCTGAAAGTTTTTTTATACGAAAAAAAATTTCAGAATCTGAGACTTTTTCTAAAAGAAATATGACTCAAAATCTGAGACTTTTTCTAGTAAGAATTCGAATATCGTGAATTAGAATTCAGAAATTTGAATTTCGATAAAAAAAAATCAATTGATATTCAAAAATATTAATCAAAATGCGGTAACAATCAACTGAAAGTTTTTAAATTTCAATTAAAATTCAAGGAAATTTACAAAAATTTTATTTAATTAATAAAGTTTAAGCAATTAAAAAAATAATTGTAATTTAAAAAAAAATAATGTCAATTGAGACTTAAAAAAAAATATTGAAATTTGAAATGATCAATCGTAATTCAATCAAAATTTTAATATCATCAATTCGAAAAAGAGCAATTCAAATAGAAAAAAAACAAATCGAATTTTCAAAAAAAAGAAGTCGATTTTAATAACTTTTTAATTCGTTTTTCACCATTTTGGTACTGTTTGAGTTTGTTGAAATAAAAATTTCAAAAATATGTTTCCCTCTAATATCAAGATGAAAATGAAAACTACTACAAAGTATATTGAGCCATAAAATTGTGTTGTTTTTGTATGATGTCAATGTAAAAAAGCTAGTTAAGTAATATGATCGTTTTTTAATTGTTTATAAAAGTATTCTACTGTTCTTTTTTTGTTTAAATATGATTCTCTGACTGACAGTCAAAGACTTGTAGAGTGTTAACCCTTCAGTGACAGGCATGAGATATTTGAAACAAAAAAAAAAAAACTTTGATTAGAATGGAATTTGTTAAAAAAACATTTTTTTAGATTAGGGATGAAAATTATCGAAATTGGTTAATGTTTTGATAAATTATAATGGGGGTCGTTTAAGACCCAGTCAATTTAAAGGAAATTCCACTATTTTAGAATAAAAAATATATATAAATTTTGTTACTTGTTTAGAAAAATAGAAGTTATTTTGAACTTAAATTTAGATGTGAAGTTTCTGAGATATATTTTTTTTAAATTTAAAGTTTAAGTCATAGAAGGGTTAATCAAAAAATGATAAGGTTTCTTTACTGTTCTGTTCTCCAACATCTTTTGTTAACATCGTTAATAAAAAATATAAAAAAAAGCATGACAAAAAAATTTATCTAAACATTTTTATGTGTAGTATTGCGTGAGGTTTTTTTTTATTTCAACATAAGACCTTGAGGAAAAAAAAAATACAACATAAAGAACAAAAATCAAAAATCATAAAAACCAAAATTCTAAAAAAATTCAATTCAACTTTTTTTAAATTTTTAGCAGAACAACATCGTTAACTTCTACAATTAACAACCATCTAACAGCTGAATAGAAAACGAGCTCTCTTTCTTTTGTTAATAACAAATTGAAAAAAATAATGACGAATTTTAATTAATTTATAAAAAAAAGTGCAAAAATTAAAAAAAAAATTTACAAATTTTTAAAAATCTAGAAAAATTTTCTACAAAAATATATTTGATAAATAAAAAATAAATAATTTAAAAAACACATCACAATGAAGTTTAAAAAACTTTCATCAACACCCCAGCCAACAACGACATTACAACAACGTTCAATACCAGTACGTCATAATAACTATTACATCACAAAAACTACCTCCGGCTGGATGATCATGTTGCTGGTTTGCTGTTTAGCATTGTTGAGTCCTTTGGTTACGGCCTATAATATTGATATACCCAGTTATACAAAACATCAGCGGATGGAATCAAATACTATGTTTGGTTTTAGTATTGCATTGCATAAGGGACGTAGTGGTCCTCATACTAATACGTAAGTACCAATTTTTACAAATTTTAATTTAAGAAAATATAATTTTTAAGGCCTCGAGCACGAATATTTGTAAATATTAAAAAAAAAATTTTAAGTGGTTAAAGGGGAGAATTTTCAGTTTTAGAGGCATGTCACAGACTCAATTCTGTTCGGAAGTGGTATTATTTTGGTACTTTGTATAAAAAGTATCAACAATTTTGGTCATTTTTATAAAAAAGTACAATTTTGGTATATTTTGTAAAAAATACTATTTTTGTACTTTTATAAGAAAAATTACTGTGTTGGTGCTTTTTATAAAAAGTACTATTTTAGTACTATTTCTTTTAAAAAATTTACAATTCTGGTACTTTTTATAAAAACCTAATATTATGGTACTTTTTTTATAAAAAAAAATGCAATTTTAGCACTTTTCTTTTAATAAACTACTGTGGCACTATTCATAAAAATTTCTGTTTTGATACTTTTTTTATAAAATAGTAGTATTTTGAAACATTTTATAAAAATGTACTATTTTGGCAACTTTTCTTAAGTTATTTTGTTTCTTTTTACCAGAAAGTACTATTTTTGGTAACTTTATCAAGAAGAAGAAGAAGTACTACATTGGTACTTTTATAAAAGTATATTTTTGGTACTGTTTGTAAAAATAGTACTGTTTTAACACTTTTTATAAAAAAAATCCTATTTAGGTTCTTTTTGTAAAAAAATATTATTTTGGTACTTCTTGTAAAAAAGTACTAATTTTTTTTTTTATTAAAAATAACTATTTTGGTACTTTTTATGAAGTGTGTTTTTAGTGTTGGGTAATGACATTATATGTGGTATTTTAGTTTTCATTTTGACTATTTTTTAAAAAAAAAAAGTACTATTTTGGCTCTTTTTACCAGAAAGCACTATTTTCGTAAATTTACCAAGAAGAACTACAATATTAGTACTTTTTATAAAAGAGCATTATTTTGGCATTTTTCCAAAAATACTATTCGATACTTATTTAAAAAGAATTTTTTTGATAATTTTTATAAAAAAAAAGTACTATTGTGGTACTTTTTATTAAAAATAACTATTCAAGTACTTTTTATAAAAAAGTACACTAAGAAAGTATTATTTTCGTACTTTGTCTAAAAAGTACCTACAATTTTGGTAATTTTTTTTTAAAAAGTACAATTTTGGTATATTTTGTAAAAAATACTGTTTTTATACTTTTATAAGAAAAATTACTGTGTTGGTGCTTATTATAAAAACCAATATTTTAGTAAATTTTTAAAGCGCTACTTAGGTATCTTTTAAAAAATTTACAATTCTGGTACTTTTTATAAAAACCTAATATTTTGGTACTTTTTTTATAAAAAAAATTCCATTTTAGCACTTTTTTTTAATGCACTACTGTGTCAATATTTATCATAAAAACTACTTTTTTATACTTTTTTTATAAAAAAGTAGTATTTTGAAACATTTTATTAAAATGTACTATTTTGGCATCTTTTGTAAAGTTATTTTGGTTCTTTTTACCAGAAAGTACTATTCTTGGCAACTTTATCAAGAAGAAGAAGTACTATTTTGGTAGTTTTTTTAAAAGCATATTTTTTGTACTATTTGTAAAAATAATACTGTTTTAAAATTTTTTTATAAAAAAATTACTATTTTGGTTCTTGTTGTAAAAATTACTATTTTGGTACTTCTTGTAAAAAAGTACTAATTTGTTTTTTTTTATGAAAAGAACTATTTTGGTACTTTTTATAAAGTGTTGTTTTTAGTGTTGGATAATGACATTACGTGTGGTATTTTAGTTTTTATGTGCAATATGACTATTTTTTTTTTTTAAAGTACTATTTTGGATCTTTTTACCAAAAAGTACTATTTTCGTAATTCTACCAAGAAGAAGTACAATATTAGTACTTTTTATACAAGAGCATTATTTATATTTCGAAAAAGTATTTTTTTTTTTTATACTTTTTCTAAAAATGTACTATTGTGGTACTTTTTATGAAAAATAAATATTTCGGTACTTTTTATTAAAAAAACCTATTTGAATACTCTTTATAAAAAAGTAAAATTTTTTTAAAAAGTGCTAAGTGTTGGATGCTAAGAAAGTAGTATTTTGGTACTTTGTATAAAAAGTACCTACAATTTTGGTAATTTTTATAAAAAAAGTACAGTTTTGGTATATTTTGTAAAAAGTACTATTTTTGTACTTTTATAAGAAAAACTACTGTGTTGGTGCTTTTTATAAAAAAACACTATTTTAGTAATTTTTATAGCACTACTTAGGTATCTTTTAAAAATGTATAGTTCTGGTAGTTTTTATAAAAACCTAATATGTTAGTACCTTTTTTATAAAAAAATGCCATTGTAGCACTTTTTTTTTAATGCACTACTGTGTCATTATTTATAATAAAAAGTACTTTTTTGATACTTTTTTTATAAAAAAGTAGTATTTTGAAACATTTTATAAAAATGTACTATTTTGGCATCTTTTCTAAAGTTATTTTGGTTCTTTTTACCAGAAAGTAAAATTTTTGGTATCTTTATCAAGAAGAAGAAGAAGAAGTAAAATTTTGATACTTTTTATAAAAGCATATTTTTGGTACTGTTTGTAAAAATAATACTGTTTTAACAGTTTTTATAAAAAATAACTTTTTTGGTTCTTTTTGTAAAAATTACTATTTTGGTACTTCTTGTAAAAAATTACTATTTTGGTACTTCTTGTGAAAAAGTACTAATTTTTTTTTTTTTTATGAAAAATAACTATTTTGGTACTTTTTATAAATGGTTGTTTTTAGTGTTGGAAAATGACATTACATGTGGTATTTTAGTTTTCATGTGCAATTTTGACTATTTTTTCACTTTTTTTAAAAAAGTACTATTTTGGTTCTTTTTACGTGAAAGTACTATTTTCGTAATTTTACCAAGAAGAAGTACTTTTTATTGATTGAAACTCAAAATAGATCAATTGTAATTCGTGAAAGATTAATTAAATACACTGCGGAACACTAAAAAATAAACAAGAGTTACGACCATCATTTCTTTATATTTCGGATATGCTGATTCGAATGGCGTACTCCGTTTTTCGATGTATGGTACAGTTTTCTCGCTAAATTAACCGCCAAATTAGTCTTTGATAAAAAACTTGCTTTTAGTGAATCAAAAACGCATCCCTAACAATACGAATAGTGGCCATAAAACTGCTATGTTATATGGACCATCATGATGAAAATCGCGAAAAACAGTTTTTTTGTATATGGCAGCATCACTTTACGAGATGATTTAAGGCTCCATATTTTAGTATATAATGTGGTAACCTTAAACAACTAACTGACAAAAAATTTGGCCAAAAAAGTTTTCATTTGCGAAGGTTATCTTAACAAAAACTATTATTTCAGTGTTTGCCATACAATAATTATAGTATATGCGCCGATAAAAACACTTAAAAATAATTATAGTTTTTGTTAAGATAACTTTTGCAAATGAAAACTTTATTGGCCAAATTTTTGTTCAGTTAATTGTTTAAGGTTACCACATTATATACTAAAAGATGGAGCCTTAAATCATCTCGTAAAGTGATGCTGCCATATACAAAAAACGTTTTTTCGCCATTTTCATCATGATGGTCCATATAACATAGCAGTTTTTTGTCCACTATTCGTATTGTAAGGGATGCCTCTTTGTTTCACTAAAAGCAAGTTTTTTATCAAAGACCAATTTGGCGGTTAATTTCGCGAAAACCTCAAAAATGAAGAAATGCGCGAATTTAAGGGCTTAAGATGAAAATCTTTAAAACTGATTTGCATTAGAAATATTGCTACAAGTCATATCTTTGTTTTCCATGCCATAAATTTTATAAATCATTAACTTTGCAAAATTCAATTGAAATTCGATGATTATAATTGAAAAGATCCAGTATAATGTGTGAAAGATCACATGAAGCATTGACAATCAAAGATTTGAAGAAGATCGACAGAATTTCGTGATTTATGTGAATCGAAATTCAAAAAATGTCGATCGAAATTCGTAAAAGATCAAATAAAATTCGAAAAATACCAACTGAAATTCGAAAAATAATCTTTGTAATTTGTAAAAGATAAATTGTAATTCGCAAAACAACAATTAAAATTTGAAAAAGATCAATTGCATATCAAAAAAAAATCGAATTCAAATTCCAAAAAAAAAAAAAATTAATTCGAAAAGATCAACGGGAATTCGAAAAAGATCAACTAAAAAAAAATAATAACTGAAATTCATTTTTGAATTTCAATTTGAATCTTCCAAATTTAATTGATCTCTTCAGAATTTCAATTGATCTTTTAACAAATTTTTATTGTTGTTTTACGAATAACAATTTATCTTTTGCGAATTACAATGATTCTTTTTCGATTTTTAGTTGATGTTTTTCAAATTTTGATAGATCTTTTAAGAATTTTGATTGATCTTTTTTGAAACAATGATCTTTTTCGAATTTCAGTTCATCTTTTACGAATTACTATTGATCTTTTACGAACTCTGTTTTGGGAACCCCTGCTATAATTATAAAAATTTAGTTCATCTAGTCTGCTTTGATTTTCAAATATTCCCATACTATATTAAAAATATAGTAAAATGTGTTATAAATGATTGTTTTATTTTTTTTATGCTCATACTTATTCTTTAATAAAATCTTAATATGCGAACTTTTGACTTTTAGACATGAGTTGAAGGCGAAAAAAAAATAGAATTGCAAAAAAAAAAATTCCATAAAATAAAACTTTATGAAAAATGGTTTATTGATGATCAACAACATACATATATTTCAAACTAGGCTTGTCGACTAAGACAATCATTGTATTTTCATTTATTTCAATACTTTTTTTTTGTAAGTATTTTCAAAAAAGGCAATATTAAGATCAAAAGGCTATCATTGTAAACAGATCATAAACAATCACTGACAGGCCTTTTTTCAAAATATAAAAATATACTTACACTCTATAAAGTATAGACTGAGATGGAAAGACGGACAGAAGGACGGACAGACGGACGGACAAAAAAGACTTTCATACATGTTAAAATGGAGTAGGGCAAAGCAAAATCTTTTGGAAAACATGTAATTGGAAAAAGATCAATTGTAATTCAAAGATTCTACTTAAAATTTCAAGATTCCATTTTTAGTCCGAAAATTCCAATTGTATTTCGAAGATTTCAATTGTAAATTTGTTTAAAATATTAATTGTAATACGTATATTACACCGCTCAACACTCATTTTCCGGTTTAAATTCTGATGATCAATTTTATTAGACTTTGATCTCCTGATTCCAAATCTGTTCTCCAAATTTTCCCATCACGTCCAGATTTTTAGTTATTCACGGTTGAAAATGCGAAAAATTACGATTTTTGCATTATTTGAAAGCCTGCAGAGCAGCCATTCAGTGGAATACACTCAAAAAATTATATTAGTAAAATCAACTGAAAATGTCAGTTAAAATACTTAACTACTTTGTAAGTTGTTTTGGGGTCAACTACTTTTTCAGTTAAATCAACTAACAGTGTTAGTTATTTTAACTGACAAAAAACAACTGACTTATGTAGTAAAAACAACTAAAATGTAGTAAAAAAAAAAATATATAAATAATTGTTTTTTCAAAAAATTTTTCAGAAAAAAATTGAAGACCAAATTTTTTCAAAGTTTTTTTTTTTTTTAAAAAAAAGTCGTGAAAAATAATAAAAACGAAAATTTATTTTTATTTTTTGGAAAAAAAATTTGAAAATTTTTCAGAGAAAAAAAAAAAATAAAATTAACTACTTTAAATAACTGTTACTACATCACAGTACTTTTTTGTCAGTTATTCAAAAAAACTACTTAAAATAACTAACAGAAATAGTTGTTTGACATTTTTCATACAAAAACAACTGACTTTTTAGTTGAAAATAACTAACTACTGTAAAATATACAAACAACTAACATGTAGTAACTTACATAATTTTCTGAGTGTACAAATCTGGTATTATGCGCAAAAGTATAATTTGTCTATGGTCTCCAACATAGAACACAATTTTTTTTAAATTATTACGTTTGGTTGGGCTTTACTTGCGTTCTAAAATGATACTGTTAAAATGACCATTTTTGTTAAATTTACCATAGTGTTTTGATATTTTTCAAAGAAAAACTCCAAAAAAATAAATATTTTACAAAATTAAGCATTCTGTGTTATTTTTTGTATAAACCGGAAGATATCTTGAATGGGTTTAAAAGTCTATAAGAAAGATTGAACTTTTGCCTAAATTTTGTTTTAGAGCCTTTTAAAAATAAAAATGGTGCTTTTTCTAATTTTTTTGACAGTGTTTTTTTTTAAATGCATGTTTGGCCAATAATAGTGCAACAACTTAAATTTTTTTTTTTCATATTTTTGAGATCATAGTTCAATTCTACTCTCACGCTTTATACCAGATTTTTATTCCACCCAGCCAGCGACTGCTGTGCAGGCTTTCAAAAAAGGCAAAAATTGCGTTTTTTCGCATTTTCAACTGCGAATAATTAAAATTCTAGACGTTATGGAAAAATTTGGAGCACGGATTTGAAATCAGCGAGTCAAAATCTTTAAAAAATCTTAATGAAACTTCAAACCGGTGCCAAAAACCTTCGATTTGTTGAGCGGTGTTATCAATTGTAATTTAAAAATTTTATTTGTAACTCGAAAAAGATCAATTGTAAGTCGAGGAAGATCAATTGAAATCCGAATAAGATCAATTTTAATTCGAAGAAGATCAATTGGAAATTCGAAATTCGAAAAAGAGTAATTGTAATTCGTAAAAGATCAATTGTAGTTACAATCGATCTTTTTTGAATTACAATTACTCTTTTTTTCGAATTTCAAATTGATCTTCTTCGAATTAAAATTTATCTAATTCGAATTACAATTGATCATTCTCGACTTACAATTGATTTTTTTCGAATTTCAAATTGATCTTCTTCGAATTAAAATTGCTCTAATTCGAATTACAATTGATCTTTCTCGACTATTTTCGAATTATAATTGGAATTTTCGAATTACAAATGGAATATTCGAATTACAAGTAGGCTGACCATTTTTTTAGAACTCAAATCAGTACGCCAAAGTTTTTATGTTATTTTTTTTTAAGAAATTACTCTCTAAAAACTCTTTTCTATGGGAAACACTTATGATTCCTTCAACACTCGAAAAATGTCACTTAAGCTATCAATTAGTATTTCAGTAAAAACAACTGTTAAAAAAACAACTGATATAAACGGTTGTCGTTATTTTTCAGAAAATTTTGTTGACCTTAAAAATAACTTCATTTTAATGTTTTGATCGTTTCAAAGCAGAAAATATAACAAAACTCCACAGGTTTTGAGAAGCAAAATTTCCCACAAATTTGGACTTTTTTCCTTAAATTTTAGTAAATTTGCCTTCTAGAAAATTTCCCAGCTAATATGCACATGTTTCTTTAAATATCCCAGATGTTCTGACTGCGTTTTCCAATAAATTATGATGACAATATCTTATAGAACATCTCAGAATCATTTGAATTCGTGCAATTACATTATCTTTCTAAAATCTTTCCATCATCCCGAGAATTTTCCTCAAAGATTCTCTGCGAGAAATAATTTATTATAAATTAGATCATTGTCAGACTTAATTTATTTAAAACTACTCTCACAATTTGTTTAATGGAAATTCTAGTTTTTGTATAGAATTTTCGAATAAAATTGTTGTGGAATGTTCAAAAATCAGTACAATCAGTACATATTTCAAAAAATCAGTACAAATCAGTACAACGTTTTTTGATCAGTACTCGTGATCAAAAATCAGTACATGTACTGATCAAATCAGTACGAATGGTCAGGCTAATTACAAGTAGAATCTTTGAATTAAAAATAAAATCTTCGAATTGCAAATAGAATTTTCGAATTTTAAATGGAATCTTCAAATAACAATTGATCTTTTTCGAATAACATCTGTAAAATTATTATTTACCAACCACTCTAATGTGAAAATAAAGATTTTGTATTATTATATTTAAAACATTTAGTACTTGTTAAAAGTACTCTGGGGATTAATTTTTATACCCATTTTTTTATAAATTATTAGGTGTAAAGTAACAAATATTTTTTTCCATTAAAACACAAAAAAAAAAAAACATTCGAAATATTTTGAATATTTTTTTAAACTTTAAATCATATTTAATGATGAAGAAAAAGAGATTCTGTAATGCATGACTAAATTTAAAACGACCCTTTTTTCAAAATTATATTTTTTTTTCTCAAAATCATTTTTCATATCTAGGTGATTATTTAAATTAAAACAACAAAAAAAATACAAATCCATGTCTAGTTTAATTTATCAGCTTAATTTTTTTTTTTTGTTTTTAAAACATTCAATCTTAAAAAATATTTCAATAATTCATGCAGTCGGCTATATTATTATAACAACTGTTGCTTGGGTATCATACATAAGTTACTTTGTTATTTCATTGCGTTTTTAAAATTCTTAAAACATAAAAAATACGGAATTTTCAGCTCAATTAAGTGTGATAAAAATAAACAATTGTTGTATTTTTTTTTTATTTTATTTTTTCATTTAAATTTTTATATCGAGGGTGTTTTTAAAATTTTTCTTGTTTTTTTTGTTTATTTTCTTTTCCTGGTTTGTTAAGAATCTGTGTGAATGGAGGATGAGGAGGAGGAGGCTGTCTGAACTGTAAAAGCGTATTAAGTATATTTGATATATTAACTAAGGAGGTTGGTTTGTTTATATAAATATACTTAAGTCCAACCATCTACTTAATCATGGGTTGTCGTATTTTTGTTTTTATACATTTGATAATTTAACCACAATTTTTTTTTATCAGATTATATCACGCACATTATTATTTTCTGTGTAATTAAATTTCTTTTTAAAGATAACAGATATGAAAATAGTTTTTTTTTTTTTTAATTTCCAACATTTTTCTTTTAAAGAAAATATAAGATGATAAAAAGATGCGTTATTAATGATAAATCATTAATTAATCATTTTAACATGAGAATATTAAAAAAACAAAAAATAAGAATTACTGTTTTCATTATCTTAAAACCAAAAAGGTTTGTAACTTGGATAATAATTCACCTGCTGGTGAATTAAAAAGTTTTTAGCCAGAAGGTGAATTAAAAGTAACATAATTATTTTTCAGCAAACAATTTTTTTTTTCATTAACACAGAAAAAAATATAGGGAAAAACAATTTGAGTAATCACTTGTTTAAATTTAAAAAAAGTTTTGAGTAATTTTTTAATTGACGCAATTAAAAATTTACTCAAAAATTTAAAAACAAATTGAGTAAATAATTTAATAAGAATTTAATAGCTTTTTTAATTTTTTTTTGGAATTTTCTTAGTTTTTTTAATTCTCGTTTAGTTTATAGTTTTTTGTATATATACATTAGAGTGACTCAAAAAAAAAAGTTGATGATGTACCCCCCTCAAAATTAACTTTGACATGTTTTATGAAGATTCCCAAAATATTTGGGCTCTAGCGATAATCTCCCGTGAGCTAAACCGCGTCAAAAAAGGGTCCAAAAATGGTATTTTTCATGAATATAAAATCCAGCAAATTTTTTTTTGTCCAATGAATGACCAAATATAATAGATATTTAGGAATTCTTTGATTCTGCATTAAAACATTTTAAAAATCTAACCACAGACTCGAGATAAAGAGATGTTTATGTCAGTTTTTTGATGCTTTTCAATTCGATTTTACTGAAAACTTTAATAACTTTGTTATTTTTTGTCCGATTTTCACTTCTAATACATCGTTAGAAAGGTGTTGATCACCGCTTGGGCTTTTAGTCAAAAATTAACCCTTAACTGTACTGTCTTACTTTTTTATAACATTTACTTCGACATCATTAAAAAACCATTTTATAACCACAAAAAGCATATCTTTGTGCAGGAAACACGTTTAATTAATATATTTGGCCACAATTAATTTAACCCATGCATGACCAAAATATTTTGCCAAAAATTTTTAAAAAAGTTTTTGCGGAAATTATTGAAAGCTAGCAGAAATACTTTAAAAAAATGAAATAAAAAAGGTTTTTGCGTTTTTTGCACGAATATATGCGAATAAGACCAAAATTTGTTTATATATTATTAAATTCTGTTTTAATTTTTAAATTAATAAAAATTATTTATAAATTAATAAAAATTATTTATTATTCGACCTTTAAAATTCTATATTTGAGAAAGATTATTCTAGCTCAAGGTCATATTTCTTTTACTAATATATTATTTTTAAAATTAGTTTGCACATACAAATTTCGAAAAAAAATTTGACCGGTAATGTGGTACACGTAATAATTATTTGATATTAATAAGGACGTCTAGATAAACAAAAACCTTATTTAATTATATTTTTTTAAAGTATTACAACTAGCTTTCAATAATTTCCTCAAAAACTTTTTTAAAAATGTTTGCCAAAATATTTTGATCATGCATGGGTTAAATTAATTGTGGCCAAATATAATAATTAAACGTGTTTCCTGCACAAAGATATGTTTTTTGTGGTTATATAATGGGTTTTTAATGATGTCGAAGTAAATGTTATAAAAAATTAAGACAGTACAGTTAAGGGTTAATTATTGACAAAAATAAACAAAACCTTATTTAATTTTATTTTTTTAAAGTATTACAACTAGCTTTCAATAATTTCCGCAAAAATTTTTTTGAAAAATGTTTGCCAAAATATTTTGATCATGCATGGGTTAAATTAATTGCGGCCAAATATATTAATTAAACGTGTTTCCTGCACAAAGATATGCTTTTTGTGGTTATAAAACGGTTTTAAATGATGTCGAAGTAAATGTTATAAAAAAGTTAGGCAGTGCAGTTAAGGGTTAATTTTTGACTAAAATCCCAAGCGGTGGTCAACACCTTTCTAACGATGTATTATAAGTGAAAATCGGACAAAAAATACCAAAGTTATTTAAGTTCTCATTAAAATCGAATTGAAAAGCATCAAAAAACTGACGTAAACATCTCGTTATCTCGAGTCTGTGGTTGGATTTTTAAAATGTGTTAATGTAGAATCAAAGAATTCCTAAATATCTATTATATTTGGTCATTCATTGGACAAAAAAAAATTTACTGATTTTTTTATTCATGAAAAATACCATTTTTGGACCCTTTTTTGACGCGGTTTAGCTCACGGGAGATTATCGCTAGAGCCCAAATATTTTGGGAATCTTCATAAAACATGTCAAAGTTAATTTTGAGGGGGGTACAACTTGAACTTTTTTTTTGCCCATGTAAGGTGAGTCGGTCTAATATACATGAAAGTTTGTAATCATATTTTCATATTGTCTTTAAGACAAAAATATATTTGGTAAAGTTTGAAAAAACATGTTTTTTTTTCTTTGTAAAAAAATATGAAATTTTTTTAAACTTTGTTTTTTTTAGAGTAGAAACAGAATAAGCCCGGCACGACTTTTTCCATACGGTTTGGCAGATTAAACCGGTGGCCGGCGCCGATGTGAAATAAAACTTGTTCTGTTTTTAAAAGGTGGTGATTCTTGTTCTGTTCCTGCACTTAATAGTGTCAATTAAAAATTTACTCAAATTTTTTTGGCAAACATTTAATAAATTTTTATTAAAAATTTACTCAATACTATTAAATCGTTTACTGGTGGAAAATTGAGTAATTTTTTACTCAATAGTATTAAAAATTTACTCAAATTTTTTTTTTATTTCTTTCTGTGAACATTTCTTTTTTTCATCCACTTTTTTTTCTCATCAAAATTTTTTTCTCCATCACATTTTCATTGTAAAATTTTTTTTCCATCAAAAAACTTTATCAATTTTTTTTTCATTACGAAATAAAAACATTTAATTTTGTTTTTTATCAACATTTTTTTATCAAAAACTTTCTTCTCAATTTTTCTTCCCCATAAAATTAAATTTTTAACAAACCTGAACTTATTCTGATATAAAAATGTTCCATTTGAATTAAAGCACATCAATTCAAGGGGCGGTTTGACCACACTCCACCCAAATTTAATGAAATTCAATACTGAGTGTTACTTTAACAAAAAAGCGATTTTAGGAGTTATTTATATTATGGTGTTTTCTTTTCTGGCAAAAAATGTGCCTTTTTTTTGCATTTCGCCCCCAAATTTATGTTTTTGTGTTCTTTTCTAAAAAATGTCAACCATTATAAAGAATATCGTGTTCTTTTCTAAAAATGTCTGCCCTATAAAGTGCAAAAAAGTTGCACTTTTTACCCCGTAAAAAATCACGGGGTTGAAATTGCCTTATACAACAGCTGACTTTTTCTGTGTTGTTTTCTCAAAACAGCTGTTAAAAAAATACAGGGCAGAGTATTGCTGTATGTTGTGTTCTATTCCAGTCAAATAAAATGCAAATTTTTGAAGGTGTGAGTTAAACATTTTAAAAATGTATGCACTAAAAAGGCAAACATTTTTTTTCAGAAAAGAAAACACCATTAGTTTTCCCTTTCCAGCCCAAATAG
This sequence comes from Pegoplata infirma, assembly GCA_963921195.1. Classification (NCBI taxonomy): domain Eukaryota; kingdom Metazoa; phylum Arthropoda; class Insecta; order Diptera; family Anthomyiidae; genus Pegoplata; species Pegoplata infirma. The sequence continues at coordinate 40,748,240 of OY992540.1, read as the reverse complement.
TAGAACAAATGAAAAAAGTAAACATATGATCAAGATTACTTTTTTGACACCTGTCATAGATGTCGGGTCTCATTTATGTTTCATATAACAGGTAATGAGACCACCTTTAAAATGTTATGCGACACTTTTTCTTAGAAAAAGGTCAAAGGTCATTGTTATAACCTAAATTTTTGGATAGCTATATATAAAAAAATTATATTTTTAAAATTTTGGAAAAAATACATGTTATTAGGAATCACCCATACCACAAGTCAAAATTTTCCGGCAAAAAAAACGATGTATTTTTCCTTAGAGTTTTTTTTTACTCTGGCACCAAATTACACTAAACTTAATGTCTTTGACGTGCTGCGTCCAAATGTGACCTTTGAACGGTTTTCAAGATAAACATAAATGTGCGAAAATTGATAAAATGGAATTTCTGTTGCTATGTCTTTCGAACATTTAGGTGCAGATGTCTCGAAAAAAGTTCAAAGGTCATATTTGGACTAAGCACGTCAAAGACATTAAGTTAAGTGTAATTTGGTGCCAGCCCGAGTAAAAATTAAACTTATCCAATTATATCCGAAAAATGGTGGATACAATAATGTTAAATATTATCCAATTGCATCTTATTAGATCCAGTCGGACACAATGTTATACAAAATGATCCGAAAATTGTCTCTATATAACTGTAATAATTGGGATCAAATTGATACAATTAAATATAATTTGATCTTATTGTACAAAATTTTATATTTAGATATTGTCCCATTTTACCCCATATTACACCATATATAGTATATATTATTGTATGTAATCCTTGATATAAAATTTTCATTATATATGGTTTTATGTGGAGCCATATATAACCATATGCGATCATATATAAAAGTATAAAATTATATTTAATTATATAAATTTTATCCCAATTAATACAGTTCGATAGAGACAATTTTCGGATGATTTCTTATCAAATTCCTTCTGATTAGATCTAATAAGATACAATTGGATAATATTTTACATAATTGTATCCACCATTACTGGGATAAAATTGGATTAGTTTAATTTTTACTAGGGAGGATAATAAAAAACACTCTGAGGGAAAATACATCGTTTTTTTTTAACGGAAAATTTTGACTTTTTGAGATAGCTATATTCCAAGTTCCATCCAATTCAAGTGGGGTAAGGTCAAAAGTTTGATTTTTTCGGTTGAATTTGACATGTTTTTACTCAAAAGTGAATTGAAACTTAAACAAATAAATGGTGGTGGGAATCGAACCAAAGACTCCCTTGTTTATAGACTCCCAACTAACCTACAGGGGCCCCCATCAATTGTAGACGATAAAATATTTGAAAATTTGAAAAATATCGATAGAAATTTGACATCAATTAAAACGATAAAATATTTAAAAAAATCGAAAAACATCGATAGAAATTGGGCATCAAGTGAAACTCGTAAAAATTTGATTAAAATTCGAAAAAACTTCAATTGAAATTGAAAAGAAGATTTATAACTCGAAAACTATCATTAAGATATCCAAAATGAATTGAAACCAGTGTTGCCACCAGTGAACCAAAAAATTATCCAAGAGTTTGTCCGAAATTATCCAAAATCCCAAAAATTATCCAAAAAAAAAATATATCAGAAATGTTTTTTTTTTTAACGAAACAAAAGTGGTTTATTTAAATACAATTTAAACAATACATGATATTATTTTTTAAATAAATATCATACATTTTGTACTGTTCAGAATAAAAAATATTTTATAATATTATTACTAGTGCTTTTTGCAGTTTTTTTAACATTTCTTTTGTGGGCTCAAAATTTGTTCCTCCATTTCTTTCAATGCATTCTTTTAATTCGTATATCGGTTTTTGTTATCTTTAATTTACTAAAAATTCTTTCTACTGATGAATTAGAAAATAGAAGAATCATAAGAAATTTGAAAACGACTTCTAAATTTATAAAAAGATTTTCACCAGCACAATTTGTAATTTTAAAAACTTGTTCCCAATAAGTAAAATGTATTGCCAAAACTAAAAAAATCGCAAATTTAAAACAAAAAACTTTAAATTGTAAATGATAAAATTATCCATAAATTATCCAAAAATGTAATTATCCAATGAGTATCCAAAAAATTTTAAATTATCCATTTTTTGGATAATTATCCAAGAAGTGGCAACACTGATTGAAACTGAAAAATTTTAATTTTAAAATTCTATTTTTTAAAGGAAATTGTACTGATCTTTTTATACCAATAAACCACAGTATTGCATTTCGTGTGAAACGCATCAAAATATCCGTTGTGGATATTTGATCCATCAACGGCGTATGCAGGACTGTTTTTTCAGGGCCCAACAACAACAACAATAAAATTTTTGTTGTTTTTTTCGTGAGATTCGTGTTTTCCAATACTTACATATAAAAAAAATATTTTTTTGTTGTTGTTGTTGGGCCCCCCCCCTGTATACGCCGATGTGATCCATGATCGATTCTTAAACATTCTATGAAAGTCCGTCCGTCTGTATTAATCACGTTTGGCACGAATATATCTTATGGTCACAGGCAGATTATGTTCGAAAATATGCCAAATCGGAATAGGGGGACAAAAGTTATCCCTTAAAGATATAAACCAATCTCTGAAAAAAGGATTTTTTTCATGTGTTTTTTTTTTTTTGTATTTTTATACTATACCTGTCATTCCGTGTGTAACGCATCGAAATGTCGGGGACACTGTAAAGTACATATATTATTTATCAGTGATCAATTTTAAGATATTCTGGCGAAGTCCGTCTGTCCCACCGTTCGTCTAGTCTTTGGAAACCATGATGTAGTCCGAACCAAAAGAGCTATGTTCCTGAAGTTTGCACGAATATGTGTTATGTTCATTGGCTGGGCAAGTTCGAATATGGGAAAAATCGGACCAGGGGCAAAAATATTCCCACTGAAGAACACATAAAAAATTATTGGCTAAAAAATTTCAATTAAATCTATTGATCAACAAAATAAAATGAGTGAATTATTGTTTTGATCAACATTTTTGTTATTTTCTTTAACTATCAAATTACAAATTTTCAACATACCAGATTATTTTTTCGCTTCAATTTATTTGAATACATTAATTCAAAAATATACTTTATACTAGGGTTTTACTTTTTTTTTTATTGTCGGCAACATATTGGAAAGCAAAAAATATGAATTTCTTCATAATTTTTCCATAAGCTTGAAATTTATTTGTTAAATCAATTATTATTTTAATTAACTTTAAATAAAAAATTGATCAAATTTTTAATCAAAATCGAAAAAATGATTAATTGAAATAAAAATCAATTAATCACCTACAATTTGATGATTGATATAACAATTTTCTTTATCGGAGGAGTTTCAATTAAAAAATTAATTGAATCCGCGTTTTTGTTGATTGACTTTCGTTTTCAATTCTTTCTGTGTATGAAGTTCATCGACCTGCACTTGGACCATCGTGATAAGGAAAGTAATTTCTTTTAGCCTGCCTCTTTTTGGGGGCGTGTTTATAAAAAAATAATTTAAATAATGACTTAATTGTAATACTTAAGTGAACAAACCATAGTTAACCTACTTTCCCATATATATCACGAAGGGAGGTGTCCCCTAATGTCTTCCGCCGAATCCCGTCCTCAAAAAAAAGCCCATGAAATATATTTTTACGTTTTGGAGGTTATGAAAGATTTAGCACAACCGAATTTAACACTTTAACTTGTTCAAACTTCAATTAATTTTTTTCCAATAACTTTTGCAAATGGTGTAGAGTTCATTACATTCAAAACTATTTTTTTTTTTTTTTAATATTTGTTATCATTTTTATGACCATTCACAACAAATTTGTATCTCTCTGTGTAAATGCTAATAAGAGACAATTTTGATAATCTAAATAATTTAAGTGCGTTTGAAGAGCAGCAAATCTTTTGATGAATATATGTATATAAGAAGTACACAGAAAAAAATAAAAAAAAATTTTGAGTAAATTTTTAATACTATTGAGTAAAAAATTACTCAATTTTCCACCAGTAAACGATTTAATAGTATTGAGTAAACTTTTAATAAAAAATTATTAAATGCTTAATAAAAAATTTGAGTAAATTATTAATTCACACAATTAAATCTTTACTTAAAATTTTTTAATATTTTTAAGTAACTTTTTAATTGTGTCAAGTAAAAATTTACTCAAAATGTATCAAATTATTTTTTTAAAAAGTTTTAAAAGTTTCTAATTTTTTTTTCCAAAAAAATTGCTTTTACAAACTTTACCAAATATACTTATGTCTTCAAGACAAAGTAAAATTTTATAAAGATGATTTCAAACTTTCATATACATATACAAAAAACAATAAACTAAATGAGAATTCAAAACACCAAGAGAAAAAAAAATAAATAAAAAAAAATATTAAATTTGTATTAAATTATTTACTCAAATTTTATTTTCAATTTTTGAGTAAATTTTTAATTGCGTCAATTAAAAAATTACTCAAATTTGTTTTAAAAAATTAAACAAGTGATTACTCAAATTTGTTTCCTCCGTATTTTTTTCTGTGTACTTGTCGTATGAGATGGATTTCAAGCATTTGTACATTCATTTATTTAACAATACTATCACTTACTGTCAACAATTTTAACAAATAAATTAGAGTACGTATATCAAAAAGAACTCTTATTTTAAATAAAATTTCCTGAAGAATACAAGAATCTTTGAAGAAATCCCTCGTGATCTCCCCCCGTTTAACATTTCTTACGAATTATCTTCTTTATAGAGTGTAGTATATAGATGAGATGTGAGTGAACTTACTAACGCTGGCGGTTATTTATAAAGTGATAAGTCAGGTAATCTTTTGTGTATATCTGAAAGATTTAAGTGCTTTTATTTTATTGAAGTTCGGTTGTACATAGACAGACGGAAGATCGTACAGACGGACGGACAGACAGACTGTTGGTCTGAGCTACATGTGTGAACTTTCTTATGTATAGATTTTTGGCATTTAAAAAAGTTTATTTTTAAGAAATTGTAAAATTACTTTTTGTATTTTGGTTTTATTTAGTCTAGGTAAATGCTTTTACTTAAAGTTTATTTGTATTTTTATAAAAAAAAAAAATGTTTCTCAAAGTGGAAGTGGTGGAAGACAATGTAAACATTTTAGCAGACCATTAAAGTTATTTGGGACACAAACTTTTGTGTATATATCTCGCGTTAATAACATTATATCTGCCTGTTTATTTTACATGTTACAGATTATTTTTGGGGGGAAAATTTTTGAAAATCTTTTTTTTTTTTTTTGTTTTAGATACTTTTAGCTTTAAAATCAACATTACAGTTTACAAAAAAAAAAAAACTTTTTAAGGTAATATTTTAGTAATAAAAATAAACATAAAAATTTTACTAATTTTATGGTTAATGTATACAAATATTTATCAATATGCAGAGTACAGTAAAGGAAATTAAGATAAAAGCACCTTTATGTTATCGAAACGTCGATAACTATAGAATTTTCTTTAGCAAACTATAAAGCTAAATTTCTGTGGTTATCGATAGCCATTAATTTTCCTACACTCAAAAAAATAAAACTGTAAAGTTAACAAATTTTTTTTGTTAACTCAAGTTTACTGGCTTTTTAGCAAATTTTTAGTTAAAATCAGCGTTTTAACTACTTTTTTTAGTTAAGTTCAATTTACGAAAATACTAGTTTTGCACAAATTTTGAATTAATTTTTTTTGTTCAAAACTGAGTTTACGAATTTTTACTAATTTGCTGATTTTTCGTATCAAATTTGTTAAGTGAAATTTCATGTGTAGCCTCCTATGCAAATCTCTTAAGCTGATGAAAAAACAGAAAAAATAAACTTATAATTTTTTACGAAATATTTTGTAAATTTTAGTTTACGAAAAGTAACAAAAAGTTTAGCTGAATTCAACTAATTTTTTTGTTAATATATGTACATAAAAACGTTACGAAATTTCAGGTTAATTTTTAGTTAAAGTTACGGTTTTTTTTTGCTACATTCATTCTACGAAAAGTAAGCTAATATTTTTAGTTAAATTAACTAAAAATTTAGTAGGCCCAAAATCAGGTGCTTTTTTAGTTAAATTTAACTAAAATTTTTTCTAACTTTACAGTTTTTTTTTTGAGTGTATAGAAAATTCTTACGTTATAAATTTATCGATAACCAAAAAATGTCTATAGTTATCGACGACAAAAAATTTTTTATAGAAAATTTGATAACCGAAAATCAATGTATAGATAACCAAACAAATTTGAATAAAATATTATTAAGTTATATGTAATCATAAATTTTCTATAGTTATCGATGTATCAATAACCACAACATTTTTAATAAATCGATAACCAAAAAATGTTCGAAAGAAAATTTTTAAGTTATCAAAAAATTAATAAACCTAAAATTTTCTATAAAAAATTCTAAAGTTATCGAAAAATCGATAACCATAAAAAAACCTACATTCTTGATTTATCGATAACTAAAAAATTTTCTACTGCAAATTCTATAGTGGTCGATTTAACGATAACCAAAAAATTTTCTATTTAAATTCAATAATAATCGATTTATCGGCAAACAAAAAATGTTCTATAAAAAATTCTCTAGTTATCGTATAATCGATAACAAAAAAAAATTATAGAATATTTTGTAAGCATAGATTTATCGGTTACCAAAAAACTTCCTATGGAAATTCTATAGTATCGATTTATCGATAACAAACAAATTTTAATAGAAAGTTCAGTAGTTCTCGATATAATCGATAACCAAAACAAGGTTCCTTTAGAAAATTCTATAGGTTTTGATTTATCGATAACCAAAATATTTTCTATAGAAAATGCTATAGTTATCGATTTATCGATAACCAAAATATTTTCTATAGAAAATTCTATAGTCGATTTATCGATAACCAAAAAATTCTATAGTTATCGAAAGCTAAAAAAAATCTATAGAAAGTTAAATACTTATCGATTTATCGAAAACCAAAAAATTATTTAATTAAAATTCTATGGTTATTTTCTTTAGAGAATTCTACATTTATCGATTTATCGATAACCAAAAAATTTTCTATAGAAAATTTTATAGTAATCGATTTATCAATAACCAAAAAAAATTATAGTTATCGATAACTAAAAAAATTCTATAGAAGATTCTATAGTCATCGATTTATCAAAAACCAAACAATTTTTTATATAAAATTCGTTTACAAAAAATTTAAATAAAAAATTCCGTAGTTATCGATATGTATAATTGATAACAAAAAAATTGTCTATAAAAAATTCTGCAGTTATCGATACAATAGATAATTTTCTATAGTTTTCTATAGAAAATTCTAAAGTTATCGATATATTGTTATCGATTTATAGGTAACCAAACAACTTTCTATAGAAAATTCTACAGTTATCGATAACAAAAAAAATTCTACTGAAACTTCCATAGTTATCGATAACTAAAAGAAATTGTATAGAAATTTATAAAGCTATCAATAATCAAAATATGTTCTTTAGAAAATTCTATAGTTATCGATAACAAAAAAATTATCTATAGAAAATTCAAGCTATCGATATAATCGATAAGAAAAAATTATCAATAAAAAATGCTATAGCTATCGATGTAATCGATATTATAAACCCTATAGAAAATTCTATTGTTATCGATTTATAAAATTGCCAATTGAAAATTTTATAGTTACTTAATTAACGATAACCAAAAAATTTTTTATAGAAAATTGTAAGGTTATCGAGAAAAAATTTCTATAAAAATTCTACAGTTATCGATATAATCGATTATATAAAATTTTCTATAGAAAATTCTATAGATATCGATGTTTCGATAATTAAAAAAATATCTATAGAAAATTCTATAGTTTAAAAATGATCTCTAAAAAATTCTGTAGTTATCAACAATAATAAAAATTTCTATAGAAAATGCTTAAGTTATCTATAGTTATAAAATTTTTTGAAGAAAATTCGTTAGTCATCGATTTATCGATAATTTTAAAATTTCCTAATTCTAAATTCTATAGTTATTTTCAACAGAAAATTCTATAATAATCGATAAATCGATGACTATAGAATTTTCTATAAAAAATTTTATAATTATCGATATATCGATAACTACAGACTTTTCTATAGAAAGTTCTTCAGTTATCGATATATCGATAATTATAAAATTTTCTGTAGAAGAATCTGTAGTTATATCCATAACTACTATTATAAATTTTAACTATTATAAATTATCGATATATCGATAAAATTTTATAATTATCGATACATAGATAACTATAGAAAATTTTATAATTATCGATATATCGATAACTATAGAGTTTTCTATAGAAAATTTTATAATTGTCGATATATCGATAACTTAAGAATTTTCTATAGAAAATTTTATAATTGTCGATATATCGATAATTTTAAAATTTTCTATAGAAAATTCTATAAATATCGATATATCGACCATTATAAAATTTTCTATAGAAAATTCTTTAGTTATCGATAATTATAATATTTTCTATAGAAAACTCTATAGTATTCGATAAATCGATAATTATAAAATTTTCAATTGAAAACCCTACAGTTATCGATAATTATAAAATTTTCTCTAGAAAATTCTATAGTTATCGATATATCGATAATTATTAAATTTTCTATAGAAAAATCTATAGTTATCGATACATTGACAATTATAAACTTTTATATAGAAAAATTATTATAGTTATCAATATATCGATAATTATAAATTTTTCTATAGTTATTGATGTATCTATAATTATAAAATTTTATCGATATATGTATTGATAATTTATAATAGGTTATATTTATAATATTAATTATCGATATAACTACTGATTTTTCTATAGAAAATTTTATAATTATCGATATATCGATAACTGAAGAACTTTCCATAGAAAAGTCAATAGTTATCAATATATCGATAACTGAAGAACTTTCTATAGAAAAGTCTATAGTTATCGATTTATCGATAATTATAAAAATTTTTATAGAAAATTCTATAGTCATCGATATATCGATAATTATAAAATTTTCTATAGAAAATTAGTTATCGAGCAATCGATAATTATAACATTTTATATAGAAAATTCTTTAGTTATCGATAAACGGATAATTATGAAATTTTCTCTAGAAAATTCTAGTTATCGACATATCGATAATTATAAAATTTTTGATAAAAAATTCTATAAAAAAGTCTATATTTATCGATATATCGATAATTATAAAAATTTCTATAGAAAGTTCTTCAGTTATCGATACATCGATAATTATAAAATTTTCTATAGAAAATTCTTAAGTTATCGATAAATCGATAATTATGAAATTTTCTCTAGAAAATTCTATTAATCGATAATTATCGATAAAAAATTCTAAAAAAAAGTCTATAGTTGTCTATATATCAATACTTAATTTCTATAGAAAGTTCTTCGGTTATCGATAATTATAAAATGTTCTATAAAAAAATCTATACCTATCGATATATCGATAATTTAAAAATGTTCTGTAGAAAATTCTATAATTATCGATGAAGTTTTAAAATTTTCTATAGAAATTTTTATTATTGATATATCGACACTTATAAAATTTTCTATAGTATAATCTATAGTAATCGATTTATCGGTAATTATAAAATTTTCTATAGATAATTCTATAGTTATCGATATATTGATAATTATAAAATTTTCTATAAAAAACTATAGTTATCGATGTATCGATAATTATAAAATTTTCTACAGAAAACTCTATAGTTATCTATGTCTCGATAATTATTAAATGTTCTCTAGAAAATTCCATGTTTATGTATGTTTCGATAATTATAAAATTTTATTTATATATTGATAACTACAGATTTTTCTATAGAAAATTTTATAATTATCGATGTATCGATAAGTGAAGAACTTTCTTTAGAAAATTCTATAGTTTTCAATATCTTGATAATTATAAAATTTTCTATAGAAAGTTCTTCAGCTATCGGTAATTATAAAATTTTCGATAGAAAAATCTTTAGTTATCGATGTATAGATAATTATAAAATTTTCTTTAGTACTATCTAAAGCTATCGATATATCGATAATTATAAAATTGTCTATATAATATTCTATAGTTATCGGTGTATCGATAATTATGAAATTTTTTTATAAGAAATTCTATAGTTATCGATATATCGATATATCGATAATTATAAAATTTTCTATAAAAAATTAAATCGTTATCGATATATCGATAATTATAAAATTTTCTATAAAAAATTCTATAGTTATCGATATATCGATAATTATAAAATTTTTTATAAAAAATTCTATAGTTATCGATATATCGATAATTATAAAATTTTCTATAAAAAATTCCATAGTTATCGATAATTATAAAATTTTCTGTAGAAACTTCTATAGTTATCGATATATCGATAATTATAAAATTTTCTATGAAAAATTCTATAGTTATCGATGTGTCGATAACGATATAATTTTCTATTAAAAAACTTATAGTTATCGATGTATCTATAACACTACAATATTCTATACCAATTTCCATAGTTATCAATGTATCGATAACCATGCAGTTTTCTATGGAAAATTCAATAGTTATTGATATATCCAGTTTATTAAATAATAAATATTTCCACATGTTTCATTCTGTATTCTTCATTGAAAGAACTTTCAATAAACAATTTCTTTTCTAAGTAGGCGAAATTGCCATTAAAGCTAAGCTTTAAATAACTTTACCGCCTTATAAGTAAAATTTCTTTAGATATTAGGTCACTTTTCCTTAAATAGAAAACAAATAGAAAATAAGAAGGAATCATCTTCATAAAACTACTCTCATTTATGTATGTGGTTAGACATGTTTGAAATGTTTACAACAAACTAATTAGTAGATTTTATATGAGATGATGAGGATGAAATTGTACAGAAAATATTGTTAAATGTACAAAAGAAGAAAGAGTTACTAATAAATCACCTAATTTTTTTGGTTTGTTTGTTTTCCTGATGATTTAAGAACAAATTATGGCTTAAAGCCATAATGTAATAGAAACCTATGGTGTTGACCTCCATACAAGTTTTTTTGTTGTTGTTTTGGCTTTTGTATGTTAGCTAACATGGTTAAGTAGTGCAACAAGTGTTTGTGGTTTTGTTGTTGACCGATAAGTACACTGTTATCAGATGTTATTTGGAAAAGATCAATTGAAATTTTGGAAAATGGGCAATCGATCGTCTTCGAATTTTAATGGATTTTTTTGAATTTCAATTGATCTTTTACGAATTTCTTTGAAATTTTATTATTGTTTTGGAATTTAAATTGATTTAAATACAATTTTCTTATTTAAATTCAAAATTCCTTTTGGGATTTTTTAAATTTCGAAAAAACTTATCGAATTTGAAATAGAATTGTTCGAACTTTAATTGACTTTTTACGAACTTTACTAAATCCTTTATGAATTCTAAATAATCAATTTCGAATATTAATGATATTTTTGGAATTCCAGCTGATCTTCGGATTTCCATTAATCTTTTTCGAATTTGAATCGATTTGTTTTTAATTTCAGTGACCTTTTTTGAACTGCATTTTAACTTTTTGAATTTTGCCTTCCAACATTTAATTCATTTCAAAAATTTATAATTCAATTCTTTCATTTAAATAATTTTTAAACTTTAATACAAATTCATTTCGAACTTCAAACCACCAATTTTAAATTTATCTTTCGAATTTCAAATAGGTTTATCTTTTATAAATTTCTATAGATATTTTTAGAATTCAATTAATCTTTTTCGAGTTTTATTTAATTGATCTATTTCGAGTTTTAATGGATTTTTATTGAAAATAAATGACTTTTTTGAGTTTCAAATATTTTTTTTTTTGGATTTCAATAAGTATTTTCGTGTTTAACTAATTTTTTTAGATTTCAATTAATTTTTTCGAATTTAAATAACGTCTTTTTTGACTTCTATTTTATTGATCTTTTCCGAAATTAAACCGATGTTTTTTGAATTTCTATTAATCTTTTTCAAATTTCAGTTTCCAAAATTCATCTGATTTCTTGTAAATTTTTGATCCTTTCAAATATTAATTGATTTTTAATGACATTTGATGGATATTTTATGAGATTTAATGGATATTTTACGAACCACAATTATTACCGATCTAATTAAGTTGGCTTTTTGATCGAATTGCATTAGATCTTTCCAATATTAATTGATCAATTTAGATTTCAATTGATTTTTTCAACAACACCCTAACACAAATTGAAAATTATGATTTAGTTAATACTTGCTTAACCTCAAACTTATCGCATCGGTCTAGACTTTAGAGCAGTGGTGCGTACACACATACTATAACATTTATGCTTGTGTGGGTAGTAGCAAGCGAAAAGTCAACAAATTTGCTCAAGCAACAGAATTTTATAGTGTACGTGTGTCGACAGCGCACAAGCAGCATTTTTTAGCCTATTCCCGCGGGAATAGGAATTACAAAAATGTCCATCACTGCTTTAGAGCAATGGTGCCCAAACACTTGTTAAAGATCAACGAAGATACACATACACAATCCGAACGACAACAAAACTAACAACACAGAGCATAAAAAACAAAAAAAATCCTTAGTTGTTTGCCATCATTCAAAGAAGCAAGTCGATGTCGCTTTATTTGATAAAAAACTACACAAATAATATTTATTGTTGTTATAACAAAGCGTATTTTTCTTTCAGAGCAATAGTACTAATACACTCTCATATTTGTTAAAAATTAATATTATATTATCGTTTCTCTTTTTGGGCACCACTGCTTTAGAGTGACCGTGCCTCATTGTTAGAGAAAAATGCTTCTTAATATTTATGACATGGTTTCATAAATATTTTTGTCATAAAATTTCATTATATTTATGAAACCTTCATAAATACAATGAAGTTTTATGAAAAAGTCTATGAAATGCTTTTCATAAAATTTCATGATTTCATAAAAAAAATTCATAAACGTGTCAAATGATTTTTTATAATATGATTAAGAAATTTTGGCAAAACAATTATAGCTCCTGAAGACGATTTTTTAAATTTTAATTCCATATTTTAGTTCTTCCAATGTGAATTTCATAAATTGGATTTCTAGAAAAAAAAATGCCTTTTCTTTATTAATGAAACGTTTCATAAATACTATGAAACTTTTTCATAAATATAATGAAACTTGTCATTAAAGTTCGTCCAATGTAACTGTTTAATAAATATTATGAAATATTTCATTAATACTATGAAACATTTCAAAAATATTTTTTTTTTAAGTATTTCATTAAAAATATAGAACTATTTCATTGTACCAATACAGTGGATCATAAATACTATGAAATAGTTTCCTAATATGATAAAATATTTAAGTAAAAATAAATTAAATCTATGAAATGTTTCATAGTCTTTATGAAACACTTCATAATATTTCTGAAGAGTTTCATAAAAGTTTACGAAATTTTATGCATTATATTTATGAAAACGTTCATAAATATAATGAAAAATTTCATAAATATTGACCCTATGAATAATTATGAAACAGTTTTATTGTATTTATGAAACTTTTACATTGGACGAACTTTAATGAAGATTTTCATTATATTTATGACAGTTTTCATAAATATAATGAAGCTTTTTCTTTGAGTGTAGGCAGTTAATATTATTAATAATATTATTATAAAATATATATAAAAATATTATTACACAGATGGTCATGGGTTTAAACCGAGGCGGTTGCTATCTGTCAATACATTTTACATATAGAGTACAATTGACTATTAACTGAATAAATTTGACATTACAAGTTTTCTGTAATTATAATCATAACTGGATTATATAAAACTAGCAAAAACAAACCAGGACGTCTTAAAATTTTTACAATTTTTTTTTTTTTTTTACACTTTTCAATTCACACATTTTAATAATACATTTTAATTTTTCAAATTTTATTGATATTTTTCGAATTGAGTTTATTAATTGAATAGTTCATGCGAATAAAGACGAATAGACCATTTGTAGAATTTTACAGGGGACAATAAAAACGTAGGAAACGGTTAAAAAACAATATTTTTGTCAACTTTTTGGTATTAGCTTAAAGGTTTAAGTCACATCTACCTATATACAAAATTTTAGTAAGGTATTCGAAGGAGAACTTGCCAAAAATTGGACTTCAATTTTTTGCTTAAATGGAAAAAGGGCGAATATCCAAAAAAATGTATTGAAATTTGAATAAAAATGTGTTATTTTGCAGCAGATTTTGACTACATTTTCACGAGACTTGCAAAACTTGACGAACTATGGTTGGTATTTGTTTGTAACACTTTAAGGACTTCGAGGATACACTATTTAAGGATTGCAAGGACATGCAAAAAATTTTTTTTTTAAATTTTTTTTTCTAATATTCCTGCCTTTTGATGCAGTAGTAATTCTTTATGACACTAAATACATTTTTAGGAATTATAATATTAACCCTTGACTGCATATTACGATGTAACATAAAAGGACATGAAAACATTTTTGTTTTTTTTCGCAAATCTGGTTAATTTGTTTGTATGTGCTAAGATTGTTTTTTTTTGTGTACAATTTCAAATTTTACCTAATATCAATTTTAAACTCGCAGCTAAATAATTTTTATATAATATTTTGTTAAGGATGGATATTCGCCCTTTTTGCTTTCCACACTTTAAAGTCTTATAACTCAAGAACGGTAAAATTTTTTGCCAATATAATAAGTGTGGTTTGTTCCTCGTAATGTTCTTTTAACACATTGTTACCGAAAGTAAAATTTTTGTATGTTTTTGTGTTGTATTTAATCAAAATTGTGCGTTAGTTCACTCCCAATTTAAACAAAAATATAAAAATATACGAATTATTGCACTTTTAAAGTCATTTTTTTAGCCTTAAAAGTCAAAATTTCCCCAAAATTTCTGCATAGGATTGTAGGACTCTGCTAATAAAATGCATTTATGCAAAAAAACGTGTTTGCGAAAAAGTGGTCTATTCGTCCTTATTCGCATGAACTATTCAATTGATAGTTTTTTTCGAAATTTAATTTACCTTTTCCAAAATTCAATTAATTTTTTTTTTAATTTTACTGATCTTTTTCGAATTTTAATTGAAATTTTTTGAACTTATATTGATTCTTTTAAGATTCCAATTAGATTTTTACGAATTAAAAATCATTTAATTGATATTTTTCGAATTTCCATTGATTTGAACGATCTTTTCGGGTATCAAGTGACATTTTTGAATTTTAATAGTTTTTATACTCTCCAACCACAGTATTGGGGTATACCCACTTTGTCATTCCGTTTGTAACGCATCGAAATATCGGTCGGGGACCCCATAAAGTATATATATTATTGATCCATGATCGATTCTAAGACATTCTATTAATGTCCGTCTGTTTGTCCGTTTGTCTATAGATGGCACGATGCAATCAAAAATAAAAGAGCTAGCCTCCTCAAATTTGGCACGAATATGTCTTATGGTTATAGGCGGGCCCTTTTTAGGGCAAATATTAACTATATTTTTCGAATTTTAATGGATTGTTTTAAATTTCAATGTATTTATTTTTTTAATTTCAATTAATCTTTTTCGATTTTTAAAATATATTTATTGAATTTTAAAATTTATCTTTCGAAAAATTTCAATTAATGTTTTTTTTTTTTTAAATCCATTGATTTGATATTTGATGAAACGCTTGCTTTCGTGACAATTTCCAAAAAAAATCATCGATTCTGGAATATTTAGTAGAATCGTTCGCAAGATAATATAATGCTTTCTAGAAACGATTATTGGCAATGAAAGATTTTGCTGCGTTTTTCGATTTAATATAAATTTTTTGAATTCTAATTGATTTTTATCGAATTCCAATGTACAATTTTCGAGTTTTAATAAAACATTTAAATTTTAAGAGTTTTTTTTTTCAAAATTTATTTTTTTAGAAATTCTATGAATAATATTCGAATTTAAATTGATGTTATTCGATTTTCAATAAATATTTTTCAAAATCTTTCTATATTTCGAATGTCATTGAATTTTTCAAATCTTGGTTCATCTTTTTCAAATTTCAATTAATTTTTTTTTTAATTTCAATTTAAACTACATCTGAAAATGGTGTTGGAAAAATCTTCATCATCATTATCGATGACCAATTTTGGTTTTAAGAACAAAACAACACCAACTTTAAGTAACAATTGACTCTTTTGTACATATTTTTTAACAAAAATCATGGAAAGAAAAATCAACAACATTCTTAAAGAAAAAGAAGATTTTGTTTTAAGAAAAGTCTAGTAAAAATTTAAAAGTAGGGAGTTTAAGATAAATAATTGGGATTTGGCATAGAATTTTTTTTTACAAAAAAATATTACAAATTTTTCAACCCGCTTTAGGAATGAAGAGTTTGGTACTTTTTTTAAATTTTAAAAAAAGTACCACCACGATAAAAAAATTATAATTTATCATTTTTCAACTCACTAAACTGTGAAATTTGAATTTAAAAAAATTGAGTTATTTAAATATTTATTATCAACACTATATATTCCAATATAAAGTGTTTCAAAACTATTCACCGGATAAGCGCATGAGTGACTTTTGTTGTTTTAAAACAACAATAATTTCTATAACCTAGGTCAACAATTTCTGTGTTTTCTTGTACTGCAACAATAACTGTTCTGGGAAAATTAAATTCCCCTTTTTCCTAACAAAAAAACATATGAACAATTTTCTTGTTTTCATTTTCCTCAATTTCACAAGCACACACATGGTCAAGGCATGCGTGTAGAAAAATTAAATATTAAATGAATTTTTCAAAACGCCCTTTTTCAAATAGAAAAGTTAAGAAAAACTATCAAAAACTTATCTGCACACATTTAAACTAAATACTTGTGGGTTAAATTAAAAATAAGAATTTCCCCGAAAATACTAAAATTTTTTTTCTTCAAAAAATTTTCTCATAAGTCAATTCATATTACAATTGACAGGCCTCTGGCCATTTGTTGCTATTGGATTTTACGCCGGTCAATGTTTAACAAAAAACCAAAAAAAAAGTACCTAAATTGTTTCCGTAAACTATAAAATTATTATAGTTTTATGTATGTTTTTCGGTTTATTGTTTTCGTTTTCCTAAGCCCCTGCTTAGTTTTAGTCTTATTGTTATTATTATTATTTTTATTGTTGTATTACTTACAAAGTAGTTCTGTTTTTTTTTTGAGGAAGTTCAATGTCATGTAATAAAAATATGTATGCATGTAAATGTAAATAAATATGTATGGGTTTGAGAAACAACATCTACTTCAGACTCATACCTAACAAGATTAGGCTAGAGCTATGTATAAGCAACAACAACACAAAAAAGGGGCCTGAGCATTGACTTCGAAAACAATCATAAAAACATTTAAACAAAAAAAAGAACAATGAACAAAATTCTAATTCAATTCTTTAGATGGGGAAGTATAGCTCATTGTAAGAAATTGCAAGAAAATAATTCTAAGTAAGTTTTAATTAAGAAAATTTAACTTTCCGGTTCGAAGGACCAACACTTATCAAACAAAGGGTAACAGTGTTGCCAGGGGATAGCGAAAAGTATAAAAGATATGTTTAAATGTTTTATTCGACTTGACCGAATCTATGAATACCCTGCACAATGCCCTTTTAAAGTGATAGTAAATTTTCTAACGAGAAAAAAACCAATTTTGACTAAAAATATATTTTATTATGTGTAAAAACTTTTTTTATACCCTCCACTTAGTGATAGAGGGTATATATAAGTTTGTCATTCCGGTTGTAACTCATCGAAATATCGGTCTGGGACCACATAAAGTATATATATTCATGATGCCCGATCGATTTTAAGACATTCTAGCGATGTCCGTCTGTCCGTCTGTCTGTCTGTCTGTCTGTCTGTCTGTCTGTCTGTCTGTCTGTCTGTCTGTCTGTCTGTCTGTCTGTCTGTCTGTCTGTCTGTCTGTCTGTCTGTCTGTCTGTCTGTCTGTCTGTCTGTCTGTCTGTCTGTCTGTCTGTCTGTCTGTCTGTCTGTCTGTCTGTCTGTCTGTCTGTCTGTCTGTCTGTCTGTCTGTCTGTCTGTCTGTCTGTCTGTCTGTCTGTCTGTCTGTCTGTCTGTCTGTCTGTCTGTCTGTCTGTCTGTCTGTCTGTCTGTCTGTCTGTCTGTCTGTCTGTCTGTCTGTCTGTCTGTCTGTCTGTCTGTCTGTCTGTCTGTCTGTCTGTCTGTCTGTCTGTCTGTCTGTCTGTCTGTCTGTCTGTCTGTCTGTCTGTCTGTCTGTCTGTCTGTCTGTCTGTCTGTCTGTCTGTCTGTCTGTCTGTCTGTCTGTCTGTCTGTCTGTCTGTCTGTCTGTCTGTCTGTCTGTCTGTCTGTCTGTCTGTCTGTCTGTCTGTCTGTCTGTCTGTCTGTCTGTCTGTCTGTCTGTCTGTCTGTCTGTCTGTCTGTCTGTCTGTCTGTCTGTCTGTCTGTCTGTCTGTCTGTCTGTCTGTCTGTCTGTCTGTCTGTCTGTCTGTCTGTCTGTCTGTCTGTCTGTCTGTCTGTCTGTCTGTCTGTCTGTCTGTCTGTCTGTCTGTCTGTCTGTCTGTCTGTCTGTCTGTCTGTCTGTCTGTCTGTCTGTCTGTCTGTCTGTCTGTCTGTCTGTCTGTCTGTCTGTCTGTCTGTCTGTCTGTCTGTCTGTCTGTCTGTCTGTCTGTCTGTCTGTCTGTCTGTCTGTCTGTCTGTCTGTCTGTCTGTCTGTCTGTCTGTCTGTCTGTCTGTCTGTCTGTCTGTCTGTCTGTCTGTCTGTCTGTCTGTCTGTCTGTCTGTCTGTCTGTCTGTCTGTCTGTCTGTCTGTCTGTCTGTCTGTCTGTCTGTCTGTCTGTCTGTCTGTCTGTCTGTCTGTCTGTCTGTCTGTCTGTCTGTCTGTCTGTCTGTCTGTCTGTCTGTCTGTCTGTCTGTCTGTCTGTCTGTCTGTCTGTCTGTCTGTCTGTCTGTCTGTCTGTCTGTCTGTCTGTCTGTCTGTCTGTCTGTCTGTCTGTCTGTCTGTCTGTCTGTCTGTCTGTCTGTCTGTCTGTCTGTCTGTCTGTCTGTCTGTCTGTCTGTCTGTCTGTCTGTCTGTCTGTCTGTCTGTCTGTCTGTCTGTCTGTCTGTCTGTCTGTCTGTCTGTCTGTCTGTCTGTCTGTCTGTCTGTCTGTCTGTCTGTCTGTCTGTCTGTCTGTCTGTCTGTCTGTCTGTCTGTCTGTCTGTCTGTCTGTCTGTCTGTCTGTCTGTCTGTCTGTCTGTCTGTCTGTCTGTCTGTCTGTCTGTCTGTCTGTCTGTCTGTCTGTCTGTCTGTCTGTCTGTCTGTCTGTCTGTCTGTCTGTCTGTCTGTCTGTCTGTCTGTCTGTCTGTCTGTCTGTCTGTCTGTCTGTCTGTCTGTCTGTCTGTCTGTCTGTCTGTCTGTCTGTCTGTCTGTCTGTCTGTCTGTCTGTCTGTCTGTCTGTCTGTCTGTCTGTCTGTCTGTCTGTCTGTCTGTCTGTCTGTCTGTCTGTCTGTCTGTCTGTCTGTCTGTCTGTCTGTCTGTCTGTCTGTCTGTCTGTCTGTCTGTCTGTCTGTCTGTCTGTCTGTCTGTCTGTCTGTCTGTCTGTCTGTCTGTCTGTCTGTCTGTCTGTCTGTCTGTCTGTCTGTCTGTCTGTCTGTCTGTCTGTCTGTCTGTCTGTCTGTCTGTCTGTCTGTCTGTCTGTCTGTCTGTCTGTCTGTCTGTCTGTCTGTCTGTCTGTCTGTCTGTCTGTCTGTCTGTCTGTCTGTCTGTCTGTCTGTCTGTCTGTCTGTCTGTCTGTCTGTCTGTCTGTCTGTCTGTCTGTCTGTCTGTCTGTCTGTCTGTCTGTCTGTCTGTCTGTCTGTCTGTCTGTCTGTCTGTCTGTCTGTCTGTCTGTCTGTCTGTCTGTCTGTCTGTCTGTCTGTCTGTCTGTCTGTCTGTCTGTCTGTCTGTCTGTCTGTCTGTCTGTCTGTCTGTCTGTCTGTCTGTCTGTCTGTCTGTCTGTCTGTCTGTCTGTCTGTCTGTCTGTCTGTCTGTCTGTCTGTCTGTCTGTCTGTCTGTCTGTCTGTCTGTCTGTCTGTCTGTCTGTCTGTCTGTCTGTCTGTCTGTCTGTCTGTCTGTCTGTCTGTCTGTCTGTCTGTCTGTCTGTCTGTCTGTCTGTCTGTCTGTCTGTCTGTCTGTCTGTCTGTCTGTCTGTCTGTCTGTCTGTCTGTCTGTCTGTCTGTCTGTCTGTCTGTCTGTCTGTCTGTCTGTCTGTCTGTCTGTCTGTCTGTCTGTCTGTCTGTCTGTCTGTCTGTCTGTCTGTCTGTCTGTCTGTCTGTCTGTCTGTCTGTCTGTCTGTCTGTCTGTCTGTCTGTCTGTCTGTCTGTCTGTCTGTCTGTCTGTCTGTCTGTCTGTCTGTCTGTCTGTCTGTCTGTCTGTCTGTCTGTCTGTCTGTCTGTCTGTCTGTCTGTCTGTCTGTCTGTCTGTCTGTCTGTCTGTCTGTCTGTCTGTCTGTCTGTCTGTCTGTCTGTCTGTCTGTCTGTCTGTCTGTCTGTCTGTCTGTCTGTCTGTCTGTCTGTCTGTCTGTCTGTCTGTCTGTCTGTCTGTCTGTCTGTCTGTCTGTCTGTCTGTCTGTCTGTCTGTCTGTCTGTCTGTCTGTCTGTCTGTCTGTCTGTCTGTCTGTCTGTCTGTCTGTCTGTCTGTCTGTCTGTCTGTCTGTCTGTCTGTCTGTCTGTCTGTCTGTCTGTCTGTCTGTCTGTCTGTCTGTCTGTCTGTCTGTCTGTCTGTCTGTCTGTCTGTCTGTCTGTCTGTCTGTCTGTCTGTCTGTCTGTCTGTCTGTCTGTCTGTCTGTCTGTCTGTCTGTCTGTCTGTCTGTCTGTCTGTCTGTCTGTCTGTCTGTCTGTCTGTCTGTCTGTCTGTCTGTCTGTCTGTCTGTCTGTCTGTCTGTCTGTCTGTCTGTCTGTCTGTCTGTCTGTCTGTCTGTCTGTCTGTCTGTCTGTCTGTCTGTCTGTCTGTCTGTCTGTCTGTCTGTCTGTCTGTCTGTCTGTCTGTCTGTCTGTCTGTCTGTCTGTCTGTCTGTCTGTCTGTCTGTCTGTCTGTCTGTCTGTCTGTCTGTCTGTCTGTCTGTCTGTCTGTCTGTCTGTCTGTCTGTCTGTCTGTCTGTCTGTCTGTCTGTCTGTCTGTCTGTCTGTCTGTCTGTCTGTCTGTCTGTCTGTCTGTCTGTCTGTCTGTCTGTCTGTCTGTCTGTCTGTCTGTCTGTCTGTCTGTCTGTCTGTCTGTCTGTCTGTCTGTCTGTCTGTCTGTCTGTCTGTCTGTCTGTCTGTCTGTCTGTCTGTCTGTCTGTCTGTCTGTCTGTCTGTCTGTCTGTCTGTCTGTCTGTCTGTCTGTCTGTCTGTCTGTCTGTCTGTCTGTCTGTCTGTCTGTCTGTCTGTCTGTCTGTCTGTCTGTCTGTCTGTCTGTCTGTCTGTCTGTCTGTCTGTCTGTCTGTCTGTCTGTCTGTCTGTCTGTCTGTCTGTCTGTCTGTCTGTCTGTCTGTCTGTCTGTCTGTCTGTCTGTCTGTCTGTCTGTCTGTCTGTCTGTCTGTCTGTCTGTCTGTCTGTCTGTCTGTCTGTCTGTCTGTCTGTCTGTCTGTCTGTCTGTCTGTCTGTCTGTCTGTCTGTCTGTCTGTCTGTCTGTCTGTCTGTCTGTCTGTCTGTCTGTCTGTCTGTCTGTCTGTCTGTCTGTCTGTCTGTCTGTCTGTCTGTCTGTCTGTCTGTCTGTCTGTCTGTCTGTCTGTCTGTCTGTCTGTCTGTCTGTCTGTCTGTCTGTCTGTCTGTCTGTCTGTCTGTCTGTCTGTCTGTCTGTCTGTCTGTCTGTCTGTCTGTCTGTCTGTCTGTCTGTCTGTCTGTCTGTCTGTCTGTCTGTCTGTCTGTCTGTCTGTCTGTCTGTCTGTCTGTCTGTCTGTCTGTCTGTCTGTCTGTCTGTCTGTCTGTCTGTCTGTCTGTCTGTCTGTCTGTCTGTCTGTCTGTCTGTCTGTCTGTCTGTCTGTCTGTCTGTCTGTCTGTCTGTCTGTCTGTCTGTCTGTCTGTCTGTCTGTCTGTCTGTCTGTCTGTCTGTCTGTCTGTCTGTCTGTCTGTCTGTCTGTCTGTCTGTCTGTCTGTCTGTCTGTCTGTCTGTCTGTCTGTCTGTCTGTCTGTCTGTCTGTCTGTCTGTCTGTCTGTCTGTCTGTCTGTCTGTCTGTCTGTCTGTCTGTCTGTCTGTCTGTCTGTCTGTCTGTCTGTCTGTCTGTCTGTCTGTCTGTCTGTCTGTCTGTCTGTCTGTCTGTCTGTCTGTCTGTCTGTCTGTCTGTCTGTCTGTCTGTCTGTCTGTCTGTCTGTCTGTCTGTCTGTCTGTCTGTCTGTCTGTCTGTCTGTCTGTCTGTCTGTCTGTCTGTCTGTCTGTCTGTCTGTCTGTCTGTCTGTCTGTCTGTCTGTCTGTCTGTCTGTCTGTCTGTCTGTCTGTCTGTCTGTCTGTCTGTCTGTCTGTCTGTCTGTCTGTCTGTCTGTCTGTCTGTCTGTCTGTCTGTCTGTCTGTCTGTCTGTCTGTCTGTCTGTCTGTCTGTCTGTCTGTCTGTCTGTCTGTCTGTCTGTCTGTCTGTCTGTCTGTCTGTCTGTCTGTCTGTCTGTCTGTCTGTCTGTCTGTCTGTCTGTCTGTCTGTCTGTCTGTCTGTCTGTCTGTCTGTCTGTCTGTCTGTCTGTCTGTCTGTCTGTCTGTCTGTCTGTCTGTCTGTCTGTCTGTCTGTCTGTCTGTCTGTCTGTCTGTCTGTCTGTCTGTCTGTCTGTCTGTCTGTCTGTCTGTCTGTCTGTCTGTCTGTCTGTCTGTCTGTCTGTCTGTCTGTCTGTCTGTCTGTCTGTCTGTCTGTCTGTCTGTCTGTCTGTCTGTCTGTCTGTCTGTCTGTCTGTCTGTCTGTCTGTCTGTCTGTCTGTCTGTCTGTCTGTCTGTCTGTCTGTCTGTCTGTCTGTCTGTCTGTCTGTCTGTCTGTCTGTCTGTCTGTCTGTCTGTCTGTCTGTCTGTCTGTCTGTCTGTCTGTCTGTCTGTCTGTCTGTCTGTCTGTCTGTCTGTCTGTCTGTCTGTCTGTCTGTCTGTCTGTCTGTCTGTCTGTCTGTCTGTCTGTCTGTCTGTCTGTCTGTCTGTCTGTCTGTCTGTCTGTCTGTCTGTCTGTCTGTCTGTCTGTCTGTCTGTCTGTCTGTCTGTCTGTCTGTCTGTCTGTCTGTCTGTCTGTCTGTCTGTCTGTCTGTCTGTCTGTCTGTCTGTCTGTCTGTCTGTCTGTCTGTCTGTCTGTCTGTCTGTCTGTCTGTCTGTCTGTCTGTCTGTCTGTCTGTCTGTCTGTCTGTCTGTCTGTCTGTCTGTCTGTCTGTCTGTCTGTCTGTCTGTCTGTCTGTCTGTCTGTCTGTCTGTCTGTCTGTCTGTCTGTCTGTCTGTCTGTCTGTCTGTCTGTCTGTCTGTCTGTCTGTCTGTCTGTCTGTCTGTCTGTCTGTCTGTCTGTCTGTCTGTCTGTCTGTCTGTCTGTCTGTCTGTCTGTCTGTCTGTCTGTCTGTCTGTCTGTCTGTCTGTCTGTCTGTCTGTCTGTCTGTCTGTCTGTCTGTCTGTCTGTCTGTCTGTCTGTCTGTCTGTCTGTCTGTCTGTCTGTCTGTCTGTCTGTCTGTCTGTCTGTCTGTCTGTCTGTCTGTCTGTCTGTCTGTCTGTCTGTCTGTCTGTCTGTCTGTCTGTCTGTCTGTCTGTCTGTCTGTCTGTCTGTCTGTCTGTCTGTCTGTCTGTCTGTCTGTCTGTCTGTCTGTCTGTCTGTCTGTCTGTCTGTCTGTCTGTCTGTCTGTCTGTCTGTCTGTCTGTCTGTCTGTCTGTCTGTCTGTCTGTCTGTCTGTCTGTCTGTCTGTCTGTCTGTCTGTCTGTCTGTCTGTCTGTCTGTCTGTCTGTCTGTCTGTCTGTCTGTCTGTCTGTCTGTCTGTCTGTCTGTCTGTCTGTCTGTCTGTCTGTCTGTCTGTCTGTCTGTCTGTCTGTCTGTCTGTCTGTCTGTCTGTCTGTCTGTCTGTCTGTCTGTCTGTCTGTCTGTCTGTCTGTCTGTCTGTCTGTCTGTCTGTCTGTCTGTCTGTCTGTCTGTCTGTCTGTCTGTCTGTCTGTCTGTCTGTCTGTCTGTCTGTCTGTCTGTCTGTCTGTCTGTCTGTCTGTCTGTCTGTCTGTCTGTCTGTCTGTCTGTCTGTCTGTCTGTCTGTCTGTCTGTCTGTCTGTCTGTCTGTCTGTCTGTCTGTCTGTCTGTCTGTCTGTCTGTCTGTCTGTCTGTCTGTCTGTCTGTCTGTCTGTCTGTCTGTCTGTCTGTCTGTCTGTCTGTCTGTCTGTCTGTCTGTCTGTCTGTCTGTCTGTCTGTCTGTCTGTCTGTCTGTCTGTCTGTCTGTCTGTCTGTCTGTCTGTCTGTCTGTCTGTCTGTCTGTCTGTCTGTCTGTCTGTCTGTCTGTCTGTCTGTCTGTCTGTCTGTCTGTCTGTCTGTCTGTCTGTCTGTCTGTCTGTCTGTCTGTCTGTCTGTCTGTCTGTCTGTCTGTCTGTCTGTCTGTCTGTCTGTCTGTCTGTCTGTCTGTCTGTCTGTCTGTCTGTCTGTCTGTCTGTCTGTCTGTCTGTCTGTCTGTCTGTCTGTCTGTCTGTCTGTCTGTCTGTCTGTCTGTCTGTCTGTCTGTCTGTCTGTCTGTCTGTCTGTCTGTCTGTCTGTCTGTCTGTCTGTCTGTCTGTCTGTCTGTCTGTCTGTCTGTCTGTCTGTCTGTCTGTCTGTCTGTCTGTCTGTCTGTCTGTCTGTCTGTCTGTCTGTCTGTCTGTCTGTCTGTCTGTCTGTCTGTCTGTCTGTCTGTCTGTCTGTCTGTCTGTCTGTCTGTCTGTCTGTCTGTCTGTCTGTCTGTCTGTCTGTCTGTCTGTCTGTCTGTCTGTCTGTCTGTCTGTCTGTCTGTCTGTCTGTCTGTCTGTCTGTCTGTCTGTCTGTCTGTCTGTCTGTCTGTCTGTCTGTCTGTCTGTCTGTCTGTCTGTCTGTCTGTCTGTCTGTCTGTCTGTCTGTCTGTCTGTCTGTCTGTCTGTCTGTCTGTCTGTCTGTCTGTCTGTCTGTCTGTCTGTCTGTCTGTCTGTCTGTCTGTCTGTCTGTCTGTCTGTCTGTCTGTCTGTCTGTCTGTCTGTCTGTCTGTCTGTCTGTCTGTCTGTCTGTCTGTCTGTCTGTCTGTCTGTCTGTCTGTCTGTCTGTCTGTCTGTCTGTCTGTCTGTCTGTCTGTCTGTCTGTCTGTCTGTCTGTCTGTCTGTCTGTCTGTCTGTCTGTCTGTCTGTCTGTCTGTCTGTCTGTCTGTCTGTCTGTCTGTCTGTCTGTCTGTCTGTCTGTCTGTCTGTCTGTCTGTCTGTCTGTCTGTCTGTCTGTCTGTCTGTCTGTCTGTCTGTCTGTCTGTCTGTCTGTCTGTCTGTCTGTCTGTCTGTCTGTCTGTCTGTCTGTCTGTCTGTCTGTCTGTCTGTCTGTCTGTCTGTCTGTCTGTCTGTCTGTCTGTCTGTCTGTCTGTCTGTCTGTCTGTCTGTCTGTCTGTCTGTCTGTCTGTCTGTCTGTCTGTCTGTCTGTCTGTCTGTCTGTCTGTCTGTCTGTCTGTCTGTCTGTCTGTCTGTCTGTCTGTCTGTCTGTCTGTCTGTCTGTCTGTCTGTCTGTCTGTCTGTGGAAAATGCTCTCGCGGACAAAATATTGCACAGAGATGACTGAAACTTAACATATATATTGGAAGTTCTCCCGAGAAGTTTGGTATTGCATTTGAGCGATATCGGTTCAGCGGTTCAAAAGTTATGAACGAAAATGTAAGCACACCTCAAAAATTTCAGTAAATTCAACATAACCTAAAAATACAAAATGCTTTAATTCGGCTTCTGGTTGATATATGTTAACATAATTGAACACTTAATGGTATTTAAACAAGTACGAACATATTTTTTGACACAAAAAGAAAAAAATCGCGGATTTTTTTAACCAAAATTTTTTTTCGCGGAAATTTTTTTTCAATTTTTTTTTTTTTTTCAAAAGTAATTTCCTTTTAAATAAAGTTGTTTGCAATAATCTTTTTGAAATTGTGGAGGGTATCACTACATTCGGCAAGGCCGAATTTAACTTTTTTACTTGTTTTTATTAATTTTTGAAAAAAAAAAAAATTAATCTTTTTGAGTGTAAAATTTTTTTCGAGTGATTTTTTTTACTGTAAAGATATTTTTGAGTGACAAAAATACGTTGCAAAAAGGTGTAAAAAGGGGTATTCAACACGTGAATTTAAGGTGAAACTAATCTGAAATTTACAGTTTTGCTAATAACTTTTGATCCACAAGACGGATTTTGCTGAAATTCAATACCAATCAGCCTCATAATTGTCTCTTAAAACTTAGCGTGTTTTTTATGTCGTAAATTCGCGAAAAACTCTTGCCTAAATTCACTCTTTTGCTAATAACTTTTGAAACACTGAACCGATTTCGCTGAATTGCAATATCAACCTGACTAGGTAAATGGCCAAGATATATGCCAAACTTCATATAGTTTTTCAAAAGTTAGTGTGTTTTCAACAGACAGACGGACGGAAAGACGGACGGACGTCGCTAGATCGCCTTAAAATCGATCGAGGATCATGAATATATACACTTTATGGGACCCTAGACCAATATTTCGAGGTGTTACAAACGGAATGATATACTTATATATAGCCTCTATCAGTAGAGTGGAAGGTATAAAAAAATTTGTAGTAAAAAAATTTTGGTGAACAAAAATTTTGGTAAAAATTTTTTAGTGAAATTTTTTTTTTTTTAAATTACATTGAAAATAAATTGTGAAAAAAACAAATAAATTTTGGTGAAAGAAAATTTAAGCCAAAAAAAGTTTTAGCGAAAAAACATGTTAGTGAAATTAGGGAATTACGCATTAAAAATATTGCTTACACACGACCACGCACTTTTTTCTATTCACGTTCACGCACGCTTATGTAAGCAGTTTAATTTTTAGAGAAAAAAATTTTAGCGAAATTTTTTTTTTTGCAAATACGAAGGTTTGTTCGCATCTGTATAGCAGCCAAGAGTTTTAGCGTAAAACAAGTGAGAGTGTTAAATTCGGCTGTGCCGAATCTTTGATAATCTCCAACATGTTAAAATATATAAAAAAAAAAAATCAAAGGCTTTTTTTTTGGGGTGGGGGCTTTGTGGGGGGTTGGGGATACCTTCCCCATCGCGATAAATGTTTACTAATTTATTTATTATGCTTTTTGAACTTTAGTAATACCATTTACACATAATTTTTATGATTTTTTTTAAATCCACGCCCACAAAAGGGGCCAGGCCAAAAAAAACTAAATTTTGTAGTCCCCAGGGTCAAAGTACACCTTCTGACATAAAAAGGTTTCATTTGTTTAACAAAAATGCAAAAAAAGCTGTAAAAATAGCGTTTTTTGAGACATCTATTTAGTTCTTAAAGGGGAAACTTTTTTCCCCTAAACCTTTTTCCCCCATTTCCGAACTTGACCGGCCTGACTATGAGACACATTCGTGCCAATTTTCAGAGATCTAGCTCTTTTATTTTGGACTAAATCGTGTTTTATACAGACGGACGTACTTAGAATGACTAAGAATCTATAATAGATCAATAATATATATGGGGCATTCCATGTCAAATCGGACACTTTGAAATTTTTTTTTTAGATTTTCCCAATTTGTTTTTAGTACCCTTCGAAAACTCCTTCGTGGTAAATTTTCAGATTTTTTGATGAGCCGTTCAAAAGATATCGAATTTTTAAAAATCGGTAGTTTGTTCCATTACTCAAACTTCTTTTACTCATAACTTCTTCAATAATGGTCTAAATTTCAAATTTTGTTTTTCAAAATTTGTGTTTTTTACGTACTTTTTAAAAAAAAAATTCCAAAAAATTCTTAAAAGCGCTGTAGTATGCGATTTTAAAGTTTTAAAATTTAAATCTTATTTTTGAAAATGTTTGTACTCTTCTATTTTTTTGAAATTTTTTTGTGTAAAACTTCTATTGTTTCTACAAAATTTTTGCCTAGTAAGATCGTGGGATAACGAATATTACCATTTTTAAATTTTTTTGAAAAAATTTTATTGTAATTTTCCACTCTTAAAATCATTTCTACTGCTCCAATGGTGCGTCATAAAGGGGTCATTTATGAGACCGACCCCCATTAATTTTTACGTCTTAACATTTCTTTGAAACAAACTAATACTCTATCTCCAATTTCTAAGGGGGCTCCCACACAAAACGACAATTTTTAAAATTTGTTCCAACCCTTAGAGCAACAAAATGTATGACCGACCCACAATATTTTTTTAGTCCAAAAATTTTCTCTGAACACACCTACCCTCTATCTCTAATGGTTAAGGCGGTCCCCAAATAAATGGGGGTCGGTATCACTAATGACCCCTCTCGGACGCACCATTGGACCGGTAGAAGCTGATTAAATAAAACAAATTTACAAAAAATAAAAAAATTTTAAATATATGAACACTTTTATTATTCCAATAAAATTTTTCATAAATTTTATGAAAAAATGTATTCATCCTATGAATAAAAATCATCGGTCCATTTCTAATGACTTTTTCATGGATTGTATGAACATTTTCATAGCTACAATGAACAAAATTATTTCAGCGAACAAGTTAATATTTCAACAGACATATGGACATCGCTAGAATGTCTTAGAATCGATCACTGATCAATAATATACAAATGTTCTTTAGGGGGACCCTAACCGATTTTCGATGACTTACAAACGGAACGACAAACTTATTTATATTCTCTACCCCTAATTTTAATTTTATCTTAACACTGCCAATTAAAACTAGAAAATGGAAATTTTTTTTCAATTTAGTTTATATGAATTTGAGAACCCGATTGGTTAAAGACCCCATTAGTTTCGTACCCGGTGAGTCCAGACTGGATGGAGCCAGAACCAGTTGTAGGGTTCATGAAATACGTAAATTAAAGGACCCAATAAGGTCTTGAAAATCTTATAAACTGGATAGCTTAAGAAAATTTATTGGAAAGCTTTCCGGTATTTAGCGGTTATATTTTACGATATATTCGTGTCAAACTTCAGGAGTCTAGCTTTTTATATTGGACTTCATCGTGTTATATAAAATGGTTACTTAATTGGGTCCCCGACCCATATTTAGATGCGTTACACAAATTGAGTATACCCCATACTGTAGTTGGTGGTTTGAAAAATATTAATTGAAATTTAAAGACTGCCCAATTAAAATAATAAATCCGGTTCGAAGGACCAATTTCATATAAAAAATTTCTTTAACATCCGTTTATAAATTTCATGATTCATCATTTATGATTCATCAATTGTTTTTAAGATGAAAATCTATATATGCACCCCAGGATACATTCGTCATTAGTTTAGTAATTTTTGCTTAAACTCTTGTTGGAAAATTTGTTTCATTCATGATAATTCCCATGTGCACGAAGCCAAACAGCCAGTCAACCAGCCAGAGACTCATCAAAATGAAAACAAAGAGATTATTTTCTGCATTCACGTGTTTTGTTTGCTAAACCATAAAAGGTTAATTTTTCATTATAACAAAAAAACATTTCCATTTGCATTTAAATACATTATACCCTGACGAAGAAGGGCAGTCAGGCAGGCAAGCGCAAGGCTTATAAATAAACTATCGACGCGTCTGTCTACTAGAAAAACTAAATTTATCCACAACGGATGTCGAGCACATGTAAGGGATCAACGTCATATAACATCATAAACTCAACAGCACAAAAATTACAACTACAAGAAGAAGTCATCACTTTTAGCAGGGTTTTAAAAGAATTTTTAATTTAGAACTCGATTTTTTTTTTAAATCTTTTGTAGGCAAAAGTGTGAGAAAAGAATAAACACAATTTATTTTTTGAAAATCTCAAATGATGTTCTTAATATTTTTCAAATTTTAATTAACCATTCCCGAATTTTAATAGATCTTATAAAAATTTCAACTGAAAATAATAGGCGTGTTTTTTGCAGACCGGATTAAGATAAGAATTAACTTTATTTAGTAAAAAATGGGTCTATTCAAGTTCAGAAATTTGTATCACCATCTAAATCCTACCGAAAATTAAATAAAACTTCCAAAGTCTATTTTGGAGCTCTTGGAGAAAGAGGAGAAAATAGGGAGTTGTGTTTGTTGATGTTTGACTTAAATTTATCTACATTGAAAGAAACTGGAAAGAGCCTTGCGGGTAGATTATTCCACATACAGAGTGCATTAATAGAGGCATCCCTGAAGAGTTGGTTCAACGTTAAAAAAATGGGGTTGTTCAAGAAGTTACGACTATTTTTGTTTTTCTAACAATTAATTCACAAAAGAATCAATTCCTTTAAACTTAACATAAAATGAGACTACGTCGTACGTAGTCATTTGCAGTTTTTCTCCTTCACTTTTAGCTTAAGGATACAAAAAGACACGTTTATTTACCGTAAAGGCAAGTTTGAGCATCTAAATGGTTCTAAAACTTTATGAATTCTCATTCAAAATTATTAAAAACCAAATTTTGTATTTGTATAGTATAACAAAAGGGCGCGAGAGGGCATATAGTTTTTCCTTTAAGTATTTTTTTTTGGGTTTTACAACTCAATTCTAAAAATAACAACAACTATAATAAATTTTAACATATGTATTACAATAGTCTTTTAAAAGTCTAATAGTCAGCCAGTGTTTTTTTTTTTTCTTTTTTTGGAAGATCTGCCGGTATGACTAAATGTCTGTCTGTCCTTCAGTTTATTATAGCATGTGCTGTTTTTTTTTTGTATTATGCTTCAATGTTTTGGGTTTCCTTCTTATAAAAATTTTCTTCAATATTTCAATTTCCATTTTTATATGCAACAACAACTTATTATGTATGCAGCACTTCAATAAAAAGACATATGCAGTTTTTCGAAAATTTTGACGTTTTTAGTGAGTGGAGTTTTTAACAATAGGCAAGCGGCGGCGGCTTGTATAGGAAAGAAAAATACTACGTATACGTACGATCAATTGCGGAAATTTCATGCCTTTCAAAAAAAAAAAAACATGACCTTTGTGCGCATATGTTTTGGATAGATTTTTTTTGTTTTAATGTTCCAAGGAATTGATAATTTAGTTTTTGTTATAGGAATTTTAATTTTAAATAGTGTTAGAAATGTACAAGATGAAAGATACATATGTTATAAAAGGGAACTAATAACCAGTTGATGTTGTGTACTTTGATTCCAAATGATTACAAATTTCCAAAAAACACGAAAAATTTCCAAAAAACACAAAGTACTCATGCCATTTGAATGGTCTTAAGAGAGAACTGTTTGAGTCGCAGTCGTTTCTGAAAGATTATTTCTTTTCTTACAGTGATCGTGCCATGAAGTCCTCTTGGGCAATATAATTTCCCATTTTATTCAGTTGGTGCTCCCCTGTAGGTTACACCAGTCGCCAGTTTGTTTAGCGCTATTGAATAACCATCTTACCATGGAGTATCTCTATTAACCTTCCTGATCTTAAGCGGACAACTCTTCTCATAAGCTAGTGTCACATTTGAATGCAGTTAGATACTTTCCTGATCATTCTCATATATAGTCCAGATGAG
Organism: Pegoplata infirma; assembly: GCA_963921195.1. Taxonomy (NCBI): domain Eukaryota; kingdom Metazoa; phylum Arthropoda; class Insecta; order Diptera; family Anthomyiidae; genus Pegoplata; species Pegoplata infirma. Next base: position 40,716,634 of record OY992540.1, on the reverse strand, counting down.
TTCAGTCGATTGATTCACGGTAATATAATTATAATAAAATAATTTCAACCTAACTGGGAACTGGTAACAATGAACGTCGTGTCGTTGTAGCGAAACAGACCAACAGTTTTTGTGGGTATCGAACTCACGATCCCCACAGTCAAATGCTAGCATGCTACTAACAAACCTTCAGGTAAAATAAAGGTTATCCCAGCAAGTTTTCCTAGAATTGCGATCAACCTGATCTGAGTCCAACGCACTAACCATGTCAAAAATCAAATGTTGGTAATTCAACATAGATAGTACATCAGAAACATGCCAGTTTGAGATGGAGAACGCTAGATTGCTAGTCATGGTGAGGTCTAACACCTCAAATCTACAAAGCATTTCTGAACGTTAGTTCTTCTCCTCTATTCGAAAAGTTAATATAGTAATTGTTACACACAAATTCTAAAAGGGACTCACCTCTTTTATTTCCGTGCTCCCAAAGATGGTGTGATGGGAATTCAAATCACAACAAAGGATCCAGCGCAGGTTCCTTGCTCAGCAGCAAACCACGAAGTTCGATACTTCCGTGGATGGTGCCGTTTTAAACTAACCTGGCATAAAGGCGGAGGCTAATACCACCTCGTGATCCCCTGAGAAGAAGGGCACCATTGCCCTGATTGCCACCAAGTCCTCAAATATGAACTTTGAAATTGGAAGAAGTTTATTTGCGTCTAATGCAAATTGCCGTATTAGGCCTATTATGTTGTAAGTTGTAATTTAGATTACACTTTTGGACGGTGAGTACATTAATGACTTCGTTGTTGACCTGGTTCCAGGTCGTCGTTAGTAAACCTTCTGCTGAGCACGTGAGAAGCAGCTTTTGCATGGTGAAGGTTTACTTGAACACATCCTTAGGTACCTGGGTGTCATACCTTTTGGTGCAGGCATCGTAACGGGTGTGCTTCATAGCACGCTTTGAATCTCTATGTATGAGTTTAGCAGCGCTGACTCCTCGGTTGAGCTTCTCTCCCAAAAATGCTCATAAAAATCCTGTTTTTATGAGTATGATCGCGGGAGCAGAAATAGAATCGGTTTGGCGATGTCCTTCGAACTGCTAGGATTTTCATCTGAGCGGTTAGTGCTAGATAAAGCTCCATTGTCATACTTAGCCAAAGTAGACGAAGTAGTCGTTTTCACCGTACTGGCTATCACGCGCTTCTGTAGATGGGTAGGTTTTATCAGCACTTCTCCATGTGCAGAAGAACTTTCGGAAGAAGGTGGGGTCTAAAACCGTATATTATCCACTGGATGTATGATGCGATAATAAGACCAATACTTACCTATGGTGCCATTGTGTGGTGAAGAGCAGTGGTTAAGAAATCATATTTCTGCAATCTACAGAAAATACAATGACTGGAGTGTGTGGGAATCACAGGTGCTATTAAATCAGCAACCCCGGCCCGGCCTGGAAGTGATACAAAATATTTAGCCCGTAGATATTTACGTCAAGAGCACAGCAGCAAAATCGGCTCTCGGGTTAAGAGAGTCTCAAATGTTTACGCAACGCTCGTGGGGACACTCTGTTGGCGGGACGGAACTAGAACAAAGAACCGACTATATCTCATCACAGACGAACTTTTACAGAACCTTCGAAGTCCAAATACCGACTAGGAAAGACTGGGCGGAAAAATCTGTTATAACAGAGAATGCGATCTCAATCTTTACGAACGGATCGAAAATTTAAATTAATACGGGTTCGGGAGTGTACTCTGAATACCTCGAAATAGGGGCTTAATTGAGACTTCCGGATAAGTGTAGTGTTTTCCAGGCTAAGGTACTTGCAATCGATAAAGACACACAGATGATTATGACAAGGCAGCTTCATCCTTGTGCCAGTAACATTTTCGTGGATAGTCTCGCAGCTCTGAAGGCCTTAGAATCAAACACTGTAAAATCGGTAATCGTTAGGAACTGTATACGATCCCCTCGTCGAATTAGTCAGCTCACAGTCAAACTAATCTAGGTCCCTGGACATAGTGGGGCCGAATTGGCTGATGAATGTGCGAGATAAGGCTCGGAATCGGTGGATGAACGTGAAGAACCTGACATCTCGGTTCCTATAGTGGAATTGATGAACGAAATCGATAGGATATCTGAGAAAAGAATGAAGGGATATGTGTATATCACTGACTACGTGCAGGATTCCGCGAACCATGTGGCAACTGCCAAATCCTTAGAGGACAAAAAGTCTTCTTACTTTTGGCAAACGGACGGTTAGCCTATTAGTGGGAGTACTTCCAGCACACTGCATAATTGGCCAAATGGCCGTGCGTATGGGAATTTCTGATAAGGACTATTGTACGGGTTTCATGAGAAGCCGCCTTAAGCATTTGGGGCAAAGATTTTTAGATGACCGAGATTGCCTAAACGGTGTCTCATTGAATCGAGGTGGTTCAAGAAGTAAAAAGTTTTTTGTATCAGAGTGAAGTAGGGAAATGACAATTAAGGGAATCACAGTGGATTTTATGGCCTTCGAGTGAATTCGCCAAATTCGTGGACGCCCGTCAACCTAACCTTACCTATCCATGGCCATAGTTGATCTTATGGCTTTTCTGTTGTAGTACCTCAGCCGAACTCGGGTCAAAGTGGAATAATAATGGGCCAGTAAAAAAAATACCAACGTGTGGGATTCTTATATTCAGTTTTAAAAACTTAATTGCAAAATATTTTGTTTTTTAAATGATTTTAATTTTTATTATAAAAGAAAACTGAAGAAAATATTATGGGCCCCACGTTGGGCGCCAAAAGTTAAGAGACTTAGTTAAATATATAAAAAAGTTAAAATCGGCCTTGCCGAATTTATTAACACCCTCCACAAGGTAAACAAGATTATTTGAAAAAAAAAAAAAAATTAAAAAAAATTTCTGCGAAAAAAAAAATTTGGGGAAAAAATCCGCGAAATTTTTTTTTGTAAAAAATAAGTTTGTTCTTGTTTAAATACCATAAGGCATAAAATTATATTCACAAATGTCAACCAGCAGCAATATTAAAGCATTTTGTGTTTTTTAGGTTATGTTGAATGTACCAAAATTTTCGAGGTGTTCTTACATTTTCGTTCATAACTTTTGAACCGCTGAACCGATTTTGCTCAAATTCAATACTAAACTGCTCGGGACAAAAACGATAAACATGTTCAGTTTCAGTCACATCTGAGTAATATTTTGGCCGTGATCGCCATTTCAACAGTATGTCCTCGTTTTTTGGAAGCGCTGTCAACCTAACCAAGTGGGTTGCTCTATTTTCGGAAATTTTCACCAACTACCATAACTTCTTTGAAGTTGAGGGTTCTTCATAACAAGGAACGTAGATCTACATTTGTTTATTATAATGATTTAAAATGTTTTAAAGGATCTGTTGGATAAATTATTTAGGTTTACACAAATCCTGTGTTGTGCCTCAAAAGGTTAAACTCAATTCTAACCACTATGTTTGTGCAACAATGTTTTGTCTTTTCCCAATTATTATTTGTTACTTCCGTAATATGGGGAAAAAGACAATAGGAAAATACCACAGCACACGTTTTAAATTCTCAAATGATTTTTAGGTAACAATTATAGAAAAGTGCCACCTTAGAAAAACTATGTAGTTTGTGTATCCTTTAAACAAAAAACACACCACGTATTTTAAATGATATTTACCAAAACATTAAAACCTAAAACTACTCTATTCTATATCAAATAGTACACGTTTTCCTCTCTATTATCCTCCACTTTAATGTGTATGTTTCCTAATTTTCCCTTAAGGCGTTTGTAATTGTAATCGATGCTTATCAGTTAAACAGTATCTAGGGGATAAATTGTGGTTTTTTAACAATTCAAGGCATGTCCCAGTAAATAAAGATCAAAATCGATAGATACAATTTTCTTTTCTGTTTGTTTTCAAAATAATTATTGATAAAAACTGAAATTTCAGTTAAATATTTGTTAAAGCAATTACATGTTTGTCATTTGTTAAGAAAAATAGAAAATGAAAATGAAAGTGAAAAAAGAAATAGAAAATTTTCCCAAAAAAACCAATAACAACATTGACAGTGAAAAACGAAAACAAACGAAAAGGAAATGTTAATATTTCCACCATATATTATGAGTGAGAACTACTATAAACTACTGTTTATTTAGGTTTTTAATTGTTAATGATCTTTTTCATTTAGATTTTTTTTTTTTGTTTATTTAAAGAGTTTCAATTTTCAAAAATACTAAGGAAATAGAGTATATAAAATTAAATTTGTTTGTATAAAAATTGGCAAATTAAATGCATTTTGAAAAAAATAAAATGAAAATTATAAAACTGTTCTTTTTTTGCCTTTTGGCAATACAATTATACAGAGAAATAAATGTTTGTTTTGATATCATTTGAAAATTAACCCTTAACTGCATAAATTAAAAAAAAAAATCTAATTTCTAAACATTACAACAAAACATTGAGATGTAATGCGAAAAGTCTATTAAAAATTCCCTGGGCCCAAGTGTAGGACTTTTAACTTACTGTACAAAGCGAAAACTTTTTCGCCTGATCCAATTTTGCACATTGACGAACTTAACCAGCCTATGACCATAAGAAATATTTGTACCAAATTACAGGAGTCAAGCTAATTTATTTTGGACTGCATCGTGTCTTTCACAGACATTCATAGAATGTCTTAGAACCGATCGTGGATCAATAATATAAAATCTTTATGAAGTTCTAGATCGAAACTTGAATCAGATCAGTTCGACATTTTGTAAAAATTCAATTAAAATTTAAACATCTGAAAGTTTTAAAAGGTAAAAAAAAATAAAAATACAGTGTACGCCGTACACCTTCCTCTCGCGATACATGTTTGAAATTCATTTTTTATAATTTTTGCATTAAATAATACAATTTTATCATTATTAAAATTATTTCTTTATATTCACGCCCACAAGAGGGGGCGGGCCAAAACAAATGACATATTCTAGTCCCTTGGGTCCAACTGCAGGACCCCAGTTGAAAAATGTGTCACTGAGGAAATTTCCACAGTGAATCCTTGAGGAAATATCTTTAGGTCCTGACAAATCATAGGTAATCCTTGATGACATGTCCTAACGTTGTCAGTACTGAATGTTTGCTTTTAAAAGTGTGGACAATTCCTCTTAGACGTCTAAAAGGAAAAGTCTTCAGAATAGCAGTATATTAAATTCGAATTTTAAATCTGGGCAACTCTTCAACTTCCAAGAAAAAGATGGCAATATTATCGATGTATTTAATATAAAATCAAAATCTAACAAGTAGAATAAAAGTAATAAATAGGCAAACAATTTTCAAAATAAAGTTTGGAACAAGTAGTTAGGTGTGGGCCTAATTAACTAGAGGTTCCAGGTTCAAATCCAGTTGGGACTAAAAAAGGCGAAAAGTTTTTTCTAAATATGAGAAAGATAATTTATAAAGGAAAATGGATAAAAGTAAAAACTAAATGACCTGCGTCAGACATTTCCCCAAAGAAGTCTTAGGTGACATGTCCCCAGAAGGTCAACCCTGACCACTGCTGACTTTGAGAGAGGACATTTTGAAAATTTGTATGAAACTGTCCTCAACCCAGTACATAGAGATGTCTTGTAGATGTCAGCAGTGACTCTGATATGTCACCGCTCCGTCACTGAAGATGACTCCAGGACGTTGCCAACTGGGACTTTGAACTTCTTCTGATTTAAAAATTTTTCGTTTGCTTAACAAAAGTACAACAAATTATGTAAAAAATTACATTTTTCCGAAGCTGGTTAATTTTGTTACGAGTGTTAAGTCTCATAGTTCTGCAATTAAAAATAAAAAACCCCTTTGACCCCCGCAATTTATATGTGCGTCAGCACAGAAATTGTTTGAAGCAAAAACGAAAATTTTGCATTTTTTATTTTGGGCTTTTAGTTTTAGTATAATCAAATTTCATTAATTTCAATAAGTTTGAAACTATTTATTTTGAAAATAATGAAATAAATTAGTAAAAAGAGCAAATAAATCCAAATATTAAAATTGCATCAAAAGTTGAAATTCAGGCTTTTCTGGAATAACGGAACATTGAAAAACTTTTTTGACAAGATTTTTGAGATAAGCGGGTACTAATTACCCTAAAAAATAAAATTGAATCTCGGTCCGAAATGGGTTAAGGGGAACTTTTTTATACTCGTGCCAAATATCAGTAGCGCAATTCACTTACTTGTTATCGACAAAAATCGGTAGTTAAATTGTCAAACATAGTTAATTAACGACAATTGTCTTTAAAAGTGATTCCATAAAATTTTTCTACCGAATTTTGTTTATTGAAAATCGTTAACTTGTCAACAAAAATTTTTTTGAAGTTAAAGTTAACGAATTTTTTCGGTTCTCATACAATTTAAAAATAAACAAATTTCAAATTAACTATTTTTGTCGTTAATTCTTGTCGTTAATTGAAAAATTTATAGAATCACATATTCGTTAAAACAACCGACAATTCTCGTTAGTTAACGATATCGATAATTTCGTTAAAAAAGTTTCTGAATCGCACTACAGGAGGGTAGTTCTTTTACGGACGGTCGGACGGACAAACATCGCTAGAATGTCTAAGAATCGATCACTGATCAATAATAAACATTACACCGTTCGACAAATTTGAAATTTTGCCTGTACACGTGGAACAGACAAAAAATTCTGGGAGTATGGCCGAAGATAATATACCCCTGTCTCCCTGTTTTTCTATATCAATTCGAGTTGTTGCGAAAAAAGCAAAAAAAAAAACAAGTAGAAAAGTTAAATTCGACTTGGCTGAATTCATGAATACCCTCCACATTGCCTTTTTTAAGTGATAGCAAATTTTCTCACGAAAAAACTCTATACTTTGATAATACCCATATGACGCTTTCTTTTTCAAAATCTTTTTCTTGTCTTTTTGTAGGGTTTTTCTACAAAAGTTGAAAAATTACTTCAAACAAATTTTAAATTTTAAAATTTTTTGTATAAAGCCCCTACAAAAAGACAAGAAAAAGATTTTGAAAAAGACAGTGTCATATGGGTATAAGAAATATATTTTTTTTGAATAAAAATCTTTATTAGTCGTTTTTGTAAAACAAAATATACAAAATTTTTTTTAATGTGTAAAATTTTTTTTTGAGTGTAATTTTTTTTTTTGTGTAAAAATATTTTTGAGCGACAAAAATACGTTGTAAAATACTTTTGTGATTTTTTTTACACTCAAAAGAAAGCTCTGTCATAAAATCTGTAAAATGGCTTTCAATTTGAATTAGCAAACTTTTAGCAGATTTTTTTGCTGAAATAGATATTTTAAGTAAATTCTCTGTCAATTAGTTTTAGAAAATAACAGAAATTTTTCAGCAACTTTACTGATTCTGTTTTTGAATTTCAAAATATTTTTGTGCAGATTTTTAGCAGATTATTTTGTTATTTTGCAGAAGAAGTCTTTTGACTTTTTTTTAAAAAAATGTTCTAAGTTTTTTTAAGATACATTTTTTTTTAATTTTTTGAAATTAAAAATTCTAAAATTAAAAAAATAAATACCAGATTGTTTTGTTAATTTTACAGAAAATTTTTGTTTTCTTTAACTGTCGAATTACAAATTTTCAACATACCAGATTTTGTTTCGCTTTAATTTATTTAAATAGATTAATTCAAAAATATACAAAATACTCGGGTTTTACTTTTTTTTATTGTTACATATTGAAATGCAAAAATATGCATTTTTTTAATAATTTTGTGAGAAGCTTACAATTCATTTGTTAAATCAATAATTATTTTGATTGACTTTAAATAAGAAATTGATCAATCTTTTGATCAAAATCGAAAAAAAGGTTTGATTGGAAAAATGTTCAATCAATCACCTACAATTTGAAGATTGGTATAACATTTTTTTTTTTGAGGATTTTCAATAAAAAAATTGATTGAAATTCGTTTCAAATTTTTTCTGTGTACCACCGAGTGGAGTAGGGTTTACTTGGTTTATTTCTTCAAGGGCAACTTTTGCCCATCAGATTTTGCACATCTTCAAACTAATCCAGCCCAAGATCATAAGATACATTCGTGCCAAATTTCCGGAGGGTAGCTGCTTTAAGGACGGTCGGACGGACAAACATCGGTAAAATGTCTAAGAATCGATCAAAACATTAATTCCGAAATGGAATAGAACGGGGAACGAAGTGGAATGAAACTATGAAATGACTTTTTTTCTCAAATTTTTTCCACTCAAAATTTGTTTCACTCTAAACCTCCCAATTTTTGCAGTTAAATGTTAAAAACCATTTGCTGCTAAGAAAGAAAAATCTCATAGACTGCAGCTATAATATGTTGACTTGACTCACTCCTTCTTTTTTTTTATTTAGTTTCGAATCGAAATAGTAAATAAAATGCTTGTTGTATATTTACGCTGTCATGTTGTTGTTAATGTTAACGAAAGGAAAAAATAAAAACAAACACACATTTGACAGACCTTTTAGTTAAAAGTTTAGTAAAACAAATTGGTTTTTATTTAAATAAATATGTACAATGAAAATATTTTATGTTTAACATTATTTTACTTTGGATTTTTTTTTTTTTTTTTTGAGATTTCCTAATGAAAACTAATACACAAGGAGAGATATTGAGAGAGATATATTGCTGTAAACCACACATCAATATATAAAAATCAATGTATAAAAATCAAATGTCAAATGCGTTTAGACGTCTGCCCAAATGTCTATCGGTTTTTATTATAAGGAAGGTAATGAACCCAATGAACATATATCGATTTTGAAAAAAGTTTGAGGAAGGAAGGAATTTTAATACAAATTCGCTTTTGAACTTAAATTAGTCTTTATGGAATTTAAATTATATTATTTTTAGTTTCAATTCATCTTTTTCGAACTTCAAATTATCTTTTGTAGATCTTTTACGAATTACAATTGATCTTTTTCGAAATACAGTTGATCTTTTCAAATAACAATTGATCTTTTTTCGAATTACAATTAAAATCTTTGAATTACAATTGAAATCTTTGAACTGCAAATGAAATCTTCGAATTACAAGTAAAATTTTCGAACTACAATCGACATTTTTCGAAATAAAACTTTAAATGGTGAAGAAGTTTTCGAATTTAAATTGGATTCTTTCCTAGTTTCGATTAATTTTTTCCAATTTCTATAGAATTTTTTTGATCATGTGGTTTCAAAATATGATTTTAAAATATTAATACAAAAAAAATCCCCACTTACCTTATAATTCCCAAATAGTTTAACTGAAATGTCAAAAAAAAAAACGAGAAACAAATTAATTTTAATTAAATTGCATTAAATGTCAACAAATAATAGATAAATGAACATTTTCAACATAAAACTATTTTTGTTAATAAAAAATCTATTTAAAATCCTATTAAAACACATCATTCATTTGTTATTAAAACACTTCAGAAGCTAAAAACGAAAAAAAAAAATTAATCAAAAAATGAGGGTTCATGACAACAGCAATAAACTCCAGACAATCACCCTCCTCCGGCAAACTATACACAAAAAGGGTGCTAGACTAGCAATAACTATTGAATGATGATGAGGATAGGATGATGGTTTTGCAAAATAATAAAAATAAATTAAAATTAAAACTGACATCTGTCAAAAACAATATTAAAGTAGTAGAAAAAAATACATTTAAAAAAAAACCCGCCTACTCTTTTTTTATTAAACAAAAGCACAGGGGGTGGTCACAAATTAAACCCTTATTTTTCTTCAAAGAGAATTCTTAATGCATTATTTTTTTTTTGGTTCTAGAAATTGTGCAAAAATTTTTTAGCAATTTATTTTTTTTTAACATATGGTCAAAAATAACATAAACAATTGATGCAAATTAATATAAACAAATCATTTAAATGATCATCTTTGGAAAATGAGAAAAAAATCTGACGTCATTTTGTGTTTTTTTAACAAAATTAACACAATCAGTGATTCAAAAAGATTAACAAAAAAATTATTTAAACAAGTGGCAAGTAACAAAAAAAAAATTATAAATATATTATTATCTCATTGTTAAACAAAAATATTTAAAAATAATTAATTTTTATTTGTTAGTAAACATTATTAACAACTATTTCTATATACATATTTATCATTTATGCTAAAATAGTTTATTTGTTGATTACTGATGCTGTAAAATATGTTTATATGAAGTATTTTAAAGTTGTTACCCTTTCATCATTAGCGATTTTGAATTGTCACACCTAATATGTGTCAGATTGACATCAGCTATGTAAATAAAAGAGTTTTATTTAAATAGCTGATATTAATCTGTAACATATAAAGTGAACAATCGAAAAGTACTGATGATGATAGGGTGAAAACCACAGTATGGGGTATACTCACTTTTTTATTTCGTGTGTAACGCATCAAAATATCTGTCGGGAATCCCAAAAAGTATATGGGGCATTAAATAAATACAACTCGGACACCAATTTTAGGTCATTTATTCCAAGATGGTGTTGAGTAATCAATTTTTCAAAATGGCGATTTTCTCAAAAAAATTAAAAAAAATAAATTTTTAATTAATTTTGACCATCAAAAAAATATATATATCTTAAAAAAAGTGGTTTCGAAAGTGGTTTCGATAATGTGATAATTACTTCGAATAATTTTTTAATATTTTTTTTTTCTAAAACTACATTAAAATACCAATTAAACGTTGCCCAACTTTTTTTAATTTATTCATATTTTCTACTGGTCAAAGTTAAATGAAAATTTAAATATTTTGAGGATGTTTATTCTGGCTCGAGGTAATTATTTTCTTTACTAATTAAAACCATGATATTCTCATAGCATTATTTTCAAGAAAATTATTTTTTTGTTTTAAATTTATTTATGTCGGTAATTTTTGCAAGACTTAATCGACACGTGTTTCGGAATTTGTCAAGATTTCATTGTCAAGATTATTTAGCAAAAATAGAAACGATTTACTACAAAGTAGCAAACGAATCTAATGACAAATCGTTTGTGCACAAACTAAAGTATAAGAACATATTCGACTCTATCCACAATGTGAATTAGAAAGACAAAGAAATTGTACTATACTAGTAAGGCAGCGATTGTCTTTCTAATTCACATTGTGGATAGAGTCGAATATGTTCTTATACTTTTATTTTTACTACATTTTAGTTGTTTTGACTACAAATGTAAGTAATTTTTACCAGAGAAGGTAAAATCACAAGATATGTGTGTGATGTGCTTGCATACGTGGAATTTCTGTATTAAATATCATGTATATTTTTTTTTTTCTTGAGTCTAGTGTGGCAGCGCAAAAAAAAACAAATTAGCAGAAGTGTGGCTGTGTGATTGTGTTTTTTTGTTTTGTTTTGCAAAGATGTGTTTTGTGATTTGTGAATTTATGTGTTTTCACATAAATGTGAAATTGATTTTAATTTTCGTATCAAATTTTAACATCAACATTATGATTTTGCCAAATCGTATATACATACATACATATAATGTATTTAAGAATTTATTAATATTTAAAATTGTGGAATTGTAGTTACTTTGAGAATAACAAAATTGTTGTGTTATTTAGGAAATTTTATTAAGAAATGTAAAGATTTGGTTTTGATAAAGGAACATACATATGTATATTAGGGTGGGGTGGATAAAAAAAATCGTTTTGTATGATGACAACATATTACAAATTATTTTGTAATTTTTGGTATCATTTTATTTTTGAATGCATTTTATAACAAATACTTTGTTTTTTTTTTTTGTTTAACTATACATATTATGGGTTTTCACGATCTCTGGCATTATTCGTGATATACGCGTGATCGTGAGTGAAATTTTATGTTACCCACGTGATCGTAAGTGCACGTAATTAGACAATTTGTTTTTTGAGTAGAAAAGATTAAAAAAGCCGTGCCGAATGTATTGATACCCTCCACAATATCAAGAAGATTATTGCAAAAGACTTGAAAAAAAAAAATTTAAAAAAAATTTCCGCGAAAAAAACTTTTTGAAAAATAAAAACCGCGATTTTTTTTTCTTTTTTTGTCAAAAAATGTATTAGTACTTGTTTAAGTACCTTTCGGTGTTCAATTATGTTCACATATGTCAACCAGCAACCGAATTAAAGCATTTTGTATTTTTAGGTTATGTTGAATGTACCAACATTTTTGAGGTGTCCTTTCATTTTCGATCATAACTTTTGAACCGCTGAACCGATATCGCTCAAATGCAATACCAAACTGCTCAGGAGAACTTCCAATAAATATGTTAAGTTTCAGTCATCTACGTGTAATATTTTGGTCGTGATTACCATTTCCACAGACAGACGGACATCGGTAGAATGTCTTAAAATCGATCAGTGATCAATAATATATGGGCTTTCCAAGCCAAATCACTCACTTTTAGACCCGACCCCTTTCGATTTATTTTATTTTTGGATATGTTTTAGTACTTATTAAATGCAACTTGGACACCAATTTTCAGCCTTTTATTCCAGGATGGTGTTGAGTAATCAATTTTTCAAAATGGCGATTTTTTCAAAAAAATTAAAAACTTTAAATTTTCTATTAATTTTGACCAGTTAAAACTTTAGATATCTTAAAAAAAGTTGGACAACGTTTTCTTGGTATTGAAATGTAGTTTTAGAAAAAAAATATTAAAAAATTATTCGAAGTAATTATCACTTATTTTTTTAACGCTTTAAAATTAAAATCTACTTTTTGAAAAAGTCCGAAACCTTCGATTTTTTTTTTTAAAAGTCTAAAAGTTCTACTCTAAACTACGCAACTTTTGAGCCATAAATCGAGATGTGATCGCAATTCGTTCTATTTTTTTTTTTAATTTTGAAAATTGCCCCTTATATTTTTTGAGTCTGATTTATTTTGTATGGTGCTCCAAAAAAAAATTAAATTGGTAGATACTGACCCTAACTTACCCTAGATATATTCATTTCGAGGTAAAAATACGTCTCACAAAAATTAACAACGATCGGACGTGGGTAAGGCGTTCCGCATGGGCCTTGAAGTTTAGAAAGCGGATTACAAGGAAAAATATGGATTTTTTTCTGTTTTCTAATTTTTTTTGGTACAGAATTATAATACGGAATAAAATGCCTCTCTAATAAGGTACCAAAAACTGAAATCGGTTGAAAATCAGCCAAGTTATTACAACTTCCCCAGGCATCTAACGTATGGTAGACCACTTGATTAAGCAATACAATCCGATTTTTAAAATTCATTGAAATTTCGTACTGTAATAACATTTTTTTTATTCTTCAAGTTCGAATGTATTTAGATGACAAGTATATATATATAGATTTGATCCAATGATCAGTTTTTATTTATTTTTCCAATTTTTATTTACAACTCATTTAAATAATTTTAACCTAACCGAGAACTGGTAACAATGACCGTCGTCTCGTTGTAGCGAAATCGACCAAGGGTTTTGGTGGGAATCGAACCCACGACCCCCTGTTTCATAGGCTAGCACGCTACCAACTAGCCTACAGGGGCCCCCCTAAGATGACAAGTATTTTTCATATTGTGTTTTGCTTACATTTTTTAAAGTAATGCTAAAAATGCCTGCATTTTCAACACCCTTTTGAAATCTCTATTTAAAAAAAAAAAATTTTTTTGTTTTAAAATTTGGAAAAACCAAAAAAATATTACACTGAAACATGGATAATGAAACAATGTTATTACAGTAGAAAATTTCACTAAATTTAAAAAAGGAACTCGTATTCATTAATCAAGTGGTATGACACACGCTAGATGCCTGGGGAAGTTGTAATAACTTGGCTGATTTTTAACCGATTTTAGTTTTTAGTACCTCATTAGAATGGCATTTTACTCTACATCATAATTCTGTAATCACTTAACTTAAAACTTAACTTAAAATACCAAAAAAATTGAGAAAACAGAAAAAAATTCATATACTTCCTTGTAATCCGTTTTTAAAACTTCAAGGACCATGCTATACACCTTACCCATTTCCGATTGTCCTAAATTTTTGTGGGACGTATTTTTACCTTGAAGTGAATATATCTAGGGTAAGTTACGGTCAGTATCTACCAATTTATTTTTTTTGGATCACCATATAAAATAAATCAGAGCCAAAAAATAAAAGGGGCAATTTTAAAAATTTTTTAAAAATTAAAAAGAATTGTGATCACATCTCGAATTATGGCTCAAAAGTTGCGTAATTTAGAGTAGAATTTTTATAGGTTTTTACAAAAAAAATCGAAGGTTTCGAACTTTTTCAAAAAGTGGATTATAATTTTTAAACGTCAAAAAATAAGTGATAGTTACTTCGAATAATTTTTTCATATTTTTTTTCTAAAACTACATTTAGATACCAATTTTTAATGGTCAAAATTAATTAAAAATTTTAATTTTGTAATTTTTTTGAGAAAATCGCCATTTTGAAAAATCGACTACTCAACACCATCTTGAAATAAAAGGCTGAAAATTGGTGTCCAAGTTGCATTTAATAAGTACTAAAACATATCCAAAAATAAAATAAATCGAAAGGGGTCGGGTCTAAAAGTGAGTGATTTGGCTTGGAATGCCCCATATATACTTTATTGGGTCCTATAAAAAATTTTAACCCTCTAACTCCCTCTCATAACGGTATTTTTTGGGTCTATTCTAACAAATCGCAAAAAACACCCCGAAAGAGGGGGAGTGCGGAGATGAAATGTTCTACAAAAATATTGCTATTAAAATTTTACTATATACCTCAGAGCACACCAAAGCCCAAAAATTAACACAAACACCAAAAAATTGTCAAATTCTATGTTTGCTTATGAAAAAAAGGACGGACGGACAAATCTTCATGTCGTTAGGCGCGGTATAGGGTTTGATTTAAGAAACATGGTTTCTTTGGGAAATGTTCTTAGAATTTCTTGTAGATTATGTTTTTGCTATACGATTTTTGACAAAAAAAAAATCTACCCGCCCTAATGTAAACACAAAACAAGAAAAAACAAAAAAATCATATTACAACACGATTTTTTTTCCGACTCTAATATTTTTTTCTATAACAAACAATATAATATTTGCCAAAACGTGTTTTTTTTTATAAAGGCTACACAGAAAAAAATAACTAGGAACATTTTTTAATTAAAAGTTTTAATAGAATTCAAAATTTGTTATAATTAAAATGTTTGATTGTTTTGTATGTAAACATCTATGATTTTTTTGCATGCTTCTTCTTACACATGCAATACAAAACAGAAAAAGTGAAAATATATTTTTATTAGATTAAATTAATGAAAATACATACGTTTTTATCAAATATATATCTGAATCGGTATTAATTTTGTTATTTAAAAAGAACGAGAACAATTGAAATTGAATAAATAAATGAAAAAAGTGAATATTAGTATAAAAATAAAACAAAGAAGCTCCACAAGAAGATCTTGGTAAACGGCAAACAACAACGGAGGAAAATGACACAAAAATCTAATCAAACACATTTTTGATGCTTTAAATATTTATTTATTATATTTAATAAGTTTTTATTTTGTTAATAATAAACACATTTTTGTTTTTAATTCATATTTGTACGTAATTTTGTACTGATTTTGAGCAATAATTTTTATTAATTTGTTTAATACTATTAATTACTTTTTTAATTATTTTCAGTTTTAAATTTTTATTAAATTTTTTAATTACTATTATCATTTTTTTAATTAGAGCAAATCTAATTAACATTTTAATCGATATGAGCAATTTTTAATCAAAACTCATTTTTTATTTTTTTGTGTGTAATATATTTTTCCATACAGCTACACGTTTTTTTTTCATATTACAAAACGATTTTTTTTACCCACTCTAATATAATATATTCTCAAGCAAAACAATTTTTTGTTTTTGTACATTGTCGCTAATAACAAGTCAAAGCAAAATAATTTGTCTCCAACACATATATATGTATGTAGGATTTACCAAACAAAAGTAATGTTTATGTTTAACTTTTGTTATGTTAAAAAAAACCCACATGTGAAAAATGTGAAAATTGCATGTAAAAAAATATGTATGATGCTAAAATTCTTGAATAACAGAAGCTAAAAAAAAACACATGCATACAGGCACGCTAATGCAAGTTTTTTTTTTTTTACAAAGCTGAGAGAATAACATGTGTTTTCTTGCTATTCAGTTTTATGGTGTGATTTATTATTGCGTTAATGTGTATGCAAGCACAAATACGTTCTCTGATTTTTACTACATAAGTCAGTTGTTTTTTGTCAGTTAAAATCACTAACATTGTTAGTTGATTTAACTGAAAAAGTAGTTGACCCTAAAACAACTTACAAAGTAGTTAATTTAACTGACATTTTCAGTTGATTTTACTAATATAATTTTTTGAGTGTAAGTAAAAATGTCCAAAAATAAAATAAATCAAAAGGGGTCGGGTCTATAAATATTAGTGTTAATTTTGAAAATTTGATCTGCGGATATCATCATTTTTTTGAAGGATTTAGGGGAACTAAAAAGAATGGCGGTATTTTTTTGGAAAAAAATTAGCTCCTTGGGGTGGTTCAAAGCATCTAAAAACGCGAATTTTGAGCTGATTTTTCAGCAGAGCTAAAACGGCTGAATAAATCGCAAATCTGATTTCATCAGTCGATTCTACAGCAAAAAATAATACAATGGTCATTTTTCGAACTCTTAAAAAAAGTTCCAAAAACCCACCACAGAGGGCGGAAATATAAGGTTTTTCCATTTTCTTTTTAAATTAATTTTTTAAATATGCACAATTAAAGGACATTTTCAGCTTGACCTTGACAACCCGTTAAAAAGTTATCAATTTTCAAAAATGGACAAAAACACGTTTTTTGAGAACTTTGACCTCAATTTTCTCGAAAACATGACGTGATAGAAAAATTTGAAATCTTGATTCAGAATCAGCATTGAAATGTTAATCGAAAACGAGTTTTATGATATCAGAATATCATCCTAAAACATCACAAAAAAATGCTCTTAGTAATGCACAAAAAATGCGTTTTTTGTGAACTTTGACCTCAATTATGTCAAAAACCTGACGTTACGGAACATTTTGGAAACCAAATTTGAAATCAGCATTGAGATGAAAATCGAAAACGAGTATCCAGACCGCGGACCCATCCAAAAAATTTTCAAATTTCGGTCAGTGTTTTATAATTTTGCCATTAGAAAAAAAACTTTGAAGCCTTATAACTTTTTAATGGGTTTTGAGAGAAAGTTGCTTTTGGTACCAAATTTCTAAGCAAAAACTGCCTCTTCATCGTGCATGATTAAAAAAACAATTAATTTTTTTTTTTTAAAAAATCGATTTTCACGCCCCCTGTTGTGGGTTATTGGAACTTTTTTTAATGGTTCAAAAAACTGCTATTATTTTAATTTTTGGTGTAGAATCGACTGGTGCAATCAAATTTGCAATATATTCAGCCGTTTTTTCTCTGCAAAAAAATCAGCTCAAAATCCGCGTTTTCAGATGCTTTGAACCACCCCAAGGAGTGAAAATTTTTCCAAAAAAATACCGGCATTCTTTTTAGCTCCCCTAAATCCTTTAAAAAAATGATGATATCCGATAAACAGATGAAGTGACATAGTCACGAAACGAACTCTAATAAATATATTATTGATTAGGTGACCATTTTTTTCTGAACTCAAATCAGTACGCACAAGTTTTTATGTTTTTTTTTTTTTCTAGAAATAACTGTCTGAAAACTGTTTTCTGTGGGAAAATACTGATGATTTTTGAGAAACATTGATGATTTTTCCAACGCTTAAAAATTTTCGCTTAAACTATCAAACTTATGGTCAATTAGTATTCAGTAAAAACAACTGTCATAAACTGTGTTGTTATTTTGCGGAGCATTTTGTTGACTACAAACAACTTCATTTAAATGTTTTGATCGTTTCGGTGCAGAAAATATAACAAAAACCCACAGGTTTTGTGAATAAAAACTCCACATATTCTGAGGACTTTTAATAACACTTTCTTTTACAAAACTTCCCAGATAATAAGCAAGTCTTTTTTAAATAGACCTGATGTTCTGAGCGCTTTTTCCAATAAATTCGTATGACAATACCTCATCGAGCATCTAAGAATCATTTTATTCATCCAATTACATTATCATTCTAAAAAAATATAAAAATTCTATCATCCCGTGAACTTTTCGTTTTAGTAAACCTCAGAGATTCTGTGCGCCTTTTCATATAAATTTATGAAGATCAAAATAACCTCACGCTCAGATACATTTTTGCGTTAAGGAACCTCTTGATTTTCGAATTCTAAGCTCTTTAGAATTCATTATAAATTATCTTATTGTCAGAATTTTATGGAAACTCAAGTTTTTGTATAGAATTTTCGAATAAAATTATTTTTTATGTTGAAATGTTCAAAAATCAGTACAATCAGTACATATTTCAAAAAATCAGTACAACGTTTTTTGATCAGTACACGTGATCAAAAATCAGTACATGTACTGATCAAATCAGTACGAATGGTCAGCCTAATTATTGACCCATGATAGAATCTAAGACATTCTAGCTATGTCCGTCCGTCTGTAGAAAACCACGATGCAGTCCAAACCAAAAGAGCTAGATCCCTGAAGTTAAGCATGACTATCTCTTATGTTACTGGTAAGGTTAGGTTCGAAGATGTGCAAAATCGGACCAGGGCACAGTGGATCGTGTAGAAGAAACACCCGGTTATTTTTTTTCGCTGTTTTTTTTTATTGAAAAAAGTATTTTTATATGTTTTAGGGGGCTCTGGCTCCGAATTCCAAAAGTTAAACTAAAATAATCGGTCCAAATATGTAAAAAAAATCTACACTAAAAAAACAAACATTTTAGGTTAAAATTTCAGGGTAATTTTTTTCAGTGTATTAATTGCCGAATTTTAAAATAGTGTTAGTTAAATTGTAAGGACAGATGATATTTGTAATTTATATAAGGCTTTATAACATTTCATTTCAATTTTTCGCGTTATGTCGCGTTTTGTGAATTTTGCTTTCCGCGCAATTTTTTTGCAAACCAAGCATGTAATGTTTTAAAACAATTCCCTGTCATCATATTAGCGTAAAAAAATAACAATAAATTACACATCTTCTATGAAAAATTATATAAAAACTGAAAAAATCCAATAATAAAAAAATTTGGACCCCAATATCTCGTAAAATATTACAAATTTGTAAAGTTTGAGAGCACACGTGAATTCAGCGAGCCAAAATCCATAAAGGACACAAATTTCAATGAGCTTATTCATACAAGCTTCACTCACACTCATGTTGAATCACACTCACGAAATTCTTTTTTATAAAAAATTTTTCAATTTTTGTTTGCCTCTTTTGGGACGAAAGGAAATATGAAGAGAAAATAAATCACGAAAATTCACGCAAAAAATTTACTCACATACACTCACTCTCGCAAAAATCTTACTCACGCACACTCACTAACACAATTTTTTTCACACTCTCACAATCACGTGATTTAAATTGAGTTCGACCATACTCACGCGTGAATTACGCACTAATCTGCTCATGTGCCCATCTCTAATACAGACAGACGGACGGACATTCATAGAACGTCTTAGAATCGATCGATTTGGGGTTCCCGACCGATATTTCAATGCACTACGCACGGAATGACAAATTGAGTATATCCCCATACTGTGGTTGGAGGGTATAAAAATGTCTCAAAATATGAGACTTTTTCTCCATGGAAAAATATCTCAGAATCTGAAACTTTTTCTGTATGGAAAAAATGTCTCATAATTTTATTTTTTTTCTATACAAGAAAAATGCCCCGGAACCTGAAACTTGTTCTATATCGGAAAAATGTCTCAGAACCTGAGACTTTTTCTATATCGGAAAATTGTCTCCGAATCTTAGACTTTTTCTAAATGGAAAAAAGTCTGAGAATCTGAGACTTTTTCTATAAGGAAAAATGTGTCAGAATCTGTGACTTTTTCGAAATGGAAAAAATATATCAGAATCTGAGACTTTTCTATATGGGAACAATTAATCAGAAAAATAACCGAGACTTCTTTATATGGGAAAAATATCTCCTGAGACTTTTTCTATATGTCTTAAAAATCTGATACTTTTTCTCTATCGGAAAAATATCTCAGAATCCTAGACATTTTCCATATGGAAAAATGTCTCAAATTCTGAGACTTTTTCTCTATCGGAAAAATATCTCAGAATCCGAGACATTTTCTATATGGAAAAATGAGATTTTTCCTACATGGAAATTTTTTTAAAAATCTAAGGCTTTTCCTGTATTGAAAAATGTGTCAGAATCCAAGACTTTTTTTATATGGAAAAATATCTTAGAATCTATGACCTTTTTGATATTGAAAATTAAAATTTAAAAATTTTTCTTTAGGAAAAATTTCTTTAAATTTGAGGAAAAACTGTCTCAGATTTTGAACTTTATCTTCCAACTCAATTTTACATTAAAGAATTTCCTTAAAATTACAAACATTTCCGTTACATATGACAGAATTGTTTAAAAAATTGTTATTGCTGAAATCTATTTAATACTAGAAGTCTCTTTACCTTGTTTATGTTAGAGAACAGAAAAAAGTACAAGTTCGTAGAATAATTTTTATATTTAAAATTGTAAAACGTAAGATAAATACATCGAGGGCGAATATTCAAAACTTGCTATCTGCATTATAAACATTTTTTTAGAGTTCAAAAAGAACTGCTATTTTAAGGTAATTCTAAGAGTTATTATTAATATTTTCTCTTCAATATAATTAAAAACAATTGTTTTTAAAATAATATTTCAGTTAAAAATTAATTTGATACATGACAACTAATTCAGTGAACACATGTCTATAGAAAACTCTCTTTCGAAAATATTGCAGATAGCCAGTTTTGAATATTCGCCATCGACATACAATTTTTATTTGTTTATCATTTTGTATACTAAATTTTTCCATATACATACACGATTCATTAAGAATGTAGCTAAATTGATATTTAGAATTCGAAAAAAAAGTATTGTGTTATTTATACAATACACTTGATTGTATAAACAATTTACATGATGTTCAATTATTTATTGCAAAATTCTATACACTACTAGTGTAAATTAATTAATTTTGAAAAAAAAAGTAGAACAGAATAAAAAAAATTATAAATAAATTAAAAATAAAATACTTGGGCAATCAAGATAAATGAGGAACAAATATTGTACTCAAATTCTAAATAGGTTTGAAAAATAAACAAATGCGTATACATAGATCATGTGGCACGTGCTGGAAAAAAATATACATATAATTTTATTTTAAATTTCATTATGTTTATAATGAAATTACACATGAAAAAAAACCTAGGGTAATATTGAGTAAAAATATGTAAAAAAATTACCTAAGTTTTCGAAAAAAATTACCTAAGTTTTAGGCAATTTTAATAAATTATAAATAAAAACCAATACTTGAGCAAACAAGATAAATGAGGAACACATATTGTATTCAAATTCTAAATAGGTTTGAAAAATAAACAAATGCGTATACACAGATCATGTGGCACGTGCTAGAAAAAAAAAATAAATCGAGGGCTTATATTCAAAACTTGATATCTGCATAAGGAATATTTTTGAGGAGAGGAAAGATAACTATTATTTTAAGATATTTATAATTAATCTTTTTCCTACAACATCATTTAAAAAACTTGTTTTTGAAATAATATTTCAGTTTAAATATAATTTGATATATGACAACAAAATCAGCGAACACATTTCTATTGATAAGTCAACTTAGAAAATATTGCAGAAAGCAAGTTTTGAATATAAGCCCTCGATACATATGGGGCATTCCATGTGAAATCGGACACTTTGAAATTTTTTTTTTTAGATTTTCCCAATTTATTTACAATTTTTAGTACCCTTCGAAAACTCCTTTTTTTTTTTTTTTTTTTTTGTTTTCTATAGAAAAAACTTTTCTACAGAAAAAAATTTATTTGTACAAAATATTTAAAATACATTTCAATTTCGGCCTCAGCGCCGTAAGGCATTATTGAGGCAAGTTGGCAAATTAATTCATTGTCAAAAGTACAAATAAAAGATTTAACTTAATGTTAAGATTATTAAATTACAAAAAATAAGTATAAAAACTGTTTTACAAAAAAAATAAAAAATTACAAAAGCGTTTCAAAGTTGTTAAATAAGTGTTGTTTAAAAGACGATTTAAATAGCGAAATTCGATTAATTGATTTTAAATCTGGATGTAAATTATTGAATTTTACAGCACCCACATAATCAATGCGTTGCTTGGTAGTTTCTAGTCTACATCGAGGAATTCTTAAATTTGTTCTGTTTCGTGTGTTAAAACTAAATTGCTGTTGAGAAAATGTTATGCTTTGGTGACCAATATGGTTAATGCATTTAAAAACAAACATTAGCACCTGATACTCATGCAATCCATAAATTGGTAAAATTGTTTTGCTTATATCTTTGTACAATGTGACAGTTGAATACAGTATTGGTAGTTTGTAAATAATTTTTAATGCTTTGTTTTGCATGCATTGTAGCGATTTCAGTGAAATGTTATTTTTATTGTAAGCATATATAATTGCTAAGTAATTCAAATGCGATTGAATCAAAGATTGAAATATCATCATCTTTGATTTGACATCCAGTTTATTTTTTAATTTATATAAAATTCCAATTGCTGGAGCTATTTTCCTTTTCAAATCGGTTATATGTAAATCCCATGACAAGTTACTTTGCAATGTGATTCCCAAATACTTAACGGAATGGGTTTCATAAACAGCTTTTCCGTTAATAAACACGTTGAAATCACTGTTCATACTTAAAGCATGTGGTCTAAAGCGTATTAATTTGGTTTTATCAGGGTTAAGAACTAATCGATTTAATCGCGCAAATTCAAATATCAAAGCAGCATCTCTTTCAATTCTTGTTTTAAGTGATAAATCGTACTTATAGTGGTAAAACAAGCACACATCGTCAGCAAACATAAAAAGTTGCCCATCTAAATTTAGATTTTTTAAATCATTTAAATATATAGAAAACAAAAGAGGGCCCAATCCACTACCCTGTGGTACCTTCGTGGTAAATTTTCAGATTTTTTTGATGACCCGTTCAAAAGATATCGAATTTTTAAAAATTGGTAGTTTGTTTCTTTATTCAAACTTCTTTTACTTATAACTTCTTCAATAATGGTCCAAATTTCAAATTTTTTTATACCCTCCACTTAGTGATAGAGGGTACACGCAGAGAAAAAATATGGTTGCGACATGATCACGGCAACAACTATGGTATGATCCCTAAAGCCAGATATGATTGCAGCAATCAAGTTATCGTTTTATAAATTGTATTTAAACATTTATATGGTTGCTTTAAACATTTAATAGTTGCTTTAATCATGATAAAATGATTGCTACTTCCAAAAGTGCAATATGGTTGTTGTAAAAATGTTATAGTTAATTATATTCTCGACACACCAAAAAATTCAACATAATATGATTATAACAATCATTAGTTAATCACAACAAAATGAAAATTGATGATACATAAAATTGTCAAGTTTATTCATCAGTTTAATCTTTGCCAGCAAGCAGTTAGTCACAAAGACGCCACTTACAATAAGTTCTTTAAAAAAAATTTAGTCAAATTGTGTTAAAAAATTGTATCAACGCAGAAGGAAGCGATATAAAAAATCTAATTTATATATTTAATTTATTGTGCGGACTTTATTACTAAAAACTTTCCATTTTAAATAAAAACTTCTAATCGAAAATATTAAATTGATTTTTTGTGCCTGTGTGTTTACTGAATATGTTCAATGTTGGCTGACAATAATGTTATCGTTGATGAAATTTTTTTAGAAAAATACCACAAGTTTATTGCACATTTTTGTTGTAAAATGCAGGTTGTCTCCAAATTGAACAAACATTAATAAAATCGTTTCATCTTATATATAAATAACAATTCAAAAATCAATTATGTTTTTGGAAGAAAATAATAAAGAATCTCTATAAACGAGTTCTATTTCAACATAATATATTTTTTCATTTAAAAAAAAATAAGAAATATTAAATTAGAATCATACTACAATAATTATAAAACATGTAGGCCATTATTGTCGCAATCATTTTATGATTAATATTCCCTGTTGCCTTCAATCATATTAACATTGTTGCTACAATCATAATCCCAATCATAATATGACGCTCTTAAATTATGATCACCTCAACCATGTTTTTTTTCTGCGTGTATATATAAGTTTGTCATTCCGTTTGTAAATCATCGAAATATCGATCTGGGACCCCATAAAGTATATATATTCATGATGCCCGATCGATTTTAAGACATTCTAGCGATGTCCGTCTGTCTGTCTGTCTGTCCGTCTGTCTGTCTGTCTGTGGAAAATGCTGTCGCGGACAAAATATTGCACAGAGATGACTGAAACTTAACATATTTATTGGAAGTTCTCCCGAGAAGTTTGGTGTTGCATTTCAGCGATATCGGTTCAGCGGTTCAAAAGTTATGAACGAAAATGTAAGCACACCTCAAAAATTTCAGTACATTCAACATAACCTAAAAATACAAAATGCTTTAATTCGGCTTCTGGTTGGCATATGTGAACATAATTGAACACCAAATGGTATTTAAACAAGTACGAACATATTTTTTGACAAAAAAATATTAAAACCGCGGATTTTTTTTTAACAAAATTTTTTTTCGCGGAAATTTTTTTTTCAAAAGTAATTCCCTTTTAAATAAAGTTTTTTGCAATAATCTTTTTGAAATTGTGGAGGGTATCACTACATTCGGCAAGGCCGAATTTAACTTTTTTACTTGTTCTTTTTCTATTTGAAATTTTTTAAAATCGGAGACTTTTATTTGTTGCAGTTTAAACCTTTTTTTACGAAAACAGAAAAGGTTTCAGATTCTGAAACTTTTCGCTAGGAAAAATATCTCAGAACTACTTATTTTATAGAAAAAAGTTTTTGATTCTGATAAATTTGCAACTTTTTGTTAAACAATTAAAAAACAAATATGTCTTATTTTTACTGGCCGAAAATTATGCAAGTCTAGCGTAATTGCAATCAGATCAATGTAAAAAATAAATACACAAGTTAGATTGTATAACTTAACAATAGTTTTTTTTTGTAGTGTAGAAAAAAATCATAAGTGATTTCTTATAAAAAAAATTATCTAAAATTATAAAATGTTTTTGACTAATTTTAGTTTAAATGAAATCATTCAGTTTTATTTTTTTTTTTGAAAAAAAAGTGAAATCATTTTACTAAAAATTCACTTCAATTAATCATATGCCTCAATAGTGTTTTTTTTAATTCATTAAATCAATATTATTGGTAAATTCTAGGAAAGTTAAAATAAATATTACTTAATTATCTAATAAAAAATTTAGTTTAAATGTATGATTATATGGTTAAATAATTAAATGAGTAATTACAAAAAACATTTTTTTGTTAGAATTTTTTGTATTGAGTGTGTCGGTTAACAATTCTTGTTTTGCTTAACGCCATCTGTTTGTGGGATTTAAAAGAAATTAAATTTAAATAAATTTTAACGCATGACTCATTTTGATTGTTATTTTTTTGATTTTGTGTTGATTTTTTTCGATTTAGAGAAAAAAAATATATACATTTTAGCAACAAAAAAAAACACTAAATTTATGTGAAATCAACGCGTGGCATTAATGTTTTGTCCCCAAAAAAAACAAATACTTTACAATTTAATTTGAAATTAAAATAAAAAATTAAAAAAGTTAAATTCGGCCTTATCGAATGTATGGGTACTCTCCACAATGTAAAAAAAGATAAATGCAAAAACAAATTTTTGAAGAATAAAAGAAATTAACTTAGAATTTTTTATTAAAAAAAAAATTTTCGCGGAAATTTTTTTTTGTTAAAAAAAAATTTCGCGGAAAAATATTTTGTTCAAAAATAAGTTTCTACTAGCTCAAAAAATTTTTTGAGCTAGTAGAAACTTTTTAACGTAGAAAGAAGTAGATTTTTTTTGAACCTCAAAAATTTTTCCGCGAAATTTTTTTTTTTTAAAAAAAAAATTTTCTTTGCAATTTTTTTTTATTAAAAAAAATATCCGCGGAAAAATTTTTGTGGTTCAAAAAAAGTTTCTACTTGTTCTCAGATCAAAAAATTACAATTATTTTGAAATTTTATAAGTAATTTATGTGGTTCTACACCGATATTTCAAGGTGTAACAAACGGAACGACAAACTAATTTATACATTCTACTAAGTGTAGGGTATAGAAAAATAAACAACAAAAAAAAGCCACGCAATTTTTGGTTTGTCGCTAACAAGAAAAAAAAATTATATTGAAATATTGCTGAATACGTAAAAAAACATAAAAGTCTTGATAATAAATTTCTAATATTGGCAAAATTTCAAAAATTGTTTTTTAAAATTTACATATTTCTTTAAAAAAATATTTTTTTTTTTATTTCCTTTATGATTAATCCAAAATATTATCAACAAAAAACAATAGTGGTATTCAGAGTCTCGCTTGCCAGCCCTGGCACTGGTGGTAAAAGAGCACTTTTCAAAATTACTTTTCAAAATACATGTATTTTTTGATAGAAGTACTCTTTTGCTACATTGCCAGGGCTGGCAACAAGACTCTGAATACCTCTAATGTTATTAAGAAATAAATTATATTTATGTTTTTTTTTTTTTTAATTTGAAACTCTTTTTGAAACCCCGATAATGACCTACATAAGGGATTCCCAAACTTTTTAGAGTTTTTTGTTTCTTATAATTTTTAGTAAAAATTGTTAATTTTTTGTTTCATATTATTTTTGGTACCTTCTAATGAGAGTACATAATACAAATGTGGTGTTGGAAATCAAAAATTTCGCTGGTACCTGTTTTGACACTTTTTATGGTTGTTAATGTGGTTACAAAAAAGTAACAAAAATGTTTGCTGATACCAAATTTGAGTATGTGGCACCAAGAAAAAGTACCAAAAACAAGTACTTATTTTAAAAAATTAAAAAAAAAAAAAAATACTTTTTTGTAAAAACGGTATTTTTAAGACATATCGTTGGTACTTTTTATATATATTATTTTCATAAAAAGGTTTCCAAAAGTGCTTCTCGTGACTAACTAGTAATTCCCTTTATGATGATTAGGGATGAGATTTCCATGCAAATGCATGTTTTTTGTCGATAGTCTAAAAACTATATCGATCAATTATCTTTCCGAATCAAGAAATTTGCATTAAAATGGCATCGATTTGTTTTTGCATATTTTTGCATATTTTGGTAAAAATGCATATTTTTGCATATTTTGGTTTTAAATGCATATTTTGTGCATATTTCTAACTCTTAAGTGCATATTTTGGCATAAACTAG
Organism: Pegoplata infirma; assembly: GCA_963921195.1. NCBI lineage: Eukaryota > Metazoa > Arthropoda > Insecta > Diptera > Anthomyiidae > Pegoplata > Pegoplata infirma. Next base: position 40,689,300 of record OY992540.1, on the reverse strand, counting down.
CAAAAACACAAATTGAGTTTTATTTTTTCCAAAAACTATTTAAAATTTATTTTGAAAATAAGAAAAAATATTTTTTTTCTTTTAAATTTTTTTTTTAGATTTTCTTAATTTCTAAAAAAAAATCTTGCTTATTTAAAGTTTTAAAAGTTACTACGCGCTTATTTTTGCTTTTTAAGAAGTTTTTCCTATGAAAACATGATTTTAATTGTACACATTTTATTTTTTAGTGCATATTTTAAGGTTTTTTAGTGCATATTTTGAATTTTTTAGCGCACATTTTAAGCGCATATTTTCGATTTTTTAGTGCATGAAAATCTCATCCCTAATGATGATACTGCTTTTGAGAATGTGGCAAAATTAAAAAGTTGCAAAAAATAAAAAGTACTCATTTTTAGCTTTAAAAAAGTACCAACAAGGTACAAAAGCAAAATGAGTAAAATTATGTAATTTTTTTGTTTATAATTTTTTGTTTGGTACCTTCTAGTGACCCCATATCCCGGTTCTCGGTATTCCCGGTTCTGGTACCGGTTTCCCGGTTCTAGATATATTACCTGGAATATCGGTATTCCAGGCTTTGATCCTGGTACCGGTTCTCAAAGAACACGTTCAAGATTTTTTTTAAAAATTCTCATTTTTTTCCATTGAATATTTTGTAGTGCTTGAGACAAATGGCGGTTATTCCGAAGTTCAAGAAATTTTTTAAAAAATTTCAAAATTTTTTTCTATTGATTATTTAATAGAGCTTGAGATAAACTTTCATTTAAACTTAATTTAAGCCAAAGGGCACTACGTGTTAAAATGATCGGATTTGGATCAAATTAATGTTCAATTTAGGTATGGCTCAAGCTCTATGAAAAATTCCAGTAAAGAAAAGCCTTTTTTCTTACATTTGTGTAATGTGATTTTATAAAAAAGTACCAGAAAATAAAATTGTACTACTACTTTTTTAAGTTAATAAAAAAAGTACCAAAAAGGTATTTGCTGCTCGCATTTTCTATCCGATGATACTTCATTTGAGTATTTGGAATATTTAAAAAGTACCAGAAAATAAAAAAGTACTGATTTTTTTGAACTACAAAAAAGCTACTCCCGAGGGTTAAACGAGTAAAAAATTTTAATTCGTTTTATAATATTTTTGGTAACTTTTAGGAATTCCCTTTTTGCTGATTTTACATTTGAGTATGGCATGTCATTAAAAAGTACCAAAAAATAACAAAGGACACAGGTAGTTATTTTTAATTTTATTTTTTATAAAAAAGTACTAAAAAAGGTATTATAGAGCAGAATCAACAATTCCCTTTTTGCAAAAAGTATAAAAATGCAAGGGTAAAATGAATTTGAGAATTATTAAAAACTACCCAAAAATTAATAAATTGTTATACCCTACACCACTCTGTGATACAGGGTATATTGAGTTTGTGCTGATGTTTGTAACTACTCGAAATATTGGTCCGACACCTACCTTCAAGTATACCGATCGACTCAGAATATCTTCTTGAGTCGATTTAGCGATGTCCGTCCGTCCGTCTGTCTGTCCGTCCGTCCGTCTGTCCATCTATTGGTTTAAGCACGATACAGGTCGCAATTTTCAATCAATTGACTTGAAATTTGAAACTTAAGCACCTTTTGGCTCAAGGACAAAGACTATTGAAATTGGAGAAAATCGGTCCATGTTAAGACTTAGCCCCCATACAAACGCCCCCTTTGGATTCGGCTTTAATGACTCTAATAACCGTATTATAATAGATATCGCTTTGAAATTCAGCAAGTAATCAAATTTTGTATGCACAAATCACCATTCCAAATTTCAAAGGAATCGGGTCAGTCCTTCTGGTAGTCCCCATACAAACCACCTTCCCGATATTCACATAATTCCCTCAAAATTCATAAAAATGGAAATATTTTATAAAAAAATTATTTTTAGGTGTTAAACGTGTACTTTAGTAACCTTATCAAATCAGAATATAATTGGACCATTTTTGGATTTAGTCCCCCATATAAAAATTTCGACCGATATTCAGATAAATTGGTCTATTGACAAAAAAATAAACCATTTCCACTTAAAATTGATCTGTGCGTGTTTTCTACACCAAATAAAGATCTTACAAAAGACAGATACAATCGGTCCATGTTTGGATTTGGGGCCAATTTTCCGGAAAACACTGGTGTAGGGTATCATATGGTCGGTCTTGACCGACTATAACTTTCTCACTTGTTTTTTATTTGTAACTTTTACAAAAAAAGTACCAACAAGGTACTCGCGATGATTGCGTCATATCATTAAAAAGTACCATAAAAAGGTACTTATTTTATAAAAACAAGTAACAAAAAGGTATTTGCCAGCAGAATCAACAATTCTCTTTTAGCAAAAAAGGGTAAAAAAGCGACTGTAAAATGAGTAAAAATTAAAATTTTTTCGTTTGATTTTTTGTTTAGTACCTTTATTAATGATGTTACAAATGTGGTTTCATTGGAAGGAAAAAAAAAGTACCAAAAAGGTTATTACTTACAATTTTCATTTCGCTGATATTACATTTGAGTAGGTTGTGCTAATTAAGTACCAAAAAATAAAGTGGCAATATTTTTAAATTTTACAAAAAAAAATTCAAAAAGGTACTTGCGAAAATTATTTTAAATTCCCATTCAACTGATATGACGTTGTAATATATGACATCATAATGTACCAAAAGTACCAAAAAAATAGTACTTATTTTTAACTATCACAAATATGTGTTAATATGAAATAACAACAATTGCTATTTCTAAACAAATTAAAAAACAGAATAGTTGATCCACAATGGGTTAAAAAAATACTTTAGTTAATTTTTATCACTTAAACACATTTTTTTCAGTTTATTGAACTTAAATTTCAACTTAAAAGAAAAAATATGTTTGTTAAGTAAATTATTCCGCAAAAAATATTTATAATTGTTTATTTTTTTATTTTTGCAGTTTGGTGGTCGGTGCTCCTAAATATGATACCTCTAAATATCAGGAAGGTGTTATAGAGGCAGGTGCCGTATTCAATTGCGGCATGAATGATGGTGATTGTAGTTTAGTGAAATTCGATTCTTCCAGTAAGTACTTAGAATTTAAATAAAATTTTAAACAAAAAAAAGTTATTATTAAGAGCCAGCATAATTTTCTATAAAAAGAGAAACTCATCAACAGAAACTATAACTAGAACGGTCTAGCAATAAATGCTATAACATAATACCATGTGGGTTTTTCATATAACGTTTTTATTTTCATTGAAATCATAGATAGAATGATATAGACATTTTCATAAAGTTTATAAAGATGATGTTACAAAATCCAATAAATAAAAAAAATTTAAATATTTATTATTTTGAATTCCCATGGTGTTTATGATATTCGTCTTGTTTAAGAAAAGGGCCGGCTAATGTGGTGATTGCATTCTAATTATAGTTTAAATTGGTAATAGATTTGAAAGATTTACAATCAATTTGTGGCTAAAAACATCTTTGACATTTAAGCTTTTTTTTTGTCGACATCGTCGTGCAGTGGAATAAATTCTTCATATACCTTTGAAGTGTAGAAAAAAAAACTTTAGCTAAAATATTTATAAACAGTGGGATCAATTAGGAAAAACGGGGCATTAAACAAAAATAAAGTATAAGGGTTCAAGTTGAAAAAATGCAGAAGAAAAATTGAGTTTCTAAAAATTATAGACATTTCTGGTATTTCCATACCGGTTGGATACCCTAGTGTCATTGATAAGCATCAACGCCCTCCCTTGTACACGGTCCAAGAGCTCCAAAATAGACTTTGAAGCCCCTGCCCATATATGGGAGTTGTATTCCATCTTCGGTCGGATGTAGGTGGTATAAATAGTAAGGAGATCGGATGAGGTGAAGTATTTCTTACACCGGTTTAAAAAACCGAGACACTTGAATGCTTCTTTCGACACTTGAAAAACGTGCTTATTCCAACGGACATCACACTGAATTTTCATGCCCAGAACATCAAGAGTGTCTGATACCTCAATACCAATACCACCCATATGTACAGATGACGCTGTTGGTTCCACATTTCTGTGAGTCAACATAAAACATTGGGTTGCGTGCATTAAATTTGACCCCACTTAGAGATTGTCAAGGTCTTGAATTAGTGTGTCAAGATAGGTCTTGATTAAGTGTGTCATTCATAATCTGCCTTTTGCCCTCAACCTCAATAAGGCTTGGCCTACGATCAAAGGAAAATAAATGACAAATTTGCTGTCATCTGCAAAAGAGTAGATAGGATTTGAAGTTTGACTTAGAAGGTCGTTAAGAAAAAGGGTAGGAGAAAGAACAGAACCTTGCGGTACCCCCGATTGGAGCTGGAACTCATCTGATGAGAACCCATCTATAACAACACGTATAGAACGATCCCTGAGGAAACTCGAAACAAATCGAGAGAAGTCATTACCGACACCAAAGGCATTAAGCTTAGTTATGAGCGCACCGTGCCACACACAATCAAACGCCTTGGAAATATCCAGAGCAACTACCTTACTCTCACCAAAATGGTGGATCGATCGACTCCAACGTTCCGAAAGGAACGCCAGCAGATCCCCGGTAGAACGAGTTCTCCGAAAACCATACTGTCGATCGTTTAAAAGTGAGTTAGCCTCCAGATACCTAACAAGATGGCAATTTACCATGCTCTCCATCACCTTCGAGAGCGCTGAGCATATTGCGATTGGGCGGTAGTTATCAGGGTTATTAGCAGCACCCTTTTTAGGGATTGGCTGCACATTGGCAACCTTCCAACAAGAGGGAAAAACTCCCGCACGGTAAGACGAAATGAAAAGATTAGCCAGTGGACGCGCCAACGTTTAACGTTAAGTTCACGAATGGGCAAAATTGGCCCTGGGGGGAAAAAGTTCTCCCTTGAAGAACTGAACCAACCTCAGAAAAAATTCACTTTTTTACATGTTTTTTTGTATTTTTGCTAAATAAATGAAACGTTTGGTATATTTATCGCGATAGGAAGGTGCTCTCAATGTCCCCCACTGACCCCATCACCCCCAAAAAAAAACGCCCCTGACAAAATTTTTTTTTAATTTTTTATACATTTTGGAGGGTATAAAAGGCATAGCCGAATTTAACACTTTCACTTGTTATTTCCTAAATTCGCGAAAACCCCTTGTCGAAATTCACTCTTTTGTTTATAACTTTTTAACGACTGGACCGATTTCACTGGATTGCAATACCAACCTGACCAGGAACATCCTTAAAGTCGGATCCGTCGGACATCGCTAGATCGTCTTAAAATCGATCGAAGATCATGAATATATAAACTTTATGAGGAACGAAATGACAAACTTATTACCCCCTATCACTAGATTGGAAGCCCGAGTAAAAAAGTTTTTTATTATATATAATTTTATCTAATTTTATAAAATTATATATAATTTGATGTAATTTTATAAAATTTTATATAAAACAAATTCTGATATAATTATATATAATTTGATAAAATCATGTATAATTTAATAAAATTTTATCAAATTATATATAATTATATAAAATTTTATATTAAAAAAATTGGATAAAATTATATATAATTGTATCAAATTATATATAATATTATCTAATTTTATCAAATTTTATCCCAATTTGTAAACAGTTTTTAGTACTCATCGAAAACTCCTTCGTGGTAAATTTTCAGATTTTTTTGATGACCCGTTCAAAAGACATCGAATTTTTAAAAATTGGTAGTTTGTTCCATTACTCAAACTTCTTTTACTCATTACTTCTTCAATAATGGTCCAAATGGCAATTTTTTTTTCAAAATTTTTGTTTTTTTACGTACTTTACAAAAAAAAATCCAAAAAAATTCTTAAAATTTAATTTAAAAAATTTTCTTAAAAATAAATTAAATTACTATTTAAAAAATAGTAATAATTGTTATCCCACGATCCTCCTGGGCAAAAAATTTGCAGAATTGATAGAAGTTTTACACAAAAAAATTTCAAAAAAATCGAAGAGTACAAACATTTTCAAATATGTGATTTAAATTTTAAAACTTAAAAATCACATATTAGAGCGCTTTTAAGAATTTTTTGTGATTTTTTTTTAAAGTACGTAAAAAAACAAAAATTTTGAGAAAAAATTTAAATCTGGACCATTATTGAAGAAGTTATGAGTAAAAGAAGTTTGAGTACACCCAAAAAAAAAACGTTGGTATTCAATACTAAAAATTTAACTAAATTTTAGTCCAAAAGGACCTAGTGCAGGAATTGGTAACCAATACTAAAATTTTTTACTAATATTATTCAAAACCAGCAAAAATAACTAATTTTAGTACTTTGAAGATACTAAAATTAGTAACTAATTAGTAGATTTTGGTACAATATCACTTACTAAACCTTTTACTGTAGAATTATTTTGAGTGTAAAGGAACAAACTAACAATTTTTAAAAATTCGATATGTTTTGAACGGGTCATCAAAAAAATCTGAAAATTTACCACGAAGGAGTGTTCGAAGGGTACTAAAAACTGTAAACTAATTGGGAAAATCTAAAAAAAAAAATTTCAAAGTGTCCGATTTGACATGGAATGCCCCATATATACTTTATGGGGCCATAGACCAATATTTCGAGGTGTTACAAACGGAATGACAAACTTATCAAACTATCACTATAAAGTGAAAAACTAGAAACATTTAAACAAATTTTAAATAAAATTAGAAAAAATCGAAAAAATATAAAAAAATTAGAAAAATTTTAAAAACAAATTTTAAAAATTCTTAATAACTGAGAAAAATAAAAAAAAAAAAAAACACAGGAAAAAAGAAACGAATTGTAAATTTTTCAGTATTTTCTGAATATGTTTCTGAAGTTTTCTGACTTTTTTCCTTAATTCTCCAGGATTTTTTAGAATTTATTAAAGATTTTGTGATTTTTTTCTAGACTTGAAAATTAATAAACCTTCCCACAATGATGTATGTAGTGCAACAAATCAAAAAGTACCTATTTTCAAGTACTCTCGCAGGTATCAATGGATATGTAATTTTTAACGAATCTCACTGGTACCTTTTTTGACACTTTTGTGGTAACTAAAAAAGTACTAACTTTTTACTTTTACAAAAAAGTACGCATTTTCGCTCATACCACATTTGAGTATGGGGCATCACCAAAAAGTACCAAAAAAAGTACTTATTTTTTACCTAAAACAAAAGTAACAAAAAGGTACTCGCCAGTAAAATAGTAAGTAAAAATAAAAGAAAAACTCAAAAAAATCTGAAAATTAAAAAAAAAATCAACCGAAACGAATTTAAAATTTTCATAATTTTTTTAAATGTTTCTAAAATTTTTGATTTCTTTTCTTAATTTTCCTCTATTATATAGAATTTATTTGAAATTTTCTTATTTTTTTTAGATTTTTCTAATATTTTTTCACAAAAAAATAGAAATATTCAAGAAATTATAAAAAATACTGGTAAACTAAAGAAAAAGCTTTGAAAGATCTAAAAAAAAAGTCTTCATAATTTAAGATAAAATTGATTTTTTTGATTTCGAAAATTTTTTTCAATATCCATTCCACTGTTCCATCATTATTCACTTCGTGTGAAACATCTCTTGACATTTAAACTTCTTTATCGTATTTTTTCTGTGTGTAAAAAAAATCTTAATTATTTGGTGTAAAAGATTTTGATTTAAAAGTTTTTATTTTTGTTTAAAATGTTTAAAATATCTCTAAATTTCAAATATCATTGGCAACATTCATAAAGATTGATGATGATCTCTAGAGACAAATATACTATCTAATGCATTTAAAATTCTATGTTGTGTTTGTAGTAAATTTGTTTGGGCGTCTTTTCATTGCTCCCCAACCCACATTTGCCATATAAAAAAACCAAAGAAAAAACACACAACATTTAGTGACAACTTGTGTTATATTTTTTTTTTCAAAGACTAAAACCTACCTACGCTCATCTAACGCCGCATAGTTCTGTGTCTATTAAGCCATTTTTTTTTTTTTTTAGGGCAAAACTAGTTCACCTTAAATTTTAGAAAAATAAACAACAAACTCAATTTGTTTCAACGGAAATTATAAGCTTTTAGACTAAAAAACAAATAAACTAACAAATACCTGACCAGAAGACAAGACACGAAATAAAAACATTCTCTTTGGCAAAAGTTGGAGAAAAAAAAATTTAAATTTCTTTTAAAATTTTTTGTCTTTTATTTTGATACAATAAAGCTATAAATGTCTATTTCTTTAAAATCACCATAAAGTTTTACAAATCGAATAAAAAAAAATAAATAAATAAATTACCATATTTCCGCATATGTTTAGTAGGAGGGCAATTATTTGTGAATTAATTGTTGTAAAATTGTTAAAGAACTAGCTACACCCCAGCGCCACCTATCGGGTACATTCAAACAAACACAATTTTCTCATGCCGAAACATATATGAGCAAATCCATGGGAAATTTAACTGGTGGATCAACGATTTTGTTAATTTTTGGGATTTTTGATAGAGCTTCGTAAACGATTAAAAACCATACATATTTTTTTTTTTTTTTGGATCATTACTTTGGAAGATATGGGCGTTTAAAAAAGCGCTTTTTTGACAATATTGACTTTTAGGTAGTTATTTAACATTTTTGTGCTCGGAAACCGTAAGTCGTGCGAAAAAACTTATAAAAACAATATTGTTTATAAAATTATGAAGATTTAAAATTTATAAAAAAAATTTTTGTTTTTAAAAATTTCAACAAATTTTTTTTTAAAACAATATTGGAATGTCCTTTTTCCTGGGAAGGGCACCATGGATTTCCAAAACCAAAATTTTTATTAAAGTTTAGAACTTCCTTTTAACGCTATTAAAATTTCAGAGAGCTGTTTTTTCGTATTGTTGAGTAATACATTTTCAAAGTTTGTTAGGCCAAATATTTGATTTTTCAACATTTTTGCAAAAAATCAAAAATTTATCTATATCACCAACTTTGAAAATTTATTGATCGACAACACGAAAAAACACCTACCTGAAATTTTAACAGTGTAAAAAGGACATTCTAAGCTTTAATACAAAATTTTTGTTTTGGAAATGCATATATTTGACTCTCTAACATAATTTGAAAGTTTATTGCTCAACAACACGAAAAACACATCTCTGAAATTTTAATAGCGTTGAAAGGGCATTCTAAGCTTTAATACAAAATTTTGATTTTGGAAATCCATGGTGTCCCTCTCAGGAAAAAGGACATTCAAACATGGTTTTCCAAATTTTTTGTTGAAATTTAAAAAGAAAAAAATTTATAAATTTTAAATCTTCATAATTTTATAAACAATGTTCGTTTTTATAAGGTTTTTCGTACGACTTACGGTTTCTGATCCCAAAAATGTATTATATAATAATTTCAGCGCAGCGCCATCTACCGGCTCGAAATTTGACGACTACAGCTAGACCTATCGGAATTAAGCCTTATAGAAACCTTACGAAGTAATATATTGTCCAAGTTTGGTGTCAATCGGTCTAGCGGTTCTTAAGTTTAACAACTACGTACCCAAAACGAACGTGTTAGGGTTTTTTTTACCAGACCTAAAAATTATGAGGCACCAATTTGAGGTCAATCGGATTAACAAACCCGTGACTCTCGGAAATCAAAGTTTTGGATGTTGTAAAAATTAAAAAAATAAAAAAACAGGACATTCCAAAAAATTTCGCCCCACTGTTCGAAATCATGCCTTTGGACGTCACTGAAAATTTGGCTCATAGATATCCACGTTTTTATGAGATATGTTGCATATTTGGATTTTCAAAACTCGGTGTAGTTTTCAAATTATTGCGGGACAAAGTTCGACTTTTTTTTAGCAAAAGTCTGAAAAATAAATCACGTTTAACGTGCTCTAACTTTTAACGATTTTTAAAAATGTTAACCGTGCGGGAGTCTTTCCCTCATGTTGGAAGGTTGCCAATGTGCAGCCAATCCCTAAAAAGGGAGCGGCTAATAACCCTGATAACTACCGCCCAATCGCAATATGCTCAGCGCTCTTGAAGGTGATGGAGAGCACGGTAAATTGCCATCTTGTTAGGTATCTTGAGGCTAACTTACTTTTAAACGATCGACAGTATGGTTTTCGTAGAACTCGTTCTACTGGGAATCTGATGGCGTTCCTTTCGGAACGTTGGAGTCGTTCGATCCACCGTTTTGGTGAGAGTAAGGTGGTTGCTCTGGATATTTCCAAGGCATTTGATTGTGTGTGGCACGGTGCACTCATATCTAAGCCTAATGCCTTCGGTGTCGGTAACGACTTCTCTCGATTTATTTCGAGTTTTCTCAGGAACCGATCTATACGTGTTGTTATAGATGGTTCTCATCGGATGAGTTTCAGCTTCAATCAGGGGTACCGCAAGGTTCTGTTCTTTCTCCTACCCTTTTTCCTATTTTCTTAACGACCTTCTAAGTCAAACTTCAAATCCTATCTACTCTTTTGCAGACAGCAACATTTGTCATTCATTTTCCTTCGATCGTAGGCCAAGCCTTGTTCAGGTTGAGGAAAAGAGGCGGATTATGAATGACACACTTAATCAGGACCTTTTGACAATCTCTGACTGGGGTCTTGCGAATAGGGTCAAGTTTAATGCACGCAAGACCCAATGTTGTATGTTGACCCACAGGAATGTGGAATCACCAGCGTCATCTGTACAAATGGGTGGTATAGGTATCGAGGAATCGGACACTCTTGATGTTCTGGGCATGAAAATTCAGTGCGATGTCCGTTGGAATAAACACGTCTCGGTTTTTTAAACCGGTGTAAGAAGTACTTCACCTCATCCGATCTCCTAACTATTTATACCACCTACATCCGACCAAAGATGGAATACAACTCCCATATATGGGCAGGGGCTTCAAAGTATATTTTGGAGATTTTGGACCGTGTGCAAAGGAGGGCGTTGATGCTTATCAATGACAATAGGGTATCCAACTCTATTGACTCACTGGAGCATCGTCGGAATGTGGGTTGTGTGACTCTGTTCTATCGATATTACCATGGAAAGTGTTCCGCTGAGATAAGTGAACATATACCTAGAGCCCAAGTTTTTGTTCGCAACACTCGGTTGTCTAGTAGATCACATCCATTTGTTGTCGATTGTCCAGTTGATCGCACATCGCATTACAGAAAAGGTTCGTTTATCAGTCGTACTAGCCCTATATGGAATAAACTTCCAGCGGAGGTCTTCCCAGCTTCTTTCAATGTAGATAAATTCAAGTCAAATATCCACAAACACTACTCCCTCTTTCCTCCTCCTCACAACCTATTTTCCTGATATCAACACAATGCATTGCATTAGTAGGGGCATCCCCTTAGTGTTGGTTCAACGAAAAAAAAAAAATTTAACGAAGCATTTCATAAATACTATGAAACCTTTTCATTAATAAATTGAAACTTGTCATTAAAGTTCGTCCAATGAAAGTGTTTCGTAAATATTATGAAATAATTCAAAAATACTATGAAACATTTTATAAAAATAATATTATTTTGTTTAAGTATTTCATAATAATTACGGAATTATTTCATAGTACCAATGAAGTGTTTCATAAATACTATGAAATAGTTTCATAATATGATCAAATATTTAAGAAACTACAAATTAAATCTATAAATGAAATCTATGACATATTTCATAGCATTTGTGAAACATTTTATAACATTTATGAAGAGTTTAGAAAGTTTTCAAAAATATAATGATTTAACAGCGCTTTAATGTCGCCTTAAATATTTCCAGGTACTTCCACTTTTCAAAATAACTGCTTCCCTAATATATGCAAATGTTTAATTCACCAAAAAAAATAAATTTAGTGTGCGTGTTTCTTTCAAGATGCTTGTTGGTTGGGGCCTCCTCAATTCTCGTACCATATTTAGCCACAAGAAATATGTTGGCCATACACTTTAGTAGTAACAACATTTGTTGCGGTCGATGCTGGTTTTACAACCGTAGCAATAAAAACAAATTGTAGCAGCAACTTCTTCAACTTCGTCTCGTGCACTTTTTTTATTCTGTGCGGATGTGCAAATAAAAATTATACGCTTGTTTTTTTTTTCTTGTGTATGTGTATTTTGTGGCTAATGTGCGCGCGATTGATGATGAAAGCCCGCGCGTGCGCTTCAAAAAAAAAAAAATATTAAGAACAAGACCACAGAACCACAGCAAAGCACACGTTGGTGAATGTTGAATGTATTCTTATTTTTATTTGAAATGCAAACGCACTTCTTGAAAAATAACCGCAAGTTAAGGAAAAGTAAAAAAAGACCTAACAGCAACATTTGCAACATTAAAGAGGAAAACACACAAATTACAACGCAAACAACACAACAACGAGCTGAATACAGAACATTTTGAAAGAATTAAAAAGTCTTGTACATTTGCATATTTTACTCTCATACTTTAAGTAAATGGATTATGGTGCATTCCATAAAGTTTTTGGACAACAAAAATTTGTGTATAAAATAAATGCATTGGTTTTTCAGAATTTGGCTGATAAAAAGCGCTAAATTGGCACTACAGTTTTTTCAAGTTTAAAACTTTCTTAAACATCGATTCTTCTAGCAAAAAATTAAAAGTTTTTTTAAATGAAAATTTAAGAAAACTTTCAGTTAAAAGCTTTTTTTTAAGTGTTATAAAAATTAAAGCTTTCTAAAATTTAAAACGTTAATAGATCATTCTAAAAACGAAAGCTTTATAGAAATTTAAAGCTTTCTCAAATAAAAAATTTCGAAACCGTTTGAATCAAAGCTTATTAAATATATATTTATATTTATTTAAATATGTAAAAATCAAAATGAAATTTTTAAAAAGCTTTCTAAAATTAAAAAAAAAAAATAAAAAATATGTAAATTACGGGGTTCTTTAATTTTAGGTCAAGAAAACCTTTTTTCAAATTAAAAGCTTTTTTTAATCAAAAGAAATGGAAAACTGACACAACTAAGAATCGAAAATTTAGAAACAATTTAATTAATGAAATCTTTAATTTTTTGAGCTTTTTAAAACAAACTGTTTTTTAACTTCAAAGCTTTCTAAAACAGTTTTCTCAAGTTAAAAGCTTTCGTTCTTTCCATTTTATTTAAGAAATCTGTAATTTTTTGAGCTTTTTAAAACAAAAAGTTTTTTTAAGTTAAAAGCTTTCTAATGGAAAATTTGGACAATTTGAATTTAGAAACCATTCAATTTAAGAAAGCTTTAATTCAGCTCTTTAGAGCAAACATTTTTCTCAAGTTGAAAGCTTTCTAAAACTGTTTTCTAAAGTTAAAAGCTTTCTAAAATTATAACGTTATTATTTTGCAAGCTTTCAGAATTTTTCAGGGTTGCAGTTTTATTTGTTCTCTTAGTTTTCCAAGCTGAAACACTTAACTAGAAAGCTCTCTTAAATTTACAGCTTTAAAAAATGTAAAGCTTAAAAAAAATTATATACATTTTTAGCGAAAAAGCTTTTCAAATTAAACGCTTTTTTTAATCAAAGGAAATGGAAAACATAGAATGAAAAAATATAAAAAAAATTCAATTGAAGAAAAATTTTATTTTTGAGCTTTTTAAACAAACAGTTTTCTCAAGTTGAAAGCTTTCTAAAAAGTTATGTAGAAAGCATTCAGAAATTTTTAAGGTATCCAGTTTTATTCGTTATTTAAGTCTTCCAAAATAGAAATCTTATTTTATTATTATAATAATTAATATGAAAGCTTTTTTAAATTAAAAGTTTTCTAACCAAAAAGCTTTCTTTTATTTTTGAAAATGTACAGCTTTAAAAAAATTATTTATTATTAAATTGGAAGAAACATTACGGCATTCTTAAATTTAAAGTCTTGTAATGCATTCCAGAATTAAAAGCTTTCAAAAATTTAGAAACTTTTAAATGGAAAATTTAGAAACCTTTCTATTAAAAATTTCTAAACATTTTATAAAGTCTAATTTTAAGCAAAAAAACTTTTCCAAAGTTGAAAGCTTTTTTAAATTAAAAATATTGTTATAGTGAAAGCTTTTAGTAATTTTCAGGACAACCAATTTTATTTGTTATATTTTAATTTTCAAATAAATACATTGAAATACAAATATAATCAAGCTGACAGCTTTTAAAAATTAAAAGCTTTTTTATCTATGTATGAAACTTTCTAATTTTTCAAGCTTAAGAAAAAAGTTCTGCTAAAAAGTTTATGATGATTAAACGGCTTTTTTTTAAATTTAAAGCATGGAAACACTTACTAAAATTTAAAGCTTTTTTTAATCAAAGATTCTAGAATAAAAAGCTTTTTTTGAGTTTCACAGATATTTTTTTCTGCTATGACAGGTCTTACTCAAAGCAGGCTTTAAAAGCTTTTGTTAGAGCTCTTTGTAAGCTTCTTTTTAACATTGTTAATCCAAATACAATTTCTTTCTGGATCTGGTAAGTTTTACCCGTAAAGAAAAATTGTCAAATCTGAAAATTTCAATCATGGAATACCACATTTACTGTTTTCCTTAAAAAAATGAAAAAAAAGAATGTGCGTAAAATGTAAATTTATGCAGAACATCTTGTCTACAGCCGTGAAGACTGCACTAAAATGTTTATGGTTTTGTCTATGAAGATAATAATGATGATGATGACGGCTCCTCCATATATGACTGCGTTTTCATATTCCAAGTGTATGAGAAGCATGCAAAATAGTTTACAATAACTCTCCTAACAACATAAAAACCACCACCACTTGGCGTAAATAACAACAAAAAGAAACATAAATTTAATAATGATCGACCAAGTGCATCATCATTATCTTTGAAGGTATTACTACTACTTTTACTATTGAGTGCTGGTCTATACAGTCCGTCCGACAGTCGGGGTATTGTAATTCTTTCTCATGATGATGATGGTCATGTTTTTGAAGTGCTATAAATACGCTAATTCATGGTTATTGCTTGGTGGGTAATAATAATGAACATTATTATGGATTTTTCTTTTTTTTGTTGGAGAGTGAAAGAAAATGCGATGTACTGGCACCTTTTAAAGCCAGGATAAATAAACTATGTATATTGAAATGACAGGAGCGGGGAGGTGCGCCGACGAAAAATGTATGATAATGTAAATTTACAACGAATACACTTCAATGAGTACACTGTTCACCACCAAAAACCTCCTAGTGAATTATCTCACTAACCAAAAGTGCAATTTTGGAACTTCTAATCAAAAAGTACTTTTTTGGTACTTTTTATAAAAAAGTAATATTTTGGTGCTTTTTATCAAAAAGTACTATTTGGTAGTTTTTTTTATCAAAAAGTACTATTTTGGTACATTTTATCAAAAAGTACTATTTGGTACTTTTTTTTTATCAAAAAGTACTATTTTGGTACATTTTATCAAAAAGTACTTTTTTTGTACTTTAAATAAAAAAATAGTATTTTGATTATTTTATTAAAAAGTGATCAGGATCAAGGCACAACAAATCGAAAAGTACTATTTTGGGTACTTTTAATCAAAAAGTGCTATGTATTTGGGTACTTTTTATAAAAAAGCTCGGGTACTTTTATGTGTACTATTTTGGTACTTTTTATAAAAATCTACTATTTTGGTAGTTTTTATAACAAAGTACTGCTTGGTACGTTTTATCACAAAGTACTGTTTGATACTACATATTTATCAAAAAGTACTACTTTGGTGCTGTTTATCTAAAAGCACTATTTTGTAACTTTGTTTTCAACAAATATTATTTTGGTACTTTTTATCAAAAAGTACTATTTTGTCCTTTTTATCAAAAAAATACTATTTTGATACTTTTTACCAAAAAAAAAAAAATAAATTATTTTGGTTTTTCTTATCAAAAAATACCATTCTGGTACTTTTTATCAAAAAGTGCTATTTGGTACTTTTTTATCAAAAAATATTACTACTTTGGTTCTGATTATCTAAAACCACTATTTTGTTACTTTTTATCATCAAGTACAATTTTGGTACACTTCTTATCAAAAATTACTTATTTGGTCCTTCTTTAAAAAAGTGCTATTTGATTAATTTTATTAAAAAGTAGTATTTAGGTAAATCAGAGAATTTTTAAATTTAAAATGTGGGATCCTGCAGGCAAGAAACAAAAACATTTTGAAAAAGGTACCTACCTTTTGCAAGTTTCGATTTTAATGAAGTAAATATGGAAAAATTAGTACTTTTTCTATCTGCTGAAATATTGGTTAAAGAGACTTAAAATATGGAATGTAGGATCATTCAGCGAAAAAAAAGATTCTTATCAAAAATGCTAAAACAGGAAGAAAATTGGAGTATTTTTTTTAATTGGTTTTCACTCAAAGGTTTTTTCTATTAAATTTTTTTTTATTAAACTAATTTTTTTCGATTCACCAATTTTGGAACTTCTAATCAAAAAGCATTTTTGAGACCGATACAAAGCGGTTCTCAAATAATGTAATTTATGAGTCTGCTAATGTTACACCATTCGCCATTTATGCGATGGAATTGTTGAAGAGATTTAACGAAAGACTACCCGGTCACACAAATTCCTTAATACTCAACGTACTTTTGGGGCAAAGAGGATTAGATTGGAATAACTCCAATTATTTATCACCGCTAGGTTTAGTAGACACTACAGACAACACATTAATGCTGCCAACTTTTTATATTACTGCTACCCCTGGTACTCACAGAGGTTAATTTTTTGTTTGTTTTTATCTTTATTTAATATATTCTCGGTTAGTCTTAAGTTATAGTTATAAGTTAGTTATAAGTTAATTTTAAGAATAATTATTTTTATGAGATTATCTCTCCAGCTATGCGAAATGCCGGGAGCAAGCATGTAATTTACTAATAATTGTAATTATTTAAATGAACTCTAATATGACAAAGTTTGTTACTGTCCACTTCTTTTACGTAATCGTTTTTAAAATAATACATTATAGTTTTAAATTTTACAACATAATGACATATTTAATTATTATAATGTTTATGAAAAAAAGGAAAAAAGCAAGTCTCAATAAATAAATAAAAAAAAAAAAAAAAAAAGCATTTTTTTGTACTTTTTATCAAAAAGTGCAATTTTGGTACTTTTTTTATCAAAAAGTACTATGTTGGCACTTTCTATCGAAAAGTACTATTTTGGTAATTTTTATTAAAAAGTACTATTTTGGTACTTTTTATCAAAAAGTACTATTTTGGTACATTTGATCAAAAAGTACTTTTTTTTGTACTATTATGATTATTTGATTAAAAAGTGATCAGCATCAGGGCACAACAAATCGAAAAGTACTATTTTGGTACTTTTTATCAAAAAGTGCTATTTTGGTACTTTTAATCAAAAAGTACTGTGTATTTGGGTAATTTTTATCAAAAAGTACTATTTGGGTACTATTTATCAAAAAGTACCATTTTTGTACTTTCAATAACAAACACTATTTTGTTTAAATCAACAAATCAAAAAGTACTATTTTCGTACTTTTTATCAAAAAATACTTTTTATAACAAAATAGAATCATGGTAGTGCGATTTTCTATGAGTTTGTTCAACAGTGATATTTTTCTTCACTCAAAATATTTTTCATCATATTGTTGTTTCTTTTTGTTAATATAATGAAGTTTTTTATTTTTCGTCACTCTGATGTCCATGGTAATTTAGCCCCTTTTAGCACCAAAGTAACCTATCTCCACCTCTGCAAAAAACGATAAAATAACCAAAGATACGATCGTGTCAAACATTAACACTTTATTTTTTTTTATCAAAAAAAACAACAGAAGCGTAAGTAAAAAATAAATTTTTAAAAGCAAATACACACAAATCAAATGCGGTTGAATTTTATTTAACGACAGAAAAGATGAATGTGTTAATGAATGCAAAATTGACTGCATTTAACAAAATATACATGTAGCAGTTATTGGGACGGACAGACAGACATCAGCAGCACCATCAGTTTTTTTTTTAACAATTTTTATCATACGCATATTAAGTCGGAGTACTGTAAAGGAATCATTGTAATCATGTTCTTTCTTTTTTACATCCTACAATAAATATTATGATGGTGGTACCGTACCGTACCGCACGCTGATTGCTGATGGTGCTCTTTTGTTGCTACGATACATAAGCAAATACTAATGATGATGATGATGAAGGTGATGATAGAGGAGCGTGTATTTAATTGATCAATGAATTTTTATGTTTCTTTGTGCGTTTTGTTTCATGTGCGTTGGTCGTTTGTAATTCTGGCGACGATGACTTAACGTCAACACTTTTTTTTTTGCACTCAGTTTGGCGTGTTAACGTGATTTGACTGATTAACTTCCAAAAGCCGCCAGTACAAATTAGCATCGACGTCGTTCGTTTGTTGTTGTCTTAATGTTATAAATTGATGATCAGTGTGTTTTGGAAATTCTTTACGGAATTGTAAATATTTTTTGATTTAATTTTGGAGGGATTGTTGAAAATCGAACAAATGAGACACTTCGCGTGAGTTTTATTTAAGAGCACAAACAGAACATTGTGAGAGCGAATGACGGGTTTTACAACAAATGAGACAAGTAGCTTTAATAATAACTTAATTTTCATTTCACAGTGGATCAGATTCAGGACGCAACAGTGAACAATGCTTACTGTCTACCAGTGATCTCCGGAGCAATGACTATGTGACTATGTCCTTGTAAATAGTTTGTCAGTTGATAGCACAATAGAGTCTTAATAAAAGGAGATATTGAACTGAAACTTGTCAGAAATATGCCTTATAGTCCTACACAGGTTATGTTTTAATATGCGCCAAATTGGTCTAACGAAAATCCCTGGCCCTGTTGTGGGCGCCATATTTCTTTTTTTTCAGTTTTATGCAATTTTTACAAACAAAACATCTGAGAGTAGAAAAACAACAGTTTTAATACTTTTTATCAAAAAACACTATTTTGGTACTTTTTATCAAAAAATACTATTTTGGTACTTTTTATCAAAAAGTACCATTTTTGTACTTTCATCACAAAATACTATTTAGTACTACATATTTATCAAAAAGGACTATTTTGGTGCTGTTTATACAAAAACACTATTCTGTCACTTTTTATAAACAAGTCATATTTTGGTACTTTTATTCAAAAAAACACTATTTTGGAACTTATATGATAAATAACTATTTCAATACCTTTTATCAAAACCACAATTTAGCACTTTTTATCAAAAAGTACCATTTGGTACTTTATATCAAAAAGTACTATTTGATACTTTTTATCAAAAAGTACTATTTGGTACTTTTTTTATCATAATTACTTTTACTTCAATAATACTTTTTATCAAAATGTACTCATATGGAGCTGTTAATCCAAAAGCACTATTTTGTTACTTTTTATCAACAAGTACAGTTTTGGTACTTCTAATCAAAAAACACTTATGTGTTAGTTTTTATAAAAAAATTACTATTTTTGTACTTTTAATAAAAAAATACTATTTTTGTACTTTTAATCAAAAAATACTATTTTTGTAATTTAAATAAAAAAGTACTATTTTGATTGATTTTATAAAAAAGTGATACTACTATTTAGGTAAATGATTGACCACAACAAATCGAAAAGTACTATTTTAGCAATTTTTATAAAAAAGCACTATTAGGGTACTTTTTATAAAAAAGTACTATTTGGGTACTTTTTAACAGTACCATTTTGGTACTTTTTAACAGTACTATTTTGGTACTTTTTATAAAAATCTACTATTTTAGTACTTTTTATCACCAAGTACTTTTTGGTACGTTTTATCACAAAGTACTGTTTGGTATTACATATTTATCAAAAAGAACTACTTTTGTGCTGTTTATTTAAAAGCACTATTTTGTCACTTTTTATCAACAAGTACTATTTTGGTACTTTTTTTATCAAAAAGTACTATTTTGGTACTTCTTATCAAAAAAATACTATTTAAATACATTTTACCAAAAAACAAACTATTTTGGTACTTTTTAACAAAAAATACCATTTATGTACTTTTTTATCAAAAAGTGCTATTGGGTATTTTTTTTATCAAAATGTCCTATTTGGTACTTTTTTATCAAAAAATATTACTAATTTGGTGCTGTTTATCCAAAAGCACTTTTTATCATCAAGTACGATTTTGGTACATCTTATCAATAATTACTATTTTGGTATTGGTTTTAAAAAGTACTATTTTGGTTAGTTTTATTAAAAAGTACTATTTAGGTAAGCCAGAGAATTTTTAAAATAATATTTGTTTTAATTCACAGTTGGCCAGGATCAGAGAACAACAAATCGGAAAGTACAATTATGGTACTTTTTATCCAAAAGTACTATTTTGGTACATTTTATCAAAAATTACTATGTATTTGGTACTTTTTATCAAAAAGTACTATATGGTACTTGTTATCAAAAAGTACTACTTTGGTGCTCTTTATCCAAAAAAGGACTATTTTGTTACCTTTATTAACAAGTACTATTTTGGTACTACTTACCAAAAAGTACTATTTTAGTACTTTTTATTAAAAAAATACTATTTTGGTAATTTTTACCCAAAAAAACTATTTTGGTACTTTTTTATAAAAAACACAATTTTTAGTACTTTTTATCAAAAAGAACTATTTAGGTACTTTTTTTATTAAAAAGTGTTATTTAGTACTTTTTTTTATAAAAAAGTACTATTTTGTACTTTTTTAATATTATGTACTACTTTGGTGATTTTTATCCAAAAGCACCATTTTGTTACTTTTTATTAAGTACAATTTTGGTACTCTTATCAAAAAGTACTATTTTGATTAATTTTATTTTACTTTTTAGGAAAATCTACTATTTGGGTACTTTTTATCACAAAGTACTATTTGGTACTTTTTATCAAAACATACTATTTGATACTACATATTTATCAAAAAGTGATACTTTGGTGCTGTTTATACAAAAGTGCTACTTTGGTGCTGTTTATCCAAAAGCACTATTTTGTCACCTTTTATCAATAAGTATTTGGAACTTTTTATACAAAAGTATTTTGGTATTTTTGGTACTTTTTTGGTACATTAAATAAAAAAATTTCACTTTGGTACTTTATATCAAAAAGTACTATCTGGGTCCTTTCTTTTATTCAAAAGTGCTATTTGGTACTTTTTATCAAAAATTTTTTATTTGGTGCTGTTTATCCAAAAGCACTACTTTGTTACTTTTTATCTTCAAGTACGACTTTGGTACTTCTTATCAAAAATTACTATTTTGGTACTTTTTTAAAAAAGTACTATTTTGATTAATTTAAGTACTATTTAAGTAAATCAGAGAATTTTTTCAAATAATATTAGTTTTATTTCACAGTGCGTCAGCATCAGAGCAAAATCAAAAAGTACTATTTTGGTGCTTTTTATCAAAAAATACTATTTTGGTACTTTTTGTTATCAAAAAGTATTATTTTGGTACTTTTTATCAAAAAATACTATTTTGATACTTTTTTTTATCAAAAAGTACTATGTATTTGGTACTTTTTATCAAAAAATAAATATTCGTTTGAGTATTTATTTTATAGTTTATTCGAAGTCAATTTTTAAAATCCCCATCCAACTTCTTAACAAATTTCCTAAACACACTGAATAACAGCATTCGTCATTTATTGTATATTTGACTTTTTATTCAATTGAATTTCAATTCACGAGTAGCAGATTTAAAAACGGAAGCCGTTTGCCATTCAATTTAGGAAATAATAAACGACTCTAAGTGGTAGGGCTAAAATATCCACAGAAAAAGAAGGAATGAAAGAAAAAACTTGTCAGTTCAAAGACAATAAATATGCAGAAATAAAGTGAGCTATAATACATAAAAGCAACGACAAAGAAAAGATTTATGACAAGTGTTTAAGATTGAAGTTAATAAAACAATGACAGAAGTTTCCGTTGGATCATCACCCAGTCATTGTTTTAAAAAAATACTTAAATAAATGGCCGAAGAGTAAACTATACCAAAAGAAAAGATATCTTAAAGATGATGTGAGATATTAATTTTAAGTTCAAATTCAATATAACAAATGTCAATAATTTTATTTAAAATTATAAATAGGCCTAAATCGTAAAAAATTGTAAAAGGTCAACTTCCCCCCATACAAAACGACCCCACCCCCCCCTAAAAATGAGTTTGTGCCGCTGCAAAAAATTAAGTTTTTTAAATTAATTTTCGTTCTGAACAACATATCAAAATTTCATGAGGATCGGAGGGTGACACCAGGGAGACTTCCCTTGAAAGTGGTTTTATTTTTCATACATTCTAAATTTCAAGTCCTTAGTCTAGTAGTTTAAGCTAGACGATGAGGAATCTGACAGTCACCAAACTCTTTTGGTATATCTAATAGTTCTACATTGATTAATTGCGTATATTACACAAATATACAGGACAGGCCCTGTTGTGGGCGCCTTTTTTCTTTCTTACAAAATTGACATGTAATTTTAATGATCTTGCATTTTCCGCAACAGACCGTTTGTTTGTTGGAATCTCGACAGAGTCTAAATGAGTGTTGGTAGAGAGTTAAGAACTTGCTAAGAATATGTAGACCTAGTCCTGCAAAGCTTTCCTGAGGAATGACTAGCCCTTTTTGGGTTTATTTTTCTTTCTTACGAAATTGACATTTAATTTTATGACGATTTTGCAATTTTCGTACAAACTAATTTTTAATTAAAAGCATGATATAGTCTTAATGAAAGTGAGAAGAGAGTTGAAACTTGCTAGGAATATGTAGACCTAGTCCTTCACAGGATTTGTTCTCAATTGCGCCAAATCAGTCCTGAGGAATGACCAGACCCTTTTGTGGGCGCCATCGAAAGTTTTGTTGAATACTCTAATTATCTTTTTTTTGATAAATTATTTTTTCTTAACTTTTCAAAGAAGGTTTATTCAAAGCAAGCCATCATTTGTGTGACGATGGATAAATCACAATGGTTGATTCCTTCATTTTGCAAAGTACATTTTTTTTTTTAATCAAGTGTATTGATTCTTAATTTTTTTTTTGTTAAGAAAATATTTCGTCTTAAAGACGCACCATTATAATGGATCACGAACCTTTGGAAATATCTTAAAAAATGTCGCAAAAGCTATTGAGAAGCTCACCATAATGAATACATATTTTTAATTCCGGATAAATTTTATGACGACCGAGCAACGACTTCATTGATTGCACAAAAGATTATAAAAGCACAGATGATTTGTTAAAAGCACCATAGAGTCTAAATGAAAGTAGGTAGAAAGCTTAAACGTGCTAGGAATATGTAGACATAGTCCTCCAAAGGTTGTGTTCTCAAATGCGCCAAATCAGTCCAGAGGAATGACCAGGTCCTTTTGTGGGCGCCATCGAAATTTTTTTCGAATAATTTCATTATTTTATTATAATAAATTTTTGTTAACCTTCCTAAGAACAGTTTTATTAAAAGCGAAAGTTATTGAGCACGAATGAGTATAAACGCACAGATGGTTTGTTTGATAAAAGCACGATAGAGTCTAAATAAAAGTAGGTAGAGAGCTCAAACTAGCTAGGAATATGTAGATATAGTCCTCCTAAGCTTGTGTTCTCAAATGCGCCTAATCAATCCAAATAAATGACCAGGCCCTTTTGTGGGCGCCATCGATTTTTTTTAGAACTTTAATTATCTTATTATTTCAGTGTTATAAATTGTTTTTTAACCTTCCAATGAACAGTTTTATTAAAAGCAAAAGTTATTGAGAAGCTCAGCCATAATGAATACATATTTTTAATCCTGGATAGATATTATGACGATCTAGCAATGACTGTATTGATTCCACGAAATTAGATAGCGAGCTGGTTATTGGTAGATATAGTATTATACCGTCCGACAGCCAATATTAAACAAGAACCTGGTGATATACGTCTGAAAGTAGAGATCATATAATTGAAAACTGCATTTCCAGTTTATTATTTCGTGATCCTGTTTCCTTTTAAAAGGACTTCAAAATTTTAAAGGATACCTTTTGTAAAATATTTTTGAAATATTTGTACTTGTCCTAGGATGACACTGGTAATGGCAAATGAAAGAGGAGGATTTCCCCTTATTTTTCAATTTTTTTATTTTGCCATATAAGGACAATAGTATGTGAATAAAGTCATTTAAAAACTTTATCAAAATATTTTGTTGAAAATTTTGAATGATATTGAAGGACACATTTTTGAAAGGACGTAACTTACCTCCTTTTTCCTGATATGTAACAATAATAAAATAGGAGAATTAGGGGAGATCCCCCTCTCTCATTTGCTATCACTAGTAGCATCCTAGGACAAGTACAAATAATAAAAAAATATTTTATAAAACTTAGTCCTCTAAAATTTTGAAGTCCTTTTAAAAGGAAACAGAATCACGAAAAGAAAAACTGTAAATGCAGTTTTACTACATTTAGTTTCTAGTTTCAAATTTGTATAATCAAGTTCGTGTTTAACGACTTTTCTTCATTTTTGTCGGACGGTGCCTAATCGGTTCAGCTAAATGACTGGACTCTGTTGTGGGAGCCATCGAAATTTTATTATTCTTATTTTTCTTATTTTTTTTAGTGTTATGCAATTATTTATTTCTTTAACCTTCTAAATGGATAGTTTTATCAAAATAATATTATCTAGATTAACCATGAGTGATTCTAGCCAGATCAGCCCATATAAATGACTGGGCCCCATTGTGGGCGCCATCGAAATTTTACTTCGAATATTTTATTTTTTTTATTTTTTCAAGGTTTATATAATTACCCGGGTAAAAATGAAATATATATGATCATATATGAAGATATATGGATCATATATGGATTTATATAACCATATATTATCATATATGACTCCATATATGTTTATATATGATCGGATCCGTAAATTGGCCCGATATGAGCCCATATCGGGCCAATTTACGGATCCGATCATACATAAACATATATGGAGTCATATATGATAATATATGGTTATATAAATCCATATATGATCCATATATCTTCATATATGATCATATATATTTCATTTTTACCCGGGTATGTACATATTTCTTTAACCTTTCAAAAGAAATTTAAATAGATAACCAATGCTTTGAGCAGTTTTTGTATCAAGTGTTAAAACATGTTTTGATTTAGAGATAGAGTATAAATGAAAGAAGATAGAGTGCTATATCTATTTAGGAATAAATATTACAACTCTACACAGGT
This sequence comes from Pegoplata infirma, assembly GCA_963921195.1. Lineage (NCBI taxonomy): Eukaryota > Metazoa > Arthropoda > Insecta > Diptera > Anthomyiidae > Pegoplata > Pegoplata infirma. Next base: position 40,664,184 of record OY992540.1, on the reverse strand, counting down.
TTAGCACTTAAATGCATCGAATCAGTCCAGAAATATTACGAGGACCTTTTGTGGGCGCCATCATAATATTTTTACCCAAACCCCAGTTTTAGAAATATATCAAATATGAACATGCTGTGGATATTGATGATAAATAAAAACAGTAGATGTACTATAGATAAGCGCTTGGTTTTAAACCTAACGTTGATCGATTTTATCACTCGGATCATCTGAAGACGCTTTGAAGTTAGTTTACAGAACGCTCGTACAACCGTTCACAACGCTTTTGCGATTGTATTTTTCTGACTGGGCTTGTAAAGGACAATTTTATCATAAGAAATTTATCTTGATTAACAATGAGGAATTCTAGCCAAACCCGTCCAGATAATTGACTGGGCCCTATTGTGGGCGCCATCGAAATTTTATTTCAAATTTTTTTTCAGGGTTATGCAATTATGTATTTCTTTAAACTTCCAAAGGACGGTTTTATCAAAAGAAATTTGTCTTGATTAACAATGATTTTTTCTTGAGCAGTTTTTGTATCAAGTGTTGAAAAAATATTTTGATTTAAAGATAGAGTAAAAACAGTTCTGCACAGGTTTAGTACTCAAATGCATCAAATCTGTTTAGAGAAATTACGAGGCCCTTTTGTGGGTGCCATCAAAAATATCTTTACCCAAAAACCGGTTTTAGAAATATGTTAAATAGGAACATACTGCCGATATTTATGATAAAAAAAAACATTATGATTTACTACTATAAAATAATCAAAAATTTCTTGTTTAATTTTTCCAAATCTCTTTTTAATATTTTTTTTTTTCAAAAAACTTTTTTTTTAAAGACGTTAATACATGTTTTATACGATTAAAAGGTATGAAATAATGGAAATTCTTAACAAAAAATTGGATATAAATGCACAAATCACCAAAAATGTAAATACACCAGATTAAAAATATTAAAATAAAACTTTAATATAAATATTTTTAATTTTTTATAAAAAAAAAAACAATACAAAACTTCCGCTTAAAATTTTATCATTATTTTTTTTTTAAATGACCAACGTGATTTATGATTTAAATTTTTTTTTCTTCTTTTACTCTTAAAATATTTCTACTATGATTTTGAAAAATTCTGTTTATAAATACATTCATATGATGAAGATGCGTCTGATCCAGAGTCTGTCTGTTATCATGTGTTGTTGAAAATTTAAATTTATTTATTTTGTATACAATATTTTTTTTAACTGCTTTTTAATTGAGCCATTCTTTTATGATTGTTTGTGATTAATTGTGTGTTGTAGTAGATTTAAAATTTTTATTGTTTATAAAAAAAAAAAAACTTTTTTAAATATTGTTTATATTTATAGATTAATTTTCCCCCCGTATCTTTACAGGCAATAATCGTAATACACATGGAGATGTGATTGATCGCAAGTCATATCAATGGTTGGGTGCAACAGTAGCAGCAAGTCGTGATAACGATTTAGTAGTGGTGAGTATAACGAACGACTGCCGGTCAGACATCATACAAAAAATATAAAATAAACTTTTAAAATATATATCGAGGGTTAATATTCAAAATTATCTATCTCACATTTTCATTAAAATTGAATTTTGATGTCGAAATAGTGCGTTAAACAGTCTTTATCTCTGATCACGATTTGGAAATTTTATTGTAATTTTTGTTATTTCTCCATCCCACACAATTAATTATTTAAAATGCAAAACCCTCTATCTCATTAAAAAATCATTTTGCAAAAAATTTTTATTTCGAATAAACTGCTTTTGTAGTTTCTTTAGTACACAGAATGAATTTGAAACGAATTTCAATCAACAAAAACGCAGATTCAATAAATTGTTATACCAATCATCAAATTGTAAGAGATTAAATGAATATTTTTTTAATCAAACATATTTTCGATTTTGATCACAAATTTGATAAATTTTTTATTTATAGTCAATCAAAATAATGATAGGTTTAACAAATGAAATGTAAGCTTATGACAAAATTATGAACAAAATATTCTTTTTTGCTTTCCAATACGTTGCCAACAATAAAAATTAAAACCCGATTATTTGGTTTATTTCTGAATTAATTTATTCAAATAAAATATGGTATGTTGAAAATTTGTAATTCGACAGGTAAAGAAACTGACAAACAGGTCATTATTTTCTTTACTAATTAAAACCATGATATTCTCATAGCATAATTTTCAAGAAAATTATTTTTTGTTTTAAATTTATTTATGTTGGTCATTTTTGCAAGACTTAATCGACACGTGTTTCGGAATTTGTCAAGATTCCATTGTCAAGATTATTTAGCAAAAATAGAAACGATATACTACAAAGTAGCAAACGAGTCTAATGACAAATCGTTTGTGCACAAACTAAAACATTAATACATATTCGACTCTATCCACAATGTGAATTAGAAAGACGAAGAAATTGTACTATAAATATAATATTTTAAAGGTCGAATAAAACAATTTTTATTTATTAATAAAAATTAATCAGAATTTGAACATAATGGTTGGCACGCCATAGTGATGAATAGCCCTAATAATGGTATAATTTCATTCACAACAACAAAAAACATATTGTTGTAGTCCAATGGACTATCGTATTTAAAATGTTTTAAATATTTTTGTTGGTTATTGACAATCGTTACTTACTAACATAGTACAATTTCTTCGTCTTTCTAATTCACATTGTGGATAGAGTCGAATATGTATTAATGTTTTAGTTTGTGCACAAACGATTTGTCATTAGACTCGTTTGCTACTTTGTAGTATATCGTTTCTATTTTTGCTAAATAATCTTGACAATGGAATCTTGACAAATTCCGAAACACGTGTCGATTAAGTCTTGCAAAAATTACCAACATAAATAAATTTAAAACAAAAAATAATTTTCTTGAAAATTATGCTATGAGAATATCATGGTTTTAATTAGTAAAGAAAATAATGACCTCGAGCCAGAATAAACATCCTCACAAAATATAATATTTTAAAGGTCGAATAAAACAATTTTTATTTATTAATAAAAATTAATCAGAATTTGAAACTGACAAACATTTTAATCAAAACATTGATTGACTCGTTTAAATTTTGTTGATCCATAGATTTTAGTGAAAATTTTTAGCCAATAACACTGTGATAGAATTTGACACTTTTTTTTTTAACAAGCTGGGCACCTTACTGGTAATTTGGGTACGCTGAATTCAATTCGGGTTCGCTGACTTCAATAGTGCTAACCGTTTTTCGAAGTTAGCGCTCGTATTCGCGATATTCGCAACTTAAAATGTTGATGCTTTAGTACAATAAATACGATATTTTTAAAATTTTGCGATAATTTTTAAATTTAAAACCATTCAAGTCTGTTAAACTAACACAACAAACCATAATACCGTGAATTTTTCGCGAAAAAAAATTTTTGTTCGCAAAAAATCGTTATTTTCGTGAACAAAATTGATTCAATACAAATATTTATACCCTACACCACTCTGTGGTACAGGGTATAATGAGTTTGTGCTGATGTTTGTAACTACCCGAAATATTGGTCCTAGACCTACCTTCAAGCATACCGATCGACTCAGAATTACTTTTTGAGTCGATTTAGCGATGTCCGTCCGTCCGTCTGTCCATCGGGCCGTCTGTCCATCGGGCCGTCTCTCCATCTATGGGTTTAAGCACGATACAGGTCGCAATTTTCAATCAATTGACTTGAAATTTGAAACTTAAACATCTTTTGGCCCAAGGACGAAGCCTATTGAAATTGGAGCAAATCGGTCCATGTTAAACCCTAGCCCCCATACAAACGCCCCTTTAGATTCGGCTTAAATGACTCTAATAACCGTATTTTAATAGATATCGCTTTCTAATTTATCAGGTAATCAAATTTTGTATGCACGAATCACTATTCCAAATTTTAAAGGGATCAGGTCAGTCCTTCTGGTAGCCCCCATACAAACCACCCTCCCGATATTCACATAATTCCCTCAAAATTCATAAAAATTAAAATATTTGATAACAATTTTATTTTTTAGGTGTTAAACGTGTACTTAAGTTACCTAATCAAATCGGAATATAATTGGACCGTTTTTGGACTTAGTCCCCCATATAAAAATTTCGACCGATATTCAGTTACATCGGTCTATTGACAAAAATATAAACCAATTCCACTAAAATTTGATCTGTGTGTGTTTTCTACACTAAATAAAGATCTAACAAAAGACAGATCCAATCGGTCCATGTTTGGACTTGGGACCCATTTTCCCTAAAACGCTGGTGTAGGGTATCATATGGTCGGTCTTAACCGACTATAACTTTCTTACTTGTTTTAGTTTGATTTGAATTTACGACAGCCATCTGGCAAAGCTAGTTCGTGTACACTAAATCTAATATCAGTTTTTTAAAAGTTAGCATACATACGCTAGCGATATTCGCGATTATTTTTTTTTATTTTTAAGTAAAAAAAAATATTTTTTCATATTATTAAGTCAATTGCTGAATTTTTATCATCTAAACTCTATTGAATCTACAAAAAAAAACTATTCGCGGAAATTTTTTTTCGCAATTTTTTTTTTCGCGAATTTTTTTTTGCGAAATTTTTTTTTAAATTTTTTTTTTATTTTGCTATTAATTTATGAAAATGAGTAGAATACGATACATTACAGACACAAAACTTAAAAAAAAAAATTTTTCGCTTTTTTTTTTCTCGCGGAAATTTTTTTTTTGCGTAAAATTTTTTTTTCGCGAAAAACAAACAATGGATTTTGTAAATTTATATTTAAAAACTATCCCAAAAGCATAAAAATAAATTTTTTTGTAGTATCTAGGTTAACTACGCTAACTTCAAAAAACGGCTAGCACCATTGAATTCAGCGTACCCGAATTAGCTTTACAAGCAGGGTGCCCAGCTTGTTAATTTTTGCGACTAGCACAGTGTAATTTTTTTGTGCGGGGTTTTTGACTCTCCTGAAAAATCGTGTTTTTTGAGATAGGGGGTTTTGAATATAAACCCCCTGGATATTCATTTTAACACGTTGTTTTGTATTTTTATATAATGCACATGATTTTTCATGTTTTTTTTTATTTTAATTATTATCATTTTTAAATAGACAAAATGTTAAGTATGGTCAGGGTTTAAAAAAAGTATATTTTATAGACATATTTTTATAAAGAAAAATATTAGGCGGATTTATAAATTTAGGGTGGATTTTTAAGCTAGGAAATAGTTTTGCTAATGTAGCTAAAATTCTAAAAAAAAATTGAATATGTTTGAGATTTTTTCTAAGGACTGTTAAAAATCAGCTGTAGTTTAAAAAAAAATGTGTCTCAAAACTTAGGAAATATTTATAGAAAATGATGTAGTCATCGATAACAAAAAAATTTCTCTAAGATTCTATATTTATCGATAATACAAAATTTTCTATAGAAAATAGTCTAGTAATCAATAATACAAAATTTTCTATAGAAAATTCCCTAGTTATCGATAACCAAAAATTTTCTATAAAAAATTCTACAGTTATCGATAACAAAAATTTTATAGTTATCGATAAAAAAACAATTTTCTATAGAAAATTCTATAGTTATAGATAGCAAATTCTATAGTTATCGATAACAACAAATTGTCTTTAGAAAATTCCATAGTTTTCGAAAAGAAAAAAACTTCTATAGAAAGTTATATAGTTATCGATAACAAAAACTTTTCTAGAAAAAATTCTTGTCGATAGTATAAATGTTCTATAAAGAATTTTATATGAAAAAAAATTAAATTAGTGTTTTTTTTATTCGACCTTTCAGTTATAATTTTTAAGAAATAAAATTGTTTGACCTCGAGCTCAAACAATTTTATTTCTTAAAAATGAAAAAAAATTTATAGAAAATTCAATAGTTATCAATACCAAAACATTGTCTGTGGAAAATTCTATAGTTGTCGATAACAAAAAATTTTCTATAGAAAATCTATAGTTATCGATAACCAAAAATTTTCGATAGATAATTCTGTAGTTATCGAAAACAAAAAAGCTTCTATAGTTTTCGATAGCAAAAAATTTTGTATAGAAATCTATCTATAATCAAAAAGTTTCTATAGAAAATTCTATAGTTATCAATGCCAAAAAGAAAAAAATAAGAACAATTAAAAATCAGCTGTAGTTTAAAAAAAAAGTCCCTCAAAACTTAAAAATACTCCCAACATTGTATTTTAAGCTTCTTTTAAGATTATACTATTTTCAAATACTCTTAGTTTCTAGAATTTCATTATATTGAAAATGAAAATTTTGTGTGTCTTTATGAAATGTATACTCGATAAAATGATGCTGTCAAACTTTCTCTATGTAGGCGTTTAAGAACACCAATTAATATCTTCAATAAATTTTGTAAGAAGATTATGACTTCACATAACTTTCAATTTCAGAAAAAAAAATGCATTGAAAACAAAACTTTTAATGTGTAAAATCAATACACAACCATGAACTAAATTCAATTTCTAGGTGGGCTTATTTTTCTTATGCAGGTAGGTGGGTGATTTAAACAATTTTTCTGTGTTTACAAAGATTTTTACTACAGAGGTGGGAGTTGAAACATAAACAAAATCAAACAAATGACTTAGGTTATGAGTTTTTTTTTTGTTTTTTTTTATTTAACGTTCTTAATGTGAGCACATGTTAAGCACTATGGATAAACATTGTTTTAACTTTTTTTTATTAAGAACTTAAAGAAATAAAATTGAAAGGAAAAATTCTTTGGGCAAAAAATGACTTTGGTGAGTAATCTGAGACACTGAACAAAAATAATCTAGAAATAGCAACACAAGTTGCTATTTGTAGCAACTTTTTCAAACGTTATCGATAACAAGCTAATTTTGTTACAGAAAGTTTAATTTTATTGATTTATCGAAAGTTTATAATTCTTAAAAAAAAAATATTTATTCCATAAAATCGATAACAAAAAAATTTCTATAGAAAATTCTATAGTTATCGACAGCAAAAAAATCTTTAGAAAATGATGTAGTCAGCGATAACAAAAAATTTTCTATAAAATTCTATAATTTTTAAAATTACAAAATTTTCTACAGAAAATTCTATAGTTATCGATAATACAAAATTTTGTATAGGAAATTCCCTAGTTATCGGTAACAAAATATTTTCTGTACAAAATTCTATAGAAAAAATTTTTCAATAAGAAATTCTATAGTTATCGATAACCAAAAATTATAAATAGAAAATTCTATTGTTATCGATAACAAAAATTTTCTGTAAAAAGTTTCCATAGTTATCGATAGCAAAAATTCTATTGTTATCGACAGCAAAAAATTTTCTATAGATAATTTTATAGTTATTGTATAATAATAAAATATTTTCAATAGAAAATTCTTTAGTCATTGATAACAAAAATTTTTGTATAAAAAAATTGAATAGTTATCGAAAACAAAAAAGTTAGTCATCTACAACAAAATTTTAAATAAAAAATTCTATAGTAATCGATTGCAAAAAAATTTTATAGTTAACGACAAAAAATTTTCTTTAGATAATTCTATAATTTTCGATGGCAAACACTTTTTTTTAGAAAATTCTATATTTATCGATAGCAAACAATGTCCAATAGAAAATTCTATAGTAATCGCTAACAAAAATTTTCTATACAAAATTACTTAGTTGTCGATTACAAAAAAAAATCTGTATTAAAACAAGAATATTTTCTATAGACAATTTAAAGTTATCGATGACAAACAATTCTGTAAAAACTTCTAATTATCGATGACAAAAAATGTTCTATATAATATTCTATAGTTATCGATAATAAAATATTTTTTTTTGAAAATTTTTTAGTTAATGATAACAAAAAGTTTTCGATAAGAAATTCTATATTTATCGATAACAAAAAATTGTCTAAATAAAATTCTTAAGTTAAAAATAACAAAAAATTGTCTTTATGGAATTCTTTTATTATCGATATCTAAAAATTTTCTTTTGAAAATTCTATAGTTATCGATAGGAAAAATGTTTCTATTGAAAATTCTATAGTTATCGATAGCAAAAATGTTTCTATTGAAAATTCTATAGAAATCGATAGCAAAAAAAATTCTATAGAAAATTCTATTATTATCGATTACAAAGATATTCCTGTAGATAATTTTACAGTTATCCTTAAGACAAAAATATTATATAAAATTTTCAATAGAAAATTCTGTATCTATCGATAACAAAAAAATGTCTATAGAAAAATCTTAAGTTATCGATAACAAAAAACTTTCTATAGAAAATTCTGTACTTATCGATAACAAAAAATATTCTAAAGAAAATTCTATAATAATCGATAACAAAAAATTGTTTACATTTTCTTTAGAAAATTCTATAGTTATCGATTGTAAAAAATTTTATATAAAAAATTTTCCTGTTATCGATTGGTAAAAAAAATTCTTTAAAAAATGTTAGTTATCGATAACAAAAATTTTTTTATATAATATGCTATAGTTATCGATAACAAAAATTTTCTTTAGAAAATTCTATAGTTATCGATAACAAAAAATTTTCTATAGAAAATCTAAAGTTATCGATAACAAAAAATTTTCTATAGAAAATTTTATAGTTATCGATAACAAAAAAATTTCTATTGAAAATTCTATAGTTATCGATAACAAAAAATTTTCTATAGAAAATTCTATAGTTATCGATAACAAACAATTTTCTATAGAAAATTCTATAGTTAACGATAAAAAAAATGTTCTTGAGAAAATTCTATAGTTATCTATAGCAATCGTTATCGATTATAAAAAAATTTCTATAGAAAATTTGATAGTTATCGATAACAAAAAAATGTCTATAGAAAATTCAAAAGTTATCGATAATAAAAAATTTTAAATAGAAAATTCTATAGTTAACGATAACAAAAAATTTTCTTGAAAAAATTCTATAGTTATCGTTAGTTAAAAATTGTCAACAGAAAATTCTACAGTTATCGATAACAAAAATTTTCTATAGAAAATTATATAGTTGTCGATAACAAAAAAAACTGTATTTAAACAAGAAAAATTTCTATAGAAAATTGTAAGTTGTCGATGACAAAAAATTATCTAAAAAAAATTCTAGTCATCGACAAAATAATTTCTATAGAAAATTCTATAGTTATCGATAATAAAATATTTCCCTTAGAAAATACTTCAGTTAATGATAAACAAAAAAATTTTCAATAGAAAATTTTAAATTTATCGAAAGCAAAAAATTTTCTATAGAAAAGTCTGTAGTTATCGATAACAAAAAATGTTCTATAGAAAACTCTATAGTTATCGATAACAAAAAATGTTCTATATAAAATTATATAGTAATTGGTAACAAAAAATTTCTATAGAAAATTCTAAAGTAATCGATAACAAAAAAATTTCAAGGGAAAACAAAAAGTCTATAGTTATCGATAACAAAGAATTCTCTAGTTATAGTAATAAAAAAAATTTCCAAGAAAATTATCTATAGAAAATTCAAGTTATCGATAACAAAAACTTTTTATAGAAACATCTAGTTATCGATATTCTATAGTTATCGGTAACAAAACAATTTCTATAGAAAATGATTTAGTCATCGAAAGCAAAAGCATTTTCTATAATATTCTATTGTTATCGATAAAACAAAATTTCCTACAGAAAAAGTTATCGAAACTAAAAATTTTCAATGGAAAATACTATTGTTATCGATAACAAACCTTTTCTATAGTAAATTATATAGTTGTCGATAAAAAAAAAAAAAAATCTGTATTAAAACAAAAAAAAATCTATAGAAAATTCTCAAGTTATCGATAACAAAATTTTTTCTATAGAAAATTCGCTAGTTACAGATAACAAAAAATTATTATAGTTATCGATAGCAAAAAATGTTGTATGGAAAATTCTATATTTATCGATAGCAAAAAATTGTGCATAGACAATTTTATAGTTTTCGAAAATAAATCGATAACAAAACATTTTCTATAGAATATTCTATAGTTATCGATATTAAAAAATTTTCTATGCCAAATTCTAGCTATCGATAACAAAACATTTTCTATAGGAAATTTTAATTATCGATAACACAAAAAAATTTCTATAGAAAATTCAATAGTTAGAGATAACAAGGAATTTGCCATAGAAAATTCTATAGTTAGAGATAACAAAAAAAAAATTATAGAAAATTCTATACTTATCGATAACAAAAAGTTTTCGATAAAAAATTTTGTAGTTATCAACATCAAATCATTTTCAATAGTTAATTCTATAGTTATCGATAGCAAAAATGTTCTATATAAAATTATATAGTTATCGATAACAAAAAAATTTCTACCCGGCTAAAAATGAATTGTATATGAGCATATATGAACACATCTGACCATACATCATTAATTCGAAAACATATATGATCATATAAGAACATATATTAAAATTGGCGCTTATTCAATATATGACCATATGTTGTAAAACATATGATAATATGCGATTATATATTGGCCCATCCGTATCATAAATTATCATATATGATCGTACATGTGCTTGTATACATTATTTTTAGCCGGGTATAGAAAACTTAACAGTTATCGATAACAAATAAATTTTTTATTGAAAGTTCTATATGTAGTTAACGATAACAAAAAAATTAAAAAAATCAATTTAAGGTACTTTTTCTTAACGTTTTTTTTAACAGCTGGAGGATCCAACAATTCAAATTTAAATTTTCTTATACCCTTAGTACAGAGAATATAAAATGTACTAACACTATTTTACTCTATTTTAACCCTTAGAAGCGGTATTTTTAAAAAGTACCTTTTTCGGAATATTTTGACCACCGTAGAATCATACATTCCAAATTTTAAATTTCTAGCTATTATTATTTACGGAAATTTAAAAAAGTACCATAGTAATATTTTTTACAAAAAGTACTTTTTTAGAATGAATTTTAGAAGGATCTTAGATTCAAAATTTCATGTTTCTAGGACATTTTTTTATAAAAAGTACCAAACTACTTTTTTTACGCGAATTTTGACGCTCATGTCACCATTTTTTTTTATTTTACATTTTGTAGGCTATGAAAAAAAGTACTTTTTTCTGAGTGTTTTTTTTCCACCATAGAATCCTACATTCCAAGTTTTAAGTTTCTACCTAGGAAATTATATATGGAAATTAAAAAAAGTACTACAGTACTCTTTTTTACAAAAGGTACTTTTTTCTGAATGTTTTTCATCAGCCGTAGGATCCTGTATTTCAAATTTTTTGTTTCTAGGACCATTCATTATGGAAATATGAAAAGTACCAGCATTTTTTTTAACCCTTAGAATCAGAAATTTGACGCCATGTAAAATTTTGTATACCCTCTAACCACAGTAAGGAGGTATACTAACTTTGTCATTCCGTTTGTAACGTATCGAAATATCGATCGGGCACCCCATAAAGTATATGGGGCATTCCATGTGAAATCGGACACTTTGAAAAACTTTTTTTTTAGATTTTCCCAATTTGTTTACAGTTTTTAGTACCCTTCGAAAACTCCTTCGTGGTAAATTTTCAGATTTTTTTGGTGACCCGTTCAAAAGATATCGAATTTGTAAAAATTGGTAGTTTGTTCCTTTACTCAAACTTCTTTTAATCATAACTTCTTTAATAATGGTCCAAATTTCAAATTTTTTTTTTCAAAATTTTTGTTTTTTTACGTACTTTCTAAAAAAAAATCCCAAAAAATTCTTAAAAGCGCTCTAGTATGCGATTTTTAAGTTTTAAAATTTAAATCTCATTTTTGAAAATGTTTGTACTCTTTGATTTTTTTGAAATTTTTTTGTGTAAAACTTCTATCAATTCTACAATTTTTTTGCCCAGGAAGATCGTGGGATAACGATTATTACTATTTTTTTAAATTTTTTGAAAAAATTTATTGTAATTTTTCAATCTTAAAATCATTTCTACTGCTCCAATGGTGCGTCATAGAGGGGTCATTTATAAGACCGACCCCCATTAATTTTTACGTCTTAACATTTCTTTGGAACAAACTAACACCCTATCTCCAATTTCTAAGGGGGCTCCCACACAAAACGATATTTTTTAAAATTTGTTCCAACCGCTCTAACTGCCCTAATAGTGCCCTTAGAGCAACAAAATGTATGACCGACCCACAATATTTTTTTAGTCCAAACATTTTTTCTGAACACACCTACCCTCTATCTTTAACTGTTAAGGCGGTCCCCATACAATTTTTTTTATTTTTTGTAAATTTGTTTTATTTAATCAGCTTCTACCGGCCCAATGGTGCGTCCGAGAGGGGTCATTAGTGAGACCGACCCCCATTTATTTTTACCCTACAATATTTTTTCAAAACATACCTACGCCCTATCTCCACTCCCTAAGTAGGCTCCCATACAAAACAAATAAAAAAATGAAAAATTACAATAAAATTTTTTCAAAAAATTTTAAAAAATAATAATAATCGTTATCCCACGATCTTCCTGGGCAAAAAATTTGTAGAATTGATAGAAGTTTTACACAAAAAAATTTCCAAAAAATCAAAGAGTACAAACATTTTCAAAAATGAGATTTAAATTTTAAAACTTAAAAATCGCATACTAGAGCGCTTTTAAGAATTTTTTGGGATTTTTTTTTAGAAAGTACGTAAAAAAACAAAAATTTTGAAAAAAAAAATTTGAAATTTGGACCATTATTGAAGAAGTTATGATTAAAAGAAGTTTGAGTAAAGGAACAAACTACCAATTTTTACAAATTCGATATCTTTTGAACGGGTCATCAAAAAAATCTGAAAATTTACCACGAAGGAGTTTTCGAAGGGTACTAAAAACTGTAAACAAATTGGGAAAATCTAAAAAAAAAGTTTTTCAAAGTGTCCGATTTCACATGGAATGCCCCATATATATTATTGATCCATGATCAATTTTAAGATATTCTAGCGATGCCCGTCTGTCCGTCCGTCCGTCTGTAGTTAACACGGTACAGTCCAAAATAAAAGTGCTATCCTCCTCAAGTTTGTCACGAATATCTCTTAGTAGCAGTTTAAGTTCGAAAATGGGCAAAATCGGACCAGGGGGAAAAGTTTCCCCTTGAATAACCAACCTCTAAAAAACACAATTACATAATTACATATATACATTTTTATTACTTTTTATGTATTTTTATGCTAGAAGAAGTTCAAAGTCCTGCACTAGAACCTGGGGGATTAAAAAAATGTTGTTGTGTTATTTGGCCCGCCCCCTTTTTAGGGCGTTGATAAAAAATAGTTTAAATAATGAAAAATTGTATAACTTTTGTGCAAAAAGCATAATGAACGAATTTTTAAACATTTCACGGGAGAAGGATGTGTCCCCCATAGCTCCCACCGAAGCCCCACTAAAAGGTACAGCCGAATTTAATACTCACTTATTTGTAACTTATTTTACATTTTAGAGGCTATGAAAGATTCGGCTCGGAAAATTTCAACACTCTTACATCTTTTCATTTAAGTTATGAAATTATTTCATTAATTTTATGAAAAATAAATCATTTGATAATTTTTGTTTTCTTCCAGTTAACTTGTTTAAGTGTATAAAAACCTTAAATTGTTTCTAAATAAAAAAAAATAAATCTTATTGGGTCATTTGTAGCATGGTGTCAGGTTTGTTTGGTAGACAGAAAGTGAGATTATCGGTCAAAACTCACTACTCCTGTCTCGCTACATTAAGGTGTGTCCCTCCATATGTTTGGTTTTTTTGGTTGTAAGACTATTACAGCACTTTAAATGTTTTTTAATTGTTAACGATTTTGTATATTGTTTGTTTTACCTAGTTTACTTAGGTGTTTAGTCGAGAGTATCAAAGTTGAGATGGAGGGGGAGTTTTAATGAAATCTATGCTATAGTTAATTTTCAACTAATGAAAGCTCAATTAACAACAAGTATCATTAAGGATTTTTTTTTGTTTTTGGCTTTTAACGTCATCCATGTCGTTGTGGTTAAATGTTTGCAATGATTTTTTTTATGGGTTTTTAATCAGAGGAAATGTTTCATTACGACCTTAAGGTTGGTGTGTTTTTTATAAATTTTATGAATTTTCGTTGGACTTTTTTTTACAACTTTGGCCTTCAATTATTTATGGGCAGGTTGTTGGAGGGATTTCATTTAATAAAATGAAAGAAAAGCAAGTATAATTTTGGTTTGTCTTGATTTGTTTTGATTTTTATTTAGGTTTATGGTCATGTTTTTTTTTTAAATGATATATTTCATCATTGATGAGACATTATATTGAGTTCATGTTTCAAGTAATTGTAGTAAATTTGTAGTCAGTGTCAAAATGATCTCAGCATTTTATAAAAGAGCAAGAAATTGAAATAAAATTTTTCAACAAAGTTTTAATTAAAACAGACATTTGTTCCAAAAAATTATATTACAACTTTTGTTTTAAGACTTTATTGAATTTTAAGAATTTTAGAATTTTTTGTCAATTTATTTTCGAAATAAAAAAAAAAATTTATAAAATTTACAGCATTTGTAGAAATCATTGTTAGATTTATTTTATTTTCAATGTAAAAAATGTATGTATTTTTATGTAGTAATTCCGCCTTATTGTGTCATTCAACGTCACAGCATGCTGTCAAACTTCCATCATATGTCATAAACTTTAAAGCAAGTCACATTTACCAAAGAATATAAAATACACAAAAATACATAAATATGTACAGTAAAATTGTAAAAATAAACAAGACATGATTCTATAAAACTATAAAAAAAATCATATGTTGCATGTATATTTTAATAGAAAAACAACTGAAAAATATATTTTTTTAAAATTTATTTTCTTAACCCTAATAAATAAGGTAAATATGCAATCAAATACCAATTTTATTCGTTTTTTACTACAGATAATATTCTTAAGAAAAAAATAAAATTTTTAAGTTTTTTTTTGAAAGTTTGACTAATGCGCTAAGAATTAAATGTTTTTTTTTCCATTCTAATAAACGAAAGTTCAAAAAATACGGTTTGCCTAGGTTGTACAAGCCGTTACATAATTGTCCCTAAGTTGGGCGCCATTTATATAACGGTTGCTTATAAAGTTAATGTGAGTACAACACGATAGTCTGAGTACAAATAGTATATCAAAGTATATAACGTTATTCTTTGAGTTGAGGGTGGGTTGTACAAGCCCAAAAATTATATAAATTTCCACTATAGGCAAGTCCATTGTGCTAAGACTTAAAATAGTTTAGATTTTTAGGTCGTTGTTAGTTGTTCATAGTAGCTTTATCATTTTCTGGTTACACTCAACTGCTTTTGGATTTTAACCCTAGGTTCTCTTTATTGGAGTGTCTTCTTTACATATCAGCTTTGAGCAGTAAATTTCTTGCAAAATTCGGATACTTACTAAAAAAAAGGGCATTTAGAACTTCCTTATAATGTCCTGATGGTATCTTTGATCATATCAAGTCAGGATTTCTTGTGAATGTTAGTTAAAATTATTAAGAGTTCGAATATAAAACAAGTAAGAAAGTTATAGTCGGTCAAGACCGACAATATAATACCCTACACCAGTGTTTTCTGGAAAATGGGTCCCAAGTCCAAACATGGACCGATTGGATCTGTCTTTTGTTAGATCTTTATTAAGTATAGAAAACACACACAGATCAAATTTAAGTGGAATTGACTTATTTTTTTGTCAATAGACCGATTTAACTGAATTTCGGTCGAAATCTTTTTATGGGGGGACTAAGTCCAAAAATGGTCCAATTAAATTGTGAATTGATTAGGTTACTAAAGTTCACGTTTAGCACATAAAAATAAAATTTGTATCAAATATTTCCATTTTTACGAATTTTGAGGGAATTATGTGAATATCGGGAGGGTGGTTTGTATGGGGACAACCAGAAGGACTAACCCAATTCCTTTGGAATGGTGATTCGTGTATACAAAATTTGATTACCTGCCAAATTTCAAAGTTATATCTATTATAATACGGTTATTAGAGCCATTTAAGCCGAATCCAAACGGGGTGTTTGTATGGGGGCTAGGTCTTACCATGGTCCGATTTTCTCCAATTTCAATAGGCTTCGTCCTTGGGCCAAAAGATGCTTAAATTTGCAATTTCAAGTCAATTGATTGAAAATTGCGACCTGTATCGTGCTTAAACCGATAGATGGACAGACGGACGGACGGACATCGCTAAATCGACTCAAAACGTGATTCTTAGTTAACCGGTATGCTTGAAGGTAGGTCTAGGACCAATATTTCGGGTAGTTACAAACATCAGCACAAACTCATTATACCCTGTACCACAGAGTGGTGTAGGGTATAACAAATTTTCGGTTTTGAGGGCTTGGTCCACAAAAATAAAAAATGCCTATATCTCGGGAAGGCGATTTGATACAACTTTTCTGATGACAGATTCGTGTTTGGGAGGTCAAAATACATCGAAGTTACTACAAATATTTTATGTTTTCTGTAAAATTTAAATAATGCTGTTTAGGAACTGAGGCTGAATTTTACTGTCAGCACTAAAGTTTAAGTGGGCACTTAAGTGCAAGGTTTTTCAAGCAGTTCGGATAATTTTTTAGCCCATAAGCACTTATTGTTGCTTTATATTACAGCCTTAGAAAATATCTCCTGGGAAAACATTCAAATGGTTCAAATATCTTGAAAAACCTCTTACGTAAGTGTCCACTTACACTTAAGTGCTGACTGTAAAATCCAGCCTAAATGGGTTTTTATCAAAATATATATCAGAAGATTCGATATAAGACGATATTCCGAGGTTCTACGAACCGTCACATAAAAGCACCATGATGGGAGCCATTTCTGTGAACGCTCGTTATTGATTTAAATAGTTGGAAAAACAGTTAAGTGTGGGTAAAGACCTAAGTGCTGCTTAATTAGATTTTTGAGGCCAAATTGAGTATAAGTAATCTGTATAAGACGTTTATTTAAATGTAAGAATGTATTTTAAGCATAAGACGGTTATAGAATAAGAAAGTGTTAGCATAAAAAAGTCTTATACTAACACATTTTCTGTATAAGACTTTAAAAAGAATGCTAATTAAACGAAAAATTGGTTTATTTGAACAGACAATACAGTTTAAGATGGTAGAGTGAGTTTACAACAATTATGCACAAGTTCCACACATTCTTTTTAAGTCATAGGTAAAGGTCTAGAAACTTAAGACAAATATTTGGATAATAGACACAAGCCGAATATAGACAAGCTATAAAATTTGTGATGATGGGGCATTACTGTTATAAATGGCTTTATAACAGTAACACTTCGAGTTTGTGCAAGCGGCCACATTCAGGCCCCGTGTTGGTCGAAAATTGTATTATGGCTCATCATTGGTCCAAATGGATTCAAAAATATTTCAATAGAGATACAGCTAAAGGAAAACTGCAATTTGTATGCACTAAACCCCGAAAAAAAACGCTAAAAAGTCCTAAGCTGCACTAAACAATCAAAAATATGCTTTAAAAATATAATATGTGTACAAAAAAATTTTGTTTTATACTAAAAACTTTTCCAACATTTTTTAATAAAAATAAATCAGAATTTGAAAAAAAATATATTTATATTTTCAAAAATAAATTTGAAATTTTTTAAAATAATTTTTCAATTTGCGTTTTTCAAATTTTTGCTAAAATATTCGCTAAAAAATTGTAAATATGCATAAAATATGCATTTAAGACAAAATTATGCAAAAATATAAATTTTCGCCAAAATATGCAAAAACAAATCGATGCAATTTTTATATGGTAGTGTGGGTACAAGATCTTCGCTATGTTACAGTTATGTAAGTGTAGATAGCTACTCTTATAAGTCATGATTGCGGGTTATATTCGTGAGTGAATATAAATAACCCGCCCAGACAACAAAGTCTGATAAAAATTTTAGACGACTGTTAAGATATAAGGCAGTAGTCCAGGTTGTTTATGCCGTCACAAAGAAGGCCCCGTAATGGGAGCCATTTGTGTGATGGCTTATCATTAGTTAAAAGGGCTCTAAAAATAAATTTATTCAAGCCGTCACATAATGGCCCCGTGTTGGGCGCAATTTGTGTGTTGGCTCTTCACAACTCTGAATAGGGCGCCCCTGTAGGTTAGTTGGTAGCGTGCTAGCCTATGAACAAGGGAGTCGTGAGTTCGATTCTAACCAGGCCTTTGGTCGATTTCGCTACAAAGAGACGGCATTTATTGTTATCAATTGTCGGGAAGTTTGAAATTATGAAAAATGATTTGAAATTAAATGGTTTACAATAAATAAAAACTCTTGACCATGGAATCATTACCCTAAATGGCTTAAAGTAAAATAAGTGTTGCATAGAAACGAAGTCCCAGGCAACAAGGTCGAAATGATTAAAATATGAGGTTGTATAAGCAGTCTCAGAGACGTCCCCATATTGGGAGCCATTTGTGTGATAGATTACACCGTCCGACAAAAATGAAAAAAAATTGTTAAACACGAACTGGATAATAATTCGTGATCCTGTTTCCTTTTAAAAGGGCTTCAAAGTTTTAGAGGATTATATTTTATATTTTTTTTAATATTTATACTTGTCCTAGGATGCCACTAGTGATAGCAAATGAGAGAGAAGGATCTCCCCTAATTTTCATATTTTATTATTTTTACATATAAGGGAAAAGAAGGTAAGCTACGTCCTTTCAAACATTGATCTTTCAATATCATTCAAAATTTTCAACAAAATATTTTGATAAAGTTTTAACATGACATCCTTTTATTCTAATACGGCAAAGTAAAAAATGAAAAAATTTGGTCATCCTAGGACAAGTACAAATATTAAAAAATATTTTACAAACTGTATCCTTTAAAACTTTGAAGTCCTTTTAAAAGGAAACAGGATCACGAAATGAAAAACTGTAAATGCAGTTTTACTCCATTTGATCTCTACTTTCAGACGTATATCATCCGGTTCATGTTTAATATTGGCTGTCGGACGGTGTTATCATTAGTCCAAATGGCTTTAAATATCCGAGATTGTACAAGCCGTTGCATACAGGCCCCATGTTGGGCGTCATTTATGTGATAGCTCATCATTATTACAAATGGCTTGAAGTATAAGAAGTGAGTGTATAAGACGCTTAATGAGTATAAGAATGAAGTCTAGGCTTAAGATGGTTCAAAATAATATTTTGTGAGTACAATAACTTCTGTAGGTAGTTTGAGATCTACACAATTATCGTATACCTAAAAAAGTCAGGCTAGCGTATTATAATCGTGAGCGAACGAGTAAAACTGAGTGACAGTATGTTAAAAGTATGCCCAAAAAATTCAAAATCCGAATGGTACAATCCGTTACATACAGGCCCCGTGTTAGGCGCCATTTGTGTGATGACTCATTATTATTCCAAATGGCTTGAAGTATAAGAAGTCAGTGTATAAGACGCTAAATGAGTATAAGAATGAAATCTTTGCATAAGATGGTTCAGAATAACATATGTATGAGTACAATAACTGCTGTAGGTAAAAGTCAGACTAGCGTGTTATAATTGTTAGCGAACGAGTAAAACTGACAAGGGAAGTATCTCAACCCTTATGAACCGATTTGCCTGAAACTTAAAATATATATAAATGAGACGATTTTAAGGTTGGGGTGTCTCGGCTTTTCGGCCATATCAGTGTTTCAAAATTTCGTTGTCCCCTTATGAAACCATATGGACCTCCGGGAAAATTTCGATAACTCACGAACTAGCAGGAATATCCTCTAGAGCAAAAATACGTGTCGACTTAAATTTAATAAAGATTATTTCGTATTCATATGGACATCGTAGCTCTATGTCTTCATATAAATACTCCCCAAAATTTCACATTTTCATGAAAAAAGTATTTAACGAATCCAAACTTTTAAAAGGTTATGCCACCGTTGGATAGGCACTAAAAACCCTTTCTTCTCATATGTAAACATCATATAGTTTCTTAGAAAGAAATGGCTGAAAAATCCAAAAAAACGATTTTTTCGCCATTTTTTTACCCATGTTTTGAACCCCTAAATCCCCGATATGGCCGATAAGCCGAGACACCCCAACCTTAGAATTGTCTCTTTTATATATATTTTACGTTTCATGCAAATCGGTTCATAAGGGTTGAGATACTTCCCTTGTGAGTGACAGTAGGTTAAATGTATGCCCAAAATCTGAGTGTAAGATAAATATATATAAATATGATTTGTGTCAACGTGTGTAACGTGAGTATAAGACACATAATTCTAAGTATAAGACAGAAAAAAATTTTTTTTTTCAAAATAAAGCCAACAAAAGGCGCCATTCATGCAAACATAAATTACCTACAACTATCAATGATCTATAAGGCATGTGTCATTTAACAATATCTCCTCCAACAAAAAAATAGAAGAAACAAAAAAACATAATAACAATATCAATGACACCATCTCTATTGAAAATCTAAAATATAGTCTTCATGTTAAAACTTAATACCATTTTTGTGTTTGTCTGTATCTAAAAAAAAGAAGAAAAACTAAAAAAAAAAAAATAATCCTATAAAAATAATCGTGTTGACTTTTGACCTGGCACTCCTTTTCCAGATCAAATAAAAATGCTGGGCTGCTAACAAAAAAAACAAGCCGCTAATGGATTAATATGATCAGAGATGACTGGTCACAAAAAAGAACAACGACAATAAAATCGCAAACAAAAAAGAAATATAGATTTTCCAATAAAAGAAAAATTTAAATTTTATGTTGCAAATTCTAACCAAATATGGTGGTGATCTTAACGTATACAAAAAATTAACGACGATTTGACAACGTGACAAGACAATTTTTATATGTTTATAAACGACGTATGTTAAAAGCATCTATAGAAGATGCTAGATATGGATGACGATGAAGACGACAATGCTGATGATTACTTGGCAAAATTGGCCAAAGATCTTAAGAAAAATGTCAAATGATTGGTAAAAATTAAACAATCATTATGATTATGATGACAATGTTTGGCGAAATACTTGATAAAAATCCGTTGCTACTATTGATTTTATTATTTTTTGTTTTGTTTTGTTTTGTTGTTTCCAATGAAAATCGAAAATCGATTTATAATATCAGGCAGTTAAAAATGCATAACCATTGTAATACAATGTGTTTGTGGGACACAGTTGAGGAAGAAAAAATAGTGAAGAGTGAGTTAAAAATTTTTAAGTAATAATATTAGAAGTTGTGCTTATTGTTAGTAAGGAAGGTTAAGTATAAGACATTTACTAAAGTATAAGAGATTTAAAATTAACCTAAGATTTAGATTACTGGCAAAATGTGAGCCAGCTATTTAAGTATATAATTGTATAAGACGTTAGTCGTCAATATCTGTACTATTTACAAAGTTTGGTTGCCAAGAGTGTAATTAAGTTTAAAAATTTTAAGTAATAATAATAAAAATTGTACTTATTGTTAAGACATTTACTGAAGTATAAGAGATTTCAAATTAACTTAAGATTAAGATTACTGGCAAAATGTGAGCCAGCTATTTAAGGATATAATTGTATAAGACGTTAGTCGTCAATATCAGTACTATTTACAAAGTTTGGTTGCCAGGAGTATAAAAAAGTGTCCTTTAATACTGTTTTGATCTCCTGAAATAATGGTCATAAAAACAGATTTTTCAAATGCAGGATCCTTCATCGAGACAAAAAATTTTTAAAAATTACTTTTAGGAATTTTCCGAAGTTCTACGAACCATTACATAAAGGCCCCACGTTGGGCGCCATTTCTGTGGAGACTCTTCATTGATTTAAATAGCTTCCAAAATCTAACAGTTAAGTGTAGGTTAAGACCTGAGTACTAATTGATTAAATATTTGAGGTTAAATTTAGTATAAGTATTTTGTTTAAGTAATTCTTAAAAATGACTTTTAGGAAGAAAATGTACTTTGGTACTTTTCTATAGGTATCCTAGAATATTGGTCTAATAAACTTCAAATTTTAGATCTAGGATCTAAAATATAATACTATAAGCATGATTCGAATGTTTGAGTATAAGACACTTGTTCAAGTATAAGACAGTAGTTTGTGTGTAAGGCGGTAGTTTGAGTATAAGTCAATTGTTTGAGTATAAGACGTAAGTTGACTATAAGATTCTTGTTCGAGTACAAGAAATTAGTCAGATTCTATTATATATTATTTTATTATCCGATACTTAACAATACCCGACACGAAGTTCAGGACAGGCAAGGTAGTTTGAATATAAGACGGTAGTCTGAATAAAACAAAAATACTCAGCCTTCCTTGTATTATTCAGATAAGCAGTATAACATGGTAGTTGGATGTAAGATGGTAGATAGAATATAAGAAGCACTTGACGGAAGTTTGAATATAAGATGGTAGGGTGCATACAACAAGGTATACTGAGTAGTTTGAGCATAAGACGATAGTTTGAGTTTGGAGTTTGGAGTATAAGACGGTAGTTTGAGCATAAGACGGTAATTTGAAGCATAATGTAACTTTGAGTAGTTTGAGTATAAGACGGTAGTCTGAGAAGAACACGGTAGTCTGAGTAAAACATGGTAGTAAGAGTATAAATCTTAGTATAAGACTTGGCCCACAAGACCGTAGTTTATAACACGGTAGTCTGAGAAGAACACGATAGTAAGGGTGTAAATCTGAGTATAAGACTTGGCATATAAGACCGTAGTTTATAACACGGCAGTCTCAATATAATACTATAGTCGCAGTATAAGACGGTGTTTTAGTTAAAAACGATAGTCTGAGTATAAAACGATTATCATAGTATAAAACGATAGTTTAAGCATGAGACAAATGTTTGAGTATAAGACACTTGTATAAGTATAAAACAGTAGTTTTTATATAAGACGGCAGTTTGAGTATATGGCGATTGTTTGAGTATAAGACTTTAGTTGAAGTTTAAAATGATTGTTCGAATATTAGGCATTATTCTGATTTCATTATCTCTTCTTTTATTGTCCGATACTTAATAATACCGGCAACGAAATTTCGGACGGGCATGCTAGTTTTAATATAAGACGGTAGTCTAAATTAAACAAGGAAAGCCATGGTAGTTTGAGTATAAGACGGTATGAATATAAGAAGTATAAGATAGTAATCTGAGTATAAGACGGTAGTTTGAATATAAGACGGTTGGGTGGGTGCATAAAACAAGATAGACTGAGTAGTATGAGCATAGAATGGTAGTATGAGCATAAGACGGTAGTTTGAGTATTAGACGATAACATTGAGTAGTTTGAGTACAAGATTTACCAACATACGGTAATTTTGAGTATAAGATGGTAGTCTGTGTAGAACACGGTAGTCAGAGTATAAGACATTTTGTTTAAGACAGTAGTTTATACCAAGGTAGCCTGAATAAAATACTATAGTCTCAGAATAAGACGGTGTTTTAGTTAAATACGGTAGTCATAGTATTAAGCAATAGTTTAAGAATAAGACAAATGTTTGAGTATGAGACCTAAGTTTGAGTATAAGACGCTTTTTCGAGTACAAGACAGAAGTTTGAGTGTTAGGTGGAAAGATAGGTGAGTATAAGGCGATTGTTTAAGTATAATACTTAAGTTTGAGTACAAGAAGGAAGTTTTCGTATAAGATTTGTTTGAGTACAAGACAGAAGTTTGAGTATAAGGCGTTTGTTTTTAAGTATAAGACTTAATCTACAGTAAAATACTTTAGTTGGAGTATAAGACGCTTGTGTGAGTATAAGGCAGACGTTTGAAAGTCAGACTGTATATTGAGTATATAATTAGTAGACTGTGTATAAGGTAGTTGGAGAACAGAATTTTGATATACTGTACATTAATAATACATTGAGTATAAGGCAATAGATTCAATATAATATGTTGGTAGACTCTGTATAAGACATTATCCTAAGAGTGTGGACTGAAAACAAGACTTTTGAAGTATGAATAACCAAGACTATAACAATTATTTTAAAGAACGTCACACTTCTAAGTTAAAATTCGAGTATAATAGTTTAATAGTTTCTCGAAAGTTAATTGATTTTAAGTATAATTCGCTGTATAATCGATTTTATCAAGTTGTTGAATTCTATAATCCAACAATCTGCTTCTTTAATGCACATTTCTGTACCTGAACAAGATCTTGAATTCTAAATTGTTGATTTTATTGTAGGTGCATTAAATAAAACTCTTAGTAGTTTCAATAAAAACGAAATTTTTTTTTTGTAAAACCTTTTTTTTTAAACTGATTCGGTTGCAAACAACAACATCAAAAACTGTGATCTTCAACTTTAAGCTATTGTGTTATTATTCTTGTTTATTTGTGGCTGCTATTTTTTGTCCAGCGATTTAAGCTCTCCATTTAAACTGACAATGATGACAGGAATATCTACGCCAACGACGATAACAATGATATGGTTGGTTCACAGGTTTTTATTTGTTGTGTTGTTTTTTTCGTGATTGCAGTTTTGAACATATTGCGCAAAAAATATATATAAATGTCCACAATTGTAAACTATAGATTGAACATTTAACAAATATCTACATTGTTGGTCGTTGTTTGTACTTTATATACATTTTGAGTTTATGTTGGATTGTATGTTTTTCATGCGATAGCAACGATTATTTACCAAAAATGGTCAATATGACCATTTAAAAAGGCAGCAGAAAAAAATTCGATAAAAAAAAACTTAAAACACTAGGTCCACAAAAACATGAAACTTGAATGAATTGTAAGAAAATTGCTTCAAAGATTTAAGAGATTTTTTTTTTGTATTTTGTAAACTGTTTTTGGTAGAAACAAATATTTTACTATGTCTTAGGATTTTATTTTTCTTATAAATCATGATTTTATTTTATAAAGAAATTAGGGGTTTTGATGCAGGAGTGGTAAAGGGAAAAAAAGAGGAAGTTGTAATAAAATTTTAAGAAAATTTAAAAACTTGTGAGGTTCTCAGGAAAAAAAAATCGTGTTAGGAAAAAATTATTAAAACAATAAAATCAGTTTAAGTGAAAGACAGTAGTTTGAGTGGAAGACGTGCGTTTAAGTGTATAAATATGTATAAGACTGCACTCAAAAAATTATGTCATTAACTGTTTGTAGTTTATTTAAAAAGTTTTCCGTTTAGTCGTTTTTAAAAGAAAAAACATTTGTTTGATGTTCAGTTTATATTAATGACTACTTCAGTCCTTTGTTTCAAAAATAACACACTAAAAAATAAAGACTTTCATTAACATTTAATTTATAAAGTCATTTATTTTTGCTCTGTAAGTAAAAACTACTGAGTTTTCTTTTAATTTTTAATGTTTGTGTAAGTATTTTTTTTTTAAATTGTTGGTATTTTTTAAAGAAATATCATTAGTTTTTACCTGCACAAGTCAGTTATTTTTTTGTAAAAAAAAAATCAAAAAATTATTTATAGAAATATAAAAACATGTTTGTATCAAGTGACTTTGGCACGATGGGTAGAGTGCCTGGCCAGAATGTACTTGATTGCGGGATCGATTCCCCAAAAATTTTATTAAAAATTTTTAAAAAAACATTTCAATAAAAAATTGTAAAAAATTACCTACGAAATCATTAATTTTTATTGTTTTCGTAGGTTATTTTTTTTGAAATTTGTTGGTAAAAATAACAGAACTATCATTAATTTTTGATGTTTTCGTTGGTTATTTTTTTCGAATTTGTTGGTAATTTTTTAATGTTTAATGTTATTTATTTTATAAAATTTTGTCAACCGTAAAAAATAAATGTTGATGTTTGTTAAAACAAATGAATAATTAATGGAATGGTTTTCAATTGTTTATTCACTGGTTTTAAGTGTGTTTTTCATTTGTTTTTGCCTACAAAATATTTTGAGTGTGTGTATAAGATAGACGGAGTACAAGATGTGTGTATACTGTGTATAAAAAGCCGGCTGAGTATAAGGCGGAAGACTGAGTGAAATACGGAAGTCTAAAAACAAGATGGTTGTCAAAGTATAAGACGACATTTTAAGTATAAGGAATCTTTAGTAATTAATCCAACAAATCCACGACTAATCCAAGCAATTTCACTACAAAAAGTTTTGTCTTTTTGGAGATTTGTTGGATTGGGTCATGCGTAGATTTACAAAGCTATTTTCTAGTATCCTTATTAAGGCATTTATATAGTAGAGCAAATAAGTATCTAACAATAAGTATAAGACGCCATTTAAAGTATAAGAAATTTGTTTAAAAACAGAAGATTAAGCATAAGACATTCGCCGACGTATAAAACGGAATGCTGAGTATAAAACTTTAAAAAAAAAAGTATATTAATAACACCGTCCGACAGCCAATATTAAACACGAACCGGATGATATACGTCTAAAAGTAGAGATCAAACGGAGTAAAACTGCATTTACAGTTTTTCATTTCATGATTCCGTTTTCCTTTAAAAGGACTTCAAAGTCATAAGGATTTATTTTGTAAAATATTTTTAAAGTATTTGTACTTGTCCTAGGATGACACTGGTGATAGCAATTGAAAGAGGAGGATCTCCTCTATTTTTTTTATTTTTTATTTTGCCATATCAGTTTGAAGGATGTGAATAAAGTCATTTTAAAACTTTATCAAAATATTTTGTTAAAAATTTTGAATGATATTGAAGGAAGGATGTTAAAAAGGACATAACATACCTTCTTTTTCCATATACGTAAAAAAAAATAGAACAATTAGGGGAGATCCTCCTCTTTCATTTGCTATCACTAGTGGCATCCTAGAACAATCCCAAATATTAAAAAAATATTTTATAAAATTTAATCCTCTAAAACTTGGAAGTCCTTTTAAAAGGAAACAGGATCACGAAAATATAAACTGGAAATGCAGTCTTACTACATTTAGTCTCTAGTTTCAAACGTATATTATCCAGTTCGTATTTAACGACTTTTTATTTTTGTCGGACGGTGTAACTTACATCGTTTTTTTTTTGGCGCCCATATAGGGTCCAAAATATATTTTCTTTTATTTTTGTTTTTATTAGAAAACCAAAAAAATTAGAAAAATTGATGACAATAATAAAACGGTAAACTGAGTATAAGATTTTTAAATATATGTAAACTTAGATACTAGACGGTAGTCTCAATATAAGACGTTCATTTAGTATAAGGCATTAGAAGAAGTATCAGATAGAAGACGGCTTTGAGTATAAGTAAACAATCTAATACTCCTACTAAGTATAAGACTTCTTCAAGTACAAGACGCCAAACTGAGTATAAGACTTTTTGATATAAAGAAACTAAGATACTAGACTGTAGTCTGAGAATAAAACATTCTTTAGAAAAAGTAAAAGATCGAATACGGTTTTGAGTATAAGTAATCTATCTTATACTGTTACTAAGTATAAGACTTATTCATAAAATACTAGACGGTGTTATGAGTATAAAACATTCACTAAAAATAAGACATTGGAGAAAGTAATAGATAGAATAGGGTGTTTTGATTATAAGTAATATATCTTATACTTTTACTTAGTATAAGACCACGTAATGACCGGTAATAATAATGGTAGCCTGAGTATATACCAGTGATATGAGTAAAAAAGGTGTTCTTAGCATATTTTTTAAATTAAAAAAAAAAAAATAAAATCAGAAAAGTTTTGAAACTAAAAAGACTAGCATCGTTTTAGGCGACCACCGTGGGGTAAATAAAAAATTGTAGATTTACTAGAAAAGTAGTATTTTTAGAACCCAAAATTTTTTTGACAAAGATTGTCAACAAATTTGTTAAAAATTAGTTTCACAAATTTTGGACCATTTTTGTATTAAGGAAAAAAAATAATAAAGATTTACGATTTTTTTCTAAATTTTCTAGAAAACCATTTTTTACCGAAAAAACATTATTCACCCTCAAACCACTTTGTCATTCCGTGTGTAATTGAAACAGAAAAAAATTATTTTAAAAGTTGACGATTATAACTTCAAGTCTAAGACGGGAAACTGAGTATAAGACATTTTACTATAAGCAAACAAAGATACTGCACCGTAGTATAAGTATAATACGTTCATTAAGTATAGGACATTATATAAGTTTTTAACATATATTTCGAAATGGAAAGTGTCCACCACAAAAACGCCCATGTCAGTTTTTTTTCAATTGTTTTTTTTACATTTTGGAGAGTATAAGTGATTCGACACAGCCAAATTTAAGAGTCCGAAAAGGAAATTTTTAATTCGAAATATGAGTCTTATACCTGATATAATATAAATTATTAAGCCTTGATCAAATATAAGACATTGTCTGTACGTAAATCCGTCTGTGGAAAGCAATCTGCAGTCAAAACCAAAAGAATTATACTACCGAAATTTTGCACGAATATGTTTTGTGATTTTAGGCTAGCTATGTTCGTTAATTGGCAAAATTAAACAAAAAATTTTTTTGTCAGAAGTATAAATTATAAAGGTAGTCTGAGTATAAGTTGGAAGTCATTGCATAAAAATATAGTATGATATAGTCGGTGTATAAGACAATAGTTTTAGTATAAGATGGTTAGTAAATTATACGATAGCTCTTATATGGGAGCAATTGAACTTTGTCATTCCGTGTGAAACACATCGAAATATCTATCTAGGCCCAATAATCATTGAAATAATAAGAATTAATTGTGAGTAGGAATGTGATTTCCATGCAAATGCATATTTTTTGTCGATAGTCTAAAAACGATATCGACCAATTATTTTTCCGAATCACGAATTTGCGTTAAAATGGCATCGATTTGTCATTGCATATTTGGGTGAAAATGCATATTTTGTTCATATTTTAAACTTTTAAGTGCATTTTTTTCATAAATAAGCAAAAACACAAACTGAAATTTATTTGTTTCAAAGACTATTTTAAAAATTTATTTTGTAAATAAAAAACATTTTTTTTTTTCAATGAAAAAGAGTTTATTCTGATTCGTGGCCTTTTCATGTTCCCCATTATGAATTAACATAACAAGTACTTATGGTAACTCTACTTTCTTTATTAGGATATTCTCCCATTAAATACTCATAGAGTTTCTTGCTTTCAAAAATTTTTGGCAATTTTCAGGAATGAATTGACGATCGTTTCGGAGGTGTTCCAATTCCCCCATCATCAGAATTCTTTAGAAAACGAATCAGAATAAACTCTTTTTCATTGCACAATTAAAAGGTCAAATAAATAACTAATTTTTATTATTTAATAAACATTTTTTTTTTCTTTTTTATTTTTTTTAGACTGTCTTAATTTCTAAAAAAATCTTGCTTGCATAAAGCTTTAAATGTTACCATTTAAACCTGGCGTTATTTTTTGCTTTTTAAGAAGTTTTTGTATAAAAACAAGGTTTTTATTGAACACGTCTTATTTTTTAGTGCATATTTTTTGGTTTTTTAGTGCATATTTTGAATTTTTTAGCGCACATTTTCGATTTTTGAGTGCATAAAAATCTCAACCCTAATTATGATTAGACAAAAAATATTATAGTATAAGAGTTTTATATAAAAAACATTTGAATTCAATTTCCCAAAAAAAATCTCGGCAAACCCTGTTATTACCCCATAGATTTCCGTTGTAAGTTTGTAAGTTAAAAAAGAATAAGTTATTTACTTTGAAAGTTAAGTTTTATTTTTTTTTTGTGAAAAAAATTTCATATAAATAAATTTGAAATTCAAAATAAATTTTTTTAAAAGCAGCATACCATTGTTCTTTGGAATCTCTTTTTTTTTTAAATTCCCGTTTAAGCATACATAAGAAGATAAAAGATTTTTGTATAAATTTGTAAAAGTAATTGTTTTATGATCCACCTGAGTAACAAACAACAAATAAACAAAAAAAAAATCCATGAAGGATTTAACAAAGAAGTTAAATTTATAAAACAAAAAAAAAAAAATCATGATTTTATTTTATTTTTTGTCTACGGCTGGACTGCCTTGCCTTAAAGTGACCATATTTGGTTGACAGGTTGCCTTCGTCATCATCATCATCATATGGATTTCTATACATACATGTTTCAAACGTACATGTTGATTTTTGTCCATGAGTTACGTACGAATAATGTACGCAATATTTAATGTATGGGGATATTAGGGGGGTCACTTTTAAGAAAATTTTTTGGGAATATTAATATTTAAAAAGGTAAAAAAAACTTTAAAATGTTCTAAAAATATTGAAATCAAATACAGAATAAAATATAAATCTTTTACCCCATCAAAAAAATTAAATTCCAATATTACCCATTTACTGATTTTCCATTTTTAAACAACTTGAAACACCATCTGTTACTTTTGAAAAAATTTTGATTTCTAAAAAGTCATACCCCTAATTTATAAATATATCCATCTATAACCATCGCATGATTCAACTTCAGCCATATCTCAGATTTTTTTTGTTTTGATGATGATTTCGCTGTGATTTGATCATATAAATATATTTGTAGTATGGTTTTTCGTATTTTTTTTCAGAAATTTTTTCACAATTTTTTTTATTTATTGTATTTGTAGTTGAAAATGTTGAAGAAAAAAAAATCTCAAAAAAACATTTTATTGTTGTGGACTTTTATTAAGTTTTTATAATTTTTTTTTTTTCAAAAAAGGTTTTTTCTTTTTAAATACAAAATTTTTTATTTATGTTTTCAAATATCTAAATGTTGAATTTCAATTTTTTTCCTTTTTTTGCAGGCATGTGCTCCACGTTATGTTTTCCATACAATAACACCGAAAAAGAATTTACGTTGGGATCCCATTGGTACGTGTTTTACCACAAGAAACTTTACGCATTTCAATGAGGTCTCACCATGTCGTACAAGTAAGTAGTTACATTTACATATTGTTTTTTTTCTGTATTTTTAAAGTTTTAACAGAATTTTATTTAGATTTATTTACAATTATATACTATTAAATATCGATAAATGCTTTTTGGTTCAAAATTAACATAAACTAAGAAAACAGTGTAGAGATATAGCGTTTGGTAGAAAATCGCTTTGTAACGCATTTCTCAAACAGAAATTTATGTAGTTTCAAAATTTTTTGAGCCTGTCGAGTAGCAAAAGACTTTTCGATAGATAAATACATACTAGGGCTTCCAATCGGGAAATCCCGGTCCCGGAAATTCCGGGATTTTCGGAATTAGGAAATGCCGAATCTCGGGATATCTGATTTTCAATTCCGGGATTTTCGGGATCCCGATTTTTAAATTTTTTTTTTCAATAATTTGCATAAAATATGAATTTTGTAGAACACAAAACAAAAATCTGACAAAGCTCGGTCTGGTATCATTTTTTTGCAAAATCTGAATCGCTAGCGAAATGTAAAGCTTGCAAAAAGGGCTTTTAACACATCTTAACTTCATAATACCCTGTTCATACTTACAGATAAAAATCGTTTTTAGCAATCTTTTTAGCATAAAGAAATTGCTAAACATATTTTGTTAAAACGCATTTTTAGCTATAAGGAGAACAGTCCTTAAGGTAAACTGTCTAACAAGGAAGGTCTTTCACAGGTGTAACGAGGTTTTGTTCATTGGCTGGGATTGCTCAGTCGTACCAGGATCTACGTAAGGACCCTCAAACCTTTCGTAATAAAAACACAGTTGGATTTTCCCTTCTTGGGCTTAACAACAATATATCTTTATTTGAATTCTTATTTATATAAATTAGAATTACTATAATGATTAGCAATAATTTCTGACGTATGGCAACTCGTATTCGTACTTTTAAGTAGGTAACCTCGGCTTTCACAACTTCGGATTTGACAGGAGTAATATCGGTTTAGCTGCTTCGGCTTTCACAGCTTCGGATTTGACAGGAGCAACAGGGTTTAGCTGCTTCGGCTTTCACAACTTCGGATTTGACAGGATCAGCAGGGTTTAGCTGCTTCGGCTTTAGCTACGTAACTGTAGGCACGACTTAAGAGTTGACAACTTTCGGTTCGGATCACCTCTGGCAATGTCGGAGTGGTAACTTTGATAATGGCAACTTCGGTGACTTTGGAAATGGCAACTTCGGTAGTGGCAGTTTCGATTATGGCAAGTTCGGTAGTGGCAACTTTAACAAAACGACTTTGGTAGTGGCAGCTTCGGCAATGAAAACTTCGGTAGTAGCAACTCTGACACGGCTACTTCGGTAGTGGCCACTTCGGTAGTAGTAACTTTGGCAACGACAACGTCTGTGGTGGCAGCGGCGTAAATTCGTCGAAACAGTCAACCCGAAGGTTGCTGTAGGAACAGTCAGCCCGAAGGTTGCTGTGTGAACAGTCAACCCGAAGGTTGCTGTGTGAACAGTCAACCCGAAGTTTGCTGTGTGAACAGTCAACCCGAAGGTTGCTGTGTGAACAGTCAGCCCGAAGGTTGCTGTGTGAACAGTCAGCCCGAAGGTTGCTGTGGGAACAGTCAGCCCGAAGGTTGCTGTGGGAACAGTCAGCCCGAAGGTTGGTGTGGGAACAGTCAGCCCGAAGGTTGCTGTGGGAACAGTCAGCCCGAAGGTTGCTGTGGGAACAGTCAGCCCGAAGGTTGCTGTGGGAACAGTCAGCCCGAAGGTTGCTGTGTGAAAAGTCAGTCCAAGGACTTCTGTGGTATATTAGAACAACCAGGATTGGTCGCTCCTTAAAATATTTGTTCTTTACTCAAGAGCAAAGAACTAGATTGTCACGTATATACTGGCCGGGTGCAATGCCAGTATGGAGACAAATTTTCAAATGTCCAAACTGATCTTCTTATTCCATAACAAATATTAACTTAATTGGAATTATAAGTCCAATAGTCAGTTTGTTTAAAATACAGAAACGTATTCAAATGAGTTTACAGTACATTTGAGTAAACCAACACACACACACCCATAGAAAACACTCAACTTATATTAATTGTACAGGCAGTGTGTACAAACACACAAACCTGAACAATTCATATTTAAATATACCGGTTATTTATAAAGATAAACAAACACACAAACCAGAACATTATGACCGGTGTGGAGAGTGCTACGCAAAAGAGTGCTCTACACGATAGTGTGGCTGGTTTTACACTGTACTAAATTATTATAAAAAATAACACGAGTGTTAATATAGGAAAAATAGGTAATAATTATGAAAATTTGTTATGAAAATAGGACGAAATATGTGCGTCGTAATTATGTCGATAATTTGCGACGTTACACAGGGCACCCACCGATTGTCCTGAAACTTTATTATGGGAATGAGGGGGAAAAATAAGAGTTACCTTTTTTTTAGCTGCCCAATCTCAAATTTTAAAAAGGGTTGCCACCTTATGAAAAATTAAGGGCTTTTGGGAAAATCCGCATAAAAGCCGAACTAATAGGAATTTCGCCAAACGAAAAAATACGGGTCAGCTAAATTTTGATAGAGATTATTTTATATGATTTTGGCGGACGTAAGTATATACATCTCCATATAAACTACACCAACGATTATACATTTTTGACAAAAACGAACTTAACGAAGTCGAATTTAGACACCACCGATACACCATTATTTACACACAGAAAAATAATCCAATCGAATTTTTTAGTTGTATCAACTCATAATTCTTCGCTATCAACTTAGGAAGAAAAATTTATCGGACACTGAAATATGTAGATTCTGTGAAATTGACGCCGAAACGGCGGAACACATCCTTTGTGAGTGCCCAAGACTCAACATCAGACGAATTCGACATCTAGGGCGACATTCATTAACTCCAAGTGACATATGGGAATCCATGCCAAATAGGATACTTGGCTTTATCAAAAGCCTTAACTTATAGGGCAACTGCTAGGCTGCACAAAAGATCATATTGGTCACAGTGCATAGGGCCTTTTCTAATCTAATCTAACTCATAATTCGGTTGTCGCTCTCATTTTTTTGGTGTGACAACCGAATTTTGTTGTTGTACCAAATAAATATCGCTGTATCAACTTAATTTTAGTTGATACTACCGATATTCAATTGAGACGACCTATATGTAAATGTATCAACCGATTTTTAGTTGTATTAACTGAATTTCAGTTGGATATTTGGAAAAAAAAATTCTGTGTGTAGGTCTTCAAAAAACCTTCCGACCTGTATAAAATGTTCATAACGTTTCTTTTGAAGAAATGGGAAAAGTTTTCAAAAAACGAAAAAATCCCGTTTTCCCCCTCCCCTTTGACCCGCAAATGTGAGATTGGGCCGCTATAAAAAAATAGGTAACTCTTATTTGAATCCCCTCTTTCCTATATGCAAGTTTCCGGACAATCGGTTGGTGTCCTGTGAAAGACCTTCCTTGTAAGAGGCAGTTAATAGCATTTACAGATCATGGGTTCAATCCTTTGCGGCTGCGATCTGTTAATAATGTTTACATATTAGAATATAATTCACTATTAACTGAATAAATTTGACATTAAAAATTTTTCTGAAGATTATAATAACTGGATTATATGATACTAGTAAAAAACGAACCAAGTCACGCGTGAGCGTAAGTACGTTTTTTATTACTCACGTGAATAGTGAGTGAGCGTGAGTAAAAAAAAATTGCGTAAGTGATTAGTGAGTGTCTATTATTTTTGCGTGAGCGTGAGTGAGTGTGAGTCAAAATCCATTCACGCGCCCATCTCTAATTCAAACCATATATAACATGTTGAATTTTATGTTTAAATAATGACGTGAGTGGATTTTGCTTACACTCACTCACACTCTCGCAAAAAATAATCAAATCACACATCAATCACTCACTATTCACGTAAGTTAAAAAAAATTCTTACGTGTGACTCACGCCTGATTCAATCAAGCTGACGCGTGAGTCACACAAGCTATATGCTTTATCACGCTATAAATCTTTTT
Organism: Pegoplata infirma; assembly: GCA_963921195.1. Classification (NCBI taxonomy): domain Eukaryota; kingdom Metazoa; phylum Arthropoda; class Insecta; order Diptera; family Anthomyiidae; genus Pegoplata; species Pegoplata infirma. Next base: position 40,629,493 of record OY992540.1, on the reverse strand, counting down.
TATCAAAAAAAAACATTGCTAAAAAAAAAAATTTTTCTAGTAAGAAATAAAAAATATTTTTATTTCTTGCAAAATCATGTGACTGAAATAAAAAATCACTCACGCAAATCACGTGCCCAACGCCCATCTCTAGTTCATAAGGTTACTGCTAAAATATGATAACAATGAGCCACGAAAGATAACCGAAAACGGCTATTATTAATAGGAGGACTCTTTACCTGTAGTTATTGCCATGAGGACTGCTTCTCGATGGTTTCCTTTTTCGAAGTTCACAGCTTCAACAGAACTACGCAAATTTTTAATGCGTGGACTTGCTAAATTGGCCAAAAATTCCGAAAATTTTAAAAAAATCCCGGGATTTAAAATATGCAGAAAATCCCGGGATCCCGAAAATTCTTCTTCAATCTCGAATCTCGGTATTCAGAGAAACCAATCCCAATTGGATGCCCTAATACCTACACTATTTTCAAATGTAATTCCAAAAAAGTGAGATTGTAAAATTTGGCTATGCTGAGTCCTTTATGCCCACCAACATTAAAAAAAAAAAAATTGGCTCGTTGTTATTTGGGAAGGGGCTTCGGTGTAGCTTGTAGGGGACACCTCCACCTCGCGAAAAATTTTTACTTATTTATTTGTTGTGCTTTTTGCACTAAAGTTATACAATTGTATCATTATTTCTTTTATTTGTTTTATATTCACGCCTCCAAAAAGCGGCGGGACGAAAAAATACATTTTCTATTCCCCCAGGTCCAAGTGATGGACATTGAACTTCTTCTAGCATAAAAGTGTTTCATTTGTTTAACAAAAATACAAAAAAACACGTAAGAAAATTGTGGTTTTCAAAGATTGGTTCAGTTCTTCAAAGGGGAATTTTTCCCCTGGTCCTATTTTTTCCATTTACGAACTTGACCTACCTAGGATCATAAGACATATTTGTGCTCAACTCCAGGAGGCTAGCACTTAAATTTTGGACTGCATCGAGTCATCTACAGATGGACAGACAAAGAATGCCTCAGAATTGATTATAAAAATGACAAACATAACACCGTCCGACAGCGAAAGTAAAGATAAAATGGAGTTAAACTGCATTTACAGTTTTTCATTTCGTGATGCTGTTTCCTTTTAAAAGGGCTTCAAAATTTTAAAGGATACATTTTTTTTTAATATTTTTGAAATATCTTTACTTGTCCTAGGATGACGCTGGTGATGGCAAATGAAAGAGGAGGAACTCCACTAATTTTTCAATTTTGTTATTTTGCCATGGTAATGGGTACCCCTTCCTGTCTCGCTTACTTGGTAATGGCTTTGAATAATACTAATTACCATTAGGATCCAATGACATCACCGTGTTATAGTAATTAACGATGAAATTGGGAGGTAACTAGTTACTCATATTTTATCTAACCCCTTCAGTTAATTACTTTGTAAGCGAAGTTTTTGCTGGGGATGTGAATAAAGTCGTTTGAAAATGTTATCAAAATATTTTGTTTAAAATTTTGAATGATGTTGAAGGATACATTTTTGAAAGGACGTAAATTAACTCCTTTTTCCTGATATGTAAAAATAATAAAATGGGGAAATTAGGGGAGATCCTCCTCCTTCTTTTTCTAGCATGCTAGAGCAAGTACAAATGTTAAAAAAATATTATAAAAAATTTAGTCCTTTAAAACTTTGAAGTCCTTTTAAAATGAAACAGGATCACGAAAAGAAAAACTGTAATTGCAGTTTTACTACATTTAGTCTCTAGTTTCAAACGTATATTATCCAGTTCGTGTTCAACGTTACAAATGGAACGAAAAAGTGAGTCTTCCCCCAAAGTTGAAAAAAATCGCCGTTTTGGGCATTTTGACAACTCATAGCGGTTTAATGAATCTAAATAATTCAGCATTATTAACTTAAACAAATTCAATTAAAATAATTAGAGTTTACAAATTAAAAAAAAAATTCTACAAATTTTTCAATTCCAATTGATGTCTAACAACTTTTTCATACACCCAATATTTGGCCATAATTTTTAAAGGACATAAACATTTTATTACTTGACAAACAATTTGTTTTCTTACATTTAAAGCGTTTCTTGTATTTTTTCAAGTTATTTTAAACAAATAAATACCTGATTGAATGGCAATAGCAATTTGTTAATCATTCCTTATGCGTTCATGTACTTTTTACCATAAAAGGATAATTGTTCTCGATGGAATTAAAACATTTGGCAACAACAAAAAAAAAAAAAAAAACAGAAAACAGAAAAGTAAAACCACGATGAACAAAAACATAACATTGTAAATACTTTCATACCTCAACGTTTAAAATACACTTAAAAAAAAAGAAGTGGTAGATCATGTTATAAGTGATTGTTTAGATTAGATATCTTAAATCTATCATTTGAAGATCTGATCAGATAAAACTGGTGACCAAATCTGATTAGATCTCGCAACTGGTGCCACTTTAAAGATTTAATTGATCGAATCAGATTCGATTATATTCAATCAACTAGCTGGCCCGGTCCGCGTTGCTGGCCCAAATGTAAGATAAGTATTATATTTCGTTTCGCTTTAAATATATAGCCCTGCAAAAAAAGTAATGAATTTCTTGGCTTAAAAAAATTTGTGGGCGTGGTTTTAAAGACCCGATTAGGCAGATAATCATCTTCAAATTGTATTTTGGGAACTAAAAAAAAATACCATGTCTTCGACTTTGCGAACTGTTTAAATTTAAAACTTCTTTAGTATCATAACGAAAAACACAAAAATAAATTACGCATATTTTTCGTTTTTATCGTGAGCTATTGTCATAAGTTCAAACAAACCTTTATAGTTTTCCCGGATTTTCCGCTTTTCCGTGACACTTTTCTCAGGACAATAAATATTTCCGTAAAGTCCTTACTTGGACTATAATGATCATAAAAGAAAAAATTTAGCAAATCAGGCCAATCGTTCGCCGATTTTAGATGTATTGAGAAAAGTGGGAGTGGACAATTTTTCTTTTCGTTAAAACCTTAGTTGTACTATCACGAACGTCAACAAATACCAAATACGCCAAATCGGCCCTGCCGTTTTTTCTATTTTAGATATATCGAAATAAAAGTGGGCGTGGAAAATTTGTATTTCCGTTGGACTATGACTATAAATAATAATGTTTAGTCAAATCGATCAAAGGAGGCGTTAAAGTATGAGTGATTATTTTTTTTTTCGAAAAAACCTAAAACGAACATTTTAAAAAAATATTATTCAAATCGGTCAGTTCTCAAGTGATGCGATAAGAACGAACTATGTACATTTGATTTTAATTTATATTTAATTATTCTATATTTTATTGTTCTATATTTTATTATTCTATATTTTATTTTTCTATAGCATAAAAACCTTATTTGAATTTAACCAACTCGGTCCATCCGTTTAAAAGTGGGCGTAGAAATAGAAAATTGTTTTATTTCCGGAAATCTTAGTTGGACTATGACGAACATTAAAAACAAAATTAGACAAATTGATCCAGCCATTCCATGATTGAAAATATATATATCGGGAAAAGTGAGCGTAAAAATAGGCGTGGACAATTGTTCTTTCCTTAAAAATCTTTTGCGGACTATAACCAAATCGGGCTAGCCGTTATAGTTTTTTCGATACATAAAACAGGTGAGGGTGGGAAATTTTACTATGCGTAAAAACCTTAGTTGAATTATGACGAAAATTTTCAACAAAAATTAGCCAAAGTGGGCGTGTTCAATTTCTGATTTCGTAAAAACCAAAGTTGGAATATGATGATAATTCATTTAAAAAAAATTTAGTCAAATCGGTCCAGCCATTCTCAGATTTTAGATAAATTGAAAAAGTGGGCGTAAAAGTAGGTGTGGTCGATTTTTCTTTCAGTAAAAACTTAAAATACTTTATTATGAACCTTTAAATAAAAAATTACCCTGATCGGTGCATCCGTTTTCCGATTTTATATAAATCAAAAAAAGTGGGCGTAAAAGTGGGCGTGGTCAAATTTTATTTACGTTAAAACCTAAGTTGGACTATGATGAACATTTCAAAAAAAAAATCATCCAAATCGGTCCATCCGTTCTCAACTGATGCTGTTACCAACGAACGACAATTGATTTTTATTTATATAGATGTAAGATTTTAACAGTTCCCCTGAATGTTGCCTCAAAGTAAAGAAAAACAAGTAAGAAAATTATAGTCGGTCAAGACCGATCATATGATACCCTACAACAATGTTTTCCGGAAAATGGGTCCCAAGTCCAAACATGGACCTATAAGATCTATCATTCGTTAGATGTTTAATTAGTTTAGAAAACACAAAGAAACAAAATTTGAGTGAAAGTTGCTTATTTTTGTTGCCAACAGACCGATTTTACTGAATATCGGGCAAAATTTTAATATGGGTCCAAGTCCAAAAATAGTGCAATTATATTTAGAATTAACAAGGACACCAAAGCACACGTTTAACACCTACAAACAAAATGTTTATACAATATTTCTAATTTTCATTAATTTTGAGAGATTTACGTGAATATCGGGAGGGTGGTTTGTACGGGGACTACAAGAAGAACTAGTCCGATTCCTTTAAAATTTAGAATGATGATTTTTGTTGAAAAAATGTTTACTTGATAATTTTAAAAAGGATTGCTATTACACCGTACGACCCACTTTTGTACACATGGACCAGACCGACAAATTCTGAAAGTTGGGCCAAAAGTAAAATGCATGTGTGTCCCAGTTTTTCTAGATCATTTCGGAATGATGATTTGGAATGATGATTTGTGAATACATAATACGTTTACCTGCCAAGTTTCGAAACCTATTATAATAGGGTTATTAGAGTCATTTGAGTGAAATTATAAGGGACGTTGTATGGGGGCTAGGTCTAAACATAGGCCGATTTTTTCCAATTTCAATAGGATTCGTCCGTGGGCTTCGTCCTTGATTCTGATTCTAACGGTATACTTGAAGGTGGGTCTAGGGCCATTACTTCGGATAGCTACAAACATCATCACAAACTTTTTATGCCCTTCACCCCAGATAGTCATATCTCAACAGATCTTACCAAATCGATTTTTATACCGGTTATTTATCAAATACAAGGTAGAGCACATATAGATACAGATTTTTCAAGTTGTTTAAAAAAAATTATAGATGGCGCTTATTATCTCACTGTCACTCTCTCAAATTTTGTTTTTTAAAGCTATCAAACACTGTTTCTGTTTTTATTTTCTTTAAGTGTTCAACTACAGAATCAAAGCCAAAACAAGAGGAATAGTGTTGCTTTGTACTGACTGCTTGTAGGGTTTAGAACGTCCACATAGTCCTTCATCTTCCATAAGTGTATAGAGCAGCAACAAAAAAAGTGGAAGCAACAGAAGCTTTAAAAGAATAACAACAAAAACACACCACACATACTATACTTTATACTACTCTTATACACTCTGTACAATGATCGTGCGCCAGATCAAATTAAACGATAACAATTTGTCTCTGAAGTGTTTCAATTTAAACATTTGCCCAGTCAAGGAAACCGCTCTAATATAAGGAATACTTACAAAGACATAGTCGTACATATGTATAGGGGGAAATAAAAAAAAAAAAAAAAAAAAACTTCAAATGGACAGAATAAAGAGAAAAAAAAATATGTCATACCAAACTAAGACTTAGAAAAGTAAAAAAAAAAGGTTTTTTTATAAGTTTGGCTTTTCTAAAGGCTGAAAACCACAAGAAACAAACAAGCAACATGGTTGAATTGTTGTTCAAAAGCGCTTGACAGACCAACAAACATACAAAATCTTTTCGAAGAAAGTATGCCAAGGTTTAAACTTGGATTGAAAGAGAAGAGGGACAAAAATTTGTACACTGTAAAAATGGTGTATCTTCACTCAAAAAATTAAAAAAAAATACTAAATTCCTAATTTTTAGCAAAATTTTAGTAGAAACTATCAAAAGATCAAATGAAATTCCAAAAAAAATTAATTGAAATTCCTAAAAGATCATTCGAAATCCTTATAAGATTTACTGATATTTGAAAATGATCTATTGAAATTCAAAAAAGATCAGTCTTTTTTTCCTGGAAAGGACATCATGGATTTAAAAATTTGGGAACTAAAAATAAACTTGTGAAATGGTGTATAATCACTAAAAAAATTTAAAAAAAATAGTAAATTCCTAATTTTTAGCAAAATTTTAGTAGAAACTATCAAAAGATCAAATGAAATTCAAAAAAAAATTAATTGAAATTCCTTAAAGATCATTCGAAATCCTTAAAAGATTTACTGATATTCGAAAATGATCTATTGAAATTCAAAAAAGATCAGTCCTTTTTTCCTGGGAAGGACATCATGGATTTCCAAAAGCAAAATTTTGTATTAAAGTTTAGAATGCCCTTTTAACGCCATTAAAATTTCAGAGAGGCTTTTTTCGTATTGTTGGGCAGTAAATTTTCAAAGTTTTTAAGATTGCCAAATATTTGATTTTTTTTCCAAAATTTTGGCAAAAAATCAAAAAGGTTGGTTTTAGACAGCTTTTTTGTATTTTTTTTACTCGGAAACCGTAAGTTGTACGAAAAAAGTTTGTGATCCAATATTGTTGATAAAATTATGGAGATTTAAAATTTAGGAACAAAAAAGAATTTTCAAAAAAAAATTCTACTAAAATTTTTTAAAACACTATTGGAACGTCCTTTTCTCCTGTCAAGGACACCATGGATTTCAAACCAAAAACTTTTTATTAAAGTTTAGATTGTCCTTTTAACGCTGTTAAAATTTCAGGGAGTTGTTTTTTCGTGTTGTCGAGCAAAAAATTTTCAAAGTTTGGGATAAAACAAAATTTTTGATTTTTTGCCAAAATTTTGAAAAAAAAATCAAATATTTGGCTGTCTAACAAACTTTGAAAATTTATTGCTAAACAATACTAAAAAACACCTCTCTGAAATTTTAATAGTGTTAAATGCAGGGTATTGCTTCTATGGCAATACCGGAAAAAAAGTTGTCTACTTTTGTCTCAATGGCAGCACCTGCTAGTGAGACTTTAGTAGCACACTAAATTTTAAAAACTCTGTAACTAACTTTTGCGTGCAAAATTTTCAAATTTTATTTTATATGTTAGATACTGGATAGTTGTTACGAGTGTAAGGAAAATTACATAGTTTTCTGAGCAGTAATTCCTGAGTTATTTGAGCCCTTACTAAAATTTAGTATTAGCTCAAGAATATTCTTGAGATATTATTAAGACATGCGCCCCCTGGAAGGTAGTAGAAGAAATAAATTTGTCTTATCTCTATATTATAAAGTCTCTGGTTAAATGGTTTTCAAAATTTTTTGTTGAAATATTTAAAAAAAAAATAAAAATGTTCTAAATTTTTAAACTTCATAATTTTATAAACAATATTGTTTTTATAAGTTTTTTCGTACGAGTTACGATTTCAAAGCACTAAAATGTTAAAAAAACTGTCTATAAAAAGTAATATTGTCAAAAAAGCGCTTTTTTAAACGCCCATATCTTCCAAAGTATTGATCCCAAAAAAATATGATTTTTAATCATTTATGAAGATCTATCAAATAACCAAAAATTAACTAATTGTAAGTCGGTGCTCATATAACTGAATATCGGACGAAATTTTTATATAGGGTCTAAGTCCAAAAATTGTTCAATAATATTCAGATTTGATCAAAGCTATTAGTAACACCAGCAAAATTGTTAATAAATATTTCATATTAATTAAAGTTGTTATTATTCGACCTTTCCAATTTCAATATATAAAAATTCTTCAAGCTCGAGGCCAGTTTTTTCCTTGTAAAAAAATATTCTTTTATTCCATTCCAATATTTCGATTCTCTTTGAGAATCATCATCAGGATTTAGTGATTTTTTATGCACACAACATATTTTTAAGTTTTTGTGTACATAAAAATTCACTACATCCCCTGATGATGATTCTCAAAGAGAATCCAAATATTGCAATGGAATAAAAGAATATTTATTTACAAGGAAAAAACTGGCCTCGAGCTCGAAGAATTTTTATTTAAATATTTCATATTTTCATAAATGTTGTAAGGTTTTGTGGATATATCGGGAGGGTGATTTGTATGGGGATTATGAGAAGTACCAGTACGATTCATTTAAAATTTGGAATGTGGATTTGCGAATACAAAATACGTTTACCAGGCAAATTTCGAAAGGATACCTGTCAAAATACGGTTATTACAGTCATTTGAGCCAAATAATAAAGGGACGTTTGTATGGGAGCTAGGTCTTAACTTGGACTGTACGTCCGTCTGTCCATATAATCGTTGTAAGCACGATACAGGTCGCAATTATCAATCGATTTACATAAAATTTTAAATTTAAGCTTCCTTTGGCTCAAGGACGAAGCCTATTGAAATTAGAAAAGACCTAGCCCTTATATAAATGTTCCTTGGTAATTTGGCTCAAATGAATATTATAACCGTATTATGACAGATATATATTTCGAAATTTGGCAGGTAAACGTATTTTGTATTCACAAATCCACATTCCATATAGGACCAGTTCTTCTTGTAGTCCCCATACAAACCACTCTCCCAATATTCACATAATCTGTCAAATATCATGAATATAGGAAATATTTATTAAAAATCTTGTTTGTAAGTGTTAAAGGTGTACTTATATAAAATTTTTAACCGATATTCAGTCAAATCGGTCTATTGGCAACAAAAATAAGAAAATTTCACTTAAATTTGGTTTATATGTGTTTTCTACACTAATTAAAGATCTAACGAAAGATACATCCAATCGGTTCATGTTTGGACTGGGAAACCATTTTTTCCCCGAAAACACTGGTGTAGGGTATCATATGGTCGGTATTGACCGACATTAATGTTCTTACTTGTTTTAACTTTCGACTTCAGGTGATTCGGAAAATTTCATATGAATTGAAAACATGTGAGAGACATAACAGAGACCTAAACCTTTTTATACCCTCCACTTAGTGATAGAGTGTATATGAGGCATTCCATGTGAAATCGGACACTTTGAAAAACTTTTTTTACATTTTCCCAATATGTTTACAGTTTTTAGTACCCTTCGAAAACTCCTTCGTGGTAAATTTTCAGATTTTTTTGATGACCCGTTCAAAAGATATCGAATTTTTAAAAATTGGCAGTTTGTTTCTTTACTCAAACTTCTTTTAATCATAACTTCTTCAATAATGGTCCAAATTTCATTTTTTTTTTTTCAAAATTTTTGTTTTTTTAAATACTTTCTAAAAAAAAATCCCAAAAAATTCTTAAAAGCGCTCTAAGGAGTGAGATCATAAAAATGTTAACACACATTTTTGCCTACAACTTTGGTGTAAAGCTTCCAAATTTTTTTTTTTTCGGCAGTTTACATTTTAAAAATATGTCAGTTAATAAATTAATTTACATCATGAGTTTTAATTTGCAATTTTTTACACAATGGACGTTCAAAAATAATTAAATATTTTCAACAAAACCAAACATGGACATACAAAAAAATTGCCAAAGAAACTAATGTATGCCGCCAAACAGTTTCAAAAGTGGTAAAAAGGTATCTGGAACACCTAACAATTGAAAGGAAGCCGGGAACAGGAACAACGACTGGTTATCGTAACATTGGTAAGGCATATAAAGTTAAAAGCATCCTTAAGAGAGCTCCTAACACATCTGGCAGAAAAACAGCTCGGTTAGCCCAATGCTCAGACTTTTTTGTACGTAAAGTGAAACGTAAGGCGGGACTAAAGTCCTACAAAGTTCAAAAAGTTCCCGATAGAAACGCTTTTAAAAATTTGGAGGCCAAAACCAGAGCTAGAAAATTGAAATCAAATTTTATAAAAAAATACAACTGTTGTGTAATGGACGACGAAACTTATGTCCTGGCTGATTTTGCGCAGCTCCCTGGTCAAGAATTTTATGTTTCCGATGTTCGAGGAAATGTTGCGGAAAAATTTCGGTCAAAAAAGCAAACGAAATTCCCCAAAAAATTCCTAGTATGGCAAGCCATATGTAGCTGCGGCCAAAGAAGCCAGTCATTTGTGACATCTGGCTCTATAAACAGCGAAATTTATATCAAGGAGTGTTTGCAGAAGAGACTTCTTCCGTTCTTGAGTCAGCACAATGTATCCACTTACTTTTGGCCCGATTTAGCATCTTGTCACTACAGCAAGAAAGCGCTGGAGTGGTATAATGATAATAATGTGGTTTTTGTACCAAGAGAGGCAAATCCACCAAACTGCCCGGAGCTCAGGCCAGTGGAGAGATATTGGGCTCTTGTTAAAAAAGAATTAAAGGGCACAAAAAAGGTCTCCCAGGACCTGCAAGATTTCAAACGTAGATGGACCACCTGCTCTAAAAAGGTGACAGAAACTACCATAAAAGCCTTAATGGGAGGGTTTCCGGAAAAAGTGGATAACTTTGTTCGTAGTGGTTAGAGTTCCATGCGGTTTTTTTGTTATGATTTTGTATTAAATTTTATTTAATAAAAATTTGGTTTGAAGTCTTAAAATTCAGTAGTCTGTTTTTTATTTAACTTTATGTGTGTTAACATTTTTATGATCTCACTCCTTAGTAAGCGATTTTTAAGTTTTAAAATTTAAATCTAATTTTTGAAAATGTTTGTACTCTTTGATTTTTTTGAAATTTTTTTGTGTAAAACTTCTATCAATTCTACAAATTTATTGCCCAGGAAGATCGTGGGATAACGATTATTACTATTTTTTAAAATTTTTTGAAAAAATTTTATTGTAATTTTCCAATCTTAAAATCATTTCTACTGCTCCAATGGTGCGTCATAAAGGGGTCCTTTATAAGACCGACCCCCATTAATTTTTTTGTCTTAGCATTTCTTTGGAACAAACTAATATCCTATCTCCAATTTCTAAGGGGGCTCCCACATAAAACAACATTTTTTAAAATTTGTTCCAACCGCTCTAACTGCCCAAATAGTGCCCTTAGAGCAACAAAATGTATGACCGACCCACAATATTTTTTTAGTCCAAACATTTTCTCTGAACACACCTACCCTTTATCTTTAACTGTTAAGGCGGTCCCCATACAATTTTTTTTATTTTTTGTAAATTTGTTTTATTTAATCAGCTTCTACCGGTCCAATGGTGGGTCCGAGAGGGGTCATTAGTGAGACCGACCCCCATTTACTTTTACCCTACAACATTTTTTCAAAACATACCTACGCCCTATCTCCACTCCCTAAGTAGGCTCCCATACAAAATTACATTTTTATAAAATTTGCTCCAACTGTTATTTGTATGGGAGCCTACTTATGGAGTGGAGTTAGGGCGTCGGTATGTTTTGAAAAAATGTTGTAGGGTAAAAATAAATTGGGGTCGGTCTCAATAATTACCCCTCTCGGACGCACCATTGGACCGGTAGAAGCTGATTAAATAAAACAAATTTACAAAAAATAAAAAAAATTGTTGGGGACCGCCTTAACAGTTAAAGATAGAGGGTAGGTGTGTTCAGAGAAAATGTTTGGACTAAAAAAATATTGTGGGTCGGACATACATTTTGTTGCTCTAAGGGCACTATTTGGGCAGTTAGAGCGGTTGGAACAAATTTTAAAAAATGTCGTATTGTGTGGGAGCACCCTTAGAAATTGGAGATAGGGTATTAGTTTGTTCAAAAGAAATGTTTAGACGTAAAAATTAACGGGGGTCGGTCTTATAAAGGACCCCTCTATGACGCACCATTGGAGCAGTAGAAGTGATTTTAAGATTGGAAAATTGCAATAAAATTTTTTCAAAAAATTTTAAAAAATAGTAATAATCGTTATCCCACGATCTTCCTGGGCAAAAAATTTGTAGAATTGATAGAAGTTTTACAGAAAAAAATTTCAAAAAAATCGAAGAGTGCAAACATTTTCAAAAATGAGATTTAAATTATAAAACTTAAAAATCGCATACTAGAGCGCTTTTGAGAATTTTTTGGGATTTTTTTTTAGAAAGTACGTAAAAAAACAAAAATTTTGAAAAAAAAAATTTGAAATTTGGACCATTATTGAAGAAGTTATGATTAAAAGAAGTTTGAGTAAAGGAACAAACTACCAATTTTTAAAAATTCGATATCTTTTGAACGGATCATCAAAAAAATCTGAAAATTTACCACGAAGGAGTTTTCGAAAGATACTAAAACTGTAAAAAAATTGGGAAAATCTAAAAAAAAAGTTTTTCAAAGTGTCCGATTTCACATGGAATGCCCCATATATAAGTTTGTCATTCCTTTTGTAACTTATAGAAATATCGGTCTGGGACCCCATAAAGTATATATATTTTCATGATTCCCGATCGATTTTAGGTCATTCTAGCGAAGTCCGTTTGTCTGTCTGTGGAAATGGTGATCACGGCCAAAATATTACACTGACATTGAGTTGACTGAAACTTAACATATTTATTGGAAGTTCTCCCGAGAAGTTTGGTATATCGGTTCAGCGGTTGAAAAGTTATGAACAAAAATGTAAGGATACCTCAAAAATTTTAGTACATTCAACATAACCTAAAAATACAAAATGCTTTAATTCGACTGCTGGTTGACATATGTGAACATAATTGAACATCAAGTGGTATTTAAACAAGTACGAACATATTTTTTGACAAAAAAGAAAAAAAAGGCGGATTTTTTTTTTAACAAAAATTTTTTTTCGCGAAATTTTTTCCCAAATTTTTTTTTTTTTCAAAAGTAATTTCCTTTTAAAGTTTTTTGCAATAATCTTTTATAAATTGTCGACTTTTTTACTTGTTTGAATTTCAATTGGAATTTCAGAATTTCAAATGTAGTTTTCGAATCCTTTTTTAATTTTAATTGATCTGTGACGAATTTCAATATGTTTTGTAATTTCAATTGAAATTTTCCAATTTAAAATGGAGTTTTTCTTTTTCTGTATTTAGTTCATTTAGTGAACAACAATTTAGTTCATGAACAACGATTAAGTATAAATTTAGTTAATTAAATGAAGCAGAATATTGTCTAAATCTAGAGCATTTAATGAACTACGATCAAGTCGCATAATATTTCATTAATAAACCTCTATCTAGTATACACATATTTAGTTCATTTAATAAACAGCGATCTAGTTGACATTTAGTTCATTGAATAAACAACGATTTAGTTCGATTAAAGTGCATTGAATGAAACACGTTGAGGTTAAATTTTTTTAATATAGTTTTCAAACAATTTTTTTTTTTAAGTCTAAAAAAAGTTCATTAAACGAACCCCATTCAGTTTTAAATTTAGTTCATTTATAATATTTCTAGGTTACCTTCCCTTACTAAATGTATTTCTTTTTGAAATGTTTAAAACTTCAACCACTATATAGTGGTTCTACATTTTGTTGTTGTACTTTTTCTGTGTGTAAATTGTGCACTTAAACGTCTTGTGGTGTTTTTTTTTTTATTTTTTCGACTTCTACCGTGTTTTTATTTTATAAAAAACATTTAAGAAGCTAGTAATTCTCATAATAAAATCGCCCCCGTATAGAATTTCAATTAGTTGTTACATTACGTTACACTATGTTACCTTTATATGTGTAATTCTTGCATCAAACATACCTAATAATGGATATAGGGATGGATGGATTGATGGACGGACGGACATACAGACGGATGGACGGACAAAAACAATTTTCAAGTTAAAATCATACAAGTACTTCATATTTTTTTTATTGAATACATTTGAAATATTTAATGCGTTAACTTGGTATTTATTGCTCTGAGAAACGTTGGAATGCTTTTTTTACCTTTAAGATGGTTTTTCAATACTTGTCAGGTTTTTGAAAAAAAAAAACAATTTTACAAGAAAACGTTTTTGTTAAATGTAAAGATTTGTTGAAGACTACAAGGTATTTATTGAATTATTGATTGTTTCATAAATAATGTTCTGAAATTATAGAGAAAAAAAAAAAAGAAACAAGAAATTATATTTAACACGTTTAGAATCGGGAAACTGTTTTACAAAGAAGATGTGTAACTTTTCAGAATCTTAACGTTATAATTGTTAATCTACGATGAACTATGAATAGTTAATTGGCTGAACCTTGGTGTAGTTTATTAAACGAACTACAATTTAGTATTAACATAGTTCATTAAATGAGCTTAGGTTCATTTGATGAACGAAATACGAATTGGTGTAAATATAGTTCAAGAAATCAATCACGGTCTAGTTCATTATACGAACTACTATTTGATCTAAATGTAATAAACAAACTACTATTTAGCCTTAATATAGTTCATTAAACGAACTTGGTCTATATAAATTTGTTTAAAAAATTACGGTGAAGCTTTTTGTACTAAAAAACCAATAAAAATATCGGAAAGTAGTAAAATCCGCTAATACACGATCTATTAATCCCTCTTAATAGGATAAAATATTACTACGAACGGTTTACTGAACCATGGTGTGGCTTAACGAACAAAAATTTGGTCAAAATATAATTCATCAATTAAACCTGGGTACATTTCATAAAACGAAGTACAATTTGGTCTAAATATGGCTCATGAAATAAACCACTGTTTAATTAAGTGAAAGAACTACGAATGAAATGAACCACGAAATAGTTCATTAAACAAACAACGAATTAGTTTAAAAATAGTTTATGAAATAAACTTCGGTATAGTTTATTAAACGAGCTAAGATTTTGTCTACCCATATTTTCTGAAAAAAAAACTCGGGCTAGTTTTATTAACGAACTACAATCTGGTCTATAAGAAATTCATAACTGAACCTGGGTATAGTTCATTAAAAAACTACGATTTGGTCTAAATATAGTTCATGAAATGAGCCACTCTATAGTTCAATAAACGCACTATGATTTGGTGTAAATATATTTCATGAAACTTACAAAGGAATTGTTTGTTAAACAAACTACGATCAAGTCTTAATCAAGGTCATGAAATATATTACGGAATAGTTCATTAAACGATGTACGGTTTGGTTATAGAAATTAACCACAGACTAGTTTATAAAACGATTTGGTATAAATATACTTCTTGAAATGATCCGTGGTGTAGTTCATTAAACGAACTACCATTTGGTTTACGTATAGTTCATGAAATGTTCACGGAATAGTTCTTAAAAAAACTACAATTTGTTCTTAACATATTTTATAAAATGAACCTAAGAATAGTTAATTATACAAAGAACACTTTGGTCCAAGTACAGCTTATCATATGCGCCTAGGTATAGTTCATTTGGCCTTAATAAAACGAACCTTGGTATAGTTCATTAAGTGAACTACGATTTGGTCTAAATTAAGTTTATAAAATGAACCACGCAATAATTCAATAAACGAAGTTGCTTGGGTCTATGTTTGGTTCTATTAATGAACCACAGTTCAGTTCATTTAACGAACTACCATTTGAACCACAGAATAGTTCATTAAACGAAGCAAGATTTGTTTTAAGCATACTTCATGAAATTAACCACGGTATAGTTTATTAAATAAACTGCCATTTGTTATACGCATAGTTTATGGAATTAACCACTGAATAGTTCATGAAACAAACAACGATTTGAACCAAGAAATAATTCCTAAAACGAAGTACGATTTGGTCCAATTACAGCTGATCATATGAACATTAATACAGATTATCAAATGAAGATAGCTATAGTTCATTAAACGAACTACGATTATATCTAAATATAGTTCATAAAATTAACCTCCAAAAGTTCATTAAACGAAGCACGATTTGGTTTAAATATGGTTCATGAAATGAAGTATTTTATAGTTCATTAAAGGAACTACCATTTTGTCTACTTATTGTTCATGAAAAGAAGTACGGAACGAACTACGATTTTTTCTAAATATATTTTATGAAATGAACCAAGAAATAGTTCATTAAACGAAGTACGATTTGGGCCTTATTATGAGGCTAGGTATAGTTCATTTAATAAACTGCTTTTAAAACGAACCTTGGTATAGTTCATTACATGAACTACGATTTAGTCTAAATAAAATTCACGATTTGGTCTAAATATGGATCATGAAATGAACCACGGTATAGTTTAATAAACAAACTACGATTTGGTCTACGTATAGTTCGTGAAATAAACTAAAACTAGTTCATTAGTTCTTAAAATATTGTAGGAAATCGAACCAAGAAATAATTCATAAAATGAAGTACGATTTGATCCAAGTACAGCTGATCATATGAATCTACGTAAAGTTCATTAAAAAGGCTACGATTTGTTCATGAAATGAACCGCGGAATAGTTCATTAAACAAAGTACGATTTGGTCTAAATATGGTTTATTAAATAAACCACGGTCTAGTTCAATAAACGAACTACGATTTGGTCTACTCAGAGTTCATGAAATGAACCACGGAATAATTCATTAAACGAACTGCGATTTTTTCTAACTATATTTCATGAAATGAACCTAAGAATAGTTTATAACACAAACAATTTAAATATAAAAAATATTGTAAAATGGTTATGCTAACATAAGATTAATGAAGCTTTTAAATAGGCTTAATGAAAGAACAACGATTTGGTCTAAATAAAGTTCATGAAATGAACCACGGAATAGTTCATTAAAATAAGTTACGATTTCAAGGTTCAAGTATTTAGACTTAAACAGCTTATTAAATGAACCTAGGTATAGTTCATTAAACGAACTACGATTTAGTCAAAAAAATAGTTCATAAAATGAACCACGGTATAGTTCATTAAACGAAAAACGATTTCATGTAAATATGATTCATGAAATGTCCACCGTCTAAGTCATTAAAGTCATTAAATTAAAGTACGATTTGGGTTAATATAGTTCGTAAAATGAAACTGCGAATATTTTATTTAACGAATACAGTAAAGTTTATTAAACAAACTACGATTTGGTATAGCTCATAAAATAAACCGTGGTTCTTTAAACAAACTTCGATTTGAGCTAAATATATTTCAGTAAATAAGCCACGGTCTAGTTTATTAAATGAGCTACGATTAAGTCTAAATATAGTTCATGAAATATAATAGTTTAAACTGCTGGCAGGTTTCTTTTAATTTTAATTCTAATGGTTGCCACTGTAGTCATGATATTTCAACATTCGCATTTCGCCTCAAGTTTTATAATCTGTTTAGCATTCATTCATTCTTTTCTCTAACTGTACCCACATTCAAAAATTAATTTTAACATAAACTTCCCTTTCGTAACACGTAAAATTTTTAAAATACAACATTTAAATATGTTTACTTCATATATTTTATTATTTACAAGTGTCCAACAGATGGCATAAATATTCAACTCTTTTTTGTATTTTTTTTTTTTAAACACGCCCGCACAATTACACATCACTCCATTTGAACAACAAAAAAAACTCCCTGAAAACAAAAAATTCTGTAAACTCCCTATAAAATTTTTAATCTATTTTTAGTTTTACATGATCGTATTTTTATCATTTGTCTTTTTGTGTGTAAGGTAGCGCCTTTTCATGTTTTTTTTTTTTCAAAAACAAAATTACATGAAGTCAAATTTGTTGAAAATACAATGTTACAACATAAACATTTTCAAAAATATAATTTTGAGTGAGCACCTCATAAAAAATAAACATGGAAAGCATGTTATAAAAACATTAATAAAATTTGATTTTAAAAATTTATTTCGAATTTTATTTTTTTAAGGATTCTTTAGGGTATAGAAGAAATTAAAGTATAAGTTACAAATTGAAATTTAATAGCATTGGGATTTTCAATTAAAAGTAATTTAATATTAGGGGGTGGTCGCTTCGCGTATGCTCTAAGAATTTTAATTTAGTTTATATAAAGAACTACGATTTATTTAGAGTTTGGTTTATTGAAACAAAAGCGATTTACTTAGAATTAAGTAAGTACATTTAAAAACTTCTAAAATAAGTTAATTTAAAGAAAAAACGATTTAGTTCATGAAATGAACTACGGTATGGTTCATGAAATGAACTATGGTATAGTTCGTTTTATAAACTAAGCTTAAGTTCTAATTGAGTTAACAAAATGAACCACGCAATAGTTCATATAAAGAACAAGGATTGATTCTAAACTGAGTTCATTTAATGAACTCGGATTTACTTAAAACGATTAAAATCATCATATAACTACGATGTTGTCTAAATTGAGTTTAATTAATATGCCACAAGCAGAGTTGAGCCCGAATCATTATTGATTCTTTCATATAAAATGCTCAATTAAATCAATTTCATTGTGTCATTATTCTATACAAATTTCTATAATTTCTACAAGTGATAATAAGTATAGTTCATTACATGCCCAACTATGGCCACAAGTCATAATAAGTATAGTTCATTACATTAGTTCATTAAATAAACATCGATTTATTTAATTAAATAAACTACGATTTAGTCCTTATTGGATTCTTCAAATAAGGCACAATTACTCTGAAATTCAGCTTATTAAATGAACCACAAATTCAACGAAATTCTGTTCATTAAATGCACTAAGCTAAAGTTCAATACAGAAGCATTAAATAAACCATGATATATATCATGGTTTATTTAAGTTCATTTAAGAAAAATTGAGTGAACCCTAGGGTATTCAATCGATTAACCGTTAATCGGTTAACCGATTAATTTTGGTCGATTAACTGTTCGAATAATTCAAAATTGTCCATTTTCAAATAACAAATAAACCGATTAATTTGTGTCGGTTAACCGATTAACCGATATTTCTTTTTTTTCGTACTTTTACATATTTTTTTGCTCTATTTTGTTTTTTGATGTTTCATTTTTAATTTAAATTACGGTTCTGCTGAATGAAGTTTAGGGCTGTAGGCAAAATCGCCCAAAGAAAAATCGCCCAAAAAATTTTATGAAAAATCGCCCAAATGCAAAATCGCCCAAAAAATATGAAAAATGGCCCAAAAAGAAAAATACGAAACTTCGCCCAAAATTAACGAAAAAAAGCCCAAAAACGAAATGAAAAATGGCCCAAAATAAAATAAAAAAAATATTTTTTCTAACACATTTTTTCCAAAGCACAAACTACACAGAAAAGCTTTCTTTTGCGGAGAGGGTGGGTCTAAGGCATGGAGTTTGTAATCCCTAAGCCCGGTTGAAGGCTGCGTACGTAGAAGCACTTTAAGACAAAGACAAAAACTTTTAAGATAAGACCAAAGGTTACTTGTTTATTATTTATTTTTATAGATCGTTGTTTTGAGAATACAGCCCGTAAAATGCATAAGTAATTGATGTAAAAGTTTTAAGTGTGAAACTTAAATTTTAACGAAATAAAAAAAAAATTGTAATTAACTCTAATCAAAGCGCCGCAGGCGAAAAATTTTACCAACAAATTTTAACAAAAAATCGCGCGATTTTTTGTTAAAATTTGTTGGTAAAATTTTTCGCCTGCGGAGCTTTCATCGGAGTTGCATGCTGCTTTTAAATTCATTACTTTTGATTTTCTAATGCGCTGCGATAGATTATTATATAGCGTGGTAATCTGCATGTAAGAGCAGGGGCTTTGGGTTCGATTCCCACCAGAGCCTTTGCATGTTAGCAACAACGAAACGGTTTTGCTTCGGCTTATTCTTGGTAACTTAAATACATAATTTACAAAAAAAAGAACACGATATGCGTTTTCTGTTTCTAAAAATAATAATAAACTGATTTATTGTGGCATACATATTTCAGTTTTGACATTTTAAGATTTTGACAAAAAATAAAACCAAAATAAAATTGGGCAATTTTTCATATATAATTCTTGGGCAATTTTTCGTAATGAAAAATCACCCAATTTTTAATTTCGAAATTTTGCCCAAAAACTATGAAAATTTGCCCAAAAATGTTGGGTAACTTTTCATATGAAATATGACCCAAATTTGTATGAAAAATTTTTGGGCGAATTTTCGTTTTCTTTTTTGGGCCATTTTTCTTTGGGCGATTTTGCCTACAGCCGAAGTTTAGGTCTAAAAAAAAGTTATCAAACTCTCTTTTAGCAACATGTAAAAACTTCGTCAAGAAAATATTTTATTTTCTTAAAAAAAGTCTTAAAAATATATTTCGGTCAAAAAAAAACAAACTTAGTAACCCTAGCCAATTTTTTATACATTGCTAACAGTATACATATATTTTTCTAATAGCCTAATCCGATTCTGACCTTAGAACTGATCCATCTCATCTTAAAATATTTAGATTTTCGATTGACATTAAACTCAGATTTTCGCAATGTTCGGGACCCTATAAAACCGCGAATTATTTTATAATGTATAACACCGTCCGACAGCCAATATTAAACATGAACTGGATGATTGATATATGTCTAAGAGCAGAGATCAAATGAAGTAATCCTATTTTCCAAAGTTTTAAAGGATTACATTTTAAAAAATTTTATAAAATTATTTTTTAATATTTGTACTTGTCCTAGGATACCACTAGTGATGACAAATGAAAGAGGAGAATCTCCCCTAATATTTTATAAAATTTAATCCTCTAAAACCTTGAAGTCGTTTTAAAAGGAAACAGGATTACGAAATGAAAAACTGTAAATGCAGTATTACCAAGTTCGTGTTTAACAACTTTTTTTCATTTTTGTCGGACGGTGTAAATAGTTAAGCACATCTGAAAATACTACTGCACATTTTTCTTCAAAATATTTTTGGAATCCTTTAGATATATTTTTTCATTACGGAGATATCGACCGAGGAAATTATTGCAATTTGGGCAATGAAAAATAAAAGAAAACAAATTTGGAAACCAAAAAATTTTTTTGTTGATATTTTTAGTACTGAATTCGAAACTTTAAGCCCGGTAGAAATTTGGCTCAATTTTTCCTTTTTATAAAAATTGCTTTATTTTTTTTTTACATTTTTTCACATTGAATTGGCGCCAATTTGGATTGAGATAATTTTTCAGGGTGCCATACAAAAATTCTTTATTTGGGCTAACGGGTATTTAAAGCTTTGCCACATCGGATATAAATTTTTTATTATTAAGCTCTTAAAAGTATATACAGTTCGTGGTTTTACATTCAATTTAAATTGATATTATTCGGTTAACCGAATAATTCAAATTTAACCGATTATTAACCGATTAAATCTCAACCCCGATTAATTATTTGCTCGATTAACCGATTAAACCAGAACCTCGATTAATTGAATACCCTAGTGAACCCATTAAAACAACACAATTTTGGACTAGATTATTTTCGTTGAATAAATCATTGTTAAGACTAAATTAGTTCTTTAAATAAACCACAATTAAGTTAAAATTTTTAAATTTAATGAACTACGACTTAATACTACCTAAGGTAATTAAAAAAAAAAAACTTTAAAACAATTTGAAAGATTAAATGCGTTTAATTAATCATTGTTAAGACTAAATTATTTCTTTAAATAAAGCACCATTTAGTCTAAATTTTTAAATGAAATGAACTTCGATTTATTCTTAATTTAGTTCGTTAAAAAAACGATTTAGTATAAATAAAATTTTTTAACAAACCACGATCATGTCTTTATTCTGTTCATTGATGAATAACGATTTAGTCTAGTTTTTATTAATGAAATAATACACGATTTAATCCAAGTTTAATACATAAAATGAACTACGATTTAGTCTAGTTTTAGTTCATTAAATAATTCATAATTTTGTCGTTATTTAGTTTATAAAATGAACCACGATTAAGTCTAATTTTAGTTAATTTAATAATCCACGATTTAGTCCAAATTTAATCCATAAAATGAAAAACGATTTAGTCTTTATTTAGTTCATTAATTGAACCACGATTATCTTTAAATAAAGTCAATTACATGTACCACGATTTGGTTTAGTTTTAGTTCAATTTTGACTAAAAGAGTTTATGAAATTTAACACGATTACCAAAAGAATTTATTCGAAAACTGGCTGCATTTAAAATTTGAAAGTACAAGTTTTAATTTTATTTTATAATCTCATTTGGTTGTTTAAAAAACACGATTTACTTCATGTCCAATTCTTTAAGTGAACTACGATTTTGTCTGCATTTTTTCAATAAGTGAACTAAGATTTTGTCTTCATTTTGTTCTTTACCTAAACCACGATTTAGTTTTATTTTAGTTCATTTACAGAACCACCATTGAGTCAAAACCAGGATTAAGTCAAAATTTAGTTCAATCAATGAACTGCGACTTCATCTAAATTAAGATAAATTAATTGAACTACGATTTGGTCTAAGTTTAGTTCATCAAATTTAGAGATGGGCACATGAGCAGATTAGAGCGTGATTCACGCGTGATCACGCGTGAGTGTGACTGATTTCAATTTTACTCACGTGATTGTGAGTGAGTGTGAGTGGAGAAAAAAATTGCGTGAGTGTGCGTGAGAAAGATTTTTGCGTGAGTGAGTGTGCGTGAGTCGATTTTTTTGCGTGAGTTTGCATGATTTATGTACCAAAAAAAAGCAACAACAAATTGTAAAATATGGCTTAATTTCATAAAAAAGCAAAAAAAAAATGCAAAATTTCGCTGAACTTTAAATTTTGCTGAAAACTTTGAATGATTTTTGAAATTTTAGTTTTTGAAATTTTTTTGTATAAATAAGTGTTTCGTGAGTGTGAGTCAACGTGAGTGTCAGTGAAGCTTGCGTAAGTGCACGTGAGTCTGAGTTGAATTAAATTTACTCATGTGGTTGTGAGTGAGTGTGAGTAGAAAAAATATGCTCGTGAGTGAGTGTGCGTGATTCAAATTCCTGTCGTGAGCGTGAGTGAGTGTGAGTCAAAAACCACTCACACGCCCATCTCTAATCAGATTAACATAAATTTGACTATATGGGTTAATTAAATGAAATACGAATTCACAAAGATTTCTTTTGAAAATTTTTTAGTTTATAATGTACCAGTTTCAATTTGAAAACTCAATTTAAAATTTGAAAAAACTGCATTTAATTTTTAAAAAATTTCAATTGAAATTCGAAAAATATGAACTGATTTTCGGAGCATCATTTAAAATTGAACTACGATTTTGTCTTTATTTTGTTCATTACCTTAACCACGATTTAGTTTAATTTT
The DNA here is from genome assembly GCA_963921195.1 of Pegoplata infirma. Classification (NCBI taxonomy): domain Eukaryota; kingdom Metazoa; phylum Arthropoda; class Insecta; order Diptera; family Anthomyiidae; genus Pegoplata; species Pegoplata infirma. The sequence continues at coordinate 40,606,535 of OY992540.1, read as the reverse complement.
AGTTCATTAACTGAATTATCATTGAGTCAAAACCAGGATTAAGTCTAAATTTAGTTCAATCAATGAACTACGACTTCATCTTAATTAAGATAAATTGAATGAACTACGATTTGGTTTAAGTTTAGTTCATCAAATTAACATAAATTTGACTAAGCAGGTTTATTAAACACGAATTTATAAAGATTTCATTTGAAAATTTTTAATTTATAATGACAATTTAAAAACTCAATTTAAAATTTTAAAAAAACCGCATTTAAATTTTAAAAAATTTCAATTAAAATTCGAAAAATATGAACTGATTTTTGGAGCATCGTTAAAATTCTACAAAGAACAATCAAACTTAATCTTGGATTTGAAAGATAACCCAGCAAAAATAAATCGAGATTTTGGCGACAAAGCATCTTTTTATAGCATACCGAAGCGCATTCAAAGAGCTCTTTGGGATGCAGCAAAAGTAAGGGGAAAAATTTTTAATTTTTTGTTTAGATTTTTTATATAAAACTTATAAAAAACAAGTGAGAGTGCTACATTCGGCTGTGCCAAATCTTTTATACCCTTTAAAATGTAAAAAAAACCCGATAAAAAAAAATCCAGGGGCGTCTTTTTTTTGGGGTGGTGTTGTTGAGAGACGTTAGGGGGCACCTTCCCTTGCGATTTTGAACTTCTACTAAGATAAGAATGTTGCATTTGCTTGAAAAATTACAAAAAACCCTTCAAAAAATTAGATTTTTCTTAGGTTGGTTTAGCTCTCCAAGGGGGAACTTTTCCCCCTGGTCCGATTTTGCGTATTTCCGAACTTAACCTGCCTAGGAATATAAGACATATTCGTGTCAAACTTCGAAAGTCTAGCTCTTTTATTTTGGACTGTATCGTGTCTTCTACAGACGGACATGCGGACGGACATCGCTAGAATGTCTTAGAATCGATCACTGATCAATAAAATATACACTTTATGGGGTTCTAGACCACTGTTTCCAACTATTTTTAACCAAAAACCTCTAAATTTCACTAAAAAAGCGCTAGAAACCGCCAAAAAAAATTTAGCGGGGAAAATTTAAAATTCTCCCGCTAAATTACGAAAAAAAGCGCTAAAAACCGAAAAACTTGGCATTTTTAATTGACAAAAAAGAAAAAAAGAAAAAAAACCTCCAAATTATTTTTTCTACGAAAATTTACTTTTCACTAAAAACGCGCAAGAAACCGCAAAAAAAAATTAGCGGGAAAATATAAAATTCTCCCGCTAAGTAACAAAAAAAAAACGCTAAAATTCAACAAACTTGGCGTTTTCGATTGAAAAAAAAGAAAAATTGGAAAAAAACCTCTAAATTTTTACAACTAAAAAAACCAATTTTCACCCGCTAAAACCAATTTTCACCCGCTAAATCCAAACAAAAAGAGCTAGATTTAGCGGGAAAACCTCCAACTTGGCAACAGTGTTCTAGACCAGCGGTTGCCAACCTTTTTGGCTCGCGTACCCCTAATTCTAAATTTTGTCAGCCGCGTACCCCCTAACGAGTTTTTTGTTTTCGTTAAAAAACTTCTCATATAAATATTAGAGTTAATTTTGATATTTTTGATCTGCGGGTATTACCATTTTTTGAAGGATTTAGGGGAGATCAAAACAATGGTGGTATTTTTTTGGGAAAAATTTTCGCTCCTTGGGGTGGTTCAATGCATCTGAAAACGCAGATTTTGAGCTGATTTTTTTGCAGAGCAAAAACAGCTGAAAATTTTGCAAATCTGATTTCACCAGTCGTTTCTACACCAAAAATTTAAACAACGGACCTTTTCTGAACTCTTAAAAAAAGTTCCAAAAACACATCACAGAGGGCGGAAATATAATATTTTTTAAATTTTTTTAAATTTTTTTTTAATACAATAAATAATAAATAAAGTACTCTCGTGTATACAATGAAGGAGCATTTTGAGCTCAACAAAATGGTACTAAAATTTCCACTCTATCGCAACCCGTCTCAAAAATATCTAAAAACACGTTTTTTGAGAACTTTGACATACATTTTCTCAAAAACCTGACATCATAGAAAAATTTGGGAACCATATTCGGAATCAGCACCGAAAGGTTAATCAAAAACAAGTGGTCAGATCTCAAAATATAGCAAAAAAATGCTCTCTAAATTGCACAAAAATACGTTTTTGTGAACTTTGACCTCAACTTTCTTAAAAACCTGACGATATGGAAAACTTTGGAAGTCCGATGCGGAACCAGCATTGAAAGGTTAATCTGAAACGAATGTCCAAATTACTAAAATTTGGCGTACCCCCGCGGACAGTTTCGCGTACCCCCTAGTGGTACGCGTACCATAGGTTGGTAACCGCTGTTCTAGACCAATATTTCGATGCATTACACACGGAATGACAAGGTGAGTATACCCCCATACTGTGGTTGGAGGGTATAAAAATGGACATAGAAACTTGAAAATTTCAATATCGGTTTAAGTTTACTCTGGTACTTTTTTGATCTCCTGAATTAATGGTCAGAAAAACTTGATTGTTGAAATGTAGAATCCTTCATCGAAACAAAATATTCTAAAAAAGACTTCTGATACTAATTGTAAGAGCGTTAAAAGGGGTTAAGGGGTTACATTTGTGATTTTATAAACTTGAAATTTGCAAAAAATAATTTCTAAAAATTTCGATTCTAAGGGGGATAAAATAGGGAAATTGGTACTTTTTAAGACTATAAAATTAAACACCCCAAAATATTAAAATTTGACATGCAGGATCCTCCTTCTCATCTAAGAGAAGATCATGTGTAGAAATTTAATTTTTTTAGGTTAAAGGGTGGTAAACAATGGGTCAAAGTAGGTATAAATGGTACTGGAGACCTTTTTCATTTCACTACGCATGTTGTACGGAAAGGGATGAAACCTACATGAAACAGGGAACGGAATGGAATGTAATAAAACGGAGAACAAAATGAAATGAAACACGACACGACATGGGAAACCTTTTTTTTTTTACTTAAAATTTTTTTCACTCAATTTTTTTCACGCAATTTTTTTCACTCAATATTTTTTTTTCAATCAATATTTCTTTTCACTCAATATTTTTTCCGCTAAAAATTTTTTTAACTTAATTTTTTTTCACTCAAAGTTTTTATAACTTAAAATTTTTTTTCAATTCCTTTTTAGATAATTGGGGTTACCATCGCCAGGGTTATTGTCAAGCTGGTTTTAGTGCAGCCGCTAGTGATGTAAGTACATATTTGAAAACTTAAAAAAAACCATAAAAATTTAATCTTAAATATAAATTTCCAAAAAATATAAAAATCAATTCCCATTAAAAAACAAAATACAATGTCTTTAAAAAAAGAAAATAACTAACACGTTTTTTTTTTTTTTTTGTACAAAAGAACAAATGAAATTTATATAAAAAACAAAAAATCTCGACTTAAAAAGTTGCTCCTAAACGTGTTAAGAATATTTAATTTTTTGCATAAAATACATAAAATTTATCAAAAGAAAAACATTAACACTTTGTCTTTTTTAACAATTCTATTCAAAAAAGCCCCATTGTATTCAAATTATTTGATTAAACAAAAAAAAAAAAAAAGTTAAAAATTCAAATATTTTTTCTTCATACATTTATTTTTCTTAGAGAGGTGATCGTTTATATGTTGGTGCTCCTGGTAGTTGGTATTGGCAAGGTAAAAAACATTTTTGATTTCTTTTTTTTTTTATTTAGAAATATTTTATTTTTTTATATAAAACATATTGTATTTATAAAAAACAAATGGTAGTATTATATTAAATTTTGTTTTATTTATTGTTTTTAATATTCTCCCAATTATTTATATAAAAAAAAATTAAGGACGAAATCTGTAACTTTTTGAAAGGGATCCTTTTAAGAATCTGTTAAAACTGTTAAGTTAACATTTAATTTAAAAAAAAAAATGTTAACAATAACATGACATGTTAAACTGTCAGACAGTTTAAATACTTATTGAAATTTGTCACCAGTAATGGTACAAAACTATTTATGTAATAATAAGTAATTTTACACCTCTAAGAGTGTAAAAATTACTTATTTGTTAAATTTAACATAAAATGTTCTGTTTTAGTTTTTATGTTGATGAAAATTAGTTTTATAGTAATCATTCTTTAAATAAACATAAAATGTGGAAAATTACACAATTCAGATATAAAATAAAGGATATGTATTTTTACTTAAAACCCTTGAGGTATGTATTTATTTATTTATGTAAAAAAAAATATTTTAAGCATTAAATGTGTAATTTTACACATTTTTTGTTTCTTTTCATGAAATGTGTAATTTTACACATTTTTTATTTCTTTCCAAAACGATTACTTCTTTTTATAAGTTAAAAACCTAAAACAAAACATTTTATGTTTATTTTCACAAATAAGTCATTTTACACATTTGAGAATGTAAAATTACTTATTAATGAAAATAAACTTAAACGTGTTAAATAGAAATCAATTTTTTACAATAAATTGGGTAGATTTCAATTAAAGTAAACCCTCTGCTACTATAATTTAGATAATTTTACACCCAACTTTATTTGGAATTGCATTAAAAAAGAACAATTAATGTTTAATTAGAATAATATGTAATTTTACACCTTTAAGAGTTTAAAATTAATTATTATTAGAATTTAACATAATATGTTTTTTTACTTTAAAATATATAGAAATTTTGTTTTGGAGTAATAACTCACAAAACAAGCCATAAATGTGTAAAATATGTATACACATTTCATATTTAAAATTGTAAATAATGTATATATTTACGAAAAACTGTTAAACTCTTTATATTCGTAAAAATATACACTATTTATAATTTTAAACATGAAATGTGTAATTTTACACTTATTAGGTATATTGTCAGAATGATAACTCCAAAACAAAATTTAAAAGTACAAAATTACTTATTATTAAAATTCAACATAAAACGTTCTGTTTAAATTTTTAAATTAATAAAAATTAGTTTAAGAGTAATCATTCTATAAATAAACAAAAGATGTGTAAAATTACACATTTATTTTTCAAAATTATAAATAACTAATAATTTTACGAAAAACTCTTCAAATTTTCTTTTCGCGAAAATACTAATAAGTTTTTGTTTTAAGCACGAAATGTGTAATTTTACACATTTTTAGTGTATTTCTAAAATGATTACTACAAACCAACATTTTTATTAATTAAAAACCCAAAACAGAACATTTTACGTTTAATTTCACAAATAAATCATTTTACATGTTCGAGAATGTAAAATTAATTATTAATGAAATTGAACATAAGTTGGAGTGTTAACTTGAAATCAATTTTCTACTATAAATTTGGCAGGTTTCAATTACAGTAAACTCTCTGCTACTATAAATTGGATAATTTTTCACCCAACTTTATTTGGAATTGCATTAAAAAATAACATTTTATGTTTAATTAGAATAATAAGTAATTTTACACCTTAGAGAGTATAAGATTATTTATAATTAAAATTCATCATAAAATGTTCTGCTTTAGTTTTTAAATAAATATAAATTTTCTTTTGGAGTAATAAAATAAATAATAATACAAGCCTTAAATGTATAAAATTACACATTTCATGTTTAAAATTGTAAATAATGTATATTTTTACGAAAAACTATTAAACTCTTTATTTTGGTAAAAATATACACTATTTATAATTTTAAACATGAAATGTGTAATTTTACACTTATTAGGTTTATTGTCAGAATGATTACTCCAAAACAAAGAATAAAAAATTACTTTTTATTAAAATTAAACATAAAATGTTCTGTTTTATTTTTAAAATTAATAAAAATTAGTTTTAGAGTAATCAATCTTAAAATCAATACAAAATGTGTTAAATTACATTTTTCATGGTAAAATGTTTATTTTTACGTAAAACTCTTAAACTCTTAATTTTTGTAAAAATTAACATTATTTATAATTTAAAACCTGAAATGTGTAATTTTACACATATTAGGTTTATTTTCATAATGATTATGATTCATGTTAAAAATTAATAATAATAATTAAGTTTACGAAAAACTCTTTATATTGGCAAAAATATGATTTTTTTTTTTTATTTTAAGCATAAAATGTGTAATTTTACACATTTTTGGTTTATTTTCAAAATGATTACTCCAAACCAAAATTTTTATTAATTTAAAACCTAAAACAGAACATTTTACCGTAAACTTCACAAATAAATCATTTAACATGTTTGAGAATGTAAAATTACTTATTATTGAAATTGAACATAAGTTCGAGTGTTGCATAGAAAACGATTTTCTACTATAAATTGGTTAGATTTCAATTAAAGTAAACTCTCTGCTGTTACAACTTGAGTAATTTTACAACAAAATTTATTCGGAATTACATTAAAAAATAATGTTAAGTAATTTTACACTTTAAGGAGTATAAAATTACTTATTTAAAAAAAAATACCATAAAATATTCTGTTTTAATTTTAAAATTAATAAAAATGAGTTTTAGAGTAATCAATCTTAAAATCTATACAAAATGTGTAATATTACACATTTTATGTTAAAATTATATAGGGTACTGTGGCTTAGTGGTTAGCGCGTTGGACTACTAGCCAGCAAGCCTGGGTTCGATTCCCGGCTCAGGCAGAACAACATTTTCAGATATCTATTAGTTTCTATTTATAACTAATATTTATCGCAGCACTCTCCTTCGTTGATAAATAGCACTAAAACGTGAACGAAGTAAAATAATGGCTATTAAACACAGCTTCAAAAATAATTCGCCAGATCTATAACAGATGGCGATGCAACAACTGTACTCAAAATTATTAACACGCGCAATTACAGTGTTGCCATACTGAAGCCCTTCTATCTTTCAAATCTTTTATCTCTCTTCTATCCCCTTTCCGAAAGAAACATCACGGTTACATTAGTAATTGATAGGCAGCATTGCCTGAGTGTTGTTTCTTTTAAAAAAAAAAAATATATAGAAGGTTTATTTTTACGAAAAACTGTTAAACTCTTTATTTTTAATATACACTATTTATAATTTTAAACATGAAATGTGTAATTTTACACATATTAGGTTTATTGTAAGAATGATTACTCCAAAACAAAATTTAGAAGTACAAAATTACTTATTAAAATTGAACATAAAATGTTCTGTTTAAATTAATATAAATTATGTTAAAGAGCAATCATTCTTTATAAAACAGAAGATGTGTAAAATTACACATTTTATGTTAAAAATTATTTATAATTAATAATTTTATGAAAAACTTTAAAACTCTTTATTTTCGTAAAAATACTCATTATTTGTTATTTTAAGCATGAAATATGTGATTTTACACATTTTAAAGAATAATTATAAAGAATGTGTATTTTTACGTAAAACTCTTGAGGTATTTATTTATGTAAAAAATACTCATTATTTTGAATTCTAAGCATGAAATATGTAATTTTACACATTTTTGTTTTATTTTTAAAACGATTGCACCAAACCAAAATTTTTATTAATTAAAAACCTAAAACAGAACATTTTATGTTTAATTTCACAAATAAATCATTTTACACATTTAAGAATGTAAAATTACTTTTTAATGAAATTAAACATAAGTTCGAGTGTTACAAAGGAATCAATTTTCTACTATAAATTGGGTAGATTTCAATATCAGTTTACTCTATAAATTTTTTTAAAGTAATCATTCATAAAATAAACATAAAATTTGCTAAATTACACATTTAATGTTTAAAATTTTAAATATTGTATATTTTAACGAAAAACTCTTGCACTCTTTATTTTCGTTAAAATACACATTTTAAGCATGAAATGTGTAATTTTACACATTTTATATTTAATTTCAGATTGATTACTATAAAACAAAATATTTATTAATTTAAGAACTAAAACAGAACATTTTATTTTTAATTTCACAAGTCAGTAATTTTACATCTTTAAGAACGTAAAATTACTTATTTAGAATTTGGACAAACTTAAGTTTAATTTTTTTGTCGTATTAGATTTAAATAGAAATCATGAAATTTACCCCATTTAAACAGTTTTCAATTTAACTAGGGTTAAATTAATTGAGATAATGTCATCCTAAATACATACAATCTTAAATATTTTTCATAAGCTCCTAAAAGTATGCTTCACAATAAACTGTTGACTTAACAGATGTTATTTAAAAATTAACAGAACTTTCAAAGCAGATGTTATTTAAACGTTAACATTACTTTCAAAAACTTACAGAAAAAGTTCCTTAAATAATTTTAAATTAAAACTATCCTTGTCCTTTCCAAAAATAAAATCGTAGTACAAATTATTTTTTTTTATACAAAACTTAGTATTCACTTAAAATTCTATTCCTCCTAAAAAATATTTTTAAAAATAATTGTGTTTTATTCGTAAATTTTAATCGAATGTTACAAAAAAAAAAGCAATTTAGACCACCTTGTATTTTATATTTAATTTTTCTAATTGGAATGCTTTTGAAAAAAAAACAAATAAAAAAACCTTTAGTATCAGGTTGAATCATCTTAAACGTTGCTAAATAATGGAGTCAAGGATCTGTTATATAAAATGCATGTTCTTTTTTGTAGTGTATAAGATTTTGTAAAGTTTTTTTAGTCGTATTATCAAGTATAAAAGTCGTAAATGTTTTTAGTTTTTGTAAGAAATAACTTATTTTATAAAAATTTACTGGAACATGCATGTTTTATAGTATAAAATAAAATATTTAACTAAAATAATTACATTAGAAGAGCCAAAAACATCCCAAGTGGACTTAGCATATTTGCGCTGGAATTCGAATTTCTTATAGAAAGTATGTAATCAATAAACTTATACAACTTAAAAGTATAAAAACTAAAGGCAGAGTTAAAAGTCGAAGCTTCAGTTCGATTATGCCAAGTCGACTTAGCATATTTTTATTTTTTTTTAATTTTTCAAGAAATTTCATCATAGGTTTTCTATAAAACTTCAGGGGATAAATCTTAATGCCTATAGAAAACCCTTGACAAAAATACTTGAAAAGTTAGAAAAAGCAGGTGTCATGTAGGCTTTACCAGATGATTATTTAAATGATTGATTCAGGGTTAGGTATATTACTTTTTAGGTTATAAATATTTGTATATAAGAATTATGTTGTTAATTATATATTTTATTGTAAAAAAGCTTTAAGTATTTCTTTTTTTAAAACATTTAAAATATAACAAGTGAGAGTGTTACATTCGGCTGTGCCGAATCTTTTATACCCTCCAAAATGTAAAAAAAATAAAAAAATAAAATCCAGGGGCGTCTTTTTTTTTTGGTGGGGGGGGGGGGGTTAGTGGGAGACGTTAGGGGGCACCTTCCCCTTGCGATTTTGAACTTCTTCTGAGATAAGAATGTTGCATTTGCTTACCAAAAGTACAAAAAACTCTTCAAAAAATGCGGTTTTTCTTGGGTTGGTTTAGTTCTCTAAGGGGGAACTTTTTTCCCCTTTGTCCGATTTTGCCCATTTCCGAAATTAACCTGCCTAGGAATATAAGACATATTCGTGCCAAACTTCGGAAGTCTAGCTCTTTTAGTTTGGACTGTATCGTGTCCTCTACAGACGGACAGACGGACGGACGGACGGACATCGCTAGAATGTCTTAGAATCGATCACTGATCAATAAAATATATACTTTATGGGGTCCTAGGCCGATATTTCGATGCGTTACACACGGAATGACAAAGTGAGTATACCCCCATACTGTGGTTGGAGGGTATAAAAATGGAAGTTAAAGGACATTTTTTGAAAAACACTAAAAACTGTTATATTCGATCCCAGATCGGAGAGAGACACATTGCTTCTCGCTATAACTGTTCATTTGTTATGTTTTTGCGCTTAAGTAACACAAATTTGTCATTCTTTAAATTGTTGTTTAAATTCACGCCCACAAAAGAGGGAAGTTCGAAAAAAATTACATTTTCCACACCGTTTTAAGATGTAACTCGAAAAAGATCAATTGTAATTCGAAGATTCCATTTGTAATTCCAAAATTCAATTTGTTATTTGAAGATTTTAATTGAATTTCGAAAAAGATCAATTGCTATTTGAAAGAGATCAATTGTAATTGAAAAAATATCAATTGTAAATCGAAAAAGATCAATTGTATTTCGAAAAAGATCAATTGTTATTTGAAAAAGATCAATTGTAATTCGTAAAAGATCAATTGAAGGGCTTACTGCAAGAACTTGATAAGCAACATTTTATTTTTTCGTGTTTTTCGCCTTCTGGTGATGTTTCATTGACAGATTTTTGGCAGATGTCTTGCTTTAACGCTTCGTACAAGTATATTGAGAATAAAAGTTCTGCAAAAGTTATATTTTCTACATTATTTTAAAAGTTTTAAGGCAAAAACCGCCATAAAATTAAATGTTGCTTATCGAGTTTTTACAATAAGCCCTTCAATTGTAATTTTAAAAAATAAATTTTTAATAAAAAGATCAATTTTTATTCAAAATAACTCAATTGTAATTCGAAACAGATCAATTGTAATTCGAAAAGATCAATTTCAATTTTAAAAGGATCAATTCAAAAAAGAACAATTATAATTTGAAAAAGATCAATTGTAATTTGAAAAAGATCAATTGTAATATGAAAAAGATCAATTGTAATATGAAATTTATCAATAGTAACTCAAAAAAGATCAATTGCTATTCGAAATAAATCAATTGTAATTCGAAAAATATCAATTGCAATTCGAAAAAGATCAACTGTAATTCGAAGATCCCAAGTTGAAAAAGATCAATTGTAATATGAACTGAATTCGATAAAGATCAATTGTAATTTGAATAAGATCAATTGTAATTCGAAAATTATCAATTGTAATTCGAAGTAGATCAATTATAGTTCGAAAAGTATTCATTGTAATTCGAATTACAATTGGAATCTTTGAATTACAAATGGAATTTTTCGATTTAAAAATGGAATCTTCGAATTACAAGTAAAATCTTCGAATTACAAATAAAATTTTCGAACTACGGAGACCACCAACATTGCTCTTAGACAACCAACTTCGGAGGGTCAGCAGCGTGTGAGGGGTGATTTTTTTGGCCGTCTGTGGTAGAGATGGACCACGTGATTGTGCTCACTCACGTGTTGTTTACGCGAATCACGTAATTACAAATATTTTTTACATATGTTTTATTTTAATTGAACTTAATTTCACAACCGACATTGCAAATAAATATTTATTTCCAACACTTTTAATAACTCAATACTTTATTTATCAAAAACATTTTTTTTTTTGAGCAATCACGTGAATCACGTGATTAGGCGTCAAACACGTGACTCATGCCCATCTCTAGTCTGCGGTATTGTGTCTTCCAGAGACGGACAGACAGACAGACAGACAGACAGACAGACATCGTTAGAATGTTTTACAATCGAACACTGATCAATAATATGCATCACACACGGAGTGACTGTGGTTGTAGGGTATAAAAATGGCTTTTACAGAGGTTGGTTTAGTTCTTCAAGATTGAACTATTTTCCCCCGGTCCGACTTTGCCCATTTATGATCTTACCCAGCCTATGACTATCTTTATGTATAAAATAGTTAGGAGATTGACTAAATATTCATAATCACCCAAACCTCTGAAGCTGGAGACTTGAAAGTTAGTATGTAAATTCGCCTCCCGGAAAATAGATCCACTAACAAGGGAAGTCTCCCTGGTGTCACCCTCCAATCTTCATGAAATTTGGATATGTTGTTCAGAACGAAAATTAATTAGCGGCCCAAACTCATTTTTAGGGGGGGTCGATTTGTATGTGGGAAAGTTGACCTTTTTCAGTTTTCTACGATTTACGTCTATTTACTCAAAATTCATATAGGCATATTTGGTATCAGATTAAAGGTATTTAAAATACCTATCTCGTGGTGCTAACAACGTGCCAAAAAAGTAAATATTTTTCAATTTATTAACAAAAATGTCCAAAAATGTTGGTAGATGACGAAAAGTTGTGCATGTTTGGACACGTTATTGGCACACGAAGATAGGTTTTCCAAAGACCTTTCATTTGGTATGTAACATGTCTAGGTTCCTTTGTACTATATAGGGGATAAACGCCAAAAACTGAAAAATTACCCTTTCTTCCCTCCTCATTTTCACCCCCTAAATATAAATTTGGGCCGCTAAAAAAAAAATACGTGTCCCTTTATTTTTCCTGTTTTACAAAATAAAACCAATTCCATAAAGATCGGCGGGTGACACCAGGGAGACTTCCCTTATGAGTCCGTTTTTTCGGTTTTAATGAAGTAAAAAAGCGTACTTTGGTACTTTTTCGATCTCCTGATATAATTGTCATAAAAATATGATAAAAAGAAATTATATTTTGGTACTTTTGCGATTACATTAAATTATAAACTTAAAATTTTGAATTTAGGATCATCCAGCAAAATAATATTTTTAAACAAGTGCTTTGGTACTTTTTCTGTCTCCTGAAAAAATGGTTTGGTACCTTTTTGATTTTCTTAAATAATGGTCATTAAAACATGATTTTTGAAATGCAAGATCCTCCCCCGGAACAAAAATTTCGGGAAAAAGACTTTTAGGAAATTCTGATTCTAATATAGAATTAAAAAATTAAAAACCGAAATAGTACCAAAAGTACTATTTCGATTTTTTTAATAATAAATTAAAATTTTGAATCTTGAATCTTGAATCACTTTGACGGTATTTACACACTGCGTTTTTTCTTGCACGCCTTTTTTATCTGTGTTTTTTTTTAAGGCAATCGGGGGTGAGAAGCATAGAAGAAGGAAAACAGAATTCGTGATTTTTTTCTACCCCGTTTTCTTTTCACCCCCGTTTGCCTACAAAAAAAAAAGTTGCAAGACTTTATTGCAAGCAAAAAAAGGCTGTGTATAAATACCGTCTTTGCAAAAACAACATTCGAAAAAAAGGTACTACTATTTTTTGTTTTGGAAATATTGATGCTAAGGGGGTAAAAGGGGAAATTCGTACTTTTTTATATGTATTGAACTAAAAACCTCAGAATATCAAAATTTGAGATGCAGGATCGTTTAGCTGAATGAACATTTAAGAGGAGGACATTTAAAAAATTTTAATTTTTTATATTATGGACTCTAAGGGACACTTTCCCCCATTTTTGCTATCATTTCTAGATTTTTTAACAGTAAAATAAAATGATCTTTAACTTCCATTTATCTAGTTATATTTTATAAATTTTTTTATTTTTCATAAAATCTGTATGTATTTATTAGCCTATGTATTGACGTATGTAATGTTGCTTAATTTTCCTTAAAAAAACAAGGAAATTTGATGAATATGGTAATTTTCTTTTTTTTATTTATAAAAAATTATAATTATTAAGAATGGGAAGCGATTTTCATACATTTCATAAACTTTTTCCATTCTTTTTCTACAAAACGAGCTTTTATTTCAACGCTGGTTAAGTTAAGACAAAATATAATTCGAAAGATACTAAAATACTTTTTATTTGGAAAAAAAACGTAAAATTAAAAAACATATTGTTGAGTTGAGTTGAGTTGAGGGTGGGTTGTACAAGCCCAAAAATGGGTAAATTTTTAGGCAAGTCCATGGCGCTCAGACTTAAAATAGTCCATTGTACCGTACCCAGAAAAGAAAGATTAAGTAAGGGTGATAAAAGGTTGAGAAGAAAAAGGAAGAAAAGTGCTTGCTCAGAATTTCTCAGTTGCTTTCACAAACTTGAGAAAATCAGACAAGGGAAGTCCATGGACCGTGTCCATAGACAGAATATCAGAACCCAATATCCGCAGTCTAGCCCTTGAGAACGCTGGACAACAACATACATAATGTTCAGTTGTGTCATCATCCTCAAGACAAGCCACGCATAATGGGTCTGATAAGACACCTAATCTCGTCATATGACGAGCACAGGCATTGTGTCCCGTAATTAAACCAGTAAGTCTGCGACAGTCTATTCTACTGAGACTGAGTAGATAGTTAGCCACTTTCTTGTCTGGCTTAATTACAAAACGTTTGGTATTCTTGCATGCCAACACATTTGACCATCTTTCCATGAAAGTTTCTTTCATATGAGAGTTGATCCAACGCATCAGCCATGTCAAGCCAATACCAATTTGAGGTTCCGGATTGTAAGGAATTGTATCAGAGCCAAGATTTGCCAAAGAGTCAGCAATCTCGTTTCCCCGTATTCCCCTATGACCCGGAACCCACAGAAGACTGACGCTATTCCCACATGAGACCTCATTGAGTCTGCGTCTACATTCCTGGACAATTTTGGATGAAGTGACTGGAGATTCAAGTGCAATGAGTGCAGCCTGGCTGTCACTGCAAATACTGATTCTCCTATTACTCCATCTGTTCCCAATTATCCAGGTCGCTACGTCCAAAATAGCAAATATTTCAGTCTGAAATACTGTAGCCATTTTTCCCATAGCAATATAGCATTTGGTCGCATCGTCCAAATACCAGCCAGACCCAGAGCCATTTAAGGTACTGGATCCATCCGTGTAGAAAGTATCCGTGTAATTTTTCAGTAGGTCTGCTGGGTTTCCCCATAAAAAAAATACATATAGTTTTGTATACTTATTTGATCGAAACATTCATATTTCGAAGACACCACTAATTTCGCGTTTGTAGTTTTTAGAATAAACCACAAAAAAGTTAAAAATTAATGCAAATATGTTAAAAACTTAATTTTACGGAAAAGCTGTATGTTTTTATTGATTTTATTTTTAAGAAAAATTGAATTTAACTATAATATTTTAGTATCAATCGAATTAAATTTTGTTAAAAAAGTTTTGGCTTTTGCTCATCTTTCGGCGGGTTCATTTTTTTCTAATATTTACAAAAAAAATTAGGTGTGGGATGAATAAAATTGCAAACATAAGAAAATTAATTTTTAAAACTCCGAAATGATAAATGTTTAAATTCTGAAATTGAAAAAAATTTCAGATTAGTGCTTACTTAATTTTTTTTTAATGTAATATACCTTATAAATCAAATTTCCTTATTTTTTTGATTGTTATATTGCAATATTTATTGTATTTTATAATTCTTAGTTTGTTTTTAATTTATACACAGAAAAAAATAAAAAAAAAAATTTCACAATTTTGCACCAGTTAACGAATTAATAGTATTGAGTAAACTTTTACTTAAACAACCTCAAAATTTAATTGTCACAATTAAAAAATTTACTCAAATAAAAAAATAAATTGCAATTAAAAGATTACTAAAATTTTTTTTTTGAAATATTTTTTTCTGTGTACTTTAAAATTGCTTAAAATGTGTCCTTTAAAAAAAAAAATATTAATCAAAATTCAAATATTTCTTTCTTGTTTTCTGCTCGTGTTTTTTTATATATTCTACTACTACTGCACTATCCTACAAAAAAAATATATAAACAATTTACGCCATAACTGTCTTAATTGTTTAATCTAAATCCAAAAAATCAAAACTATTATTTCCAAAAAAAATATATAAAAAAATGTTGTGTGTAATGTGTTGTTGTTCACCTTTAAAAAAATCTAAATTTAAATTAAACACTATACCAAACTAAAGGACAAGCCTACTCAGTATCGCCAGATGCAACATTCCCCTATAAGCCGCCATTTTATCAACCTTTCGGTACCGGAGGTAATAAAAACAAACAAAAAAAGTTTTGATATAAATTGAAAAAAAAATCTTTTAAAATGGTCTTGTTTTCTTAAAACAAAACTTTTATAAAAAAAATCGCTAAAATATTAAAAAAAAAATTAAAACTTAAAAAAAAATTAATAAAATAGTGCATTTAAAATTATTAATTTTTAAAAAAATTTTATAAAACATTTTGTATATTAAATCAAACTCAAAATTATATTGACACATTATAAAAAGCTTTAGTTAAGAATTTTACCTCATTTTATTTGTTTAAGTTTATGCTTTTTTTATATAAAAAATAAAAACTGTGGTGATATATTATAACAGCTTATCTTAGAAATTAACAATATATTCCAGCAGAAAATTTCAATAACTTTCAAGTGACATAAGGCCTTAGTTTTACCGTAGGCATGACACAAAATATGAGTACTTGTCTTTCAAATGCCATTTGGCTGTACCGAATCTTAAATATTAAAATTATAAAAACCTTTTGTGGGGCCCTATGTTGGGCGCCAAAAAATTACACAACGTTTTTTGACCAAAAACCCAACAGCACAAATGATAAATGTCAAAAATCTTCAAAAACCAATTACAACGTTAATTTTAAATTCAAAATCCATATTTGGGTGTGTCAAATTTTATAAATAAAAATTTTCCGAGCATTTTTGAAGCCTGAGATGAAAGTTCTTATATAAGCGAAGTGTGTTTGAGACCCTTGCTGGATGCCAAAATATTGGGGAAGTGCTTTTGACCAATTGGGAAAAAGCCGCATCAAAAGCCAAATCTTATATACTAAAACTCTTGTGATATTTTGTTGTGGCCCCATGTTGGGCGCCAAAATGTTTTTGCTCCAATAACGATAAGCAACAATGAAAAATTCACGAAATTAAAAAAAAACCCGAAGTAACGAACACAAAGACCTCCAAAAAACAATCAAAATTTACGATGTTTGATAGTTAGAAGTGTGTGTGACTTAGACGTGTGTTTGGGCCCCCTGGCGGGAGCCAAAAAAAATCGGGGGGCTAATCACGTAAAACGAAAACGATAGACGATGCATAAACGACATCAAAATACATATCGTTTTAAAGGGAAATTTGAAAGTTATTCTTTATTAAATTATTAAAGAGTGTTGTCTAATCCAGAAACATTAAAAAATTTGGAAACATTTTGATTAGCTTAGGAGCAAAAAGGCTCCAAAAATCGTCGATAGTCAACGATCGTTTTACGTGATCAGAGTCCTGGTATTAAAAATCCATGAAGTTTTTAAAAGCTAAATTTAACTATAAATTACACTGTGCAACAAAAAAAGAATGAGCCACAATGAATCCAATGCCAAATGAAAGTAGACCATCAAATACACAAAATCACCAAAAGGTTTTGCAGCAAAGTTAGTTCGAGTTTATTTTTTATGGCGCACTGAAATTTATAATTTTTTATCAAAGGCGTTTGAGAAACGTCACAAAAATATAAAAAAAGTAAGAAAGTTAAAGTCAGTCAAGACCGACCATATGATACCCTCACCAGTGTTTTCCGGATAATGGGCCCGAAGTACAAACATGGACCGATTGGATCTGTCTTTTGTTAGATCTTTATTTAGTGTATAAAACACACACAGATCAAATTTTAGTGGAATTGGTTAATTTTTTTGTTAATAGACCGATTTAACTAAATATCGGTCGAAATTTTTTTATGGGGGACTAAGTCCAAAAATGGTACATTTATATTCCGATATGATTAGGTTACTAAAGTACACGTTTAGCACCTAAAAATTAAATTTTTATTAAATATTTCCATTGAATTTTGAGCGAATTATGTGAATATCGGGAGGGTGGTTTTTATGGAGACTACCAGAAGAACTGATAGGACGAAGCATATTGAAATTGGAGAAAATCCGTCCATGTTAAGACCTAGCCCCTATACAAACGCCCCCTTTGGATTAGGCTTAAATGACTTTAATAACTGTATTTTAATAGATATCGCTTTGAAATTTAACAGATAATCAAATTTTGTATGCACAAATCATCATTCAAAATTTCAAAGGAATCGGGTCAGTCCTTCTGGTGGCCCCCATACAAACCATCCTCCCGATATTCACATAATTCCCTCAAAATTCATAAAAATGGAAATATTTGATACAAATTTTATTTTTAGGTGTTATACGTGTATTTTAACCTAATCAAATCGGAATATTATTGAACCTTTTTTGGACTTAGTCCCCTATATAAAAATTTCGACCGATATTCAGTTAAATCGGTCTATTGGCAAAAAAATAAACCAATTCCACTAAAACTTGATCTGTGTGTGTTTTCTACACTAAATAAAGATCTAACAAAAGATAGATTCAATCGGTCCATGTTTGGACTTCCGACCCATTTTCCGGAAAACATTGGTGTAGGGTATCATATGGTCGGTCTTGACCGACTATAACTTCCTTACTTGTTTTTATTTGTCATTGAAGCCATTGCGGCTCAAGGCGATGACTTGAAATTTGT
Source organism: Pegoplata infirma (assembly GCA_963921195.1). NCBI lineage: Eukaryota > Metazoa > Arthropoda > Insecta > Diptera > Anthomyiidae > Pegoplata > Pegoplata infirma. Next base: position 40,588,429 of record OY992540.1, on the reverse strand, counting down.
TGCACAGTGTAATTAAAATTTATAGAAAAAACTTCATAGAAAAGTGTCGTTTAATGCAATTTTACAACAATGACTTTTTTTATCGGAAAGGTAATGATAGTTTCTGCAAATGGAATTTCTTGCTTTTCTTAGACACTTAAAGATAAATCATCATCATCTTGATAAAATACAAAATAATTTTTTGCCAACGTAAAGTTGTATCAATAAATATAAAAGAGCTTTTGATAGTTTTGATTAAATGTTCCAAAATCTTTATAAAAGCTTTATAAAAATATTTATGAAAACAATTACACTGGGAATGGACATAATATTTAAAAAAAATGTTCATCAATTTAAAGAAAAACTTCAATTAATATGATTAAAATATTTATCGAATTGATGAAAAAGCTTTATCAATTTGAAAAAAAAACTTTCATAAAAAGCTTTATCAACTTGATAAAAAAAACAAGTTTTATAAATTTTATAAAAAGCTTTATCAATTTTATAAAAAGCTTTAGCAATTTCATAAAAAGCTTTATCAATTTTATAAAAAAGCTTTAGCAATATCATAAAAAGCTATATCAATTTTATAAAAAACAAACTTAATCAATTTGATTAAAATATTTATCAATTTGATGAAAAAGCTTTATGAATTTAGAAAAAAAAATCTTTTGATAATATGATTAAAAGTTCCAAAATCTTTGATAAAATATTTATCAAAACAATGACACTTGGAATGGACGTAACATTTAAAAAACATTTCCATTAATTTAAAGAAAAACTTCAATTAATATGATTAAAATATTTATCGAATTGATGAAAAAGCTTTATCAATTTGGAAAAAAAACTTTATCAATTTGATAACAAAAAATGCATTAACAATTTTATAAAAAGCTTTATCAATTTGATAACAAAAACAAGTTTTACCAAATTTATAAAAAGCTTTAGCAATTTCATAAAAAGCTTTAGCAATTTCATAAAAAGTTTTATTAATTTCATAAAAAGCTTTATCAATTTTATTAAAATATTTATCAATTTTATGAAAAAGCTTTATCAATTTGGAAAAAACACTTTATCAATTTGATAAAAAAAAATCATTAACAATTTCATAAAAAAGCTTTATCAATTTTATAAAAAAAAACAAGTTTTATTAATTTGATAAAAAGCTTTATCAATTTTATAAAAAGCTTTAGCAATTTCATAAAGAGCTTTTTCAATTTTATAAAAAAAACTTAATCAATTTGATAAAAAAAATCTTTATAAATTTTATAAAAAAAGCTTTATCAATTTGATATATCAGTTTGATAAAAAAATCATTAACAATTTCATAAAAAGCTTTATAAATTTGACAAAAAAAATATATATATATATATATTATTTGATAAAAAGCTTTATCAATTTTATAAAAAGCTTTAGCAATTTCATAAAGAGCTTTATCAATTTTATAAAAAAAACATTATCAATTAGATAAAAAAAGCTTTATCAATTTTATAAAAAAGCTTTATCAATTTTATATAAAAATGTATTAATTTGATAAAAACATTTATCAATTTCATAAAAAACCTTATAAAATTGACCAAGAAAAAGCTTTAGACATACGATGAAGATGCCTATTAATTTGATGAGAATCTCATTAAAAACTATTTATCAAAACAATGACATTTGGAATGGACGTAAAAAAAACTTCATCAATATGATAAAAAGCTTTATCAATATGATAAAAAGCTTATCAATTTGATAAAAAGTTTTATCAATATGATAAAAAAAACTTTTTTCTAAAAAGATTTATAAATTTTTTTTAAAAAAAAGCTTCATCAATTTGATAAAAAGCTTTATTAATTTCATTTAAAGTTTTATCAATTTAATAAAAAGCTCTACCAATATTATAAAAAACTTTATACAGTTAATCAAGGAAAAGTATTAAACATTATGAAAATCCTCATTAATTTGATAAAAAGCTTTAATTATGTTGTTGGAAAAAATTATGAATCATGTCTTTGAGTGATCACCTAAATAAGCTGTTATAATATAATTGCCACATATATCCGTTTTTATATTACTCGTATATGGTGTTTTTCTTTTTTTTTCTAATTTCAATATATTATTACGCTTACTTTTTTTTAACGAAATAATTCATACTTTATATATAAAATAAAAAAAAAATCTCTGTTGCATTACTGACATACTACAGTTCGTGAAAGACACTTCTTCACTTGTATTTATGCTCAAAAAAAAAATTATACGTTAAGGATCATAAATCAATTGATGCAACCGAAAACACGCCTGTTGCTGAGGCAGCTTATACTTATTTTTTTGTTCTACTTGCTACTTACCACATACTACTTCCATATGGCTTGCATTTTACCAACATTTCAACATTATTTGTAAACAACAAAAAAATCATACAGAAATAAATAAAGAGTTTATATTTAAATGTGGTATAGAGGAATGTTTTATGTATCACCTCATATTTGGTCATTTGGAATTTTTTTTTTTATTTATCATCTTCATCTTCAGAACACATTAAACATTATTCATCAACATTATTCCATCATAATTCCTTTTTTTACTTTACTCTTTAATTTTACTTTGTTTATAGCGTTTTTTTTTTTAATTTATTAAATTCATTTAATTCATAATAATTTGTAAACTTTATAAATATTTACTGGTATATGCAAGAAAATATTAGGTGTTTTAATAAATTATTGTCCTGTTTAAAAAAAAAAAAAAAAAAAAAAAAAAAAGAGCTTTACAGTATTACACACTACTTTCGGGCAAAGTGATTAAGTAAAACCTCAAAAAATGTCTCAGAATCTTTTTCTTTATGAAAAATGTCTCAGAATCAGAGACTTTTTCTATGGGGAAAAATGCCTCAGAATCTGAAACTTTTTCTGTATAAAAAATGTTTCAGAATCTAAGACTTTTTCTATGTAAAAAATGTCTTTGAATCTGAGACTTTTTCTATATAAAAAATGTCTCAGAATCTGAGATTTTTTCTATATGAAAAATGTCTCAGAATCTGAGACTTTTTCTATATGAAAAATGTTTCAGAACCTAAGAGTTTTTCTCTATATGAAAAATGTCTCAAAATCTAAAACTTTTTCGATGTCAAAAATATCTCAGTATTTGATACTTTTTTATGTGAAAAATGTCGCAGAATCTGAGACTTTTCTATGTGAAAAACGTTTCAGAATCTGAGACTTTTTCTATATAAAAAATCAAAATCTGACACTTTTTCTATATGAAAAATGTCTCAGAATCTGAGACTTTTTCTATATGAAAAATGTCTCAGAATCTGAGATTTTTTCTATATGAAAAATGTCTCAGAATCTGAGACTTTTTCTATATGAAAAATGTCTCAGAATCTGAGACTTTTTCTATATGAAAAATGTCTCAGAATCTGAGACTTTTTCTATATGAAAAATGTCTCAGAATCTGAGACTTTTTCTATATGAAAAATGTCTCAGAATCTGAGACTTTTTCTATATGAAAAATGTCTCAGAATCTGAGACTTTTTCTATATGAAAAATGTCTCAGAATCTGAGACTTTTTCTATATGAAAAATGTCTCAGAATCTGAGACTTTTTCTATATGAAAAATGTCTCAGAATCTGAGACTTTTTCTATATGAAAAATGTCTCAGAATCTGAGACTTTTTCTATATGAAAAATGTCTCAGAATCTGAGACTTTTTCTATATGAAAAATGTCTCAGAATCTGAGACTTTTTCTATATGAAAAATGTCTCAGAATCTGAGACTTTTTCTATATGAAAAATGTCTCAGAATCTGAGACTTTTTCTATATGAAAAATGTCTCAGAATCTGAGACTTTTTCTATATGAAAAATGTCTCAGAATCTGAGACTTTTTCTATATGAAAAATGTCTCAGATTCTGAGACTTTTTCTATATGAAAAATGTCTCAGAATCTGAGACTTTTTCTATATGAAAAATGTCTCAGATTCTGAGACTTTTTCTATGTGAAAAATGTCTCAGATTCTCAGACTTTCTATATGAAAAATGTCTCAGATTCTGAGACTTTTTCTATGTGAAAAATGTCTCAGATTCTCAGACTTTCTATATGAAAAATGTCTCAGATTCTGAGACTTTTTCTATGTGAAAAATGTCTCCGATTTTGAGACATTTTTCATATAGACTCTCAGAATCTTAGACTTTTAATGTCTCAATTAGAGCATACGGCCAGTACCGAAGCACCGGTAATCACGGTTTTCCGGTTCTTAAATAACTCCCGAAAATATCGGTATTCCCGGTTCCGGCTCTGAAAGTTAAATTTTTTTCTTTGTTTTACCAAAAAAGATACAAAATGTGCCAAAAACACCATTTCCATTTTTTTTTATGATTTTTAGAAAAAACAAGTAAAAAAGTTAAATTCGGCCTTGCCGAAAGTATTGATACTCTCCACAATTTCAAAAAGATTATTGCAAAAACTTTATTTAAAAGGGCATTACTTTTGAAAAAAAAAAAAAAATTGTTTGAAAAAAAATTTCCGCGAAAAAAATTCAAAAACAATCCGCGATTTTTCTCTTTTTGTCAAAAAATATGTTCGTACTTGTTTAAATACCATTTGGTGTTCAATTATGTTCACATATGTCAATCAGCAGCGGAATTAAAGCATTTTGTATTTTTAGGTTATGTTGAATGAACCTAAATTTTCGAGATGTCCTTACATTTTCGCTCATAACTTTTGAACCGCTGAACCGATATCGCCAAAATGCAATACCAAACTTCTTGGGAGAACTTCCAATAAATATGTTAAGTTTCAGCCATATCCGTGTATTATTTTGGTCGTGATCACCATTTCCACAGAGAGACATCGCTAGAATGTCTTAAAATTGATCACTGATCAATTATATACATATTATGGGTTCCCAGACCGATATTTCGATGAGTTACAAACGGAATGACAAACTTATGTATACCATCTATCACAAGAGTGGAGGGTTTAAAATACTACATAATTTTTAAATAATTTTACAAACACAACTAAATATTTGTGAAAAACTGCTAAAAATGGTGTAATTACTTAATTTAAACATTACATTTTCAGAACCGGTACCGGGATCAGAACCGCACTCAAAAAAAAACCTTGTCAAATTACATGAAAAAGTCTCGTAATTCCATTTCATCAATATTTGAGGAAAACTTGTTTTTTAACAAAAAATTTTTGATCGAAATTTACATTTTTTATGTAATTTTACAGTTTTTTTTGTAATTTTAAAAATTTCCAAGAAAATTTTACAAAAAAAATTACGAGAACTCCTTGTACGTTTTATTGCGCAAAAAAAGTTGTAGATTTACAATTTTATTGGTAAAATCTTGTAAAATTACAAAAAAGCTCGTAATTTGACCAGGAATTCTCGTAAAAAACAAGTTGCAAAAAATCTAGTAAAGTTACGAAACCTCCTTGTAAATTTTACCGTTTCAAAAAATTTGTAAATTTACAATTTTATTGGTAAAAACCTTGTAAAATTACAAAATTGTTGAAAAAAAGCTTTTAAAATTACTAGGAATTTTTGTCAAATAGAAAGTAGAAAAAAAAATAGTTACAAGTTTTTCTTGTAATTTTACAAGTTTTTTTTTAGTGTAAAGTCTTTCCAGAACCGGTACCGGGATCAAAACCGCACTCAAATAAAAACCTTGTCAAATTACTAGAAAAAGTTTCGTTATTCCATTTTACCAATATTTGACAGTTTTACTTGTTTTTTTACAAAAAAATTTTGATCAAAATTTAATTTTTTTTTTTTGTAATTTTACAACTTTTTTTTTTGTAATTTTACAAACTTTTAAGGTTTTTTTACGAAACAAAAATCTAGTAAATCTATGAAAATTCCTTGTAAGTTTTATTGCGCCAAAAAAAGTTGTAAATTTACAATTTTATTGGTAAAAATCTTGTAAAATTACAAAAAAGCTCCTAATTTTTACTAGGAATTCTCGTAAAATAGGAGGTAGCAAAAAATCTAGTAAAGTCACGACACCTCCTTGTAAGTTTTATCGCGTCAACAAATTTGTAAATTTACAATTTTATTGGTAAAAACCTTGTAAAATTACAAAATTATTGGTAAAAAGCTTGTAAAATAACAAGGAATTCTTGTCAAATAGAAGGTAGCAAAAAAAAGTTACAAACTTTTCTTGTCATTTTACAAGGTTTTTTTTGAGTGCGGGAATACTGTTATTTCCGGGAATACCGAGAACCGGGAATACCGTTATTCCCGGGAATACACTCAAAGAAAAAGTATCATTATATTTATGAAAACTGTCATAAATATAATGAAAAATTAAAAATGCTCTATTATGACAATATCATAAATAGAAATATTTTTGGGCCTCGAGCTAGAATAAAACTCTAATCGAATATATATAATGAAAATCTTCATTAAAGTTCGTCCAATGTAACAGTTTTATAAATACAATGAAACAGTTTCATAATTGTTCTAAAGGTCAATATTTACGAAATTTTTCATTATATTTATAAAATACAATTTCATAAACTTTTATGAAACTCTTCATAAATATTATAAAATGCTTCATAAATACGATGAAAAATTCATAGGTTTAATTTATTTTTTTTTTAATATTTCATATCAAATATTTCGAAACTATTTCATAGTATTTTTGAACTAATGAAGTATTACTATGAAATAGTTCCATATTTATTATGAAATACTTAAAAAAATAATATTATTTTTATAAAATGTTTGATAGTATTTACGAAATATTTCATAATATTTATGAAACAGTTACATTGGACGAACTTTAATGACAAGTTTCATTATATTTATGAAAAAGTTTCATAGTATTTATGAAATGTTTCATTAATAAAGCAAATGCATTTTTTTTTTCAAAAATAAAATTTATGATATTTACATTGAAAGAAATTATATTAGGAATAAAAATGTTAAAAATCGTCTTCTGGAGATATAAGTAATTGTTTTGCCTGAATTTCTTAATCGTATTACAAAAAATCATATGACACGTTTATGAATTTTTTTATGAACTGATGAAAAAATATTTATGAAACCATGTCATAAATATTATGAAGCATTTTTCTCTGAGTGTACCTAGAACCGGGAAGTGGGGGTCATCCCAAATTTTTTAAACAGTGTTATTTATAACTAATAAACGGATTTTGCCAATTTCCTTTAGAATAAATAAAAATTTAACCCTTAAACGGCTCATTTATTTTCTGTATAGCCCAACAGGCCAAAATTTTTAGCAAAAACACCTAATATTTTCTAAATTATAATTAAGCACTGCTAATTTATTATTTGCAATTAGAAAACTAAATATTTTAAGTATATTTTCAATGTTTATGTTAACATGTTTGTGCATGCATTTTCAAGGTGTTTGTCTGCTTAGAAACTTAATTTTGTGTTTACCCATTTAGAAAATTTTTCGATATATGTTGGCACCCATATTTGTTAACTAACCTAAATAATCCTAAATAATAATAATGCTAAAGAAATATATCTTCCGAAATTGATTTTTTTCCAATTTATATTCCATTTTTCTGTATAATTTAGGTCAAACCTATTCTTATGATGTTACCAGACCCGAAAATCAAGTTTACTCAACGGCTGAAAGTAGTTCATCAGATGATGATTCCTATTTGGGTTATTCTATGGTAACGGGAGATTTCAATGGTGATAATATGGAAGATATAGCCATTGGTATGCCCAGAGGTGCTGGTCTTTTGGGTAAAATTGTTGTCAACAAATGGAATATGATAAATATATTCAATATTACCGGTAGACAAATTGGTGAATATTTTGGTTATTCAATGACTACGTCCGATGTGGATGGTGATGGTTTGGATGATTTGATAATTGGTGCACCAATGTATAGTGAACCCGGTAATACGGAGGGTAAATATGATGTGGGTCGTGTTTATATACTATTGCAAACCAGTACAAATGATGTAAGTTTAAAGAGAAAATGTGTCAAGTAAAAATATGAAGGATCAGCTGTGATCCGAAAAATGGATTAGATAAGATCAGTTTTAATCGGACGGATACAATTTCATCCGAAAAATGGGTTTATCTAATTCTATAACCCCATTTTTCGGATGACATTGTATCTGTCCGACTAAAACTCATCTAATCTTACCGATTCATTTTTCGAATCAGTACTGAACCTTCAAATTTCTGATCAGTACTGATCTTTCAAATCTCGAATCAGTACTGATCTTTCAAATCTCGGATAAGATGTGATAAATAAGAATATATCTAAGCATTTTTATTCGAGGTTTATTATATTCTTCCTCTAATGTTTGGTTTTTATTTTTCCCAAATTTTAGGCTACCCGTTGGTCTATTGAACATATCCGTGATGGTTTCAATACCAAAGGACGTTTTGGTTTGGCATTAACTACTTTGGGTGATATTAATCGTGATGGCTTTGGTGATTTTGCTGTGGGTGCTCCCTATGATGGTCCCTTCGGTCGTGGTGTTGTTTATATTTTCCATGGTTCTCCCAATGGTCCTTTACAAAAACCTTCTCAGGTTATTAAATCCGAAGATATTGTTGAAGGTGCTCCTTATCCGCGTACTTTTGGTTTTGCTCTCTCTGGTGGCTTGGATATGGATGGCAATACATATCCTGATTTAGCTGTTGGTGCTTATGCTTCCGATCAAGTATTCATTTTTAAATCCCGTCCTGTAGCCGCTGTCAATTCTATGACTTCTTTTGCCAGCCCCTCAAAACTTATCAATATTGAAGAGAAACACTGTCAGACTGTTAGAGATGGCAAGAGAGTTGCTTGTACTGATATTACCACTTGCTGGAGTTATATTGGTGAATATTTACCTAATGTTTTGGAATTTGATGTATCTTGGGTTTTGGATGCTAAAAAACCTAAAAATCCTCGTATGTTCTTCCTGCTGGATGAGGGTAAAAATATTCGCAATCTCACGATAACTCTAGGATTTGGCAAGCAATTCTGCCGTAATGAAACGGTTTATCTAATTGATAATGTTCAGGATAAATTGACACCGTTGGAAGTGGAAACACGTTATAATTTACGTTCAAGCAGAAGACCGGCACCTTTGGTAAGACGTAAACGTGATGCTTTGGAACCTGTTATAGATCAAAATCGTGAAATAGTTCAAAGAGATGCTATTAATATACAAAAGAATTGTGGTGCTGATAATATTTGTGAACCAGATCTTAGATTGGAAATTAAGTAAGTAAATTTAATGACAGATTTTGAATATTATTAGATTCGATTTTTGAAAAAACGAATAGTAGTGGAGTAATCGAAGCATTCAAGTGCCTAACTAATACACACAAAAAAAAACTTTGTTAAATTACTAGGAAAAGTCTAGTAATCCCATTTTACCAATATTTGACAGTTTTCCTTGTTTTTAAACAAATCGAAATCTATATTTGTTTTTTGTAATTTTACAATTTTTTTTGTAATTTTACAAATTATCAAGATAATTTTACAAAAAAATCTAGTAAATTCACGAGAATTCCTTGTAATTTTAATTGCGCCAAAAAAGTGTAAATTTACAATTTCATTGGTAAAAAGCTTGTAAAATTACAAAATAATTGGTAAAAAGCTTGTAAAATTACTTGGAACTCTCGTAAAATAGCAAAAAATCTAGGAAAATTACGAAACCTATTTGTAAATTTTATCGTGTCAAAAAATTTGTAAATTTACAACTTTATTGGTAAAAACCTTGTAAAATTACAAAATTATTGGTAAAAATCTTGTAAAATAACTAGGAATTTTTGACAAATAGGAGGTTGCAAACAAAAAAAGTTACAAGAATTTCTTGTAATTTTACAAGTGTAGTTAGAAAAAGTCTCTTATTCCCATTTTACCAATATTTAACAGTTTTCCGTGTTTTTTAACAAATTATTTTCGATCGAAATTTAAATTTTTTTTGGTAATTTCAGTTTTTCTTGTAATTTTACAAATTTCTAAGATTTTTTACAAAAAATATCTAGTAAATTTGCGAGAATTTCTTATAAATTTTATTTCGCTAAAATAGTTGTAAATTTACAATTTTATTGGTAAAAATCTTGTAAAATTACAAAATAGCTGGTTATTTTTACTACGAATTCTCTTAAATTAGGAGGTAGCAAAAAATCTAGTAAAATCACGAAACCCCCTTGTAAGTTCTATCGCGTCAAAAAATTGCCAATTTACAATTTTTTTGGTAAAAAGCTTGTAAAATTACAAAATTATTGGTAAAAATCTTGTAAAATAACAAGGAATTTTTGTCAAATAGGAGGTAGCAAAAAAAAAGTTACAAACTTTTCTTGAAATTTTGCAAGGGATTTTTTGCGTGTAGAAAACATCCCACGCTTAATCGCAAAGACTTAAATTCACAATTTCAAAAACCGATTAAAGCTGTTTTATGACTTTTTAACTTAAAGCCCTTTCACCTCTTATCTTAATTTAAATCTAAATCGTTATTTCCAGCTTTTCTCTTTGTTTAAATCTAAATCGTTATTTCCAGCTTTTCTCTTGATGCAAAGCTTTGTAATTCAAAAGCTATAGCTTGGAAAGCTTTAAGGGTATTTTTGGTAAATGCAGACTGATCGCAAAGACTTAAGTTCACAATTCCACAAACCGATTAGAGCTGTTTTAGGACTTTATAACTTAAAGCTCTGTCACCTTTTATCTTAATTTATTTCTAAATCGGTATTTTCAGCTTTTCTCTTTATGCAAAGCTTTGTAATTCACAAGCTATAGCTTGGAAAGCGTTTTGGGTATTTGTCGGATATGTTTCTCGGATCATGGCCGACATTATTGGCTTTTTAGTTAAAATATTTGTAACTTAAATATTATAGCTCGAAAAGCTTTTAGGTATTTGGCAGGCATGTTGCTCCGATTAAGACCGCCATTATTGCTTCAGTGAGTTTTTGTCTGATAAATACTATTTGCCGAGCTATTCGCTCTTTCAATTTTAAGCACAAAAAATCTATTTTTCTGCAATTTTTAATGTAACTTAAAAACAATAGCTCGAAAAGCTTTTGGGTATTTGGCAGGCATGTTCTTTAGATCAAGGCCGAAATTATTACTTTTGGGAATGACTGTCGTCAGGCTTTAAGCACTTATCACATTTTAAAGCTTAAAGTCAATTTAAAAGCTCCCAGTATAAAGCTTTATCTAAATCAAAAAGCTTTAAATTAACATCAAAATATTTAAAAAATTGTATTTTTAAGTTTTTTGGTAAAATCTGAGCTTTAATCTCAGCTGTTATCTTTTTTGCATCTTTTGAAAAAACTTGATTAATTTTTTCCTCTTTTTTCTATGATCTCAATTAAAAGCATTATAGTGATTTGTGAGATTGTTTCACAACAAGGGCTTCCAATCAAGATTGGTTTTTCTGAATCCCGAAATACGGGATTGAAGAAACATTTTTGGAATCCCGTAATTTTCGGGATATTTTGAATCCCGAGATGTGCGGCATTTTTTTTTTTTAATTTTTATTGGCACTTTAGAATAGAGATGGGCGCGTTAGTAACTTTTGACTCACACTCACTCACTATCACGACAGTAATTTTCCGATTACGCACACTCACTCGCGAGATTTTTTATTCTACTCACACTCACTCACAATCACGTGAGAAAATTTAAGACAACTCACACTCACGTGCACTTACACAAGCTTTACTCACACTCACGTTGACTCACATACTCTTATTAATACAAAAAAAGTTAAAATTTTGAAAATCTAACAAAAGTCCTATCAAAATTTAAAGTTTTGACAAATTTTCCAAAATTTTCTTGCTTTTGTTGAGAAATAATTTAAAGTTTAGCCAAAATTTACATATTTTTTTTGCTTTTTTTCGGGACGAAAGAATATATGCAAAAAAAAATACACTCACTCACGCAATTTTTTTTTACACTCACTCGCGATCACGTGAGTAAAATTGAGTTCAGTCACACTCACACGTGATCACGCGTGAATCACGTGAATTATGCACTAATCCGCTCAACTTTAAATCCACGCGCTTTTGAAGATTTGCGAAGTCCTGTTGACGTTTTAAACTTTTGAAAAGGGAAACCATCGAGAGCAGTTTTTTCAAATTTTTTCTATAGTAAAAATGAGAGGGAAGGTGGATGGTAAGGAGTCCAAAATTAAGTATTTTAACTTTTATAGTTTAACTTTTTCGTCGAACCACCATTCGTTTTTTGAAATCTTTTTGCAAGCTTAACATCTCGCAAACGGTTCACCTTTTGCTGCCACAAAAAAATGGTACACTTAAAAAATTATGTTAGTAAAATCAACTGAAAATGTCAGTTAAAATAACTACTTTGTAAGTTGTTTTGGGGTCAACTACTTTTTCAGTTAAATCAACTAACAATGTTAATTATTTTACTTGACAAAAAACAACTGACTTATGTAGTAAAAACTACTAACATTTGTAGTCAAAACAACTAAAATGTAGTAAAAATTAAATAATCAATATATATTTTTTTTCCAAAACATTTTTCAGAAAAAAAAAATTTAAGACCAAATTTTTTCCAAGTTTTTTTTTTTAAAAAAGTTGTGAAAAATAAAAATAACGAATTTTTTTTTTTTTTTTGGAAAAAAAACTTTAAAACTTTTCAGAGATAAAAAATAAAATTAACTACTTTAAATAACTGTTACTAAATCACAGTACTTTTTTGTTAGTTGTTCAAAAAAACGACTTAAAATAACTAACAGAAATAGTTGTTTGATATTTTTCATACAAAAACAACTGACTTTGTAGTTGAAAACAACTAACTACTTTAAAATATACAAATAACTAACATGTAGTAACTTACATAATTTTCTGAGTGTACCAGACACAATTCGGGACTTAAACAATCAGAAAACATGAGATTTGGGATTCGCCAAATCCCGAAAATCTTAGGATTTCTGGGATCAGGATTTTGGGATTGAAAGCCCTTTTTAAAACGAACCATAAAGTCTATGTGAGCTTTTACAACAACTTTTAAAGTTTTATTTCAGCATGAAGCATAATCTCGATTTCAAGGTTTCAACTGCTGAAAGCTTTTTTAAAATATTAGAACTTAATCGCAATATATTTACATTGTCATTTCGTGTGTAACTCATCGGAATATCGGTGGAGGACCCTAATAAGAATATATTTGACTGATCCATGATCGATTTTAAAACATTCTAGCGATCCGTCAGTCTGTCTGTCTAAGGAAAGCAAACTAAAAGAGATAGACTCCTGAAATTTGGCATGAATATGCCTTATGGATGGTTGACTTCGTTAATAGGCAAAACCGGACCATGAAAAAACTTTAGAAACCAAACAAAACCTCTGAAAAACGATATTTTTTGAAACCTTTTTCTGTTAGAAGAAAAAATAAGAAATGTAGGTAAGGAATATAATTTTTTTCGGCCCGCCTCCTTCTGTGAGCATGAATATAAAAAAAATATTCGGCACAGTCTAATTTAACACTCTCATCTGTTATTTCTATCTCTGACCTCTTTTTAGAGCTTCTTTTCTTAAATTAAAGCTTTATTACAGTAATTTAATATACACACAGAAAACAAATTTGCAAGCTTCCAACTGAAAGTCAGTTGATTACATATAGTTTCTCACAATTAAATATCGGTAGTCACAACTGAATAAGGTTGATAATTGAAAGAACCATAAAATTCGGTTGTTTCAGCAGAATATAGAAACCGAATTCTGAGTTGATACAACTTTGAAATTCTGTTGGAATTTTTTTTTTCTTTATGTCAATTTTTTAAACTTTTATCGCGATTTTTGAGTTTCTTTAACTTTAAAGAATCCACGATTGGCCGATTCTATTTAAAAACTATTTTCGACCATTTAATAACATTTTCCTCTTTTCTCTTCTTAGGACTATTGATAAATATCTTTTGGGCTCTCGTAAACCTTTATCAATTGAAGTATTGATATCCAACATGAATGAAGATGCATTTGAGGCTGCTTTCTACATGATCATGCCTAAAGATTTAGATTTTAAGAAAATACAACAAATTGGTGATAAAACTGATACACCCATTACCTGTACAGCGCCCTCTGAAGTCAACAACTACACTTTGAAATGTGATATTGGCAATCCGTTGCAATCCAAAAAGGTGGCCAACTTTAAGGTAGTTATGTTGCCTTCTCATAAAGTGGGTATGGCGCCTAGCTATGATTTCTTTATGGAAGCCAATTCGACTAATATTGAAAAACCTGGTTCTCATTTTGATAATACTATACGCAAGAGTATTAGTATTTGGGTGGAGACTGACTTGTCTATAGATGGTACTTCAGTACCCGATTTTGCCTTGTACAAAGCTTCCGACTATCTGGAAATTGGCAATGCCACTAAAGAAGAAGAATTGGGTCCACAAGTTGTGCACTTGTATAATATCTTTAACAAGGGACCATCAACAATTGATGAGGCTATAATATTTATTCACTATCCTTTTAAAACATTAGCTGGTGATTATTTAATGTACATGACCAATCAGCCTGAAACTCACGGTAATATACAATGTGATCCTCATACTACAGTAAATGATAAGGGTTTACTACTTGATCAAAATCTAGTACGTAAATCCTATTTGGAAGAAAGAGGTGCTGTTATCAAGAGTCATCATGGTTTTTATGAAAGTTCTAGCAGTTCTAGTAGTTTTAGCAGTTCTAGTGGTTCTCACATTGAAAAATCTAATGCGGGAACTGCAAAGGATACTAATGAATTTATTTCGCGAGAAAAACCATTGACTACTGAAGAAAAAATTCGCTTGGAAAAAGAAGATGAACAGGCTGCCTCAGGTGATGCTTCCTTTGTACATTCTCAACGTGCCAATGCAGCTGCTCAAGCTAATATTATAGGAGGTGGTTTTGGAGGAGGTGGTAGTTCAGCTTGGCAACACTCATCATTCAACTCAACCGGTTATGGACAAAGTCCTTCGATAGTGGTTTCATCTAAAAATACTTCTGTGTATTACGATGCCAGTGGCCAACCTCATGTAGTAGAAAGTAGTACCCAGTATGTTACAAGTTTAGATAGTATACCCAAAACTTATCATACAGAACAAGCTTCTGCTAATTATCAACAACAATCAGCAGCATCTGGTCAACTGCAACAAGGACAACCCCAACAACAAATGGTTGGTCATAATTCTAGAGGTCATGTACAAATGGCCAATCCTCAAGGATCTGCACAATATCAAAGAACTTATTCTACATCCGGTACACCACAAAAGGTGCAATACTCTTCTTCCTCATCGTCGGGAACAGCTAACAGACCTCAACAACAACTACAGCAAAATCAACGTTTTGGTAGTCCGGCTATTTACAATGATTTCAGTAATACTGATGGCAGTTATCAAAAAGCTGCTGTTGGTGGAAATGGTTTCCAAGCTGGTACTTTGGATTTAGGAGCTCTTAATCGTGGTAATGTTGAACAAGAATTACGTCAACGTGGTAGTCAACAACCACCATCTGGTAGTTATGGTTATCATCAAACATATTCCAGTGTAAATCCACAAACTAATAATAACTATCAGCAATCTGCCTCATCGTCATCATCATCCTCTTCCAACTATAATAATGAAAAACCTTACTATGGTTTTAATCGTGATTATTACGACGAATATTCTGATACACAAGGTCAACCCGGTCAAGGATCACAAAAACTGTCTCAATCTTCCTCATCTTCGTCGTCACATCGAAGAGAACGTCGTGAAGAACCAGTGGTAGAAGCTACACAAATTGATATGGTATCACCTTGCAAGGCTGCCCAATGTGAGACACTTCGATGTGTAGCTCGCAATTTGGGTAAAGATGATGGTGTTTGGATTGCCATACGTTCACGCATGGTTGCCAAGACTATCGAAAAGGTAGCCGGTAATATACCATTGAATGTTTCGACAATGGCAGTGGCGCATGTTACGAGATTACCTTATATTGGTGAACCTAAAGATGATATTATCAGAACACATGAAATATTCTATAAGGCAGTACCAGAACCAACTCCCGTACCAGATGTAGTACCTTTGTGGGTTGTGGTATTGGCAGCATGTGTTGGTGCTTTAATATTATTACTGTTGATATTCCTGCTGTATAAGGTAAGTGTTTCTTAAGGCAAATGATTTGTTTTCTAAGAATTTCTTGAAGATATAGGTTATGTTTTAAGTGGCTGAGGTCCATTGTGATACCACGGGACTGTAATAGGTTTCCTTACTAGTCCCTGTAGTTAAACCAATTTGAGCTTCTTATAAAACGTCTTAGATATTAAATTTTGACATCCGACATATCAGAAAGATCATGCAGCTCCCTAGCTCCCTTCCCGTGAAGCAAGTCTCTGACCCGAAAGTTCCGGGCAATGGCAGATAAAGTGTTCAATAGTTTCCAACTCCTCTTCATCCATGCAACTCCGGCAAAAGTCATTCAGCGGCATATTTAACCGCTTCCCTATAAGACAGTGCTTCCCTATAAGACAGTGTCCGGTAATTATAACAACCACCGTCGAAATCTCTCCTCTTGGAAGCAATATCAGCTCACTTGTGCACTTCTGATTAAGACAAGACACAATCTGTCGTGTTGTCTAACACCTCCATCCATTTGCCCATCTTTGATTAGTTTCCGTCGCGGAATAAAGCCGTAGGGTTTGCTTGCAAGTTTCTAGAGGCATACGAACACATTCCAATGCTGTTGAAAGCTGTAAGGTAGTTCCCAGTCTTGCACGCTCATCGGTTTCGCAATTTCCTGGAATGTCTCTGTGCCCTGGGACCCATATGAGTCGTAAGTTAAACTGCTTGGCCATCACATTTATAGATGTGGGGCAGTTAAGGGCACATCTTGTTTTCAGAAACATTGACTCCAGGGACTTGACCGCGGCTGTCAGAATAGATTTTGACTGCAGTTGTAGATTATACATTTCAGCTGAATGTATTTTTTGTACTACACCTTCAACTGCATTATAAATCCTCCCTCACCTTATACCATTGGACATATTGCGGCTACGTCGGCAATTCGACTGAATAACGCACTAAAATGGAAGAGCAGCGATTGTGGCCATATCCTAAAAATGTGGACTGTGCTCCCTCTATAAGCCTTTTTTAACGCCAATTTACCACTATTATACCATTCATGGGAGAGGATTCCGGGTATTGGAGCCCCCAGTAATATTTACAATGATGGATCGAAGCTACGCGCACAAGTGGGTTTGGAGTCTATTTGGAAGAGCTTGTGTTGAGCCTGGCTCGAAGCAGTGTTTACCAGGCAGAGATGCTGGCAATAAAGAAAGTAGCTGACTGGTTGAGTTGCAATGTCTTGTCTACACCCACAGTCAACCTCTATTCTGACAGTCAACCTGCGGTAAAGTCCCTCGAGTTAATGTTTCTGAAAACAAGATCTGGCCTTAACTGCCGCACGTCTTTAAATGAGATGGCCAAGTAGTTTGACATACGATCTATGGGTCCCGGGGCACACTTGCAAGACTGGGAACTACCTTACAGGTTCCAACAGATTTGGAATGGTAGGTATGCCTTTAGAAACTTGCAAGCAAAATCGAAGGTTTTGTTTCGCGACGGAGACTAATCCGAGATGGGCACATAGATGGAAGTGTGAGACTATACGACACAATTGGCCTTTTCTTAATCAGAAGCTCACAAGTGAGCTGATATCACTTCCAAGAGGAACGATTTCGACAGTGGTTGCTGTAGTTACCGGACACTGCCATATAGGAAAGCGCGCAGAGCGGTTAAATGTAGCGTCACACGACTTTTGACGGAGTTGCATGGATGAGGAGGAGTTGGAAACTATCGAACACTTTGTCTGTCATTGTCCGGCACTTTCTGGCCAGAGACTTGCTTCACTGGGATCTAGGAAGCTGCACGATCTTTCAGGGGGTAATTATGTAACTTGATAGTCGTCAATTGCATCGTTTCCATCGTTATTCCATTACCATACATATAGTCTCATTTTATGGTAATAGAATAATGAGCTAACGATGACGATTAACGATTATCAAGTTACATAATTAGCCCCCTGATTTGTCGGATGTCAAAATTTAATATCGTAGGAGTTTCATAAGGAGCTCAAATTAGTTTGACGACAGGGAACAGTTAGGAAACCGTATTACCGTGGTATCGCAACGGACCTTAGAGTCTATGTGTGCTGACATAAGCCAATCATGATAATCATGATGTTCCAGGAATCTAGCTCTTATAGTTTCGACAATATCGTGCTTTCCACAGATGGACGGAAGAGCGGACATTGCTAGAATGTCGTAGAATCGATCATTACCGACGGTTCATCACCGCAAAGATGTGGTTTTTTAGTTTTTTAATATTTTCAGAAGAAATTGGTCCTAAGTAGAAACTTGAAATTTGGAATGTAGGATCCTTCGGCAGAAAACCCATTCCGAAAAAAATTGTTTTTGAATCTTTTTATGATCTCAAACTACAGCGAGGATATACGCACTGTAATTTGTAATTCCTTGTGTTACGCTTCGAAATATCGGTTTAGGACCCCATAAAGTATATAGCAATGTCCCTTCTTCCGTCTGTCCTTCTGTGAAAATCACGATGCAGTCCAACATAAAAGAGCGATAGTCCTGAAGTTTTGCACGAAAATGTCTAATGGTTGTGGGCGAGTTAAGTTCGAGGATGGGGAAACAAATTCCTCCATGAAGAACTAGACGAACCTCTGAAAACACTGAATTTTTTACCTGTTTTTGGACTTCTGTTAAACACAATGAGACGTTTTTAAATTAGAAGAAGTTCAGAGTCGTGCAGTTGGACACAGGGAACTAAAAAATGACAATTGTTTTGGCCCGTCCTCTTTTGTGGGCGTAGATATACAAAAATATTAAAAATAGTGATAAAATTGTATGAATTTAAATCAAAAATGATTTGACGCGAGGATGAAGATGTCTCCAAACGTCCCTTTCCGAGCCCCCCCTCACCTCTTTGGCACATCAGAATTTAACACTATATTGTTTCTTTTTTATAAATAAGTTTTTTTTTTTTTCAATAATATTTATCTAATTCCAATTTTTTTCTCTCGTTTTCCTTTTAGTGTGGTTTCTTCAAACGTAATCGCCCCACCGATCATTCTATGGAACGTCAACCGTTACGCAATGGCTATCATGCGGACGAACATCTATAAATAAACTCCTTCTCAATGCAACTATAGAAATCTCTTAGAGTTCTCTATGAAACAAAACAAAAAAATGTTTGCCTTTAATTAACACTATTATAGAATCGAATTAATATTTATAACAAGAACGAGAATTACAAACAAATCTGGTGTTGAAATTAAAAAAAAATTTAAAACTTTTATAAAAAGTTAATGCTAAAAAACACTAGTTAAAAATAAATCATTTGCTCTTAAAATAATAAAACAAGTCTCTAAATATACACTGAGAGAAATGAATCTTGTACTATATTTTAATTTTGTCTTACAAACTAACGGCTCCTAGTCACCAAAAAAAAATTAAATTAAACAATTTTTTTTATATCAATATATTTTTTTGCCATAAAACGAACGATATACTATAATTATTAAAAAATATAAACTTAAAGAAAGAGTAAAAAATTTATAAATTTGTTAAAATGAAAAAAAAAAAAATTAAATTATTTCATAGAATTTTTTTATTGAACCTGTTGAGAATTGTAAGAATTTTAATAAACAAAAGTGCTGAAATTAAAACTATTTATAATAATAAAAAAACAAAACTAATAAAACTAATTTTATATAAAATTAACAAAAAAAAACTATTACAAAACTTAAGGATTTAAAGCAAAAAGTTTGCTTACACTGAAAGAAATAGCATTATATATAAAAATTCAAGAAAAAGTTTAAAGAATTTGATCATTTTCATAAGATAAATGGATTTTTTTCATAATAGTTTTGGGAAAAGATAAGCAATAGTTGAAAATAATTCATCAGTTTAACGAAAATTTTCATAAAAAATAAATACATTTCTAATACTTTTGAAAAACAAATAAGTAATAAATGAAAAGTTTCGTAAGTTTAACGAAAAATAGAATTCGATAATTTTCATAAATAAATTAATACTTTTCTAATACTTTTGGAAAACAAATAAGTAATAAATGAAAAACTTCGTTAGTTTAATGAAAAATTTCATAATAAGTTTTTTCAAGAAACTTTTAATGTAATTATTGATTGTTATAAAATAATTTAATATAATTTATAAAAAAAGTTTCTTTGTTTCTCTTTTTGGTAAGATTCAAACAAGTAACGTTTGAGAATGTTTCATAAATAATGATTAAAAGTTTAATTATTTTATGAAATATTGTAAAAACAGTTTCATTTCGAAATTTTTTTTTGTAAAAACTCATGAGATGTTCTAATATTTCAGAGATAACTTACATAATGTATTGAAAAAATTCTTTAATATCACGAAAACGTTTTATAAATATTATGAAAAATGTATAAATGATATGATAAATTTCATAAATGTTATGAAAAAGTTTATAAAATTTCATAAATGTTATAAGAGATTTTATAGTTATGAAAAAATTCATAAATGTAAAGAAAAAAATGTATAAATATATTTTCTTTAATATAAACATTGAAACCAATAACATTTTAGACTTTTTCATAAAAAGTTATTGAAAGTTTCATTAATTTTATAAAACGTTGTGAAATATTTTATTAAACTCATGATAAATTCTTATATTTCAATGAAAGTTGACATAATGTAATAAAAAAATTCATAAATATAATGTACAAAATTTATAAATGTTATGAAAAATTTATAAATGTTATGATAAATTTCATGAATGTTATGAAAAAGTTTGTAAGATTTCATTAATGTTGTAAAAGATTTTATAAATGTTATGAAAAATTTCATAAAGGTTAAGAAAAAATATGTGTAAATATATTTTTTAATGTTAACAGTTTCACTTTGAAATATTTTATAAAACTCATGAGATATTCTTATAAGTATACGATATGATAGTTTACATAATGTAATGAAAAAAATCATAAATATAATAAACAAATTTTATAAATGTTATGTTTATGAAATTTCATTAAAGCTATAAAAGATGTTATGTATTTTATGAAAAATTTCATAATTTATAAGTTTCACAATTAACGTTTTATTCTTTTTTATAAATAATGATTAAAAGTTTCTTCAATTTTATAAAAAAAAATGCAAAAACATTTTCATTTTGATTATGTGATATTTAAATTATGTGTTACATTATGTATAGAAAAATTTCATAAATATAATGAAACAAAATTTAAAAATTCGGACAAAATTCATAAATAATATCAAAAATGTTATAAATGTTACGAAAAGTATATGAAACATTTCATAAATGTTATGAACAATTTCATAAATGTTTTGAAATTTTTCGTAAATGTTAAGAAAAAAAATTTTAATATTTTTTTTTTTTAATTTAATAATTCTTTACAAGTTCCATTAATTTTAACTCTTTTTTAATGTAAACATTGAAACAAGTAACGTTTGAGGAGATTTTAGAAACAATGATAAAAAGTTTCATAAAAAAAATTGTAAAATCCGTTTCTTTTTGATTACTTTTATTAAACTCGTTTCAATGATGTTTTACATAAAGTATTAAAAAAATTCATAAATACTCGTATAATGAAAAAATAATTATAAAAGTTTATACATTTTATGAAAAATTTCATAAATGTTATGAAAGATTTTATATATGTTATGAAAAGTTTCATAAATATAATGAAAAAAATTTAATTTTATGAAAAATGTTATAAAA
This sequence comes from Pegoplata infirma, assembly GCA_963921195.1. Classification (NCBI taxonomy): domain Eukaryota; kingdom Metazoa; phylum Arthropoda; class Insecta; order Diptera; family Anthomyiidae; genus Pegoplata; species Pegoplata infirma. Next base: position 40,566,742 of record OY992540.1, on the reverse strand, counting down.
AACTTAATATATATTATGAAAAATTTCATGTGTTTTGAAAAATTTCATATATATTATTTTTATATTTTGTTGACCTTTTTGTTGTAATTATTTATTTTTATTTCGGCTATAGGACCTATAGGCGAAATAAAAATAAATAAATTTCATATATGTTATGAAAAATTTCATATATATTATGCAAAATTTCAAGATTTTATATATGTTATGAAAAACTTCATAAATATAATGAAAAAAAAAAAATTTTGATTTTATGTAAAATTTTAAAATGTTATGAAAAAGTTCATAAATGTAACGAAAAATTTCATAAATGTTTTGAAAAGTTCCATAAGTGTTAAAAACAAAAATGTGTAAATATAAAAATTTCATAAATGTTAAAATAATTTAATTTTTTTTTTTCAAACTTCATAAATATTTTTAAGTTTTAAAAGTTTTTAAAATGAAACTTTTATAAAATTTATTAGATATTCTAATATTTCAATGTAAAACACATAATGGCTTGAAAAAATTCATAAAAAAACTTCAAAAATGTTGCGAAAAATTTTAAAAGCGTGAAAAATTTAATATATGTTATGAAAAATTTCATAAATTTTAAGAAAAAAAAGTACAAATTATTTCTTTTAAACTTTATAAATTTTGTTCAATTTTCATAATGATTAAAATTTTCTTCAATTTTATAAAAATATTAAACAGTTTAATATTGAAAACTTATAATAAACGCATGAGAAATTCTAATATTTCTATGATGCTTTACGTAACGTTTTGAAAATATCATATACATAATGAAAAAATTTTTAAATGTTATGAAAAACTTCATAAATCTTATTAAAAAGTTCATTAATGTTATACAAATTTTCATAAAAGTTAAAAAAAGTTTATAAATGTTATGAAAAATTTCATATCAAAGGTTTTATGTATGTTATGAAAGATTTTATATATGCTATGAAAAATTTCATAAATGTAAAGAAAAAATGTATAAATAATTTTTAAAATTTTATAAATTTTTTTAAAAATTCATTAATTTTATCTCTTTTTTAATGTATAAAAAATTATTAAAAGTTTCTTCAATCTTACAAAAAACTGGTAGAAACAGTTCCATTTTGAAAACTTTCATTAAACTCATTTCTTATATTTCAAATATGTTTTACATAATGTTTGGAAACAATTCATAAATATAATGAAAAAAATTTTAAATATAATAAAACAAATTTTTAAATGTTATGAAAAATTTTATATGTGTTACGAAAAAGTTCATAAATGTTACAAAAAAAAATTATAAATGTTGTGAAAAAGTTTCATAAATGTTATGAAAAATTTCATAAATGTTAAGAAAAACATTTAACAATTTTTTTTTTAACTTTATGAATATTTTCGAGTTTCATTAATTTATCTATTTTTTAATGTTAACACTGAAACTTGTAAGGTTTTAGACTTTTTCAATACTAATGTAAAAGTTTCATTAATTTTATGAAAATTTGTAAAACAGTTTAATTTTGAAATATTTTATAAAACGCAGGAGATATTCTGATATTTGAATGATGTTTTACATAATTTACGAAAAAAGTTCATAAATGTTACGAAAAAGTTCATTAATTCTATGAAAAATTTCATAAATATTATGAAAAATTTATATATTTTATGAAAAATGTCATAAATGTTTAGAAAAATTTCATTAATATTTTTTTAACATTTTCTAAATTTTTTAAAGTTTCATTAATTGTACTTTTGTTTATGTAAACATTGAAAGTTTCTTTAATTTTATGAAAAATTGTAAAAACAGATTCATTTTGAAGCTGTTTTGACAATTATGAGATATGTATTTTAATATATTTTTAAATTTTTTTACATGATGTTATTACAAAATTCATAAATATAAAGAAAAAAATTTTTAAATGTTATGAAAAATTTCATAAATGTTACGAAAGAGATCATAAATGTTACCAAAATGTTCATAAATATTAATAATACTATCATAAATGTTACAAAAAAATTTTTATTGTTATGAAAAATTTCTTTATTGTTATGAAAAATTTCTTTATTGTTAAGAAAAATTTCTTTATTATTATGAAAAATTTCATAAATGATATGAAAAATTTCATAAATTTTAAGAAAAAAACATTTATAAATATTTTTGTCAAATTTTATAAATTTTGTTCAGGTTTCATAAATTTTATAAAAAAAATATATTTTTTTCAGTGTATTATCCTTAAGCAATATTTTATATGTAACTCTTATCTGCCAGAATAGAATGAATGTTTATGCAAGAATGTTTGTTATTAATTTTTAATTATTTTTTGTAAATTTTTTTTTATAATTTTTTTTTTCTTGTTAAGTATGAATGTATGAAAAACAAATTTTGTGAGTGTAATGTGTAATTAATTAAATTATTAATAATTTTATAAAAAAAAACAAACAAAAAATATATATTTGAGTTTTATTTAATTTTTATAATTAACATTTAATTTTCGTTTAATTACAAAACTGTATAATTTTTTTTTTAATGTAAATAAAACTGTAAGTAGATTTTTAAAAATCGCTCATTTTAATTTTTTTATTTTAATTTTTAAATGTGTTTTTTTAAAAAAATTATTTCTCAAAGAAATTTTTTATATTTTTAAAAACATATTTCAAAATTAATATTATTAACATTTAAGTATCAATAATTCTTTAACTGTAAAGCTTTTTTTTAATTTTTTAATTTATTAACGGTACTTATTAACAGCAGGTTTATTTTTTTATAATTAATTTTGCTTTTAACCCATTAAGTTCTTCAAAAAAAAAAAATAAAAAAAAATCTCTTAAAAAAATAAAAAAATATTAAAAAATTAAAAAAATGCAGTATTTTATTTAAATTCCATATCAAAGCTTAAATTCAAAACCCTCTATCTCACATTTTTACGAAAATGAGTTTTAAATGGCAAAATATCCAGTAAAACATCACTCTTTTAGAGATTACAGAGTAAAAATATTTTTTTATTGGCATTTTAATATTTAATTTTTTATTTCACATAACACATTTTTCTGAATGCAAAACCCTCTATCTAATCAAAAAATAATTTTTTAAATACATTGATTTTTATGAATAACGATATGTTTATTAAGTAATATTCGCGTGCTAAACATGAATCTAGCAACGAATTTCATAATCGTTTTGATCATTTTCAAAATATTGTCAGTTTTGGTTAAAATTAAAAAAATAATTGTAACGCAAAACCCTCTATCTCATTATTTGTATGTGTACACATTCAAAATTTTGAATAAATCAAAAAATGTTTTAATTGTTTTGATCATTCGATTAGAGTTTTATTCTAGCCCGAGGCCCAAAAATATTTCTATTAATGATATTGTCATAATAGAGTATTTTTAATTTATTGCTTTAAAAAAGTTACTCATCTCATAGTATATCTGTACTGATCAGTTTCATCCCAACTAAGGAATCTTCAGCAGACTTTAGAGAATCATCGTTGGTCCATCAAACATCAAACCAGACATAATATTTCATATAATTCACAAGTTAAATGAGAAATACTATTATGAAGGTCCACAATCTGTTTTCCTACAAAAATAACTCTCTTAAAGCAAAAATTGTTTTGATCATTTTTAAAATTTTGTCAATTTTTGGATTTAGCAAAAAAAAAATTATTTTGCAAAACTGTCTATCTCATCATTTTAAATTTTTTGAATTTTAAAACCCTATCCTGCTTGAAATCGCCATTACGACAACATTTTTACAGCCAATTGTAAGTAAAATTTAACAGCCGTTCTTGCCCCTAGAGGAATCAAATGTATCACCGACCCCCAATATTTTTTCATCGTCAACAATTTCTTTGAACACACCTACCCTCTATCTTTAACCCTTAAGGTGGTCCCCACATATTTTTTTTTTTATTTATCATATAATACATTTTTTTATTGAATCAGCTTCTACCGCTCCTAGAGTGGTCAAGACAAGGTAGACCCCATTGAGTTTTATCCCCTGAAATTCTTCCCGAACATACCTATTCCGCATATCCAGTCCCTAAGGAGGCTTCCATACAAAATAAAATTTTAATAAAATTTTCTATCACCGCTCAAACTGTCACAAGATTACCCAAAGAGGAGTCAAATGTATGACCGACCCTCAATATTTTTTGAACCCCAACATTTTCTCAAAATAAACCTTCCCCATATCTTTAGCCTTTAAAATGCTCCTCATACAAATTTTTAATTTTTTAAAAATGGTAATTAAAAGTCATCATTGTATACAAATGAATGTCTACACTAGCAATGAAAGCGTTTACAATAGATTTTGACGTGTTATAGTAGTTGCTAATATAGCCACGGTGTAAAACAATATCTCGTATGTATTAATTTTCAACTCATACACACTTGTAGATAAATTTGTGTGTACTGTTGGTGTCTTAACTAACTTTCAGATACTTATTCTAGACACAAACCAATAGAGACAACAAACCAGAGATGTGCGTTAATCGATAACATAACAGTGCGATAAGTACCATCGGTGTGTTAGTTCATATGCATCAGTGATGATAAAACTGGTACACATGAACTATTTTTGTACAATTAAAGACCGAACGGCATAGTTTCAAAATAATTTATATAGACAGACAAGAAGTGAATTTTTTTTATAAATTAATTGTGTTTTATATTATTGGTTGGACTTTATATTTTATCACTGAATTTTTTATTTAGTTCGGTTTGAGTCCATTAGAGTGGCATTTTTTTCATGAGACCTCAAAATTATGTGGTGGAAATTTGATGCCAATCGGATTGAATTAACCCGTTTTGGATTTTTGAAAATTTCAAAGTATTGAATTTTTGAAAATTAAAAAAAATAAAACAAGTAAAAAAGTTAAATGTAGTGATACCATCCACAAGTTCAAAAAGATTATTGCCAAAAACTTTATTTAAAAGGAAATTACTTTTGAAAAAAAAAAAAAAATCTTTGAAAAAAGAATTTCCGCGAAAAAAAATGTTGGTAAAAAAAAAATATGTTCGTACTTGTTTAAATAACATTTGCCGAATTAAAGCATTTTGTATTTTTAGGTTATGTTGAATGTACTTAAATTTTTGAGGTGTCCTTACATTTTCGTTCATAACTTTTGAACCGCTGAACCGTTATTGCTCAAATGCAATATTAAACTTCTCGGGAGAATATATTCCAATAAATATGTTAAGTTTTAGTCATCTCTGTGCAATATTTTTCTCTGTGATCACAATTTCCACAGAAAGACAGACGGACAGACGGACATATCTAGAATGTCTTAAAATCGATCGGGGATCATGAATATGAATTATGGGGTCCCAGACCGATATTTCTATAAGTTACAAACGGAATGACAAACTTATATATACCCTCTATCACTAAGTGGAGGGTATAAAAAACATGTCTAGCGCAGAGTTGCCACTTCTAGATTAATTATCCAAAAATGTACAATTTAAAATTTTTTGGATAACTTTTGGATAAGGATAACACTGTGGAACAAATTCAGGTTAGCAAAAGTTAGGTCGATTCTGAGAGTGACGCGTGAAAATAGAGGCTAAATTAGAAGACCCATATCGCGGCGTTTGTTTATGTTCCCAGCAAAAACTTCGCTTACCAAGTAATTAACATAAGGGGCTAGCAAAAATATCAGTAATTGGTTACCTCCCAATTTTAATGTTAATTACTTTAACACGGTGATGTCATTGGAGGTAACCACATTTTGCCTTTTTTGGCGCAATGTAATGCTAATGGTAATAAGTAGTATTCAAAGCCATTACCACGTAAGCGAGACAGGAAGGGGTACCCATTACCAAGTTTTTGCTGGGTTAGTTCGAATTTACACATTACACTGTGAAACAAATTCAGGTTAGCAAAGGTTAGTTCGATTCTAAGAGTGAGGGGTGAAAATAGAGGCTAAATTAGAAGACCCGTATCGCTTCGTTTGTTTATGTTAGTTCGAATTTTTTTTTTAATCGACCTTCGAACTTTGCAGTCAAATGCCGATATTCAGCATATTGTTTATATGTTTTTTTTTGGCTATAACTCGTCCACTAATTGATATTTTTTTAATCTGTAAAAGCCAAATTATTGCTAGAGACCTGTTTAACAATTACAATTTTTTAAAAAATTGATTTAGAAAATTTTTGTGGTGCTTATGAAGCAAAATGTTGGAAAATATTTTCAAAAAGAAATAATTTTTCCAACATTTTGCTTCAAAAGCACAACAAAAATTTTCTTAATCAATTTTTTAAAAAAAAATTAATTGTTGGACAGGTCTCTAGCAATAATTTGGCGTTTACAGATTGAAAAAATATCAATTCGTCGACGAGTTTTAGCCAAAAAACCGTATAAACAATATGCTGAAAATCGGCATTTGACTGCAAAGTTGGAAGGTCGATTAAAAAAAATTCTAACAAACATAAACAAACGCCGCGATATGGATCTTCTAATTTAGCCTCTATTTTCACCCCTCATTCTCCGAATCGACCTAACTTTTGCTAACCAGAATTTGTTCCACAGTGTTATTCGAACAAAGTTAAAAGGCGAATAATTGACAATATCAGCCAAGTCGAATTTAACTTTCCTACTTGTTTTGTTCTTTTTTCCTTTTGTTCTTTTGAATTTGGTTGGGGGTAATTTCCGTTTTTTCCCGCATGGCTCCGCGCCTGATTATGTACCACAATTTTCTAAAGAACTCTGATGATGGAAAATAATTAGAAAATTCCCAAAAGGATCGTCAATTCAATTCTAAAAGTTATTACATTTTAAAAAGCAGAAACTCCATGGTTACACTGTGCAACAAATTTCGTGTCTTCGAATGTATCTTGAACGGGACCAAAAAAAAAAATGAAAATATACCAATAGAAGACCAAAATCCCAGAAGGGTTTTGAAAACTTATTTCGAGTTCTATTTTTATGGCCCACTGAAGTTTTTCAATTCTTTTCAAAAGGCGTTTTGAATAAGTCAAAAACTAAGTATTAAATCTAATTCTGAGGTAAATAATGTTAAGACATGTCTTCAGTAGAATTTGATGGCGGTTCTTTTCTTAGAATATATTAACCCGCTATCTCCCAATTTTATGAGTCATTTTGGTCATTTTTTTTAAAGGAGGGGTTGCCGAAGATCAAAAGTTCGTGCGAAAAGTGCAAAATGCTTTAAAAAGTAAAATTGTAAATTATCACATACTATTAAATTGTTTTTCATCAAAGTCGTGTGAAATAAGTCGAAAAAATGTTATAAATCTACTTCTGAGCTAAATTACGACACTTGATGTCCTCAGTGGAATTCTTCTTTTTTTAGAACATATTAACACTCTATCTACCATGTTTTGGGTCATTTCGGTCCTTTTTTAAACATCCTCTTGGAACATTAAGGCGTGCGTTGAAAGGGTTAAAATGTTCTACAAACATTTTCTGCATCAAATTTTACTGGGGTTGTCAAAGATCAAAAATTCGTGCGATATAAGCAAAATGTTTAAATAAGGAGAATTTTAATTTATCATAATAAGTTTAATTATTTTTCACCAAAATACTTTATATTTTTATTTTATAAAGCATTCTGCACTTATCGCACGAACTTTTGACCTTTGACAACCCCTAGTTAAATTTGATGCAGAATATGTTTGTAGAACATTTTAACCACTTAAAGGCAAGTTTTAGTGGTGTTATATGAGGGTATTTGGAAAAAGGACAAAAATGACACCTAAAAATAGGAGATAGAGGGTTAATAATATTTATGCATATATATTAATCTTAATATTAACTTAATATTAACTTAATATGTTCTAATAAAATTTCAAATTTCATTGAAGACATCTGTTATCGTAATTTATATCAAAAGCAGATTTTTAACATTTTTTTGACTTATTTCACACGACTTTGATGAAAAACAATTTAATAGAATGTGATAGTTTACAATTTTACTTTTATAAGCATTTTTCACTTTTCGCACGAACTTTTGAATCTTCGGCAACCCCTAGTGAAATTTGATGCTGAAAATTTTTGTAGAACATTTGAACCCTTTAAATGCACGTTTTGTTGGTGTTCTATGAGGATATTTTAAAAAAGAACCAAAATGACCCCTAAAAATGGGAGATAGATGGTTAATACCCACCAAAAACTACTGCTTCGCCGTAAGCAGGTTTGTAAGGGAATGTTGAGTTGACATTCCCTTACAAACCTGCTTACGTATGGCATGATATTTGGTCGCAATGTCCCACTTTAGAGCATTTCACCCGAGCGCTTATTTCAGCGCAATAAAAATGTAATGAAATCATACCTTCTTAGAAGCTTACTTGGTGCATTTTTGTAAGCATATTGGATGCTCAGAAATCATTGCTCCAATAAAGCACAAAAATAATGTATTACCATCACTAAATTCTTTATGCCTGAAAAGTTTGTATGAAGATAGTGCTCCTCGTAAGCACACAAATAATACTACAGTTTTAATGTCTAAATAGTGTGTACTCGAAACTTTGGTTTTAACTTTTGCACATGCGTACACGTCCGTTCACAAAAAAAAAAAAAAACAGAATATCAACTGAATTAAAAATATTTTTATTTATTGTGTCATCCAAATTTTCGTTTTGGTGTTTAATGTTCGTAAGTCGTCGTATAATGTATAGTTTTTTCTCTCTGCCTTACGGTAGTGCATACTAGATGCACTACTGTAAGCGAATGTATTTAAAAATGTGTGATTACATTCGTAATTTTTCGAAAAATTTATATTTCTATATCTGCCTTACAGTAGAGCATCTAGTATGCACTACTGTAAGGCAGACATATCTATGTGCTGAAGACAAAGCGCTTGTGTATGCCAGAAAAATTAAGAACTGCTTCCACAATCTCGATTATTTTTTGCTGGGTATATTCTAAGAAAAGAACCGCCATCAAATTTTAGTGAAGACATGTTTTAACATTGTTTACCTCAAAATTCGATTTAATACTTATTTTTTGACTTATTCAAAACGCCTTTGAAAAAAATTGAAAAACTTCAGTGGACCATAAAAAAAGAACTCGAGCTAAGTTTTCAAATCCCTTCGGGGGTTTTGCTCTACTGTTGGTATACTTAAATTTTTTTTTTGTCCCATCCAAGATACAAAATCGTGTTGCACAGTGTTATTTATTTGGGAGAATATCCTTTGAGAGAAAGTAATGTTAATTCATTACGGGGACAGTAAATGACCTCGAGTTAGGTTAGGTTAGGGGTGGTGGAGCCTAAAGTTCAGACTCCTCGCATAGACCGGCTGGTCCATAGCGATACCACAATTTCCTTTAGCGACGTGGATAAAACGCGTTAGTCCATGTTGCGAACAGTTTTAGTTGCGATATCATCCAGATTCTCGATTTCTGCTTTACCTAGTATTCGCTCGTGGTGTCTGGCCAATGCGGGGCATTTGCACAGAATATATTCAACTGTTTCATCTGTATTAGGTTCATCACATCTTCTACAATTGGCATCCGAGATAAGTCCCATAGACCTCGAGCTAGAATATTTTTGATTTCATTCTAGAAGAATAGATTTTTTTGGAGGGGTTTCTGCTTTCTGAATGGGGACATGTGGCAAACTTATTCTGGTAGCACTTCTACCAGATACCAAAGTGCACTTGTTGAATTTACTGTTACTCTCTTTCGCTGTTTTCACTAAATGTAAACAAATGTAAAAACAAAAACTAACAACATAATGAGATTTTTAGCAACAAAAAAAAATTAACACCTCTGTTATGACATTGAAACATTGAGAGAGTGAATGGAGCAGATAATTTTTTTTTTGGGGGGCTCATATTTGGCTTTTTTTGTTTGTATCTTATGGAATCAACAACAAAATTTCATGGCTAAACACAATCCGTCGTCAGTCAGTCATTACTCAGCTGCGTTCGGGACAACACGTAAAAATACGTTAAACAAACAAAAAAATAATTAAAAAAATTTAAACGGGGGTAAATTGTGTTGAAATACAACAACAATATTAACAAAATTTTTGCAGAAAAAATTTTTAGCATTGAGAAAAAAGAAAAGATAATTAAAGAAATAACAAAAATTTTTAACAGATCTTTTGTTTATAAGAAAAATTTGTTGCTGAAGTGTATAAATAATTAAGAAAAAAATTTTAAAAATTAAGAAAAAAACCATTAATAATAAAAAGAAATTTTGTTAGTTTGTGAAATGAAAGAAGAATAAATAAAAAGGTTTAACAAAAAGTGGTTAAAAAATAGCATTTTTTCTTTCTTCTTATTTTTAACCAATTAGTTAAAGAAAAAAAAGAAGAAAAAGAAATTACGAAATCATAAAGTGTTAAATATTTTTTTTTTTTTTCAACAAAATAATTGCTTTAATTTAAGCACATTGCACATACACTTTGGCTAAATAGTAAAAATTCAAGAGCATCTTTTAATGTTCAAAAAGTGTTTGAAAAAAAAAGCTAAATAAAAATTGTTGTTCATAAAAACCAGCTGCTGCTATAATTTTGCTATTAAATGGCATGTAAGTATAACAAAAAAAAAAAAAAAAAAATAAAGCAACAAAAAATATTATATAAATTAAGTTGTAAATGTAATAAATGTTAGTAGTGGGGCTAAGAGGGGGTTTCTCCTCTTATATTTAGTGTATTAAAAGATTTAAGATGAGAATTTTCTCCAACAATTTTCAATTTCAATTGAATCTAGACTAATAACAAACAGATTATATTTACTTGTACTAACTACAATTTACGAGCACAACAAATGGGTTCGTATTTGCAATAGGGTGGTTCGTTTTATAAATTATCTATCTGAATGCGAAACCCCATAGAAGTGGGGTAACCATTTAATACAATATTAGACTCATTTTCGTTCATTTCATATAAAAGATCTAGTTCGTTCATCTAGTTCAATCGGTCATTTGTTAATTTCGTTCAACCGTTCGTGAAGGAATCATTTTGATCGTTCCACTAGGTTAGGTTAGGGTGGCGGTGCCAGATGGGCACTCCGCATATACCAATTGGTCCATAGCGATACCACAAAACTTTGTCTGCTTATCGATGTAAACTAAATACATTGACCTTCATTGCGAATTGTTTCAAACTCTTCAGGTCTATCCTCGTAATTTCCTCCAAAGTCTCGAACTGTGAACTTCCTATAATTGATAGTCGAGTTCGTGCCAAAGCCGGGCAGTGGCACAGGATGTGTTCAATGGTCTCCTCGTCGTCTGGTGTCTCGCACCTTTTACAGCTTGCGTCCGTAATAAGGTTCATGTTCTTGGCATGTTTTCCGACAAGACAGTGTCCCGTTATTAAACCTGTCAACATACGACATTCTATTCTCGTAAGTGTAAGTAAGAATTTAGTTCTTCCTAAATCATAGCGTGGCCATAAAATTCTGCATATACGACTTGTCCCAAGTTCCTTCCATCTTCGATTTGCCTTGGCGACAGTATAGGTATTTCGTTTTAGTTGGTAATGCTGGAGTGGCGGACCTATGCCATCTGCTCCAAGTTTCGCGAGTTCATCTGCTCTCTCGTTTCCTTCTATTCCTTCGTGCCATGGTACCCATAATAAGGTAACTTCATTATTTAAGCAAAGTTGTATTAAATTCTCGTAACACTTTAAAACCGTTTTCGATTTAATTTGGTAGCTCAAGAGTGCCTTTAGAGCAGCTTGACTATCCACGTAGAAATTAAGAACTCAAAACTAGAACTCGTTCCACTAGTTCTAGTTCCTTTTTTGCTTCGCCAAAAATGAAAATACACATATACAAGGCGTGTATAAAAACAAAGTTGCTATATGGCTCCGAAACATGGCTCGTTAATGACGGCATCAAACGCAAACTCCAAAGCTTTACACACAGATGCCTCCGTAACATAGTAAAAATCTGGTGGCCCAGAACAATTTCAAATGAAGAACTACTACCACTCGCTGAACAGGAACCAATCAATACGCAAATAAGAAGAAGAAAGTACAACTGGCTAGGACACGCACTCCGCAAGCCATATGACGAAATATGCCACTTCTTGTGGAATCCACAAGGTGTCCGAAACCGTGGAAGGCTGAAGACAGCCTGGAGACGCACAATTTTCTGCGAAACCAAAAAGTCGTTAGGGAGCACCTGCCCCCTGCGATTTTGAACTTCATCTGAGATAAGAATGTTGCATTTGATTAGCAAAAGTACAAAAAACCCTGAAAAAATTGCGGTTTTTCTTAGGTTGGTTTAGTTCTTCAAGATGAACTTTTTTCCCCTTGGTCCGATTTTGCCCATTTCCGAACTTAACCTGCCTAGGAATATAAGACATATTCGTGCCAAACTTCGGAAGTCTAGCTCTTTTATTTTGGACTGTATCGTGTCTTCTACAGACGGACAGACGGACGGACATCGCTAGAATGTCTTAGAATCGATTACTGATCAATAAAATATATACTTTATGGGGTCCTAGACCGATATTTCGATGCGTTACACACGGAATGAGAAAGTGAGTATACCCCCATACTGTGGTTGGAAGGTATAAAAAAAAATTATAAAATCCGACAAATCAGAAACATCGTGCAGCTTCCTAAATCCCACAGAAGCAAATCTATGAGCGGTGAAGCAAATCTGTGTCAGGAAATGGCAGATTAAGTGTTCTATGGTTTTCAACTCCTCCTCACCCATGCACCTCCGGCAAAAGTCATTTGACGGCACATTTAACCGCTCTGCGTGCTTCCCTATAAGACAATGTCCGTTAATTACATAAACTACCGTCAAAAGTGAAGTGATAGCAGCTCACTTGTACGTTTCTGCAACAAAGCTGTAGATTTTGCTTTCAAATTTCTAGAGGTATACTAACACATTTCAATTCTGTTGGAACCAGTAAGGTAGTTCCCAGTCTTGCAAGCTCATCGGCTTTGCAATTACATAAGAAGTCTTTGTGTCCTGGGACCCATATGAGTCGTATGACAAACTACTTGGCTATCTCATTTAAAGACGTGCGGCAGTTAAGGGCAGATATTGTTCTTAAAAACATTGACTCAAGGACTTAACCAAGACTTGACTTTCGGAATTGAAGTTGACTTGCGGTTGTAGACAAGAGATGATCGAGTTAGCTATTTCCTTTATTGCCAGCATATCTGCCTGGTAAACACTGCGATGATATGGCAATCTTCGAGCCAGGATAAATTTAAGCTCTTTCGAATAGACTCGAATTGTCCACGTTTCCGCATACTATATGTCTACCCAATATGTCCAATGGTATTAGTTAAAGAAGGATTTGTAATGCAACCGTAGGTGTAGTACAAAGAGCTCCAGTGATACACATCGGCGACAGTCTCTATACCTTTGTGATAAAGACACAGTTCCCTTTTGTCTCTAAGGCAGACCACCAGATAATGATTCCATAAATCCAGTGAATGACTCTTGGGCTAAAGCCCCATCGAATTCCAATGGCCCTTTTATAGAAATATAAAGCAATCGTTGCTTTTCTCACCCGTTCCGCAATACTACGCCAGAAATTCAACTTCCTGTCTAGAAATTCTCATTGAAACTTGGATCCATCTAAGAAGCAATTTGATTGCCGTCCAAAGAAATAGGATGAAAAACATTGTAAACATGACAAGTTCAGGTTTACTCGGTTTAATCCCCAGACCACAGTTTCTTTCCCATTTAGACAGATCTTTCCGAAAACCCTGAAGAATGTCCCTTAATGTTAGCAGGTGCTTTCCCTTGACCGCTATCGCCACATCGTCAGCATATGCGACAACATGGCAACCGCGTGCTTCTAGAGACAGCAGCATTGAATTACGTGCCAGGATCCAAAAAAAACGGCGAAGAAACACCTCCCTTTGGTGTGACCCTATCGACAACACGAAATTTGACAGACGATCCCAATTTAGACGTTATAAGTCTATTGTAATGTAGATTTTCCACCATTAAAAATATCCCAGACAATGCCACAATTATAGAGTCTGGGATGATATTATTAAACGCCCCTTTATATCATGAAAGTCTACAATAGTGTACTCTAGACCGGGTCGAAAAAAAAAGTTCCCCTTGTGCGGGCCTTATTTTAAAGCTTACCTCGAAAAAGTTCCATAGCCAAAATATAAGATTTTTAGGTCGCGATTTGGTACCGCCGAAATCGTTATTTGTTCATAACTTTGTCATTTGATGTCCGATCGTTTTAAAAAAAAAATTGTTTGAAAGTCCTCCGCGAGTACTAAATTTGACTCATATCTGGTTTTGACCTCTGAGCTCGTCTTCGTGTCATGAGTGTTAGTTTCTCAGCTTTCTACCCACCTAAATGATTTTTATTTTTCCATTAAATTATAGCATTAAAAAATTCATGAAATTCTTCCCTTAGAAGTACCCTCTTAAATTAATTAACAAAAAAGTTACATTCAATTTTAAATTTCCATAGAAAAAGATTTAAAACACTTGTTCGTATGTATTTAAATACAAACTAAAAAAATTAAATATAGTTTAAAGGCATAATAACAAGTGTTTTTTCTAATTTTCTTTATATTGTATATGAAAATCTTAAATCAAATGTAACTTTTTTGTTAATAAATTTAACTGGATACTTCCAAGGGAAGAATTTCATGAATTTTTTAGTGCTATAATTTAATGGAAAAATAAAAATCATTTAAGTGGGTAGAAAGCTGAGAAACTAACACTCATGACACGAAGATGAGCTCAGAGGTCAAAACAAGATATGAGTCAAATTTAGTACTCGCGGAGGACTTTCAAACAAATTTTTTTTTAAAACGATCGGACATCAAATGACAAAGTTATAAACAAATAACGATTTCGGCGGTACCAAATCGCGACCTAAAAATCTTATATTTTGGCTATGGAACTTTTTCGAGGTAAGCTTTAAAATTAAGCCCGCACAAGGGGAACTTTTTTTTTCTCCTTTATGGTCGACCCAGTCTAGTGTACTCCTTTACCGAAAGCGATCTCTCGATGTTACCAACGATCTTATTAACAGCTGTTTCCGTTGACCTACCTTTGCTGTATGCATGTTCCCTAGTCGAAGCAACCTCGTGTTAGGTACTATACGCAAATATGCTTTTAACAAAAATGATGATAGACGGCCTGAAATCCTTCAAAACTGTTTGGGAGTTTTTCCCACCCTTTGTGATAAAAAAGACTCTGGTATCCCTCTATTTTAAACAATTATATAGCCAGATAATGCATGCTGTGTAGAGACTATATAACCATTATATAGTCTCATAACCCCCATAATGTGAATGGGGGTTATGACCAAAAAACGTTCGGTCGTATCCCAACAGGGAACGGACATAATCCCCATTAGAATTGTGACCGTTTTGGAAATGGTCATAGTCCCCACAACTATTATGGGGATTATGACCGTGATGAATTCGGTCATAATCCCCATTTCCGTTATGGGGGTAATGTCCGTGGGGACAGGACACCGGATTAGTGCAGACGCTATGCAAGAGTGCAAGGTAATGTTCAGGACTGAAAGAACGTCGTCTCAAGCATTAAAAGCAAGATGTTTAGATGGCCTGGACTGCCTACATGATGGCTTTTTGACTTCTCTAGCGGAATGGCTTAGGAAATATGAGAAATAATCAAAGGAATCACAACGCCCCTTATGGTCTCCGAGTGAACTCGCTTAAATGGCGACACTCACTCAACCTTACCTAATCCATCCATTAAGATTTCTATTAGCGAAATAAATTATAAAAATAGAGTCACCCTAATATACACTTTATTTAGTATATCTGTCTGCTCCACAATAAACATTTCGCTAAACCAAATACTCATACTCATTCAACAACTTATCATCTCACTTTCATGTGTAATTATTCTCTGTTTGTGAACTTTGCACATATTATGTAGTAGTTTTTTGCTCATCTTTTTACCTGTATATTGTATAAGCTCTCCCCCGGTCTCTCAAGCGTGAATAACTAAAAAAATTTAAGAAAAATATTTTTAAAGGTGGCCAGAGGAAAAAAAATTTCAAAAAAAGTAAAAAAAAAATAAAGTAAAAAAACTTCTAACAAGGAGGGTCTTTTACAGGGCAACCACCGATTGTCCTGAAACTTGAATATGGTAATGAGGGTGAAAAAATAAGAGTTACCTGGTTTTTTTAACTGCTCAATCTCAAATTTAAAAAAGGGTTGCCACCTTATGAAAAAAAAGGACTTTCGGGAAAATCCGTATAAAAGCCAAACTAGCAGGAATTTCGCCAAACGAAAAAACACGGGTCAGCTTAATTTTGATAGAGGTTTTTATGTATGATTTTGGTGGTCGTACGTATATACCTCTCCATATACTCTACCCCAACGATTACACATTTTGGACAATAACAAACTTAACGAAGCCAAATTTGGACACGGCCGATACACCATTTGATAGGCCTTCAAAAAACCTTTATAAAATGTTCATATAGTTTCTTTTAAATAAATGGGAAAAATCTTCAAAAAACGAAAAAAAATGTCCCCCTCAGCTTTGACCCGCTAAAAGTGAGATTAGGCAGCTATAACAAAAAGGTAACTCTTATCTTGCCTCCCTCTTTCCTATATGTAAATTTCAGGACAATCGGTGGGTGCCCTGTGAAAGACCTTCCTTGTAAGTGGGTTGCTCCAAAACTGCAACACAAGTCTAAGCTCTGCCATTTAAGGGCTGGCTTCCAAAAGCTAAGGCAACAATTTTCGAAATTTTCTAATATTTTGGCCAACAAATCTGATCAGAAAATATGGCTGCTGATGAATATCTCAATTAAGTATCTCGGAAACGATCTCAGAAACGCAAACATGAACGCAATTTTAAGTCCTTAGCCAAAAGAAACGAGGGTGAAAAGTTCAACATTGGCCATTGTTAACAAATTTTTAATGAACCGTCTAGCCATTAAAATAATCTGTGGTCTGCAAAATATGCTGCTGATATAATGTAGAAGAAATGGGTTCTATTTTCTATTCAATTTTTTTTTTTTATAAACTGATATCTTTTCTATACGAAAAATGTCTCAGAAACTGATACTTTTTCATAGGAAAAAAGTCTCTGAGATTTTTTTATGTGAAAAATGTGTCAAAACCAGAGGCTTTTTCTATACGAAAAATGTCTCGGAATCTAAATCTTTTTTATGCAAAAAATGTCTCAGAATCTGAGACGTTTTCTATACGAAAAATGTCTCAGAATTTGAGACTTTTTCTATAACAAAAATGTCTCAGAATTTGAGACTTTTTCTATACCAAAAATGTCTCAGAATCTGAGAACTTTTCTATAAGAAAAATTTCTCAGAATCTGTGACCTTTTCTATAAGAAAAATGTCTCAGAATCCGAGGCGTTTTCTACACGAAAAATATTTCAGAATCTGACGGTTTTTCTATACGAAAAATATTTTACGATCTGATACTTTTTGGTACGAAAAATATCTCAGAATCTGAGACTTCTTCTATAGGAAAAATGTCATAGAATTTGAGACGTTTTCTATACGAAAAATGTATCAGAATCTAAAATTTTTCTATACGAAAAATGTCTTAGATCCTGAGACTTTTTTAACAAAAAATGTATCCGAATTTGAGTCTATTTCTATACAAAAAAAGTTTCACAATCTGAGACTTTCTCTATACAAAAAATGTCGCAGAATCTTCGATTTTTTCTACACGAAAAAAGTTTCACAATCTGAGACTTTTTCTATGCAAAAAATGTCGCAGAATCTGAGACTCAAAATATGAGACTTTTGCTTTACGAAAAATGACTTTTTCTTTACGAATCTGAGACTTTCTAAATAAAGCATGTTTTAGAATTTGAGAAGTTTTCTATACGAAAACTGTCTCAGAAGCTGGGAAGTTTTCGATACGAAAAATGTCTCAGAAGCTGAGAAATTTTCTGAACGAAAAATGTCTCAGAAGACGTTTCTGGGTATTTTCTATACGAAAAATGTCTCAGAATATGAGACTTTTGCTTTACGAATCAGTATCTGAGACATTTTCTAAAAAAATGTCTTAGAATCTGTCTTAAGTAGAATTTTTTTCTCAAATGTCTCAGAAACTCATACGTTTTCTATACGAAAAATGTTTTAGAATTTGAGGTCTCATATTCTGAGACTTTTTCTATACAAAAAATGTGTCAGAATCTGAGAATTTTTCTGTACGAAAAATGTCTCAGAATTTGAGAATTTTTCTGTACGAAAAATGTCTCAGAATTTGAAGACTTTTTCTGAAGGAAAAATTTTTCATCATCTGAAGCTTTTTCTATAGAAAAAATGTGTCAGAATCTGACGTATTTTCTATACCAAAAATGTCTAAGGTTTAAGACTTTTTTCAACACGAAAAATGTCCCAGAAACGACACTTTTTCTATAGAAAAAAGTCTCTGAGATCTTTTTATGGGAACAAAGTGTCAAAACCCTGAGACTTTTTCTATAAGAAAAATGTATCAGATTGAATCTAAGACTTTTTATACGAAAAATGTTTCGGAATCTAAAACTTTTTTTATACGAAAAATGTCACAGGGCCTAAGACTTTTTTATACGACAAATGTCTCAGATTCTTAGACTTTTTTTAAATGAAAAATTTTCTATAAAAAAAATGTCTCAGAATCTGATGCCTTTTACAAAAGGAGTGTAAAGAAATAGAAGATAAAAGAAACACATAAGGAAGATATAGTTATTCAGAAAATTATATGATTCATGTAAGTATATTTTATGAAGAATGAATTGAACATCGACCAGCAAAAACAACAAAAAATTTAAATTGAGGTAGAAATGGGCACATGAGCAGATTAGTGCGTGATTCACGTTAGTTATGCGTTATGACGTGTGAGTGTGATTGAACTCAATTTTACTCACCTGATTGTGAGTGAGTGTAAGTGTGAAAAAATTGCGTGAATAAGTGCGCGTGAGTAAGATTTTTGACTTTTATAAATTTTATTTTGTTTAAATAAGAGTTTCTTGAGTGTGAGTCAACGTGAGTGTAGCTTGTGTGAGTACACCAGAGCGTGAGTTATCTTAAAATTACTCATGTGATTGTGAATAAAAAAAAAAGCTCGTGAGTGAGTGTGCGTGATTGAAAAATTCCTGTAGTCAACGTGACTATGTGTGAATCAAAATATACAAACAAGCGCCCATCTCTAAACACACAAAAAATTATTGGCTAAAAAATTTCAATTAAATCTATTGATCAACAAAATTTAAATGAGTCAATTATTGTTTTGATCAACATTTTTGTTATTTTCTTTAACTATCAAATTACAAATTTTCAACATACCAGATTTTTTTTCGCTTCAATTTATTTGAATACATTAATTCAAAAATATACTTTATACTAGGGTGTTACTTTTTTATTGTCGGCAACATATTGGAAAGCAAAAAATATGAATTTCTTCATAATTTTTCCATAAGCTTGAAAATTATTTGTTAAATCAATCATTATTTTAATTGACTTTAAACAAAAAAATTATCAAATTTTTAATCAAAATCGAAAAAATGATTAATTGAAATAAAAATCAATTAATCACCTACAATTTGATGATTGATATAACAATTTTCTTTATCGGAGAAGTTTCAATTAAAAAATTAATTGAATCCGCGTTTTTGTTGATTGACTTTTGTTTTCAATTCTTTCTGTGAAGGGAGGTAACCGATTTAAATTGTTAAGCAATGATTTTGCACGTGATTTATTTATTATCTTTTAATTAAAATACAAAATTTTAAAATAATTTAATTTAAAAAGGTATTGTGTGTAATCTCACGTCTATAAAATAATAATAATTTACATACCATTCAATTGTTTCTTTTGGATACCAAAAAGCTTTAGAATAAATATATAGCCACTGATTAGTTTGACTTAATTGAAACCGATTGAATTTGATTAGATAAATGCAAATGGGAATTTCGGCATAGTGAACCAAATACACATACGTGCCAGTAAATAATTAAAAAAAAAAACTACTTGGAAAATATACACAAAAAATTTTTAAATTTTTAAATGTTGTTAAATGTACGTATTTTTATTTTTAGGGTGGTACTTATGCATATGGAGAACATCGAAACATTTTGTGGAATCTTTGTTAAGATATTTCACGATCGTGTAAAAAAAATAACTATTTTTTTTTTTGAGTGTAAATTTTTTTCGAATGTAATTTTTTTTTAAGTGTAAAAATATTTTTAATGACAAAAATACTTTGTAAAACATTTATGTGGTTTACCAATGATTTGTTTTTTTAAAGCTTGGTTTTTTCAACACGTGAATTTAAGGTGAAACCAATCTGAAATTCACGCTTTTGCTAATAACTTTTAAGCCACTGGACCGATTTTGCTAAAATTGATCACCAGCCAGACCAGGGGAACGAAAAATATATATTCTAGCTTAAGAAACCTCGGGATTGTCTTTCGAAAGTTAGCGCTTTTTTTCTCGTAAATTTGCAAAAAAAACCCTTGCCGATATTCACTTTTTTGCTTACAACTTTTGAACCACTAAACCGATTTTGCTAAATAGTAATACCAACATGACTAGATAAATGACCAACATATACGCCAAAGCCTCAGTAAAGTCTTTTACAAGTTAGAATGTTTTTAACAGAAAGACCGACAAACGGACGGACATCGCTAGATAGACTTAAAATCGGTTGAGGATCATGAATATAAACACTTTAGGAGGTCCTAGACCAATATTTCGAGGTGTTACAAACAGAATGACAAAATCATGTATACCCTCTATCACTACAGTGGAGTCAGGGGGTTTGTTTTTGTTAGGTCGGCGGAGTCGGTGCGGGACATCTTTTACTTTTATTTCATAATAAGTAAAAAATGTTTTAAAAAAGAATACTTTTTTGTATAAAAAAAGTACGTAGCATGTAATTTTTAAAAAAGTCCTTTTTTATAAAAATTATCAAACAAGTCCCTCTTTTTAAAAAAGTACTGGTATAGCACTTTTCGTAAAAAGTAACAATATAGTTGTCTTTTTTTTTATTAAAAACAACCATATACCATTTTTATAAAAAGTACTGAATCACTACCTATTTGAAAAAAATACAAAAATAGTACATTTTTCAAAAATACCAAAATAGTACTTTTTTCAAAAGTACCAAAACAAAAAAAGTACAAAACAACTTTTTTGTAGTACTTTTTAATAAGAAGCACTAAAAAGGTACTTTTTTTAAAAAAAAGTACTTTTAGTAAAAAAGTACCAAAACAGTACCAAAAAAGTACTTTTATGTAAAAAAGTACCAAAACTGTAGTTATAAATAAAAATTTTCAAAAAAACTACTTATTAATGAAATGCACCAAAATAGTAGTATAAAATAGTAAAAAATTATTTTTTAAAAAGTACCAAAAAAATACAGGGTATAAAAAATAACATTGTATTATTTATGCCTAAATATCATAATGAGTTTTTTACATTTATCGAAAAAAAATTTTTTTTATCGATTTTCAAAAGTTTTCCTCACAAAATTTGGGCCAAAAGTATTTTTTTTTGTTGGTACTTAATAATTAGTACTGTTATAAAATTTTAATAAAGAATACTTTTTTTTATAAAAAAAAGTACGTAGAACGTAATGTACCAAAAAAGGCATTTTTTATAAAAAGTACCATACAAGCCCCCTTTTTTAAAAAAGTACTGGTGTAGCACTTTGTAAAAATTAACAATAGTTTTGTTTTTTTTTTATTAAATTAACATTTTTATAGAAAGTACTAAATGAATACAAATTATAAAAATAGCATTTTTTTTCAAAAGTACCAAAATAGTAAACCTAGTCCATTTTTTAAAAAAATTACTGGTATAAAATTTTTTTAAAAAGTAACATTATAGTTGTTTTTTTTTTATTAAAGACAACTATATACCATTTTTATAGAAAGTAGTCAATCAATTCAAATTACAATAATAGTACTTTTTTCAAAAGTACTAAAATAGTACTTTTTTCAAAAGTACCAAAACAGTCCTTTTTTGTATAAGGCACCAAAGTAGTACTTTTTAGTAAGAAGCACTTAAATAGTACTTTTTTATAAAAAGTATCAACAAAGTTTTTTTATATAAAAAGTACCAAGCAGTAGTTATTATAAAAAGTATCAAAAAATTACTTATTTATGAAATGCACCAAGAAGTAGTATAAAAAAATAGTATAAAATAGTAAAAAAAAGTTTTTCTCTCTACCGTAACAATATCACAAAAAAATTGGGTCAAAAAGAATTTTTTTCTGGTACTTAATACTTAGTACTGTTTTATTAAATGTACCAAGGTAGTTTTATTTTATAAAAAGTAAAAATGTACTTTTTTCAAAAGTACCGAAATAGTACTTTTTCAAAAGTATCAAAACAGTCCTTTTTTGCATAAGGCACCAAAGTAGTGCTTTTTAATAAGAAGCCCTAAAATAGTACTTTTTTATAAAAAGTACCAAAAAAAGTACTTTTACATAAAAATGACCAAAAAAAAGTACTTTTATATAAATTGATACTTTTTATACAAAAGTACTTTTTTTGGTTATTTTTATAAAAAAGTACTATTTTAGGGCTTCTGATTAAAAAGTACTACTTTGGTGCCTTATGCAAAAAAGGACTGTTTTGATACTTTTGAAAAAATTACTATTTCGGTACTTTTGAAAAAAGTACATTTTTACTTTTTATAAAATAAGGCTCTTATTCATAATACTTATAACAGACTTATTGTAGGTTTATTTGACAATTGTTCCTGCAATATCTGTCAAATAAACCTACTTTAAATATATTTTAGGTTTTATGAATAACCACATAAAACTATATATCGCTCCTTTACTTGTATAGTGTCACAACTCAAAATATTTCATTTTGCAGAAAACACGTTTAAAGTTTACTATTGAAACTGGTTTTTAATTGAAAAAGGCCGGTACATAGAAAATGTAATAATGGCGTGTACTCTTCTCAAACGGTGAGTTTAAAAGATATTAATACGAATTTTTGACACAATATAATGCACGATGTAACGAATAATTCTGCATCATTAACTCAAAAATCGCATTTTTTGAGATATGCACTATACAAGTAAAGGAGCGATATATATATAAAAAGTACTTTTATATAAAAAGTACCAAAAAAGTACTTTTATATAAAAAGTACTATTATATAAAAATTACCAAAAATGTATTTTTATATAAAAAGTACCAAAATAGTAGAATACGTATTTTTTTTTATACTTTTTATAATAACAAAAAGTATTAAAAAACTACTTATTTATGAAATGCACCAAAATAGTAGAATAAAATAATACCATAAAATAGTAAAAATGTACGTTTTTATAAAAAGCACCAAAAAAAAAATTGTTTAAAGGGTATAAAAAATAACATTGTATATTTATGCGTTAATATCATAATAAATGAGTTTTTAGCATTTATCGTAAAAAAACTTTTTCTATCGATTTTCAAAAGTTTTTCATCGGGTCTAAAAGTATTTTTTTGTTGGTTCTTAATGTTTAGTACTGTTTCATAAAATGTGCCAAGGCAGTTTTATTTCATAGAAAGTAAAAATATTTTTTATAAAAAGTATCATAAAAGTCCCTTTTTTAAAAAAAGTACTGGTATAGCACTTTTTGTAAAAAGTAACAATATAGATGTCTTTTTTTATTAAAAACAACTATGTATATACCATTTTAATAGAAAGTACTGAATCAATACAAATTACTAAAATAGTACTTTTTTTAAAAGTACCAAAATAGTACTTTTTTATAAAAGTACCAAAAAAGTACTTTTATATAAAAAGTACCAAACAAGGTACTTTTATATAAAAATTATCAAACAAGGTAATTTTCTATAAAAAGTACCAAAACAGTAGAATTTTTGAAAAGTATCAAAAAAATTACTAAATTATAAAATGAACCAAAATTTTATTGTTTTATAAAAAGTAACAAAACAGTGTATGTACTTCTAAATAAAAAAATGTTAAATATTACATTTCTATAAAAAGTACCAAAATAATAGTGTTAGAAGAAGTATTAGAAATATACTTTTTATATTTAGTACTAAAATACAATTTTTTCTAAAAGTACAAAAATAGTACTCTTTTATTAGACATTTAAAAGTATTTTTTTTTTACAAAAAGTACCAAATTGTATTTTTTTAACGAGCCAAAATAGTACTTTTTTCAAAAGTTTTTTAAAAGAGCCCAAGAACATTTTTTTAAAGTATTTTTTTATGTTTGGTACCAAAAAAGTACTTTTTTTATAAAAAGTACAAAAAGTACCTTTTTCTAAAAAGTACAAAAATAGTATATTTTTAGGAAGTACCCAAATAGTATTTTTTTATAAAAAGTACCAAAAAAGTACGTTTTTTCAAAAAGTACCAAAATAGTACTTTTTTAAAAAAGTACCAAAATAGTACTTTTTTATAAGAAGTACAAAAAAATGTAACCAAATAATTTTTGTTTTTCTGTAAAGACAGTTGAGCTCAGGCTCTAATTATAATTATGTATTATAATTTTTTTAAACATGTTATATATGGTTTGAATTGAGAAAGGTGTGAAAGAAAAATTTATTTTTCTAAAAATTTAAGACATCCTGGTTCGTTTTTTACTAGTTTCATATAATCCAGTTATTATAATCATCAGAAAAACTTCTAATGTCAAATTTATTCAGTTAATAGTCAATTTTATTCTATATGTGAAAATTATTAACAGATCGCAGCCGCCAGGGATTGAACCCATGATATGTAATGTTTTTGCTATTAACTGCCTCTTAGGTACCAAATAATTCCAAAGTAGAAAATATTTTTTTTTTGTAAAAACAATAATACTTTTTATTTTTTAATACATAAAGGAATATTTTCGACTTTTATTAAAAAGTACCTTTGTGTATGCATTTATTAGAATTTGAAATTTGTAATTCAAAATATATTTGTAAAAAATGTTTTTCATAAAGATTTTTTGCGAATATCTAAAAAATTAAACAAAAAAATTAACTTTTTTAATATTTTTCTTTGTTCAAGACATATTTAGCTCATTTTGGTATTCACGGATCTATTTTCTAAATTGTGTATATCCTTCAAATTGTATGTTATATGGTCTGGAACGACTATACTTTTTTTCATTTTTTTTTTATTTAATAAAAAAAAGCTACAGAAATAAGAGTCACCCTACTCTTGTTTATATACAATACAAATTTCTAAATGTCTGTACAAATTGGATTTTTTATTTTTTCTACTTTGAATGAAACGGTCATTTAGTAACAACAAGTAGTCAATAAAGAAATTTATATTTTATGATCAACAGTAGCAGGCAATGTGCGACGATTCGGGGTTTTATTTTTAAAATAGATTGGAAACAATGCGTTCTTTTCAAAAAATAAATGAACTTAAATGTCGTTTTAAATGTTTTCCATTTATTTTCTTTTTTGTTTTCTAATCAATTTTAAATTAAAATTCTATAATTTCTTTTTGTTTCGTTGTTTTTCAAACAAAAAAAAAACGTAGAAGTTTAAAGTATTAAAAAAACAAAAAAAAAATATGTCAAATCATTTGTCTACCACGATAGGTTAGTTAAATTAAGTTATCGTACAAAATGTTTTTATAAAAGAAATTTAAAAAACAATTGAACAAAAAATAAAAGCACTTGAAGAGCAATAAAGCATTTTAAATCATTCTATAACTCCAAGAGTTCTATAAATTTTCTAAGACATGCGCATCCATAAAGGTTAAAGGTCATAGTCGATGATGTAGCTGTAGGAGATGATGATGATGGTGTTGCACATTTTATGTAAATCATGCAAGAAACACATCTACTATAAATCAAAAAGTCATGAAGTTAGAGACAATAGTTTTTTTATAATTCCAATTTTACTTTATCCTGCATTTAGTGGAGCACCCATGAATGCTCAAAGGTTTCCGCTCCCCACAGACTTGCGGTACATTCAAAAAAAAAAACTCTGTCAAAAAAATCTGTAAAACGACTCACAATTTGATTTAACAAACTTTCAGCAGATTTTTCTGCTAAAATTGATATTTTTACTAAACCTCTGTCATTCAGTTTCACAAAATAACAGAAATTTTACTGCGATTTTACTGATTCTATTTGCTGAATTTCAAAATATTTTTGAACATATTTTTAGCGGATTATTTTTTAATTTTACAGAAAAAGTTTGCTGTCATTCTTTTTTCAAGAGAGTTTTCTAAGTTTTTTTTCTTTCAAAGTGTTAATTTTTTTTTATGCAATCATATTTTTCAACATATTTTAGTAGATTATTTTGTAGTTTTACAGAAATAATTTGCTGACATCCTTTTTTTAAGAAAACTTTCTTAAGTTTATTTTACAAGTGTCAATTTTTTTTGTTTTTTTATACAATTAAAACGATTAAGACTAATAATTGAAAAAAATTTTAGTATGGCTGATTTTACAGAAATTTTTTTTCATTCTTTTTTTTGAAGTTTTTCATGAAAACAAATTTTTTTAAAACAAAAATTTTCTAGAAAATGTCTTAGCAGAATTCTCTACTGTTTTGACAGGATTCTCTACTGATGTCACCTAGCAAATTTTTAGCAAACCGTGTCTGCTAAAATCAGCAGATTTCTCATATGGCTCAAAACGGATGTATTTTCAGCAGATTTTTCTGCTGATTATACAGAGAATTTATTTAAAGTATAGACTTCTTGCAAACAATAATATCTGCACAAAATAAGATACTCTTCGATGCAATCTGGTCAGGCACTCTCAACATTTGGTCCCAAAATTGCACTTAAATTAGTATTTTCCGTTAAGACTCTTAAGCAACACCTCTTAAAGCTGTTATTCGAAAAGATCAATTGAAATTCTAAGATTCTACTTGTTATTCAAATTTAAAATTGCATTTTAAATTTGAATATTATACTTGCAATTCTAAAATTCCATTCAAAATTCATAAATTTCAATTAAAATTATAAATTTCAGTTTGAAATTTTTAAAAGATGAAATTAAACATCGAAAAAGATCAATTAAACATCGAAAAATCGTAATATTAATATAAACAAGTAGAAAAGTTAAATTCGACTTTGCCGAATCTATGAATACCCTCCACAATGCATTTTTTTAAAGGGTAGTACATTTTTTAAAGTGAAAAAATTAACAATTTTGATTAGAAATATTTTATTTTGAGTAAAAAACTCTTTTTTTGTCATTTAAAAAAAAAAAAATACAAATTTTTTTTTGAGTGTAAAATTTTTTTCGAGTGTAATGTTTTTTTTACTGTAAAAAAATTTCTGAGTGAATGCACGTACGTATGTACCCAAAATATTGTAATTTTTGTAAAAAAAAAACTAAATTTTTTTTTGTGTAAATTTTTTTTGAGTGTAAAATTTTTTTTGAGTGTAAATTTTTTTTCGAGTGTAATTTTTAAGTTACCAATGCTTTTAAAACTAAGCAAGTTTAAAAAGCATTGCTTTAAAATTAAACAAGTTTGAAAAGCATTGCTTACTTACCACCAATGCTTTTAAAACTTGTTAAAACACGTGGCATTTTAGATGAAAATAATCTGAAATTCAGGGTTTTGCTTATAACTTTTGAACCACTGGACCGATTGAGCTGAAATTTAATACCAAAAAGACCCGGGGAACGGCAAAGATACATGATAAGCTTCAGTAGTCTCATTATTGTCTTTCGAAAGTTATCGTGTTTTTTATCTCGTAAATTCGCGAAACACCCTTGCCGAAATTTACTCTTTTGCTCATAACTTTTGAACCACTGGACCGATTTGGCTGGATTGCAATACCAACCTGACCAGGTAAATGACAAACATATATGCCAAACTTCAGTAGCCTCTGTAAAGTCTTTCAAAAGTTAGCGTGTTTTCTACGGACGGACAGACAGACGGACGGACGGACGGACGGACGGACATCGCTAGATCGACTTAAAATCGATCGAGGATCATAAATATATATACTTTATGGGGTCCTAGACCAATATTTCGATGTGTTACAAACGGAATGACAAACTTATATATACCCTCTATCACTAGAGTGGAGGGTATAAAAACAACCGTTGAAATTCCGAAGATTCCACTTTAAATTCGAAAAAGATCAATAAAACATCGAAAAGATCAATAAAACATCGAAAAACATCAATAAAACATCGAAAAAGATAAATACAACATCGAAAAATATCAGTTAAACATCGAAAAAGATCAATTGAAAATCGTAATATCAACTGTAATTCGTAGCAGATTAATTAAAATTCAAAAGATATCCATTGAGATTAATAAAAGTTTTTCTCTCCCCCATAACAACACCGCAAAAAAATTGGGTTCAAAAGTAATTTTTTGTAAGTATTTAATAGTACTGTTTTATAAAATGTACCTTAGTAGCATTTTTTAAAATAGTAAAAATATTTTATTAAAAAGTACTTTTTTAAAAAAAGACAGACAAAATTAGTACTTAAAAAAAACTAATTACTTTATTGTAAAAAGTAACAATTGTATAAAAAGTACATAATTATTTTTTTTTAAGTACTAAATTACTAAAATAGTACTGTTTGATAAAAATTACCTTTTGATAAAAATTACCAAAATAGTACTTTTTAAGAAGTACTAATGTTATTACATTTTTTTAAAAGAAGTACTAATATAATATTTTTTTTAAAGTACTAAAAAAGTACTTACTTTTTTATAAAAAGTACAAAAATAGTAGTTTTTATAAAAAGTACTCAAATGCTACTTTTTGTAAAAAGTACTTAAAGAACCCAAATCCTCCATTTTTAAAAAGAACTAAAATTTCCAAAACAGTATTTTTTTTCAAAATAGTACTATTAAAAAGTACCAAAATAGTAGCTTTATATAAAAAGTATCAAAAAAGTTTTTTTTAAATGAAATGTTCCAAAATAGTACTTTTTTGTAAAAGTAAAAAGTTAACAGTAGTTTTTTTTTTAAGTACTGAAAGAGTAGCACAAAATAGTACTTTTTTGATATTCGTGATATATATACCCTCCACTTAGTGATAGAGGATATATATAAGTTTATCATTCCGTTTGTGACTCATCGAAATATCGGCCTGGGACCCCATAAAGTATATGGGGCATTCCATGTGAAATCGGACACTTTGAAAAACTTTTTTTTTTTAGATTTCCCCAATTTGTTTACAGTTTTTAGTACCCTTTGAAAACTCCTTCGTGGTAAATTTTCAGATTTTTTTGATGACCCGTTCAAAAGATACGAATTTTTAAAAATTGGTAGTTTGTTCCTTTACTCAAACTTCTTCAATAATGGTCCAAACTTAATTTTTTTTTTTTAATTTTTGTTTTTTTTGCATACTTTTAAAAAAAAAATCCCAAAAAATTCTTAAAAGCGCTCTAGCATGCGATTTTTAAGTTTTAAAATTTAAATCTCATTTTTGAAAATGTTTGTACTCTTCGATTTTTTTGTAATTGTTCTGTGTAAAACTTCTATCAATTCTACAAATTTTTTGCCCAGGAGGATCGTGGGATAACGATTATTACTATTTTTTAAAATTTTTTGAAAAAATTTTGTTGTAATTTTCCAATCTTAAAATCATTTCTACTGCTCCAATGGTGCGTCATAGAGGGGTCCTTTATAAGATCGACCCCCATTAATTTTTACGTCTTAACATTTCTTTGGAACAAACTAATACCCTATCTCCAATTTCTAAGGGGGCTCCCACACAAAACGACATTTCTTAAAATTTGTTCCAACCGCTCTAACTGCCCTAATAGTGCCCTTAGAGCAACAAAATGTATGACCGACCCACAATATTTTTTTAGTTCAAACATTTTCTCTGAATACACCTACCCTCCATCTCTAATTGTTAAAGCGGTCCTAAGTAGGCTCTCATACAAATAACAGTTGGAGCAAATTTTATAAAAATGTAATTTTGTTTGGTAGCCTACTTAGGGAGCTGAGATAGGGCGTAGGTATGTTTTAATGAAATTTTGTAGGGTAAAAATAAATGGGGGTCGGTCTCACTACTGACCCCCCTCGGACGCATCATTGGACCGGTAGAAGCTGATTAAATAAAACAAATTTACAAAAAATAAAAAAAATTGTATGGGGACCACCTTAACAGTTAAAGATAGAGGGTAGGTGTGTTCAGAGAAAATGTTTGGACTAAAAAAATATTGTGGGTCGGTCATACATTTTGTTGCTCTAAGGGCACTATTAGGGCAGTTAAAGCGGTTGGAACAAATTTTAAAAAATGTCGTTTTGTGTGGGAGCCCCCTTAGAAATTGGAGATAGGGTATTAGTTTGTTCCAAAGAAATGTTAAGACGTAAAAATTAATGGGGGTCGGTCTTATAAAGGACCCCTCTATGACGCACCATTGGAGCAGTAGTAATGATTTTAAGATTGCAAAATTACAATAAAATTTTTTCAAAAAATTTAAAAAAATAGTAATAATCGTTATCCCACGATCCTCCTGGGCAAAAAAATTTGTAGAATTGATAGAAGTTTTACACAGAAAAATTTCAAAAAAATCGAAGATTACAAACATTTTCAAAAATGAGATTTAAATTTTAAAACTTAAAAATCGCATACTAGAGCGCTTTTAAGAATTTTTTGGGATTTTTTTTTAAAAGTACGCAAAAAAACAAAAATTTTGAAAAAAAAATGAAATTTGGACCATTATTGAAGAAGTTATGATTAAAAGAAGTTTGAGTAAAGGAACAAACTACAAATTTTTAAAAATTCGATATCTTTTGAACGGGTCATCAAAAAAATCTGAAAATTTGCCACGAAGGAGTTTTCGAAGGGTACTAAAAACTGTTAACAAATTAGGAAAATCTAAAAAAAAATTTTTCAAAGTGTCCGATTTGACATGGAATGCCCCATTCATGATGCCCGATCGATTTTAAGACATTCTAGCGATGTCCGTCTGTCTGTGGAAAATGTGATCACGACCAAAATTCTACACGGATATGACTGAAACTTAACTTATTCATTGGAAGTTCTCCCGAGAAGTTTGGTATTGCATTTGCGCGATATCGGTTCAGCGGTTCAAAAGTTATGAATGAAAATACAAGGACACCTCAAAAATTTAAGTACATTCAACATAACCTAAAAATACAAAATACTTTAGTTCGGCTGCTGGTTGACATATGTGAACATAATTGAACACCAAATGGTATTTAAACAAGTACGAACATATTTTTTGACAAAAAAAAAAATCGCGAATTTTTTTTTTTTTTACAAAATTTATTTTTTAAATTTTTTTTCAAAAGTAATTTCCTTTTAAAATTTTTTTTTGCAATAATCTTTTTGAAATTGTGGAGGGTATCACTATATTCGGCAAGGCCGAATTTAACTTTTTTTAATTGTTTTCCCTCCACTCTTTTTTTTTTTAATTTTTATAAAATATCCAAAACTTTGATACCTGGACGCCACGGGTTAATTACATCGAATTGGCCTCAAATTTGTACCAAATAAGTTTTAGGGCTAGTAGAATAAAAATTTTCAATGAGATGGGAAAATCAGAAGTTGAACAAAAATGCCAATCAAATGGCCAGTCTTGACTGGCAATAATTTTGCTACATAAAATTTGAATTAAATCTTCAAAATCTTCAAATTTTGTATTCGAATTTTAAAGAAAGGAACTAGTTGCGAAAAAAAACACTTTTGCACATATGGGTGCTCTTTAAAGTATGCAATAATTATAATGAAAGTCTAGCTAATTCCATAATTTTAATATTATCATAATTTTACTTTTTCTGGAATTAATCAGTTTATAGTTGGACAATTATTTATAAGTTTATTGTCTTTGAAAGTAATAAAAAACGTACGTAAATTCCAAATTTTGTTTTCACAGTCATACTATAATGGACATATCTTAACTACAGTGCAGGTCATATTTATTTTATTACAAAATAATTTTTACACAAAAATAGTAGTAAAATAGTAACATCAAGTTTTTATTTAAGCTTGATGGCGTCCAGATTATAAAAAAAATAAATAAGCTAAGAGGGTTGAACTGGAAATTGATATTATATCAACCTTCAATATTTTTTAATTGCAGTAAAAATGCATCAAATGCATGGTCAACAAGTTCATATCAAATAACTTTTCTCACGACCCAAAAAAAATCAGTGAAATAATTTTACATTGTGTTTTTGTCTGCCAAAACAAATTTTTACACTCAAAATATTTTTTACTTAAAATTTTGTAAATAGAAAATAAAATGTTCACTACAAAATGTTACACTAAAATGCATTTTAAATATATACTGGACATTATTAAAGGTATTCAAAAATTCGGTTAGGAATATATTGAAAATATTGACTTTCAATATAGTGACGTTGATTTTTTGTAACACACTGTTTTCTTATAAAGTTTATGGCACAATAATACACGTGTAGTAAAAACGTATATTTTGACGATATTTCTTATCATGTTAAGTGAGCATTAATATCACTGTGCTACACTAAAAATATGCAGGGGTTCTCATATAAAAATTCGGGTTGGTTGGAGTCCATAGAGTACTGAAATACTCATAGTTTTTCTGGATCACTTCGTTAAGCACGTTTTTTATTGGCAAATGTGTCGAAAAACGGCAATTCTTAAATTACAATTTTAAAAAATTATTACTTTGTTAGTTTGCAACCGATTTTCGATTTTATGGATTTGTTTTAAAGGTATAGGTCTTACCTTTCAAACAAAACAAAAATATTAAAAATCGATTAAGAATTGGCTGAGCTACGATCGCTTAAGTAAAAGAAAACCGAATTTTTTGAAAAATTTGTCATATTCTTTACACTCTAAGTTGAAAGTGAATCATTAAACAATTTTTTCGAATTTTTTGTAAAAAAGTATTGTAAAGTGGCTTTCCAAAACACCAAAAAACATAACAATTAGTTAAAAAATGAATGAGTTATGCTAAGTTTTGTGATAGGACATTTTTAATTTTTTTCAGAAACGCTTGTAATTCAAGCATTATTCATAAATCTTGTTACTAGTAGTAATTTTATGCGCATATGCATATAAACTAGAGATGGGAACGTAATTAGATTTGTGCGTGATTCACACATGATCAGAAGTGAGCTTGATTGAAAATTAATTTTACTCACGTGGTTGTTAGTGAGTGTCAGTGTGGGTGGAATAAAAAAATGGGCGTGTCAGTTACTTCCAAATCCTATTTATAATTTTTTGGGTTTGTTTAAAAAATATCAGTGTTACTTCTTAAACAAAAAAAATATTGAGAATAGGTTAAAAACAGGCTAAGGTGCGCTTGTTTAAGTAAAAAACCTTTTTTGAAGAGTTATACCTGCAACATTTTTATGACAGAATAAGCTGTGCGCTTGCAAACATGTTTTTTTAAAACGAAATTGCTAAAATTGTGGGATCATTTGATGGAAATTTTACCTGTTTATAAATATACATGTGAGGCATTCCACACCAAATGTTCAGTGAGAAAAAAATTGTGTACCAAAATTTTTCAATGGGTCCCGGGTAAAAAAGTTTTTTATATAACTAGGATGAGATTTCCATGCAAATGCATGTTTTTTGTCGAAAGCCTAAAAACGATATCGACCAATTATCTTTCCGAATCAAGAGATTTGCATTAAATGGCATCGATTTGTTTTCGCATATTTTGCATATTTTGGTGAAAATACATATTTTTGCATATTTTGATTTTAAATGCATATATTGTGCATATTTCGAACTTCTAAGTGCATATTATTGCATATTTTGGCATAAATTAGCAAAACCACAAATTGAAATTAATTTTTTTCAAAAACTATTTTAAATTTTTAAAATTTATTTTGAAAATCAGAAAAATTACTTTTTTTTCTTCTTAATTTTTTTTTTTATAGATTTTCTTAATTTTTAAAAAAGTCTTGCTAGACAAACATCTAATATTAAAAAAAAAAATTACAAAAAAAACAAAAGTGGCCGAATTTTTTATAAATGGACTTTTTTAAAAAATGGAAAATTTCAGAACGGGTTCTGAAAATTTTTTTTGTGTCGTGTCAATATGAAATCATTTTCAAAGTATTCGCTCTTAGGGTACTATTAAATAACAAAAATAAAATTTAAGTTTTTTCAAAAAGTGGGCCTTGTAGGCGTGGTCAAAATTGAAAATATCTAACTTTTTTGCCTGAGCATCTTTACTTCAATATTTATGCAAATTAAATGAAACACAGTAAAGTCTCAAAGACAAAAGCTGTTTATAGATTTTTGAATGGGCTATCAATTAAATGGGCTATCAATAAAAGCTGAATGGGCTATCAATAAAAGCTAAGAAAATGAAAATTGGAACATTTTCAGAAGAAGTTCTGAATTTTTTAAATTTAAACTTAAACTTTATTTATCAAAAAACATGCCGCAATTTTATTTGTTTTTTATTTTTTTAAAAAAAGTTAAAGGAATTTTCTATCTGATCTGAAATTTTTAGAGATGTGTTTTGCCTTGTTTTCGAAAAATCAAAATTCAAAAATTGCAACACGCTTATTTTATACAATAATGGTATTAAAAACGTGTGCGTATGAGTAATATCAATACTTAAAAAATATTTTAAGAGGCGATGGTAGCGTGAGTGAGTTTTTAATAACGATTACGCACGCTTATGAAAGAAAAAATTTAGTCACGCACGATATTTTATTTTGCTCACGCTCATTCACGCACACGTGAGTAGAAAAAAATAAGCTACGGTCACGATGTTCACGTGAGCGTGAGTAAAATAAAATATCGTGCTTGAATATTTTTTTTCTTTCATTAGCGTGCGTGATCGTGAATAAATACTCAGGCAAAAAAGTTTGATATTTTTAATATTTAACCACGCCTACAAGTCCCACTTTTTGAAAAAAACTTAAATTTTATTTTTGTTATTTATTAGTACCCTAAGAGCGAATACTTTGCAAATGATATCCCATTGAAATCACTATGGTTTTTCTGTAGTGGAACAGTTGGTGTGGAATGCCTCACATGGCTATCCATACAACCCATTTAAAAATTTACGGTTCACATGTTTTTTTTCGCTGAACATTGGGTGTGGAATGCCCCATACGTATATTTATAAACAGGTAAAATTTCCATCAATAGATCCCACAATTTTACCAATTTTGTTTCAAAAATGTCAAATGTTTTTTGTCATAAAAATGTTGCAGGTATAACTCTTCAAAAAAGGTTTTTTGCTTAAACAAGCGCACCTTATCCAGTTTTCAACCGATTCACAATATTTTTTTGTTTAAGAAGTAACACTGATATTTTTTAAACAAACCCAAAAAATTATAAATAGGATTTGGAAGTAACTGACACGCCCATTTTTTTATTCCACTCACACTGACACTCACTAACAACCACGTGAGTAAAATTAATTTTCAATCACGCTCACTTCTGATCATGTGTGAATCACGCACAAATCTAATTATGTTCCCATCTCTAGTTTATATGCATATGCGCATAAAATTACTACTAGTAACAAGATTTATGAATAATGCTTGAATTACAAGCGTTTCTGAAAAAATTTAAAAATGCCCTATCACAAAACTTAGCATAACTCATTCATTTTTAAACCGATTGTTATGTTTTTTGGTGTTTTGGAAAGCTACTTTACTATACTTTTTTACAAAAAAATCAAAAAAATTGTTTAATGATGCACTTTCAACTTAAAGTGTAAAGAATATGACAAATTTTTCAAAAAATACGTTTTTTTTTTACTTAAGCGATCGTAGCTCAGCCAATTCTTGATCGATTTTTAATATTTCAAATTTGTTTGAAAGGTAAGACCTATACCTTTAAAACAAATCCATAAAATCGAAAATCGGTTGCAAACTAACAAAGTAATAATTTTTTAAAATTGTAATTTAAGAATTTCCGTTTTTCAACACATTTGCCAATAAAAAACGTACTTAACGAAGTGATCCAGAAAAACTATGAGTATATCAGTACTCTATGGACTCCAACCAACCCGAATTATCATATGAGAACCCCTGCATAAATTATTTTTGGTCTTTTGTAGCACAGTGTATTTAATAAATTTTAATTATTTTATAAGTGATGAATGATTTAAATAAAAATACTTAAACTACACCCAGATAAATTTTCGATAGCAACAATATTCTGCTAATTTGCCAAATTTTCGATAGCAACGTTATTCTCCCAATGTTAAATCATTTTTTTACCCTACACCACTCTGTAGCATAGAATGGTGTAGGGTATTATTTTTTGTCAAAAAAAAAACTTTTTGTTAAAAAAAAGATTGTATAACAAAATACCACACAAAAAAATATTGGCTAACAATTTTCAATTAAATCTATTGATCAACAAAATTTAAATGAGTCAATCAATGTTTTGATTAAAATTGTTGTTATTTTCTTTAACTGTCGAATTACAAATTTTCAACATACGAGATTTTTTCGCTTTAATTTGTTTGAATAGATTAATTCAAAAATATTGAAAATTATCGTGTTTTACTTTTTTTTATTGTTGGCAACATATTGGAAAGCAAAAAAGATGAATTTTTTGATGATTTTGTCATAAGCTTACAATTTGTTTGTTAAATCAATCATTATTTTGATTGACTATAAATAAAAAATTTATCAATCTTTTGATCAAAATCGAAAAAATGTTTGATGATTGGTATAACAATTTTTTTAATTGAAGGAATTTTAATAAAAAAATTGATTAAATTCGTTTTTGTTGATTGAAATTCGTTTAAAATTTTTTCTGTCAAGGTCTGTCCCTGTGTCTGTATGTGTAAGACACGATACAGTTCAAAATAAAACAGCTGGACTTCTAAAGCAGATGGACTTCTTCGAATATATCTTTTAGTCATAGGCTGGTTAAGTTAGGAATTAAGCAAAATCGGAGCAGGGGAAAAGGTTCCCCCTTGAAGAAATAAACCAACCTCTAAAAAACGTAATGTCAGAAGAAGTTTCAAGTTCAGCACTTGAAGCCAAGGGATTAGAAAATGACGTTTTTTTTGGTCCGCACCTTTTGTGGGCGTGGATATTGAAAAAGTCTTCAAATAATGATACAATTGTAATACTTCAGCGCAAAAAGCACAACTGTTAAATTTGTAAACATTTACCGCTAGTGCAAAGGTGTACCCCAATGACCCCTTTCGAAACAACTTTTGTTGTCTAAAAAATATTAAAAGAATATAAAACAAGTAAGAAAATTATAGTCGGTCAAGACCGAACATATAATACCCTACACCAGAGTTTCCCGGAAAATGGGTCCCAAGTTCAAACATGGACTGAGTAGATCTATATTTTGTCAAATCTTTAATAAGTGTAAAAAACTCTGTTGACAATATACCGCTTTTACTGAATATCGGGCAAAATTTTCAAATGGTGCGGGCCTAAGTCCAAAAATGGTCCGATGATAATCAGATTTCATAAGGTTGTTAATGTATGCGTTTAACATATACAAACAGAATTTTAATTAAATATTTTCTATTTTCATGAAATTTGAGAGATTTATGTGAACATTGGGAAGGTGGTTTGTATGGGGGCTACAAGAAGAACCGGTCCGATTTCTTTAAAATTCGGAATGGTGATTTGTGTGGATAAAACATGATTACTTGCCAAATTTCGAAAATATACCTATTAAAATGCGGTTATTAGAGTCATTTGAGCCAAAACTAAACAGGACCTTTGTATGGGGGCCAGGTCTAAATCTAGACCGATTTTTTTCCAATTTTCCTTGGGCCAAAAGGGCCTTATGTTTAAAATTTCAAGTCAATTGATTAAAAATTGCGACCTGTATCGTGTTAACAACGTTTGCATGGACAGACAGACAGACGGACGGACGGACATCGCTAAATCGACTCAAAAAGTGATTCTGAGTC
Organism: Pegoplata infirma; assembly: GCA_963921195.1. Lineage (NCBI taxonomy): Eukaryota > Metazoa > Arthropoda > Insecta > Diptera > Anthomyiidae > Pegoplata > Pegoplata infirma. Next base: position 40,529,125 of record OY992540.1, on the reverse strand, counting down.
GATCGGCACATCAGCACAAACTCATTATACCCTGTACCACAATGTGGTGTAGGGTATAAAAAACACAATTTTGGTCCGAAAAGGCTAATCAGCATCTGTGGACCAAAATTGCAGATCAGCATTTTTGGATCAAAATCGCGTTTTTATATTTTTTTAATATTTTTTAGATAACACACTTAACATTTTCCAACTTTTAAGACCAATTTGGATAAAAAAAATAATTTTTATGTTTGAAAATCAGCATCTGTGGACCGAAATCGCGGTTTTGGATTTTTTTAATATTTTTCTAATACAGTACGCAAAATTTCCGAATTTTTGAGCCAGATTTGGTCAAAAAATTCGGACATGAATTTTTGTGGAAATACGTCATTTTTTCAACTTTGACCGCTGGTTGCCGACTGAAGATGACCTTGCGAAATTTTTTCATAAATTTTCCTACAATTAGCTCTAACGTGGCTATCGTTTAATAGGTATTACGAAATGAAATTCGAAAATTTTAATATGACGGGACGCCCTAATGCCCACTAGACCACCCAAATTTGCAAAAGTATTTTTTTGTTCGCTCCACCGGCAGTTTCTGATAGATTGGCCATAAAAAATAATATCTGTGCAAGAACTGGATCTCTCGGTTGCATACAGGCCAGTCGATTTGAACTTTTGACCCCAAAAGTGACCTAAAAGCACTACAAAGCTTTTAAGAGCCATAACTCTTAAAATATACGTTTTTCCAAAAAATACTATATAAGTTTTATTTTGCAGAATAAGAAAGCAAACATTTCCTTCATACAAATTTTTGGCCAAAGTCTAAGACATCGTGGTGCTTTTGGCGGTTAAAATAAAAATTTATGTGAAGACTTCATTTAAAACGACCCTCGTTAAAATTTGGACGGAGACTCAAATAGTCGGTATCCATTATTTTGTAGAGTAAGATATGTAGTTTTCATAAACCAATTACATTTGGAATTTATATGGGTAATTTCATTTCAGAAGAGCCCAAAGCTGACTTTGAAGTTTTGATTATCCAAATGCTGTATACAAATTTGTAAAATTACTTTATTTTAAACGACCCTCGTTAAAATTTTAATGGATTACAATCGGTTTCCATGATTTTGAAGAGTTAAAAATGCAGATTTCAAACAAGTGTTGAAAAGTACAGGCATTTTTAGCATTAATTGAAAACATGTTAGCAAAATACTATATGAAAAATACTTGGCATCTTATTACTTTTGAACTTGAAGAATAAAAAAATGTTATTACAGTAGAAAATTTCAATGAATTTCATGATTCGGATTGTATTCAAGTGGTCTGCCACACGTTAGATGCCTGGGGAAGTTTTAATAACTTGGCTGATTTTCAACCGATTTTAGTTTTTAGTACCTTTTTAGAGAGGCATTTTACTCCAAATCAAAATTCTTTAACCACCTGAATTCAAATTTAACTTAAAATACAAAAAAAAATGAGAAAACAGAAAAAAATCATATTTTTCCTTGTAATCCGTTTTTTAAAATTCAAGGCCGATGCAAGACGCCTTACCCATGTCCAAAAAACCTAAATTTTTATGAGACATATTTTTACCAACAAATGAATGTATCTAGGGTAAAGGGTGTGAAGATAAATTCTTTTAGTTAAATTCTTTGTTGTGAACTTTGCTAAAATGAGTTCTACATATAAATGGTTGTGGTCTCGGCTAAAATACGTTCCACATGCTCTAAAAAACCTTTAATTAACATTTTTCAAGTAATATTGTACCCAAAAACAATTAATTAAAATAAAATTAAAATTCAAAAATTAATTTTTATATTGTTAAACGCGATTTTGACATTATGTGATAATTTTTGATTTTTTTTCAGCTGGCGATTTTAGAATTTTGATTGCGGCCACAATTAAAACGTGGACGCTATCGGACCTGGTAAAGATTAAGGCCCATGTAGTCCACTATATTTCGACTTTTCACAATTTTGGGGGTCTCGCTCAGGGACTTGGTCTTGGCGATTTTAATTTGCCGGGTATCAGATTTTGATACATCTGGCGATTTAAAAATTTTGATTGTGGCCACAATTAAATCGTGGACGCTAACGGACCTTATAGAGATTAAAGCCCATGTAGTCCACTATATTTCGGCCTTTTATAATTTTGGGGTTCTCGCTTAGGGACTCAGTTTTGGCGAACTTAGTTTGCCGGGTATCAGATTTTGGTACAATTGGGGATTTTAAAATTTTGATTGTGGCCACAATTAAATCGTGGACGCTAACGGACCTTGTGGAGATTAAAGCCCATATAGTCCACTATATTTCGGCCTTTTACAATTTTGGGGGTCTCGCTCAGGGACTCAGTTTTGACGAACTTAGTTTGCGGGGTATCAGATTTTGGTACAATTGGGGATTTTAAAATTTTGATTGTGGCCACAATTAAATCGTGGACGCTAACGGACCTTGTGGAGATTAAAGCCCATATAGTCCACTATATTTCGGCCTTTTATAATTTTGGGGGTCTCGCTTAGGGACTCAGTTTTGGCGAACTTAATTTGCCGGGTATCAGATTTTGGTACAATTGGGGATTTTAAAATTTTGATTGTGGCCACAATTAAATCGTGGACGCTAACGGACCTTATAGAGATTAAAGCCCATATAGTCCACTATATTTCGGCTTTTTACAATTTTGGGGGTCTCGCTCAGGGACTCAGTTTTGGCGAACTTAGTTTGCCGGGTATCAGATTTTAGTACAATTGGGGATTTTAAAATTTTGATTGTGGCCACAATTAAATCGTGGACGCTAACGGACCCTATAGAGATTAAAGCCCATATAGTCCACTATATTTCGGCTTTTTACAATTTTGGGGGTCTCGCTCAGGGACTCAGTTTTGGCGAACTTAGTTTGCCGGGTATCAGATTTTAGTACAATTGGGGATTTTAAAATTTTGATTGTGGCCACAATTAAATCGTGGACGCTAACGGACCTTATAGAGATTAAAGCCCATATAGTCCACTATATTTCGGCCTTTTACAATTTTGGGGGTCTCGCTCAGGGACTCAGTTTTGGCGAACTTAGTTTGCCGGGTATCAGATTTTGGTACAATTGGAGATTTTAAAATTTTGATTGTAGCCACAATTAAATCGTGGACGCTAACGGACCTTATAGAGATTAAAGCCCATATAGTCCACTATATTTTGGCTTTTTACAATTTTGGAAGTCTCGCTCAGGGACTCAGTTTTGGCGAACTTAGTTTGCCGGGTATCAGATTTTGGTACAATTGGGGATTTTAAAATTTTGATTGTGGCCACAATTAAATCGTGGACGCTAACGGACCTTATAGAGATTAAAGCCCATATAGTCCACTATATTTCGGCCTTCTGCAATTTTGGGGGTCTCGCTCAGGGACTCAGATTTGGCGAACTTAGTTTGCCGGGTATCAGATTTTAGTACAATTGGGGATTTTAAAATTTTGATTGTGGCCACAATTAAATCGTGGACGCTAACGGACCTTATAGAGATTCAAGCCCATATAGTCCACTATATTTTGGCTTTTTACAATTTTGGGGGTCTCGCTCAGGGACTTCGTCTTGGCGATTTTAATTTGCCGGGTATCAGATTTTGATACATCTGGCGATTTAAAAATTTTGATTGTGGCCACACTTAAATCGTGGACGCTAACGGACCTTGTGGAGATTAAAGCCCATATAGTCCACTATATTTCGGCCTTTTACAATGTTGGGGGTCTCGCTCAGGGACTCAGTTTTGACGAACTTGGTTTGCGGGGTATCAGATTTTGGTACAATTGGGGATTTTAAAATTTTGATTGTGGCCACAATTAAATCGTGGACGCTAACGGACCTTATAGAGATTAAAGCCCATGTAGTCCACTATATTTCGGCCTTTTATAATTTTGGGGGTCTCGCTTAGGGACTCAGTTTTGGCGAACTTAATTTGCCGGGTATCAGATTTTGGTACAATTGGGGATTTTAAAATTTTGATTGTGGCCACAATTAAATCGTGGACGCTAACGGACCTTATAGAGATTAAAGCCCATATAGTCCACTATATTTCGGCTGTTTACAATTTTGGGGGTCTCGCTCAGGGACTCAGATTTGGCGAACTTAGTTTGCCGGGTATCAGATTTTAGTACAATTGGGGATTTCAAAATTTTGATTGTGGCCACAATTAAATCGTGGACGCTAACGGACCTTATAGAGATTAAAGCCCATATAGTCCACTATATTTTGGCTTTTTACAATTTTGGGGGTCTCGCTCAGGGACTCAGTTTTGGCGAACTTAGTTTGCCGGGTATCAGATTTTGGTACAATTGGGGATTTTAAAATTTTGATTGTGGCCACAATTAAATCGTGGACGCTAACGGACCTTGTAGAGATTAAAGCCCATATAGTCCACTATATTTCGGCCTTTTACAATTTTGGGGGTCTCGCTCAGGGACTCAGTTATGGCGAACTTAGTTTGCCGGGTATCAGATTTTGGTACAATTGGGGATTTTAAAATTTTGATTGTGGCCACAATTAAATCGTGGACGCTAACGGACCTTATAGAGATTAAAGCCCATATAGTCCACTATATTTCGGCCTTTTACAATTTTGGAAGTCTCGCTCAGGGACTCAGGTTTGGCGAACTTAGTTTGCCGGGTATCAGATTTTGGTACAATTGGGGATTTTAAAATTTTGATTGTGGCCACAATTAAATCGTGGACGCTAACGGACCTTGTGGAGATTAAAGCCCATATAGTCTACTATATTTCGGCCTTTTACAATTTTGGGGGTCTCGCTCAGGGACTCAGTTTTGGCGAACTTAGTTTGCCGGGTATCAGATTTTAGTACAATTGGGGATTTTAAAATTTTGATTGTGGCCACAATTAAATCGTGGACGCTTACGGACCTTATAGAGATTAAAGCCCATATAGTCCACTATATTTTGGCTTTTTTGCAATTTTGGGGGTCTCGCTCAGGGACTCAGTTTTGGCGAACTTAGTTTGCCGGGTATCAGATTTTGGTACAATTGGAGATTTTAAAATTTTGATTGTGGCCACAATTAAATCGTTTTGGCGAACTTAGTTTGCGGGTATTAGATTTTATTTCAACTGGGGATTTAAAAATTTTGATTTGTTACTGCTACTTTTTTTGCGTTACCAGTTGAGTAACTAGCCCTTCAATTCGTCAACGTTTTTATCAGAAGTTGTACCACGATACTTTTGTGTTTCAAAATGTACCAAAAAACATACAATTGTTCGAACATTCCTGATTGGCGCAAGCAGTGTTGCCATTTCCAAAATGAAGAAAAGCGCCAAAATTTCGGAAAAAAGGGCAAAAAAGGGTAAAAATTTACAAAAAAAAGGGTAAAAAAGCGCCAAGAGGAAAAAGTCAAAATTTAAAAATTTATTTTGAAAATGTACTTTTTCACTACGAAAAGGACATTTAAAAAAGGGTAAAAAGGGGTAAAACTGACACATAAAAAGGGTAAAAAGCGCCACAAACATAAAATTAAAAAAATATATATGATTTTTGTTCGTAAATTTACTAAATTTTTTTAGACAAAACTAAAATGAAAATTGCAATTCAAATTACTAAAATAATATTAAGGCCATGTTCACACTACAAGAACTTACCATGGTAAGTTGAGATGATTTTGCAATTTTTCTTTATGCTAGTACAATTTAAGATGATTTTGTAAATCACTATGTGATTTTGTTCAAAGGAAAATCACATGGTGATTTTAAAATCACGCTAGTCTGTATACAGTATAAAGCTGCCCATTCACTTGCAATATTATTGTTCAACTTTTCAAATTGTACAATAATATCGCTTGTGTGTATGTAATATTTACGGTTGTGCAATATATTGGAGAATATCAAAACACTTTTGATATTTATTGTACAAACAAGAATACTGCAATATATTTTATCAGTGTGTTGTCTATATTGTACAACTTTTATTATGTTATGTTTATGTTTATATCTTGTACAATATATTGGGTTTAAGCATTGAGCAATTTTATTTGCTGTGTAGGGTAAAACGACAATAATATTGTAAAATAATTTTTTTTTAAGTTGAGCAATTTTATTGCAAGTGAATGGGCAGCTTAAGATAACAATTAACACAAAATTTTAAATAAAAATATTTGTCTTTATAGAAAAATAAACAATTTTCAAATAAAATTGTTCCATTGTCGCACTCATCACGCCACAAAATACTTTTTTTTATAAAATACCTCTTTTGTGAATGATATTTGATAGCTTTGATTTAAAAAAAAAAATTGACTGTAAACACTTGAAGGCAGTTCATAATTTTGCCAGCAAATTTCAGAATTGTTTCAATAAACAACAGATCAGAAAAACGTACAAAAACTATAGTTTTGTTACAAAAACTTCAGTAAATATTTTCTGAAAGACCTTGACATAAACATAATCAACAAAAAGAAATAATAACAATATCACAAAGTTTTTATAAAAAGCACCAAAAAGCGTCACGAAAAAATAAAAAAGCGCCATGAATACCCGTTTTTTTAAAAAAGGGTATTCGAAAAAAACTCCGGGTAAAAAGACAAAAAAATCACCATAAAATACCCGAAAAGCGTCAAAATGGCAACACTGGGCGCAAGTAAGTGTTTCTTCACAATTTAGCAGCAGCATCAGTCAGCAAAATTTCACATACCTATTTTTGTTGCTTGCTGTATGGGAAATTTTGCTGTCTGCTGTCTGCAGCTTGCTGCTGAATTGTGAAGAAACATCCAGAATTTAAGTTTGTTGGGTTTTTTTGTCTCTAAAAGTTTTTTTCAATTCTCATTTAGTTTGTAGTTCATTGTATACATACATGAAAGTTTGTAAATATTTGCAAGGTGTCCAGGCAGGGTTGCCAGAATTGTTGGGTACAAAATCGTCAAAAATGTACGATTTTTATAAAAAAATCGTCATCCCATTTGCAGAAATCGTCAAAATAAAAAAGGTATATTCAGTGCTGCCAACTTTTTTTGGGAGAAATCGTCAATATTTAAAAAAAAAATCGTCAAAATCGTCAAGTTAAAAAAAATTTGTCGTCAAAAAATCGTCATGACAAAAATACGCTAATAAATACTAAAAATGTTAATACCCCACCAATCCCATGGTCCAAAATCAGTGATGCCATTTTAGCACTTTTAGTGCTAGATCTAGCACTTTTTTTTTGGTCTTAGCACTAAAGTTTTGGAAAAAAGTGCCAAGTGCTAGATTAGCACTTTTTTAAAATTTTTTAGCATTTTTAGCATTTTTTTCCAACATTTTAATTTTTTGTTAAAATCTCTTGTAAAAATTTTTTGCCTGCGGCAAATTCTTTTCAGAAGAACCATAGCATTTCACAACATTAATTTTATAATTAAGAAGAGCTGTAAAAGATCGAAAGCAAATTTTCTTAAAGCCCATTTCGCCTTCACTTTAATTAATTCAATGCGCACGTCCAACTTCCAGGGCCCTAAACATTTTCTTACTTAGTTGTGCACTCAAAAAATTATGATGGTAGATTTCACTACAAAAGACAGTTAAAACAACTACATTTGTTCTTGATTAGGCGTCCACTACATTTTACGGTTAAATTAACCAAAAATTGTTGTTGGTTTTTAACTATTGATTAACAACTACAAAAAACGGTAAAAACAACTTCAAGCTCTCAACACGTAGAACAAGACCGCAAAATAACCAAAAGCTCTCCGAGTAATATTTTTGAAGTTATCGAGTTTTTTAATTCTCAAAACCCCAGTGGTCCCCTAAAATCACGTTTCTCAATCTATCGGGTCCGAACCCAATGGGGTCCTCAAATGTTTCATACACATTTGAGGACCCCAATGGGTTGAAATAAGAAAATTTCAGTTAACTAATTTTTGGCAAAACATTTTTGCTAACTTTACCAAAAAAATTGTGGGTTCAAAATCAGCAAATTTTCTTGTAGGTTTACAAGCTTTTTTTGCTAACATAACAGTTTTTTTTTTTTTTTTAGTGTATGGAGCTTTTGGTCTTATTTAATTTTTTTCTTGGGACTTATTTCATGGCGCCCAATTGAAATCATTTCGCCCAATCGAAAGAAATTTAGAAAATGTAAATTGATATTCACCAGTTAAGAAAATATTAGTATGTATATTAAAATTCAGAAAACCTAATTGAATTCAGAAATCCAAATTGAAATCCATTCAAAATTCAGAAAACTCAATTGAAATTAAAAAAAAACTAATTTAAATTTAGAAAAAAAAAACAATTGCTAAACAGAACACCTTTTTGAAATTAAGAAAAACCGATCAAAATTAGGAAGACCATTGGAAATTCAGAAATCCCAATTGTAATTAAGAAGTAATTAATTGAAATTCGAAAATCCTAATTAAAATTCAGAAAATCCAATTAAAATAAACAAAACGCAATTGAAATTCAGAAAAAAAATAATTAAAATTCAGAAAACCCAAGAAATAAAGAAAATATGTGTACCGGTTATTACTAAAAATTATTATTTGTTGATTTTATGAAAGAAAAAATTAAAAAAAAATCTAGCACTTTTTTTTTGGTCTGTAGAGTATTTTAGCACTTTTTTTTCTGCCATTTAGCATTTTTTCAAAATTCTCTTATGGCAACACTGTCCAAAATATTGGTCCTCGACATTTTTCAAGTCGCAATTATCAATTTATTGACCTGAAATTTGAAACTTAAGAAAAGCTTATGGCGAAGGACGAAGATTATTGAAATTGAGTTTTTGTGCATATCTAGGGTGACCATTTTTTTCCAAACTCAAATCAGTACGCCCAAGTTTTTGTGTTTTTTTTAGAAATGATTTTTTTAAAAATCTTTTAAATGGAAAACACTTTAACACTCCAAAAATTTCGGTTTAACTTCGGGTCAATTAGTATTTCAGTAAAAACAACTGTTAAAAAGCAACTGCCATAAACTGTTCGTTATTTTGCAGAAAATTAAGTTGACTTCAAACAGCTAATAGCACATGTTTTTTTAAAGAGCCCTGATGTTCTTAGCGATTTTTCCAATAAATTCTGCTGACATTACGTCACCGAACATCTCAGAATCATTTGGGTCATGCAATTAGACTATCTTTTTAAAAATATAGAAAATCCATCATTCCGTGACGTTTTCGTTATAGAAAACCTCAAATGTTCTGTGCGATTTTTTATATAAATTTATAAAGATCAAAATAATCTCATTCTCAGATACATTTTTGCGTTTAGGAACCACTTGATTCACGAACTCTAATCTCTCTATATTTTCTAATAATTTCGTTATAGAAAACCTCAAAGGCTCTGTGCGACTTTTCATATAAATTTATGAAGATCAAAATAATCTCATTCTCAGATACATTTTTGCGTTTAGGTCCTAAACTTTAGGAACCTCTTGATTCACGAACTCTAATCTCCTTGGAAATAAATCATTATAAATGATCTCACTCTCACAATCAGACTTAAGTTATAAAAAACTACTCTGGCGACTTATTTTTGTATAGAATTATTGAATAAAATTATTTTTTATGTTTAAATGTTCAAAAATCAGTACAATCAGTACATATTTCAAAAAATCAGTAAAATCAGTACATATTTCAAAAAAATCAGTACAAATCAGTACAACGTTTTTTGATCAGTACACTTGATCAAAAATCAGTACATGTACTGATCAAATCAGTACGAATGGTCAGCCTATGCATATCCCCCATATTAAAATTCATCCCGATATTGGAGCGTTGTAAATTTAACGCACCAATTAATTTATATTGACCACTTCTAATAACAAGTCTATTTTTCAACTAAAAAACTTTTTCTTAATGTTTTTTCTGGTGAATTTTTAACTTTACCTGTCTTTTCCCGAAATTGTTAAGCTTTTTTCTTAAAAGGGACTATCTTTTAAAAAAAAAATATAGGTTTTTCTCTTTTCTTTTAAAAAAATTAAGTGAACTTCAAAGAATTTGCTTACAAAATTTGAATTTTTTGACAAAAGTTTACCATTTTTTCCTCATTTAATAAAATCGTCATTTTTGTTCCTGGCGAAAATGAAAAATCGTCAATCGTCATTTTAGTAAAATTGACTTCAAAAATCGTCAAAATGACGATAAATCGTCAAAGTTGGCAGCGCTGGGTATATTTATCATTGATTAAAGACTCATTCAAGCGATATCCGCCCGTCTATTGAAGACATGATGCAGTCCAAACCAAAAGAGCTTAATCCATGCAGTTTGGCTCAAACATATGTTATGACTAGGGATGAGATTTTCATGCACTAAAAAATCAAAAAATGTGCTTAAAATATGCGCTAAAAAATTCAAAATATGCACTAAAAAACCTTAAAATATGCACTAAAAAATAAAATGTGTACAGTAAAAATCTTGTTTTCATAGGAAAAACTTCTTAAAAAGCAAAAAATAACGCCGGGTTTAAATAGTAACATTTAAAACTTTATATGAGCAGGATTTTTTTAGAAATTAAGAAAATCTTAAAAAAATAAAAAGAAAAAAAATTTTTTTCTTATTTTCAAAATAAATTTTTAAAATTTTAAATAGTTTTTGGAAAAAATAAATTTCAATTTGTGTTTTTGCTAAATTATGCCAAAATATGCACAAAATATGCGTTTAAGATCAAAATATGCAAAAATATGCATGTTCACCCAAATCTGCAAAAATATGCAAAAACAAATCAATGACATTTTAATGCATATTTCTTGATTCGGAAAGATAATTGGTCGATATCGTTTTTAGACTATCGACAAAAAACATGCATTTGCATGAAAATCTCATCCCTAGTTATGACCATTGGATGGTTCAGTTTGAAAATTGACAAAACCAGACCAGGCGGAACAAAGTTCCTCCTGGTAAAACTGGACCTACTTCCGTAATTCCCTCTTTATATTCTTTGTTCACCTTCTAAAACATATGAAATATTTTTATGAAAGAAAAGGTCATGCAGTTGGGTCAAGTTAATTAGAAAATTTATTTTTTCCGTCTGCCATTTTCTGTGGACACTTCCATAAAAAAATATTGATAAAATTGCATAAATATCATAATAAATCAATTTGTTAACATTTATCACGAAAAGAAAGGTGTCCCCCGCCAAAAAACCCCCCATAATTTGTTTACCCTTTAGAGGAAAAAAGAGAATGTGTTTGTCACTTGTTCCCTTTGTCCCTTTTTGTACAAAAATATTAGTGGATACTTTTTTTAACTAACAATAAGCAAAAAATATTCATTGAATACTAAAGTTTCATTAAAAAAATGTTGAAAAGTAGACAAAATTAACAGGTTTTTGTTATTTTAAAAAAATCGTCATTTTTTGGGCAAAAATCGTCAAATCGTCATTTTGCTATTTTGGGGAGTAAAAATCGTCAAAATGCAGAGAAATCGTCAAATCTGGCAACAGTGTGTCCAGGTTGTCGTTATGATTTTTTTTATTTATTTATTTTTAATTCTTCAATTCCAACATCCATATTGTCAACAGTGCTGCCAGCCTTTTTTTTTAAATCGTCAAATTTTGGAAAAAAATCGTCACACTCAGTGTTGCCAGAATATATTTGGCTCTTGTCCTCAATTTGAAAAATGAAATCCCCAAAAATACCCTACAAATTATATAAAATCCCCCAAAAAAATTTAATGAATATTCAATATAAACTCTCTTTTAATTAAAAAAATGGTGTTTATTAAACAATATTTTTATATTAATTTTAAGGTTAGAGCTTTTTAAGATATTAAAATATTAAATTTTAAATAAAAAAGTTGTATTAAATTAAATGATACAAATGTACTTTTTTTGATACTATTTAATGTTGAAAAATACGTTGATACGCCCGCGACTAATCTGATACATTTTTAAATTGAACAATTTTAATTCATTTTTTATTGAAATTTTTTTCTTGCATTAATTTTTTCCCCATTTTCTACTAATTGAAATATGGTTATTCGTGGAGAAACTCTTTTTCTTAAAAGAGTTTTATTTATGTTGGTGCATGGTCTAACGAATACCATGTATGGTCTTATGACTTTTCACTTATTCCCTAGGAATAATTTTTGTCTTAAGTTATATTTTCATATCTCTCATAGTTTTCGAGATAAGCTTTAAATGTAATTTTTATGACGTTTAAACGCTATTTTTTTCAAAAACGGCTCTTGCAAAGATTTTAATTTTCGTCGAAATATAGTAGTGGGGCACCCCAGATTCATAATCAACAAAGAACTTAACGGTGTTCGCAACTTGAGGTTAAAGTTGGTTCGGCCGGGGGGGTGTTTTGTTTAATAAATTTGTTTTTTACCGGAACAAATGTCAAATCTCATTTTTATTTTTAAAATACATTCATGAATTTTTAGTACCTGTTTCGTTTATAATTACTATTTTTTTTTTTTTGTTGTTTTAAATAAAAAAGTACCTTGAGGGTCAAAAAAGTACAATTTAAAATCATTTTTGATACCAAATCGAAATTGCCATATTTCATCCCTGGTTCAGAATAAAAAATATTGTATAACAATAGTATTACTAGTTCTTATTTCAGTTTTTTTAACATTTCTTTTGTGGGCTTAAAAATTGTACCCCCCATTTCTTTTGTAAAAAGAATTGGAGCAACAGTATTTGAAGATAATTTATTTCGTAAATCGGTCTTTGTTTTATTTAAAAAAATTATATTTTGTCCATGTAAAACATTAAATTGTAAATGACAAAATTATCCATAAATTATCCAAAAATGTAATTATCCAAAGAGTATCCAAAAAATTTTAAATTATCCATTTTTTGGATAATTATCCAAGAAGTGGCAACACTGCGTAGCGTATTTATTTAGTGCAATTATCGAAACTTAATAACGTGTCATATGTTTTTGACGTAAAAAAAACTCGTCGTTCATTTTTGTTATTTTATTTATGTTTTTTTATATGTAGACCAGGGATGAAATATAGCAAATTCGATTTGGTATCAAAAATGATTTTAAATTGTACTTTTTTGACCATCAAGGTACTTTTTTATATTAAATTAAAAAAAAAATAATAATAACACTGCGGAACACTAAAAAATAAACAAGAGGTACGCCCATCATTTCTATATATCTCGGACATGCTGATTCGAATGGCGTACTCCGTTTTTCGATGTATGGTACAGTTTTCTTGTAAAATGTCATTAAGGATTGGCTGATTTTCAGCTGCTTTTTTAACAAAAAAAAAAAATCCGAAGCTAATGATTTTTAAATTTTATGGCATGGAAATCAAAGATATAACTTGTAGCAATATTTCTTATATAAGTTTAGTTTAAAGCTTTTCATCTTAAGCCCTTAATTTTTTTTTTTTCGTAAAGAAGAAAAAACAATGATTAATCAGAACTAAAGCATCACCGTGCTGTTCGGCGTTATTTTCTTTTCATGTAAAATGTTAGGAGAAAAATGTTACTTTGCTGCTTGTAGTCTGATTGCGTTTGGCATTTGTTTTGGGAAAACCCAAATTTTATAAACAAAAGTCAGCTGATATTTGTTAGACCATCATCACATAAATGAATGAATTGTTGCCAGTGTGGTTAAATTTAAAAGAGTTTCTCAACGAGTTACCATATTTTAATAAGTAAAAAAAAATAGTTAAAATTCGTTCAATTTTGAAAATGTATCAAATGAGTCGCGGGCGTATCAACGTATTTTTCAACATCAAATAGTATCAAAAAAAGTACAATTGTATCAACAATTCCATCCCTGATGTAGACTTTAAATTAGTTTGTTTATTTAAATTAAATTAGTGATTTTTCTATTTGTTTTGCACTTTTAGTTTTGTATCACATTTTTTTTTTGGAAATAAACAAACCGAAAATCAGCTGTTTACAAATGTCACGTAGAAGGGTCATTATTAGTAAAATCAATCATGAATATTCTTGACCCCCTCCGATATTGATTAAATTTGGTTAAGTTCTTACACTACGTAAAAAACTAACAAATGCTAATTTTCAGCCCTCTAAGTCAACAGGGGCCGAAAATACGGAGGGTCAAAATTTCCCCCAAAATCTCCCAGTCGCGACACTTTACACCGTAAAAACTTATTATCGTTGGTTCTATTATAGCTAGAAAGCCCATTTTTGGTTTGTTTTGAAGCTCATAATATGCTCTATAACCCTTACCATAACCAAAAAATTTTCGAAAAAAAATAAGGGTTACCTCCCTTATTTTAAGGTCGTGATAAAGGGAGGAGAAAATGGGGAGGATGGTATCCCCCGATTTTTTTTTTACTTGATAATCTTATAGAGGAAGTCCTAAAGAATATATTCTAAAATTTTTAAGTTGGGACAACAATGGGATCACTCAAAATCAAAATTTTTCACAATTTCCCCAAAAATCTCCAAATTCGCAACACTCTTGAACCTTAAAAATTTAATATCATATGTGCTATTGTAGCTACAGAGCCTATTTTTGTTTGTTTTAAAGCTTATAGTACGCTCTACAATACCTACCTTAACCAAAAAATTTTAGAAAAAAAGGAAGGGTGCTCCCCTTATTTAAATGCCATAGCAAAGGGTGGAGAAAATGGGGGGAAAGTATCCCCCGATTTTTTTTTACTTGGTATTCTCAAAGTGCAAGTCAAAATGAACATATCCTAAAATTTTTATGTTGGGACAGCAATCAGATCGATCAAAATCAAAATTTTTCACAATTTCCCCCAAAATCTCCAAATCGCGACACTCTTGCCCATTACAAATTTAATATCGTGGACTGTATTGTAGCTACAGAGTCCATTTTTGGTTTGTTTTAAAGCTCTTAATATGCCCTACAATATTTCTATTACAAAAAAAAAAAAAAATAAAAAAAATTAGGGGTGCCTCTTGTATTATAAGATCGTGGCAAGGGGTGGGGGAAATCGGGGGATAGTATCCCCCAATTTTTTTTTACGTTGTTTTTTTTTTTAAAGAGTAAGTTCTAGAGAGCATATCCTGAAATTTTTATCTTGGGACTCTAATGGGAGGCGCAAGAATGGGACGATTTGATGATTTTGGGGGAAAATTTTTAAAAATTTTGATTTTGGTAGATCCCATTGGTGTCCCAACACAAAAATTGTAGAGTATGTTCATTAGGACTTGCAGTTTGAGAATACCAAGTAAAAAAAAAATCGGGGGATACTTTCCCCCCATTTTCTCCACCCTTTGCCTCGACCTTCAAATAAGGGGGGCACCAATTCCTTTTTTTGGATTTTTTTTTGGTTTTGGTATGTCTTGTAGAGCGTATTATAAGCTTTAAAACAAAAAAAATGGGCTCCGTAGCTACAATAGCACTTATGATATTAAATTTTTAAGGTTAAAGAGTGTTGCGATTTGAAGATTTTTGGGAAAATTGTGAAAACTTTTGATTTTAATCGATCCCATTGTTGTCCCAACATAAAAATCTTATAATATATTCTTTAGGACTTTCTCTCAAAGATTAGCAAGTAAAAAAAAATCGGGGGATACCATCCTCCCCATTTTCTCCTCCGTATATCTCGACCTTAAAATAAGGGAGGTAACCCTTAATTTTTTCGAAAAGTTTTTGGTTATGGTAGGTCTTGTAGAGCATATTATGAGCTTCAAAACAAATCAAAAATGGGCTTTCTAGCTATAATAGAACCAACGATATTAAGTTTTTACGGTGCAAAGTGTCGCGACTGGGAGATTTTGGGTGAAATTTTGACCCTCCGTGTTTTCGCCCACTGTTTACTTAGAGGGCTGAAAATAAGTGTGCATCAGTTTATCACTTAGTGTTACAACTAAACCAAATTTCATCAAAATCGGAGGGGGTCACGAAAATTTTTAGCTATTTTTGATTGATTTCACTAAGACTGACCCAGAAACGTTGTAAAATTCTATTTTAAACAGGTCGGAACGTTCCGTTTACGTGACAATTGAATTCAGTAATCGTTTTCATTAGTTTACGCATATCAAAAACAATCAGCTGACTTTTTACGTTAGGGTTACGGTTACGTTTTCTCGGCTAACTAGTCCTTAAGTTTGTTCGATGTTTATATCCGTATTGTTAAGACTGAGCTAAAGTATGCAGAACCTAAAATTGAGGTCTAGAAAAAAAAAAATGATTTTGAGAATTTTTTTTGTGTTAGGAAAACGTTTTAAATTTGTTTTCGCAAACGTTCAGTGTTGCCCAGTTTAGGGGTTTTGTCCCCAAATAGGGGTTTTTTTTTTGGAAATTGGGGATGAAAAATTTGATTTGGGGATCCGGGGATTTCATGGGGATGACAATGTTTTTTTCGTGGATTTTTAGGGGATGAAATATTTTAGATAAACAAGTGTTTTTTAATACATTAGCGTCCAACCTGAATCAAATTGCGTGCGTAAGGCGTAACGCCCAATAATTTTTCGTTTCTAATATTTAAATGTGACGTACCTAAATCAAACGGACGTAAAAATTTAAAATTTGATGTGTTTGTTTTTGTTTTTTTTTACGTCTTGCGCGACGCAATTTGATTCAGGTTCGACCCTTAATCATAAAATAATGTTAAAGTCGGTAAAATTAACTCTACTTTATTTTTGATAAATCGTGACCATTAAAGCATAAAAAAAACCGCGGAATAATATGACTTTTATATAGAAAAAACTAACATTTTATATGGTGTCTGTCAAAACCTGGATCGTAGTGGTATCATGTTATTTTTTATTTTTCTTTAAACCAAATTGTAAATTTTCATACATTTTCTATAGTAGGTATATCCTTTAAATCTATTATAGAAAATTTCCAAAATTCACTAGTTTTTTCTGTAGAAAAAAGTCTAAAAGTACATCAATTGAAAATACTGGTCTTTTACAACTTCTTAAATTCTTAAAAAGCAATACAACGTTTTAGATACTTATTCCGGAGTTAGTATTTATAAAAATTTAAGGGGTTTTACGGCAATATGTATAACAAACCTTAATAGAATTTTCGTTGTTTTTTTAAAGGGTACAAACAATTTTTTAGGGCCGATGACCTATGTTTGATGAGAAAACTTTTGAGGGAACTCAAGATATAAAACAAGATTAAATCAAATTTGGACCAATAAAGTACTCTATCGCTGGTGTATAAATTAAAAATTCCTGAGTTATCCATCCGTGATAAAATATATCCGTTGCTTATAAATTTTATCATAATACTTATCGAAAAATTGGCGGCTTCAAACGATGTGCGTCTTCAATCGCTCAACACGCAAAATACACTTACACTTTTAAGCCAAGTTTCTGTGTAAAATACAAACCACCAAGTGTTTGTACGTAAGTTAACCAAGTTTTTGCTCTAAAAATTGGCTAAATTACTCAAAAGCACTTGATGGGTTGCAAGTGTTTTTTGCGTGTATTAAATTTTGAGAAATTTTTTTTTGGGGATGAGAAATTTTAATTTGGGGATGGCATCCAAAAAAAAACTGGCGACCCTGCAAACGTTGGTTTTTTATCTTCGAAAATGCGGGCAGCGTTGCCAGTTACTTTTTTTCCGTTTTCCCTAAAATACGTCAAAAAAACCGTTTAAGGAAATAATCACAATTGGAGCGGGAAGCGTTTTTCCGCAACTGTTCACATACGTTTTGAATAAAAACCGCCGCCAAACTATTTTTATGAGGACACTTGCGGAAAACTACTTGCCGCACCAATTGTGATTATTGTCTAACAAACTTTGAAAGCCTTGAGCCACAAAACTTTTTGTCAATCAAAAATTTGTTTACACCAAAAATTTTATTTTACAACAAATACGATACAGTCTAACAGAAAATAAAATCAAAATTTTACCATTTTTTTTAGTCGTTTTAACACCCAAAAAAATCTGTGTCAAAGTAAAAATGTGGTAATTTTTTTAGCATGAGAGAATAATCACAATTGGAGCGGAAAGCGTTTTTCCGCAACTGTTCACACACGTTTTGTATAAAAACAAAAAACCGCCGCGTTTTTCCGCCAAACTAGATTCATTCTATGTTTATGAGGACAATTGCGGAAAACCGCTTGCCGCTCCAATTGTGATTATTGTCTTAGCCTTGTTTTTTGCAGACCGGATTAGGATTATCTGTATTTAGTTAAAAAATGGGTCAAATTAAGTCCCAACATTTTTTTTTATAATTTTTTCCTGAATCTACATACAATTAGTAAATATATACAGGAACAAAAATTAAGCGTTGTCGAAAATGTAATTTGGTATAAATAAATCTGAGTCAATGGCGTAGGAAGCCAACATTTCTGGGGAGGGGCTTAGCCCCCCCTAGATTTTTTTTATTTTTTTTTTGTATTTTTTTTAATAGAAAAACCCAGACCTATTCATGAAGCGTTTCCTTTAACATGCGTCTAGGTGTCCTAGAATCGAAAGCGGGTAAAAATTAATATTTTTTTTAACAAATTTTGATTCTGAAAATTTTTCGGAAATTTAGAACTCCCAGAAACGTTTTGAGAATGAAAGATTTTTAATGTTTTTCCTATAGTAAAATCATTAGATTACTATGATTTTTTTCAAGAAAAAGTTCTAATGAATGCAAAAGTTGATGATTATTAGTAAAAATTCTTAGATTTTTTCTTCCAATAACTTTTGTCTATAAAAAACCCCTTACAATTTAGAAGCTTTTTTAAATCAAAGAAGTTAAAATGTTTTTCTGAAGTTAAAACCCTAAGATTCGGTTAAGTTTTTATTACTGACAAAAACATCAGATTCATATAAAAACTTTTTTCAATAACTCAGTCTATTTTTCTATGGGAAAAACTAGTAGATCTAATATAATAATCATTACGAGTCCTTAAGACTCGTAGAATAATCATAACGAGTCCTTAAGGCTCATTTTTATTATTTATTGTTCCAAAAATTAATGAAATCATTAAATTATTAAAAAAAAATTGTGAATGATTAAAATTCTGGGGGGCTAATATTTTTCTGGGGGGCTAAGCCAATGATCTGAGTTAATCCTAGGATTTAACTAAATTTATTTTTCATTCTCTACATTTTACAAATTTGTTTTTCTGTTTATATTTACTAATTGTATGTAATTATAAAAAAAAATTTGGATTTGATTTGACCAATTTTTTAACTAAAGTTAATCTTAATCCGGTCTTCAAAAAACAAGGCTATTATTTTACTTAGTAATCTTTTCAAATAATTTTGGTATATTTACCATTTATCTTTTGGTATATTTTACCAAGTTTTTTGCATTTTCTTAATAATTTTTTTAACATAATCGTTTTGGATACATTTTAGCATATTTTTGGTAAATTTATGCCAGATTTTTTCTCACTCCGACACAGGTTTTTTTTGTGTGTATATAAAAACACGAAGGTTTTATTGTGTGGTGGCATCTCTTACTTTATTTATGTCTGGAATGTCTAAAAACTTTCTTCCTCAAAAAGTAAAGTTGGCAGCACAGTTAACTTTCCAATGTTATTCGTTGATTTTTTTCAGAGGTGCCAGACGATTTTACGTCATTTTGAATATTGTTGCTAAAAACTGTTTCTATTTCTTTTTTTTTTGTTTGTGGCGAAAGTGTAAACAAAATTTTTAATTTTTTTTCAAGAAACATAAAATTAAGCGTTTGGTATTAAATAGATACATTTGAACAGATCCAAAAAAACTCCCAAATATTTTTTAGAATCTCCAAATAAATCACCAATACCTTAATTCATTGAAACATAAACTGAAGTTGTTGTCCCTATTATGGGGACAAATCTCCTTATCTGGCAAGCCTGTTCTTAAGTACGAACATTTGGAAATACATAAATAAGAATAAAAGAAAAAATTACTTTCCAGTGAATTTGTTATTTTCTTCCGTTATTTTTTTGTAAAAAGATTTGTTTTAAATTACGTAATAAAAAAAACAAACTAATAAAAAACTAATAATAAAAAGAAATTAATAGTTGTACCAAAATCAGATACCCGGCAAATTAAAATCGCTAAAACCAAGTCCCTGAGCAAGACCCACAAAATTGTAAAAAAAATTCTAAAATCGCCATTTGTACCAAAATCTGATACCCGGCAAATTAAAATCGCCAAAACCAAGTCCCTGAGCGAGACCCCCAAAATTGTGAAAAGTCGAAATATAGTGGACTACATGGTCCGATAGCGTCCACGTTTTAATTGTGGCCACAATCAAAATTCTAAAATCGCCAGTTGTACCAAAATCTGATACCCGGCAAATTAAAATCGCCAAAACCAAGTCACTGAGCGAGACCCCCAAAATTGTGAAAAGTCGAAATATAGTGGACTACATGGGCTTTAAGCTACACCAGGTCCGATAGCGTCCACGTTTCAATATATAGTGGAAATATAGTGGACTATATGGGGCTTTAATCTCTATAAGGTCCGTTATCGTCCACGATTAAATTGTGGCCACAATCAAAATTTTAAAATCCCCAATTGTACTAAAATCTGATACCCGGCAAACTAAGTTCGCCAAAACTGAGTCCCTGAGCGAGACCCCCAAAATTGTAAAAGGCCGAAATATAGTGGACTATATGGGCTTTAATCTCTATAAGGTCCGTTAGCGTCCACGATTTAATTGTGGCCACAATCAAAATTTTAAAATCCCCAATTGTACCAAAATCTGATACCCCGCAAACTAAGTTCGTCAAAACTGAGTCCCTGAGCGAGACCCCCAACATTGTAAAAGGCCGAAATATAGTGGACTATATGGGCTTTAATCTCCACAAGGTCCGTTAGCGTCCACGATTTAATTGTGGCCACAATCAAAATTTTTAAATCGCCAGATGTATCAAAATCTGATACTGATACAAATTAAAATCGCCAAGACCAAGTCCCTGAGCGAGACCCACAAAATTGTAAAAAGCCAAAATATAGTGGACTATATGGGCTTTAATCTCTATAAGGTCCGTTAGCGTCCACGATTTAATTGTGGCCACAATCAAAATTTTAAAATCCCCAATTGTACTAAAATCTGATACCCGGCAAACTAAGTTCGCTAAAACTGAGTCCCTGAGCGAGACCCCCAAAATTGTTAAAGGCCGAAATATAGTGGACTATATGGGCTTTAATCTCCACAAGGTCCGTTAGCGTCCACGATTTAATTGTGGCCACAATCAAAATTTTTAAATCGCCAGATGTATCAAAATCTGATACCCGGCAAATTAAAATCGCCAAGACCAAGTCCCTGAGCGAGACCCCCAAAATTGTAAAAAGCCAAAATATAGTGGACTATATGGGCTTTAATCTCTATAAGGTCCGTTAGCGTCCACGATTTAATTGTGGCCACAATCAAAATTTTAAAATCCCCAATTGTACTAAAATCTGATACCCAGCAAACTAAGTTCGCCAAAACTGAGTCCTTGACCGAGACCCCCAAAATTGTAAAAGGCCGAAATATAGTGGATTATATGGGCTTTAATCTCTATAAGGTCCGTTAGCGTCCACGATTTAATTGTGGCCACAATCAAAATTTTAAAATCCCCAATTGTACCAAAATCTGATACCCGGCAAACTAAGTTCGCCAAAACTGAGTCCCTGAGCGAGACCCCCAAAATTGTAAAAAGCCAAAATATAGTGGACTATATGGGCTTTAATCTCTTTAAGGTCCGTTAGCGTCCACGATTTAATTGTGGCCACAATCAAAATTTTAAAATCCCCAATTGTACTAAAATCTGATACCCTAACTAACTAAGTTCGCCAAAACTGAGTCCCTGAGCGAGACCCCCAAAATTGTAAAAAGCCGAAATATAGTGGACTATATGGGCTTTAATCTCTATAAGGTTCGTTAGCGTCCACGATTTAATTGTGGCCACAATCAAAATTTTAAAATCCCCACTTGTACCAAAATCTGATACCCGGCAAACTAAGTTCGCCAAAACTGAGTCCCTAAGCGAGAACCCCAAAATTAAAAAAGGCCGAAATATAGTGGACTACATGGGCTTTAACCTCTATAAGGTCCGTTAGCGTCCACGAATTAATTGTGGCCACAATCAAAATTTTTAAATCCCCAATTGTACCAAAATCTGATACCCTGCAAACTAAGTTCGTCAAAACTGAGTCCCTGAGCGAGACCCCCAAAATTGTAAAAGGCCGAAATATAGTGGACTATATGGGCTTTAATCTCCACAAGGTCCGTTAGCGTCCACGATTTAATTGTGGCCACAATCAAAATTTTTAAATCGCCAGATGTATCAAAATCTAATACCCGGCAAATTAAAATCGCTAAGACCAAGTCCCTGAGCGAGACCCCCAAAATTGTAAAAAGCCAATATATAGTGGACTACATGGGCTTGAATCTCTATAAGGTCCGTTAGCGTCCACGATTTAATTGTGGCCACAATCAAAATTTTAAAATTCCCAATTGTACTAAAATCTGATACCCGGCAAACTAAGTTCGCCAAAACTGAGTCCCTGAGCGAGACCCACAAAATTGTAAAAAGCCGAAATATAGTGGACTATATGGGCTTTAATCTCTATAAGGTCCGTTAGCGTCACAGACCATATAGACATGCAACACGAGTGATTATTTTGGTACTTTCAATATGGACGCATGCAAAATACTACTAAATTTACTTCTCTGCCTAGAATACGTGTGCCTGTACGTGTGAGCTTTTGCATCTGTATTTTCGTTGTTTGTTTACGTTTTGTATGAAACGTCAAAAGTTACACGCGCGTGCCGTCACTAATACATAAACATGTGCGAAACTTATTCGTTTCACCCCTATGGTTAGCGTCCACGATTTAATTGTGGCCACAATCAAAATTTTAAAATCCCCAATTGTACCAAAATCTGATACCCGGCAAACTAAGTTCGCCAAAACTGAGTCCCTAAGCGAGACCCCCAAAATTATAAAAGGCCGAAATATAGTGGACTACATGGGCCTTAATCTCTTTAAGGTCCGTTAGCGTCCACGATTTAATTGTGGCCACAATCAAAATTTTAAAATCCCCAATTGTACCTAAATCTGATACCCCGCAAACTAAGTTCGTCAAAACTGAGTCCCTGAGCGAGACCCCCAAAATTGTAAAAGGCCGAAATATAGTGGACTATATGGGCTTTAATCTCCACAAGGTTCGTTAGCGTCCACGATTTAATTGTGGCCACAATCAAAATTTTTAAATCGCCAGATGTATCAAAAGCTGATACCCGGCAAATTAAAATCGCCAAGACCAAGTCCCTGAGCGAGACCCCCAAAATTGTAAAAAAGCCAAAATATAGTGAACTATATGGGCTTGAATCTCTATAAGGTCCGTTAGCGTCCACGATTTAATTGTGGCCACAATCAAAATTTTAAAATCCCCAATTGTACTAAAATCTGATACCCGGCAAACTAAGTTCGCCAAAACTGAGTCCCTGAGCGAGACCCCCAAAATTGTAAAAGGCCGAAATATAGTGGATTATATGGGCTTTAATCTCTATAAGGTCCGTTAGCGTCCACGATTTAATTGTGGCCACAATCAAAATTTTAAAATCCCCAATTGTACCAAAATCTGATACCCGGCAAACTAAGTTCGCCAAAACTGAGTCCCTGAGCGAGACCCACAAAATTGTAAAAAGCCAAAATATAGTGGACTATATGGGCTTTAATCTCTATAAGGTCCGTTTGCGTCCACGATTTAATTGTGGCCACAATCAAAATTTTAAAACCCCCAATTGTACTAAAATCTGATACCCGGCAAACTAAGTTCGCCAAAACTGAGTCCCTGAGCGAGACCCCCAAAATTGTAAAAGGCCGAAATATAGTGGACTATATGGGCTTTAATCTCTATAAGGTCCGTTTGCGTCCACGATTTAATTGTGGCCACAATCAAAATTTTAAAACCCCCAATTGTACTAAAATCTGATACCCGGCAAACTAAGTTCGCCAAAACTGAGTCCCTGAGCGAGACCCCCAAAATTGTAAAAAGCCGAAATATATTGGACTATATGGGCTTTAATCTCTATAAGGTCCGTTAGCGTCCACGATTTAATTGTGGCCACAATCAAAATTTTAAAATCCCCAATTGTACTAAAATCTGATACCCGGCAAACTAAGTTCGCAAAAACTGAGTCCCTGAGCGAGACCCCCAAAATTGTAAAAAGCCAAAATATAGTGGACTATATGGGCTTTAATCTCTATAAGGTCCGTTAGCGTCCACGATTTAATTGTGGCCACAATCAAAATTTTAAAATCCCCAATTGTACCAAAATCTGATACCCCGCAAACTAAGTTCGTCAAAACTGAGTCCCTGAGCGAGACCCCCAAAATTGTAAAAGGCCGAAATATAGTGGACTATATGGGCTTTAATCTCCACAAGGTCCGTTAGCGTCCACGATTTAATTGTGGCCACAATCAAAATTTTTAAATCGCCAGATGTATCAAAATCTGATACCCGGCAAATTAAAATCGCCAAGACCAAGTCCCTGAGCGAGACCCCCAAAATTGTAAAAAGCCAAAATATAGTGGTCTATATGGGCTTTAATCTCTATAAGGTCCGTTAGCGTCCACGATTTAATTGTGGCCACAATCAAAATTTTAAAATCCCCAATTGTACCAAAATCTGATACCCGGCAAACTAAGTTCGCCAAAACTGAGTCCCTGAGCGAGACCCCCAAAATTGTAAAAGGCCGAAATATAGTGGACTATATGGGCTTTAATCTCTATAAGGTCCGTTAGCGTCCACGATTTAATTGTGGACACAATCAAAATTTTTAAATCGCCAGATGTATCAAAATCTGATACCCGGCAAATTAAAATCGCCAAGACCAAGTCCCTGAGCGAGACCCCCAAAATTGTGAAAAGTCGAAATATAGTGGACTACATGGGCCTTAATCTTTACCAGGTCCGATAGCGTCCACGTTTTAATTGTGGCCGCAATCAAAATTCTAAAATCGCCAGCTGAAAAAAAATCAAAAATTATCACATAATGTCAAAATCGCGTTTAACAATATAAAAATTAATTTTTGAATTTTAATTTTATTTTTAATTTAATTAATTGTTTTTGGGTACAATATTACTTGAAAAATGTTAATTAAAGGTTTTTTAGAGCATGTGGAACGTATTTTAGCCGAGACCACAACCATTTATATGTAGAACTCATTTTAGCAAAGTTCACAACAAAGAATTTAACTAAAAGAATTTATCTTCACACCCTTTCTAGGGTAAGTTATGGTTAATGTCGCCATATAAAATACACTAGTCTAAAAAAAAACTGCAATTTTCAAAATTTGAAAAAAAAAAAAAAATAGAACTAATTTGGCTCACATCTCGAATTATGGATTAAAAATTGTGTAATTTAGAGTAAAATTTTTAGACTTTAAAAAAAAATCGAAGGTTTCGGACTTTTTCAAAAATTCGATTTTAATTTTATACGTTAAAAAAAAGTGATAATTAATTCGAATAATTTTTAAATATTTTTTTCTAAAACTACATTTAAATACCAACAAAACGTCGTCCAACTTATTGTAAGATATCTATATTTTTTACTGGTCAAAATTAATGGAAAATTTCAATTTTTTTATTTTTTTTTTGAAAAAAAAACGCCATTTTAAAAAATTGAAAGTTGCATTTAATACGTACTAAAATATATCCAAAAAAATTAATCGAAGGGGGTCGGGTCTAAAAGTGAGTGATTTGGCCTGGAATTCCCCAAATATTTTCCAAAAAGTACACATCTAACTCTTCAAAATCATGGAAACCGATTGTATCCACTAAAATTTTAACGAGGGTCGTTTAAAATAAAGTAATTTCACAAATTTGTATACAGCATTTGAAAATTCTGAACTTCAAAGTCAGCTTTGGCCTCTTCCGTAATGAAATTACCCATATAAATTCCAAATGTAATTGGTTTATGAAAACTACATATCTTACTCTACAAAATAATGGATACCGACTATTTGAGTCTCCGTCCAAATTTTTACGAGGGTCGTTTTAAATGAAGTCTTCATATAAATTTTTATTTTAACCGCCAAAAACACCACGATGTCTTAGACTTAGGCCAAAAATTTGTATGAAGGAAATGTTTGCTTTCTTGTTCTGCAAAATAAAACTTATATAGTATTTTTTGGAAAAACGTATATTTTAAGAGTTATGGCTCTTAAAAGCTTTGTAGTGCTTTTAGGTCACTTTTGGGGTCAAAAGTTCAAATCGACTGGCCTGTATGCAACCGAGAGATCCAGTTCTTGCACAGATATTATTTTTTATGGCCAATCTATCAGAAACTGCCGGTGGAGCGAACAAAAAAATACTTTTGCAAATCCCATACATTTTTTGGGTGGTCTAATGCCCACCTTTAATCTTAAACCGTTAAAGGCGTCCCCAAACACACAAAAAAAGAAACCTTGTCAAATTACTAGAAAAAAGTCTCGTAATCCCATTTTACCAATATTTGACAGTTTTCCTTGTTTTTAACAAAAAATCTTCGAATGAAACTTACATTTTTTTTTGTAATTTTACAAATTTTCAAGATAATTTTACAACAAAAAATCTAGCAAATTTAGAATTTCTTGTAAGTTTTATTTCGCCAAAAAAGTTTTAAATTTACAATTTTATTGGTAAAAATCTTGTAAAATAACAAACAAATTCATAATTTCTACTAGGAATTCTCGTAAAATAGGGGGTAGCAAAAAATCTAGTAAAATCACGAAACCTCCATGTAAGTTTTATCGCGTCAAAAAAATTGTAAATTTACAGTTTTTTTTTGTAAAAAGCTTATCAAATTACAAAATTATTGGTAAAAAGCTTGTAAAAGGAATTCTTGTCAAATAGGAGGTAGCAAAAAAAGGTTACAAACTTTGTAATTTTACAAGGTTTTTTTTAGTGGAGAGCAACACCAAAAAAAATCTTTTCAAATTACTAGAAAAAGTCTTGTAATCCCAATTTACCAATATTTGACCGTTTTTCTCGTTTCTTAACAATTTTACATTTTTTTGTAATTTTACAGTTTTTTTTTTTGTAATTTTACAAATTTCCAAGATTTTTTACAAAAAAAAATCTAGTAAATTTACGAGAATTTCTTGTAAGTTTTATTTCGCCAAAAAAGTTTTAAATTTACAATTTATTGGTAAAAATCTTGTAAAATTACAAAAAAGTTCGTAATTATTACTAGTAATTCTCGTAAAATAGGAGGTAGCAAAAGAATTCTTTTAAAAATTTCATTCGTTTCGCTTTATCTGGCTTAGTTTTTGAGATATCACCATTTTGCGATTTTATTTTACTAAATTTTAGGAAAATTCATAAATAATTTTGAAGAAAATGTTTTCCCAAATTCTAGTTTTACCTTCTTTTTTTGAGTGTATAGACTTATTAAATTAAATATAAATAATCCTTTGTCATGGACTATAACTAACAGGACAAATAATATAATTAAATTACTTTCAACACTTAATTAAATTAACTTTTTTTTGTTTGTTGTTTGTATCGTAAACCACCTCATTACGTACAAATTCTAAAGTAAATAATGTGAAGTATTATAATCCATAGAATTGAATTGAAACGAACTGAACATACGTTCATACATATTTGAGAATTAAGCAAAGTTGTACGTAAAATATACGACAACTACTCGTACTACTATTAACTTTGTATTTAAGAACCTATTTGCATAAAAACCTCCATTGGAAATTAAATTTTTAAATGACCATTAGGGTTTAACTTATCAGAGTAGGGATGTTTGGACACAAAAAAAAATTGCAAAATAAAAAACTTAAAAATTCAAATTCAAAAATTATAAAAATTTAAAATCAAAATTTGCAATTTAACACAGATTCAATTAATTTTTTATAGATTGAACAACAAAATTAATCGATACAAAAACCTTTAAATTATTAAAGAAAATCGAGTGCTATTTTTTAAATTTCCAAAACTGATAATTTTTCTAATTGGATCAATAAAATAATTATTTTTTTGCTACATTTTGCTATTTCTACGAACCCACGATTGTTGCAATAAATTGCTACTTTTAGCAATTAACGATCATTATGCGGTACATTTTGCTACTTAAAGAAACTCACACTTATTGCTAGAATTAGCTATTTCTATAAATTCACGAATATTGCTAGATTAAACTTTTCCCATAAACCCGCAATTATTGAAAAATTTTGCAAAAAAAAAAGCAATGCTATTGCAAAGTATAGAAACTCCGATTATTGCTAGATTTTGCTACTTCAAGAAACCGACAATTATTACTAGATTTTGCAATTTCTAGAAATCTACGAATATTGCTAGATTTAGCTTTTTCTTGAAACTCAAGATTATGATAAAAATTTTGGTACTTTTAAAAACCAAAGATTATTGCTACATTTTGCTATTTCTAGAAACTAACGACTTTTGCTATTTTGTTAGAGAAATACTATGTATACTATGTGGTTACTTTCAGAAACCCGAAGTTATTTTTCAATGTATATTGCTACTTTTAGAAACCAACGAATATTGCTATTTTGCTATTTCTAGAAAATCAAGATTATAGCTAGATTTTGCAATTTCTAGAAATCCACGATTTTTGCTAGATTTTGCTTTTTCTAGAAACGCACGATTATTACTAAATTTTGCTAATTTTTATAACCAAATATTATGGCTAAAAATAGCTATTTCTAGAAACTCACGATTATTGCAAAATTTTGTTGCTTTAAAAAACTTTGGATCATTTCGCTATAAATTTTGTTTATTTGTTTTTTCGGTATATTTTGCTATTTCTAGAAACAAAAATTATTGCTAGATTTTCCCATTCCTTAAAAGTCACGATTATTGCTAGATTTTTTTATTTCAAAAAACCCACGATTATTGCTATTTCTAGAAACCCACGATTATTGCTATTTCTAGAAACCCACGATTATTGGCATTTCTAGAAACCCACGATTATTGCTAGATTTTGATATTTTTTGAAACCTACAACAATTGCTAGAATTTGCTATTTCTAGAAAGATTTAGATTTTTTAGAAATCCGCAATTATAGGTAAAATTTTGCTTTTTCGAGCAACCCACGGTTTTTGCTATATTTTGCTATTTCTAGAAATTCAAGATTAATATTTAATGTTGCTTCTTTTAAAAATCAAAGATTATTGCTAGATTTTACTATTTGTAGAAACTCACGATTATTGCAAAATTTTGTTACTTTAAAAAACTCACGATAATTTTGCTATAAATTTTGTTATTTAAGAAACTCACAATTATTGCTAGATTAATGTATTTCTAGAAATCCAAGAATATTGCTAGATTTAGCTATTTCTAGAAACCCACTATTGTTGCAAAATTTTGCAATAAAACCCAAGATCATTGAAAAATGTGGTTACTGTAAGAAACCCACGATTATTTTTCGATATATTTTGCTAATTCTAGAAACAAAATATTATTGCTAGATTTTCCCTTTTCTTAAAAGCCGCGATTATTGCTAGACTTCGCTATTTCTAAAAACCCACAATTCTTGCTAGATTTTGCTATTTCTAGAAACCCACAACAACTGCTAGATTTAGCTATTTCTAGCAACTCACGATTACTGCTAGACCTAGCTTTTTTAGAAATCCGCAATTAAAGGTAAAATTTGACTTTTTCTAGCAACCCAAGGTGATTGCCAGATTTAGCTATTTCTAGAAATTCAAGATTAATACTAAATGTTGATACTTTTTAAAATCAAAGATTATTGCTAGATTTTAGTATTTCTAACTCATGATTATTTTTCGATATATTTTGCTATTTCCAGAAACAAAATATTATTGCTAGCTTTTCCCATTCCTTAAAAGCCAAGATTATTGTTCTATTTCGCTATTTCTAGAAACCCACAATTATTACAAGAATTGGCTACTTCTAGAGACCCACAAGTATTGCTAGTAGATGTTGCTATTTCTAGCAACTCACGATTACTGCTAGACCTAGCTTTTTTTAGAAATCCGCAATTATAGGTTAGATTTAGATTTTTCTAGCAACCCACGGTTATTGCTATATTTTGCTATTTATAGAAATTCAAGATTAAAAAAATGTTGCTACTTTTAAAAATCAAAGATTATTGCTAGATTTTAGTATTTCTAACCCACGATTATTTTCGATGTGTTTAGCTAATTCTAGAAACAAAATATTATTGCTAGATTTTCCCATTTCTTAAAAGCCACGATTATTGCTAGATTTCTCTATTTCAAAAAAACCCACAATTATTGCTAGATTTTGCTATTTCTACAAACCCATAACAATTGCTAGATTTTGCTATTTCTAGAAACTCACTAGATTTAGCTTTCTTTATAAATCCGCTATTATAGCTAAAATTTGGTTATTTCTAGCAAAACCACGGTTACTGCTATGTTTTGCTATTTCTATTAACTCAAGATTAATACGAAATGTTGCTATTTTTAGAAATCAAAAATTATTGCTAGATTTTGGTATTTCTAGAAACTCAGGATTATTGCAAAATTTTGTTACTTTAAAAAACTCATGATCATTTTGCTATAAATTTTGTTACTTAAAAAACTAACAATTATTGCTAGATTTATGTATTTCTAAAAATCCACGAATATTGCTAGATTTATCTATTTCAAGAAATCCATGAATATTGCTAGATTTAGCTATTTCTAGAAAATGTGGCGAAAAGCCCAATATCACTGACAAATGTGGTTACTTTAAGAAACCCACGATTATTTTTCGATGTGTTTTTCTAATTCTAGAAACAAAATATTATTGCTAGATTTTCCCATTTCTTAAAAGCCACGATTATTGCTAGATTATTTTATTTCAAGAAAACCACGATTATTGTTATTTCTAGAAACCCACAATTATTGCTAGATTTTGATATTTTAAGAAACCTACAACAATTGCTAGATTTTGCTATTTATAGAAAATCACTAAATTTAGCTTTTTTTATAAATCCGCGATTATAGCTAAAATTTGGTTATTTCTAGCAAAACCACGGTTACTGCTAAGTTTTGCTATTTCTATTAACTCAAGATTAATACTAAATGTTGCTATTTTTAGAAATCAAAGATTATTGCTAGATTTTGGCATTTCTAGAAATTCACGATTATTGCAAAATTTTGTTACTTTAAGAAACTCGCGATCATTTTACAAAAAATGCATGAATTTGCTAGTTTCAGCTATTTCTAGAAACCTCACAATTATTGCAAAATTTTACCCAAGATTATTGCAAAATGTGGTTACTTTTAGAAACCCAAGATTTTTTTCGATGTATGTATTTTGGTATTTCTAGAAACCCAATATTATTGCTAGTTTTTTGTATTTCAAAAAATCCACGATTATTGCTAGATTTTCTTATTTCAAGAAACCCACAATTATTGCTAGATTTTGCTATTTCTAAAAACCCATGATTATTGCTAGATTTTGCTATTTCTAAAAAACCACAATTATTGCTAGATTTTGCTATATCTAGAAACCCGCGATTATTGTTAGAGGTATTTTAGAAACTCAAGATTATTATTAAGTTTTGCTTCTTTTAGCAACGAATGATTATTACTAGATTAAGCTAGTTCTAGAAACTCATGATTATTGCATAATTTTGTAACTTCTAGAAATCCACGACTATTGCTATATTTTTGCAATAAAATCCAACATTATTGCAAAATATGGTTACTTTCAGAAACTCATGATGATTGCTAGATTTAGATATTTGTAGAAATGTAAGATTAAAGCCCCATGGTTATATCTAGATTTTGTTATTTCTAGCAACCCTCAGTTATTGCAAGATTTTGTTATTTCCAGAAACTCAAGATTATAACTAAATGTTGCTACTTTTAAAAACCATATTTTGCATATTTTGCTACTTTTAATTTTCCATTGTTATTGCTAGATTTAGCTTTTTTTAGAAAACAACAATTATTTTTGGCTTGATTTTGCTTATTTAAAACAAACACGCTTATTTCCAGAATCCCACGATTGTTGCTAAATTTTGCTTTTTCTAGATAAAGCTTTTCTCCCCGACTATTGCTAAATATTTTTTCTTTAAAAAAACCAAGATTATTGCTAGATTTCGATATTTCCAGAAACCCACGATTGTTGCTAGATTATAGCTAAATTTGTCTTCTTTTAAAAACCCACGATTATTGCTAGATTCATTAATTGATTTTTTAATTGAATCAATAAAAAAATTTATTAACCACCAATCAAGTACTTCTTCTCTAAATTATCATAATTTATTATTTCAACTTCATTACTTTGACTATTAATAACTTTGATACATATGTTTCTCCCCCCTTATAACAAGTAAATATTACCATTGAAATGAAATTTCTCCTACTGACTGATGGCTGCATTAGCATAATAACAATATTGTATACAAAAATCACTAAAATATTCAGTTTTTCAAAAAATTTGCATCATTTTCCTATTAAATATCATATAAATTACACTGAATAAAAATGGATGAAGGTCAGTTGACTTATTAAACAGAAAAATCAAAAAAAAAACAGCAACAACAAACAGGACGTAACAACAAAATGTGACAAATTAAAATTTAGCAGAAAAATAGCTGCTGCTTTTTTATGTGTGCCTTCCAATTCGGGTGTCCTTTAGACTTTTTTGACAATTCCTTTTATGTTTGATAATAAATTAATGCCACACTTTTTTAGCATCATCATCATGATGAGTAGTAGTGCCAGCAAATATTCACATTATTATGATAAAATGAAATGCCAGAAACCAAAATCATATTAAGAACAACAAAAAGAAAAAAATTATAAAAATACTTTGCTGTGACGTCACTAAGAAAAACAATGGTTTATGTGGATTTAATGGAACCAACTGTAGGAATTTTTATTAAAATAAAATGGAAAATATTTTTTTTATTTAAAATTACTAATGGACCTTGACTGCTAGATTATGCTACTTTAAGAAACCCACAATAACACTGTGGAACAAATTCAGGTTAGAATAAGTTAAGTCGATTCTGAGAGTGACGGGTGAAAATAGAGGCTAAATTAGAAGACCCGTATCGCGGGGTTTTTTTATGTTAGTTCGAATTTTTCTTTAAATGACCTTCGAACTTTGCAGTCAAATGCGGATTTTCAGCATATTGTTTTTTGGCTATAACTCGTCGACAAATTGATATTTTTTAATCTGTAAAAGCCAAATTATTGTTAGAGTTTTTAGAATTTTTTAAAAAATTGATTTAGAAAATTTTTGTGGTGCTTATGAAGCAAAATGTTGGAATTTTTTTTTTTTTCATGTTTTTTAAAAATATTTTGCTTCATAAGCACCACAAAAATTTTCTAAATCAATTTTTTAAAAAAGTTCTAAAAACTCTAGCAATAATTTGGCTGTTACAGATTGAAAAAATATCAATTAGTCGACGAGTTATAGCCAAAAAAACATATAAACAATATGCTGAAAATCGGCATTTGACTGCAAAGTTCGAAGGTCGATTAAAGAAAAATTCGAACTAACATAAAAAAACCCCGCGATACGGGTCTTCTAATTTAGCCTCTATTTTCACCCGTCACTCTCAGAATCGACTTAACTTATTCTAACCTGAATTTGTTCCACAGTGTTATTGTGGGTTTCTTAAAGTAGCATAATCTAGCAGTCAAATTGGAACTAACATAAACAAACGCCGCGATACGGGTCTTCTAATTTAGCCTCTATTTTCATCCCTCACTCTCAGAATCGACCTAACTTTTGCTAACCTGAATTTGTTCCACAGTGTTATTGCAAGATTTTTCTGCTTCTAGAAACTCGCAACTTTTTAGATTTATCTACATTTGGAAGCTCTCGATTATTGCTATATTTGGCTACAATTTCTAAAAAATCACGACTGTTGTCTGATTTTGATATTTCGAAAAGCCTACGATTATTGCTAGATTTAGCTATTTTCGAAACTCTCGGTTATTGCTATATTTGACTACTATTTCTAGAAACTCACGAATGTTGTCTAATTTTGATGTTTCGACAAATCCACGACTATTGCTAGATTTAGTTGTTTTTAGAAACCCTAGATAATTGATATTGCTACTTTTAGAAACCCACGATTATTGCTAGATTTTGCTATTTCTTGAAACCTACGTATTTGTAGATATTTTTATCCAATAAAATTCTTGATTTTGCTATTTTTAGAAACCGACGATTATTACTAGACTTTTCAATATCTAGAAACCGACAATTATTGATAGATTTTGCTATTTTTAGAAAACCCCCGATTATTGTTATAGTTGCTATTTTGACTATTTCTAGAAATCCATGATTTTTGCAAAATTTTGTTACTTTATGAAACTTATTATTTTTCGACGTATTTTGCTACTTTTAGAAATACACATTTATTTGCTAGATTTAGCTTTTTCTTGAAACCAAAGATTATTGATAGATTTTGCTATTTCCTTAATCTTACGATTATTGCTAGATTTAGCTATTTCTAGAAATCACGATTAGTTTTAGATTTAAGTTGTTCTAGAAATCCACGATTATTGCTAGATTTTACTTACCGCTTTTAGAAATACATTATTATTTGCTAAGTTTAGCTATTTCTAGAAATTAATGATTATTGCTTTTTTATAAATCTTAAATTTTACTATTTCCAGAAATCCACGATTATTGCTAAATTTTGCAATTTCAAGAAATTCACGATTTTTAATAAATTTTGCTAATTATAGAAATTCACTATTATAATTAGACTTTGCTCCTTTTATAAACCTACAATAATTGCTAGATTTTTCCTAAGCCCACGATTATGGCAATATTTCGATATTTTTAGAAACCCACTATTATTGCTAGATTTTGCTGCTTTATTGCTAGAGTTTGCTATTTCTAGAAACCTACGATTATTGCTAGATTTTGATTATTTTACAAAAACCTACGATTGTTGCTAGATTTTGCTATTTTCAGATATCTGAGATACTATCTAAATTTTGCATATTTTAAAAACCTACGTTTATTTTCAGACTTTGCTGTTTCTAGAAACCCACGACATTTGCCTAATTTAGTTTTCTTACTTTAAGATTGCATTTTTTCACATTTAGAAATTTTGTAGTTTTTGCTATTTTTATGAACTATCGACTATTTCTATATTTAGCTTTTTCTTGAATTCTACGATTAATGCTAAATTTCGCTATTTCACGACTTTTGCTAGATTTTACCATTTACAGAAATCCACGATTATTAAAAAATGCTACTTTTAAAAGCCCACTATTATTGCTTGATTTTGCTATTTTTGGAACTCATGGATATTACTAGATTTTGCTACTTTAACAAAACCCACAAGTTTGCTATTTTTAGAAACCTACGACTATTGCTAGATTTAGCTTATTTTACAAAAACCTATGATTGTTGCAAGATTTAGCTATTTTTAGAAGTTCACGATTAACCAAAATTTAGCTTATTTTAAAAACCTACGTTTATTTCCAGACTTCGCTATTTCTAGAAACGCAAATTTTGTTACTTTAAGAAATTCACTATTATTTTTCGATTTATTTTTCTACATGTAGAAATCCACTATTATTTGCAAGATTTTTCTATTGCTAGAACCCAAAGATTATTGCTAAATTTAGCAATTTCTTGAATCTTACGATTATTGCTAGATTTAGCTATTTGTAGAAACCTATGATTATTGCTAGATTTAGCTTTTTCTAAAAATTAAGAAACTCACGCTTACTTACATTTAAATTAAATTGCTAGATTTAACTATTTCTAGAAATTCACGATTATTACAAAATTTAGCAACTTTTAAAAGCTCACGATTATTGCTAGATTTTGCTATTTCCCACGATTATTGCTAGATTTCGCTATTTCCAGAAACCCACAATTATTGCTAGTTTTTGATATTTCCAGAAACCCAGGATTATTACTAGATTTTACTATTTCTTGAACCTTATGGTTTTTGCTAGATTTTGGTATTTTTAGAAACCCAAAATTATTGCTAGAATTAGCTTTTTCTAAATATTAAAAAACTCACTTTTACTTACTTTTAGCAAGTAATAACTATTTTGCGAACTTTTTTCCTACTTTTAAAAACCATATAGCTAGATTTTACTATTTCTACACCTTTTCCAATTGAAATTCAGAAAAGATCAATTGTAATTCAGAAATCTCAATTGAAATTCAGAAAAGCACAATTGAAATTCAGAAATCGTAATTGAAATTCAGAAAAGCCCAATTGAAATTCAGAAATCACAATTGAAATTCAGAAAAGCCCAATTGAAATTCAGAAATCACAATTGAAATTCAGAAAAGCCCAATTGAAATTCAGAAATCACAATTGAAATTCAGAAAAGCACAATTGAAATTCAGAAAAGATCAATTGAAATTCAGAAAAGCCCAATTGAAATTCAGAAAAGCACAATTGAAATTCAGAAAAGCCCAATTGAAATTCAGAAAAGCACAATTGAAATTCAGAAAACCCCAATTGAAATTCAGAAAAGCACAATTGAAATTCAGAAAAGCACAATTGAAATTCAGAAATCGTAATTGAAATTCAGAAAAGCCCAATTGAAATTCAGAAAAGCACAATTGAAATTCAGAAATGCCCAATTGAAATTCAGAAAAGCATAATTGAAATTCAGAAATCGTAATTGAAATTCAGAAATCGTAATTGAAATTCAGAAAAGCCCAATTGAAATTCAGAAAATCACAATTGAAATTCAGAAAATCACAATTGAAATTCAGAAAAGCCCAATTGAAATTCAGAAAAGCACAATTGAAATTCAGAAAAGCACAATTGAAATTCAGAAAATCACAATTGAAATTCAGAAAATCACAATTGAAATTCAGAAAAGCACAATTGAAATTCAGAAAATCACAATTGAAATTCAGAATAGCCCAATTGAAATTCAGAAAATCACAATTGAAATTCAGAAAAGCCCAATTGAAATTCAGAAAATCACAATTGAAATTCAGAAAAGCCCAATTGAAATTCAGAAATCGTAATTGAAATTCAGAAAAGCCCAATTGAAATTCAGAAAAGCACAATTGAAATTCAGAAAAGCACAATTGAAATTCAGAAAAGCCCAATTGAAATTCAGAAAAGACCAATTGAAATTCAGAAATCGTAATTGAAATTCAGAAAAGCCCAATTGAAATTCAGAAAATCATAATTGAAATTCAGAAAATCACAATTGAAATTCAGAAAAGCCCAATTGAAATTCAGAAAAGCACAATTGAAATTCAGAAAAGCACAATTGAAATTCAGAAAATCACAATTGAAATTCAGAAAATCACAATTGAAATTCAGAAAAGCCCAATTGAAATTCAGAAAAACACAATTGAAATTCAGAAAAGATCAATTGAAATTCAGAATATCACAATTGAAATTCAGAAAAGCCCAATTGAAATTCAGAAATCACAATTGAAATTCAGAAATCACAATTGAAATTCAGAAAATGTAAACAAACCAATTATTAGTCACCACTACAAACATAGACACATTATGCAAATGCAGTACAGAAATGTGTATATGAGAGTATCTAACTTTATTCTCTTGCTACGTATTGTAGAGAGCAGACAGACAATACACTCATAAAATGCTTAAGGTAACATTAAGTGAAACTGACTTTTTATTATTTTTCTTTAAAACTAATTTTTCATTAATGCATTTGTCAAGGTAGAGAAAATATTTTTGTTCACTATATTAATTAATTTACAAAAAATAATAAAAATTCAGTTAAACTAAATTTTACCTACAACATTCTATGAGTGTATTATTGTCTGTCTGCTCTCTACAATACGTAGCAAGAGAATAAAGTTAAATACTCTCATAGTTGTACAGCATTTGTTTAATGTGTCTATGTAGTGGTGACTCATAATTGGTTTGTTTACATTTTCTGAATTTCAATTGTGATTTCTGAATTTCAATTGTGATTTCTGAATTTCAATTGGTCTTTTCTGAATTTCAAATATGATTTCTGAATTTCAATTGGGCTTTTAACTTTTAACTATTTCTAGAAATTCACGATTATTACAAAATTTAGCAACTTTTAAAAGCTCACGATTATTGCTAGATTTTGCTATTTCCCACGATTATTGCTAGATTTCGCTATTTCCAGAAACCCACAATTATTGCTAGTTTTTGATATTTCCAGAAACCCAGGATTATTACTAGATTTTACTATTTCTTGAACCTTATGGTTTTTGCTAGATTTTGGTATTTTTAGAAACCCAAAATTATTGCTAGAATTAGCTTTTTCTAAATATTAAAAAACTCACTTTTACTTACTTTTAGCAAGTAATAACTATTTTGCGAACTTTTTTCCTACTTTTAAAAACCATATAGCTAGATTTTACTATTTCTACACCTTTTCCAATTGAAATTCAGAAAAGATCAATTGTAATTCAGAAATCTCAATTGAAATTCAGAAAAGCACAATTGAAATTCAGAAATCGTAATTGAAATTCAGAAAAGCCCAATTGAAATTCAGAAATCACAATTGAAATTCAGAAAAGCCCAATTGAAATTCAGAAATCACAATTGAAATTCAGAAAAGCCCAATTGAAATTCAGAAATCACAATTGAAATTCAGAAAAGCACAATTGAAATTCAGAAAAGATCAATTGAAATTCAGAAAAGCCCAATTGAAATTCAGAAAAGCACAATTGAAATTCAGAAAAGCCCAATTGAAATTCAGAAAAGCACAATTGAAATTCAGAAAACCCCAATTGAAATTCAGAAAAGCACAATTGAAATTCAGAAAAGCACAATTGAAATTCAGAAATCGTAATTGAAATTCAGAAAAGCCCAATTGAAATTCAGAAAAGCACAATTGAAATTCAGAAATGCCCAATTGAAATTCAGAAAAGCATAATTGAAATTCAGAAATCGTAATTGAAATTCAGAAATCGTAATTGAAATTCAGAAAAGCCCAATTGAAATTCAGAAAATCACAATTGAAATTCAGAAAATCACAATTGAAATTCAGAAAAGCCCAATTGAAATTCAGAAAAGCACAATTGAAATTCAGAAAAGCACAATTGAAATTCAGAAAATCACAATTGAAATTCAGAAAATCACAATTGAAATTCAGAAAAGCACAATTGAAATTCAGAAAATCACAATTGAAATTCAGAATAGCCCAATTGAAATTCAGAAAATCACAATTGAAATTCAGAAAAGCCCAATTGAAATTCAGAAAATCACAATTGAAATTCAGAAAAGCCCAATTGAAATTCAGAAATCGTAATTGAAATTCAGAAAAGCCCAATTGAAATTCAGAAAAGCACAATTGAAATTCAGAAAAGCACAATTGAAATTCAGAAAAGCCCAATTGAAATTCAGAAAAGACCAATTGAAATTCAGAAATCGTAATTGAAATTCAGAAAAGCCCAATTGAAATTCAGAAAATCATAATTGAAATTCAGAAAATCACAATTGAAATTCAGAAAAGCCCAATTGAAATTCAGAAAAGCACAATTGAAATTCAGAAAAGCACAATTGAAATTCAGAAAATCACAATTGAAATTCAGAAAATCACAATTGAAATTCAGAAAAGCCCAATTGAAATTCAGAAAAACACAATTGAAATTCAGAAAAGATCAATTGAAATTCAGAATATCACAATTGAAATTCAGAAAAGCCCAATTGAAATTCAGAAATCACAATTGAAATTCAGAAATCACAATTGAAATTCAGAAAATGTAAACAAACCAATTATTAGTCACCACTACAAACATAGACACATTATGCAAATGCAGTACAGAAATGTGTATATGAGAGTATCTAACTTTATTCTCTTGCTACGTATTGTAGAGAGCAGACAGACAATACACTCATAAAATGCTTAAGGTAAAATTAAGTGAAACTGACTTTTTATTATTTTTCTTTAAAACTAATTTTTCATTAATGCATTTGTCAAGGTAGAGTAAATATTTTTGTTCACTATATTAATTAATTTACAAAAAATAATAAAAATTCAATTAAACTAAATTTTACCTACAACATTCTATGAGTGTATTATTGTCTGTCTGCTCTCTACACCTTTTCCAATTGAAATTCAGAAAAGATCAATTGTAATTCAGAAATCTCAATTGAAATTCAGAAAAGCACAATTGAAATTCAGAAATCGTAATTGAAATTCAGAAAAGCCCAATTGAAATTCAGAAATCACAATTGAAATTCAGAAAAGCCCAATTGAAATTCAGAAATCACAATTGAAATTCAGAAAAGCCCAATTGAAATTCAGAAATCACAATTGAAATTCAGAAAAGCACAATTGAAATTCAGAAAAGATCAATTGAAATTCAGAAAAGCCCAATTGAAATTCAGAAAAGCACAATTGAAATTCAGAAAAGCCCAATTGAAATTCAGAAAAGCATAATTGAAATTCAGAAAACCCCAATTGAAATTCAGAAAAGCACAATTGAAATTCAGAAAAGCACAATTGAAATTCAGAAATCGTAATTGAAATTCAGAAAAGCCCAATTGAAATTCAGAAAAGCACAATTGAAATTCAGAAATACCCAATTGAAATTCAGAAAAGCATAATTGAAATTCAGAAATCGTAATTGAAATTCAGAAATCGTAATTGAAATTCAGAAAAGCCCAATTGAAATTCAGAAAATCACAATTGAAATTCAGAAAATCACAATTGAAATTCAGAAAAGCCCAATTGAAATTCAGAAAAGCACAATTGAAATTCAGAAAAGCACAATTGAAATTCAGAAAATCACAATTGAAATTCAGAAAATCACAATTGAAATTCAGAAAAGCACAATTGAAATTCAGAAAATCACAATTGAAATTCAGAATAGCCCAATTGAAATTCAGAAAATCACAATTGAAATTCAGAAAAGCCCAATTGAAATTCAGAAAATCACAATTGAAATTCAGAAAAGCCCAATTGAAATTCAGAAATCGTAATTGAAATTCAGAAAAGCCCAATTGAAATTCAGAAAAGCACAATTGAAATTCAGAAAAGCACAATTGAAATTCAGAAAAGCCCAATTGAAATTCAGAAAAGACCAATTGAAATTCAGAAATCGTAATTGAAATTCAGAAAAGCCCAATTGAAATTCAGAAAATCACAATTGAAATTCAGAAAATCACAATTGAAATTCAGAAAAGCCCAATTGAAATTCAGAAAAGCACAATTGAAATTCAGAAAAGCACAATTGAAATTCAGAAAAGCCCAATTGAAATTCAGAAAAGCACAATTGAAATTCAGAAAAGCCCAATTGAAATTCAGAAAAACACAATTGAAATTCAGAAAAGATCAATTGAAATTCAGAATATCACAATTGAAATTCAGAAAAGCCCAATTGAAATTCAGAAATCACAATTGAAATTCAGAAATCACAATTGAAATTCAGAAAATGTAAACAAACCAATTATTAGTCACCACTACAAACATAGACACATTATGCAAATGCAGTACAGAAATGTGTATATGAGAGTATCTAACTTTATTCTCTTGCTACGTATTGTAGAGAGCAGACAGACAATACACTCATAAAATGCTTAAGGTAACATTAAGTGAAACTGACTTTTTATTATTTTTCTTTAAAACTAATTTTTCATTAATGCATTTGTCAAGGTAGAGAAAATATTTTTGTTCACTATATTAATTAATTTACAAAAAATAATAAAAATTCAGTTAAACTAAATTTTACCTACAACATTCTATGAGTGTATTATTGTCTGTCTGCTCTCTACAATACGTAGCAAGAGAATAAAGTTAAATACTCTCATAGTTGTACAGCATTTGTTTAATGTGTCTATGTAGTGGTGACTCATAATTGGTTTGTTTACATTTTCTGAATTTCAATTGTGATTTCTGAATTTCAATTGTGATTTCTGAATTTCAATTGGTCTTTTCTGAATTTCAAATATGATTTCTGAATTTCAATTGGGCTTTTCTGAATTTCAATTGTGATTTTCTGAATTTCAATTGGGCTTTTCTGAATTTCAATTGTGATTTTCTGAATTTCAATTGTGATTTTCTGAATTTCAATTGTGCTTTTCTGAATTTCAATTGTGCTTTTCTGAATTTCAATTGGGCTTTTCTGAATTTCAATTGTGATTTTCTGAATTTCAATTGTGATTTTCTGAATTTCAATTGGGCTTTTCTGAATTTCAATTACGATTTCTGAATTTCAATTGGTCTTTTCTGAATTTCAATTGGGCTTTTCTGAATTTCAATTGTGCTTTTCTGAATTTCAATTGTGCTTTTCTGAATTTCAATTGGGCTTTTCTGAATTTCAATTACGATTTCTGAATTTCAATTGGGCTTTTCTGAATTTCAATTGTGATTTTCTGAATTTCAATTGGGCGTTTCTGAATTTCAATTGTGATTTTCTGAATTTCAATTGGGCTATTCTGAATTTCAATTGTGATTTTCTGAATTTCAATTGTGCTTTTCTGAATTTCAATTGTGATTTTCTGAATTTCAATTGTGATTTTCTGAATTTCAATTGTGCTTTTCTGAATTTCAATTGTGCTTTTCTGAATTTCAATTGGGCTTTTCTGAATTTCAATTGTGCTTTTCTGAATTTCAATTGGGCTTTTCTGAATTTCAATTGTGATTTTCTGAATTTCAATTGTGATTTTCTGAATTTCAATTGGGCTTTTCTGAATTTCAATTACGATTTCTGAATTTCAATTACGATTTCTGAATTTCAATTATGCTTTTCTGAATTTCAATTGGACATTTCTGAATTTCAATTGTGCTTTTCTGAATTTCAATTGGGCTTTTCTGAATTTCAATTACGATTTCTGAATTTCAATTGTGCTTTTCTGAATTTCAATTGTGCTTTTCTGAATTTCAATTGGGGTTTTCTGAATTTCAATTGTGCTTTTCTGAATTTCAATTGGGCTTTTCTGAATTTCAATTGTGCTTTTCTGAATTTCAATTGGGCTTTTCTGAATTTCAATTGATCTTTTCTGAATTTCAATTGTTCTTTTCTGAATTTCAATTGTGATTTCTGAATTTCAATTGGGCTTTTCTGAATTTCAATTGTGATTTCTGAATTTCAATTGGGCTTTTCTGAATTTCAATTATGATTTCTGAAT
Organism: Pegoplata infirma; assembly: GCA_963921195.1. Lineage (NCBI taxonomy): Eukaryota > Metazoa > Arthropoda > Insecta > Diptera > Anthomyiidae > Pegoplata > Pegoplata infirma. The sequence continues at coordinate 40,486,371 of OY992540.1, read as the reverse complement.
TTCAATTGGGCTATTCTGAATTTCAATTGGGATTTCTGAATTTCAATTGTGATTTCTGAATTACAATTGATCTTTTCTGAATTTCAATTGGAAAAGGTGTACAATACGTAGCAAGAGAATAAAGTTAAATACTCTCATAGTTGTACAGCATTTGTTTAATATGTCTATGTAGTGGTGACTCATAATTGGTTTGTTTACATTTTCTGAATTTCAATTGTGATTTCTGAATTTCAATTGTGATTTCTGAATTTCAATTGGTCTTTTCTGAATTTCAATTATGATTTCTGAATTTCAATTGGGCTTTTCTGAATTTCAATTGTGATTTTCTGAATTTCAATTGGGCTTTTCTGAATTTCAATTGTGATTTTCTGAATTTCAATTGTGATTTTCTGAATTTCAATTGTGCTTTTCTGAATTTCAATTGTGCTTTTCTGAATTTCAATTGGGCTTTTCTGAATTTCAATTGTGATTTTCTGAATTTCAATTGTGATTTTCTGAATTTCAATTGGGCTTTTCTGAATTTCAATTACGATTTCTGAATTTCAATTGGTCTTTTCTGAATTTCAATTGGGCTTTTCTGAATTTCAATTGTGCTTTTCTGAATTTCAATTGTGCTTTTCTGAATTTCAATTGGGCTTTTCTGAATTTCAATTACGATTTCTGAATTTCAATTGGGCTTTTCTGAATTTCAATTGTGATTTTCTGAATTTCAATTGGGCTTTTCTGAATTTCAAATGTGATTTTCTGAATTTCAATTGGGCTATTCTGAATTTCAATTGTGATTTTCTGAATTTCAATTGTGCTTTTCTGAATTTCAATTGTGATTTTCTGAATTTCAATTGTGATTTTCTGAATTTCAATTGTGCTTTTCTGAATTTCAATTGTGCTTTTCTGAACTTCAATTGGGCTTTTCTGAATTTCAATTGTGCTTTTCTGAATTTCAATTGGGCTTTTCTGAATTTCAATTGTGATTTTCTGAATTTCAATTGTGATTTTCTGAATTTCAATTGGGCTTTTCTGAATTTCAATTACGATTTCTGAATTTCAATTACGATTTCTGAATTTCAATTATGCTTTTCTGAATTTCAATTGGACATTTCTGAATTTCAATTGTGCTTTTCTGAATTTCAATTGGGCTTTTCTGAATTTCAATTACGATTTCTGAATTTCAATTGTGCTTTTCTGAATTTCAATTGTGCTTTTCTGAATTTCAATTGGGGTTTTCTGAATTTCAATTGTGCTTTTCTGAATTTCAATTGGGCTTTTCTGAATTTCAATTGTGCTTTTCTGAATTTCAATTGGGCTTTTCTGAATTTCAATTGATCTTTTCTGAATTTCAATTGTGCTTTTCTGAATTTCAATTGTGATTTCTGAATTTCAATTGGGCTTTTCTGAATTTCAATTGTGATTTCTGAATTTCAATTGGGCTTTTCTGAATTTCAATTATGATTTCTGAATTTCAATTGGGCTATTCTGAATTTCAATTGGGATTTCTGAATTTCAATTGTGATTTCTGAATTACAATTGATCTTTTCTGAATTTCAATTGGAAAAGGTGTAGAAATCTACGATTATTACAAAACTTAGCTACTTTTAAAAATCCAGGAATATTTCTAGAGTTTACTATTACTAGCAGCCCACGATTATTAATTAATTTTGCTACTTTTAAAACCGCACGAATAATGCTTTGAATTGGCTATTTCTAGAAACATACGATTACACTGTGGAACAAATTCAGGTTAGCAAAAGTTAGGTCGATTCTGAAAGTGAGGGGTGAAAATAGAGGCTAAATTAGAAGACCCGTATCGCGGCGTTTGTTTATGTTAGTTCGAATTTTTTTTTAATCGACCTTTAAACTTTGCAGTCAAATGCCGATTTTCAGCATATTGTTTATATGGTTTTTTGGATATAACTCGTCGACTAATTGATATTTTTTCAATCTGTAAAAGACAAATTATTGCTAGAGACCTGCCCAACAATTAAAATTTGTAAAAATTATTTTTTTTTATGCTTTTTGCTTCATAAGCACCACAAAAAATTTCTAAATCAATTATTTAAAAAAATTTAATTGTTGGACAGGTCTCTAGCAATAATTTGTCTTTTACAGATTGAATATTAATTAGTGGACGAGTTATAGCCAAAAAAAAAACATATAAACAATATGCTGAAAATCGGCATTTGACTACAAAGTTCGAAGGTCGATTAAAAAATAAATCGAACTAACATAAACAAACGCCGCGATACGGGTCTTCTAATTCAGCCTTTATTTTCACACCTCACTCTTTGAATCGACCTAACATTTGCTAACCTGAATTTGTTCCACAGTGTTATTGCAAGAATTTTATTTTTACTTAATTTTTTTTTAATTTCTTAAAACCCACGATTTTGGAAAAATGTTTTTTTTTTTTTAAACCCACAATTTTTGCTATATTTTGCTATTTTTAGAAACTCACGATTATTGTTAAATTTTTCTATCATTTTAAAAAACCCACAATTTTTGCTATATTTTGCTATTTTTAGAAACCCTTTTAAAACCTCATAATGTTTGCTATATTTTGCTATTTCTAGAAACCCAAGATTATTGCATGATTTTGCTACTTTTAAAAATTCACAATTATTTCTAGATTTGGCTATTTTTAGAAACTCCCAATTATTTTGCGAGATATGTTTATTCTTAAAGAAATCCATGATTATTGCTAGATTTTGCTATTTCTAGAATTTTGCTTGTTTTATTAAACACACGTTTATTGGTAGGTTGAGCTATTTCAAGGAACCCACAACTATAGCAAGATTTTGTTATGTTTAGGAACTCACAATTATTGCAAAATGTTGCTACTTTTAGCCACCCAAGAGTTTTGTACCAGAAAGCTAAATTTTAGAATTTCAAGTTTCGGGTGGATTAGCTGGTCAAATTAAGTACCCTACTTAGTTAGATGAGTGTGAATGTTAAAATTTGTGATTTATTTATTTTTTTTTCGCTGTGTATTGTATTTTATTAATTTGAACTCATAGTATTTGTATCCATAATATTATACTAAGAAAACATACAACTGCAACTTGTTGTATTTGAGAGTATGGGACGCTGAAACAAAGTGTTTTTGTTTTTTTTAAAGAATACAAAATATTTAATGACGTATTTTCAATATTGAGCATAGTAGAACAGCACGCACGATATGACGTCATTAAATTTTATTGAGGGAAACAAAGTAATAAACTCTCGGAGAGAAAGAACAAAAAAAAAGTGAAATTTTTGTTGGAAGAGAAAAAAAGCTAGAGAGGGTGAACAAATTTATGGCAATTTTTCATTAAGGGTTGCGTCTTAAAGGTTGCCAAGGGATTATATTGTAAAGAAAAGCGGTGGGGTCCTGAAAGGAACTATTGACAATTCCAAGAACTGAAATTCAAATTTAAGGAAAAATTTAAAGAAAAGTCATATAATCGGGTGGTTTTAAAAGATCAAAAATACGCTATTTTCGGGGTCAACAAAAGCTGTAAAGCTTTAAGTCTTTTAAAAATTCATTTGTGATTAAGATTTGAAAAAGCTCGTGGTTTCAAAAGGTTTAAGGAACTTTCAAACTTTGAGAACAATCACTGGTTTCTTTTTGATAAAAAAAAAGCTTTCAAACTGTTTTTAAATAATTAAAAAGCTTGTGGGTTTTTAAAGGTTGAAAAAACTTTAAGCTTTTTTTCAATTAAAAAGCTTTCAAAATGTCTATTTCTAGTAACAAGGGCTCAACCAAAGATTTAAAACTATTAAAAAATATTGGTAATTTCAAAAATCTTTCAGATCAAGCTTTTAAAATTAAAAAAGCTTTGTAGATATTGTCTTTCTAGTTACAAAACTATTAAAAAATATTGGTAATTTCAAAAAGCTTTCAGATCAAGCTTTTAAAAATTATAAAAAAGCTTTTTAGCTAATGTACCAATCTTTGGTACCTGAAAACACAAAACTCTTAAAAAAGTAAAAAAAAAAAATGCTTTAAAAGCCTCAAAAATCTATTAAAGCTTTTTAATAAATATCTTAGTCTTTTACAAATTTCAAAAGCTTTCTGTATATAAAAACAATCATGGTCTTCCAAAAAGTTTACTTTGGCAACCCTCCAGTTTGTTGCTCCATAAAAAGCTTTCAGGTTTTGTCAGTGGTAAAATCCCATAAAGAGTATCTCATGTTGCACAAACGAAATTTGTGTTTAGTTTCATTTGGGGGTTCATAAAGTAAGGTGCTAAAAAAAACATAAATCGGCTAAAAAAATATTAAAACGGAATTTTTGTGGAAATACAAACATTAAAGTATTTATTTTTTTTGTTGTAAAGAAAATATAATTTGTTTTATCAATAGTTTTTAGCACTGAAAAATATGGAAAATATTCGCAAAACATAAAAAAGCAAGAATAACACAAATTTAAGCAATTTACAAAATAAAATTCTTTTTTTTTTAAAGTGAACTAGTGAAAAAATTAGATAATTTTGTCCTTAAACTTGTGGTTAAAACCCCAGAAGAAAAATTATTAGAAAATTTTTTTCTATTTTTTTCATATATTTTTTTTCTTTTGCTGCTGTTGCCCACATATTTTTGGCACATGCGTGTAAAAACAACAAAAAAAAAAATAGTATTCAAAAAGAAACAACATATTTACGTATAAAGTGTGCTACGACAACAACAGGAATATTACAAAAAAAAAAAACACAACGACAACAGGAATAGTATCAACAACATCATCACTAGGGCAAGTACTTTCATGAAAATGCATATTTTTACTCCGCACTCTAAACATAACATAAATTAAATATCTATCCGAATCAATAAATTTGCAATAAAATGGCATCGATTTGTAGTTGCATATTTTTGCATATTTTGGTATAAATGCATATTTTTGCATATTTTCACATAAATTGCACTTTTTTTAATTTTCATTAACATTTTTTCAAAAAATCATTTCAAAAATTTAATCTAACAAACATAATCTAAAACCGATCCACAACTTCTTGTAAAAAATATTATTTTCTGATAGAAATGATATTCTGAGACAGTTTTTCTAAAAATTTGTTTCTAAAAAAAAAAATTTAGATTCTTAAATAAAGCTTTAAATTTAAAAATATCTTACAGAAAAATGGACTCAGAAAAGCCTATCCAAAAACATTTATTCTCCAGGTCAGATTGAATTTTAGAGAAAATTGCACAGTAGTTAAGAAGTTATGAACAAATTCATGAAACTAAGATTGGTTTTATCCCAAATTCACGCGTTGAACAAAGCGCTTAACGCTTTTTAGTAGAGATTTTTGGCCACAAAAATATTTTACTAAGAATTTTTGTGACTCAAATATTTTTTTAAACTCAAAAAAATTTTACACCCCAAAAATATTTTTTTCAAAAATTGCTTAAGTATTTGACTTCAAATTTAATATTTCTAGTAAAGCATTTTTTTACGTCCAAGTCGATTTTAAAGTTTCTAATTGTTTATTTATAAAATTTGTTCCAGAAATATTTTTTGACCTCTAAAGAAAATTTGTTCATTTAAAATTTTTTATCACAAAATGTGTCATTAAAAAAATATTTTCCAATTAAAAGCTGAGTCCACTCAAAAAACAATTATTTAATATTGTAGAGGGAATTAAAGTATTTGAAAAAACTAATTTATGTTAACAAAGCCCTTTTTGAAATTAAAAATTTTAATACATATTTTTAAATTTTAAGTGCATATTTTTCGAATTTTAAGTGCATATTTTTGATTTTTAGATGCATATTATAGGCACATATTTTCAATTTTTAGATGCATGGAAGTACTTGCCCTAATCATCACCATCATCAGTGTGCTATATATTTTTGTAAAAGTAAGTAAGTCTACTAACTAGCAATTGGTAACTTTGCAGGCAGGCAGGCAGGCAGCAATCGTTTTAGGTTTAAAAAAAACAGAGTTTTAAAAGAAGTTAGCTGAAGGTTTTCTTAATTTAATTCAAAAACCTCTGATTGTTGCTAGAAAACCGCAAAATTCTGATATTTCTCAGAATCCCGCGATCATTGCTAGAATTAATTACTCTTAGAAACCCACGGAAATTGCTAGATTTAGTTATTTTTAGAAACTTGCGATTTTTTATAGATTTTGCTACTTTTAGAAACCCTTGATTATTGCTAGATTTTGCTAGAAAACACCTAAAAATAAGTGTTTTTTTTAACCTACAAAAATGGTATCCAGCGATAATTTTTTGACTACTTCTACTTCTAGAAACCCACAGGTATTGCTAGATTATGTCATTTTTAGGAACGCACGATTGTTGCAAGATTTTGCTATTTTTATAAACCATTGCTCTAGATTTTGTTACTTTTTATTGCTAAAATTTGCAATTTTTTTCTATATATGCACAATTTTAAAACACTTTAGATTTTGCTGCATTTAGAAATCCATGATTAATCCTAAAAAATAATTTTGCTGGATTTAGCTATTTTTGAAAAAACTTGATATAACCGCTAGATTATGCTACTTTTAGAATCCCACTATTATTTATATATTTTTCGACTTTTAAAAATCCACAGTTATTGCTAGATTTAGCTATTTTTAGAAAACACGCGATTGTTCCTAGATTTTTCTAGTTTAAGAAACCCAGCGATTGTTGATAGATTTTTCTACTTTAAGAAACCCAAAATTATTTTTAGTTTTTGATACTTTTTAGAAACCCACATTCAATGCTAGACTTTGCTGCTTTTAGAAATCCAAAATATTTACTAGATTTTACTATTTTTAGACCCAACAATTTTTATTGAATTTTTAATGCTTTTAGTAACCCACCGTTATCGCTTGATTTTGCTACTTTTAGAAGCTCAAAATAAATGTTAAATTTTGATATTTTTAAAAAATCTACGATTAATGCTAGATTATCCAAATTTTTTCAAATCCACGATTATTGCTAGATTTATCTACTTTCAATAACCAACGTTTTTACAGCAATATTTATCTATTTTTTAGAATCAGATCTTTAACAATGCCACGATGAATGCTAAATTTTAGTACTTTTAAAAATTCACGATTTATGCTGGATTTGGCTACTTTTAGAAACAAACAATTATTACAGGATTAAGATTTTGGTACTTTTAAAAATCCACGAATAATGCTAGATTATTATTATTGCCAATTATGTTTAAAAAAATTAACTATTATTGCTAGATTTTTAAATATCCAAAACTATTGCATGATTTTGCTATTTTAAAAAATCAACAATCATCGCGTTTTACAGTAGCAAAACCTAGCGATAATCATGGATTTTAAAAGCATTTTTAAAACACTAAAGTGTATTATTAATCGTGGATTTTTTTAAAGTAGCAAAATCTAGCATAAATTGTGGATTTTGAAAAGTAGCTAAACCTAGCAATAATCGTGGATTTTTAAAAAATCCAAATCTAGCAATAATAGTGGATTTTTAAAAGTAGTTAAATCTAGCAATAAACGTGGATTTAAAAAGCAGCTAAATCTAGTAATAGTCGTGGATTTTAAAAAGTAGCATTATTCGTGGATTTTTAAATGTAGAAAAAACTAGCAATAGTCGCGTGTTTTGAAAAATAGATAAATCTAGCAATACTCGTAGACTTTGAAAAGTAGCTAAATCTAACACCAATCGCTAAATCTAACTCTAGTCGTGGATATTGAAAAGTAGCTAAATCTAGCACGAATCGGTAAATCTTGCAAAAATCGTGGATTTTGAAAAGTAGCTAAATCTAGCTATAATCGTGGATTTTGAAAAGTAGCTAAATCTAGCACCAATCGCTAAATCTAGCAATAATCGTGGAGTTTGAAAAGTACCTAAATCTAGCAATAATCAAGGATTTTGAAAAGTAGCAAAATATATCAATAGCCGCGGAATTTAAAAAAGTAAATAATTGTAGATTTTTAAGAGTAGCTGAATCTAGCAATAACCGTGGACTTTTTAAAGTAGCTAAATCTAGCAATAATCAAGGATTTTAAAAGGTAGTAAAATATATCAATAGCCGTGGAATTTGAAAAGTAGCTAAATCTAGCAATAATCGTGGATTTTGTAAAGTATTTTTAAAATGCTAAAATCGAGCGATAGACGTAGATTTTTACAAGCAATAATCATGGATTTTTAAAAGAATCTAAATCTAACAAAAAAAAATTGATTTTTAAAGTAGCTAATTCTAGCAATAGCCTTGGATTTTTAAAAGTACCTAAATCTAGCAATAATCGAAAATTTTTAAAAGTATATTATTCTAGCAACAATCGTGGATTTCAAAAATATCAAAATGTAGCAATGATCAAAATGTAGCAATGATCTGGCAATAGCCGTTGTTTAAAAAAGGAGCTAAATCTAGCAATAATTGTGGATTTTTTAAAGTAACCAAATCTAGCAAAAATCGTGGATTTTTAAAAGTAGAGAAATCTGGCAATAGTCGTGGTCTAAAAAAAGGAGCTAAATCTAGCAATAATCGTGGATTTTTAAAAGTAGCCAAATCTAGCAATAATCGAGGATTTTTAAAAGTAGCCAAATCTGGCAATAGTCGTGGTTTAAAAAAGGAGCTAAATCTAGCAATAATCGTGGATTTTTAAAAGTAGCCAAATCTAGCAATAATCGTGGATTTTTAAAAGTAGCAAAATCTAGCAATAATCGTGGATTTTTAAAAGTATCCAAATCTAGCAATAATCGAGGATTTTTAAAAGTAGCAAAATCTAGCAATAATCGTGGATTTTTAAAAGTATCCAAATCTGGCAATAGTCGTGGTTTAAAAAAAGGAGCTAAATCTAGCAATAATCTTGGATTTTTAAAAGTAGCCAAATCTGGCAATAGTCTTGATTTAAAAAAAGAAGCTAAATCTAACAATAATCGTTGATTTTTAGAAGTAGCCAAATCTAGCAATGTTCGTGGATTTTGCTAGATTTTTTTTTCGCTAGTTTTAAAAATTCACGATTGTTTCTAGATTTTGGTACTGTAAAATCGACGTTTATGCTAAGTTTGCTACTTTAAAAAATTCATGACTCTTGCTAGATTTGGGTATTAAAAAAATACTTTTAAAATTCACGATTATTGCCAGATTTTGATACTTTTAAAAATTCACGATTATTGCTAGATTTCGCTTTTTTAAAAACCCACGATAATGGCTAGATTTAGCTACTTTTAAAAATTCGCGATTATTGCTTGATTAAGCTCTTTTTAAATCCACAATCATTGTTAGATTTAGCTACTTTTCGAAATCCTCCACAATTACTAGATTTAGCTACTTTTCAAAATCCACGATTATTGCTAAATTTAGATACTTTTCAAAATCGCGATTATTGCTAGATTTAGCTTCTTTTAAAAATTTACGATCATTGCTAGATTTTGCCACTTTTAAAAATACACAATTTTTGCTTGATTTAGCTACTTTTAATAATCCATGATTATTGCAAAATTTTGGTCATTTTAAAAATCAAAAGTAGCTAAAACTAGCAATAATCGTGGATGTAGCTAAATCGAGCAATAATCGTGGATTTTAAAAATAAGCTAAATGTAGCAATAATCGTGGATGTTAGAAATTAGCTAAATCTAGCAATAATCGTGATTTTAAAGAATTAGCTGAATTTTGGATATTAAAAATTGCTAAATCTAAGAATGATCATGGATTTTGAAAAGTAGCTTAATCTAGCTTAATCGTGGATTTTAAAAAGTACCTTTATCTAGCAATAATCGTAGATTTTTAAAAGTAGCAAAATTTATCTTTTATATTAGATTTTAAAAATCAGCTAAATCTAGCAATAATAGTGAATTTTCAAATTAATCTAAATCTAGATTGGGAAACGTAGCTAAATCTAGCAAAAATATTGGATTTTGAAAAGTAGCTACATCTAGCAATAGCCGTGGACGTTAAAAAGAAGCTATATCTAGCAATAATCGTTGATTTTGAAAATAGCTAAATCTAGCAACAATCGTTAATTTTTAAAAGTAGCTAAATTTAGCAATAGTCATGGATTTTTAAATGTAGCTAAATCTAACAAAAGCCGTGCATTTTTAAAAGTACCTAAATCTAGCATTAATCGTGGATTTTTAAAAGAAGGTAAATCGTTTTACAAAATAAGGGAGAACAAAAATCAAGAATTATTGCTAGATTTTGGTGATTTAAAAATCCACGAATATTGCTAGATTTTGTTACTCTTAAAAAAACGATTATTGCTAGATTTCGATATTTTAGAAAATTCTCGATGGTTGCTAGATTTTGGTACTGTTAAAAGTTCAAGATTATTGCCACATTTTAAAATGTTTTAAATCGACGATTTTTGCTAAAGTTTGCTACTTTCAAAAATCCATGACTATTGCTAGATTAGAGTATTCCAAAATACTTTAAAATTCCACGATTATTGTTAGATTTTGATATTTTTAAAAATCCACGATTATTGGTAAGGTTTGTTACTTTTAAAAATACACGAGTATTGATAGATTTAACTAAATTTTAAAAATCCATGATTATTGCTAGATTTGGCTTCTTTTAAAAATCAATGATTATTTTGCTCTATTTCACTAAATTTCAAAAATCCACGATTAATTGATAGATTTTGATGCCTTTTAAAATCCAGGATTAACGCTAGAATTTAGATACTTTTAAAAATTTACGAGTACTGCTAGATTTAGCTTTTTTGAAAAAATCCACGTTTATTGCCAGATTTTGCTACTTTTCGAAATCCTTGACTTTTACTACTACTAATTTTTAAGATCCACGATTTTTGCTAAATTAAGATACTTTTAAAATCCCGGTTATCGCTAGATTTAGCTTCTTTAAAAAATTTACGATTTTTGCTAGATTTTGCCACTTTTAAAAATTCACAACTATTGCTAGATTTAGCTACTTTTAAAAATCTAATATAAATGATAAATTCAGCTACTTTTAAAAACCTAAAGTATTTTTTAAAATAATAATGTAACAATAATCGTGGATTTTTAAAAGTTGCTAAATGTAGCAACAAATGCTGAAAAGTAGCCAAATCTAGCAATGGTCTTGGATATTTAGAACAATGGTGCCCAAACACTTGTTAAAGATCAACGAAAATACACGCACACAATCCGAACGACAACGAAACTAACAACAGAGAGCGTAAAAAACTAAAAAAAAACTCTCTTTTTGGGCACCACTGATTTAGAAGCAGTTAAATCTAGCAATAATCGTGGGTTTTGAAGAATAGCTAAATCTATCAATAATTGTGAACTTAAAGTAGCTAAATCTAGCAATAGTCGTGGATTTTTGAAACGTAGCTAAATCTAGCAAAAATCGTGGATTTTGAATATATTTTTCTTCTTTTATAAATCCTCGATTTTTTTTTGATAGGAAATTCTGTGAATTTCAGACAAAGAACTCATTTCTCTCCTGCTCTGTTTCACATACATATTTTTTTTTGGTAGTTAATGATTTTTGTTGGTTTAGGTAAGGTTTGTCGTTCTTCCTTACATATTTTTTTTCTGTTTAGACGTAGGGACTCCCTAGTGTGTTTTTCTCCTAAAAAAATTGTACAAGTACACATTTAATACTTTTGCTATTCGTAGGAAAAACCTTTCGTTTAAGTAGTTTGGCAGGACAATGACAACGACAATTCATTCAATTCTTTTGATTTGATTTCTTTTTTGTTCGGTTACATTTGGGGATTATTTAGCATGCTCACCCAAAATAAACCAATAAAAATTTTGTCTTTTTTTTTCTTTGCTGTATTTAATTGTCGTTACACAAAGTGTTGGGCCAGGATTTACGAGTAATACCACAATATAGAAATGACACAAGAAAAAGAAAGAAAAAAAATAGAAAAATTAACTAACTAGTACAATAAAATGAAACTACGGCAATTATGGTTAAGTGATCATTAAAATAGCAGGAAAATTATTAAGTTTAATAAACTAAAGATACTGAAAATTTAATTTAATACTCTTTTGAAGTTTCCATTTGATGGGGGGTGTATTTAAAATTGCTATTATGTGTGTAACACATCAAGCCGGTATTGGTTAAGCCGGTACAGCGATTTTTGGTACCTTAAGGTATGCCTTAAGAATATTGGAAAAAATGCAGCAAAATTTATACAAAACAACAGGAAGAGTTGTAGTTGTATAAACCCGTATCATTTGTTTAATTAATTTTTTCCACATTTTATATGGTAAAATCTAATTGATGATTGAAAAAGACAGCTATTGTTTCCACAGTTTTCTTAATTGTGGTGGCTATTTAAAGATTTCGCACAGCCGAATACGATTTTAGCTCCAAATCATGTTCGTTTTGATGAAAAACTAAAACAAGACAAGTAAGAGTGTTAAATTCGGCTGTGCCAAATTTTTTATATCCTTCAAAATGTTTGAATGAACATTTTTCAGAAGTTAAATGTCTCCAAATCTGAAAATTTCTCTGCCACAAAATGGGTCAGAAATTTTTTTTATTTTTCGGAAATTCAAACCTCTATATTGGGCATTCCATGACAAATCGGACACTTTGAAATTTTTTTTTTTTAGATTTTCCCAATTTATTTCGTGGTAAATTTTCAGATTTCAGATTTCTTCAATAATGGTCTAAATTTAAAATTTTTTTTTTCAAAAATTTATTCTTAAAAGCGCTCTAGTATGCGATTTTTAAGTTTTAACATTTAAATCTCATTTTTGAAAATGTTTTTATTCTTTGATTTTTGTTTTAATTTTTTTGTGTTAAACTTCTATCGATTCTATAAATTTTTTGCCCAGGAGGATCGTGGGATAACGATTATTACTATTTTTTAAAATTTTTTGAAAAAAATTTATTGTAATTTTCCAAACTTAAAATCATTTCTACTGCTCCAATGGTGCGTCACAGATTGGTCATTTATAAGACCGACCCCTATTTATTTTTACGCCTTAACATTTCTTTGGAACAAACTAATACCCTATCTCCAATTTCTAAGGGGGCTCCAACACAAAACGACATTTTTTTAAATTTGATCCAATCGCTCTTACTGCTCTAATAGTGCCCTAAGAGCAACTAAATGTATGACCGACCCACAATATTTTTTTAGTCCAAACATTTTCTCTGAACACACCTACCCTCTATCTCTAATTGTTAAGGCGGTCCCCATACAATTTTTTTTATTTTTGTAAATTTGTTTTATTTAACCAGCTTCCACCGGTCCAATGGTGTGTCCGAGAGGGATCATTATTGAGACCGACCCTCATTTATTTTAACCCTCCAACATTTTTGTAAAACATACCACAGCCCTATCGCCACTCCCTAAGTAGGCTCCCATACAAACAGTTGGAGCAAATTTTATAAAAATGTAGTTTTGAATGGAAGCCTATTTTGGGAGTGGAGATAGGGCGTAGATATGTTTTAAAAAAATGTTGTAGGGTAAAAATAAATGGGGGTCGGTCTCACTAATGATCCCTCTCGGACGCACCATTGGACCCCCTAGTAAAAATCATTTCGTATATAGCCATGTATAAATTTATACAAATATATCATTTTATACATACTGAGATCTTATTATATTTAATTATATAAAAAATCAATCAGATATGACCAAATTTCGTATCAAATTATATAAAATTTGATATAACTCCCGATAAAATTTTATAAAATTTGATACGAATTTTGGTCTTATCTGAGAAATTTTTTATATAATTTTATATAATAAGAAAATTTTATGTAAAATTAGATATATTTGTATCAATTTATACATGGATATATACAAACCCATTTTTACTAGGGCCGGTAGAAGCTGGTTAAATAAAACAAATTTACAAAAAATAAAAAAAATGCAAAATTAGAGATAGAGGGTAGATGTGTTCAGAGAAAATGTTTGGACTAAAAAAATATTGTGGGTCGGTCAAACAATTTGTTGCTCTTAGGGCACTATTAGAGCAGTAAGAGCGGTTGGATCAAATTTAAAAAAATGTCGTTTTGTGTTGGAGCCCCCTTAGAAATTGGAGATAGGGTATTAGTTTGTTCCAAAGAAATGTTAAGACGTAAAAATTAATGGGGGTCGGTCTTATAAATGACCCATCTATGACGCACCATTGGAGCAGTAGAAATGATTTTAAGATTGGAAAATTACAATAATTTTTTTTTCAAAAAATTTTAAAAAATGTTAATAATCGTTGTCCCACGATCCTCCTGGGCAAAAAATTTGTAGAGTCGATAGAAGTTTTACACAAAAAAATTCAAAAAAATCAAAGAGTACAAACATTTTCAAAAATGAGATTTAAATTTTAAAACTTAACAAGTAAAAAAATTATAGTCGGTCAAGACCGACCATATAATACCCTACACCACAGTTTCCCGGAAAATGAGTCCCAAGTTCAAACATGGACTGATTAGATCCATATTTTGTCAAATCTTTAATACGTGTAAAAACCACTCACAAATCAAATTTGAGTGAAATAGGCTTCTTTCTGTTGACAATAAACCGCTTTAACTGAATATCGGGCTAAATTTTCACATGAGGCGGGCCTAAGTCCAAAAATGGTCCGATGATAATCGGATTTGATAAGGTTGTTAATGTATGCGTTTAACATACACAAACAGAATTTTAATTAAATATTTTCTATTTTCATGAAATTTGAGTGATTTATGTGAAAATCGGGAAGGTGGTTTGATGGGGACTACAGGAAGAACCGGTCCGATTTCTTTAAAGTTCGGAATGGCAATTTGTGTAGATAAAACATGATTACCTGCCAAATTTCGAAAAGATACCTATTATAATGCGGTTATTAGAGTCATTTGAGCCAAAACTAAAGATGACCTTTGTATTGGGGCTAGGTCTAAATATGGACCGATTTTTTCCAATTTCAATAGGCTTCGTCCTTGGGCCAAAATATGCTTAAGTTTCAAATTTCAAGTAAATTGATTAAAAATTGCGACCTGTATCGTGTTTACAACGTTTACATGGACAGACAGACAGACGGACGGACGAACTGATGGACGGACATCGCTAAATCGACTCAAAAAGTGATTCTGAGTTGATCTGTATACTTAAAAGTGGGTCTAGGACCAATATTTCGGGTAGTTACAAACATCAGCACAAACTCATTATACCCTGTACCACAGTGTGGTGTAGGGTATAAAAATCGCATACTAGAGCGCTTTTAAGAATTTTTGGGAATTTTTTTTTAAAGTACGTAAAAAACAAAAATTTTGAAAAAAAAAATTGAAATTTGGACTATTATTGAAGAAGTTATGAGGAAAAGAAGTTTGAGTAAAGAAACAAACTACCAATTTTTAAAAATTCGATATCTTTTGAACGGGTCATCAAAAAAATCTGAAAATTTACCACGAAGAAGTTTTCGAAGGGTACTAAAAATTGTAAACAAATTGGGAAAATCTAAAAAAAAATTTTCAAAGTGTCCGATTTGGCATGGAATGTCCCATATATAAATGCCTCCTCTCAAAACCTGAAGCTTTATGATCACACCAAATGTTTATAATTGTTAGTAAAATGAAGCAGTCTGAGACGGTTTCCCTATTCCATAGTTTGAAAATATGCGAATTTTTCCCATTTAAAAATCGTCTTAAAATCTGATGTGTATTCAGTAAAAAAATTTAATGAGAAAAAGATATATTTTTACTTTTCTGTAGGAAACATTTTCCAGAGTCTAAGAATTTTCTATAGGCAAAATGTTCCTGAATCTGAGACGTTTTAAATGTTTCATAATATCAGACTTTTTCTAGTGGACAAATGTCGTAAAATAAAACTTTTATAGAAAAAAAAAATGCGTCAGAATATGAGACTTTTTCTATAGGAAAAATGTCTCAGAATCTCAGGCTTTTTCTATAGGAAAAATGTATCAGAATCTGAGACTTTTTCTATAGGAAAAATGTCTCAGAATCTGAGACTTCTTCTATAGGAAAAATGTCTCAGAATCTGAGTCTTTTTCTATAGGAAAAATGTTTCAGAATCTGAGAGTTTTTTTATAGGAAAAATGTCTCAGAATCTGAGGCTTTTTCTGTAGGAAAAAATTCTTAGAATCTGATACTTTTTCTGTAGGAAACATGTCTCTGAGTTTTACACATTTTCTATAGGAGAAATAGCTAAAAATCTGAGACTTTTTCCATAAGAAGAATGTCTCAGAATCTTAGACTTTTTTACAGGAAAAATGTTTGAAAATCTAAGACTTTTTCTATAGGAAAAATGTCTCAAAATCTGAGACTTTTTCATAGGACAAATATCTCAGAATCTGAAACTTTTTCTATGGGAAAAATGTCTCAGAATTTAAGACTTTTTCGATAGGAGAAGTTCTTGGAATCTAAGACATTTGCTACAGAAAAATGTCTCAGAATATAAGACTTTTTCATAGGAAAAATGTCTCAAAATCTAAATTTTATGAGACTTTTTATATTGGAAAAATTTCTCAGAATCTCAACAAAATTGTTATACCAATCATCAAATTGTAGGTGATTAATTGAATATTTTTTCTACTAAACACTTTTTCGATTTTGATTACAATTTTTATTTATAGTCAATTAAAATAATTATTGATTGAATTGTAAGATTGTGATAAAATAATGAAAAAATTCATCTTTTGCTTTCCAATATGTTGCCAACAATAAAAAAAAGTAAAACCCGATTATTTGTTATATTTTTTAATTAATGTCCCAGCAAAAAAAGAGCTTACCATTCACTACAAAATTCACCACAACTTATGAACCATATGTACTTCTTCTTCAGCTGAAACACTGATGAATTTTATATGGGCGTGACACACAATATCACTAGTGTTTAGTATGTACATATATATTAACATCTTTATCACAACTTCTGAAGTAGTGATCGGGATGTTAATATAACTTGACCTTTTGGAAGTGCTTTTTTCATCACTTCTTTAGAAGTATATATTTCTTGGCATTTTGGATGTGATTATGTAATTTTTATATGGTGATTTAGAAGTGATTTTTTCATCACTTCTTGATAAGTACATATTTCATGACTTTTTGGGATTGATTTTAAGATTTTTTTTTTTTAGTATTTACACTAATAATAATCAAAACCAAAACGATATTTTTAACAATGTTTAATATTTATTATGTAATATTTAGACTTGAAATTGATAAGATTAAATCGATGTTTTTAATAATTTAGTTTAGCTAATAGGAATTATTAATTAAATGTGGATGTATATATTTTTCTAATAGTTTTTCATGCGCTTAATCCGAATCTGGCCTTAGAAGTGATTTATCTTATTTTGAGATATTTAGATTTTCGATTGACAGTACTGCATAAACTCAGATATTCGCAATGTTCGGGACCTTATAAAACCGAAAATTATTTTATGATGTATAATTAGTTCAGCACATCTAAAAATACTTCACTTATTCTTCAAATTACTTTTGCAATCCTTAAGATATCTTTTTTCATTACGGAGATATCGACCGATAAAATTATTGCAATTTCGGCCCTAAAAAATAAAAGAAAACAAATTTGAAAACCAACCAATTTGTCTTGTTGATATATAATAGTACCGAATTCGAAACTCTATTAGAGGTGCATCTAAGCCCGGCATCAATTTGGGTATCAATTTTAGGGTAAATTTTCAGGGTGCCATACAAAAAATCTTTATTTGGGCTAACATTATAGAGCTTCGCCATATCGGATAAAGATTTATTTTAAATAAAATTAATAAAATTATTAAAAGTACATAGAGTTCTTAGTTTTATATTCAATTAAAATTTTTATTATTCGGTTAACCGAATAATTCAAATTTATCCGATTATCAACCGATTAAATCTCAACCCCGCCACTCAGAAAATTATGTAAGTTACTACATGTTAGTTATTTGTATATTTTACAGTAGTTAGTTGTTTTCAACTACAAAGTCAGTTGTTTTTGTATGAAAAATATCAAACAACTATTTCTGTTAGTTATTTTAAGTCGTTTTTTTTGAACAACTAACAAAAAAGTACTGTGATGTAGTAACAGTTATTTTAAGTAGTTAATTTTATTTATTTTATCTCTGAAAAGTTTTAAAGTTTTTTTCCAAAAAAAAAAAAAATTTCGTTATTTTTATTTTTCACAACTTTTTTTTAAAAAAAAAACTTGGAAAAAATTTGGTCTTCAATTTTTTTTTCTGAAAAATATTTTATATATTGATTTTTTTATTTTTACTACATTTTAGTTGTTTTGACTACAAATGTAAGTAGTTTTTACTACATAAGTCAGTTGTTTTTTGTCAGTTAAAATAACTAACATTGTTAGTTGATTTAACTGAAAAAGTAGTTGACCCCAAAACAACTTACAAAGTAGTTATTTTAACTGACATTTTCAGTTGATTTTACTAACATAATTTTTTAAGTGCGATTAATTATTTGCCCGATTAGCCGATTAAACCAAAACCTCGATTAATTGAATACCCTAATGTTTAGAAGAGTTTTTAGTCATTTTGTGGCTATAATTCAGCCCTTTTTTTTAAAGGCTACCACCTTTTTTTGGTTATCTTTTTTAGCCCTTTAAGCACTTTTTAAGTCATTTGATTTTTACCATAATCTGGAAACTTTTTATTGTTTTTTTTTGTACATAATTTACAAAACAACTCCAAAAATTATAAAAAAAAAAATGTTTTTATACATGTAGTTAAAAAAAAACATCCAATAAATAAAATGAAGAGATAAAAAAAAGTAGTTCTCTCATTTTAAATCAGATATCGTATATTTTTAGAAGAGTTTTTATACCTTTAAACGGCAATACCAACTTAGCTCTTTTTTGGTTATATTTAACCCTTGTCTTTTTTAAGGGCTAACAGTTTTTTTGTTATCTTTTTAGCACTCCTTGAGTCATTTGGTAATTTTAACAAAAATCTGGAAACTGTATTTTTTTATAACATAAGTTACATAACAAATTCGTTTTGCGGCATATCAAGTTAATTCATTTATAAAATTTAACTTTTTATTAAATCAGATAAAATTATAAAAAAAAAAATATTCAACAAAACAAATCCAATACTTAAGTGCCACAAATTTGTACTTTTCAATTGCATTTGTAAACACATATGAAAATGGTACTTCTAAATCATTGAGGAAAGAACTGTTGAAAGTTGTTATTATTGGCATTTTTTTAGCAGTTTTGGAAGTGCTTATAAAAGTACTTCTTATGGAATATGAAGATCGGCACATATAGCTACTATGTATGTAGTGAATCACTTATTCTTTTTGCACCACTTCGATTTTTTTTTTGCTGGGGTATTCAAAAAAAATTAAAGCGAAAAAAAAAATCTGGTTCGTTGAAAATTTGTAATTCGACAGTTAAAGAAAATAACAAAAATTTTAATCAAAACATTGAATGACTTATTTTAATTTTGTTGATTAATAGATTTGATTGAAAATTTTTAGCCAATAATTTTTTGTGTGTATCTTGCGATAGATCATGTTTATTAATTTTAGTGCGCTAAACACGAATTTCAATAAAAAATAAATAAAATTGGTCTAACGGTTTTCAAGATATCGCTTTTGAAAATTTTTAAAAAATTGCGATTTTTTCCTACGTTCAAGAATTTTTTTTTTAATCTCAAAATTTCTTTCCCTTGAGACCAACTTTCATTTAAACTTAATTTGAGGAAAATACAATTATTTTACCCGTAGCGCCTTCGATTATAATTCCAGATTTCTCGATTTTGACTGATTTGGATAAAAGGGCGCCACGGGTTAAAATTATCCGATTTGTCTTAAATAAAGTTTAAATGAAAGTTTGCTCAAGCTACATATCAAGGGCAAATATTCAAAACATGCTATCTGCTATGTTATTACACTGCAGATAGCAAGTTTTGAATATTCGCCCTCGATATAAGATATAAGACTGACGGAAAAAAAACTTTAAGATTTTTTTCTTTAATATTTTGAACGTAGGAAAAAATCGATATTTTAAAAATTTTCAAATAGCGATATCTCAAAAACCGTTCGAGCGAGATATAAATATGAAACTTTTTTATGGAAGAAAAAGGTCAACGTGTTAAAATTTTGACCAAGGTGGTGGAAGAATAGGAATTTTTTTTCTCCCGGCTTTTTCGGGCGAGCTCATAAAAAATAATGTAGAGGAAGTATTTCACTTATAAAATGCAACCACTGACGTTTTGTGTTACGTTCATTTTTTTAAATTTTCTGTTCCAAATAAATTGTCACAAATTTAGCTGTAATAGGGGTCAATATTCAATACATTTTTTTATAATTTTTTTTCTCAAAGAAAAAAATAACATAATTACATATGTATGTATGTATAATATCAGTATGTAGTTAAAGTATGCAGATGTAGAAATTGATAAAAAATAAAAAAAATTGGTCTAAAAACCTTGTGTGTAGTTCAAAAAACTAGACTAAATGGGGAATGCTAGCTTAGTAAGATATTTAGGTTTTCAACAAAAAAATTGGGCAGATTGTAAATGTTTTTCCAAAGAACTAGAACAGAATGATAAATATAAAATAAAAATTTTTAAATTTTTCTAGACTTTAGAAGTCCTACTAAGGGTTGGCAACAATGAGTGAGACTCGGTGTAAAAGCTAAGTTTTTTTGATTAAGTTCGGAAAAGGGAATTAACCTGTGTGATGCGATACGACTATTTCTCATATCCTATTTATTTCAAGTTTCATTTAAATAGCTGATTTTAATTTGACACACAATAAGTGTGACAATCGAAAAGCCCTGATGAAAGGATTTCAACTTCCGAGAGCAGAAATAATTACGACGGACCGAAAATAAACCCAAAATTAAGATAACCCCTGTCTACCAGTACCCAAAATATAATCCCTAACAATTTCGAGACGTTAATATTCGTTCCTACAATCGTAGATCGATAGAAATCACCACGATTTGTTGTATACCTTCCAACCAGACCTTTGAAGAATTAATTCACTTTTTGATTTGATTCACAAAAAGATTAATTCATATTTATAAATCAAGGAATTAATTCTTGATGATTTGATTCAAAAGAATTAATTTCAACTATTTGTTGAAAGAATTAACTAATTTTTTGTTTAATTCCTTGTTTAAATAAAGATTTAATTCACTTGATTCAAATCAAACAAGAATTAATTCACTTGATTCAAATCAAAAAAAAAATTAATTCACTTGATTCAAATCAATTTGATTCAAATCAATTGATTCAAATCAATTGATTCAAATCAAAAATGTTTTGAATCAGTTGATTTAAACATTTTTTTCTTAAATCAAAGTATTTACTTTACACACGCACACACATACTATAACATTTATGCTTGTGCGGTAGTAGCAAGCAAAAAGTCAAAGCAACAGAATTTAATAGTGTACATTTTATTGGCAGCACACAAGCTGCATTTTTTAGCCTATGCCCGCATGCATAGGAATTAGAGATGGGCACCAATCACGTGATTAACGTGAATCACGTGAATCACGCATGAATCACGTGATTCGTGAGTAATTTTTTTTCTACTCACGTGAGCGTGAGTGAGCGTGAGTAACACAAAAAAGTGCGTGATCGTGCGTGAGTAAAATTCTTGCGTGAATTTTTCGTGATTTTAATTGTTTCCCAGTTTTTTTTTGTTCGGTAACATTTTCTTGATTTTTTCATGGTCTTTAAAAAAAATATAAATTTAATAAGTTTTTTAAATGTGTTATTGGGGAATTTGCACAGTGCTTCCATGAGGAAATGCCTTCAGATTCTGACATATAATAGGTAGTTCTTGAGGACATGTCCTAACACTCACGCGTGACTCACGCCAGATTCAATCACGCTCACGCGTGAGTCACGCAAAATCTACCCACGCAATAAAATTTTCTTACCAAAAAAAAAACTTAAAAAAAAAATTGTTCACAAAAATTTTAAAAAAATTGGGCAAATCAAAAAATCTAATCACGCAAACTCACGCAAAAAATAAATGACTCACTCACCTTTCACTCACTCAGTTTTTTTTTTCAAATCACGCTCACTCACAATCACGTGATTGAAATGAAAATCACTCACGCGTGATTCACGTGAATCACGCAAATCACGTGACCAGCGCCCAACTCTAGACTAAAGGTACACATTTAATAATACTGTACAATTTGGAGTGTTGTTTATTGATGGCGTGTGTTTAAAATTGACGATATTCCAGTGACTTTAACGCAATCAGACATGATAAGATTTTTATAATGTGCATTTTTAGTGTTTGATTTAAGTGAAAAAAGTTTAAATCAAGTTGATTCAAACCAAAAGTGATTTGAATCAGTTGATTTAAATCAAAAGTGATTTGAATCAGTTGATTCAAATCAAAGTGATTTGAATCAGTTGATTCAAGTCAAAATGTATTAATTCAATTTAATCAAATCAAAGAATTAATTCTTTGCAATGAAATTAAGTGAATTAAATAATGAATTAATTCTTTTCGATTTATAGAAACAGGGAATAAATTCAATTATTTTAAATCAGATTTAAGAAATTGAATTAGGGAATTAAATCTTCAAAGGTCTGCTTCCAACCACAGTATGGATGTATAGTTTGTCATTCCGTGTGTACCTCATGGAAATATAAGTGTACCTCATGGAAATATAAGCCGGGGACCCCATAAAGTATATTTTATTCACCAGTGATCGACTCTAAGGCATTCAAGCGATGTCGGCTCGTCCGTTCCTCCGTCTGAAGAACCAAAGCTAGACATCAGGCCCGCCCCTTTTTTGGGGCGTGATTAAAAAATAGTTGAAACTGCATTAATTAAGTGCGAAACCCATAATTTATCTATGTATGTGTCAACCTATATCGCAAGGGGAAAGGTACCCCTAACATTCCCCCCCCCCCTCCCTCCTTTCTAAAAAACCACCCCTAAATATTTTGGTTTTGCTTATTTACATGTTGGAGGGTATCAAAAATTTTGAACAGCCGAATTTAACACTTTCACTTCTCCTCCTTTGCAATTATAGAGAAAATATTTTTCTTTTCCATTTGGATATCCTTCCCTTTACATACATGAAATGTCACTCTTGTAATATACCAGCACTTATGTTTTTGATTGGTCATACATATAATTGAATGCAAATAATTACTTGCTGATA
Source organism: Pegoplata infirma (assembly GCA_963921195.1). Taxonomy (NCBI): domain Eukaryota; kingdom Metazoa; phylum Arthropoda; class Insecta; order Diptera; family Anthomyiidae; genus Pegoplata; species Pegoplata infirma. The sequence goes on along the minus strand of OY992540.1, from coordinate 40,463,411 downwards.
CAACGCTGGAAAACTAGGTTGATTTCAAACAGCAACAACAAAAACACAAAAAAAACACACCAAGAACCTTTTTGCCTTCAGACATATTTATAGAATAGTAGAACGGTTAGTAGTTGTGTTACAATATCTCATTTTATTTTTGTCATTTATATCCTTTGATGTAAATGTATGTAATTGCTCTACTGTAGTATATTAAATAATAAGGGTATTCACAATATTTCTTAAAATTCACAAGTATAAGATCGGTTAAAAAACAAGGTGAGGGGGTTCGCGAAAGACGATGGGGACACCTTCCCTATCGCGATATAACAAAAAGCGGGAGTTTTAGTTCTTCAAGGCAAAACTTTTTTTCCCCATGGTCCGAATTTTTCCCAAATACCATAAGACATATTCGTGCCAAACTTCATTGGTCTAGCTCATTTGGGTAGGACTACATTGGACTAACGTAAAAATAAAACAAATTGTTAAAAAAAAAAGAAAACATTTTTAAAAACTTTAAATAAAACTGAAAAAATACAATTTAACAATTTTGACTTACGCAAGAAAAATGGCCCACACTACGAATCACTTACGTTAGCAGCTGGACTTTCGATCACGCGTAATTCACGTGGCCAGCGTTTATCTCTATTGATAAACACTAAAGCTGGGAACGCATTTAAGCGGGCATATTTAGGCGATAGCATTTTAAATATTGTTTACGGAATTATTGTCTAGTAACATTATTTGTAAATTAAGGATGGTAAAAGCTTATTAGAAATAAAAAAGTTCCTTCTTAGATGTGCCACTGGTAATGTGAACTTTTTGACGCATTTAAAAGGGATATATTTTATTAAAATCTTCTGATAAAAGCACAAAAAGAGGATTTATTAAAACTTAGAAATGTAAACATTGTACATGTTTTTACAAAAAGTTATGACCTCCATTTTGGAGACTTTTGATTTCAAAAGTCTTAGTTCATATTCGTGATTAATGTCGCCGATCATTTATTAGTGATAATTTGAAATATTTATTAATAGTTTAAATATCTTGTTCACCATATTGGAACCTCAATTTTTAATTTCGTATATAAAATTCTAAAATCAGATTTGGCATCCGAAAACCCCTCAAGATCAAACTTTTTGTCCAAAACAGACAACATAGAAAAAAACGTAATATTATATTTGTTGCCATATTGGATCCGCCAATTTGAATTTAAGAAATCTGAGCTCATATTCGTTATAATCGACCCTAAATACATCGGCAATGATTAATTTTAGTACAATAAGCTAATAATTAAAAAAAGCATGTCCGCCACAATGAATCCGCTATTTCGAATTTCAAATATTTGTGTCTAAAGTCAGATTTAGCCATCCATTAAAATCAAGTTTTTGGCCAAAAGAGACAACATAGAAAAAAACTTAAAGTTAAATTTGTCGCCATATTGAATTCGTAATTTTAAATTTTAAAAATCTGAACTTATCTTAATTTCCGACCCCAAATACATAAACAATGTTTAACTTAAGTATAATAAGCTAAAAATTAAAAAGAATCATGTCTGTCATATTTGATCCTCCACACTGAAAAAAAAAGACATAACTAAAATTAAGGAAAAAATGTCTTTGAAAATTTATCATGAATTTTCCTAAAATTTTGTTAAATTTAACTTAAAAATGAAAAATTTTCGTAACTATGAGGAATAAATTTTAGTTCATTTACTTATAATTAGTTCATAGTTTTCTTTAAATGGATTTTTTTAATATTAGGAAAAAAATTCTTACTGCCAAAGAAATTTTCCACAAATCTAAGAATCGTATCTTTATTTTTAAGACATATTTCTTAAAAAAACAATTTAGTTCAAGTTTAGTTAAAATTTACTAAAAAAAAACATCATCGTATTTCTCTTCTTTGAATTGAGGAAGTGTACTTCTTAGAATTTAGTTAATGACTTCTGAGTATTTAGTAAATAACTTCTTAGAATTTAGTTAAAAATTCAAAATGGCGATATCTCGAACACTAAGCGAGATAGAGCGAAACGGATGAAATTTTCAAAAGAAAGGCTGTAAAGAAAAATATGGAATAGCCTAGCTCTGCATATCTGTCGGAGTCTCAAGACCCTAATTTTAGATCTAAAATTTGAAATTCCCGAGTTTTTATATATGCACATATCTCGGTAAATACTGCCAACACGAGAAAAGATCCAATGGCATTTTTGTAGCTCTTGACTCGTAGAACACTTCAGCAAAATACCCGAAAGCCCTCCGATTAATGGTTTTTGAGTTATCCGGTTTTTAAGATTCTCAAGACCCTATCAGGCCCCTTATTACCGTATCTCAAAAACTAAGCAAGTTAGAGAGAAACGGACACAAGTTTTGTTCAAAATCTATGGGGGGCCCTTAAAGGACCCAACAGGGTCTCGAGTTAAATGGGGTTCGAACCCATGGGTCCAGTGTCTAGACCCAATCTATTTCTAAAATGTGAAGTATAATTTTTCCCATTTTCTAGTTAAAATTGGCTTAAAATTAAATAACTTTGTTTTCCTTATTTTTGGGAAAATTATGAACTAAAACCAAGAAAAAACATCTTTGGAGCCAAATCATTCCGTCTTTTTCTCAAAATTGAGTTAATTTTCCCAGATTTTAGTTCACTTTTTTTTTTAGTGCATTTTCAATTTCGAATTTTTTATTCCAAAATCAGATTTAACATCCAAAAAAACATCAAAACCAAAGTTTTGGCCAAAACAGACAACATTGAAAAAAAAATTTTAATTTGTCGCCTTAGCACATATTTGTTATTACTGACCCATATTGGATGGATCCGCTATTTGTGTTTCAAATCTTTGATTCCAGAATCAGATTTAACATCTGAATAACCATTAAAATCAAAGTTTTTGGCCAAAACAGACAGAAAAAAAATGTAAACTTAAATTTGTCGCCATATTGGTTCCGTCATATGGCATATCCGCCATATTGGATCCGTCATTTTGAATTTCAAATCTTTGATTCCAAATTCCAATATAACATCTGAAAAAACCTCAAAATAAAAGTTTTTGGCCATTTTGAATTTCAAAATTCTTATCTCATATTCATTGCTATGAACCAGCCGGTCTATGCGAGGAGTTCAAAATTTTGAGCTCCGCCACCCGTAGCTCATATTCGTTTTTTTTTTTTTACTTTGAGCCAACACTCAGGGAATGCCCCCTACTAATGCAATGCATTGTGTTGGTATTAGGAAAATACAATATGCTAACACTCTAATTAAAATAACACTCTAAATAAATTAGAGCCCGTGCTCGATATCGAGCACGATATCGAGCCTATAGGCACGTCTCCGAAACAGAAAATGCAAATTCCTTCATTTGTGTCTGCAATTCCAGATCATGTTGGTAACCTTTGCGAAATAATGTAAGAGACAAAAAAGTTGAAAGAAAGTATGAGGTGAGGTTGAGATTGCTAGAAATAGAATTGTAGTGTTGGAAACTGTCAAAATTTATTCTGTAGAAACTATAAATATTCACATATATAAAAAACAGTTTTCATTAACAAGACAAACGACATTTAAAATCCTACTGAAGATGACACTAACTGGGGTGTTTGAAACCGGTATAGGAAATACCAGAAATGTCTATAATTTTTAGAAATTCAATTTTTCTTCTGCATTTTTTCAACTTGAACCCTTATAACAAATATAATTAGAGCCCGTGCTCGATCTGTACTTACAGAAAAAATCAAATAAAATGATTTCAGTTTCCTACTATAAACTGGGTAAATTTACACTAAATGTGTAGTTTTACCAAAAAATTATTGCAAATTTACACATTTATAGTAGTATATTATTTGAATTTGTTGAAATTTATCCAATTTATAGAAGGAAACTGGACTCATTTGTTTAGAGTGAATAATTAAAAAATCATGTTCGTCTTTTTGGATTCGACATTTTGAATTTTGTTCACCCCCCCCCCCCCCCCAGAATCGTGATCAGCGATCCTTAAACACCCTAATGTAATACTTTAGGTTCAGCAGTCTAATTATGACAAAAATTCAGGGATGGTACACCTCAGTGCCATGGCGTCTTTTGATCAAAGTTTAGAGCTTTTGGTAAAATTTGGCGAGTTTGACTCAAAATAATTTTAAATGAAAAATAATTCTATAAAAATAATTCTATTAAAGGGTCAAGAAAAAAAACTTTTTATGTTTTTTCTTGACTTTAGGAAGAAGCCGCCATTTTTTAAATAGCGGTATCTCGAAAGCTGTTAGTCCGATTTTAATTTTTTTTTTGATATTCGTGCATCAAAATTAATAAATATAATGTATCGCAAGCCATTTTTTTAAATTTTCAAAAATCCAAAACATTTAAGATTTAAGCTGAATTCACAATTACGGAGTACTCTGTGCCAGTGAGTGGATTTTGTTCCTTTCTCAGAAAAAAAATTAACTAAAAAATGGGAAAACTAATCAATATTCAAGGAATATTGATAATGATTTAGCTCCATTGCCATGTTTTCCTTCTTTTAAGTTCATATTTTTCTTAAAAATAAGAAATGAAAAAAAAATTAATATTATGCCAATTTGAACTAAAAAATGGGAAAATTTTTATTTCAATTTAGTTCACACACATTTGAGGACCCGATTGGGTGAAGGCCCCATTGGGTTCGGACCGATAGGTTCAGACCCCGATGGGCCCATCGGTTCCTTGAGAATCTTCATGTTTTTTGATCCAAAATTTTTGTCCGTTTCGCTCTACCTTGCTTAGTTTTTAAGATACGTGAATTTAAGGGTCTTGAGAATTTTAAAAACTCGATAACTTTAAAACTATTACTCGAAGTGCTTTTTTGTATTTGGCGGCCTTGTTCTCAGTGTTAAGGGCTACAAAAATGCTTTTGTACTTTTTGTTGTGTTGGCATTATTTAACGAGATATGAGTATTCTAAAATTTTCGGGAATGCCAACTTTTTTAAATCCAAAGTTAGGACCCATTGGGGTCCACAAATGTGAAGAGGACCGGCGATACTATGGTGATTCAAAGAACCAAAAATGGCCTCCATTTTGCTCTATCTGGCTTAGTTTTCGAGATATCGCCATTTTAATTTTAAAAAAAAAAAATTGCCCGAATTATAAAAATTTTACTAAAATAGTGGAAAAAACTTCCTCAAATCTAAGAAAATTAAGTAATTGGTAGAAAATTACGTCCTAAAACTAAAGAAGAGGAATATGTCTTAAAAATAAAGATTTTTGTCATATATTTAGGGAAAATTTCTTTGGCGGTAAGAATTTCTTCCATGTAGTATTTGGGAATTCCATTTAAGGAAAATAATGGACTATTTAACAGTACATGAACTTAAATTTTTTCCTAACACTTAAGAAAATTTCCCAACTTTTAGTTAAATTTAACTAAATTATGGGAAAATTTATAAACTATTTTGAGGAAAATTTTTCCAAAGTTTAAGTTAAGTATTTTTTTTAGTGCAAAGTACTCCGACATTGTGTCGAAGCCTTTGAGGTCAAGTAGAATAAAAATTTGCCCGGACACTTGGGAAAATCAAAAGTTGAAGAAAATATGCAACTCTACTATTCCACCTTTGGTGAATACCCTTAATGTTAAGGCATATGAATGCATATATGATTGGTATAAATTCTACTAATGATGTCACTTAATATTTACACATTATGCTAGACGTAATGTTTATAGAAGAACTACTAAATGTAAAACCAATTTAATTTTAAACTTTAATAAAAAATATTTTTACTCAAAAAAAAATCGGCCTAAACGAAGAAAAATAAATTTTAAACCGACTTTAAATTGTATTAACCCATGTAAAAATTGATTAGATCTGACTGATCTTTTAAGATCTAGTTATGTCATTTGTATCTGATCAGCTCTATTACACAGGTTGACAAAAGTTGAGCTTTTTTCAATTTGCCTGACCTTTGGTAACGGATTTATATGGAGTTTAGTGTGCTGATTCCGAATCTGTTATCCAATTTTTTCCATCAGCTCGCGTTCGCGAGCAAATCACTGTTAAAGAGTCGAAAAAGTGCGTTTTTTACCAACTTTGCTTGCCTATAATTTATAAAACTAATTTTAGAGTTTCAGTTGTAAACATAAACTTAACTATATTGGATGCGAGGATTACAAAACTGGTATTAGTTTTTTTCTGACAGCTTTAGTTTTCGAGTTATTAAAAAGGGCATAAATATTCAGACAAAATTGAAGGGGGCATAAATTTAAAAATTTTATTTTATATCTCAAAAACTAAATGTGACTCAACAAAAGTAAGCGCATTTTTGGAATCAGCATATCCAACATACCTAAAATCGTCATTCACTTTTTGGATCTAAGACAAGTGTTGGTAAATATAGACTCACAAACATGCCAAAAACAGTATATTTTCAAAGATTCCATCTCGAAAACTAGAGCTGACCCAAAAAAATGGTAGCCAGATTTGAAATCAGCGATTTTTTATATTTGCTAAAGAGTCTTGACAATGGAATTTGAAAAATTCCGAAACATGTGTCGACTAAGTCTTGCAAAAATTACCAACATAAATAAATTTAAAACAGAAAATTAATTTTCTTGAAAATTATTTCATGAGAATATTATAGTTTTAATTAGTTAAGAAAATAATGACCTCGAGCTAAAATTAACCTACTCAATATATAATATTTAAAAAATCAAAAAAAAAAAACTATTTTGTAATAAAAATTAATCAGAATTTTGACTTTAAAGAAATTTTTAGACACCCGAGTAAAAATAAACATATATAACAATATATAATTTGATACAAACATAACATATCATATAATATTATATATCCCGTAGGATATTTTCTAAATTTTTTAAATGCAATCATATGCAGTTATATATAATTTAATCATAATTCGGATTAAATGGTGTACGGTTGATATAATTATATAAAATTATATGAGGGTCAATACAAAATTTGTTTTTCTGCATAATTTAACATAAAATTATATAGGGGTTATTCATAATACTTAAAGTGTACTTAAAGTAGGTTTATTTGACAAATATTCATGCAATATCAGTCAAATAAACCATTACATTAGATTTAATTTACTCATTATGAATAGCCCAGTATGTATATAGCTTATTCTGTTCCATACAAAACAATATATGTTTCCGATTAACAAAAAATTTTCTAAGTTTCTTAGGCAAAGTATAAGAAACTTTTTAAAATGTTCCTAAACATTTCCTTGTTAGGGTTATGTATATCACCTATCTGGTTCGAAGCGAACCCAAACATTTTTTTTGGTTTTGAAAATTATATGTTTGGTGAATGTATCGTTGACCTGTGGTTCATCTCAATCCAAACCAAAAAAACACCAGGATTTTATATGTTTTTGTGCAATTAGATCTAATTAGATCCACCAATATATGGCAATGTCTGGTCAAAACTCGGATGAAATCAAATGATATTTTATACAAGTTGATCTTTTTTAATGCAAAAACATCTACCATTATTCGGATCAAATTGTGTATTAATATATAATGTGTCATATATCATTATATATTGCATCACATGAAAATTTTTACTCGGGCATTTTTCTTTAAGAAAATTTGTAAGAAAAATTTTGAGACAAATTTTTATGAAAACACCAGGATTTTATATGTTTTTGTGCAATTAGATCTAATTAGATCCACCAATATATGGCAATGTCTGGTCAAAACTCGGATGAAATCAAATGATATTTTATACAAGTTGATCTTTTTTAATGCAAAAACATCTACCATTATTCGGATCAAATTGTGTATTAATATATAATGTGTCATATATCATTATATATTGCATCACATGAAAATTTTTACTCGGGCATTTTTCTTTAAGAAAATTTGTAAGAAAAATTTTGAGACAAATTTTTATGAAAAATTTTCGGTTCTAAGAATTTTTTTTGTAGAAAAAATTGCAGGTTCTAAAATCAGTTTGAGTTTTTAACAGTGTACAACATCAAGTTCTGCACAGACCAATTTCATAATTAAAAATTTTTAAGGCAAATATTTTGTTACAATTTCTAAATGTTATTCAAAATCGATTTAAATTCCAAAAACGCGAAAATTATATTGTACTTAAAATGTCGAAATTTACAATGTTGTTTTAGATTAATGTTTTTGCCAACGAATTTATTGATTTTTTTGAAGCTCTTTTTAGTAGAAAAACAACGACAACTTTTAAATAATGTTAAATAATGGTAAATAATGCCGCTGAGGATAAAAACACAATCAGTCATTTACAGTAAATGTTCAATATTCTTCAAAGTACATCATAAATGCGTATTTTCTTGTTATTGATACACTCGAACAATTTTTTTTTAATCTAATGAAAATACAGTTGAAATAATTAAAAATACAGTTGCCTAGATTTTTTTGAGATAAAAAAGGTTTTTTTATAAATAAAATATTTTTTAATTTTTTTTTTTTCAAAAACCCGGGTAAAAATAACCATGTATGTTCATAAGAGCGGCATTTGTTCTTTAACTTTTGCTTTTAGAGTACGGACAAATTTTTATTTAAATATTTGGTACAAATTTCAGGTCAATCGAATTAAATTAACCCGTGGCGCCTGGCAATCGAAGTTTTGGATTTTTGAAAATTAAAAAAAAAAAAAAAAATATATGTCCTACCATACATCATATCTTTTGATTTTGGATGTGCTGAAAACGAATATCAAAAAAAAAACATTTTCGAGATATCGCTATATGAATTTTGCACAAAATGGCGCTGTTTTTCCTACGTTGAAGAAATTAAAAAAAAAAATCTCAAAATTTCTTTCCCTTGAACCTTTCATAGAGCTTGAGACAATATTTCGTTTAAACTTAATTTATGTCAAATAGGATCAAAATTTCCACCAAAACTTTGAATTTATGAAAAATTCAAAAATAATAAATATATATTTTGCCATACAATTTTTGTTATTTATTCTAGAATCGGTCGAACGGTTTTAAAGATATCGCAATTTGAAATTTTTTAAAAAATTTTTAAAAATAGCGGTTTTTTATGCGTTCAAGAAATTTTTGAAAAAAAAATCAAAACTGTTTTCCATTGACCTTTAATAAAGCTCACGATATACTCTCATTAAAACTTAATTGAATCAAATCGGATCATTTTAACCCGTGCAGCGTTTCAAAATTTTTAATTTATTCAAAAACTCAAAATTTTTATTGAAGGGCGCCACGAGTTAAAATGATCGGATTTGACTCAAATTAAGTTCAAATGAAAGTTTGCCTCAAACTTTAAGAAAGGGTTAAGGAAAAAACATTCTTGAAAGTTGAAAAAACCTTTTAAAATTCTTCAGCAAATTTCAAATGTCGATATCTTGAAAACAGTTCGACCGATTCATGAAATGTTTTGATACAGCATGACAAAATTAAAAAGAGATAACGTATCGCAAGATATTTGTGTGAAAACGATTTTTATGAAATCGGTTGAACGTTTTTTGAGATATCGCCATTTCAAATTTTTAGATAATTGCTTCAAAATTTTTGAAATTGATTTTTTAAATGTTCAAAAATAAATAAAAGTTCAAAATAAGTTTTCTTTATCTTTTCAAAGAGCATAAAACGTTCTTTTATTTTTATTAATTATGGCGTTCCTGTAATCAATTGGAAATTTTGAAAAATTTCAAATGAAAACCGTTTGACCGATTCTTTTAGGTCTAGTGACATAAAAATTTTCCTAGAAAATCGGAAGAAAAATTTTTTTAGCATATAAAAAAATGCAGGTATATTTTACAATGTACATGTCCTAAGTGTTAAACTTTTCTAAGTGTAAAATTTTTTGCATGTGGTGGGGGGTATTAATGGTGTGGATCTTTAACAACAAAAACACTAGCCATTATGTCAGTTACATGCCTCAATAGAATTGGTATTAAGTAATTGTGGAAATAAAGCCATTTTAATGGTTCAACTGACAAACGCAACATGATGAAGAAGATGACAAATACTCGTGTATGTGTATAAAAAAAAAGATAAATAAAAATTAAATTGTTAACAACGGAAATACAAGTGATGGTCAAATGTAATGGAAAAATAAACACTGAGGGAAATTAAACTAAAGGCACTTTGTTTTAAGGGTTATTAAGGCGATTAAGAACTAAGAAAAAACAATAAAAACAAGTAGAAAAGTTAAATTCGACTAGGCCGAGTCTATGAATACCATACACAATACTCTTTTAAATTGATAGAAAAATTTTCTAACTTCAAAAAAATTAAGAATTTTGATTATAAATATTTTATTATTTTTTTTAAATATAATTTTTTTTTGAGTGTAATTCTTTTTTTTTTGAGTGTAAAATTTTTTTTGAGTGTATTTTTTTTTATTTTTAGTTTAAAAATATTTTTGAGTGACAAAAATACGTTGTAAAATATTTTTGTAACTTACCAATGTTTTTAAAACTTGTTAAGCGATTTTTCAAACACGTGAGTTTAAGGTGAAACCAATCCGAAATTCACAGTTTTGCTAATAACTTTTGGACCAATGCACATGGGGTTAAAATGTACCAAAAGTAAGGATTAATTCAAAAGCTGAAAAGTGAAAATTGAGATATTTCGAGTGCTTTTAATTATTATTAAGCGTCCTAAAAGCAAATCTATTATTATGAACCCATAAACTTCGGGTATTTGAGTACGCAATTACATCAATTTTTTTATATAAATGTTTTGCAAATATTTTTTTAAAAAGTGCTCCATATTTTGGGTATTTTTAATATATGCATCGAGTTTTAACAAATTTCAGGTCGCGATCAAGCAAATTTTATTATATGATATTTTAATATACATAGTATTTTGGCTTATATATTCCACATCAAACTTTTGGAGGAGATACGGTGTGCGTATGTTGAAAAAAAAGGTGGGGGGAAAAAATAATGAAAGTTCATTTCACTCTCTAGGAGCCAGCATGGAGCGGTAGGAACTGATTCCATAAAAAAATAAAAAATAAATTTGGGGACCACATTAAGGGTTAAAGATAGAGGGTATGTATATTCAAAGAAAATGTTTGGGTTGAAAATATTGGGGGTCGTTCACACATGCAACATCTCACCCTTGGGGCAGTTAGAGCTGTATGAGCAGATTTTATAAAAATGGCATTTTGTACGGGAGCCCCATTATCAAGTGAAGATACGGCATAAGTATGTTCCGAACAAATGTTAGGGGGTAAAAATGAATCGGGGTCGGTCTTAGTGGATACCACTCTAAGACACACCATGGAAGCGGTAGGAGCTAATTTAATAAAACAAATTTATAAAAAATTTAATTTAATTTTATGGGGACAACCTCAAGGGTTAAAGGTTATATATTCTAAGAAAATCTTGGGGTTGAAAAAATATTGGAGGTCGGTCACACATTTGCATCTCTAGGGTCACCCTTGGAACAGTTAGAGCTGTAGGAGCAGATTTAAAAAAAATGGCATTTTGTATGGGAGCTTCATTATCGAGTAGAGATACGGTATAAAAATGTTCCGACAAAATGTTGGAGGGTAAAAATTAATGGGGGTCGGTCTTAGTGATTGAAGACGCACCATGGGAGCGGTAGGAGCTGATTTCATAAAATGAATTTAAAAAAATAAAACAATTATATGGGCACCACCTTAAGGGTTAAAGATAGGTATATTCTAAGAAAATGTTGTGATTCAAAAAATATTTGGGGTCGGTCACACATTTGACATCTCTTGGGGCACCCTGGGAGCAGTTAGAGCGGTAGGAGCAAAGTGTTTTAAAAAGGTTATATCTTCTTTTTTAATAAAAAAATATTTTCTATAATTTTTGTAAAACATTTTTTATTTACTAAATAATGTATAGTTGGTCTAAAAAAATATAATATAATTAATAAAGGGCTTTTCTAAATTAATCCCCAGTTTATACTTATACCTTATAAACCACTGGACTGAGTTGCAATGCCAACCAGACCAGGTAAATGACCAACATATATGCCAAACTTAAGCAGCCTCAGAAAAGTCTTTCAAAAGTTAGCGTGTTTTTAACAGACAAACGGACGGGCGGACAGACGGATGGACATCGCTAGATCGTCTTAAAATCGATCGAGGATCATGAATATATATATTTTTATGGGGTCACAAAAAAAACTTGTTGAATTACAAGCAAAAGGTCTCGTAATCCCATTTTACCAATATTTGACAGTTTTCCTTGTTTTTTAACAAAAATTTTTTCTTGCTTTTTAACAAAAAAATTTCGATCGAAATTAACATTTTTTTGTAATTTTACATTTTTTTTGGTAATTTTACATTTTTTTTTGTAATTTTACAAATTTCCAAGTTTTTTTTACAAAAAAGTCTAGTAAATTCACGAGAATTCCTTCAAGTTTCATTGTCCTAAAAAGTTGTAAAAATCTTGTAAAATTACAAAAATGCTCGTAATTTTTACTAGGAATTCTCGTAAAATGGGAGGTAGCAAAAAATCTAGTACTAAACCTGCTTGTAAATTTTATCTTGTCAAAAAATTTGTAAATTTACAATTTTTTTTGGTAAAAACCTTGTAAAATTACAAAATTATTGGTAAAAAGCTTGTAAAATTACTAGGAATTTTTGTCAAATAGGAGGTAGCAAAAAAAAAAGTTACAAGTTTTTCTTGTAATTTTACAAGTTTTTTTTGAGTGAGGGTATAATAAACACTGAGGGAAATTTAATTAAAGGCACTTTATTTTAAGTTAAATTTAGGCAATAAAATACAAAGAAAACCCCATAAAAAAGTTACTGTCACATGCAATGAAAAGTACACTGACGGGCAAATGTAAATGAAAAAGTACACCGAGGGAAAATAAATTAAAGGCACTTAGTATTTAAGGCGATAATACAATCAAAAACCCATAAAAAACGAAATTTGAATGCTAAAATTTAGCTATTTTATTAGCCTTAAAATTTCTCCAAGTGTATGAGCATGAAAAATCGCAACCAACAACAAAAGCTTTAATGGAAACCATTGAAATGCACCATATACATTTTTTTATGATTTTTTTTTTAGCCAATATGAGGTCACCATTTTATTTTGCTGTCTTCCTTAAAAAAACACACAAAAAAATAAAAAATCGGAAGATAATGAAAGAATTAGAATAAAATAGCAACAAATATATTTTTCTTTTTGGATTTGCATACTGTTTATTGTGGTTAAATTTATACTTAGTATGAGAATCTATATATTTTTATAGCATAATAGCAATTTTTTGTGTTTTGTTGTTTATTTACTCGTAAATCTAATAATAATATATAATTTTCCAATTTCTGTTTTTCTTTTACTTACAGTTTTAAAAAAAAAATTCAAATTCTCTGCAGGAGAATACAACAAAGAGATACCAACAAATAAATTAATATTAATGTGATAAATTATTTAGAAAACATGTTGGTTTAAAACAGTTTCTAAATGTTTTCAATGAAATAATTATAATAATAAACAAATTAATACTACGGACACGCTAATCACATTATTCAATTAAAATAAGAAATGTTGATTAAGGAGTATCACATACCACTGCCACTGACAGTGGACGAATATCGTATCGCTCAACTGTATATGATAGCGGTAAGTTGAAAAAATTTAAATAAATATAATGTTTTGTGTCTTACACTCAGAAAATTATGTAACTTACTACATGTTAGTTGTTTGTATATTTTACAGTAGTTAGTTGTTTTCAACTACAGAGTCAGTTGTTTTCGTATGAAAAATATCAAACAACTATTTCCGTTAGTTATTTTAAGTACTTTTTTTGAATAACTAACAAAAAAGTACTGTGATGTAGTAACAGTTATTTAAAGTAGTTATTTTATTTTTTTTATCTCTGAAAATTTTCAACGTTTTTTCCAAAAAATAAAAATAATTTTCGTTATTTTTATGTTTCACAACTTTTTTTTGAAAAAAAAAAAAACTTTGAAAAAGTTTGGTCTTCTATTTTTTTTTTTCTGAAAAATTTTTTGAAAAAAAAAAAATTTTTTTATAGATTTTTTTATTTTTACTACATTTTAGTTGTTTTGACTGCAAATGTAAGTTATTTTTAAAAAGTAGTTGACCCCAAAACAACTTACAAAGTAGTTATTTTAACTGACATTTTTTAGTTGATTTTACTAACATAATTTTTTGAGTGTAGAGATATAAAAAGTACCATTTTACCCCAATTTAACCCAAAATTTTAAATATCAAAAAATGTCCTTCTCTTGGATGTTATTTCTGCTGAAGGAACATTACAGATTTTTTTTCAAAATGTTAAGTTTCTAGGTAGTGTTTATAAACCGGTTAACCGGTTAACCGAAAAACCGGTTTTTTCCCAAAATTTCGGTTTTTTTGCAAACCGGTTAACCGGAATTGAAAATTTCCGGTGCACCGAAAACCGGGTTTTTTCTGTCGGTTAACCGGTTTCTTTAAATACATGCAAAACGGATTATTTTTGCAATTATTAAGGGTTTTTACTTATTTTTTATGACATTTTCAAAATTTCGGTAAAAAAACCTTGAAAATCCGTGAGAAAGAAAGCCTAAAATATTTTTTATCTACAAGAAACAATTTTCCAAATAGGGATTGCATTCCGAATCTGGTAAATATTAAAAATTCACATTGTTGTAAGCAAGTTCTAAGCACTTTCATTGAAAACTTTATAAGTGACTGTTAACCAGATAGTAAAATTCCTGTTAATGGAGAGAATGCCAATAAAAGAACATCGAAATAAAATACGGTACTGCAATTTACAACGAAGTGATGTATTTTTTAAATAAAACCAATAAAAGTTAAATTAAAGCCCCGGAGAATATGGGAAAATAAAAGCACCGTATTTAAATACTGCTATTTTGAAAAGGTATCAGTTGCCAATATTGCTGAAAGAAACAAATATGTTAACTTAAGTTATATATTCGCTTTTGTATTTAATAAAATTTAGCTATTTTAAAGTATTTTTTGGGTTTGTCAGTTAAAGAAAAAAAACCGGTTAACCGGTTTTTTCATTCCGGTTTAACCGAGAAAACCGGTTAACCGAAAAAGCTGATTTTCGGTTAACCGAGAAACCGGTTTTCCAAAATGTCGGTTTTTTATAAACACTATTTCTAGGACTATTATATTAGGATATATAAAAAGTACCGAAACTAAACATTTTAACCCCTTTAGAAAAAGAATTTTCAAAAACTGCTTTTTTCAGAATGTTCTTTTTTACCGAAGAAAATTTAAAACGTCTAACAAGGGAAGTATCTCAACCCTTATGAACCGATTTGCATGAAACGTAAAATATATATAAAAGAGACAATTCTAAGGTTGGGGTGTCTCGGCTTATCGGCCATATCGGAGATTTAGGGGTTTAAAACATGGGTCAAAACATGGCGAAAAAATCGTTTTTTGGTTTTTTTAGCTATATCTTTCTAAGAAACTATACGATGTTTACATATGAGAAGAAAGGTTTTTTCAATGCCTATCCAAAGGTGGCATAACATTGTTGAATTTTTGCTGCGTTAAATACTTTTTTCAAGAAAATGTGTAAATTTTGGGGGATATTTATATGAAGACATAGACCTACGGTGTCCATATGAATCCAAAATAATCTTTATTAAATTTAAGTCGACACGTATTTTTACTCTAGAGGATATTCCTGTTAGTTCGGGAGTTATCGAAATTTTCCCGGAGGTCCACATTGTTTCATAAGGGGACCACGAGATTTTGAAACACTGATATGGCCTAAAAGCCGAGACACCCCAACCTTAAAATCGTCTCTTTTATATATATTTTAAGTTTCAGGCAAATCGGTTCATAAGGGTTGAGATACTTCCCTTGTAAGATCATATTTTATGGAAATATTAAAAGTTCCTAAAGAACACCTTTTTTCAAAAAGTACTTTTTGCAGAAATTTATTTTCACCGAAGGATCCTACATTCCAAATTTCAAGTTTCTAGAACCATTATTTCAGCAAATATAAAAAGTACCAAAATAACACTTTTTATCCTATTTACCCCTCTAGAAATTGAATAAAAAGTACCAACAAAGTACACTTTTATACTCCTTTTATCCCTTTTTCTAAAGGTACTTTTCCAGATTGTTTTTTTTTTACCAACGAATTCTACATTCCCAATTTCAAGTTTTTATGACAATTATTTCAACCGAGACGTAGTGGATCTATTTTCCAGGAGGTTAACCTACATTCAAAATTTTAAGTTTCTCATACCAAAATTTCAGGAAATGTAAAAAACTTCTTATAGTACATTTTTTTACCCCCTAAGAAACTGATCTTCCAAATTTAAAGTTTCTATGATCATTATATCAGAAAATAAAAATAAGTACCAAACGTACACTTTTTAACCCTTTTATGACCCTTAGAAACGAAATTTTCAAACAGTAATTTTTTTAGAATATTTTTTTAACTGAAGATCCTACAATCCAAATATAAAGTGTCTAGGTCCATTATTTCAGTATATATAAAAAGCACCAAAAGTAAGTTTTTACCCACTAGGAAATTCCAAAAATTACTTTTTCCATTTAATTTTTTTCACCGAAGGATCTTACATTCCAAATTTCTAGTTTCTAAGACAATTATTTCAGTAAATATAAAAGTACCAAAAGTATATTTTTTTAACCCCGTAGAACAGGAATTTTCAAAAAGTCCTTTTTCCAGAATGTTTTCTTTTTCACCGAAGGATCTAACATTCCGAATTTCAAGTTTCTATGACCTTTATTTCAAGCAATAAAAAAAGGTACCAAAAGTACATTTTTTATCCCTTTTACCACCTAAGAATTAATATTGGCAAAAACCCAGCCTTAGTGGAAATATATTCCAAGAGGTAAACCTACATTCCAAATATCAAACTTGTTCGATCACTTTTTTACTAGGCAAGTCCAAGGCGTTCAGACTTAAAATAGTCCATTGTACCGTACCCTGGAGAGAAAAATTAGTAAGAATAAGAGAAAGTTTAAAAGTTTATCCATTTACAGAATATAAGAGTCAATTATCCGCAGTGGAGCTCTTGAGAACGCTGGGCAACAATAGATGTAGTGTTCTGTTGTGACCTTATCCTCAAGACAAGCTATACACAGAGGGTCCGGTAAGACTCCTAATCTCCTTTAATGAAATTTTATTTAATGTGAGAGTTGATCAAACGTCATGTCAAGCCTATACTAATCTATCTATACTATAAGGAATTTTATCGGGGTCAAATTTTGTCAAAGAATTGGCAATCTTATTTCCCGTATTCCCCTATGACCCGGAACCCACAAGACACAGACCTTGTTCTCACATGAGACGACATTGAGTCTGCGTTTACACTCTTGGGCAACTTTAGATGTTGTGACTAGAGAATCCAGTGCCTTGAGTACAGTCTTTCAGACTAAAGTGTTTTATTTTTTTGAACGTAGCGAATTGGATAATTGATAATAGACCGAGGGATAAGAGAACCGGTATCCGTAGTGACAGTCATACCGGTTCTCTTATCCCTCAGTCTATTATCAATAATCCAATTCGCTACGTTCAAAAAAATAAAACACTTTAGTCTGAAAGACTGTTGCCATTTTGCCCATAGCATGAGAATATTTGGTTTCGTCATTCAAATACCAACCAGATCCAAAAACAATTGAGGTACTAGAACCGTTCGTATATAAATAATTATACAAGAAAGTGTCAGCGTAATTTCTAAGATGATTATCACACCAGTCTTCCCTTCTCGGGAAGTTTACACTAAACTTCCTACCAAACTCTATGCAAGACGTGATATTGTCTAAGAGCATGGCAAACATCGAACAAAGTTCCGAAAGCCCATGAAACAGTTCATTATGTCCTGCATTAAAGTCTCAATGCCATTATTAATTTTTACGGTGGCTGCAGATACCCGTAATACCCAAGCAAGCCGCTCTTTGTAGTCCATCCAACAGAGCCCGAGTAGATTTCGCCACCATTTACGGCCACAAGACCACCGCCGCGTACGTCACAAAAGGAATAATGGCTGTTAGGTGTATTCAGTGCACTCCAGCTGTCTTACCAAAAGCTCACCGACACTGCCTGAAAATACGGTGTCCACATTGTTTTACTATCCAGAGTGACCACTAAATACTTTACGTATGTGTGCAGTTTAAGAGTAACACCCTTCAGAGTAGGAATTTTAAGACCCTTGTGTTTGGTGTCGGAAACAACACGAGTGTTGTCTTAGCTGGATTCTCGGACAACACATACCTGTTGCACCAGTTGTCCATAAATTCTATAACAGACTTTCCAAAAAACTAATGCACAAACGTCGTTTGCATAAGCCTGTACGTGAACACCTAGAGCCTGTATTTCCATCAAAAGTGAGTCGATCACAAAACACGACAGTAGCGGAAAGAGGACACCACCTTGGAGTCAGCCTCTGTTTACTTTACCGGTGACCCTTGTACCCCACCGACTTTTAGTGGTCCACAATCTCTTAGAGAGCATAAAGTAGATCCATGTGACAAGTACTGAAACATGCTCTTCAGAAGAAGCCTACATCGAGTCAAAGGTAGCATTATCAAAGGCCCACAAATACACATAAAGTGTTATTTTGTTTATCAAGGCCCTTCTTAATCTTGAAAATAAGATCATGAAGTGCCGACTCACAAGATCTGCCACTTTGGTAGGCGTCTTGCTGAATTTCGAACGTTACCGACCTAGTGAATTCTTCAACCATTCGATCAAGACTTTGTATTAGGAAAGAAGACACACTGATTGGTCTTAAACTTTTCGGCAAAGTGTCGTTCTCCCTTCTCGGTTTGGGAATAAAGACAACTTTGACATCGCACCAGGATGATGTAACATAATCATGGGCCAGACTGGCCAAAAAGATTTTTTTAAGGTTCTTCACAAGAATATCTCCACCACTCTTAGGCATAACGAGATATATACCATGGGGACCAGGAGATTTGTAGCTATCGAAGGACAAAAAAGCTTGCCTAATCGAATTTTCAGCAACTACCCTTGATGCTAAAAGCCTGGCCCAACCCGTGGTAACTGCAACAACGTTTTTCAATAATTTATGTTTTTGTCGTTGTCACTTTGCACTCTGGAAAGTGAATGGACAACAGAATATCATTGATTCCTGTTGGTACCATCGGGTTTCTTAAAGAGGTGCCATCGGGTTTCTTAAAGAGTCAAGCTCACCTGTTTTATCTTTCTGAAGGATTTTGCAGAGTCTGCACAGAGAAAATAGTTAAATTGTGCCAGCCGAATTTAGAGCCAACTGGATGGTTTAATTACAACAACCGAAATTTTCGGCTGCGATTACCGAAATTTATTTGAACCAACGGAAGTTAAATTTTCAAAACAAATTTTAGTTATCGCAACCGAAAATTTCGGTTGTTGTAATTAAACTATGCAGTTGGCTCTAAAGTCGGCTGACACAACTAAACTCTTCTCTCTGTGTGGCCGTGTCCCTAGTGCCCTTTACCCCCTCAAAAAAAGTTTTGCTTGGCGCCCTTCTATCTTAAAAGTCCCTTTGTATGAGATGATTATTGTTACCGGCCGCATCTTTTCGGTACCAATTTTTAATGTTTTGCTGGGAAGTTGTTAATTTTAGATCCCAGACACAAATATTATTTTAAACAGATTAATATCAAACCAAATTTAAATAAATTCAATTTCTCTTTTACAGAAAAAAAGTCGTGAAGAAAGTCATGGCGAAGGCAGTGGTGTGGAAATTATTATTAATGAACCGTATAATGATGGACCGGGTGGTAAAGGTCAATACACGAAAAAGATCTATCATGTAGGCAGTCATTTGCCGGGATGGATTAAAAGTAAGTTTTTTAAAAATACCAAAAACCATAAACAAATTAAAAAATTAAATTTTTCCCCAAAACTACAGGTCTCTTGCCTAAAAGTGCGTTGACAGTAGAAGAAGAAGCCTGGAATGCTTATCCCTATACACGTACACGCTATACTTGCCCATTTGTGGAAAAATTTTCCTTAGATATAGAAACATATTATTTTCCTGATAATGGTTATCAGGAGAATGTATTTAAATTATCGGGCAGCGAATTAAGAAATCGAGAAATAGGTAAGTGAAATGAAAATCTGAAATCGAAGTTCACTTTTGATAAAAATTTCATTGTTTTTCATTGTAGACACTATTGATATTGTTAAGGATCAATTGTTTGGTGGAGATTATGTCAAAGAAGAAGATCCCAAATTATTTATCTCAGAAAAAACCGGTAGAGGTCCTTTAGACGAAGATTGGTTAGAAGAATATTGGCGTGAGGTTAAGGGCAAAAAACAACCAACTTCCCGTAACATGTCTTTAATGTGTGCCTATAAAATATGTCGAGTTGAATTTCGATATTGGGGAATGCAAACAAAATTGGAAAAATTTATACATGATGTAGCGCTCAGAAAAACTATGGTAAGGGCTCATCGTCAAGCCTGGGCCTGGCAAGATGAGTGGTTCGGTTTGACTATTGAGGATATACGTGAAATTGAAAGACAAACACAATTGGCTTTGCAACGCAAAATGGGTGGTGGTGATCAAAGTGGAGATGAAGAGGGTAATTTTTTTTTTTTGTTAATTTATTTAAGATTTTGGACTTGACTACTTTAAAAAATTACCTTACAGAAAGTATATCTGAGGATCATTTGGAGGTCCATGTTACAGAACCAGAAGAACGTATTATCAAAAAAGAACCACCAACGGTTACCCAACAGCCACCCAGCGAAGAAGCCTCTTCAGAGGAAGAAGATGAACAACCAGAACAAAATAATTCCAGTGAAAGATCTCGTTCTCAAAGTATACAAATGGTTAAATCAAAATCTGGTTCTAAAGCGGGTGGTATGCATTCACCTTTAGGATCAGCTCATAGTTTTGAGTTGCAGGTAAGATTTTTTTGCATGAATAAATTTTAGTAATTGGAAAATCAAATAAAAAAAATTAATAAACTCTGTTTATTGTGGCATGATTTTTGTAACTATGTGTAAAAGTAAAAAAAATTCTAAATTTAACAAAATTTTTTGAAATTCGGAAAAAAATATCCAAGTGGTATTTTGTATAAAAAATAGAACAAGACAAATATCAAGTTAAAATCCAGACTTGTTTAGGGTGAAACTCTCAATCTACTGTCGCAATGATAGCATGTTTTTAGTAAGGGAAAAGCATTGGATCCATGAAGTCTCTGAACGCTCGACAAACTACACTTTCAGAACTTAATCTGATCCGGAACTTACAAATAACTTCGTGTCTCCTAAAAAAACTTGACATGTTTTATTTGGATGTTAACGTTACGGAAGTTAGCTAGCAAGATCACGATCTACGTAGGATCATTTCAGGATCTTAAGACATAAGAAGTTCGCAATTGCTTAAGATCGATTGCATAATTTGAGTACCAGTATCATGGACGAGTTTAAATGTGGCAGTGACTACATCACTGTCAAACTAAATTTTAAAAGAAAACCACGTGTTACACTGGAGGAAAAGGGCTGGTTGGAAGGAATCCGCTCTTTCTGCCCTTCAATTTCTTGCGAATGGTTCGAAAATGGATGAGGATGTTAGAGCAGCAGTTTACAGTAAGGAACTGAGTACTTGAAAGCCCATAAACTTCCTGAGACTTCTTATATTTTCCAAAAAAAGTGTGTGGGACCCTAGGTGTCCTCACTTCGAAATGAGAGTGATAAACGGGTTTTTAACTTGTAACGATTAGTACTATAACTTCGACTCCTGTCCATTCAACTCCTAACCATTCATCCACAATCAAAGCAGCAGAGCAGCTGATAATTTCTAAAACATTTTGTTTAAAAAGGTTGTTCCCAACATATGATGCTTGGCATTTTAACTGTAAACCCTTCCGAAGCTGTCTTGCCTTCCTTTTCCCACATTTATCTACACAATGACTTTCAAAAGGAGAGGTTGTCTCCAGAGTAGTTTTTCAACTTTAAGATGAAAAGAAAATGGGTTGAAGACAAGCTTGGAATTGGTAGATGTTATTAAGCCTTCAGAGTTCCTTAGATTCGCATTAGGACTATGTACTGCGGGTAAGACTTACCAAAGACTTTGTAGGACAACTGCTTGATTAAAGCCTAGTCAATGTCTTTTTTACAAGAATTAAACGTAACATGCTACAGTGGTATACAAATTATTACTCTGGGCAGCAAATCCTCTGCCAAATCCTTAGAGGACGAAAAGTCTTC
This sequence comes from Pegoplata infirma, assembly GCA_963921195.1. NCBI lineage: Eukaryota > Metazoa > Arthropoda > Insecta > Diptera > Anthomyiidae > Pegoplata > Pegoplata infirma. The sequence continues at coordinate 40,441,330 of OY992540.1, read as the reverse complement.
TTACATTTTGAAATCGGAAGGTCAGTTTATTGTGGGAGATTTGAGTTGTGGAAAAGTGGAGAAGTGGAGAAGTCAGTACAGCACTTGTTATGTGAATTACCAGGACTGAAGGAGCGTCACCTTAGGCATTCGGGGCAAAGACTTTTCGATGAATACGATCTATAATAAGCTACCACATCCTATCCTGGTGATGGGGCTGCCAGCAACCCCCAGGAAGGCAATTGTGTACAGGCAGAGGTTATCTGCGTTCCTTCGTTTTCTAAGACGCCTACTTTAGGCCATTAAGATACTTTAACTACAGACCTGATACGACGTTTGAGCATTCAAGTTGCTTAGCCATCATCTCACTCTAGCTGGCCTGTATTCAGGAGCCATGGGCCGAGAAATACCTGAATAGACCGGAGTTCTGACAGGACATTGTATAATCGGCCGAATAGTATAGGAATCTCTGGCAGTGGAAGAGGTGGAAAAGTGGAAGAGGAGGAGTCAGTGTGCAGCACTTGTTATGAAGAAGGTAGACTACAAAGGTACTTAAGGAAAATTTTGACAACATAGCCTAGGAACCCGCAATTCCTGATGAACCCAAAACAGAAAGTAGACAGTACGGAACCACGAGTGAATGATGGGACCGGAACAAACATTCCCATTCTAAAGTTACCTATTGGTTGGAGATACATAATTAACCGTCCTGGAGTTTGGATGTCGATACACAAATACGATACCTCAGTAGGTGTAATGAATAGAATGGATGATATAGATGAACGGTAAGCTGATATCCTACCGACGAAAAGTCTTGTTGCATTTGGAAAGAGGACGGTCAGTCAATGGCAGGAAGTCAATGCAACATTTGTTATGTCCAGGACTAAAGGAGCGCCGCCTCAGACAGGGCGATGATTTTTTGATGACCTCGTTAACTTCTCTAGCAGATTATCTTAGGAATTATTTTCCATTTTAGTAATGGAAAACAATCAAGAGAATCGCGGACCGTATGGACTCCTAGTGAATAACCTTGAACTTAATCACTTTTTAGGTGAAACTAATGGGGATAATCGTCTGTATTGGACTGTGGGAATAGTACTGTATTCCTGAAAAGTATCACAGGTGTCTTAAAAGAAGGCAACTCCACAGAGATCTCTGGGTAAAGAGATGATTAAACGAGAAATAAGGAAGGTAGTTAACAAAAACTCACTCAGGTACTTAAGGAAGCTGAATCTTCGCGATTCAACTACATTATGCCGAAAATAAAAACCATACATTCGATTGTTAATCACAAGTAACATTTACCAATATATTCTCGTCACCCGAAATTCCTAATGATCCCGGAACAGAAAGTTGCCAGGAAGACTCTACGTTCGAATCCAGTAAGATGACGGGACCGGAACAACAATTCTCATTCTAAGATTACATAGTTTAAATGTTTTCAAAAGCGCCAAAGATCCAGTAAAAGGTAGCTTGGTATAACTTGGCAATTAGCCATAGTTGACTGAAGCCGTTCTGGAGTTTGAATGACGACAGACAGAGGAAAAATGAGGAAAACTAGTTGGCGCCATCGACGTATACAGAGGGGGGGCCCAACAACAACAACAAAAAAATATTTTTTTTATATGTATTGGAAAACACAAATCTCACGAAAAAAACAACAAAAATTTTTTTGTTGTTGTTGTTGGGCCCTGAAAAAACAGTCCTGCATACGTCGTTGGTTGGCGCACTCGAGCACAGTTAGGATGACTATGACTGACGATACCGTAATAGTTGTACCTACTACTCCCTGCCGTTAACCCAATTTCTGATCGGTTTGAAAATTCTAAGATATTAAATTTTGATATCCGACAAATCAGAAAGATCGTGCAGTTTCCTAGATCCTAGTAAAGCAAATCTCTGACCAGAATATGTCGGGCAATGGCAAATAAAGTGTTCGATAGTTTCTAACTCCTCCTCATCCATGCAACTCAGGCAAAAATCATTTGTCGGTACATGTAACCGCTCTACGTGCTTTCCTATAAGATTGTGTCCGGTAATTACAGCAACCAACTACAAAATCTCCCCTCTTGGAAACGATATCAGCTCACCTGTGCGCTTCCGAGTAAGAGAAGTCCAAATCTGTCGTATAGCCCTGGGACCCATATGAGTAGTATGCCAAACTGCTTGGCCATCTCGTTAAAAGATGTGCGGCAGTTAAGGGCTGATCTTGTTTTCAGAAACATTGACTCCAGGGACTTGCCCGCGGCTTGACTGTCAGAATAGATGTTGACTGAGGTTGTAGCTAAGAAATTACAACTCAACCAGTCAGCCACTCCTTTATTCCCAGCATCTCTGCTGGTAAACACTGCAATTATCTTGCAATCATCGAGTCAGGCTTAACCAAGCTCTACCGAATAGACTCCAAAGCCCACTTGTTAATGGAGTTTCTATCCACCTGTTTAAAAATTTATAAAGGCTTCACTACCCGGAATGCCCCTCATCCAAGACTCCCTGAATGGTATCATTCTGATGATAAGGTCTTAATAAATTAAGCTTCTAAACTAGATTAAATATAAAACTTAAACCGAATTTCATAAAATATTTAACTAAACTGGAAACCTTGGTAAAATAAACTTTAAAATTGACAATAAAGAAACTTACCAACTAAATTTGCTTTTTAATTTCTTCTTATTTTTTTTTTCTTTTTATATCTTTTTACTTGATCTTTTATTTCGTTTCTTAACCATTTCTTTTTTAATTTTCTACTAATTTTTAACCAACAAATTTCGTTTAGCAGCATGCCAAAAATGCTAAGCGTAAAAACGTAAGTTTAATTTTGATATTAAATGTTTAATGTTTGTAAAAAAATGTTTAGAGCAAGCAATTCAATTCAAAATTTTAAACTAAACAATGTCAAAAAATTACTTACAGGTGGCCAATTGGCGTATGGAACGTTTAGAAGTAGATTCAAAATCTAACTCTGATGAGGAGTTTTTCGATTGTGTCGGTAAGTGTATTATATGAAAAATTTACAATTTGCAAACACCCACTATTTCATATTTCAACAGAGAAATTAACACTTTCAGATGCTAACGATAGTAATTCCTTAGCCAAATGGAGTTCATTGGAGCTATTGGGAGAAACGGATGATAGTCCGCCACCGCATGGTGGGGTATCGGGTAGAAATCGACAAGAGGATAGTATATTCAATCAAGACTTTTTAATGCGTGTAGCCTCTGAGAGAGGAAATAAAAGACAGTTACGTTCATCACATAGCATAGAGAGAGGACATCATGATATATCACCGCCTGGTTCACCGGGTACACCATCTTGTTCTACAACCATATTGATATTGGTGGTACATGCTGGAAGTGTTTTAGGTGAGTTGGTGATGTTAAGAATTTTATTTAATCATTTGATTATTTTGTCTTTCCAAATTTTAGATGCTTCCAGTGAATTGAATTCCAAAAAATCTGATGTCACCACATTTCGTGGTTCATTTGAGGCTGTTATGCGTCAACACTATCCGAGCCTATTAACTCATGTTACCATTAAAATGGTTCCATGTCCCTCCATTTGTACTGATGCTCTGGGTATACTCTCTAGTTTAAGTCCATACTCATTTGATGCTTCACCATCAGCTGATATTCCAAATATAGCGGATGTTCCTATTGGTGCCATACCTCTATTAGCGGTATCATCACCAGAATTTCAAGATACCGTTAATAAAACCGTACAAGCAGCTAATATTGTTTATCATGAATTTCTAAAGTCTGAAGAAGGTCGTGGCTTTTCGGGACAAATTGTAGTATTAGGTGACTCAATGGGTTCTCTGTTGGCCTATGAGGCATTATGTCGTTGTAATGGTACTGATGGTGGTAGTCGTTCTTCCCGAAATACCGATGATGATGAACGTTTTGATGATTCTGATTTAGATGCAAAACGTTTGCTGGTGGCACCTTCACCACGTAGAAGACGTTCCTCTTCATCAAGTGATTCAAAACATGCAAAATTAGAATTTGAAGTAAATGATTTTTTTATGTTTGGATCACCACTTTCTATAGTAATGGCAGCTAAAAAATTACATGATTCTAAAGCAGGTGAGAGTAGTTATGATTTTTTAGTTTACACTTAAGTGCTTACTTAGATTTAAGCTAGATAAAGCTTTTGGAAACACTTAAGTGTTGATCTCAAATTCTTTAAAATCTGGTAATTTTAGTTTTATTGAAAAATAAATAAATTTTTTTTTTTTTTGAGTAGGATTATTCTAGTTCGAGGAAATTTTTTTTACTAATTAACTAATTCTTGAAAAAAATTCAAGAAAATCAGTTTTCTGCTTCAAATTTATTTAAGTTGGCCATTTTTGCAAGATTTAGACGACACGTGTTTCGGAATTTGTCAGATTCAATTGTCTAAATAGTCTTGATAATGCAATCTGACAAATTCCGAAACACATGTCGGCTAAGTCTAACAAAAATTCCCAACATAAAGAAATTTAAAACAGAAAAATAATTTTCTTAAAAATTATTCTATGAGAATATCATGGTTTTAATAAGTAAAAAAAATTACCTCGAGCTAGAATAATCCTACTCAAAATATAATATTTTTAAGGTCGTATAAAACTATTGTTATTTTTTAATAAAAATTAATCATTAATTTAAATAATATTTTCTTCTCTTTTTTAAGCTCTCCAACGTCCCAACTGTAATCAGGTTTATAATATGTTCCATCCTACCGATCCTACGGCTTCCCGTTTAGAACCTTTGCTCAGTGCCAGATTTTCTATGCTGGCTCCAGTTAATGTACCACGTTATGCCAAATATCCTCTAGGGAATGGTCAACCATTACATTTACGTAAGTGTTAATGATTATTCCATAACAATTAAATATATTAAGTTTTCTTTCTCGTTCCAGTGGAAGTCATTCAATCTCATCCTCAACATTTTAATGATTCTCATAATATGATGGGAGGCAGACGTTTATCAGATGCTTCTATGCAAAGTACGGTATCTGGACTTATAGAAAATGTATCGCTAAGTACCATTAATTCATGTAAGTTTGCTAGTTTAGTAGCGGCTAGATTACACCATTTACAGATGGAATTCAAAAAGTAGCAATTGTTATTCGAAGGTTTTATTTGTAATTCGAATATTTTTGAATTAAAAATAGAATATACGAATAACAAGTAAAATCTTCGAATTACAAGTGGAATTTTCGAATTACAAATGGAATCTTCAAAATTCAAATGGAATTTTCGAATAACAAATGATATTTTCCGAAATACGTCTGTAAATGGTATGGGTTGTAAACAAATTAAAAGATCTACTTATCATTTTTTAAGTAAATTAGTTTTAGTTTTAACTATTCTAATATCGATCTGAGGTAGCATAATAAAATGGGAATGGAATATTTTACGTTTCTGTTTTGCTCTCATTAACTTTTGGTATGATGGGAAATCCGCTAAATGGGACACCTTTAATTTGATAGTTCGTAAAAACGGAAAAAAAAGAGTTTGTATGTTGAAAAAACTTACAGCAAAGATTTTTCCTGTCATTTTTCGAAGTTTATAAATTCCTGGGATAAAGTCCACAGACTCCACTTCCTCTTTCATTCCACATTCAAATGTCATAAGGATCGAAAGGGAACGCGTAATAAACCTTTCTTGTCAGAGCCTTTCCGAGCATATTCGTTTGCTAGTTCATTTTCCACGATTCCAGACTTACCTCCTGGAAAATAGTAGCACTAAGACTGGGTTTTTGGAAACTCAAAGGGGGTAAAAAAGCTTACTTTGGTACTTTTTTTATATTTCCAGAAATAATGGTCCTAGAAACTTGAATGTAACATTCAAATTTCATGAGAATCGAAAGGAACCTTTTCTGTCAGGTCCCCCTGAGCATACTCGTCCGTTCATTTTTGTAGTTCATTTTCCACGATTCCAGATTTAGCTCCTGGAAAGTATTTACACTAGCTGGGTTTTTAAAACTTTTTTATATTTCCGGAAATAATGGTCCTAGAAACTTGAAGTTTGGAATGGATCCTACGGAGGAAAAGAGGGAAGGGGGTATGGAGAGAACCTTCTCCGTTTTTCCTTCCATTGTTCTTTCTCTTTTTCCATTGTTTTTTATCCTTAACAATACATTCAAATGTCATGACTATCGAAAGGTAAGAAACCTTGCTTGTCAGAGCTCTTCCGAGCATACTCGTCCGCTAGTTCATTTCCCACGATTTCAGTAGTGTACTTTGGCTATAGAAAGTTTAAATATTTTACATAGGAGCCTTTAGCAAAAAAAAAAAACATTCTGAAAAACGTAGGAATTCCGACTTTAATGAGGTAAAAGAGGTAAAAAATTTTAATTTGGTACTTTTTCTATTTCCTGAAATAATGGTTTCCAAAACTTAAAATTTAAAATCCAGGATCATTTAACGAAAAAAAAGGATTCTGACAAGTAATTTTTACAAAGTTTCGATTCTAAGAGAATAAAAGAGGTGACTTTTTCGATGTTTTGAAATAATGGTCCTAAAAACTCCTCTATCGAAACAAAACAGTAGGAAAAAAAGCGTTTAGGAATTTCTGATACTAAAAGGGTAAAAAGGGGTATTTGGTGCTTTTCCGAATTTCTAAAATAATGGTCTTATATTATAAACTTGAAATTTTTAATCCATGATTCATTGAAAAAACATTTTAAGAAAAATAATTTTTGCTAATACAAATGGAAAACTGGTACCTTTTTATAACTATTGAAATTAAAGACCCCAAAATATTAAAATTTGGCATGTAGGATCGATAGTAAAATTAACATCAAAGATGGACCAGCAACATGTTGAAAAGCAGGGCAATTAACTCGAATATAGGTGATGGTTAAGCGAGGAAAGTATTTACAAGCGCACTCCACAAGAGGAAGTGATCTCTCCATCGGTGGAATCTTGTAATAAATAAGATTCTCGGGTCACTCAACGGAATGGCTATCAAGGTGGTTACCTACATTAATGACGTTGTGATCCTAATCAACGGCAAGTTTTTACCAACGATTAGTGAACTCATGAAATCAGTTTTTAAAATATTCTCGACGACAACGGCCTGAGAGTTAATTCCGCCAAAACCGAACTCGTCTTGTTCACAAAAAGGACTAAGATAGACAGGTTTTTTTCGTCCCAAATTAAATGGAATCACCCTCGAAGTATTTTATTGTCTTGGTAAAGGAATATAGAAGAAAAAGTCGTTGTGCTTTTTAAACCTGTAGGAGAACTTTCGGAAGAAGGTTGGGTCTAAAACCGTATATTATGATGCAATAATTAGGCCAATACTCAACTATGGGGCCCTTGTGTGGTGGAGATCAGGGAATAAGAAATCATATCTCTGCAACCTACAGAAAGAACAACGGCGTGTGTGGGTATCACTGGTGCTATTAGATCCCAGGCCGGCCTGGAAGTGATAGTTAACATCTAGCCCGTGGATGTCTACATTAGGAGCTCAGAGTTGCTTAAGCAACGCTCTTAGGGACACTCATATTAAGTATGGTGGGCGGAACGGAACTGGAAGAGAAAATCGACTATATCTCACTGCAGACGAACTTTGATAGAACCTTCGAACTCAACATTGAGACTGCGTGGAAAACTCTGTTATATCAAAGAATGCGATCTTAATCTTTACGGACGGGTGGAAGATGGAGATTGGTACGTTTTTGGGAGTATACTCTGAATGCCTCGAAATCAGGGCCTCATTAAGACTACCGAGAAAGTGTAGTGTTTGCCAGGATTAAGCACTTGCAATTGATAATGTCCCTCAGATGGTTATGACAAGAAACCTAAGTCCTTGCGCAATTAACATTTTCGTGGATAGTCTTGCAGCTCTGAAAGTCTTAGAATAAAACACTGAAAATCGGGAATGGTTAGGAACTGTATACAATCCCTTCTTCGAGTCAGTCCGCACACTGTAAAGCTAATTTGGGTACTAGGGAACGGATTGGCTGATGATGGGGTCACTAGAAACGAATTGGCTGATTATGGGGTCGATAGAAACGAATTGGCTGATGAATGTTCGAGGAATGGCTCTGAGTCAGTGGAGAAACGGGTTGAATCTGACATCTCTGTTTCTATAGTGGAATTGATTAACGAAATTGATAGGATATTAGTGAAAAGAATGAAGAAAGGTGGATAGTAGGGTTGGTGCAAAAAATGTTTCCAGTCACCCCTAGAATTAATGATTAGTTGAAGATGATACCAAAATAAAAAAAAAAATGTTACGCCTCTGGCCGTCACCTTTTAAGTTTTTTATTCACTGCGCCGCCATTTTATTTTCGATCTTAACATTATGCATATTGTTGTTTATGGTTTGACAGCAGATACATTTTTGACTTTCATCAATTTTGACTCCGACGTATCTCGGTTTCTACCCACCTAACGCACACTATTGTAGCTGCACAAAGCTATTGTAGCTGTTTTCAAACCATATGCATAATGTAATCGGACTTAAAATGGACGCAGGGAATAAGAAAACGAAAAGGGTGATAGCTAGGGGAGTGGCAAAAAAAAAATTTGGAATCGTTTTCAACTAATCTTTAAATCTAGGGGGTGACTGGCAAAATGGACGTTTTTAGCCGAATTTCATAGGGAATCGGGTGGTTTAAGAAGAAGACCTTTGTGTCAGAGGAGGAGTAGGGATATAACAATTAAGAGAATCACAATGGGCCTAATGGCCTCCGAGTGAATTCGCCAAAGGGCGAACGCTCATCCAACCCACCTTACATCCAAGAGAAGAGCATATTAAGAAATTTTTTAGTGTAAAAAGGAGTAAACAATTGGGAAAAGTGGGGTGAAATGGTACTTTTTATATATTATACTGAAACCGAAATGGAACTGTGAACGAAATGGGACGATTTTTTTATTCAAAATTGTCTATCACTAAATTTTTTTCACTAAAATTTTTCCCATTTGAATGAATTAGAACTTATACTAAATTCCCAAAAAGTAGATATATGTTTAATATCCGAAACACATTTTACAAATGAATCATTCGTAAAAATTCGTGATTTTGAAATATACCACACTCCACATCCAAGTAATCAGGCCCGAGGTGGAAGTGCTGTAATTATTCGAAAAAATATAAAGCATTATGAAGAAGAAAAAATATGCTGTGAAGAATTTCAAGTAACAAGTGTATCAATAGAATTTTCAAAACAGAATCTTAACATTGCCGCTCTATATAGCCCGCCACGTCACAAAATAAAATCAGAAAACTATAACCAAGTATTTAAAAAATTGGGAGAACGATTTATTTTAGGAGGCGATTTTAATGCCAAACATATTTATTGGGGTTCACGCCTTACAACAACAAAGGGGAGAGAGCTTCTTCAAGCAAGCAAATCCTCAAATTGCAATTTTTTAACTACCAGAAAACCAACATATTGGCCAAGTGATGTAACAAAAGTACCTGACCTAATAGATTTTTTTATAACGAGAAAAATATCGGAACATTTTTTGAAAATAACCGAAGGATATGAAATGAACTCAGACCATTCCTCCATCTATCTTTACTTAAAAAACAGTGTCAGCAAAATCGATCCGCCACCGTATTTAATCAATAAAAATACAGATTGGGAAAACTTTCGTCAAATTGTAGATGAAATGTGCGACAGTGAATATGTTATCAATGATATTGATGAACTAGACAAAGAGCTAGAAAACTTTTCAAAAATTCTTCAGTATGCAGCATGGGAAAGTACACCAACTGTTACAAATAACGTAAAACAAAGAAAAAACTCATATGAAATAAACAATATGATTAAAGAAAAAAGAAAAATTCGTAAAAAATGGCAACAAACGCGATATCCTCAGTATAAAACAATATTAAACAGAATGAGCCGAGAAATTAAAAATAAAATTCAACAGGAAAAGAACAACAATTTTCAACATTATCTTGAGGGCTTAACAAATGAAAAATCTACCGACTATTCGTTATGGAAGGCTACAGCCAGTTTTAAACGACCATCAGCTCAAATCCCTCCCATAAAAAATGGAACCGATTGGGCCAAAAGTGACTTGCAAAAGGCTTACATCTTTGCCAATTATCTGCAGAACACTTTTTATCCCCATGATGAAAATATGACCATACCCCAAACTGCATATCTTGTTGATGATATGACCATTTCATTTGCAACAACAGAGGAAGTGTACTCTACCATATTAAAACTACCCGGTAAAAAAGCCCCTGGTTATGACTTAATAACGTCGGAGCTGCTTAAAGAAATGCCAAATTTAGGTATAATCAAGTTAACAAACATAATCAACACTTGTTTTAAGCTGAAACACGTTCCCAGTCTATGGAAAATGGCGGAGGTTATAATGATCCCCAAACCAGGGAAACCGCCAAATGAAGTTTCCTCATATAGACCCATATCTTTGCTTCCCATTTTATCAAAGGTTTTGGAGAAGCTCTTTCTTGCCAGATTAAGACCTCTTATAGAGTTAAATAACATTATCCCTAAACACCAATTTGGTTTTAGGCAAAACCATTCTACTATCGACCAAGTCCATAGGATTACCGATATTATAGAAAAGTCATTTGAAGAAAAGAAAGTTTGTTCCATCGTTTTTCTAGATGTCAGCCAAGCATTTGACAAAGTTTGGCATGATGGATTTATTTATAAAATAAAAAAATATTTACCTCAAAGCTTCTGTGATTTCTTGCAATCTTACATAAGCAATCGATACTTTAGAATCAAACAGGAAACATCGTTCTCAGACATCCGGCCAATAAAAGCAGGAGTCCCACAGGGAAGTATATTAGGTCCAACTTTATACCTTATGTACACCGCTGATCTCCCTGTTACTGATAATTATAATTATACAACAGCAACATTTGCTGATGACACTGCCCTAATTGCAACAGGATATACAGCTGAAGAATCCACGATTAAACTTCAAGCAGCGGTAACCAAAGTTTTGGATTGGTCAAAAGTGTGGCAAATTAAACTTAATCAATCTAAATCTGTTCATGTGGACTTTACGTACAATCGAACTCACCACCATTTAATCTATATAGACGATATTATAGTCCCCTATTCTAATTCAGCCAAGTACTTAGGTATGACATTAGACACAAAATTAAAATGGAAAGAACATGTAAAGAAGAAAAAAACTGAGATAGAGATAAAATTTAGAAAAATGTATTGGTTAATTGGTAAAAACTCAACATTATCCATACCGAATAAATTACTTTTGTATAAACAAATCCTGAAACCAGTTTGGACGTATGGATCGCAGCTGTGGGGTTGCGCAGCCAGAGATGAAATACTTCAAATCCAACGCTTTCAAAATAAAATTCTACGATGCATAGTTAATGCACCGCGGTACGTTAGAAACAGTGACTTACACCGTGACTTGGGTATAAACACAGTTACCGAAGAAATTAAAAAAATTGCTTATAGCCATGCTGATAGATTACGAACACACGTCAATGAAGAGGCATCTAGTCTTATCGATACGAATGGGGAAATCCGGCGTCTAAGACGCATAAAACCTAACGATCTGCTTAGGTCATCCAGATAAAATGATGTATTTGTGTGAACCATATAGATATATCTTATAGTCAAACTATTTTATTAAAAAAAAAGTACTTGTTAGTTAATAAATTATATTTTGCTAGTTGTATTTTGAAACATATATTTTATTATTTATTGTAATAAAAATTATGTTAATAAAAAAAAAAAAAAAAAAAAAAAAAAAAACTAAAATTTTTTTTCAATCAAAAATTTTTTCAATCGAAATTTTCTTCTTCAAATTTTTTCTGATTTTACAAAGTAAATCTTTGAATTACAAATATAATCTTCGACTTTTAATTGATCGATTTAGGGAATGGATCAATTTACTAGAAAAAAGTTGAGGGTGCCTGACCAGATTGAAGAAAGAGCACAGTCCGTATTATCTGATATAGTTTGTAACTTTTAAAGAGCCAGGCAGGTTGATCTTATTTTCTCAATCACTTTCCAAACTGTTAAAAACTTCAAGTCCTTTTTTGTGATAAATTCCGAATAAAACTATGACAGCAGATCGATATAATGAAATTTTTGATTTAGAGTGTTTAAAACCTATAAAATAATCAAACGTTTGATCATCTTACAGTACAAATGAAATGGTGGGGTACAAAACGTTTGGATTATGCTTTGTATTGTCCCGAAGGTTTAAGTAATTTCCCAGCCAATGCCTTGCCACATTTATTCCATGCCAGCTATTGGGAGAGTGCAGATGTTATAGCATTTATTTTAAGACAAGTAAGAATGGAATTTCCTATTAAAAAAAATTATTCCAAACTTTATAAAACTCATCATTCTTTTACTTTTAATCCTCCCATAGATCGGTAAATTTGAAGGCATTCCATATGTTACATCTATGGACAATAAAGAAACTGTCCACTTTAATCCAGGCCAACCACGTGAGAAATGGATACGTAAACGTACTTCGGTTAAATTGAAAAATGTCGCCGCAAATCATCGTGCCAACGATGTGATAGTTTTAGAGGGTCGTGAACAACGGCTCAATGCTCGTTTTATGTATGGTCCCTTGGATATGATAACGTTGCATGGCGAAAAAGTCGACATTCATATTATGAAAGATCCACCCGCTGGCGAGTGGAGTTTTCTTAGTACAGAGGTCACAGATAAAACTGGACGTATTTCCTATAGTATTCCCGATAATGTAGCATTCGGTTATGGTATATATCCCATAAAGATGGTAGTCAGAGGAGATCATACATCGGTAGATTGTTATTTGGCTGTGGTGCCACCATTAACCGAATGTGTTGTATTTAGTATAGATGGTTCATTTACCGCTTCAATGTCAGTGACTGGACGTGATCCCAAAGTAAGAGCTGGAGCTGTGGATGTCTGTCGTCATTGGCAAGAGTTGGGTTATTTATTGATTTATATAACGGGTAGACCAGATATGCAACAACAGCGTGTAGTCTCCTGGTTAAGTCAACATAATTTTCCACATGGTTTAATATCATTTGCCGATGGTCTATCAACTGATCCTTTGGGTCACAAGACAGCCTATTTAAATAATTTGGTACAAAATCATGGAATCTCAATTATGGCAGCTTATGGTAGCAGTAAAGATATTAGTGTTTATACCAATGTTGGATTAAGATCAGATCAAATGTTTATTGTGGGAAAGGTAGGTATTTTAAAAATTTAATTCAACAAGAATGTTTAGATTCCCAACTTTATTCCACTTTCTAGGTAAGCAAAAAATTGCAAACCAATGCGATAGTCTTGAATGATGGTTATGCTGCTCATTTATCGACCTTGCAAGCTGTGGGAGGTTCTCGTCCAGCCAAGGGCAATGCTCGAATGGTTATACCACGTGGTTGCTTTAATTTACCTGGCCAAACTACTAATCCACGACGTAGAAGGTAAGTGTTTTCTAGAATATTATGTAATATATATGCATTAATGTACATAGAGAAGCAAGTTAAATGTTGTAGTGTATTCCATTGGCGCAAGTATTAATGTATGTATGTATTTGTTCACCCGAAAGTCCATAAGTTTATAAGAACTCGTATTAAGAGAATTTCAGATATGGAAGGATAGATCTAGCGATATGCGTCCATCTGTAGAAGACACAATGCAGTCCAAACCAAAAGATCCAGGCCCAGATCAGGAAAATTACCGCATCTATGAGTTACACGAGTCACAGTTAACGCCTTAAAAGGCTGTCCTCAGGGCGGCGTCCTATCTATAAATATCTAGCCTATCGGGGGTTATCAGGTTATCGGATATGTGGACGATTAAATATACTTAATAACTATAGTTATAGTAACTGGTAAATTCGACCATATCATATCGGATATTATGTGCAACGCTCTTCGTTTGATGATGAGTTGGTGCACTGAAGAGGGTCTTTTCATTAACCCTCACAAAACTATTATAGTTCCGTTTACTAGGAGAAGAAATTTTAAGTATAATTTCTGTAGGGAATACTGCTATCCAACTTTCCAAGGAGGTGAAATATCTGGGAGTTATCTTGGATATGAATCTTACTTGGAATCCACATTTGGAAGGCTAATGCGGCACTATGGGCGGCGAATAGACTTGTTGGTAGGACCTGAAGTTTAAGCCCCAAAATTATCATGTGGAGCTTAAGATAATTGTTAGACCGATCATGACGCTTCCATAGTCTGGAGACCGAAAACTGTACAGAGAGATGCTGCTGCAAAACTAGGCAAGGAACAGCGTCTGACTTTTACTCTAATCACGGATGCAATGAAAATCTGCCCAACATTGTCCCAAGAACTCATTTTGGGGCACTCACATCTCGACACATCTCGTCGGATAGGATAAACTCTTGGCTTCGCTTTGGACGAAAAAATTGAGATTGTGATACCGAGTAGACCAGATTAGGATGAAGGTGGACCGTCTGTAGACACTAGAAGCCTAATCAGGTATACTGGCGGATCAAAAAGACCTCTGGAGTGGGAGTTGGTGTTTACGGTCTAAACACACGAATCTCCGAAACAATGTTTAGAGAGCAAGAGTTAATATTGCAAAGCGTATGAGGGGTGCTCATATTTCAACCTTCTCTGATAGCCAGACAGCACTTTAAGCGCTGTCTTGCTAGGAATTTAAATCGAAACTGTCACTAGAGTGTTTTATACACGCCAATTCAAGGAATGCCGCCACTCCTCCTATGATTGGACCCAAACCCTATTATGGGGTCAATTGGTCCACCTTCACGAGGGGTTTGGAGAGGAAACACTTTCTAAACTTTTGGGAGAATTCAGGTCGTCACTTGAATTACGTAGGAGCGTGATCGAAAGTCCAGCTACTCACGTAATCGTGAGTCAATTTTGTTTTCGCGAGCAACATACAAAAACTTTTTGTATTTTGTGTAAGCGAAATTTGCGTGAGTGATACTTTTTACTCACGGGAATAGTGAGTAGGCGGTAGTAAACAAAAAATGAGATTAAGTTGATTATGATTTTGCGTCAGTTATCGTGAGTCAAAATTCATTTAAGTGCCCATCTCTAGTTATCACGCCAGTGTTGCCAAAGTGAGAAATAGAAAATAATATAAAAAAAAATTAACTTTCATTTTAGGGCATTTCTAAACGTCATATTTTGGATTACTGCCTATATCTCTAAAGTTTTTGAACGTTCACACAGGGTCGCAAAAATGTGAATAGAATACATTGTCAGAAACAGATTGTAATTTAAGGTTTGTCAATATCATTTGGAATTTTTTTTGGACTTTGGCATAGAAAAAGGGGGATATCAGCAAAAGTATAAATTTCCAGAATTTATTTGAAAACAAGTAAAAAAGTTAAATTCGACCTTGCCGAATCGACAATATAAACAAAATTAGTTGCAAAAAAAATAAATTTTTTTTTTTAAATCCGCAGAAAAAAATTAAAAAAAATGCGAGAATTTTTTTTATTGGCTCTCAGGTTAAGACAGTCGCAAATGTTTAAGAAACGCTCTTGGAGATACTCGGCCATATTAAGTACGGTGGGTGGGACGGAACTGGCATAAAAACAGAAAACCGACTATATCTCACGTCAAAAAAAAAATTGACAGAACCTTCGAAGTCCAAATACCAACTAGGGAAGACTGGGTGGAAAACTCTATTATAACAGAGAATGCGATATCCATCTTTAAGGACGGACGAAAATGGAGATGGGTACGGGATCGGCAGTATACTCAGAATGCCTTGACATCGGGGCCTTATTGAGACTTTCGAGCAAGTGTAGTGTTTTCCAGGCGGAGGTACGTGAATATATTGTTTTATTTATAAATAAAACCGCGCAGATGAATATGACAAGGGACCTTCGTCATTACGCAATAAATGTTTTCCTGGACGGTGTAAAATCGCGAATCGTGAGAAATTGTTTATAATCCCTTCGTCAAATCATTCAGAACACAGTCAACCTAATCTGGGTCCCTGGACATAATGAGTCGTTGAAACGAATTGACTGTTAAGTGCACAAGAAAAAGCTTCATTATATTAATGAAAACTGTTAAAAATATAATGAAAACCTTCATTAAAGTTCTTCTAATGTAACAGTTTCATAAATACAATAAAACGGTTTCATAATTGTAATTGTAATAGGGCTAATATAAATGAAAATTGTCATTATATTTATGAAAGGTTTCATAAATATAATGAATAAAATTTCATAAACTTTTATTAAACTCTTCATAAATATAATAAAATGTTTCATAAATACGATGTAACATTTCATAGATTTAATTTTTTTTATTAAATATTTGTTCATATTTGATCATACTAGGAAATATTTTAGTTTGATCATTAACAATTGTCATTTCTACTTGTAGTATAGGGTTTTTATTTTTGCTAAAAAATCTTAAAGAAAATAGTGACCTCGAGCTACTCAAAATATAATATTTTATAGGTCGAATAAAACAATTTTTATTCTTTAATAAAAATTAACCAGAATTAGGAAACAATTTTTTAGTATTTATTTATGAACCACTTCATTGGTACTATGAAATAGTTCAATAATAATAATAATAATAAAATACTAATAAAACTATTATTTTTATGAAATGTTTCATAGTATTTATGAAACATTTCATAATATTTATGACACAGTTACATTGGACGAACTTTAATGACAAAACTTGTCATTATCATATTTATGAAAAGGTTTCATAGTATTTATGAAATGTTTCATTAAAAAAGCAAATGCATAATTTTTTTTTAGAAATAAAATTTATGATATTTACATTGGAAGAACTAAAATAAGGAGCTATAATTGTTTTGCCCCAATTTCTTAATCATATTATAAAAAGCATATGACACGTTTAGGTTTCATAAATATAGTGAAATTTTATGACTAAAATATTTATGAAACCATGTCATGTGTGTGCTGGAAATGGCTCGGAGTCGGTGGGAGAACGGGTAGAGCCTGAAATCTCGTTTTCTATATTGGAACTAATGAACAAAATTGATAGGATATCGGAGAATAGAATGAATGATAGGTGAATGACATACTTACTTGCAGGATATCGCAATTCCTCTGGCCACTGCCAAATCCTGAGAGGACAAAATGTCTGTATACTTTTGGCAAACGGACGGTTAGCCTATTAGTAGGAGTGCTGACAGGACACTGCATAATCGGCCAAATGGCCGTGCGAATGGGAATTTCTAATAGGGACTATTGTAGAACCCAGTTGGCAACGTCCTCGAGCCATCCTCAGTGACGGAGCGATGACATGTCAGAGTCACACCTGACATCCACAAGACATCTCTATGTACTGGGTTGAGGACAGTTTCATACAAATTTTCAAAATGTCCTCACTCAAAGTCAGCAGTGGTCAGGGCTGACCTTCCGGGGACATGTCACCTAAGACTTCCTTAAGGAAATGTCTGACATAGGTCATGGGAAAATACAAAAAATTTTCGTATTTCCTTTAGTTTTTACTTTTATCCATTTTCCTTTATAAATTATCTTTCTCATATTTAGAAAAAACTTTTCGCCTTTTTTAGTCCCAACTGGATTTGAACCTGGAACCTCCAGTTTATTAGTCCAACACCTAACCACTTGTTCCAAACTTTATTTTTAAAAATGTTTGTCTATTTATTACTTTTATTATACTTGTTAGATTTTGATTTTATTTTAATTAAGTCGATAATATTGCCATCTTTTTCTTGGAAATTAAAGAGTTTCCCAGATTTAAAATTCTAATTTAATATACTGCTATTCTGAAGACATTTCCTTTTAGACGTCTTAGAGGAATTGTCCACACTCTTAAAGCAAACATTCAGTGCTGACAATGTTAGGACATGTCATCAAGGATTGCCTATGATTTGTCAGTACCTGAAGACATTTCCTCAAGGAATCACTGTGGAAATTTCCTCAGTGACACATTTTCCAACTGGGAAGTTGTGGGAAAGCGAAGGAGGTGGATTCAGTGAAGCACTTGATGTATGAATGTCCGGGATTGAAGAGGAGCCGCCTTAAGCATTTGGGGCAAAGATTCTTTGATGACCTGGATTGTCTAAACGTCTCAATGACGTCTCCAGCAAAATATCTTAGGGAATCGGGGTGGTTAAAGAAGTAGAACTTTGTGTCAGTGGGGAAGTAGGGAAATAATCCGAGTAACCTTAATCAATCTTTTTATCAAATTTCTTTGAACTTTTACTAACTTTTATTGATTTTGTAGATATTTCCAAATGAAAAATGATTGAATTTCAGATTTCCGAAATAAAAATCATATTTTTACGGATTTCGATAAATTTTTTGGGAATTTAAAATTATCATATTCCAAATTAAACTGATCATTTCCAAATATTAAGAAAATTATTTAAAATACAGGGCCATTCCAGAAAATTTAGCTCAAATTTTAGTCATTTTTGGAAATGGTGTCTCAGATTAATTTGAACCTTGACACATAGATAGCCCTCATAAATATGATATATGTACCATATATCGTTTTTTTACATTTGGTGTATTTAACGAATTATGGCGGATCAAAGATTGACTTTTTAAGCAAAAGTAAGAAAATTACTTCACGTTTAAAGAGCTGTAACTTCTTAACCAATGACCCGATTTTCACAAATTTAGGCTCATGTGAAAGCTGGGGTTCTTCTTTTAGAAAATATTTTTAAAATAACACAGTTTTTTTACAGATATTATACAAAAATGCAAAAACATTTTTTCTTTTTGAATATTTAAAAAAACACATCTTCGATTTTTTTTAAAAAAATTCTAGTGAAAAATAACAATGTTTTGTATAACATATTCAAAATTCAGAGTGGGATCTACATGGGATCAAAAAATATTCTGTTTTAAGTACGAGGTTCTCATATTTTTCCCTTAGAAAATCTAAATTTCTAATGTTTTGAATGTTTTTCAAAATTTTAATAGTATAATTTTCTTTGAAAATTTAAATTTTTATATTGAAGAAACATACAATTTTAATTTTCTAAGGTAAAATTTAAGAACTTCGAACTAAAACCAGAATATTATTTGATCCCATTGGGATCCCACTCTGAATTTTGGGTATATTGTACAAAACAGTATTGTTTATCATTAAATTTTTTTTAAAAAAAAATCGAAGATGTGTTTTTTTAAATATTCGCAAAAAAAAATGTTTTTAAATTTTTGCAACACTTCAGAAAAAAACCCGTATGCTTTTGAAAATATTTCCTAAAAGAAGAAGAATTAAGCTTTCATATGAGCCATTACTTGTGATAATCGGATTACTAGTTAAAAAGTTAGAGCACGTTAAACGTCATGTATTTTTCTGACTTTTGCTAAAAAAGTCGAACTTTGACCCGCGATAATTTGAAAACAACAGCAAATTTTGAAAATCCAAAAATGCAACATATCTCATATAAACGTGGATATCTATGAGCCAAATTCTCAGAGGCGTCCAAAGGCATGTTTCCGAACAGTGGGGCGAAAATTTTTGGAATTACCCTACATATATTTTTTAATAAATTTCAAAACTTTTTCGAGTTTCGATTGATATTTGTTATGGGGTTCTTAAATTCAAATGGAATCTTTAAATGACAAATGGAATCTTCGAATTCCACCTAATCTTTTTCGAATTTAACGAACGATATTTTTTCTAAAATTACACAGGCCTACAAAACTTAAAACGAAACCATGGGACTAGAGTACACTTTCCTAATGGGTTGAGTTGCGCTGAATCCGAATCTATATTCAGAATTTCTCCATCCTGAAATCTCGTTTCCTATAGTGGAACTGATGAACAAAATTGATAGGATATCGGAGAATAGAATGAAGGATAGTTGACTGACATACGTGCAGGATATCGCAAACCCGGTGGCCACTGCCAAATCCTGAGAGGACAAAATGTCTGCATACTTTTGGCAAACGGACGGTTAGCCTATTAGTAGGAGGGCTGACAGGACACTGCATAATCGGCCAAATGGCCGTGCGAATGGGAATCATATTTTTACGAATTTCGATCAATTTTTTTCATATTCGAATATCATGAAAATTTTTTCCAACAACTTTTTTAACAAATTTCAAAACTTTTTCTAGTTTCGATTGATATTTGTCAGATGATCTTTCAAATCGGATTCTCAAATTCAAATGGAATCTTTAAATGACAAATGGAATCTTCAAATTCCACTTAATCTTTTTCGAAAGTTCGAAAAGCCGACAAAATTTAAAAAAAACAGCAAAACCATGTGACTAGAGTATACTTTCCTAAGGAAATGAGTTGCGCTGAACTTAAACCTGTACTCAGAATTTCTCCATCACTTCAGGTTTATGAGTAGGGATGAGATTTCCATGCAAATGCATGTTTTTTGTCGTTAGTCTAACAACGATATCAACCAATTATCTTTTCGAATCAAAAAATGTTGTCCTGTGTTATCTATTCACAAAATATAATATCCCGAGTAAAAATAGACATATATTACAATATATAACTTGATACAAACATAATAAATTGTATATAATTATACATCCCTGAGATATTTTCTAAATTTTTTTAATGCAGTCATATGTAGTAATATATAATTTAATCATGATTCGGATTAAAAGGTGTACGGTTGATATAATTATATAAAATTATATGAGGGTCAATACAAAATTTGTTTTTCTGTATAATTTAACATAACATTATATATAGCTTATTCTGTTCCATATAAAACTATATATGTTTCCAATTAACCAAAAATTTTCTAAGGTTTTTAGGCAAAGTATAAGAAACTTTTTAAAATGTTCCTAAACATTTCCTTGTTAGGGTTATGTATATCACCTATCTGGTTCGAAGCGTACCCAAACATTTTTTTTTTTTGAAAATTATATGTTTGGTGACCTGTGGTGTATCTCAACCCCAACCAAAAAACACCAGGATTTTATATGTTTTTGTGCAATTAGATCTAATTAGATCCACCAATATAAGGCAATGTCTGGTCAAAACTCGGATGAAATCAAATCATATTTTATACAAGTTGATCTTTTTTAATGCAAAAACATCCACCATTATTCGGATCAAATTGCGTATTAATATATATTGTGTCATATATCATCATATATTGCATCATATAAAAATTTTTACTCGGGATATCTGTCTAATTCTCTTTTCCCGACGTACGAGTTCTTATAAATTTAACACAGTAAAACATTCGAAAATCAAATCAAAATGTATGTATTATGTCAAAAATCCAATAAAGCCGCAGCACATTGTATATTTTGTAAATGTATGTAAATAGTTAACAAAAAAAAATAAATAAAATTTGCATTGTTGTTGTCGTTATCAATATTAATTCAAAGCAAACAAAATCACTAGAGTCCAACCGAAATCAAGTCCGTATTTGTAAAGAAAAGTTTAATCGGTTATAAAAAATAAATGAACACTACACGAGAAGAGATATGATTGCGGCAACCAAAATTTAAAAGCGTCACATTGTGATTGAAAATTTTATAATAATTTGTTTTTAGCAAGCATAATATTTTTGCACCAATTATGTTATGATTTAAATTTATGACTATAACATGATTGCTACAAAAATTTTATGATTGCTATAAACACATTATGAAACAATTTTCAATTAAAATATAACGCTCTTAAATTATGGTTGCCACAATCATATCTCTTCGCTGCGTGTAATCTTAACACTGACAAACAATTTTTAAAAACAAATCGGTTTTGATTTTTCGATATTCTAACTAAAATCGATCACCGCTTTTGAATACACCGAATGAAAATCCGTGTTTAATATTATTTGTTGAACAAAAAAAAAATATCAATAAATTTTTTAATTGATTCAAATCTAAAATTAATTCATATTAAATATTTCAAAATTAAATCTCAATAAACTTAGCTGTTAAAAAAATCATTGAGTTCATATTATTAAATTAATAATAAAAATTAATTTTCTATTTAAATTAATTAAAAAAATAATTAAAAAAATTTCTTTGTTCAACAAAACTAATAATCATTATTTTATTTGTATTCGGTTGGACTCTATTTACTCACATTAAAAGTTTTTGTTTAAGCTGGTTTAATTTTTTTTTAACATCATTGGGGCTTATCATTTTAGTTTTGTTAATTTACTAATTTTTTTTAAACAATTTTTTGGTTGATTTAATTAAATTTTATTTATTTTCAAAAACTTAACATAAAAACACACTCCAGCACTGCATTAGAAAAAAATAACTCAAGCAACAACTTGCAAATCCATGTGGAGGAAGAAGAGACGTATTCATTTTAAAACTAAAACAAAAATTTTGAATACTGATTTGGAAACAAAATATTAAAATTTTTATTAATACAACTAAATTGAAATATTTAACAAATTATGGAAATTAGCAATAATAGCAAAAATCTAAATAATATTAAAAAAAATATAGTACATTAGATGTATGTATATAACATGATTAATTGTTTTTTATATTTAATTTTAATTAATTAAAAAAATATTAGGCTAAATAGAGTGATTTAATATTGTTGGTAAACTATCGAGTTAGCCGCTTTATATGTTTGGTCCTTCGAACCAAACGGAGCCATTTTTTTATACAGGAAAATCTTTTGAAAATCTGAGATTTTTTTATACAAAATTTGTCGAAATCCAAGATTTAACATGGTCCTTCGAACCGTGTAAAATTTAAAACATGGTCCTCCGAACCGTATTGAATTACCATATACAATTATAGCAAAAATGTGTTAGAATCTGAAAATTTTTCTGTATAAAAATGTTTTAGAATCTGAGACCTTATCTAAAGGAAAAATGTCTCAATATCTGAGACGTTTCTATAGAAAAAATGTCACAGAATCTGAGTTTTTTCTATAGGAAAAATGTCTTAGAATCTGAGACCTAAATCTGGGTCTTTTTCTGTATAGAAAAAATGCATCGAAAAATGTCTCAGGATCTGAGACTTTTTCTGTACGGGAAAAATTTTGCAGATTCTGACACTTCTATATAGGAAAAATTTCTCAGAATGTCAGACTTTTCCGTAACGAAACTGGTACTTTTTCTGTGTAGAAAAAAATGTCTTGAATGTGGGACTTTTTCTTTAAAGAAAAAATGTCTCAGAATCTGAAGATTTTTCTGTACACGAAAAATTTCTCAGAATCTGAAACTTTTTCTGTATACAGAAAAGGTCTCAGAATCTGAGATTTTTTCTGTAAGGGAAAAATGTCTCAGAATCCAATACAGAAAAAGCCTCAGATTCTGAGACCTTTTCTATATTGGAAAAATATCCCAGTATCTAAGACTTTTTCTGTATAGGAAAAATTTCTCTGAATCGAAGACTTTTTCTGTATAAGAAACATTTCCTAGAATCCGATACTTTTTTTATATAGGAAAAATGTCTAGATTTTTATATAGAAAAATTTCTCAGAATCTGACTGACTTTTTCTATAAAAAAAAATTCTAAGACTTTGAATCATTTTCTGGTTAGAAAAAGGTCGAATTCTGAGACATTTTTTGAATAGAAAAAGTGTTAGATTTTAAGAAAGTTTTAGTATAGAAAAATTCTCAGTCTCTGAGACAATTTTCGTATAGAAAAAGGTCGTAGAATGCAAGATTTAACATGGTCTTTCGAACTGGTTATTATTAAAAACATGGTCCTCCGAACCGAAAAAATGTCTCAGATTCTGAGACTTTTTCTGTATTGGAAAAATGTCTTAGAATCTGAGACTTTTTCTGTATAGCAAAAAAATCTCAAATTCTGAGACATTTTTTCTATATAAAAAAAGTCTCGATTCTAACACATTTTTTCTATATAAAAAAAGTCTCGATTCTAAGACATTTTTTCTATATAAAAAGTCTCAGATTTTCAGAATCTGAAATTTTTTTTTATATAGAAAAAATGTTTTAGAATCTGTCTCAGATTCTCAGACTTTTTTTAAATAGAAAAAATGTCTCAGAATCTGAAATTTTTTCTATATAGAAAAAATGTCTCAGAATCTGAGACTTTTTCAGAATCAGAGACTTTTTATATAGAAAAAATGTCTCAGAATCTGAGACTTTTTTTATATAGAAAAAATGTCTCAGAATCTGAAACTTTTTTTATATAGAAACAATGTCTCAGAATCTGAAATATTTTTTATATAGAAAAAATGTCTCAGAATCTGAGACTTTTTTTATATAGAAAAAAATGTCTCAGAATCTGAGACTTTTTTTATATAGAAAAAATGTCTCAGAATCTGAGACTTTTTTTATATAGAAAAAATGTCTCAGAATCTGAGACTTTTTTTATATAGAAAAAATGTCTCAGAATCAGAGACTTTTTTTATATAGAAAAAATGTCTCAGAATCTGAGACTTTTTTTATATAGAAAAAATGTCTCAGAATCTGAGACTTTTTTTATATAGAAAAAATGTCTCAGAATCTGAGACTTTTTTGATATAGAAAAAATGTCTGAGAATCTGAGCCTTTTTTTTATATAGAAAAAATGTCTCAGAATCTAAGACTTTTTTTATATAGAAAAAATGTCTCAGAATCTGAGACTTTTTTTATATAGAAAAAATGTCTCAGAATCTGAGACTTTTTTATATAGAAAAAATGTCTCAAAATCTAAGACTTTTTTATATAGAAAAAATGTCTCAGAATCTGAGACTTTTTTCATATAGAAAAAATGTCTCAGAATCTGTGACTTCTTTTATATAGAAAAAATGTCTCAGAATCTAAGACTTTTTTTATATTAAAAAAATGTCTCTGAATCTGAGACTTTTTTTTATATAGAAAAAATGTCTCAGAATCTGAGACCTTTTTTATATAGAAAAAATGTCACAGAATCTGAGACTTTTTTTATATAGAAAAAATGTCTCAGAATCTGAGACTTTTTTTATATAGAAAAAATGTCTCAGAATCTGAGACTTTTTCTGTATAGAAAAAATGTCTCAGAATCTGAGACTTTTTTTATATAGAAAAAATGTCTCAGAATCTGAGACTTTTTTTATATAGAAAAAATGTCTCAGAATCTGAGACTTTTTTTATATAGAAAAAATGTCTCAGAATCTGAGACTTTTTTTATATAGAAAAAATGTCTCAGAATCTGAGATTTTTTTTATATAGAAAAAATGTCTCAGAATCTGAGACTTTTTTTATATAGAAAAAATGTCTCAGAATCTGAGACTTTTTTTATATAGAAAAAATGTCTCAGAATCTGAGACTTTTTTTATATAGAAAAAATGTCTCAGAATCTGAGACTTTTTTTATATAGAAAAAATGTCTCAGAATCTGAGACTTTTTTTATATAGAAAAAATGTCTCAGAATATAAGACTTTTTTATCAAAAAAATGTTTCAGAATCTAAGACTTTTTTTATATATTTATAGAGAAAAAATGGATTTTTTTTCTCAGTTTCTGAGACATTTTTTGTATAAAATGCTAAATTTAAAATGGTCTTTCGAACCGCTTATTACTAAAAACATGGTCCTCCGAACCGTATAAAATTATTGAAATTGTTTTAAATTCAAATCTTAAAATTTATTAAATCATTCTCTTTATTGCCTAAAAATATGCTTTATAATTTTTTTTATAAATTATAGTTTAGTTTTTTGATTATTTTTATTTCCTTTTTCATATTTTTTCATATTTTATCATTTCTTTCTTTTTTCTTTTGCCTCTTTAAAAAAAAAAAATGATGATCATCCATTTCCTCCATTTAATACTTGTGCACCCTAAATATCTTAAATACACCTTTATTCCTACTTTATCCCCTTCCCCCCTCTTGCCCACCACTTATTATAAAATATTAGGCTGCATGAGCAACAGGACGCTTAAATCTGCAAAAAAATAAAAACAAATTTGAAGTCCACAGCATCATGCCTCAATAAATAAATAAAAAAATCCACCAAAAAAAGGCAAGCAGATAAAATTTAAAATCCCGATAAATTTTTTAGTATTATAAATAAATGTTGTCAATCAATTTGTTAAAATGCAAAAAACAAAAAAAAAAATATTTATATAGTAGAACAATCAAAAGTTATATTTACCAACTGATATTTGCAAAAAAAAAAATAATAATAATTTCAACAAAATTTAATTATCTTAAATTATTTATAATCCTTTAAAAAAATCCTTTCCCACCTATCAAATCCAAACAAAACCAATTTAACCTACAACCAACCACTTGTAGCAACGAGACCGGTCTATCTTCGCCAATACGCAGTGGCTATTTAAAACGTAAAACATATTTTAGCCATCAATAAAACTAGAAAATTAAAAACGCAAACAATAATAAAAAGACGAAAAAGATCCTGTTGACGGGAATCCTTCGCCAAAACACAACCACCACCACCACCAACCACCATCATTTTGTTTAGATGATAAAAATTCCATAAAAATATAATAACCAAAGTTTAGAGCAGAGACGTTACTTTTAGAGACGTTTTCCTTACTATAAAAAAAAAATTGCCTAGCTGAAAAAATAATCATAGCAAAAATTCCACAAAAACCAAAAAAAAATATACAAAATATTTTTAACCAAAAAATAACAAACATTATCAACAAAACATTTTGCTAAAAAATTGCCAATAGCTGGAGAATCATCATTTATGCATCATCCACCACAAAAACAAAATGCGTTTAAAAAAAAACTGAACAATTTAATAATTAATTATTCAATTTAGTAATTAAAAATCTAAGATTATAATTAATAAAAGACGTCGTCTAACATTGTCACGCAGTAAGTACTACAATTTTTATATATCAAAAATATGTTTTTTTTATTGTTTTTCAGCGTTTTTTATAAAACTAGAATAGAAATTGGTGAATTTTTAAAATTAAAAAAAAAATCAATGCATACTTTTAGGTGCAGAGTACAGTGAAGAACAAAAGTTTCCAGCTCAAAATACTTGTCAATAAAACTCAATTTAGGATATTTGTTAAACGAAGCAAACTGTGTTTATTTTTTTTGCTCCCACGATGATATAACTCTGTACAAATTTAATATTAATTTTCAACTTCAATAATTTTGTGGGTGTTATCAGTTTATAGCGAGCAGTGGCGGGTCAGCTTAGGGTTTGGGGGGGAACAATTTTTTTTTTACTTCGAATAATAAAAAAATCATCAACTCACCATTGTCGGGCGAACACAAATAGAGATACTAGTATTTTTTTACAAAAAAAAAATGATGGGAAGCTATGAAATCATCAAATTTAGTGTTCGAGTGAAATGCATTTAAAGTTTACAAATAACACATTTATACTCCTTATTGCTAAAAAAAAGCAGCTTTGATATTCATGATCATATTTCCGTTTTTTACACTTTCTTCTACACACAAAAAAAATATAAAAAAATGTGTACGTTTTGGGGTTAATACAACCTATAATGTAGTTTTGGATAATTTACCTAAGTTTTTTAGAGCAAAAACTTTGGT
This sequence comes from Pegoplata infirma, assembly GCA_963921195.1. Lineage (NCBI taxonomy): Eukaryota > Metazoa > Arthropoda > Insecta > Diptera > Anthomyiidae > Pegoplata > Pegoplata infirma. Next base: position 40,414,043 of record OY992540.1, on the reverse strand, counting down.
AAGTTATCCAAAAACACTTTATAGGTTGTAATTAAACCACAAACTGGCACAATTTTTTTTATTATTTTTTTTTTTGTGTGTACATAGAAAAGTCTCTCAAGGGAAGTATCTCAACCCATATGAACCGATTTGCTTGAAACTTAAAATATATATAAAAGAGACGATTTTTAGGTTGGGGTGTCTCGGCTTTTCGGCCATAGCAATGTTTCAAAATTTCGTTGTCCCCTTATGAAACAATGTGGACCTCCGGGAAAATTTCGATAACTCCCGAACTAACAGGAATATCCTCTAGAGAAAAAATACGTGTCGACTTAAATTTAATAAAGATTATTTCGTAATATAAATACTCCCAAAATTTACAAATTTTCATAAAAAAAGTATTTAACAAAGCCAAACTTTTACAAGGTTGGATAGGCATTAAAAAAACCTTTCTTCTCATACATCATATAGTTTCTTAGAAAGAAATGGCTGAAAAATCCAAAAAACTATTTTTTCGCCATTTTTTTACCCATGTTTTGAACCCCTAAATCCCCGATATGGCCGATAAGCCTAGACCCCCAACCTTAGGTTGTAAGTAGCTGCTGACGTTTTACGTCAACACACGTAGACCCTGAGGTCCATTTAGAATTGTCACTTTTCCTTAGAATTGTCTCTTTTATCTATATTTTACGTTTCATGCAAATCGGTTCATAAGGGTTGAGATACTTCCCTTGTCAGTATTCTTTAGAACACATTTGAGGTATAGAAAAATCTAAGTCTGTGAATTTTTCAATACAAGAAATTATTTCTTCATACATAGAAAATATAAGATTCTAATACATTTTTCGTTAAGAATTTGCTTTTCTATAGGAAAAATGTCACAGAATGTGAGACTTTTTCTTTGCGAAAAATGTCTCAGAATCTTAGACTTTTTTCCTATAAACAAATTTTCTGATTTTAAGAACTTTTTCTTCAGATTCTGAGATTATTTACTATAAACAAAGTTTCATATTCTAAATCATTTTTAATTATTTTTCCTACAGAAAAGTTCTCAGATTCCGAGACCGTTTTTCTATAGAAAAAGTCTCAGATTCTGAGAACTTTTTCCTATAAAAAAAATCTAAAACCTTTTTCCTATAGCAAAATACTGAGATACTGGGGCCCTTTCCTACACTCAAAAGAAAAGCTCTGTCAAAAAATCTGTAAAATGACTTTCAATTTAATTAGCAAACTTAATTTTTTATTTTTATTATATTTTATTAAGAATTACCATATAATAACAAATCATATACTAATTTTAGCGAAACAGACCAAGGCCTCCGGTGGGAAACGAACCCACGACCCTCAGATTCATAGGCTAGCACGCTACCAACTAGCGTACTGAGGCGCCTAATTAGAAAACTTTTAGCAGATTTTTCTGCTTAAATAGCTATTTTAAGTAAATTCTCAGTCATTTTGTTTTAGAAAATAACAGAAAATTTATTCCAATTTTACTGATTCTGTTCGCTGAATTTCAAAACATTTCTGTGCAAATTTTAAGCAGATTACTTTTTTTACTTTTTTTTCAAAAAATATTCTTAGTTTTTTTAAGATGTATTGTTTTTTTATTTTTGTAAAATTTAAAATCCTAAAATTATTCAAATTAAAAAAAAAACAACAGATTGTTTTGTTAATTTTACAGAAATATTTATATTCCTTTTTAAAAAAAAAATTATAGGTTTTTTTATTTGAACTTAAAAAAAATATTTGAAATTTTTTATGGAAAACAGTTAAAAAAAAAACAAAAAAAAACTTAAAAAAATGTTCTTGTATTTATCTGTGATCAGCAGATTTTTTTGCTGTCTCGACAGTATTTTCTGCTGGTTTCACCTAGATAATCAAGACAGATGTTTAGCAAACCGAGTCTGCTAAAATCAGCAAATTTCTCATATGGCTCAAAAAGGGTGTATTTTCAGCAGATTTTTCTGCTGATTGGACAGAGAATTTCTTTTTAGTGTATAGAAAAAGTCTCAGATTCCAAGACGTTTTTCCTGAAGAAAAAGTCTCAGATTCTGAGATCTTTTTCCTATATAGAAAAAGTCAAAGATTCTGGCACCTTTTTTCGAAAGAAAAAGTCTAAGATTCTCAGAACTTTTTCCTATTATAATAATAGTTTTGATCACATGATCAATTATTTTTATTTATTCCTTCCTTTTATTTACAACTCATTTTTAATAAATTCAACCTAACCGAGAACTGGTAACAATGACCGTCGTCTCGTTGTAGCGAAAAAAAAACCAAGGGTTCTGGTGGGAATCGAACCCACGACCCCCACGTTGAAAGGCTAGCACGCTACCAACTAGCCTACGGAGGCCCCCCAACTTTTTCCTATAGAAAAAGTCTCAGATTTTGAAACCTGTTTTCTATAGAAAAAGTCTCAAATTCTGAGATTTTGAGACTTTAATCCTACAGAAAAATTCTAAGATTCTAAGACCACCATTTTCATATTGAAGAAGTCTCAGATTCTGAGACCTTTTTCCAATAAAATAAATTTCAACTTCTAAGACTTTTTTTTAAGAGAAAAAGTCTCAGATTTTGAGACATTTTTCCTTTCGAAAAAGTCTCAGATTCTGAGACCTTTTTCCTTTAGCAAAAGTCTCAGATTCTGAAACATATTTCCTAAAAAAAAAGTATCACACTCTGAGACATTTTTTCTATAGAAAAAGTCTCAGATTCTGAGACATTTTTTCCAGAAAAAGTCTAAGATTCTAAGATTCCAATAAAATAAGTTTCAACTTCTGAGACTTTTTTTCAAGAGAAAAATTCTCATATTTCGAGACCTTTTTCCTTTCGAAAAAGTCTCAGATTCTGATACCTTTTTCCTTTAGCATTAGTCTCAGATTTTATGAAGTTTTTTTGAATAGAAAAAGTCTCAGATTCTGAGACAATTTTTCCTATTGAACAGTCTCAGTTTCTGATTTTTAGAATTTAGTATTAAAGTCTAGAAAGGCCTTTTAACGCTAATAAAATTTCAGAGAGGTGTTTTTTCGTATTGCTGAGCAATCAATTCTCAAAGTTTGTTAGAATCAGTGTTGCCACCAATGGAATTGGAAATTACACAAAAAATTATCCAAAATCTCATAAATTACACAAAAAATTTTAGTTTGTCATTGCGTTTGTAACCCCTCGTCTACACCTGATTTTTATTGGTGGCAATAAGCAATAACGTATGAATTGCTAACAAAGATGACGTACGATTTTGATGTTTAATTGTCAGCAATAGTTGCTCAGAAAAATTGCCAAGCAATTATAGCTATACAAATTTTGACGTTATATCAGTTGTGGACACTAAAATATTGAAATATCGGTCAGATATATTTACATTATTGATCCTTGATCGGTTCTAAGACATTCACTGAATGTTCGTCCGTCCGTCTGTATAAAACATACTGCAGTCCAAAATAAAAAAATCTAGACTCCTGAAGATTGGCACGAATTTGTCTTATGGTCATAGGTAGGCTAAGTTTGTAAATGGGCAAAATCGGTCCACGTGAAAAAATGTTTCCCCTTGAAAAACTAAACCAACCTCTGAAAAACGACATTTTTTGAATGATTTTTTTGTATTTTTGTTCCACAAATGAAACAATTTTCAGTCCGCCTCCTTTTGTAGGCGTGAATAAAAAAAAATAATTTTGATAATGATAAAATGGTTTTAATATTGATATAATTGTAATAATTAAGTGCAAAATTCATTATAAATCAACTTGCCAACAATTATCGCGTGGGGGAAAGCATAGAGTAAGGAAAGTAAGAGATTTTGAAAGGACCCAAAATCAGTCTGCAAGTTTATGAAAATTGGTAAACTTAATGTATTGCAGAAATTTAAAAATTTTGTAAAAAGATCAAAGAGAATTAGAATATGAGTAAATTTAACCACTATTATTGAGAGGATTACATATCTATATTGAGAGGATTACCACTATTTCCGTTATTAAAATTCTCTCTTAACTAATTTACCTACTTTTTCCCCTGATTTTGGAGCATTTTGCTTACTCTTTCTACTTTTTCCCCTGTTTTTGCAGCATTTTTTTTTTAAATTTTGCAGATATTTTTATGCATTAAGAGAACCATTTTTTCCTTTGTAAAAAAAGATTGCATTTTTTTCGGCCCCATGTAGTCTGATACCCACTGGGGGAAAGTGTCCCCCAATATGGGGGAATTAAAAGATATTGAATAACAATTTTCAGATTTGGGAATAGGGATTCTTCAGAACAATATTTAATTTTAAAAATTTTAGACCGTGGGTTTTCGACATCTAAGTCATAAAGAAAATTAAGGCTTTAATGGTCCAAATATTCATGTTATTCATTTATTATCTTGTATTCGGTAATACAAATTTTTTAAGTCGATGTTGTCAATGATTTATTAAGCCAAAAATGTCGATAAAATGATTAAAACAAAATGGAACTTTATTGAGGTAAAATTACACAAAAATTACACAAAAAATATCATTATCCAAAAATTATCCAAGGATTTTGAAATTGTCCCACTTTTGGATAATTATCCAGAAAGTGGCAACACTGGTTAGAATATTTCAATAAGTAATTAGAATATTTGATTTTTTTCAAAATTTTGGCAAAAAATCAAATAGTTGGCTTTAGACGGTTTATTGCGTTTTTTAACTCGGAAACCGTAAGTTGTACAAAAAAACTTTGTGTGACAGTATTGCTGAAAAAATTATGGAGATTTAAAATTTAGATACAAAAAAAAATCAAAAAAAAAAATCTACAAAAATTTCTTAAAAGAATATTGGAATGTCCTTTTGTCCTGTCAAGGACACCACGGATTTCGAAAACCAAAATTTTGTATAAAAGTTTAGAATGTCCTTTTAACGCTGTAAAAATTTAAGGGATTTGTTTTTCGAGTTGTCAAGCAATAAATTTTAAAAGTTGGTGATAAAGCTAATTTTTGATTTTATGGAAATCCATGGTGTCCTTCCCAGGAAAAAAAAGACATTCAAATATGGTTTTCGAAATTTTTTGTTGAAATTAAAAAAAAAAAATATTTTATTAATTTTAAATCTTTATAATTTTATAAACAATATTGTTTTTATAAGTTTTTTACTTACGGTTTCCGAGCAAAAAAATTTTACAAAAACTGTCTAAAAGTCAATATTGTCAAAAAAAAACGCTTTTTTAAACGCCCATATCTTTTAAAGTATTGATCCAAAAAAATAAAATCCCATTGCAAAAATGTTGGAGGGTAAAAATAAATGGGGGTCGGTCTCACAAATCTTTTAAAGTATTGATCCAAAAAAATAAAATCCCATTACAAAAATGTTGGAGGGTAAAAATAAATGGGGGTCGGTCTCACAAATGACCCCTCTCGGACGCACCATTAGACCGGTAGAAGCTGATTAAATAAAACAAATTTACAAAAAATAAAAAAAAATTGTATGGGGACCGCTTTAACAATTAGAGATGGAGGGTAGGTGTATTCAGAGAAAATGTTTGAACTAAAAAAATATTGTGGGTCGGTCATACATTTTGTTGCTCTAAGGGCACTATTAGGGCAGTTAGAGCGGTTGGAGAAAATTTTAAAAAATTTCGTTTTGTGTGGGAACCCCCTTAGAAATTGGAGATAGGGTATTAGTTTGTTCCAAAGAAATGTTAAGACGTAAAAATTAATGGGGGTTGGTCTTATAAATGACCCCTCTGTGACGCACCATTGGAGAAGTAGAAATGATTTTATGATTGGAAAATTACAACAAAATTTTTTCAAACAATTTTAAAAAATAGTAATAATCGTTATCCCAAGATCCTCCTGGGCAAAAAATTTGTAGAATTGATAGAAGTTTTACACAAAAAAATTTCAAAAAAAAATCGAAGAATACAAACATTTTTAAAAATGAGATTTAAATTTTAAAACTTAAAAATCGCATACTAGAGCGCTTTTAAGAATTTTTTGGGATTTTTTTTTAAAAAGTACGTAAAAAAACAAAAATTTTGAAAAAAAAAAATTGAAATTTGGACCATTATTGAAGAAGTTTTGAGTAAAAGAAGTTTGAGTAATGGAACAAACTACCAATTTTTAAAAACTCGATATCTTTTGAACAGGTCTTCAAAAAAATCTGAAAATTTACCACGAAGGAGTTTTCAAAGGGTACTAAAAACTGCAAACAAATTGGGAAAATCTAAAAAAAAAAGTTTTTCAAAGTGTCCGATTTCACATGGAATGCCCCATATACAGTAGATATACCCGCATACTGTAGTTGGGGATATAAAAATTAAAATTTCTATGAAAAAAATATATTTTTTTTTTTGTGCAAAAAATCAATTTTTTTCAAATCCGGAAATGGATTAGACCTGGGGGCTAATCACGTAAAACGAAAACGATAGACAATGCATAAACGACATCAAAATACATATCGTTTTGAAGGGAAATTTTAAAGTTTTTCTTTATTAAATTATTAAAAATTGTTGTCTAATCCAGAAACATTAAAAAAATTGGAAATATTTTGATTAGTTTAGGAGCAAAAGGGTTCCAAAAATCGACGATAGATAACTATCATTTTACGTGATCACAGTCCTGGTATGATCTGTTAAGATCTAATTTTGTCAATTATATTCGGTCAGAACTATTTGATCCAATATTGCAAGAACTTAGATAAGATCCGTAATTGTATCGGAACAGAATTTGCATAATAAATGCAAATAAAAATACTAAATTCTTGGTTTAGACTTTGAGTTTTTTTAAATGTTCTGTTTTTTTAATGATTGCGTGGCTTTTACTCTTCACTGTACAAACAAACCTAAAAGTATGCAACAATTCTATTGTAACTAAAACATAAATTTAATTTTGTAAATGTGTGTGGATATAAATGTTTATTTGCAGAAAATATTTTGAAAGACTATTTTGCATTTGCATCTTATAGGTACCTGGCTAGAAAGACTGTATCCTCCTGTTGTTTGATGGTATTACAAACCACATAAAAATGCATACAAGTTAAACAAATTAAAAAAATTAATAAAACAAACTAAACTCAAAGAATAATAAAATCTATTAAATATTATTAAAAAACAAAAGATAAATAATAAATTAAAGAGAAGGGATATAAAACTAATAAAAAAATTAAAAAACTTTAAGAAAATTCCGCAAAAATGTTATAAAAAACAAAAATTCGTAAAATATGAATTAAAATTTCCAAAAGATCGATAAAATTCGTTAAAAAACAAGTACTAAAGTTCCAAAAAGATCAACAGAAAATCGTGAAAGAATTCTGAAAGTTTTCCATTTGATCTTTTTTGAATTTTAATTGAAGTTCAAAAAAGATCAATTAAAATTCGAAAAATCAATTGAATTTTGAAAAAGATTATTATAAATTCGAAAAATTTTAAAGCAAATTTTACTGCTGTTTTTGATTACACATACGATTTGTTTTTCAGACATCAATTGATCTTTTTTTGAAAGTTCTGTAAGCCTTCTGTTAACCTTCTGTTAACAATATGTTAATGACTGTTAACTTAACATTATATTATTAAAGTGATTAAAATAAGTAACAGGTATTAAGCATTTATGGAAAATATAAAATTATTTCCAATTTATTCTTTTTTACTCCTGTATTATGTATTTTTAAAATATTATTACTAAAATGTTAACTTAACAGAGTGCTTACAGAACTGCTAAAAATATTTAAATTTAATCTCCCAAAATAATGCATTTTTTGCGGGATTTTCTACAAGAAAAAAAAATTCCATAAAAGAAATGTAATTTTAATTATACTCATAAGAAGGAATAAATATTGAAAAGAAGATAATCCTTTTGTTAAACAAAATAAAATCATGTTTTGGTGTTAGCAATAAATGATTTAAGTACTAAATAATGTGTGTATAGAAAATTTTGTTTTGAAATTTAGTAAATTATGTATTAGAAATAGAAATACTATTTTCCATAAATGTAGCTTAAAGTTTCATTATCTATTAAATAATGAAAAAAAATATATATTTTTTTTTAATCTTGCCCTTTGAAAACCCTTTTAAAAACTGTAATAGGTTTTACGACAAGGTGATAAAAATTTGCATGGACCTTTGGTTTTGGCAATCTAAAAATATTCCGGTCAAGGCAACGAAAATTGTTTTAATTTTAAATTTTTTGTTAAAATTTTGCTTTTTGCAAATCCTATAGATCAGAAAGTTTTTTACAAAATTCATGATGTTTTTTTTTTCTGCAAAAAATTTTTCACTTTTTCTGCCCTTTTTTTCTTAAATGACTTTTCGTGAACAGTTATTAACAGAAAACAAATATAATTTTGTTTTAGAATTAAAGGTACTTTAGAGTTCTATCGAACTGTTTTGAAAAAATGTCAAATCATTCTTATTTTTTTTAATAAAATCTCATACATTTTTGTCATTATACCCTCCACTCTTGTGATAGAGGGTATATATATGTTTGTCATTCCGTTTGTAACACATCGAAATAATGGTCTAGGACCCCATAAAGTATATATATTCATGATCCTCGATTGATTTTAAGTCAATCTAGCGATGTCCGTCTGTCTGTCCGTCCGTAGAAAACACGCTAACTTTTGAAAGACTTTACAGAGGCTACTTTGGCATATGGTCATTTACCTGGTCAGGTTGGTATTGCAATCCAGCCATATCGGTCCAGTGGTTCAAAAGATATGAGCAAAAGAGTAAATTTTGGCAAGGGTGTTTCGCGAATTTACGAGATAAAAAACACGATAACTTTCGAAAGACAATAATGAGACTGCTGAAGCTTGACATGTATCTTTGCCGTTCCCCAGTTCTATTTGGTATTAAATTTCAGCTCAATCGGTCCAGTGGTTCGAAAGTTATAAGCAAAACCCTGAATTTCAGATTGGTTTCATCTTAAATGCCACGTGTTAAAAAAATTTTAAAAGCATGGGTGGTAACTTTACAATGCTTTTCAAATTTGTTTAATTTTAAAGCAATGCTTTTTAAACTTGTTTAGTTTTAAAAGCATTGGTAACTTAAAAATTACACTCGAAAAAAATTTTACACTCAAAAAAAATTTTACATCCAAAAAAATTTTACACTAAAAAAAATTAGTTTTTTTTTTACAAAAATGACAATATTTTGTGTACATACGTACGTGCATTCACTCAGAAATATTTTTACAGTAAAAAAAACATTACACTCGAAAAAAATTTTACACTCAAAAAAATAGTAATTTTTCTTTTTTGTTTTTAAAAAATTACAAAAATTAGAGTTTTTGCTCAAAATAAAATATTTCAAAATCGTTATTTTTTACGTTAAAAAATGTACTATCCTTTAAAAAATGAAAAGTCGAATTTAACTTTTCTACTTGCTTTACAATTCTTTACTCCTTATTTCAAAACCCTTTTAATCATATGCAAAAACTGCATTTTTTGAAATTGTTCAAGAATTTTTTGATCTATACGTTTCATAATAGCTAGAGTGATTTTTTTTTTTTTTTTTCAACTATTGATTTTCATAAGTGTTCGGGCAAATTTTGTTTCTACTATACCAATAACAAATGTAATTCGAAATAGATCAATGTATTTCGAAAATTCTACTTGTAATTCGAAGATTCCCTTTGTAACTCTAAGATTCCATTTGTAAATCGAAGTTTCATTTGGAATTCGAAAAAAAAAACAAAAATTACAATTGATCTATTTTTAATTACAATTGATCTTTTTCGAATTGCAATTGATCTTTTTCGAATTACAATTGATCTTTATTCGAATTACAATTGATCTTTTTCGAATTATAATTGATATTCTTTGAATTACAAATGAAATTTTCGAATTACAAGTTAAATTTTCGAATTACAAATGGAATCTTCGAATTACAAACAGAATAATTCGAAGGTTTAATTTATAATTCAAATTTCAATTGATATTTCTCGAATTACATCTGTAAATGGTGTATACCTAAAAATTATATGACACAAAACGTTTTAAAATAACCCAAGGCGCCCGGTGACCAATGTCTAGAATTTTTTTTTAATTAAACAAAAAATATTTATTAATTTTGCGCTGAACACTAATACCAAAAAAAAATTTAATTCGGTCGAGCGGTTTTTGAGATATTGATATTTGAAATTCGTAAAAAAATGGCGGTTTTTTACTACGTTCATAAAATTAAAAAAAAAAAAAAAACAAGTGAGAGTGTTAAATTCGGCTGTGCCGAATATTTAATACCCTCCAACATATAAAAAAAAATAAAAAAAAAATTGCAGGGGCGTTTTTTTTTTGGGAGGGGTCAGTAGGGGTCATTGGGGGAAACATAAATCCATGCGGTAAATGTTTAAAAATTAATTTATTATGTTTTTGGAGCTAAAGTAATACAATTTTATCATTATTTAAAGACATTTTTAATATACACGCCCACAAAAGGGGGCGGGCAAAAAAAAATTTTTTTTTTTTATTTCCTGGGTCCAAGTGCAGGACCTTGAACTTTTTCTGACATCAAATTGTTTCATTTGCTTAACAAAAATACAAAAAAAAACTATGAAAATATGGCGTTTTTCAGAGGTTAGTTAAGTTCTTCAAGGGGGAACTTTTTTTTTAATAAATTTCAAAAAGCGTTATCTCGTAAACCGATTTTAGAAATTTTTTGATATTCGTGATCAGCATGCCAAAATTATTTAATATTTTTTTCTATTTTTTTCTAAAATTATTCATTTTATTTTTTTCTATTTTTTATTTTTAAAAATATCCAAAATTATGGTGGAAATTTTCAAAAATTTAAAAACTTTGATCGAGGGGCGACACAGGTTAAAATTATCGGATTTAGCTGAAATTAACTTTCATTGAAATATTATGTCAAGCTCTATAAAATGGTCAAGGTAAAGAAATTTTGAAATAGTTTTGAAAAAATTTCTTGAACGTAGGAAAAAACCGTCAGTTTTTTGCAAATTTTAAATAACGACATCTCGAAGACCTTTAGACCGATTTAAAAATTTGTTGGTTTTAAAAATTTTCAAATATCCAAAACTTTGATCGCGGGCCACCATGGGTTAATTTGAGTTTAAAATAAGTTTCAGTTCTACATAGTAGAACAAAAATTTTCTCAGACGTTCAAAATTGGAAGAACACCTTTTTGTCATACAAAAAAATGCCGATCTAATAACAGCCTAAGAGATATTTGCAAAAATCTGAATACCTCAATTTTTGTAACCTTTGAACTTAACCTGACTTTTATTATCACTTTTTATTACTTTTTTAGATCGTCAAAACAATGGTTCTAAAGATTTTCCCTGTTTTTTACCTTATTTTACAGGGCTTTTAAATAAAAAAAGATTATTTCTTGTTAAATTGAAAAAAATAATAAATAAAATGTTACAAATTTTCATTAAAAACAAAAACTTTAAAATACAATTCAATGTACTTGTGATATACAACTGTAAACAAAAAATATGTAATGTTTTGCAATTTAATTCTCATATTTTAATTCAATTTAATTTTTAAAAAATGTGGTTTTGAAACTAGAAAAATGTGGTAATATATATTTAAAAGTTTTGAAAAGTTTTGAAAAGATTTTTTTTTTGCAACTTTTTATTTTTAGAAGCATAAGAGTTAGTGCACTAAAAAAATATTTATGAACTAGTTCGTAGAAAGTAGACCAATACAATTTTATTATTATTTTCGTAGCACACTCAAAAATAGACATAACTCAAATTTGGGAAATAAATCTTCAACATAGTTATGTGTTTTCTCACAATTTGGTAAAATGCTTTTGTTTCAATGGAATTCCCTTATATATGCACTGAAAAAAAAATGAACTAAAAAATGCGAAAATTAACTAAATTCAAGGAAAATTGATAATGATTTAGCTCCATTGTCATGTTTTCCTTCTTTTAAGTTCATATTTTCTTAAAAATAAGAAAAGACAAAATTTTTTAATATTATGCTAATTTGAAATAAAAAATAGAAAAAAATTTATTTCAATTTAGGTCATACACATTTGAGGACCTGATTAGGTTTGGACCCGATAGGTTCAGACCCCGATGGGCCCACCCCCAGTTGGATTTCTTACAAATCGTCATAGTTTTTGATCCAAAATTTTTGTCCGTTTCGCTCTTCCTTGCTTAGTTTTTGAGAAACGTGAATTTAGGAGACCACAGGGGTCTTGAGATTTTAATAACTCGATAACTATTACTCGGAGAGCTTTTGGGTACTTAGTGGTCTTGTTCTACGTATTGAGAGCTACAAAAATGCTTTTGAACTTTTTGCTGTATTGACAATATTTACAGAGATATGAGCATTTTAAAATTTTCGGGGATGCCAACTCTTTGGGGTTTACACATGTGAAGAGGACTGTCGTGAAATATGGCGATCCAAAAAACCAAAAATTGCTTCCATTTTGCTCTATCTGGCTTAGTTTTCGAGATATCGCCATTTTAAGTTTTTTAAAAAAAAAATTCCTCAAGTTATAAAAATTTTACTAAAATAGTGGAAAAAACTTCCTCAAATCTAAGAAGATGAACTAATTAATGGAAAATTACGTCCTAAGACTAAAGAAAAGGGAATATGTCTTAAAAATAAAGATTATTTCTATATATGTATTTACCCGAGTAAAAAAATTGATATGACACAATATATAATTTAATATGGGTTCGTGTCTATTTTGATATAATCTTATACGAAAAATGGTTTATATAATAATATCAGTTTATATAATATTAGTTTATATAACTTTATATCGACTTTGATACGAGTTTTGGTCTAATCCAATGATATAAAATTATATCCAATTATATTAAAATTTATACAATTTTATAAATCGGATGTTTTTTTTTTAGTTTTTAATAAAAAGTTGAAAAATTAAAATAATAAAAATAAGTTGTTCTTTGAAAAAAACTTAGAAAAATTTCAAAAAATGGAGTCATGTTAAATTTTATATAAAACACTTAGAAAATATTTTCAAAAAAATTTGTGCTTGGAAAAAAACTTAGAAAAATTTTAAAAAATGGAGTTATATAAAATTTTATATAAAACACTTAGAAAATATTTGCGATAAAAAAATGTTCCTTGAAAAAAACTTAGAAAAAATTTAAAAGATGGAGTCATATAAAATTTTATATAAAACACTTCGAAAATATTCGTGATAAAAAAGTGGTGCTTGGAAAAATCTTAGAAAAATAAAAAAATATGAAGTCATATGAAATTTTATATAAAACACTTTGAAAATATTTGCGATAAAAATATGTTCTTGGAAAACACTTAAAAAAATTAAAAAATAATGGAGGCATATAAAATTTTATATAAAACACTTAGAAATTTAAAATGTTGCATGGGACCAGATGTTACAACATATAGTTATGTATGGCGATATCTTAAAAAAATCCCACATTAAAATTTATTATATAAATTTATCTTGCAATACATAGTGTCACACATGATCATATATCAAATAATATGACTATATAAAAGTATATAAGATCATATTAAATTATTTTTACTCGGGCATACAAATTTATTTTTTCAATCTAGTAGTTTAGACTCTAATCGGCAAACGCAATCTGGTAAAGTTAGATACAACTCTGTATTTCTATTATTTGCATTTTCCAACACTGAAAAACACCGACACAAAGCCTGCCGTTTTGATGACGCCGCCAAGTATGTGTATGCCGCCGTCATTGTTATTTGTAAACGACGTCACTGTCCTTGTTAATCATACGACGACTAATTACCGTCGCTGTCTTTTGACGCAGTCACACACATTTATTACCAACTTGTTGTTATAAATGCCAATCCTAATCTTCTCAAATGTAAAAAATGCCAATGTAAACGGTACAGATTGCAAAGTAGATTAAAATCGCAATTTACTAGATTAGAAATCCAATGTAAACGCACTATTAGGGAATTCCATTTAATGAAAATAATAGACTATTTAACAGTACATGAACTAAAATTTTTTCCTAACAGTTAAGAAAATTTCCCAACTATTAGTTAAAATTAATTAAACTGTGGGAAATTTTATAAACTATTTTGAAGAAAATTTTTCCCAAGTTTAAGTTAAGTCTTTTTTTTTTTTTTTTTTGAGTGTGGAGAAAATTCCATCAACGAAATTTTAATTTTCCCAAATCTATGAAATATATTATTATTTTAAAGATATATTTCTAAGTTTCTAAGTTCACACAAAATTTTATTTAAAAAGTTAAAGTTTATGACCTATTTTACTACCAACTAGTTCATCATATTTATCTTTTCAGAATTTTTCCTCTCTTTTAGTAAATTTGTTATAACTCAAAATGGCGGCATCTCAAAAATAATGCAAGAAGAACGAAACGGATGAAATTTCAAACCAAAGTACTACAAAGAAAAATATGGAATATACCAGAACTACAAATCTGAGTCCCCATTATGCCCTATTTTTGAATAAAATATTTTGAATTACTGAGATTTTAGAAATGCACATATCTCGATAAATACTGCTGACAACATAAAAAAGACAGAAGCATTTTTGTAGCTATTGGTTAATAAAACACAACTTCCAAAAAAAATACTTGAAAGACCTTCGGGTAATAGTTTTAGAGTTCTTACAATTTTCAAGACCCAATTGGGCACCTAACTTCCCTATCAGAAAAACTAAACAAGATAGATAGAAACATACAAACATTTTGATTCCAAAATCTATGGCGACCATTTCGGGAGCCAATGGGGTCTGGACCCAATGGGATCTGAGACCAATTAGGTTTAAATCAAATACCTCCTATTTTCAGGTACTTTGAGAGATTTATGCAGATATCGGGAGCTTGGTTTGTATGTGGACTAGAAGTAAAAATAGTGATGAATCGTTTTTGCTGGTACCGTATTTAAAAAAATATGTATAATAGGGGGCCCCTTATGTTAGTTGGTAGCGTGCTAGCTTATGAATCAGGGGGTCATGGGTTCGATTCCAAACCGAACCCTTGTTCGATTCCAAACCGAACCCTTGTTCGATTTCGATTTTAGGTTGAAATTATTATTACGGCAGTTTGTTTTAATAAAAGAGTTTTTCGGCGTCTCCTTAAAATTATGGCTTGGCTTACCAAAAAGGTAGGAATTGTGTACTTCGTTAGTTTTTTCTTTTTATTTTTTGATACCTTACAATAATGGAACGATAGACAGTAAACTTAGACAATATCATAGTTTAGTCTGGAAAGTTTCTCTTAGGTTTAGTCCCCAATTTTATTAGGTGTCAGTTTTTTATTGAAATAAATTTTAGATATAAAAGCAACGACTGGTGTCAAGTATGATCTATCTGGATATTTTTTTTTATATTATGAATACATGATTCTTGTGCTGGCAATTTTAATACTTATCTGAAATTTTCACAACTTTGACGTATAATGTCAAACTTACCTGAAATAAAAGAAAATAATAAAAAATTAGTAAAATTTTCATAGTCTGTTTAAATTTATCATAAATGTTTAATAGTGTTTTATTCCGAATTGATGGAATTCGCAAAAAAAATCAATTGTGATTTAAAAATTCAAATTGCAACTTGAAGATGCCATTTGTAATCGTTCGACCAATTTTATTTTTATTTTTATATATTCGTGTTAAGCTCATCAAGCAGGAGATATTTTTCATTTTAAATGTTTAAAAATCCAAAACTTGATCTTTTTGAATTTAAATTGATCTTTTTTAAGTTATATCTCAAAAACGGTACGTACTAGAAAAATTTGGATGGCAGATTTGGAATCAGGAGAGCAAAATCTATAAGAATCAGTTGGATATTTTACTGGAACGTTTTTGTTGTCGAACAATGTAATTATTTGGCAATAACTCGAAAACAGGATCAGCTAGGATTTTCGTGTTAACGATTTTTAAAGTTGAATGAAATGTTATTACCCGATTTTGTCCTTAGTTTTACAAAATCTAAACTTAAACTCTTATCGAGGACACCACAAAAACTCCTATTAAACTCATCAGACACCCTTAATAGAGTTATTTTAGAGTTATTCTTAAAAATTGAACAACTTTTTAAAATATTTACCACTATTTTCTATCAATTTAACCACTATTTCTAATTTAAAAATGGTATAATGTATTACTTGTTTTAAATATTTTAATTAAGTTAATAAATTTTAGTTTTAGAAAAATTTTATCAAATTATTTAAGTATATGGGAGGTATTTAGTTATTTGCTAATTTAAAATATAATTTTAAGAAATTTTCCGGGAAAGAAAAAAATTTTAAACGATGTATGTAGAAATTAAAGGTGATCATATTATAACTCAATCATGAAAAATCCAAAATATTTATATTTGTATGTATATTTTAGTAATATATTTTTGACCCACCATATTACCTGAAATGCATGGTAAAAATAGTACAATTCACAAAAAAAAAGAAGAAAAATTAATAACTTAAACAAAAATAATAGAAATTTATATTTAAACAAATTTAAACAAAGGAACAAATTATACCCAAACAATTCATATTTTTGGAAGAAATCATCAAAAACTAATTTAACAACCAAAATATTTAAAAAATTGTATTTAACAAAAAAATTAAAACGTAATTTATAAAAAGTAAAAAAACTATTTCATTTTTAACAAAAAAAACAGTATTTTTTAAAACAAAAGTTCTTAAACAAATGAAAACAAAAATATTTTTAAAATATTGAAAATAAATTTAAACACAGGGCAGAAATGAAATAACGTGATTAAAATAAAAAATAAATAAACTTGTATTTTCAATTAATTTTTTAATTGATATAATTAAAAAAATAATCAAAATAGAAATTTTCAAAACTAAGACTCAATTAATATTTGATTTACCTATGTTTATTACGAGAAATTCTTTAAAAATTATAATATTGATTATTTTTATTATTGATTCAACTAAAAAAATAATTGATTATAATGTTTGAATTCAACAAAAGTTTTAATCACGCTTTTTTATCTGTGTATAAAGACAAGAAAAAAAATCCAAACATATATTTTCATGATAATGATATTAAACATTAAAAACAAAATCTATTATTAAACAAAAAATCTATTATTAAATAAAAAAATAATTAAAAATTTAATAAAAAATTTAATTAAACTAATTAAAAATGATATTAAAAAAAAAACTAAGCTTAATTATTTATTGGCATTGTTGAAACGGTTAAAAAATACAAGAAATAAAGTTTTAAAAATTCTTAAACAAAAATTGCATTAATTTACAATTATTAAATTGAAAATTTAAATAAAAAATATATATTAAATAATTTTTTTGAGAAAGATTTGTTTAAAAAGCATACCCCCATCTTCTCTCCCTCTATTCTAAACTATAAATAATGATTATAAACAGTTTTAAGCTGATATTTAAATTGAACAAAATAAAATTTAACATAAAAATTGTTATTTACAAAAAATATACAATTTAAAAAAAGTGTATTGTTTTTCTTTATAATTTCTAAATGAAAGTAAAATTGATGTAATTATATTCTTTATGTGTCAGTAAAATTATTATTATTATAAAAAAAAAACAATTAAGCTAAAAAAAATAATAAATGTGCATTTATGCAAAAAAATTTTATTTTTAAAGATGGAATTTATTATAAAATAAAGGTAAGTAAATAGGCACGGCTAGTCTGAACCAGCTCTCACCTAAAAGTGCGACCAACATAAAATTTAGCAACAAAAATCAAAATCTTTGATCGAGCAATTTTGGCAAAAAATGCGTTTTAGTTGCTACTAATATAAATTGAATAAAAAATTCAAATGTATGGACTTTGATTTTGATCTCCTGATTCCAAATCTGCTTTCCAAATTATTCTAGGTTACACTGTTTTTAAGATATTCGCGTCTGAAGATTACACAGAAAATAAAATCGTCAAATTTGAATCAACAAACATAAATTGTAAATCAACCAAACAAGATATCAACCATTTAGTAAAACGGCCATCTATAAGTCCATAATACAAAACTTCGACTTTGTTTTCAACAAAATCAGTCAAGTAATTTTATTTCAAAATTCTTTTATCATGTCAATAAAAAGTGTTTGTTGGATTTTTTTGTTGAAAAAAAATTTCATATGTCAGATTAACAAATTGTGTTTGTTGAATTTCTTTTTTGAAAAAAAATTAAGATTTTTACTTTTGTCAGAAATGTGTTTGTTGAATTTCTTTGTTGAAAAAAAAAACAGAATTCTTTTTTCAGCAATCAAAATTTACAAACGTTTGTTGATATTACAAATTTCCGTATAGGAGCACTTTCAGTGAAAAAATTAATTGTATTCACATATATGGGGGTCAATATAACAATTCGTTTTTTTTGTGTACAAAAACTGCTATTTTAGTAATTTCTGAAGTACCACTGCAACGTATTCGAAAGTTGGCACCAATAAACTTTGTAGTAAGGAGACCTCGTAAATCCGAATCAGTCATCCAAACTTTTCTAGCTTGAGCCATTTGCGAGATATTACTCAAAATTTTTTTAGCAGGGAACCTCAGGTCGGTTTTTTTAAGGTTTTTTAGTGTTTAACACTTCTTTAGTTTGATTTTTTCTATAGAAACATTTTCAAATTTTAAAAGTTTATTCATATAGAAAAGGTGTTAGAATGTCTCCTTAAGAAATTCTCAGGTTCAAAAGCATTTGTCTTTCAGAATCTGACCCAGATTTTGAAATAATTTTTCCAATATAAAATATATGTATCATATTTGAAACATGTTTTTTCCAAAAAAGTTTTCTGATCTTAAAATTTTTCTTATTATCCCTATAGAAAAACTCTGAAGCATTTTGATACAGAAAGGCTTTAAGAATTTATAATATTCTTGCTATAGAAAAATTTTCAGATTCTGTTACACTTTAGAAAACTCTGAGATACTTTCACTCAAAAAACCCTTGTCAAATTACTATAAAAAGTCTCGTAATCCCATTTACCAATATTTGACATAATTTTACAGTTTTCCTTGTAATTTTACAAATTTCCTGACTCTGAGATACTTTCACTCAAAAAACCCTTGTTACATTACTATAAAAAGTCTCTTAATCCCATTTTACAAATACTTGACATAATTTTACAGTTTTTCTTGTAATTTTACAAATTTCCAATTTTTTTACAAAACAAACCTAGTAAATTCACAAGTTGTAAAATTAAAATTTTATTGGTAAAAATCTTGTAAAATTACAAAAAAAAAACTCGTAACTTTTATTAGGAATTCTCGTAAAATAGGATGTAGCAAAAAATCTAGTAAAGTCATGAAGCCTCCTTGTAAGTTTTATTGCGTCAAAAAAATTGTAAATTTACAATTTTATTGGTAAAAAGATTGTAAAATTACAAAGTTATTAGTAAAAAGTAAAAAAAAGGTACAAACTTTCTTAGATTCTGAGACATTTTTCAAATATAAAAAATTTCAAAATTTAATTTTTAATTTTTTTTAATTTTTTTTTATTAAGAATTGATACCTTTTTTATAAGTTTATTTTAATTGCCAGCTTAGCCTCAATAATGCCCAAGTGGCGCTGAGGCCCAATTAACATGTTAAAATTAAAATTGATTAAATAAATAAAACAAAAAACAAGACTCTTTCTCAGATTCTGTGACATTTTTCCTATAAGTCTCAGATTCTGGGACATTTTTCCCAAAAGTCCCAGATTCTGAGGCATTTTTTCTATAAAACAAAAAGTCTCAGATACGGAGCAATTTTTTCTATAGAAAAATTCTCGGATTTCAGAACATTTGTTCTTTATCAAAACTCACGAATTCTGAAACATTATTCCTATCGAAGTTTATCCTATTAAAAATTCTAAGATTCTAAGACATATTTCAAAATGAAATAATCTCAGATTCTGTGACATTATCTTATGCCTTTATGATACTTGCTTTTTTCAAGTTACTTATTGCTGCATTTATTAGGGGTTTTCTATGAGAATTTCGATAAATTCAAAATTTTTGGCTGAAGTTATCGAAATTTTTATAGAAAAACCCTAATAAATGCAGCAACAAGTAACTTGAAAAAAGCAAGTATCATACGCACTTTAGCATCTGAGATATTTTTCCTAAAGAAATTGTCCCAGAATATGAGAATTTTTTTTAAATAGGAAAAATCTCAAATTGCGAGACATTTTTCCTACACTCAATATAAAAACTCTGTCCAATCAGCAAAAAAATTTGCTGAAAATACACCCATATTAAGGCTAATGAAAAAAATCTGCTATGACAGCAAACAAATCTGCTTATTTTAGCTGAAAAATCTGTTGATTTAAACAGAACAATTTGCTAATTTTAGTAGATTCAATATAAAAACTCTGTCCAATCAGCAAAAAAATTTGCTGAAAATATACCCATATTAAGCCTAATAAAAACAAGTAGAAAAGTTTAATTCGACTTGGCCAAATCTATGAATACTCTCCACAATGACCTTTGATAGTAAATTTTCTAACGTGAAAAAATTTACATTTTTGATTAGAAATATTTAATTTTGTGTAAAAAAACTTTTTTTTAAGTAATTTTTGAAAAAAAAAAATAATTTACTATTTTTTTTTTTTTGAGTGTAAAATTTTTTTCGAGTATTTTTTTTTTTCAGTGTAAAAATATTGTTGAAGGACAAAAATACGTTGTAAAATATATTTGTGACTTACCAATGTTTTTAAAACATGTTTAACGGGTTTTCAACACGTTCAAAATAACTTTTGAACCACTGGACCGATTTGGCTGAAATTCAATACAAACCAGCCCAGAGGAACGACAAATATATATGGTAAGCTTCAGCATCCTCAGAATTGTCTTTCGAAAGTAAGCGTGGTTTTTATCTCGTAAATTCACGAAAAACCCGTGCCGAAATTTAGTCTTTTGCTCATAACTTTTGAACCACTGGACCGATTTCGCTGGATTACAATACCAACCTGACCAGGTATATGTCCAATATATATGCCAAACTTCAGGAGCCTCCGTAAAAAGTTAGCGTGTTTTCAAAAGTTAGTGTGTTTTCAACAGACAGACGGACATCGCTATATCGTCTTAAAATCGATCGAGGATCATGAATATATATACTTTATGGGGTCCTAGACCAATATTTCGAGGCGTTACAAACGGAATGACAAACTTATATATACCATCTATCACTAGAGGGGAGGGTATAAAAATCTGCTAAGACAGCAAACAAATCTGCTGATTTTAGCTTAAAAATCTGCTGGTTTAAACAGAAAAATCTGATAACTTTAGTAGAATTTCTATAAAATTAACAAAATAATCTGCTGATTTGTGCTATTTTCTTAAAACTAATGACAGAAACAATTTCAAAATTTAAAGATTCCGAGACTTCTTTCCTTTCAAAAGTTCACGGCACCAAGTAAAGTGCGGAAATTTTTCCCCCATTTTTTTTTTTATTTTTTATATAAATTTTCTTTTTCTCAAATTTTTTTCACTCTAAATTTTTTTTTAAAACAAAATTTTAGATTTTGTTTAAAAATTTTTTCATTTAAACTTATTTTTCCAGTGATATTTGTTTTCCCTCAAAATATTTTCCACTTAATGTTTTTTGACTCAAATTTGTTTTTTTACTAAAAATTTCATAGGTTATTACGATAGGTTATTATGATTTCATAGGTTATTACGATATAAAGGCTCCAAAATCTAAATATGGCCGGATTGGATCTTTGTTCGGTTAGATTTTAAGTTAAGCGTGGTTTTTCTATTAAAATTTCGCCAATTCAAAAGATTTTTTTAATTCAATTGCATTTATGTATTTCAATTTTAAATTCTAACGTTTCATCAGAAATACAACCTTGATTTTACTTTGTAACAATCTAATTTTTAGTTTCGTTAGTAATTTTTGTTAACATTCCATGTTAAAGAACCGGCGAATTTTAAATCTAAATACTGCTCTCTAAAAATTCTAACCTAAAATTGACTACCTAATGCGCAGTTTTTAGGTGAGTTTCAGGGAGAGCAAAGAGAAACTCTTCAGAAATTCTTCTCTAGCAAAACAAAAGTAATACAAATAATAAGTATATTAGGGTGGCAGTTTAAAACGTAGGAATTTTTTTGTTAAATATAAATATTTACTTTCAAGGGAAGTACCATATCGGACATATCGGGGATTTAGGAGTTCAACAATTTTTTATTTATTTTTGGTTTTTCAGCCATTTCTTATGATGTTTTATGTGGGAAAAAGGTTTTGTTAATACCTGTCCAACGGTACAACCTTCTAAAAATTCGGCTTTGTTAAAAAAGTTTTCATGAAACCGTGTAAATTTTGATTTTCATAAAAACGTTATTATACCCTCCACTCTAGTGATAGAGGGTATATGAGGCATTCCACAACAAATGTCCCGTAAATTTATGAATAGGTTGTTTGGATAACGTTGCGAATGAGAAATATTAATTGCATAAATATTACTCATACAGCATAAATATTACTTAACAGAGCAAAACAAGAAAATATAAGCAAATTACTAAATTGTTATGAAATTTAAAATTCAAATGCGATTTTCTTGAAAAAAAACGACGAACGCGTGTCTGATTTTTTTTGTGTGGATGGACAAACATCTAAACTTTAAAAAAAAAAACAAATTAAAAAAAAAGTGGCCGGATTTTTGATAAATTGACTTTTTTAAAAAATGTAAAATTTCAGAACGGGTTCTGAAAATTTTCCAAAACTAAAAATTTTAGTCGATAGCCCATACAAAACTATATAAAAATGTAAATTTTTAAGATTGTGGTGCATTCCGTTTTAATGTGATAAATATTTAATCAAGGCAACTCGCCAAAAATTTTACAATTTTTCCAATAATTGACCACGCCTCCTAAGCCCAGTTATTGAAAAATTGAAAAACCAAAAACGCAATTTTCTAAGTTCCATATAGGGCTATTCATACAACCTATTCAGAAGTTTACGGTACACGTGTTTTTTTTCGCTGGACATTTGGTGTGGAATGCCTATATATGCATATATAAGTTTGTCATTCCGTTTGTAACACCTCGAAATATTGGTCTAGGACCCCATAAAGTATATATATTCATGATCCTCGATCGGTTTTAAGACGATCTAGTGATGTCCGTCCGTCCACCCGCCCGTCCGTACGTCTGTTGAAAACACGCTATCTTTTGAAAGACTTTACGGAGGCTCCTAAAGTTTGGCATATATGTTGGGCATTTACTTGGTCAGGTTGTTATTGCAATCCAGCGAAATCGGTCCAGTGGTTCAAAAGTTATGAGCAAAAGACTGAATTTTGGCAATGGTTTTTCGTAAATTTACGAGATAAAAACCACGCTAACTTTCGAAAGACAACTCCGAGGATGCTGAGGCTTAGCGAATATATTTGTCGTTCCTCTGGCCTAGTTCGTATTGAATTTCAGCGAAATCGGTTCAGTAGTTCAAAAGTTATTAGCAAAACCGTAAATTTCAGATTAGTTTCACCTTAAATTCCCGTGTTGAAAACCCGTTAAACAAGTTTTAAAAACATTGGTAAGTCACAAAAATATTTTACAACGTATTTTTGTCACTCAAAGATATTTTTACACTAAAAAACGCACGAAAAAAATTTTACACTCGAAAAAAATTTTACACTCAAAAAAAATTTTACACTCAAAAAAAAAATTTAGTAAATTATTTTTTTCAAAAATTACCTAAAAAAGTTTTTTTAAACAAAATAAAATATTTCTAATCAAAAATGTAATTTTTTCACGTTAGAAAACTTACTATCACTTAAAAAGGGCATTGTGGAGGGTATTCATAGATTTGGCTAAGTCGAATTTAACTTTTCTACTTGTTAAGTTTAAGTCGAAACGTATTTTTGCTTTAGACGATATTTCCGTTAGTTCGGGAGTTATCGAAATTTTGCCGAAGGTCCACATTGTTTCATAAGGGGACAAAGAAATTTTTAAACACTGATATGGCCGATAAGCCGAGATACCCCAACCTTAAAATCGTCTCTTTATATATATTTTAAGTTTCAGGCAAATCGGTTCATAAGGGTTGAGATACTTTCCTTGTTAGATACCAATTTTTTTTTTTTACAGGAAATTTTGTTTCACCCTAATATACATATGTTTGGTTTGACTTTTTTGTTAGTAGATACGGCTGGTATGGCTACAATATGATTACTTCTACTTCTCATAGTACTTGAGAATTGAGCAAGAATTCAGTTGTATTCCTAAAGTGCTTCCGTTAAGACTTTCAAACGCAAAAATTTGTACAAACGAAATTTTTAGTACGGATTTCATGATTTTTTTTTAATTTTGGCCAAAAGAAAGTGCAAAAAATATATGGTGCGAGCATAAAGTAATAACGAAATATAAAAAATAGAATTTGGCTAAAATTGTGTTTAATTAAAAAAAAATTCAAAACAGCTATAAAATTAAGATAGCAAGAAGAAAACAAATTAATCAAATAAAGTTAAAAAATAAAATAAAAAAAATCTCCAAAATTGTTATAAAGATAAAAAAGCGTGTTTGAAATTAAACCAAAAAAAATAGATAAAAATAAATCCATGTGTTTTTTTATCAAATTACATAAAGTACATAAATAAAAAAAATATATAAAATAAGCAACAACAATTAAGTGAAATACGTTTTGAAGAATTTAGAAAATTTACAGCTGATTAAGAAAAAAATGTAAGTTTAAAAATTGGTAATAATTTTATATTAAAAGTCTGTCTTCTTTTGTTGATTTGGTGGCGCTATTGATTTTTCTATATCTGATGATTCAGAACATTGCACCTAAATTACACAGTGCAACAGTAAAAAAAACATATAGGTTTGATTCTACTACAAAAAGGCTTTAAACCCCTATACCAGTCATGGGCATTTTTGTAATGCCTATTCCCGCGGGAATAGGCTAAAAAATGCTGCTTGTGCGCTGTCGACACACGTACACTATAAAATTCTGTTGCTTGAGCAAATTTCTTGACTTTTCGCTTGCTACTACCCACACAAGCATAAATGTTATAGTATGTGTGTGCGCACCGCTGCCCTATACTCAGATTGTCCAGTTTGGTCACCAATATCTATTTGATGGCCTTAAAAGATTCTGAAAAGCAGGGGAACCCTTATAAACCGATTTGCATGAAACTTAAAATATATATAAAATCGACGATTTTAAGGTTGAGGTGTCTCGGCTTATCGTCCATATCAGTGTTTAAAAATTTCGTTGTCCCCTTATGAAACAACGGAAATATCGTCTAAAGCAAAAATACGTGTCCAGTTAAATTTAATACAGATTATTTCGTATTCATATGAATATCGTAGGTATATGTCTTCACACATATACCCCGCAAAATTTACACAATTTCATGAAAAAAATATTTATCGAAGCCGATTTTTACATTAAAAAAATTATATGGAAACACCATATAGTTTCTTACACAGAGAAAAATAAATTTCCAACTGAATTTTTCAGTTGAATTAACTCAAAATTCGATTGCTGCTACTACATTTTGATGTGGCTAACGAATTTTATAGTTGTTTCAATTAAAAGACAGTTGTAATAACAAAATTTTGTTGTAACTACCGATATTTAGTTGTTTGAACCTTAAAGCAAATGCATCCACCAATTTTTTGTTGCAACAACTGAATTTCAGTTGGAAATTAGCAAATTTGTTTTCTGTGTGTAAAAAGAAATGACTGCAAAATAAGAAAAACGGTTTTTCGGCCATTTTTTTATCCCTTTTTGAACCCCTAAATCCCGGATATGGCCGATAAGCCGAGACACCCCAACCTTAGCATTGTCTTCTTACAAAATTTCAAAAACCCCCAAATTTAGGCGATTCGGAAAATAAAAGCCCTTAAAATTTGAAACTAATTGTAAGAAAATACAGATATTTTTTAAATTCGGAAGATCAATAATATCAAAATTATGTAAATTATCTAAACACACCAAACTTTTGATTAATTTTTCAAATCAATCAAAAATAGCTAAAAATGTTCTGACCCCCTCCGATTTTGATAAAATTTGGTTTATTTGTTACACAACTTGTATGTGAAAAACTGACATAGAAATTTTCACGAGGCCCCCCGAATTTTTTTCGAAAACTTTTCTGTAGTCTTGAAAATTATGAGTTTTAAAACATCATGAACTGGACTTTGCATAATGATATATTGAATTTGGAAGATGCAAAAGTGTCGCGATTTTGAGATTTTGGAGGAAATTGTGACCCTTTGTATATTCGGCCCTGTTAACTTACAGGGCTGAAAACAAAATTAACTTTAAACAAAATTCACTTTGTTTAACAATTAAACCAAATTTCATCAATATCAAGGGGGCCAAGAAAATTCATGATTGATTTTACGGAGAGCGACCCACACACTAGATGACATCAGATATATCTATTTTTAAAGGAAATATTTGTAACATATTTTAATGAAAACTATTTTTTATTTTTTAAATACCCCAAAAAAATAATCCAAATTTTAACCCCCTAAAAAACCCCCAAACGAGAAAAAATCCTAAATCTGAGGGGGAACCCTCAAACTGGCAACACTAAAGTGGAGATAGGGCATAGGTAGGTTCGGAAAAAATGTTGAGGAGTAAAAATGTATAGCGCTCTATTTTACTTTTAACCACTCTACACTATTCACATATGTAATTCGAAAAAGATCAATTGTAATTGTTTTGTGTTTACTGGTGACATGACATAATCCCCACGGACATAACCCCCATTCCCGTTATGGGGATTATGACCAAAACGAATTCGGTCATAATTCTCATAACGGTAGCAGGGACTATGACCGAAAAAAAAATTTGGACATTATCCCAATAAAAAATGGGCATAATTCCTAGTTTTATGGGGACAATGACCACGTAAAAAGTGGATATAATCCCCATAACAGGGATTATGTCTACTATACTAATAGGTCATAATGCCAATAATTATGTGAAATTTTTTTTTTGTCTTAAAAGTTTTTCTGCGTAGCCGGCCTTCGGCCGGGCTTAGGAATTACAAACTACATGCATTAAACCCACCCTCTCCGCAAAATAAAGGAATTATGACCAAAATTGTTCTGGACTTAGTCCCCATAATATGAATGGGGGTTATGCACAGTGGTTTCCCCCATTGGCCAAAAATCAAAAAAATGTATTGTTTTTTTCTAAGCTTTATTGCACTAAATTTATTGATAACACTCTAAATTTTATGAATCTAACCAATTTTTTTGTTTTATTTACGAGATTTAATGTTTGTGTTCGTTGAAAGTGGGGGAATGTTTATATTGCATATATTGTGGTTGCATAGTCATAAAATAATACTTAAGTTTATCTAAAAAATTTTACGCGATATTGTGGCAGAAGTTTCAAAAAACCCTACAAACATTTAATTTTAACCTATTTTCTACCAAATTAAATAATGAAAGCTGCAAAAATACAAGCCCATTAAAAAATCCCTGAAGAACACTTTTTTGACCTTTTCAAAACACATGTTTTTTAGAAACTTATTTTTCACATAGAGTTTCAGTTATTTGGCCCTCATCTGCCCACAACTTTTTATACATCAAATTAAAGATTTTTTAACCCTCTTTAAATTAAAAAATATTGTGGCCGCGGGTTTTTGCATATTTTCGCATATCGATGTGATTTAGATAATCATCCAACGAAAAATAGTGAAAAATTTCAGTTTGTTTTGTACTATTTCTTTTTAAGAATATGAGTAAAGAGAAATATTTTGTTTTTAATTGTTTAAATTA
Source organism: Pegoplata infirma (assembly GCA_963921195.1). NCBI lineage: Eukaryota > Metazoa > Arthropoda > Insecta > Diptera > Anthomyiidae > Pegoplata > Pegoplata infirma. The sequence continues at coordinate 40,386,480 of OY992540.1, read as the reverse complement.
AATTAAAGAATATGTTATAATCAATTTATTGTAATATATGTAAATATGCATGTGATCACTTATATCCAGCTTTGGATTTGTAATAAAAGAAGAAGAAGAATTGCAATTTTAAGGTATTTTAAGGTATATTTTTTTAATTGTTGTTAAACTTTATTTGATTAGAAATATTTTATTTTGAGTAAAAAACTCTTTTTTTGCCTTTTTTAAAAAAAAAAAAAAAAAAGAAAAATTGCTAATTTTTTTTGAGTGTAAATTTTTTTCGAGTTTAATGTTTTTATTTAATGTTAATATTTATTTAAATATTTCTGAATGAATGCACGTACGTATGTACAAAAAATATTGTATTTGACTTTCGTTTTAACCCTTTGACGACATTTTCTGTCTAAGCGATTTTGAGTTTCTTGTAATGGTCGTGATCTGTGACATAATAATAGTTTAGAAACAAAAAATTGGACCCCTTACCTTTCTTGGTGAAAAAGTTTGCCCTTTGACGATTCCCCAGTTCTGGTCAAAGCTTCTGGCTGTGGTTTTTAAGATCTGCCACTTAATAATAGTTGCAAGTGTCCGACCGAATACACCTTTTTTTGCCGAAGTCGAATATTCAGCAAATTTTCACTATTCGGCCGAAACCATAGCGAAAGCCGAATATTAAAAAAAATATATTTTTGTAGTAAAAACAAGAAAAAAAGTTAAACTCGACTTGGCGGAATACACAAATTTATACAAATTTTGTCTAGAATGATCTATTTTGAACAAAAACCTGTTCTCAGATATTTTTGTAAATAAAATTTTTTGAGTGTAAATTTTTTTTCGATCGGAAAATTTTTTTGAGTGTAAAATCTTGTTTTAGCTGCAAAAAAGCTTTGTAAAATGTTTTTGTGGCTTACTAATGTGATTCAAAGTGTGTTTAGTGTGTTTTTCAACTCGTGAGTACAAATTTAATATAATTATTTGGAATTCGGCCAAAAATGTGGCCGAAGCCGAATAGTGGCCAAACAGTATTTTTGGCTGAAACCAAAGCAGACGATTCGGTCGGACACTAATAGTTACCCTACAAAAATTTTGAACTCTACCCCCTTCTTGCTCCCGATTTTGCTCAACAAGTAAAGATCCTTTTGTCCCTAAAATATAGAAAACTATTTTACAAACGTGGAGGGTTTTCAGTGAGTAAGTGGATGAAATTAGAGACTAACTGTAAAGTAGACTTTTGTTGCGGAAACCATTCTCTTCAATTCATCTTTTAATACATTAACCATATCTTTTACTTGAACGAAAATAATCGCCAAAAACATTTTGGCAAGTGTAATTGCCTGTTCCCAGTTGGAAAATGTGTCACTGAGGAAATTTCCACAGTGATTCCTTGAGGAAATGTCTTCAGGTTCTGACAAATCATAGGCAATCCTTGATGACATGTCCTAACATTGTCAGCACTGAATGTTTGCTTTAAGAGTGTGGACAATTCCTCTAAGACGTCTAAAAGGGAATGTCTTCAGAATAGCAGTATATTAAATTAGAATTTTGAATCTGGGCAACTCTTTAATTTCCAAGAAAAAGATGGCAATATTGTCGAGTTAATTAAAATAAAATCAAAATCTAACAAGTAGAATAAAAGTAATAAATAGACAAACAATTTTAAAAATAAAGTTTGGAACAAGTGGTTAGGTGTGGGACTAATAAACTGGAGGTTCCAGGTTCAAATCCAGTTGGGACTAAAAAATGCGAAAAGTTTTTTCTAAATATGAGAAAGATAATTTATAAAGGAAAATGAATAAAAGTAAAAACTAAAGGAAATACGAAAATTTTTTGTATTTTCGCATGACCTATGTCAGACATTTCCCCAAAGAAGTCTTAGCTGACATGTCCCCAGAAGGTCAGCCCTGACTACTGCTGACTTTGAGTGAGGACATTTTGAAAATTTGTATGAAACTGTCCTCAACCCAGTACATAGAGATGTCTTATGGATGTCAGGTGTGACTCTGACATGCCATCGCTCTGTCACTGAGGATAGCTCGAGGACGTTGCCAACTGGGTTGTCGTTAATGGGTTAAGTGTAGCTTACTCATTGCATTTAAAAAGTGTCAAAGCAAAGGTCAAACTTTAGTTCTTAGTTCTAAATTGTTTTTGCGATAGATTTAGAAGTTTCGAAAATATCAATATAAAAATTAAAACAAACAAATTTTCTTATTGAATATTGAAACATTCTTAAAACAGATCTATAAGCCAATTAACCCTTCAAAGATCAAATGGCTACTATGGCTACAGTTGTTAATATTTTTTCCTAAAAACTTGCAAACTTTAAGTTCTTCGGGCATACTATGAGGTGAAAAATTTTGAAGACCCTAGCTTTTTTAATTTTGGAGATATTGATTTTTGACCGCTTGTGCATGTAAGGGAAACCACTGTGTTATGACAGAAAAACTTTCAGGGTTATGACCGAAAAACTTCCCCATTGGGACCGTTTTTGAAATGGTCATAGTCCCCACATGAAACGATATGGAGATCTAATACACAGTTGCTAGCATTTGCAGATGACAAAGACCTTATTGGAAGATCGGTGGTATAGATGAAAGACGCATTTATGAATCTTGAAAGGGACCGAACAACTTTCAGTCGTAATCCCAGCAGGGAAGGGACATAATCCCCATTGGGATTATGACCGTTTTTGACCTTATTGGAAGATCGGTGGTATCCATGAAAGACGCATTTATGAATCTTGAAAGGGATGCCAAAAAAGGTGGTTTACGCATAAACCAAGAAAAAACTAAAATTATGCTTGCAGGTAACGAACATTGGAGTCGGAGTTTTGGGCAAAATATTACAATTGACCAGTAATTAGACTCGACCAAGAGTCAAATGTTAAAAAACTTTGTTTTAGCAGGCCCTCAGAAATCTCGCTGGATTGATGGAGTAAATACTGACTTGCATATGTTAGGTGTTCGAAACTGGATGGAACGAAGAACAGAGATGAATGGAGGCAGATCGTGAGGAAGGCCAAGGCTGTATTTTAGCTGTAGCGCCACGGATGTATGTATAGTCCCCACAACTAATATGGGGATTATGTCCGTAATGCATTGGGTCATAATCCCCATTTCCGTTATGGGGATAATGTCCGTGGGGATTATGTCCTGTCACCGTGTTTACAACCTTTAAAGGTACCTACAGACGACGCAATATAATTGAATATTGTACATAATATTGCGTCGTCTGTAGGTACCTTTAGTGGTTGAATCGAGTCTTTATTTGTTGCACAGTGTTAAAAATAAAATCACAAAATTTTGAGACAATTTTTTTAATGTTGTTTTTTTGATTTTATATAAACAATTAGAATTATTAAAGAAAAACAAATGTCTGATACCTAAGGGTCATTTATTAAATTTATTTTTTATAGGCAGGTTATCAGTAAGTTATGGAATTTCTTAACCGTACTTTTTTTAATTAAAAAGTTACATGGGTGCAACTTGTAATGGATGAGGTACGCTCAAAAAAAAACTTAGTATTTTGGTTATGTAAAAAATTTTTACGTTTCAAATAATTGATTGCAGATCGCATTTTATTATTATAAAGTTGTTAATAAATAACATTTAAGCTAGAATTTTTTTTTCTATTAAATTATTATTTTTTGATGCTCATTTTTTTATAATTATTTTTTTAAACAAAAATTAAAAAATTTTGTATCACAAGAACATTTTTTTTAAAAAATTTAAAATTTTTGTGAAATTTGTTTTTTTTTTTTTGATAATCTTAATTAGCTCGAGGTTATTATTTCCATTACTAATTAAAACTATAATATTCTCAAAGAATAATTTTCAAGAAAATAATTTATTTGTTTTTAATTTATGTTGGTAATTTTTGCAAGACAAAGTCAACACGTGCTTCGGAATTTGTCAGATTCCATTGTCAAGACTATTTAGCAAATACAAAAACCCTATACTACAAGTAGCAAAGAATAAACCTACTCAAAATATAATATTTGAAATGTCAAATAAAACAATTTTAATTTTTTAATAAAAATTTATCAGAATTTTGGTGGAAATTTTCGAAAACCCAAAACTTTGATCAAAACAAAATTTCGTCATATTGAGTAAATTCCAAAATTGTATGACATTTTTGTTATAAGACGAAAAAATTGTCTTTTTTGGGACGTTGTTTGCGTCACGAGATATGTCTTTTAATGATGAGTTACAATATGCCACACCATTTTGGGTCAATGGGTTGTTTTGTAGTTGTTGTTGTTTTTAAGTGTCTATGCGTTTATACTTTGGTTATTTTTAAAGCAGAAAATAAATGCATTGTCATGTGAATGTTGTTTTTTGGATTAGTAAAAGTAAACAAAAATATGTAAACATGAGGTTTTCTACAGGCAAGGCCGAATTTAACTTTTTTACTTGTGATTACTGTCAAATTTTCTTTGAGTGTATAGTTTAACACGTGCCATGCTAAATTGAACTATCAGAATTCTATTGAAATGTGTGCAAGTATTCATTAATGTGTCATCAACATGTGTGTTAATTATCATATTACCAAAAAAAAAAAAAGTACTTTTGTAAATCGATGAACAAAATTTCAGAGTCATGATCGATCGACCGTACACTTAAAAAACAAGTAAAAAAGTTAAATTCTGTCTTGCCGAATGTATTAATACCCTCCACAATGCAAAAATTATTATTACAAAAAACTTTATTTAAAAAAGAAATTACTTTTGAGAAAAAAATTGAAAAAAATTCCCGCGAAAAAAAATTTTAATGAAAAAAAGAAGTCCGCGATTTTTTTCTTTTTTTGTAAAAAAATTATGTTCGTACTTGCTTAAATATCATTCGGTGTTCAATTCTCTTCACATATGTCAACCTACAGAAGAAATAAAGCATTTTGAATTTTTAGGTTATGTTGAATGTACCAAAATTTTTGATGCGTCCTTACATTTTCGTTCATAACTTTTGAACTGCTGAACCGATATCGCTTAAATGCAATACCAAACTTTTCGGGGCAACAAAAAGTAAATATGTTAAGTTTTAGTCATATCGGTGTAATATTTTGGCCGTGATCGCCATTTCTACAGACGAACAGACAGCCGGACATCGATAGAATGTCTTAAAATCGATCACCGATCAATAATATATATACTTTATGGGGTCCCAGACCGATATTTCGATATCACTAATTGGAGGCTATAAAAAATCTGTAAGAAAATCTAATCTGTAAGAAAATCAAATAAATTTTAGCAGATTTTTCTGCTGAAATAAAAGCTTAAATAGTACTAACTACGTTTTTGTAACTGACAAAATGTAGTCAGAACACTACTACAAAAAAATTAAAAATTTTAATTCACTGAAAGCGTAAGCATACGTCATTCACTCCAACTAATTGTATGAATTTTTTCACCAAATTTTAATCCAATCGTTCATGTTTGGATTGACTTGACTAAAATATTATACGGTCTTGACAGCGTTTAAAATACTAAAATACCTTACTTTCTTTAAATACGTCACACTTCTTTAACTAATTTTACCTCTCTAAAGGGTAGCGCACCATAAAATATACATTTGCATAAATTTTGATTCATTCATACTATTTAAATATTTTATCAGCAAATTCCAAAAGTACATATGGTTAAGTACATTCACACACCCCCTCCCAGAATAACTGCGTCAATTATATACATATATAAATTTAAAAAAATGCCAAAAGAAATCGCAAAAAAAATAATGATTAGAAAATTTTTTTAGAAGCATACACTGCACATTGGGGCAAACCTATACGATTCCTATTTGAAAATCCCCTAAAAGTATAACTTTTTTGCATGTGTTTATAGCTTTAACGGTCCAAAAATGTTCTTAACATAATTCTTAATCATGAGGCATTCAAAAAATTTTGGAGTGTGGACGTTTTATGTATCTTTAAGTGCACCAAACATTGCCTTCAAATTAAAATTATTTTAATTTACTAATTTAACATCTTTTTGCTTGAATTTGATCCCTTTCTATAGGAAGGTCTCAAGCTAAAAATAAAAAATAAGTATGTGGTTATATGCAGAATTTTGTTGTCTTTCCATTGGTGCTACCAGTTTTTCAAAATTCGCGGTTTCAGTTTTTGACTTTTTGCCAAGGGCGCCCATATAGCTGCCCCAATGTGCACTGCAACCAAAAAAAATCAGAATAAATAATAATAAATTGTATGTATTATGGCCGGATTTTTATATGACTTTTTTAAAAATTTAAAAATTTCAGAACGGATTCTTAAAACTTTCCAAAATCAAAATTGTTAATCTGTAGCCCATAAAAATATACAAAGAATTGTGGTGTAGTCCGTTGTAAATTAATACTTAATCAGGGGAACTCGACACAAATTTTACCATTTTTCCAATACGCCTCCTAAGCCCAGTTTTTGAACAGGTTTTTTGTATCGGCACATTTGGTGTGAAATGCCTTATATGTATTACCTATACAAATAATGATGGGTATCTCAATTTTTATCTCCACACATGTTAAAACACGTATAAAATATTTGTAAACAAACTGTTTTAAAGTGTATACCAATATACAGTGATTGACATAGTTAAACTTACACCTTAAAGATATAACAAGATTTTTTTCGTTTTTTTTTCGAACGTTGTTATTATCAAATGAGTACAATTTTAAACTTTTAAATCTATGAATACCCTCCACAGTTCCCTTTTTAAGTGATAGTAAATTTTCTAACGTGAAAAAAAAACATTTTTGATTAGAAATATTTTATTTTGTGTAAAAAAACTATTTTTAAAAGTAATTTTTGACAAAAAAAAAAAACAAATAATTTACTAAATTTTTATTGAGTGTAAAATTTTTTTTTAGTGTAAAATTTTTTTCGAGTGTATTTTTTTTTAGTGTAAAAATATTTTTGAGTGACAAAATACGTTCTAAAATATTTTTGTGACTTACCAATGTTTTTCAATCATGTTTACCTTTTGAACCACTGAACCGATTTGGCTGAAATTTCCTCAGAATTGCCTTTCGAAAGTTAGCGTTTTTTATCTCGTAAATTCACGAAAAACCCTTGCCGAAATTCAGTCTTTTGCTCATAACTTTTGAACCACTGGACCGATTTCGCTGGATTGCAATACCAACCTGACCAGGCAAATGCCCAACATATATGCCAAACTTCAGGAGCCTCCGTAAAGTCTTTCAAAAGTTAGCGTTTGTTCAACAGACAGACAGACGGACGGACGGACATCGCTAGATCGTCTTAAAATCGATCGAGGATCATGAATATATTGCTTTATGGGGTTTTAGACCAATATTTCGAGGTGTTACAAACGGAATGACAAACTTATATATCGTCACCTAAAATGCAAAAGGCCCTAACTAACATTTTATTAATTTTACAGGAGAAGCAAAAAAGAGTATTGAATAAAATTTTGAATTTGTTAATAACTTTGTTGGTTTTGAATGAATTGGTCTAAAATTTTGTGAGGACGTACATTTTGTTAATATGTATCAAAATTAATTACAAAATGGTTTAAAAATAATTTCCCAGTTACGTCCATTGCCGATTTCGCAATTCACATGTTTTTAATTTTTGGCTATAAAATCGCTAATTTTTATTAGTTGACTCTAATTTTTTGTAATAGGCTATTTACATATATCCCGAAATCCACATAAATTTGGATTTCAAATCCAATTAAAATCTATACCGTTTACATATGCTTTTTTGACATTTAGCGGGATTTTGTTTGTACTAACTCTGTATTTTCTTTTGATTTGTGTACAGGGTTGTTAGTTGGAAAATTACCCAATTTTATAAATATTTCTAAAAACAATGATTTTTCTTTGCCGGAGCCAATATTTTCAATCCCACTAGTAAATGTTGGGACCACAATATCAAAAAATGTGTTTTTATGTAGAGCTGCTTCTTTAAATGCAAGAAAATTAACATTTTTGCCAAGTTTGGGGCCGCCACCATTGAGTGTTTTTCTTTGTTAGGAAGACCAAATTGGTCAACTAAATTGTGCGTTTACCATTTGCAATGGTAAATTTTAAATGAAACATTGTTAAACATTGTTTTTATTAATCTTTTAATAGTTTTAAAAAAATAAATTTTAATTGTTTTTTTACTTTATAAAAAACAACAACAGCTGATAAAAAATCGTGTGCAGCGTTGTAAAAAAAGCATTAGGGATGATTATTTTGGGAAAACCCATAGTTGTACAATTAAGTAGTAGAAATTTTTTGGATTTTAAATTGCGATTTTCCCAAAATCCAAGTTTTTTTTGTATGGGATTTGACATTTGAAATCCAAAAAAGTAATTGGATTTACTTGGATTTTCATTGAAATCCCATTTTTTTTGGATTTCGAGGCATATGTAAATGGCCTATAAGGTCATGTAGGCTAATAAAATACACCAGAACTAATCAAAATACCGATTTTTAATTTTTTTTTAGTTAGGGCGTTTTGCATTTTAGGTGACGATATATACCCTCTATCACTAGAGTGGAGGGTATAAAAATTTTAATTTATAAAGCTTTAGTTAAAGCTTGATAGCGTACAGATTGAGTAAATAATAAATGTGATACGAGGGTCGATCTGAAAAATTAAAATTTTAATATATTTTTCAGAATTTTTTTAAAAATATTTTCGATTTTTTCTAAGTTTAAAAATTCAAAATTCAAAACATGGCCCAATAGTTTTTACTATTCAGTAATAAACTAATTTTTTCAACAAACCAAGCAAGAAATGATTTTTTTAAATACAGTAGAAAAAATTTGCATTTAGACTCTAAAGAATTGGAGGTCAAAATCTTTCAATGCTGCTTCTAAATTTGGTCTCCAAATTTTTTCATTACTCCAGGTTTTTGAAAAAACTGAGGTCAAAGTTCACGTTAATAATTTTTTTTATTTATTATATTAGGGGGTCGCGAAAAATTTTAAATATTGAAAAGGAGTAGCAAAGCAAAAGTTAGTGAGAAGCTCTGCTTTAGACCATCAATTTTTTGTAAACAAAGAAAAAATTTAATATGTGATTACTAGGGACTAGGGCACTAAAAAATCGAAAATATGCGCTAAAAAAATCAAAATATGCACTAAAAACCTTAAAATGTGCGCAATAAAAATTTTATTTTCATAAAAATTTTATTTCAACAAAAAATAATGCCGGATTAAAATAGTAGTACATCTTAGTGTATGGTAATGAGTAGGGATGTGATATTCATGCAAATGCATGTTTTTTGTCAATAGTGTAAAAACAATATAGTCCATTTACCTTTCCGAATCAAGAAATTTGCGTTAAAGTGGCATCGATTTGTTTTGCATATTTTGCATATTTCCAAATTTTAAGTGCATATTTTGGCATAAATTGGCAAAAACTTATTTTGAAAATTAGAAAAATATTTTTTTTATCTGTTTAATTTTTTTTTAGATTGTCTTAATTTTTAAAAAATCTTGCTTACATAAAGTTTTAAATGTTAATATTTTCGATTTTTTAGTGCAAGAAAATCTCATCCCTAATAATAACGTTGAGTATTGTTGACTTTGTCTTTTACAAATAATACAGATTCTTATTGACCTAACATTTGTACAATAAATAACACTTTACGCACAGTAATTAGAGTTACTGTACATTAGATATAAAAAAAAATTAAAAATAAGTACTTTTAAAATAAATTATGATGGATAATGGATAAAACCACCATCTGTTTAACATTAAATTTCTTTTGATATGTTTTGATAAGTAGAAAACATTGACCACTACATTGCGGTCATTCTGATTTTCTGATAATAATTGGCACAATAAAACAATAATCGATTTTAAAATGGCTATTTCTCGAAAACTAAGCAAGATACAAATTTCATATCTAAATCGACTTTAAAGAAAATCATGCTTACCGTCTTGAGTCTTAATTTTAAACTTAAAAATTGGTTTAACCAAACTTAAAAATTAAATTTGATGGAAAATTTGACCTATATTATCAGGCATTACCCCCTAATTTTGGTCATACTTAGAACTTTGAAAAATAATTTGTTGTCAGGCAGGATATAAATTTATTTTTTTAAATACGGTTTTAACTGCTCACATGATATTTACTAAAATAAATTTTGTTTTGTTCTATATTTAATAATAATATTTGCCAATTAAATTTATAAATTTAAAAAATTAGCAACTTTTTGCAAACTTTTCTTTACATGCATTATAAAATCTATTAACAGCTTATTTAAACAGTGATGAACAATGTCCATTGAACATACATAAATATAATAAATTTATTTGGGTTTAGGTCGAGGAAAAAATGAGAGTCGAGCTAAAAAAATTACATTAGACGTATTTAGAGTCTTGTTGCCAGCCCTGGCAATGTAGCAAAAGAGTACTTCTTTCAAAAATACATGTGTTTTGAAAGATAATTTGAAAAACAGTTTTTTTACCACCAGTTCTAGGTGTGGTTAGTAAGACTCTGAATACCACTATTATTATGAAACATTTTTTGGATTTCTTTTTGAGTAAGATTACTCTACAAGATTTTCAATTGTAGTTCAAAATTTTCCAAATGTATTTTAAAATTTTCCAAATATACTTTTAAATTGTACTGATTAAATCAGTATGAATGGTCAGTAGAGTGGCGCATCCGTCCGATTAAAACTGATCTAATCTTAGCGATTCATTTTTTGTATCACTATTGAGCCTTCATGTTTTTATTTGGGAATTACTAAAATGTGTAAAAGTTTAAAAAGGAAAAATTGCAGTTATTCTCAATTCACAGAAATTTGCGAAATCAATTAAAAAATTTAATTATATCAATTAAAAAAAATTATTAAAAACTAAAATTAACTTTAAAATTTGTAATTAAAAGTTTTTCCCGTACAATGTTTTCTGTGTAGGGTATAAAATACAATCTATATTTAATCCCCTCAGGATATATATTAGTTATAAGAAGTGCCATCAACTAATTGTTTAATACACCTATTAAAAAATATAAATGTAATCTTATTTTGTTATTTATTGTTTATCAAAAATTTGCTGGAGTATTTATTTTTTTTATATTCAAAGTTCACAACTTGTGGATTATTTAAAATGGATTTATGTATATTCATCATAACAAGTAGTTATATTCAGCACATATACCTATACAGGATTTTAAGGAATCACAAAATTTGGCGATTGTAGAAAAGAAAGTACACACAAAAAATTTTAGAGAAAAAAGTTTTAATTAAAAATTTTAAAAAGTTCAATTTTGTTTTTAATAATTTTTTTAATTGATATGATTACATTTTTTAATTGATTTCAAAAATACGTGAATTGAGAATAAATGCACTTTGGCGATGTAAAACTTTTACAAATTTTAGTAATTAATACTATCACTTTCGTGATAGGTGCAAAATCAATTAAAATAGTAACTGATATAATCATTTTAGTGATTGAAACTCATTTTCATTTTTTTGTGTGTAGAACAGATTCTGCGCATATATGTAAATAAATATAACAACATGTCCGATTCGGCACTTTTTTCCTTATTTGAAAACTTTACTCACAAAAAGTCAAATTTTTCTACTATTTTCTACTATTTCTTTTGTTTTTTATGGATTTGTTTCTTCTGAATTTCATTTTATATTTTCTGAATTTCAATTAAAGTAATGTGATCTGAATTAAAAATTCGAAAAGTGTTGCTGAGCTTTATTTAATTTTTTATTTTTTTTTATTTCGTAGATGTCTAGTCAACCAACTGTTATTGGAAATGGTCTTACAGAACCCATAAATATAAATCCAAATGGTAATGGTACTTTTCAGCATATTGATGATATTGACGAGGGCATAACCATGAAATTACGTTTTAGTACAATGCCATCACTGGACAACTCCGTACCAGCTTCACCCACAAAAAGTTCCTCACTGAAACGTAATACCAGTTATGGTAATCTAATGCCAGCAGAAACCAAAGAGACCAGAGTTAAAGTAATATATACGGGAGGAACTATAGGAATGGTACGAAATGATAGAAATGGTAAGTTTTTCCTTGTTTTTTTATGTTTAAAAAATTGTTAATTTATACTTTTCATATTGTCTGTATAGTTTTGGCTCCCATGCCTAATGCTTTGGTTAAACGTATACGCAAATATCCCAATATGCATGATGAGGATTATGCTCAAAAAAGATTTGGTCAATCGGCTTCAATGGCACCTTTGGTTTTACCATATGTTCAAGGAGAAAGTAATCGAGTCATATATCAAATAACTGAATATAGTCCTTTATTGGATTCCAGTAATATGACTATGCATGATTGGGCACGAATAGCTAAAGATATTCAGGTATGTTTTTTTTAATTTTGGCAATTATACATACATATGTACATAATTTAAATTTTAACTCAATTTCTTTTTCCAAATTTCCTTTTCTTCCAGCAATCCTATGAATTCTTTGATGGTTTTGTAGTTTTACATGGCACCGACACTTTATCCTATACCGCTTCGGCTTTATCTTTTATGTTAGAGAATCTCGGAAAAACTGTGATAATAACCGGATCCCAAATACCCATATTTGAGACTCGTACAGATGGCAAAGATAATTTTACCTCGGCTCTCATAGTTGCTGGCAATTATGTTATACCCGAAGTTTGCGTTTTCTTTGGTAATAAACTTATGCGTGGTAATCGCACTGTTAAAGTAAGCTCATGTTCCTTGGATGCCTTTGATTCTCCTAATGTGCCACCGTTGGCACATATTGGCATCAACGTAGATGTAGATTATCGATTAATTTTTAGGCCTTGCAAAATATCGAAATTTAACGTACACTCTCAATTGGATGAAAATGTAGGAGTATTACGTATATTCCCCAGTATATCAACTTCGACATTTAAGGCATTTTTATCGCCACCCATGAAGGGTGTTGTACTACAGTCATTTGGTTCGGGTAATGTACCAGCAAATCGTAGAGATTTACTTGACGAATTAAAAGCAGCATCAGATCGTGGCGTTATAATAGTAAATTGTACACAATGTCCTAAGGGTTCCGTAGCCGAAATCTATCAAACCGGTAAAGTGTTATGTGATATGGGTGTAGTGCCTGGTTTTGATATGACTCCTGAGGCGGCTTTAACAAAATTGTCTTATGTTTTGGGCAAGAGTGAATGGTCTTTGGAGATTAAAAAACAGGTGAGAAAATTAGTTTTTAGGAAAATAACCTTACAATTTAATTTATTATAATAGTTAACCTATGAGCCCCTATGCTCCTTATAGGAACGTAGGGAATATATTATACAATAGTGACGCTTAATTACTTAAATTTAGAACTATTTTTTATATCCACTCCTACGGGTGGACTTAAAAATTGAACTTCCTTGTTCCCTTGGTCCACGTGCAGGACTTGTTCTGGCATGAATATGGTAAATAAAAAAACTAGGAAACTCCTGTAAGAAAATGGATTTTTTAGAAGTTTGTTTATTATTTTAACTTTTTCCAACAACCTCGGAAAATCCCAATTTTTAAGGATTGATTTGTACTTTTGTTAAACAAATAATCATTTTCATTTTAAAAGAATTTAAAGTACGTGCACTTGGACCAAAGAAATTAGAAAATGCCATTTTTTTGGTCCGCCTTTTTTCTAGGCTTGGATATTAAAAAAAATTATATAAATAATGATAAAAATTACATTACTAAAGTGTAAATTTTTCCAAGGATTTTTTTCTTTTTATTTCAAATTAGTTTTCTTTTTTTTAAGATGATCCAATCAAATTTGAGAGGTGAATTGACATCAAATTCAGGTCCCAAAATGGAAGAATATGATTTGGTCGATGCGGTGGCTAGATCTTTGCATTTAACATCTCCCCAAGAACTTAGCCAATTGGGAGCGACACTATTTCCAGCCATGCTTAATGCAGCCGTTATGGAAGGGGACACACAAAAGGTAAAAAATTAAAAAAAAACAAACCATATCTATAAACAAACCAATAAAACCATTTCTAATTCCCTTCCAATTTCCTTTCTAGATAAACAATTTAAAAGCCTATGGTGCTGATCTGTCTGGCGTCAATCAAGATAATCGTACGGCCTTACATTTGGCCTGTCATCAGGGTAACATTGGTGTAGTCAATCATTTACTCTTAAATGGTGTTTCCGTTCATATACGTGATCGTTATGAACGTACTCCCTTAATTGAAGCTGTCTCAACCGATAATCATGAGATTATTAATTTACTAATAAATTGTGGAGCGCATTTAACTGGCTCCTCTAGAGCAGTTGGAGAACAACTATGCGCTGCTGCTGCCAGAGGTTCTCTAGTGCGTTTAAAATCTTATCAACTAGCCGGTGCTGATCTTTCTCAACCGGATCCCTCCGGCCGGACGGCGTTACATGTTGCCGCCTTACATGGCCATGAGGAAATCGTACGCTATTTAATGGACTATATGGAAAATATTAATGAAACTGATATAATGGGACTTACCGCTTTGGAATATGCTCAGAAAGCTGACCAGCAAAATATAGTTGTTTTATTAAATAGTTTAACGCACAAAGCGTAAATATGGGATACACACTTTAAACACTTTTATACACATTTAACACATTTTTTAGACATAATAACACTTAGATGACTATTTATTTTATGTAAAATTGATATTAAATTAATAAAACAATTGATATTTACTATTAATTAAACACTTTTTGCAGATAAAAAATTTGTTCACTAATTTTTTTATATATAACGGTAACGCACACTGTTGTCAATTTGGTGTTTTTTATTAAATCTAGCGTTTTTTTTTGTACCCAGCAAATAAGAGTTTAAGCGGTTCGCGCAAAATCTGGCGATTTTTGATATAAATCGCCAGATTTTGCACAGAACTTTGGAGAATTAGGGGCAGATTCACAGCAAATAGTCATAACTCAATCATAACTGAATTTTGTCCATGTAATTGTTGAAAACAATCATTAAAAAATCAAATTTTATTTGAAAACTTTTAAAAAATTAAATTAATTTGCATTATCAATAAATTATAATTATCAATGAATTATTTAATTCTTTTTTTAATAAAATTAAATTTATATTGAACTACTTAGCTGAGGAGCCCGGCGTTTCCCGAATAGACTCATATTTTTAAATGCAGATTATATATTAATTTAAAAAATAGTAAAACTAATTCTGTTAATTAATTGATTTTTCAAATTCTACCGGAAAAAACGTTCAAGAGTTGCAAAAATAAGTTGATTAGCCGACTTCAACTGAAATTTCTTAGTTTGTGCTTTAATTCGGCTGCTGATTGGCATATGTGAACAAATTCATCACCGAATGGTATTTAAACAAGTTCAAACATATTTTTTTACAAAAAAAAATTCGCCGAGATTTTTTTTCACCAAAAAATTTTTTCGCGGATTTTTTTTTTAATTTTTATTTTTGCAAATAAACTTGTTCACAGGAAGGGTATCAATACATTCGGTAAGGTCGAATTTAACTTTTTATTTGTTTCATTTTGTTTTTTACATTTTTGACAAAAAGTCGATTTGAAGTGGGTACGACAATAAAACTTTTTCTGCGGTCTTCCTCGAGAAATGCAATATATTCATGATTAATTTGAGGAAATCCGTAAAAAAGTACTTTAAATTTGTAATGGAAAAAGGTGAAAGTTTTTAAATTTTAAGTTTTTGTCAAAAAAGGGTGTAGAAATGGGCGTGATGGACAAAAACTATACTGCGATCTATATTAATAACTAAATATTTTAATGAATAAATATTGAAGCTCGAGGCCTAACGATTTTCTTTTAACTTATTTCCAGAAGCGTAAACTTTGAAAACCAGCCATCCCCAAGGTCAGGCAAGTAGGGAGGCCAATTCCGGTTAGGCGATCAAGAAATGTATCATTTGGATACCGCAACCATGATATTACCATCAACGCAGTGTGGATTAGTTCATTGTACTGCTGAAAAAGACACTGCAAGTTTCCAAAAAGGTTGCTGAAGTGAGGAAAAGCTTGTTTCAGCAGTCCTTAATAAAAATTTTCTGTTTATGATGGTGGATAAAAATTGTAGTATTAATTACATATATAATGGCTTTCTGTCAATTTTTAAAGCTCACTCAGCGGTTTCTCATAAAAAATGTTGGCATCAGTTCAAATTTAAAATTTTTAATACTTTCTAGCGATTTTAAAGTAAAATCTAGCGATTGTTTGTGAAAAAATAGTTGGCATTAGTGTAATTGTAGCTGTTTTTCTACTTCACAGCAACCCTGTTGCTAATGTCATTTCTACTCAGTGCTGCCAGGTAATTTTTTTCTTCCCCGTAAAAAAAATCAAAAATCCCTAGATTAGGACTATTTAACCCTTCTACACTCCGTGGGTCAATTTGACCCACTTTAAGTTTTTATTTTTTTTTAATAATTGCTCGGGAAGGGCTTGTTTATATTAGTTTTCATTATTTTTTATCATACTAAATAAAAAAAACAACAAATAAAAATAAATTTCGCATATAAAATATGAAATTTTGTTTACATTTTAATGTTAGGTCATATTGACCCAAATGATCATAGGAAGGGCACAAATCCAAGGGATGCAGAAGGGTTAAAAAAATAATAAAATTTTAATGAAAAAAAATGTATGAAAAAAAATTAATGTACAAAAATTGGTAATAAATATTTATGACAAAAAAATTATGGAAAAAAAATTGATGGAAAAAAAAATTTATTTAATAAAAAATTTGATAAAAAAATGATGAAAAAAAATTTATGATTTTTTTTTAATAATTATGTTACCTTTTATTCACCAGCTGGTAAAAAACGGATTTATTCACCAGCATGTGTATTATTATCCAAGTTACAAATCGAAGTTACAAACGTTTTTGGTTTTAAGAAAATGAAAACAGTAATTCTTATTTTCTTTTTTGTAAGTCGGTAGCTTATATAGTCAAACTGGGGTGGCATCGTGCATCATTTTTTAAATTAGACCCCACCCTAAAAACATTATCATGTTAAAACCCCTAGATTTAAGCGATTTTTTGATATAAAACTCTACTGTCGAGGGCGTATATAGTCTGTGACCTTAGTTTAATTCTACTTTTACGCTTTTTACCAGATTTTATTCAATCCAATGGCTACTGTGCAGGCTTTCAAAAGAGACAAAAATCGAGTTTTTCGCATTTTTAACCTCGAATAACTAAAATTCTAGACGTGAAAATTTGGAGTGCAGATTTGCAATCAGTGTGCCAAAAACCGTCCATTTGTTGTACAGTGTTATCCAAAAATTTTAAATTTAAAATATACTTTTTTTTGTTCTGGCCAATATTTTCAAAATATTGCAAAGAAAAAAGAATTTCAAAAAATTTAAAAAAAACCCAAAAAATAATTAAAATTTTTACCCCCTAAAAATCCCCACAAACGAAAAAAAAATCCTAAATATGGTCAAAACACCCAGAAACTGGCAACCTTATTGCTACTACTAATTTAAGCAACACAGTTTTTTGCTGACATGGACTTAATTTGTGTGTTTTTTTCTGTAATAAATTTTGTTCTATAAAAATTTATGGTAAATTTCTAATAAAAAACTAATAATTAATTAATAAAAACATCAAAAAAATGTTCTCTAATATAACGGTTACAAAAGAAATATAAAATTGTATGGATTTTTTTAATATTTCAACCAAAAACATGATTTTAAATTCTGTGAAAATCCAAAAACGAACACGTCAGATACTTTAATTTATTTTCGTGGCATTGATTGAGTGTGTGTATTTTTCCTTTCTTTAAAATTGATGTCATAAATGTAAAAATACTAGAGAATGGCTGATTTTTATGTTTTTTTTAATTGTGTTTTCTTGTTTTTATGAATATTTAAATAATAATTCGTGTTTTTGTTTCTTTTCTTATATATTCTAGTACAAGTACCAATGTTCACGTTCAGCCAACGAAATTATAACGAGTTTATTATTAATAAAAACATAACACCAACTATAATAATTATAATAGCAACAAAAACAACAACTAAAGTTATCATATAACATTTTGGTAGTTAATGTTTGTTTAGTATTTTTGTTTTAAGGATTTTTTTTTTATTTGTGAAAAAAGTAATTAACGATTAATATTATTAACCATGTCGTCCGATCCGAACGAACAACAACAACAATTACAGGAGAGTTTTTTACAACAACAGGTAAGTTGTGGAAAAGTGAATTTTTGTTTTTAAGTTATTTTAAGGCTGTATCTGGGATTTGGGTTTTTCGAAAAACTTAAATAGAACATGTGAACAAAGTATAGTAAGTCAACCCCGGTAATACCCTACACCACTGATAGTTGTAAAATGGGTCCAAAGTCCAAACATGGATCAATTTTAGCTATATTTGATTGGATCTTAAATTGGTGCAGAAAAAACACTTTAAATAATTTTGGCGAAATAGACATCCAAGATACTCTGGGGCAAAACTGGGCAAAATCCATAAAAAATACATTGGGACTTAAGTTGAGGTTACTGGCATTGCTCTGATTGCTGCCAACTTTTTGCCAGAGATAGAACTTTTGATTACAAATCGAAAATGTAGGTGTGTTTTTTTCGGTGAGATCTTGTTCGCGAGTTATGTCGACTTAAAGTTTTAATATAAAATCCATTGTATCTCCTTCATTTTTTTGTCGGATGTACACTAAATATGTATCGTTAGAAAGCTAAATGAACTGTCTTTCATATAAATTAAAAAACATTAACCCATTAAAACCCAAATTTTGTTTAATTCTGTGTTGATGAAAGTAATGGTTCTACTGTAAATACTTTGGAAACACTTTGTTTACAATTGATTTCAATTTTCCTTTTTATATAAATACTTTTGTATTTGTTGTTTTGTCAAATATTTTCATTCAGTTCAATAAAATATTTCTTTCAACAAACAACAACTTTAACTGGTTATGGGCCCAGGACACTCTTGCTGAGAAATAATTAAGGAATTTATCAGGAGAAATAAAGGATTATTAAGATATTAAAAGGGTTTTTTTTTCAAGAAGCCAAATATCAAAAAGATTAATCAAGATTTCAAGACGCCTAGATAAAGGAAATTGAGCAGGAAACCTGGTAAGGAAAGAAAAAGGAAAACTCAAGACGCTTAGCGAGGAAAAATCAAGAAGCTTAAAAGGGAAAAATCAAGACGCTTAGAGAGGAAAAATTCAAGACGCCTAGAGAGGAAAAATCAAGACGCTTAGTGAAAAAAAAAGTCAAGAATCTTAGAGAGGAAAAATCAAGAAGTTCAGAGAGAAAAAAAAAAAATCAAGACGCTTAGAGGAAAAATCAAGAATATATAATATAAATTTAATTAAAAAAAAAAAAAAAAGATATAAAGGTATGGAAGAATTTAAAATTGAAAAATTGCACGGAATTGCGAACTGGGGTTCGTGGAAGTTCCAGATGTGCATTATTTTAAAATCCATGGAATTGTACAAAGTCGTTGATGGCAGTTACAAAAAACCAATAAGGCAAGATGGAGGTGGTGATGCTGCTGATGCTGCGTTTCTTCAAAGTGTACAGACTTGGGAGAAACACGACATCAAGGCACAGCGAAGATACTGATGACGTTACCTCCGTCGTATAACCATTTCGTAACAGCTTGGGAATCGTATGATGAAGACAAAAGAAACCTTAAAAATCTTACAAATCGCTTGGTGCTGGAACAGTCACGTATAAATCGTGACAATGTGGAATCAAAAGCTTTTCTAATGAAGAAACAAAATCAAAATTATTCTAAAGGTAGTAAGGAGCCAGGGAGATGTTTCAAATGTAATAAAGATGGCCATTGGAAAAAGGATTGTCCTCTGTGGAAGAAAAATAATAAAAAACAATCTAATTCAAATGCTTTCGTGAGTGATGGTAACTACGTAATAAATTCTGAAGAGAAATGGTTAGTAGACTCTGGTGCATCTGAACATATGACATCGCATAAGGAATGGTTTACCACATTTAGAAAATTTAAAGAGCCTTCAAAAATAAAAATTGGAGATGGATCAACTCTGAACGCAATTGGTCAAGGAAATATTGATGTTCTTATCAAAAATGAAGATGGATGGAAGCAGAAGTTCCTACAAAATGTTTTGTTTGTTCCAAACATTAAAGTAAATTTGTTTTCGGCTACAACAGCAATGGACAAAGGGTATCAAATGCAGTCTTCCAAAGATGTTTGCAATTTTGTACGTGATGGTAAAGTTCAAGCTGTGGCTTTCCGTAATGGTAATCTTTTCGAAATGGAAATGAAAGTAATCAAGAAACATGGTAATAGGTTTGTTGCAAATTCAAATGCCAAATATAATGAAGGTAATACTGAGATTTTTAAAATATATTTTGATAATGACGAAACTAATTTAATTCATGGGATGGATGGAAATGATCAGTATGCTTTGACTGTTCCGTTAGATTCAGATGATATTCCTGTAATTACAAATCAATCTGAGTTCGATGATGACGACAATGCTATAGGTGGAAGTGATAATTTTCACCAGCCTGAAGTAGAAGATATGCAACTTATAGAAGATAATAATCAAGATAATACTGAACATACAGCAGATTCGTCATCAATTGAAAATCAACAACATGAAAATACAACAGATGTTAAGATCAGATATAATCTAAGACCAAATCCAAAACCAAACGTAAATATTGATGAGTTATTTTTATCTGCAATGGAAGAAGATGAGCCAAAAACATATGAAGAAACTGTGAAATCAAAAAATAAAAAATGGGTGCTCTGTGATTTACCTAAAGGAAGAAAACTAATTGATTGCAGATGGGTATTTAAAATAAAATCTATTGAAAGGTATAAATCTAGCTTAGTGGATCGTGGTTTTACTCAAGAATATAAAGAGACGTTTAGTTCAGTTCTAAAGTATGATTCGTATTCAGTTTCTAATTATGCTGGAGATACAAAAAATCAAAGATCAACGTCTGGGATGGTAACATTATTAGGAAAGTGTACCATAGCATGGAGATCACAACAACAAACCGTTGCATTGTCAACTACAGAAGCAGAGTATATTGCTGCATCTGATGGTGTAAAAAATATAGTTTGGATAAAACGCTTTCTTAAAGAAATTTCTAAGCAAGCATGTTGTGATTATTTGTACAATCAAAGTACAATCAAGCTTATTAAAAATCCTGAATATCATAAGAGGATAAAACATATTGATGTGAATTACCATTTTATACGAGAGAAATTTAACAATGCTGAATTTCAACTCAATTTCATCAATGCAAAGGAACAGTTTGCTGATATTTTAACTAAATCTCTTCCGAAGCCTTGTTATGAGTATTTGAGAAATTTGTTAAATATGTTAAATTGTTCAAATCTTGTGTAATGTTAAATTAACTTTTATTTTTATACTATGAATTGTAACATTAAGGGGGAGTGTTGATGAAAGTAATGGTTCTACTGTAAATACTTTGGAAACACTTTGTTTACAATTGATTTCAATTTTGCTTTTTATATAAATACTTTTGTATTTGTTGTTTTGTCAAATATTTTCATTCAGTTCAATAAAATATTTCTTTCAACAAACAACAACTTTAACTTTCTGCTACCCAAAAATCTTTTTTTGCGGAGAGGGTAGAGGATCCTGTCCACAGGCGTCTGAGAAATGGAGTTTGTAATCCCTAAGCCCGCTCAATGGCTGCTACGCAGAAAAGCTTTATAAAGCGAAGCCGTTTGGGCTGAATCTATGGAGTTTGTAATCCCTTAGCCCGGCTAAAGGCCTCTACGCAGAAAATCTTTATTTAGCGAAGCTGTTTGGTCTGAACCAATGGAGTTTGTAATCCCTAAGCCCGCCGAAATCCGCTACGCGGAAAAGCTTTCTTTAGCAAAGTTGTTTGGGCTGAGATAACTCGCTAAATACGAGTCGCAAAAAAAAAAATTTTTTAATCATCCCTAAAAGGGCATTTTAATTTTTTTTTTTTTGGACTAATGCCAATAAAGTCAACTTGTTATCACATTTGTTCCTAATAGGTCGGAAAAAGGGGGCTTCTCTAAACCGCAATTGAGTGTGACTGAAATTTAATTTTACTCACTTGATTGTGAGTTAGTGTGAGTGGAAAATTGCGTGGATGAGTGTGCGTGAGTAAAATTTTAGGGTAAGTGAGTGTGAAGAAAGCAAAAAATTTTATAAAATTTTGCTAAACTTAAAATTTTTTAGATTTTAGATTTTTTTTGTATAAATAAGAGTTTTGTGAGTGTGAGATGTCTAATGGATACCTCTCACAATGTAAAAACAAGAAAGTTATGGTCGGTCAATACCGACCATATAATAACCTACACCGGTGTTTCTCGGAAAATGGGTTCCAAGTTCAAACATGGATCGAGTGTAAAAAACACTCACAAACTAAATTTGAGTGAAATAGGCTTGTATTTGTTGTCAATAAACCGATTTAACTGAATATCGGCGGAATTTTCATATGGGGCCTAAGTCCAAAAATTTTCCGATAATAATAAGATTTGATTAGGTTATTAAAGTACGCATAAAGCACACAAAAACAAAATTTTAATTAAAAATTTTTTTATTTTCATGAAATTTGAGAGATTTATGTGAATATCGGGTAGGTGTGTAGATTACTTTATAGCTTTGGGTATTATGACCGAATTCATCACGATCATAATCCCCATAATAGTAATCCCCAATGGGGATTATGTCCGTTCCCTGTTGGGATTACGACCGAACTTTTTTTGGTCATAACCATAGTGACATAGTACTCCATCGACCGTTTTGTAGATCTGGCATCACCAAAGATAATTGGAAAATTCTGGCAATGCCAAACTAAAGTTCAAACGCAAAGCAAAGAGAGACAAAAAAAATCTGCATTCTCACTGTAAAACTGGTATCTTTCATCTCGCTCTAATTTCGGTTTGTGATAAAATTTCGTAAACAATACCATATGGTTTTTGTTTACTACTTTTTCAAACGCCATTTGTTGGACTACTCTATGACACTGGTCATAACCCCCATTCACATTATGGGTAAGTCAAAAGCAATTTTGATGATGATCCCTGTTTTCTGCAGAGAGGGTGGGTTTAGCAAAGCCACTAAATTTATTTATGGAGTTTTTAATCCCTAAGCTCGGCCGAGGCCGGTTATGCAGAAAAACTTAAGACAAAAAAAATACAATTTTTGGGATTAAGTTTAGTGGATGTAATGGGAATTATGGCCATTTGTTACGTGGTCATTATCCCCATAAACCTGGGAATTATGTCCGTTTTTTATTGGGATTATGTCCAAATTATGACCGAAATGAATTTGGTCATTATCCCCATAACGGAAATGGGGATTATGTCATGTCACCATTTACAACTAAAGAATGGCCCAGTTATAATCTGGACGACTTATGTGCCTTATAACTTTTGAATGAAAAGTCACATTTTTATAATTTATGTATCAAATTAAAGGAAATTTTTCCACTTTTTTTTTTGATACAGGTTTCAAGTTTGTATGTTAAATATTTTTTTGTACAGACGCCATTAAGCAAAATTAATGGCGTTTTCTTTTCTGAAACAAAATGTTGCACCCTTAAACAGTATCATTTGTAAAATGTAGCCACAACCCTTTTAATGTGTTGCCAGTTTTGTGATTACAAAAAAACAAAAAAATGAGAAAATTTTTCTTTCAACCAAAATATTGGCAATCAGCTGTTTTTATAAGGCAATTTTGCTACCCCGTCATTTAATGAAAGTGGGAAAAGTGTGACATTTTGAAACTTTAAAAATGCAACATTTTTAGAAAAAAACATAATAAATTTTTAAAGTGTTGACAGTTTTTTAGAAAAGAACAAAAAAAAGTGCAATATTTTTTGAAGGGACGATAAAATGTGACATTTTTTGCCAGAAAAGAAAACGCCATAAATTTTGCACTCTTTCACTTTTTTGAGAAATACAGCTGTTCAGAAATTGCTTAAACTTTTAAAATTCTAAAATATGCAGTGCTTAGTGTTTTGAATCCTTACGGGGCTATAGAAAGCATAAATTTAAAACCATAAACGCGTAAAAAAATATCGTTTTAGCCCTAGTTTGAAAAAAAAACATATCAAGTTGAAAAAACATACCTCCCTCGAATGAATCCTGTAGGATTAAAGTTCTACGGAGCGATAATTGACTAAACCCGCAAGAGAAAATCGAAGTTCGATGCCAAAACATGATTTCGCTTTTTAAACACCAATATTTAAACGAAGTTTAAAGGTTGCCACATGAAACCTTAATGTAAATGTAATGAAACATTATGAAACATATGTAATGAAACATTAATGTAAAAAAAAATAAATTGAAGGAGAGTATAAAGAAGCAAAAAATGTATAAAACTGTTAAATTTAATGTTAAGTTTGATGCAGAGGTAGCAATGTAGGATGTGCAAAATTTCTTCATCTTTTTTTCGGTTAATGACGTCTGTACTAAAGAATATTTAACCTACAAACTTGATACCTGTACCAAAAAAAGTGGAAAAATTTCCTTTAATTTGATACATAAATTATAAAAATGTGACTTTTCATTCAAAAGTTATAAGGCACATAAGTCGTCCAGATTATAACTGGGCCATTCTTTATAATGCGTTTATTACTAATATTTTTTTCCAAAAAAAAATACAAACTTATTTTTTTTTTTGCCAAAATAGAAGATATTTTATTTATCTTTCGAATGACACCAATATTTTCCAAATCGAACAATAAATAATGAAGATAAATGCAAAAAACGTTAAGTCGAGATAATTCGCTAAATACGAGTCGCCGAAATCATTTAATTCTTTTTTTTTAAATCATCCCTAAAAGAGCTATTTTCATTTTTTTTTTTGGACCAATGCCAGTAAAGTCAACTTGTAATCACTTTTGTTCCTTGGGTCCGTAATTCATTTTTTAACTCACGCACGCTCAACTTCACGAAATAAAAATATTTCTCATGCACGATCACGCACGAATTCTGCTCACGTTCACACACGCTCATTTGATTAAATTAAATTTTTCTCTCGCTCACGAAGACTCATGATATTAAAATTAACAAATTTTTATTTTACTTTTTTCGATTTTTTGCATTAAAAGTATTTAATTTCCTTAAAACAATAAATAAAATTTAAATCACAATTCCCGGCTAAAAATAAATGTGTATGTTCATATATGCTTATGTATTGATCTTTATATGACCATATATGATATATATGGAAACATATATGTGACCATATATGCAAGAAACGATCCCATATATGTGGTCGTATATAAAATATGTGCCATATATGATATCATATATGGAACCATATATGTTATCATAAAATGTTAAATCATAGTACATGTGTATGCAAATTTGAACCCAGAATTACAAAATAAAAGTTATTAGCAATTAAAATTATATTATTACCTTACCATCGATTGACTGATATAAATTCATACTCTAATATATATCAATAATTTAACAAATATTGTTTCCTAGTTGCAAAATATTCTGCTTAAAATCGTTACTTTTACATAAAAAAAATTGGAAAAGGTAAGTTTTCATTAATATGTATTTAGAATTTTAAAATCATGTGTTAATTTTTTCCAGTTCATCGTCATAACAAGTATAAGCGTGGACTTTTTTTTATCCAAATACAATATTATTGAGTACTTTGATGTTTAATAAAATTAAACTACGCAGCTTCGTTAATCTCGTGCGACTATGTGGAGAGGGCATATGCACCACCATTATGTTTTCACTACGATTGCAATACTGCAAACTATTTTGTAATCCCTTAATGTCGCCATAGCCAATCGGAAATGAAAAGACCGTATAAGCAGTGTTGAGGCCGAGTTACGTTAAGCTTTCTCAACTTGGAGAAGAGGACATTCGCACTACCAGAACTGTTATCCCTACGATTCCAACACTATAAATTATTTTGAAATCCCTTACTGTCGCAATAGAAAATTGGAAATGAAAAGAAGGTATAAGAAGTTTGGAGGCCGAGTTACTAGTTGCTGAAAGTTTAACCATGCGGAGCTACGTTAAGCTCGCTCAACTTGGAGAGAGGGCATATGCACCACCATTTATCACTACGGTTCCAACACTACAAACTATTTTGAAAACGCTTACTTTCGCCATAGCAAATCGAAATGAAAAGAAGGTATGATCAGTTTAAAGGTTGAGTAACGATTTGGGAAGGACAACGATTTTACTTACAATTACAAGAAATCAGTCTATAAGCGAAAGTGACAACCTGCTACATTGTCGCCATGATGTAAATTAACATAAAAAAATTTGGAAAAGGTGAGCTTTCATTAATATGTATTTGAATTTTAAAATCATGTTTTATTTTTTCCCAGTTCATCGTCATAACAAGTATAAGCATGGACATTTTATTCCAAAACATTATCATATTCAAAATGGGTGAATGTAAATATGTCGCAAATGCAATATTATTTAGTAATTTGATGTTAAGGAAAATTAAACTACGCAGCTTCGTTAATCTCGTGCAACTTGGGGGAGAGGGCATATGCACCACCATAATGTTATCAGTACGATTGCAATACTGCAAACTATTTAAAAAACCATTAATATCGCCATAGCAAATTGGAAGTGGAAAGATCGTATAAGCGTTTTAAGGCCGAGTTAAGTTAAACTCACTCAACTTGGAGAAGAGGACATATGCACCACCAGAAATGTTATCATTACGATTCCATCACTATAAATTATTTTGAAATCCCATACTATCGCAATAGCAAATTGGAAATGGAAAGAACGTATAAGTTTGGAGGCCGAGTTACTATTTAAAGAAAATTAAACCATGAGAAGCTACGTTAAGCTCGCCCAAGATGGAGGAGAAGGCATATGCACCACCATAACGTTATCACTACGGTTCCAACATTATAAACTATTTTAAAATTTCTTACTGTCGTCATAGAAAATCGAAATGAAAAAAAGTTATGATCAGTTTTAAGGTTGAGTTACGATTTCGGAAGGACAACGTTTTTACTTACAATCACAAGAAAGCTGTCAATTAGCGAAAGTGACAACCTGGCACATTGTCGCCATGATGTAAGTAAAAATAGTTTCTTATCCCTATCCTTCAAATATCGTAACACACATAACCCAGAAAGATAAAATACATACTACTAAATATATTGCTTTTAATCGAAGTCTTAAGTTATTATGTGCCTTCTAAAAATTTTGAGTAAAAAACATGCATTTAGTAGTTGCAAGTTCTTTTTTTTTGGAATAAAAAAGGAATATGGAATAATTTTTAATATTTTATCAGATCGAGTTCTGAAAGACAATATATCTTTCCGTAAAAAGCATTCATGGTCTTAAGCATCCCATGGTCTTAACAAAATACACTCCATTAACATGTATGTATGTATCTAGCAGTATCAAGCCAATCTTTAAAGGTACATGGCACCAAATGCTGTTGTTGGTAATAATTCAATACAATAAAAATTCTGGAAATATCTTATATGCATACTAATTTTATTTTATATTTTTTTTTTTAGATTTTGACTTTTTTAACAAAAACGCTAAGTATGAAGATAATCAAAATTAACACTAAAACAAGAAAACACAAAGGAAATCATCGTTCCTGTAATAAGCCCTTTGTTCGCATCTTTCGTAATTGACATCAATTGAAAAACTTTATATATTAGATCTTTTATGTTCAATTTATTCTTTTGAATATCAAAATGTATTCTCGTATCTATAAGTTTAATTATATATTTTTATATGGTCACCAAAAATGCAAACGATAGTAACTAAAAAATCAAAATCATCAAACTAAAGGTGTTCATTAAAATATATGAGAACACCAGTATGAATAAAAATATATTTTTTATTTTTAATTAAACTTACATACATCGTTTGCAATTCTGTTGAATATATACATTAGCGGTATTCGCTCTTGGTAGCAAACTACCCTTGCAGACCTTTCAAAGCTTGCAGATCTTGTATAAATACAAGAGTATGCAAGACCACAACAACAAAATACATGAAATAAAAATATACAAGACTTTCATTTATATGCAAGACAAAAACCCATAGCATATTCTGGCCTTTCAAACCTTTCAAGCTTACAATACTTAACATCTTTTAGTTTTTCCGGAAAACAATAAGAAAAATTAACAAACTTTCATATTTTGTGTAAAAAAAAAAACAATAGATTTTTAGAACGAATTATAACAAAAAATAACCAAAAATTAGAACAACACAAATAAAAAAATTAAACTATTTCATCTTCTTCTTGAACGCAGCACTGATGCCAACTATTCTTTAAACAGAAGTCGCTAAATCGTACTAAAAAAATCGCAAGAAAGGCGATTTTCGATAGAAAATAGCTATTTTGACAACAGCAGAATATAATAACAACAGCTGTTTGAAAACTCACAATAAAAACGAAAAAAAGACGCTCACGCTTTGTAGCATAAAATCATAGCATTTATACTACCCTTGCAAAAATGCTATCAAGAGCGAATACCGCTATTATAATCTATTACATATAGTTTAAGAGAAAAAAATAAATAAAAAATATAAAAAATAATGTAAAACAAATTAAAAACAACATCATATATGATCCAATATATGATTCAATATATGATCCAATATATGATTCAATATATGATCTAATATATGATCACATATATTGCATCATATATGATCGTGTCTTATATAAGCGCCAATTTTGGAATATGTTCATATATGAGACCATATTTGATACTATATATGATACTGTATATGGTCTCATATATGAACTCATATATGATAATATACAACATTTTTAGCCGGGTTTTGTATTAATTACTAGAGATGGGCTCATGAGCAGATTAGAGCGTGATTCACGCGTGCTTACGCGTGAGTGCGACTGAAACCAAATTTACTCACGTGATTAGGAGTGAGTGTGAGTGGAGAAAAAAATTGCGTGAGTGAGTGTGCGTGATTAATGTTTTTGCGTGATTCAGTAAGTGTGCATGAGTCGATTTTTTTGCGTGAGTTTGCGTGATTTATTTTCTCTTCATATTTTCTTTTGTACCAAAGAAAGCAACAAAAAAAATTTTAAAATTTGGCTTACAATTAGTTTAAGATTTCGTCCCGAAAAAAGCAAAAAAAAAAAATTAAAATTTGGCCGAACTTTTTTGCTGAGAATTTACAGATTTTTAAAATTTTAGTTTTTAAATTTTTTTGTATAAATAAGAGTTTCGTGAGTGTTAGTCAACGTGAGTTGGAGGGAAGCCTGCGTGAGTGCACGTGAGTGTGAGTTGTATTAAATTTACTCACGTGATTGTGAGTGAGTGTGAGTAGAAAAAATATGGTCGTAAGTGAGTGTGCGTGATTCAAAAATTCCTGTCGTGAGCGTGTGCGAAAGCCACTTCATATATCTTTTCATCTAAAAAAATCCATAAAAAATTTTAAATTTGGCTTAGATTTAAATTTTGTCTCGAAAAAGCAAAAAAAAATTGTAAAATTTGGCTAAACTTAAAATTTTGTTAAATTTTTTAATTTTTTTTTATAAATAAAAGTTTCGTGAGTGTGAGTGCACGTGAGTGTGAGTTGTCATAAATTTACTCACGTGATTATGAGTGAGTGTGAGTAGAAAAAAATTTGCCTGTGGGCGTGCTTGGTTGAAAAATGTCTGTCGTGAGTGAGTGTGAGTCAAAAGGCACTCACGCTCCCATCTCTTATGGATACCCTCCACAATGTTAACAAAAATATTTCCAAAAATTTTAATTTAAAAAAAATTTAAAAAATTTTTTTTTGTTATTTTTTTTAATCGGTAAAAAAATATATATTTATTTATGGAATTTTTAACATATAATTACAAATCATATACTAAATTAACCACGATGGGTGGCTATGACCATTGTCTCGTTGTAGGGAAACAGAGCAAGGCCGCTGGTGGTAACCGAACTCACGACCCCCAGACGCATAGGCTGGAACGCTACCAACTAGCCTTCTGGGACGAATATAAAAAAATTTTCGTTAAAAAAAATTTTTGGAAAAAAATGTTTACGAAAAAAAAATTTTTGATACAAAAATTTTCACAAAAAAAAATTTTTAAAAAATTGTTTTCTGGAAAAAAATTCCGCAAAATATTGTTGGGGTAAAAAATATGTGTGTACTTGCTTAAACATCTTTCGGTATCCAATTTTGTACAATATCTAAACCAGCAGCTGAATTAAATTATTTTGTATTTTGAGGTTATGTGGAATGTATCTAAGTCCTAGGTCCAGAGCTATATTAAGTGAAACTTTTTGGACCTCCAACCAAAGTATGGGGTACACTAACTTTTGTCCTTCTTTGCGCAAAGAATCCAAATATCGGTCTAGGGCCCAATGAAGTATATATATTATTGATCCATTATCAATATTAAGACAGTTTATGAATGTCCGTCCGACCTCGAAGTTTGTCACAAATAATTCTCTTTATCATTGGCTGGTTGAGTTTGTAAATGGACAATATTAAAACGAGGGAAAAATTCCTCCTTGAAAAACTAAACCAACCTAAAAAAACATGTTTTTTATGAAAACATAACATTTTTACAGTTAAGTGTTTACACATACAGCTGTTGTTTGGTCCAGGGCCCCCAGCTTCCTAAAATTTTTCGTGAGCCCGTTAAACTGCAGTTTTACTAATAAGGCTACCAAAGTAAATAATTTGTTAACAAAAAATGTATTTTATTGTTTTTTTAGGAAAAAATTTCTGCCTTAAAAGAACTAGTATGCAAATCCGGAGCAGCACATGGTTCAAGTAAATCAGCAGCACAAGAAAAAGTTAAAAACATAGCCGAAAGGCTATTAAAATCAAAAGCCAAGTCTAGGCAAGGTTTAAATGCGTCCACCTATTCCACAGAACCCTCCTCAACAGATGGCTCCTTTGCTGTACAGGATCAGTCCAATATGTTGTCTATATCACAACAGCAACAACAATTTCCCCTGCAATCACCTACACCCAGCTTTGCCTCAACACCCAATCCTACACCTTCAAAACTACAAGTAACCAGAAAAAATGAATCATCATCATCTTCGTCAACATTCTTCTCCACACCAGGTAGTGAAAAAATTGCTTTAATGCGTCAACAATTAGAGCAAAATAAATTGCGTATGGCACAAAAAGCCTCTAGTAAACAACATCTAGAACAATTGGTATCACAACTTAAAGAAAAGTTTGATACAACACAACAGTGTCTGGAGGATACCACAGAATTGGGTAGATCTATGTCAGATTTAAGTAATTTGATAATATATACACCCGTAAGTAGAGAGCGTCATAAATCAGCTACTGATTTATCCTCACAAAACTTTAGTTTGGAAAAAGAACGTATTAAATTCTTAGAAAATCGATGTCGTCTAATGGAGAAACAATTGGAAAAAGAAAAGCAAAATACACAACGTAATGTATCAGCTAATATTTCTTCAACCAATAGTGATCAATTGGAAACAAAAGTAAACGAATTGGAAATGCTATTACAAGAAAAACAAAGAGAATTTAATCAGAAAGAATTCGAATTAAGAGAAGAATTGCGGAAATTACAAAACAGTAGAGATATTAGCGATTTTGAAGCATCTGAAGAGAACACCAAATTATTAAAAGAAAATGAGCAATTAAGAACGGAAGTTGAAAGACTTCTTAAGGAATCTTCTAATACGCTTTTACAACAAAATATTCAAGAAATAAGTAAGGAAAATACCACACTTAAATTACAATTGGAAACACTTAACAAACAATTGGAAATCTTTAGTGAGGGGGAAACAGGAGAAACTTCTTACCAAACGGAAAATGTTATATTACAACAAGAAATAGACGATTTGAAAAAACAATTGGAAACATTTACTTCCCAACAATCTTCTGAATCGTTAGATTTACTCAATGAAAATCATCTACTAAAACAAGAAACCGACACACAATTGAAACGTATACAAGAACTTAACGAAATCAATGATGTATTAGAAACTACAAGATGTGATTTGACTTCTAAATGCACTGAATTGGAAGAACAAGTTAAACATTTGCAGGCTGAAGCTATAGTTTCCCAAGAAAAATTAAGATTATCAGAAGAAAAATGTTTACAACTACAAGATATTAATAAGACCTCTGATAATTCTGCCTCCTTCTCCTCACAAGATACTGATGCTTTAGTTAAATCCGAAATGGCTAAACAAATACAAGAATTAATGGATGAAATAGAAGAAATACGTTCAGAAAACTCAAAACTTAAAAATTCTCTGGATGAACAAGAAAAATTAGAAATTAATGATTCTTCTATAGCTGAAAAAATTGCTAATCTCGAAGCCTGTATAGAGGCACAAAGAGAAGATCTTTTGAAATCTCAAGAATTAAGAAATAAATTCGAAGAAGAATTAATGGAAAAGACCATTGAGCTTAATGTATTGAATGCTAATTTTAAGGTTTTACAAGAGAAATTAGAGTCTTCTTCCAAAACTAAACCATTATTCTCCTCTTCTTCTGCCGCTCATCAGGGCACAAATAATCCAGAATTGGAATCCGAAAATCAACAACTGAAACAAAAATTAGATGAATCCAATAAAGCTATGATAAAATTGAAATTAAAATGTAAACAAACGGAAAAACAAATAGAAAAATTGAAAAAGGGCTCTGATCTACATGGAGAAGTAGTTAAACTAACTAAAGAAAAAGAGGAATTACAGCAAAAGATTACCGAACTAGAAGATGAAAAGGGTCAATGGCAATTAAAACAAATGGAATCATCACAAGAAAGTAACAAAGATGATGAAGTTAAGGAAGATAAACACAAAGAATGTAAAGAAAAACTTGAGTCATTGGAAAAATCTTTACAAGAAAAGGAAGCTGCATTAATGACGTTAAAACAAGGAGAACAATCTAGAGTTACTTCAGAATTGGGAGAAATACAATTAGAAGAAAAGATCGAGGAGCTTAATGAAGAATTATCTTCCTTGCGTTTAGCTTTTGAAGTAAAAGAAAAAGCTTTACTAGAAGCTTTAGATAACATAGAAAACCTTAATAAACAAAAAGATGACTTAGATAAAAAATTAGAACATTATCTTAATGAGAATATCGAACTCTTAGATAAAGTTGAAAAACTTTCAAAGTCTTCTTCCTCTGCCGAATCCATAGAAATGGTAGAACGGTTAACACAACAAGAAAAACAAGAATTAGAAGAGTTTAATAAACGTTTAGGGGAGTCCATAGAAGAAACTCCCTCACAAAAAGAAGCCGTTAATGAATTAACACAAACCGAAATGAATCCAGAAATAACCGAAAGTCTCAATAAACTACGAGAAGAAAGTTCAGAATTACAAACAAAAATTGAATTATTTACCACAGAAAGAAGAGAAGTTTTAGAAAAAATGGAACATTTAAACAACGAAAATCATGAACTTTTACAACGTATAGAGGAATTGACTATGGAAAAGGAAAAAATGGTAGTCAACTTAGAAAAACAACAAGAAAAACACAAGGAGTTACAGCAACAGTTGGATACAGCTCATAAAGAAAAGGAATCTTTAAATTGTCAAATGCAGGAATTTAAAAATCAAAGAACTCAATTATCCCAGGACATAACATCACTACAACAATCCTCCGAAGTAGTAGCAGCCTTAGATAATAGCGAGACATTGTTTGAAAAATGTGAAACTTCTTTATCTAAGCTTCATGGAGAATTGGAAGCTTATCGCAAGGCCAATGATAAAAAGAGTAAATTTAATGTTTCCAAAAAATTGGCCAAAGAAGCAGAAAATGCTCATTCTCAATTAACCGAATTACTAGAAAAGGTTAAAGAATCTAGTAATGCCGTAGAAACGGTAACCGTTGTAGAAACTGTTGTAGCAGTTACAGCTTCCAATGGAAAAGCTTTAGCTGAATATGAACAATTAACTGCACAAAATCGTGAACTTAAAGCTACGATACAAGATTTAAGAAGACAATTAGAAGAAGCTAGAGATGTTACAGATGATCATGCAGATAATATATATCAAACGGATGATAAACCAGCAATTAAAGATGAAACAGCAAACAAAAATGATAAGAAACTACAAGAAGCTGAACAGCAAATACAACAATATGAATTACAATTAGCGGAATTACAATTAAGAGTTGTTAACCTAACTGACGAACTTAAAGAAACCAAAACACAAGATAATAAAAAGCTACAAGAAGCCACGGAACAGGCCCAACAATATGAATCGCAATTAATAGACTTACAATCACGAGTAGAAGATTTAACACAAGAACTTTACGAAGCCAGAACAGAAATAACAGAAAAATCTGATGAAATCACTCAACTTTCAGAAGAACTTGTTACCCTCAAGAAACTAGCAGAAGATTTTGATCGTTTAATAAATGATAAAGAAATGGCTCATGAAAAACAATTGGAACAATTAACAAGATTACGTAAAGAACTTGAATCGAAATGTGATACTTATGAACAGGAAATGGAAATTTTACAAACTTTGGTTAATGAACAAAAACAGCAATTGATAGAGGCTTACAAAGAGCATGAACATGAAATGAATGTTAAACTATTAAGCTTGCAGCAATTAGAAAATGAAGCTTTAGAGCTTAAACAAGAAATTCAACAACTTAAACAAACTTCAGCCTTACAGGGTTCACAATTAACCCAAGATCTGCAACTGGAATGTGAAAAACTTAAAGAAACTTTAAAGATTAATAAAAATTTGGTACAACAACAGGTTGAAGAGTTATCAAATAAACAAGAAACCATAGATACTCTCAATCAACAAATTATTGATCTGTATAAGACAATGGAAGAGAATGCCAATAAAATTATAGAAAAAGAAGATGAGATATCTTATGTACAAGAATTGTTTGAAAATAATAAACAGGAGTCGGAAAAATTACTGAAAAATTATGAGGATTTACTAAAGAAACAGCAACAACTAGAACAGTTAAATAAACAACAAAAACAGGAATTGGAGTTACATTTACAACAACTTTCCATTGTGCCCAAATTGGAACAAAAGTCTTTGGAATTGGAACAACGCAACAAAGATCAATTGGAAAAGTTGAAAAAATATGCAGCAAATTTAAAAAAGAGAGCACAACAATGTTTGGAATATGAAAATAAGCTTAAAGTTTTCGAATTGCAAATACCAATTAACACAAATTCTCAAGAACTGGACGAACTTACTAAACAAAATTCTCAGCTTCAGGAAGATCTACAAAAAACTAAACGGGAGCTACAACAGAAAGCTAAAGATTTAGAGGAAGTATGTCAGATTAAGGAAACACAAGAACAACAAATTCTACAACTACAACAAGCAATCAATGAAAAACAGTCTTCCGATTGGGGAGAAGCTTCGGAATTGGAAAATTTACAAGAAGAGCTATTAATAATAAGAGAACAATTAAGGCTTAAAACTCAAGAAGTAGAAGAATTCAAACAATCGCTTCAGGCAGCTCAAGCTACTCCACCACAAACTGCAGATTGGGGAGATTTCTCTGAGACAGATCAACTAAAACAAGAATTACAAGAAGCACAACAAAAAATACAACATCTTACTCAAGAGTTGCAACAAACACAACATCAAACTTCTGATTGGGGAGATTTTTCAGAAACGGATCAACTAAAACTAGAATTACAGGAAGCTCAAAATAAAATACAAAAACTTCAAAATGATGTACATACAAATCCACAACAAACTTCTGACTGGGTAGATTTCTCCTCACAATCTCAATCTGATCAGTTACGTTTAGAATTACAAAATGCTCAAATAGTCATACATAAGCTACAAAATGATTTACTTGCTACACAACAACAATCTACAAATTGGAATAACTCCTCTGAAGCTCAACAAATGAAACAAGAATTACAGCAAGCCCAAACTACCATACAAAAACAACAAAATGACTTAATCGAAGCACAACAACAAACCTCAGATTGGGGTAACTCTTCTAATGAAACAGAACAATTAAGAGAAGAACTGCAATGTACCCAAGAGAACTTTAAACTTAAAATAAGAGAAATCGAAGAATTAAGACAATCTCTAATGGCCGCCCAGGAACAACTAACAGATTGGGGTAATGAATCTTCTGTTAAAAATGCAGATTATGAAAATTTAACTAAAGTTTTGGCTGATAAAACTGCAAAATTAGAAATGGCTGAAAATACCTTAGATGAATTAGAAAATGAATTAATGATATTAAGAGAAAAGGATCAGGAAAATATGCAAAAACTTCAAGAACTAACCACACAATTACAAAATGTTTCCACAATTGAACATCAAACAAATCAAGACAACCTGGAACAGAAATTAGCCCAAGTTACCGAAGAATTAAAAGCTAAAGCTATTAAATTTGAAAAATCGAAAGCCGTTATAAAAGAACGTAATGGTCAGATACAACGTCTGCAAGCACAACTTAAAGATTTACAAGAAAAACTATCCTCATGTCCAGAAGAAGAAATTCTTTCACCCACCACACAACATAAATTAGATGCTTCCATACAACAGCCATTAAGAATAGAACTTGAAACGGTTAAAGATGCTTATAACAAACTTAATGAGAAATATACTACAGAAAAGTCAAACTTCCAGGAAACTATACAACGTTTAGAAACTTTACATGATGGCATACAAGCAAAATTACAAGAAGATATGTCTTACATCGAGACACTAGAACAAGAGAATAATAAATTTAAAGATAAAATATGTCGTTTAGAAGAATGTGTAGCCAGTTTTGAAGAAAGAAGAGCTTCAATGGAACGAAAAGTATACTTTATGGATGCCCAGCTACAAACAAAGTCAGAAGAACACACCAAAGCAGAAGATGAATTGATTTACAGACTAAATATGCTTTCAGAACATGATGATGTTATAGCACAAAGATTAATAGATTCACAAAGTGAAAAAGAAGTAATAGAAGAAAATTTCCGTAAACTACAAACCGATTACAATCTGTTGCTAACAAAATATCAAAAATTAGAAAAAGAATTTAGTGAATTTAAATTAGAATCAAGCAATGATTATGAACAAGAACTAGCTACGTTACGGGGACAAATAGCCAAAACTGAAGGAGATTTGGAAAGGCAAAAAGCTATATATGAGGGTAAACTGGCAGCCAAGGTAACCGAATTGGATGAACTTGAATGTGAGTTAAGTGATCAATTGGAATCGATTAATAATGAAAAGAGACAATTATTGGAGAAACTAGAACGTATGACCGATGAGTGTTCGACTCATCAAAATGATATATTAAGATTACAAGAAAATCTAAATACTCTGGAACAAGCCAAAACAGAATTAGAACGTGAATCAACTTGGTTGCGTATGCAAACTGAAAATTCACAACAAGATCTGTATGAATTACAAGAATTAAGAATGCAATCTATGCAGGATAAAACAGAAATAGAAAACCTTAGACATCAAATTGAAACTTTATCCACAAATCACGAAAGTGAACTGCAAGCTTTAAGAACACAAATTGCAGAATTGGATACTTTAAGAATGCAGGTAGGACAAAATCAAACTGATGATCAGGTATTTATTGAAACGGAAAATAAGAGACTTACCGATTTATTGGCGGAAAAAGAAGTTGTTATCGAAAATTATCAAAGGCAAAATTTACAGCTACAAATGGCTGCTGCTGCCGCCTCAAACTCGGCACATAACCAACCAGATCCATTTGCCTTAGCTTTTGGATTGCCACCACAACATACAGCTGGGCAGCAGGACAGTTCATCAAATGATTTAGAACGTCTCAATCAAGAGGTGTTAGATAAAAATAATCAAATCTATAGACTTCAACAAGATTTAAATAATCTACAGGCAGAATTCAATGCTGTTCTTGAGGGAAACCAAGAAATGCAAAGACAATTAAATGAACGTCAACAAGATGCTGTTAATTTGCAAACACTACAAAGTGTAGCTACCTCCTTAACAGCAGATAATCAAGGAACTGCTGATGTTATACCAGCTCCTCCTATGTTCTTTACTTTAGATGCTGCCGGACGGTCACCATTTGATGACTTAATACAACCTCATGCCAACAGCGAAGTTTTACTAGATCAACCGCCTACTATAGAAGATTTGCAACGTAATGTCTCCGATTTAGAAAAACATGCTCAAGATTTGGAACATAAATTATCTACGCGTAATCAACGTGAAATTGAAAATGAAGAACGTTTAAGGGAATTTGAAAATCGAAATCAAGAAAGAGAACAACAACTCTATCAGACTAATATGGAATTACAAAAGCTAAAAGCCGATTATTCTACACTTCAACAACAACAACAATCGGAATTGCAAACACGGCAACAACAACAATCAGAATTACTTGCTCTTCAGCAGCAACAAACGGAATTGCAATCTTTGCAACATTATCAAGCTGAATTGCAATCTCTTCAACATCAGGTAGAAGATTTAAAACTTCAAGTAAAATTCTTAGAAGGTTTTCTACAAGAAAAAGATCAAGAACTGGAAAGAATTAAAAAAGAACGTTTGGACGAACAACATTTAAAGAAAACTATGCCTTCTTTGGAATCACAAATTATGGCTCCTCTAGACGCCAGCATACAGCCAACATTAGATATGTTCTTTGGTAATTCTTCAGCACCACCAGAATTCGAAGCATTTACAATACCACAACAGTCTCTGCAACCAGTAGAAGAAGAAATAATAGTACCCAAAAAAACCTATCAATGCCATCCTAAAGATTCATCTTTAGCCTCTGCTCCTCTTTCTCCTCCTTCCCTACCACAAGAATCTACAATAACTGCTTTAGATTTAGGAGAAGATTGGGGTGATTCCTGGGGTAATACGGAAGCAGCCGCAGAAGCAGAACATTTTGCCAAAATAACAGCCTCAACAACATCTGCCCATGCGCCTTCTTTAGTGCCAAGAGAACAACAATTAGAACTACAAATGCAAGATCTAAATGAACGTTTACAAGAACTACAATTATCCCTGGAACGTAGTGAAGAACAAAAGAAAGAATTACACGTCAAGTCGGGTAAACTTATGAAAAGACTTAAAGAATATAAAGTAAAAATCGATGAACTCCAAAATTCCAATGCAGCTACAAAAGACTATCGTAAATCGGCTTCCATAGAATCTTCTTCAATGTTTGATGATCTTGATGCAGCCATACAAGAAGAATTAAAAAATCAAATAAAAACGCTAGAAGAAAAATTAGAAGAACAAAAGAAACAGCAGGATAATTTTTCTAACGAAAAAGAAAAATTACTTAAAAGAATTGATGTATTAACGGCGGGAAATGAACGTATGTCTGAGATGAAAGAACGACAAGATATGGAAGTTCATATGTATCAACTAAGAATAAAAGAATTACAAGATAAATTACAGAATCTAGATAATTGGGGTAATGAAGAAGATAACGCCAAACCATCAGCAGAAATTCCAACAACAAAATCTGATGAACAACATAAACAACAGTCTCAAAAGCAATTGGAAAGCACTTCCAACGATGTTCAGCAATTGCAACAACAAATTTCTTCTCTCTCTTTAGAAGTTCAAGATCTTACTGGTGATCGTTTGGAATTACAAGCCTTATTAGAAGAAGAAAAAGCTAATTCTAACAAGGCAGAACAAACTGTAGCCGCATTGCGTTTACAATTACAGACCTTAGAAGAAACTCAATTAGGAGCAAAGAGTGATGAAACCTATCAATTAAATAATCTTAAACTTGAGCTACAAAATCTTAAAGAATCGTATCACAATGTTCTAACAGTTCGGGAAAAACTTGAGATAGAATTAAAAAATCAAACTGATAATTTAAATCTATCACAAGCTAATGAAAAAAGATTGCAAACGGAGGTCGATGCTTTAAAATCGGAAGTAGAAACCTTAAGAATTACGTTAGATAATACAAAACAAAGTTTAATTGACTTGGGATCTGAACTGTCAGCCCTGAAAGAGCAAAAAGAGAAACAGATAGATGAGGCAAGCATTAATGAGAAAAAACTGAGTATAGATTTGATGAAACAAGAAATAGAATTGATGCTAAAACAAAAAGAAGCCGTGGAAGAACAAGCCCAAAAATTGTTAAAAGAAAATGAATCATTAAAATTAAGTCAAACTCGACTGGAAGAGCTTAAAACTTTAGAGGACACATTACAGTCATTAAAAGCGGAAAATGAGTACTTAAAAAATGTGGTATCATCATCCTCCTCCTTATCATCCACCAATAATGAAGAATTATCTTCCTTATTGCAAGAAAAAGAATCAGAAATTTTGCATTTAAAACAACGTATCAATGATTTAATGAATGAAGATCAAACTGAGAAACTAGTATTGGAGATATTAACGAAAAATCAAGAAATTCATATGTTAAAAATGCAAGTAAAACATTTGGAAGAGGATAAACATGAATTGGAAAATAATCTTTCTTTGCAAATAACCAAAGAAATGCAAGCTAATAAAGAAGACATCCATCCACTCTCTAAACCAGACAATAATGCACAACAACAATTGGAATTACAAATACAAGAACTAATGGCGGAGAGAAAACAAATGGAAGAAGAACTACAAGTTTTAAATAATCATGTTTTAGAATCCCTACAATTAGAAGATAAAATGAAAGCTTTAACTTTGGAATTAGATACTAAAAATATAGAAATTTCTGAGTTACGTAAAACAGTTGAATCTATAAAATCTTCTGGTGAAGCCACAAAATCGGCCGAAGCACCTGCTTTAGATTATGTAGCTCTTAACACTCAATGGGAGGCAATAGTTGATCAGAGATGTAGTGAAATAGCTAAAATGTGGCAAGATCATTTGGCTCAACGTGAACGTGATTTCCATATTACCGAAGAACGTTTACAAGAAGAAATCAATGCTCTTCGAAATAATCAAACATCTAATCTAACAATTGAAACAATGCCTCAACATGTTTTATCGGTAGAAACTACTTCTTCTTCCACTCCAGCTTCTGAATCGACCACAGCTTCTGGTAGTACTTCTGCAGAAGCTTCACAAGATGGTACTCCCTTAAGAATTAGACCACAAGATTCGGAAGCTAATACGGATGCTATGTTAGAAAAAATGCAAGCTGCCTTAGAATCCCAAGAAATGGAAATTGTTACCCTTAAAGAACAATTGGCTATACGTTCCGCAGAATATGCCCGCTTAGCGGCCCAATATGATCCCTTTAAATTACATGATACCTCTTCACACAGTTCAGTAACTTCACCTTCCGAAGCCAGAAGAATGGCGGCTGCCGCAAGTTCAGAAGTACCCATGGTTGCTAAGGCTGAATTAGATTTAGCTATGTATATGCTACACCAACGTGATATGCGTTGTGAGGAAATGACTTTGGAATTGGTTAATCTATTAGAGGAAAGAGATACTTTGCAATTGAAATTATCTAATACTTTAAGACAAGTAGAAGCTATTAAATCACAAACAGGTGGTTTACAAGAAGGTAAAAAAAATTTTAAATAGAAAATAGAAAAATTTTTAATTTGTTGTTAAATTTTAGCTTCCCCCATAGCTGGTGCCTCCTCATTATTATCTACGTCTGAAAATGTTCTTAATACTTCAGTTGCTGGTTCGACTGTTAGTAATTCTGATGATGATTTAAATCAAAAGTAAGTGGAGTAGTGAGATTTTTTTATATTTTGGACTTTTTTTCATTGGTATTTTATGTTTTTTTTTTGCAGACTTTCCCAGTTACAGACTGTTAGCCATTCCAAAGATAAGGTTATCAAAGAGGAACGTGAACAACGTTCACGCCAATTGGAAAAATTACAACAAGATGTTGCCAAAATGCCAACAGCCGCTGTCTCTGAATTACTTGGTAGTGATTTGTGTAAGTATATAAAATTAAACATAACGTTTACCAGGCAAGAAATTAATGTACTAATACATACATTTCTTGGAAAAGTTTCCGAATAGAGTTTCAGGGGGTGTAATTTGAGAAAGGATTGTAAGTGAATTTTCATTCACAGTGACGAATGCTAACGAAAGAAAAAAATTAATCATGCATAATGTTTTTATTTTAGTACCATTTATGTTACTGATCGAAATATCGGTCTGGTACCCCATAAAGTGTGTATGGGGCATTCCATGGCAAATTGGACACTTTGCATTTTTTTTTTTTTCCGAATTTTTCGCAGTTTTTAGTACTCGATGCAAACTTCTTGGCAAATTTTCAGATTTTTTTATGACCGGTCAAAAGATTACATTTTTTAAAGATTCTGAGTTTGATACTGAACTCAAACTTCTTTTACCAATTTAAAAAAAAAAAAAAATCTTAAAAAATTCTTAAAAGCGATTTTTATGATTATTTTGAATTTTTTTTTTGTGGAACATTTCTATTGATTTAACTAATTTTTTCCCAATAAGATCGTATGATTACGATTATTAGGTACTATTTTTTGATTTTTTTGAAATTTTTACCTCTAAACATTTTTTCCAAACAAGCAAACACTCTAACTCCAACTCCTAAGGGGGCTTCTATACAAAATGATATTTTTTAAAATCTGCTCAAACTGCCCTAAGAACACACCTACCCTCTATCTTTAACCCTTAAGGCGGTCCCCATGCAATTGTTATACCCTACACTATTCTGTGATGTAGGGTATAAAGACTTTTGTGCTGATGTTTGTAACCACTTTTAAGTATACCGATCGACTCAGAATAACTTTTTAATTATGTCCGTCCGCCTGTCTGTCCGTCCATGTAAACGTTGTTAACACGATACAGGTCACAATTATTAATCGATTTGGCTGAAATTTCGAACTTAAACTTCGTTTCGCTTGGGAACGAGTTCTATTGAAATTTTTTGTGAATAGGTCCCTTAATTTAATTTTTTGACATCTTTGTGAGTTTTCCTGTTTTTATACCCTCTATACTTAGTGATAGAGGGTATATATAAGTTTGTCATTCCGTTTGTAACTGATAGAAATATCCGTCTGGGACTTCATAATGTGTATAATATTATATTATTGATCAGTGATTGATTCTAAGACATTCTAGAGATATCGTATGAAATTACGATTACGGGCAAAATATATATTTACTTGTTGCTTCGAGAAGTTTGGTATTGCATATGAGCGAAATCGTTTTAGCGGTTCAAAAGTTATGAACAAAAAATTTAAGGACGCCTCGAAAATTTTGGTATATTCAACATAACCTAAAAATAACAAGTAGAAAAGTTAAAGTCGGCTTGGCCGAATCTATGAATACCCTCCACTATGCCCTTTTAAGTGATAGTAAATTTTCTAACGTGAAAAATAACATTTTTGATTAGTTTTTATTTTGTGTAAAAAAACTTTTTTTTAAGTAATTTAAAAAAAAATAATAATTTAAAAAAATTTTTTTTTTGAGTGTAAAATTTTTTTTCAGTGTAAAATTTTTTTCGAGTGTATTTTTTTTTTTAGTGTAAAAATATTTTTGAGTGACAAAAATACCTTGTAAAATATTTTTTTGGATTACCCATGTTTTTAAAACATATTTAACGGGTTTTCAACTCATGAATTTAAGGTGAAACTAATCTGAAATTCACGGTTTTGCTAATAACTTTTTAACCACTACACCAACAAACTAGGCGCGGGGAACGGCAAATATATATGCCAAGTTTCAGCATCCTCAGACTTGCCTTTCGAAAGTTAGCGTGTGTTTTATCTCGTAAATTCACGAAAAACCCTTGCCGAAATTCAGTCTTTTGCTCATAACTTTTGAACCACTGAACCGATTTTGCTGGATTGCAATACCAACCTGGCCAGGTAAATGCCCAACATATATGCCAAACTTCAGGAGCCTCCGTAAAGTTTTTCAAAAGTTAGCGTGTTTTTAACAGACAGACAAACGGACGGACGGACATCGCTAGATCGTCTTAAAATCGATCAAGGATCATGAATATATATACTTTATGGAGTCTTAGACCAATATTTCGAGGTGTTACAAACGGAATGACAAACTTATTTATACCCTCTATCACTAGAGTGGAGGGTATAAAAAAAGTGGTTTTGATTCGACTGCTGGTTGACATACATACAGTGAGCGTCCAAAAGTGTACAGGTCTAAAGTAGATGTTATTCGTTAACGACAAAGTTGACAATAACAATTATATTATTATCAATCGACTATTTTTGAAAAAAATGCTATATGGAAAATTTTCCAAGCTTTTATTTAAGCTTGATAACATCCAGATTGAGAAAATATTAAATGAGATACGAGGGTCGAGCTGGAAAATTAAATTATTTGTAAACGCTTTTGGAAAATTTTTAAAAAATATTTCTAAGTTGATTTTTTTCAAGTCCAAGCATTACAAATTTTAAAAATAGTACAGTAGTTTAAATTCAGTTATCAACTCATTTTTCTAACGAACCAAACAAAAATTAAAATTTTTTAAATGCAGTAAAAAAATATGCATTTTTTTACCTTTAATTTTTTGACCTTTAATTTTTTGTAAACAAAGAAAATTTTTAATTATTTTTATATCTCATTACTAGGGATGAGATTTCCATGCAAATTCATGTTTTTGTCGATAGTCTAAAAACGATATCGACAATTATCTTTCCGAATCAAGAAATTTGCGGTTAAATGGTATCGATTTGTTTTTGCATATTTATGCATATTCTGGTCAAAATGCATATTTTTCATATTTTGGTTTTAAATGCATATTTCCAACTTAACTGCATATTTTTGCATAAATAAGCAAAAACACAAATTGAAATATATTTATTTCAAAAACTATTTGAAATTTTAAAAATA
Organism: Pegoplata infirma; assembly: GCA_963921195.1. Taxonomy (NCBI): domain Eukaryota; kingdom Metazoa; phylum Arthropoda; class Insecta; order Diptera; family Anthomyiidae; genus Pegoplata; species Pegoplata infirma. The sequence continues at coordinate 40,341,912 of OY992540.1, read as the reverse complement.
AGAAAAAATATTTATTATTATTTTTTTAACATAGGTAGATCGACTTAAAGTAGATTCAAGATCACGATTTTCTTTTTAGCGCAAAGAAAAATTTTAGAGTCAAAAATTTTATTTTTACTTGTAAAGTCCAAGTTTGATATTTTATATTTATCCAATTATAACAATATGCTGATTTACCCAACTAGAATTATTTTTTCAAATTCTCTAATTTCCTTTTTTTTCATTTCAGCTCAATCAAATCAATCACCATCAACTGTGTTATTAAATTGGCTTTGGGGCAATAAGGGTGGCAATAACGGTGGACCACAACCCGGTTTCTAGAATTATTTCTCTTTCCTTTGGCCCATTTAAACCAGAAAACTTTTAAAAATTTGTACCTTATAATTTGTGTATCCTATTTTAATTCTACTATTTGTTTTTTTTTTTCAAAATTACTATAATTTCTTAAAATTATTGCATAGATTTATTTAATTTTGTGTATATAAAATATTTCTCTAACTATTAATAATCTTATGATCCTAATTTTGTTGTTGTTGATAACAATGCAGAACGCATGAATGAGTTTTTATGTTGTTATTTTGCATTATTATTATAAATAATTTTCAATTTATAATAATACATTTTTTTTAATTTTATCATAACTTTTAAGATTGTATGTAAAAAATAATATATATTATACTAAACATTTAAAAATGAGTGATGAAAAAAAATAATTATTAAAAAAAAAACTCGTTATTTAGTGAAAATATCAAATATGCTAAATGAATAAAAAAAATCTTTAAAAATTTATTTCCTAGTTATTTTATTTAATAAAAAGTTCCTTTCTAATTGCAGGAAGAGGAAATAATAATAAAAAAAATTTAGGCCGCTGTTCCAAAAAAAGTAATTCACATAAAAAATGTGAAAATGAAAATTTCCGAATTTTTTTGGTGTTCTATATTTCACATCCGAATTTCTTTTTCGTTTTGTTTCACATAAATAAAATTTGGTGAAAGTGAAACGAATACACTTTTTTCCTTATAATTTTTTAAGTTTTAATTATTCGATTTCAACTTCGAATGAAAACGTGATCAACAAAACACTAAACTTGATTTCATGTGATTCGGAAATTTTCATGTGAATTGAAAAGTTGTGAAAGACAGAACAGAGGCCTTAAACCACAGTACAGACTAGTATGCAAACAATGGTGCTAATTTCGTACTTTCCAATATGGTGGCGCGATTATTAGTACAGAATAATCATCGCTGCCTAGCGTATGTGTGCCTGTACGTGTGAGCTTTTGTGTATGTATTTATGGTGTTTGTTTACGTTTTGTATGAAACGTCAAAAGTTACACCGTGTGCTGTCACTAATACATACACACATCAAATGCAAACCTGTGAACCCACTACTCATGTACTGTGCCTTAAACTCAAGTGAATTTGCGTAACGGTTTCATTTTAATGTTATGAGCGCCATCTGTTGCATTTACTCACAAACTTGTAGTGCTGCCAGATGTATAAAATGGGAAACCATTTTATTTTTTACCAAAAACAATGATGCCAGATATTTAAAAAAAATCCCGCTAGATTTTACCCAAAAGTCGTTAGAAAATGGCTTAAAAATTGCGTTGTGAAAGAATTTGACGATTCATTGCTAAATTGCCAAAATAATGAGGTGATTAATCGTCACTGTGAAAACCCCTAGTGTTTTAACATAGCAATGAGAATATGCTATACATAAACCACAAAACGTCTTTTAAATTAAACTTGTGCTTAATCGTTCAATTGAGTGAGCGCTCATTTTCGTTCATTTCAGATAAAAGACCTAGTTCGTTCATCTAGTTCAATCGCTCTTTCGGCTTTTCCGTTCAATAGTTCGTGAACGAATCTTTTTGATCATATCTATTGGTCGTTCATCTAGTTCAAATCGATCAATTTTGGTTTTCGTTCAACAGTTCGTGATCGAATCATTTCGATCATGTCTTTTGTTTTAGTTTTCTTTTAAAAAATAAAAAAATGTTGAATAAAAACATTAAAAAAAATATACAAAATTTTTGTAAAAAAAATCATAAATGATGAGAAAGCGTGCTTAAAGAGGAGAAAATACTAACGCGTTATGACAAAATTAACAAAAAACAAGTAAAAAAGTTAAATTCGGCCTTGCCGAATGTAGTGATACCCTCCACAATTTCAAAAAGATTATTGCAAACAACTTTATTTAAAAGGAAATTACTTTTGAAAAAAAAAAAAAAAAAATTTGAAAAAAAATTTCCGCGAAAAAAAATTTTGGTAAAAAAAAATCCGCGATTTTTTTCTTTTTGTGTCAAAAAATATGTTCGTACTTGTTTAAATACCATTTGGTGTTCAATTATGTTAACATATGTCAACCAGAAGCCGAATTAAAGCATTTTGTATTTTTAGGTTATGTTGAATGTACGGAAATTTTTGAGGTGTGCTTACATTTTCGTTCATAACTTTTGAACCGCTGAACCGATATCGCTCAAATGCAATACCAAACTTCTCGGGAGAACTTCCAATATATATGTTAAGTTTCAGTCATCTATGTGCAATATTTTGTCCGCGAGAGCATTTTCCACAGACAGACGGACAGACGGACAGACGGACATCGCTAGAATGTCTTAAAATCGATCGGGCATCATGAATATATATACTTTATGGGGTCCCAGACCGATATTTCGATGAGTTACAAACGGAATGACAAACTTATATATACCCTCTATCACTAAGTGGAGGGTATACAAATTAAACGACCGAACTGAAAGATCAAAATGAAGTAATGACCAAATGAGCTGAATGAACGAAAATAACTAAAAGAGCTGAAATGAACGAACTAGATAAACCGCTCAGTTAAGTGAATAGTTCAATTGAACAAGTTCGTTCGTGAACGACACAACTCTATTTTAAATCAAAGATTTTGCTTTTAACTTCAACATTTTGAAGAATTAGCAATGGAATCGTTAAATTCTTTCAGCTTAGCATAATTATTAGTAGTTCTTCTGGACAGGTTGGTATTGAATTTAAGAAAAATCGGAATTAACCGGTTTTCATATATAACCGTTACTAAACACTTTTATTAACTAAATTAATTTTTAATACTTTGTATATAAATTTACGTATTTATTTACTCGCACCTTACCCACTGGCTCCACCTTCTATAATTATGTGGACATTTATTCCGACATACGTCAAAATTGTGTTATTTTGTTGGAAATAAATGTTAACATAGTTCTCCAAACATAAGTCTTAACAATTATGTTAACATAAGAAACGTCAAATTCATGAGTTTGTTGATGCCGACATTTTGGAAAAATACAAATACGCAAAAAACTTTCACTTTATTAATAATAAAGGTTGTTTTTTGAAAGAAAGTAACTTAATAACGTTAAATTTAAGCTTTTTAATTAAAAAAAATGTGTTATATGTATTAAAAAAACAAATAAAAAATAAAATCCAAACGACCTTCATCAACGAATTCCTGAAAAAAATGAGTTAACATAAATTACGATTACACCACCCTTTAACATAAAATGAAAATACAAAAAAATTCTGCCGACGTTATCTCTTATGTTATCTACAATTTTATGTTGGTGGAGCCGGAGCGTTAATCTGCCTACCGACTACCTTATAAATTTTCACTCAAATTTTCTTAAATTTTTAAACACCACACCAGAGACAAATCTTTCCGTCCAACGAGTTCGAAAAGAAACAAGAAACAGAACCAACCGGCTTATTTTGTTTTTATAGAACAGGGTAAATACAACGAAGGCTTTAGCATCGAATTGTGAAATGATATCAAATCCAGAAATATACATATTTATTGGATTTGCTTTCTTGCGAAATTTTCAACATTATTTGTCATCATAGTGTCGTAAGTTTAAATGAAAATTTTAATAAAAAATAAATATTTTTAATATTTTGTATTATATTCCATAACATAGCCTATTTTTATTTATTACCAAAAATATTTAATTCATTAATCATTGTCTTTAACCATGAATATAAATTGTATTTACTTTACTAATGCAGTTATTCTTTTTCATTTTTCTAATTTTATATTTTTTTTAATTTTCTTTAAAAAAACGCCTAAATGAAATCCAAATCCTTGATTTCATAACTACTCCTGTCTCTTTCCCAAAATTCGATGTCAACGCCTTCGTTGTGTTTATACTGTAATGCCGGCATTACAACAAATATGTCAAAGCTGCACGGGAAATAATTAAGACAAATTACTGTCTGGCAATATTTGACAACCCGATCATATGGTAATGTTTCCCATTTGTAGGGATTTTTGCAAAATATTCCAAAATCTAGAAATTTATACAAGTATTGTATATAATTTGTCTTTAAATAATAACGAAATAAAGTTTGCCATTGCTTTATTATTTTTTTGCAACTTAAATCAAAGAAATCGCAAAACTTTAAAAATAAATGGGATTTAAAAACAACATGTGGTTTAGCAGTGCTGCCAGAAGATGTTATAAAGTTGTCAACTTGTGAATAATTTATCCCAATATCGTATTGAATAATCTCCAAACCCGGGAAATACATAAAAAAATAAACGTTAAATTCAAAAAAAAATATATATTGGGGTTTTCGTGTCAACTGACACAACTTTTGAAACCGATGTCTTCCGATCGGGATGAGATGCAACATGGATAGTCCTATTGGATAGTAGTTCAGACACAATTTTTCAACGAGATCGGTCAAGGACTCTCTGAGTTAGAGGGGGTCGAAATTTGACATTTTGGCCAAAGAGGTGTTTAGTAGAGATGGGCACATGAGCAGATTAGAGCGTGATTCACGTGATTCACGCGTGATCACGCGTGAATGTGACTGAATTCAATTTTACTCACGTGATTGTGAGTGAGTGTGAGTGGGGGAAAAAATTGCGTGAGTGAGTGTGCGTGAGTAAGATTTTTGCGTGAGTGAGTGTGAGTGAGTGTGCGTGAGTTTGCGTTATTTATTTGCTCTTCATATTTCCTTTCGTACCAAAAAAAAACAACAAAAAATTTTAAAATTTTTGCTAAAAAATTTGAAAGATTTTTGAAATTTTAGTTTTTGAAATTTTTTTTTTATTTGAGTGAACGTGAGTGTGAGTGAAGCTTGCATGAGTGCACGTGAGTGTGAGTTGTATTAAATTTACTCACGTGATTGTAAGTGAGTGTGAGTAGAAAAAATATGGTCGTGAGTGAGTGTGCGTGATTAAAAAATTCCTGTAGTGAGCGTGAGTGAGTGTGAGTCAAAAATCACTCACGCGCCCATCTCTAGTGTTTAGTCTCATCCATGTAACTTCTTACCTATTGTTTGTCCCAAATAGTTTAGATAGCTATTTCTTCAGTCTTTCGAAAAGAAATTATAAAAACAATAAAAAAAAAGTTTTGATTTTTTTTCTTAAAAATCCAAAACTTTTTTGACTTTTTCCTCAAATTGTGCCTTTTTTTTGATTCAAAAGAAAGCTTAGGTCATTTCCTTTAAGAGCTATGGGGTCGTTTAGTGGGATATCTATGAATTTTTTTTTAACTTTGGAACACAAAAAACGATTCTTCAATTTGCACTATTAGGCGTGGGATAGCTAACCAGTTTTGATTTCGATCCGCGATACCCTCTAATTTTTATAGGTTCGAACAAGAAAGCATGAGCCAAAAAATGAGGGCGGTGGGGTGGGGCCATATGGCCCCTCATCGGGGTCAAAGTTGGGCGTAAAGAGGTAAAAATCCTCAAAATGCCCCACAACTGCCCTATAAACGCCCCTGGAGGGGTGCAATGTGAGACTAACCTCCAATAATTTTCTGCCCCCAACATTTTTCTTGAACATACCTTACCCCTATTTCCACTTCCTAAGGGGGCTTCCAATTTGAGGAAAAAGTTTTGGATTTTTAAGAAAAATAATCAAAATTTTTTTTTTATTTTTTTTATAATTTTTTTTCGACTGACTGAAGAAATAGCTATCTAAACTATTTGGGACCCTTTTAGCTAAAAACAATAGCTAAGAAGTTACATGGATGAGACTAAACACCTCTTTGGCCAAAATGTAAAATTTCGACCCCCTCTAACTCAGAGAGTCCATGACCGATCTCGTTGAAAAATTGTGTCTGAATTACTATCCAATAGGACTAACCATGTTGCAAATCTCATCCCGATCGGAAGACATCGGTTTCAAAAGTTGTGTCAGTTGACACGAAAACCCCCATATATATTTTTTTTTGAATTTAACGTTTATTTTTTATGTATTTCCCGATTTGTAGATTATCAATACGATATTGGGATCAAATATTCACAAATTGGCAACTTTATAACAACTTCTGGCAGCACAGTTAAACCACATGTTTTTTAATCCCATTTATTTTTAAAGTTTTGCGATTTCTTTTATTTATGTTGTAAAAAAATAATTTAACAATGGCAAACTTTATTTCGTTATTATTTAAAGACAAATTATGTACAATACTTTTATAAATTTCTAGATTTTTAAATATTTTGCAAAGATCCCCACAAATGGGCAACACTAACATATGATCGTGTTGTTAAATGTTGCCACACTGTATTTTTTTTTAGATAACTTTCCGTGCTGCTTTAACATTTTTGTTGTAATGCCGTCGTTATAGTATAAACACAATAAAGTCGTTGATACCGAATTTTGGGAAAAAGACAGAAGTAGTTACAAAATCAAGGATTTGGATTTGGTGTAGGCGTTTTTTTTAAAGAAAATTAAAAAGTTATAAAATTATAAAAATAAAAAAATAATAACTGCATTAGTTAAGTAAATACAATTTATATTCATGGTTAAAGACAATGATTAATCAATTAAATATTTTTGGTATTAAATAAAAATATGCTATGTTATGGAAAATAATACAAAATATTAAAAATATTTATTTTTTATTAAAATTTTCATTAAAACTTACGATACTATGGTGATAAATAATATTAAAAATATCGCAAAAAAGCAAAGCCAAGTAAAAATATTTCATTTCTGGATTTGTATACAAAATGTAAACATAATTCGTTGCTAAAGCCTTCATTGTATTTACCCTCTTCTATAAAAACAAAAAAAGCCGGTATTGTAGAAATATGTAAACTCTTGCCTGTTGGTTCTGTTTCTTGTTTCTTTTCGAACTCGTTGGACGGAAAGATTTGTCTCTGGTGTGTTGTTTAAAAATTTAAAGTAAATTTGAGTGAAAATTTATAAGGTAGCCAGCTTTAGGTGCGAGTAAATAAATACGTAAATTTATATACAAAGTATTAAAAATTAATTTAATTAATAAAAGTGTTTAGTAACGGTTATATTTGAAAACGGGTTAATTCAATAAAAGGAACTTGTAATTAAAATTTGATTAAATTAAAAAGATTATTTTATTCAAATTGTTGTTGTTTGTTTGGCCGAAATTTGGCAACGTTAATTGAGTGCAAAAAATCGAAGAAAAAAATCATATTGTTCCCAAAAAAAAAAAATACAAAAACAAAACAAATACAAAATTTAAAAGCAAAAACAAAAACAAATAAAATACAAAAACAAAGTAAATAAAAAAATACAAAAGTAACAAAAAAAAACCGTTTCCCCCTTTCACCCACCGTGTGTTTTTGACGTTTCTTTTGTATAAACGTATATAAAAAATATAAAAACAAAAACAAAACCACCAAGTTTTTTTCTTTTTAAATATTTGTTGTTGTTCTTTTGCTTTTTTTGGAAGTTTTTAGTTTTTATTTGAAGCAAAAGAAGAAAGTATGTGAGTTTTAAGAATTTTTGCTAATAAAACACATGAATAACTTGTTCAATTTTTTATTAAAAAATGAAATAAATTAATTAAAAATTTAATTAATTATTATAATAAAACAGTGTTAATAACAGTTATTTTAATAAAAAAGATACAAGCTAAAAAACCAGATCATTACAAAATTTTCAAATTTATGCAAAAAAAGTGTTCATTTTTAACCTCAAAAAAGTTTGCAAAAAAATTTAAAAATTTTCAAACTTAAAAGTGTGTAGGGTACAAGGCCGGCTGTTATTTTAATAATCAGCAGTGATTTGTTTTTTGCAACACAACTTTAAAAAATACCAGCAACATATTTTTTTTAAATAATCATGGACCTTTTGTGTACCGAAAATATTATGCACGAATATGAAACGGAAACATTGTGTCATCATCACCAGCAACAACAACAGCAACAATTACAACAAAAATCCATAATATTAATAAATGAACAAGAACATCAGCAGCAGCAGCCTCATGAACATCAAATATCAACCACCTCTGTAACTACCTCACCACCTTCTGTTTACTCCAGCAGCTCTTCGTTATCGTCATCCAGTTGCTCATCGACAAATTCTTCCGGTTATAATTCCAGCAGTAGTAGTAGTAGTAGCTCGAGCAGCAGCTGTAGCTCTTCTGTGAGCAACAGCAATCACAATAATTCCTTAACATTATCCTCAACATCCTTAAACAACAATTGCTGTCATTCAGCTAATTTACAATGTGAGGAAGAAAGTCAAACATTTGTGGATAATTTATGTGCTGCTCCCCCTAATGTTGGGTCCAACACACCGTCGTCCTCGTCTTCATCATCGACATCGTCAGCGGCTAATAATCAACAACAACAGCAAAACAATACAGTTTATGTAAACAATCTCATTAATCGTTCTTTAGATTTTGTTAATACAGCCACTGAAGATCCAACTTTCCTAACCGATCGTTGTTTGGAAAATGCTTTAAAGGCTGAGGAAAAAAGGCCCCAACCAATATGCACCTATTTCAAGACAGTACAAATGGATATTACGCCACCAATGCGTAAAATTGTTGCCGAATGGATGATGGAGGTAAGTGTGTGTTTGTGGGAATAAAATTAATTTTGTATGCATATTATATTAAGGGAAGCAACTAGTGGTTGTAAAGTGTGTGTAACAAGTGGTTACATATTTTACATAAGTGTTATCAACTGAGTGTTTTTTGCTTTTGTTTTTTTTTTTGTTAAACACATGGAAATATGAGACTTTTGGAACCCACAATGTATTTGTAATTGACCTAAATAATATTAACGGTCATAATCCAATATTAACAAAACTTTGTGCATCAACTTAAGAAATATTGAAGTTAAGGGTTATTGCATTATTTTTTTTATTTTGTAAAATAACAGTTTTTTGGGAACTCATTAAAAAATGCATCCCTCTAAATAAAAAAAAGTTAAAAAGTTAAATTTGGTCTTGCCAAATGTATTTATATACTCTACAAAGTAAAAAAGAGTATTGCAAAAAACTTTGTATAAAAAATAAATTTCTTTTTAGAAAAAAAAAATTTGGGAAAAAATTTCCGGAAAAAATTGGTAAAAAAATCTTGTTTTTGGTAAAAAATATGTTCCTACTTGTTTAAATACCATTCGGTGTTTAATTCTATTCAAATATGTCAAACAGCAGCCGAATTAAAGCATTTTGTATTTTTAGGTTATGTTGAATGTACTAAAATTTTCCAAGTGTCCTCTGAACCGATATCTGTTAACAACAAGTAAATATGTTACCTATCAGTCATATCCGTGTAACATTTTGGTCGTGATCGCCATTTCTGACAGATGGACAGACAGTCGAACATAGCCAGAATGTCTTAGAATCGATCACTGATCAATAATATATATACCTTATGGAGTCCCAGACCGATATTTCGATTAGTTACAAACGGAATGACAATGCTGTCAACAGTTTAATATCTGTCATCTGAAGTGCCATTTATTTTATGAAATGTTTGCCATTTAGGAATATACAACAACCGAATAACGCGTAAATATAGTTAAAACTTACTACAACAGTGGCGGTTTAATATTGGCTATTTCTCGAGAATTACGGGGTGATTATGGTCGTCATATTGACAAAATTATAAAGAAATTTGAAGAGAATGGAAGCGTTACAGATGTGGTCAGGCCTTTACATCATCACAATTTGCGCAGTGCCGAAAATATCGCTTTTGTTTAGTGAGAGTGCGGCGGATAATCCGAATTTGTCAATTCCACGGCTTTGTGAAAAATTGGGATTATCTTACACTATTCGAATTTGGAATGATGATTTTTGAACACAATATATGCCAGACAAACGGACGGACGGACATAGCTTTATCGACTCAAAAAGTGATTCTAAAGCGATCGGTATACTTGAAAATGGCATAGGTCTGCTGGGCACATGCTAACGGAATTTTATACAGAATTGTGCAATTTTTTTCCACACATTTGTTCCACAAACAATTTTTTTTTGGTTCGAGCAATTTGGTATTGCTTTTAAGCAATATCGGTTCAACGTTTCAAAAGTTGTAAACGATAATTTTGGTACATTCGACATAACCTAAAAAACAAAATTCTTTAATTAAGCTTCTACTGAATTATGTGAAAGATCGAACTATGAATAGATCCAATCGGGTTATGTTTGGACTTGGGTACAATTTTCCAGCAGGTAGTAGAATAACGTATTTGATGATCGATATTGATGGGCTATAGTTGTCTTGCTTATTATTTTGGGTATTTCCATCATAGCTGTCAACAATAATCTTTAAAAAGATTCTACAAAAAAAATTGATTTAAAAACGTGCAAAGTTCATGATTGCAAAACATTGTTAATTTTCATTCATAATTGCAATAACACCGTGCAACAAATTTTGGGTCATTGCCTTGAGCCACAATGGCTCCAATTCCAAATGAAAAAATACCATCAAATAAACAAAATCACCAAAGGGCTTTGCAAAGTTTGTTCGAATATCTTTTTTATGGCCCACTGAGTTTTTAAATTTTTTTTATCAAAGGCGTTTGGAAAATGTAAAAATACGTAAAATAAAATATTTTATTTAACTTGAAAACATGGTTGGATGATGTCTTCAGTGAAATTGTATGGCGATTCATTTCCTAGAATATATTAACCTTCTAACTGCCATTTTAAGGGGGTCATTTTAGTCCTATTTCAAATATTTAAACTCAAAAGTGTAAATACCAATTACTTAAAGGGTTAAATATTTATGAATATGTTCCTGATAAAATTTCTTTTAGGGGATATCAATGGTAGAAAGTTCGTGCGATATACGCAAAATACTTAAAAATTGAAAAATATAAAGAATCATACTATTATTTAACAAAGCAGTGTTAAAAAACTCGAAAAAATACACCGTCCGAAAGCCAATATTAAACATGAACCGGATGATATACGTCTAAAAGTAGAGATCAATTGGAGTAAACTTGTATTTACAGTTTTTCATTTCGTGATCCTGTTTCCATTTTAAAGGACTTTAAAGTTTTAAAGGTTACATTTTGTAAAATATTTTTGAAATATTTGTCCTAGGATGACACTGGTGATGCCAAATGGAAGAGGAAGACCTCCCCTAATTATTATTTTTTTTTATTTTGACATATCAGGATAAAAGGATGTGAATAAAGTCATTTAAAAACTTTATCATTTTGTTAAAAATTTTGAATGACATGTAAAAAATAAAATAAGAAAATTAGGGGTGATCCTCCTCTTTCATTTGCTATAACTAGTGGCATCATAGAACAGATACAAATATTAAGAAAATAAAATTTTATAAAATTTAGTCCTCTAAAAATTTAAAGTACTTTTAAAAGGAAACAGGATCGCGAAAAGAAAAACTTTAAATGCAGTTTTACTACTCTCTAGTTTCAAACGTTTATTAACCAGTTCGTGTTTAATGCCTTTTTTATTTTTGTCGGATTTGATATACATACTTCTGAACTAAAAATTAAATTCTGAGGTCAAATTCTGGTTCTTTGATAAATTTGTCACTGAAAAAATAATGTCACTTTGCATATTCGTTTTCAATGAAGTGCACTGATATATTTTTTTATTCATACATTTTTCACAGAACAAGAATCGACCCCTTGTTTTATAAAATTTTATGATAATTCTTTTCTTTGACCGAGTAAACCATCTAGCTCCCATTTTTAGGGGGTAATTTTTTCCTTTTTTTAAAAGAAATATAAAAAAGTTATTGAAAAAGCAGTGAAAAGGTTAAAATGTTCTACCCTTTGGTGTTTTTGTTTATTTCATTTGGCATTGCATCGATTCAGGATTATTTTTCTTGTTGCATAGTGTTATTAAAAGTTTTTTAAAAGATTAATTTAATTTTTTTTCTAAGTAACGATTAATGATAATGAAATACGCTGACTAAACCAAATTATTTTTTTCTTAATCAAATACAAACTTTCTTTATATTTCATAGAAAACAAATTAGTTATTGAACTGATGTGATGAAAAGGTCTAACTTTTTTTATAAAAATTTTGCAAAGCTTGCTTAAACTAGCAGGCGCCACTAAGCTAATCAAATAAAAATCATCATATTTAACACAAAAGATGCACCTGAACAAAATTTATAAAAAAAATAATAATAGTTGGTGTATTATTATAAAAAAAACTTTTAAATAGTAACTCATAATTATAAAAAATTTACATAGAATTATGAATTTACATGTAATTTTGTTCATTTGTGAATAAACAAATGCAGTTAAAACAAATTTATTTAATTACTTAACAAAATATGTCGAATATATTACACTTATTCCTAAATTGTTTGATTACAAATTAAAATTTTCAAGGATTTGAAATACTTTTTTGTAACATATTTAAAACACGATCGGTGTTAAAAATGGATTAGATCAGCTTTAATATATATATAACAAATATTATCCTATCGGATCATATCTGTCAGATCCCGAATTTGGATCCGTTATTGATCGAATCTGTGCTATTATCCCTAAAATGGTAACCAAATTCAAAATCTTACAGATCTGATCAGTTAAAATTATATATAATTGGATATGTGCAGATCAGATCAATTATAAGCACATAAGACCAGATCTAATCTATTTTTACACTAAAACTAAAAAAACAAAAATTAATTCTAAAAGTCTTTTTGTAATCCAAGGATTTAGGTCTTAAGAAAATCACCACCTTTCCAATTAATCTATCGTTTTGGAAATGGTGTAACTTTAATATTCTTTTAAAGTTATTTTACAAAAACGCCCTTTGAAATAATTTTTATGACTTTTTGTGTTTTTTTTATTATTTTATTTATTTTTAATAACAAAATTGTACGTACTATACATTTTTAAATCCTGAGAATTTATTTTTGTTTTGTTGCTGGCTATAAAAATTGTCGACTTATCTCGCTCTGTTGTTTTGTTTACTTTAAGTTTTAAATGCAGGTTTAATGGGGAGGTGTCAGCTGGTTTTTTACTTTCAGTATTTTGGTTTTTTTATGAATTTTGAATTTTTTTTTTCTAGTCATAAACATTTTTTTTGCTAAATTTAAATAATCATCATGTTTGCAAAATATAAACCTACAAAATTTAAGATTTTAAAATATCATCTGCATCATCATTGTCATTATTATTATTGACAACAAACATCAAATTTCATAACTGCAAATTTTGCAGATAAATACAGTGGGTTGTTTTTGGGAAGAAATTTTATAAAATTTTGAAATCTTATTTTTTGTATCCTTTATTATTTTATCAAAATATTGGTCTGGAATAGCATAAAGTAATTCTTGATTAAAAGCTAAAAAAAAAGAATAGAAATTTCTGTAATTTTTTCTGATTTGTAAGGACACCACTAACATTTTGGTAATTCCACATAACCATCAGAAAATGCTTTAAATTGGCTGCTGATGGACACATCCAAACGGAATTTAAAAAAGATGTTTGGTATGGCATTTGATATCAGGTTAGCGGTTTAAATGTTATGAACGAAAACTTTTGAACCGCTGGTACATTCGACATAACCTGAAAACACAAAATGCTTTAACTCTACTTCTACTAGACACATGCGAACAAATTTTACCAGGGTAAGGAATGGCACATGTGCCAAGGTCAAATGTGCCATAGCATGGTACATAACAAATGTGCCATGTGCCCTAGTATGGCAAACAACACATTTCAGATTTACCATTTGCAATGCTACCGGAACATTGCACATCTGAAATTTGCAATGTGACACATGTCACATCTGAAATGTGTCACATTACAATTATTGTTTTTCAAATTATTGTTTTATGTGGTTATTCATAAAACCTAAAATATATTTAAAGTAGGTTTATTTGACAGATATTGCAGGAACAATTGTCAAATAAACCTACAATAAGTCTGTTATAAGTATTATGAATAAGAGCCTTAAGAAATAAAATACTTTTTTACCTTTTTAGAAAAAATAGTACTTTTTTTTTTAGAAAAAAGTACTTTTTTAGAAAAAGTAGCCCTTTTTTGATAAAAAAGTACTTTTTAGAAAAGTACTATAGCTATTTTTCAGGAAAAAAGTACTTATCTAGAAAAAATGGTACTTATTTCCTAAAAAGTATTATTAAAGAAAATATAGTACTTTTTTTAAAATGGAAAACGGCATATTTCGGATGTGTCATTTGCCATGCTACCGTCACATGGCACACTTGAAATTTGCAGGGTGACACATGTCACATCTGAAGTGTGCCGTGTGCCAGTTTTCAGATTTTTTTTTCAATATATTACTTTTTAAGAAAAAATAGTACTTTCTTGGAGAAAATAGTACTTTTTTAGGAAAAATAGAAAAAAGTACCTTTTTTATAAAAAGTAGTACTTTTTTGGTAAAAAAGTACTTTTTTAGTACTATCGCACCTTGAAAAAAAAAACGTATTTTTTAAGGAAAAAAGTACTTATTTAGAAAAAATTGTACTCTTTTCCTAAAAAGTATTATTTAAGAAAATATAGTACTTTTTTTAGAAAAAAATTAATTTTTAGAAAAAAATTAACTTTTTTAGAAAAAAGTACTGTTTAGAAAAAATTTTACTTGTTTAGAAAAAAAGTACTTTTTAGAAAAAAATTTACATTTTTAGAAAAAAAGTACTTTTTATAAAAAAAGGGTTTTTTTCTGTCCATCTTTTGAAAATCAATCACGGCCAAAATATTCCACAGAGATAACTGTTTCTTTAAAATATTTACTTGTTGCGTTGAGAGGTTTGGGGGCATGTCACAGACTCAATTCCGTTCGGATTTGGAAAAAGTGGTTTACCCGTAAAACCCAAAAATAATATTTTTTTTTTCGGAATGAAATCACTTACAAAAACCAAAGTGGAATTCAATTGCATAAAAGTGTTTTTTTCCGAAAAAAATTTTCGCTTTGCGTTTTGCGAGTAAACCACTTTTTCCAAATCCGAACGGAATTAAGTCTGTGACATGCCCCTTAGTATTGCATTTAAGCGATCTCGGTTAAACGATTTAAAAGTTAACAAAAATGTAGGGACACCTTGAAAATTTTAATACATTCCACATAACCTAAAACTACAAAATTCTTTAATTAGGCTGCAGGACACCTCCAAACAGCATTTGATACCGTCCACTTGGTAGGAAAGGGTTTATAAAATTAAGTTTGTTTGTAACTTTATTGAAATATCGGTCTGGGACCCCATTAATTACACTGTTAGACACCAAAAACCTCCCAGTGAAATGTTTAACTGGTCCTTATAGTTTTGGTCTCCTGATTCCAAATCTCGTATCCAAAATTTTCTAGAACGTACCGTTTTCGAGATATTGGCTGTTAAAAATTGAAAAAGTCAATATTTTAGCACTTTTGGGGATCCACTGTCACATATTCTTAAGTTGTTTCCACAAAATATGACTTATTTTAAAATGAAATGGACCTCCTGATTCAAAAACTGCAATCCAAATTGTTCTGGAATTTTCCGCCTTCGAAATATTTGCGTTTGAAAATTTTAGAGTGATTCATAAAGAATATAAGTGCGTGACAGTGGAGTTTGAATTTTTCAAACGCCAATATTTCAATAACGGCACGTGCTAGAAAAATTTAGATCACAGATTTGTAATCAAGAGGTTATATTTATACTAAATCTAGTCAAATTTTGTGTGAGCAGTTTAAGAATACGTTACAGGGGTGACCCAAAAAGTCCTAAATTAACGTATTTTCCAATATTCAAACGCGAATATCTTAAAAACCTTACGTGATTAAAAAATTTGGAAGGCAGATTTGGAATCAGGAGGTCAAAATCTATTTAATTCATGTATTCTGATTCATGGGAGTGCGATTTTCTATCAATTTGTTCAACAGTGTTATTTCTATTTGTGACCCTCGATCAATTTCAACTAAATCTAGCAATGTCCGTCTGTCTGTTGAAATGTCAATCAGGGCCATAATATTACACAGAGATGGCTCTACCTTTAAAATATATGTATAGTTGTTTCTTCGAGAAGTTTGGCATTGCATTTGAGCGATCTCGGCTCAGCGGTTCAAAAGTTGTGAGCGAAAGTGTAAGGACACCTTGAACATTTTAGAACATTCTACATTACATAAAAATACAAAAAGCTTTTAATCGGCTGATGGCTGACATATGTGGATAGAGTTGGAAACCGCAAGGTATTTAAACAAGTACTAACATATTTTTTTCCCCCAACAGTTTTTTGCGGAAGTTTTTGTTCACCAACAAATTTTTTTCGCGGATTTTTTTTTCAAAAAAGTTTTGTTTTTTATCAAAATCAATTTATTTTACCAATTTTTTAACAAAACTTTTTCACAAAAATTTTTTTCAACAATATTTTTTACTGGAGTAATCCGGCAATCATGCACGTTCGGCACATACGGTACATCCGGCAACGCATAATTTAATTTTTTTACTTGTTTTTTTTCTCAAAATTACTTTATTTTACCATTTTTTCCCCAACATTTTTTTGACCAACATTTTTTGACTATTTTTCTCCGCCAAAATATTTTTCATCAAAATTTTTTTTACCAATTTTTTTCCAAAACTTCGTTGCAATGAGAAGGGTACCAATTTACTCGGAAAAGTCGAATTTAGCATTTTTACTTGTCTTAATATGAAAAACTTCCCAAAACTACCGTATCACAAAATTGTTTTAGCAAAAATTCTATTTCCTACCACTGTTTCTTATTTCACTCATGCCTGGGAGTTTGCGCAAAGTCATTTTAATTCCCATGTAGGGAGTCTTATAATTTGTTTTTATTTTTTTACCATAATTTAATTACCCTGTAACTTAAAACTTTATTCATATTAATATTGTAATTATGCATTATTTTTCTATAATTTTATTTTTTATCTTAATATTGATTAAATCTTTCAAAACGTCAAACACGTTTTAACGATTTTTTTTTTATTTTATATTTTTTTTTTTGCTATTTTACTAAGTTTTAGTAATTATTTCTCCCCTGTGTTAATCTTATCGTTAATTAATTGTTGTTGTTTTTGTTTTTTGTTATGTTTAACTTTTAAATAAATGTTTATACATTTATATATTTCACAACATCTTTTTTTAACATTCTGACAAACTTAAAAACTAAAAAAAAAAAATAAAAATGTTTAAATAATTACTTTATGTTGTTATTGTTTGCCCCCAGTAAAATTATTTAGAAGTATAGACTAAGAAAATATTAACAAATCAGAAAAATTGGTAGAGTTTGAGTGAAAATCTTTTTTATATGATGTGATCGTTTTAGATCTTATAATAATAATTTTATCTGCTAAGATCTATAGGACCTAAAATATGTTCCTAAGTAAGACCGAAATATGGTCAGATATAATATTTTAAGATCTAATAATAAAATTTTTATCTGCTCAGATCTATAAGACCCAAGATTTGGCCCCAAATCCGAAATCTGGTTAGATATAACGCTATTTCGTTCTAAAAAACTGTTGAATCTGCAAACATTTATCAATTAAAGACAATGATCCGGAATTTGATCTACCGTTAAAAAATTAATTTGATTTGTTTAAATCGAATTATATAGGATCTGACCACGTTAGCTCTCGAATCTAATAAGTCTGATCAGATACAATTGATATAATAAGATCATAACGGATCAGATAAGTTTTACACGGAAAATTGATAAATGTCTGCAGATTCAAGTTATCGTTATAATTTAATTTTACATTATTCGATGTTGGGTACATTTTGAACTAAAATATTTCCTGGGTTATTCTTTAACTTTAACATATCACTAATTTTTGTTTTTGCAAAAAATATTATTGTTATACCTTCTATTTATAATTGTCAATCAAACAAATTTTCATTTGCGATTTTTTTTTTGTTCGTGGTGCGTTTTCTTATTTGCTTTTTTTGCGTGTTTAGTTTGACACTATTTCACAATATTTTATTTTCGCAAATATTAAATATGTATGAGTTCCATATTTTGGGGTTAATTATAGCATTTTATTCTTTATCAACTAAATAAGTTTTTTTTTGTTTTTGTTTGTTTTTTGTTAGACCACATAAATGGCAAAGTTCCAACTAATCTATGGAAATCCTCAGAAAAATATTTAAATTGCTGTTCATACAAACGTGTTCCTATCTTTCGTTTTTTTTTTTGTGAAATGTTTAGTGTTATTAATCAGCATTTTGTCTGCTTTTCCAGAATCGTAATATATAAATGTTTGGGAAAATTTTGTCATTAAGCTGCTGCCTACATATACGTTAAATCAACTGATTTATATATCAAATTATGACGATTTTTCCTTGAAAACGTTTATAGTTCATTTATTTTTGGCAGGTTTTGCAAATAATTAATGATAAGAGGCTTTCTGACGTTAAGTATTTGCATATTTATATAATTGGAGTAGGGTTTTTTATATATTAAACTACTCCGAATCAAAGTAGTTTTTCATATAAAAAAAACTACCCAATTAGAAAAACTACTTTGAATAGGAGTAGTTTCTCATTAAAAAAAAATACTCCGAATTGAAGTACATTTTCATATAAAAACTACTCCGAATTGGAGTAGTTTTTCATATAAAAACTACTCCGAATTGAAGTAGTTTTTCATATAAAAAATAGTTTTTCATATAATAACTACTCCGAATTAGAGTAGTTTTTCATATAAAAACTACTCCGAATTGGAGTAGTTTTTCATATAAAAACTATTCCGAATTGGAGTAGTTTTTCATATAAAAACTACTCCGAATTGGAGTAGTTTTTCATATAAAAACTACTCCGAATTGGAGTAGTTTTTCATATAAAAACTACTCCGAATTGGAGTAGTTTTTCATATAAAAACTACTCCGAATTGGAGTAGTTTTTCATATAAAAACTACTCCGAATTGGAGTAGTTTTTCATATAAAAACTACTCCGAATTGGAGTAGTTTTTCATATAAAAACTACTCCGAATTGGAGTAGTTTTTCATATAAAAACTACTCCGAATTGGAGTAGTTTTTCATATAAAAACTACTCCGAATTGGAGTAGTTTTTCATATAAAAACTACTCCGAATTGGAGTAGTTTTTCATATAAAAACTACTCCGAATTGGAGTAGTTTTTCATATAAAAACTACTCCGAATTGGAGTAGTTTTTCATATAAAAACTACTCCGAATTGGAGTAGTTTTTCATATAAAAACTACTCCGAATTGGAGTAGTTTTTCATATAAAAACTACTCCGAATTGGAGTAGTTTTTCATATAAAAACTACTCCGAATTGGAGTAGTTTTTCATATAAAAACTACTCCGAATTGGAGTAGTTTTTCATATAAAAACTACTCCGAATTGGAGTAGTTTTTCATATAAAAACTACTCCGAATTGGAGTAGTTTTTCATATAAAAACTACTCCGAATTGGAGTAGTTTTTCATATAAAAACTACTCCGAATTGGAGTAGTTTTTCATATAAAAACTACTCCGAATTGGAGTAGTTTTTCATATAAAAACTACTCCGAATAAAAACTACTCCGAATTGGAGTAGTTTTTCATATAAAAACTACTCCGAATTAGAGTAGTTTTTCATATAAAAACTACTCCGAATTGGAGTAGTTTTGCATATAAAAACTACTCCAAATTGGAGTAGTTTTTCATATAAAAACTACTCCGAATTTGGAGTAGTTTTTCATATAAAAACTACTCCGAATTTGGAGTAGTTTTTCATATAAAAACTACTCCGAATTTGGAGTAGTTTTTCATATAAAAACTACTCCGAATTGGAGTAGTTTTTCATATAAAAACTACTCCGAATTGGAGTAGTTTTTCATATAAAAACTACTCCGAATTGGAGTAGTTTTCCGAATTGGAGTAGTTTTTCATATAAAAAAACTACTCCGAATTAGAGTTGTATTTCATATAAAAAAAAATACTCCGAATGGAAGTAGTTTTTCATATAAAAAACTACTCCGCATTGGAATAGTTTTTCATATAAAAACTACTCCGAATTGGAGTAGTTTTTCATATAAAAACTACTCCGAATTGGAGACGTTTTTCATATTAAAAAACTACTGCGAATTGAAGTAATTTTCGGTGCTTGTTTTTTTTAAATTTTTTTTTCAGATGATCTCATTTTGTTTATAGTTTTTGTTTTTTGCATTTTATTTAAAAAAAGTGCAAAATTTTTTATTTTATTGACAAAAAATTCTTATCAGATATCTTACTCATATTGCTCTCCTTAATTGCTCTCCTTAACGGAATAAACACATAACATAATATTTATGGTAAAACATTTAAACATCACTAAAAGTGCCCTACTAAAAACTGCAAACAGTAACACTAAAACAGGGATGGAATTGTTGATACAAATGTACTTTTTTTGATACTATTTAATGTTGAAAAATACGTTGATACGCCCGCGACTAATTTGATACATTTTTAAATTGAACAAATTTTAATTCATTTTTTATTGAAATTTTTTTCTTGCATTAATTTTTTCCCCATTTCTTACTAATTGAAATATGGTTATTCGTGTAGAAACTCTTTTTCTTAAAAGAGTTTTATTTATGTTGGTGTATGGTCTACACTCTAATCAAAATTTGTTGAAATTTACCCAATTTATAGTAGGAAACTGGACTCCTACTATAAATTGGGTAACTTTACTCTGAATGTGTAAATTGAATAAATTGAATTGAATAAAAAGAGGTGAATAAATATAACAAAAAAACAAAAAAAAAACATTCGGCACCAGCGAGCATCGAACTCGACACCTTCCGATTTGAAAGCACACATCTTAACCACTACGCTACGGAAGCTTATAGTTTTGTCTGGCGTTTTAGTTATTTAACATGTGTGTGTGCATGTTGGTTGACAATTTTATTTACACATTTGTGTGTAAAATATTTGAATTAACGGATAATATTTTTAATTTGCTGTGTTTAATTGGTTTGAATTTATTATACGCATTTAGTGTTTATATTAACACATAATGCGTGTTATTCAACAAAAATTTACCCAATTTATAATAGTAAGTTTACATGCGTTTTTTAGAGTGTAATGAATACTATGTATGATCTTATGACTTTTCACTTATTCCCTAGGAATAATTTTTGTCTTAAGTTATATTTTCATATCTCTCATAGTTTTCGAGATAAGCTTAAAATGTAATTTTTATGACGTTTAAACGCTATTTTTCCAAAAACGGCTCTTGCAAAGATTTTAATTTTCGTCGAAATATAGTAGTGGGACACCCCAGATTCATAATCAACAAAGAACTTAACGGTGTTCGCAACTTGTGGTTAAAGTTGGTTCGGCCGGGGGGTGTTTTGTTTAATAAACTTGTTTTTTACCGGAACAAATGTCAAATCTCATTTTTATTTTTAAAATACATTCATGAATTTTTAGTACCTGTTTCGTTTATAATTACTATTTTTTTTTGTTGTTTTAAATAAAAAAGTACCTTGAGGGTCAAAAAAGTACAATTTAAAATCATTTTTGATACCAAATCGAAATTGCCATATTTCATCCCTGCACTAAAATAATAAACAATTTAACAAAAAAATACAAACAACGGCTGTCTTCTTAAATAAAACTTGGAGACTATGAAATGGTACTACTGCTTCTGGGGGGAAAAATACCATCATACATAGTTTATTTTATGCATATGTTAAACTTAAAGTGCAGTAATATGCAAAAACAAAAAGCATAATAAACATTTCAATGTAAAACAATGTTAGAGCGACAGCTATTACAGCAAAACATCAATATCAACAGCAAAAAGCAACAGCAGCAACAGCAACAACCCCTTCCGAGTTTGCAACACTACTACCAACCACTGTATGATTACTGTTGATTTCCTTACAAGTTGTTGGAAATACAGAAAAAAACGACAGATGCAAGTAGTGGTTTCTTTGGAAGACGGGTTCCTCCAAGTTCGCACAACAACAAAAAAAAAAAAATACAAAAATAAACACGCAAATAACACACATGTTGTTTAGAAAAAAAGCCTTTATTGCACCTTTTCCTCCTTATAAGAAGTATAAATAATAAAAAAAAACCCTTTTACTTTTAACAGCTTCCCTTAAAGGAATATGCAGTTCAATACTTAAAAAAAAGCATTTCTGTAATCAAACTTTTTTTTTTTTAACAGAGCAACAATACAATTAATTGCAGCTGCTGTTGTTGTTTATTTTTGGCAGTTGTTGTATTTTTATATTTTTTTTCGAAAAGTTGCACAAGTTTTATGTAAAATTAATAAAAAGTCAATAGTCCCTAATGGTACCCTACAACCGGAGTTTTTTTGACCAACAGTCGGGGCGGTTTTTTAACAAAAAATCAGCATCTGCATTTTTTAAATCTTTTTCCCATAAAGTACCCAAAATTTCTTAATTTTAAACCAAATTTGGTCCAAAAATTTAAACATGAATTTTAGTAAAAAAAAATAGTTTTTATACCCTCCAACCACAGTATGGGGGTATACTTTGTCATTCTTTGTGTAACGCATCAAAATATCGCACTCAGAAAATTATTGCAGTTACTACATGCCGGTCATTTGTGTAGTAAGTAGTAGTTGTTGTTTTCAACTACAACTTCAGTTGTTTTTGTATGAAAAATCTCGAACAACTATTTTTTTAGTCGTTTTAAAAAATAAATACAAAAAATTACTACATTGTAGTAACAGTTGTTTAATGTAGTTGTTTTTAGTCTATAAAAAAACGTATACTTTTCAATACATTTTTAGAAAAACGGATGTGTTGCACGAGTTGGAAGTGTCAGATGCAGCTGGAATTATTTCCAAATAATTTTAACCGATTTTGATGTGTAGATGAAAATTCAGACAATTTGAATAACAGTAAAAACAACTGTAATTTTAAGTAGTTTTTACCGTTTTTTGTAGTTGTTAATCAAAAAACAACAGCAATTTTTGGTTGATTTTACCGTAAAATGTAGAGGACGCCTAAACAACAGCAAATGTAGTAGTTTTAACCGTCTTTTGTATTGGAATCTACCGTCATAATTTTTTGATTAATTAATTAAATTATACCATAGAGTATATGAGGCATTCCACACCAAATGTCCCGCTACAGAAAAACATGCGTCCCGTAAATTTCTGAATAGGTTGTTTGGATAGCCCAATATGGAACTAAGAAAATTGAGTTTTTGGTTTTTCTAATTTTCAAAAACTGGGCTTAGGAGGCGTGTCCAAATATTGGAAAAATGGTCAAATTTGTGGCGAGTTGCCTTGATTAAATATTTATCACATTAAAACGGAATGCACCAAAATCAAAAATTTACATTCTTATATAGTTTTGTATGGACTATCGATAAATTTTTTTTTTTGAAAAACCAAACCATATAGGGCTATCCATACAACCTATTCAGAAGTTTACGGTACACATGTTTTTTTCGCTGGACTTTTGATGTGGAATGGCTCATATATATTATCGATCAGTGATCAATTCTAGCGATGCCCGCCCGTCTGTCCATCTGTAGGGGACACGATACAGTCCATAAAACAACTAGCCTTCCGAAGTTTGGCAAGAATATGTCTTACTTATGGTCATTGGCTGATTAAGTTCGGAGATGGTCAAAATCGGAATAGGGGGAAAAAAGTTACCCCTTGAGGAACTAAACCAACCTCCTAAAAAAACTCAATTTTTTACAGGTTTTATAATACTTTTGTTAAACAAATAAAACATTTTAATGTCGAAAAAAATGTCCTGCGATTGGACCCCTTGAATTATAAAACCATTTTTTTTACTCGCCCCTTTTTGTGGGCGTGTATATCAAAAAATTATTTAAATAATGATAAAATTGTATTAAGTGCATAATAAATGAATTTGTAAACATAAACCGAGACGGAGAAAGTGACCTCCATGACCTCTGGCGTTATATGGACTTTTGTCATTAACTTTTAACGCTTGTGATATTTTACTAATTTCGCAATAACATTTTTATTTGTAAACTACGTGGTACCTGTGACTGTAGGTATATTAAGGGAACCATAATGAGTAATTCTGCAAAGGCACAGCGTAAATGGTCTCATTATCTCATGGTAAGGAACGTGCAAAGTTGAAAAATGTAAAAAAATCGCTTGATACTCTCATGAAATTTTTCGTTCAAAGTTCCATATTGTTGGATGCGTTAAAGCCATTGCTCCAAATTTAATACCGTTTAATCAGTAGACTTGGGCAATTATTTTGTGTAGGTTCAGTGGATGTGCCATCAATAAGAAAAAAGTTACATGGACCTACATCTTTGATACCACTTTTTTTCAATTTTCAATTTTTCGAGGTTTTTTGATTGTAGCTTTTGGTGCAAACTGTAATTTTAAAATTTAAATACACAAAGTAAAAGCCCTTGTAAATATGCACAATCTGAGACTGATTCGAGTAATGTGCTCGCAATGGTTACGAAGCTGCAGCTCTCCAAAGATGGGAAGAAAAAACGTGAATTTTTTAAAAAGTCTGTTTTTTGCGAAGCACACTCCCAGTTTTATTCCGAATGGTTCCGAATGCTTTGTGAACTTTATAATTTACCATTTCCCACTTGATTTACAAACGCACCCATAAAATATTCAATTGCAAAAAATTTATGAACTTTTTAAATTTTTTTGCAAAATTTCGATATTTTAGTTTTGCATTATTTGACAGCCAAATGTGCATGGCTGAAAGTTGAACATGTAGAAACAATGGTATGTGCAAATATAATAAATCATGGAAAGCAACATTGATCAAAAGTTAATATTGGCGAATTCCGCGGTGTTTTTCAGTTTTCACTTTTTTGTAAGGCACATCCAGGCCGCTTATAGAAATTGGTCGGTGAAAGGCGCGTTTGGTAGTCTTTTTAATTCTCTATCTTCAATTAGTTCGCACCCGAAATAATTTAACGTTTAAGCGGTTTTTCGGTGGTTTTAAATTTTTGATACCTTTAAATTTAATGGTTTAATGGATACCTTTAAATTTAATGGCTTAAGTAAAATTACTTAAATAAAGTAGAAAAGAAATGTATTTTGATAGATTTTGACATGTCTTATTCAAATAATATTTTAAAATTAGTCCATTGATTTTTGCAGTCGCGAAAATCGCGAAAAATCGCTAAAATGTTTTATAACCTTGATAAAATTAGTAATAACGTTAAAATATTTCGTAATAACCTTAATATTAGCATTATTAATCATACTTTGAATAGTTTCAATATTCAGTGAAGGACAACACTGTAAAATCAGACATTTAATATTAAAAAAAAAAAAAATCAAAATTATTAATTTTTTTTTTCAAAAATGTTCCCTTTAAACCACTGCTGTTTCTTACCTATTAGGGATAGAATAATGGTGTTAAGTAAGAATTTGTTGAGATTTTGTTAATGCATTTGGAAATATTTTTCTAAAAAAAATAAAACCGATGGAAACATTTTTATTTTCAAAATATTGGAAAATGTGCCGAAAAAAAATTGGTTAAATGCAAATATCTCGATATTTAGCAAAGATTTTATGCATGTTTGAATATGTATTTTAGCTCTGGGTAAGCATAATACAAAATGGTACGTTTGGTTAACTTTGGATAAAAAATGTAATTTTGACAATTTTTTAAAAAATTTTAACTTTAAACCGTCATAGTTTTGGGTGCGATCGCTCAAATTAATGCACGCGGACGGATTTGAATTACATATTTATAATGTTATTTACCTACAAAGTATTATCAATGTGCCACGAAAAAAAAATCTCATTTTTTTTTTCTTAAATATTAAAAGTTAATGACAATTGCTCATATATTTGACTTTGAGGTTTAAAATGTGCCACTGTTTAAGTTTAAGCAAGTTTAGGTTGTGTTAAAATGGTGACAAAATCGGCTAATGGCATTTCACTTCTCTTTATTTTGAACTTTAAAAATAGTTAAAACGAAAATCCTAACTGATCCTGTTTTGGAGTTATAGCTAAATAATTACACTGTTCAACAACAAAGTCCTCCCAGTGAAATCCAAATCTGCCATCCAATTTTTTCTAGCACGTACCGTTTTTGAGATATTCGCTGTTAAGAAGTCAAAAAACCAATAATTTCGCACTTTTGGTGGTCCGCTGTTACAGATTCTTCCAAAAATAGGCATTTATTTCATACACTCAGAAAAATAAATTGCCAACTGAATTTTTCAGTTGAAGCAACTCCAAATTTGGTTGTTGCTACTTAAATATGCTGTGACTAATATATTTTATGATTGCTTCAACTAAAAGTCAGTTATATCAACGTTATTCAGTTGTGACTACCGATATTAAATTGCGACAGCCTATATATGAGTGATTCAACCTAATTTTAGTTACATTAACTGACTTTCAGTTGGCAATTGGCAAATTTGTTTTCTGTGTGTATAAAATGGACTTCCTGGCTCCAAAACTGCAATTCAAATTTGTCTAGCATTTTCCGTTTTCGAGATATTCGCGTTTGAAAAATTTTCCACGCAAAAAACTCAAACGCGAATATCTCGGTTTTTTTACGGTACGTGCTAGAAAAAATTGGATGGCAAATTTAAATTCAGGAGATCAATATCTATAAGCATCAGTTGGATATTTCAATGGGAGGATTTTGTTTTTGCAGGAGGTCCATTTTATATGAAATCAAGTGATATCTTTGGATATCACTTGATAACAGTGGACCACCAAGAGTTTGAAATAATTGTTTTTTGACTTTTTAACAGCGAATATCTCAAAAACGGTACGTGATAGAAAAAAATGGATGGCAGATTTGGATTCAGGAGAGAAAAATCTATAAGAATCAGTTAGATACATATATTACTGGGAGGTTTTTGTTGTAAAACAGTGCAAAGTTATTTAGCAATAACTTGAAAACATTATTTAGCAATAACTTGAAAAGAGAAGTAAAATGTCATTAGCCGCTTTTTTCAATATTTTAACACAACCTTAACTTGCTTGAAGAGGGGTGTGCCAGATCTATATAGCGGTATGATGTACGATTTTATATCGGCTTCGATTTGAAATCGTTTAAAACTCCCCAGTATTGAAGTTTATTCTCACGTCTTTAATAGTACCCGCATGAAATTGGGCTTAAAAATACTAAATGCATTTGTAAGATAAAAAATTTCTTATGAAAACCCAAGTTTTTTCTTCACTTTGTTGCTTAATTCATTTTCAACCTGTTACGCCGGTAAACAAACTATTGAAAACTGAAAGTCATCAATTAATTGATTTTCTCAAACCAAACAAGAAGAAAAAAAAAAAACATTTTGTAATCATTTTTATAAAAGATTTGTTTTTACCACTTTTTCTTTGGGTATTACAAACAAAAAATTTTGTTTCTACATTGTAATGTAGGGTATAAACAACATGATTACATTAACCTTTTTTTTATAGCCTACACTTCGGGGTGGATGGTATACACAAGTTTGTCAATCCGTTTGGAACACATTGAAAAATCGTTATCAAAGTTTTAGATTTTTGAAAATTCAAAAACAAAAAAATTAAAAAATACGTGTGCAACACATAATATTTATTAATTTTAATGCGCTGAACAAAAAATTAAAATCGGTCGAACGGTTTTCAAGATATCGCTGTTTCAAATTTGCAAAAATTGCGTTTTTTTTTTCTACGTTAAAGAAAAAAAATCTTAAAATTTTGATTAATATTAATAAAAAAAATAAAAATTGTTTTATTCGATCATTAAAATATTATATTTTGAGTAGGTTTATATTAGCTCGAGGTCATT
Organism: Pegoplata infirma; assembly: GCA_963921195.1. NCBI lineage: Eukaryota > Metazoa > Arthropoda > Insecta > Diptera > Anthomyiidae > Pegoplata > Pegoplata infirma. The sequence continues at coordinate 40,314,039 of OY992540.1, read as the reverse complement.
ATTTCTTTTCCCCATAAGCCAAACGATGCCGTTATGATATCGAGGCAATATCACACGTTGAAAATTATTACAGTTACGTTGAAAATTATTGCAGTGACGGTCATTTTGTAGTAAGTAGTAGCTGTTGTCTTCAACTACAATGTAAGTGGTTTTTGTATAAAAATCTCAAACAACTATTTTTTGTAGCCGTTTTAAAAAATAAATACAAAAAATTATTACATTGTAGTAACACACTCAAAAAATTATGACGGTAGATTCCACTGCAAAAGACAGCAAAAACTACTACTTTTGCTGTTGTTTAGACGTCCACTACATTTTACGGTAAAATTAACCAAAAATTGTAGTTGTTTTTAACTATTGATTACCAACTACAAAAAACGGTAAAAACTACTTAAAATTACAGTTGTTTTTACTGTAACTTAAATTGTCTGAATTTTTCATCTTAATGTCAAAAACGGTTAAAATTATTTGGAAATAAATCCTGCTGCAGCTGACACTTCCAACTCGTTCAACACATCCGTTTTTCTAAAAATTTCTAGAAAATTATACATTTTTATATAGACTAAAAACAACTACATTAAACAACTGTTACTACAATGTAGTAATTTTTTGTATTTATTTTTTAAAACGACTACAAAAAATAGATGTTTGAGATTTTTCATACAAAAACAACTGAAGTTGTAGTTGAAAACAACAACTACTACTTACTACACAAATGACCGGCATGTAGTAACTGCAATAATTTTCTAAGCGCAGTTATTTTATGTAGTTGTTTTTTAGTCTATAAAAAACTTATAATTTTTTTGGAAATTTTTTGAAAAACGAATGAGTTGAACGAGTTGGAAGTGTCAGATGTAGCAGGAATTAATACTAAACAATTTTAACCGTTTTTGACTTTTAGAAGTTTTTTTTTGTTAGACAATTTGAGTTACAGTAAAAACAACTGAAATTTGTAGTATTTTTTACCGTTTTTTGTAGTAGGAAATCAATAGTTAAAAACTCCAACAATTTTTGGTTGATTTTACCGTAATGTAGTAGACGCCTAAACAACAAAAGTTGTTTTAACTGTCTTTTATAGTGGAATCGACCGTCATCATTTTTTGATGACCTAATTATCACATATTTTGCGAAAACGAAAGTGTTTTTTTTAATTGTACATTCCAGATAACCTATAAATTTAATTTCGCTGCTGTTTTTACTTACACTCAAAAAATTATGACTGTAGATTCCACTACAAAAGACAGTTAAAACTACTACATTTGTTGTTGTTTAGGCGTCCACTACATTTTACGGTAAAATCAACCAAAAATTGTTGTTGTTTTTAACTATTGATTAACAACTATAAAAAACTGTAAAAACTACTTCAAATTACAGTTGTTTTTACTGTTTAATTAACAAAAAAAACTTCTAAACGTCAAAAACGGTTAAAATTATTTGGAAATAATTCCTGCATATCCGTTTTTCTAAAAATTACTAGAAAATTATAAGTTTTTTATAGACTAAAAACAACTACATAAAACAACTGTTACTGCAATGTAGTAATTTTTTGTATTTGTTTTTTTAAAACGACTACAAAAACAGTTGTTTAATATTTTTCATACAAAAACAACTGAAACTGTAGTTGAAAATAACAACTACTACTTACTACATAAATAACCGTCATGTATGTAGTAACTAATAATTTTCTAAGTGTATATGAACAAAATTGGATACCGAAAGGTATTTTAACAAATTCAAATATATTTTTTTTGAACCCAAAAATTTTTTTAGCGGAATTTTTTATCCAACATATTTGTTTTCCGCGGATTTTTTTTTTTTTAATTTTTTAAATTCTTTTTTTTCTCAAAATTAGTTTTTTTACAAATTTTTTGTCAAAAATTTTTTTTTCGAAAAAATTTTTTATTTAAATAAAGTTGCCATAATTTTTTTTTCATTATGTAGGGTATCCATACATTCGTCAAGACCGCATTTAAGTTTTTTTTACTTGTTTTCTCTTTTCCTTTACAAAACACCAACGCTATCGATATTTGACTCTTTAAGAAACATCTTCAAACAAAAAGGAGTTTGTTTAAGAATGGGAGAGAGAGATGACTCTATCTCGCTCTTACCAATTTCTACTATTTTATATTTTCGATCTTTAATCAAGGTGGTAGTTTTTTACGGAATTTTTACAAATATTTTTGTTGGTTTTCTTTTTGTACTTAACATTCATAACACAGACTTCCTTTCTGTTCTTTCTTTACTCTCAAAATATTGAAAATTACAAAACATAAACTACAAAATTTTTGCATTTTTATGCTGAAAATCAACAGGAGGGTTCGTACTTGCGTTAAGATCCTTCACAAAAAAAAAATATCCTTGATGTGTTTTGTTTGCATAAGCCCAAGAAAAAGGGAAGTAAAAATTGTTCAATTGTCGTCATCGTCGTCGTCAAAACAGTTCTTCTTCTTCTTCTCACAATACTCTCGGTTCAAAAAGGTTCAAAGCATTTAGTAAAGTAGTAAATATGAACTTGTACAAATTAAGACCAATTCAAAAATTCATTGTCCGTAGAGTTGTTTTGTATAGAGAGTGGTTTTTTTTTATGTAGAGAATACTATAAAATAGGTACAGTTGTAAACAAAAAGGATTCTTTTATTTCTTTTTTTTTTGATGTTTGAAATTTAAAATTTAAAAATTTCTATAACTGTTGTTTTTTCTCGGTTCTTTGATTCAATTCAAGGTCATAATTTTTTGTAAATTAATATTTTTCCAGGTTTTTCGAAATTAAGTTTAATTAAACTAAGTGCGCATTTTATTAAAAAAAAATTTACTGACTACTGTTTAAAATATTTTTAACAATTTTTTTTTTTGGCTTTTTTTTAGAAACGTGTTGTAATTCTAGAATTATATTTATTTATTTGTTATTTTTTTTCTTTTTTTTTTTGTCGATCAAAACCATTAACACTGTATTCTTTATTTTTTCGGAGTTAACCCTTTAAAAATGGAAGGTGAGACAATTGAAGTTGAACTACTATTTATGCAAAAATTAAAATGTCCAAATGATAATATCTAAAAAGTATCAGGATTATAGATAATTTGGAGGTCTAAGCAGTACCAAGTTTTTTACACTTAGAAAATTATTGCAGTCATTTGTGTAGTAAGTAGTAGTTGTTTTTTTCAACTACAATTTCAGTTGTTTTTTAGTGTCCGACCGAATATTCGGCTTCGGCCAAAATGCACTATTCGGCCACTATTCGGCTTCGGCCACAATTTTGGCCGAATAGGCCGAATACCGAATAATTGTATAATATTTGTGCTCACGTGTTGAAAAACATACTAAACTAACTTTGAATCACATTAGTAAGCCACAAAAACATTTTACTAACAAGGGAAGTATCTCAACCCTTATGAACCGATTTGCCTGAAACTTAAAATATATATAGAAGAGACAATTCTAAGGTTGGGGTGTCTCGGCTTATCGGCCATATCGGGGATTTAGGGGCTCAAAACATAGGTAAAAAAATGGCGAAAAAATCGATTTTTGCATTTTTCAGCCATTTCTTTTTGTGAAACTATATTTATGATGTTTTTATATGAGAAGAAAGTTTTTTTAATGCCTATCCAATGGTGCCATAACCTTGTCAAAATTCGGCTTCTTTAAATATTTTTTTCAGGAAAATGTGTAAATTTTGGCCGGTATTTATGTGAAGAAATAGACCTACGATATCCATATGAATAAGAAATAATCTTTATTAAATTTAAGTCGACACGTGTTTTTGCCCTAGACGATATTCCTGTTAGTTCGAAAGTTATCAAAATTTTTCCTAAGGCCCACATGGTTTCATAAGGGGACAGCGAAATTTTTAAACCCCGATATGGCCGATAAGCCGAGACACCCCAACCTTAGAATCGTCTCTTTAATATAGATTTTAAGTTTCAGGCAAATCGGTTCATAAGGGTTGAGATACTTCCCTTGTAAGTGTTTTTGCAACTAAAAACATTTTTTAAATTCAAAAAAAAATTTCGGTCGAAAAAAATTTACACTCCAAAATATATTTTTTTACAAAAATGTAAAAAAAAAAATTTTGCTTAAAATAAAATCTTTCTAGACAACATTCTCATGCATTTGAGTATCCCGCCGAGTCGACTTTTATTTTTGTCTTGTTTTTACTACATAATTTTTTTTTTTTTTAATATTCGGCTTCGGCTTCGGTTTGGCCGAATAGTGAAAATTTGGCCGAATATTCGGCTTCGGCTTCGGCCAAAAAAGGTGTATTCGGTCGGACACTATTGTTTTTGTATGAAAAATATCAAACAACTATTTTTTGTAGTCGTTTTAAAAAATAAATAAAAAAAATTACTACATTGTAGTAACAGTTGTTTTATATAGTTGTTTTTATACCCTCCAACCACAGTATGGGGGTATACTCACTTTCTCATTCCGTTTGTAACGCATCGAAATATCGGTCGGGGACCCCATAAAGTATATATATTATTGATCCATGCTAGATTCTAAGACATTCTGTAAATGTCCGTCTGTCCGTCCGTCTGTCTGTAGATAACACAATGCAGTCCAAAATAAAACAGCTACCCTCCTGAAGTTTGGCACAAATATGTTTTATGTCTTATACACTAAAAAAAAAGACATAACTAAAATTAAGGAAAAAATGTCTTTGAAAATTTATCATGAATTTTCCTAAAATTTAGTTAAATTTAACTTAAAAATAAGAAATTTTCTTAACTATTAGGAAAAAATTTTAGTTCATTTACTTATAATTAGTTCATAGTTTTCTTTAAACGGATTTTTTTAATATTAGGAAAAAAATTCTTGCTGCCAAAGAAATTTTCCACAAATCTAAGAATCGTATCTTTATTTTTAAGACATATTTCTTAAAAAACAATTTAGTTCAAGTTTAGTTAAAATTTACTAAAAAAACATCATCGTATTTCTCTTCTTAGAATTGAGGAAGTGTACTTCTTAGAATTTAGTTAATGACTTCTGAGAATTTAGTAAATAACTTCTTCGAATTTAGTTAAAAATTCAAAATGGCGATATCTCAAAAACTAAGCGAGATAGAGCGAAAAGGATGAAATTTTCAAAAGAAAGACTACAAAGAAAAATATGGAATAGCCTAGCTCTGCATATCTGTCGGGGTCTCAAGACCCTAATTTTAGATCTAAAATTTGAAATTCCCTAGATTTTATATATGCACATACATCTCGGAAAATACTGCCAACACGAGAAAAGGTCCAACAGCATTTTTGTAGCTCTTGACTCGTATAACACTTCCGCAAAATACCCGAAAGCCCTCCGATTAATAGTTTTTGAGTTATCCAGTTTTTAAGATTCTCAAGACCCTATCAGACCCCTTATTACCGTATCTCAGAAACTAAGCAAGTTAGAGCGAAACGGACACAAGTTTTGGTTCAAAATCTATGTGAACCCTTAAAGGACCCAACGGGGTCTCGAGTTAAGTGGGGTCCGAACCCATGGGTCCAGGGTCTAGACCCAATGTATTTCTAAAATGTGAAGTATAATTTTTCCAATTTTCTAGTTAAAATTGGCTTAAAATTAATTAACTTTTTTTGCCTTATTTTTGGGAAAATTATGAACTAAAACCAAGAAAAAAAATCTTTGGAGCCAAATCATTCCCTCTTTTTCTCAAAATTGAGTTAATTTTCCCAGATTTTAGTTCACTTTTTTTTTGAGTGCATTTGGTATATTTATCGCTATAGGAAGTTGCTCTCAAATTTTCTTGAAATTTTTAGAAAAACGGATGTGTTGAACGAGTTTGGAAGTGTCAAATGCAGCAGGACTTATTACGAAACAATTTTAACCGTTTTTTGAAGGTTAAAAGTTCTTTTTGTTAATATAAAAATTCAGACAATTTGAGTTACAGTAAAAACAACTGTAATTTGAAGTTGTTTTTACCGTTTTTTTTTTAGTTTTAATCAATAGTTAAAAACAAAAATTTTTGGTTGATTTTACCGTAAAACGTAGTAGACGCCTAAACAACAACAAATGTAGTTGTTTTAACTGTCTTTTGTAATGGAATCTACCGTTATAATTATTTGAGTGTAGTAATAGAGGGTTTATCATTCTGTTTGTAACTCATCGAAATATCGGTCAAGGACCCCATAAAGTATATTTTAGCGATGTCCGTCTGTCTGTTGAAATGGCGATCACGGCCAAAATATGTCTGAAATATCCTGGTACTTTTAAAAAACTCAAAAACCATAGTACATATCGCGACCTTAGGACAGCAAAGTTCTATTTGTGTTCATTTCTTTAAGCAAATAGAACCTTGTTGTCCTAAGGTCGCGATATGTATGTTGGATTATAGATGAATAAATGACTCAAAATGTACCAAGATTAAACAAGATTTTGTGGTGCTAAAATGAATTCATTATAGATTATTTTTAAAAAGTGTCAAAAGATCCTAGAAATTCAACGATTCAATTTCGGGGTTTTAAAAGTACCAAGGTAATATTTAATTTGAGGCCAAAAAGTACCACCAAAAAAATAAGTTTTGACCACACTCTAAATGATTTTAAAGTCTAAAAAGTACCGCACAGCAAAAAAAAATTGTGAGCTGGTTTTTAATTAAAGTATTGTCATATTGACAAACAAACTAATTGTATTGACAAAAAAAATTAATTGATTCAACAACACAATTTGTCAATACAATTAAATTGTTTGTTAATATGACAACAACACAAAAAAATTTTTCCGTAAACGGATTTTAAGGTCTAAAGGTTTTTAAAAGTACCAGCATAAACGAGCGTTTTCCTGAAAGTTTAGTTTAGGTACATACTTCGAAAATGTTCTCCAAACACGGCTTTTAAAATTCCTTGTCCCCCCCCAAAAAAAATTAACATTTTTGTTTTTTAAAGGGTTAATAAAACAAACTTGTATTTACTTTTTTTAATATTTCTTACTCTTCTTGCCATTTTACCGCTGTTACCCAAAAACTTCCCAAAAAAATATGGATTTGTGTTTTTTTTTTGCTGACAATAAGTCTCAATTTAAACAGTATTATATTATTTTTTTTTGTGGAACAAAAAAAAAAAATAATACTAAATTCTTTCTAAAAACCATACCATATACCACACCACACCATTTCAAATACAAAAAAGGCATTGAACTTAAGTTGCTAAATAATCATCATCATCCAAAAAAACCTTCAACTTGAATTATTACTCAATCTTATAAATATTGGCAACACCGTAAGAATGAACACGACGAACGACACACGGTGTTTGTTTTTTTAGTTGTGTTATATTTGTTGTTCTAATTGTTAACAAAAAAAATTTTGTAATTTTTTTTATGCAATTTTTTTTTGTATTTTTTATTTATTTTTTTGCTAAATAAATATGAAACCATTTAGAATGTTGTAAATTTTCAGTGTCACTTTTATGTGCATTTAAAAAAAAAAAAAAAATTGAACATTCAAACGTATAATTAAATTTACACATCTCTCGAACTGTATCAACATTAGAAAAATATGTCTCATGTCTATCAAAATATCAACATGATGCACTTATTTGTTATGTTTATTTGAAAAAAATAAATTATTTTTAAAATTTACGCACTCAAAACTATTTTTTTGGATGTAGACGACCAAAAAGGATCGTACACACATAAAATTAGATATTTTTTTGAGTGTAGACCGAAATTTACATAAGTTTTTTGTAATTTAGTTTACCTAAGTTTTTTGTAATTTAATTTACCTAAGTTTTTTGTGATTTATGTTTTTGTAATAAATTGAACCGACAAAGTACGCACAAAAAACACACTTATTAGGCAAGTTTTTGGTAAAAATACAACTCACCAAGACTTTTGTGTAATTTAACCAAGATTTTGTTCTAAAAACTTTTCCAAATTATACATAAGCACTAGGTGAGTTGTATTTTTACCAAAAAATTTTGCTAATAATTGTAAGCTATTTTTTGCGTGTATTATTGCATAAATTAACCAAGTTTTTTTTTTAATTGATAAATATATTTAAATTCACTTTGTCGTTTTTCCAAAACAACTTTGATAAAAAGTGTTGCTGCATTTTATTGTATAAATTAACCAAGTTTTTTTTTTATAAATTTGTAAATGTATGCAGTTACTTCTTCGTTTGTTTTTTACCAAAAAAACTTTGCTAAATAGTGTTTCTGCATTTTAGTTGCTAAAATCGGTTAAATTTATAATTAGCAAGCTGGGTTTTTCTTGCTAATTTAAGCAATCAAATTTTGGGTACGAATTTAACCAAATTGTCGCCATAAATCCTTTACAAATAAATAATAATAACGATAAACTCTGCTATGTATTCCAAGAACTATATATTTTTTCAATGCGGCGAAAAATCCCAAGATAACATGAGCCAAAAATAGAATTCATTTAAATCGACTTGATTTACATTTGCAATTTGTCAAATTAACCTTGAATGAATCTAAAATTACAAATAAATAAAATTTTATTTATAATATAAAAAAAATCTTAACCCTAGATTAACCAATCTGTCATTCGAAATGTAATTTTTTTTCGTGAAAAAACAAAAACTCTGCAAAAATTGCTTTTTTGGAAAAAAATAAATTTAAAAAAAATATGCGAAATTTTTTTTTTTTCGTGAATTTTTTTTTTCGTGAAAAAACAAAAACTCTGCAAAAATTGCTTTTTTTGAAAAAAAAGTGTTTGTACTTGTTTAAATACCATTTGGTGATTAATTCTGCTCACATGTGTCAACCAGTAGCCGAATTAAATCATTTTGGATTTTTAGGTTATGTTGAATGTACCAAAATTTTCGAGGTGTCTTTACATTTTCTTTCATAACTTTTGAACCACTGAACCGATCTCGCTGAAATGCAATACCAACAGACGGACATAAAAAAAATGTCTTAAAATCGATCACTGATAAATAATATATCTGCTTTATGGGATCCCAGACCGATATTTCGATGAGTTACAAACGGAATGACAAAATTCTTTCACTAGAAAAAATTTTACTTTTTACTAACAATAAATTATGAAATTGTGCACGTTTTTGGTTTAATTTAACCGGTACAGTGTTCATGGCTAAGTTACCTAAGTACTTGGTTAAGTTGCCTAAGTTCTTGATTAAGTTACCTAAGCTATTTTTTTTTAAAGTAAGATCCTTCGTATTTTATGAATTTAACTAAAAAATCAAGTCGTCTCTTCTTAAGTTTTTGTTGAAATAGTCTAAGCGAAATGAAAGCTGGGACATTAGAGTGTAATTTTTCTATAACTTTTTATTTTTCCAAGTGTCCGGGCTAATTTCTATCATTAGAAAAAATTTCACTTTTTACTAAAAATAAATTGTGAAATTGTGCACGTTTTTGGTTAAGTTTAACTGTTACATTGTTCAATATTACCAAGTTATTGATTAATTTAACTAAGTTTTTTTAGAGTAAAATCTTACGTATTTTATGTAATAACCTCAAAAATCAAGTCGTCTCTTCTTAAGTTTTTGTGGAAATTATCTTAGCGAAACAAAAGCTGGGACATTAGAGTGACATTTTTCTATAATTTTTAATTTTTCAAATTGTCCGGGCAAATTTCTATCACTAAAAAAATTTTACTTTTTACTAAAAATAAATTATGAAATTGTGCACGTTTTTGGTTTAATTTAACCGGTACAGTGTTCATGGTCAAGTTACCTAAGTTCTTGGTTAAGTTACCTAAGTTCTTGGTTAAGTAACCTAAGCTATTTTTTAATTTACCCAAGTTATCAATTAGTTAACTAAGACATTAGAGTGTAATTTTTCTATAACTTTTTATTTTTCCAAGTGTCCGGGCAAATTTGTATTCCACTTGACCTAAAAATTGAGGCCAATCGGAATAAAACAAAGTTTTGAATTTTAAATTAAAAAAAAACAAGTGAGAGTGTTAAATTCGGCTGTGCCGAATCTTTGATACCCTCCAACATGTTCAAATATATTTAAAAAAAATTCAGAGGCGTGTTTTTTGGGGTGGGGCTATGTGGGGGTGGTTGGGGATACCTTCCCCATCGCGATAAATGTTAACTAATTTATTTGTTATTCTTTTTTAACTTTAGTTATACCATTTACTCATAATTTTTATGATTTTTTTAAATCCACGCCCACAAAAGGGGGCGGGCCAAAAAAAATAATTTGTTATTACCCGGGGTCTAAGTGCAGGACTTTGAACACCTTTTGACATAAAAAAAATTCATTTGTTTAACAAAAATGCAAAAAAAGCTGTAAAAAATTGTGTTTTCTGAGACTTTTTTAAGTTCTTTAAGGGGGAACTTTTTTCCCCCTGATCCGATTTTACCCATTTCCGAACTTAACCGGCCTATGACCAAGAGACACATTTGTGCCAATTTTCAGGAGTCTAGCTCTCTTATTTTGGACTGAATCGTGTTTTATACAGACGGACGGACGGACGGACGGACGGACATTCATAGAATGACTTAAAATCGATCATAGATCAATAATATATATACTTTATGGGGTCCCCGACCGATATTTTTATGCGTTACAAACGGAATGACAAAGTGAGTATACCCCCATACTGTGGTTGGAGGGTATAAAAATAAAAGGGAAATTATGAGATTTTTTTTATAAAATTTTTTGAACGAGGAAAAACGTAAATTTTTTCGACTGATTTTAAAATTTTTTGATTTTAGCGCATCAAAATAATAAATGTAATATGTCGCAAGACATATTTTTATACCCTACACCACTCTGTGGCATAGGGTATAATTAGTTTGTGCTGATGTTTGTAACTACCCGAAATATTGGTCCTAGACCCACCTTCAAGTATACCGATCGTCTCAGAATCACCTTTTGAGTCGATTTAGCAATGTCCGTCTGTCCGTCATTCTGTTCATGTAACGGTGTAAACACGATACAGGTCACAATTATCAACCGATTTGAAGGAAATTTGAAACTTACGCATCTTTTGGCCCAAGGACGAAACCTATTGAAATTGGAAAAAATCGGTCCATGTTGACCTAGCCCCGATGCAAACGTCCCCTTTTAATTTGCCTCAAATGACTCTAACAACGGTTTTATAAAAGGTATCCTATCGAAATTTGGCAGGTAATCGTGTTTTGTATTTATAAATCACCATTTAAAGCAATCAGACCAGTTCTTCTTGTAGCCCCCATACAAACCACCATCCCGATATTAACAAAAATCTTTCAAATTTCATGAAAATCAAAAATATTTTATTAAAATTTTGTTTGTATTAAACGCGTACTTTAATAACCTTATCAAATCTAATTGTTATCGGACCATTTTTGGACTTAGACCCCATGTAAAAATTTCGCCCGATATTCAGTTAAAGCGATTTATTGTCAACAAAAAAAGCCTATTCCACTCAAATTTGATTAGTAAGTGCTTTTTACACTTATTAAAGATTTGACAAACTATAGATCTAATCAGTCCATGTTTGAACTTGGGACCCACTTTCCGGGAAACTCTGGTGTAGGGTATTATATGGTCGGTCTTGAACGACTATAATTTTCTTACTTGTTTTTTTTTTAATTTTTAAAAATCCAAAACTTTTATCGCTGGGCGCCACTCGTAAATTTAAACCGATTAGATTCAAATTTGTACCACATAAGTTTTAGGCATAGGAGAATACAAATTTGACCTGACGAAGTTCTTGGTTAATTATCCTAAGTTCTTGGTTAAGTAACCTAAGTTCTTGTTTAAGTAACCTAAGTTCTTGGTTAAGTTATCAAAGTTTTTTAAAGTAAAAACTTAGGTAATTCATGTAATTAACTCAAAAATCTTCCATTTTTTTTGTGCATTTATAAAGTTCTATGCAACCTCTGTCAACAAAATCTAATAACACTTCACACAATAAAAAAAAAAACCTTGTCAAATTACTAGAAAAAGTCTCGTAATCCCATTTTACCAATATTTGACATTTGATCCTTGTTTTTTAACAAAAAATTTTCGATCGAGAATTCTCGTAAAATAGAAGGATTCTCGTAAAATAGAAGGTAGCAAAATATCTAGGAAAATCACGAGACCTCCTTGTAAGTTTTATCGCGTCAAAAATATTGTAAATTTACAATTTTATTGGTAAAAAGCTTGTAAAATTAAAAAATTATTGGTTAAAAGCTTGTAAAATTAAAGAAATTATTGTCAAATAGTAGATAGCAAAAAATAAAAGTTACAAATTTTACAAGGTTTTTTTTTTGAGTGTAGATTTTTTGACAAGTCTTAATACTCATTGTCAGTGGAGTTTTGTAAACAGAGTTTTAACGAAACAAAAGCTGGGACAACTTATGTGATTCTCAAAAGTTCCTCGGTACTGCTAGTGTTAATGGCATATCAGTTTATAAAATAATATAAAATGCAACAACAAAAACCTAACATTATAAAGTTTAAAGTTATTTAACAAAAAAAAAAAATACGCTCTTCACTTAATTTCCTTCAGAAATACCATAAATTTTTGCTGTGGTTTTTGTGGTCAATTTATGTATGATATGAGAATTCGTTGAAAAAAAAAAAACAGGGAGTTAAATTTAATTGAAGATTTGAATAACGGCTAAAAAAAAAAAAATTAAAACTAAAATTTGCAATATGCATAAAATATAAAATATTGGCTTAAAATTAGTTAACTGAAATCGGAAAAAAATCTGTTAATGTAACTAAAAACTTAGTAAAAAGTTTGTAAAACATTTTTTTGCAAGTACCGAATTTTAAAAAAAAATTTTTTTTCAAATTTTTTTTTCAAACACAATTTCTTTAAATTTTCCGGATATAAAAAGTTTATTACAAATGTTTTTAGAAAAAAAATTTAAATTTTTCAAAGTGTCTAAAAATTTGGTGAAAATGTTCCCAGAAACAATTTACAAAAAAAAAAAATGTAAAGCAAATTTTAAAAAAAACGACTTTTACCAAACAAACTTTTGTAAAACGCCAATTTCAACAAAATGTTTGTAAAAAAATTAGCTAACTTGTGTTAAATCAAAAATGTTAACCTACAAAAAACCTTTGTAAAACGACTTTTACAAAAAAACTTATGTTAAAAGAAGTTTTACAAAAAACTTTTTTAAAACGACTTTTACAAAAACTTTTGTAATATGAATTTTACAAAAAACTTTTGTAAAATAAATTTTACGAAAAAATATTTGTAAAACGACTTTTACCAAAAAACTTTTGTAAAACGCTAATTTCAACAAAAGCTTTTCAAAAATTATCTTAATAATGTTAGCAAAAAAATTATATTAAATTTTTTGAAGTTTGGAATAATATTTCTCCAAAAAATATTTAAATTTTTTTTTAATTCTATTATCATTTTCCCCCACAAAAATTTGTCAATTGAGGTTTTAGTGTTTAATGTTCATAAAAATTCAATTTACATTCCTAAAATTTCATAAATTCCTTTTCAAAAAAAATTTATACAATATGAGAATGTTGAAAAGAAAATCCTTTCAAAACAAAATTATATTTCCATTCAACAGCAACTTTGATAGTTGTTGACATGTAATAAGAGTTTAAAAACATGTTTTACACATAAAAAACGATGTTAAATCTCAGGTTAATTTTTAAGAAAAAAATATAAAAAATACACCTTTAATTCATTAAAAATATTTTTAAAAACCAACACCTTCTCAAACAAAAAGATGAATGATGATGATGTTACCTGAGGAATGTAGACGACACATATCAAAATAATTTACATACAGAAAGATGATGTTTATCTGTGGTACAATTTATGCATGTGGTCAACTCAAAAACTCAGCACATTCCAATGATATCCACTTTTTTTTTTTTTTAATTCAATTCTGGGTCTGTGGTGTCTGAGCTCTCGGTGTTGTATGTATTACAAAACAATTGAAATGTTGCATATGATAATAATAAACCAGCAAAATTAAATTTGGTAAAGGGATAATTAATTACCCAGGAAATTTTTTTGGAATCGGTTCTGAATTTTAATTGAGCTTTTTTGAAGAATGGAATTTTTTGAATTTTAAATCGTATTTTATGTATTTTATGTTAATTTTTGATTTTTCATAGATTTTTTTTTTTAATTGAGCTTTTTAGAATTTCTGTTAGGCTTTTTAAAATTTGGCAGGAATAAAAATGAAAAATAAAGAAAAAAAAACTTTTTTGCACGTCCTTGCAATCCTTAAAAAGTGCATCCTTGAAAGTTTTACAAACAATAGTTCATCAAGTTTTGCAAGTCTAATACTATTTTTTTTTCAAAATCTGCTACAAAATATCACATTTTTATTCAAATTTGAATAATTTTTTTTTGGAAATTCGCGCTTTATCCATTTAAGCAAAAATTTTAGTGCAATTTTTGGCAAGTTCTTCTTCGAATACTTTACTAAAAAGTTGTATTACATAAAAATTATTTAGCTGCGATTTTAGAAGTGATATAAGTTTTAATTTTAAATTATACACCACAAAAACAATCTTTACACATACAAACAATCTTAACAGATTTGCGAAAAAAATAATATTCAGTTCCTTGCAGTTAAGGATTAATATTATAATTTTTAAAAACTTATTTTGTGTCATTTAGTTTAGTTTTAATCCCCCGGTTAAAAATGAAATATATATGATCATATATGAAGATATATGGATCATATATGATCATATATATTTCATTTTTACCCGGGCCTGCATCAAATAGCAGGAATAATGAACAAAAATTAAGAAAAAAACTTTTTTTTGCATGTCCTTGCAATCCTTAAAAAGAGTATCCTTAAAAGTGTTACAAACAATTACAAACGGTAGTTCAATTTTGCAAGTCTAATAATAATTTGGTCAAAATCTGCTGCAAAAATATCACATTTTTATTCAAATTTTAATATTTTTTTTTTGGATTTTCGACCATTTTTGCAAAAAGTTAAAGTGCATATAGTATTACTACTGCATCCAATAACAGGAATAAAAAAACAAAAATGAAGAAAAAAAACTTTTTTTTTGCATATATTTGCAATGTTACCGCGTAGTATGCAGTTAAGGGTTAATAATTTAATTTTTAAATGGCAGGAATAAAAATCAAAAATTAAGAAAGAAAAATTTTTTTGGCATGTCCTTGCAATCCTTAAAAAGTGTATCCTTGAAAATGTTACAAACATATAATAATAGTTCATCAAGTTTTGCAAAAATTTTGTCAAAATCTGATACAAAATATCAAATATTTATTCAAATTTCTATATTTTTTTTTTGATGTTTGCCCCTTATTCATTTAAGTAAAAATTCAAGTCCAATTTTTGGCAAGTTCTCCTTCGAATACTTTACTAAAAAATTGTATTATATTTTAATAGAATTTTAACAGATTTGCGAAAAAAATTTAGTAATATGCAGCAGTTCCATGCAGTTAAGGGTTAATATTATAATTCTTGAAAATTACTACTGCATTCAATGCCAGGAATAAAAAACAAAAATAAAAAAAAAAAAATTTTTTTTTGCAAATACTTGCAATGTAACTGCGTAGTATGCAGTTAAGGGTTAATATTATAATTTTTAAAACTTATTTTGTGTCATTTTGCATTTCTACTGCATTAAATGGCAGGAATAAAAATCAAAAATTAAGATTTTTTTTCCATGTCCTTGCAACCCTTAAAAAGTGTATCCTTGAAAATGTTACAAACATAAAATAACAATAGTTCATCAAATTTTGCAAACATTTTGTCAAAATCTGATACAAATTATCAAATATTTATTCAAATTTCTATATTTTTTTATATTCGCCCCTTATTCATTTAAGCAAAAATTCAAGTCCAATTTTTGGCAAGTTCTTCTTCGAATACTTTACTAAAAAATTGTATTATATTTTAACAGATTTGCGAAAAAAAAATAGTAATATGCAGTTCCATGCAGTTAAGGTTAATATTATAATTCTTAAAAATTTATTTTGTATCATATAATATTACTACTGCATTCAATGCCAGGAATAAAAAACAAAAATAAAGATATTTTTTTTTTGCGTAGTATGCAGTTAAGGGTTAATATCATAATTCTTAAAAACTTACTTTGTGTCATTTAGTATTTCTACTGCATCAAATGGCAGGAAGAAAAATTAAAAATGAAGAATTTTTTTTGCATGTTCTTGCAATCCTTAAAAACTGTATCCTTGAAAATGTTACAAACATATAATAACAATAGTTTATCAAGTTTTGCAAGTCTAATTCGTCAAAATCTGCTACAAAATATCACATTTTTATTCAAATTTCAATAAATTTTTTGGATATTCGCGCTTTATCCATTTAAGAAAAAATTTAATTTAAGTTAAATCTTAAAGCTAATGCAGAAAAACTGAAAAAAATATAAGTTTTTTGCGTTTTCTGCGTCTTGTCCCCCGTAAAATTCTACAAATGGTCTATTCGTCCTTATTCGCATGAACTGTTCAATTCATTTAAGCTTTTCTTAGTCTCAATTGAGCTTTCGTGAGTTTCAATGGAGTTTAAAAGTGTCTATTTAGATTTTTGAATTTTAGTTGGGCTTTTCTGTATTGTAAATAAAATTGTTTAAACTTTTGTTTTATTTTTCTGAATTTATATTAAGCTTTTCTAAACTGTCTGTGGAAATGGTGATCACGACCAAAATACTACACGCATATGACTGAAACTTAACGTATTTATTGGAAGTTCTCCTGAGAAGTTTGGTATTGCATTTGAGCAGTATCGGTTCAGCGGTTCAAAACTTATGAACGAAAATGTAAGGACACCTCAAAAATTTTAGTACATTCAACATAACCTAAAAATACAAAATGCTTTAATTCGGCTGCTGGTCGACATATGTGAACATAATTGAACACCAAATGGTATTTAAACAAGTACGAACATATTTTTGACAAAAAAAATAAATAAATCGCGGATTTTTTTTTTTAGCAAATTTTTTTTTTTCGCGGAAATATTTTTTTCAATTTTTTTTTTTTTTAAGTAATTTCCTTTTAAAAAAAGTTTTTTGAATAATCTTTTTGAAATTGTGGAGGGTATCACTACATTCGGCAATGCTGAATTTTACTTTTTTCTTGTTTGAGTTTCATTTGGGTTTTTTCAAATTTAAATTTGACTGTTATGAATATTAATTGAGCTTTTCTAAATTTCAATTGAGCTTTTCTTAGTTTCAATTAGACTTTGTATAATTTCTATTAAGTTTTTCAGAAATTCAGATATATTTTTTTGAATTCCTTTTAGTTTTTGCTGGGTTTCAATTTTAACTGTCATTTAATTTTCAAATCAGCATTGACGCCCACCACACTAAAATATATAGAGTGTGTGCACCAGCAAAAATAAGTAATAAATGAAAATGTTATTTAACAAATTAAAAAGAAACATTGCATTTAATATGATTTAACAACAATTTTAGTATAATTTAATTGACACGATAACAAATAAAAATATAGTGCGATACCGACAACACTTTTAACATAAACAATTTACATTTGATAAATATACGATGATAAAAAACGTTAAATGAGAACATACATATTTGAACAAAAAATAGTTAAATATTGATGTATAACTTTTTTTGCACTTAAAAAGCATCTGTAAATGAAGGTATTGTTGATAGGAGGTTTTGCAGGAGGAAAGCTGAAATTAACTTTTTGGCATATTTTATGTTTTGGAGTATAAAATTCATTGAAAATGCTCTTAGTTAGCAAAATTTTTGAAAATTTTTTTTAACATTTTCTAAGTCCCACATTTTTTTTTGAAAATTTTCTAAGTCTAATTTTTTCACAAATAAAAGAGAAATTAACTTTTTGACATATTTTGGGTTTTTTAGTATAAAATTTATTTAAAATGCTCTTAGAAAACATAATTTTTGAAAAATTTTGTAACATTTTCTAAGTCCCGGAATTTTTTTTTGAAAATTTTCTAAGTCTAATTTTTTTTTTAACAAATGAGAGAGAAAGTAACTTTTTGGCATACTTCGGTTTTAAATTATAAAATTAATTTAAAATGCTGTTAGGAAACATAATTTTTGACAAACTTTGAAACATTTTATAAGTCCCGTAAATTTTTTTTCGAAAATTTTCTAAGTCTAATTTTTTAACAAATGGAGGATAAAGTAACTTTTTGGCATATTTTGGTTTTTGGAGTATAAAATCCATTTAAAATGCTTTTAGGAAGCATGCTTTTTTTTAAAAATTTTGAAACATTTTCTAAGTCCCAAAATTTTTTTTTGAAAATTTTCTAAGTCTAATTTTTTAACAAATAAGGTGGAAAGTAAATTTTTGGCATATTTTAGGCTTTGGAGTATAAAATTCATTTAAAATGATCGTAGGAAGCATTATTTTTGAAAAATTTTAAAACATTTTCTAAGTCCCGATATTTTTTTTTGAAAATTTTCTAAGTCCAATTGAGGAAAAAATAAATTTTTGGCATATTTTGGGCTTTGGAGTATAAAATTTATTTAAAATGCTTTTTGGAGTATAAAATTTATAAAACTTTGAAACAAGTCCCGTTTTTATACCCTACACCACTCTGTGGTACAGGGTATAATGACTTTGTGCTGATGTTTGTTACTACCCGAAATATTGGTCCTAGACCCACTTTTAAGTAAACCGATCGACTCAGAATAACTTTTTAAGTCATTCTATGTCCGTCCGTCTGTCCGTTCGTCCATGTTAACGTTGTAAACACGATACAGGTCGCAATTATCAATCGATTTCGTTGAAATTTGAAACTTAAGCTTCATTTGGCCCAAGGACGAAGCCTATTGAAATTGGAATAAATCGGTCCATGTTTAGACCTACCCCCCATACAAAGGTCCGCTTTAATTTTGTTAAAGTGGCTCTAATGGCCGTATTATAATAGGTATCCTTTCGAAATTTGGCAGGTAAACGTGTTTTGTATTTAATAATTAACATTCCGAATTTCAGAGGAATTGGACCAGTTCTTCTTGTAGCCCCCATACAAACCGCCTTCCCGATATTCACATAAATCGCTCAAATTTCATGAAAATAGAAAATATTTGATTAAAATTTTGTTTGTATATTTTTAACTTGTACTTTATTAACTTAATAATTATAATCGGACCATTTTTGGACTTAGGCCCTGTAAAAAATTTCGCCCGATATTTAGTTAATGCGGTTTATTGGCAACAAATAGAAGCTTATTTCACTCAAATTAGGTTTTCGATTGTTTTTTACACTTATTAAAGATTTGACAAAAGATAGATCCAATCGGTCCATATTTGAACTTAGGACCCATTTTCCGTGAAACACTGGTGTAGGGTATTATATGGTCGGTCTTGACCGACCGTAATTTTCTTACTTGTTTTTTTTTTTTTAATTTTCTAAGTCTAATTTTTTAACAAATGAGGAAGAAAGAAATTTTTTGGCATATTTTAAAATGCTCTTAGGAAACATCATAAATACAACATTTATGATGTTTCTTAGTCCCGAAATTTTTTTTGAAAATTTTCTAAGTCAAATTTTTTAACAAATGGGGCGAAAGCAACTTTTTGGCAAATTGTGGTATTTAGAGTATAAAATTCATTAAAAATTATCTTAGGAAGCATCATTTTTAAAATATTTTGAAACATTTTCTAAGTCACAAATTTTTTTTTTAATTTTCTGCGTCTAATAATGATCGGATTTAGGTCAAATTTAGTTTAAATGAATGATTGTCTCAAGCTTTATGAAATGGTCAAGGGAAAGCAATTTTGAGATTTCTTATTTTTAATTCTTGAACGTACATAGGTAAAACACACCATTTTTTTTGAAAATTTCAAATAGCGATATCTCTAAAACCGTTCGACCGATTGCAATTTTTTTTTTTTATTGTTCAACAACTTTTTTTAAAACAAATTTTTATTTTTCAAATAGAGCTTTTTTTACATTTTAGTGTTGTGTGTATTAAAAAACAATTTAAATGTTGTATGATAAAAATAGACCAGCAAAAGCAAATTTGAGAAAGATTACTCCAGCTCGAGGTCACGTTTCTTTACTAATTATTACGATGATATTGTCAAAGTAACACTTTTCAGGAAACTATTTATAAAGTTTGTTTTAAATTTATTGGTACTGTCATTTTGCAAGACTTACTCAACACGTGTTGCAGAATTCGACAAATTCCATTGTCAAATTTGGTTAAGGGACAATTTATTACCTAGGAATTTTTTTTGGAATCGGTTCTGAATTTTAATTGAGCTTTTCTGAATTTAAAATGGGATTTTTTGAATTTCAAATCGTATTTTCTGTATTTTATGTTCATTTCTGATTTTTAATCGAGCTTTTTTCAAGTGAGCTTTTCAAAACTTCAGTTGGGCTTTTTTGAATTTCGTTAATGCTTTTCTCTGAATTTCAATTAGGTTTTTTTATACCCTCCACTAAGTGATAGAGGGTATATATAAGTTTGTCATTTCCGAAATATCAGTCTGGGAACCCATAAAGTATATATATAATTGATCAGTGATCGATTCTAAGACATTCTGGCAATGTCCGTCTGTCCGTCTGTCTGTGGAAATGGTGATCACGGCCAAAATACTACACGGAGATGACTGAAATTTAACACATTTATTGGAAGTTCTCCCGAGCTGTTTGGCATTTGAGCGATATCGGTTCAGCGGTTTAAAAGTTATGAACGAAAATGTAAGGACACCTCAAAAATTTTGGTGCATTCAACATAACCTAAAAATACAAAATGCTTTAATTCGGCTTCTGGTTGAAATATGTGAACATAATTGAACACCGAATGGTATTTAAACAAGTACGAACATATTTTTTGAGAAAAAAATCGCGCATTTTTTTTTACTAAATTTTTTTTTCGCAGAAATTTTTTTTCATAAAATTTTTTTTTTTTTAAGTAATTCCCTTTTAAATAAAGTTTTTTTAATAATCTTTTTGAAATTGTGGAGGGTATCAATACATTCGGCAAGGCCGAGTTTAACTTTTTTACTTGTTTAATTTTAATTCGGTTTCTAAAAATAAAAATCTATTTGTTTTTTTCTGAATTTCAATTAAGATTTTTCTTAGTATTAATTGAGCTTTTATATGTTTAAATGGGTTAAATGGTGTCAATTAGGATTTTTGAATATTAATTGAGCTTTTCTGAGTTTAAATTAAAGTTTTTTGAACTTTTTTTTCTGAATTTATATTAAGCTTTTTTAAACTTTAACTGGCCTTAATTTAAATTTAGCTTTGAATTTCAATTGGGTTTATCTGAATTTTAATAGAGCTTTTTTAAAGTTTCTTTGAACTTCTCCAGATTCCAAGTGTTTTTCTTTAAATTTTATTTGGAGTTTTCGTGTGTTAATTATATTTTCCATAAAAATCTTTGAGCTTTCAAAATTTCAATTCAGCTTTTAAAAAATTTTATTGAGCTTTTTGAGTTCAAGTATAAAATTTGTATTTTTTTTAATATCACGTGAATAAATAAACAATATGACTGAGTAATTTGGATATTGAGTGATTCGAAATCTTTTACATAAACTAAAATCTGTCAAACTACGAAAAATCTGTCAAACTGAGTATACAGTAATTCAATGAGTATTTCACTTTACAATTACCAAATATCGATCGAATTTACACTTGTCGTTAAAAAAATATTTGTTAGAAATTCTTTGATTATATTTTTTTATAGTGTTTAACCTATTTTCACCCATGTTTATTTTCTCTTTATCTTTTGTTTACATTTCCCAAAGTTTTTCAAAATTTTTAATTTGTAACTTTTTTTTCTGAATGAAAATAAAAAAAAACATGATGGTAAGCGGTGGCGGCGTTCGGTACATTAACCTCTTGGCTCTTCAACACATATTTTCAAATTTCAAAACAATATATAATTTATAACATCAGGTGTTGCTATAGTATTCTATCATATCGATATCAGTTTCTAAGGTAATATTATAGCGCCCCAAAAAATTAAAAGTGAAATAGTTTTCATTATATGAAATCTAGTTATTTCATTAAACATTTTTTTTTATTTCCCCCACTAAATAAAATGTTTAAACAATTTTATCATGACACATTCGTTTTTTTTTTTTTTTTGGTTTTTTTGATATAAAACGTACTGAACTAATAACGTCATTCATTCATGCGTATAAAAAGTGGAAAAATAGTTTAAATATTTTTTTTTGAAAATGTAAAAAAATTTTGGTTTTAAAGTTAATAAAAGACGCTACATGTTAAATGGCACACATAGTCTTAAAAAATTTAAAATTTTAATTCTTGAAAAAAATTTAAAATTTTAATTTTTTGTCTTTGACTTGAAACGAATTTACTTGTTTGACACCTTTTACCGAAAAAATTTTAAGATTGTATGTGCTTTTGTTTTTGTTTCTATCAAAATCAGCTGTTTTGTTGCTGTATAGTTTTTTTAGTGCTATTTACTGCTATTGCTGCTGCTTCGTTCTATATAGTTAGTATGAGCCAAATACAAAACTATGTTGTCTAATCAATTTGATTTTAATCACATACTCACACAAAGTGTATGCCTCTTGCGCATAATTTTTTTACAACGTCGCAGTTCTGCGACTTTTGTTGTCAAATGTTGTCTCTGCTCTCGAGTGTGTTTTTAAACCCTGCACTCTTGAGGGTATATACATATAAGTTTGTCATTTTGTTGGTAACTCATCGAAATATCGGTCTGGGACCCCGTGAAATATTTATATTTTTGATAAGTGACCGATTCTAAGACATTCTAGCGATGTCTGTCTGTTAAAATGCCGATCCAGATTAAAGTATTACACAAATATGACTGTAACTTTACATATTTACATGTAGTTACTTAGAAAAGTTTGGTATTGCATTTGAGCAATATCGGTTTAGCGGTTCAAAAGTTATGAAAAAATTTAAGAGCACCTCTAAAATAGTATTTTTTAATTGGAATTGAAAATTCATTGGCATTCGGAACTAATGTCAATGCCAAAAAAAAACATTAGAATTTATTAATATAATTTCTTTTGGCAGAAATTATTTGAACTACCACCCTCTTCCCATTTGTGGACTACCCCCAATGGGTCAAAACTTTGTAGCTCTTGGCTCGTAGAAGATGACCGCCAAATATGTGCATTTTTAATGTTCGGATGTGCCAAATTTTTAGATTCCAATTTAGAACCTATTAAAGAAATCTCAGTGAAGATGGCCGGAGATACTAGGTGTGTTCCAGAACGTTACCGCGGGTGCCCGCGGGTACCCAAACCAGCCCGAAAAGCGTTCCCGTACGCAAAAATTGGGTAAATGAGAGAGTTTTTGAGAGAATAAATTACTTTCTCATTTTACCGAACTTACCCGCACTTTTTTTTCGGGTAAATTGGTAACAGTCAGATGTTGAAAAAACAGCTGATTTTTTTTGTGAAGCTAAATTGGAAATTTAAATAAAATAAATAACTAAACCAAGGAAATGTGTTATTTCAATACAAAAAAAGATAATTTGTTATTAAAATAAACATTTACAATTTGTTTTCTTGTTTAAAGTAATTTTTCTTACGAAAATATTTTAGCGTTATTGGTTTGTTTACATTTTCTATTATTTTGGGCTTGAAATGTGGTTTTTAGCGTTCCCGTACTTTTGTGCATTTTTGTGGTATCGTGAGAGGTTTTTTGATTTTCTCTCATTTTACCGAACTTAACCCGGAAAGTTCTGGAACACACCTACTATAGAGATCTTTAGAGAACCAAAAAGTTGTTTTGTTTTGCCCCCTATCTTGCTTAGTTTTCAAAATATATCCATTTTAAGTTTTGATCAAAAAAATATTTTTGTTATCGATTAAACAATGTCAATGCTAAAAATTCAGTTGGCATTAGTTTGATTTTAATGCCAATTAAATCGTCAATTAATCCATTTATTTATTTCTACATAACCTAAGAATACAAAATGCTTTAATTCCGCTGCGGGTTTACATATTTGCATAGAAAAAATTGTTTGCCAAATTTTTTTCACGAAATTTTTTTCCGCAAAATTTTTTTAAAATTAATTTTTGTTACCAGTTTTTTAAGCAATTTTTTATAATGAGTTTGTGCTGATGTTTGTAACTACCGGAAATATTGGTCCTAGACCTACCGTCAAGTATACCGATCGACTCAGAATCACTTTTTGCGTCGATTTAGCGATGTCCGTCCGTCCGTCTGTCCGTCTGTCCATCTATCGGTTTAAGCACGATACAGGTCGCAATTTTCAACCAATTGACTTGAAATTTGAAACTTAAACTTCTTTTGGCCTAAGGACGAAGCCTGTTGAAATTGAAAAACAAGTAGAAAACTTAAGTTCAACTTGGCCGAATCTATGAATACCCTCCACAATGCCCTTTTAAGGCTGGATTACTCAATGCTCCGTTATAAAATAACTCTCCGTTAAATTTAACTTTTTCATAAAAATTTTGACATAAGGCTCCTTTAAATCGGCAGTTAGCAGCTAACTTTTCATTGAGTAATCCGCCCTAAGTGATAGTAAATTTTCCAACGTGAAAAAATAAAATTTTTGATAAGTTTTTATTTTGTGTAAAAAAATTTTTTTTTAAGTAATTTTTGAAAAAAAAAAAAAAAAAAAAAAATTTTTTTTTTTGACTGTAAAATTTTTTTTTGAATGTAAAATTTTTTTGAGTGTAAAATTTTTTTTTGAGTGTATTTTTTTTTTTAGTGTAAAAATATTTTTGAGTGACAAAAATACGTTGCAAAATATTTTTTTGACTTACCAATGTTTTTAAAACATGTTTAACGGGTTTTCAACTCATTAATTTAAGGTGAAACTAATCTGAAATTCACGGTTTTGCTAATAACTTTTGAACCACTGGACCGATTCGGCTGAAATTCAAATCGAACCAGACTCGGGGAACGACAAATGTATATGCCGAGCTGCAGCATCCTCAGAATTGCCTTTCGAAAGTTAGCGTGTGTTTTATCTCGTAAATTCACGAAAAACCCCTGAAATTCAGTTAGTGTATTCAAAAAACCGGCCATTTTCAAAAACCGGTTTTCGGTTTATTCGAAAAAGCTTATTTTTGAAAAACCGGTTTCCGGTTTCGGTTTTAGCAAAAAAACCGGTTAAACCGGTTTTTTGGTTTTTATTCTTCAGGTTAAAAATTAATAAAACTTAATTATATTTTTACAAAACAGGCATAACCCAATAAACACAAAATCGATAAGTCATAGCGAAAATAGTATCATCTGTATGACACCGTTTACGTCGCACAATTTCGCTGGAAACTTCGACAGAAAGTAACAACTAAATTTTAGTTCTTTGCAATTGCGAGCGGAAATCCGTTTATTGAATTGTTTAAAGAGCACAATTAATAATAAATTCAGACATCGGAATTTGAAATTCAGATTTCAACAATTTCAAAAGCAGAATTTAAAAAAATGGTTTGCCATAGAACTCCAAGGTGCCAAATATAAAAAATATATATTGATTTCAATATTAAACGAAGAGACGGACTTCCGGAACTCGTTGATATATTGATATTTACATACCAACATATCCACAAGCTGATTATGGAAGCACCGCTAAGTTTGGTGAGTGTTTCTAAAAACTGTGTAATGTCAATTCATATTTTAAATCATTATATTATAACTTTTTATAAAAACCGGTTAACCGACACAAAAAAACCGGTTTCTCGAATATTCGAAATTCAAAACTATTCGAAACCGGTCGAGTTTCTAAAAATGAAAAAACCGGTTAACCGGTTTTCGGTTTCGGTTTTGAATACTCTAAATTCAGTCTTTTGCTCATAACTTTTGAACCACTATACCGATTTCGCTGGATTGCAATATCAACCTGACCAGGTAAATGCCCAACATATATGCCAAACTTCAGGAGCCACCGTAATGTCTCTCAAAAGCTAGCGCGTTTTCAACAGACAGACAGACAAACAAACGGACAGACGGACGGACATCGCTAGATCGTCTTAAAATCGATCGAGGATCATGAATATATATGGGCTGTTTCACGTCAACGGGAGACCCCCCCGCCCCCAAAATTCTATTGGTCGTAGAGAGTTGTATTATAGCTTAAAATTTAGCCAATGATCTCTACTTTTGAAAGCTGAGTGGCGGAAGATGAACCCAATGGTAAGTGAGCCAATATGGCGGCGCGAATCGGGATACCCCGATCGGGATATGCTGGAAACTAATGAAGGAGTTATCGGATTTTTCTGAAATTTGTTATCAGGGGGTATATTGGGACGCTAATTTCGAATTTTCATTCAGATTTCAAAAATTCAAAATGGCGAATCCAATATGGCGGATGATTTTTTCGAGGTTTTCGCATTCAAATAAAACTCGGTTCCCGGGTGTATTATGGGTCACTAAACACGATTCTGAATTTAGATTTCCAAAATTCAAAATGGCGGATCCAATATGGCGTTTATTTTTTTTTTTATTGTTTCGATTTCCTTGAAACTTGTGATCTGGGGGCTATTTGAGACGCTGATTTCGAATTTTTATTCAGATTTCAAAAATTCAAAATGGCGGACTCAATATGGCGGATGTTTTTTTTTTTAAGTTGTCGCATTCAAATAAAACTCGGTTCTCGGATGTATTATGGGTCACTAAGCACGATTCTAAATTTAGATTTCCAAAATTCAAAATGGCGGATCCAATATGACATTATTTTTTTTTTAAATTCGATTTCCTTGAAACTTGTTGTTGCGGGGTTATTTGGGACGCTGATTCCGAATTTTTATTCAGAGTTCAATAATTCAAAATGGCGGATCCAATATGGCAGATGATTTTTTTTTTAAATTGTCGCATTTAAGTTAAACTCGACACCCGGGAGTTTTATGAGTCACTTAGTACGAATCTGACATCAGATTTTCAAAATTCAAAATGGCGGATCCAACATGGCTCTTATATTTTTTTAATAACGATTTTTAAATCTGTTGTCAGATTCGTACTAAGTGACTCATAAAACTCCCGGGTATCGAGTTTAACTTAAATGCAACAATTAAAAAAAAAATCATCTGCCATGTTGGATCCGCCATTTTGAATTTTTGAAATCTGAATAAAAATTCGGAATCAGCGTCCCAAATAACCCCGGAATAACAAGTTTCAAGGAAATCGAAATTAAAAAAAAAATAAAAATAATGTCATATTGGATCCGCCATTTTGAATTTTGGAAATCTAAATTCAGAATCGTGCTAAGTGACCCATAATACATCCAAGAACCGAGTTTTATTTGAATGCGACAACTTAAAAAAAAAAACCATCCGCCATATTGAGTCCGCCATTTTGAATTTTTGAAATCTGAATAAAAATTCGAAATCAGCGTCTCAAATAGCCCCCAGATAACAAGTTTCAAGGAAATCGAAACAATAAAACAAAAAAATAAACGCCATATTGGATCCGCCATTTTGAATTTTGGAAATCTAAATTCAGAATCGTGTTTAGTGACCCATAATACACCCGGGAACCGAGTTTTATTTGAATGCGAAAACCTCGAAAAAATCATCCGCCATATTGGATTCGCCATTTTGAATTTTTGAAATCTGAATGAAAATTCGAAATTAGCGTCCCAATATACCCCCTGATAACAAATTTCAGAAAAATCCGATAACTCCTTCATTAGTTTCCAGCATATCCCGATCGGGGTATCCCGATTCGCACCGCCATATTGGCTCACTTACCATTGGGTTCAACTTCCGCCACTCAGCTTTCAAAAGTAGAGATCATTGGCTAAATTTTAAGCCATAATACAACTCTCTACGACCAATAGAATTTTGGGGGCGGGGGGGTCTCCCGTTGACGTGAAACAGCCCATATATACTTTATGGGGTCTTAGACCAATATTTCGAGGTGTTACAAACGGAATGACAAACTTCTATATACCCTCTATCACTAGAGTGGAGGGTATAAAAAACGGTCCGTGCTAAGACCTAGCCCCCATACAAACGACCCCTTTGGATTATGCTTAAATGACTCTAATAACTGTATTTTAACAGATATATTTGAAATTTAACAGGTAACCAAATTTTGTATGCACGAATCATCATTTCAAATTTCAAAGGAATCGGGTCACTCCTTCTGGTGGTCCCCATAAAAACCACCCTCCCGATATTCACATAATTCCCTAAAAATTCCTGAAAATGGAAATATTTGATAAAAATTTATTTTTAGGTGTTAAACGTGTACTTTATTAACCAAATGAAATTGGAATATAATTGGACCAATTTTAAACTTAGTCCCCCATATCAAAATTTCGACCGATATTCAGTTAAAAAAAATAAACCAATTCCACTAAAATTTAATCTGTGTGTGTTTTCTACACTAAATAAAGATCTAACAAAAGACAGATCCAATCGGTCCATTTTTGGACTTGAGGCCCATTTTCCGGAAAACACTGGTGTAGGGTATCATAGGGTCGGTCTTGACCGACTATAACTTTCTTACTTGTTTTTTTTTTTTTTCAAATTAAGTTTTTTGCAATAATCTTTTTTATATAGTAAAGTGTAGGGTATTAATATATTCGACAAGGCCGAATTTAACTTTTTTAATTGTTTTTATTTGCCAAAGAACAGCAAATCGGGGATGATAAGTATTGTTGTTTTAAAAACTATTGTAGCAACTTACTCATAGAAACTATTTTTTTTAAATAATGTATCATTAAACAAGTAAAACAGATTCATTAAGTATTCGAATTTATGACTACCAATAAAAAAGTGTTAGAGGGTTTATCTCTCAATAGCGTCATTTTGCCCCACATTTACCAATTGTTTACCTCTTTTTACCCAAAAAAATTTTAAATTTAAAAATATTTCAAAATAATATTGTGAATGATCCTCCTACATTTTAAATTTTGATATTCTGGAGTTTTTAGTTCAAAAGTTATTAAAAAGTACCAATTTTCCTCTGTTTTCCCCTTTTTGTACCCTTATTATCAAATTTCTAAAAACACTTTTTCCAGAAGAAGATCCTAAATTCAAAATTTCAAGAAATCGAAAAAGTACCAAATTACTATTTTTAACCCCATTTTACCTTTTTAAAATCAGAAATTCCTAAAAGTCTTTTTCAGAATGTTTTGTTTCGACGGAGAATCCTACATTTCAATTTCAATCAAAATTTTCAAAAACAATTTTTTTCAGTTTTTTTTTTGCTGGATAATCTTGTATTCAAATTTTTTTAACCCTCTTAGAATCGAAAATTCTTAAAAGAATTTTTCAGAATGTTTTATTCCGATGTAGGGTCCTACATTTTAAAAATCAAATTTTTGTGGCCATTTTTTTAGGAGATCGAAAAAGTACCAAAGTGTATGCTAAGCATCAAAACATTATAAAAAGTACTTTTCTTAGAGTATTTGTTTCGCCGGACGATCCTTCATTCAACATTTAAAGTTTCTGAAAATATTATTTTAAAAGACAGAAAAAAAACAAATTACCCGTTTTACTCCATTAAAAATCGGATTTTCCAAATGGTACTTTATTCAATAATGTTTTTTCGGCTGGAGAATCTCATATTTAAAATTTCAAGTTTCTAGAACCATTTTAGCAGGAGATAGAAAAAGTAGCAAAATACATTACCTTTAACCCTTTTGGCATCCTTAAAACGGATACTTTACCCCCTTTCCAAAAAGTACTTTAAGTACAAAAAAGTACTTTTTTTTGAACACTAAACAGATTTGATCAAATCTTATATATTTTTACACGGAAAATATCGTTAGAATTATTTAGAATCTTTTCAGCTTCTAATTGTATTAACTTTATCGTCTCCGAAAGTTTTGTTGTGTTTTTTTTTTGCTTTTTGTGTTTGAATTATTTTTTTTGCTTTTATTTTGTTTTTGCTTTTATTTTTTTGCACACTTTTTTATTTGGGTTTTTTTATACAATTTGTTTTTGTTAATTTCGTTTTTTGGCAAAATTCAATGCGTAATCAGTCAGCACCAGTTTTGGTTCACGTACTCGTTACTTTTTTATATATTTTTTTGTATAAGAGTATTAAATAAAATTAAACATATGTAGCGGCTGCGTTGCCACATTTCATTAGAATTATTAACCCTACAATGCCAAAAAAATTTTATTGAACTGGCTTTCTTTAGTTTAAACTACTGGATTTTTAATGGTAACCGATAAAGTATTATTGAATTATTTACCAAGTTTTTTAGAGAAAAGACTTAGGTAATTAATACAAAAGATTTTTTTTTAATTAACCCCAAAACCTGCAATATTTATTTTGTTTTGTGTGATTCATTAACATGTATGGTACATTTCTACAGACAAAAAAACTATGTCAAATTACTAGAAAAATCCTCGTAATCCTATTTTACAAATATTTGACAGTTTTCCTTATTTTTTGACTAAAATTTAGATCGAAATTTATTTGTTTTTTGTAATTTTACAATTTTTTTTTTGTAATTTTACAAATTTCCAAGATAATTTTATAAGAAAACCTAGTAAATTCAGAAGAACTCCTTATAAGTTTTAAGTTGTAAATTTACAATTTTATTGGTAAAAAACTTTTAAAATTACAAGAAAGCTCGTAATTTTTACCATTAATTCTCGTAAAATAGGAAAATTTGCAAATTTACAATTTTATTGGTAAAATTACAAAATTTTTGGTAAAAAGCTTGTAAGATTACTAGGAATTCTCGTTAAACAGGAATTTTGCAAGATTTTTTTTGAGTGCAATAAATTTTTTTAGTGATTTTACATTTCTAAAGTATTTTACCTAAAAAAATAAGACTTTTTGCACTGATTTGATCTATATTTTTAGAACTTGATAGTTTTGAGCACACTTAGAGAAAAATCATGGTTATGATTGCCTCAATCATATATCTTTTCTGCGTGCTGCTTATTTCTATATACCTTTACTTATTTATTATTCATTTATCTATATTTATGACTAATTTCCTATTATTTTCTTTTCATTTCAGGTATGTTTTTATTTCTATATTTTATTAAAATAATAAAATAAGATAAGTATCAATACGTATTTAATGAATATTTTAGTACCAAAAATATGACCCAGTAAAAATGTTTGTTTTTTAGTATGAACATTATAAAGTCTATATGATGTTGTCTGTTTTAGAAACTCTGTTTAGCGAATTTCATTGTCTGTTTTAGAAACTCTGTTTAGCGAATTTCATTTTTTTTTTTGTATTTTAAAACTTTTTCAAATTTTTATACTTTCCGTAGAAGGACTTCTTTGTAAAAGGTATCAATACATTTGGCAAGGTCGAATTTAACTTTTTACTTGCTTTCTTTAAAAGTATTTTAGCAATTTTTTTTTTCACCAACATTTATTTGTTTAATTAACCAAAAATTTTTTTTTTCACCAAAATTTTTTTTCGCGGAAGTTTTTTTTTCATTTTTTTTTTTAATCAATTTTTTTCAAACTTTGTAAAATAAATTTGTTTTAAAAATGTTCATCTCAGAATCTAACACTCTATCTATTAGAAAAATGCAGAATATTTTACGATGCCCCGCGTTGGACGCCAAAAATTCTGTAACGATCTTCATTATAACTGAATGATTTGTTGCCATGTTCCCAAACCGAAGTTGGAGGAAAAAAGTATCGTTACAGAATTTTTTGCTCCCAAAGTGGGGCCAAACATGAAATAATCCCGTGATAGGGAAATAGATTACATAACCTAAAAAAAATTTTTTAATTTTTTTCCGCGGAAATTTTTTTTCCAAATATTATTTTTTTTGCAATAATATTTTTTACATTGTGAAAGACATCAATACTTTCGGCAAGGCCGAATTTGACTTTCAACTTGGTTACCTCAAAAGTTTTTTTTTCAACATTTTTTTTTAAACTCTATAAAATAAATTTGTTTCAAAAATTTTCATCTCAGAATCTAAGACTCTTTCTATTAGAAAAATGCAGAATATATAACGATGCACAACGTTGGGCGCCAAAAATTCTGTAACGATCCTAATAATCTTCATTATAACTGAAATGATTTTTTGAAATGTTGCCAAACCGAAGCTGGGGGAAAAAAAAATGTTACAGAATTTTTGGCTCCCAAAGTGGGGCCAAACATGAAATAATCCCGTGATAGATTAGATTACATACAGTGATGACAACTTTTTACAGTCAGAACGCGCAAAACAGGGACTCAAAAAGCGCTAAATTTGAATAAAGTAAAAAGCACCAAAAAACGCAAAAAAAAATATTTTTAATTTAACAGTTTTAATTAAAATGTTTATAAAATCATTAGCCCTATTCATAGAATAAGTGCAAAAAATTGCTAAATACATTTTTTGTCCAAATTTTTTTCTGTTTTTATTATAAAAGCCACATTCTTTTTTTAATTTTCAACAAAGTTTTTCATTTCCATGGTTGTAATACAACGACTACGTGAAAAATATGGATTTAAGACTGTTATTAGGACGTTTCTGTTGTAAAATGTACATTTTTTCTCAAAGTGATTACTTCTAGAAATAAAGCGTTCACCGCCTTTTTTAAAAATGCGCTAGATTTGAAATATGCGCTTTTTGGGTGGTCAGAAAGCGCTTAATCTAGCGCGAAACGCGCTGAATTGGCATCGCTGATTACATAACCTAAAAAAAGTTTTTTAAAATTTTTTCTGCGGAAAAATTTTTTTTCCAAATATTATTTTTTTTGCAATAGTATTTTTGACATTGTGAAAGATATCAATACATTCGGCAAGGCCGAATTTAACTTTTATCTTGGTTACATCAAAAGTTTTTTTCGCAATTTTTTTCAAACTCTACAAAATAAATTTGTTTCAAAAATTTTCATCTCAGAAGTTAAGACTCTTTCTATTAGAAAAATGCAGAATATTTTACGAAGCCCCGCGTTGGGCGCCAAAAATTCTGTAAAGATCCTTATAATCTCCATTATAACTGAAATGATTTTTTGAAATGTTGCCAAACCGAAGCTGGGAGAAAAAATAATGTTACAGAATTTTTGGCTCAAGGCCGAATTTAACTTTTTTTTCACCAAAAAAAAATTTTTCGCGGAAGTTTTTTTCACAAAATTTATTTCATTAATTTTTTTAAATTTTATTAAATAAATTTGTTTCAAAAATTTTCATCTCAGAATCTAAGACTCTTTCTATTAGAAAAATGCAGAATATTTTACGATGCCCCGCGTTAGGCGCCTAAAATTCCGTAACGATCCTAACAATCTTCATTATAACTGAAATGATTTGTTGCCAATCCGAAGCTGGGGGAAAAAATATCGTTACAGAATTTTTGGCTCCCAACGTGGGGCCAAACATGAAATATTTTTATTTTTCTAAATGATCCGAAATGATTTTGGTAATAGTTCCCTGATAGGGGAATGCATTATTACAAAATTTTTGCTCCCAACGTGTGAGATTTTTAAACATTTTCCTAAAACTCTGAAACATTCTTCTGGAGCTATGATGTTTCAAAAATAAATTTGTTTCAAAAATTTAAGAACTGTTGAGTTACTAAAGAGAAAATTAAATATAAAGCGATGTCATGCAAAAATTGCTCAATTTTACCATGTTTGACCACCACCTTATCGCCCATTTTTTCAAAAAACTAAAACTTGTTTCACAATGCGTTAGTTTTATATAGTGAAATAAGTTTCGTAAGTTTGACTTTGATCAAACATTTTTTTTCGTGTTATGTTTAAAAAAAGCCCGATATGTATTCATATGCTCATTTTTCACCTGGTAAACTAAAAAAATATTTCAAAAATATAAATTCTCAGCTAGAACTAAAATAAATCACAAAATTTTTGTAACGATCCTCCATTATAACTGAAATTATTTTTTTAAACGTTCCCAAACCGAAGGTGGGTGAAAAAAGTATCGTAACAGAATTTTTGGCTCCCAACGTGGGGCCCAACATGAAATTTTTTTATTTTCCTAATTGATCCGAAAATGATTTTGGTCATAATTCCCTGATAGGCAAATTGATCATTGCAGAATTATTGGCTCCCAACTTGGGGAAATATTTTTCGTCTCAGATTCTGGACATTTTCCTTAAAGAAAACGCCTAAGATTCGAAAACATTTTTTTGGAAAACATCATAAATCCCACCGACATTATTTGCATTTTGCGGTATGCAGCTATTTTAAAATAAATTGTTTCAATAATTTCAGAATTGTTTAGTTAGTGCCGAAAAATTTAATTTTAAAGCGATGTCATGCACAAATTGCCCAATTTTAACATGTTTGACACGCCCATATCGCCCATTTTTTAAAAAAAACTTAAAATTTTGGGTTCACAATTTGTTAGTTCTTTATAGTGCAATAAGCTCCGTTAGTTTGAATTTGCTCCAACGTTTGAAACAAAAAGCTCGATATGTATCCATATGCTCATTTTTCACCGGGTAGACTAAATAAAATATTTTAAAAATATAAATTCTCAGCTAGAACTAAAATAAATCAAAAAAATTCTGTAACGATCCTTTTAATCTCCATTATAACTAAAGTGATTTGTTGCCATATTCCCCAAACCGAAGGTGCAGGAAAAAAGTATCATTACAGAATTTTTGGCTCCCAACGTGGGGCCAAACATGATTTTTTTTTTTTTTTGTAAATGATCCGAAATGGTTTTGGTCATAATCTTCTGACGGAAAAAAGGATTATTGCAGAATCTTTTGGCTCCCAACGTGGGGACAATCATGTAATATTTTTAGTCTAAGATTCTAAGACATTTTCCTAACCCAACGTGGGGCCAACATGAAATATTTTTATTTTCCTAAATGATCCGAAATGATTTTAGTCATACTCCCGTGATAGGGAAATTAATCATTACTGATTTTTGGTTCCCAACGTGGGGTCAATCATGAAATAATTTTTGTCTCAGATTCTAAAATATTTTCCTAAAATTCTTAAACATTTTTCTGGAAAATATTATAAATCCCACGGGCATTATTGCAATTTACTGTATGAAAATACTATATAATATATTAAATCGAAATCATTTTATAATTAATTTGTTTCAAAAATTTCAGAATTGTTGAGTTACTGTCGGAAAAATTAAATATGCTTAATTTGCTCAATTTTTTTTTATGTTTGACCACGCCCATATCACCCATTTTTTCAGAAAACTAAAACTTTTGTTTCACAAAATGTTAGTTCTATATAGTGGAATAAGCTTCGTAGGTTTGACTTTGATCAAACAACATTTTTTCTTGTTAAAAAAAAAGAAGCCCAATATGTATCCATATGCTCATTTTTCACCGGGTAGACTACAAAATATTTCAAAAATATAAATTCTCAGCTAGAACTAAAATAAATCACATCCTTATAATCTTCATTATAACTGAAATGATTTGTTGCTATGTTCCTAAACCGAAGGTGGAGGAAAAAAGTATCGTGAAGGAATTTTTGGCTCCCAACGTGGGGCTAAACATGATTTTTTTTTTTTAGTAAATGATCCGAAATGGTTTTCCCCTGATAGGGAAATGGATCATTACAGAATTTTTGGCTCGTAACGTGGGAGCTAGATTCTGAGACATTTTCCTAAAACAAAAAGCATAAGATTTCTGAAACATGCTCCAATTAGTCCCGAAAAGACAAATGATTTCACTGCATCTTAAGAGCGCTTTTCAGTGCTGCAACCTAGCGCTTTTAACTGTGACATTTTCTTAGGGAATTATGCATGAAAACAGGTTGTTTGGATGACTAGGGAGGGATTCCTTTCCAAAAGCTGTTGCCAGTTCAGCAAAATTTCTGCTGGGTAAATACAGTACGTGCTCATTTTTCACCGGATAAACTTAAAAAAAAATATTTCAAAAATATAAATTCTCAGCTAGAACTAAAATAAATCACGCAAAAAAAAAAATGCGTTAATTTCTGAAATAATTTCTTATTTAAGAAAAAAATTTGTCGTTTGTAATTGTTCCATATTTTTGTTCGTTATGTGTTGCCATCTGATAAATTCAGCGCACATGTCAACACCACAACCATCACCTATCTGCACGACAGTAACCAAAAAAAAATAAATACCAACAATAACAAATGTCAAAATAAATGATGCCCACTACACTCTACTACTACAACTATTATGAACCAAAAGAACTAGCAATAGCAAAAAAAAAAAAACGCTATAAAAAACGCCCACAAACATTAAATCGCAATAATTGTCTGGCATTTCTTTGTTATTGTTTTATAATTAAAATCAGCGTGTTTTGAGTGGTGGTGATGTGGTAGCTTTTTTTTTTTTGTGTAAAATTATTTAAATTTTTGGTATTTTTGTCCAAAAAATATTACAATATGCCAAATATATGAATATTTTTTGCTAAATTAACATGACAGCATATATGGTTGGACTGTCGTTCAGTCAATTGGTAGGCAAAATATTTGGATGATCTTGTCTATGTTTAATCTAAATATGGCAAATTTTTGTTAATTGTATTTCACAAAAAAATATTTTAAATTAACCAATAAAAAATATATTTAAAAAAAAATCACTCTTCCAAAAAAAAAAAAATTAAATATATCCAACGCACATGTTTTTTCTACATTTGTACTCTACATAATAATTATGAGCAATTATTTTAACAAAAAAAAAAAACTGTCTAATGGTCATTGCCCCTTTTTTGATTTTATTTTTGTTAAACAATTGTCAAATAATGTATGTCTTTCTACTTTTGACACTAGTTTGGTATTGTTTTCGTTCTTTGCTTTTTAACTGGAAGTATGCAAGAAGTATCAAAAATATCATGTGGCATTAAATTAGTAACATTTGTTTTTTTTTTCTCTATTTTCTATTTTGGTATTAAAAATATATTTAAGCCTATTATATAGTATTATTAGTTATTTCCGTTACAATTTTGTAATTTTAATTATCAGTTTTTTTTTTACAAAAAAAAAAAAAAAAACGGTTAAAAAATTAAGTACCCCCAAAAAGAAAAGCTCTTTCAAAAAAATCTGTAAACCAACCGAATTTTAATTGAAATTAGCTAAGTTTTAACAAATTTTTTTCTGCTTACATGCATATTTTAACTAAATTCTATGTCATTTTAAAAAAACAAATTATCTGAGACTTTTTCTATTAGAAAAATTCATAATATTGCACGTTGGCCCCGCATTGGGAGCCAAAAATTCGACGATCCTTATAATCTCCATTACAACCGAAATGATTTGTGAATATTAAACGACGCCCCGTCTTGGGCGCCAAAAATTCGGTAACAATCCTTATAATCTCTATTCTCACCGAAATAATTTGCTTGCCATATTCCCCAAACCGAAGGTGGGGGAAAAAGTATCGTTACAAAATGTTTGGCTCCCAACGTCGGGCCAAACATGAAATATTTTTCGTCTTAGTCTTAATATACTAAAAAGGAAATGGATCGTTACAGAATTTTTGGCTCCCTACGTGGGGTCAATCACAAATTATTTTTCGTCTCTGATTCGGAAACATTTTCAAAGAAAAAAACAGCGTGAGGTTCTGAAACATTCATCTGAAAAACTTCCACACGGACAGTATATCAATTTCCAGTTTGGGTGTTAAAAGGAATCGTTACAGAGTTTATGGAGCCCTAGGTGGGGCCCACTTGAAATAGTTTTCGTCTCGGATTCTGAGACTTTTTGCTGTTTGAAAAATGCAGAATATTTCACGTTTACCCCACGTTGGGAGCCAAAAATTCTGTAATCATTAAAATCTCCATTAAGACCAAAATATTTTTTTTCATAACTCCCAAATCGGAGGGGGAAATTCTGACCAAAAAAATGTGTGTCAAAATTTCTAGATCCGATTCGAAAAAGAATCGTTACAGAATTTTTGGCTCCCAACGTGGAAACAAAAATGCAATATTTTTCGTCGTGGATTCTGACAGATTTCTCTTATTTTTCACAATCATTTTTGTAATTGCATTACAAACGAGTTGTTTTTGGTAATAATTTCCTGAATTTTTGGCTACTAACGTGGGGGTTAATCACGAAATACTTTTCGTCTCAGATTCTAAAACATTTTTCTAAAAGAAAAATACTGAGATTCTGAAACATTTTTCAGGAAACATTCTTCAGAAAAACATCATAATACCCACGGACATTATATCTAATATGGGTGTTGCATTTCAAATCATTTTGATCATAATTCCCTGATTGGGAAAACGGATTGTTACAGAGTTTACTCAGACTTTTTCTGTTGGAAAAATGGAGAATATTTCACATTGGCCCCACGTTGGGCGCCAAAAATTCTGTAATGATCTTTACAATCTCATTATGACCAACATGATTTTTCTCATAATTCTCAAATCGGAGGTGGAAATTGTTAGTGTCCGACCGAATACACCTTTTTTGGCCGAAGCCAAATATTCGGCCCAATTTTCACTGAATATTAGAAAAAAAAATATTTATAACTGAAGTTTTTATTTATTTCGGTTTGAGTCCATATTACTTATTTCTAAGAAATAATTATTTTTGTTGTACAATGAGAAAATCTGAAAAAAATTAATTGACAACACAGGCTAACAAGGGAAGTCTCCCTAGTGTCACCCGCGGATCTTTATGGAATTGGTTTTATTTTGAAGAGAACAAAAAATAAAGGGACACGTATTTTTTTTTAGCGGCCCAAATTCATATTTAGGGGATAAAAAGGAGGGGGGAAGACAAGGCCATTTTTCAGTTTTTTTCGTTTATCTCCTAAATTATGCAAAGAAACCTAGTCATGTTACATACCAAATGAAAGGTCTTTGGAAAACCTATCTACGAGTGCTAAGAACGTGTCCAAACATGCACAACTTTTCGTCATATTGAGTAAAATACCAAAATTTTAGGACATTTTTGTTAATAGGTCGAAAAATATTAACTTCTTCGGCCCGTTGTTAGCACCACGAGATAGGTATTTTTAATACCTTTAAATTGTAAATTGTAAATACTGAAAAAGGACAATTTCCCCCCATACAAATCGACCCCACTAAAAATGAGTTTGGGCCGCTAAAAAAAAATACGTGTCGAATTAATTTTCGTACTTAACAACTTATCCAAATTTCATGAAGATCGGAGGGTGACACCAGGGAGACTTCCCTTGTAAGTGGAGATGTCGACAGCTTTCGGAAGAAGCCACCCTTCCTTCGTCAGCACTCTTCGATTGTCACTGTAGGTGTGTAAGATTAAGATCAGCTATTTAAACGTACATTAAGGTGAAAAAGCGAACGGGAATTATATCACATTTCATTACCCATATGTTACGTTTAGCACGAACTTAATGAATCTATTTTTAACTTTTTCCAACACTGTTGTAATTTCTTACACTGTAGTAGATTTTCTCAGAGTTGCAACCCTTAGTAGGACTTTTCAAGTCTTGAAAAATGTCCGTTAGGTTTGAATTTGTATTTCGTATTTCTAATTCTTAGAAATATTACTAAATTGCATTGTACCTTATGAGTTGAGTTTTAATTCTGTTTTATATATTGTTGGACTTTATATTTTATAACTGAAGTTTTTATTTATTTCGGTTTGAGTCCATATTAATTATTTCTGAGAAATAATTATTTTTGTTGTACAATGAGAAAATCTGAAAAAAATTAATTGACAACACAGGCTAAGTGGAGATGTCGACAGCTTTCGGAAGAAGCCACCCTTCCTTCGACTCAAACCGAAATAAATAAAAACTTCAGTTATAAAATATAAAGTCCAACAATATATAAAACAAAATTAAAAAAAAAATATTTATTTAGTAAAAACCAGAAAAAAAGTAAAATTCGACTTGGCGGAATACACAAATGTATAAAAACGTTTTATTTTGAGTAAAAAACTTTTTTTAAACATTTTTGTAAAAACAAAAATTTTGATCGTAAAAATGTGTGCTATTCCTAGATCCGATTGGGAAAAGTATCGTTACAGAGTTTTTAGCTCCCAACGTGGGGCCAAACATGAAATATTTTTCGTCCTGCATTCTGACAGATTTCTCTTATTTCCAACAACCATTATTCTAATTGCATTACTAACTGAGATTCTGAAACATTTTTTTAAGAAACAATCTTCCGAAAAACATCATAGTCCTCATGGACATTATCTGAATTTCCAGTATTTGAACTTATTTTGGTCATAATTTCCTAATAGGTAAAGGGATCATTACAAAATGTATGGTGCCCAACTGGGGCCAACAGAAAGTTGTTTTCGTCTCAGAATCTGAGACTTTTTCTGTTTGAAAAATTTAGAGTATTTCATGATCTTTATTATTTTCATTACAACTAAAATGATTTTTGTCATCATCTCCAAAAATTGTGACCGAAAAAAATGTGTGTATCGTTACAGTTTTTTAGGCTCCCAACACAGAAAAAAATATGGAGGAAACAAATTTGAGTAAACACTTGTTTAAATTTAAAAACAAAAATTGAGTAATTTTTTAATTGTCACAATTAAAAATTTACTTAAAAATTTAAAAAAAAATTAAGTAAACAATTTAATAAAAATTTTATATATTTTTAAATTTTTTTTTAAACTCATAGTTTTTTGAATTCTCGTTTAATTTATAGTTTTTTGTATATGTATATGAAAGTTTGTAATCGTCTTCTTAAAATTTT
Organism: Pegoplata infirma; assembly: GCA_963921195.1. Lineage (NCBI taxonomy): Eukaryota > Metazoa > Arthropoda > Insecta > Diptera > Anthomyiidae > Pegoplata > Pegoplata infirma. Next base: position 40,273,755 of record OY992540.1, on the reverse strand, counting down.
CTTATGTTTTTGAGACATAAATATGTTTGGTAAAGTTTGAAAAAACAAGTTTTTTGTTATTTTTTGTAAAACAAATTAAAACTTTTTTAAACTGTTTAAAAAAATAAATAGATACATATTGAGTAAATTTTTAATTGTGTCAATTAATTGTGTCAATTAAAAATTTACTCAAAATTTTTTTTAAACATTTAATAAATTTTTATTAAAAATTTACTCAATACTATTAAATTGTTTACTGGTGCAAGATTGAGTAATTTTTTACTCAATAGTATTAAAAATTTACTCAAATATTTTTTTTATTTTTTTCCGTGAACGTGACGCCAAGCATGAAATATTTTTTGTCTTGGAGTCTGAGAAATTTCTTATAATTCTTACGGATATTATTCTTATTTTTGGTATAGGCATTAAAAACGAAATATTTTTGGTCATAATCCCTTAAGAATCTGTGACTTTTTCTTTTTGAACAATGCAGAGTATTTCACTTTGGCCCCACGTTGGGCGCCAAAAATTTTGTAGTGATCTTTATCATCTCCATTACAACTAAAATAATTTTTGTCGTAATACCCAATCGGAGCTTGGAATTGTGACCGAAAAAATGTGTGTCATAATATCCAAATGAGAAAAGTATCGTTACGAAATTTTTAGCTCCCAACGTGGGGCCAAGCATGAAATATTTTTCGTCTTGGATTCTAACAGATTTTTTCTAATACCCACAACCATTATAATGTCCGTAATTGTCATTACAAGCAAAATATTTTTGGTCATAATCCCCTAAGAATCTGAGACTTTTTCTGTTTGAAAAATGCAGTGTATTTTACCTTGGCCCCGTGTTAGGCGCCAAAAATTCTATAACGATCTTTATTATCTTCATTACAACAAAAATGATTTCTGTCATAATCCTCAAACCAAAGGTGGGAATTGTGACCAAAAAAATATGTATGTCATAATATCTAAATCCGATTGTATAAGGTATCGTTTCAAAATTATTGGCTCCCAACGTGGGGCAAAGCAAGAAATATTTTTTGTTTTAGATTCTGACACATTTCTCATAATTACCACGGACATTATTCACATTTCCGGTATGGGCATCACAAACAAAATGATTTTGGTCATAATCTCCTAATACGGAAATAGATCATTATAGAATTTTTGGCGCTCAACGCGGGGACAACGTAAAATATTTTTCGACTCAGATTTTGAGACATTTTTGTAAAAGAAAATGTCTGAGATTCTGAAACATTCTTTGGGAAAACATCATAATCCTAAGATACAATCCAAATTTTCGGTATGATTAGTATAATCTAATTTATTTTGGTCCTAATTCCTGATTGGGAAAGAATCGTTACAGAATATATGCTGTCCAACATTGGACCAACTTGAAATATTTTTCGTCTCAGATCTGAGAAATTTTTCTATTTGAAAAAGTGCGAAGTATTTTACGTTGGCCCCGCGTTGGGCGCCAAAAATTCGGCAACGATCCTTATAATTTCCATTATAACCCAAATAATTTTTATCATATTCCCCAAACTGGAGTTGGGGATTGTGACTGAAAAAATGTATATCATAAACCCTAGATCCGGTTGGATAAAGAATAGTGACAGAGTTTTTGCCTCCCAACTTTTTCTAATGGAAAAAGTCTCAGAGTATGAGATATTCTTCGGTGACACATCATAATCCATACGGGCACAGCTCCAATTTCTGGTATAGGTATTACAACCGAAATGATTTTTTGCATAATCCCCTGATTGTGAAATTTTTTATAAAATTATTCAAGGGGATATATAGACCTTACGGCCTTCATTCCGACCCTTTTGGTTCTTTTGTGCCAAATCCAAAATCATTTTGGTCATATTCCCTTAATTCGGAAAAGGATCCTTACAGAATTTTTGGGCGCGGGGTCAACTGGAAATCTTTTTCGGCTTAGATTCTGAGATTATATTCTCAAAATTCCTAAAATTTTAGATTCTGAATTATTCCTTGCAAAGAATCGTTACAGAATGGCGCCCAACGCGGGGCCACTTGAAATATTTTCGTCTCAGATTTGAGAAATTTTTCTAACAATAATGTCTTTGATATTGAGGCATTACTCGCTGTCACAACATAATCCTAGTCCCCTGCGTCCAAGAGCAGCACTTCTGAACTTATTTGACATAAAAATGTTTCAACTTTAATTAGGTAAAAAATCAAAATGATTCTAAAAAAGTTTTGTATATCCTTGCTCCCGAGACTTACATATTTGGAGAGGAAATCTCTTAAAATAAACTTAATTCTATGTTTAACAAAATTAAAAGTGGTTACAAAGAAATTTGTTTTAATTCTTCAACGGGAACTTTTTCCTGCGGTTCGACGTATTTGGCGGTGTAGTTCTTTTAACTTGGACTGCATCGTGCGGACAGAAATATTTATCGATATTTAAAAACCCCAATTAATATTTGAAAAAGATCATTTAAAATTTTGGAATCACAAATGAAAGTTTTGTATTTTTTTTTTTTTTTTTCAAAATTCAGTTTTGTTGTGCGAGTTTTAAAAGACCTCTTTTAAAATTCAATTAATCTTTTACCCTGTAAAAATCAGAAATTTTATTAAAAACATTTAACTGAAAACCCCCGCCCCTATTTTCTCCAAAAACCTTAAAATCTCTATTATAAATGATTCCTTTAGCCTGAAGATTTATTTCCGTTAATTGTTTTCATTGTACATTTCAGTTAAATGTTTTTAAGTGCATTTTAAAGTTAGAACAGTTTTCGGTTATATTGAAAAGATGATAAGAATAAGTTTTTATGATGATGATAATTCAAAAATGCATGTGTAAATACGCACGTACATCTTCAAAAATAAAAAAAACATTTATGTTCTATTTGCTTCCCATCATATATTTTTTCTATATTCTTCTTGCCCAAATGCTTAAGGCTAAATTTTGACAGTAGTTGCCACTATTTTTTTTTGTGTCTTTCAGCTTTTTCAAATTCGAATATAAAGTTCAAGTAAGAACAAGTGATAAGCGTTGATTATTTAAATACATTTATTTATTATTAACCACTTGTAAGTGGTAGAAGTAGATGAGAATTTTTTCCCCCGTTTACCAAATAGTGAACGCTTCAATGGCTTTCAACAATGTAGTGTGGATTCGTTTTCAGTGTGTTTAGGAAATACCTCAAACGGAATTGGAAATTTGAAATAAAGCATGGATGCAGTCGAAATTTTGCATGAAATCAAAAATTTCACATGTAACACAGATTTCAATTTTGTGTACTATTTCTAGAATATGTAATAAATACTAAAATTGTACTTTTTATTAAAAAAGTACTAAAACAGTAGTTTTTTAAATATTTTATATTTCGTCTTAGTCGTAGTCCACTGAAAGGGAAATGGATCTTTAAAGAATTTTTTGGCTCCCAACGTGGGGCTAATCACGAAATATTTTTTGACTCAGATTATGTGACATTTTCCTAAAAGAAAATAATCTGAAAATCAAAAACAATCTTCCGGAAAACATTAAGTCCCAACGGATATTTGCTCAATTTTCAGTATGTGTATTAATTTGCAATTATTGTGGTCATAATTTCCTGATTGAAAAAAGGGTCATTACAGAATTTGTGGAGCCTAATGCGGAGCCAACATCAATAGTTTTCGTCTCAGAATCTGAGACTTTTTCTGTGTGAAGAATGCAGAGTATTTCCCGTTGGTCCCGCGTTGAGCGCCAAAAATTCTGCAATGATATTTAAATTCTTTATTTAAACCAAAATGATTTTTGCCATAATTCCCAAAGCGGAGGCAGGAATTGTGAGCAAACAAATGTCTGTCATAATTTCTAGATCCCATTGGAAAAAGTATAGTAACAGAATTTTTGGCTCCCAACGTGGGGCCAAACATAAAATATTTTTCGTCTTAGATTTTAACACATCTCTTATAATTCCCACGGGCATTATTCTAATTTCCCGTATATGCATTACAAACAAAATGACTTTGGCATAATCCCCTGATAGGCAAATGGATCATTACAGAATATTTGGCGCCCAACGTGTGACCAACTTGAATTTTTTCTTTTCTCTGGTTTTGAGACATTTTATTGAAAGAATAAGCCTGACACTCTGAGCTTTCTTTGGAAAAACATCATACTCCCCACGTACATTATCCTTACAAAAAGTACCTGAATATACGTTTTAGTGAGTATGTTCTAGGATAGCACTCTTTTATAAATAGAACGCAAATAGAACACTTTTAAAAAAGTAGCAAAATAGTGCTATTTAATAAATAGTACCAAAATAGCACTTCTTGTAAAGTGTACAAAAATATTTTTTTAACCAAAAAAGTTTTTTTTTTAATAATTTTTATAGCACTTTCTCTATATTATTTTAAAAAGGCTATTGATTTTTGGTACTTTTTAATAAAGCAAAATGGTACCGTTTGATACAAAGTACTAAAACAGTAGTTTGGTACTGTCGTAAAATAATTTCTAATAAAAATTACCAAACATTTTTTTATAAAGAAGTACTAAATTAGTACTTTTTTATAAAAACAGTACCATATAAGTACTTTTTTATAAAAAGTTAAAATAATTACTTTTTTATAAAAAGTATCAATACATATAATATTTTTTTTATGAAGTACAAAATAGTACTTATTTGCAAAAAGTAACAAGATTGGGTTTTTTACAAAAAGTACCAAAAAAGTACTTTTTATTGAGAATGTTTTAATAAATATAACCCAACAAGATATTTTTTCGGTTTTTATAGATTTTTATCTCTCGTAACAAATTTGCTCAAAAAATAAAGTACCAAAATATCAATTTTTGATAAAAAGTACGAAAGTAGTAGTTTTTGGTACAAAAACCAGCGTTTGAAAGGCTACGTTAGCTACCCGTTTTTTTGCTTTTGCTTTTCATATCACTTCAAACAATTTCAATATTATAAGTTATAGCTTTTGTTTACTTTTCTTTTTTGTGTTTGCTTAAACTACAACAACATGAAAAAAATAAAAACTCCAAACAGAGCAGTAGCGGAAAATAAATTTTATTGTTGTAGCCTACAAATATACTACAGTAGTATATTTGTAGGCTACAGTATTACTACAGTATTACTACAGTAGTATTACTACAGTATTACTACAGTAGTATTACTACAGTATCACATTGTAAACAAATGTTGCAATATAAAAACGTGATCATATTAAAAATTTCGTTAAGATGGTGTAAAATGAATACAACATCGAAAATAGAATAATAATAATTTTTAATAAAATTCTTTTAATTTTGGTCAAAAAAATATAGAAAAATTTTGAATTTTGTCGAATTTTTCGATATTTTCGAATATGTACGCGATTTTAATATTATCGGTCTAGACGCTCAGAAGTTATGAGAAAAACCGTGACATTAACATTGGGTTAGAGATGGGCGCTGGTCACGTGATTTGCGTGATTCACGTGAATCACGCGTGAGTGATTTTCATTTAAATCACGTCATTGTGAGTGAGTGTGAGCTGAAAAAAAATCTGAGTGAGTGAGTCATTTATTTTTTGCGTGAGTTTGCGTGATAAGATTTTTAGATTAGCCCAATTTTTTTATTTTTTGTAGTTTTTTTTTTGGTAAGACAATTTTATTGCGTGAGTAGATTTTGCGTGACTCACGCGTGAGCGTGATTGAATCTGGCGTGAGTAAGATTTTTATTACTCACGTGAATAGTGAGTGAGCGTGAGTAAAAAAAAATTGCGTGAGTGATTCGATTATTTTTGCGTGAGCTTGAGTGAGTGTGAGTCAAAATCCACTCACGCACCCATCTCTACATTGGGCATTTCGAAAATTCACGTGTTGAAAAATACACAAAACATGGTTTTAATTAGAGATGGGCGCGTGAGTGATTTTTGACTCACACTCACTCACGCCCACGACAGGAATTTTTGAATCACGCACACTCACTCACGAGCAAATTTTTTCTACTCACAATCACGTGAGTAAATTTAATACAACTCACACTCACGTGCACTCACTCAAGCTTCACTCACACTCTCGTTGACTCACACTCACGAAACTCTTATTCATACAAAAAAAAATTAAAAACTAAAATTTGAAAAATCTTAAAATTTTCAACAAAATTTGAAGTTCAGCGTAACTTAAAAAATCGACTCACGCACACTCACGCAAAAATCTTACTCACGCACACTCCACTCACACGCGCGTGAGTAAAATTGAATTTAGTCACACTCAAGCTTGGTCACGCGTGAATCACGTTCTAATCTGCTCATGTGCCCATCTCTACTTTTAATGACAAGGGAACACCACAACAATGTTTGCCAAAGTTTTTTTTGAGAAGTTGAATTATAATTTTACATTAAAACAATCCAACCCTATTCTTTATACACATTAAAATAAAACAGTTATGTTAAACAAGACAAGTGTGTGTGTTATAGTTTTATTAAATTTTCTCTTTGTAGGCTACAAAAACAATATTTGTAGGCTACCAAAAATAATTTGTAGGCTACAGGTAGGCTACCAAAAATAATTTGTAGGCTACAGGTAGGCTACCAAAAATAATTTGTAGGCTACTTGTAGGCTACACAATTCTAATGTTTTTGTTTTTTTGCTACTTATTCATTTTTAAAAACAATCGTAAGCTCTCGCTACAAAAACAGAAATGTACAAGTATTAGTAGTTATAGCAATTGAATGATTTACATATTGTTTGTTTTTAAAACTATACATATCGTCAATTTTGGTTGTTTTAGCTACTTTCTTCGTAGTAATTTAAACGCTGATAAAAACATAAACTTTCTAGTAAAAAGTACAAGGATAGTAATTTTAAATAAAAAGTTCCAAAACAGCATTTTTTATAAGAAGTACAAAATAAGAGCATTTTACTAAAAGTACCAGCATAGTATTTTTTATAAAAATAAAAAAAAATAGTACTTGTTTGCTTACAAAAAGTACTAAAATAGTAAATTTTTTACAAAAAGTATCAGAATATACGTTTTAATAAGTATGTGGGTCCTCTGTTTAATAAAAAGGACCCACATTTTTTTAAAAGAACCAAAGGAACAAAAAAAAATTAATAAAAAGTACCAAAATAGTACTTTTTAATAAAAAGTACCAAAGTCTCACTTTTTGTAAAAAGTACATAAATATTTTTTTGTAATAAAAAGAACCAACATTTTTTTTATCGATCTTTAAGCTGCATTCACAATGACAGAGTACTCTGTATTAGAGAGTGGATTTTGTTCCTTTCTCTTTCGCACTTACACATTTTTTGTATGATGTCGTCTCTATTTTTAGAGATGGTACTCTTTAGTACAAAGTACTCCGACATTGTGTCGGAGCCTTAATAGTTTTTTCTCACTATTCTTACTATTCTTGCTAAAAAAAACTACTGATTTTCGGTACTTTTTAATAAACCAAAATGGTATCTTTTAAAACAAAGAGCAAAATAGAACTTTTTGGTACTACCATAGAATACTTTGTAATAAAAAGTACCAAACATTATTTTTTTTATAAAAAGTACAAAATTATTACTTTTTTATAAAAAGTACCAAATCAGTACTTTTTTATAAAAAGTACTAAATTATCACTTTGTTATAAAAAGTACTAAATAAGTACTTTTTTTTTAACGTGTTTGCAACAAGTAACAAAATAGTACATTTTTACAAAAAGTACCAAAAAAAATTTAATTTTTTGTTCCTTTCTCTTTCGTCTCTATTTTTAGAGATAGTACTCTGTAGTACAGAGTGCTCCGATATTGTGTCGGAGCCTTTATAGGTTTTTCTCACTCTTCTTACAACTTTGCTAAAAAAACCAATGATTTTTGGTACTTTTTAATAAACCAATATAGCATATTTTGAAACAAAGTAACAAAATATAACTTTTTGGTACTACCGTAGGATACTTTGTAATAAAAAGTACCAAACATTATTTTTTTATAAAAAGTACAAAATCATAACTTTTTTATAAAAAGTACCAAATCAGAACTTATTTGTAAAAAGTACCAAGTTATCACTTTTTTATAAAAAGTACCAAATAAGTACTTTTTTTAAAAAAAAAACGTATCGACATAATACGTGTTTGCAACAAGTAACAAAATAGTACATTTTTACATAAAGTACCGAAAAAGTACTTTTTTGCAAAAAGTACCAAAAAAGAATATTTGTTTGCAACAAGTACCAACATAGTACATTTTTTACAAAAAGTACCAAAAAAGTACTTTTTTGCAAAAAGTACCAAAAAAATAACTTTATATTGGGAATGTAGCAGAATACTACTTTTGAATAAAAATATTACCCAAAAAGTATATTTTGGTACCAATATAGTTATAATAATTGTTTACAACAAGTACCAAAAGAATACATTTTTACAAAAAGTACTAAAAAAGTACTTTTTTGCAAAAAGTACCAAAAAAGTATTTTTTTGAAAAAAAGTACCAAAAAAGAACTTTTTATTGGGAATGTAGCAGAATAGTACTTATGAAAAAATATTACCTAAAAAGTACATTTTGGTACCAAAAAAGTAATTCTTAAAAGTACCAAAAAAAATGTCAATAAAAAATTTTCGATAAAAAGCACTATTTTGAATTGAAAAAGAGGCACACTAGCTTTTCATCAACAATTTGCTTACAAATCACAATCGTTCACCGTCCTTACTTGCTCTGTTCAGACTCTCACTTGTTTTAAACCAAATCCGTAGCGGATTTTATTATCAGTCTGTTTGGTTCTTTACTATTTTCTAACTATTTCACTTCTTTCTATGAGTACCATAATTATTATTGTTGATGTTAAGTGGAGAAAAAACATTGTAAATAAAAAAAAAATGTTGCTTTTGAAAACAAAAAAAAAACACGTGGGTCTCTTGAACACACACAGGTTAGTAGTTTTGGTGGTTCATTATTTCATTATGGTTCCGTCTTCTTTGATTTGAATTTTGGATTCTTTTTCAGTATTTTCTTTTTTTTGTTTGACAGCAAATCATTTGTGAACGAACGTGAAACAAACACATTTCTTTCTATTTAAAAAAATTTTTGTTTGTTTTGTTGTAAATTTATTTTATTTTTGTTAAATTCATAGATAATAATTTCTTGTTTTTTGGGGATGATGATGACGGTTTGTTTTTTTGTGAGTTAGGGTTTCTTCCATCAAATGAAATGAACGTTATCTATTGATGTAGAAAGATGGAGTGCTGAGAAATGAAGGAGAACGTTTAAAAAAGAAAGATACATAATGTAATAAAAAATGCAGTTTTGTACTAATGTATCAAAATGTCAAAACTATTTTGATTATACGAGGGTGGATTTTAAAGTTTTTTTTAGTTTTTAATGATTTTACTATTTTTTTAAGAGTGTCTTAAAAATTGTCCTTAAATTCCAGAGTTTTTTAGTATTTCAAGAAATGACGTTTAGCGAATACCAAATCGTCAACATTGGAGTCTGTCACGGAGTGAATTCCGTTCGGAAGTGGTTTTAAAGTTTTCCTCTAAAAACGTAACACTAAAAAATTTTTCAAAATAAACCACTTTCATGCAGCTCAATTCCCCTTCGATTTTTGAAAGTGACTTGGTTCCGACAATATTCGTTTTGCGTTTTACGAGTAAAACACTTATTTACCTTCCGAACAGAATTGAGTCTGTGACACGCTTCATTATTTTGATTATACGAGGGTGGATATACTTTTTTTTAAGTTTTTAAGGATTTAAAATTATAAATCTTAAAAATTATACTAAGAATCCCTAATTGCTCAGAATCTTAAGAGATTACGTTTCCTGATTAAAACTCAATCTACTAGATTACAATTGTAAATTTTCAATCCGTTCACAATAAGATTGTCCATATAACAGTGGTGCGCACACACATACTATAACATTTATGCTTGTGTGTGTAGTAGCAAGAGAAAAAATCAACAAATTTGCTCAAGCAACAGAATTTTATAGTGTACGTGAGTCGACTGCGCACAAGCAGCATTTTTTAGCCTATTTCCGCGGGAATAGGAATTACAAAAATGTCCATCACTGCCATATAATCTAGTTTAAACTCGTTTGTATTATTTGTTCAATTTAGCTTAAATTTAAACTTCTTTACAGCTACAATGTTTATGATATCTTTTAAAAATCTTTATAGCCAAGCTGTCAAAAACCATCTGTATTCATTTTTTTTATACAATAAAACTTAATTTTAATATGAAATATTGTATAGCGTGTTTAAAATATTTCATGTTACAAAAAATATCAGACAATTTTTCTTAATATTTATTCCCGAAACTACCGTTTTTTTTCTGGTTTAAAAATTTATAAAAACCAAAAAACTCACAACTTTAGTTGCATTTAGCAGTCGTTTAATAAAGTTTTTTTTTCTTCGTTCTTGGCATTTTGCGGAAGTTATTTGAAAAGAATTATAAACATGAAAACCACAAGTGAATAAATTTTTGAAAAATGGAATTATAAATATTAAACTTCAACTTAAAAGAAAGAAAATTTTATATATAAAAAAAGACATGTCTGGCCTGCACAAAAATGAACAAACATCTTTTTTTTTGTGTTTGGCAAACATGTGCAGTAGGGTGGTGCAAAATATAGTTAGATCACAGGAAAAATGGAAAATTATTAAAAAGTTATACAATAAACAAAGATTGAGATGTGTGGATATTATAAAGCCGAAATAAAAATTTAGAAAATGTCAAATATTTAATTAAGGTTTTAAAAAAACTTTTGTGGACTCCCGGATTTGTGTAGGCATTTTATGGTCCCCTGTAAAATTCTACATTAAATTATACCAATTGGCGCCCAACTTGGGGCTTTCACTAGAAATTAATATATTTTCATATGTAAATTTCTAAAACAGCTTTTGTTTGATATAATTTTTTATTGTTATTTCAAAATTTGAAGAATAAATAAAATCCGAAGTATTGGCGCCCAACTTGGGGCCTCAACCAAAAATTTTTTCAAGCTAAATTCAATTCTAATTTTTAAGAAAACTACTTTATTAAAAGCTTAAATTTCTCAAAAAAGCTTATAAATTTTTATAGTACTTAAAAATTTTAAAGCAAATGAAATCAGAATTATTGGCTCCCAACTTGGGGCTTTCACCAGAAATTAATATATTTTCCTATATAAATTTCTAAAACAGCTTTTGTTTGATATAATTTTTTATTGTTATTTGAAAATTTGAAGAATAAATAAAATCCGAAGTATTGGCGCCCAACTTGGATCATCAACCAACAATTTATACAATTTACATTTTCTTAAAGTTACCACACTAGAAATTATTTTTTTTCATACGTAAATTTCTAAAACAGCTTATGTTTGATATAAATTGTTATTGTTATTTTAAAATTTAAATAAATAAAATCTGAAGTATTGGCGCCCAACTTGGGGCCTCTAACAGAATTTTTTTCAAGCTTAATTTAATTCTAATTTTCACGAAAACTATTTTATTACAAGCTTAAATTTCTCAAAAAATCTTATAAATTTTTATAGTACTTTAAAATTTTAAAGCAAATGAAATCAAAATTATTGGCTCCCAACTTGGGGCATTGACCAGAAATTAATATATTTTTATATGTAAATTTCCAAAATAGCTTTTGTTTGATATAAATTTTTGTTGTTATTTAAAAACTTGAAGAATTAATAAATCCGTAAATTGAAAATTTTAAAGCAATTAAAATTAGAGTTATTGGCTCTTAACTTGGGGCATCGACCAGAAATTAAATTATTTAAATATATAAATTTCTAAATCAATTTAATTCTAAATTTTCTTAAATTTTCCACACTTTCAAGAAAACTTCTTTGTTAAATGCGTTAATTTAAAATTTGAAAGCAAATGAAATCAGAATCATTGGCTCCCAACTTGGGGCATCGACCAGAAATTTATTTATTTTTATATATAAATTTCTAAAACAGCTTTTGTTTGATAAAATTTTTTATTGTTATTTAAAAATTTGAAGAATAAATAAAATGCGAAGAATTGGCGCCTAACTTGGGTCATCAACCAGAAGCCCTAAGTGGGCGCCAAAAAACTATGATTTTATTTATTTTTAATTTACTATAAACATTTTTAATTTTTTTTTATTAAGTTTTTTTTTTTAAATCTAAGCATTTTACAAAGTAGTTTTCTTGATGATGTAGTAAATTGTAGAAAATTTAGAATTGAATTTAGCTGGTATAAGCCCTGAAAGAGAGAGTATATAAGTTTGTCATTCCGTTTGTAACTCATCGAAATATCGGTCTGGATCCTCGAACGATTTAAATTTGATCTAGCAATGTCCGTCCATCTAAATGATGATTATGACCAACATATAACACAGAGCTGAATGTATCGATAACGTTACTATTTGTTGTTGCATCAAGAAGTTTAATATTGCATTTGAGTGATATCGGCTTAAAAGTTATGAAATGAAAAAGGACACCTCGGAAAATTTTGCAAAAATGTTGAGGGTATCATTTATTCGGCTATGTCAAATTTAGGTTTTTACTTCTAGACTCCTAAAGTTTGCTTGGAATATTTTGTTTGCTTCGGAAATGGGCAAAATCACGCCAGGGAGAAAAAAAAATCCTTTTTGAAGAACTAAAGAAACCTCTGAAAAACGTCATTTTATAATTTTTTTAGTTTTTTTTTGTAAAACAAATAAAAAATATGTATCAAAATAAGTTCAAAGTCCCGCAGTTGGACCCAGAGAAGTAGAAATTGCCATTTTCTCGGCCAGCCCACACTTAGTTGAAAAAAAAATCTGCGTGAGTGGTTAGTGAGTGAGTCATTTATTTTTTGCGTGATTAGATTTTTTGATTTCTCCAATTTTTTGGATTTTTGTTTTGTAAGAAAATTTAATTGCGTGAGTAGATTTTGCGTGACTCATGCGTGAGCGTGATTGAATTTGGCGTGAGTCACGCGTGAGCGTGAGTAAGTTTTTTCTTACTCACGTGAATAGTGAGTGAGCGTGAGTAAAAAAAAATTGCGTGAGTGATTAGTGAGTGATTCGATTATTTTTTGCGTGAGTGAGCGTCAAAATCCACTCACGCGCCCATCTATAATTTAAATACATAACTACATAACTAGAAATATGACTAACAAGGGAAGTCTCGCTAGTGTCACCCGCGGATCTTTATGGAATTGGTTTTATTTTGAAGAGCAGAAAAAATAAAGGGACACGTATTTTTTTTAGCGGCCCAAATTCATATTTAGGGGGTAAAAAGGGGGGGGGGGAAGACAAGGCAATTTTTCAGTTTTTTTCGTTTAGCTCCTATATTTTCCAAAGAAACCTCATGTTACATATCAAATGAAAGGTCTTTGGAAAACCTATTTACGTGTGCTAAGAACGTGTCCAAACATGCACAACTTTTCGTCATATTGAGTAAAATACCAAAATTTTAGGACATTTTTGTTAATAAGTCGAAAAATATTAACTTCTTTGGCCCGCTGTTAGCACCACGAGATAGGTATTTTTAATACCTTTTATCTGATACCACACACGCCTATATTAACTTTGTTTAAATAGGGGTAAATTGTAAAAAACTGATAAAGGTCAATTTCCCCCCATACAAATCGACCCCCCTAAAAATGAGTTTGGGCCGCTAAAAAAAAATACGTGTCGAATTTATTTTCGTTCTTAACAACATATCCAAATTTCATGAAGATCGGAGGGTGACACCAGGGAGACTTCCCTTGTAAGTGTAAAAAGCATTATGAATGAAATATCGATCTAAGACCAAATAAAATTTATAAAAAAATAATCAGTGATCGATTTTAAGATACTCAAGCGATGTCCGTTCGTCCCTTCGACTATGGAAGATACGATACAGTCCAAAGCCAAAGAGCTACCCCTGAATTTTGACACAAAGATGTCATGTGTTAATGGTAAAGTTCGGAAATGGGCAAGATCGGACCAGGCAGAAAAAAATTTCCCTTTAAAAAACTAAGAGATTGAAAACAATCTCTTACATTTATTTGTCCTTGGACCAAGGCATTTTTTTTGGCCCGCCCTCTTTAATGGTCCTGGATATAAAAAGATTGTTTAAAACTTAATAAAATTATATTATTTAAGTGCAAAACTCATAAAAAGTCAACACTCATTCCAAAGGGGAAGGCGCCCCCAAACCGCCCAAACAGCCGAGTTTGAAACTCTTGCATTTTGCATTTTTATCAATACGATAAAGCTCTTCATATATATCATAAAGCTTTTTTTTCACAATGATACAGCTTTTTATCGTCATGAAGAAGCTTTTTATCAATATCGTTATAATTTTCATCCATATGATGAAATGTTTTGTTGCTTTTTGAACATAAGACAATTTTAAACAAAAATTATAAGTTCTAGAACCGATTTATAAAATGTAAAAAATATTTTGCTCTGATTAAGTTTTAAAACAATATAAAAAAGCATAAATTTGAAAAAGCTTTTTACCATTAAGCTTTTTATCAGTATGGTTAAGTTTGTGATCAGTATGCTCTAGCTTTTCACAAGTATTTTAAAACTTGTTGTCTGTTTTCCAAGCTTTTTATCAATATGAGCTTTTTATCTTACTGAAAAAGCTTTACTAACATTTATTGTTAAACAACGAATCACCCTAATTGTAAAAATGAACAAATTTAAATTCCTTTTAGTGCTGGTTTGTCTTTCTTTCTTTCATATTTTTTTTGTAAATTAAAAGACATGTTTATGTATTTAATTAATAAATTCTGTACAATTAATTACCAACAATAATAATACATAATAATGAAAACAAAAGTTGACAATGTTAAAGAGTTGTATTATTTTGAAAACTTTGTAATATTTAAAAAAATTTTCAAGTTTTTCATTTCATTTTTAAAAATAATAATACATCAGATTACTAAAAAAGTCAATGACCTAAAACTCTATTGTTCTTCTTCAATCACCACCAGATCTTTATAATTGTTACAGAAAATTCCATTTAATATAGAATAGAATTAAAAGAAAAAAAAAGAAACATTTACTATGAGTGCCTAGGTTTTGGCGTTTTTTAGTGGGGTAGGTTGGTTATTTGTTTGGCTAGAGATTTGAACTCCACACACGCTCGCAGACACAATCAGCCAATTGGACAAGAAATAGTCTTTTTTTTTTTTAAAATCATCGCATTTCATAGTTTTACGCTTTGTTGCATCCCGCAAAAGATTAAAGAAATATAAAAGCATAAAGCTCATTCACCACCACCACCACTAGCACCGATCGACCGACCGGTAGGCAGCTAGCGTCAAGTGGGCACCCATTTCAAGTGTACCTTTTAATTTTTTGCTTTTGGTTTATTATCGTGAACAGAATATAAAAAAAAACGTCATGCATGTGCAACAAAAAACTCCAACTTTCAACATTAATAATAATATTCTATATTATTTACAAGTGCATTTAATTTTTTCATTTTTAAATAGCAATTGTTTAGTATTTTTTATTAACACTCATAAGAGAGAGAGATAAAAAACGAAACCTTAAAGTGTATCTGGCACGCTTTTCATAAAGTTATTACTCGATGGAAAAAAAGTGATTATTACACGGTTCCATAAAAACATAATGAAAAAGACAATACAATATTCGAAAGGTATTTACGTTAGGGGGAATCGACAATACATTTTCAAGTTCTTTTACCAACTAATTAGGGAGAAAAGCTTAACAACAAAAAAAGGAAGAAAATTGTGGTATTTAATTTAACATCGAACAATTATAAATGAAGGCAGCTGTGAAAGAATCGAACGTGGCAATAATTCCTTCTGTTAATGCTAACAACATTTTTTTCCCCTCTACTAATGTTTTTTTTTTACTTTTTTGTTTTAAGTATCAAAATTATCCGCTTGACCAATTTAATACCGCATTTTTTTTTTAACAAAACTTTTTCCGTGCCATGATTTTAAGACTTCCCGATTATCTATCTAAATCGATTGTTCTAAGCTCTTTCGTAATGTAATTCCGAGAGCAAGAAAAAGAGTGAGAGATAGTAACCACTACACACAAAAAAAAAGCTTCATTAATATAATGAAACTCATCATAAAAGTTCGTCCAATGAAACTGTTTCATTATATTTATGAAATGTTAATATTCATAGTATTTATGAAACATTTCATTATATTTATGAAAATTTTCATAATATTTATGAAAACTTCATTAAAAAGTTTCATTGGACGAACTTTTATGACAAATTGTTTTCCAGTTCTTTGAGTGTAGGAATAGAGAGCAGTAATGCTAAAATTTTAACCTTAGTATCAAATTTTAAAGTGCTTTTTTTGTGCTCTTGTGCTTTTTACAAATATTAGTAAAATTATTAAATCAGACTCGTTTTTTATTTGATATCAAAAATGTACAAATTTTGGAACAAATCATGTTTGAAAATTAATTTCAATCCCGAAAACCGCGGTTTCAATAAATTTTTTGATTGAAACTCCTGCGATGAAAAAAATTGTTGTACCAATCACCAAATTAATAGGTGATTAATTGAATATTTTTTTAAAAATTTTGCGATTTTAATTTCAAATTTAATAAATTTTTTATTTGTAGTCAATCAAAATAATGATTGATTTAACGAATGAATTGAAAGATTTTGACAAAATTATAAAGAAATGCTTATTTTTGTGCTTTTCAATATGTTACCAACAATAAAAAAAGTAAAATCCGATTATTTTGTATAAGTACATATTCAAATAAATCAAAGCAAAAAAAATCTGGTATATTAAAATTTTGTAATTCGACAGTAAAAGAAAATAACAAAACTTTTGATCAAAATTTGTTGATCAATAGATTTAATTAAACATTTTTTTGACAATAATTTGTTTTTTTTGTACTTATTAGGGCAACAAACTGTGTTATTTTGATGTCTCCAAGCTTTTTAGTATTTTCTTTTTTAAATGAATGTGCTTTTTGCTCCGAAAAACTTGGCATCACTGACAAAGAGAGCAGGAAATAGGGTGAAAAACAGGGATGCCAACTTAGTGCTTTTCGCGCTAGATCTAGTGCATTTTGATGTGTCAAAACGCGAAAATTTTTGAACTAGTGCCAAATTAGAAAAACGCACCAACTTGGTGCTTTTTAAATTTTCACTTGGTGCTTTTAGTGCTTTTGAAAATGAATTTTTATAGCTTCCAAACACAGTATGGCGGTATACTTACTTTATTATTCCGACTGTAACGCATCGAAATATTAGTCGGAAACGCCACAAAGTATATATTTTATTGATTTATGATCGATTCTAAGACATTTTTTGAATGTCCGTCTGTTTGGTCATATTAAGTTCAGGAAAAAAGGGCAAAATCGGACTGAGGGGAAAATGTTTTCCCTTGAAGAACTAAACCAACCTCTATGAAAACGCCATTCTTTGTAGGTTTTTTGTATTTTGGTTTAATATTCGAATTCTGTTCTGGGCGAAGTTCAAAGACTAAATTTGACTTTTTAAGCGGAAAATGCAGACTATGTAAAATTGTACAACGATTTATATCGGTTGCTCAAAGGTTTAACTAACAAACTTATCAAAAAAAAAAATTGCATAAAAAGTTATTTTTTTTTTGTGCTTTTTCATCTATTAAAAAAAAAAGTCCAGTGCTTTTTTACCCTTTTTTCAAGCAAATTTACGCGTTTTTAAAATTTTTGTGCGCGTTTTGCTCTCAAATAGTTGGCATCTCTGGTGAAAAACACTAAAGTGAGAGTGAGGGGAAGAGAGAGGGTGAATAAAAGAAACAGCGATAGAAATAAAATAAATAGCACTTCAAAAGAGCTTTTTGCCAATTTAAAAGTGAGAGAGAGAGAGTGATTGAAAGAATCAGTGATGGAAATAAAGTATTAAAAAGGCCGAGAACTTTTGTCAGGTATAATATGAGGGAGAGCGAGAAAATGAGAGACACATTTTGAAGAGTTTGAGAGGGATGTTTAGGAAAAATTGAAAATGTGTGACATTTGAGTCACACATCTCGCTTTTTCGATAAAAAAGGTAATTTTATGGAAAATAAGTAATATTGTTAAAAAAATAAAAAAATAAAAATTGGCGGGTGCGTTGTTTTGGTAGTGGTCCAGCAAGGGACGATGAGGATCACGACAAATATTTACAAATTCATTTATAATACTTTTTGCACTTAACCCTGCTGTTAGGTTAGAAAAAACTTACGGATGTTAGGTTAGTGGACCATTTGGTCCATACTTAATATTCAAACAAAATAACAATTTAATATTATATTTGTATATATTTTGGATCATATCTACCTAAATACGATTATTTTAAGCTTAACTCAACGTTAGAGATGGGTGAGTGAGTGAATTTTTGGTCACGCTCACGCAAGAAATGTTATAATCGCTCATGAATCACTCACTCGGTTTTTTTTTGTTTACTCACGCTCACATCAGTAAAACTAAAATAAGTTACGATCATGCGTGACTCACGTGACTCATAATTACGCTCACCCCAATTCACGCAATATTCACTTACAAATACACAATTTTAAGGAAATTAAAAAAAAAAATCATATATAAGCAGACCGTTAATTTGAATTTTAACTGATTGCTAAACGAAAAATAAAAATAAAACTATAAATAAAACTGAAAACAATACAAAAAAATTATATTGAATCACGCAAGAAAAATGGCACTCATGCAAAAATTAGGCTCGATTTCTAATCACTCACACATACAAGTTTTGGAATCACACTCACTCAAGCATGATTCTCGTAATTAACTAGACTTTCGCTCAAGCGTGAGTCACGCGTGATTCACGAGAACCACGCAAGTCACGTGACCAGCACCCATCTCTACTCAACACAGCTAATGTAAACATTTGTTGAAGGATCCCCTTTTTTCATATTCTTTACTTTAGAGATTGTTTTGTATTACAATTCAACAAAAGGTACATATGTTAGTTTTGTTTTTTCCTATAATTTCTAATGATTCATCTCATTTAGGTGGCGTGGATATTGCTGATCAAATGGTTGGTTCCTACAGCACGAAACGCGCTATAAATCGATGGCCTAACGTTATATTTGCAAACATACTTGATATCCCAGCAAAACCTTAAATATGGTAACGGTTATGTAATGCATTACCATGTAATGCATAGCCCAATAAAAATTAAAGAATGTGTATTAATTTTCGCCTATCGCTTACCATAGGCATTCACTATATTTATTTTTCATGCATTATGTAAAACTCATGCATTACTTTGAGTGACATCCCAAACAAAAATTATCAATCGAGTATAGGGTATTGTAAGGTTGTCTTATTCTATACTTGATTAATGATTTTTGTTTGGGATAAGACTCAAAGTAGCGCATGAGTCTTACATAATGCGTGAAAAATACAAAAAAGTTATGCCTATGGTAAGCGATGGGGGAAAAAATGCAAATTTTTGTTTTTTTTTTGCTATGCATTACATGGTAATGCATTACATGGCCGTCACCATTTTAAAAGTGTTGCTGGAATACCCGCTTTGAATGCGTGCATCCTATTTTCTAAAATCGACGTTTCATGGGCTCCGGCTATCGAAATCGCAGGAGAAAATATACTATGGACCAAATGGTCCCTTAACCTAAGATACGTAACTTTTTATTTTTCTCAGTCCTGGTTTAAGTCAGAACCTAGATTTTTTGTAAATAACATTGTTTTATAAAAAGACCCCATGAGTAAAAAATCTAAGCCAGTATACATATATTACCGTTCAAAAGTTACAAAGGAAACAATCCAAAAATTGGACCAAATGGGCTTAACCTAACAGCAGGGTTAAGCAATATTAAACAATATTATCGTTATTTTTACTATTTGTTTGATATATGAAACTAAAAAAGAAGAAAATAATTTTTCAATCCCCTGGACCCAAGTGTAGGACTTAGAACTTGTTCTGACATAAAAATGTTTGTTTAGTTCTTCAATGGGGAACTTTTTTCCTTCCGTCTGGTCCGATTTTGTCCACTTAAAAACGTCACCAGCCCCGTCACCATAAGTCTCATTCGTTCAGCTCTTTTATATCGCTTGAATGTCTTATAAGGATCAATATGGGGTCCTAGACCGATATTTCGATGCGTTATACGTGGAAGGTAGGAATTACAGAGATAACGAGAGAGAGAGAGAGACAGTGTGAGAAAAATATATATGAAAGAGAGACATACAGAGAGATATTGAAAATGAGATAATTATTCAAAACTAGTGCGAGAAAGAAATATTTATAGAAGATAAAAAAAGAAAAAGGGGGAAATAAATATTATATTAAATATAATAAATATTATAGAAATATTGAAAAACAGAGTCAGAACCAGGGCTGCCAGTCATTAGAATTTATTCGGTTTGTCACACAAAGTGCGTCATTAAAATCTGCTTTTTAAACAACCTTTGAAAAAAAGAAAATGAGAATTACTTAATTTCACATTATCGATTGGCCGAACTTAATGGAGGGGGCTCCTTCCGAAGGCCTGAGTTGTCAATTATTTTTTTTTCAGATTTCTCATTGTACAACAAATATTATTATTTCTCTAAAATAATTACTTTGGACTCAAACCGAACTAAATAATTAAATTTAGTTATAAAATATAAAATCAAACAATATAAAACACAATTTAAAATATGTAGCCTTACCACAAGAAAATTCAAAAAATGTATTGCCAATTTGAAATTTAAAATAAAACTTTTGTTAAAATAGACTTTTTGTTCTCTTGTGGTAAGGGCCATTAATTTTAACCATCGCGTGCTTAAAAATTCTTCGAAAAACTCTGTTTAAAATTTAATTTCAAATTCATTGATTACGATTATGGCTGAAAATCATTTTATAAAAGCCTAAAATTAAAAAAAAATATATATAAATCGTTAAAAATCTATTAATATCTTAATTTATTCAATTTATTCAATTATTAATTAATTATCATACATTTACAAATATTTAAGATTTATTTACTTTTTTTGTTTGTAACATTAACATTTTCGATATGATTTAGACACCTAGACTCCAAAATTAAACAAAAATCTAGTTTTTAAAACAAATTAATGTCTCTTTCTACCTATCAACCGCCTAAGGTAATATTTTAAGTTTTTGTTTTTCAAACATTTTTAACACCAGTGTTGCCAACCAAAGATTTTTAATTTGAAATGTTTATAAAATTAAAAAAAAACAATTTTTTTGATTTAATTCAGTTAGAAATCGAAGTTTTAATCAAATAAAATTTTTTTATCAATTTAAATTATTTTTTATGAAAATTCTAGTGTTAGGGTTGCCATATGCCCGATTTTTTTTTTTTAATATTTCTAAAAAGCGAAGATTTTTATTTCGTAAAGTCTGAAAGCCAAGCCTATGAAATTTTGTTGTAGAAAAATTGAAAATATTGAAGAAATGTTTGATTATAGTGTTGTTGTAGTTCGAGGCCCAAAAATTATATTTATAATATTCTCATAATAGATTATTTATTTATTGCTTTAAAAAAGTTACTCATCTCATAGTACATCTGCACAGATCTGTTTCACTCTTACTAAGGGATCTTCAGCAGATTTTAGGAATGTTTTGAAGAATTTTTTACTCTTTTCGCTGCTAAATCATATAAAATTGCTATGGGTTGTTTTTAAATATCTCCGCTAGAGGGCGTGTTTTATACATTTCAGTTTTTTAGTCCATCTTTACAGAAATTTTGTTTAAGAAAGTCTTTGCGCATCAATAGTTTGGTAAACCTAGTGTTAAATCCCCTTTACTTTTTTTCACGCATTCCATCATCATGGTCTTTTCATACACAATTATTATAATAAAAAAAAAGAAAAAAAAAGTTCTTTTATAATAAAAAGCAGAAAAAATCAAATTTATTGCGTAGTTCTTTATTATACACTTGGCCTTGAATTTTGCCAAAAAAAAATTTTAAATTTTATATGTACATTTTAAGTTTGCGAATTTCATTTAAGTATTTCAAGTTTTTTATTTTCTTTTCAAAAAAAAAAAAAAAAATTTGCAAAACAGACAGTTGATAATTGTACGATATGTAAATATATTTATTTTTAGAAAAACAATATGCGTAAATTTTTAATTGAATATTTTTTCGTTTAAAATTTATTCGTTGTAACCCAGCAAACATACGAAGTACTAACTCTGACCAAGAATGTATTACTCAAAAAAAAATTCTTTGTCAAACTACTAGAAAAAGTCTCGTTATCCCATTTTTACCAATATTTGTCAGTTTTTTTTTACAAAAAAATATATAATCTTTTATAGGTTTATTTTCAAAAAAGTACCAAAATAGAACTTTAAATTTTTTTGTAATTTTACATTTTTTTCTGTAATTTTACATTTTTTTTTTGGTATTTTATAGCATATATAATCTTTTGTAGGTTTATTTTTACAAAAGTATCAAAATAGTACTTTTAAATAAAAAGTACCAAAATAGAACTTTAAAATATAAAGTACCAAAATAGTAAGTAATAGTATTACTTTTTTATGAAAAGTATCATAAGAGTACTTTTTTCTAAAAAGTACCAAAACAATACTTTTTTATAAAAAGTACTAAAACTGTGCTTTTGTATAAAAAAAATCCCAAAATAGTACTTTTTTCTAAAAAAATACCAAAACAGTACTTTTTTCTAAAAAGTACCAAAACAATATTTTTTTCTACAAAGTTACTTTGGTTGTTGTCAAATTAGTCATAAAAATTGTATTCCTGAGAAAGAAGAAATAAAGTGCCATATTAGTACTTATTTTATAAAAAGTATCGAAACTGTAATTTTTTATAAAAAAGGCCAAAATAGTACTTTTTTATACAAAAGTTTTTGTGACAGTTTTAAAGCACACCCCTTGCAAGTGCTTTTTATTTTTATAAAAGTACCAAAATACTACTTTTAAATAAAAAAGTAGCAAAATAGTACTTTAAAACATAAAGTACTAAAACAGTACTTCGTAACAAAATTTTAATTTAAAGTACAAAGAAAGTACTTTTTTATAAAAAATGCCATATAAGTACTTTTTTATAAAAAATGCCATATAAGTACTTTTTTTATAAAAAATGCCATATATGTACTTTTTTTTATAAAAAATACCAAATCAGTACTTTTTTTAAATGTACCAAAACTGTACTTTTTATGAAAAAATCCAAAATAGTACTTTTTTCTAAAAAGTGCCAAAACTGTACTTTTTTCTATAAAGTTACTTATTTTGGTTGGTGTCATTCCTAAAAAAGAAGCCATAAAGTGCCGTATTAGTGCTTTTTATAAAAAGTACCAAAATCTGTACATTTTTTATAAAAAAGCACAAAATAGTACTTTTTTATAAAAAAAAAAATTGTGTTAGTTCTAAAGCCCACCCCTTGAAAGTGCTTCTCCTCATTTTTGCTGGGATATTTCTATATGCTATAATGGTTTTCATTGTGCAAAAAACCAAAAAAATATTTAATTTTAAAGAATTATGAAGAATAAAAAGATATGCGGATAAGTTTACAATAATTAATAGTTCTATAGTTTGAAATTAACAAACAAAAACTAAACTAAAAAAAAACAAAAGTAAAAACTGGTTCGAAATTCTAAAGTAATTATAAGACAAAAAAAATCTACCAAACGTGGACTACTATATTAAA
This sequence comes from Pegoplata infirma, assembly GCA_963921195.1. Lineage (NCBI taxonomy): Eukaryota > Metazoa > Arthropoda > Insecta > Diptera > Anthomyiidae > Pegoplata > Pegoplata infirma. The sequence continues at coordinate 40,250,283 of OY992540.1, read as the reverse complement.
CAGTGGGACAAAATAATGTGATTAAGAGAAAAAATTAAAAAAAAAGAGCAAGAAAGAAATTTTTTTCGAAGTAAAACAATCTGGAGTACTTTATATAAAAAAAAAGTCTCAGACAATTTCTTATAATCTGAAATGTTTTCAGGAATACAATACTTGTTAAAAAAAATAACTGCTTTGGTACTTTTTATAAAAAAGTACTATTTTGGTATTTTAATAAAAAAAGTACGATTTTGGTACTTTTTTTAAAAAAAGTTCTAATTTGGTATTTTTTTTTATAAAAAAGTACTAATATGAAATTTTTTTAAAAAAGTACTATCCTTTTAATCAAAATTTTCTTACAGAGTACTATTTTGGTACTTTATGTGTAAAAGTAATTTTTGGTACTATTTATTGTTTTTTTCTGTTAGTACAGATAGAGCGCGGACTCTTATTCTATTTGTAATATGGGTTCAAGTTAAAAAATGAAGAAGAAAATTTAATTTCTAAAAATTGTAGACATACCGGTTTCAAACACTCCAGTTGTAGTGTTATCTTCAGTAAGATTTTAAATGTCGGCTTATTTCGCTTATAGTAATAGTTTTTCTTACATGTGAATTTTTCATTCACATCTATTTAAAAAAAAAGGATAGAAAAGTTATATTTTGGTGCTTTTTATTTAAAATCTCTTTTATGTTGTATTCTTTTTCTTTTTAGGCCTAAAATGTTTTTGAATTCTTTGACATCAACCAAAGTTAAGATCCTTTTTAGAAAATAGTACTGTTTTGGTATTTTTTAGAAAAAAGTACTATTTTGGTATATTTTTAAAAATTATGATTTAAGTAGTTTTTATTTAAAAGTAATAATTTGGTATTTTTTATAAAAAAGTACTAATATGGATCTTTTTATAAAAATGTACTGTCATAGTACTTTTAAATAAAATTTTGTTACAAAGTTCTGTTTTTTGGTACTTTATGCTTAAAAGTACTATGTTGGTACTTTTTATTTAAAAGTGCTATTTTGGAACTTTTTATTTAAAAATACTTTTTTGGTACTTTTTAATTAAAACTACTATTTTGATAAACTTTTTATTTAAAAGTAATATTTTGGTACTTTTTTATGTTTTTTTTTTTCATAAAAAGTACTATCATAGTACTTTTAAATAAAATTTTGTTTTGGTACTTTATGTTTAAAAGTACTATTTTGGTACTTTTTATTTAAAAGTACTATCTTGGGACTTTTTATTTTAAAGAACTATTTTGGTACTTTTTACTTAAAAATAATATTTTGGTACTTCTGGCTTAAAAGTACTATTTTGGTACTTTTTCTTTAAAAGTACTTTTTTGGTACTTTTTCTTTAAAAGTACTATTTTTGTACTTTTTATTAAAAAGTACCATTTTGGTTTTTAAAAGTACTATTTTGAAAATGTTTTAAAAATAATCCGACAAAAAGAGTTAGGAGAAAAAAAAAGAATAAAAATCGATTAAAAACGATTTTTGTTTGTTTTTAAAAATACGTCTTATCAATCAATTTTTTATTGATAAATTGTACTTTTAAAAACATTTCTTAAAACATTGTCTTAAAATCTGAAATTTTATATAAAAAAAATCTTTTTTGTGGAAAAAATGTTTTTAAAATATGGTTTAAGATTTTACCAATCCCACTGTATATTATAAAAATTATCCATAAAAAAATCCTAACATTTAATATTTTATTAGCTCTGTTTTTTGTCTGTTCTTTTATTCTTTTTGTTTTCAGGAATACAATTTTTATGACTTCTTTGACACCGACCATAGTTTAGTTAAGATTTTATATAAAAAAAACATGTCTAAAGCATGGTTTTAAAAAAACTTTGTGTTAAATGAATATAATATAAAAAAAATTGAATGGATGAAGTTTAACACTAGATTTATCAAACCGTCGTTTCTAAAAAATAAACATTTTTGAAAATGACATCAAAAACATTTTTGTGATTTATTTTTTTATAACTTTCACTGTGACTAAAATTTTTTGGTAAAAAAAATCTTAAAATTTGTCGAAAAGTTAAATTTTAGTATATTTCTTGAATAATGCTTTTATTAAAAAGTATATTTTGGTACGCTTTTACTAAAAAGTACTTTTTTGGTACTTTTTACTAAAAAGTACCTTGTTGGTACTTTTTTTTATCAAAATGTACTATTTTGTACTTTTTTTATTAAAAATTATTATTTTGGTACTTTTTTTTTATAAAAAGTAGTACTTTTATAAGAATGTATTAATTATTCGTTACTTTAAAAAAAAAGTACTACTACACTCAAAAAAATAAAACTGTAAAGTTAACAAATTTTTTTTTGTTAACTCGAGTTTACTGGCTTTTTAGCAAATTTTTAGTTAAAATCAGCGTTTTAACTACTTTTTTTAGTTAAGTTCGATTTACGAAAATACTAGTTTTGTACAAATTTGGAATTAATTTTTTTTGTTGACTTTAAAACTGAGTTTACGAATTTTTACTAATTAATTTGCTGATTTTTTGTAACATTTTTGTCAAGTCGAAAATTTTGAACATTTCTTGTGTAGCCTCCTATGCAAATCTCATTAGTCCTACTTAAGCTGAACTTAACGCTGTGAAAAATATTTTTTTTTTTATTTAAAAAAAAAGGTTAGCTGAATTCACCTAATAAAAAATGTTACGAAATTTTCAGCTGAATTTTTAGTTAAAATTACTGTTTTTTTGCTACATTCATTCTACGAAAAGTTAACTAAATATTTTTTGTTAAATCAACTAGAAATTTAGTAGGTTCAAAATCAGGTGTTTTTTTAGTTAAATTTAACTAAATTTTTTGCCAACTTTACAGTTTTTTTTTTTTTGAGTGTACAGCTGCTACTAAAATTTTTTGGTAAAAAAATCTAAACAATTGTCAAAAAGTTAAATTTTGGCATATTTCTTGAACAAGAATAATGCTTTTATTAAAAAATATACTTTATTACGTTTTTACTAAAAAGTACTTTTTTTGGTACTTTTTACTAAAAAGTACTTTGTTGGTACTTTTTGTTTATCCAAATGTTCTATCTGGTATTTTTTTTTTATTAAAAACAATTTTGGTACTTTTTTTTTATAAAAAGTCGTACTTTTATAAGAATTTATTGATTATTCGTTATTTTTAATAAAAAAAGTACTACTAACTAAAGCTGCTACTAAAATATTTTGGTAAAAACATCTAAAAAAATTGTCAAAAAGTTAAATTTTGGTATATTTCTTGAACTAGAATAATGCTTTTATTAAGAAAGTATACTTTACTACGTTTTTACTAAAAAGTACTTTTTTTGGTACTTTTTACTAAAAAGCACTTTGGTGGTTGAGTTGAGTTGAGTTGAGTTGAGGGTGGGTTGTACAAGCCTAAAAAAATAGGTAAATTTTTAGGCAAGTCCATGGCGCTCAGACTTAAAATAGTCCATTGTACCGTCAGATTACTTTGGTGGTACTTTTTGTTTATCCAAGTGTTCTATTTGGTCCTTTTTTTTATTAAAAACTATTTGATACTTTTTTTATAAAAAGTTTTACTTTTATAAGAATGTATTGATTATTTGTTATTTTTAATAAAATATTACTCTAACTTTAGTAAAAACATCTAAAAAAATTGTCAAAAAGTTAAATTTTGGTATATTTCTTGAACTAGAATAATGCTTTAATGAAAAAGTATACTTTGGTACGTTTTTACTAAAAAGTTATTTTTTTGGTACATTTTACTAAAAAGTACTTTGTTGGTACTTTTTGTTTATCCAAGTGTTCTATTTGGTACTTTTTTTTATTAAAAATTATTATGGTACTTTTTTTTATTAAAAGTGGTACTTTTATAAGAATGTATTAATAATCGTTATAATTAATACAAAAGTACTATCATTGGTACTTTTTTTTAAAGTACCTATTATTTTGGATTTTTTTTTTAAAAGTTACCTACTACTTTCGTTTTTTTAGTACTTTTTATAATTAAGTAATAATATGGTACTATTTATAAAAAATTCCATTCTTTGGTACTTTCTATTAAAAAAATACTTTTTAATTCAAAGTTCTATCTTTTAACTTGTATGTATTCAAAATTTATTTATAAAGTACTTTTTTTGGTACTTTTTACTAAAATGTTCTGTTTTGGTACTTTTTATAAAAAAGTACTTTTATCAAAAAGTACAGAACTTTTTAGTACTTTTTATAAAAAAGTACTATTTTGATACTTTTTTTTAAAAATAATATTTTGGTACTTTTTTTTAAAAAATTAACCAACAAAACCATTTGGGAAGTAAAAAAACGAAGGAATATCGATTTTTAAATCCATTTTTGGTTTTTGCGTTCAAAAAATTTCTTGTCCGGGGTTTTTCTAGTGTTAAAAAAGTTTATGAAACTTTTTTTTTTTTTTTATTTTTTATCGCGTTTTAGTTTTTTTTCTGCGTTTATTACTTCATTTTTAGCGAGTAAGTAGTTATGGATTCCCATGGCGTCTTCAATGAGATTTTTTTTTTATAATTTTTTATACGCACGAATGGTCTCAATGGGGTTGATGGAATACTATGTTGTATATTAATTGTATAGGCAAAAGATATTGTTAAGAACAAAGTTGTTATAATGATCATTAATTTTTGCAACTTTTTTTTTTATATATTTTTTAAAACATTTTTTTTTGTGGTGTTTTTCTTAAGTGTGACATGTGTTTTTTTTTGCAGAAAAAAAAAAAATGTAAAAAAATATGAGATTTTTTTTTTTAAAGAAATCACACCATACCACAGCATCTTATCTTATTCATTAAATTTATGAGAACTATAAAGAAAAAAAAAAATTAAAAGTACAAAATACATATTTTAGTAAATCACATTTATCAAATGTTCTTTTGAATAGATACTTGAGAAGATTTAGTTTTTTTTTTACTTTTATTTTGTCATTTAAATTTGAATTAAAATTTGTGTATGGAGACAGTGTTTAAATTTTGACTTCCGACTTTAATTTTTGGCACTTGTGGAAATTTAATTTTCTAAACATATTTTTAAGATGCTCTATAGTGGCATAAAACTGAACTTAGGGTCAGTTTGTTTAAAGTTTTATATATTTTTATACTTTTTAAAAAGTTTTTTTTTAAACATATTTTAACTGCTAGTTTACTGACAGAAAAACCACTATTTTTATTTCTATAACACCATTTCACAAAAATTACTATCGGTGCAAAATTTCCTAATACTATAAATGGCGCCCAACTGGGGGCCCATATTTATCCTTTCCTTATCTAACATTATTTAACGCTGTAGGGTATCTAAAGCTTCTTTATGATCGTCCGAAAAAAAATAACAGTCTTACTTTTATTTTCTATTTAACGTACTTGTTGGCGCAGTCATTTAAAAATTTGATTTTTTTTTTAAATTTTATTTCAAGTTTTATACATTTTTGTAATAAATTTAATGTTGTATTTATTTGACCTTTAAATTTGTAATGTAAATGAAATAATTGAGCTTGATGTCTTGTTTTAAATAATTTTTATTTTATTTTTTCGATATTTCGAAATTCATCGAATTTCATCCTCAGGGACACTTGTTAAAATTACGCAAACAAAATAAAAGCTTAAAGTATTATTTTGTTTGTGTAATTTTTACAAGTGTCCCTGAGGATGAAATTCGATAAATTTCGAAATATCGGAGAAATAAAATAAAAATTATATAAAACAACAGACTTCGAGCTCAATTATTTCATTTACATTATTTTTGTAATATTTTAAAAGTTTTCGTAAACATATTTTAAACTGGTAGTTTACTTAAAGAACAACCACAACTTTAATTTTTATAAACATCATTTCACAAAAATTACCATCGTGCCAAAATGGCGCCCAACTGGGGGCCCATATTTATCCTTTACTTCTCTAACATTATTTAACGCTGTAGGGTATCTGAATCTTCTTTATGATCGTCAAAAAAAAAAATAACTGTCTCACTTTTATTTTTCGTTTAATGTGATGTTTTTAAATTTGCATTAAAACTTGTGTATGAGACGATGCTTAAATTTTGACTTCCGACTTAAATTTTTGGCACTTGTTGCAATTAAGTTTTCTAATCATATTTTTAATATGCCCTACAGTGTCATAAACTTGGGTTCGCTTTGTATTAAGTTTCATATATTTTTCTACTTTTTCAAACGTTTTTTTAAAGTACCTTTTTGGTACCTACTTTATATAAAAAAGTACTATTTTGTTACTTTTAAATGTACCTAAAAATGTACTATTTTGGTATTTTTTAAATGTAACCAAAAAAGTACTATTTTGTTACTTTTTAAATGTACCTACAAATGTACTATTTTGGTACTTTTTAAATGTAACCGAAAAAGTACTATTTTGGACCTTTTCTACGAAAGTACTGCATTTCATATTAAAAACTGCTAGCACACTGAAAGAAAAACCAACATTTTTATATCTATAAACACCATTTCACAAAGATTATCATCGTGCCAAAATTTCCCAATACTAAAAAATGGCGCCCAACTGGGGGCCATCAGCCCATTTCCTACCTAACACTATCTAACGCTGAAGGGTATCTGAAGCTTCTTTATGATCGTCCGAAAAAAATAACTAACATTTTTATTTTCCATTTAATGTATTTGCTGGCGCAGTCATTTGTAAATATGATGTTTTTAAATTTGCGTTAAAACTTGTGTATGAGACGATGTTTAAATTTTGACTTCCGACTTAAATTTTTGGCACTTGTTGCAACTTAATTGCAATCATATTTTAATGATACCTTACAGTGACATAAAACTAAACTTCGGGTCAATTTGTTTTTAGTTTCATATATTTTTCTACTTTTGCAAAAGTTTTTTAAAGTAATATTTTGGTACTTTTAATAAAAAAGTACTATTTTGGTACTTTTAATAAAAAAGTACTATTTTGGTACTTTATATAAAAAGTACTATTTTGGTACTTTATATAAAAAGTACTATTCTGGTACTTTATATAAAAAGTACTATTTTCTTACTTTTTAAATGTAACGAAAAAAGTACTTTTTTGGTACTTTTTAAATGTAACCAAAAAAGTACTATTTTGGTCCTTTTCTACAAAAGTACTGCTACGGTGCAATTTATAAAAAAGTACTATTTTGGTGCATTTCATATTTAAAACTGTACTAAAATACTAATTTGGTACTTTTAATAAAAAAGTACTATTTTGGTACTATATATAAAATAGTAATATTTTGTTACTTTTTAAATGTAAATAAAAAAGTACTATTTAGGTACGTTTTAAATATAACCAAAAAAGTACTACTTTGGTTCTTTTCTACAAAAGTACTGCTATGGTGCATTTTATAAAAAGTACTATTTTGCATTTCATATTTAAAACTGTACTAATTTTTATATCTATAAACACCAATTCACAAAGATTATCATCGTGCCAAAATTTCCCAATACTAAAAAATGGTGCCCAACTGGGGGCCATCATCCTATTCCTAACACTATCTAACGCTGAAGGGTATCTGAAGCTTCTCGATGATCGCCCGAAAAAAATAACTGTCTTACTTTTATTTTCTGTTTAACGTACTTGTTGGCGCAGTCATTTGAAAATATGATGTTTTTAAATTGGAATCAAAATTTGTTTAAATTTAGAAATTTTTGTTGAAATTAGGTAGCAAGTTTCATATTTTTTATACTTTCTCAACATTTTTTTTAAACATATTTTAAACTGGTAATTTACTGACATAAAACCCACTTATTTTTTATTTCTATAAACACCATTTCACAAAAATTACCATCGTGCAAAAATGTCCCAATACAAATGGCGCCCAACTGGGGCCCCATATTTATCTTTTACTTATCTAACATTATTTAACGCTGTAGGGTATCTCAAACTTTTTTATGATCGTCCGAAAAATAGCTCTCACTTTTATTTTTTATTTAACGTACTTATTGGCGCAGTCATTTGAAAATATGATTTTCTTTTTTATTTTGTTTCAAGTTTTATATATTTTTGTAATATTTTAAAAGTTTTTTTAAGCACCACTTCACAAAAATTACCATCGTGCAAAAATTTCCCAATACAAATGGCGCCCAACTGGGGACCCATATTTATCTTTTACTTATCTAACATTATTTGACGCTGTAGGGTATCTGAAGCTCTTTTATGATGGTCCGAAAAAAAAACTGTCTTACTTTTATTTTCTATTTAAGCTAACAAGCGCATTGATTTGAAAATATGATGTTTTGAAATTTGAATTAAAATTTGTGCGTGAGACAGTATTTTAATTTTGTCTTCCAACTTCAATTTTTGGCACTGTCATAAAACTAAACTCCAGTGCCATAAAACTTAACCCAATAATGTAAATGGCGCCCGAATGGGGGCATATATTGAGCCCTTTCCATATCTTACATTATTTAACGCTGCATCGTGCCAGAATTTACCAATACCTGAAATGGCGCCCAACTGGGTGCCCATATTTAGTCCTTACATTATTTAACACTGTAGGGTATCTAAAGCTTCTTTATGATCGTCCGAAACCAATAACTGTCTCACTTTTATTTTCCATTTAACGTACTTGTTGGCGCTGTCATTTGCAAATATGATTTCTTTTAACATTATTAACGAACCTTATCACCCGATTGGGTTTATCGCTTTTACTTCTACAATACTATGCTATACTCATCATTATGATTTCTTTCCATCATTCATTAAGTCAAATGAAATATTCATTCATGAAAAAAAATTATAAAAAATCATATGCATCTCATAAAAATACGTAAAGATCTACAATAAACAAGAAAAAAAAAACATGTCTCAATAAGGCAAATTGTGAGATTGTGGTTGGATTTGGGTGCTGAAGTTGAAGTTAAAGAGCTTTGGGTACCAGCCGAAAAAAAAAACGTACTTTTACGGTATTTTTAAGTATCCCCTGTTGATGTGGTGCCAGTGGTGATGGCGATGGTAGTGGAAGCAATTATAAGCGGCAATGAGTAAAATCCTTTGTTTGCTTAAATAATCGTATACGCACACAAAAAAAACAGACATATTAAAAATGATCATAAAAATATATGTCATCAGTGCAAAATTGATGCGTCCGCTTGCAAGACATATACGTTAAATAAATAAAATAAAAATTAAATGAAATTATGAATGAATGTCTAATATACAGTGGGTGAGGGCTGAAAAATATGAAGAAATATAAACCGTGCTAGTTTTCATAACCTTACCTAAGATCAGAGGAAGAAAATCGTCAACTAAAAAAAAATTATCAAGACCCTGTGCTTAACCCCAAGCTTATATTGATAAACAAAAACACCACGTATTCCCTTAAACATCTCCAATTCACCAAACTTCCTTAAGCTAAAATGGCGCCCAACTGAGGGCCCTTAATTTTTTACGGTTTAAAGCTGCATAAAAAGTTGTTATTCGTAAAATGAGTTAGTAGAAACCTTTATTGTAATCAAAACACCCGAAAAAGGCTAATTTTGGTACTTTTTATCAAAAAATTTTAACATGTTTTAAAATGTACTATTTTGGTAATTTAAAGATATCATTTATAAAAAATATTAATTTGATACTTTTTGGGTTTTTGAAAAAAGTACTATTTTACCGATTTTTATTAATGCACTGGTTCTTGTTGAAAAAAATATTAATGTTGCAATTTTTATAAAAAAGTATTATTTTTGGCACATTTTATGAAAATTAACTATCTTAGTACTTATTGTAAAAGTGCTATTTTGGTGCTTTTTATAACAAGTACTAATTTAATATTTTTAACAAAAAAAGGTTTTTTGGTACTTTTCTTTTACTAAAAGGTCTTTTTTGTTTTTTTTTTTATAAAAAAGTACTATTTTGGTACTATTTAAAAAAAGTATTATGGGGATAGTTTTTAAAAAATAACTATACAAGTACTAAACTGTACTATTTAGCTTCTTTTTTAAAAAAATAACTTTTTTGGTACTTTTTATACAAAAATTCTTTTGGGTGCTTTTTAAAAAATGTAATTTTTATAAAATAGAACTATTTTTGTATTTTTCTTGGTGTTTTTTTTTACAAAAAGGACTTTTTTGGAATTTTTTATAAGTACTGTTTTGATAATTTTTAGAAAAAGGACTTTTTTGGTACTTTGAAATTTTTAATTTAAAGAAAATACCTATTTTGGAACTTTTTAAGGACTTTTTTGGTATTTTTATACCCTACACCACACTGTGGTACAGGGTATAATGAGTTTGTGCTGATGTTTGTAACTACCCGAAATATTGGTCCTAGACCCACCTTTAAGTATACCGATCGACTCAGAATCACTTTTTGAGTCGATTTAGCGATGTCCGTCCGTCCGTCCGTCTGTCCGTCCGTCCGTCCGTCCGTCTGTCTGTCTGTCTGTCCATGTAAACGGTGTAAACACGATACAGGTCGCAGTTTTTAATCAATTGACTTGAAATTTGAAACTTAAGTCTCTCTTGGCCCTAGGACGAAGCCTATTGAAATTGGAAAAAATCGGTCCATATTTAGACCTAGCCCCCATACAAAGGTCCTCTTTAGTCTTGGCTCAAATGACTCTAATAACCGTATTATAGAAGGTATCGCTTTGAAATTTGGATGGTAAACATGTTTTGTCTTCACATATCATCATTCCGAATTTCAAAGAAATCGGACCAGTTCTTCTTGTAGCCCCCATACAAACCACCTTCCCGATTTTCACATAAATGTCTCAAATTTCATGAAAATAGAAAATATTTAATTAAAATTTTGTTTGTGTATGTTAAACGCGTACTTAAATAACCTTATCAAACCTGATAATCATCGGACCAGTTTTGGACTCAGGCCCCTTGTGAAAATTTCGCCCGATATTCAGTTAAAGAGGTTTATTGTCAACAAATAGAAGCCTATTTCACTCAAATTTGATTTGTGAGTGTTTTCTTCACTTATTAAAGGTTTTACAACATATAGATCTAATCGATCCATGGGACCCATTTTCCGGGAAACCTTGGTGTAGGGTATTATATGGTCGGTCTTGACCGACTATAATTTTCTTACTTGTTTATAAGTACTGTTTTGATTAAAAAAATGTCATCTTTATAAAAAAGTACTATGAATTTTGATATTTTTTATAAAAGGTTTTATTTTGATGCCTTTTATAAAAAAGTACTATTTTGGTGCATTTTCTGAAAAGTACTATATTGGTTATTTTTTTATAAAAACATACTATTTAAAATTTAAAAGAGTACTTTTTATGAAAGCTTCGAAATAAGTAATTTTTTATAAAAAGTACCAAAACAGAACTTTTTTAAAAGAGTTCCAAAACAGAACTTTTTTTAAAAAAGTACCAAAACAGAACTTTATATAAAAACAGAACTTTATATAAAAGTAAAATTTTTGTACTTTTTTCAAAAAGTTCTGTTTTGGTACTTTTTTAAAAAAAGTTCTGTTTTGGAACTCTTTTAAAAAAGTTCTGTTTTGGTACTTTTTATAAAAAATTTCGAAGCTTTCATAAAAAAGTACTCTTTGGTACTTTTTATAATAAAGCCTTTATAAAAAGTACTATATTGGTTATTTTAATAAAAGCGTACTATTTTAATACTTTTTATAAAATATAACTATTTTTGTACATTTTATGAAAAAGTACTAATTTGGGTTCTATTTATAAAAATAAAATTTTTATACTTTTTTAAAAAGTTCTGTGTTGGTACTTTTTTAAAAGTGTTCTGTTTTGGTACTTTTTATAAAAAAGTACTAACTTGAAAGCTTTTATAAAAAAGAACTCTTTGGCACTTTTTTTATAATAAAGTACTATTTTGGTGCTTTTTGGAAAACGGAGCTATTTTTTTATTCTTAATGAAAAAAGTACTATTTTGGTATCTTTTATAAAAAAGTAATATTTTGGTACATTTTATAAAAAAGTACTATTTTGATACTTTTTATGAAAAAGTGTTATTTTGGTAACTTTTATGAAAAAGTTTTATTTTGGTGCATTTTAAAAAAAAGTACTATTTTGGTGCATTTTATAAAAAAGTACTATTTTGGTACTTGGCGCATTTTATAAAAAAGTGTTGTTTTGGTACTTAAAAAAAAAAAACATACTATTTTAATACTTTTTATAAAGTTTGGTACTTTTTGAAAAAGTTCTATTTGAATACTTTTAATTAAAAAAGTACTAATTTTGTACACTTTATAAAAAAGTACAATATTGGTACCTCTTATAAAATAATGCTATTTGAGTGCTTTTTAGGCTAGGGGTGGTGGAGCTCAAAATTGTGAACTCGCATAGACCGGTTGGTCCATTGCTATACCTCATGTTCCTTCACCGACGAGGATAAAACGCGTTAGTTTATATTGCAAAAAGTTTATCCGACTTGAAGTCGCTCGCGATACCTAGCCAGTGGGGGGCATTTGCACAGTATATGTTAAACTGTTTCATCCGTATTTGGTTCAGCATATCTTCTAGAACTGGAATTAGAGATGATTCCAATCGTTCTTGCGTGGGAAGCAATATGGCAGTATATAATTTGATACCTTTTATAAAAAAAGTATTCTTTTGGAATCTTTTATACTCAAATACTATTTTGATGCTTTTTAAAAATGTACTATTTTGGTACTTTTTATAGAAAAGTAATATTTTGGTACTTTTTATAAAAATGTACTATTTTGGTACTTTTTAAATGTAACTAAAAAAGTACTATTTTGGTCCTTTTCTACAAAAGCGCTGCTATGGTGCATTTTATAAAAATGTTATATTTTGGTGCATTCCATAAAAAAGTACTATTTTGGTACTTTTTTTTTATAAAAAACGTACTATTTATATTTTTTTTATAAAATAGAAATATTTTGGTATATCCGCCAGGTTCTACATTTCGAAGTGATTTCAAATCGAAAGTGAAAATGAAATCGAAATTACTTTTTCGTTGTGTTCTGGAAATCGAGTGAAATTCAAATCGATTTCATTTTTCATCGATTTCATTTCAACTTTGTTTCATGAACAGCTGTTGCAAAAAATCAAAACTAACGAAAATTTTGGAACAGAATCGGTTTACCAAAGTGGCTCCAAACTTGATGAAACTTTCTGTATCGACTAAGGGGTCCTTTCTTAGAACATCACACTTCCCACTTTGGAGGGGTCACGCCCTCTTTCAAGTAGGCGGCGCTTCAAAGTTTAAACGTTTTTCAGGCATTTCTCTGATTAAAAAAAAAAAATATCTCAAATAGAACTTTTAGTGCTGTATCCAAAACCGAAAAAGAAAATTGTCGGCGGCCCACGGTTCCCGAGTTATGGGCCTCCAAACTTCGGACATCGAATTTGATATGTCTTCTCAAATAATGAACCGATCAGCACAAGATTAGTTTCATTAGAAAGCTTATTCAAATACCTTAATTTTGACATTTAAAAAAATTTGGATTCATTAACCCATTGTGGCACTACACCAAATTTTAGATTTTTAAACCAACGTTTTTGGAAAAAATGCGTTATATTTCAAAATTATGCCTTATTAAGGCGTATATTTATACAACCAGATTTAAAGCTTAAATATCAAGCTTTAGTTTGAGCTTTCATTGGACCTTTTATCCCTTATAGAACCGGAGTTATTGATTGTTAACCATTGACACCGCTTTATTTTAACGCATAAAATGTATAACGCGTAAAGGCCTGCTACCAAAAATCTCTATAAAAGGGAGAGGGTGGGTGTAATGCATGGAGTCTGAAATCCCTAAGCCCGGCCGAAGGCCTACTACACAGAATTGAACGCGTAATGGCCTGTTACCCAAAAAAGCTTTATAAGGTGGAAAGAGTGGGTTTAATGCATGGAGTTTGAATTCCCTAAACCCGGTCGGAGTCCGGCTACGCAGAAAAACTTAATACAAAAATTAAACTGCACAGAGGTCTGGTACACATATTTAAATATGTTTTCCAATGTATAAACGTTAGTTAGTCCGGTTCTACAAGGGTTAAATGATCAAATGAAAGTTTAAATTAAAGCTTAATATCTAAGCTATAAGCCTAGTTATAAAAATAAATGCCTTAATAATGCATAATTTTAAAATTTTACGCATTTTTTTCAAAAATCTAAAATTTAGGGTTGTGCCACAATGGGTTAAAGAATCCATTTTTTTAAATATCAAATTAAAGGTATTTGAATAAGCTTTCGAATTAAACCAATCTTGGTCTGATCGGACCATTATTGGAGAAGATATATCAAATTCGATATCCGAACTTTGGAGGCCCATAACTCGGGAACTATGGGCCGCCGAAATTTTTTTTTACTTTGTTGGACTCACCTTAGTGATCCCTATTTCTAAAAAAACGGACCAATGTCTCCCTACTAGACTTGTTTCGCAGTAAGTCCGGTTCTAAAAGGGTTAAATAGTCAAATGAAAGTTCAAACTAAAGCTTAATATCTAAGCTATAAGCCTAGTTATAAAAATAAATACCTTAATAATGCATAATTTTTAAATTTAGAAATTTTCTTCAAAAACTTAGGGTAAAAATCTAAAATTTAGGGTTGTGCCACAATGGGTTAATGAATCAATTTTTTTTTAAATTTATTGTATCAGCTTTCGAATGAAACCAATCTTGATCTGATCGCACCATTATTAGAGAAGATATATCCAATTCGATATACGAACTTTGGAGGCCCATAACTCGGGAACAATAGGCCGCCGACGATTTTATTCCTTTGTTGGACTCACCTAAGCAATCCCTATTTCGAAAAAAAAAAAAATGGACCAATGTCTGCCAACTAGACTTGTTCCAACGAAAGTTTATTTCAAATTCACTAAGGTTGCCTTTATCGATTTCAAATCACACAAAACGTTCGAAATTTCGATTTGCAGAACATACATTTTCACTTTAATTTCGTATGAAACAAATGAAATCGAACGAAATGAAATAAAATCGATTTGAAATCACTTTTTTGAAATATGGAACACAAATTTAGTGAAAATTTTCACTTTCACGTGAAAGTGAAATACAGAACCTAGCCGTATTATTTGAAACGGTACTGTTTTGTTACTTTAAAAAAAATACAATTTTGGTACTTTTTTTTTGCTTTAAAAAGTATTTTGGTACTTTTTTTACTTTAAAAATTATTTTGGTACTTTTTATAAAAAAGTTCTATTTCGGCACTTTTTAAAAGAAACAAAAAAGTACTATTTTGGTACTTTTATACAAAAGTAATTTTATGGTGCATTTTATAAAAAAAGTACTATTTTGGTGCATTTCATTAAAAAGTACTATTTTGGTATTATTTTATAAAAAACGTACTATTTTGATACTTTTTATAAAATAGAAATATTTTGGTACATTTTTTGAAAAAGTACTATTTTGGTACTTTTTTTAAAAAAGTACAACTATTTTGGTACTTTTAAGCCGGGCGTTTTCGAAGCACCTTGTATTCTTTTTACAGAATAATTATTTCATTTTTTCAATCATTCATCTTTTGTCCTACCCACTGTTCTCGTAGTAATATGTTGATATTTGTTCTTACGAAAAAAAAAATCCAGTGGCTGCTTAAATAATTTTGCGTATGACAATAATATTAGACATTGATGCATAAGCGATAAAACTCTTTTGTGTTCTTGTTGTTATTATTACCCTTAATAAAGTTTACTCCAAACTATAATAAAACTGAAACTTGGCATACAGACAGATTCGACGACACACTAACCGAATCACCAACAAAAACTCTGTCAGACTGTCTTTTTAGACAATTTTTTTTATTTTTTATTTTAATAAAATTGTAGTACAATAATTGTACTACTATGTCTCCAATGAGGAGTTGAGGAAATGCTGTCAATTATGTTGTATATGGTTTGGTTTTTTTTTTTTTTTTTTTTTTTTTGTGGCCATTGTTGTACTGCTGTTGATCCGCACAATTTTATTAAGCATTTAAATATACGAACAAACAAAAAAAGTCTCCTTCATTTTATTTTATTTCATTTCTTGTATATATCTCGTATCAATTAGTTTAAATAAAGTTAAACCTTAGTTCCGTTTCGGAAGGAAGCACTATGGGTTAGGAGTTTATAGTTTGAGAGTTTAAAATGTTTGTCAAATAGTAAATTTTTCAATAAAGGTACTATTGTGGCACCATTTATAAAACAGTACTTTTAATAAAATGTACCAAAACAGTAACTTTTTATAAAAAGTACCAAATCAGTACTAAACAGTAAATTTTTTTAAAAAGTACCAAATTAGTACTAATTTGATACTTTTTATAAAAAGTTACTGTTTTGGTACTTTTTATTAAAAAGTACAAAAACAGTAATTTTTTATAAAAAGTACCAAATTAGCACTCTTTTATGGCGCTTTTATTAAAAAAGTACTAAATAGTAATATATTGGTACTTTTATTTAAAAATAAAAAAAGGACTTTTTTACACTACCCGGCTAAAAATGAATTGTATATGAGCATATATGAACACATCTGACCATACATCATTAATTCGAAAACATATATGATCAGATATGAACATATATTAAAATTGGCGCTTATTCAATATTTGACCATATATGGTAAAACATATGATAATATGCGATCATATATTGGCCCACCCTTAACATAAATTATCATATATGATCGTACATGAGCTTGTATACATTATTTTTAGCCGGGTACCTAGATTTGTTTTAGCAGAGTTGTTTGGGAATAACTCTTCTACAAAAAATTATTTTGGTACTTTAAAAAAAAAAACTTTGGTACTTTAAAAAAAAAAACTTTGGTACTTTTTATTAAAAATAACTATTTTGTTACCTGTTCTTTATCAAAAAGTATTTTTTGTACTAGTTTAGTAAATTTTATAAAAAGGTACCGAAAAGTACTATTTTGGTACTATTTTGTACATTTTACTATTTTCCACTTTATAAAAAAAGGTAGTAGTAATATTTAGGCACTTCTAATATGGAAGTACTAATTTGGTACTTGTCGTAAAAAGTACTGTTTTAGTACTTTTGATTAAAAAGTATTATAAATAAGTACCAAATATTATTTTTATTATTTTTTTGTAAATAAAACACCTTCACTTATAATTTTTTTTTAACTTTTATTAAAAAGTACAAAAAGTACCATCTTGGTACTTTTATTAAAATGTAAAGGTACTTTTTTTTGGATGGTTGAAACCAATTTTGATTTGATTTAAATTGTAAGGGAAGAGAGAAAAAAACCTAGGAAGATCGATAAAAATTACTTTTTAATAAAAAGTACCAAAACAGTAACTTTTTATAAAAACTACCAAAATAGTATTTTTGAATATAAAGTACCAAAATAGTTCCTTATAATAAAAACAATAAAATGTCCCAAAATAGAACTTTTGAATAAAAAGTACCAAAATAGTACTTTTTGTAAGAAGAACAATAATTTTTTAATAAAAAGTACCAATTTTATTAAAAAATTATGGTTCTTCTTACAAAAAGTACTATTTTGGTACTTTTTATTCAAAAGTATTATTTTGGTACTTTTTATTATTTTTATTATAAGGTACTATTTTGGTACTTTCAGTGGCGGGTACAGCTTTTGGGTTTGGGGGGGGAAATTTTGTTTTTTTTACTTCGAAAAAAAAATCATAAATTCACCTTGGACGAGCAAAAACAGGGATTCGTTTTTTTTGCAATGGAAACCTATAAAATCATCAAATTCATTAGTTTGTGCTGAAGGAGGGTTGTTTTTCATGATCATACTTAAGTAGATCGTTAAGATATTTTTTTTCTTCTACATAGAAAAAGTCTCAGATTCTAACACATTTGACGTATAAAAAGTCAAATCTAAAGCTTCTTCTTTACAAAAAATGCCCCAAAATCTGAGACTTTTTTCGTATAGAAAAATTTTCAGATTCTAAGAACTTTTTTCCACGAAAAATCTAAGATTCTGAAACCTTTTATAGAAAGTATCTCATATTTTAAAGCATTTTTAATAAATTTTTCTTATAGAAATGGTCTCAGGTTAGTATGTTTGTTTCGCACTGAAAGAATTTATATTCTGAGACCTTTTTTTCTTTAGAAAAAGTTTCAGATTTTGAGACCTTTTTTATAAAGAAAGAGTTTCAAATTCTCAGACATTTTTCCTATAGAAAAAGTCTTAGATTCTTAAACCTTTTTCTTTTTAGAAAAAGTCCCAGATTCTGAGACCTTATTCCTAAAAAAAGTCTCCTTTTTTAGGAATAAGGTTTAGGAATAAGATCCCATAGAAAAATTTTAGGTTCTGAGAGCTTTTTCTTATATAGAAAAAGTCTTAAGTTCTGTCACTTTTATCCCTAAGAAAAAGTAATAGATTTTTCCATTATAAAAAGTCTCAGATTGTCAGACCTTTTTACTTAAAAAAAAGTATCGATTCTGAAAAATTTTCCAATAGAAAAAGTCTCAGATTCTATGAGCCTATTCCTATAGAAAAAGTCTGATATTGTGAGACTCTTGCCAAAAGAAAAGGTCCCAGATTCTGAGACGATTTTTCTATAGAAAAAGTCTTAGATTCTGAGACCTTTTCTTAGGTATAGTCTAAGTATAAGTCTAAGATTCTGGCACTTTTAAAAAAAAAAATCTCGCAGATTTTGAGAACTATTTCCTATAGAAAAAGTCATAGATTTTGAGACCGGTTTCCTATAGAAAAAGTCTCAGATTCTGAGACATTTTCCCTATAGAAAAAGTCTAAAATTCTGAGACCTTATTCCTATAGAAAAAGTCTTACAATTAGATTATAAGACCTTTTTCCAGTAGAAAAAGTGTCAGATTCTGTGACCTTCTTCCAATCGAGAAAGTTTAAACGTCTGAGACTTATTTTTCAACAATAAAAAGTCTCAGACATTGACACATTTTTCTTTTTACAAAACAATAAAATTCTAAGACCTTTTCCTTAGAATAAGTCTGAAATTAAGTGATTCTGAAACTTTTTTCCCATAGAAAAAGCCTTAGATTCGAATACCTTTTCCATTTCGAAAAAGTCTCAGATTCTGCGACCTTTTTCCTATAAATAAGTATCAAATTTTGAGACCCATAGGAAAAGACTCAGATTCTGAGACCTTGTTCCTTTAGAATAAGTTTGAAATTCTGAGACTTTTACATTTTGGGAATTCTTCTACAAAAATCCGAAAATGAAAATTTTTGAAGATGTGAAAAATTTTAGAGTTTTCTGCATCTTTTCTATAAAAAAAGTCTCAAAATTTAAGACCTTTTTAATATAGAATAAGTCTCAGATTCTAAGACCTTTTTCCTATAGAATACGTATCGAATTCCGACACATTATTTGTACAGAAAAGTCTCAGATTTTTCACAAAGAAAACTTTTTTTTCCTCAAACATTTTCTTTTACGGATTTTTGTAGAAAAATTCTCAAAATATAAGTACTATTAAACGATAGCAAAATTCATAATAAGATTGACAGATATTTTTTCACAGAAAATTTTCAGATTGAGTCACATTTTATCCTTTAAAAATTTAAAAATTTTCCATATAAGAACTTTCAGATTTTTTCTAAGAAAAATTTTCGGATTTCGAGATAATTTTCATTCGGAAATTTTTTCGAAAATTTCCTTCTTTCTTTTTTCTCCTTTTTCTTCCTTTTCTTTCTTTTTTCTTTTTTCCTCTTTTTTCCCCTTTTTTTTTCTTTTTGAAATTTGGTCTGGGGGGGGAAATTTCCCCTTTTTCCCCCCCCTTGTACCCGCGCATGGGTACTTTATATTCAAAAATACTATTTTGGTAATTTTTATTAAAAGTTACTGTTTTGGTACTTTTTTTTAAAAATTAATTTTTTGGTAGTTCCAAGAAGTACTGTTGTGGTACTTATACTAATTAAAAAGTACTATTTTGGTACTTTTATTTAAAACTATTTTTTTTTTTTGGTGGCTAATTTTTTTTTTAGCAGATTTTTTGGGTAATGACTCTTATAAAAAATATTTTGGTACTTTTTACAAAAAATACTTCTTCGGTACTTTTAATTAAAAATAACTATTTTGGTACCATTTCTTTATCAAAAAGTAATATGTTGTACTTTTCTTTATTAAAAATACTATTTTAGTAAATTTTATAAAAAGGGACCGAAAAGTACTATTTTAGTACTTTTTATTAGCTACTCTGTTTTACTTTTTAAAAACTACTACACACAAAAAAAAAATTAAAAAATTGTGCCAGTTTTTGGTTTAATTACAACCTATAAAGTGGTTTTGGATAACTTACCAAAGTTTTTGCTCTAAAAACTTAGGTAAATTATCAAAAACCACTTTATAGGTTGTATTATCCCCAAAACGTATACAATTTTTTTATATTTTTTTTTGTGTGTGCTGTTTACTGTTTTGTTACTCTTTATTTAAAAGTATGGCTTGGTACTTTTTATAAAAAGTTACTGTTTTGGTACTTTTTGTTAAAAGTACCTGTTGTGGTACTTTTATTACAAACTTTTACTTTTATTATCATATTAGCACTAAAAAAAATATTTTCGATGTCTGTTAGGGAATAACTCTTATAAAAAAAAATATTTTGGTACTTTTTACAAAAAATACTACTTTGGTACTTTTTTTTAGAAATAATTGTTTAAGTAAATTTTATAAAAAGGGACCGAAAAGAAATACTTTGGTATTTTTTATAAGCTACTCTTTTGTTCTTTTTTTAAACTAATATTTTACCACTTTATAAAAGGGTACTATTTAGGCACTTTTTGTATAAAAGTGGTAATTTGGTACTTTTCATAAAAAAAATACTTTTTATCACTTTTGATTAAAAAGTATTAATAATAAGTACCAAATATTACTATTTTGGTATTTTTATTAAAAAGTACAATTTTGTTACTTTTATTAAAAAGTACTATTTTGATACTTTTATTAAAATGTAAAAAAGTACATTTGTCGGATGGTTTAAACCAATTTTGTGTTGATTAAAAGTGTTAGAGAAGAGAGAAAAATCTATGAAAATCAATAAAAAACATGTTAAATCCTTTTTATTAACAAATATTTGGTACATACTTCTTACAAAATAGTACTATTTTGGTACATTTTATAAGAAGTATTGTTTTGGTACTTTTTATTCAAAAGTATGATTTGAGTACTTTTTATTCAAAAGTACGATTATGGCTCATAGTGTTAAAAGAAGAAATGAATGAATAAGAGCAAAAAAATCAAGCATACACCAGATATAAATTGAAAAACACATGGGCTAAAGACTTTTTAAAATTATGTCTCCTGGTACATATTATTGTTCGGGGGTATTGTGTTTGTTGTAAATACCGGAAATGTAATATTTTTTATAAAAACCTCTTTTTATATATATTTTTTGAAGAACTAATAAAACAATTTTTGTTTATTTTTCACCTTTAAACAAATAAAAAACGCTTTACTTAAGCATTTTTAAATTACACCCTTTTTTACAAAAGTTACATGGTTTTTATGATTAATTTTTATAAGTCTTTTTTATCTAAATATTTTTTGTAAATAAACTTTATAAAAATTACGTCACATAAAAAAAAGTATGAAAAACTGAAGTTTAATTGTGACAAGACATGCAATTTTTTTTGTTTATTTTGTAAAAAAAAACAGGTAAAACTACAAAAGTAGTAAATAGTAGTGATTTAATTATATAAAAAAACACATATAATAATTCTTAAGAAATAGTAAACAATAACAAAAAAAACGTAGTATATTTAACATATTTAGTTTTGTAAACAAATTTCCCCATCTTTTGTGGTTTGTAAACCTAATTACAACAACTACTGACCATTGACATTACACAATGCTCCCCACTTCTCCCATCTATAACATCTCTAACATTTTACAAAATAATTCACATCAGTTTTTTTATTTTTTACATGTGTGTTTTAGCACTAAGTATGTATAAAAAAAATATGTTTGTTTGACGTAAACGTAGTTCACAATTTTACGGCGCCACAATATTATCTCTACTGGGGAGTACTTGTACAAAATTAAAGCGAATTTTAACATTTTATTGAGGTTTCTCATAATTTTATTAGGGTTATAACTTTTTTGACATTTCTTAGTTTTTTTTTTTTTGCAAAGATTAAAATTATTATGTCTTTTTTTAACCTGCATTACCCTGTGATAAAGAGTTTGTACTGAAGTTTTTTTTTTAAGTACCCGAAATATAGGTCTTAGATCTACCTTTAAGGAAACCGATCGACTAAGAAATACTTTTTGAGTCGATTTAGCGATGTAAGTCTGTGATGTAAGTCCATTTTTTGATACTTTTTATAAAAAAGTACTTTTTTGGTACTTTTTATAAAAAAGTACTTTTTTGGTACTTTTTATAAAAAAGTACTTTTTTGGTACTTTTTATAAAAAAATTACTATTTTAGTGTTTTTTGTAAAAGAACGTACTAATTTGTTACTTTTTATAAAATAGTACTATTTTGGTGCCTTTTATAAATTATTATTAATTTTTGATTCTCAATTATTCATTAATTTTTTATTAATTAATAAGAAACAGATTGCAATTATTCTTTAAATTTTTATTAGTTTAAAAAAGTACTATTTTGATAATTTTTAGAAAAATTACTTTTTTGATACCTTTTGTAAAGAAGTAATAGTACTTTTTAATATTTTTTAAAAAATAATATTTTGATACTTTTTATTAAAAAGTTTTATTTTGGTATTTTTTATAAAAAAATACTTTTTTGGTACTTTTTTAAAAAAAAAAAATTACTATTTTGGTGTTTTTTTTGCAAAAGAACGTACTAATTTAATACTTTTTATAAAAAATTACTATTTTGGAGCCTTTTATAAATTATTATTAATTTTTTTTTCGCAATTATTCATTAATTTTTTATTAATTAAAAAAAAGTACTATTTTGATTATTTTTACAAAAAGGACAATTTTGATACCTTTTGTAAAGAAGTAATAGTACTTTTTTGATACTTTTTGAAAAGTACTATTTTGATACTTTTTATTTATTTATTTTTTGGTACTTTTTTAAAAAAGTACTATTTTGTTACTTTTTTTAAAAGTTGTATTTTTGGTACTTTTTGTAAAAAAGTAATATTTTAGTAATTTTTGTAAAAAAGTAATATTATATAAACCTAAAATATTATAACATTGCAGATAACAAGTTTTCTAAAAACTATTAATGAGACGTTATTTATGTTGTATTTTTATAAAAAAAAGTCCTATTTTGGTGCTTTTTATAAAATAATGTACTAATTTGGTATTTTTTATGAAAGAGTACTATTTTGGTGTCTTTTTAAAGGATATTTTGGTGCATTTTATAAAAAAATTAAATACTCGCTAAAAAACTATATTAATACAAAAAAGTACTATTCCTAGTACTTTTTATAAAAGTAAAAATTTTTTACTTGATTTTTTCTGTAAGTACAGATCGAGCACGGGCTCTAATTATATTTGTTATAAGGGTTCAAGTTGAAAAAATGCAGAAGAAAAATTGAATTTCTAAAAATTATAGACATTTCTGGTATTTCCTATACCAGTTTCAAACACCCCAGTTAGTGTCATCTTCAGTAGGATTTTAAATGTCGTTTGTCTTGTTAATGAAAACTGTTTTTTATATATGTGAATATTTATAGTTTCTACAGAATAAATTTTGACAGTTTCCAACACTACTTTTTTTTTACTTTTCTTAAAAATTCTGGTTTGGTACTTTTTATAAAAAAGTACTTATTAAAAAAATAAAAAAATACGAATGAGATCGCAATTATTCATTAATTTTTTTATTCTTTAAAAAAAAAAGTACTATTTTGATTAGTTTTACAAAAGGCTATTTTGGTACCTTTTGTAATGAGGTAATAGTACTTTTTTGGTACTTCTTAAAAAGTCCTATTTTGATACTTTGTATAAAAAAGTTTTATTTTGTACTTTTTATTAAAAATTCCTATTTTGATACTTTTTATTAAAAAGTTTTATTTTGGTACTTTTTATAAAAAATTACTTTTTAAAAAAAAGTACTATTTTGCTGCCTTTTCTAAAAGAATGCACTAATTTGGTACTTTTTATGAAAAAGTACTATTTTATTGTCTTTTAGTATGGATATTTTGGTGCATTTTATAAAAAAATTAAATACTCTTTATAAAATTGAACTATATTAATACAAAAAAGTACTATTCTTAGTACTTTTTATAAAAGTAAAATTGTGTTACTTTCTTAAAAAGTTCTGTTTTAGTAATATTTTTTTTTTATAAAAAAGTATTTTTCTGGTACCTTTTATAATTAAATACTATGTTGGTGCATTTAAAAAAAAATCTATTTTAGTACTTCTTATAAAAAAAGTACTATTTTTATTTATATTATTTTATTTTGGTACATTTTATAAAAAAGTACTATTTTGGTTCTTTTGTGTAAAAAAGGTACAGAAAAAAAAAAATACTTTCTTGATATCTTTTATAATAAAGTACTATTTTGTTGCTTTTTAAAAGTAACTATAAAAAGTAATATTTTCGTACCTTTTATACAAAAGTTCTATTTTGGTGCATTATATAAGAAAGTGCTACACTTTTTATAAAAATCGTGCTATTTTAATATTTTTTATAAAATAGAACTATTTTGCTATATTTTATAAAAAGTACTATTTTGGTACTTTTTAAAAGAGTTCGATTTGGTAATTTTTTCAAAAAGTTATATTTTGGTACTTTTTTTTTAAACTTATGTTTTGGTACTTTTTATAAAAATTAATTTATTTGATACCTTTTATAAAAAAGTAATATTTTGGTAACCGCAATGTTATAACATTGCAGATAGCAATTTTTCTTAATTCAATTAATGAGACGTTATTTGCGTTGGCGCCCCACTTTGGGCACCACTTTTGAAACGCACAGTTGCAGTTTGTGAACGTCTCGGTTTGTGAGTAGATTTAGACCAACCGCTTTTATTCATAATTGATTTTGAGTCTGTAGCATAATTTCTAAAAGAATTTTTGATGTTATTCTAAAACGATCAATTGGAATTCAAAGTTTGATTTGAAAATTAGGAATTTGTTGTTGATTTAGTTTGGCTTAAGTTCATAAATTATAAACAAATTTTGTTAAATAAAAACACTGTATTAATTTTTCAATTTTAAACTTAAATTTTTCGTTTTATTTTCTATTTATCGGTCAATCATTGTTGCTCATCATCAAAGATCTAAATTTAAGGATTTAATTTCAAAATCGAAGATTCCATTTAAAATTTTAAAAATATCATTAATAAGGCGTTATTTTAGTTAAAGCCCCACGTTGGGCGCTAATTTTAGAAAACTGTGATTTTCAAAAATGTCATTTATTGAGAAAATTTATTCAAACTGCTCAAATTTATATTTTCGGCAAATAAAACATGTCCGGTGAGGAGTCGGTAGCATAATTTCTATAAAATTTTCTGTTGTTGTTCGAAAAAGATCAATTGAATCTCGAAGGTTCGATTTGAAAAAATTTTATTCAAAATCAGAGATTGAATTGAAATTTTAAAAATTCTATCGTTGGACATTATTTTAGTTTAGGCCCCACGTTGGGCGCCAATTTTGGTAACCTGCAACTGCGGTTTTTAAACTTTTCGGTTTGTAAAAAACTATATACTTATAAACCGATTTTATTCATATTTGCTTTAAAGGAAACATGATTTCTACAAGATTTTCTAAGTTATTCGAAAAAATTAATGAGATTTCGAAAACTCAATTTTAATGAATAAATGATTTCATTTTAAAATTAATAACACCTTAACGATTCTATTTGAAAATAAAATAACGTCATATAATTATTTTAAATGAGGTTCCTCGTTGAGCAAAAATTTTGGTCGGTTTGTGAGAAACTGAATCGAAGCGCTCTAATTCATAGTTGCGTTAAGGAAAATACTTCTGACTACAATTCTGTAGCACATGTTTGGTAAACTGCAACTTCGATTTTTAAACTGTTCGGTTGCTGAGAAACTTTGGACAAACCGCTCTTAATCATATTTTCTTTGAAGAAAATATGTCCGAAAATGTTTAAAGTTGAAAAATAAAAAAAAAATTTAGTTCCAAAAATTGTAAGTATATGTCCGATTATAGAGTGTTTGGAATAATTTCTACAAGATTTTCTGATATTATTCGAAGAACATAAATTGAGACTCGCCAGCCTGATTTGAAATTTTATGATTTTTCTTTAAAATTGATGATTTCGTTAAAAAGTTTTAAAATTCCATTAATATACTACTTTAATTTAAATTAGGCCCCATGTTGGGAGCCAATTTTGAAAAACTGCAACTGCTGGTTTCGGACTACTAGTAGGTTTGCAAGAAACTGTATCGTACCGCTTTAACTGATGTTTGCGTTTAAGAAATATATCTGATTATGATTCTGTTGCATAATTTTTGCAAGATTTTTTGATATTATAATCGGAAAAGATCAAACAGTATTTGAAAGGTCGAAAGGAAAATAAATGATTTCATTATAAAATCGAAGATTCCATTTGAAATTTTAAAAACTCTATTAATACGACGTTATTTTAAATTAAGCCCCACGTTGGGCGCCAATTTTGGAAAACTGCAACTGCGTAATTCAAAATTGTTAATTAGTGAGAAACTGTGTCAAACCGCTCTAATTTACAGAATTTTCTGAAGTTATTCTAAAAAGATCAAATAGAATTCAAATGATTTCATTTTAAAACCGAAGACTCCATTTGAAACTTTAAAAGTCTATTAATACGACGTTATTTAAAATTAGGCCCCACGTTGGGCGCCAATTTTGGAAATCTGCAACTGCGAAATTCAAACTTGTAGATTAGTAAGAAACTGTGCCGAACGGCTCTAATTTGAGCAGCTCTAAGTAAATTGATAAATATGTTTGCTCTGCTTCCCAACTCCCTTTCTTTTTTCTTTTATCGCTTTCGTTTTTCAACGTTTTTTTTTAATTACAATCTAATTAAATCTTTACAATAATTAATTATACTTAAACAAGTGATGTTTAACAACACATAAGGTGTTTTAAGAATTTTCCAGAATAATGAAGACGATGTTGCCGACTTGTTGCTTGCAAGTTGCAACTAAAGGGTCTTTAGTTGGGGCATCAAAGTAGAAAAAGAAATAAGATGTCATTAAACTTTAGAAATCATCGAAACGTTTCAAATAGTCTCTTAATTGCAAATACTTTTTATTTTTGTTTTTTTGCAACACAATGCAAGCCAAATTGAAAACTTTGTTGCAACTAAAAGTGATGAAGAAATCATTTTTTTTATGTTACTGTCCATTGTCTTTGTTTTTTCCATTCCAAATCAATTATAACCACTAGTTAACCACATTATTTTCATAGAGTATTTATAGAAAAATTGGCAATAAAACAGGTAAGCCACTGATAACGAGAGTTACTTTGCAATGAAATTTAGTTATTGGACTAATAATGAAACTAAAACAACTCACTTTGTCTAATGCGGGCCCCATGTTGGGCGCCAGCCAGAAATTGAGATAATCTAATCTTACACTATTTTTTATATGAAATTTAATAATAAGACGAAAAATGGATAAGAATTGGTGTAATCTGTTCATATCTGTTCTAGAGCCCCACAGTGGGCGCCAATTAGAAATTTAGTCAACCTTATCTCACACCTTTTGGAAATTAAAAATTTGAGAATTAATTAAATTGGACTAAAATGTAAACAACTCACTTTGTGTAATCCGGGCCCCATTTTGGGCGCCAACCAGAAATTGAGATTAGCTAAGCTTAGACGTTTTTATACCCTCCACTTAGTGATAGAGGGTATATATAAGTTTGTCATTCCGTTTGTAACTCATCGAAATATCGGTCTGGGACCCCATAAAGTATATATATTCATGATGTCCGATCGATTTTAAGACATTCTAGCGATGTCCGTCTGTCCGTCTGTCCGTCTGTTGAAAATGCTCTCGCGGACAAAATATTGCACAGAGATGACTGAAACTTAACATATATATTGGAAGTTCTCCCGAGAAGTTTGGTATTGCATTTGAGCGATATCGGTTCAGCGGTTCAAAAGTTATGAACGAAAATGTAAGCACACCTCAAAAATTTCAGTACATTCAACATAACCTAAAAATACAAAATGCTTTAATTCGGCTTCTGGTTGACACATGTGAACATAATTGGACACCAAATGGTATTTAAACAAGTACGAACATATTTTTTGACAAAAAAAAAAAAAAATCGCGGATTTTTTTTTTACCAAATTATTTTTCGCGGAAATTTTTTTCAATTTTTTTTTTTTTTCAAAAGTAATTTCCATTTAAATAAAGTTGTTTGCAATAATCTTTTTGAAATTGTGGAGGGTATCACTACATTCGGCAAGGCCGAATTTAACTTTTTTACTTGTTTTATATGAAATTAGGTTATAAGGTGAAAAATGGAAAGAATTGGTGTGATCTGTTCATATCTCTAGATCCCTACAATGGGCGCCAACCAGAAATTAAGTCAACCTAATTTCACACATTTTTTAAATATGAAATTATTTTATTGGGGTAAAAATGGATTTTAAAGTCTGATTCATTCATGTCTGATCTGTAAATTATTCAAAATTATAAATTAATTTTGTAAGATTTCAGTATTTAAGGTAGTTTTACAATCTCTTTCGTTTTATACTCTATACTGAACAACGAATTTGAAAACAATTTAAAAATAAAATCTGTTAATTGTAATTTAAAAATTTGAGAACAAATACTATCAGAATAATTATGAAACTAAGAAGACTCACGTCGCGTTGTTAGTGCACTATGTTGGGCGCCAATCGAAAGACTAGTGTTTATTTATTTTGAAAATGAAATTATTTTAGGTACTTTTCAAGCTCAAAACACAAGTCATACAATTGTTTTTAACTATTTTAATAAAAAATTTAATAAAAATAAATAAAAATTCCTCTAGCTCGAGGCCAGTTTTTTCTTGTTAATAAATATTCTTTTATTGCAATTTTAGATGTCAATGCGTTTACAACATATTTTTAAGTTTTTGTGTGTATAAAAATTCACTAAATACCCTGATGATGATTCTCAAAGAGAATCGAAATATTGGAATGGAATAAATGTATATTTATTTACAAGAAAAAACTGGCCTCGAGCTCGAAGAATTTTTATTTATTTAAAATTGGAAAGATCGAATAATAACTTGAATTAATTAATTATCCAAAATTTGTTCGAAATCCAATTTTTGTCTGAAACCAAAACTGGACTCACCTTTGTAAAAACTCCAAACTTCGGCTATTATTTGATTAAAATTCAAATATTTTGTAGGTTCTTTTAAAATTCTCATATCGTAGGCTAACCTGTAATTAGTAATGAACAGGGCAAGGAAGTTCATGCACTAAAAATCGCGTTTTTAGCGCTAAAAATATGTATCAAAAATTTAAAAATATGCGGTAAAAACTAAAAAAATATGCATTAAAAAATTGATTTATTTTTAATATTTATTCATAAAAAACGCAAAACATAAAATTCAGTGGAGCATATTTAGCTCTTTTTTTTAATTTCGAAATCGTCGGGGTTGGGAAAGTTGTCTTTTAGGGTCGATATTAACACACGAAAATATTAAACCTGTAGGACAATGGATTTGGGTTCCTTTTTTGACTTGAAAATCGGAAAGTTCCGAATAAAGTGAACAAAAATTTTTAACTTTTTTTTTGCTTGTAAATATTTTTTCTTTAAAAATATATATTTTTTTTCTAATTAATTTCAAAATACATTAAAGTCC
Organism: Pegoplata infirma; assembly: GCA_963921195.1. Classification (NCBI taxonomy): domain Eukaryota; kingdom Metazoa; phylum Arthropoda; class Insecta; order Diptera; family Anthomyiidae; genus Pegoplata; species Pegoplata infirma. Next base: position 40,220,763 of record OY992540.1, on the reverse strand, counting down.
AAATTAAATAATACGATATTTTAAAATATACTCTTCTCCACACTGAAAGAATGTTACGTTATATTTTCAGCAAAAACTAAACAAAATATTTTTTTGTAAAGCAAGAAACAAAAAAAAAAAAATTTACTGACAAAAAAAAATTTTCCCATAAAAACACTTTTTTAGTAATGTCCGAATTAGAGATGGGCGCGTGAGTGGATTTTGACTCACACTCACTCACGCTCACGCAAAAAATAATCGAATCACTCACTAATCACTCACGGAATTTTTTTTATTTACTCACGCTCACTCACTCTTCACGTAAGTAATAAAAAACTTACTCAAGCTCACGCGTGACTCACCCCAAATTCAATCACGCTCAAGCGTGAGTCACGCACAATCTACTCACGCAATAAAATTTTCTTACCAAACAAAAAAAACTTCAAAAAAATTTTTTTTACAAAAAATTAAAAAAAAATTGGGCAAATCCAAAAATCAAATCACGCAAACTCACGCAAAAAATAAATGACTCACTCACTAATCACTCACTCAGATTTTTTTTCCGCTCACGCTCACTCACAATCACGTGATTGAAATGAAAATCATTCCCACTTACGCGTGATTCACGCGTGATTCACGTGATTCACGTAAATCACGCAAATCACGTGACCAGCGCCCATCTCTAGTCCGAATATAAACTAATATTTTAAGCAACAAAAAAATTTTTTTTTTTCACTTTGTTCAAAACCCATGGTCCTACAGGGCCAAAATGTTAATATCGACCCGAAAAGGCAACTATTCCGACCCCAACTATTTCGAAATTCAAAAAAAGCTAAATTTGCTCCACCATAGTGTAAACATTAACAAATATGTATGTTATCGCGTCCCGAATTCGGATTTTTTCTAATTCGAAAGCGATCGGCAATTAGGACCATTTTACGGGAAAAATAAAAAAAAAATACATAAATTGTGTTGTCACTTGATTTTTTTTCAGATTTTCTCATTGTACAACAATTATTATTTCTCAGAAATAATTAATATGGACTCAAACCGAACTAATTAAAAATTCAGTTATAAATTAAGTTTTTTTTGTATCTCATTGTTAGTGCAGTTTAATAAAAAAATAGGAACACTCCTTTCCGTCTTTTAGATGCAGCCCTTGACCGAAATTACTCCATAAAAATTGTATTTATATTTTTCCCACTATATGGCGCAATTTTTGCCTCAATTTTTTGACAAAAAAATATTTTTTCTACTTCTTTCTTATCAAAATGCATAAAGCGATTTGCACATTTTTCATGAAAAATAGCTTATTTCAAAAAAATAATAAAAAAAATTTTTTTTTTGATAAATATTAAAAAATATCCAAGAAAATATATAGTTTAAGCAAAATATGCAAAAACATGCATTTTCATCAAAATATGCAAAAATATGCACTAACAAATCAATGCCATTTTTAAGCAAATTTGATGATTCGAGAAGATAAATACTTTAAGTTGTGCTCAGGCTAACGACAACAAACATGTATTTACATGAACCCCCTTGCCCTGGTAATGAAATAAAAAGTGGAAATTCTTAAAGTGGAAAAATTAAGAAATCAATTTCCGGCTTTTTGTTATGCCACATTTAAGGTAAAACTAACTTCCGAATTCTATTTTAACGCTTAGCTTTTTTTTGCTTAAATATCTTAGACATTTTTTTTTGTTCGTTCGAAACTAATTACTAACCTGAGGACAGTAACACGTTCTGTATTTAGTTGAACATTTTTTTTTTTTTTTTGCAATTGTTTTAAAATTTTTTTCGCTAACTGTCTGATTGGGTGTGGAATGAATGGTGTGCAGCAATGGGTAATTGTATTATATGGCATTTTTTTTTGTTTCTTATGTTTGCATTATACTCAGTTATTTCTATTAAGACTTGGTAGTTACAACTTGTTGCAAGAATTGTAATGGGAAAATTAAACATTTACATTATATAATATCAAGTATGCTATTGTGAAACAGTGGTGAAGAATGAAAGAAAATTTAGAGAAAATTTCTTTGAATGAAGGTGCATAATGAATTCGAAGTAGATCAATTGGAATTCAAAAGTTTCGCAAAGATTTTATATTAAAATCAAAGTTTTTTTTGATATCTAAATATTTAGATTTGGGGCCCCAAGTTGGGCGCCAATTTTGGAAACTGAACCCTGGTTTTCGAAGTTGTCTGCTATTAAGAAGCTTTATTCGTACCTTAAGCATATTTTGCAATTCGAAATCTCTATTTTAAAATTAAGTATTTTCCTTTGAAAGTTTTGAAATTTCAGTAATAAGGCTTTTTTAGTTATGGCCCCACGTTGGGCGCCAATTTTGGAAAAATGCATCTGCACTTTTTGAACTTGTTAGCTATTGAGAAACTTAATTTCAACCGCTTGAATTCATATTTGTCTTGAGAGAAAATGCTTATTGTAATTCTTAAAAGATTTATTATTTTAGTTGAGGCCCCGCGATGGGCGCCAATTTAAGAAAACTGAACCGAAGTTTTTTTATCTTATTGGTAACTGGGAAACTTTATTCGAATCGCTATAATTTAAATTTACTTTGAAGAAAATATTTATGATTGCAATTCAATAGCGCAATTTCTACAATAAATTATTTGAAATGCGAAAACAACATTTTAAAATATTCTTTTTAATTGAAAATTCCACTTAAATTAAAAAAAAACCTTATAGAGATAATAAGACCTTATTTTAATTGAAGCCCCTACGTGGGCGGAAAAATTTTGAAAACTACACACGGGGTTTTTTGAATATGTCTGATTTCGAGTCTGTTGCAAAATTTCTACAACATTTTCTGTTGTAGCTCGAAAAAGATCAATTTGATTTCAAAAGCTCTATTTAAATTTTAAAAGTTTAATTTTAAAGTCAAAATTCCATTTGAAATTGTTAAAATTCCATTAATATAACCATTTTTGATTAGGGCCCCAAGTTGGGCGCCAATTTTGAAAAACTAAAATAAAGTTTTTAAGCTTGTTGGATATTGAGAAAATTTATTTTAACCGCTATAATTCAAATTTCCACAACATTTTCTATTGCAGATCGAAAAAGATCACTTCGATTTCAAAAGCTCTGTTTAAAAACTAAAAGTTTTCATTTTAAAGTCCAAGATTAAATTTGAAATTGTGAAAATTCCAATACTATGACCTTTTTTGATCAAGGCCCCAAGTTGGGCGCCAATTTTGGAAATCTGCAACTGTGGTTTTTAAACTTGTTGGTTATTGGACAACTTTATTTGAACTGTTTTAATTCATATTTGCTGCGAAAATAATTTGTAATTGCGAGTCTGTAGCATAATTTCTACAACATTTTGTGTTGTAACTCGAAAAAGATCAATCGGAATTCGAAAGTTTCAATTGAAATGTAATGATTTAGTTTTTGAATTAAAGATTCTATTAAAAATTTTTAAAATTTCCATTTATTAGATGTTATTTTTAATGGGCCCCATGTTTTGCGCCAAATTTGAAATACTTGAAACCGCAGTTTTTTTAACTTGAAAATAAATTATTCAAAAAAGATCAATTGCAATTTAAAATAGAAGAACTAAAATTAAAAAACAATTAAAAATTTAAGTAATTGAATTTTGTTAAATGTACAAAAATTTTAATGCTGAAAAATACCCACAAAATTTAGTTCTCCTTTTATCTCCAATCAATCCACATAATTTTGACAACATTTTCTGTTGTAGCTCGAAAAGGATCTATTGAAATTCGAATGTTGAATTGGAAAATGAAGGATTTTAATTGAAATTTAAAAAAATTCCATCAAAACGGCGTTATTTAAGGCCCCATGTTGGGCTCCAATTTTTGAAACCTGCAACTGTGGTTTTTAAACTTGTTGGTTATTGAGCAACTTTATTTGAACTGCTCTAATTCATATTTGCTGTGAAAAAAATGTGTGATTACAAGTCGGTAACATAATCTCTACAACATTTTCTGTTGTAACTCGAAAAATATCAATCGGAACTCGAAAGATCCATTTGAAAATAAAAGATTTTATTTTTTAATCGAAGATTCTATTTGAAATCTTAAAAGTTTCATTAATAAGGCATTATTTTAGTTAAGGTCCCACATTGGGCGCCAATTTTGAAAAAACATTAACAACGGTTTTTGATCTTGTTGGATATTGAGAAACATTATTTTAACCGCTATAATTCAAATTTCCACAACATTTTCTGTTGCAGATCAAAAAGATCAATTTAATTTCAAAAGCTCTATTTAAAAATTTTATTGAAAAGTCAAAGATTGCATTTGAAATTTTAAAATTTTTTATAATATGACCTTTTTTGATTAAGGCCCCAAGTTGGGCGCCAATTTTGAAAATCTGCAACTGTGGTTTTTAAACTTGTTGGCTACAATTCTTTTTTATTTATTTACAACTCATTTTTAATAAATTCAACCTAACCGAGAACTGGTAACAATAACCGTCGTCTCGTTGTAGCGAAAAAACCAAGGGCTCTGGTGGGAATCGAACCCACGACCCCCACGTTGAAAGGCTAGCACGCTACCAACTAGCCTACGGGGACCCCCTGACCCCCTTGTTGGCTATTGGGCAACTTTATTTAAACTGTTTTAATTCACATTTGCTGTGAAAAAAATGTGTGATTACAAGTCTGTAACATAATCTCTACAACATTTTGTGTTGTAACTCGAAAAATATCAATCGGAATTCCAAATTTTCAATTGAAATGTAATGATTTAATTTTTAAATTGAAGATTCTATTTGAAATCTTTAAAATTTTCATAAATAAGACTTTATTTTTTATGGGCCCCATGTTGGGCGCCAAATTTGAAAAAATTGAAACCGCAGTTTTTAAACTTAAAAATCAATTAAAATTCAAAAAAGATTGCAATTTAAAATAGAAGAAATAAAATTAAAAAAACAATTAAAAATTTAAGTAATTGAAATTTATCAAATGTATAAAAACTTTTAATGCTGAAAAATATCTTCAAATTTATTTTCTACCTTTTATCTACAATCAAAACCACTGTTTGGGTTTTTTCTTTTGAATAATGTTGCAATGATCGTGCAACACATTTGCTAAGTGTTAATGACTTTGGATCGTGTTTGGGAGGATTCCCAGCATCATATAAAAAACAAACAAAAAAACTAAAACAGACAATATAATTTGACAAACATTATCTCCATCAAAGGTGAAGAAAAAAATATTCTATTGTGCTCACTCTAAATAAGATGAAGCAATATTAACACAAACATTATTTTAGCACTTATTCTAAAAAAATTTAATAAACTTCCGCTATATTCATTATATTTGTTTTATTTCACTTTTTCAGGTTTGTGCCGAAGAAAAATGTCAAGAAGAAGTGGTCCTATTGGCGCTCAACTATATGGATCGTTTTTTATCAACAAAATCGGTGCGTAAAACACATTTACAAATCTTAGCCGCTGCCTGTCTCCTGCTTGCCTCAAAATTACGTGAACCTAGTTGTCGTGCCTTATCCGCTGAACTTTTGGTATTTTATACCGACAATAGTATTCATAAAGCCGATTTAATAGTAAGTATTACTCATTTTTTTTTTTTAACAAATACTACACTTAAAGATTTTTTAATAGGAATTCAGAAATGACAAATTGAAATTTTGATAAGCCTAAGAAAATTTTTCTTAATTTTAAAATTTTAAGGCACTGACTTCAAAGGTGGGCCACAAACTAAAATAATAGGCTTCTTGAAATTCCGATAATAGTCAATGATAGCCTTCTTGAAATTGAAACCTTTTTTAATCGGAAACAAATTAACTAAGAATAACTTTTTGGGAGCCCCACGTTGGGCGCAATTTTTTTTATTTTTTGAATTTCAAAAGAAAATTAATTGTTTTTTTTTTCTTTTTTTGACAAAATAAATACAAACCAAATTAATAGCCTTCTTGAAATTAAATAAGAATAGTTTTATGGTGCCCCACATTGGGCGCCATTTTTTATTTTTGGTTTTTGAGCTTCAAAGGAAAACTTATTGTTTTTTTTTTTCTTTTTATGACAAAATTAATAGTAGTAGTTGTTTTTTTAATTTTAAAATTTGAATGCACTGCCTTAAAAAAACAAATTAACGGCGCTCAAATGTGGGCCACAAACCAAAATAATAGCCTTCATGAAACTCTGATAATAGTCAATGCTAGCCAATAAATCACCTGCTTGAATTTAAAACCTTTTTTAATCGAAAACAAATTAAATAAGAGTAGTTTTTTGGGAGCCCCACGTTGGGCGCCAATTTTTTTTTAGTTTCAAAAGCAAATTAATTGTTTTTTTCTTTTCTTTTTATCACAAAACTAAAAAATTCTTACTTATTTTTTTTCCTGACTGCAGTTTTTCTTAAAAAAATACATTCCAGTTATATTCTACGTTTTTTGTGTCTCTCTATCATCATAATATCTGAACAAATATTGAATATTTATACATGCCTTTCTTGTGCTACGTGCAAACATAATTTCTGTATGTTCAGAATTTTGTTTAAAGATATGTTTTTTATTTTTTTTTCGTTAAAAAATTTGTTTGTTGTGTATTATTTCCATACATTGTTGCACATTTTTCGATATTTGTTTTATTATATTTTGTATTTCTGCGTTTTTTTTTGTTGGTCTGTTTGTTTAAGCCTTTTTTTTAATATCTTTACTCGTACTTGTTGCTATTTTTTCCATTCAGTATGCAAACAGTAAAATTGTTTCGTTTTATTATTTTTTTTTAATTTTTCTTAAATTGTTAATGTAACTTAAGAATTTTTTCTGAATATTTTTGTGCGAATAGTGGTGATACGTTATTAAGTGATGAAAGGAGTAAGCTGGATATTATTGGGGCTATTCACTTAATGGTGAATAAATCATAGCGGCCAGAAAAAATGCGTTTTCTACTCCCCTGGATCCAAGTGCAGGACTCTAAACTTTTACCGACTTGTTTCATTTGCTTAACAAAAGTACAAAATACTACTAAAAACGCCGTTTTTTAAATATTGGTTTATACTTCAAGGCGGAATTTTTTTCCCCTGATCTTTTATTGATCAACAGGGAAACCAAAAATATGCTTTTAAAACCAAAATATGCAAAAATATGCTCTAAGAAATCGATGCCAGATTTCTTAAATTGTTTTAAAACGGAAAAATACCTTATATATCAATACAATGCGCAGGAAAAAACATGAAACTCCATATTTTTGGTTTCCCTGCTGATCAACAATTAGAGGACTTTTACATAAATGCATGTTTTTTACCGTTAGTCTTAGAACAGCATAAACCAAATATTTTTGCAAATCAAAAAATTTTCTTTAAAATGTCATCGTTTCGCTAGTGCATATTTTGCCATTATTTTGCTATAAATGCATATTTTCATTTAAAATAGCATCGATTCGTTAGTGTATATTTTTTTTAGCATATTTTCCTCAAAATGCATATTTTTGCATATTTTGCTATTATTCTGTTATAAATGCATATTGTTGGATCATATTTTGTATAAAATTTTAGTTGTACCTTATTTTTTAAATTTTTTATGAATTTTTTTTGTAAACATCATTAATTTGCCTGTTGGAAAGGCCTCACAATTTTTTTTCGAGGTCCAAAAATTGTCTGACCGAAATTATTTTTGTTCGTTAATAAGCTAAACAATAAAAAATGCCGAATGTAGTGATACCCTCCACAATGCAAAAATAATTATTGCCAAAAAGAAATTACTTTTGAGGAAAAAAAAATTTAAAAAATTTCCGCAAAAAAAATTTTTGTAAAAAAAAAAATCCGACATTTTTTATTTGTAAAAAAATATATTTGTACTTGCTTAAATACCATTCGGTGTTCAATTATGTTCACATATGTCAACCAGCAGCCGAATTAAAGCTTTTTGTATTTTTAGGTTATGTTGAAATTACCAAAATTTTTGAGGTGTTCTTACATTTTCGTTCATAACTTTTGAGTCGCTTAACCGATATTGCTCAAATTCAGTACCAAACTGTTCGGGAGAACTTCCAATAAATATGTTAAGTTTCAGACATCTCCGTGTAATATTTTGGCCGTGTTCACGATATTTTGATGAGTTACAAACGGAATGACAAAGTAATATATACCCTCTATCACTAAGTGGAGGGTATAGAAGGTACCCTTTGACCCGAAATATGTTAAAATTCAAAATTTGTCATTTAAAATTTTAAGATATTGAGATTTTTAGTTCCAATTTTCCCTTTTTACTTCCTTTTTCCCTCTTACAATCAACATTTCCAAAAACTACTTTTTCAGAATGTTCATTGCTGGATGATCCTAGATTCAAAATTTCAAATTTATTTGACCATTATTTAAGGAAATCGAAATACGCCGAAATTCCTTAAAGTATTTTTGTCAAAATATTTTATTCCGATGCGGTATCCTTAATTTCAAAAATCAAGTTTTTATGACCATTATTTTAGGAGATCGAAAAAAACTGTACCCAAGTACAGTTTTTAAGCTCTTAGCATTGAAACTTTCTAAAATATACTGTTGTCAGTTTTCTTTGCTAGATAAATTACCAAACTACAATTTTTTGTCCCATTTCCCCCATTTAAATCGGAATTTTCAAAAGGTACCTTTTCAAATTGTTGTTTTTTTTTTAGCTAAAAGATCCCACATTTCAAATTGAAAGTTTTAATTATTTCAGGAGATAGAGAAAGTACCAAACCTTTTTTTTGTAACTTTTGCCCCATAGAATTGGAATTTGCAAAAAGTACATTTTGCAGAATACATAAATGTTTATTTAACCAATTAGAATGGGAGTTTCCAAAAACCCAGCCTTTGTGGATCTATATTTTGAAAGGTCAACCCACAGTTTATGGTTTTTAGTTTCAATTTTGAATTTTTACCTTTTACCCCCTTTTTGTCCCCATAGAATCAACATTTCCAAAAAATACTTTTTTGTTGGATGATCCTAGATTCAAAATTTCAAATTTACTTACTTTAGGAAATGGAAAAACTCGTTAATTCCTAAAAGTATTTTTGTCAAAATATTTTATTCCAATGGAGAATCCTTAATATCAAAATTTAGGTTCTTATGACAATTATTTCAAGAGATCGAAAAAGTACCAAAGTACTGTTTTTTACCCTCTTGGCATCAAAACTTTCTAAAAACTGCTAATACCAGTTTTTTTTTGCTGGATGATCCTATATTTCAATTTTTAAGAACCATCATTTAAATCGCAATTTTTGAGTGGTACTTTTTTAGCATATCGAGGGCCTATATTCAAAACCCTCTATCTAAAAAAACACAACTTTTCAGGAGAGTCAAAAAACTGTTTATTTCGCGAATTGTTAGAGTAATTAAAATTCGATATTCTACAATATTTTTTTAAATCAACTACTGAATCTGACATATAATTCGTTTTTAAAATTTTGCACTATTGGGGATTTTAGAGGATAGATAGAGGGTTTTGTTTCTCAAAAATATTAAGTACAGGAATGAAAATGATCAGATAGAGGGTTTTGCATTTTAATAAAAATGAATTATTATGATTTTATTTATGACATCGGTTAATTTTTAACGTAATTTATTAATGATAACGGCTTATAAATAATTTCGAAATCGCGGTTTTGGTTCACAGGTGCGGATTGTTAAGACAAAAATTATTTTTTTTACTGAATTCGTCTCAAAAGTTGACAAACTGTTGGGTATGTTATGTAAGAAATAGTAAAAAAAAATAAAAACGGGATTTTGGTCCACAGATGCTGATCAGCATCGGGATTTTTAAGATAAAAATTTTTGTTTCACAATGTACACAAGACATCCAAAGTTTGAGACATATTTTTTAAAAAAGTCAAACAAGAATTTTCAGAAAAAATTAGCATCAGTGGACCAAAACCGTGGATCTGGAATTTTGTTGATAAATTCATGTGCAGCATGCAAAAATTAGTATGAAAACATGTAATGCATGATAAAATTATTCAAAACAAATATTTGTAAATTAATTATTTGAAAAGATAGAGGGTTTTGCATTTAGAAAAATTAATTGTGTAAGAGAAAACCAAAAATGCAAATAAAATAGCAAAAAAAAATATTTTTGTTCTGAATTTTACACCATAGATGAGGGCCGTTTTACAGAATATTTTGCCATCAAAAAGTCATTTTCGTGAAAATGGAAGATAGAGGGTTTTGAATATAGGCCCTCGATATATTTATATTTCAATTTGAAAGTTTCTATCACTATCATTTCAGGAGATAAAAAAAAGTACCAAAGAAGACTTATTTTACCCTTTTTGCCCCTTAGAATTAAAATTTCGAAAAAGGGCCCTTTTGGAATGGTTATTTCTGCTAGAGCATAAAAAGTTGAAAGTTTCTAGGACCATTTTTCCAAACATACATTTGTAACCACTAAGACTGGGAGTTTCCAAAAACCCAGTCTTTGGAATTTGGAATTTTCACAAGGTACTTTTTTCTGTGTTTTTTTTTCGGCTAGAGGATCCCAACATTTCAAATTGAAAGTTTCTAAAACTTTCATTTCAGGAGATATAAAAAGTACCAAAGTGCACTTATTTTTTCCCTTTTGGCCCTTTAGAAAAGGAATTTCCAAAAAGTACTTATTCAGAATGTTTTTTTTGCATACTCTTGCATACATTTAAAATTCAAAATTTCTACTGCCTAAAATTATGCTTTAAAAAAAATCCCCAAACCTAGTTGGAAAATTGGTCTTTAACAGTTTAAAATTATTCCCGACTGCTCCTTTTCGCATACCTTCCCTTTTGCGAAATATTTAAGATATTTTACTGATGCCCTTGTTTTGTTGAAACCACATTTTTTTTGTGTTTTTTTTTTTTTTTGGTTCAAACAAACAGACATCATCTTATAAACACACACCAAATCTATGAGAAGAAGACAACTACTATAAACGAAACTCACCCAGTCGGCATCTTTTATCTGCTCTTTGTGCTCTTGTAAAGCTTTTTGGCTTTACAAAGTCAATAATATCCCATAGACTGTGAATACATCTACCTACGTAGAAATTGTTTTTTAAGAGACAACATTATAAAGGATACGACGATGTTAGCCACGTTAAGACATTTAAAGTTAAAACCGAAAAAATGCTGATGATGACGACGACAAAGATTTTTTTTTTTCACTAAATATGTGCCTGCCTGCCTGGTTTGTTTGGTTGCTTGGCTGGCTGCATTGGATAAACAAGAATCGTGTCTAAACATATACTCGCCTCGACACCTTTATCCATATACAGCTTACTGCGCTGCATTTTTCAGAGACGACAATGTTAAGGAATTACAAAAACACATAAACATACTGCTCTGCTATGTTCGTACTTCATACATAATCATTTTCACTTCCACTTTTATTTAAAACTAGCTTTACAAAATTGGATTTTGTAGGAAAATAAAAAAAAAAAAAATGAAAAACGGAGTAGACTTTAAAAAAAAAAAGGAAAAGTAAAAACAAATAGTAATGTTAATTTAGCGAGTTTTTAAAAGGGAATATCAATGGGGGAATAGATTAATAGATAAAGCGGAAAGTATATGTGGCGAAAATCACTGTTTTCCGGTTGCTTATTTCCAAGCTGTTCATTCTATTAGAGTTGGCCCCACTCTGGGCGCCATTTCAAACGTTATGGTGAACATGCTTTCCTTTGACATACAATTAGTCAGTCACAATTAGTACTTTTTACACAAGATGTTGACACTTAAAAAAGCCGGCCCCAGCCTGGGCGCCGTTAGAAACGATATTTTCAACGGAATTCCTTTGGACTGTCCAATCTTTGGGGCTAATATGTTTGCATTTATTGCGCCAAAAACCTTAAGAAAAAGTTATCTGTTCTTCAATGTAAACTACACGGACTTTGAAAGCTGCAATAAGCACCATTCTGGGCACTGGTTTAAACATGAAGAAACATATCTAGCCATAAAATACTTCTGCAGACTCCTCAAAATTCAAAGCTTCGAAACGTGGGAACCGTGCCACATACGATCGAACGCCTTGGAGATTTCCAGATTAACCAGTTTGCTTTCACCAAATTGGTGGATAGAACAACTCCAACGTTCCTAAAGAAACACCAACAGGTCTCCCGTAGGTTAGGTTTTAAGTGGCTGCAGACATTTTACATCAGCACACCTAGACTCTGAGGTCTATTGTGTTACCACGGGACTGTAATAGGTTTCCCTACTGGTCCCTGCCGTTAAACCAATTTGAGCTTCTTATGAAACTTCTAAGATATTGAACTTTGACATCTGAAAAATCAGAAAGATCGTGCAGCTTCCTAGATGGCAGGTGAAGTGTTCGATAGTTTCCAACTCCTCTTCATCCTTGCAACTCCAGCAAAAGTTATTTGACGGCACATTTAACCGCTATGTGTGCTTCCCTATGAGACAGTGTCCGGTAATTACAGCCACCACTGTCAAAATCTCTCCTCTTGGAAGTGATATTAGCTCACTTTTGCGCCTCTGATTAAAATAAGGCCAAATCTGTCGTGTTGTCTCACACGTCCATCCATTTGCCCATCTTTGATTAGTCTCCGTCGCAGAACAAAACCGTAGATTTTGCTTGAAGTTTCTAGAGGCATTCCAATTCTGTTGGAACCTGTAAGGTAGTTCCCAGTCTTGCACGCTAATCGGCTTTGCAATTCCATGGAACGTCTCTGAGCACTGGGACCCATATGAGTCGTATATCAAACTGCTTGGCCATCTCATTCAAAAACGTGCGACAAGTAATGCAGATCTTGTTTTCAGAAACACGGACTCCAGAGACTTGACCACGGCTTGCCTTTCAGAATAGATGTTGACTGCGGTTGTAGACAAGACATTGCAACTCAACCAGTCAGCAACTCTCTTTATTGCCAGCATCTCTGCCTGGCAATCTTCGAGCCAGGCTCAATCCAAGCTCTTCCAAATAGACTCCAAAGACCACTTGCTCGTGCAGCCTCGATCCATCAGTGTAAAAATTATATACACGGAGTGCCCCTCATCCAAGACTCCGTGGATGGTATCATAGTTGTAAAGTGGCGTTCAAAAAGGATCATAGAGGGAGCACAGTCCACATTTTGTGGCATTATCTTCTTCAAGATAGCGCTATGGCCACAATCGCTTCGTTGATGTCTCCCGTAGAACGACACCAACGAAAGCCTTACTGCCGATCGCACAAAAGTGAGTTGGAACCATGCTCTCCATCACCTTAGAGAGCGTGGAGCAGACTGCAATTTGGCGGTTGTAATCAGGGTAAGAGGCCTCTCCATATTTAGGGGTTGGATGAACCTTAGCCACCTTATGTGCAATTCAGGACTTCGGTAACTGTTCAAGAGACTTTCGGAACTTTGCAATACCTTTGCACAGCATGCCCTTTTCAACGATTTTGAAGTTCTTTGTAATCTTTTTGAGTACGAACGTGTTGAATTCAGTGCGCTTAACTCTTAAAGAACGTATACTTAATTTTTAGCCAATGATATGTGGACTTCAAGAACTACAATGATCACTATTCTTAGCGCTGATATAAACTTTAGATTTGGGGTGGTTTAGCTCAAAATTTGAACTCGCATAGACCGGCTGGTCCATAGTTTTACCACATGTTCCTTTGCGACGAGGATAATACGCGTTAGTACATGTCGCAAACAGTTCAACTGACATAAGGTCCGTAGTTATTTCTTCCAGATTCTGGAGTATAAACGCTGTATTGAACATGTGTCTTGTGAACTAAAATATGTATGAAGTAGCCACAAAATACTTGTGCTATCTACGCAAATATGGTGCAGGACATGAGGTGTTAAACAGAGGATACCGAAGACTTTCTGAGTTTTTTCCGATGTTTAATATGCCTTTGGAAATCATAACCATTTCGAACGAGTTTAAAGGAGAGAGAGAATTTAAGGCACCTAATCCCTCAAGGAAAGTATACTCACATTTTTAATGTAAGCTATATAGGCTTTAGAGATAACTGGCCCCGTCCTGGGCGCCAATGTAAGTTTAATGTACTAATACTTTCTCTACTGACGGTTCTAGTGTCTCAATTGTCTGTTTTTTTTGGAACATGAGTCAAAAATGATTTATTTTATAATTGATTAAAGGGTTGGAGAATCAGTATCTGCAGTCCAGTTCTTCTGTGATTATCAATGAAACATATTTTGTCTTTTGTGGATTCCGGGTCACAGGAGAATTAGGAGTAAGAAATTTCTTATTCATTGTCGTGAAAGAAATTCCTCTTTGCCCAGAGCTTCAAATTAGTGTAAGATTGAGGAGGATGATTGATGGGTTCAGCTTTCTGAAAAAATACTAGTTTATCTCTTGTTCATTAAAATCGCTTCCTTTTAAATATAGTTGACATCTCTGTTAACAGGAATGAGATTCTCTTTTTGTGTTTTTTTTTTTTTTGTTTCGTTGATGTGTGTTTTTATTTTTTGGAATTCCTTAAAACTTTTGAAAGAAGAACTTAACTCCTATTCCTGGCTGCAGTTTGTTTGTTGTTGTCTACATATGTGTATGCGCTTGTTATTGTTGTTGCTGCACCAGACACGGTGTCCGTTTGTGCGCTTTTATTTTGTTTCCCAGGCTTTCAGTTTTAGTGTATTCTTAATAAAATGAAGTGAAACAAAAAAAAAAAAAAAAAAAGTAAAATCATGAAGACTTGTTCATTCTTCATTTTCAAAAGCCTATTGTGGCACACTCCTGCTTCGTAGCCAGCACCGGGAGGTAAAATGCAACATAATATTTATTTTCATTTTAATTCTTACATTCATGTTTTTTTTTTTTTTTTTCATTTTCGTAAAATTCTTGAAAGAAATCCTTTAAGTTCTTTGTTTGTATGTATGCAGTTTTTCTGATGATGGTGGTTAGAGAAGAAGCTTTTTTTTTCTTTCGTTTTTTTGAGATTCCTAAGGCTAATTTTTGATTTGTGTGTTGTTGGGTCGAAATGTCTGCTGGCCTGTCTGTCTGTTGAAGTTGTGTTCTATTCTGGTGGTGAGCGCGATATTGCGATATTTTGTAATGCAATAAGACTTTTGGCCATAGACAAAGGCGTAGGTTGCTATTTTTTATATGAATTTTTGTTGCACTTACATTTTTTTTGTTTAACGATGTGGTGGTATTGAAAATATGATGGTATGTGTTTAGTGTGTTAGCCGCATTTTTATGCAATATATCTTAACTATTTTTGTTGGTTTTTAATCCTTTTTAACCAAAAAAAAGTGTTAACCAATTTTTTTCTACTGTTTGGCTTTTTCGAACGAAAATTGAAAATATGCTTTTCGATCTAGGAAAGTAAGACGATATTAGGAAGTTTTTGTAAAATTGGAAAATATCGTTTATTGGTTAATCAATGATCCAGGGTGTTGGTAACTATTTGCTGGTATTAATTAGTTAAATTTTTATGCATAATTCCCGATTTTCAAGAAATTTAATAAAAAATATATTTTCGCCTAAAAGTGTGCTTTAATAATTTTTAAATGTCTTTGTACTAAAGTCTGAACTGATCATGCACGTTTAGTGTGGTTTTAAACATGTGAGTTCAAATTTTATACAATTATTTGGAATTCGGCCAACTTTGACCAAAATTGTAGCTGAAACCGAAAAGTGTCCGAAAAGTGCTTTTTGCCCGAATATTCGGTCGGACACATAACGATTTTCATGTGACTTTTTTCTAATTTTAATTGATGTTTCGAGTTTTAAATGACCGTTTTCAAAAATTTGAATTTCAATTGATGATTCGAATTTTTTTCGGAATTTAATTGATAATTTTTTCTTACAAGGGAAGTATCTCAACCCTTATGAACCGATTTGCATGAAACGTAAAATGTATATAAAAGAGACAATTCTAAGGTTGGGGTGTCTCGGCTTATCGGCCATATCAGAGATTTAGGTGTTCAAAACATGGGTCAAAAAATGGCGAAAAAATCGTTTTTTGGATTTTTCAGCCATTTCTTTCTAAGATGATGTTTACATATGAGAAGAAAGGTTTTTTAATGCCTATCCAACGGCATAGGCATTAAAAAAAGGACATAGAGCTACGATGTCCATATGAATACGAAATAATCTTTATTAAATTTAAGTCGACACATATTTTTGCTCTAGAGGATATTCTTGTTAGTTCGTGAGATATCGAAATTTTCCCGGAGGTCCATATGGTTTCATAAGGGGACAACGAAATTTTGAAACACCGATATGGCCGAAAAGCCGAGACACCCCAAACTTAAAATCGTCTCATTTATTTATATTTTAAGTTTCAGGCAAATCGGTTCATAAGGGATACTTCCCTTGTTAGTTCATTATGGAATTTAATATAATTTTTTTGAAATTTTAAATTATATTTCTCTACTTTAAATTAATCCTTCTTAAAACTTCAACTGATCTCGTGTAAAATTCGATGTGATCTGATTTGACCTTATTTGATCTAATAATATATGATTGAATCTAATTGTATATAAATCTATCTAATCAGATCTAATTAAAGGTCGAATTTGTCCCAATGTCGGCCAAATCCGAGATATAACTATCAGATACGATCATATATGAATATATTCATAATCATATCAGATAAGATCTAATAACTTTTTACACCGGCACATTTTTAAGATTGTAATTATTTTATTTTCGAAATTCATGTGACCTTTTTCGGATTTTAATTGATCTCTTTTGGATTTTAGTCTTACGAAGTTTAATTAGAATAGGTTGGAGGTGACGGATTCAAAGACTCCTCACATAGACCGGTTGGTCCATAGCGAAACCACAATAATTCCTCAATTACGTTGACAGAACGCGTTAGTCCTTATCGCGAATTGTAATATTTGCCTTAGGTCGACATTCAAAACCGTTTTCACCAAACCCAATAAACCAAATAACGATAAGTGATAGCTAAAATTTTAAATAAATTAAAATTATGATACCATTTTCGAATTTTGGTCGGTTTTGCTATCGTCATTCCTGGAAATTTCAATAGCGAAAACGATATCATTTTTACATATCGAAACGAGATCGTTATCGCCTGGAAAAACGATTGTTTTTCGATAAATTCTGGAAAAAGACGATTTTACTATCGTTATGAATGGAATTATCGAAAGCGAAAACAATATCATATTTTTATGGAAAAAACGATATCATAAGGAAGGTACACTAAGAACGAAAACACTATCGTTTTCGTATGTGTGATAATTATCGAGGCAATAATACCTGATTATCACATATTATACGAAAACGATGGTGATTTCGTTCCAAATGTACCTTTACTAATGATATAATTTTTCCAGTCATAACGATTGTAAAATCGCAATTTTTCAAAATTTATCGAAAAACTATCGTTATCGCCTGGAATTTTTCAAAATTTATCGAAAAACTATCGTTATTCAAGCCGATAATGATATTGTTTCGATATGAAAATGTGATTTTGTTTTTGCTATCGAAATTTCCAGGAATGACGATAGCAAAATCGCCTAAAATTCGAAAATGGTATCATAATTTTACCGTAATCGGTAACATACTATTTTCGCTATCACTTATCGTTATTTGGTTTATTGGGTAAGCTCTCAAAGGACGATGTTTAATTGGTCTTTATAGAATTTCAAATGATCTTTTTCGAATTTTTAAGGATCTCTTACGAAATTTAATTGCTATTGTTCAAATGTTAATTTTTCTAGCAATGTCCGTCTGTCTGTCTGTTGAAATCGAGATCACGGTCAAAATATTGCACAGATATGACTGAAACTTAACATATTTACTTGTTGTTGCCCTGAGCAGTTTGCTATTTATTGCATTTGAGCGATATCGCTTTAAAAATTATGAACGAAAATGTAAGGACACCTCGAAAATGTTTATACATTTCAAATAACCTACAAAAAAAAAAAATGATTTAATTCGGTAGCTGGTTGACATATATGAACAAAATTGGAAACTTGAATGGTATTTTTACAAGTATTATTTCTGAATATTTTTTTCGCCAACATTGGATTTTTTTCGCCAACATTTTTTTCGCGGAATTTTTTTTTCAAAAATTTTTTTTTTTTTTAAATCATATTTTTTGTATTGTGGAGGGTATCAATACATTCGGCAATGCCGAATTAAACTTTTTTACTTGTTTTAATTCTAATTCGCCCAAAAGTATGCTATACTTTTCCCCAATATTTTCTTTTTTAGTATAACTAAATCTAAAGTTAAAAGTAGCCTACTTTTTGTCTAAAATAAAATATTTTTAATAGAATTTCATAAATTTCTTATAAAAATTTTTTTCGTAGATTTTTTTTCGCCAAAATTTTTTTTTCGCAGATTTTTTTTTTTTCAAATATTTTTTTTTTTTACAAATCATCTTTTTTGCATTGTGGGGGGTATCAATACATTCGGCAATGTCGAATTTAACTTTTTTACTTGTTTGAATTCGCCCAAAAGTATGCTACACTTTTTCCTCATTTTCTCTTTTTCAGTATAACTAAATCTAAAGTAAAAAAGTAGCCTATTTTTCGTCTAAAATAAAATATTTTTAATAAAATTTCATTAAATTTTTTTGCAATTAACATTAATTCTTTAGAATTTTAAATAACGCTAAGAACGTATAAGAATTCCCATCAATAAATTATGCTGTACTTATGCTTAACAAGAAATTCATTTCATTAATTAATGTTAATGCTGTGCGGTACCTTAACGGGTTAAATTTATGCATGAAATTCTCTAAAAGGAGTCTCAATTAAAATTTCTTTATTTTGTTAAGAATGTGTAAAAAAATGAAACACAAATATACAATGAATTTCATGCCACAGTGTCCTCTATACCCAGAGTACTATTTCTTACAATTTCCAAGGAAAAACTTGATTTTTATCATTATTAAATCGTTCGTGTTGGACTTCCGACATGTCACCCCTTCTTTAGCAAGGTCGTTGGCTATTTAAAACTATTTCCTTTAAAGAGACGACTAGACTAGGCTAGACTCAACTAGAAAAAAAAAAAAAAAACATCAACAGAAAATCTTGAATGGACTCTGTTGTTGTGAGTGCGCGGTCGGTGGACGACATGATGATGTAGTACTGAGATGGGATGATCATCATTGCTAAAGTTAAAAAGCTATTTGGCTAGAGTTTTTGGTCACATGATACTTGAAAACACTACCAGACAGTGTATGTAAGTTTCATATAAAAACTATCTGTATAAAATAATCTAAAAAGGATTTTTTTGTTTTTTGTGCAGTTTGTTGAATTCTATAGCAGTTTTGTAGATTTTTTTTTTGTATTCTTAACATTGCGTTATTTTTAATTTTTATTTAAAAACCTTTTTAGTTTTGTTTGCTTCTTTTTTACCTTTGTCATTGTTGCTAGAGAAGTAGTTGTCATAGTAAATAAATATAAAAAAAAGTGGCCTTAACCACCAACCCAATATGATGATATGATATTCTCATAGGTTTTTTTTAATTTTTTTTTTTTGGTTTTCACTATAGTAGTTGATTCCTTAAAAACACAAATTCCTATAGATCATGACACAAAAACAAGCCACAAATAAATATAAAGCATCAGTGCATCATCATCATCTTAAAGACTACTATATTCATATTGTATAAGTATGAATGCTCCTTGATTATACTATTTATTAACCCTAGAATGAACAATGAAATGTAAATTAAAAAAAAAATACAAGAGAAAAAAAAAGTTAAGGGGGATGAAGTCTCCAGCTTCAACCTTCTTGTAGCACTTTGCAGATAATGACGCTTTAAACAACGTTTCCAGAAACCCTTTTCAAATTATGTTGCACTACCTGAAAATAAAATAACTTTAAAGTTACATCATCTGAGGCCCCAGGTTGGGCGCCAAAAATTTTAATAAGATAAACATACAAAAAAATTATAATATAAAAATTCCATGTAAATTTTGATAAATAATAATTAAAAATTCGAAAAAAATCAGTTGATATTCAAAAAAGTCAGTTTAAATTCGAACTAGATCTGTTAAAATTCAAACAAGATCATTTAATATTCGAAAAAGGTCTATTAAAAATCAAAAAGGTCAATTGATATTTAAAAAAGTTTAAATTAGTTTCAAGAGAAAAATAAATTACGGGCGATGAAGTCTCCACTTTCAACCTTCTTGCAGCAGTTTGCAGATAAGATCGCTTTAAACAACGTTTCCAGAAACCCTTTTCAAATAATGTTGCACGTCCTGAAAATAAAATAATTTTAAAGTTACATCATCTGAGGCCCCAGGTTGGGCGCCAAAAATTTAAATAAGATAAACACACAAAAAACTGTGATATAAAAATTCCATGTAAATTTTGATAAATAATAATTAAAAATTCGAAAAAATCAGTTGATATTCAAAAAAATCAGTTGAAATTCAAACTAGATCAGTTAAAATTCAAACAAGATCATTTAATGTTCGAAAAATGTCGATTTAAAATCAAAAAGGTCAATTGATATTTAAAAAAGTTCAAATCAGTTTCGAAAAATATCACTTAGTTTCGAAAAATATCAAATAGTGAATTAAAAAAGATTATTTATAGTTCGAAACAGATTAATTTAAACAGATCAATCAAAAGGTGAATTGAAAAAATAAAGGAGAAAAATAAACTACAGGGGATAAAGTCTCCAGCTTCAATGTAACACCAGAAAACTCTTTTTAATTTATACCAGATTTTAAATCTGATGGAGCTGAAGTTTTGGACAAGAAAATAAAACAATTTTAAAGTTACATCATCTGATACCCCACGTTGGGCGCCAATTAAAAAAGTTTAAGCACACAAAAAATTCTAATTTGGATACTCCATGTGAAATTTTAAAAAAATTTAAAATTCGAAAAAATCAATTGATGTTCTAAAAAATCAATTTTTAATGTTCGTAAAAGGTCTATACAAAATCAAAAAGTTCAATTGAAATTTAAAAAAGATCAAATCAGTTTCAAACAATATCAAATTAGTTTCAAACAATATTAAATTAGTTTCGAAAAATATTAAATTGTAAATTAAAAAAAAAGTTCGAAACAGACTAAATTAAACACATCAATCAAAAGGTCAATTGAAAAAATACAGGACAAAAATAAGTTACGGGGAATGAAGTCTTCAGCTTTAACCTTCTTGCAGCAGTTTGCAGATAATAGCTCTTTGGGCAACACCTCCATAAAACCCTTTTCAAATATTGTTGCACTACCTGATTATAAATCTGATGAAGCTGAAGTTTGAAATGAAATAATTTTAATGTTACATCATCTGTTACCCACTTTGGGCGCCAAACATTTAAAAAGTTTAAGCATACAAAAAAATTCTAATTTGAAAATTCCATGTGAAATTAAAAAAAAAATTATTTAAGATCCGAAAAAAAACAATTGATATTCGAAAAAATCAGATGAAATTCCAAAAGATCAGTTAATGTTCGTAAAAAGTCTATACAAAATCAAAAAGGTCAAATTAGTTTCGAAAAATATCAAATTGTAAATTGAACAAAAAAGATTCTTTATAGTTCAAAACAGATTAATTTAAACAGATCAATGAAAAGGTCAATGAACAAATACAGGGGAAAATTAAATTACCGGGAATGAAGTCTCCAGCGTCAACATTTTTGCAGCAGTTTGCAGATAATGGCGCTTTAAACAACACCTCCAGAAAACCCTTTGTAAATTATACCTGATTTTAAATCTGATGATGCTGAAGTTTTGAGCAAGAAAATAAAATAATTTTAAAGTTACATCATCTGAGGCCCCACGTTGGGCGCCAAACATTTAAACAGGATAAACACTAAAAAAAAAAAAAAATATAAAAATTTCTAGTGTCCGACCGAACAGTTCGGCCAAAAAACGGTATTGGCCAAAAATTAATATTTGCAAGCATTAGTAACAGCTTTTTCTGATGACCGTTTGTATGTTTAGGCGATAAAATACTGTTCTGGCTTTCAAATTTAATGGCGAGGACGAAGTTAAGTACCAATTTAGATGTTCGGTAACCGAACATTCGGCCAAATTGAAAAAAGTTCGGTTACCGAACTTCGAAATATCAAATTAGTTTCGAAAAATATCAAATTGTTAATTAAAAAAAAAAATTCTTTATAGTTCAAAACAGACAAATTTAGACAGATCAATCAAAAGGTCAATTAAAAAAATACAGGAGAAAAATATATTATGGGGGATCAAGTCTCCTTCTTGCAGCAGTTTGCAGATAATAGGCGCTTTAAACAACACCTTTTTCAAATTATGTTGCATGACCTGATTTTAAATCTGATGAAGCTGAAGTTTTGGGCAAGAAAATAAAATAATTTTAAAGTTACATCATCTGTGGCCCCACGTTGGGCGCCAAAAATTTTAACATGAAAAACACACAAAAAAAAATTATAATATAAAAATTTCATGTAAAATTCGATAAAAATTATTTAAAATTCGGAAAACATCAGTTGATATTCGAAAAAATCACTTAAACTTCGAACAGGATCATTTAATGTTCGAAAAAGTTCTATTCAAAATCAAAAAGGATTTTAATTGAATTTTCGGATTGAATTAAGTTTTCGAATTTGAATTAAGTTTTCGAATTTCAATTGAATTTTTAAATTTAAATTAGTGTGTTTTGAACTTCACTTGAATTAAAAAATTTTCGAATTTTATAAGAATTTTTGAATGTTTTTTGAACTTCACTTGAATTATAAAATTTTTAAATTTTATAAGAATTTTTTAATTTTATAGAATTACTCAAAATTCGAATATCAATTGAGTTTTCGAATTTCACTAAAATTTTCAAATTTCGATTGAATTTTCGAATTCAATTCAATTCGAATTTAATTTCAATTTGAATTTTATTCAATTGATTTTTTGATTTTTCAATTAAATTTTCAAATTTCAATTAAATTTTTGAATTCCAGTTGATTATTCGAATTTCAATAGAATTTCGAATAGATTTTCAATTTTCAAAAAATTTTTCACATTTTAATTGAATTTTCGAATTGTAATTGAATTTTTGATTTTAAGTTAAATTTTCGAATTTCAATTAAATTTTTGAATTCCAGTTGATTTTTCGAGTTTCAATACAATTTTGAATTGATTTTTTAATTTCAATAGAATTTTCAATTGAAGTTTTTAATTTTTATTGAATTTTCGTATTTTCAATATTTAACTTAAATTTATCTTAAACTATCGAATTTCAATTGAATTTCAAATATCAATTGAGTTTTCGAATTTTACTTAAATTTTTGAATTTCGATTGAATTTATAAATTTTAATTGAGTTGTCGGATTGTAATGAAATTTTCGAATTTCAATTGAATTTTCGAATTTTAAGTGAGTTGTCGAATTTTACTGAAATTATAGAATTTCAATTACATTTTCGATTGAGTTTTCGAATTTCAATTGTATTTTCAAATTTCAATTAAATTTTTCGAATTTCAATTAAATTTTTCGAATTTCAATAAAATTTTTGAATTTAAATTGAATTTTCCAGTTTTAATTGAGTTGTCGAATTTCACTTACATTTTAGAATTTCAATTGAACTTTTAATTTTCAATTGAAATTTAAAATTTTATTTGAAATTTAGAATTTCAATTATTTTTTTTTTAATTCCAGCTGATTTTTCCAATTTTTAATAAATTTAGTTTTCTACTTTCAAATTTTTAATCGAATTTTCTAATTTTAATTAAATTTTTGAATTCTAGTTGATTTTTCGAATTTTAAATAAATTAATTTTCGAATTTTAATAGAACTTTCGAATTTCAATTTAATTTTTTATATTTCAGTTGATTTTTCGAATTTAAAATAAATTTTATTTTCGAATTTTAATAGAATTTTCGAATTTGAATTGAATTTTAAGGAATTTGAATTCATCTTTTTCAAATTGTACTTATTTATTCAAATTTGAGTTTAACTTATTATTTGAATTTTTGAATTTCAATTGAATTTTCGAATTTCAATTGAATTTTCGAATTTCAATTAAATTTTCCGATTTTAATTGAATTTTCGAATTCTAATTAAATTTTTGAATTTCGAATGAATTTTCAAATTTTAATAGAATATTTGAATTTCAATTTGATTTTCAATTGAATTTTCGAATTTCAATTGAATTTTCGAATTTCAATTGAATTTTAAAATTTCAATTGAATTTTAAAATTTCAACTGAATTTTCGAGTTTCAATTGAATTTACGTATTTCAATTTAATGTTCGAATTTCAATTGAATTTTCGAATTTCAATTGAATTTTCAAATTTCAACTGAATTTTCGAGTTTCAATTGAATTTACGTATTTCAATTTTATTTTCGAATTTCAATTGAATTTTCGAATTTCAATTGAATTTTCGAATTTCAATTAAATTTTCGAATTTCGAATGAGTTTTCAAATTTTAATAGAATTTTCGAATTTCAATTTGATTTTTGAATTTCAATTGAATTTTCGAAATTCAATTTAATTTTCGAATTTCAGTTGAATTTTCAAATTTAAATTAAATTGAAATTGAGGTTATTTAAAATTTTACTTGGAATTTAAATAGAATTTTATAAGATTTGTTTTTTTTAATTTTATAGAATTACAAAAATTCAAATAAATTTTCGAACTTTAAAAAAATTTTAGTTGATGCTTTTTGAATTTACTTCATTTTTTAATATTAATGGAATTTTTCAATTTTATTTCAAATATCAATCGATGTTTCTAATTTCAATTGAATTTTCGATTTTCAATTAAATTTTTTATTTAATTTTCGAATTTCAAATGAATTTTCGAATTTTAATTCAGTTGTCGAATTTTAATTGAATTTTTGATTTTCAATTGAATTTTCGAATTTCAATTAAATTTTTAAATTCCAGTTGATTTTTCAAATTTAAAATAAATTTAATTTTCGAATTTCTATAGAATTTTCAAATTTCAAAAGAATTTTAGTTAAATTTTCAAACGTAAATTGAATTTTCAAACTTCAATTGAATTTTTGATTTTAAATAAAATTTTCGAATTATGATTAATATTTCGAACTTCAAGTGAATTTTCGAATTTAAATTAAATTTTCGAATTTCAATTAAATTTTCGAATTTCAATTAAGTTTTTGAATTTTTAATTAAATTTTCGAATTTCAATTAAATTTTCGAACTTCAATTAAATTTTCGAATTTCAATTAAATTTTCGAATTGCAATTAATTTTTTGAATTCCAGTTAATTTTTCAAATTTCAAATAAATTTAATTTTCGAATTTCAGTTTAATTTTCAAATTTCAATTAAATTTTAGAATATGAATTGCATTTTCGAATTTAATTTGAATTTTCGAATCTCTATTAGAATCTTGAAATTTCGATTAGAGTTTTCGAATTTCGATTAAAATTTCAAATTGAAATTGAATTTTTAAATTTCAATAGAATTTTCGAACTTTAAATAAATTTTCTAATTTCAATTGAATTTTCGAATTTCAATTGAATTTTCGAATTTTAATTTAATTTTTGTATTTAAATTGTGTTTTGTTAGAATTTTTAAAATTTTAATGGATTCTTTGAATTTCTAATGGAATCTTCTAGTCGAAGATGCTGGAACTAAGTCAGTCCAAAGAATTTTTGACCTGCTCTGCAGGGTTAATTTTGGTACACATTTTGACGGTAGACGACTAACAATTTTAAAGAGTATCGTTTAAAATTGCTGATCGTGCATTTTAGCATCATGTTGTTGTTGTTGCTGCTGCCAGACCGTTGTTGTTGATTGGTTGCTGCTCACACTTATGCGGTATGTGTTGTTGCTGCATTGGTTGGCTGGCTGTTTGGCTGGCTGAATGTCTTGGCAATGTTTAGTTTCGTTAAATGCACTTCATAATGTGCATTTCTTGCCTTTTTAGCAAAATTGAAATTAATTCTTATATTGTTTCAAGGACTTTTTTTTGTTGCTGTTGTACGTATGTATATTTTTGGAGTGTAACATTAAAAGCTTTTTTTCCGCTAAAATATTTTGTTGTGTTGTTTCTTTTTTTATTATTTTTGATATGCCAACAATGTTAAAAAATTTTTTTTTTTTGTTTTTGTATCGATGCTGTTTTTTGAAAGCTGGAATGTTTTCATTGTTAATAATATCAACAAAATATTGACTGTTTCTCAAGGATTACAAAAAAAAATCTATATAAATGTTTATTTATAAATATATAGAAATGAATTAAGTGATGGAAAATTGTTTTTTTTAGCTTTTTTGTAGCAATATCAAACATTTTATACCCTGGGAATGCGTTAAAGTGTTAAAAGTCCTGGTTCAGGACATAATTTTCTAACTTTTAGATCATAAGTTAATATTCGAAAAAGATGAGTACAATTTTAAAAATCTCGAGAAAGATAGATTCAAATTCGAAAAGATCAATTGAATTTCAAAAAAGATCAATTGAAAATCAAAATTTTATAAAAATTAAAAAATTTAATTGAAATTCGAAAACTCCATTGAAATTGTATTGAAATTCGAAATTTTTATTATAATTTGAAAATGTTTTTTTTTTTTTTTGGAAAATTGTTAACGTTTGAAAAATATAACTTAAGTTTAAAAACGATCGATTATTCGAAATTTTAAAATTTATTTTTCATTTGGTAATTGAAAAATTTCATTTCAAAAATTCTTTTTAACATTTTTCAATTGAATTTTTAGATTTTCGAAAATATCAATTTAAATTCAAATTAAACTGAAATTTAAAAATTTAATAAAAATTCAATTAAAATTTGAAAATTTATTTAAATTTCGAAAATTCGAGTCAAATCTGATTATTCAATTGAATTTTAAATCGAAAACTCTATTAAAATTTTAAATTCAATTGAAATTCGAAAATTCTATTGAAATTCGAAAATTCAATTGAAATTTGAAAATTCAATTGAAATTCCAAAACTTAATTGAAATTCAAAAATTCAGTTGAAATTCGAAAATTCAATTGAAATTCGAAATTCAATTGAAATTCGAAAATTCAATTGAAATTCGAAAAATCTATTAAAATTTAAAAATATTCGAACATCCCATTGAAATTTGAAAAAGTTCAATGAAAATTCGCAAAAAAATCAATTTAAATAAAAACTTTAATTATAATTTCCCAAGTAAAAATTAATTAGATCTTATCTGATCTCTTTATATCTATTCATATACGATCATATCTGATTGCATATAATTATATCTGAAATACCCAAAATCGAGTTCTAATTATGTCTCGGATTTGGTTAACATTGGCTGAAATTTGATATTTTATTATTATATCTGATCAGATGCAATTATATACAATCAGATGCAACCATACATTATCTGATCAAAGCAAATCAAATAAGATCAAATCAATTTTCACACGGGTCGATAATTCAAGTTTAAGTCGAACAATAAAATTCAATTAAATTTCGAAAATTTAATTGAAATATGAAAATATAATTGAAATCAAAATTCTAGTAAAATTTCAAAACTCAATTGAAGTATGAAAATTTTATTGAAGTTTGAAAATTTTATTGAAATTCACAAATTCTATTGAAATTTGAAAATTCAATTAAAATTTGAAAATTAATTAAAATTTCGAAAAATCAATTGAAATTCGATAATTCAATTGAAACTCTAAAACTCTATTACAAATCGAAAACTCTATTGAAATTTGCAAATTTAATTTAAATTTGAAAATTCAAATGTAATTCTAAAAGGTATTAATTAAAATTCGGAAGTTTTTATTAAAATTCGACAATTTAGGTAGAATTCAAAAATTAAATTGAAACTCAAAAACTCTATTAAAATTAAAAAAAAAACAGAACTAAAATTCGAAAATTTAAAATTTAATAAAAAATGATTAAAGTTTTTTAAGTCAATTAAATTTAATTCGAAAATTCTATTGAAATTCCAAAATTCTATCAAGATTCGTAAATTTAATTGAGTTCGAAAATGTATCTGAAATTTGATAATTCAACTCAAATTAAAAAATTTAATTGAAATTCAAGAATTCAATAAAATATCGAAATTAAAATACGAGAATTTAAATAAAATTCGAAAAGGAATAATTAAAACTTGAAAATTTAAAATTCGAATTCAAAAATTTCTAAAAATTCAATTAAAATTTGAAAATTCTATCAAAATTCAAAAATTTTCCTAAAATTTAAAATTCGATTCCCAAAATAAAATTGAAATTCAAAAATTAATTTGAAATTCAAAAATTTAATTAAAATTTGAAAATTCAATTAAAATTTGAAGTGAAATTTAAAAATTAATCAAAAATTAGAAAATTCAATTGAAATTAAAAAAATTTAGTAATAATTCAAAAATTTAAATAAAATTCGAAATTTAAAAATCCAGTAAAAACTCCATAGTTCAATTGAATTTCGAAAATTCTATTAAAATTTGATAAATCTATAGAGTCCGACCGAAACCAGTTTTCGAGGCCGAACCGAAACCGAACCGAATATTCGGCCGAAAAAGTAATATTCGGCCGAAACCGAACCGAAACCGAAACTTAAAAAAAAATTACCGCCTGGCATGAATAAAATTTTTAAAAATTTGCTAAAGATAAATATGGGGCATTCCATGTGAAATCGGACACTTTGAAAAACTTTTTTTTAGATTTTCCCAATTTTTTTACAATTTTTAGTACCTTTCGAAAACTTCTTCGTGGTAAATTTTCAGATTTTTTTGATGACCCGTTCAAAAGATATCGAATTTTTAAAAATTGGTAGTTTGTTCCTTTACTCAAACTTCTTTTAATCATAACTTCTTCAATAATGGTCCAAATTTCAAATTTTTTTATTTCAAAATTTTGTTTTTTTACGTACTTTCTAAAAAAAAAATCCCAAAAAATTCTTAAAAGCGCTCTAGTATGCGATTTTTAAGTTTTATAATTTAAATCTCATTTTTGAAAATGTTTGTACTCTTCGATTTTTTTGAAATTTTTTTGTGTAAAACTTCTATCAATTCTACAAATTTTTTGCCCAGGAAGATCGTGGGATAACAATTATTACAATTTTTTAAAATTTTTTGAAAAAATTTTGTTGTAATTTTCCAATCTTAAAATCACTTCTACTGCTCCAATAGTGCGTCATAGGGGGGTCCTTTATAAGACCGACCCCCATTAATTTTGACGTCTTAACATTTCTTTGGAACAAACTAATACCCTATCTCCAATTTCTAAGGGTGCTCCCACACAATACGACATTTTTTTAAAATTTGTTCCAACCGCTCTAACTGCCCAAATAGTGCCCTTAGAGCAACAAAATGTATGACCGACCCACAATATTTTTTTAGTCCAAACATTTTCTCTGAACACACCTACCCTCTTTAACTGTTAAGGCGGTCCCCATACAATTTTTTTTATTTTTTGTAAATTTGTTTTATTTAATCAGCTTCTACCGGTCCAATGGTGCGTCCGAGAGGGGTCATTATTGAGACCGACCCCAATTTATTTTTACCCTACAACATTTTTTCAAAACATACCTACGCCCTATCTGCACTCCCTAAGTAGGCTCCCATACAAATAGCAGTTGGAGCAAATTTTATAAAAATGTAATTTTGTATGGGAGCCTATTTTTTTAGAAAGTATTTAAAAAAAACAAAAATTTTGAAAAAAAAAAATTTGAAATTTGGACTATTATTGAAGAAGTTATGATTAAAAGAAGTTTGACTAAAGGAACAAACTGCCAATTTTTAAAAATTCGATATCTTTTGAACGGGTCATCAAAAAAATCTGAAAATTTACCACGAAGGAGTTTTCGAAGGGTACTAAAAACTGTAAACATATTGGAAAAATCTAAAAAAAAAGTTTTTCAAAGTGCCCGATTTCACATGGAATGCCCCGTATACAGCATATAATGCTTTTAAACCATAGGAATTATTGTATTTTTGAAAAAAAAAAAATATGTTTTTTAAAAAACTTACAAAAAAATTTTTAAATTTCTTTTGTAGTTTAGGAGAAAATAATTTTTGAACTGAAACAGTTTTACATTTAATGCATAAACTTGTAAGATTTTCTTCAATTGAACTGAAACAAGTGAAATGAAATACGAAATCAAAAATTTTAGCGACTTTTTTACACGTTTTTTAAAATACCAAAAGGTTTCGGTTTCGGCCAACATTTTGCCGAATACCGAATAGAGGCCGAAACCCCATTATTCGGCCGAAACCGAGAACGAAACCGAATATTCGGTCGGACTCTACATTTTCTAATTCTTTGGGTCCAAATGCAGGACTGTGGACTTCTTGTAGCATAAAAATGTTGAATTTGTTAAACAAAAACACAAAAAAATCATGTTAAAAAAATTGTGTTTTTCAGAGGTTCGATTTTGCTCATTTACGAACTTAACCTGCCTAGGAACATAAGACATATTCGTGCCAAATGTCGGGAGTCTAGCTCTTTTATTTTGGACTGCATCGTGTTAACTACAGACTGACAGACAGACGGACATCGCTAGAATGTCTTAGAATCTTAGAATCGATCACTGATCATAAATATATATATACTTTATGGGGTCCTAGACCGATATTTTGATGCGTTACACACTGAATGACAAAGTGTCATGTAGTTGGAGGGTATAAAAACATTTGATAACACAGTGATACAAAATCGAGCTTTCCGAATCGGAATTGGATGAAACCAAAAGCAAATACAAGTAGACATTTTACATAAAAAACCCTCAAAGATTTTTTTGGTTCAGTGTTAGATTTCGGTATGAATGTCGCTGTAATCGGTCCAGCCTCAAATCGTAATAAAAAATGTATAAATCACACACTTTTGATAATTCTAAGAAAGAAACTATCATAACAAAACTGAAATTTTACTTTTTCACGGAAATTAAAAAAAAAATTAAATTGTCTTGTATAATAAATATGGGAGAATTTTTTTTCATAATTTCCCAATAATTCCTCAGGTTGACAAAATTTATTTTTTTTATATGGAGTTTGTCAGATTTTTTCCCGTGAAAGCGAACAGAGCGCTATGCTTTACTGAATAGCCAAATTATTAAAAATAAACTACTGTGCACCGTTGCGTATGATTGTTATTTAAAGGCAATTATAAAATTAATCATACGCCTCCTATACAGTTTTAAAATAATTATTGTTATAATTATACTAAAAGTTTACCAACTTTAAATGCGTGTCAATAAAAGTCTAGCACTGACATAAAAAAGATCTTTGAGGGTTTTGCTATGGAAAATGTCAGCTTTCATTTGCTTTTGGCTTCCTTCTATTCCGATTTTGGTTTTGGCAAATTTTCAAAAAAGTCTGTCGAAGATATTACTTTAACCTAGTTTATAAGCATCTCTATACCTGTCAACGGTATAACCGATTGTAACCTCTAACACCTTAAGATTCAAAATTTTTCTAACAGAATTTTAACCTCCCCATAACCTCCATCAAATTTTAACTTCATTTTCTCCATTTACCACAATTATAACCCGATTACAAACTTTACAATGGAATTTTTTTGTTATTACCTGTTTCTTAGTAAACAATAAACAGCAAACAAAATTAAAAAGTCTGTAAAGTAGGTATAATTATAATTACATACAAAAAAAAAAAAAAACACCAAATAAACATTAATTAGTTTAAATACTTAACAAAACCAACTAATTTAATAATAATATCATCCATCTATGTGTTGCTGTTGTGCCTCCAGAAGAAGAATTATTATTATAAACATTGAAACCACAATAACAACTCCATTTCATTGGCTAAATGTTTGTTGCCCCCTCTAACCTAACCCAAGGCCAAGTTCAAGCAAAATTATAAAACTAAACTAAAAGAACAACTACAAATTTATAAAAGCCGCTTAAACCGAAAAAAAAAAAAAATATTTCTAAGCCTTGACTATGACTTGTGTTCAAAATCAAACATTTCGTTCATAATGTTAGCTGCCTGCTACCATCAATATACTTAGAAAAAGTAAAATACAGAGCCACAGCAACAGTTGGCAAAAACTATTAATAAAATTGTTAGACAAGTTTACACGCATGTGCGTGCTTGTTTTTTTTTCTTTCGATATTTGTATGTTGAACTAAACTGAAATACTTTACAATACTCAAAATTCATGTGTAAATTAGGGTGGTTCGAAGTTTTCGAATTTTTAGTTGGCTTAGCTAATTGTTTTTTTTTTTTTTTGAATTTCAATTGCACTTTTTCGAATTTAAATTTTTTTAGATTTTTTCGAATTTTAATTCAAACTTTTGGAATTTTAATTCAACTTTTTCGAATTTGAAATGTTCTTTTTTCGAATTTCAACTATTATTTTTGAAATTTTAATTGATCTTGATTAATGTTTTACAAATTTCAATTGGTATTTTTCGTATTTAAACTAGTCTTTTTCGAATTTTCGATTTTAAATTTTACCTTTACTTTCTCGAATTTAAAATTATATTTTTGGAATTTTCTAATTATTATTTTTTTTCGATTTTTAATTGGAATTTTTCGATTTTTTTATTTTTAACTTTTTTATATTTTTCGTTTTTTAATAGATTTTTTTTGAATTTTAGTTGATCTTTTTTGAATTTTATTTATTTTTGATGTTTTTTGAATATTAATAGATGTTGTTCGAATATCAATAGATGTTTTTCGAATATCAACAGATGTTTTTCGAAATTTAATTGTTCTTTTCGAATTGATCTTGATTAATCTTTAAAGAATTTAAATTGTTCTTTTTCGAATTTCAGAAAAAATGCAGTAAAAATCTAAAAATTGCATTAAAAATTTAAAAAATTGATAAAAATTTTAAAAATGCATTTAAAATCTAAAAAATGTATTAAAAAATCTAAAAAAATGCTGTTAAAATCTGAAAAACGTATTAAAGATATTAATAATCAAAATTATTATTAAAATTTAAAATCTAAAATATTTGACACATAGTTGAAGTTGGAAAATGTGAACTTAAAATAAAACTGAAATTTAAAAATTTAATTAAAATACAGTTACAATTTTAAAATTCAATTAAAATTCGAAAACTTATTTGAAATTTTAAAATCGAAAATTAAACTCAAATCTGAAAATTCAATTGAAAATTAAATTTAAATTCAAAAACACTATTAAATTTTAAAATTCAATTGAAATTCAAAAATCCAATTGGAAATCGAAAATTTAATTAAAATTCGAAAATCTGGTTAAATTTCAAAATTCAATTGAAATTTCAAATTTCAAACTTTAATTCTATTGATAACACAATGCAACAGCCGAACTCCGAATGAGGTGAAACCTAAAGCAAATGAATGTTGACATTTTCCATAACAAAACCTTTAAGGGCTTTTTTTAGTTCAGTGCTAGATTGTTTTTTACACGCATTTGAAGTTGGTGAACTTTTATTATAATTATAATAATAATAATTACTTGAAAACTGTATAAGAGGCGTATACTTAACTTTGTTATTGCCTTAAAATAGCAATCATATGCAACGGTGCACAGTGGTTTATTTTTAATAATTTGGCTATTCAGTAAGTAGGTAATGAACCGATTGCAGCAAAATTCATAGCGGTTATGGCTAACGTAATTTCGATCTTAAGTTTATACGCTGGACCCCACATGTCCAAAAGGGGCACCACCATGGACCCCTAGTCATAAAAATTGCATTAAAAATATAATTAATACATTAATAGTATAAAAAATACATTACAAGTATAAAAAACGCATTAAGAATTTAAAAAAAATGCATTAAAAATCTTAAAAAATTATTAAGAATTTTAAAAATGCATTAAAAATCTAAAAAATGAGTTAAAAATCTAAAATTGCATACAAAATTAAAATATAAAAAATGCATTAAAATATAAAAAATGCATTGAAAATCTAAGAAAAAACGCATTAAAATACTAAAAATGCATTAAAAATATAAAAAATCCATTATTACTTAAAAAAAAAAAATGATTTAGAAATCTAACAAAACGCATGTAAAATCTAAAAAAAAAAATGGATTTAAAATATCAAAAATGCATTAAAATTCTTAAAAAAGCATAAAAAATCTAAAATAATGCATTAAAATCAAAAATATGCATTAAAAATCTAAATCATGCACTAAAAATCTTTAAAAATAATAATAAATACAAATAATGCATTAAAATGCTTTGAAATCACCAACTTCAAATGCGTGTAAAAAAAATCTAGCGCTGTTATGAAAAATGTCAACTTTCATTTGCCTGTTTCAAACACTGCAGTTGTAGTGTTATCATCAGTAGAATTTTATTATTGGTATTTAATGAACCAACATGGAACGAAATGAAATCAAACAGGGAACGAAATGAAATGGAACGGAGAATGCAATGGAATAAAGCGGGGAACGAAATGGGATGGATCAGGGAACGACATGGAATAAATTTTTTTTATTCAAATTTTTTTCTCAATTTTTTTTTCTCAATTTTTTTTTTTTTCAAATTTTTCTTCTAAATTTTTTTTTTCTCAAATTTTTTTTCTAAAAGTTTTTTTTACTAAAAATTTTTTCACTCGCCATTTTTGCAAGTGATTTTTTTTGCTTAAATTTTTGAAGCACCCTATTACAGGTATGATTGAAAATTACTTTGACGTTGTATTGGGTAGTAAAGTCATCTAACATTTCTGTTAGTAATACCACTTATATCTGTCAGTAATACTAAAAAATAACAAAATTACTAATTTTTGTTAATGTTTTTTTTTGTTAAATCGTTTTTTTTGTAATGTTTTCGTTAAAGCCTACAACAATTAAATGTTTTTTGTTAATGAATGAAAATCCTAATGATATTTTTAAAATTTTATTTTTTTTTTGCTAGTACAGTTTTTTTTTGGTTAAAAAAATGTCATTGAATTTACGCACTTTTTTTAAAGAGAGAGAAACGTGTTTGAAATTATTTGAAACAAACGTAAATGCGGAAATTACAGCATTTTATGCTGAAATATGTAGTAAAACATAAAATATGCAAATAAAAATTGCAAAAAGTGTGTGTAATAAAATTATAGTCATGTATTTCAGCAAAATGTGCCAAAAATATGCAAAAATGAAATTTTACTGCTAATAATGGTTAGTAAAAATTGTTTTCAATTTATACTCTCTCCAAAGTTTTTAGTTCGTTACTAATAAGGTTGCTTTAGCACATAAAAAAATGCATCCATAACTTAAAAAATGCATCTAAAATTTAAAAGATGCATTAAAAATTTAAATAATGCATCCAAAATTTTAAAAAATCCATTCAAAATCTAAAAAAAAAAAAAATGCACCCAAAAACTAAAAAAAACTAAAAAAAATCATTAAAAATCTAAAAACAATGATTTAAAAATACAATGAAAAACTAAAAATGCATAAAAAATCTAAAACTTTATGCAGTTTTTTAGATTTTTGATGCATTTTTTAGATTTTTAATGTATTTTTAAATCATTGTTTTTTTTTTAGATTTTTAACGATTTTTTTTAGATGTTTAAACACTTTTCAAAATTAGTCTATAATGGATTAAAAATCTAAAAAATGGCTTAAAAAGCTAAAAAATGGCTTGAACATATAAAAAATGGATTTAAAAATCTAAAAAATGCAAAATCTAATGAATGCATTAAGAATCTAAAAAAATGCTTAAAAAATCTAAAAAATGTATTAAAAATCTAAAAAATGTACACTCAAAATAATACATTAGTAGATTTACTAATTTGTTTTTGCTAATTCTAGTAATTTAGCAAATTTTAAGTTTGGATTAGCATGTTAGCAAAAATATTTTGTAAACTTCATTTAGCGCATTAGCAATTTTAAACAAACTTTGAACTAATTTTTTTTTGGTAAATTTAAAATTTAGTTGACCAAATTTTTACAAGCTTTTTTGCTAATATTAGCAAAAATAAATTGAAAATTTTTTTGTTTTTTAAGAAAACTTAACTTGGTTTTCGGGTTTTCCATACTATTGCCGGTCCTCTTCACATGTGTAGACCCTAATGGGTCCTAACTTTGGATCCAAAAAAGTTAGCATTCGCGAAAATTATAAAATGCTCATATCTCGGTAAATATTGCCGACACAACAAAAAGTCAAATAGCATTTTTGTAGCTCTCAACACGTAGAACAAGACCGCAAAATAACCAAAAGCGCTCCGAATGATATTTTTCAAGTTATCGAGTATTTTAATTCTCAAAACCCCAGTGGTCCCCTAAAATCACGTATCTCAAAGACTAAGCAAGGTAGAGCGAAACGGACACAAATTTTGGATCAAAAGGTATGACGATTGTTAAGGAACCCAACTAGGCCTACGCCCATCGGAGTCTGGACCTATCGGGTCCGAACCCAATGGGGTCCTCAAATTTGTATGAACTTAGTTGAAATAAAAAAAAAAAAATTCAGTTAACTAATTTTTGGCAAAACATTTTTGCTAACTTTACCAAAATTGTGGGTTCAAAATCAGCAAATTTTCTTGTAGGTTTACGAGCTTTTTTTGCTAACAATACAGTTTTTTTTTGAGTGTATAAAAAAATCAAAAAAATGCATTAAAAATCTAAAAAATTTATTAAAAATTTAAAAAATTCATTGAAAATTTAAAAAATCATTAAAAATCTAAAAATGCATTAGAAATCTAAAAATATATTAAAAATCTTCACTAAAAATAAAAAAAAAAATAAAAAAAAAAATAAAAAAAATTAAAAAAAAAAATAAAAAATTTATTAAAATTCTAAAAAAGGCATTAAAAATCTAAAAAAAAATGCATTAAAAAAATCTAAAAAATGCATTAAAAGTCTAAAAAATGTATTAAAAATCAAAAAAATGAATTAAAAATCTAAAAAATGCATTAAAAAATCTAAAAAATGCATTAAAAATCTAAAAAATGCATTAAAAATCCAAAAAATGCAGTACAAATTTAAAAAATGCTTAAAAATCTAAAAACATTCATTAATAATCTTAAAAAAATGCATTTAGAAAAAAAATTCGCATTAAAAATCTTAAAAATGCATTAAAAATCTTAAAAATGCATTAAAAATCATAAAAATGCATTAAAAATCGAAAAAACAATAAAATCTAAAAATGCATTTAAAATCTTAAAATTCCATGGAAATCTAAAAAAATCATTAAAATCTAAAAATGAATTTAAAATCAAAAAATGCATTAAAAATAAAAAAATGCATTAAAAATCTAAATAGTGCATTACAAATCTTAAAAATGAATTATATCGAAAAAAAACAATAAAATCTAAAAATGCATTTAAAATCTAAAAATCTAAAAAAAATCATTAAAATCTAAAAATGAATTTAAAATCTAATAATGCATTAAAAATATAAAATATGCATTAAAAATATAAAATATGCATGAAAAAATTTAAAAAATTCATTAAAAAACTAAAGAAACGTATTAAAAATCTTTAAAATCCATTAAAAAAAAAATGCATATATGCTTTAAAAATTTAAAACATGCACTACAAATCTTAAAAAATCAAAAAAATTAAAAAGCCTAAAAAATCTTAACAATGCTGTTGAAATCCTAAAAACCCGATTTTTAATCGGTAATTTTCAAAATTGAGTTTGACTTTAAAGTGGAAAAGTAGATTTGTTTTACTGTAATGATTTGCAATTTTTTAAAATCACTTGATATAGTAATCAAATAGCGAGAAGTATGCAGTTTTAATAAAATACGCAAATGTAAAATAAAATGTATGAGCTCGAGGCCTGGATTTTTTCTTTAATTAAAATTCTTTATCAATTTTTTAATTAATAAAAAAAATCCAGGCTCGAGCTCAAACATTTTATTTTACAATTGAATTGGAAAGGTTTAATAAAAAATAAATAAAATTTAAAATATGCAAATAATATAAATTTTCTGCAAAAAATCAAATTTGTTAATTCGTAAAGATATGTATTTAATTAATGTTGATCATTTAATAACATCAAAAAAATCTGCCTAAAATTCCCCTCCCTGGTTATCATGTTTTGAAATATTACAAATTCAGAGTTAGCAGGTAACTAAACTTTAAATTAACGAACAATTTTATTAACTTAAAAAAACGAAAAAAACAAATGAGGATGAAAAGGAAGTCACAAGTAAAGCTCAATATTAATTTTTTCAACCAGAAAACAGCCCAGAATGTTTTTTTTTTTTTTTTTTAATGATGGTCAATGTTTGCCATGAACAACATGCTAAATGTTTGCACGATTTATGTGAGGCGGTATATAACAGAGGCGAAACGAAAGAACAACAAATATCGCAGCAAGATTCCAAAAACTTTTTTAAATAAAAATATGTGTGATTTAAAAATAAAATATAGCTGATTACTTACAAACAACAACAACAAAAAGTGTTTCGAAACAAAATCACGTACTTGACGCGTTCCGAAGCTAACGAGTTTTTCGATTTAAATTTTGAAAAAAGGTTTTAAATTTGTATTTAAAATGTATAAAATCGCGGAATCCGTTTGAAATATGAAGATTCCATTTGAAAACTTCACTAGAACTTCGAATTTGAAAATTTGAAAATGATCATCTGAAGTTGGAAAAAGAACTATTGAATTCGAAAAATATTTACCGATAAAAAAAGTTTGTCTGTTGGAATGCCGATCACGGCAAAAATATTACACAGATGTGACTGAATCTTAACATATTTACTTTTTGTTGCTCCCAGATGTTTGGTATTGCATTTTAGCGATATTGGTTCAGCGGTTCAAAAGTTATGAACGAAATTGTTGAAACACTTTTAAAATTTTGGCATATTCTACATAACCTAAAAATACAAAATGCTTTTATTCGCGGTTTTTTCTTATTCGCCAAAAAAAAAAATTCCTGATTTTTTTTTTCTAAATCAATTTATTTACCAACTTTTTTACACCAAAAATTTTTGTCGCGAATTTTTTGTTTTCACGAGAAATCTTTTTTCGCGGATTTTTTTTTTATATTTTTTTTTTTCAGATGAAGTTTATTGCAAAACTTTTTGTTTTTATCTGATTCTATTTTTTTTTTGCAAAAAATTTTACTTTAAATCTAAATATTGTAATTTGGTACTTTTTTACATTTCCAAAAACATTTGTCTTAGAAATTTTAGGGGTAAAAAAGTAACTTATTTACTTTTTTTATATCTTCTGAAATAATGGTCATAGAAACTTAAAATTTGTGGTGGAGGATCCTCCGAAAAAAATAATTTGAAAATTTACCTTTTGAACATTTTAATTATAATCGGACAAAAAAAATGTACCTTGGTACTTTTTCTATAAAAAGTGTACTTTGGAAATTCCCATTCAAATCTGACAAAAAATGTGCTTTGGTACTTTTTCTATTTCCTAAAACAATGTTTTGATGGTAAGAGAGTAAAAAAGGGTACCTTGGTACTTTTTTGATCTCCATTTTTAAAATGTAGGATCGATCCTCCATTGGAACGAAATAGAAACTTGCAATTTGAAATGTGAATATTCCAGCAGAAAGCTACATTCTGAAAAAAGTAACTTTCCGATTTTAATGGGGTAAAAAGGGTCAAAATTTGTACTTTGGTACTTTTTCGATCTATTGAAGTGATGGTTTCAGAAACTTGAAATGTGGAATGTAGGATACTCTAGCAAAAAGACTATGCTGACAAAAGTACTTTATAAAAAGTTTCGGTGCTAAGGGGATATTAAAGTGTGCATTGGTACTTTTTCGAAACTTTCGATTTTAAGAAGGTGAAAAAGTATACTTTGGTACTTTTTAGATCTCCTAAATAAAAAATTAAAATAATGATCTGAAAGAATAATTTTTGGAAATTCCAAATTTATGGCGGCAAAAAGTGGTAAAATAGTAAATTCTGAAATAATGATCATAGAAACATGAAATTTGGAATGAAGGATTCTCCGAAAAAATAACGTGAAAATGTACCTTTTGGAAATTCCAATTCTAATAGGACAAAAAATGTACTTTGGTACTTTTTCTATCTCCTAAAATAATGTTTTAATGCTAAGACGGTAAAAAAGTGAACTATGGTACTTTTTTGATCTCCTTAAACAATGGTCATAAAAAACTGGATTTTTTAATTTTTTTTTTTGGCGATGAAAAAATTGTAAAGGTCCTTTTTTATATTTCCAGAAATAATAGTCCTAAAAACCTGAAATTTATTTTCTCCATCATAAAATTTCACTCTGAAAAAAATAACTTTTGGAAATTCCGATTTAATGGGGTAAAAAAGGTAAAAATAATTACGTTGGTACTTTTTCGATCTACAGAAAAAGGGGTGACTTTGGAACTTATTTTATTTCTTCTAAAATAATGGTCATAGAAACTTGAAATTTGGAATGAAGGATCCTCCAACAAAAAAAAAATAACTTAAAAATGTACCTTTTGGAAATTCCAATTCAAATGTGACAAAAGGATAAAAATGTACTTTGGCCCTTTTTTATTTCCTTGAAATAATGTAATAATGGAAAGAAACATTCTTAAAAAAAGTAACTTTTGGAAATTCTGATTTAATGGGGTATATGTGTATACAAATATATGTTCCTTTTACTCCTACAAGGAGGTAATGGGGTAAAAAGAGTAAAATTATGTACATTGGTACTCTTTCGATCTACTAAAATGATGGTTCCAAAAAATTAAAATATAGGAATATTAAAGAAAGGTTCTATGCTAAAAGTATAAATAATTGTAATTTGGTACTTTTTCGAAAGTTTCGGTGATAAAAAGCTAAAAAAGAGTACGTTGGTACTTTTTCGATCTCCTGAAATAATGTTCATAAAAACTTGAGTTTTGAAATGTAGGATCTTCTATTGTAATCTAAAAATTTTACATGTAGGATCTTCCAGCAGAATTAATATCAAAGGATATATTTTGAAATTTAAAATTTTTAGATTAAAAAGGGGTACTATATTGGTTAAAGTGGGCTTAAATTGTCCTTTTTTTTAATTTCCTTAACGCATGTTTTACGAAAAGAAAAAAAAACCTAAATAACATAGGACCGGGAACGTTATAGAATAAATCAGGGAACGAAATGGATTGATTTTTTTTCTTAAAATTGTTTGTCACTGAAAATTTTTTTTCTCTCAACTAGTTCAGAAATAATATGTCCATTTGGGAAAGTTGTTCTGGATTTTTGAAGATTTTAAAACCCCTAAAATATGCTTTAAAAAATATTAAAAAAAAAAAAATTTATATATTTTTTTATTTTTTGAGTCAAATTTCATTTTCAATATTCTTAAAAACTAAAAACTTAAAATAAAATGAATTTGTTAAAATTCTCTTCGCTCCACTTAAAATTTAAAATTATTCAAAAAAAATTCCCCTAAACTTGATAAAAGTGTAAAAAAACCCATTTCAATTACCGTCAAACGCACCTTAAAAATTTATTTAAATATTTTTTTTTTGAAAACCATAAAATTGTATTTAAACATGTAGTTTTATTTAACCAACCAAATAATTGTAGATAATTTCACTTTATATATTTAAATTATTAGTTTATTTTATATATTTTGACATTTTTAACTAGTTTTTTTTTGTTTTTTTTTTTTAATTTTTTATAATTTATTTCATTTGCTAATATTTAAAAGTTCATTAACCGTTTTGAATAAACATTAACTGGGTATGTTAGGCGACTCTATGCTAAACGACTCTTTATGTTAAAGAACAAAAAAAGATATTTAGAATATTTTATATTCAAACAATACGGAAGTGTAAATTATTTAACTGTTAAAGAAGTTGTAAATTAGAAAGTACTTTTTGATTTAGTTAAAAATA
Source organism: Pegoplata infirma (assembly GCA_963921195.1). Taxonomy (NCBI): domain Eukaryota; kingdom Metazoa; phylum Arthropoda; class Insecta; order Diptera; family Anthomyiidae; genus Pegoplata; species Pegoplata infirma. Next base: position 40,179,335 of record OY992540.1, on the reverse strand, counting down.
GCCTGGGAATAATACAAAACACTAAAGTTATATAGTAATTTGTTAAGGAATGGTATGGGTTTTTGTTATTTCATTATCACACTATATGACTAAATATCTTAATCATTTAGAATCTTGTTTAGAAAAACAACTGAAAAAAAGTAATCTAATTTTTGACGCATCTACACAGGAAGCCAGACTTTGATAAATGTGGATAAAAATTTAATTTAAATATAAAAATAGAATGGTAGTTTAAATTGTTTAGTTTCTAAATTAATGCTATTATAAATTAGTTATTTAAAAAAAAAAATATTAAAAAACAAGTAAAAAAGTTAAATTCGACCTTGTCGAATGTATTGATACCCTCCACAATGTAAAAAAATATTTGAAAAAAAAAAAAAAATTTTAAAAACAATCCGCGAAAAAAAATTTTTGGTGTAAAAAAAAAATTCGGCGAAAATTATGTTTGTACTTATTTAAATACCAATTGGTGATCAATTCTCTTCACATGTGTCAACCAGCAGCCGAATTAAAGCATTTTGTATTTTTAGGTTATGTTGAATGTACCAAAATTTTCGAGGTGTCCTTACATTTTCGTTCATTACTTTTGAACCGCTGAACCGATTTAGCTCAAATCCAATACCAAACTACTTAGGGCAATAACAAGTAATTATATTATATCATATCTGTTTATTACTTTGGCCGTGATCACCATTTCCACAGACGGACTGACAGACGGACATCGCTAGAATGTCTTAAAATCGATCACTGATCAAATACATTATGTATCCTAGACCGATATTTCAATGAGTTACAAACGGAATGACAAACTTATAAATACCCTCTATCACTAACAAGGGAAGTATCTCAACCCTTATGAACCGATTTGCATGAAACGTAAAATATAGATAAAAAAGACAATTCTAAGGTTCGGGTGTCTCGGCTTATCGGCCATATCGGGGATTTAGGGGTTCAAAACATGGGTCAAAAAATGGCGAAAAAATCGTTTTTTGGATTTTTCAGCCATTTTTTTCTAAGAAACTATATAATGTTTACATATGAGAAGAAAGGATTTTTTAATGCCTATCCAACGGTGGCATAACCATGTAAAAGTTTGGCTTCGTTAAATACCTTTTTTATGAAAATGTGTAAATTTTGGGGGGGTATTTATATGAATACAGAGACCTACGATGTCCATATGAATACGAAATAATCTTTATTAAATTTAAGTCGACACGTATTTTTTCTCTAGAGGATATTCCTGTTAGTTCGGGAGTTATCGAAATTTTCCCGGAGGTCCACATTGTTTCATAAGGGGACAACGAAATTTTGAAACACTGATATGGCCGAAAAGCCGAAACACCCCAACCTTAAAATCGTCTCTTTTATATATATTTAAGTTTCAAGCAAATCGGTTCATAAGGGTTGAGATACTTCCCTTGTAAGTGTAGGGTATAAAAAAATATTTGTATTTATTGAGACTATTTGTAATCGCCTTAAAGTATGCTTTAAAAATCATTACCGTATGGTTAATTATCAAGTTTTTAGTTTCAAAATTAATTCGAAGATTATAAAATAACAGTCTATTCCCGAGTAAAAATGTTTAGATATATTCTTATATATCACATCTTATCCGAAATTTGAAAGATCAGTATTGATCCGAGTAAAATCAGTACTGATCCGAGATTTGAAAGATCAGTACTGATCCGAAAAATGGATCGCTAAGATTAAATCAGTTTTAATCGGAAAAAATCGGATGAAATTGTATCCGTCCGATTAAAACTGATATAATCCTAGCGATCCATTTTTCGGATCAGTACTGATCCTTCACATTTTTACTTGGGTTTTTATAAAAAATAAATTTCATACCTTAAAAATATAATATTTTGCTGTATTGTAAAATCATTTGTATTTATTAAGACTATTTGTAATTGTTCGCCTTAAGGTATGCTTTAAAAATTATTTGACGGTTGTTTATTGTTCTAACCTTAGCAAAGGACTCATTTTTATGTCATATGAAGTTCATTGACCTGCATTTGAACCCAGGGAATTAGGAAATTAAATTTTTTCGGCCCGCCCTTTCTTGGGGGCGTGATTAATATAAAATAATGTTTAAATTGAATATATACTTGCAAATTAATATGTAAACATTTAGATCAGTGGGAAAATGTCCTCCCAACATCCCCACGGACCCGTACCCACAAAAATCCCATGTCAAACTTCTTTTTATTATTCTTTCCCATTTTGAAGGTTATAAAAGATTCGGAGCAGACGAATTTAGCTCGCACTTTCACTTGTTTTTATTTTTATACCCTCCACTTAGTGATAGAGGGTATATATAAGTTTGTCATTCCGTTTGTAACTCATCGAAATATCGATCTGGGACCCCATAAAGTGTATATATTCATAATGCCCGATCGATTTTAAGACATTCTAGCGATGTCCGTCTGTCTGTTTGTGGAAAATGCTGTCACGGACAAAATATTGCACAGAGATGACTGAAACTTAACATGTTTATTGAAAGTTCTACCGAGAAGTTTGGTATTTCATTTGAGCGATATCGGTTCAGCGGCTCAAAAGTTATGAACGAAAATGTAAGGACACCTCAAAAATTTTATTACATTCAACATAACCTAAAAATACAAAATGCTTTAAGTCGGCTGTTGGTTGACATATATGAACATAATTGAACACCAAATGGTATTTTAACAAGTACGAACATATTTTTTGACCAAAAAAGAATAAAATCGCGGATTTTTTTTTTTATCAAAATTTTTTTTTTGCGGAAATTTTTTTTTCAATATTTTTTTTTTTCAAAAGTAATTTCCTTTTAAATAAAGTTTTTTGCAATAATCTTTTTGAAATTGTGGAGGGTATCACTACATTCGGCAAGGCCGAATTTAACTTTTTTACTTGTTATATCCTCCACTCTTGTGATAGAGGGTATATATAAGTTTGTCATTCCGTTTGTAACACCTCGAAATATTGGTCTAGGACCCCATAAAGTATATATATTCATGATCCTCGATCGATTTTAAGACGATCTAGCGATGTCCGTCCGTCCGTCCGTCTGTCCGTCTGTCTGTCTGTTGAAAACACGCTAACTTTTGAAAGACTTAACGGAGGCTCCTGAAGTTTGGCATATATGTTGGGCATTTACCTGGTCAGGTCGGTATTGCAATCCAGCAAAATCGGTCCAGTGGTTCAAAAGTTATAAGCAAATGAGTGAATTTCGGCAAGGGTTTTTCTGGAATTTACGAGATAAAACACACGGTAAGTTTCGAACAGCAATTCTGAGGGTGCCGAAGTGTAACATATATATTTGCTGTTCCTCTGATCCGGTTCGTTTTAAATTTCAGCCAAATCGGTCCAGTGGTTCAAAAGTTATTAGCAAAACCGTAAATTTCAGATTAGTTTCACCTTAAATTCACGTGTTGAAAACCCGTTAAACATGTTTTAAAAACATTTGTATGTCAAAAAAATATTTTACAAGGTATTTTGGTCACACAAAAATATTTTTACACTAAAACAAAAAAAAATACACTCAAAAAAAATTTTACACTCAAAAAAAATTGTACACTCAAAAAAAAATTAGTAAATTTTTTTTTCAAAAATTAATAAAAAAAAGTTTTTTTACACAAAATAAAATATTTCTAACCAAAATTTTTATTTTTTTCACGTTAGAAAATTTACTATCACTTAAAAAGGGCATTGTGGAGGGTATTCATAGATTCGGCCAAGTCGAATTTAGCTTTTCTACTTGTTTTTTTTATTTTTTACATTTTTGGAGTGTATGAAAGATTTGGCACAGCCGAATTTAACACTCTGCCTGTTTATCCTAAACATTTTAAAATCTGTCCTTCTCTGAAATGAATTTTGCTGGAGGATCCTTCACGTCAAACTTTTAAATTTTGGTGCTTTTAGTTTAATAGTTAGAAAAAGTACCAATCCACCTTTTTGTTCCTTTAAAATCGAAATTTCCAAAAAACACTTTTTTCAGTTTTTTTTTTTTGTAGATGATCCGAAATCAAAAATTTCAAGTTTATAACACTATTATTTTAGGAAATCAAAAAAGTACCAAAGTATAATTTTTTGCTCCATTTTACCATCTTAGAATCAGAAATTCCTAAATGTCTTTTTAAAGGAATATTTTCTTCAACGGAATATTATACATTTTAAAAATTAGGTTCATATGGCCATTATTTCAACAGATCGTAAAAGTACCAAAGTACACTTTTTTACGCCCTTAGCATCGAAACTTAAAAAAAGTAATTTTGTCAGAATGTTGTTTTTTTTTTGGCTAGATGATCTTTTATTCACGTTTAAAGTTTCTGGAACCATTATTTTAGGAGATAAAAAAAGTACCAAAGTAAAATTTTTTGTACCATTAAAATCTGAATTTCCAAAAGGTACTTTTTTTGTATTTTTTTTTCGACTGGACGATTCCACATTTTTAATTTGAAGTTTCAATGACCTTTATTTCATCAGCAGATAAGCAAAGTACCAGAGCACGATATTTTCAGAATTTCCAAAAAATAACTTTTTTCGGAATATGTTTTCACCGGAGTATCCCACTAAAATTTCAAAATTTTACACAAAAATTCTTCTTAACCTTAAAATCTTTAAAAATTTAATTTAATTTTAAATATTCCTAAATTGTACAATTTAATCTTAATTGTGATTTATTAAATTTAATATACTTTGTCTAATTTACATCTCGTTCTTTCTTTTTATCGTTTTTATTATTATTATTAGCGATCAATTTTTGAATATTTATCTTTTATATTATTTTTTTTTGCATTAACATTATTGTCTACATCCTCTTGAATCTTTTACTTACTTGTGTTTTAAATAAATTAAACGGTTTCCCACAACTTCAAGTTGAGGTTTGTTGTACGAGTATTGTATTTTGGTTTAAATCACTTCGTTTTTTTTTGTTGTCGAATCCATTCATTGTTATTCATTAAGTATAATCGTTGTATATTGATCATATGTACTTATGTAGGAAAAGAAAAGTGACCAAGCGGAGAAAAAATTGATTGGTTAAATTTTTTTTTAACTAAAACTTATTTAAACAAAAAAAAAAATGCTGAATATTTGTTAAAAATACTGGTTTTAATGAAAAAATACTGGGTTTAATTATGGGAACCAAAAAGTGAGATTATTAATTTAAAACACAATTTGATTTGCAATTTCGAATCACCCGGTTTTTAATGTATACTAATTAGAGCATACCTTAAGGCGCAAAGACAGTTGGTCACCCTAAGATTTCCGATTTTTGTTCTACCCAGTCAGAAAAAAAGATCACAGCCGACATACTGCGGACTCTCGCTTTATAAAATTGCTAACATCCAAATTTTTGTTTTCAAAAGACCCCAAGGATAAGTCCTCAGTTGGTCAGCGGTTGTCTAAAGGCATTGTCGGTGACCATCGGCTATAGTGGGCACTGCTTTCAAATTGCTGACTTGTCCTTTGGGACATGTGGAAAAATTTTATAACGAATTCAGCAACTTTATAATGTGTCAATGATCAGTAATTTTTTTGCTGACTGCGTATCAGTAACTTCAATTTTCAGCAATTATCTTTATGCGATTCATTAATGTGACCTCACCACTGGTCACCCTAATATAAGCGCGTAACTTTACACTCGTTAAATTGATTATTCGTTCATTTGTTGTTGATTATTTTTTGCTTGTTGTTATTGCTGTTATTCGTTGGATTCATTCTTCTTTATATTCTTATGTGTTTAGCTCGTAGGTAGCTTTTCGTACATTCGAATTTACTTTACTGTTTTTTTTTCTTCTGAACTTCAAAAGCGTTTTCAGCATAGAGATGGGTGAGTGACGAAGGCAGTTCGTGAAAGAAATGATTTAAGTGATAAAATTTAAAATTTAAAATGGAAAATAGTTAAAAATAAATAGTCGTTATAAAATCAAATAAATTCGTAAAAGATCAACTGAAATTCGAATACGATCGAAAAGAGATGAAAATAAATCTATTGGAATTCGGAGAAAATCAATTCAAATTCAAAAAATATATAATTTGAAATTTCAAAAAGTAATAGATTAAATGAAATTCCTAAAGTTAATTAAAGTCACTCTGCTCGAATTTGACACTTTTTTTTTAACAAGCTGGGCACCCTACTGGTAAAGTTAATTCGATTACGCTGAATTCGCGATTTAAAATGTTAATGCTCAAGTACAATAAAAACGATATTTTTAAACTTTTGCGATAATTTTTAAATTAAAAACCATTCAATTTTGTTAAACTAACATAACAAACCATAATATCGTGAATTTTTTTCGCGAAAAACATTTTTTGTTCGCGAAAACTCCTTATTTTTGTAAAAAAAATTGTTTCAATACAAATATTTTTAGTTTGATTTGAATTTACGACAGCCATCTGGTAAAGCTAGTTCGTGTACACTAAATCCCATTGTAAAAACTGTTTTTTTACAGTAAGCGTATGTATAAGCGATATTCGCGATTTTTTTTTTTATTTTTAATTAAAAAAAAAATATTTTTTATATTATTTAGACAATTGCTGAATTTTTATCATCTAATATCTATTAAATATACAAAACAAAAAATTGTATTCGCGGAAATTTTTTTTCGCGATTTTTTTTTTGCGAAATTTTTTTTCGCGATTATTATTATTATTTGTTATTTTTAAGTAAAAAAAAAACTATTTATTATATTATTTAGACAGTTGCTGATCTTTATCATCTAAAATCTATTGAATATACAAAAAAATTCGCGAATTTTTTTCGCGAAATTTTTTTTTTCAAATTTTTTTTATTTTGCTAATATTTTATGAAAATGAGTAGTACATTTCAGACACAAAATTAAAAAAAAAAAAAATCGCGAATTTTTTTTATTTTTCTCAGAAATTTTTTTTTTTACCGAAAATTTTTTTTTTGCGATATTTAGACAATTGCTGAATTTTTAGCATCTAAAATCAATTGAATATACAAACAAAAATTTTTGTATTCGCGGAAATTTATTTCTCGATTTTTTTTTCGCGAATATTCGCGATAATTATTTTTTATTTTTAAGTAAAAAAACTATTTTTTATATTATTTAGACAATAGCTGAATTTTTATTATCTAAAATCTATTGAATATACCAAAAAATTTTTGGTGTTCGCGGAAATTTTTTTTCGCGAATTTTTTTTTGCGAAATTTTTTTTCCAAGTTTTTTTATTTTGCTATTAATTTATGAAAATGAGTAGACTTCGATACATTTCAAAAACAAAATTTTTCGGAAAAAATTTTTTTCGCGGATTTTTTTTTATTTTTCGCGGAACAAATTTTTTTTTTAGCGAATTTTTTTTTTGCAAAAAAAAAACAATACATTTTCTAAGTTTATATTTAAAAACTATCCCAAAAGCATAAAATTGTAATTTTTGTAGTACCTAGGCTTAAGAATTTGAAATCGCGAATATCGCAAATACGAGCGCTAACTTCGAAAAACGTCAGGGTGACCAGCTTGTAAATTTTTGCTACTAGCACAATGAGTTTAATTGAAATTCAAAAAACGATCAATTGAAATTTGCTAAAGATTAATTAAAATCTTTCTCAGTTCCCATCAATAAAATGAGATCTTATCACACAAAAATATTTTTTTTTGTTTCTCACTCTCTCATCTTCAATGTAAAGTGTCTTCTTCTTAAACGACGTCGCGACGTTTCGTTGTACCAACCAATAAAACACACAAAACTACATATGATTTACCAGTGTGTTCTGATGATCAAATTCCTGGAATTTACTTGTTGTTTTTCGCGTATGGACATGGTGACCGACTGAAAGAAAACAAAAAAAAGAACAAATTTAACAAAACGAAAAATAAGTAACAACTTCGCATATTATTACAAAAACTTAAATTAAACATACTGATGCGAGAAACGTGTACTCTACTCTTTGCAATAAAGATTAAATGACAAATCGTGTAGATATACTTGGTCCAGATTAGGTCCCATTATTCTTTTGAGAGAAGCACGTGGAATTTGAAGTTTAAAAAAAATTTAAATAAATAAATCAGTGATTTGTTTTTCAAATCATATTAGTAGACTTAAATATACCCTGCACTAGTTTTAGTCGCAGAAATAAGTTTTGGCAATCGTTTAACTTTGTATGGTCACCCTAATATATAAGATCAAAAATATGCAGTTTTACTAAATTAATTATAAAATAATTTTTTTTAAACTTTGTCATGTAAACACATTTGTTTTTTATTGTTGAAATTTTCTTGCAAATTTGCCCATTAAATAGAGTTGCCAACGGTTTTGAAGTATTTTAATATGGTCACCCTAAAATAATTTCAATTAATTTAATGGCATTTTTAAGTTGCAAACTGATAATTTGACTGATTGAAATATTTGTATAGTTGCTTGAATTATTTTTAAAGATACCAACATTGAGAAAAAACATAATTTTTTATCTCATAAAAGTAGGGTGTTAACATTTAGAGATGATTTTTTTTAGAAATGTTTTGGTATGAATAGCATTTGCCATATGAATTTTTATGCACTTTATGCTTTTCTTTAAATTTATACATAAAATTGTATAACGTGTTGTTTACTAACACTTTGTTAGTTGCGATTTTTTACATCATTAACCCTTAAATGAACATAATGTCCATAAAGGAGCAAAAATACTGGTTTTTATCAAAGCTCAATTTATTTTTTTTAAATAAATTTTAATTTAACACAAAATTTCCCCTAAACATACAAAGAATCTAAAAATACTGGTTTTTTAATTTAAAATTTTTATGTCTAAAACTATTTAAAAATTCCAGTTGAGGTTTAAAACTAAACAAAATAAAAAGTATCTAAACATATTTTTAATTTGTGAAAAAACTATTAAAATCATAGTATAAACAAAGAAATACTGGTTTTTGAAAAAAATTTGATTATATAAAATTACTGTCCATTTTATCTTTAGTTCAGGCTTACTTTATTTGAAATCGAGTTAGTATTTATAAATACTGGTTTTTATGATTCAAATTTAAATGCTCAAACATTTTTTGTTAAAAAAATATAACAGAATGAAATTATTGATAAATAAACCATCATATATTTAAAACAATTTGCAATTGAATTTGTGAAAAAACTACTTAATTGAATAAACAAAGAAATACTGGTTTTTGTAAAAAAATTAATAATTACGTTTTGTAGTTTATTTTACCTATATAAGCCTACATTTTATTTTAAATCTAGTTGTTTTTTTTTAAATAGGATAATTACTTCTGTACAACAATAAAAAATACTGGTTTTAGCTGTTTATAAAAACGAAATATGCGATAATAAATATTTTGTAAAATATTGAAAATTTTATTTAAAAAACAATTTTTAATTAAGTGTTTTAATAACTACTACAGTCATAACTTATAGAAAGTAATACTGGTTTTTATATCACTTGTTTATGTATTTTCAACGTTAAATTTGCTAATTACAGCCTTAATTTTATTGTGTTGTAGTGTTACTTCTATTTAATATTCATAATACTGGTTTATACAAAAAAAATATATTTTTTAAAAACATCAAAAAATATTGAAATACGGGTTTGTCTTGGCATAGCTTTCCACCGCTGCATTTAAGCTTTAGTTCTTATGCATTGAAAAAAATACTAGGATTTGAAACAATACTACAAACACACATGCTGCAATTATTTATTTAAATAGTCTTTAAAATAAAAAATACCGGTTTTTATAATCAACTTATTTCAAATATAATCAAAATAAAAAAGAGTTTTAAAATTCAATTTCTTCAAATTATTGGATGTTAAAAGGAAAATACTGGTATTGAACAAAATTAGAGAAAGCTTAGAAAAACAGTTATCTGAAAAATAATGTTTCTAAAATTTTAAAGAGTTAACTAAAATACTGGTTTTTATAACTAGCGATAAACTAGTTGAAAAGTTGGAAAAAATAATAAAATACAATTTTGAATCGGAATAATCTGAATATTCAAAAAATTTTTTAAATACTGTTTATTTTCACTAAGCCTTTACTTTTAACAAATTTATTTTTCGAGTATCTAAAAAAACTTCCACAAATTCAATTTTATCGTAGCAATAGCATCTTAAACTAAAAATACTGGTTTTGGAACAGATTTATTCAAATAGCTCATTTAAGGGTTAATTAAAAAAAATAATTTTTGGTAGCAATCTTTGCTTGAAATTTACTTTTGTTATGTACTGTACTGTTAAATATATCAACATGATAACTTTGAATAATGTTATAAATCAGTTTAACAACAATACTGGCTTTTGTTTTTAAAAAATGAACAGTCTAATAAATACTGTTTTCAATCGTATTCGATTTCTTTGAATATAAGAAATTAACAAAAAATACTGGTTTTTGAAAGATTTTATAACCAATTATAATTGTTGGTAGAATTGTATCTACTGACAAAAAATTTGTTTAGTATCTTTGAGTTGTAGTTGTAAAATAAAAATACTGGGTTTTATACAAACTTATATTTTAAAAATAAAAAATACTGGTTTTTGTTAAATATTAAAATACTGGGTTTTCTTAATACTAAAAATACTGGGTTTTTGTTAAATATTAAAAATACTGGTTTTGGTTAAATGATAAAAAAAGAATAAAACCACATTTGAATTGTTAAAAATACTGTTTTTAAATATTTTTTTTAAAAATATTGGTTTTTATAATTGTCTTCGAGGTAATGACAATAACAACATTTCCGCTTGTAAAAATTTATCAGGGTAAAAATAATTGGAACTGAAAATACTGATATCGTCATAAATATTCTTAAAATTTCTTATTTTAGTGATAATTTTTAGTAAGGAAATAATACTGTTTTTTTTTTTTTTTTGTAAAATACTTAAGATAGTTTAAAATACTGTTTTTTAAATAATTGATAATAAAATAAATACAACTTTTAATGCAATAATAAAAAAAATAATGTTTTTAAATTTGTTTTTTTTGTTTAAATATGTACTGTTTTTTGTGATATTTTGGAATTTTCTTTAAATTTCCTTAAATTTCCCATTAAAGGGCTCCTTTTTAGTAAGTTTAAAGAGTAAAAAAAAATACTGGATTTTAAAACAAAATATTAAATATTTAAAAATGGGAATAATACTGGTTTTTGTAAAATGTTAAGGAAAGTTCAAAATACTGGTTTTAAATTAATGCTTATATAATTGAAAATACAACTGTTAATGAAATAATAAAAAAATACTGTTTTTTTTAATACTGTTTTAAAGCCAAACAAATTTAAAATTCCAATACTATAAAAACGTTAACTTCCTCAAGTTTTATTTTATACCGGTTAAAAAACGATTGTAAATGAAAATACTGGTTTTGACATAAATTTTCTTTTAATTTCTCATTTAAGGGTTAATTGGCAAAAAAAAATTTGTTTTTTCGGTTGTAATCTCTTATTTTAAAATTTTGTTTTCGCAAAGAGTGTTAAATTGGTATAGGATTTTTGCCTGTTACATTTTTGTTGAATGGGATGCTGTTTTTTTTGGGATGCTGTTTGGCCTGCCTGCTGATATTTTTGCGTATCGCGTTCCGTATTTATTGTGTCTGTATATTAAGTTTTGTTGATGTTTATTGTTTCTCATATTTTGATCATGTTTTTTATTTTTATTTTTTATTTTTCGTTTTCCAATGAATTTGTCGGCATTTGTAGGATTTTTACTTTAAAGAACCAAGTAAATACATTTTAAAATGTTAAATCTTCTCATCAGCAACATCATCATGAACATTACCATCGTCTTCTTCGTCTAAACACATTATAATGTGGTGTTTCTGTTTAATATATGCTGTGAAATACAACATATTCAGTAGGGCGTCCCATAAAATCTAAACTTTTGAATTTTGTGCCGTACACTCAATAAAAAACTTCATTATATTTATGAAAACTGTCATAAATATAATGAAAATCTTCATTAAAGTTCGTCCAATGTAACAGTTTCATAAATACAATGAAACAGTTTCATAGTTTTTCGTAGGGTCAATCTTTACGAAATTTTTCATTACATTTATAAAAGTTTTCATAAATATAATGAATAAGATTTCATAAAATTTTATGAAACTCTTCTTAAATATTATGAATACGATGAAAAATTTCATAGATGTTATTCATTTTTTCTTAAATATTTGATAACATTTGGAAATTTTTTTAGTATTTTTGAACCACTTCATTGTCACTATGGAATAGTTCCATATTTATAATGAAATACTTAAAAAAAATAATATTAGTTTTATGAAATGTTTCATAGTAAATAAAATATTAAATGAAATATTTCATAGTATTTATGAAACAGTTACACTAGACGAACATTAATGACAATTTTCATTATATTTATGAAAAAGTTTCATAGTATTTATGAAATGTTTAATTAATAAAGCAAATGCATTATTTTTTTTAGAAATAAAATTTATGATATTAACATTGGAAGAACTAAAACAAGGAATACAATTTTTAAAAATCGTTTATAGGAGCTATAATTGTTTTGTTCTAATTTCTTAATCATATTACATAAAATCATATGACACGTTTATGATTTATTTTATGAAATCATGAAATTTTATGAAGTGCAATTCATAGACATTTTTCATAAAACTTTATTTTAAATAGATTTAACCTATTTGGTCTTAAAAGTTAAAAAAATGTTGAGTATGTTATGTGAAAAATATTATTTTTCCCACAATTAACTCTTCCGTGGCCATCGTACGACAGGTATTACGACACGAAATTCGAAAGTTTGGATTTGACGGGACACCCTAATATTCAGTATATATATTTATTTTCTCAATACTAACTGGCGTTTAGATTCGGGCAGTGATTCGAACCCAAAAATAAAAAAATAAGAAGGAACTCTTGCAATTTATTTAAAGATTTTTTTCATAAGATTCGTTAAATTTTTTTTTTTCCCTTTTTCAAAAAAGTTTATATTTGACAACATTTTTCTGCACTTTTTTTGTATATTTTTTTAAAAGTTGTTTAAGTTGGTTGTTGAATCCATAAAATTTTTTGTATATTACATAAGAACATATTGTTGTATTGTATACAAAATTATTATATATGGTTGTATTTTTTTGTTTATTTAAACAAAAAATATTTTTTTTTGTTTGTTTGATTAAACTGCTTCATATTTACTGATTATGAAGTTCTCTCGTTGAGTTTTTTTTTTTTGCCATGGTCCATGTATGATTTGTATGTTCAATGTTTTTGTATTGAATATCATCTTGCTGTGTCCGTCTGGAACAGTCAGAGTGTTGTATGGTCTTTTTAGTCGTAGCAGTAGTAGTAGTAGTAGCCCACACATTTTTCTCTTGTGAGGTCCTTTACCATATAATTGTATTTTATTTTTTACTTTTCAATGAAATTCCGTTGCTTAAACTTATAGTTTTGTATTTAAATAATGAAATTCCATGTATTTCTTACTGTCTGGGGGAGATTCTATTACAATAATGTGTTTGTTAATAAATTAATGCAATGTATATTAATGTTTTTTCAATTGTATTTTATATTATGACTCATAAATGATCTTGAAAAATTTAAAGATATTAAACATTTTTTTCTTCAATTTTAAATGACTTGGAAGGAATTATAATCGTTATTTGTTTTAGGAAAATATTAAAAACTAATGCTTTTTAAATGATTTCTTGTGGTTGTGTGTAAATCTGACAAAATATGTTTGATAGAAAAAAAACAGTATTTTTTGTTTCACATATTTCAAGTCGTGTTAATAAATTTTTAGTACAAAATTTGTGTTAATATAAAGAAAATATATTTTATAGTAAAAACCAGTATTATATGTTTCACCCCTTTTAGCAAGTCGTATTGGTACAAAATTTGTGTAAATATACAATTTTTAAAATTTTGCATAAGATCTGCAATTTTCTTTAATTGTTTTTGCTTCAGCCTGCTCTAACAATCTCCCTTTGTAAAACCAGTATTTTTTGTTTACCCGGTGAAAAATGAGCATATATGGATACATATATGTAAATATATGGATGCATATATGTAAATATATGAGCATAAATGGTCATATATGAAATTGTATGAAGGCATATATGATCATATTTGCAACATATATGAGGCATTCCACACCAAATGTCCAGCGAAAAAAAACATGTGTACCGTAAACTTCTGAATAGGTGATATGGATAGCCCTATATGGAACTTAGTAAATTGCGTTTTTGGTTTTTCAATTTTTCAAAAACTGGGCTTAGGAGGCGTGGTCAAATATTGGAAAAATGGTCAAATTTGTGGCGAGTTGCCTTGATTAAATATTTATCACATTAAAACGGAATGCACCACAATGTCAAAAATTTACGTTCTTATATAGTTTTGTATGGGCTATCGATTAAAATTTTTTTTTTTTGGAAAATTTTCAGAACCCATTCTGAAATTTTCCATTTTTTAAAAAAGTCAATTTATCAAAAATCCGGCCACTTTTTTTTTTCTTTTTTATTTATTTTTTTAAAAGTTTAGATGTTTGTCCATCCACACAAAAAAAAATCAGAAACACGTTCATCTTTTTTTTCGAGAAAATCGCATTTGAACTTTAAATTTCATAACAATTTAGTAATTTGCTTGTATTTTCTTGTGTCAACAGAGCGTATGACGAATATTTATGCAATTAATATTACTCATTCGCAACTTTAAAACAAAGAAATTCAAGCAAATATCAAAATTGTTATGAAATTTAAAGTTCACATGCGATTTTCTCGAAAAAAAAGATGAACGTGTTTCTGATTTTTTTTGTGTGGATGGACAAACATCTAAACTTTTAAAAAAATAAATAAAAAAGAAAAAAAAAGTGGCCGGATTTTTGATAAATTGACTTTTTTAAAAAATGGAAAATTTCAGAACGGGTTCTGAAAATTTTCCAAAATAAAAAATTTTAATCGATAGCCCATACAAAACTATATAAGAACGTAAATTTTTGACATTGTGGTGCATTCCGTTTTAATGTGATAAATATTTAATCAAGGCAACTCGCCACAAATTTTACCATTTTTCCAATATTTGACCACGCCTCCTAAGCCCAGTTTTCGAAAATTTGAAAAACCAAAAACGCAATTTTCTTAGTTACATATAGGGATATCCAAACAACCTATTCAGAAATTTACGGGACACATGTTTTTCTGTAGCGGGACATTTGGTGTGGAATGCCTCATATGTCCATATACGTAAAATGAGGGCATATGAACATATATGACATATATGCTCCATATATGTCCACATATGTCATATATGGGCATATGCCCTCAATTTACGTATATGGACATATATGTTGCAAATATGATCATATATGACTGCATACAATTTCATATATGACCATTTATGCTCATATATTTACATATATGCATCCATATATTTACATATATGTATCCATATATGCTCATTTTTCACCGGGTAATTATTATATCAAAGATATTTGGCATGAAGGACACAAAAGTTTATTTAAACTAAAGCCAAACAAATAAAAATAAGAGAAACCAGCACTTCTATGTTTTCTATTCCACCCCAGTATTTATTTTGTTAACTTTAAAAAAAAGTATTGTTGTTCTTAACCCAGTATGTTTAGCTTGTCGTATTAATAAATTATTGGTACAACTTTTGTGTATATTTTTAAATATATTTCATAGAAAAAACTAGTATTTTTTGTTTCACCCCTTTTAGCAAGTCGTATTAATAAATTATTTTTACACAATTTTTATAAATGTAAAGATTTTTGAATTTTGCCTAAGATTTGCAATTTTCTGTAATTACATTTGCTTTAATCTGCTCTAAAAATGTTTGATAGGAAAAACCAGTATTTTTTGTTTCACGTATTTCACGTATTGGGTCGTATTAATAAATTATTGGTACAAAATGTGTGAATATATAAAGATTTTTAAATATATTTCATAGCAAAAACCAGTATTTTTTGCTTCGCCCCTTTTGTGTAAATATACAATTTTTGAAATTTTGCATAAGATCTGCAATTTTCTTTAATTGTTTTTGCTTAAGCCTGCTCTAACAATCTCCCTTTGTAAAACCAGTATTTTTTGTTTAATTATTATATCAAAGATATTTGGCGTGAAGGACACAAAAGTTTATTTAAACTAAAGCTAAACAAATAAAAATAAGAGAAACCAGCATTTCTATGTTTTCTATTCCACCCCAGTATTTATTTTGTTAACTTAAAAAAATTTTTTTTTTTTCTTAACCCAGTATGTTTAACATGTCGTATTAATTAATTATTGGTACAAGATTTGTGTGTATATAAAGATTTTTAAATATATTTCATAGCAAAAACCAGTATTTTTTGTTTCACCCCTTTTAGCAAGTCGTATTAATAAATTATTTTTACACAATTTTTATAAATGTAAAGATTTTTTAATTTTTGCCTAAGATTTGCAATTTTCTGTAATTACATTTGCTTTAGTCTACTCTAAAAATCTCCCAATGTAGAACCAGTATTTTTTTGTTTTATTATAATATCAAAGATATTTGGCATGAAGGACACAAAAGTTTATTTAAACTAAAGCCAAACAAATACAAATAAGAGAAACCAGTATTTCTATGTTTTCTACTCCACCATTTTTTTATGCTTAACCCAGCTGTCGTATTAATATATTATTGGTACAAAATTTGTGTAAATATAAAGATTTTTGAATATATTTCATAGCAAAAACCAGTATTTTTTGTTTCACTCCTTTAAGCAAAACGTGTAATAAATTATTATTACAAAATTTGTGTAAACAAATACTTTTTTTTTTGTTGCAAATGACTTTAATAGACAAAATTATTTCTTTAAATCAAATAAAAATATAAATAAAAAATACTGGGTTTTAAATGCCTATAAACATTAGTGCACAATATATTAAATAAAATAGAAACTGTATTAAAAATAAATTTGTTTAAATAAATTTAAGGAATTAACAAAATTATACTAGTTTTTGATTGACTTTATAAACCGTTTGGGTACAATATACTAAATCCGGTCAACAAATTTTAAGATCGTTTAAAGAGTTAAATAAAATAACTGGTTTTCAAAACAAACTTCTATATGTCTAAAATGGAACTGATAATACTGGTTTTTGTAAAATATTAAAAATAAAAATTCTGGTTTTTACAAAATGTTTGAAATAAAAATACTTTTCTTTGCAAATCACTTAAAATAAAAATACTGGGTTTTGCAAAGCACTTACCATAAAAATACTGGTTTTTGTAAATTGTTAAAAAAATACAATACAATTTTTAAATTAATAATCAAAAATACTGTTTCAAACACATTTTTTTTAAAATACTGGTTTTTCTGATAGTTTCAAAAGAAAATTTAAAATAACGATAACAGTTAAATTTTATAAAATAATTAATTTTCATTAAAATAAAAAAAAAAATTAAAAATAAACCCAGTTTTTGCTTAAACCAGTTTGTATGCCTTTACAACCCATTATTTCGGCATTTCTTAATTAACAAAAAATCACATTGTAATTCGGAAATTTTTAATATCGAAAACCAGTATTTTTAAAAGAGTTAAAATCGCAAAAGTTTTTCTTAATACCAAAAAATTTTGATTTTTTTTAGTAATTTTAAATTTCTTGAGTATTTATATTATAAAATAGGATTTTTAAAACCAGTATTTTTAGAATAAGATGACTAATCGAAAAGATTAGAATAATATTTCCATTAAAATCATTATTATTTTGTAAATGTATGTTTTTTTTATAAATGTATGTTTGTAGATTTTTAGTTGCCAATAACAAAAACCAGTATTTTTTAATTGAGACAATTTACCCAAAATATAGAATTATAATGGAATATTATTTAAAGGCTGCCGTTTTAAGTTTGAAAGTCGTTTAGCTCAACTTTATTTGAATTAGGTCCAATTTTTGTAAATTATACATATATTCATTTCGGAAACCAGTATTTTTTAAAAGAGTTTAAATCAAGAAAAATTTTTGATTTTTCTTAAAACCAACAAATTCAGATTTAAAATCTATTATTTTGTTAGTGATTGTTATTATTTTTGTAATTTCTTAAGTACTTTGTTGTAAAATAGCCTATTTCAAAACCAGTATTTCTTGGAAAAATTTGAATAATATTTCCAATAATTTTTTTTTGTAAATGTATGTTTGTAGATTTTTAATTGCCAATATCAAAAACCAGTATTTTATAATTAAGGCAATTTCTACAAAAAATAGAATTATAATGGAATATTTTAAGGGAAGTTTGAAAGTCGTTTGGCTTAACTCCATTTCAATTAGTTCCAATTTTTGTGAATTATATATTTTTTTCTCGAAAACCAGTATTTTTTAAAAGAGTTTAAATCCCGATAAATTGTTTATTTTCCTTAAAGCCAACAAATTCAGATTTTAAATCCATTATTTGTTTAGTATTTGTTTTTTTTTGTAATCTCATTAGTATTTTTATTATAAAATAGCCTAGTTCAAAACCAGTATTTTCAGAATTAGATTATTTCTTTTAGATTAGAATAATTTTTCCATTAAAAACATTATTTTTTTTTTTGGAAATGTATGTTTCTAGATTTTTAATTGGAATGCGAAAAACCAGTATTTTTAAATTGAGATAATTTTTCTAAAAAAAAGAAATATTTGGAATGTTAATAGGGATATTAATTACTAAATCTACAGGCTGCAGTGTTAGTTTGGAGTTGAGCCGAACCATATTTCAATTAGGGCAAAGTTTGGTAAATTATAAATTTTTGTTTTTTTTGCTTTCTGAGTCCAAACGACTACATTCTCAATGAGAAACACAAGGCTTACATAAAACATTAAGAATAAATTTTCTGAAATAAAAAACTGAATTGACTGCCATAATTATGGCCCTGTATTCTAGCACTTTAGTTTAAATAATTCAGTTTATAAAAACCAGTATTTTTTTGCAAACATGTAACATCTTTAAAGTCTTTAAATATCTTCCCATAATTAATTCGGCATATATATTTTTAACTACAAAAAAATATAAATTATTGAAAAGTTCCACTTCTAGCCTTGAAATGATCAATTTTAAGGTTGTCATTTACAGACACTAAAATATTTTTTTAGTTTGCAAAAATATAAAAAATAAAAAAAAATGTTGGTAATCGATCTTAAAAGTTTTCTATAAATGGTAATACATTTAACAAACAAATAAAAATAATAAAAAAAAAACAATCGTAAAAATCAACAAAAATTACATTAACCACAATGATTATAAACATACCGTAGATTTTTATTTTGTGTGATGATGATGGTGATGTCTGTCTGATCTATAAGTCAGTCAGATTATACACACATCATTTACAAAAAGAATTTAAACATAAAATGATGATGAATATGCATCATGTAGAAAAATATATCTATCTTCTGTGTCTCGATCGACCGACTCTCTTGACTATGTGTCTAAAAAACACCAACCAACCATCCAACTATCCAAATCATTTACTCCCTTCCTGACAATCCTTCTTTACAAAAAAAAAAACTCCAAACAATTGACTGAGTAGTCAAAGATGATCATATATGATGGGATGGTGGTTACTTTATAGCTTCTGAAAATGATGATGATGATGATGGTTTTGTAAGATGGTTGGAACTTTTTAGTTACAGTGTCAGCAGTGGTGGTGGCGGCGGTGGTGGTTGCTACATAATTCTGTTGTGTCCGCATGAATTAAGATTTACACACTTATTTTTCATCTTTTTTCATTTCATCAACAATATTGCCGTGGAGATGTCTTTTATTGTTGAGTTATGGTTACATTTAATATTACTTTTAAACAATTTTGTATTTTTTTTTTGTTTTTTATATACACTTAAAAAAAATATTTGTAAAATTGCTAAAAAGCCTGTAATTTTACGGAACAGGTCAGTTAAAGATAGCTAAGAAAAACCGTTGTATTATTTTTGTCTTACAATTACAACTTTGTTTTTGTAAATTTACCTTTTTTTGTAAATTTACATTCTTTCTTGTAAATTTACATTCTTTTTTTTGTAAATTTACATTATTTTTTTGTAAATTTACATTCTTTTTTTGTAAATTAAAATTTTTTTTGTAAATATAATTTTTTTTTATTAATTCACATTTACCAAAAATATTGGTAAATTTACCAATATTTTTCGTAAATTTACCAACATTTTTCGTAAATTTACATACATTCTTCGTAACTTTGAGCCTTTTTTTTTTGTTAATTTTCATTTTTTAATGTAATTTTTACTAAATAATCAGTAAATTTACAATTTTTGTTTGTAACTTTTGATTACCAAGGAATTCTTGTAACATTTCAAGAATTTTAACTTGTAAATCTTTTACAAAACTTTTTCTTGTAAAATCCCCAGTTTTTTTTGAGTGTACTTACATTCTCACTTTCATACAGTACATGGTTTTCAAATCTACGAATATGTTTCCACATCCTGTGTCTTTATGTGTAAAATAATATTAAACAAAAAAAAAATTGAATTCCAAGTTCCAAAAAATAAAAAAAGAACATATGTTAATTTGCACCGCAAATCATACTCACTTTTGAATACTTAATATTTTTCTTCATTATTAATAAACATTTTTTTATATTTTTTTACTCTTAAGTTAAAGTTATATGACAATTGTCATATGTTTTTGCACAATGGGACTAAAGAAAATTGTAAAATAATTTAAGAATACAATAGAATTAAAATTGTTGTAAAAGCCGTTTCGAATAAGTTTTTTGTTTATTAAAAGTTTATTGAAATCTAAAGTAAATTGCCTTTAATTTTCTGATTTAAAATAAAAAATACTGGGTTTTTTAGTTTAGTATGTTTGTATGTTTTTAGAATGTTTGCCTTATATTACATTATCCGATTGTATTAAACATTTTTTTATTTTTGTTTCGTTGTTATTTTTTTTTTAATTGTGTCCGTTATATTAATTAAAAAATACTGTTTTTTTTTTATAAAATTTAGAAGGATATGTAATGGATGAAAATACATAAATTTATTAAATAAATAATGTTAATTTCTTTAAACTCTTTTAACACTTAAAAAATACTGGTATTTTTTTACCTCCCAAAAATTTCCAAAAACATTAAAAATACTGGTTATTTTTGGCATTGGAAATTTTGTTATCAATAAGAAATAATTTTTCTTGCTAAAAAAAATATTCGAAGAATTTTTTTTTATTACATCGATTAATACAAAAATACTGGTTTTACTAAAAGATGACAAAATATAAAACATTATTTAAAATAATTTCGTCTGTTTTTAATAACTGTTTTCCTTCTAATTCGTTCAACATTGTATTAAGCAATAGTAACCAACTTACAAAAAATACTGGTATTTTGATAAAAAAAACGTTCAGAAAATATTTTGACATAAGTAAATTTTGTTTTTAGTTAAAAATATTTTACCTGTATTAATATTTTTTAGAGAAATTAGGTTTTTACATCGATTAACACAAAAATACTGGTTTTGGTAACATATGTCAAAAATGTTAAAACCTTTCCAAAAGAAGGGTACTGGATTTTTGAAAATGAAATTTTAATGATTTTTACTATATAGTATAATACTGGTTTTTTGTTGGGATTCATTTATATAATTAAAAAAAATATTTACTTTGCCGAAAAAATGGTTTACATAACATCCACTAAAAATACAGGTATTTTGTACATAAAAAAATTCGTTTTTAATAAAAAATATTTTTTTTTGCAGCAAATTTTTTTTTTCAAGAATTTTGCTTTCTGACGTCGTTTTATAAAAAAATACTGGTTTTGGTAGCATTTGAAAAACTACGAAAACTTATTGCTAACAATTTGTCATATTTTGTTGAGATGGGAATGCCATTAAAAAATTTTTTAAATAAAAACTGTTTTTTTTTTTTAATAATCAAAACAATTGAAAACAAATACTGGTTTTTTTGATTTTTATTTCATGAAATAAATACTTTTTTTGTTGAAACTAGTTTAATTTAATTTAAAAAATATTGGTTTATATCAATAATACAGTTCTTTTTGACTTTTGGAAATATCGTTTTCAGTTAGCATTATTTTTTTGCTCCAAAAATTTTTATTCAAAAAATTTACTATTTTACATCGAGTAATACAAAAATACAGTTTTTTTCGACACAAAAAATTAACAATAAAAATATTTGTTTTTTCAGAAATTTTTTTTTCAAGAAATTTGGTTTCTGTCATCATTTCATACAAAAAATACTGGTTTTGCTAGCATATGAACAACTATGAATTCTTATCCCTAACAATATGCCGAATTTTGTTGAGATAGAAGTGACCTAAAAATTATTTAAAATAAATACTGTTTTTTTTTTTTTAAATTATAATAAAATTTAAAATAAATACTGGTTTTTGTAATTTTTATTTCATGAAATAAATACTTTTTTTGTTGAAACTAGTTTAACATAAATGGGACAAAACTAATAGGCTTCATTTGAAATTCTGTTATTTTGCTCAAATAACAAAACTTTTGATAAAATTAACAAAAAATATTGATTAATATTAATGTGTTTTTCGGGATCCGGAAATATATTTTGCTGCTAATTTTTTTTTTTTAGCTCCAAAAATTTTTATTCGAAGAATTTGGCTTTTTTACATCGAGTCATACAAAAATACTGGTTTTTGGTAAAATATGACAAAAAATTTAAACTTAAACCAAACAACTGTTGTACTTCCGAGGGCAAAAACTTTGTTAAAATAAGATTGGTATATTTTTTTCTTTAAACTAAATTGCTTTTGAAATTTAAACTAAAAATACTGGTTTTTTAATACATGATTTTAGAAAATAATGCTAAATAATGCCTTTCATATTAGATCCATTAAACATAAATTAAGCATAAACTTTTTAACTTTACCATAAAAATACTGGTATTTTGCTAAAATAACAGAAAAATCAATTTAATTCGAAAAATGCAATGCTTTACATTCAAAATTGCGGTTCTTTTCTGATAAAAAAATTATCGTAGTTACATTAATGTTATTTTTTTTTGCGGATTTTAGAAAATATTTGATTTTGGCAAATAAACCTCTATTTTTTTCTGTGACATCGAAAAATACTGGCTTTCGCTAAAATTCAGTTTTCATAAATTGATCAAAAACTTATTAACTTTACAACAAAAATACTGTTTTTTTGGTAAACATCCATTTAATTTCAAAAATTCCTTAGCTAACATTAAAAAAAATTGATTGCTTTTGTCTTAAGGCTTCTTATTTTCAATTACAAAATACTATTTTTTGGTGGTAAAATAAATAGATTTTGTGTTTTGAGATGTTGGAGTGCAAATCACAAATAGACCATTAAGTCTTGTTCACATATTAGACGTAAATGGAATATGACGAAATTAAGAAAAAATAAATACTGGTATTTTCTACACATCATTTTTGCAAAATAATCCCAAGTGTGTTTTGCCTTTAAAAAACCTTTTTTGATAAAGTTTCTTTAACATAAATTGAACAACAAATTATTGACTTTGTCGCAAAAAATAGTGGTACTTTGCCAAAATTTATTTTTTATTTTATTATCATTAGAAATCTTGTTTTTTTTTGTCATAATCAAATTTCTTTTTCAATAAGAAATACTAAATTTTAGCTACATTTATATTAACTAAAAAATAGTAGTTTTTTTTTTTTGGCAGATCTAAGAAAACCCGCTATTGTTTTTAAATTCCAGCGTATATCATGCAATAGTGTTTTGGAATGTTAAATGCAAATCACAAATATACCATAAGTTCTTCTTCACAAATTAGACATAAATTGACTATGACGACTTAAAAAAAAATACTGGTATTTTCCACAAATAATTTTTGCTAAATAAAAAGTATGTTAGTTTTAAAAAAAAAAAGTTTTTGGTAAAATTTCTTTAACATAAATTGAACAACAACTTATTAATCCATCGCAAAAAATACTGGTACTTTGCCAAAATTTCTATTTAATTAATTATCATTAGAAATCTTCGTTATTTTGTTATAATCGAATTCTTTTTTCAATCAGAAATACTAAATCTTAGTTACATAAATTTAAACTACAAATACTGGTTTTTGACTGATCTAAGAAAAACCGATATTGTTTCTAAATTCCAGCATATATCATGCCATAGTGTTTTGGGATGTTAAATGCAAATCATAAATACACCATTCATTCTTCTCCACAATTTAGGCATGAATTGCCAAACGACGAAGACGACGATAAACGGCAAAGACTATGACGACGACTGACAGAGACTGGCCGCCACACAGAGTCTGTATGTGAGACTTTAGCAATAATGTTGTTGGCACACATGTGATATGAAGATGATGATTATGATGATCATGACGACTAGGATGATGGTGATGATGGTTGTGTTGGTGGTGGTTGTGTGGCGGTGGCTATGGCAAAAAAAAAAAATTACAAAAAATGAGAAACAAATAAACAAACATGAAGAATAATTTCAACATGTAACGAACTTGTGTAAACTTTAAAACATATAGAAACAAACACATAACTGGCTTGTTATGCGAAATAAATTTAGACTTGTTGAGAACAAAACAGCCACAATACACAACGAAAGAAAATAAAAGAACTAAAAAGATGCCCTTCGGACTCCATCCAATACAACACAAACACATGATAACATGATGATTTTTCCTCGCTTTGTAAAATAGTGGTTTTGACTCTGACATTCATTCATAAATTCATGTATGAAGAAACAAAAAATAAAAAAAAAATTAACAAATAGAAGAAACGCAATACGGCGACGACAACGAAAGTTGGAAATTTTTAGTATTTCGTCGCTTAAATCGTTTAAGAATTCCAAACACGTCACATGTGTGTGTCTTTCTTGTACAAAATACGTTAACTATGGATTCATTGCCACTATTACAACTGCTGCTGCTGCCGTTGCTGCCTTGAACTAAACATGCAAAATGTCTGTTGATTTTTGTCAGACTGGTCTGGTTTGCATGTAGAGCCTGTGACTCTGACTCTCGTACATACATTGTTGATAAGCTATGGTATGCAGGATTTACCACCAGTCATCAGTTCTTATATGGGAAACTTTTTAGAGATGTTCTTTTGGTTTTGTGCGTGTAGCGAACAAAAAAAAAAATAGTCATAAAAAGGGAAGGAAGCATGTGTTATGGTTATGGTTAAAAGGAATGCCTGAATGTCTTATAGCCTTAAGAAGTCAATGCACGAAGGATCTATCTTGTATGGTTGAGGGGGTGTTTCACATATAATTAACAATATTATGATATACGATCTCAATTAAAAGGATTTTTTTTAAGGAGTAAATGAGATTAAGATTTTATTTATCTTTTGTTTTAAGTTTAAGAGCAAAAAACCGGTATTTTTTAGTAGGTTTATTGTTTTGAAAAATGAAATTTTGGTAAAATGTTTGACTTTGAAGCGATTCTGATCATTATAAGATTAATTTGGATTTAATTTTCAAATTTTTGTCATAAAATTTAGACACGAGAATTTCGATTGTTGGCCCCACGTTGGGCGCCATTAGGTTTCATAATTATATCAACAAACACAGTATGGGGGTAGGCTCATATTGTCATTCCAAATTGAAAAATTGTTCTAGGATCCTATAATGAATGATTTTAAGAAATTCTAGCGTTGTCCGTCCTTCGGTCTGTGGAAAGTACGATGTAGTTTAAACCAAAAGAGGTAGACTCCTGAAATTTTGCATGAATATGTCTTATGTAGGTATATTTATTTCGTGAATGTGAAAAGTTAGACCAGCCGTATGTGGAATAAACTCCACGCAAAAGTCTTCCCAGATTCATTAAATGTAGATAAATTCAAGTCAAATGTCCACAAACACTACTCCCTCTTTTCTTCTTATCATTCATTGAATCAATTAACAATTTTCCAATTTTGCCGCAAAACCCAAAGGTACGGTTTTTTTTTTTGATAAAAGCCCCACGTTGGGCGCCATTTTGGTTTAAAATGTTCTAATTTACTAATTTTCGTATATTGAGTGATATTTTCAAATTGAGTTTTAAATCTGCGAATTAAATCATGAAATTTCGAATGAACTTTATTGGAATCTTCAATTCTTAAAGGTTAAAGTTTACAAAATGTTGGATTTCTGTAAAAATTCACCATTTTCATCTTATAAAGTAAAACATATTTTGACATAAAAATATAAACATAAAAAAATTTTACCATAAAAACTCCAGAACACAAGTATTTTGATTAGTGCCCCACGTTGGGCGCCATTTTATATCAACTTTCCAACTACAGTGTGGAGGTATGTAACGCATCGAAATATAGGTCTGGAACCCCATATATTATTGATCATTGATCAATTCTTGGACTGTCCGTCCGTCTCTATAAGACACGTTGCCGTCCAAAAACAAAGACATCGGCAGTTTAAGTTCGTGAACGGTCAGAATCGGACCAGGGGAAAAAAGTTCCCCCTTTGATAACTAAACCATCCTGTGAAGAAGGCCAATTTCGCAATTTTTTTTTGTATTTTCGTCAAACAAATGAAACATTTTTGTTCTTGAAGAAGATCAAAATCCTCTGCTCTTTGTAATCAATGCCAATTAAAAGTTACAACAAAATGCATAAGGCCGCCAAAAAGCCCCCTTAAATTTTAAAACTGATAGCACTCGCATCATCTTATTGGCGCCCAATGTGTCCCAATCGAAATAATTCGTGTCTTTGAGTTTGAAAAGAAAAATAATTTTATTTAGGCGTGATGCTGATCAAAAGTTATAACAAAAAGAGAAAGACCGCTAAAAATCGGCCTTATGCAGAAATACTGGTTTAAATTAAATATATACTGGTCTACAACTACTTCTTTTATCCACATGAATATTTCGTTTCATTTAAAAAATAAATGTTTTTTTTTAG
This sequence comes from Pegoplata infirma, assembly GCA_963921195.1. Classification (NCBI taxonomy): domain Eukaryota; kingdom Metazoa; phylum Arthropoda; class Insecta; order Diptera; family Anthomyiidae; genus Pegoplata; species Pegoplata infirma. The sequence goes on along the minus strand of OY992540.1, from coordinate 40,152,565 downwards.
CATTCGTCTTTTTTAGGAATTTTAAAAACCAGTATTTTTAGTTTTAAAACCAGTTGATTTTGTATTTCATAGATTTTGTTCTTAAATGGATTGATATACCAAATAGAAATGCAAAAAATTATTTTTTCAACCAGTTTTTATTTTTTCCCAGTATTTTTGCTTAAATACCGATTGCTAAACCAATTTTTGACCGACTAGAAAAAGTTTGTGTTTTAAATTAATAATGTAGGTCCAGAGTATGAAATATATGGTTAGATTTTTGATTTTGTCGCTTTGAAAAGTTTAACTACAAAACCAGTATTTTTAATTTTAAATCTAGTTAATTTTGTATTTCTTAATAATGTAATATTTTTTTTTTTTTTAAACCGTTTGAAAAACAAATTATTGAAATTATTTGATTTTTTTCCCAGTATTTTTGTTTAAAAACTGATTGCTAAGTCAATTTTTGACTGATTAAAACAATTTTGTTAAATAAATTAATAATGTAGGTTTATAATATAAAATATGTCCTAAAAGACAATTGTTAGATATTTGATTTCGTCTCCTTGAAGAATTTTACAAAACCAGTATTTTAAGTTTTAAAGCCAGTTAATTTTGTATTTCATATTTTTTTTTCCTTAAATGGGTTGAAATATAATATAGAATCTTAAACATTGGTTTTAAAACCCCTTTGAAAAACAAATAATTAAAAGTATTTTCTCCCAGTATTTTTGTTTAATAGCCAATCGCTAGCCAATTTTTAACAGATTAAAACAAGTTTTTTTATTAAATTAATAACGTAGGCCCATATTATGAAATAAAGCTTTAAAAACCTTTTGAAGAAAATATAATTGAAATTATTTTATATTCCCCCAGTATTTTTGCTTAAATACTGATTGCTAAGCCACATTTTAACAGAGTAAAATATATTTTTTTTAATATTAATAACAAAGGTCCAGAATATGAAATATATCCTTAAGACAAGTGTTATATTTTTGACTTCGTCGTTTTGAAGAGTTTTACAATACCAGTATTTTTAGTTTTTAAGCCAGCTGATATTGTATTTCATAGGATTTTTTCTAAAATGAGCTGATATATAAAACAGAAATGCAACAATGGCTTTAAAAACTTGTTTGAAGAACAAATGATTTTATTTTTTCCCAGTATTTTTGCTTTAATACCAGTTGCTTAGCCAAGTGTTCAACAATATTTTTTTTTCTATGGAACAAATAAAATTTGATCATGAATATGAATAAAAAAAAATAGTTTTTAAACTGACAGAAAATCTTTAAAAGAAAAAAATAAAATCAAGGATACCAAAAAATTTTCTCCAAAACTTATTAATTTTAGATATTACATCTTTGATAAGTTATACCCATTTTATTACATTTCTTTTACAATACAATACAAAAATTCCTTTGAAATTCATTATAATTTTGCCTTAAATTTCAATTAAAACCGGAAATGAACATCATTTAATGTATTGATCTCCTCCAAACATGTTTACAATTTATATGTATGAAAAGCAAGTATGTGCATGGCGCATAATAATTTTGTTTTTAATTTAATACTCCTTTTGTTTCAAAAAATTATATATAAAAATATTTTGCATTTTAAACACATGTCATAAGACTGTCATAAATTCAAAAATCATTATCATCATGATCATTATCATTATTATCCTTCTTCTCCTTGTGGCATTATTATGATCGTGTTATAAACATTATGCCCATAATAGTGGGTAACATTGTTGTGGTAAATAAAAAAGAGTTTCTGAAAAGTTAATCATTGAAATTTTTAAGATTTTTTTTTTATCAGATTTTAAATATAAGAAACGTTTTTGCCATAAAAAAAAGAGTCATAAACTGAAAGACTTTGTACATTTTTTATAGGTTTTATTGTTCATTATTAAATATTTAAATGGGAATTTTGGAAAAAAATGGTTAAATGTATGTTTATGCTTTTTAGATGGAAGAAAGATTAAAAAAATATTCAAGAAATAAATCTAATTCATAATATATGGTCGCTTAGTGCGAACCAGAGAGCAAAGATTTTAAAAATATTTAAAATATGCAGGTTTAAAAAAAATACTGGTTTTTAAATACTATTTTTAATATTTTATTCAAGTCTAAAGGACCGAACAAGTATTATTTGGTAAAGGATCTTTAGTATGAGATAAATTTTATTTGAATCCTTAATAATCGACTAAAATACTGGTTTTTATATTTTAATTAGTAAAATTTTTGGAAGTTTTATTCCTTGATTCTGATTAAAATAATATAACTTAAGACCCTAGTAAAAAAGTTTTGATATAATGATATATAATTTGATACAATGATATTAAATTATATAGGACTTTTTATATGTTCAGATCTAATTTTATCTAAGATTTATTGAGGCTCCATTTTCTTATCTGAGGCTATACATAAATATATCTGACTTTATGTAACTATATAAATCTATATTAATTTATATAAAATAAGATCAAGTGGATTTAATTGGATGTGACCAAAATTCGGATCTAATTGTATCATTTTGTATATTTGTGTATCTAAAATAATACAATTAGATCAATATTTGATCCAACTTGATACAGCCAATTTTGAGATCAAATTAGATCTAAAAAGTTTTTTTTTTTACTCGGGGACTTATTTTCGAATTAATAACAAAGATTTCTATTAAATTTTTTTAATAAACAATGATTTGTTCTTACATTAACTAAAAAATACTGGTTTTGTTAACAATTTATGTGACTATTCAAGTAAAACTTTCTTTGTGTTAGATTTTACTGTCCCGAGTAAAAATAATTTAATATGATCTTATATACTTTTATATATTCATATTATTTCATATATGATTATGTGTGACACTATGTCTTGCGAGATAAATTTATATAATAAATTTTGATGTGCGATTTTTTTAAGATATCGCCATACATAATTATATGTTGCAACATCTGGTCCCATGCATCATTCCAAATTTCTAAGTGATTTATATAAAATTTTATATGCCTCCATTATTTTTTAATTTTTACAAGTTTTTTCCAAGAACATATTTTTATCGAAAATATTTGCAACGTGTTTGATATAAAATTTCATATGACTTAATATTTTTTTATTTTTCTAAGATTTTTCGAAGCACCACTTTTTTATCACGAATATTTTCTAAGTGTTTTATATAAAATTTTATATGACTCCATTTTTTAAATTTTTTCTAAGTTTTTTTCAAGGAACATTTTTTTTTTATCGCAAATATTTTCTAAGTGTTTTATATAAAATTTTATATGACTCAATTTTTTAAAATTTTTCTAAGTTTTTTCAAACACAAATTTTTTTGAAAATATTTTCTAAGTGTTTTATATAAAATTTAACATGACTCCGTTTTTTGAAATTTTTCTAAGTTTTTTTCAAGAACAACTTATTTTTATTATTTTAATTTTTCAACTTTTCATTAAAAACTAAAAAAAAACATCCGGTTTATAAAATTGTATAAATTTTAATATAATTGGATATAATTTTATATCATTGGATTAGACCAAAACTCGTATCAAAGTCGATATAAAGTTATATAAACTGATATTATTAGATATTATTCGATCAAATCTTATGAAACCATTTTTCGTATAAGATTATATCAAAATAGACACGAACCCATATTAAATTATATATTGTGTCATATCAATTTTTTTACTCGGGGTGCAGATATTAACACTGTATTAACGTATCCATAGCTATAAATATACCATTTCAAAAAATACCGGGTTTTCAAATTTATACAAAACTGAAACACAGGTTTGTAAACTTATTGAAATCTTAAAACTAACAATTTTATTAAAATACTGTCTTTTTTATGTTTTCAAAACTAAAAATCTATAAAAGTGTAAAAATACTGGGTTTTTAAATGTGGGTTTTAAGTACATAGTGTCTTCTCTAACTAGGTTAAACATATTTCTTTTAATGTCTTCTAAAACTGTTAAACATAATTATTTTAATGTCTTCTAAAAATGTTTTTAATTAAGGATTTTGCTATCAAATCCAATTGACATTCAATCAATCAAGTTTTAATTTTCGTTTCTATTTAAATATTTACTAACGTAGTTTTTAAGTCATTCAAAACTAATATGAAACACTTATTACAATCTGATAATAAAGGGGATTTTTGAATTAGAATAGAAAAATGACTGTTGACTAAATAATTTCGTCATTTTATTGCGAAATTTTTTGATATAGTTTTGTTGTCTTAGATAAGTAATTTTAATGTCAGCAACTATTTTTTATCAATTTTTTGATATAAGTAGTTAAAAAAACAAACTCGTGTTTTTCAGGTTGTATGATTTGTGTTTAATTTTAAAAACAATTTTATTAAGTTTCCCAAAAAATACTGGTTTTCCAAAAAAAAAAAATTTTTAGACAAAATTTAATGGTTTTAATTTGAAGTTGACTAATGATTGGAATAAACCAGAAATACTGGCATTGGTATAAACCAGAAATACTGGTATTTGTAAAAACCCAAAATACTGGTACGGTTATAAACCAGAAATACCCGGTATGAGCTGCAAAAACTTTTTCAACAATTTTAAATTTAGATTTGTCTTGGCAAATACTAACGGAATATTCGTAATAATACCAGAAAAATACTGGTTTTATGAATTACATATAAATGTTGAACTTAAAAAGTTTTGAAACATTTTTCTAAGCTATAACTGTTTTTTTTGCAAAAAATTTTAATCTTATTTTTTTTGTGCAAATACTAACGGAATATTTATAAAGCCAGAATAATACTGGTTTTATGAATTAAATATAAAAGAAAATTAGAAAATTTCGGAACATTTTTCTAAGCTATCACTGCTGTCAATTTTACTGCCGATGAATTACATATAAAAGTTGACTTTCTACAATTTTAAAAATTGTTTCTGCGTTATCACTGCACTACCCAAAACTGTTAGAAAGTAAAACAAAATATCTTATGATTTGAATAAAACAGAAATACTGGTATTTTGGTTATATATTGGGTTTTGTGGGTTTGTTTAACATTAAAATTTTTTTTAATTAATTTTCAAAAAAAAAAAAAAATACTGGTTTTCATTAAACATATTTTTAGGCAAAACTTTTTGGTTTTAATTTAAACTTGACTAATGATTAGAATAAATCAAAATACGGGCATTGTTTTAAACCAGAAATACTGGTATTTTTAAAAACCAAAAATACTGGTATTTCTATAAACCAGAAATACCCGTATAAGCTGCAAAAATATATTTTCGACAATTTTAAATTTTATTTTTTCAGTGCAAAAACAAACGCAATATATATGCTTTGCAAATTATAAAGCCAGAATTATACTGGTTTTATGAATTACATAATAAAGTTGAACTAAAACAATTTCGGAACATTTTTTTAGCTAACTATAGTCAATTTTACTGCCGAGACATTTTGTGCAAATACAAACGGTGTATTTAATACTTATGATAACCTTTAAAAATACTGGTTTTATAAGTTTTTATTTTATAGCCCTTGTGGCGTTTGATTATGCTATAAAATTTTAAATTCGTTTTTTATGTACAAATACAAACGAAGTATTTATGCTTTCAAAACTTATAAAAACCTAGAAATAATACTGGTTTTATGAATTACATATAAAAGTTGAACTTAAACAATTTTAAGAACATTTTTCAACGCTATACCTGCCGAAACTCTTAGAAAGTAAAACAAATCGGGGTGGTTTGAGAGGTAGAATTTTGTATATCAGAGGGGAGTATGGAGACAACTTTATGGGAATCACAATGGGCCTTATGGCCTCCGAGTGAATTCGCCAAATTGGCGGACGCCCATCCAACCTAACCTAAAACAAAAATTATAAAAAATAGCTTAAGCTTTATATGACAAAAGCTTTATCATATGGCACGCGACAAAGCTTTTGATAACCTTACAAAGCTTTTGATAACGTTACAAAGCTTTTGATAACCATACAAAGCTTTTGATAACCTTACAAAGCTTTTGATAACAAAAGTTATAATAACAGATTGTTATTTATGAGGATTTTTTTGTAAAATAGAAGTAAGAAATTTTTCACAAGTAATCGATTTTAATTTATCATTCGGTTATTACTTTTCCCTAATATTTCAAGAATTCTAACAGTTGTCTGAACATTTGTTTAGTTTTTGCACTATCTGTTTCAATGTTTTTATTATTATTTTTTTTTTGTTTTATAAAGACCTATTCTAAAGTAACTTTTGTTTCTAATATTTAGACTAATTTTATTTATTTTTCTATTATTGTCATAGAAAAAAATAAAAAAAGTATTAATATTTAACGACGCCACATAATTGCAATTTATTGTAGTTTTTCAAGTGTTCAGAACTATTCAAGGTTAACAAAAAATCTAATATGAATGAACGTTATTTTAAAGTTTGTTATATGATTATTTAATTTTCTGATACGCTACGATTGGTAAAATATGGGACAATGAATAATAGAATTTGTTCTAATCTTTATGACTCTGTCACGTTTGTGACAATGTAGGTAGGGAGTGAAAATTGTCATTGGTTTCAAATTTTCATTGTCATGAAAGCCTTACTTATTCTAATATATGTGACAATGACAGTATGAATGACAAAATTATGACAAAACTGTGACAAAATAAATTTTGTTTATTTTGGAGCTTTTAAGCCTTATTTGCAACAAGCAGCTAGTACAAACATATTTCGGTTTAAAAACCATTCTTTTATTTTAAAGCAGTGGCAAATTGTGGTTATGTATTTTCCAAGAGCTTTGTAAGAAGCTTTAAAGCTCTTTTTGTAACAACACTAAAGTGAAAAAAAAAATTTTTGGCGTTCTTCCCCAATTTTATGTTATTTGATGAAAAAAGCTTTTCCTGATTTTTTCAGATGTTTAAAAAAATTGTTTGCGTTTTCTATTTAATGTTATTTGGTGCAAAAAGCTTTACCTGATTTTACATTAAAAAAGAAAATAGAGGTGTTTCAAGCAACATTTTGCGTCCGTATTGCATTTGGGGAGCTTAAAACGCCTGTAAACATTTTTTTTAAAATCTGAAAATATCAGGCAAAGCTTTTTGCACCAAATAACATAAAATGATTTTACATTAAAAAAGAAAAAAGAGGTGTTTCAAGCAACATTTTGCGTCCGTAGTGCATTTGGGGGGAGCTTAAAAATCCTGTAAAAATTTTTTTTAAAATCTGAAAATATCAGGCAAAGCTTTTTGCACCAAATAACATAAAATGGGGGGGGGGGGGGGCGGGTTGTGAGACCGCAAAACTATTTATTTGTTCCCCCCAATAATTTTATACAAGTAACATTCTAATTTTAAATACAAGTAAAAATCTCAGAAGAGCTTTTTTGAAATTTTAATTTTTATTCAGAAACTTTAATTGATAATTCTGAATTTTTAATAAGGATTTGCATAATTTAATTTTTCCGCTTCTGTATTTTAAATAAGATTTTGGTCTTCTCTGAATTTCAAAAATTCATTTCTGAATTTTTTTTTCACTTCAGGTTTCAAAAATAGATTTTATGAATTTAAAATAGGACTTCTGAATTTTTATTGGGATTTTCGGAATTTAATTTAGATTTTATATATTTCAATAGAGCTTTTGTGAATTCTGAATTTATATTGGGGGTTTCTAAATTTCATGTGTATTTCAGTTGAGTTTTTCCTAATTTCAATTGTTTTTTTTTTCTGAATTTCATAGGACTTTTCTGAATTTCTATTGGCTTCTCTGAATTTCAATTTGGCTGTTCAAAATTTGAATTGAAACTTTAAATTTCTGAATTTTTATTGAGCTTTTCTTAATTTAAACTGGAATTTCTGAAATTAAATTTGGTTATTATAATTTTCAAAAGGGACTTTTTTGAATTTAAATAAGTCCTTCTGTATTTCACTTGAGATTTTGGAATTTAAAATGAGCTTTTGTAAATTTCAATAGAGCTTTTGGGAATTCCTAGTGGATATTTATTTTATGATAATAAGAAAATTCACCATATATCTGCAATCTATTAGAATTGCTTATATTTAAAAAAAAAAATCCAAAAAGTTATCAGTGCATACTGTATTGAGCTTTAAACCAGAGCTCTATCATGTTGCAATAAGCCTAAAAGCTTTTATTGTTACGAAAACCCCATAATTTGTGACATGAATTGTTTCATTAGAATAGCGAAGTAAAACTCTAAAAATTCTTTGCAAAAGCTTTCTTTGTCAAAAACTTTATAACAATTTCCAAATAGCTTTTGTGAATTCTGAATTTAAATAGGGGGTTTCTGAATTTCATGTGTCGTCTTGTGTATTTCAGTTGAGGTTTTCCTAGTTTCTGTTGTTCTTTGCTGAATTTCAATTGAGCTTTTGAAAATTTAATTTCTGAACTTTTATTCAGCTTTTTATACCCTCCACTTAGTGATAGAGGGTATATATAAGTTTGTCATTCCGTTTGTAACTCATCGAAATATCGGTCTAGGACCCCATAAAGTATATATATTATTGATCAGTGGTCGATTTTAAGACATTCTAGCGATGTCCGTCTGTCCGTCTGTCTGTGGAAATGGTGATCACGACCAAAATATTACACGGAGATGACTGAAACTTAGCATATTTATTGGAAGTTCTCCTGAGCAGTTTGGTATTGCATTTGAGCGATATCGGTTCAGCGGTTCAAAAGTTATGATCGAAAATGTAAGGACACCTCAAAAATGTTGGCACATTCAACATAACCTAAAAATACAAAATGCTTTAATTCGGCTGCTGGTTGACATATGCGAACATAATTGAACCCCGAAAGGTACATAAACAAGTACGAACACATTTTTTGACAAAAAAAGAAAAAAAATCGCGGATTTTTTTCCAAATTTTTTTTTCGCGGAAATTTTTTTTCAATTTTTTTTTTTTTAAGTTTTTTGCAATAATCTTTTTGATATTGTGGAGGGTATCAATACATTCGGCACGGCCGAATTTAACTTTTTTACTTGTTTTAATTTAAATGGGATTTTATGAATTTTAATTTGCTTTTTCTAAATTGGGATTTTTAGAATTTTATATGGGATTTTGTAAATTTCAATAAAGCTTTTGGGAATTCCTAGTAGATATAAATCTGTAATCTATTAGAATTTCTAATATGTACTTAGAAAAAAAATCCAAAAAGTTAGCAGTACTGTATTGAGCTTCGCAACAGAGCTATATAAAATTGCAATAAGCTTAAAAACTTTTACTGTTACAAAAAACCCATAATTCGTGACATGAATTGTTACATTAGAATAGCGAAGTAAAACTCCAAATATTCTTTGCTTCTTCTTCTCCAAGCTTTCTTTGTCACAAACGTTATAACAATTTCCAAAGAGCTTTTGTGAACTCTAAATTTAAATTGTGGTTTTCCTAATTTCAATTGTTCTTTTCTGAATTTCAGTTGAACTTTGGTCTTTTCAAAATTTCATTTCTGAGCTTTTATTGAGCTTTTTTTATTTAAATTGGAATTTTTGAATTTTTATTGTGTTTTTCTAAGTTTCAAACAGAGCTTTCTGAATATAAATTAGTTTTTTCTGAGGTTGTGTTGAGGTTTTGGAAATTTTTTAATGCATTTTATAAATTTCAAAAGAGCTTTTGAGAATTTTTAGTGGATATTAAATTTATGATAATAAAAAAATTCAACAAAAATCTGTAATGTGTAAGAATTGCCAATATATTGAAAGAAAAAAATAATCCAAAACGTTAGCAGACCTACTGTATTGAGCTTTGGAACGGAGCTATATAAATTTCAAAAAAACTTTTGGGAATTTCTAGTGGATTTTTAATTTATAACAAAATTTATAACTAAATTCACCATAAATCTGTAATGTATCATACTTTGAAAAAAAAAATTCCAAAAAGTTAGCAGTACTCTATTGAGCTTTAAACCAAAGCTATATCATAAAAGCTTAAAAGCTTTTAAGCTTTTATTGTTACGAAAAACACATAATTTGTGACACACCATACGAAAAGTTTGTACCAATTGTTTTATTGGAATAAGGAAGTAGTAAATCTTTAAAATCTTTTGCAAAAGCTTTCATTGTTACAAACCGTATTACAAATTTAATATTCCTTGTCATTTGTAAATAGGGTTATAACAAAATTTCTTACATTGTATTCTTTTGTTTGCACTTGTTTGATATCACTCTACTTTGTAGGAGCTGTAATAATTTAATTTTTCAAGTATATTCAAAAACAATGTCTCCTAAGTTATTTACAAGTACAATTTTTTTTTTCATTATCAGTGGCGCTTGCAACTTTGTAACAAAAAAAATTTACAAATGATAAAGAACACACTAACCTAAAGACAAAATATGTTTTTGTTTTTGCAATAATACTGGGGAATTTGTTAAAAAAAAATTCCGGAAAAGAAGAAATACATTTTTTTTGTTGTTTCCAGAACACGATTTTTCAAAGACGAAAATTTTTGAATTTCTATTGTCTAATTCAAATTTGAAATTTATTTTTTGCATAAATTTAATTTGTTTCATGATAAACTTTTAATACCCTTATAAAATTTTGTAGTGTGTTTATTTTAACATAAATTTTCTCAGCCCTTGTCTTTCCATCATAACATTTTTAATTGGGTTAAAATGTTACATTTGCTGAACTACAAATATTTGTATACCTACTCCTACTCCTCCTGCATACTGTGTAGAAAACTTATAATTTTGAAGTGAAAATTTGTGTAATTTTCAATAAGGCGTAACGCGTGCTATTTACATATTTTACAATTTAATGAAGTTATTAATAACAAATAATCATAAAGAAAAAATATTAAGGGTATTTGCAATTTTAAAAGCCAGGTATAAACAGTAAGTTTAAAAAATTAAGTTAATAAATCGATCAATGTCTACAGATCGAAGCTGAAAAACATATGAAAATACATCATTTCCCATTCAGAAAAATCGAATTTTAATTTAGAAAAGATCAACTGAAATTCAGAAAAGATCAACTGAAATTCAGAAAAAACTCAAGATATTTAATTGGGGTTGAAATTCAGACAAAATTTTCAAAAAAAAAATTACATTTCATTTCGTTCCACATAGGCTTAATTACTTTTCGTATAACATGCGTTAAAGAAATTAAAAAATGCTGGCCTTTTTTTCAACCAGTTGTTAACTCCTTTTACTCAAAAAAAAATTAAATTTCTTCATATGTGCATCTCTTAGAAGGATCCTACAGTTTAAATTTCAAGGTTCTGTAGTTTTTAGTTCAATAGTTGTAAAAAATAAAAAAAAATTCATTTGTACTCCCTTTATGCGTTGGAACCGAAATTTTTAAAATCCGCTTTTCTCAAAATTTTGGAAAAACCCGCTTTAAATTCAGATATTAGATTAAGGTTGAAATTCGGAAAAAAATTTGGGCAAAAAAAGTTCATTCCATGTCGTTTCCCGTTCCATTTCATTTCTTTCCCTGTTCTTTTCCATTTTGTTACCCGATCCTTTCCATTCCATTCCCAGTTTATTTATTTTTTTTTCATTGAAGACCCAACATTTAAAATTTCAAGTTTATAAGACCACTTTAGGAAATAGAAAAATTACTAAAGTAAAACTTTCCTAGTAGTTTTTTCGAAATGATCCGTTGGAGAATTCTATGTGCCAAAAAACAAGTTTTTATGACCGTTATTTCAGGAGATCGAAAAAGTACCAAACTTTATTTTTACCCTCTCAGCATCGAACATTTTTAAAAAGTATTTTTTCCGGATTTTATGACCGAATACTTTAGGTCATAATCCCCATATTAGTTTTGGCGACTACGACCATTTCCAAAACGGTATACACAGAATCCCAATTAGGATTAAGTACAATTTCGGTCATAATCCCTTTATTTTGCTTTAATTTGCGAGTTTAATGCATAGAGTTTGCAGTTCCTGAGGCTGTCCTAAAGCAGTCTGCCGCAGAAAAAACTTTTTTGGGATTATGACTAGGCTGACCATTCGTACTGATTTGATCAGTACATATACTGGTTTTTAGTCACGTGTACTTATCAAAATACCTTGTACTGTTTTGTACGTTTTTAAAATATGTACTGATTGTACTGATTTTTGAACATTCCCACATAAAAAATTATTTTATTCAAAAATTCTATACCAAAACTATTATTTCCATTAAATAACTTATCAGAGAAGTTTTAAGAAAACTAAGTCTGAGATGCTTTCCAAGAAGCTTAAAGCTTCTGATTTGGAAGTTTTTTTATAAGGAAGTTTTTTTTATAAGGAAGAGAAAGAGATCTCAGAACTTGAGAAAAAAGTTCTTAGAATCGGGGCGATTCTCAAAAGAACTAACTTCATAATGCCATTCTCAACACCTTTGTGGTTTGTATTGAATTGTTGTCTGTGATTAGCTTCATTTACTACAAAATTACTATAACTGTCAGTTGTTTTTTAACAGTTGTTTTTACTGAAATACAAGTAACAATATACAATAACTGTGTTAGTAAAGCCAAACTTTTTGAGTGTTAAAACATTCGTCACCCTAATTATGACCAACTAGTATAGTGGACATATTCCCTGTAATGGGGATTATGCCCATTTTTTGTTGGGATTATGTCAAAATTATTTTCGGTCATAGTCCCCACTACCGTTATAGTGGGACTATGTCCGTGGGGATTATGCCATGTAGGTGATTGGACATAATCACCACGGAAATTATCCTTATAACGGAAACGGGGACTATGACCGAATACTTCACGGTCATAATTCCCATATTATTACCTTTCAAAAACGGTCATAATTCCAATAGGGATTATGTCCATTCCCTGTTGGGACTACGACTGAAACTTTTTCGGTCACAACCCCTATTCATATTATGGGAACTATTATTATTCAAGGGGCGATCGAGCCCCTTATGGGTCTTTTTGGGGACTAAGTCCAAAACATTTGCTGTCATAACCCCCCTTATTTTGCGGAGAAGGTGGGTTTAATGGCATTAGAATCAAATTTTCCAAACAATATTTTTATACCCTACACCACACTGTGGTACAGGGTATAGGAATTTGTGCTGATGTTTGTAACTACCCGAAATATTGGTCCCACCTTTAAGTATACCGATCGACTCAGAATCACTTTTTGAGTCGATTTAGTGATGTCCGTCCGTCTGTCTGTCCATGTAAACGGTGTAAACACGATACAGGTCGCAATTTTCAATCAATTGACTTGACATTTGAAACTTAAGCCTCTCTTGGCCCGAGGACGAAGCCTATTGAAATATAAAAAATCGGTCCATATTTAGACCTAGCCCCCATACAATGGTCCTCTTTAGTTTTGGCTCAAATGACTCTAATAACCGTATTATAATAGGTATCTTTTCGAATTTGGCAGGTAAACGTGTTTTGTCTTCATAAATCACCATTCCGATTTTTAAAGAAATCGGACCAGTTCTTCTTGTAGCCCCCATACAAACCACCTTCCCGATTTTCACATAAATCTCTCAAAACAGAAAACAGAAAATATTTAATTAAAATTTTGTTTGTGTATTAAACGCGTACTTAAATAACCTTATCAAACCTGATAATCATCAGACCAGTTTTGGACTTAGGCCCCTTGTAAAAATTTCGCCCGATATTCAGTTAAAGCGGTTTATTGTCAACAAATAAAAGCCTATTTCACTCAAATTGGATTTGTGAGTGTTTTTTACACTTATTAAAGACTTGACAACATATAGATCTAATGGGTCCATGGGACCCATTTTCCGGGAAACTCTGGTGTAGGGTGTTATATGGTCGGTATTGACTGACTATAATTTTCTTACTTGTTTTCATAATGGGTTTTCCGCCGTTTGATCCTGCTTAAAAAATTTATTTTTTTTTTAACCCCTTTTACCACACTATAATCGGAATTTGGCCACTTAGAATCAAAATTTACAAACAATTTTTTTTCGTAATTAAAATTGATCTTTCACGAATAACAAATGGAATCTTCGAATTACAATAGACCTTTTTCGAATTACAATTGATCTTTTTCGAATTACAATTGATCTTTTTCGAATTACAATCGATCTTTTACGAATTACAAATGATCTTTTACGAATTACAATTGATCTCTTACGAATTACGACTGATCTTTTACGAGTTACAAATGAAATCTTCGAATTACAAATAGAATCTTTGAATTATAAGTAGAATCTTTGAATTACAAATGGAATCTTCGAATTTCAAATGGAAGCTCCGAATTACAAATGGAATCTTCGAATTTCAAATGAAATCTTCGATTTACGAATGACATGTGTAAATGGTGTAGAAGCATTATTTCTGGAAATAGAAAAAAGTACCAATGTACATTTTTTTACCCATTTTACCCCATTAGTATCAAAATCTGACCCTTTAGAATCAAAATTTCCAAAGAAATCAAACTTAAGTGAATTCCCCTTCTAACTATAAATATCGAAATGATATTTTCTGATGTTTATGATGTGGCTAGTAGTAGATGATGAAGTTAGAAAAAGGAGGTGCGACGTTTTCGTTCGATTTTGTTCTATATAACACACATATATTTTTTTTCTTTCTAATTATAAACCAGGCGATAACCATAACTAATAATTGGAATAAGTGCATTAAAAATGTTATGAAGCAGACCCTCATGTTGTATGTTTTTGATATAAAACTTTTTTTTTTTCAAATAACATGTGTGTGAATGTGGTTTTCCAAAAGAATTTTGGTTTACAATTCCAACAATTAATAAAGTATTTTTTTTTTGTTTTGTTTTAACTCAATCCTATTAAATGCAATAATATATTATACTATATTTATATTTTTATAGTTTATTTGTTATTAACTCGCTTATCGCAAATCATAGTTAATGTGGCGCTACCCATATAAGGAGTGAGATCATAAAAATGTTAACACACATTTTTGCCTACAACTTTGGTGTAAAGCTTCCAAATTTTTTTTTTTTCGGCAGTTTACATTTTAAAAATATGTCAGTTAATAAATTAATTTACATCATGAGTTTTAATTTGCAATTTTTTACACAATGGACGATGAAAGAAAAGTGCGTTCAAAAATAATTAAATATTTTCAACAAAACCAAACATGGACATACAAAAAAATTGCCAAAGAAACTAATGTATGCCGCCAAACAGTTTCAAAAGTGGTAAAAAGGTATCTGGAACACCTAACAATTGAAAGGAAGCCGGGAACAGGAACAACGACTGGTTATCGTAACATTGGTAAGGCATATAAAGTTAAAAGCATCCTTAAGAGAGCTCCTAACACATCTGGCAGAAAAACAGCTCGGTTAGCCCAATGCTCAGACTTTTTTGTACGTAAAGTGAAACGTAAGGCGGGACTAAAGTCCTACAAAGTTCAAAAAGTTCCCGATAGAAACGCTTTTAAAAATTTGGAGGCCAAAACCAGAGCTAGAAAATTGAAATCAAATTTTATAAAAAAATACAACTGTTGTGTAATGGACGACGAAACTTATGTCCTGGCTGATTTTGCGCAGCTCCCTGGTCAAGAATTTTATGTTTCCGATGTTCGAGGAAATGTTGCGGAAAAATTTCGGTCAAAAAAGCAAACGAAATTCCCCAAAAAATTCCTAGTATGGCAAGCCATATGTAGCTGCGGCCAAAGAAGCCAGTCATTTGTGACATCTGGCTCTATAAACAGCGAAATTTATATCAAGGAGTGTTTGCAGAAGAGACTTCTTCCGTTCTTGAGTCAGCACAATGTATCCACTTACTTTTGGCCCGATTTAGCATCTTGTCACTACAGCAAGAAAGCGCTGGAGTGGTATAATGATAATAATGTGGTTTTTGTACCAAGAGAGGCAAATCCACCAAACTGCCCGGAGCTCAGGCCAGTGGAGAGATATTGGGCTCTTGTTAAAAAAGAATTAAAGGGCACAAAAAAGGTCTCCCAGGACATGCAAGATTTCAAACGTAGATGGACCACCTGCTCTAAAAAGGTGACAGAAACTACCATAAAAGCCTTAATGGGAGGGTTTCCGGAAAAAGTGGATAACTTTGTTCGTAGTGGTTAGAGTTCCATGCGGTTTTTTTGTTATGATTTTGTATTAAATTTTATTTAATAAAAATTTGGTTTGAAGTCTTAAAATTCAGTAGTCTGTTTTTTATTTAACTTTATGTGTGTTAACATTTTTATGATCTCACTCCTTACGTGCTTAGAACATAAAAATTTGTTTCAAATAATTCAAAAAAAATTGTTAGTACTCTACAGAAAATATTTGTGGTTAAAAACTATTTTGGGATATTATTTGGTTGAAGTTTTTTCTTAGTTTTCACTTGTAGCTGATCAGATATTAACAGGCCCCAAACTGGGAGCCAAATTTGAGATCATATTTCATTTGAATGATCATATCGTCACCTTAAATGCAAAACAACGTAACAACAAAAAAAAATAAAAATCGAGTTTTTGATTGATTATGATGCAGTTGACTAAACTACATGTCTCTGGAAAATTTTGGAAGTCCAAGTTCAAAAATTGCGAATTTATTAACAATAAACAAAAAAACGTATCAGCAAGTGCATGCATTTCATAAACCAAAACAACGTAACAGCAGTGGTACACACATAATTTATATGTAAACGAGCAAATATTAATATATTTCAATATATTTTTATATATTGAAATGGCATAACTATTTAAGACATTCGCCATATAAATTGCATAAATATTTCTGATAAAAATTTACATAAAATTTTCAAAAAATTTTCTAAAATTGTATAATTTTTTTTTAAATTTGTCGTTTTTTAACCAAATATTTTTTGTTTTAATTTAATAGGTCCGTTCGATTACGTTACGACAATCTGCTCTCTTTTACTATTTTTACTGCAGCTGGAAATTTTTAATACAAAAAGTAAACAAAACTTTCCGGTTGTAGTAAGAATAGTTTGAATTTTTGGTAATCGAATTGACATAATGTTTGTTAAAAAAGAAGATAGTTTCTATTTAAAATTAATTTTGAGAAATTAAATTTTAAAATGTCGTTTTTTCAACAGTAATTCCGTGGGATATTTTTTTTTTTTTGTAAATAAAAATAGCTAGATCCGCATGTTTTGCGAATCCTGTTTCAAATTCTGTGTAATTTACCAGTACAATTGGAAAGTTTTTCCTAAGAATACACCCAGTTCTTTTTTAAATGTATCGTTTCTTCCTAAAACTTTTTATAAACCAAAACCAATTTCAAGAATTTAAAAAAATACTAAAACTTCAAAATTTTCTTTCCAAAAACAACCCTTTGATTCTGAGGTAAAACTTTAAGTTAACAAAAAAAAAATCATACAAGGAGCCCGTTTTCTTATAAAGAAACCTTCGGTTTCTTAATATTTTTTTTTAACCAAGTGAGATTAAAAACTTAATTTTTTTTGGATCTTTACTACAGCAAAATTCTTTAAATATGTTGATAAACCCTAACCTTTTATATTCATGAATGCGAATATGGTATTAAATCAGTTTAAAATGTTTAAGAACCAAAAACGAATGGAAAAAAATCAAAAATTTAGAAATCATGTACTATGTTAAAATCTTTGTTGGCTTGTAAAAATTAATGGGGGTTTGGTTACATAGCACCCCTCTAGAAGCGACTCCTAGGCCTCTGTTCTGTCTTTCACAACTTTTTAATTCACATGAAAATTTCCGAATCACATGAAATCAAGTTTAGGGTTTTGTGGATCACGTTTTCATTTGAAGTTAAAATCGAATAATTTAAATTTAAAAAATTATAAGGAAAAAAGTGCATTCGTTTTACTTTCACCAAATTTTATTTATGTGAAACAAAACGAAAAAGAAATTCGGATGTGAAATCTAGAACACCAAAAAAATTCTGAAATTTTAATTTTCACATTTTTTATGTGAATTACTTTTTTTGGAACAGCGGCCCTAGGCAATTGTTTTGGCTTTGTTTAGATATAAAGGGGTAAAAAAGCACCAACGATTGCCTCGGGGTCGCTTCTAGAGAAGTTCAATGGAAGATTGACCCCCATTCATTTTTAGAACCCAACATTTTTCCTAACAGTTCTACTGCTTCTCGTTAATCCCGAAGGGAGCATCCATACAAAATGAAATTTTTATAAAATTAACTCTCATCTCTCTAACTGTCCCAAGGATGCTCCTACACTGAACAAATTTTTATGAATTTTCATAAAATTTATCTAACTTTGAGGAAAATGAAGGCGGCAGCCAAAATTAAGCCAATTTTGGATGGTGCTGGCGGACGCAAAATTTACACCTCGGATTTCATGTTTGATTTAAACTCATCTACACGAGCTTTCAAACTAGTAAAAATAATGAACATGTTCTGAACGAAACTTTTTATCTAGAGTCAAAAGAGTGTTGGTACTTTGTACAAAAAAAAATCGTATTTTTTAATTTTTAACTTTGAAATAATGTATTTGCGGACTAAAACCAGATATCGGCTTGTTATTTTTTAAATCAAAAATCTATATAGTTTTCAAATGAAATTAGTTTAAAATAAATTGGAATATTTGCGGCTTTGCTATTAGCAAAAAACTGGAGCCTGGACGGTAAAATTTTTAAATTATACATTTTAAAATGGTTCTATCTCGGAAAGTATAAGAGATAACCACACCCTCTAAAGGGTTTTTTAGGCCGCTACTAGCACATTGTCCGCATATATTTTTTTAAGAAATATGATCAAAAACAAAAAACAAATGGCAATTCTTTTAATTGTTCGTATACAAAAGGTGCCCTACTTTAGGGGGTTCTGCTGCCTCCCCCGTTCAACCGCTGGACTCCAACTTCCAAACTTAAGCTCGAAAATACGTTAGCTATAACCACTACAAATTTCATGGCTCTCAATCCAGTACTTACTGAATGGCTGAATTATTTCCAAAAAATTAGCAATTTATTCAACTTTGTGATGTTACGTCGTTTTGTTTTACAAAACACGATTCCACGAAAAACGTAACCCACATATCTCAAAAAATATTTACAAAAACGACTTTTTTATTTCAGAAATGGATTTATCACTGATTTTTAAGCTAACACTTCACAAAAGTCTTTTATATTGCAAATATTTTTCATTTAATAACGTTTTTTGCTTCTCCTGTAAAATTCTAAAAAGTGTTGTTACGTTGTTTTGCATTTGTGGTGACGATATGTTATAATAGCCCAAATTTGACTACTAATGCGATCTGATTAGATACAATAGATGCAAAATTTAATAATTACATCCTTATATAATTTTGAGTTATGGTTTTTAAGTTTATCTTACCAGATAACACTAGGCCCCCATATGGGCGCCAATTTTGAAATGCGATTTAAATAGAATGTTTTCAAATTTGAAATCAAATTGGATCTAATCGATTACAATATAATGCAATAAAAGCCATTTAGTGTTTGTAATCTGGGTAATGTAAACTTAAAAGTTTCTTGTGCTTATTTTCTGTAAAATGATATTGTTTGAAATCGTTTAAAGTTGACATAGTTTTTTTTTATCAATATATTTTATAAATATTTTTTATATCTGTGTTATTAAACTTATTCCTATTGGTTCTAATTTTTATTCGTATATTTTTTTTTCTTTTTAGAAATGGGAACTTTATGTTTTAAGTCGTTTAGGCTGGGATTTATCATGTGTTACACCTTTAGATTTTTTGGAATTATTATTGATACGCCTGCCTATTAGAAGTACTAAATTTCCAGATTTAGATTTGGATAAAGTGCGACAACATGCCCAAGCATTTATATCATTAGCAGCCAAAGGTAAGTGTTTTTATTATACATACATATGTCTTCTTTTACCGCAAATCCATAGTGCAACATTCTTTTTCTATTATTTAAAGTGCAGACAAATCTTTATTTATTTAACGTTTCAGTTTTTTTCCTGTTATGATCTTGATTAACTGCTTAAATAATCAATTCTATACGTTAAGATTAGTTGAGTAGTCTTATTTGAGTTTGTTTTTACTATCTGTCTATCCATCTCCTCCAGTAATCTAGTGTTTACTGCCTAGTTATTATTCCTAAGTATTTACTTTAAAAGAAGAAGAAGAAGGAATAATGAAGTGACATTCCTAGCCTGTTTGGGTTTAGTTTGTCAATAAATGTATGTCAATCATTAGCATTGACTTTAGAATTTTTTGCTTTGTTCTTTACTTATTTAGCATTTTCTTTAAATAAATATTAGCAAATTTATCTTTTTAACAATTCTTTTGAAAGTGCAGCTTTT
Organism: Pegoplata infirma; assembly: GCA_963921195.1. Lineage (NCBI taxonomy): Eukaryota > Metazoa > Arthropoda > Insecta > Diptera > Anthomyiidae > Pegoplata > Pegoplata infirma. The sequence continues at coordinate 40,132,431 of OY992540.1, read as the reverse complement.
TGCAAATGTAAAATATTTCAAAATGGTCTGTCATAATGTTATTTATACCCTACATACTCTGTGGTACTTGAAACTTCTTTTGAACCAACGACTTGTTGGTCCATGTTTAGACATATCCCCATACCATACATTCCTCTTTAAATTTGGCTTAAATAACCCTAATAACCGTATTATCACCTTCTAAATATTTATATTATAGATTATTTGTTATTATCTCGCTTATTGCAAATCATAGTTAATGTGGCGCTATCCATATACGCGTTTAGAACATAAAAATTGTTTCAAAAAGTTTTAAAAGATTTTTAGTGGTTTACACTTGTAGCTGATCAGGTAACACCAGGCCCCGAACTGGGAGCCAATTTTGATATCAAATTTGATTATAATGATTATATAGAACTAGGCCCCCAACTGGGCGCCAAATTTGAGAAATAATGGCCACAGAAGCTTGAAATTTGAAATATAGGATCATACGGAAAAAACATTCAGAAAAAGTACTTTTTAGAAAAGGGACAAAATGGAGTAAAATAGTGCTAAAATATGGTACGTTTCTATATTTCCAGAAACAATAGTCCTAGAAACTTAACTTGGAATATAGGATCCTCCGGCGGAAAAACATTTAGAGAAAGTAGTTGTTTTTTAAATTTCAATTTAATTGAAGGTATAAAGTTAAACAAAATTGAACTTTGGTACTTTTTCTATCTCCTGGAATAATGATTTGAGAAACTTGAAATCTGGAATGTAGGATCATCCAGCAAAAAGGAAAACATTTTGACAAAAGTCAGAATTTCGAGATTTCAGTGCTAAGACGATTAAAAAGGCTTCTGTGGTACTTTTTCTTAAGAATGTTTGATCGATCCTCCAGTCAGAATTTCAAAATTTCAATACTAAGACGGTTAAAAAGGCTTCTGTGATACTTTTTCTTAAGAATGTATGATCAATCCTCCATCAATCTTTGATCTAAAAATTGCAGAATTTTAAAATTGAAACGAGGTAATCAATGGTCAAAAATTGAGTAACTTGTAGTTTTGATACACCTCTTTTTATCCAAGAGAAGGGCATATTTAGATATTGTAATTTCTATTACCGGCGTATACATCTGGTACAAGAAGGGTAAAATGGAAATTTTTATATCTTTTTGAGATAAAGATTCTATAAGTTGTTTTATTTCTTTAACGCATGTTATTCGGATAGAAATGAAACCTGCATGCCTCGAAATGCAACTGGGAACGAAATGGGGTATATTGAAAAACGAAATGAAATAGCACGGGGAATGAAATAGAAAGATTATGCCAAATCCGATAACTTTGAACCGTAACAAGGTTTTGGATTTTTCAAAAATGTTTACATAAAAAGAAAAAATTCCACTGTAAGCCCCCATACAAACCACCCTCCCGATATTCACAAAAATCTCTTAAAACTGATGACAAAATTAATTATTTAAATAAAATTTTATTTGAAGGTGTTAAATGTGTACTTTGGTAATCTTATAAATCTGTTTATAATTGGACGGTTTTTGGACTCAGTCCCCATACAAAAATTTTGACCGATGCACACAGGGCCAGCCAGATCGATTTCCGACCAAAAGTCCTTATATTTAATTTCTTAAAAACATCTATACCAATTTGTTGGTATTTGTTTCCTGAACACACAAAAAATTATTAGCTAAAAATTTTCAATTAAATCTATTGATCAACAAAATTTAAATGAGTCAATCAATGTTTTGATTGAAATTTTTGTTATTTTTTGTTACAAATTTTCAACATACCAGATTTTTTTTTCGCTTTAATTTATTTGAATAGGTTAATTCAAAAATATACAAAATAATCGGGCTTTACTTTTTCTTATTGTTGCCAACATATAGAAAGCAAAAAAGATGAATTTTTTGATAATTTTGTCATAAGCTTACAATTCATTAAATCAATCATTATTTTGATTGACTTTAAATAAAAAACTGATCAAATTTTTGATTAAAATCGAAAAAATGTTTGATTGAAAAAAATTTCAATCAATCACCTACAATTTGATGATTGGTATAACAATTTTTTTAATTGGAGGAATTTCAATCAAAAAATTGATTGGATCCGCGTTTTTTTTGATTGAAATTCGTTTCAAATTTTTTCTGTGAACTTATCTTTATGGTTCAACTACACCATTTCCTTTGACAGGTCTTCAAAGTGTAAAAAGTTGAAAAAAAATTTGTAAGTGAAAATACTTTTTTGTTTTTTTTTACACATTTCTATTTCTAATGATCAACTTTTGATTTGCAGGGTTCACCCTTATATATTAGCCTTTGTAACGAAAATAATATGGAAAAATATAACTCATTTTCCTGACAGCATTCGCATTTTTGTGAAAATAACTATGATTTTTTAGTTATTTACTTCGCGCCGAAAAAATCCTCAGCGATTCTCAATTCGATGCAATCAGTCTATGTTTTTTCTTATATAGAATTGCTCAAACTTGCTCGAAATGATAAATGGCGAAATTACAGCTATATATGCAGTGGTCCGAGATTTGTTTAAAAAAAAATAATTAGTTTTTTTTTATCGTCAGAGAGTGCCTTAAGTGTAGGGAAAAAAATTATCTACATTTATAGTTTTTTTGCAGAGTTATACCAGTTATACCATTTCCAATTAAATTCAAAGATTTTTTATTGAATTTCCAAAATAAAAAAACAAAGGAAATAATTTATCGTCACCATTTCCAAAAGCTTTTCTGAAACTAAGTAAGTCATTTACACCATTTCCATATTTATATCAAAAATAAAAAAATATATATATATAAAAATTATGTGCGAAGATTTAACTTCAGACACTCTTAATACTCTTAAAACTAATTTTAGTTAGATCAGATAAAGTTAAAAAATCTAGCCGCCATATTGTTTCCGCCATATGGAATTTTATCAGTTCGATTTTAAGATAACAGACCCGGAAATTTACTAGGCCACACTTTCAGCTAGACTCAACAAAGAAAAGGAATATAACTGTTTTTTAATAACTTGTAACAAGCTTTACTAAGCATATTTAGTCCGCCATTTCTGATTCAGTAACTCCAAGACCCCCTTAAAAAAAATTTGAGTTAAATCGGACAATTATTAAACAAATTTGTCCGCCATATTGGATGCGCTATTTTGATTTTTTTAGTTAAATTTTGAAATCAGCGACCCCGAAATACTCTAGAAGCACATTTTCAGCCGGATCCAACAAAGATAAAGACTTTTGGCCGGAGTTGGATCATTCTTTAAACTTTAAGAAGCATATTTGGTCCGCCATTTTGTTTTTCAAAATTCGGAGTAACAATTCTTTTTCAGTAACTCCAAGACCCGCATAAAACAAAATTTGAGTTCAATCGGACAATTTAAAAATAAAATTGCCCGCCATATTGGATCCGCCATTTTGATTTTTTTTTTGTTTTTAGGTAAATTTTGAAATCAGCAACCTCGAATTCCTCTAGAAGCACATTTTTAGACGGATCTAACAACGATAAAGACTTTTGGAATTGGATCATGCTGGCCCTGTGTGCGATGTTCAGTTAAATCGATCTGACAACAAAAATAAGTTAATTTCGCTTAAATTTTCTTTGTGTGTGATTTCTACATCATTTTTAGATGTCATTCAAAAAACAACAATTGTAATTCGAAAATTCTACTTGTAATTCGAAGATTCCATTTGTAATTCAAAAATTCCATTTTTAATTTGAAAATTCCAATTGTAATTCGAAAAAGATCATTTGAAATTCGAAATAGATCAATTGTAATTTGAAATATACAAATTCTAATTCGAAATAAAATTGTAATTGGAAAATATCAATTGTAGTTCGAAACTGATCAATTGTAATGTTAAAAATATCAATTGTAGTTCGAAACAGATCAATTGTAATTCTAAAAATGTCAATTGTAATTCGAAATAAATCAATTATAATTCGGAAATTATCAATTGTAATTCGAAAAAGATCAATTGTAATTCGAAAAAAAAACAATTGTAATTAGAAAAAGATCGATTGTAATTCGAAAAAGATCAATTGTATTTCGAAAAAAATCAATTGTAATTCTAAGAAAATCAATTGGAATTAGAAAAAGATCAATTGAATAGTTCATGCGAATAAAGACGAATAGACCATTTGAAGAATTTTACAGGGGACAATAAAAACGCAGGAAACGGTTAAAAAATAATATTTTTGTCAACTTTTTGGTATTAGCTTAAAGGTTTAAGTCACATCTACCTATATACAAAATTTTAGTAAGGTATTCGAAAGAGAACTTGCCAAAAATTGGACTTACATTTTTTGCTTAAATGGAAAAAGGGCGAATATCCAAAAAAATGTATTGAAATTTGAATAAAAATGTGTTATTTTGCAGCAGATTTTGACTACATTTTCACGAGACTTGCAAAACTTAACGAACTATGGTTGGTATTGGTTTGTAACACTTTAAGGACTTCGAGGATACACTATTTAAGGATTGCAAGGACATGCAAAAAAATTTTTTTTTAAATTTTTTTTTAATATTCCTGCCTTTTGATGCAGTAGTAATTCTTTATGACACTAAATACATTTTAAGAAATTATAATATTAACCCTTGACTGCATATTACGATGTAACATAAAAGGACGTGAAAAAATGTTTGTTTTTTATTCCTGACATTGGATGCACTATTAACACTAATTTGTTTGTATGTGCTAAGATTGTTTTTTTTTGTACAATTTCAAATTTTAGCTAATATCAATTTTAAACTCGCAGCTAAATAATTTTTATATAATATTTTGTTAAGGATGGATATTCGCCCTTTTTGCTTTCCACACTTTAAAGTCTTATAACTTAAGAACGGTAAAATTGTTTGCCAATATAATAAGTGTGGTTTGTTCCTCGTAATGTTCTTTTAACACATTGTTACCGAAGGTAAAATTTTTGTATGTTTTTGTGTTGTATTTAATCAAAATTGTGCGTTAGTTCACTCCCAATTTAAACAAAAATATAAAAATATACGAATTATTGCACTTTTAAAGTCATTTTTTTAGCCTTAAAAGTCAAAATTTTCCCAAAATTTCTGCATAGGATTGTAGGGCTCTGCTAATAAAATGCATTTATGCAAAAAAACGTGTTTGCGAAAAAGTGGTCTATTCGTCCTTATTCGCATGAACTATTCAATTGTAGTTCGAAAAAGATTAACTGTAATTCAAAAAGGATCAATTGGAATCTTCGAATTATTTGATTCCAGACTAAACGGGGATATTTAAATTTTATTGGTTTAATTATTCTGAACAGTTTTTGTGAAAACCTTAAACATCCACAATTAGTACCGGGCGGGCATGCTACACCATTTACAGATGTAATTCAAACAAGGTTAATTGTAATTCGAAAATTTAATTTTCATAGATTTCATTTGTAATATGAAAATTCCAATTGTAATTCGAAAACATCAATTGCAATTCGAAAAAGATTAATTGTTATTCAAAAAAGATTAATTGTTATTCGAAAAAGGTCAATTGTAATTCGAAAAAGATCAATTGTAATTGGAAAAATATCAATTGTAATTGGAAAAGAATCAATTATTATTCGAAAAAGATCAATTATTATTTAAAAATGATCAATTTTAATTTGAAATAGATCAATTGTAATTCGAAAAATATCAATTGTTATTCAAAAAAGATCAATTGGAATCTTCGAATTATTTGGCATGCTAGCTGAATATAATTAAATAAGAGTTGAATGGAGTTGAATAAAATTGGAATTAAATATAACTAATTAGAATTGAATAAAATAGAATAGAATTGAATAAAAATTATTAGAATTGAATGGATTAAAATGTAATTGAATGGAGTTAACTAGTTTTAACTGGATTGGAATTAAATGTAATGAAAAGAAAATAATTGACTGACTAATTGTAAGCTGGCAATTACTTTATTTATTCTCATTTTCCAGATCATATCATTACCATACATAGTTTATACAACATAGATTGTATTACCTGCATGTATTACAAGATTACATTACGGAGACATAAAGAAAGACGGACAGACAATTTTTTTTTTAAATCGAAAGTGTTCGAAAATTCTCACTTACTTTTTATTTTGTAAGGCAATAACGCATAAAGCATTTTATTACAGTTAGGTGTAGCGTATAAGAAAAAAAATATATGTTAATTTTTTTTTTTTTTAAATTTTGGCAAATTACTGAAGCTTAAAAGTTTCAAATTTCAAAATTAAGCAAAAAAAAAAACAAAATTAATTCATAGTAGGTTCACCCTCATCATGAATTAAAAATTATGACAAAAAATGTTAAAAAAAAAAATTATTAAAAAAAAAAACACCTATTTTGAAAAAAAAAAAACTTTAGTGATATCTGAGAAGAACAACAAGTAGTAAAGTTAAAAAAAAAATTAAAACATTTTTCAATTCACTAACTTGAAATAAAAAACCCGCTTAGAATTCTGTCTTTTCAAAAAAGGGTTTTTAAATGTTGTTGTTTTTTTTTTTAACCAATAGTTGGCGTTGAAAGGCATAAATTTGTACAATTTACGTCTTAATTGAGAAACTACAAATGAAACCTTTAAAATCACTTCTTTTTTTTTTCTCCGTCTTTCTTGGCTTAATCGCTGCATTTCATTTCAATGGTTCTGGCTGGCATTCGGTCCTTTCTTTTGTGGCAAACGAAACGATCTTGGCGTAGACCATAAAGAAGTTTTATACTTTATTCCTTACAAACATTTGAACGTAAAAGTAATTTACATAAAGTTGAACTTTTAATAATATTTTGTATCGTAACGATGCGTCGACATGGTTAAAAAGCGACGAAACAAAAAAATCTAAAAAAAAAATCACAAAAAGAAGCCCTTTTTAGGTGGCGCAAAAGGAATCCGGTTTATATGTGGTATGTGCGCGTACGTAATTTCTTATACGCATCGTATACGAAAGGAGCAACAACAACAAAAAAAAAATGTTGTTGGTGGTGTCTCAGCATGATCTTCCAAATAAATAAATTTCCAATGAAATTTTAGACATCTCTGAAACGTTCAAAAAATATTTCAGAGTTCATTGAAGAAGATAATGATGATGAAAAGTAAAAAAAAAACAAAAAGTAAAAATATTTTGATGTTAAGGTAAAAGGGACAGAAGGAGGCGCTGAAGGGACATGACGTACCTTGAAGAAGGAACCTTTAAGTGTTTTGTTTTAATAGCATTGTTAATAATGTAAAATAATTCATTGCCGACCACCACAAAGTTATTTTTTTTTTCTCTTTCTTTATAAAAAAAAATTCAAGAAGAATAATGTAAAGCAGTAAACCAGCAAACAAAATCCTGGCAAAAAAATTAAATGTTTGACAAAGTACGACAAGAACCCAGCAAAATTTTTTTCAGTTCATCTTACAACTTACTTCAGAGCTTAAAATTTAACCTACTCCATTGAAATCGGAATTTTCAAAAGGTGCTTTTTTATACCCTCCACTCTAGTGATAGAGGGCATATATAAGTTTGTCATTCCGTTTTTAACACCTCGAAATATTGGTCTAGGATCCCATAAAGTATATGGGGCATTCCATGTCAAATCGGACACTTTGAATTTTTTTTTTTTTAGATTTTCCCAATTTGTTAACAGTTTTTAGTACCCTTCGAAAACTCCTTCGTGGTAAATTTTCAGATTTTTTTTAAAGGCCCGTTCAAAAGATATCGAATTTTTAAAAATTGGTAGTTTGTTCCTTTACTCAAACTTATTTTACTCGTAACTTTTTTAATAATGGTCCAAATTTCAATTTTTTTTTTTCAAAATGCGATTTTAAAGTTTTAAAATTTAAATTTCATTTTTGAAAATGTTTGTACTTTTCGATTTTTTTGAAATTTTTTTGTGTAAAACATCTATCGATTCTACAAATTTTTTGCCCATTAGGATTGTGGGATAACGATTATTACTATTTTTTAAATTTTTTCAAAAAATTTTATTGTAATTTTCTAATCTTAAAATCATTTCTACTGCTCTAATGGTGCGTCATAGACGGGTCCTTTATAAGACCGACCCCGATTAATTTTTACGTTTTAACATTTCTTTGGAACAAACTAATACCCTATCTCCAATTTCTAAGGGGGCTCCCACACAAAACGACATTTTTTAAAATTTGGTCCAACCGCTCTAACTGCCGTAATAGTGCCCTCAGAGCAACAAAATGTATGACCGACCCACAATATTTTTTTAGTCCAAACATTTTCTCGGAACACACCTACCCTCTATCTCTAATTGTTTTTTATTTTTTTTTATTTTTTGTAAATTTGTTTTATTTAATCAATTTCTACCGGTCCAATGGTGCGTCCGAGAGGGGTCATTAGTGAGATCGACCCCCATTTATTTTTACTCTACAACATTTTTTAAAATATACCTACGCCCTATCTCCACTCCCTAAGTAGGCTTTTAAGACTGGAAAATTACAATAAAAATTTTTCAAAAAATTTTCAAAAATAGTTATAATCGTTATCCTACGACCCTCCTGGGCAAAAAATTTGTAGAATCGATAAATGTTTTACACAAAAAAATTTCAAAAAAATCGAAGAGTACAAACATTTTCAAAAATGAGATTTAAATTTTAAAACTTAAAAATCGCATACTACAGCGCTTCCCGAGTAAAAAAGTTTCTATATAGTTGTATATAATTTTATAAACATCATATATGATTAAATAGAATTATATAGAATTTGATGCGAAAAATGAGTCGATAAAACTATATAAAATTTGATCAATGTTTCATATATTTTGATAAATTTTTTATATAATTTTATGCGAAATTTGGACCCCTATTTTTATATAATAATAGCAAAATTATATAATTAGATATAATTATATAGAAATATATAAAAGTGTATAAAACTGTATAAAACTATATAAAGTTACATAAAATTATATCAAGTTTTATATAAATCATAAAATTTTGTTTTAATTATATATAATTATATATAATTTTATGTAACTTTATGTAGTTTTATACAGTTTTATACAATTTTATATTTTTTTATATAATTATATCTAATTATATAATTTTGCTATTATTATATAAAAATAGGGGTCCAAATTTCGCATAAAATTATATAAAAAATTTATCAAAATATATGAAACATTGATCAAAATTTATATAGTTTTATCGACTCATTTTTCGCATCAAATTCTATATAATTCTATTTAATCATATATGATGTTTATAAAATTATATACAACTATATAGGAACTTTTTTACTCGGGTTTTCAGAATTTTTTGGGATTTTTTTTTAAAAAGTACGTAAAAAACAAAAATTTTTTAAAACAAGTGAGAGTGTTAAATTCGGCTGTGCCGAATCTTTTATACCCTCCAAAATGTAAAAAAAAAATGACAGAGGCGTTTCTTTTTTTTTGGGGGGGGGGGGGGGGGGTTGATAGGGTCAGTGGGGCACGTTGAGAGCACCTTCCCATCGCGATAAATATACCAAATGTTTCATTTATTTAACAAAAATACAAAAAAAAAAACATGTAAAAACGTGTATTTTTTAGAGGTTGGTTTAGTTCTTCAAGGGGGAAATTTTTTCCCCCTGGTCCGATTTGGCCAATTTCCGAACTTAACCTGCCTAGGAACATAAGACATATTTGCGCCAAACTTGAGGTTCCTAGCTCTTTTATTTTGGACTGCATCGTGTTAACTACAAACGGACGGACGGACGGACGGACGGACATCGCTAGAATGTCTTAGAATCGATCACTGATCAATAATATATATACTTTATGGGGTCCCCGACCGATATTTCGATGCGTTACACACGGAATGACAAAGTGAGTATACCCCCATTAGAGGTGTCCTTAAAAACGAAAATCACCTTTTTATACCTGGTAGGGTCCTATATTGTTCTTTAGTATCTAAAAATGAGTGAGCCAAAATTTGGGGACAATCCGCTAAAAATAACTCGTGCCGAAAATGGATTGAAGTTTTGGGACATTCTTATAAGAACGAAAAACTCGTTTTTTCTAGTTTTTGGAAAAACATTGGTATTTGATATTTTTTGTTAAATTTTTTGTGAAATAATATGAAAATGGTACTAAATTACCTTTTCAAAACGACTAATAAAATTAAAATCGGATGAAAAATAAGCATTTTACGCATACATGCCCCAGACCATTGTATGGTTTTTAGAGCCAGAATTTCAAAATTTTCAAAATTTTTAGGCAAAAAAATAGTAAACATTTAATTTTACTTTATGATCAAATTGAAAACATGTTTAAGATTAAAAATAGCAGATATGGTAGTCAAGCTTTTTTTTTTATTTGGCGCGGGTAGTGATAAAATTTCCGCGGATTCCAAATAAAATGCGTTTTTCTACAATAATTAAGCAAATTTTTGAAAATTTGTGCTCTATTGTGCGGATCGAAGTGTAAAACGTAAATTCTGTAACTTTTGAGAAATCGGATATATGCAGATATTTTGTATTATTGAAATGTATAACGTCTCAAATTTGTCATTTCACCTCGACGAAAAGGGGTTAAAGATGCCCGAATTCTCAAAAAATTTACAGAATTTATGTATTTCACTTCGTATAATACAATACAGAAAATTGTTTCCCATATTTGCTAAATTATTTTAGAAAAACTAATTTTCTTTGGAATCCGCGGAAATTATATCACCACCCACGCCAAATGAAAAAAAAGTTAGACTACCATATCTGTTAGTTTTTATCTATAACATGTATTTAATATAATTATAAAGTAAAATTTAATTTTTTTTATTTTTTTGCCTAAAAATTTTGAAAATTTTAAAATTTTGGCTTTAAAAACCATGCAATGGTCTGGGGCATGTATGGGTAAAATGCTTATTTTTCATCCGATTTGAATTTCTTTAAGCTTTTTGGAAAGGTAATTTATTACCATTTTCATATTACTTAACAAAAAAATTAACAAAAAATAGCATATACCAATATTTTTCAAAAAACTAGAAAAAACGTGTTTTTTCATCAGATAAGAGTGTCCCAAAACTTCAATCCATTTTCGGCACGAGTTATTTTTATCCGATTGTCTCCAAATTTTGGCTCACTCATTTTTAGATACAAAACTACAATTTAGGACCCTACCACGTATTAAAAAGTGATTTTGAAAAATTACCTTAGTCGTTAGGACACCTTTAACCCCCATACTGTAGTTGGAGGGTATAAAAAAATTGAAATTTGGACCATTATTGAAGAAGTTATGAGTAAAAGAAGTTTGAGTAAAGGAACAAACTACCAGTTTTTAAAAATTCGATATCTTTTGAACGGGAATCTGAAAATTTACTACGATGGAGTTTTCGAAGGGTACTAAAAATTGTAAACAAATTGGGAAAATCTAAAAAAAAATTTTCAAAGTGTCCGATTTGACATGGAATGCCCCATATATATTCATGACCCTCGATCGATTTTAAGACGATCTAGCGATATCCGTCCGTCCGTCCGTCTGTCTGTCTGTTGAAAACACGCTAACTTTTGAAAGACTTTACGGAGGCTCCTGAAGCTTAGCATATATGTTGGGTATTTACCTGGTCAGGTTGGTATTGCAATCCAGCGAAATCGTTCAAAAGTTATGAGCAAAAGACTGAATTTCGTCAAGGGCTTTTCGTGAATTTACGAGATAAAAAACACGCTTACTTTTTAACATCTATTCTGAGGGTTCTAAAGTTTGGCATATATATATGTCGTTCCCCTTTTCCGGCTCGTTTCAAATCTCATCCAAATCGGTCCAGTGGTTCAAAAGTTAGAAGCAAAACCCTGAATTTCAGAGTGGTTTCACCTAAAATTCACGTGTTGAAAAACCCTAGTTTAAAAAAAACAAGCTTTAAAAACAATGATAAGCCACAAAATTACTTTACAGAGTATTTATGTCACTCAGAAATATTTTTACACTAAAAAAAATTTACACTCGAAAAAAATTTTACACTCAAAAAAAAAATTAGTAAATAATTTTTTTTTTACAAAAATTACAAAAAAGTTTTGTACTCAAAATCAAATATTTCTAATCAAAATTGTTATTTTTTTTACATTAAAAAATTTACTATCCTTTAAAAAGGGCGTTGTGGAGGGTATTTATAGATTCGGCCAAGTCGAATTTAACTTTTCTACTTCTTAAAATTATTTTTTCTGCCGGAGAATCGTACATTTTGAGTTCTAATAACATTATTTCAGGAAATCGAAATGGCATCAAAGTACAATTTTTTACCCTTTTTGCCCCTTACGTTTAGAATTTCCAAAAAGTACTTTTTCAGATTTTTTTTTTCGCTATAGCATCCTAGATTCCAAATTCAAGTTTCTAGGACCATAATTTCAAAGTACTATTTTTATTGCCTATTTAGTATCAGAATTTTCAAAAAGTAGCTTTTTCGTAATATTTTTTTTGCAAAAGAATCTTACATTCCCAATTTCAAGTTTATCCCCCATGTGATGGAAATCTATCGATTTTAAATCGGTAGATTTTGAATTTTCGATCTCGATTATTTTAAAATATTTATACTGAGATAAATTTGTATTAACAATTTTCAAGTAATTTTGGCTTTTCTATTCACTTTTTAAATTTCAATTTTGAATGAAATCAATCAAAATTGATCTTTTGATAAAAAAAATCATTTAAACATAATTTTCGTACTTAATTTAAATTAAATTATATAAGAAATTGAAGCGGCGATACTGTAATGAATATCGGAATTTAAAATTCTTTCCATTAAGCCGCAACGCTGGGAGCCAATACATTAAGTGTGATTTTTGTTAATAAACAATTTGAAATAACTAATACATGAAATTTAAGCGATGAAACTTTTAAAATATCGAACTTCCACGCAGTTTTCCAATTGGCCCCATGTTGGGAGCCAATTAGACAAAGTTTGTCTTTTGTTAATAATATTGGTTTTCATTTATTTTTCATACTTTTCCATTCACAGTAAATATTAAATTTGATATTTTTTTAAATCTAAGCGCTGAAAATTTCATAAATATTGAACCCTCACATACTTTCTCTTAAGGGCCCGCATTGGGAGCCAATTAGACGATATCTGTTTTTTTGGTAGAAAAATGTTCTCAATTAATTTATATGTTTTTAATTTAGAATAAAATATGAATTTTACAATTTTTTAAATTAAAATGCTGAAACTTTTATAAATTTCAGATTCCCACATACTTTTCCTATAGGCCCTTCGTTGGGCGCCAATAAGACAAAAAGTGTTTGTTGTTATTGAAAATGATTCTAATTTCTTTTCCAAATTTTTTTTATTCGCAATTTAAATTAAAGTTAATAATTTTACAAATCTAAGGGATGAATTATTTATAAATATAGGAATTTAACATACTTTCTCCTTAGACCCCTCATCGGCAGCTAATTAGACGATCGTAAAAATTTCTGCAGGGGATGTGAGTATTTTGATGATATGGTATTTTCCATATTTTCATTTTCAAATAGTAAATTTTTCCTTGTTTTTTTTTTGCAAAAGAATCCTGCATTCCGACCATTGTTTTAGAAGATCGAAATAGTACCAAAGTACCATTTTTTACCCCTTTTAACCCCTTTTTACACTCTTAGAAACGAAAAATTTACTAAGTCTCAGATTTAGAGTGTTTTTTTTTTGCTGGAGGATCCTAAATTCCAAATATTTAGTTTTTATGACCATGTTTTTCCAGAAAATCAAAAAAGTACCAAATATCAAAAAGTACTTTTTTTCGAAAGTTATTATTTTAGGAAAAGAATAGACTTTGTGGGCGTGTATACATGAAAGATAGGACCACAATGGCATAGGTAACAAAATTTGAAAAAAAGTAAATGTAATTTTCAAATTTAAAATGGTACCTTCCAATTACAATTGAGTTCTTTCGAATAACATCGGTAAATGGTATACTTTTTGGCTTCTTTTCTTTTTCTAAAATAATAACTTTCAAAAAAAGTACTTTCGAGAAAAAAGTACTTTTTGGAAATTGGTGCTTTTTCCAGAATATAATAAAAGTACCAATTTCCAAAAAGTACTTTTTTCTCGAAAGTATTTTTTTTCGAAAGTTATTATTTTAGGAAAAGAAAAGATTTCATGGGCGTGTTTACATACACCATTGAACCACAATGCCAAGAAAACAAAATTTTAAAAAAATCGTGCACATACCTCTTCTTGAAGGCCAGCCAACGAATTTATCTTTACGATTTAATTACAATTGATCTTTTTTAAAATGCGATTGGAGTCTTTGAACTTCAAATGAAATTTTGGAATTATAAATAGAATATTTGAATTTCAAGTAGTATCTTTAAACTACAAATGTAGTTTTCGAATTTCAAATGTTATCTTCCAATTATAGTTGAGTTTTTTTGAATAACATCGGTAAATCGTGTAGTTTTTGGTTTCAGAGGTTTTGGCTGATGCGTGATATAAAAATATATACTGCCGTATTTTACCATCATAAAAATATGCTGCTGGGTTACTTTGACTGTAGGTTAGGATTTAATGTTTTTTGCCCCTTTTTTTGGTTTACTCTTAAAAAAGCGGTTGTGCTTAAGCCACAAGAGAACCTTAACGAAAAGTCCAAACAATCAAATACATAGTAAAAAGTAAAAACATCCTCAAGCAGCAACTTCAAATGAGACTTAACAAAAAAAAAAAATCAAAGTGAGAAAAAAATTTTTGCAGACTAAAAGGAATTTTTGGATAATTGCTTTACATAAATGTACGTTTCTCGTCAGCCATACCCTTTTTCATCATCATTATGAATTCTTACGCATTTTTTTTTCTTAATTTTTTTTTGTAAAATTTTTTTTACAATGTGATCTCTTAATGTGCCGTGGTATGCATTGATTTGCCAAAAAAATAAAAATAAAACCCAGAAGAAAAAACCTGAAGAAGTTGAAAAAAAAGGATTGAAATACGCTTCAATACATCCTCCAAATAACTTGAGGCAAACAAGTTTTATTATATTAACCCGTAAATGGTTAGAAAAAGGGGTTGTTGGACAGCAATTAAAAAAAAAAAAAAAACTAAAATGGACATATTTTAAATTCAATGTTGAGTTAAAGGCATTATAATTAAAATTTAAACAATTTTCAAAGTAGTTTTCAATAAAATAAATCAAGAAACCCCCCCTTGCCCCACTTTGGGCGCAAAAAATATTTTTATATTAAACAAAGAAGTTTTGAAAACATGAAACTTGTATAAAAAAGGAGTTTCACATACTCCCCTTTACCGCCCCAGTTTGGGCGCCAATAAGACGAATGTATATCTTTTGATTGCAAAAACTATTCTTTTTAATTTTCCATTTACAATTTCATATAAGACTCTATTAAAGTTACATATTTTGCAAAATGGTTTGGAAAATAGTGTGACAAATTAAAGAAATCTTCCATAAAATAGGAAAGCCCCATGTTGGGCGTCATGTCATCATGTTGATGTTTGTCGTTAAATCGCAAATTAGTTTCCAGATTTTTTCATTCAAAATTTTATTTAATTAAAATTAAGTTTTAAAAATTTACAAGGGAGCCCACATTAGGCTCCAGCAAGATAATGTGTGTCTTTTGGTTATACATGAAATTTAAGCGATAAAACTTTATAAATATCGGACTTCCACATACTTTTCCTTTAGGCCCCACGTTGGGCGCCAATAAGACAAAGTGTGTCTTTCATTATTAATAATGGTTTTAATTTCTTTTCTATTCTTTTGATTAACAAACTTTTAAAAATTAAAATTAGACATTAAATATTTGACAACAAAATTTTTAAAATAGTGAAACAAATTGAAGCGATACAAATTTTATAAATATAGCAATGCCTTATATGCCCACTTTAAGCGCCAGTAAGATAATGTGTGTCTTTTAATAATACAAATTATTTGAATTTAATTGCCGTATTGAATTTAAATTAACTTATGTTAGAAATTGATGCGACGAAAATTAAATAAATATCGGAATTCAACATTCTTTTCATTTAGGCCCAACGCTGGAAGCCAATAAGACGAAGTGTGATTTTTGTTAGTAAAAATTATTTTAATTTATTTATCATATATTTTCATTTATAATTAAATTTAAAATTACTAATACATGAAATCTGAGCGATGAAACTTTTATAAATATCGGACACCAACATGTTTTTCCTTTGGCCCCACGTTGGGAGCCAATATCACGAAGTGTGTCTTCAGTTAAGGGTACTTTCCACTATCACACTTTTCCATTATACACATCAAAATTTACCAACTTCCTAAAGATTTATGGATTCTTTTTTGATTGAAACCTAGTCGTATCTAATCAGTGAACAATTTCTGGCCAAATTTTTTAAAAAAATATTTCGCTAACATAGTGAAATTACGCTTGTATAATGGAAATGTGTGATAGTGAAAAGTACCCTTTAGTAATAATGTTTATATTTTATTTTCCATATTTTTTGAGGCACAATTAAAATTTCGTTTGATAATTTGTTTAAATCTAAGCGCTGAAACGTTCGTAAATATCGAAATATCACATAATTTTTCTTTAGGCCCTGCATTGGGAGCCAATTAGACGATATGTGTTTTTTTTTTTGTTAACAAAAATTTTTCCAATTTATTTTTTATATGATTTTAATTTGTAATAAAAATTGAATCTATGCACTGAAACTTTTATAAATATCTAATTCCAACAAAATTTGCCTTTGGGCCCCTCGTTGGGAGCCAATAATAAAAAAAAATCATTTTCTATATTTTTTCATTCACAATTTAAATAAAATTTACTAATTTTACAAATCTAAGGGATGAATCTTTTATAAATATCGGAATTCCACATACTTTCCCCTTAGGCCCCTCGTTGGGAGCCAAAAAAACAAATTCTGTCTTTCGTTAGTTATAATGGTTTTAATTTATTTTCCATACCTTTCTATTCACAATAAAAGTTTAAGGAAATGATTTTTTAAATATTGTCGCTAAATCTTTCATAAATATCGAACACCCACATACTTTCTCTTTAGGCCCCGCATTGGGAGCCAATTAGACGATATGTGTTTTTTTTTTTGTTAGCAAAAATTTTTACAATTTGTTTTTTATATGATTTTAGTTTATAATAAAAATTGAAAGTCGCGATTTTTCATCTAAGCACTGAAACTTTTGTAAATATCAGATGCTTTTCCTTAAAGCCCAATTTTGGCAGCCAAAATGTGTTTTTTGTTTAAAAAATGATTCTTGTTTATTTTTTAATGTTTTTTCATTCACTATTTTAATTAAATTTACTAATTTTACAAATCTGAGAGATGAAACTATTATAATATTGGAATCTAACATACTTTTTCTTTAGGCCCCAAGGTGGGAGCCAAAAAGACAAAATCTGTCTTTCGTTATTTATCCATACTTTTGTATTCAAAAAAAAAATTTCATGAAATAATTTTTTTAATCAAATTGTAAGTGCTAAAACTTTAATAAATATTTATAAATATCTGATTCCCACATGCTTTCCTTTTAGGCCCCTCGTTGGGAGCCAACACAAAATGTGTTTTTTGTTAGCAAAAATTAATATAATTTATTTTTAAATGTTTTTTATTCAAAATTTAAAGTAAATTTTATAACTTTACAATTCTAAGGTATGAAACTTTTATAAATAATGGAATTCTACATACTTTCTCCTTAGGCCCCTCGTTGGGAGCCAAAAAGATGATGTGTGTTTTTTTTAATAATTTTTATTTATTTTCCATATTATTTTTCTTTGAAATAAATATAAAATTCAAAAACGAGAAAACTTCTTTAAAATTAGGACTTTAACATTCTTCCCTTCCCCCTTCTTCCTATTTCTAACTTGTCACACACTCAAAAAAATAGTAGATTTACTAATTTTTTTTTGCTAATGCTAGTTAGCTAACTTTTAGCAAATTTTTAGTTGAGATTAGCATGTTAGCAAAAAATTCTTGTAAACTTCATTTAGCACATTAGCAATTTTGAACAAACTTTGAATTAAATTTCTTTTGCTAAGATTTGAAATTGAGTTGACAACATTTTTACAAGATTTTTTGCTAATATTAGCAAAAATAAATGGTAAATTTTTTTTAATTTTCAAAAAACTTAAAATGGCGCTATCTCGGAAACTAAGCCAGATAGAGCAAAATGGAGGCCATTTTTGGTTCTCGGGCTCTCCATAGTTTGGCCGCCGTCTTCACATGTGTGGACCCTAATGGGTCCGAACTTTGGATCCAAAAAAGTTAGCATTCCCGAAAATTTTAAAATGCTCATATCTCGGTAAATATTGCCGACACAACAAAAAGTCCAAAAGCATTTTTGTAGCTCTCAACACGTAGAACACCGCAAAATAATCAAAAGCTCTCCGAGTAATATTTTTGTAGTTATCGAGTTTTGTAATTCTCAAAACCCCGGTGCTCCCCTAAAATCACGTATCTCAAAAACTAAGCAAGGTAGAGCGAAACGGACACAAATTTTGGATCAAAAACTATGACGATTTTTAAGGAACCTAACTGGGCCTAGGTCCATCGGGGTCTAGACCTATCGGGTCCGAACCCAATGGGGTCCTCAAATGTGTCTGAACTAAGTTAAAAAAAAAATTCAGTTAACTAATTTTTGGCAAAACATTTTTGCTAACTTTACCAAAAAAATTGTAGGTTCAAAATCAGCAAATTTTCTTGTAGGTTTACAAGATTTTTATGCTAACATTTCAGTTTTTTTTTTTAGTGGCAGACTCAATTCCATCCGGAAGTGGTTTACTCGTAAAACGCAAAGCGAATAGTTTTTTTCGGAATAAAACCACTTTTATGCAATTCAATTCCACTTTGATTTTTGAAAGGGATTTCATTCCGAATATTCGTTTTGCGTTTTACGAGTAAAACACTTTTTTCAAATCCAAACGGAATTGAGTCTGTTAGAAGACCCATAATTTCCAAAGTGGTTTCTTAGTTTATAAAAAAGTTTATCTAAATAGAGTATAAAATTGTTTAAACTTCAATAAAAAAAAGGATGCCCACATACTTTCCCATGCGGCCCCAAGCTGGGCGCCAATAAACTGATATGTTTATAAAATTAAACAGTCATTTTCGTTCTTTGTTTTTCCAACTTTATTTGCAGATTTTTTATTTTAAGTGTAGGTTTTGAAGCCAGACTTTTTTTTTAATGAAACCATTCAAAGGTTAATGATATTGTCAGATTTTTGTTTTTGGAAACAAACACTTCATGATAAAAAAAAAAAAACCAAACAAACACTTAATTCATGACATGTTTGCGTATGTATCATGTACAATTGTGTCTGTCTGTCAAGTCTTTCTTTTTCAGTTTAAATTTTTTCCTTTCACATATTTTTCCCACGACACTTTTTTATTAAAGGATATTATCATCATCATCATCATTATGATGACGATCATGAGACTATCTCCATTTTTTTTTTTCTGAAAAAAAATTAAGATTTTAAACTGTAACGAAAAGCAAAATAAAAAAAATTCTTCAACAATTTTTACATTTTCGAGTAAAACACAGCAACACTTTTTTTTTTTTTATTACTAATTAAAATAGTGTGTAACACAATATGAGCATGGTGTTGCATGGTGTTGTTGCAACAATGAACGGATATGCAATAACAGCACAAGCAACAAACAAACTATGACGGCCCACACGAAGAAGACGCCAGCCAGCCAGTAAATTCTAGAGCTACTCTTTTACTTTGTTTTTTAAAGTAGTCTCAGTCTACCATGAACTTTATAAAACGATAATGCTACTTATTGGCAAAAAAAATAAAGAAGAAATAAACACTTTCACACTCTCGAAAACCAAAAACAAAACTTGTGTATGTTTTTATAATTTAATAACCTTTGCTAACCCTTTCTTGTTTTTTTTTTTTTGAATTTTTATTTCTGTTGCCTTGTCTAACACTATTAATCCCTAGATCATTTAAACAAAAAATCCATAAATGTTCATACATGCCTGTATGTGTGATGTATGGTAACCGCCTGTTTCCGGTGGCAAAATTTTCCACAAAATATTGTATTGAATGGGAATTTGTTGCACATTTTGTGTGTATTTGTATTAGGGTTTCCAATCAGGATTGGTTTTTTTTAATACCGGGATTCGGGATTAGGGAAAAATTTTTGGGATGCCGATTTCGGGATATCGGGGCTTTGGATATATTTGGAATTTTGGGATTTTTTGGCACTTCAAATCCACGCATTCGTTAAGATTTGCGAAGTTCTGTTGAAGTTGTGAACTTCGAACAAGGAAAACCATCGAGAGCAGTCATCCGCGCAATAACTGCAGGTAGAGAGTCCTCCTGTAAAGGATATCCGTATTCCGTCATCTTTCTTATCTTTCGTCGTGGCTCATCGTTATCAACTGTTTGAATTACAATATTTTTACGTTACGGGGCATGTCACAGACTCAATTCCGTTCGGATTTGAAAAAAGTGGTTTACTCGTAAAACGCAAAGCGAATATTTTTTTTCGGAATGAAACCACTTGTATGCAGTTCAATTCCACTTTGATTTTTAAAAGTGATTTCATTCCGAAAAAAATAATATTCGTTTTGCGTTTTACGAGTAAACCACTTTTTTCTAATCAGAACGGAGTTGAGTCTGTGACATGCCCCTACGTAAAAATATTGGAATTCAAAATCAGAAATCCCGACATTCGGGATTCACCCAATCCCGAATCTCCTTAATTGGAACCCCTAGTTTGTCTATACAATTCATTCTTAATTACTTCACACGTTCAAAATAGAGTTCATCAATTCAACAAAAATTGTATGTGATTTTTATCAAGTAGTTTGCTCGTATCAATGTTATGTTGCAAAAGGAGAAGGGTTTAAAACAAATGCAATCACGCATATATAACAGATGTTAAACGTATTTTAGACATTTGCAAATGTAATCATTTTTATGTTGTTGTTTTTGTTTTCAAAAGGGATTATAAATGTTTGATTATTAATAATAATTGTGGTATGGCATTTCATTAAGGAAAATTTACATTGTAGTTTTTATGCCCCTATTGAATGTGAACTGATGAGAAAATTTTTGGTATAGGAAGTTTGATGAGAAATAATTGAGTGGCTTCTATAATCTAATTATTTTATTCAATTAATTTAGTTGCAGGCAATTTTGTTTAAATTTTATTTATTTTCATTCTAGTCTATTTTATTTACTTCCACAAATTTAAGATTCCTTTAAACCTTAACGCCCCACATTGGGAGCCAATTAAAAAAAGTGTTGGTTTTGCTAGTAAAAATGTTTTTAATTTTTATTCAGTGTTTTTTCATTCACAATAATAATTGAATTTAATTACTTTACAAATCTAAGCAATGAAACTTTTAAAAATATACTACTCCCACATAATTTTCAATTTGGCCCCACTTTGGGCGCCAATAAGTCGGAGTGGTTAGGGTAAATTATTTTCCTAGTATAAACATTTTTAACTATAGGACTACCACATAATTTGCTTTTGGCCCCAAATAGGGCGCCAATAACACCGTCCGACAAAAATGAAAAAAGTTGTTGAACACGAAGTGGATAATATACGTTTGAAACTAGAGACTAAATGTAGTAAAACTGCATTTACAGTTTTTTATTTCGTGATCCCGTTTCCTTTTAAAAGGTCTTCAAAGTTTTAGAGAATTTAATTTTATAAAATATTTTTTTAATAATTGTACTTGTCCTAGGATACCACTTTTGACAGCAAATAAATGATGAGGATCTTTTCCTATTTTATTATTTTTACATATCAGGAAAAAAAGTGGTAATTTTCAACAAAATATTTTGATAAAGTTTTCAAATGACTTTATTCACATCCTTTTATCCTGATATGGCAAAATATAAAAATGGAAAAATTAGGGGAGATCCTCCTCTTTCATCTGCTGTCACCAGTGTCATTCTATGACAAATATAAATATTTCAAAAATATTTTACAAAATGTATCCTTTAAAACTTTGAAGTCCTTTTAAAAGGAAACAGGATCACGAAATTATAAACTGTAAATGCAAATTTTCTCCATTTGATCTCTACTTTCAGACGTATATCATCCGGTTCATGTTTAATATTGGCTGTCGAACGGTGTAATAATAACAATGGTTCTGATTAATTTTCCATATTGTTTCATTCCAAATAAAAATTAAATTTTAACTCTTTCTCAAAGTTCAGGATTGTCTAGCAAATTAAAGAGATTTGACTTTCCACACACTTGTCATTTCGACCCAACGTTGCAAGCAATAAATCTAACAAGGGAAAGTCTCCTTAGTTTCACCCTCCGATCTTCTTGAAATTGGTTTTATTTTCTAGAGCAGGAAAAATAAAGGTACACTTTTTTTCTTTTTTTAGCGTTCAAAATTCATGTTAGGTAGAGCAAATGAGGGGAGAGAGGAGAAACTTTAAGTTTTTCGTTTACACTCACTTCTTTTTAGGCCCCACTTTGGGAGCCTAGTAGACGAATTGTGTTTTTGTTAGTAAAAATGGTTGGAGAAACTTTTAGTTTTTCGTTTATGCTCACATTTTTTCTCATTAGGCCCCACATTTGGGAGCCAAGTAGAGTGTGTTTTTGTTAGTGAAAATGATTCGCATTTATTTTTCATATTTTTTCATTCACAATTTAAATTGAATTTATATAAATAGGACTCCTACATAATTCTTCTATACTATTTTTTTATTCACAATAAAAATTGAATTTATTAATTTCACTAATCTAAGCGATGAAAACCCATTCTTTGCCTTTAGGCCCCGCGTTGGTAGCCAATAGTGTCATGTTTTTCTTTTGATATTATAACTTAATCTAGTTTATTTTTCTTATTTTTTCATTCACTATAAAAATCAAAATTAAACATTTTACAAATCTAATCGATGACACTTTTATTAATATCGGAATCGTACAGACTTCCCTTAACGCCCCAAGTTGGGAGCCAAACCGCGAAGTTTGTTTTTATTTTCCATATATTTTTATTCACAATTAATATTTAGTTTTATAAATTTAACAATTAATGCGGTGGATTTTTTTTTAAATATCGCTCTTCCACATACTTTTCCTTTGGGATCCACTTTGGGGACCAATAAGACACAAGTGTATATTTTGTTAGTTAAATTTATTTTTCCTATTTTTTAATTAACAACAATAATTGAATTTGCTAATATTAGAATTTTAAGCGATGAAATCTTTAAAAGTTATCAGATTTCCAATTTATTTTCCTTAAGGCCCCATGTTGGGAACCAAGAACATTCTTTCCCTTTAGGCCCCGCGTTGGGAGCCAATAAGGCCATGTTTTTCTTTTTATATAAAAACTTATTCTAATTAATTTTCCTTATTTTTTCACTCACAATAAAATCAAAATTAATCATTTTACAAATCTATCAGATGAAACTTTTATAAATATCGGAATCGTACAGACTTCCCTTAAGGCCCCAAGTTGGGAGCCAAAATCCGAAGTGTGTTTTTGTTAGTAAATTTGTTTGTTATTTATTTTCCATATTTTTTTATTCACAATTAACATTAAATTTAATAAATTTAACAATTAAAGCGGTGGAATTTTTTTAAATATTGCACTTCCGCATAATTTTCCTTTGGGCTCCAATTTGGGGACCAATAAGACAAAGTGTATATTTTGTTAGTTAAATTTTTTTTTCATATTTTTTAATTAACAAAAAGAATTGAATTTACTGATATTAGAAATTTAAGCGATGAAATCTTTAAAAAAAATCAGATTCCTAATTTCTTTCCGTTAGGCCCCACGTTGGGAATCAACAATATTCTTCTCCTTTAGGCCCCGCGTTGGGAGCCAATAAGGCCATGTTTTTCTAATGATATTAAAACTTATTCTAATTTATTTTTCCTTATTTTCTTACTCAAAATAAAGTCCAAATTAATCATTTTACAAATCTAACCGATGAAACTTTTAAAAATATTAGAATCCCACATACTTCCCTTACAGCCCCAAGTTGGGAGCCAAAACGCAAAGTGTGTTTTTTTGTTCGTTAAAGTGTTTCTTATTTATTTTCAATACTTTTTTATTCACAATTAACATTAACTTTAATAAAATTAAAATTTTAAGCGATCGAATTTTTATAAATATCGCACTTCCGCATACTTTTCACTTAGGCTAGACGCTGGGGACCGAAAAGTGTATGTTTTGTTAGTTAAATTTATTTTCCAATTTTTTTTTTCATTAACAACAAAATTGAATTTGCTAAAATAAAAAATTAATGAAAATTAAATAAAATCTTTAAAAATCATCAGAAATCTTTAAAAATCATCAGAAATCTTAAAAAATCATCACTCCCAATTTTTCTCCCTTTAGGCCCCACGTTGGGATTCATTTTGATGATGTGTGTGTGGATAATAAAAATTATTCTAATTAGTTTTTTATGATTTTTCATTTACAATAAAAATTTAATTTAATAATATTACAACTTTAAGCGATGAATTTTTTATACATATCGGAACTCCACATATCTTCCTTTTGGCCCCACGTTGGGAGCCAAAAAACGAATAGTGTTTTTTGTTAGGGAAAATGATTCTAATTTGTTTTGCATGTTTTTGAATTAACAACATAAATTAAATTTATTAATTTTTGAAACTTTCATAAATGTAGGACCCCCACAAACCTTCCCACAACCTTTCCTTTCCTTCAGGAGCCTTGTTGGGATCCAACAAAAATAAATAAAAAAAATTCAAATATTTTTCAAATTAGTTTTTATTTATATTTAAGAAATTTATCCCACAATTTGTTTTTAAAAAACTGTTAATCCAAAATTTTTTTATTTGTTTCTTTTCAGAGCATCATTTTTCAATGTATTCAGCCAGCACTGTAGCAGCATCATCAATTGCCGCTGCCTTGAGTGGTTTAAACTGGCATTTGCGTACAGGTCAAAATTTGCGTTATTTACTTAATCTCCTTACAGATCTAACCAGTGTCGAACAGGTAAGAATTTTTTTTTATTTTTGTTAACTCTTCTCTAACTAATATAACAGGAATTTTATTTATGTATGTATAAAAAAGGAATTTTTTTTTGTATGTTTTACGTTCCCAGGATTTATAATACTGCAGACATATTTTTATTTTTTATAATTTGCATTCATGCATTTATTTTATACTGTTGGGCATAATATGCGTTGTCGCATTTAATTAATTTTAATGACAGTGTTAATTTGCAAATTAATTAATGTCGAGGTCGTCGTATATTTTTTATATATTTCTTTTTTTTCATATACTTTCGATCGTTCTGGATGATGTCTGTAATTTTTTTTTCTTTTCATTCTTTTGTTTAAATATTTCTTCAGTTTAATTCTATTCAAAAAGAAGTTCAAGTTTAATTATGTTGTACTTTTGTTTTTATTGCTTCATTTAATTCAATATCTTTTGGTTTTGTGCTAAAAAAGGGTTTAAAAATTTAAAATTAATGTGTGAAAAAAAAATCTTTTTCTAAGAATTAAAGACAAAACAAAATCAAGGAAAACAAAAAACAAGTAAAGGTTTTAGAATTAATTTTACTTAGTTTTATGGTTTTTTAAAATTTAAAATTCAAAGTTATTGGATTTATGCGAGTCTATCTTATTTCTCACCGGGCTAAAGTAATAAAAAGAAAAGTTCAGGGAATTTTTTGAAAAAGGGAAACTGTTTTTTTTTTATAAAATACAAACTTAATAGACTTTAAGTCGTAAATTAAATTTTTCGATTAAATTTAAGTATATACCATTTACAGACGTTATTCGATAACTATTAATTGTAAATTGAATTTGTAGTTCAAAAATTCCATTTAAATATTTCCATTTTTATTTCCTAAATATTAATTGTTATTTGAAAATTCCAATTGTAATTCGAAAAAGATCAATTGTAATTCGTAAAAGATAAATCGTTATTCGAAAAAGATCAATTTTAATTCGAAATATATCAATTGTAAGTCGAAAAAGATCAATTGTAATTCATAAAGATCAATTGTTATTCGAAGACTCCACATTTAAATCGTAAAAGATCAATTTTAATTCAGAAAAGCTAAAATCCCGCACTCTTTTCCTTTAGGCCCCTCGTTGGGTGCCAAAATGGAAATGATTTTCTTTTGCCAATAAAACTTATTCCAATTTATTTTCCTTAAATTTTTATTTCACAATAAAAATCGAAATTATTCATTTTACAAATCGAGCTGGTGAAACGTTTATAAAAGTCACATACTTCCCTTTTGGCCCCATGTTGGGAGCCAAAAAGGCGATTTGTTTTATAACACTTATTTTAATTTATTTTCTTTATTTTTCATTCGTATTAAAAATCGAAATTAATCATTTTACAAATCAAACTGATAACATATTTAAAAATATCGGAATCCCACATACTTCCCTTAAGGCCCTGAGCTGGGAGCCAAAAAGGCGATGTTTTTCTTTTGATAATAAAACTAATTCTAATTTATTTTCTTTATGTTTTAATTCACAGTAAAAATTGAAATTAATCATTGTACAAATCTAACTGAAGAAACTTTGATAAATATTGGAATCCCACATACTTCCCTTAAAGCCCCAAGTTGGGAGCCAAAAAGGCAATGTTTTTCTTTTGACTATAAAACTTATTCTAATTTATTTTCCTTATTTAGTCATTCACAATAAAAAACTAAATTAATCATTTTACAAATCTAACTGATGAAACTTTTATAAATATCGCAATCCCACATTTCTACTTTCCTTAAGGCCCCAAGTTGGGAGCCAAAAAGGCGATGCTTTTCTTTTGATAAAAAAACTTAGTCTAATATATTTTTTTTATCTTTTCATTCACAGTAAAAATTAAAATTAATCATTTTACAAATCTAACTGAAGAAACTTTTTTAAATATCGGAATCCCATATCCCCTTAAATCCACAAGTTGGGAGCCAAAAAGGCTATGTTTTTATTTTGATAAAAAAATGTATTCCAATTTATTTTCTTTATTTTTTCATTCACAATAAAAATCGAAATTACCCATTTTACAAATCTAACTGAAGAAACTTTCATAAATATCGGAATCCTATATACTTCCCTTTTGGCCCCAAGTTGGGAGCCAAAAAGGCAATGTTTTTCTTTTGATAATAAAATTAGTTCTAATTTATTTTCTTTATATTGAAATTCACAGTAAAAATTTAAATTAATCAGTTTACAAATCTAACCGATACAACTTTTATAAATATTTGAGTACCACATACTTCCCTTTTGGCCCCAAGTTGGGAGCCAAAAAGGCGATGTCTTTTTTTTATAATAAATCTGATTCTTATATATTTGCCTTATGTTTGCATTAGCAATAAAAATCTAATTTAATCATTTAAAAA
Source organism: Pegoplata infirma (assembly GCA_963921195.1). Taxonomy (NCBI): domain Eukaryota; kingdom Metazoa; phylum Arthropoda; class Insecta; order Diptera; family Anthomyiidae; genus Pegoplata; species Pegoplata infirma. Next base: position 40,105,239 of record OY992540.1, on the reverse strand, counting down.
ATCTAGCTGACAAAATTTTATAAATATCGAAGTCCCACGTACTTCCCTTAAGGCCCCAAGTTGGGAGCCAAAAAGGTAATGTTTTTAATTTGATACTAAGACATATTCTTATTTATTTTTCTTATTATTTCATTCGCAATAAAATCGAAATTAATCATTTTACAAATCTAACTGATGAAACTTTGATAAATATCGAAATTTCACATACTTCCCTTTATGCCCCAAGTTGGGAGCCAAAAATACGATGTTTTTCTTTGATAATAAAACTTATTCTAATTTATTTTCCTTGTTTTTTAATTCACAATAAAAATCGAAATTAATCATTTTACAAAGCTTACTGATCAAACTATTATAAATATCGAAATCCCACATACTTTCCCTTTGGCCCCAAGTTGGGAACCAAAAAGGCTATATTTTTATTTTGATAAAAAAATGTATTCCAATTTATTTTCTTAATTTTTTCATTCACAGTAAAAATTGAAATTAATCATCATAATCATTTTACAAATCTAACCAATGAAACTTTTATAAATATTAAAATCCCACCTACTTCCCTTTTGGCCCCGAGTTGGGAGCCAAAAAGGTGATGCTTTTCTTTTGAAAATGAAACTTATTTTAATTTATTTTCCTTATTTATTCATTCACAGTAAAAATTAAAATTTATCATTTACAAATCTATAAATATCGGAATCCCACTACTTCCCTTTTGGCCCCAAGTTGGGAGCCAAAAAGACTTATTTTTTTTTTTAATAATAAAACGTATATTAATTTATTTTGCTCATGCTTTCATTCACAGTAAAAATCGAAATTAATGGTTCTTAAAATCTAACCGATGAAATTTTTATAAATATCGAAAGCCCACATACTTCCCTTAAGTCCCCAAGTTGGAAGCCAAAAGGGCGGTGTATTTATTTTAATAATAAATCGTATTCTAATTGTTTTTTCATAGTTTTTTATTAACAATAAAAATCGAAATTAATCATTTTACAAAGCTTACTGATCAAACTTTTATAAATATCGGAATCCCACATACTTTCCCTTTGGTCCCAAGTTGGGAACCAAAAAGGCTATGTTTTTATTTTGATAAAAAAATTTATTCCAATTTATTTTCTTAATTTTTTCATTCACAGTAAAAATTGAAATTAATCATTTTACAAATCTAATTGGTGAAACGTTTATAAATATTGGAATCTTACATACTTTCCTTAAAGCCCCAAGTTAGGAGCCAAAAAGGCTATGTTTTTTTTTTTTGACTATAAAGCTTATTCTAATTTATTTTCCTTATTTTAATTTATTTTCCTTATTTATTCATTCACAGTAAAAATTAAAATTTATCATTTACAAATCTATAAATATCGGAATCCCACATACTTCCCTTTTGGCCCCAAGTTGGGAGCCAAAAAGACTTATTTTTTTTTTTTAATAATAAAACGTATATTAATTTATTTTGCTCATGCTTTCATTCACAGTAAAAATCGAAATTAATGGTTCTTAAAATCTAACCGATGAAATTTTTATAAATATCGAAAGCCCACATACTTCCCTTAAGTCCCCAAGTTGGGAGCCAAAAGGGCGGTGTATTTATTTTAATAATAAATCGTATTCTAATTGTTTTTTCATAGTTTTTTATTAACAATAAAAATCGAAATTAATCATTTTACAAAGCTTACTGATCAAACTTTTATAAATATCGGAATCCCACATACTTTCCCTTTGGTCCCAAGTTGGGAACCAAAAAGGCTATGTTTTTATTTTGATAAAAAAATTTATTCCAATTTATTTTCTTAATTTTTTCATTCACAGTAAAAATTTAAATTAATCATTTTACAAATCTAATTGGTGAAACGTTTATAAATATTGGAATCTTACATACTTTCCTTAAAGCCCCAAGTTAGGAGCCAAAAAGGCTATGTTTTTTTTTTTTTTTGACTATAAAGCTTATTCTAATTTATTTTCCTTATTTAGTCATTCACAATAAAAATCGAAATTAATCATATTACAAATCTAACTGATGAAACTTTAATAAATATTGGAATCCCACATACTTCCGTTAAAGACCTTATTTGGGAGCCAAAAAGGCAATGTTTTTTTTTTTGATAATAAAACTTATTCTAATTTATTTTCCTTATTTTTTCATTCACAAAAAAAATCGAAATTACTCATTTTTAAATCTAACCGAAGAAACTTTCATAAATATCGGAATCCTATATATGTACTTCCCTTAAAGCCCCAAGTTGGGAGCCAAAAAGGCAATGTTTTTTTTTTTTTTGATAATGAAACTTATTCTAATTTATTGTCCTTATTTTTTCATTCACAACAAAAATCGAAATAAGTAATTTTACAAATATAAATATCAGCATTCTACATACTTTTCTTAAGGCCCCAAGTTGGGAGCCAAAAAGGCCATGTTTTTCTTCTGACAATAAAACATATTCTAATTTATTTTCTTTATTTTTTCATTTACAAATTATCAAAATTAATTATTTTACAAATCTAACTGATGAAACTTTTATAAAAATCGAAATCCCATATACTTGCCTTAAAGCCCCAAGTTGGGAGCCAAAAATACGATGATTTTCTTTTGATAATAAAACTTATAATAATGATCATTTTCCAAATCTAACTAATGACACTTATAAATATCGGAATCCTACATACATACTTCCCTTTTGGCCCCAAATTGGGAGCCAAAATATTGATGTTTTTTTTTATGAAAAAACTTATTTTAATTTGTTTTCTAAAATTTTTGATTCACAATAAAATCGATATTAATCATTTAACAAATCAAACCGATAAAACTTTTATAAATATCGGAATCCCACATACTTCTCTTTTTGCCCCGATTTGGGAGCCAAAAAGGCGACGTTTTTCTTTTGAAATGAAACTTATTTTAATTTATTTTCCTTATTTTTTAATTCACAATAAAAATCGAAATTAGTCATTTTACAAATCTAACCGATGAAATTTTTATAAATATCGGAATCGCACATACTAACCTTAAAGCCCAAAGTTAGGAGCCAAAAAGGCGATTTATTTATTTTAATAATAAATCTTATTCTAATTTATTTCCCATAGTTTTTTATTCACAATAAAAATCTAAATTAACCATTTTAAAAATCTAGCTGATGAAACTTTTATAAATATCGGAATCAAACATACTGTCGTTAAGGCCCCAAGTTGGGAGCCAAAAAGGCGATGTTTTTCTTTTGATAATAAAACTTATTCTAAATTATTTTCCTTATTTTTTCATTCACAATAAAAATTAAAATTAATCATTTTACAAATCTAACCGAAGAAACTTTTATAAATATCGGAATCACACATACAGTTGAACCTCGATTATCCGGGTTGCACGGGACCGGACTTAGCACGGATAATCGAAAAACACGGTTGAAATAGGTTATATATTTTTCTGTATTTGTATAAGTTCGTGAATATATTGCACGGATAATAGAGGCAAAGCACGGTTAATAGAGGTAAAAACAATAACAAAAAATACAATATGCACGTACATGTATGAATTGCACGGATAGTAGAGGTAAATCACGGTTAATAGAGGTAAAACACAAACACATAGCATGCCGGTTAATAGAGGCAGCCGGTTAATAGAGGGCCGGATAATCGAGGTTCAACTGTACTTCCCTTAAAGCCCCAAGTTGGGAGCCAAAAAGGCAATATTTTTCTTTTGATAAAATTTATTCGAATTTATTTTCCTTATCTATGCATTCACAGTAAAAATCGAAATTAATCAATTTACAATTTAACTGATGAAACTTTTATAAATATCGCAATCCCACATTTGTACTTTCCTTAAGGCCCCAAGTTGGGAGCCAAAAAGACGATGCTTTTCTTTTGATAATAAAACTTATTCTAATTTATTTTTCTTATTTTTTCATTCACAATAAAAATCAAAACTAATCATTTTACAAATCTAACCGAAGAAACTTTCATAAATATCGGAATCACATGTACTTCCCTTAAGGCCCCAAGTTGGGGGCCAAAACACGAAGTTTATCTTCTGTAAAAAAGTGTTTATTATTTATATTCCATATAAAAAGATCAGTTGTTATTTAAAGATTCCAATTGTTTTTTGAGAAATATCATCTGAAATTCAATTAATACTTTTTGAATTGAAATTGGAATCTTCGATTGATCTTTTTCGTATTAGTATTATTTTAGAAATAACAATTGGAATTTTTGAATTATAGTTGATCTTTTTCGAATTACAATCAATCTTTTTCGAATTACAATTGATTCTTTTACGATAAACAACTGATCTTTTACGACTTATAATTGGAATCTTCGAATTACAATAAGTCTTTTCGAATTCCAATTGATATTTTTCGAATTACAAGTAGAATCTTTAAATTGCAAACGGAATCTACGAATTGCAAATGGAAACTTTAAAATTACAAGTTGAATTTTCGAACTACAATTATTATTTTTCGAATAACATCTGTAAATTGTGTAATTCCAAACTCCACACTCTGAATTTTCTAAAAGGTTTTCTTTTTCAAAATTATAATTTCTTTTTAGGATTTTCTCCATGCTTGTATGATAAAAATGGAGACCATCTTTGAAGAACATAGTCGTAATCTACAACCTTATTTAGGTAGTGTAGAAATTCATCAACAGCAACAACAGCAACATAATAGTAACCACAATAACATCTCCTCTACAACTTTAACAACAGCACAATCTCAATTTTTACAAAATAATCCTCAATATCTTCATTATCATTCTTCGTATCATCATAATGATCAACATAAATCTCTACAGCACCACCAACACAATCATCATTTACATCATTCCGCCACTAATCATCTTAATCATCATCATTTACTACCAAATCTAACACAAACCTGTAAAATGCAAGCCAATGCCCAAAAAGAGGTGCAGGATATAAAATTCTAAGTCGTAGTTTTTTAAAAAAAGATTTTTATTTTTTTTAATTTTTTAATTTTTATTTTTTTATTAATTAAACTCTTTATTTTTTAAATTATAGCTATAAAATTATAAGTTATGTAAAAAGAAATTTAATATAAATAATTTTTTTTATTCGTTAAAAAAATAAAATCGAATTATTTTTTAAAGAAATTTTTAAAGAAAAAAAAAATTGTTAAAAGAATTATAAATTTTATGGCTGAAATGTTAATTATAAATTAAAAAAATTATATATATATTATATATTTTATAACAAAATTAAATTTGTTTATTTTTTTAGTATTTTTTTTTATATATTTTTGGTGCTGTTTTTTTATATATATTTTATTTTGTATAAATCTTTACAAAAACTGAATTGTATTTAATTTTTTTGTTTCAATGAATTTTTTTTTTAAGTTTTATTTTTTGAAATTTATTTTTATTAATTTTTTTGAAATATTTTTTATTCAAAATTATTTTTTTTTATCAATACATATTTCCCTTTATAAATTTTTTTATAAATTTTTTTCTTTTGCATATAAAATTACTAAATTAATTAGTATTTGCTGCACTTTATTTTTTAAAAAAACAATTTTTTTTACAGTAATTATTTGAATTTTTTATAAAAAAAAAAACAGTTTATATATATTTTTTTAAATTTTTTTAAATTATTTTGTAAGATGTTCTAAGTTTTGCAGGTATACACATTTTAAGATTTTTTGAGTAAGTTTCTGAGATGCTTTTCCAATAGAATAATTTTTAGATTCTGTTAAATTTTTTAATAGAAAAATTCTGAGATTTTGAAATTTTTTTTTTTCTATAAAAAAAAACCCTAAAGTTTAGACTCTAAAAGATTTTTTCCATAAAAAATATTTCTTAAAATTTATTCCTTAATAAAATTCTTAGATTCAGAGATATTTTTCCAAATTTTATACCTAAAATTAAGTTTTATTTTACAGTTTCTTTAACAGATTTTCTTATAAAAAAGGTTTTAGAGTCGAAGTCATTATTTTTATATAGAAAAAGTAAATTTTTTTGTGACTTTTTTCCTATACACGATTATTTGCTTTCCACATAAAATTTGAAACTGCAATTGAAATTCGTTAAAAATCAAACTAAATTCTAAAAGATTAATACTAATAGATTTTAAACGAAATTGTTTTAAAAAATATCAATAAAATCCTACATACTTCCCTTAAGGCCCCAAGTTGGGAGCCAAAAAGCCGATGTTTTTCTTTTGATAATAAAACTTTTTCTAATTTATTTTTCTTTATTTTTCGTTCACAATAGAAATCGAAATTAATCATTTTACAAATCTAACCGATGAAACTTTTATAAATATCGTAATCCCACATACTTCTCTTAAGGCCCCAAACTGGGAGCCAAAAACGCGATGTTTTTCTTTTGATAATAAAACATATTTTAAATTATTTTTCTTACTTTTTCATTCACAATAAAAAAATCGTAATTAATCAGTTTGCAAATCTAACCGACGAAACTTTTATAACTATCGGAATCCCACATACTTCCCTTAAGGCCCCAAGTTGGGAGCCAAAAAGGCGATGTTTTGATTTTGATCATTAAACTTATTCTAATTACCCCAATTTATTTTTTCTTATTTTTTCATTCTCAATAAAAATTTAAATTAATCATTTTACAAATCTTACCGATTAAACTTTTTTAAATAACGAAATCCCACATACTTCACTTAAGGCCCCACGTTGGGAGCCAAAAACGCGAAGTTTTGGTTTTTGATAAATAAACTTATTCTATTTTTATTTTTTCCTTCACAATAAAAATTCAAATTAATAATTTTACAAATCTAACTGAGGACAATTTTAAAAATATCGGAATCCCACATACTTTCATTAAGGCCCCAAGTTGGGAGACAAAAAGGCGATGTTTTTTTTTTGTTAATAAAACTTATTCTAAGTTATGTTTATCATTTTTTCACTCACAATAAAAATCGTTATTAATTATTTTACAAATCTGATCGATAAAACTATTATAAATAACGGAATCCCACATACTTCCCTTAAGGCCCCAAGTTGGGAGCCAAAAAGGCGATGTTTTTCTTTTGATGATAAAACTTATTCTAATTAGTTTTCTTATTTTTTCATTCACAATAAAAATCGTAATTAATCATTTTAAAAATCTAACCGATGAAACTTTTATAAATATAGGAATTCCATATACTTCCATTAAGGTCCTAAGTTGGGAGCCAAAAAGCGATGTTCTTCTTTTGATAATAAAACTTATTCTAAGGTATTTTTATTATTTTTTTCATTCACAATTAAAATCCTAATTAATAATTTTGCAAATCTAACTGATGAAACTTTTAAAAATATCTGAATCCCACATACTTCCCTTAAGGCCCCAAGTTGGGAGCGAAAAAGGCGATGTTTTTCTTTTGATAATAAAATTTATTTTATTTCCTTTTTTTTCAGTCACAATAAAATTCGAAATTAATCATTTTACAAATCTTACCGATGAAACTTTTATAAATATCGTAATCCCACATACTTCCCTTAAGGCCCCAAGTTGGGAGCCAAAAAGGCGATGATTTTCTTTTGATAATAAAATTTATTCTAATTTTATTTCCTTTTTTTTTCATTCACAATAAAATTCTAAATTAATCATTTTACAAATCTTACCGGTGAAACTTTTATAAATATCGTAAACCCACATACTTCCCTCAGGGCCCCAAGTTGGGAGCCAAAATACAAAGTTTTTTTTTGTTAATAAAAGTGTTTCTAATTTATTTTCCATATGTTTTTTATAAACAATTAACATTGTGTTTAATTAATTTACAATTTTAATCGATGGATTTTTTTGTATTGATATCTTAATATTGAAAAATATCGGTTGAAAAATACATTGGGGACTATTTGTAGTTTGAAAAAAGGTTTGATATTCGATAACACCTTCCGACAAAAATGAAAAAGTCGTTAAACACGAACTGGATATACGTTTGAAACTAGGGACTAACTGTAGTAAAATGGCATTAACAGTTTTTCTACTTGTGATCCTGTTTCCTTTTAAAAGGACTTCAAAATTTGAGAGGATTCAATTTTAAAAAATATTTTTTTAATATTTATATTTGTCCTAGGATGCTACTAGTGATAGCAAATGAATGACGAGAATCTCCCCTACTTTTCCTATTTTATTATTTTTACATATCAGGAAAGAGAAGGTAAGTTACGTGCTTTCAAACATGTATTCTTCAATATCATTCAAAATTTTCAACGAAATATTTTGATACAGTTTTCAAGTGACTTTATTCACATACTTTTATACTGATATGGAATAATAAAAAAAAAATGGAAAATTAAGGGAAGATCTTCCTCTATCATTTTCCATCACCAGTGTCATCCTAGGACAAGTACAAAAAGAAGTTAAGTTACATCCTTTCAAAAATTTATTCTTCAATATCATTCGAAATATTCAACAAAACATTTTGATGACTTTATTCACATCCTTTTATACTGATATAGCAAAATAAAAAAAATGCGAAAAATTAGGAGAGATCCACCTCTTTCATTTGCCATTGCCAGTGTCATCTTAGGACAAGTACAAATATTTAAAAAAGTATATTTACAAAATGGCATCCTTTAAGGCTATTATTCATAATACTTATAGTAGACTTATTGTAGGTTTATTTGACAAATATGCCTGCAATATCTGCCAAATAAACCTACTTTAGTTATATTTCAGTTTTTATGAATAACCACCTTAAAATTTAAAGTCATTTTAAAAGGAAACAGGATTACGAAATGAAAAACTGTAAATGCAGTTTTAATCCATTTGATCTCTAATTTCAGGCACATATCATCCGGTTCATGTTTAATATTGGCTCTGACAAGTTTTCTATTGAAAAAGTTGATCAGATTCTGACAATTTTTTTTAGAAAAACTTTCTTAGATTTTGAAGTTTTTTCTCAAATTTTTTCTCAAATTACAGATGTAATTCGGAAAAGATCAACTGTAATTCGAAGATTCCAATTGTAATTCGAAAAAGATCAATTATAATAGTATAATAGTTTTGATCATATGATCAATTATTTTTTTTTATTTATTCTTTCTATTTATTTACAACTCATTTTTAATAAACTCCACCTAACCAAGAACTGGTAACCATGACCGTCGTCTCGTTGTAGCTAAAAAAACCAAGGGTAATGGTGGGAATCGAACCCACGACCCCCACGTTGAAAGGCTAGCACGCTACCAACTAGCCTACGGGGGCCCCCTATTATTATAATTCAAAGATTTTAATTATAATTCAAAGATTTCAATTGTAGTTCGAAAAAGATCTATTGTAATTCGAAAAAGATCAAATGTAATTCGAAAAAGATCAATTATAATTTGAATAAGATTAATTGAGCTTCAAAAAATATCATTTGTCATTCGAAAAAGATCAACTGTAATTCGAAGATTCCAATTGTAATTGGAAAAAGATCAATTGTATTAAAAAAAATCAGTTGTATTTCGAAAAATATCAATTGTAATTCGAAAAAGATTACAATTGATCTTTTTCGAAATACAATTGATCTTTTACGAATTGCAATTGAAGTCTTCGAAATTAAATTGATATTTTTCGAACTATTATTCGATTGTTATTTTTCGAACTATTATTCAAAATGAATGACTTCTCTTCTTTTCGGATTACAATGGATCTTTTTCGAATTGACCTGTTTTGAATTGCACTTTTTCTAATTACTATTGATCCTTTTCAATTTAAATTGATCTTTTTCAAATAACAATTGGGATATTCGAACTACAATTGATATTTTTGAATTACAATTGATCTTTTTCGAATTATAATGGATCTTTTTCGAATTATAATTGATCTTTCTCGAATTCTTCTTTTCGAAGATCTTTTTTGCTCTTTTTCGAATTAAAATTGATCTTTTTCGAAGATCAATCTTTTCGAAGATCATTTATAAAAAAAAATATATTCTTAACTTAGAACATCTTAACTTTAATTTATATTTTAAAATTATTACCCATTTTCTTTTGTATGTTCAAAAAAAAAAGCACCATTAATTTTCTTAAAAATATTCGCTAATAGGCTGTAAAATGTCATATTTATTTAAATATACCTCTTGTGTTTTTTCTTAAAAAAATTTTTTTTGAAAAAAAAAAAACTAATTAAAAACCTGAAAAATGCCCTGTAAATATCTTAGAATGTAAAATTTAATTATAATATAATAATTATTAAGAACAGCTTAAATTCAATTCTAAAAAAAAAACTAAAAAACACAAAACTGAACTTTATGGCTGCATGTTTTATAACCAGAAGTAATTATAGACTGAAAACAAACAAAAAAAAAAAATTGTTAAAAAACAACTACAAGAAAAAAAAAGTAATAAAATTTAAACTAAAAAATCAAATTTTCCTTTTTTTTGTTAAAAAAACCCACTGAAATCTTTTATTAAAATTATAAATAAAATTAAGAATTTTCTAATTGATAATAAATAGTTTGTAAGTATTTTATAATAAAAAGTTTATTAAAAGTTAAATGCATTTAAAAAAATATGCATTTTTTTCAAAATTTTATATAAAAATATTAAAAAAATATTATGTTTAATAATAATAAAAAAAAAAACTGGAACTTTTCAACCTCGCCTAAGTTACCAAATCTCTAAAAAAAAACTGAAAAATTGGTTGCTAATTTTAATAAGAAATTTATATGTAAAAAAAAAACATAAATATAATAAAAGAAAATCCTTAAAAACAAGAAATCATTAAAAAAAAAATCCTTAATATTGTATAATTAAAAATACTAAAAATTATGGCAGGGAATATATTAACCCCCCTTTTATTATTAAAAAAACAAAAACAAAAAAAAAACTCCCTTAGTTAAAAACCCAAGTAAAAAAGGTTTATATATAATTTGATAAAATTATATACCCGGGAAAAAATGAAATATATATGATATATGCCAATTTACGGATCAAATCATATATAAACATATATGGAGGCATATATGATAATATATGGTTATATAAAACCATATATGATCCATATATCTTCATATATGATCATATATATTTCATTTTTACCCGGGTATACATAATTATATAAAATTATATATGGGGCATTCCATGTGAAATCGGACACTTTGAAAAATTTTTTTTTTTAGATTTTCCCAATTTACAGTTTTTAGTACCCTTCGAAAACTCCTTCGTGGTCAATTTTCAGATTTTTTGATGACCCGTTCAAAAGATATCGAATTTTTAAAAATTGGTAGTTTGTTCCTTAACTCAAACTTCTTTTACTCATAACTTCTCCAATAATGGTCCAAATTTCAATTTTTTTTTTTTTCAAAATTTTTGTTTTTTTAAGTACTTTTTTAAAAAAAATCCCAAAAAATTCTTAAAAGCTCTCTAGTATGCGATTTTTAAGTTTTAAAATTTAAATCTCGTTTTTGAAAATGTTTGTACTCTTAGATTTTTTTGAAATTTTTTTGTCTAAAACTTCTATCGATTCTAAAATTTTTTTGCCCAGGAGGATTGTAGGATAACGATTATTATTTTATTATTATTTTTGAATATTTTTTAAAAAAAATTTATTATAATTTTCCAATCTTAAAATCATTTTTACTGCTCCAATGGCGCGTCATAGAGGGGTCATTTATAAGACCGACCCCCATTACTTTTTACGTCTTAACATTTCTTTGGAACAAACCCTATCTCCAATTTCTAAGGGGGCTCCCACACAAAACGACATTTTTTAAAGTTTGCTCCAACCGCTCTAACTGCCCTAATAGTGCCCTTAGAGCAACAAAATATATGACCGACCCACAATATTTTTTTAAGTCCAAACATTTTCTCTGAACACACCTACCCCCTATCTTTAACTGTTAAGGCGGTCCCCATACAATTTTTTTATTTTTTGTAAATTTGTTTTATTTAATCCGCTTCTACCGGTCCAATGGCGCGTCCGAGAGATGTCATTTATTTTTACCCTACAACATTTTTGTAAAACATACCTACGCCCAATCTCCACTCCCTAAGTAGGCTCCCATACAAACAACAGTTGGAGCAAATTTAAAAAAATGTAATTTTGTATGGGAGCCTACTTAGGGAGTGGAGATAGGGCGTAGGTATGTTTTAAAAAAATGCTGTAGGGTAAAAATAAAGGGGGGTCGGTCTCACTAATGACTCCTCTCGGACGCACCATTGGACCGGTAGAAGCTGATTAAATAAAAAAAATTTACAAAAAAAAAATAAAAAAAATTGTATGGGGACCGCCTTAACAGTTAAAGATAAAGGGTAGGTGTGTTCAGAGAAAATGTTTGGACTAAAAAAATATTGTGGGTCAGTCATACATTTTGTTGCTCTAAGGGCACTATTAGGGCAGTTAGAGCGGTTGGAGCCAATTTTAAGAAATGTCGTTTTGTGTGGGAGCCCCCTTAGAAATTGGAGATAGGGTATTAGTTTGTTCAAAAGAAATGTTAAGACGTAAAAATTAATGGGGGTCGGTCTTATAAAGGACCCCTCTATGACGCACCATTCGAGCAGTAGAAATGATTTTCAGATTGGAAAATTACAACAAAATTATTTAAAAAAATTTTAAAAAATAGTATTAATCGTTATCCCACGATCCTCCTGGGCAAAAAAGTTGTAGAATCGATAGATATTTTACACAAAAAAATTTAAAAAAAATCGAAGAGTACAAACATTTTCAAAAATGAGATTAAAATTTTAAAACTTAAAAATCGCATACTAGAGCGCTTTTAAGAATTTTTTGTGATTTTTTTTTTTAAAGTACGTAAAAAAACAAAAATTTTGAAAAAAAAAAAATTTAAATTTGGACCATTATTGAAGAAGTTATGAATAAAAGAAGTTTGAGTAAAGGAGCAAACTACCAATTTTTAAAAATTCGATATCTTTTGAAAGGGTCATCAAAAAAATATGAAAATTTACCACGTAGGAGTTTTCGAACTGTTAACAAATTTGGAAAATCTAAAAAAAAATTTATTCAAAGTGTCCGATTTGACATGGAATGCCCCATATACAGGTTTTAGTTTTTAGAAACTTAGATGAAATTAGATAAAATTATATATATTTTATATATTTTGATAAAAATATGTATAATTATTAGTGTCCGACCGAATATTCGGCTTCGGCTTCGGCCAAAAAGCACTATTCGGCCACTATTCGGCTTCGGCCACAATTTTGCCGAAGAGGCCGAATAGCGAATAATTGTATAATATTTGTGCTCACGTGTTGAAAAACACACTAAACTAACTTTGAATCACATTAGTAAGCCACAAAAACATTTTACTAAGTGTTTTTGCAACTAAAAACATATTTTTTTTAATATTCGGCTTCGGCTTCGGTTTGGCCGAATAGTGAAAATTTGGCCGAATATTCGGCTTCGGCTTCGGCCAAAAAAGGTGTATTCGGTCGGACACTAATAATTATAACCAGAATTTGGTGGAATTTGGTAAAATTAGATCAAATTATATCTAATTTTTTAAACTTATGTCAAATAAGATACAATTTAATCTAAGTTTACCAAATTCAACCAAATTCTGGATATAATTATATATAATTTTATCAAATTATATATAATTTTATCAATTGATATATAATTTTTTATCAAATTATATATAATTTTAATCAGTTATAAATAATTTCATCAATTTTAATATAATTTTTTATCAAATTATATATAATTTATATCAAATTATATATAGGCCTCTGTTCTGTCTTTCACAACTTTTCAATTCACATGAAAATTTCCGAATCACATGAAATCAAGTTTAGTGTTTTGTTGATCACGTTTTCATATAAAGTTGAAATCGAATAATCAAAATTTAAAAAATTATAAGGAAAAGATTGCATTCGTTTTACTTTCACAAATTTTATTTATGTGAAACAAAACGAAAAAGAAATTCGGATGTGAAATCTAGAACACCAAAAAAATTCGGAAATTTTCATTTTCACATTTTGTATGTGAATTACTTTTTTTGGAACAGCGGCCATAATTTTTTAATTCTGGATATAATTATATATAATTTTATCAAATTATGTATAATTTTTATCAATTTATATATAATTTTATCAATTTATATATAATTTTTAATCAAATTATATATAATTTTTATCAAATTATATATAATTTTTATTAAATTATATATAATTTTATCCAATTATATATAATGTTATCCAATTATATATAATTTTTATCAAATTATATATAATTTTTATCAAATTATATATAATTTTATCCAATTATATATAATGTTATCTAATTATATATAATTTAATTAATAAATTATATATAATTTTATCCAATTTTATGAAAACTGTATAATAATATATATTTTTATCAAATTATATACATTTATATATAAACCTTTTCACTTGGGATATAAAAATTATATATGTGATCAATTAAAAAAAAAAATTATTATTTAAAACCTAATGCCTAAACAAAAACATTCAAAATTATTGATGTTAAATTTGTAGGGGAAGGCATTTTGATACGCTTGCTTTAAAAAAAAATCAAAAACTCTTAATAATTTATTATTAAAGTTTAAAAGTTTTTTATTTTTTTTTTCTAAAAAAATGTAAAATATTTGAGTTTTATGTAAATTTCATTTAATATTAAAACACTTTTTTTTTGTTACCTACCTCCCTCCCCCCTTATGATTATAATAATAATAAATTTCCATAATTAAGCAGTAAACCAAAGATACTTAAAATGTTAACAATATAATAACTTACCTCAATACATAAAACAAAACTGCAGTTTTAAACACATAATTTTTTATTATTTTTTTTTTAAATAAATCATATATAAACACAGTGCATATCAAAGGTAAATTAGAAGGTGTTAAAAAAATTGAAATATGTTTAAACATAAATGTTTAAAAATTAAATGTTTACACGATTTTTAAATAAAAGTCAAAAAAGAACAACAATAAATCGAAGATTACACAACAGCAATTGAATTTAAAAAATTTTCCATTAAAATTCAAAAAAGATCAAGACATCACATGATATTCGAAAAAAGATCAAGTGAATTTTGTAAAAGATGTAGAGAAATTTGTAAAAGAACAAGTGAAATTTGTAATAGATAAAATTATTTAAAAAAAATCAACTAAAGTTCGAGTACGACTGATTAAGATTTAGGAAAATCCATTTAAATCGAAAAAGATTAATTGTAATCTGAAAAAATACATTAAAATTCAAAAAAGATGCATACATTTGAAAAAGATAAATTTAAATTCAAAAAAGTTTACATTTAAAAAAATTGAGTTCCATTTGAAAAATATATCGAAAATTATTAAGTGTAATTCGTAAAATATTAAAAAAGTTCGAAAAAGATTTCAAAAAAATTGAACAAGGTTAATTAAAACTCCAAAAAGTTAAATTAAAAATTTTCGATTTTAAATCAATTTAAAAAATCAAGTGACACTGAAAAAAGAAAATTGACTGACATTTGAAAAACATAGAGTGTAATTTGTAAAAGATTAACTGAAGACAATTTATATTTGATAAAATCTACTGACATGCGAAAATGATCAGCTGACATTTAAAAAAGATCGAGTGTAATTAGTTAACAATGAAATTCGAAAAGATTCAAATGAAATTTGAAAAAATGTCAATATTAAAAAAAAAACAAGTAAAAAATTAAATTCGGCCTTGCAGTGATACCCTCCACAATTTCAAAAAGATTATTGCAAAAAACTTTATTTAAAAGGAAATTACTTTTGAAAAAAAATTTCCGCGAAAAAAATTTTTGGTAAAAAAAATCCGCGATTTTTTTTTGGCAAAAAATATGTTCGTACTTGTTTAAATACCATTTGGTGTTCAATTATGTTCACATATGTCAACCAGAAGCCGAATTAAAGCATTTTGTATTTTTAGGTTATGTTGAATGTACTGAAATTTTTGAGGTGTGCTTACATTTTCGTTCATAACTTTTGAACCGCTGAACCGATATCGCTCAAATGCAATGCCAAACTTCTCGGGAGAACTTCCAATAAATATGTTAAGTTTCAGCCATCTCTGTGCAATATTTTGTCTGCGACAGCATTTTCCACAGACAGACAGACGGACGGATGGACATCGCTAGAATGTCTTAAAATCGATCGGGCATCATGAATATATTTATGGGGTCCCAGACCGATATTTCGATGAGTTACAAACGGAATGACATCACTAAGTGGAGGGTATAAAAATCATTTAAAATTCGACAAATATCATTTAAAACAGATTATTAAGTTTCGAAAATTGTTTTTCAATTAAAAACACAGTGCAACAACCGAAATCAGAATGGGATGAAACCAAAGGCAAATGAAAGTTGACAATTTCCTTAGTTTTTTTTTTTTAGTTTAGTGATAGATTTTTTTTTACACAATTTGAAGTTGGTGAACTGTTATTAAAATTATAATTTCTTGAAAACTGTATAAGAGGCGTATACTTAATTTTGTAATTGCTTTTAAGTAACAATCATACGCAACGGTGCACAGTGGTTTATTTTTAATAATTCGGGCATTCAGTTAAGTACTGAACCGATTGCAGCGAAATTTATACCGGTTATAGCTAACGTAATTTTGAGCTTAAGTTTGGGCGCTGGACCCCACATGTCCAATAAGGGCACCACCAGTGGCCCCTTAAGTGGGACATATTTATTATACAAAAACTTGAAATGCTTTAAAATTAACAAAATTAAATTAACAAAGTGTTTTGTTGTGGAAAATGCCTGCTTTCATTTGCTTTTGGTTTCATCATATTCCGATTCGGAATGTTTGATTTTGTATCACTGTGTAATTGATTTTTTGTAAATTCACATGATATTTTTTTTAAATTCAAGTGATATTTTTTGAAAGTCACTCGATCGTTTTCAAATTTGAATTTGTATTTCCAATATCAATTGACCTTTTTTGGGTTTTTAAGGGATCTTTTTCGAATTTATTTAGACCTTTTTTAGGGATTTCAATAGATTTTTTTTTTCGATATTTTTGAAACTTAATTTGGATTTTAAAAACTGCGGTCAACGAATTACAATTTGACCTCAAATTGATAATATTCAAAATTAGCAAAATATGAATCTAAGGCTGCTGTTTCAAAACAAGTAATTCACATAAAAAATGTGAAAATGAAAATTTCCGAATTTTTTTGGTGTTTATCCGAATTTCTTTTTCGTTTTGTTTCACATAAATAAAATTTGGTGAAAGTTAAACGAATGCACTTTTTTCATTTTAATTTTTAAAATTTTAATTATTCGATTTCAACTTCAAATGAGAACGTGATCAACAAAACACTAAACTTGTTTTCATGTGATTCGGAAATTTTCATGTGAATTGAAAAGTTGTGAAAGACAGAGCAGAGGCCTAAAATTGAATTTTTAAAATTAAGGACGGTGACTTCCATATTTCGAATTTATTTTTATATCCACCACGTAGTGGTAAAAGGTTTGCAAATCCGTTTGTAACTCATCAAAATATCGGATCGATTTTTCATCAATCTAGCGATGTCTGTCTGTTGAAATGTCCAAATATAACACAGAGATACTGTATCCGAAACAAAGATACTTTTTAATGCTTCGAACAGTTTGATATTGCATTTCAGCAATATCGGTTGAGTGGTTCAAAAGTTATGAACGAAAATGTAAGGACACCTCGAAAATGTTGGTACATTCCACATAACCTAAATATTATTTATTTAATTCTTCAGGTAGACACATGTGAACAAATTTTGCCTAACATTTTATTTCACCAAAATTTTCCATTTTTTTTCATTGTCAAAATTACATTTTTTTTTTAATTTTTTTATGAAATTTTGTTTTCATCAAAATTTTGTTTTTATCAAAATTTTGTTTTTATCAAAATTTTGTTTTTATCAAAATTATGTTTTCTCCAAAATTTTGTTTTCACCAAAATTTTGTTTTCACCAAAAATTATATTTTATCAATATTTAGTTTTCACCAAAATTTTGTTTTCACCAAAATCTTGTTTTCACCAAAATTTTGTTTTCACCAAAATTAAGTTTCACCAAAATTTTGTTTTCATTAAAATCTTGTTTTCACCAAAATTAAGATTTCACCAAAATGTTGTTTCACCAAAATTTATTTTCACCAAAATATTTTTTCACCAAATTTTTTTTTCACCAAAATTTTTTTTCACCAAAATTTTGTTTTCACTAAAATTTTGTTTTCATTAAATTTTAGTTTTCACCAAAACTTTGTTTTCACCAAAATTTTGTTTTCACCAAAATTTTGTTTTCACCAAAATTGTGTTTTCACCAAAATTGTGTTTTCACCAAAATTGTGTTTTCACCAAAATTTTGTTTTCATTAAAATCTTGTCTTCTCCAAAACTTTGGTTTCACCAAAATAATGTTTCACCTAAATGTTGTTTTCACCAAAATTTTGTTTTAAAATCTTGTTTTCAGCAAAATTATGTTTTCACCAAAATGTTGTTTTAAAACAGTTGATTTGGACTACCCACCTTAAAATCTTAAGTAAGCTCATTTTTGATATCTCGTTAAGATAAAGAAAGTTCTAAGCAAATGTTACAAGTTTGAAGACTTTTCCCACTGTGCTAAGGACAAAAGGGGCACATGGGAAATTATAAGTATTTCTTTATTATATGTGCTGGTGGGTTACCTTGTTATTCGATTCGAAGTAAAAATTATTTCAAACTGAATCAGAATGTTTAATTTCCAATTAAGTTACTTTGCCACCTCCAGGAAAACTTGTCAAGTTCATTTTACTTATACAAAAAGTGTTTAGCTTAATTTAAAGTTTTCGGGGCATAAAAGAACTTCTTGTACCCCAAAACTAAAAAAAAAATCTTCCGGGCAGAACTCTGAAAAACAAAATACGAGTATTCAAAAATTTTTCCAGGACTGTTTTTTTTTTCAAAAAAATTTTTGGGACTTTCAAAACTATTTTAAATTTTTTCCCCTAAATTTCAAAAGAATTCTTATCTTTCAAAACGCAAAAAAATATGTCCGGTAACTTAGCAAATTTTTCAAAATTCTAAATTCGAGACTTCCGAATTGCCTTAAATGTTATTTTGTCCGGGACTAATTGAAAAAATCCGACATGTAAAAAAATATTTTTTTTTCAAAAAAATTTTAATTAACTTCTGATTAGTTTTTATTAAAAAAAAAACGAAAATTGTATTATTCGACCTTTAAAATATCACATTTTCAGTAGGTTTATTCTAGCTCGAGGACATAATTTCCTTTACTAATTAAAACAATGATGTTCTCATAGAATATTTTTAAGAAAATTATTTTTCTGTTTTAAATTTATTTATGTTGGTCAGTTTTGCAAGACTAAGTCGATTTGTCATTTAAATTCCCTATGTTACTTTTAGTATAGAGTTATTGTATTTGCTAAATAGTCTTGAAAATGGAATCTGACAAATTCCGAAACATGTGATGACTAAGTCTTGCAAAAATTACCAACATAAATTTAAACCAGAAAAATAATTTTCTTGAAAATTATTATATGAGAATATCATAGTTTTATTTAGTTGAGGAATGACCTTTAGCTAGAATAAACCTACTCAAAATATTTGAAGGATTTCCAAAAATATTCAAAAAAAAATTTTCTTAAAATTTCAAAAGAACTTTTATCTCCTAAGCCTCAAAAAATATGTCAAAACAAAAAAATCGAGAGTTATAAATTAAGTGGTACTATTTAGTATAGGGCACAAGGACCACCATCGGCACCTTTACTTAATAAGGTTATCGACCATCTTGTTACCAATACGGTACCACTCACTTATAGATTTTTTTGTACAAAATTTGATAATAAAAAAAATTATTTTAAAATATAAACAAATTATGACTTTGCTTTATTTTTTTGAATGGTTATTATACATAGATGGGACTAATTAATTAATGGCACCAATTAATTGATGGTTTAATTACCATTAAATTGATGTCAATGGTAATGAAATTTTTTTCATTACAATTGGTTGTGTCAATTGCACCAATTAAATTACTAATCTATTTAATTACTAATGAAAATTAAAAAAAAAATAATTACCATTAGTATGGCATCAATTAAAAAAAATAATTACCATTAGTAAAAGTCGTCACAATATTGTCAAAATCGTTAATATTTGCAAATATCTGTTGTTTATTGTTATTTTGTATTTCAATTTTTCAAATTTTATGAACCAAACGCACGTTTGCCTTTTGTATAACACAATATTTGAGTTTTTTTCTTTGCGTTTAGATTTTTGTCTTTATTAATATTAAAAAAAAAAACATACTTTGATGTTTAAATTTTTAACTTTTCAAAAAAACAAAAATATGCAAACCAATGGTTTTGAAACCTATTATAATTGGTGTTTTTCAACAATTGGTGCATTTAATTACAATTGGTAATTATTTTTTCAATTAAAAAAATTTAATTACCATTAAATGGTAATGAAATTTTTTTCATTACCATTGATATCAACCAATGGTAATTAAATTTCAATGGTAATGAAAAATTCCCATCTATGTTATTATACACTTCCAACTCAATTTTGTATAATTTACAAAATTCTAAAAAAAAAACTTTTGATATGCACTGTAATTGACACTTGAAATTTAAACTCTTAAATATTTTACATTTTTTTTATATCAATAATAACAAAAAAAACTTATTTTTTTGCAGAAAAAAAGTTCATTTAACTTTTGTGTTAAATAACAAGGTGGAAAAAAATACATAAATATCTAAAAAAAAAATGCAACCAAACATGTAAAATGATATCCAATAATAACAAAATAAAAATCTACATGAAAACCATGAAAAAAATATTATTAAAAAAAAAAAAAACAAAAAAACGCTTATATGCTAAAAAAATTAAAAAATATATTCAACATTATCCTTATACTGAAAAAACAAAAAAAATTCAAATTATTAAAATCTAAAAAAAAAAACAAAAAAAAAATTAAGCATTTACATACAACATTTCTAAAAACAAAAAATAATAAAATTTTTTATTAAAAACAAAAACATACCAATTCAAATGTGAAAAAAAAAATTTGAAAATTTAAAAAAATATATTTTTAGAAATCTTTAAAGAAACAAATCCAGAATAATTTGCCTTTTATTCATTATGAATTTAAAAAGAAAATGTTGAAAAATTATAAAAACATTTGTATAATAAACAAACAAAAAATGGATGCAAGGTGTAGATTTCTAAGTTTTATTATTAATTTACTCTTTAAGTCATGTACGTATTTTTTTTATTATTTTTATTCATTTTTTATAATTTAATTGCTACTTATTACATTAATCAATTAAATTGTATAAGTAATGTTGTATGTATATAAACTTTAAATAATCTAAGATAATATTTAAAACTTATAATAAACTAAAACAAAAAAGTTTTAAATGTTAAAATTTTTTTTAAAAAAATGTTAAAATACCTAAAACACTTTGAATTACCATGTGTTTTTTTTGAAAAGAAAATATTTAATTAAGTATTTTATGTGTATAATTAAATATAGAATGCTTAATTAAATATTTAATTTTTTAAAACAAAACAAGAAAAAAAAATATATTACAAAAAAAAAAAATAATAAAAATTCAAGTTAAAATTAAAAAAATCAAAATTAAATTTGTTTTATTAGTAAAAATATCTATACATCTTTGCAGGATAATAAAATCAACATATTTTGACTGTTGGATTTTGGGAAACTCGAGTTATTAATCAACTTAAACTCAATTTTCAATTTTATCTTATTTTAACTCACTTTCTTCGAATTTTAATCAAAACTAATATAAATTACAAATTAGGAAAAAAATCATAGAAAGATCAACAAACTTATTTGCTTTTTGAAAATCTTATCTTTTACAATATTTTAGCATTCATCAAATTTTTGTCAGCAGAAAATAAATTTTAAAAATTAATTTATGTTTCTCAATAAAACTGTATATTTTAAAGGTAAATTTTTGTTTTCTAATATACCAATATAACACTTAAAAGCAGGGTTGGCAACCGAAACGAATAACGGTATCGGTAACGGTATTGGTATTACATATTTTTTATATCGGTAACGGTAAGGGTAACGGTATTTTCAATTATTTCGGTAACGGTGAACCGTTACCGAAAGATCAATACCGGTACGTACCGGTATTATAAATAAAATCTTAACAAGTCACAAATTTGTTAAAAACGCGTAAAAATAAAAAGTTAGTTAAAAAAATTTAAAAAAACGGCTAAATTCTGTGCAGTTTCTATACATAAATATATTTGTACTAGTTTTAAATACTACACTCAAAAAATTATGTCATTAACTGTTTGTAGTTTATTTAAAAAGTTTTCCGTTTAGTCGTTTTTAAAAGAAAAAACATTTGTTTGATGTTCAGTTTTTATAAATGACTACTTCAGTCCTTCACTCAAAAAATTATGTTAGTAAAATCAACTGAAAATGTCAGTTAAAATAACTACTTTGTAGGTTGTTTTGGGGTCAACTACTTTTTCAGTTAAATCAACTAACAATGTTAGTTATTATAACTTTGAAAATTTTTCAGAGATAAAAAAAATAAGATTAACTACTTTAAATAACTGTTACTACATCACAGTACTTTTTTGTTAGTTGTTCAAAAAAACGACTTAAAATAACTAACAGAAATAGTTGTTTGATATTTTTCATACAAAAGCAACTGACTTTGTAGTTGAAAACAACTAACTACTGTAAAATATACAAATAACTAACATGTAGTAACTTACATAATTTTCTGAGTGTTTGTTTCAAAAATAACACACTAAAAAATAAAGACTTTCAGTAACATTCAATTTTTAAAGTCATTTATTTTTGTTCTGTAAGTAAAAACTACTGATTATTCTTTTGATTTTTAATGATTTGTGTAAGTAATTTTTTTTTAAATTGTTGGTATTTTTTAATGAAACATCATTAGTTTTTACCTACACAAGTCAGTTATTTTTTTGTAGAAAAAAAAAAAAAAACAAAAAAATATTTATAGAAATATAAAAACATGTTTGTATCAAGTGACTTTGGCACGATGGGTAGAGTGTCTGGCCAGAATGTAGTTGGTTGCGGGATCGATTCCCCAAAAATTTTATTAAAAATTTTTAAAAAATATTTCAATAAAAAATTGTAAAAAATTACCTACGAAATCATTAATTTTTATTGTTTTCGTAGGTTATTTTTTTTTTAATTTGTTGGTAAAAATAACAGAACTATCATTAATTTTTAATGTTTTCGTAGGTTATTTTTTTCGAATTTGTTGTTAAAAAAGAGTGAAAAAAATGTAATTTTTTAATGTTTAATGTTATTTATTTTAGAAAATTTTGTCAACAGTAAAAAATAAATGTCGATGTTTGTTAAAACAAATGAATAATTACTGGAATGGTTTTCAATTGTTTATTCACTGGTTTTAAGTGTGTTTTTCATTTGTTTTTGCCTACAAAATATTTTGAGTGTATGAATTAACTTAGAATTAAACATTCACGCAATATTGTAATTCAACAAATACGAACTCATGTTCGTGTCTACGAATAATAATCCAAAAAATCTGCATTTTGAGCCATATGAAAAATCTGCATTTTGAGCCATTTGAGAAATCTTCTGATAATAGCTGATGCGGTTTGCTAAATTTCTGTCTGGATAATCCAGAATATGCTGAAAAAACCGCCAAGACAGCAGAAAAATCTGCTGATACAAAAAAATATTCTGATTTATTTGAAATAAGCAGATTTCTTTGTAAAATGGTCAAAATTGTTTGTCCTGTTGTTAAAAAAAATCGACAAGGATATAAAAATTGGCAAGGATGCGGGCGGTATCGAAAGGATTATTTTATACATTGCAGCATTGATGATTTTAACAGGGGATGAGACTCAAAGTAATGCATCCACATTATGAAAAATAATACTGGTATAAAATAATCGATCAAATTTAGAGCAAAGCATACTAGTAAGGTTTTAATTATAACATACCAGAACATAATATATAAGGTGTTACGAGTAGTGAAAAAGTGATTTTGTATTAAATTTACTCACGTGATTGTAAGTGAGTGTAACTAATATGCTCGTGAGTGAGTGTGTGTCATTATAAAATTCCTGTCGTGAGCCCATCTCTAGTTAAAACTTATGCAATTTTTTATCAAATATTTATTTTTTTTTGTTATTATAATGCATTATGTATCCAATTATAAATAATGCATTATTTCAAACTTTGAAAAAATACATAATGTAAATATAAGTCGTCCATGATTTAATGTTTAGAAACAATAAATATGAAATACGTTTTTTCCAATAATTATGCATTAGGTAACAAATTATTAGTAAAGCATTATTTTTCACTTTCAAATACTACTAATACGTTGCGGAACAAATGTTTGGTAAGACATCCTAAAATAATGCTACAAATAAGGTATATACATTACCTGGTAATGCGTTATATAATCACCACCCATTACCAAAGTTTTGCTGGACTGGTCCAATTTTCCCATTTCGGAACAGCCTATGATCATAAGACGTATTCGTACCAACAGAGTAGCACATTTATTTTAGACCGTATCGTGTCTTCTACAGAAGGAAAGACAAACACCGCTAACAATCGATCACTGATCAATAATATAAAATCTTTATGTGGTCCAAGATCGATATTCGGTATTGAAAGGGTAACGGTAGCCAACACTGCTTACACGAGTAGTTGAATTGTAGAACACATTTCGTTTAAATTTTCCAATTCTCTAAAACCGAAAATTTTTTTTAACTAACCAGCAAAAGTTCTTATTAATTCTTAGTAATTTTGAGGATGTTTATTCTGGCTCGAGGTCATTATTTTCTTTACTAATTAAAACCATGATATTCTCATAGCATAATTTTCAAGAAAATTATGCTATGAGAATAATCCCTAATATGGAGTTTTTTTCTCACAACAACAACACAAAAAACATATTGTTGTAGTCCAATGGACTATCGTATGTAAAATTGTTTTAAATATTTTTGTTGGTTATTGACAATCGTTGCCTTATTAGTATGGTACAATTTCTTCGTCTTTCTAATTCTCATTGCGAATAGAGGCGAATATGTATTAATATGCTAGTTTGTGCAAAACGATTTGTCATTAGACTCGTTTGCTACTTTGTAGTAAATCGTTTCTATTTTTGCTAAATAATCTTGACAATGGAATCTTGACAAATTCCGAAACACGTGTCGATTAAGTCTTGCAAAAATAACCAACATAAGTAAATAAATTTAAAACAAAAAAAAAAAAAAAAAATAATAATTTTCTTGAAAATTATGCTATGAGAATATCATGGTTTTAATTAGTAAAGAAAATAATGACCTCGAGCCAGAATAAACATCCTCAAAATATAATATTTTAAAGGTAGAATAAAACAATTTTTATTTTTTAATAAAAATTAATCAGAATTTGAATTCTTAGTAATTTTTATTTAAAAATTAAAAAATAACACTGTGCTACAGTGAAAAAATACTTCTGATGTGACATAGTATAGGTTTTTGGTCTTGTCGAGTAGATCACAAAATTTTAGAGTTTTGTCAAAAACTTTTTTTTTACTTTTCTCACTAAACCTTGTGTAATTCAGAAAATTGTCAACCGATTTAAAATTTTTAAACAGTTTTGGATAGAAGATGGTTAGGGCTTTCCATGTGTTTGAATTGGTCTATACATATAAGAAAGATATCTATTGATTTTTTCTGTTAAATCGAGTTTTTTTTTGTTATTTTTTGAAAATTTTTCGAGTTTATCGATTTTTTTCTGCTATAGTTCGTTTAACAAGCTTTATATAAATAAACGTATTTTTAAAGAAAGTTTAATTCTGAATACGATAAGCTTTATCTTGAAAATATTTGATAACAATTGACATAGTTCTGATAATTTTTCTAAAAAAGAAAATTAAGATTTTGCAGGAAATCGCTGTTCAGATAACCCAGGCAAAAAATTAAAAAATAAATTTATCATAGGTCATGTACAATATTTTTAAAGGTTTTTGTTGCGCTGAATCCGAATCTGGCTTTTAAATTGCTCTATCTCGTCAGGTTTTTGAGATATTCAACATAAATTGATATATCAAAAACTTAATAAGATAGTGCAATTTTAAGGTCAAATTCGAATTCAGGAGACCAAAAACCTTTAAAGTAATGATACGTGACCTCTCAGTATGTGCGTTTATTTTTTATTTTTTTGCCTGGGTTATCCCAGCGGCAATTTCATGCAAAATCTTAATTTTCTTTTTTAGAAAAATTATCACAACTCTGTCAATTGTTATCCGATTTTTTCGGCATAAAGCTTATCGTATTCACAATTAAATTTTCTTTAAGAATACTTTTATAAATATAAATGATGTTGAACGAACTATAGCAGAAAAAATCGATAAACTCAAAAAATTAAAAAAAAAATAAAAAAATAGATATTGTTGAAAAAATCAATACGTATATTTCTTATATGTATGGACCAATTCACACACATGAAAATCCCTATCCTTATTCTATCCAAAACAGTTGAAAAATTGAAGATCTGTTAAATTACACGTGGTTTAAGGTGGTATGATACTTGCTAGTTTCTGTATTGGATTTTTTTAGGATTGATTGAAAATAAAACAATATTGCCAACTTTTATTTTCAAAATAACTCGCCCAAAATAGCTAAAAAACGCTCAAAACAAATGTAAAACCGCTTCATTCGAGCAAAAACTAATAAAATTGGCAACACTGTTAACATTTTATTCTGGAAATGTCGATTTCAAGTTGAAAATTTTTATATATTTTTTGACAGTCACTGCAAAATTATCGAATATTTTTTGACGTTTGAAGTTTTTTCATGATATTGTCATACTCTTTACACTTGGTCAGTTTTCCTATGAAAATATATTCGCACTGTTCTCCAAAATATAAAAAATACAAAAACTAGCAAGTATCATAAGACCTTTAGTGAGAAAAGTCCCAAAAAACGTTTTTTGACAATAACTTTAAGATTTTAGGGTGTCTGGCAAGTTTGATTGGCATTTTTGTGATCTTTTCGACGAGACCTACAACCTTAACTACCTAATTTTAAAAGTATATTCGATTTTGTGTTTTTTGTACACTCAAAAAAATTAAACTGTAAAGTTAACAAACTTTTTTTTGTTAACTCGAGTTTACTGGCATTTTAGCAAATTTTTTGTTAAAATCAGCGTTTTAACTACTTTTTTTAGTTAAGTTCAATTTACAAAAATACTAGTTTTGTACAAATTTTGAATTAATTTTTTTTGTTGACTTTAAAACTGAGTTTACGAATTTTTACTAATTAATTTGCTGATTTTTTCTAACATTTTTGTCAAGTGAAAAATTTTAAACATTTCTTGTGTAGCCTCCTATGCAAATCTCATAAGTCCTACTTAAGCTGAACTTAATGCTGTGAAAAAAAAAGAAAAAATAAGTGAAGTGTTAGTGTTTAAAACCAATATTTAACAAACTTAAAATTTTTTACAAAAAGTTTAGCTGAATTGAACTAAAAAAAATTTTACGAAAT
This sequence comes from Pegoplata infirma, assembly GCA_963921195.1. Lineage (NCBI taxonomy): Eukaryota > Metazoa > Arthropoda > Insecta > Diptera > Anthomyiidae > Pegoplata > Pegoplata infirma. The sequence goes on along the minus strand of OY992540.1, from coordinate 40,077,843 downwards.
TTTCAAATGAATTTTTAGTTAAAATTACGGTTTTTTTGCTACATTCATTCTACGAAAAGTTAACTAAATATTTTTTGTTAAATTAACTAGAAATTTAGTAGGTTCAAAATCAGGTGTTTTTTTAGTTAAATTTAACTAAATTTTTTGCTAACTTTACAGTTTCTTTTTTTTGAGTGTAGCACAGTGTAATTTATTCGACCTTTAAAATATTATATTTTGAGTAGGTTTATTTTAGCTCGAGGTCGTTATTTCCTTTACTAATAAAAAATATTATATTCTCATAGCATATTTTTTAAGAACATTATTTTTAAATTTTTTTATATTGGTAATTTTTGCAAGACTTAATCGACACGTGTTTCGGAATTTATCAAATTCCATTGTCAAGATTATTTAGCAAATATAAAACCCTTACTTTAAGTAGAAAAGGGATTTTAATGACAAATCGTTAATTACACCGCTCTACAAATCTGAGGTTTGTGGCTGCGTTTTGAATGAAACCAAAAAATGTTTATAGGTTTTGGTTTCCCGATTCCAATACGGTCACTCAAATTTTTCTATCACGTCACAATTTTGAGAAAATCGCGGTTAAAGTGTCAAAAAAGGCCCATTTTGGCCACTTTTGAGCGCCTATAAAATAAGATCCTGACATGCGAATGACTTGATATCAAGCTCATTTGAAAGTGCGTAACTTTGTCTTTAAGGCAAAATCAAATTTTCTTGGAATTTAATTTTTTATAATGGTGAAAAAATCATTAGCCACAAGTGCTTTAAATCTAATATTTACGTGTGTATTTATATGGAAATTTTTTAAAAAACACTTTGTAAATAAACTAAAGATTTAAAAAATAGAAGGTTTTTTGTTAATGATTTTTTACCATTTTAGAAAATTAAATTCCAATAGCATTTCATCTTGTCTTATAGAGAAAATCGCATACTTTTGATTGAGCTTAATACCAAGTCAATCGCATGTCAAGATCTTATATTATAAGCTTTTAAAAAGGGTCAAAATGGCCTTTTTCGGCACTTAAACCGCGAATAACTCAAAATCCTGACGTGATAGGCATATTTGGGTTGCAGATTTGGAATCAGCGCAACAAACACTACCTAAATCACTTACCAGAATCCAGTACGCATTTTCATGTTGAGCTGTGTTATGATTAATTTTTATTTAAAAATTCAAAATTAATTTATTCGACCTTTAAAATATTATATTTTAAGTACGTTTATTATAGTTCGAGGTCATTATTTCCTTTACTAATTAAAACTATGATAGTCTCATAAAAAAATGTTCAAGAAAATCATTTAAATTTATTTATATTGGTAATTTTTGCAAGACTTAATCGATACGTGTTTCGGAATTTGTCAGATTCCATTGTCAAGATTATTTAGCAAACATAAAAACCCTATACTACAAGTAGCAAAAGGATTTTAATGACAAATAGCAAATTTTTTCTAAAATTTCGGGGTTCCGACGATTGATTCTGGTAGAGGAGACAAACAAGTAGAAAAGTTAAATTCGACTTTGCCGAATCTATGAATACCCTCCACAATGCATTTTTTTAAAGGGTAGTACATTTTTTAACGTGAAAAAATTAACAATTTTGATTAGAAATATTATATTTTGAGTAAAAAGATATTTTTTTGTCATTAAAAAAAAAAAAAAAAATTACTAATTTTTTTTTGAGTGTAAAATTTTTTTCGAGTGTAATGTTTTTTTTACTGTAAAAATATTTCTGAGTGAATACACGTACGTATGTACACAAAATATTGTCATTTTTGTAAAAAAAAAACTAAATTTTTTTTGTGTAATTTTTTTTTGAGTGTAAAATTTTTTTGAGTGTAAAATTTTTTTTGAGTGTAAAATTTTTTTCGTGTGTAATTTTTAAGTTACCAATGCTTTTAAAACTAAACAAGTTTAAAAAGCATTGCTTTAAAATTAAACAAGTTTGAAAAGCATTGTTTAGTTTCCACCAATGCTTTTTAAACTTGTTAAAACACGTGGTATTTTAGATGAAACTAATCTGAAATTCAGGGTTTTGCTTATAACTTTTGAACCACAGGACCGATTGAGCTGAAATTTAATACCAAACATACCCGGGGAACGGCAAAGGTACATATCAAGCTTCAGTAGTCTCATTATTGTCTTTCGGAAGTTATCGTGTTTTTTATCTCGTAAATTCGCGAAACACCCTTGCCGAAATTTACTCTTTTGCTCATAACTTTTGAACCACTGGACCGATTTGGCTGGATTGCAATACCAACCTGACCAGGTAAATGACAAACATATATGACAAACTTCAGTAGCCTCTGTAAAGTCTTTCAAAAGTTAGCGTGTTTTCTACGAACAGACAGACAGACGGACGGACGGACATCGCTAGATCGACTTAAAATCGATCGAGGATCATAAGTATATATACTTTATGGGGTCCTAGACCAATATTTCGAGGTGTTACAAACGGAATGACAAACTTATATATACCCTCTATCACTAGAGTGGAGGGTATAAAAAGATACACGTATGTTAGCGTTTTGCTAGATCACATCGGAATTTTATTTTAGAGACGGTTAAAGTTTTCCAGCTTTGATATTCTTTACATCTGAGTGTATGGTATGTTCAGCAACTTTGTAGCAAATATGGCAAATATTTTTGTCGAACATATTAACCCTCTGACTCCCTTTCATAGCGGTATTTTTTGGATGTATTCTGACAAATCGTAAAATACACCGTGTAAAAGGGGGAGGGCGGGGATAAAATGTTCTACAAAAATGTTTTCCATAAAATTTTACTATATGGGGCATTCCATGTTAAATCGGACACTTTGAAAAAATTTTTTTTTTTAGATTTTCCCAATTTGTTTACAGTTTTTAGTACACTCAAAATAATACATTAGTAGATTTACTATTTTTTTGCTAATGCTGGTTAGCTAACTTTTAGCAAATTTTTAGTTGAGATTAGCATGTTAGCAAAAATATCTTGTAAACTTCATTTAACGCATTAGCAATTTTAAACAAAATTTAAACAATTTTTTTTTGCTAAATTTAAAATTGAGTTGACCAAATTTTAACAAGCTTTTTTGCTAATATTAGCAAAAATAAATGGTAAATTTTTTTATTTTTTCAGAAAACTTAAAATGGTGCTATCTCGGAAACTATGCCAGATAGAGAAAAATGGAGGCCATTTTTGGTTCTCGGGCTCTCATAGTATCGCCGGTCCTCTTCACATGTGTGGACCCTAATGGGTCCTAACTTTGGATCCAAAAAAGTTAGCATTCCCGAAAATTTTAAAATGATCATATCTCGGTAAATATTGCCGACACAACAAAAAGTCCAAAAGCATTTTTGTAGCTCTCAACACGTAGAACAAGACCAAAAGCTCTCCGAGTAATATTTTTGAAGTTATCGAGTTTTGTAATTCTCAAATTATTGATTATGAGCCATCAACCACTCCCATTTTATTACTAAATAGTTATGACATATTTATAAAGCCGTGACCGAAGTTTCACGATTATACCTATGCTGGAAGTATTTTTGGCCGCCGTCTCCATACAGCTCCGACCACTGTGCATTGGACCGGTAGAAGCTGATTAAATAAAACAAATTTACAAAAAAAAAAAAAAAATTGTATGGGGACCGCCTTAACAATTAGAGATAAAGGGTAGGTGTTATTAGGGCAGTTAGAGCTGTTGGAGCAAATTTTAGAAAATGTCGTTTTGTGTGGGAGCCCCCTTAGAAATTAGAGATAGGGTATTAGTTTGTTCCAAAGAAATGTTCTGGAAATGTCTTGGAAATGACCCCTCTATGACGCACCATTGGAGCAGTAGAAATGATTTAAAGATTGGAAAATTACAATAAAAATTTTTAAAAATTTTTAAAAAAAATTTTTAAAAAATAGTAATAATTATTATCCCATGATCCTACTGTGCAAAAAATTTGTAGAATCGATAGAGGTTTTACACAAAAAATTTAAAAAAAATTGAAAAAACATTTTCAAAAATTAGATTTAAATTTGTAAACTTAAAAATCGAATACTAGAGCGCTTTTAAGAATTTTTTGGGATTTTTTTTTAAAAGAACGTAAAAAAAAAAAAATTTTTGAAAAAAAAATTGAAATTTGGACCATTATTAAGGAAGTTATAAGTAAAAGAAGTTTGAGTAAAGGAACAAACTACTAATTTTGAAAAATTCGATATCTTTTGAACGGGTCATCAAAAAAATCTGAAAATTTACCACGAAGGAGTTTTCGAAGGGTACTAAAAACTGTAAGCAAATTGGGAAAATCTAAAAAAAAATTTTTTCAAAGTGTCCGATTTGACATGGAATGCCCCATATATAGAAAAGATAGATTTCGATGAGTTTCAAACTGAATGACAACCGAATGACCCTCCATTAATAAGTGAATAATAAAGTATTCAAATAAGGCCTTAAAGTATGCAATAAACATATCAGAATACTCAAAATTAGTGAATTTTTTGCAAATTAAAATATCAATATCAAAAGTCAGGCCACAGAGCATATAAAAGACGTTTCATACGGTTATTTGAATAAACAGGCTAAAAAGAAGTGCACACGGCGAAATTTTCTTCGTCGTTAGCTTTATAACTAATACTCTCACGTTTTTCGTTATATTCCATATTTTCTATAAGGGCACCCTAGGGGCCCCTAAAGTAGGACATGTTTAGTACACAAAATCTTTAAATGCTTTAAAATCACCAATTTTAAATTCGTGTAATAAATAATCTAGCACTAAACTAAAAAAACGCCTTGAGGGTTTTGTTATGTAAAATGTCAACTTTCATTTGCTTTTAGTTTCATTCCATTCAAATTTGGAAAGTTCACTTTTGTATCACTGTGTTATTATCATTATTGCATACTTTTTGGCCTGATTTTTTATTAACAAATTAATAAAAGTCGCAAAATTTTTTGCTGGGATATTCGTTTTTGGTCATTGATTAAATTCGCATTTGATTTCCATTAATATGTGCGTATTTTAAAATAATTTAACAAAACAAAAATCTAGATCGATTTACGACGTAATAACTTTGACTTGCAAATTGTGCTATGGGGACAATAATAAATAATACAAAAAATTAAATATAAAAGCGGAACACATTCAAATTCAGGCCTTTTACACACCTATGCAAGTCTTATACAAAAAGAGGTAAACACAGAAATTGAATTTTGATACATACATATTTATTTAGCCTTGTAATATAAAATTTAAAAACAATAACAAAAACATTTGTTTTATAAAAAAAAAATTAAAATACTATAAATAAAATGTTGGTCATTGAATAAAAGAAAGTACCCTCACTTTTTCTATAGGAAAAATGTCTCAGAATCTGAGACTTTTTCTATAGGAAAAATGTCTCAGAATCTGAAACTTTTTCTACAGGAAAAATGTCTCAGAATCTGAGACTTTTTCTATAGGGAAAATTTCTCAGAATCTGAGACTTTTTCTATAGGAAAAATGTTTCAGAATCTGAGACTTTTTCTATAGAAAAAACGTCTCAGAATCTGAGACTTTTTCTATAGGAAAAATGTCTCAGAATCTGAGACTTTTTCTATAGGAAAAATGTCTCAGAATCTGAGACTTTTTCTATAGGAAAAATGTATCAGAATCGGAGACTTTTTCTATAGGAAAAATGTATCAGAATCGGAGACTTTTTCTATAGGAAAAATGTCTCAGAATCTGAGACTTTTCTATAGGAAAAATGTCTCAGAATCTAAGACTTTTTCTATAGGAAAAATGGTTTTAGAATCTGAGACTCTTCTATAGAAAAAATGTCTCAGAATCTGAGACTTTTTCTATAGGAAAAATGTCTCAGAATCTGAGACTTTTTCTATAGGAAAAATGTCTCAGAATCTGAGACTTTTTCTATAGGAAAAATGTCTCAGAATCTGAGACTTTTTCTATAGGAAAAATGTCTCAGAATCTGAGACTTTTTCTATAGGAAAAATGTCTCAGAATCTGAGACTTTTTCTATAGGAAAAATGTCTCAGAATCTGAGTGTTTTTCTTATAGAATAAATGTCTCAGAATCTGAGACATTTTCTTATAGAATAAATGTCTTAGAATAGGAGACTTTTTCTATAGAAAAAATGTCTCAGAATCTGAGTGTTTTTCTATAGGAAAAATGTCTCAGAAAGATTTTTTCTATAGGAAAAATGTCTTAGAATCTGAGTTTTAGAAGTTGAAACTTATTCTATTGGAAGAAGGTTGCATAATCTGAAACATTTTCGATAGAAAATAGGTCTGTGACTTTTTCTATTGGAAAGAAGTTCTCAGAATCTAAAAGTTTTAAGAATCTGAAACTTTTTCGAAAGAAAAATGTCTCAACATCTGAGACTTTTTCTGTTGAAAAAAATGTCTCAGTATCTGAGACTTTTTCTATTGAAAAAAGATCTCAGAACCTAAAACTTTTTCTATACGAAACAAATCTAAGAATCTGAGACCTTTTCTATGGGAAAAATATCTCAGCGTTTCTTTACAGTATAAGACTGTAAAGATTGTAAATGGTTTAAGAATCAGAGACTTTTTCTGTGGAAAAAAGTTTTAGAATCCGAAAATTTTTCTATAAGAAAAAAGTCTCAGATTTGGAGACATTTGAAATTTTCATAAAAAATTTTAGATTTTGTATTGCATAAGTTAAGGCATTGATTAACTTAATGATCGTAATATAAAACGCATAAATATCTTCATTTCATAAAATTAAAAAAAAACAATTACAAATTACCATAATTCGATTTATGTAAAAAATAAATCATAAAATGATAAACGTTATTGTTTGCATTTTATTCTGGATAATTTTTTTAGTTAATGCCTAAAACTATGCAACATAAAATAAAATTTAACATTTTTATATAAAATCATCAAAAGTGTTACGACTTTGTGGTATAATGTAAACTCGCTTTAAGAAATTTTTCAAAATTTTGACTTTTATTCTCTTAAAGTAAAAAATTATATCCTAAAGACTCTAATTGAATTTGAAGCGTTAAATTTATTTAGTTTTCATATTCTGGGAAACTAAAACCATAAAAATCAACTATAATTTTTGCTAATTCTTAAAATCTTATAAAAAAAATTATACCCAAAATCAATTTTTTACTACCTGTTTTATTTTTGATTCTTTTAAAATGATTTATGAAAAATATCACTTTTTGTTTTTTTTAATAAATTTCATATCCATATGTATAAAATTTCCAAACTCATTCATTCATATGTATTTTTAAAAACAGGTAGTTAACCTCTTGCCCCAAAATCGATCAAATTTCCGCTACCAAGAAATCAACATATTTGTCGGCACATTTTTAACTGCTATAATTGGAATTTCGGCCAGTTATAGCCATTTATAGATTAGTAATAGTCACGAATTTTCCATAGTTTTCGGCATATACATTTTTTTTTGAAAAATATGAATGAATGCAACATATTTCTTTGATCATTTTCAATTTTAAACAGGGTTTAAGGTCAAGTTTTACTTACTTACGATTTTATTCTACTGCAATATTGATTTTTTTTTCATCGTCTTTCATATGCACTAAAGCCGTTTTAAATCACCATCATTATTCTTTCTCTTATTTAGTAGTGAACACTTTTATTTTCGTGCTGTTTATTAATATTTATACGTAGCTGTTGCTGCAGTTCTTGATAGGGATTTTTGAATACAAGTTGAAAATAAGTAAGTGTGTTATAGTTGGTATTGGTGAATTTAACAATACCCTGCAAGAGGATATTTTTATACCCTTCAACTACAGTATAGGGGTATACTCACTTTGTCATTCCGTGTGTAACGCATCAAAATATCGGTCTAGGACCCCATAAATTTATGATACAGTCCAAATTAAAATAGTTAGACTCCCGACATTTAGCACGAATATGTCTTATGTTCCTAGGCAGGTTAAGTTCGTAAATGAGCAAAATCGGGCCAGGGGGAAAAAGTTCCCCCTTGAAGAACTAAACCAACCTCTGAAAAAAATAATTTTTTTACATGATTTTTTGTGTTTCTGTTTAAGAAATGCAATATTTTTATGCTACAAGAAGTTTTAAGTCCTGCATTTGGACCCTGAGCATTAGAAAATGTCATTTTTTTTCGGTCCGCACTAGATTTGTGCTTAATCGTTCAATTGAGTGACCGCTCATTCTCGTTCATTTCAGATAAAAGACCTAGTTCGTTCATCTAGTTCAATCGCTCTTTTGGCTTTTTCGTTGAACAGTTCGTGAACGAATCATTTTGATCATGTCTGTTGGTCGTTCATCTAGTTCAAATCGGTCAATTTTGGTTTTCGTTCAACAGTTCGTGATAGAATCATTTCGATCATGTCTGTTGTTTTGGCTTTCGTTTAAAAAATACAAAAATGTTGAATTACAACATTTAATTAAAATTAAACAAAAATAAATATATAAATTTTTTGTAAAAAACACATAAATCAATAGAAAGCGTGCCAAAGGTGAGAAAAAACTAACGCCTAATGACAAAATTAACAAAAAAAAATTGAACGACCGAACTAAAAGATCAAAATGAAGTAATGACCAATTGAGCTGAATGAACTAAAAGACCTAAAAGAGCTGAAATGAACGAACTAGATAAACCGCTCAGTTAAGTGAATAGCTCAATTGAACTAGTTCGTTCGTGAACGACACAACTCTAGTCCGCACCCCCTTTTATGGGCGTGGAATAAAAAATCTTTTTTAATTATGATAAACTTTTATTTCTTTAGTGCAAAAAGCATAAGAATAAATTGTTAAACACATATTAGAGAGGAAATTTGCCCCCCCCCCATTACCACTACTGACCCCCCCAAAAAAATAAAACGCCCCTGATTTTTTTTTATTTTTTTGCATGTTGGAGGGTGTAAAAGATTCGGCACAGCCGAATTTAACACTCTTAATTGTTTCTATTAAAAAGTGTCAGATTCAGAGTTTTTACAAAAAAAAAATGTTTTTTTAAATATGGAATTATTTTTGTTAACGTTAAAAAAATTTTGAAAATACGGTTAAAAAAAGAGGCCGGATTGTGGGGTCTTGGTGTCCACCAGACATGTGCACGGATATATTCGTTTCTTCGCTTACATCGAGCCATTCGCTGCAGAGTACACCACTTTGTTTGCGAATTAGAATATTTAGAATGATGAGTAACAACGAAATGAAAATTTTTGTTGTTTGAATGTTTAGAATGTGAAAAACATTCGTTTCTAGAATGACAAACATAGTAGTGATTCTAAAAATTACACCGTGTTGTAGAATATTTTTAATATACGCTGAACACTGTTTTTAATAAAAAATATTTTAGAAAAACCTACATTTTTTAAAAAAAAAAGTTCACACATCTTGTTTTTTGAAAAAATTTGTTTTTAAAAAACACCCGAAAGCAGTTCGAGCATAAAATTTCAAGTTTTTTGAGTTTCAAATATGTTTAATGGGTCCTAAAAATAAAGTTTTTTAACTAAAATTGCCATATCTCGAAAACTAAGCAAGATAGAGTAAAACCGAGCAAAATTACGGATCCAAATCGATGGCGACCCTTTTCACATGTCTGATCCCTATTAGGTCCTGAATTTTAATCGAAAATCCGAATTCCCGGAAATTTTAAAATGCTCATATCTCGGTAACTACCGCCGACACGACAAAAAGTTGTGAATCAATTTTGTAGCTCTTTAATTGTAGAACATGACCACCGAACAGCCGAGAGCAATCCGAGCAATAGTTTTTGGGTTATTTTAGTTTTAAGTGTGTTTAACCTATTGGGTCCTAAAAACTGAAATAACACAAAACCTATTGCTTGAATTGCTTCCGGGTGTTCGGTGATCTTGGCGGTTTACAAATTTTTTGATTCAAAGTTAGGATCCGATGGGGTCCACACATGTGAAGAGATCAACTTTCTCTAACGCCTTTGATTTTGATCCGAATTTTGCTCCTTTTTTTCTATCTTGCTTAGTTTTTGAGATTTTTTCATATTAAATTTTGGTTATGCCGTTAATGAACTAACGAAATTTTTAAAATTGAAAATTTTCATTCTGTGAGTGAGTGCAAATATGAGATTAAAAAAAAAATTGTCAAAAAAAAAATTCTCAAATAAAAACCTTTTTTCTTGAAAAAAATCATTTGATTTATTCGCTTCAGAGAACAGTATTTTAGAATATATCTAATTCTAAAATACTGTACTCGTTTCATCTTTGTATTGTAAGCATAGAATACATAATTCATTCGTTTCGTGCTAAAAAAAAAGAATAGTGTTTTTCATTCTAAATTTTTAGAATGTCTCTACACGACTTTTAAATGCATTTGCGCACATGTCTGGTGTCCACACACAACAACGCACAAGCCTAGTTTTTTATTGTGCACATGACTAAAAGTACAAAAATAAAATTAAGAAAATATAACAAAATTTCAGGAACATTCAGAAAACTGTTGTAAGTCTCAAAATGTTAATAAACAAAAACAAAATATTTCTAAAACCACTTTTTGATGAAAAAAAAAAAAATTTTTGTAAAAAAAAATTTTTTACTGAAAAAAATTTTTTTTTTGATAAAATAAATATTTCATTATATTTATAAAAGGTTTCGTAAATATAATAAATAAAATTTCTTAAACATTTATGAAGTTTTTCATATCGTGAACCTATATTCAAAATATGCCAACTCAAATTTGACGGAAATGAGTTTCCGATGGCAAATAGCTCCCCTATGTAATACCTATCTGCCATAAAAATTTCAGAGCAAAAAAATAATTTGTTGTCGTTTTACATCCATTTTTGTTATTCTGCTAACTCAAAGTACATATTTTTTTGGTGGAAATAAATGCCAACTCCCATTGTAAATTTCCAAAAAATTTTCAAAAATTAAAAAAAAAAAAAATTAGACCACATATCTTATTGCATTTGCCATGCTAAACACGAATCTTGCAAAGATTTTGATATCTAATGACTGGTTCTCGAGATATTGCCATTTTGAAAATATCGGTAAATAGTGTTTGAAAAAAAAATTGCTTATATTTATGTAACTTTCAAACTATTTATCAGATTGAAACATTATGAATGGGGCAAATAAAGTCAATGATATAAGCTTTCAAAATAGCTACTTTGGAGTGACCCTATTACAATACAGCGTGAGTTACAGAGTGCCAAAGTTGACCACCCTGAGATTAAAAGGCTTTCGGAGCTAGTAACTTTTAAAAATATGCAAAGATTTTTAATTTTTTGTTCAGTTTTTGCAATTACCGTACTAAGGATAACAAAAACCCAAAAAAAAAAAAAAATTAAAAATTTTTCAAAAAAAAATCTATTTTTATTTTCCGACAAAATATGCCAACTCTAAAAAAATATTTGTTTTTTGATATAGTATTAAATGCCATCTCTTAAAAATACGCAAACAAGTGCAAAATATGAAAATTTTTGCATAGGTAAAAATTGTTTACAATATTTGAACCATCTTGTGGAAGGTACATTGTTTATTTTTGCAATAATATGCGAAATAACTAGTTTTTTAGCTCTCCTGAACAGTAAGCTTTTTTGAGTTGGCATTTATTGAATATAGTTCGACGATATATATTATGAAATGTTTCATAAATACTGTGGGGGTTAGGTTGTTAGATTGTAAGTGGCTACTGACGTTTTACGTTAGCACACGTATTCTCTGAGGTCCGTTGTGATATCACGGGACTGTAATAGGTTCCCCTACTAGTCCCTGCCGTTAAACCAATTTGAGCGTCTTATAAAACTCCTCAGATATTGAATTTTGACATCCAACAAATCAGAAAGATCGTGCTGCTCCACACATAGATCCCAGTGAAGCAAGTCTTTGACCAGAAAGTGCCGGGCAAAGTTAGATGAAGTGTTCGATATTTTCTAACTCCTCTCCCTCCATGCAACTCCGGCAAAAGTTATTCGACGCACTTTTAACCGCTCTGCGTGCTTACCTATAAGACAGTGTCCGGTAATTATAGCAACCACCATCGAAACCTCTCCTCGTGGAAACGATATCAGCTCACTTGTGCGCTTCTGAATGAGAGAAGGCTAAATCTATCGTATTGCCCTCTATCCATTTGCCCTCGGCTTTGCAATTCTCTGGAATGTCTTTGGGTCCCATATGAATCGTATGTCAAACTACTTGGTCATCTCATTTAAAGACATGCGGCAGTTAAGGGTAGAAAGCAACCTCGGGTCAATCACGCTTCTCTTTCCGAAGCAACTTCAGATGCTTGGGCGTCAGAACGTTTCAAAGCTTGAAACGGCGTCATGTAATTACCAAAAAATGCATGTTTAGAAAGAAATACAGCGCTTTCCCACTGGAGGTAGACCACACCTCACTAGTCTTGCACTGGAGGTAGACCACACCTCACAGCGATTTTCCACTGGAGGTAGACCACACCTCACTAGGATTCTTCAGGTATCCCAGAGTGCAAGGAGAAGAAGCCAGAACTTTGCGCAGCCTGGATGCCTCATAAACGTCTTCTATGAGAAGACGTCTTCTTCCACAGATGTTTTTCTAAGAATCACATTTGGCAATTCTGATCATCTTCTTATAACTCTTAAGTTGCAGCCTATATGCAGACCAGTTATCGCCCGCTCTTGAATACTTAGCCTTATTAGAGAGCTTTCTGCAGGAATCTCTGCTTGTCTGCAACTCATTTACCCACCAAGGTGTTTTTTTTGCCCCTAGGCTTTTCAGAAGGGCAAAAACGCCTCCAGGGACCTATTTAAAAACATTTGTTCTGAGCAACATATTCAAATTTCAGGAAGATCGGAGGGTGACACCAGGTAGCCTTCCTCTGTTAGTCCTCATAACTAAAATGGGGAGTTATGACCGAAAAAATTCGGTCGTAGTCCCAACAGGTAAGGGACATAATTTCATTTGGGATTATGACCGTTTTTAAAATGGTTATAGTTCCTACAACTTATATGTGAATTATGATCGTGATGTAATTGGATTTAATCCTCATATCGGTTATGATGATAATGTCCGTGTGGATCATATTCGGTCGCCATTAATCATTTGTACTAGTTCCTCACAAACTATTTCAGAAAATCGAGTGTATCAATAAGAATGTCTATGTGTTACAAACACTTGAAAAAACTAATAAAATCCACACCGCTTAAGTGTAGCACATACAAATATTTCAACATAATTTTTGGCACAAGAGGCTAAAAGGACCAAGCAACCAGTTCAATTTTCGTATTTTTTGTAGTTTACTTGTAGCACGTTGTTAAACTTGAGATTTTATTACAAAATACTTTATTTGAAAGTAAGCAGGCAATATTCGCAAAAAAAAAAAACTGGAGAAAAAAAACTTAAAGACATCATCACGGTACATGCAGACAATATAAGTAGAAGATATTAAAAACCCAGTTAGGTAACTAACATTTAACCAACCAGCAAAACTAAACCAAAGCGTCCAGACAGACGGACAGACAAGCAAACAGCCAACCAACCAACCAACCAACCATTCAACCGGCCATTCAAGCATCCAAAGCAGACACAGACAGCGCAGGACATCAAAGAAATTTTGTGTGGCGCACAAAATTGCATTTGAATGTACGTGCGGTCGATTTTTTTTGCTGGTTGCTCGAAATCTTTTTATTGCGTCTTCTCCCTTTGGCTGAATGGTCGGATGGAGGATGATGGGTTTTGTGTTAGGTACAAAATAACAACGGCATTAAACAACAACGACAACATTATCTTGAAAACAAGGAGAAGAAAAAGAAAACATTGAAGAAGATCCCAAAAAATATCCAGCATGTAGATTTGATGAAAAAAAAAAAAAAAAACAACAACACTTTTATTTCAAATTGTTAAAGAATTTTGTAAAATTCTTGGAATTTCTCAATGGTTATGAATGGACACAACAAAATGTTTTTTTTTACACATCTTCTCTTTTGACTATACTCTTTGCACAATGGGGAAACATAAGTGAAACTGTGACAGTTAAAATAGTTGAAAAAAAGTTCATAAACATAATTCAGCAAAATTCAGCAGAACAAGTTTTGGTATCCTGACATCGATTTATAATTAGGTGTGATGCCAACACTCATATCGTGGGGGAGTAGAAACATAAATGATTGGTGAGGATCTTCTTGATAATTTAGTTTTAAATCAGATAGGCATTCTGAAGAAAGATTTCAAACCTAATTTTACACTGTTCGACACCAAAAACCCTCCCAGTGATTTGTTTTACTGGTCCTTATAGATTTTGGTCTCCTGATTTCAAATCTGCCATTGAAATTTTTCTGGCACGTACCATTTTTGAGATATTCGCTGTTAAAAATTCAAAAAATCAATATTTTAGCACTTTTGGGAGTCGAAAATAGGACATTATTTTATATAATATGGACCTCCTGATTCCAAAATTGCAATCCAAATTTTTCCGTTTTCGAGATATTCGCGTTTGAAATTTTCAGTGTGAATTAAAAAGAATATACATAAGTGCGTAACAGTGGAGTTTGAGTTTTTCAAACGCCAATATTTCAAAAAAGTTACGCGTTAGAAAAAAGATGGGTAGCATATTTGGAATCAAAAGGTTATATTAATACCAAATCTAGTCATATTTTGTGTGAGCAACTTAAGAATACGTTACAGGGGAGACCCAAAATTAATTTGTTAAATCAATTATTATTTTGATTGAATATAAATAAAAAATTTATCAAAATCGAAAAAATGTTTGATTGAAAAATTTTTCAATCAATCACCTACAATTTGATGATTGGTATAACAATTTTTTAATTGGAGGAATTTCAATAAAAAAATTGATTAATCCGCGTTTTTGTTGATTGAAATTCGTTAAAAAAAATTTCTGTGTAGAGTGGAGCAAATTTGTATGAAGCAGATTTTTTCTTCTAATTCGATTAAGATCACTTGTCACGATAGGACCGAATAAAACGAGTTTTTCTTTAAGCATATATTTAGGTAAAACAAAATTTTATTTGAGGGGGTTAGAGCACAAAGGAAAACCACATTTTATTACGAAAATCTTTTATGGTTCTTTGTTTAATTTGTTAATCGTCATGATCAGATTCCATGACATATTCATCTTCATTAAGGCGTCCCGTCAAATCTAAACTTTCTAATTTTGTGCCGTAATACCTGCCGAACAATGGCCACGGAGTAGCTAATTGTGGAAAAATTTGTGACAAATTTTTGCAAGGTCATCTTTAGTCGGCAACCAGCGGTCAAAG
Organism: Pegoplata infirma; assembly: GCA_963921195.1. Classification (NCBI taxonomy): domain Eukaryota; kingdom Metazoa; phylum Arthropoda; class Insecta; order Diptera; family Anthomyiidae; genus Pegoplata; species Pegoplata infirma. The sequence goes on along the minus strand of OY992540.1, from coordinate 40,062,678 downwards.
TTTAAAAAATTACGTTTTTGGACCAATATTCATATCCGAATTATAAAAAATAAAATAAAATAAGGAACTTTTGCGTACTTTGTGGAAAAACTATTTAAAAAATTCCAAAATAGCGACTTTGCTTCACAGATGCTGATTTTAAAACCAAATTTGTCTTAAAAGTCGAAAAATGTTGATATGAAAAATATAAAAAAAAATAAAAACACGATTTTGGTCTAAAAATACTGATAAGCATCTGTGGACCAAAATCTTGCATCAGCATTTTTGAACTAAAATCGTGTTTTTTTATATTTTTTTAATATTTTTTAGACAACATGCTTTACATTTTTTAACTTTTGGGTCCAATTTGGATAAAAAAAATAATTTTTATGTTTAAAAATCAACATCTGTGGACCAAGATTTTTTGGATTTTTTTTTATATTTTTCCTTTATACAATTCCTAATTTTTGAGCTGGATTTGGTAAAAAAATTCGGACATGAATTTTGGTCGAAAAACGCCATTTTTTACACTTCGACCGCTTGAAGATGATCTTGCAAAATTTTATTACTACATGAACTTCTCGGAATTCAACGACTTTGTCCACGTGAAAAATTAAATTTTAATAATTGCTTGGAGCACAAGGGGTTTAAGTGCTCATATACCCCTTGTGCTCTAAGCAAAGCAGGTATTTTAATAACAAGAACTAGAAATGGTCGCCATATCTCGCTACCGGATGAGAATTCCACATCCATCTCTTGTGCTCTGAACTTCTGTGAACTTCTCCTACTAATTCCATATGTTAACTCAATTTTTTTAAAAAAGTCACTTGAACCCCTTGTGCTTTGAACCCCTCATTATACCCTACACCACACTGTGGTACAGGGTATAATGGGTTTGTGCTGATGTTTGTAACTACCGGAAATATTGGTCCTAGACCCACTCGATCGACTTAGAATCACTTTTTCAGTCGATTTAGCAATGTCCGTCCGTCCGTCCGTCTGTCTGTCCGTCCGTCTGTCCATGTAAACGGTGTAAACACGATACAGGTCGCAATTTTGAATCAATTGACTTGAAATTTGAAACTTAAACCTCTTTTGGCCCAAGGACGAAGCCTATTGAAATTGAAAAAAATCGTTCCATATTTAGACCTAGCCCCCATACAAAGTCCTCTTTAGTTTTGGCTCAAATGACTCTAATAGCCGCATTTTAATAAATATCCTTTTGAAACTTAGCAGGTTTCATCCACACAAATCACCATTCCGAATTTTAAAGGAATCGGGCCAGTTCTTCTTGTAGCCCCCATACAAACCACCTTCCCGATTTTCACATAAATCTCTCAAATTTCATGAAAATAGAAAATATTTAATTAATATTCTGTTTGTGTATGTTAAACGCGTACTTTGATAACGTTATCAAATCTGATTATTATCGGACCATTTTTGGACTTAGGCCCCATGTGAAAATTTCGTCCGATATTCAGTTGAAGCGGTTTCTTGTCAACAAAAAGAAGCCTTTTCCACTCAAATTTGAGTAGTCATTGCTTTTTACACTTATTAATGATTTGACAAAATATAGATATAATCAGTCCATGTTTGAACTTTGGACGTAGAGGTATATACATACGTACGACCGCTAAAATCACATATAATAATCTTTATTAAAATTAAGCTGACCCGCGTTATGCGAAATTCCTGCTAGTTAGGATTTTATCCGGGTTTTCCCGAAAGACCACATTTTCTCAAAAGGTGGCAACCATTTTTTAAATTTGCCCTCTGGCTGCCCTCTGAAAGACATTTCTTGTGAGTATAAAATATTTTCGACTAATTTCATTAAAAAATAAAAATGATCTTATTCGATCTTTAAAATATTATATTTTGAGTAGGTTTAATTTGGTTCGAGTTCATTAATTACTTTACTAATTTAAACTATGACAACTCATAGAATAATTATCAAGAAAATAGGCGCCCCGGAAAGCTAGTTGGGAGTCTGGGTGTCGTGAGTTCGATTCCCACTAGAAGCCTTGGTCTGTTTCGCTACAATAAAACGAAGGTTATTGTTACCAGTTCTCGGTTAGGTAAAATGAGTGTATGATTTGTAATTATATAATTTTTATGGTAATTCCTAAAATAAAATACCCGAGTAAAAAAGTTTCTATATAGTTGTATATAATTTTATAAACATCATATATGATTAAATAGAATTATATAGAATTTGATGGGAAAAATGAGTCGATAAAACTATATAAAATTTGATCAATGTTTCTTATATTTTGATAAATTTTTTATATAATTTTATGCGAAATTTGGACCCCTATTTTTATATAATAACAGCAAAATTATATAATCAGATATTATTATATAAAAATATATAAAATTGTATAAAACTGTATAAAACTACACTCAAAATAATCCTACAGTAAAAAATACAGTAAAAGTGTTATAACTTTAACTATACTACTTTTTTAGTAATTTACAGTACAAATTTAGTTTTACAGTATAAATTTAGTTATTTTTTTGAAATTGGAATACTTTGAACTTTACTGAATACTGATTTTTTACCGATTTTTTAATAATTTTTGTTAGTAATTTTTAAAAATTTGGAAACTTATTTTTGACACCTAAAATGGTAAAATTTACATTTTTGAATATTTTTTTTTTTCAAACGCACATAGCCAATTTCCATTGAAAAAAAAATAAATGTATATTTTTTTTTAAATTTCCGAAATAGATCATTGCCAGCCATCAAGCTCAATATTTATATTTTTTTGAGACAATTTTTTTTATTAAAAAATTTTTCAAAATCGATTTTGGATAGATTTTCGATTTTAAATTTGTTTACCGTTTTTTTATAACTGCGTTAGTAAAAATTGACTAACGCGTTGTAGGGCCCTTTAATACTAACAATTAGTAATAACTACCAACTTTTTAGTAAGGAATACTGTAGGATTTCTATGAGTGTATGTAATGTTACATAAAATTATATATAATTTTATATAATTAAAACAAAATTTTATGATTTATATAAAACTTGATATAATTTTATATAACTTTATAAAATTATATATTGTTTTATATAATTTGATATAATTGTATATAATTATATCTGATTATATAAATTTGCTGTTGTTATATAAAAATAGGGGTCCAAATTTCGCATAAAATTATATAAAAAATTTATCAAAACATAAGTAACATTGATAAAACTTTATATGGTTTTATCGACTCATTTTTCGCATAAAATTCGATATAATTCTATATAATCATATATGATGTTTATAAAATTATATACAACTATATAAAAACTTTTTTACTCGAGTAAATAAAAAATTTTTAAGAAAATTATTTTTCTGTTTTAAAATTGTTTATGTTGGTTAATTTTGCTAGACTTAGTCGACAGGTGTTTCGGAATTTCTCAGATTCCTTTGCCAAGACTATTTAGCAAATTTAAAAAAATTATGCTTCAAGTAGCAAAGGAAATTAAAATGACAAATCGCTAATGTTCAAACTAAAACATTAAAATATAAAGTCGAATATGTAGACTTTACTCTCATTGAGAAATAGCGACTTGTCATCTATATACTCTTGGCAATGAAATCTGACAAATTTTGAAACACGTTTCGACTTAGTCTTGCAAAAATTATCAACATAAAAAAATTTAAAATTGAAAAAGAATTTTCTTGAAAATTATTTCCTTAGAATATCATAGCTTCACTTGAAATAATTATCTCGAGGTACTCAAAAAATGATTTTCAACATTTTTATAAACACTTTTAAAAATTTTCGAATAGACTATTATTATAGCACGAGGCCCAAAAAAATTTATATTTATGATATTCTCATAATAGATTATTTTTTTATTTATTGCTTTAAAAAAAGTTATTCATCTCATAGTATAAAGGTTTAAAATCATACGTTATTAACAATTTTTCTTTAAGCCTAAAAGTATGCACTGTTTTTTTACACATCGAAAACCGTTTGATTAAAAATTAGTGATATCGTCACAATTGGCGTTTAGCATCGGGGTCGGATCAGTTGCCTTTTGGGGTAAATACTAACACAAATAATTTTGGACCTGGGGTTTCTTTTTGGACTTGAAAATCGGTAAATTCCAAACAAAGTAAAAAAATATTTTTGAATTTTTTTTGCTGAAAATATTTTAGTTGTTAAATATTTTTTACATTACATTAAACAATTTTGTATAAATAATTGCATTTCAAGTCCCATAGTTGGTATGAACATAGCGGAGCTTCATACATTCTATGCGAGGATCATCATAATGAGGTACTTGTTGAGTTTTAAGTTTTTTATTTCGGTATATATTAGGTTGAACTGATTTGAGATGGAGATTTTTTTGTATTGTTTTTTTTTTGGGGTTTTTAAATTTAATACTGAAGATGCTTAAGCATATTATTATAACGTTTTGTTGTTGCATTAATAAACCTTTAGTTTAGTTTTTTTTTTTCATTTCGTTTCTTTCCAATGAATTGACCAGTATAGATCTGTAAAATACTGTTTTTTTTTTTGTTAGTGTACTTATTTTTCGTCTATATTGGCGAATGTAGATTGAATCGATTGTTGTTTGCCTGGAAAACTAAAATCATTCTTGGCAGAGTGTGCTTGAATGAATATTGTGCAAAAAATTTTAATAATATACAGTGGCTGAATTTTTTTGATTGTTTTGCGCTTCAGTAAATATTTTTTGTTCATTTACAGTAGGAATTCGTTTAACGGCAGTTTGGATTTTTAGAAAATGAGACATTTTTCCTTTTTCTATAGGAAAAATGTCTCAGAATCTAAAGCTTTTTCTATAGGAAAAATGTTGCAGAATCTGAGACTTTTTCTATAGGAAAAATGTTGCAGAATCTGAGACTTTTTCTATAGGAAAAATATTTTAGAATCTGAGAATTATTCTATAGGAAATATGTTTTAGAATCGGAGACTTTTTCTATAGGAAAAATGACCCACAATATTAGACATTTTCTGAATGAAAAATGCTCAGAATCTGAAACTTTTGCTAAAGGAAAAATGTCTCAGAATTTGAGACTTTTTTTATAGAAAAATGAATATAAGACTTTTTCTATAAGAAACATTTTTTTGGACTCTCTAAAGCATTTTTGATAGTGGGTCTCCCCATAAAGTGCATTTTAAGAACCCGTCTGAAATTCAGAATCTGTAAAACGCGGGACGTATGTAATTTGTTTATTATTAAACAACACCAACCATAATGAAAGAAAACAAAAAATAACAAAATAAATGAATGAATGGTTGGTTACAGTTTGATTATTGAAATTGGATCCTTGAATAGATCACGCGTAGTTCCCATTAAATTTATGCTAAAGGGTTTAAAGATTTATACCCTACATCAGTCTGTAGTTTAGGGTATAATGAGTTTGGTGTGATGTATGTTTGTAGTTGCAACAAATAATAGATTTAGGCCGAAGAAAAATGGTAGATTTAAAATAGAGAAGAATTAAATTAGTGCTATTTGTGTCTGCCAATTACATAACTTTTGACGTTTCGTCAATCCAAATACTCGGATGTTCACCAGCAGACGAGTTAAAGCATTTGGTTTATCTTTTTTTTAGGTTTTTGCATAGAGAAATACCTATTTCTATAGGAAAAGGTTTCAGAATCTAAAAAATTTTCTATAAGAGAAAGGTTTTTGAGACTTTTTCTATAGAAAAAAGGTCTCAGAAACTAACCTCCAGTTTCTGTATGACGAACGTCAAAAATTTGCATGTATTTTGTTTTTGTTACAAAATACTACAATTAAATTTTTGAAGTTCGTCGTTCGTTCGTCATACAGAAACTTGGGTTAAGACAAATTTATTAGAATCTGAGATTTTCTATATGAAAAATTTCTCAAAATTTGAGACTGTTTCTTTGGAGAAATGGTCTTCGAAACTTCGACTTTGTTTTATAGAAAAATGTTATACGAAACTGAGCCTTTTTCTATAGAAAAAAAGATTTCTGAATCTGAGACTTTTTCGATAGAGAAAAGGTCAGAAAAGGCTCAGAATCTATAGGAAAATGGTCTCAGAATCTGAGACTTTTCTTTAGAAAAAAGCACTCCGACTTATTTATAGGAAAAAGTTTTAGAATGGTCTCAGGATCTAAGACTTTTTCTATAGAAAAAAATGTCTCAGAATCTTAGACTTTTTCTATAGGAAAAAGGTATCATAATCTGAGACTTTTTCTATACGAAAGTTTTAGAATGATCATGAACTTAGACTTTTTCTGTAGGCAAAAGTTTTCAGAATTTGAGATTTTTTCTACAGAAAAAGGTCTAAGAATCTGAGACTTTTTCTAAAGGAAAAATGTATTTTTAAGGTAAATATTTTTAGAAACTGAGACTTTTTCTATAGAAAGAAGGTATTTCTTAGAATCTGAGACTATTTCTATAATATGTTATGATCTTAAAATGATCTTATAGTATATACTTTGTTTTCTTTTTTCGAATTTCGAAAACGTTGGGGTCGGAAAGTTGCATTTTAGGGTCGATATTAAATCACAAAAATATTGGACCTGTAGGACAATGGCTTTAGGTTCCTTTTTTAACTTGAAAATTGAAAAGTTACGAACAAATTAAAAAAAAAGTTTTAACTTTGTAAAAGTGTTTTGATGGAAATTTGTTGTTTTTTGGTCTGTTAATTTTTTTGTTTTAAATTTTTTTTAAAAATATTTAATTTTTTTCCCAGTTGGCAACGTCCACGAGCCATTCTCAGTGACGGAGCGGTGACATGTCAGAGTCACTGCTGACATCCACAAGACACTTGTATGTACTGGGTTGAGGACAGTTTTATTCAAATTTTCAAAATTTCCTCACACAAAGTCAGCAGTGGTCAGGGCTGTTTGGGGACATGTCACCTAAGACTTCTTTGGGGAAATGTCTGACGTAGATCATGCGAAAAAACAAAAAATTTTCGTATTTCCCTTTGTTTTTACTTTTATCCATTTTCCTTTATAAATTATCTTTCTCATATTTAGAAAAAACTTGTCGCCTTTTTTAGTCCCAACTGGATTTGAACCTGGAACCTCCAGTTCATTGGTCCCACTTTTAACTGCTTGTTCCAAACTTTATTTTGAAAATTGTTTGTCTATTTATTACTTTTATTCTACTTGTTAGATTTTGATTTTAAATAAATCGATAATATTGCCATCTTTTTCTTGAAATTAAAGAGTACCCAGATTTAAAATTCTAATTTAATATACTGCTATTCTGAAGACATTTCCTTTTAGACGTCTTAGAGGAATTGTCCACACTCTTAAGGCAAACATTCAGTGCTGACAATGTTAGGACATGTCATCAAGGATTACGTATGATTTGTCAGAACCTGAAGACATTTCCTTAAGGAATCACTGTGGAAATTTCCTCAGTGACACATTTGCCAACTGGGTTTTTAAATTATTTCAAATTTAATTAAAGACAGAAAATATTTTCAGAAAAGAATAAATAAAAATATTTTTTTTTGCAAAACAAGAAACAAAAATATATTCTTTGAACTCTTGCCCAAACCATTCAATCATGATAATGTTTTGCTGTATTGATAGAAAAAATATTGATGAAATAAATATTGTTGAAAAAAAATTATTGACAAAAAAAAAATATTTTTGAACAAAATATTGATAAAAAAAATATTGATGAAAAAAATATTGATAGAAAAAAATATTGATGAAAAAAATTTTGATGAAAAAAAAGATTGATAACAAAAATATATTGATAAAAAAAAAATTGATGAAAAAAAAAAATTGATGAAAAAAAATATTGATGAAAAAAAATTATTGATGAAAAAAAGTATTGATGAAAAAAAAAGATTGATGACAAAAAAATATTGACGAAAAATAATATTGACGAAAAAAAATATTGATGAAAAAAATTATTGGCGAAAAAAAAATATTGACGAAAAAAATATTGATAAAAAAACATTGATAATAAAACATTGTTGAAAAAACATTGATGAAACAAATATTGATGAAAAAAAAAAAAAATTGTGAACACAAAAAATATTAATGAAAAAAAAAAAAAAATATTGATGAAAAAAAAATATTGACGATGAAAAAATATTGATGAAAAAAAAATATTGATGAAAAAAATAGTGATTACGTTTTACATACCAGCTGGAGAATATTTTTTCTATTCACCATGAGGTGAATTATTATCCAAGTAACAAACTAAAGTTACTAAAATTTTTGGCTTTAAGAAAATGAAAACAGTAATTCTAATTTTCTTTTTTGTTAATCGTTAGCTTATAAGTCAAACTGAGGTGGCGTCCTTCAACTTTTTTTAAAATTAGACACCAGCCTAAAAACATTATTCTGTTAAAAAAATATATAAAAAAAATTAAAATAAATAAATTTTTTCAGTAATTTCCAAATATTAACTACCCTAGTAAAAAAAGAAAAAAAGTACATGACTAATTATATCCCAAATATGGCGGATACAATTACTTTAATAATTATCTACGGATATATTTTATGATCTAGCGGGATAACCTTATATATAATGTGATACGTAAATTGGGTCTATATAATTATATCAGTTGGAGAAAACTGATACGATTAAATATAATTTAAAACCATTATAACTGATCATATATTGCTCCTTATAACGTCATATAAGTTGGATAATATTATATACAATCATATGCACCTTATGTAGCGTTATATACAAAAATATGTTCTTTATGTAGAGCAATATCTAACCATATATATTTATGTCTTATAGTCTCAATTTATTTTATATTGTATCTGTCCGGATCAAACTGATAAAACCAGATAGACCCATTTTACGTATCATATTATATATAAGACTATCTGTTCAGATCTTGTAGGATAACCGAAGATACTATTTGAAACAATTGTGTCCACCATATTTGGGATCTAATTTGTCACGGCTATATATAACTCTTTTTTACTCGGGTAGGTAATTTTTTTTAAAAAAAGAGAAAAAATTTTTGTTCACTTTGTTCGGAACTTTTCGATTTTCAAGTCAAAAAAACGGACCCAAAGCCATTGTCCTACAGGTCCAATATTTTTGTGTGTTAATATCGACCCTTAAAGGCAACTTTTCCGACCCAAAGTTTTCGAAATTTCGAAAAAAAAACTAAATTTGCTGCACCCTTCTACTCACGCAATATTTGGACTTACTACTTACTCTCAATATATTTTTCTACTTACGCTCCATCGATAATCCCACGAATTATTTAGTTCTCATACACTTCAGATGGGATTTGGTAATTTGATTTGCGTAATTCAGGCATCTAACTGTCTGATTCAAAAATACCCGCTTAAATGCGCCAAACTGGTAAAAGAAATTTCTTACAAAGTTCACTAAAATATTAACACTAAAATGAGTTCCACGCATAAATGGTTCAGTTGCAGATGCATAAATATGAAGAAACAAATTCAAGAAGATTTAGATTACTTGGTGTCCGTTTATCAGAGTTTTTTTTGTAAATGCATCAATGCCTTTCTGCATTTATCTGATATTTTGGATAAGTGCGCTTAGTTGGTGCATTTAAACGGACACTATATTATTTTTTTTTAAAGTAATGCATTAGTGTGACTAATGAATGAATTTGTAAACCTTTGTATCAAGAGAAAGTCTTCCCCAACAATCCCCGCCAAAAAAAATTCAACACTCTTTTGTTTTTTTTAATGGTTCCATTGAGGATGCTTAAATAAGAATAAACAAATTCAAAAAGCTTTAGGTAACTTGGCGTGCTTTTATCAGTGTTTTTTTTGTAAATGCATCAATGCCCTTCTGCATTTATCTGATATTTTGGATAAGTGAATTTAGGTGGTGCATTTAAAAGAGAACTACATTAAAGTAATTGACTGACGAGTGCCTAACGAAAGGGAACAAGGGAAAGAGTTCTCAAACAATCCCGCCAAAAAAATTGAACTCTCTTTTTTTTTTTTTTTTAATGGTTCACTTGAGGATGCATAAATAAGAATAAGCAAATTCAAAAAGATATAGAGTAACTTACAAGGGAAGTATCTCTACCCTTATGAACCGATTTGCATGAAACGTAAAATATATATAAAGGAGACAATTCTAAGGTTGGGGTGTCTTGGCTTGTCAGCCATATCGGGGATTTAGAGGTTCAAAACATCGGTCAAAAAGTGACGAAAAAAGCAGTTTTTTTGGATTGCCATTTCTTTCTAAGAAACTATATAATGTTTACATATGAGAGAACGTTTTTTTTAATGCTATCCAACGGTGGCATAATCTTGTAAAAGTTTGTCTTTGTTAAATACTTTTTTCATGAAAATGTGTTAATTTTGAGGGGTATTTATATGAATACATAGATGCCCATATGAATACGAAATAATCTTTATTAAATTTAAGTCGACACGTATTTTAGATCTAGAGGATATTCCGGTTAGTTCGGAAGTTATCGAAATTTTCCCGGAGGTCCACATTGTTTCATAAGGGGACAACGATCTTTTGAAACACTGATATGGCCGATAAGCCGAGACACCCCAACCTTAAAATCGTCTCTTTTATATATATATTTCAAGTTTCAGGCCAATCGGTTCATAACGGTTGAGATACTTCCCTTGTTAGTGTGCTTTTATAATTTTTTTTTGTTTTTGAAACGCATCAATACCCTTGTGCATTTAACTGATATTTTGGGTAAGTGCATTTGGCTGGTGCATTTAAACGGAAACTACATTAAAGAAATTGACTCACGAGTGACTAACGATTTTTTTAATAGTAATATATTAGTGTGATTAAGTAATGAATTTGTAAACATTTGTCGCAAGGGAAAGTGTTTTCCAACAATCCCCGCCAACCCACCAAAAAAATTGAACACTCTTTTGTTTTTTTTAACGGGTCACTTGCGGATGCATAAATAAGACTAAACAAATTTAAAAAGCTTTAGGTAAGTTGGTGTGCTTTTGTTAGTGTTTTTTTTTTGCAAATGCACCAATGCCCTTCTGCATTTATCTGATATTTTGGAAAAGTGAATTTAGCTGGTGCATTTAAACGGGGACTACTTAACAGGAATTGACTCACGTGTAACTAACGATTATATTTTTAAAAGTAATGCGTTAATGTGACTAATTTATGAATTGTAAACTTTTTTCGCAAGGCGAAGTGTTCCCCAACAATCCTCGCCATCCCCACCTAAATAAAATGAACACTATTTTGTTTTTTTAATGGTTCACTTGCGGATGCATAAAAAGGAATAAACAAATTCAAAAAGTTCTAGGTAACTTGGTGAGCTTTTATCAGTATTTTTTTTATTGAAACGCGTCAATAACCTTGTGCATTTAACTGATATTTTGGGTAAGTGCATTTAGCTGGTGCATTTAAACGGGCACTTCATTCAGAAATTGTCTCACGAGTGACTAACGATACTATTTTTAATAGTAATGCGTTAGTGCGACTAATTAATGACTTGGTAAATTTTTATTGCAAGGGGAAGTGTTCCCCAACAATCCCCGCCACCCTCTCCAAAAAAAATTTAACACTCTTTAAGGATTTAATGAAAATAAAACATCGTTTTTTAACATTTAAAATACATTTATTTTCCATTTCATTTCATGTGTTTTTTTTTTTTAATTCTTTAACAAATCGTATTTGTTTTAATATTATTTTTATTTAATAATTATTACAACAAATTAGTTTTATTCCTATTTAAGTTGTTTCGTTTTTGTTTTTTACTTTTTCAATAAACTTAAAACTATTATTTTAGTTTTTATTTTAATATTTTTTTTTGTCTTTTTTGTTATACAAAACAAACAATAAAATTATTATTATTTTTAATATTATTTTTTATTATTATTATTAAATTTTAAATCGTTTTATTATTATTTATTAATATTATTTATTATTATAATTTTTTATTTTTATTATTATTTATTTTTTATTATTGTAAAGCAAAGTTCTAAAAAGATAAATGTGTTTTTTTATGTTATTAAAAAATAACTTTTTTATTTTTAATAATCTTTTAAATTATTATTTTCCTTTCTTGACCTTTAACCAAAAAACACTGTTATAAAAGGGACATAGTTTTTAAAAAATAAAGAACCAATTTATTTTTTTTTTCTTTCAAATAAAAAATGTCCCCTTTAGTTACGTGTTTTTTCTAAAGGATTTTAATTTTTTATACAAAATTTTTATTTTTTTGTACAATTTTTTATTTAAAACTTCCAACATTTTGTTTTAAATATATTTTAGGAGGCAAAATTTATTTATTTTGTTTTGTTGTGTTATTGGAAGAATTAATTTTTGTTATTTTTGCAATATTGTTGTTTAAACTTTATACATTTCTTATAAACTATTATTTATATAATTAATTATTGTTACAATTTGTTAAAAAAAAATTAAAAAAAATAAAACAAAACAGTGACATATTTTTTTTAAACTTAATAATGAGAGAAAAAACTATATTTTAAATATTTGTTTTTTATGTACAAAATTTGATATTTTTTTATTTTTTTATGTAATTTGGTAATTTATTTTTTGGTATTCGTTACAAAATTTTTTACTTATAATTTTTTTAAAATAATATTTACACTCAATTTTATACTTTTGGTTTATTTAAATTTTCTTTCAACAATTTTTTCAAAAAATTTATTAAACCAAAAATATCTAATTGGGTGCTAGTGTTTAAGGTTGAAACCAGAATGAGCTAGACCAGAGTGACATATTTTCAAATTTGACAAAAATAATATGTTTAACAAAAATAATTTGAAGTACATTACTTTCGGGCACTCGTCATTCCGGTAGGACCCTTAAGTTAGTTCTTGGGTTTTTTTTGGTTTATTTCTTTTAATGTATAAAAAATATTTTGATAATGAAGGTGTCGTTGTTTAAACAAAATGTTTGTTTTTTTAAATTGTATTAGGAATCGTTTTAGTGTTTTATTTTTAAAATTTATATGTAAAATTTTTAAATTGTAATGGCTTCTTGAGATTAATTACACCAATGTAGGAACAGAGTGTTTTAAAATGTCACCTTAACGTATAAGTAATAAATGTATTTTATCATATAATATTACTCATACGCTATGGTGTCTTATAATTGAAGACCCAGTTTCATGGATGAAAAGAGAACATTTTGATGTGTGAATTCATTTGGTATCTAAGAAACTTTTTTTTTGGAAAAACGTTACATGATCTTAAAATTTTGTATCAAAAAATTTGAGATTTTTTTATAACCAAGATATCAGTGAATTAAATAATTGTTACTTACAAAAAATATAGTTTTTTTTAACGATATAAAATTTCTAACCAATTTTTAAATTGCTTTACAAAAACAGCCGCATTATAAGAAACCTGAGTGTATTTTAATGACACCATAACGTATGAGTAATAAATTAATTTTTACCTAATAATATTACTCATACGTTAAGGTGTCTTAAAATTTCAAACGAATTCTCTATTAGGAAAAGAAATAATTTCTATACAAAAACTCCCTTGGAATTTAAGAATCCTTTTTAGGATCATTGTCACTGAATCTGAATGTTTTTAAAGAAAAAAATTGATATTGTTTTTTATTCAATAAAAATGCCCAGACTCTGAGAATTGTCCTATCGAAAAAATTTCTCAGAGATTTTCTATAGAAAAACTTTTCAGAATTTGAGAATTTTTCTATAGAAAAATATTTCAGTATCTGAGAATTTCTCTATAGACAAATATTTCAGAATCTGAGAATTTTTCTATAGAAAAAATGTCTTAGAATTTTAATATTTTTCTATAGAAAAAAATGTTTTAGAATCTGAGAATTTTCCTTTAAAAAAAATGTCTTAGAATCTAAGAATTTTTCTATAGAAAAAATATCGCAGAGTCTTAGAATTTTTCTATAGAAAAAATGTCTCAGAATCTGAGACTTTTTCTATAGAAAAAATGTCTCAGAATCTGAGACTTTTTTTTATAGAAAAAATGTCTCTGAATCTGAGACTTTTTCTATAGAAAAAATGTCTCAGAATCTGCCACTTTTTCTATAGAAAAAATGTCTCAGAATCTGAGACTTTTTCTATAGAAAAATTGTCTCAGAATCTGAGACTTTTCTATAGAAAAAATGTCTCAGAATCTGAATGTCAGAGTCTCAAAATCTGATAATTTTTCTATCGAAAAAATTTCTCAGAATCTGAGAATTTTTCTATAGAAAAAATGTCTCAGATTCTGCGACTTGTTCTATAAAAAAAATGTCTCAGAATTTGAGATACTTTTTTTTTTTATAAAAAATTTCTCAGAATCTAAGAATTTTCTATAGAAACAATGTTTCAGAATCTGAGAATTTTTCTACAGAAAAAATGTTTTAGATTGTAAGAGTTTTCCAATAAGAAAAATGGCTTAGAATCTGTATTTTTTTTATAGAAAAAATGTTTCAGAATCTAAGAATTTTTCTATAGAAAAAATTTTTGAGAATCTAAGAATTTTTCTATGCAAAGTTTCTCAGAATCTAATAATTTTTCTAAAGAAAAATGTCTCAGAATCTGAAAATTTTTCTAAAGAAAAATGTCCCAAAATTAGAGAGTTTTTCTAAAGAAAAAATTTCCCAGAATCTGAGAACTTTTTCTATAATAAAAATGTCTCAGAATCTGATATTTTTCCTTTATTAAAAATGTCTCAGAATCTGAGAATTTTTCTATAGAAAAAATGTCTCAGAATATCAAAATATTTCTATAGGATAAATGTCTCAAAATATGCGAACTTTTTTATAGAAAAAATGTCTCAGAATCTGAAAATTTTTCTACACTCAAAAAAAAAAACTGTACTGTTAGCAAAAAAAGCTTGTAAACCTACAAGAAAATTTGCTGATTTTGAACCCACAATTTTTTTGCTGAAGTTAGCAAAAATGTTTTGCCAATAATTAGTTAACTAAATATTTTTTTTTTAACTTAGTTTATACACATCTGAGGACCCCATTAGGTTCGGACCCGAAAAAAATCGTCATAGTTTTTGATCCCAAATTTGTGTCCGTTTCGCTCTACCTTGCTTAGTTTTTGAGATACGTGATTATAGGGGACCACTGGGGTCTTGAGAATTAAAAAACTCGAAAACTTCAAAAATATTACTCGGAGAGCTTTTGGCTATTTTGCGGTCTTGTTATACGTATTGAGAGCTACAATAACGCTTTTGGACTTTTTGTTGTGTCGGCAATATTTACCGAGATATGAGCATTTTAAAATTTTCGGGAATGCTAACTTTTTTGGATCCAAAGTTAGGGCCCATTAGGGTCCACACATGTGAAGAGGACCGGCGATACTATGGAGATTCTAAGAACCAAAAATGGCCTCCATTTTGCTCTATCTGGCTTAGTTTCCGAGATAGCACCATTTTAAGTTTTCTGAAAATAAAAAAAATTTACCATTTATTTTGGAAATATTAGCAAAATATCTTGTAAAAATGTAGTCAACTCAATTTCAAATTTAGCAAAAGAAATTAGTTCAAAGTTTGTTTAAAATTGCTAATGTGCTAAATGAAGTTTACAAGAATTTTTTGCTAATATGGTAATCTCAACTAAAAGAAAGAATGCTAAAAGTTAGCAAACTAGCGTTAGCAAAAAAAAATAGTAAATCTACTAACGTATTTTTTTGAGTGTATAAGATAAATGTCTCAGAATCTAACAATTTTTCTATAGAAAAAATTTTTCAAAATCTTAGAATTTTTATGAAGAAAAAATTCTCAAATTCTGAGACATAAGAAAAATGTTTTAGAATTCGAAATTTTTCTAAAAGAAAAAATATATCAAATTGTTAGAATTTTTATGCAGGAAAATTCAGAACCTGTAAATTTTCTATAGAAAAATGTCTCAGAATCTGAGAATTTTTCTATAGAAAAAATGTCTCACAATCTGAAATTTTTCTGATGAAAAATGTCTCAGAGTCTGAGAATTCTAAGAATCTGAATCACTTTTCTATAGAAAAATTCTATAGAAAAAATGTCTCAGAATCTATGAATTTTTCTGTAAAGAAATTATCTCAGAGTCTAATAAATTTTTCTAGAAAAAAAAGTCGCAGATATTTTTTCTATAGAAAAAATGTCTAAGAATCTGACAATTTTCTATAGAGAAAATATTTCAGAATCTGAGAATTTTTCTACACAAAAACTTTCTCAGAATCTAAGGATTTTTTATTTAAAAAAAATGTCTCAGAATCTAAGAATTTTTTTAAAGAAAAAATGTCTGAGAAAAAATCTGAGAATTTTTCTATGGAAAAGTGCCTCAGAATCTCAGAATTTTTCTATAGAAAAATGTCTCAGAATATGAGAATTTTTCTATACAAAAATATATAAGATTTCTTTTCTATACAAACAATGTCTCAAAATATTTTTTTTTCTATTGTAAAAACGTTATTAAAAAAGTTCTTCCATAAAATAATGTTTGCAAAATTAAGTTTTATTTTTGAGGAAATGTATCAGAATCGGAGTTTTCTTCCAGAAAAATGCTCTCTCAGAATTGGAAAATTTTTCCTTAGGTTAATTATCTTACTTAAAAATATTACTTTTGAATACTGTTTAATTCTGTTAAACACATGTTGCTAAATAAAGCTATCAACATTTAATGTTGATACATCAAATGTTGATAGCTTTTAAGTATAAAGAAACTTACTTGTGAACATTTTTTGAAGAATATCTCATTAGTTATTCGTGGATTTTACTAGAGAAGCTTACTTTTGAATACTGTGTAAAGCTGTAAGAAAAATGTTGCTATAAAAAGCTATCAACATTTAATGTTGCTAGCCTTATATACATTGAAGTAAATTTTAACATTCGTAATTCTCATTTAAGTTAAACAAATTTATTCCTAAGCAATCCTGTTTTTCTTTCAATGTTGCAGTTTTTTGTTTGTTCAAATTTCTGTCAGTTTTCATTTTTGGAAAGATGTTTTTTTTTTATAATTTTTTATAATTTTCAGTCTTTTACATTATATATATTTTTGAAATATTTCCAAAAACTTAAACAACATAAAATTTGTGTTTGGGGGGGTTTTTAAATGGATATGTATAAATTAAAATTAATGGAAAAAAAAGAGCAGGGTTGCAAGTTCCTAAATACTAGTATTGTTTTAAATTAAAAAAAAAAAAAAAATTTGAATAAATTAAAAATTAGAAATGTGAAAAACTGGAGACTTGTTTTCCTTTTAATATCAATTCTTATTCATTTTTTTACATGTTTTTTTGTGTGTGTGAGTTTATAATAGTAGAAGGAACTATAATTCAAACAACCCGTTTATCCTTTTTTTAAATAAAATTGTTTATTTTTTAATTTAATCAATCAGTTTTTAGTATTTTTGATTTATATATTTTCTGTTCTTTAAGTCTGAATTGTAGTTTTTGTTTTGTGGGTTTTGTTAGAGAAAAATATAAGTGTTGATTTAAAAAAATAAAGCAAACAATGTTTTTAAACATGGAAATGTTGACAAACTTAGAAATGTAGGTAAACATTAAAATGTTGTTATACATATAAATGTTGGTAAACAAAGAAATGTTGTTAGAGAAATAAATGTTGGTAAAACACGAATGTTGATAATCCTTTAAATGTTGCAAATCATTTAATGTTTCTTAACATATAATTGCTGTAATAAATAAAAATGTTGCTAAGCACATACATGTTGCTTAGCTTATAATTGTTATATTCTCATATTCAATGAGAAGTTAAACAATAAGAATTACAAGAACCAAGCTTAGGCGTAAACGGAGCATATTTAATGTTTAAAAAATTTAAATGTTTAGCTACATTTTAGTTTTCTTTACATTTTTAGCAAGTTTTTTAGGTTTAGCAACATTTTTACATTAAAATGCAGCGACACAAATATAATTGTTGCTAGACATATGTATAAATGATGCTAAATAAATATGATTGTTGCGAAACCTATAAATGTTGCTTAGCATAGAAATGCTACTAAATATAAAAATGTTGAAATAATATCAACATTTCAATGTTCTTCATATTTTTAGGAACATTTATAGTTTTAGCCACATTTTTATATTAATGAAGCGACACAAATATAATTATCGCTAGACATATGTATGAATGATGCTACGTAAATATAAATGTTGCGAAACCTATAAATGTTGCTTAACATAGAAATGCAACTAAATATTGAAAAAATATCGCGTTGACAATTTTCTAAATGAAAATAAATTTTAACAAATTCTAAAATGAAAATAAAAATAGTAATGAAAACAGCTTAACAGAGTAATGCTGCTTAAGAATATTTTTTGTTAAGATACATTTGAATGTTTAGCAACATTTTAATTTTATTCATATTTATAGTAACTTTTTTATTTTTAGCAACATTTTAATTTATCATCATTTTCATTTCCTTTGCTTATAAACATCTCTCATGTTTATCAACATCTCATGTTTATCAACATCTCATGTTTATCAACATTCTTATGCTTATCAACATTCTTATGTTTATCAACATTCTTATGTTAATCAACATTCTTATGTTCATCAGCATCTCATGATAATAAAAATCTCATGTTTACTATTATAAAAATATTTCAAATTTTTAACTATTTTTACCAAATTTTAAAATAAATCATTTTAATTTTATTAATGAAACAATTTAATAAAAAACTAATATGTGATAGAAAATTATTGAATGTACAATTTATATTTTTAAATGTTTTAGTTTTTATTTTTCTCTAAACAAATATAACCATAATTGCTAGAAGACATAATTTTAAACATAACAAAAATTGAGCCCCTTTTGAATGTTATGTTTGGTATGACTTTGTAACAATTGTATTATATTTATTTTTTTCTTTTCTATAAATATTTAATATTTTTTAAATTTATAGTTTTAGTTTTTTTTTTAGTAAATTTTGAAAAATACATACACAATTACATGAAAAATACATATAACATCTATATACAGATATTAAGATTTTCTCTTTAGGTTTTTTTTTTGGTTTTTTTGTTCATATATACAATTTTATAATAATTAAAAGACTTGAATAAAATATTAAAACTAAATTCCCAGATTTTATAAAAATATTTAAAAGATTTTTTATCAATTATTTTTTTTTATTCAATTTTTTGGGATTTTAATTTTAATTTTCTTTCAAGTCTTTTGTTTTTTTAATTTTTATTAAGTTTTTTTTAATTGTTACACCTATTATGTATTTTTATAAATAAAAAATTAAAAAAAATATACATTTGTTTTGTATGTATATAATATACATAAATATTAATTTAGTTTTTTTTTTTGTTGTTGACAACAATTTAGTTTTATTTCTTCATGTTTTGTTTATTTTTTACTTCTTATTTTGGCACAAGAATTCACATGGATTTTTTTTTTATTATTTTCATTATATATTTGGTTTTTGTTGTTGTTTAATTTAAAAATTTTGTTTAATCTTAATAAGGGTTTTTGTTTTACGTTTTTGTTTTTTAAAAAAATTGTATTCAAATTGTTTTTGAGCTGAATTTTATAAAAGTTAAATGAAAAAAGTTAAGAAATATGAAGGATTTTTTTAACAAATATGTAGTGTTAAGCAACATTGTTGAGTAACATTATTTAGCAACATTGTTTTGCAACATTATTGATAAACATTGTGTTTGCTTACCAACATTGTGGAATTTTGTGTATTTATATCAGCATTTAAAAGCTATGTAAAGTTTCAAACTATTCTTTACTGATGTATTTCATTGTTTAGCAACATTTTTGACCTACAATTTTTGAAATAGTGCTTGGGGTGATCATTGAGAATTTTTAGAAATATTTTTGAAAATTTCAATGGCAACATTTTTTAGCAACATTTTTTTAGCAAAATTTTGAGCAACATTTTTTGACAACATTGTTTAGCAACATTTTTGAGCAAAATTTTGAGCAACATTTTTTGACAATATTGTTTAGAAACATTGTTTCTCGACATTGCTTAACAATATTTTTTATAAACATGGTATGTTAACATTGTTTATTAGCATTTTTTATCAAAATTTCTTAATCAGTATTATTTATCTACATTGTTTACCAACATTGCTTACCAACATTGGTTTTCAACAGTTTATGCTCCCATTGTTTAACACAAAATTCCAAAGCAACACTGCTTATTAACATTATTTATAAACATTGATAAACAACATTGTTTATCAAAATTGTTATTCACCATTGGTAACCAACATTGTTTATCAACATTGTTTATCGACATTGTTAATCACCATTGTTAATCAACATTGTTTATCATTGTTTATCATTGTTTATCAACATTGTTAATTAAAATTTTTTATCAACATTGTTCAATAACATTGTTCATCAACATTGTTTATCAGCATTGTTTATCAACAGTGTATATTACCATTTCTTAATAATGTCTTTATTAACTTTATTTGAAAACATTGTTAATCAACATTACTCAACAATATAACATGGTTGAGGTACATTGTATAGCCACATTGTTTTACAACATTAAGGTGCAACATTGTTTTGCAACTTTATTGACCAAAACAAAAAGGCTTGCGAAATTTGAAACTGTTCTTGACTTCTGTATTTCATTGTTTAGCAACATTTTTTTGCCAAAATTTCAATGACCAACATTTCACAAATATTTTGCAAAATGCAAGGTGCCATTGCTTAGCAAGTGCTGATTAACGATGTTACTTAGATCCTTTGTTGCTTAACATGGTTTGTGTCCAATGTTGATATAAAATGTAACTAAACAATAATATCAATATTGTACGAACCATGCCAGCAACATTGTTTAACAACTTTGTCTAACAATATTTTGTCAATATTGTGTTCCGACATTGCTTACCGACAGTGTTTATCAACATTGTTTATCAATATTGTTTATCAATATTGTTTATCAACATTGTTTATCAACATTGTTTATCAACATTGTTTATTAACTTTGTTTATTAAACATAAATTATAGACATTGACTATCAACATTGTTTACCAACATTGTTTATCAACATTGTTTATCAACATAGTTTATCAAAATTGTTTATTAACATTGCTTATCAACATTGTTTATCAACATTGTTTATCAACATTGTTTATCAGAATTGTTTATCAACATTGTTTATCCACATTTTTTATAATATTGTTTATCAACATTGCTAATAATTTTTTTTTTTAAAACATTGTTTATCAAGATTGCTTATCAACATTGTTTATAAGCATTGTTTATCAACAATGCTCATCAACATTGTTTATTAAAATTGTTTATCAACATTGTTGGTAAACGTTGTTTATCAACATTGATTATCGACATTGCTTATTGGCATTGATTATCAACATTGTTTATCAACATTGTTTATCAACATTGTTTGTGAACATTGTTTATCAACATTGTCAACATTGTCAATATTGTGTTCCGACATTGCTTACCGACAGTGTTTATCAACATTGTTCATCAACATTGTTTATCAACATGGTTTATCAACAACGCTTATCAATATTGTTTATTAACTTTGTTTATTAAACATAAATTATAGACATTGTCTATCAACATTGTTTATCAGAATTGTTTATCAACATTGTTTATTCACATTTTTTATAATATTGTTTATCAACATTGCTTGTCAATATTTGTTTTATAACATTGCTTATAAACATTTTCTTTAAAACATTGTTTATCAACATTGCTTATCAACATTGTTTATAAACATTGTTTATCAACAATGCAAATCAACATTGTTTATTAAAATTGTTTATCAACATTGTTGGTCAACTTTGTTTATCAACATTGATTATCGACATTGCTTATTGGAATTGATTATCAACATTGTTTATCAACATTGTTTATCAACATTGTTTATCAACATTGTTTATAAACATTGTTTATCAAAAATGCTCATCAAAGTTGAATATTAAAATTGGTTATCAACATTGTTTGTCAACTTTGTTTATCAACATTGTTTATTAACATTGTTTATCATTTATTGTTTATCAACATTTTTTATCAACATTGTTTGTGAACATTGTTTATCAACATTTTCTCAACAAAATGTATCAACATTTTTTATTAACATTGCTTATAAGCATTGTTTATAAACATTGTTTATAACATTGTTTATAAACATTGTTTATAAACATTGTTTATAAACATTGCTTATCAGCATTGTTTATCAACACTGCTTATCAAAATTGTTAATCAACTTTCTTTATCAACATTGTTAGAAATGTTGTTTACAAATATTGTTTCAAATATTGTTTACAAATATTATTTACAAATATTGTTTAAAAATATTGTTTACAAATATTGTTTACAAATGTTGTTCATAAATATTGTTTACAAAAATTTTTTGCAAATATTTCTTATGGCCATTGTCTATAAACACTGTTATCCAAGATTAGGCGCCAACATTGTGTACCAAACTTGTTCAAAAAATTTTGAAGCAACATTGCCATGCAACAGTTTTGGTCAACATAAAATTTAAAAAATATTTTCTTTGTTAACATTTTAAACGTAATAGATTCAAAATAACAGTTCTTGATTTTAATGAATGTTGCTAGCAACATATTAGATTTTCATCTATTTGCGATTACAAAACTTAATTTTTTTGAAATCAAAATAGAATACTACAACCAGTAAAAGATTTTAAAACATAAAAATTAATAAATGTTTATAAATTTTTATAACACTTAAAACATAAAACTTTTAAGAACATTATATATAGTTTACAAACGCCAAATTTTATTAACTTATGTTTATAAAATCAAAATAAAGTGTTTATAAACCAAAATAATTCTAAACAAAAAATGTTTATAAACATAAAATGTATATAAGCATTTAATGTCTTAAAGCATACACTAAATATTTATAAACAACAAATGAGTTTAAACATTTAAAGGTTATTAACATAAAATGTTTATAAAAACTAAATGTTTATTAACAAAAATTCTTTATAAATTTTATAAACATCGAATCCTTATAAACACAAAATGTTTTTAAACATTCAAAGTTTATGAGCATTCAAAGTTCATAAACATAAAATGTTTATAAACATTCAATGTTTATAAAAATGTAATGGTTATACGCATACAATGTTCATAAACATAAAATGTTTATTTTCCTAAACATGGAATGTTTATAAACATTTAACGTTTGATATTATACAAAGTTCATAAACATTAAAAACTTTTCAAAAACTTTTTTAAAACTTTAAATTATTTCTTATTTTATTTAACCTTTACAATCTTCAGCTCAATATATTTTTCTGTGTTTTGAGAGTTTAAACTTTTTGTTATATTTTTTTGGTTGTTTTACTTAGATCAATCAAATTTATGTTCTTAAATATTGATCTTTTTTTAAATATTAAATTTGTTTTTTTTTTTTATTTTGACAAATATAATATGTCAATTTAACTTATATTTCAATGTTAATTTATATTGATGTTAAAAAAATTGTTTAAAAAAATTTAAGAGTTACGATAACTCCAATTACTAAAGTGTATTATGAATTACACGCTATTCTGAAATATCTTTAAGATATTTAATTTTTATTTTTATTAATTAAAAAAAAATTAAAAAAAAGAGAAATTTTGTTGCCTCTTAAAGAGTACAGTATTAGATGAGAGTAACTTAAAGCTTGCTAAGCTAAATTGTTACTCTCACAGAGTAGTTACTAAAACAAAAGAAGTTAATTCACAGCATTCTCTAAAAGAGAGGAATTGAGTAAACAGCAAGTGAATACTAAACAGCTACAAGAAAAGATTCCTATTGGGAACAAAGACTTATTTGTCATTATAGATAGCTGCCATAAGCCTCATAAAATGTTATCTACCTTAAACTCTTTTTATTAGAGATACGAAATATTTGCTGTTTAAAATTTTATGTATTTGTGGGAAGTTGCTTTAAAATTTGTTTTTTTTAGATAGCTAAATTGAGAGATTTTTATATTTAAAGAAGCTGCATTTCTTCAATGTTATTAAAACCACTTATATTTGAATTTAAATTTTGGCGCCCAACAAGGGACCTTTTTTTAGTTTCAAAGTTATTGAATTTAATTGAAGAAATGGTACTT
This sequence comes from Pegoplata infirma, assembly GCA_963921195.1. Taxonomy (NCBI): domain Eukaryota; kingdom Metazoa; phylum Arthropoda; class Insecta; order Diptera; family Anthomyiidae; genus Pegoplata; species Pegoplata infirma. The sequence goes on along the minus strand of OY992540.1, from coordinate 40,038,757 downwards.
TTATATACATATAAATCTCACCTTTAACACTTTTTTATCTAAATGTTGTATCAAACTTTTTATTTAAAATAATAATATAATGATATGAGATCCATAAATACTATTGAATTCCATATAACAATTCGCTGATTTTGTTATTTTTATGGGGAAAAACTTTTACGCTATTGTTGATAAAGTTGATAGTTGTATTTTATTAACAGATGGCGATGCCGATGGTGAGGGCGTTGGTACAAATAGACTTGAAGAGGCTGTTTCGGTAGTTAAACTTCGTTCTTCATAAACACGTTCCTAAAAGAAAAAAAAAGTGCAAATGAAAACATTAAAACATTCACTTTCACATTCACAGTAACTTATAAAAATAAAATGTTTAAGCTCGAGGCCTGGGGTTTTCTTTAATTACAATTTTTATTTATTAATGGCATCCTCAGGGAGTATAATGGATTTTAAATAAAAACACAAGATTTAAAAAATGAATTATAAGCAATGTTAATTTTTAGAATTTTGTGTTTTTATTTAAAGTCCATTATACTCCCTGAGGATGCTACTAGGGAGCAGTGAAATATTGGAAATTAATAAAGAAGAATTTTAATAAAAAAAAAATCCAGGCCTCGAGCTCAAACATTTTATTTTTATAATTAAATTGGAAGGGTAGAATAAAACACAACTATAATTTTCATTAACATTAACATTAACATTAACATTAACATTAACATTAACATTAACATTAACATTAACATTAACATTAACATTAACATTAACATTAACATTAACATTAACATTAACATTAACATTAACATTAACATTAACATTAACATTAACATTAACATTAACATTAACATTAACATTAACATTAACATTAACATTAACATTAACATTAACATTAACATTAACATTAACATTAACATTAACATTAACATTAACATTAACATTAACATTAACATTAACATTAACATTAACATTAACATCCCGAGTAAAAATTTTTATATGATGCAATATATATTGATATGTAATACAATATATAATTAAACGCAATTTGATCCGAAAAATGGTGGATGTTTTTGCATTAAAAAAGATCAATTTGTATAAAATATGATTTGATTTCATCCGAGTTTTGACCAGACATTGCCATATATTAGTGGATCTAATTAGATCTAATTGCATAAAAACATGTAAAATCCTGGTGTTTTTTGGTTTGGGTTGAGTTACACCACAGGTCAACGATACATTCACCAAACATATAATTTTCTTAAACAAAAAAATGTTCGGGTACGCTTCGAACCAGATAGGTGATATACATAACCCTAACAAGGAAATGTTTAGGAACATTTTAAAAAGTTTCTTATACTTTGCCTTAAAAACTTAGAAAATTGTTGGTTAAATGGAAACATATAGTGTTATATATGGAACAGAATAGGATATATATAATTTTATATTAAATTATACAGAAAAACAAATTTTGTATTGACCCTCATGTAATTTTATATAATTATATCAACCGTACACCTTTTAATCCGAATCATGATTCAATTATATATTACTACATGTGACTGCATTAAAAAAATTTAGAAAATATCTCACGGATGTATAATCATATATAATTTATTATGTTTGTATCAAGTTATATATTGTAATATATGTTTATTTTTACTCGGGATTAACATTAACATTAACATTAACATTAACATTAACATTAACATTAACATTAACATTAACATTAACATTAACATTAACATTAACATTAACATTAACATTAACATTAACATTAACATTAACATTAACATTAACATTAACATTAACATTAACATTAACATTAACATTAACATTAACATTAACATTAACATTAACATTAACATTAACATTAACATTAACATTAACATTAACATTAACATTAACATTAACATTAACATTAACATTAACATTAACATTAACATTAACATTAACATTAACATTAACATTAACATTAACATTAACATTAACATTAACATTAACATTAACATTAACATTAACATTAACATTAACATTAACATTAACATTAACATTAACATTAACATTAACATTAACATTAACATTAACATTAACATTAACATTAACATTAACATTAACATTAACATTAACATTAACATTAACATTAACATTAACATTAACATTAACATTAACATTAACATTAACATTAACATTAACATTAACATTAACATTAACATTAACATTAACATTAACATTAACATTAACATTAACATTAACATTAACATTAACATTAACATTAACATTAACATTAACATTAACATTAACATTAACATTAACATTAACATTAACATTAACATTAACATTAACATTAACATTAACATTAACATTAACATTAACATTAACATTAACATTAACATTAACATTAACATTAACATTAACATTAACATTAACATTAACATTAACATTAACATTAACATTAACATTAACATTAACATTAACATTAACATTAACATTAACATTAACATTAACATTAACATTAACATTAACATTAACATTAACATTAACATTAACATTAACATTAACATTAACATTAACATTAACATTAACATTAACATTAACATTAACATTAACATTAACATTAACATTAACATTAACATTAACATTAACATTAACATTAACATTAACATTAACATTAACATTAACATTAACATTAACATTAACATTAACATTAACATTAACATTAACATTAACATTAACATTAACATTAACATTAACATTAAAATTTGCCTTAAAATTTAGTACTAAAACTTACATGTGATCTATCATTTTTAAAACGTTTCCATATCGTGGTTTTTGGTTCCATTGGCGTACCATCAACATTATAATTTGGATTTGAAAATGTTAAAACCGATCTACTCGAACCTCTGGAATGACGTTTGGGCTTAGGATGTTTATTGGGAGTGATCATATCTATGAATAAAACAATATTTATCAATATAACCTAAGTCTCCAATATCTTTTCAAGGACTTACATATCACCAAAGCTATCATTACAAACAAGAATATTAACGCTACAATTGTAGCAATAATAACCACCATTTTCATATCCACCGGAGCCCGGAAATCATCTTCATAAAAGTCGTCATTAGAAAATGTATTATCAGTTTCGGTAACATCATCAGGATCCTCAATTATAGGCTCTCCAGCCCGTCGCGGTATATAGTATTTGGGTATGGTTAAACATTCACGACCATCGGGTCGGTCAGGACAAGCACATGTGTAATTGGTACCACGGAAGAGACACAAATGTGTACAGCCACCATTATCCTGTGAACATTGATTCCAGTCTTCCATTTGACGTTTACGTGAAACGGCTCGTATATCCAAAGCACCGCTAAGAGCATCACGTATCTCAACAGGTTGAGAATATTTTGAACCCATCGAACCTTTACGATAAGCACGAAATACCGATTTATTATACCAATCCGTCCAATATATGTTGTTTTCGAACTGAAGATAATAAAAAAAGTTATAGTAAAAATGGAAAAAATATCGTAAAAGTATTCAGAAAGTGGGGCAAGTGCCTGGTACTGTCGGAACATATTTAAAAAAAAATTGTTCTATTGCCACAATACCACATCTGGCATGCATGATTCTGAATTCTCTAAATTTTATTCTAAAGAAGTTACCATTGTCAAGCCAAAAGGATGCGGTGCATAGGGCACTAAGACCGATCGACGTTTGCCATTAAAGTCCACTTGACCTATGTTATCTTCTAAAGCATCAGCCCATAAAAGACGGCGGTTTCTAGGGAAATTAATTTAAATTAAAAAAATCCGCTTTTTTGACAAAAACTTTATAATAAAAACTTACTCAAAATCTAAGGTTAAACCAGTGGGAAATCCGAGATTACTGCTGATAATCACTGTGCGATTAGAGCCATCCAACAAACTTCTTTCAATTCTGGAAGGTGTCTCCCAATCAGCCCAAAATAGATAACTGAAGAATTTTTTTTAGATAGGAATTATTAGTTTTAAGCAGAATTTACAGTTAATTACAGTTAATTTAACAAAAAAAAAATGCAGAATTAGTGGGTTTTAAAATCTACCAAAGTAGTTTTTATACAAGTACTAAAAATTTAGATGTAGGACTAACTAGAACAATGGTTCTTAAACGGTTCCAAGTTTGTCGCGGAAGCATATCTAAGGGGTCACGAAAAGTTTAGTCAACATCATAGTAAAAACCTCTTAATTTCTAAAATACAAAAACTCCAAAAATTTTAAATTTGACCTTTTTAGGATATGACAGTACTATAAGTTTGGCAAATTTTAAGCTTCATAGCTAGTTTGATGGCTTCACAATTAGCTAAAATGTTTAAATAACACAATTTTGACACGCCCTTTTTCTCTAAATTCTTCGTCCTCAGTTTTTACATCTGGATACTACAAAATATGCTTCATCGCCAGGACTATATGTTTGCCAATTGTCAGTTTCCTATCACAACAGAGGGCTTTCAGAATAGTATTTTAAACCTGAATTTTGCAGCTACGCCCATTTACAAACAAACCTCTACCTCCAGAGACAAAAAATAAAAAATCAGTTTACTTTATTATGTTTTTTTGGGGTCATGAGAAATTTAAAATATTGAAAAGGGGTCGTAAAGCTAAAGTTATTGAGAAGTCCTGGACACCAATTTAGTACTACAATTTAGAATTTAAGGTGTTACTATACTCAAGTTCTAAATTCAGGGAGGAAAATTGTTAAGTTATAGATTTTAGTAATTAATTCTTGTATTTTTAAAGTTACCTGACTTTTGTACTAAAATTAAGATTTTTAAAGATATGTACTAAACTCTTTTTTTAGTCTACTTCTAAAATTTAAGTGCAAATTTTGTGAATTCTCTTTGTTCTAGTTTGAAAACAATGAATTTTATAAGCTTAGAGCAGTTCGAATTAAGTACATTTTTAGGGCTGACTAGCCTTTAGTACTAAAATTGGGGATTTGAAAAGTTAGTTAGTTCTAAAATCGTGGATTCTTTAAGTCACCTGACTTAAGTACTAAAATCGAGAGTTTTAAAGATATGTGCTAAACTCAAGTAAGTTTATTATAAAAATTTTAAAGTACAAACTACGTGGATTTTAAAAATTTTTGTTTTAAAATAATAGATTTTATAAGCTACGAGAGCTTATAAAATCTATTATAGGTTTCAGGACTGACAAGCCTTTAGTACTAAAATTGGTGATTTAAAAAGTTTTGAGACTTAAGTTCTGAATTTTGGTATGTAAATTGTTAAGTTATAAATTCTTAGACTAAAATTGTGGATTTTATCTGACCTTAGATATAAATTTAAATACTAAAGCTCTATATATTTTTTTTAAGTAACCTGACATTTATTTTTAATTTGAGTACTAAAATCTTAGAATTTGTACTCAACTTAAGAACGAGATGTTTAAAAGATAAGTACTAAACTAACTTATGTTTAGTACTTAAGTTTTAAGTTCTAAAATCGTGTTTTTTTTAAGTTATCAGATTTTTAAAGATACGACTTTAGTACTAAAAACAAGATCTTAAAGTGAAATGTACTAAATTTAAGTAAGTTTACTACTTAAATTCCAAGTAAAAAAATTTAGGTTTAAGGACTGACTAGCCTTTAGTACTAAAATTTGTGATTTGAAAAGTTACGCGACTTAAGTTCTAAATTTAAGTATTTAAATGGTTAATTTATAATCTCTGGTACTAAAATCGTGGATTTTACCTGTCCTTAGTAAAAAATTTGATTACTAAAGCTAAAGATTATTTAAGTGACCTGCCTTTTATTATCAATTTGAGTACTAAAATTGTAGAATTTATAGAATTCCAAGTACCAAAATCGTGGATTTTTAAAGTTATCAGAATTTAGTTTTTAATTCGAGTACTAAACCCGTGGATTTTTAGAGAAACGACTTTAGTACCATAAAGGAGGTTTATAATAGATGTGTACTAAACTTAAGTTTACTACTTTACTACTTAAGTTCCAACTAATAATATCGTGGATTTTTAAATTATCAGAATTCGGGCAATAAAATTGTGGAATTTTTGAGCTTTCAGACATATCAGAATTTCATTTTAAGTTCGAGTACTAAAGCCCTAGACTAGAATTTAAAAAACCACACTAACATCTAATCACAACGGACCTCAGATTCTATATGTGCTGACGTAAAACATCAGTAGCCCCTTACAACCTAAATTTTGATTTTAGTACTAAAATCGTGGATTTTTGAGTTACCTGACTTTAGTACTAATATCGAGGATTACTTAAAGAGATAAACTTAACTCAAGTAAGTGTACTACTAAAATTTAAAGTACAAATTGCGTGAAATTTCTTAATTCTAGTTTTTAAATAATGAAAATTGTAGATTTTAGGACAGACTAGATTTTAGGACAGACTAGCTAAAATTGGGGATTTGAAATTCTAAATTCAGTTATAAATAGTACTAATATCGTGGATTTTTGAAGATGCCTTGCCTAAGTTTCAAAGTTACAGTACTAAAGCTAAAGATTTTTTTTAGTAGCGTCACCTTTATTCTCAAATTGAGTACTAAAATTTTAGAATTTGTACTCAACTTAAAAACGAGATGTTTTAAAGATAAGTGCTTAACTAAAGTAATTTTACTACTAAATTATAAGTACTAAAATCGTGGATATTTAAAGTTATCAGAATTTAGTTCTTAATTCGAGTACTAAAATCGTGGATTTTTAAAGTTATCAGAATTTAGTTCTTAATTCGAGTACTAAAATCGTGGATTTTTAAAGATACGACTTAAGTACTAAAAACGAAATATTAAACAGTTATGAACTAAACTAAAGTAATTTTAATACACCCAAAAAAAAAAAACGTGGGTATTCAATACTAAAAATTTAACTAAATTTTAGTCCAAAAGGATCTAGTGCAGGAATTGGTAACCAATACTAAAATTTGTTACTAATATTATTCAAAACCAGTAAAAATTACTTATTTTAGTACTTTGAAGATACTAAAATTAGTAACTAATTAGTAGATTTTGGTACAAAATCACTTACTAAACCTTTTACTGCAGAATTATTTTCAGTGTACCTAAATTCCAAGTACTAAAACCTTGGATTTTTAAAGTTATTAGAACTTAGGCAATAAAATTGTGGATTTTTAGAACTTTCAGGATAAATTCAAGTACTACATCGTGGATTTTTAGACTTATTAGGTCTTAATTCTAAATTCGAGAACTAAAGTCGTGAATTTTAAAGGCTACCTCTAATGTTACACAACTTTTGTTCTGAATTCGTGTACTAAAATCATTAATTTTTACCGTTGTCAGAATTTTTTTCTATTTTTGTGTACTAAAACTAGGATATTGGCTTTATTATCTTAACCCTTAAAAACTAGGATATTGGCTTTATTACCTTAACCCAAGGTTGTGAATGATACTGGACTTTAGTACTAAAATCACGGATTTGAAGGGATGAACATTTTAATTAAGTTATGAATTTCTAAAGATACTGGAACTTATTACTAAAATGAAACTTTTTGTACTAAAATCGGAGTTTCAAAATGTTAGCAATTTAAAACTCCTAAACTTTAGTTCTATAAGCTTTCATAACTTACATAATGTTCTAAAATCCCAGAGTTTGCAAGATTTAGTTTAAAAATTGTCAATTGTTTAAGAATTTGAACAAAAATCGCAAATTTTAAAGATTCATAAACTTTTAAAGGTTCTAAATTCGTTGTTTTTAAAAGGTGCTTTAATTTAGATCCAAACTCGAAGATTCATAGGATTAAAAAAATTGGGTCTAAAATTGTACTACTAAAATTTAAAAATTCTCCAATTTTATTCTTAAATCAAAAATTTTAAAAGAAAAAAAAAATTGGTTCTTGAGATTTAAGAGATCTTAGATTTAGGACTGACATTTTTCAAGATTATAAGTACCAAGTACTAATGTCTTATATTCGTTTAGTACTAAAATACTACTAAAATTTGCAAAAAAAATCAATTTAAAACTTACCCTTTTTTCGGATGTATTATCATAGAACGTGGATCACCCAAATCATCTGTAATCAATTGCTTACGACTTGAACCATCTAAACGTGCTACTTCAATAACCTTATGATCGGAATCAGACCAATAGATATTATCGGCAATCCAGTCAACAGCTAAACCATTCGGTGTCAATAAATTGCTTACAATAACTTTACTATCATCTAAATTTAATAAATTTATACGTCTTATAACATCCAAATTAACATCAGCCACATATAGCCAATGCTTGCGATAATGATAATCCAATACAACGGCACCATGAACACCACGTATCGGTAATACCACATCCATGAGATCAGGAGTTTTTAACGATATCATACCAATACCCGAACGCAATGCAATCAATAGATAATCTTCGGGCAAATACTCGCATTCCGTTAGACTACCATTTCTTAACTTCAAACCTATCGAACATTTGCATGAAAAGCCGGACGGATTACGGAGACATAAGTGTGAGCAGCCACCATTATTGAAACCGCAAACATTTTCAGGTAACGTATTATTGGTAGAGACAACTTTAATATCCATTAAACCATCAATATTGGTCATGACATCACGTTGATTGGTAACATTACTGCGATCAGTCATATGTAAAGCTTTCGATTTCCAATCAGTCCAATAGATATAATTATCAGTCAATGCCAAGGCATAAGGATGCTGTAGGGAGGCCATAATTAATTTACGATGATTACCGGTATAATCACAAGAATCGATAGTTTTTAGTTGAGCATCAACCCAATAAATGCGTTTTGTTTTTAAATCCAACGATAAACCATTGGGCCAACCCAAATTGGAGGTAACAATACGTTGACGATTTTCACCATCCATATGGGCACGTTCAATTTTACGATAATGACCCCAATCGGTCCAAAACAGAAAACCAGCTTCATAATCTAAAGCCAAACCACGGGGAGCCTCTAAATCTTTCCAAGCAATAAGATGACGATGTTTACCATCCAAAGTAGAAACTTCGATAGTATGACGACCAGCATCAGCCCAATAGATCTTAAAAACAAAATCAAAAACAATTTAATTCCAAGTTCTATTTAAAATTATAATGAACTTACCATTCTTCCTACTGAATCTATAACCAAACCATCTGGATTATCTATAGTCTCATAGATAACACGATTGACATCTAAACCATCTGGTGTCGAACTCATTATAACATCTTCTACAGTATCCGACCAATATATGATACCCGTCATTCGATCGACATCCAAAGCTACCGCATTTGATATGGGAGGCAGTGGCAAGACCACATCTACCAAATGATCAAAATCCAATGATATTTGTCGTATATCAACACGATGAGCAAAGATTATATAAGAACTAGGACCAGAGGAACATGTATGACCATCTTCTTTAATTGTAACACCCACAGGACAAGCACAAGTATAACCGGTAGGATTTAATAAACACAAATGAGAACAACCACCGTTGGCACTATCACAGGCATTACGTAACCTTCTGCGAGATCTATGAAATACTGTTATATCCATAAGATCACTGGTATTGGCTATAATGACTTGGATATCTTTGCCGGTAAGTTTATCAGCACTTGAGACAGATTTAGTATCCCAATCGGTCCAATAGACACGAGAACCACTTACATCCAAACCAAAGGGATGTGATAAGCCACCTGGGAAATAAATAAAAAAACAAAATTTATTAACTTATAACATAATGTGGATATAGAAGGATTTGCAATTACTGTTATTGCGTCCTAAGTACTAAAATTGCGGGTTTTTAAATTTTAGTACTAAACATTAGTTAATTTTAAAAGATACAATACTTAAGTTCTAAAATTGTAAATTTTTAAGGATACTAGATTTTAGTACTAAAATCTAATACTACAATACTTTAGTACTAAAATTGTTGATTCTTAAAGATAGTGGACTTTAGTAATACAATTTTAAATAAAATTTATATATTCGTAATTTTTTAAGATCTAAAGATACTTTAGTACTAAAATCGTGGATTATAAAGATACCTGAATTGAGTATTAGGACTTTGACAAATATTTAACTGACTGAAGATAAAAAATCCAGAAGTTTTAAATAACCCAGACTCTAGTACATATCAAAATTATTAAGTATGCTAGACTTTAGTTCTAAATTCGTAAACAATTAAAGATTCTTAACTTTAGTACTAATCGCGGGTTTTCAAAGAGTCTATGCTTTATTATATAAATATTGGATAATTAAAATCATGACTTATTAAAATCATTACTTTAGTACTAAAATTAAATTAAAAAAAAAAAAATATGTAAGTTCTAAAATCTAAGAATTTTTAACGACATTAGCCTTTAGTAACAAAATCGTGTATAATTCAAGATACCAAACTTTAGTACTAAAATCGTGAATAATTTAACTTACTAAACTTTGTACTTAATCTACTTAATCTAAGTACTAAAAATCAACTTTATAGTTCTAGAAAAGTTTTTTTTGTACTTAAATTGACGACTTTTATAGATTTTGGATGATGAAGCTTCAAAGATTGTGAAATTTAGTTCTAAAATCGTAAACTATAAAGGATTTAAACATTGGTACTAATCGGAGTACTAATGAGGAGGGTTAGTACTAATTTAAACATTAGTAATAATCCTTTTCATAACCTATTTTCCTGATATCAACACAATGCACTACATTAATAGGGTTATCCCCTGAATGTTGGTTTAACGTAAAAAAAAAATACTTTAGTTCTAAAATCTATTTTTTTTAAGGAAACTGACTGTAGCGGATTTTTATATAAACTAGCTTTAGTACTAAAATGGAGGATATTTAAATTTTTTTTTTTTAATTTTTAGGATACAGTTGAACCTCTATTATCCGGCCCTCTATTAACCGGCGACTCTATTAACCGGCATGCTGTGTGTTTGTTTTTTACCTTTATTAACCGTGCTTTACCTCTACTATCCGTGCAATTCATAAAAGTACGTACATATTGTATTTTTTGTTATTGTTTTTACCTCTATTAACCGTGCTTTACCTCTATTATCCGTGCAATATATTCACGAACATATACAAATGTAGAAAAATATATAACCTATTTTAACCGTGTTTTTCGATTATCCGTGCTAAGTTCGGTCCCGTGCAACCCGGATAATCGAGGTTCAACTGTATTTTAAAATACTTGACCTTAGTACTAAATCGTGAATAACTAAAGGTACTACATTTTAGTACTAAAATCGTGGATTTTTTAATATACTAGACTTTAGTTCAACAGTCAAGGGTAATTAAAAATATGTACTAAATTTTTTTTTATTTTTTAGTACTTTAGTGCTAAAATCGCAAATTTTTAAATAAACTCTTTTTTAGTACTAACATCAAAGATTTTAAAGATAAAATACTTTAGTTCTTAAATCGTGGATTTGTATATAAACTGGTTTTTAGTACTAACATCAAAGATTTTTAAGATAAAATACTTTAGTTCTTAAATCGTGGATTTGTAAGGAAACTCTTTTTAGTACTAAAATCAAGAATTTTTTAGTATACTAGATTTTTCTACTTAAATAAAGGATATTTAAAGACATGTATTGAACTTTTTTAATTTTTATGACCTTTTGAGATACTAGAATTGGGTACTTAAACTGTGGATTTGTCAGGAAACTGACTTAAGTACTAACATGAAAGATTTTTTAGTACACCTGATTTTATTACTAATATCAAGGATATTTAAAGATATGTATTGAACCTTTGTTAAATTGAATGACTTTTTGAGTTACCAGAATTGTGTACTAAAATCGTGAATTTTTAAATTAGTTGGACCTTAGTACTAAAATCAAGGTTATTTTAAGATATATACCGATTTTTTTTATAATTTTTAAAACTAGTAAATTTTAGAACTAAAATCGAAGATAATTAAAATACTAGACTTTAGTTTTAAGATCAAAATTTGTTCTAAATTCGTGGATTTGTAAAGAAACTGACTTAAGTACTAAACTCTTAAATCTTTTAATATGCTAAACTCAAGTTTTAAAATCAGGGATAATAAACGATATAATTTTTTAGATATTAGACTTTAGTACTAAAATCATGGATTTTTTAAATACTAGACTAAAAATCAAAAATTTGGGATTTTTAAAGATACTAGACATTATAACTAAAGTCGTTGATTTTTAAAGATTCAAGACTTTGGTACTAATAGGTTTTAAGACGCTAAGCTTTAGTACTTAATATTGGATTTGAAATTATATTGTGAATTATTTTAGATACTAGATTTTAGTTCTAAAACCGCGAAACTAAAAGAAAATTGACTAAAATCGTGTATAATTGAAGATACTAAAATTCAGCACTGAAGAACTTGTATTTAGCACCTCAAGAAAAGACAAAAAAATCCCATCTCTTCAATTAAAAAAAAAATGTTGTCAAATTACTTGAAAATGTCTCGTAATTCCATTTTACCAATATTTGACAGATTACATTGTTTTTCGACAAGTATTTTGATCTAAATTTAAATTTTTTTTGTAATTTTACAGTTTTCCTTGTAATTTTACAAATTTCCAAGTGTTTTTACAAAAAAATTTAGTAAATTTACGAGAATTCCTTATAATTTTTATATAGTCAAAAAAGTTGTAAATTTAAAATTTTATTGGTAAAAAGCTTGCAAAATTACAAAAAAAGCTCGTAATTTTTACTAGGAATTCTCTTGAAATGGGAGGTAGCCAAAAATCTATTAAAGTCCCGAAAATTGTAAATTAACAATTTTATTGTTAAAAAGCTTGTAAAATTACAAAATAATTGGTAGAAAGCTTGTAAAATAACAAGGAATTCTTGTCAAATAGGAGGTAGCGAAAAAAAGTTACAAACTTTTTTTGTAATTTTACAAGATTTTTTTTGAGAGTTGGGATGGCATTTTTAAGAATTTTTATATCAACTTACCTACTAACACCTTACGTCCAGAACCATCAAAATTAATAGTTTCCAATGACTTAGTACCACCATCCACAAAATATAATTTCTGTTGTTCATAATCGATGGCCAAACCATTGGGCCATTTGATATTTGTCGATAGCACAACCTTACGATTTTTACCATCCATATGAGCCGTTTCAATCATAGCCGGATTACCCCAATCAGTCCAAAACATAACACCATCCATGGGATTAACAACAATATCTCTAGGTTTTTCAAGATTTTCCCACACCAATAGAGTGCGCATTTTACCATTTGTAGTGGCTGCCTCAATGCGATATGTTATTTGATCAGTCCAATAGAGTTTATCTGTTAGCCAGTCATAAGCTAAACCGGCTGGACCCACGAGATTAGAATGTATGACCTTTTGCTGATAGCTGCCATTGAGGTGAGCCTTATTGATGGTTGAACGCTCGACATCAGTCCAATAGATAGTATCCGTATCACTAGACCAATCGAGAGCAACAGCATGTTTTAAATTATCTAAGGGTATAATCATATCGACATCACTGGAGGGTGAGTTTTTAGTATTTAACTGTCTTAAACGTATATCTTTTCTACGAGCCACTAAAATTAATTCATCTGGAGCACCTTTACAGGTTTTGGCATCTTCTTTTAACGTCAATCCGATGGGACAACCACAACGTCTTGAGTTTTTATTGGGCAAACATAAATGTGAACATCCTCCTCTTAAACCTCTTCTATCTTTAGCACAACGATCATTATATTCGGGTTGTCTGGCCGGATGATACGCATGTATATCCATAGGAAAATGGAAATTTTCATGTACGGAACGAAAACCTTTACCAGTGATTTTATTAGCTGCCGATACTGTTTTCGTATTCCAATCAGTCCAAAACATGGTATCTTCAAATATGGTCATGGCAAAAGGATGAGGTAGATGAGTACTTAAAATTTTAGCCCGGTCTGAACCATCTAAATTGGCACATTCTATAGCATGTTGTTTAGCATCGGCCCAGTAAAGTTTATGGCTAGGATAATCAATAGTCAATCCATTAGGCCAGGTAACACCTTTCGATATGATAACCTGCCTCTGAGAACCATCCATAAAAGCACGTTCAATTTTTGGATTAGGACCCCAATCTGTCCAAAATACCATAGCCTCACCGGGATGTACCACAATAGCACGTGGCTTATCCAAATCGTTGGCTACAATAACCGATCTTAGGGTACCATCAAAATTGGAGACCTCAACTCTACGTGTGCCTGAATCAGTCCAGAACAGTAAGTCATGTATCCAATCTACAGCTATACCACCTGGTGATTCTAAACCCCATTTAATTAAATCTCTAACACGTGTACCATTAATATAGACCATTTTTATAACATCCGTTGAAATATCCGACCAAAACAATAGACCTTTACGATAATGATAATCTAAAGCGATAGCATTATGAAGACCCTTAACAATGGCGGCATAACGATTATTGCTTAGCGTAACACGTCTTATGTCCCAACGATTGGCTACAATTAGAGTCATAGCACCACCTAAGGCTTTGCAGGTTCGCATATCAGGACGTAAGACATAACCACTCTCACAGGAACATACAAAGGAGCCATGATTATTTTCACATTTTTGAGAACAAACAGGATTTGATAAGTATTGGCATTCATCGATATCAGTGCAACTGAAAAGAAAGACAAAAGAGAATGAAAACATTTTTAGAAGTGAAATTATTGTTGAGGAGAGGTTTTCATAAATTGTTACAGAAAACGGGGCAAAACGAGATAAAAAAGTACACTTTAGTACTTTTTTTTATTTTTCAAAATTATGGTTCTAGAAACTTGAAATGTAGGATCGTGAGGAGAAAATATTTTTACGAAAGTACCAATACTTTAGAAAGTACTCATTTTAGATCTTCTGATATAATGGTCATGAATTAATATTCCTCTAGCGAAAATAAACATTCCGAAAAATTTACTTTTGTGAAAATCTAATTCTAGCACGAAAAAGTGTACATTTTGTATATCCAAGAATTATGGTTCAAAAAATTTAAAATGTCTGATCATCCAGCGAAAACAAATCTGAAAAAAAAATACAGTTTAAAAGTCCGATATTAAAAATTAAAAAAGCAATTGTGCTCTTCTGAAATACACCGCTCAATACTCATTTTCCGGTTTAAATTCTGATGATCAATTTTAGTAGACTTTGATCTCCTTATTCCAAATCTGTTCTCCAAATTTTCCCATCACGTCCAGATTTTTAGTTATTCACGATTGAAAATGCGAAAAACTACGATTTTTGCATTATTTGAAAGCCTGCACAGCAGCCATTCAATGGAATACAAATCTGGTATAAAGCGCAAAAGTATAATTTTTCTATGGTTTCCAACATAGAACACAATTTTTTTTCAAATTATTACAGGTGGATTTTTATGCTAACGTGTATAAATTATCCCACAGAAATTTGACATAAATTTGCCGTATATAGTTAAAAAACGTCAAATTTGTATAGGATAATTTATACACGTTAGTAAAAAAATCCAGCTTACGTTTGGTTGGGCTTTACTTGCGTTTTAAAATGACACTGTTAAAATTACCATTTTTGTAAAATTTACCTTAGTTTTTTGATATTTTTCAAAGAAAAACTCCAAAAAAATAAATATTTTACAAAATTAAGCTTTCTGTGTTATTTTTTGTATAATCCGGAAGATATCTTGAATGGGTTTAAAAGTTTATAAGAAAGAATGAACTTTTGCCTAAATTTTGAGCTCATCGCAGTAAAGAGTGATCATCTGGTTTTTGTTTTAGAGCCTTTTAAAAATGGTACTTTTTCTAATTTTTTTGACAGTGTTTTTTTAAAATGCATTTTTGGCCAATAATAGTGCAACAACTTAAAATTTTTTTGATAAATTTTTGAGATCATAGTTCAATTCTACTCTCACGCTTTATACCAGATTTTTATTCCACCCAGCGACTGCTGTGCAGGCTTTAAAAAAAAATCGCGTTTTTTTTTCGCATTTTCAATCGCGAATAATTCAAATTCTAGACATGATGGAGAAATTTGGAACACGGATTTGTAATCAGCGAGTCAAAATCTTTAAACATTTTATATGAAAATTCAAACCGGAGTCAAAAACCTTCGATTTGTTGAGCGGTGATATTTTTCAAAATTTAGAATGTAGTATCCGCTAGCGGAAAAACCTTTCGAAAATTTTTTTTTGGAAATTCTGATTCCAAGGGAGCACACTTATTGTAAGTTAATGAGTCTACTTTGGTACCTTTTCTATTTACTCAAATAATGGTCCTAGGAACTTAAAATTCAGAAAAAGTACTTTTTGAAAATTCCGATTCCTGAGTGGGCAAAAAGAGTGTGTACTTTGGTAATGGTACTTTTTCAATCTTTTTCTGTCTTTGGTAATGGTACTTTTTCAATCTCCTGAAATAATGGTACTAAAAACTCTTGGTTTGAAATTTCTTAATTGAAAATGCCGATTTTAATGTAGTAAAAAGGGAAACAAATTTACTGTGGTACCTTTTCTATCTTTAGAAATAATGGTTCCAGAAACTTGGAATTTAGGATTGTCCGCCGAAAAAATATTTTAACGAAAGTACTTCTTTTGAAATAGTTGTCATAAATTTGGAATGTAGGGTCCTCTATTGGAAAAAAATCTGAAAAAGTACTTTTTGGAAATTTCGATTCTAAAACAAGGTTACTTTTGTACTTTTCTACCTCCTAAAATAATGGTTCTAAAAACTTTTATTGTGAAATGTCACATCATCGGAAAAACATTCTGAAAAAAGTACGTTTTGATAATTCCGAATTTAAAGTAGTAAAATTGGAAAAAATTTACTTGGTACTTTTTCTATCTCCTGATGTAATGGTTCTAGAAACTTAAAATTTGCAATGCAGCATCATCCGTCGAAAAAAACATTTAAACGAAAGTACTTCCTCTAAGGTTCCAATTTAATTAGGGAAAAAAGTACACGTTGGTACTTTATTTGATCTTCTGAAAAATGGTTATACATTTGAATTAACGAAAAAAAAAATCATATCGAAAATAGTAATTTTTGGAAATTCCAATTCTAAGGGGACAAAAAGACTAAAAAGCTTTTCTTATCCTGAAATAATAGTTCTAGAAACATAACATCGTCCGGAGGAGACATTCTGACGAAAGTACTTTTTAGAAAGTTCTAATTCTAGGAGTGTTCAAAGTATTCTGTGGTACATTCTTAATCTTTTAAAATAATTGTCATAAAAACTTGATATTTGTAATGTAATATCATCCAGCGGAAAACACGTTCCGAAAAACAAAAATTTTGGAAGTTCCGACTTTAATAAATGGGCTAAAAATATGTGCTTCGGTACATTTTTGATATCCAAAAAAAATGGCCCAGAAACTTAAAATTTAAGAAAATTCTGATTTTTTTTTTTGAAGTTTGGATTTAAGGAGGAAAAGAGGGGTTAAAGAAGGGTAAACTGGTACTTTTATTAAACAATTGAATTTTTTGAACCTTCATTGTTTATGGGTAAAAAGGGTAAAAAATTGGTGCTTTTTGATCTATTGAGAAAAAGGGCATACAAAAATTTTTTTTTTAGCTCACAATTATTCGGAGAGGCATTAAACCCACATGTAACGATATGGAATGGAACAGGGAACAAATCAGAATAGAACAAAGAAGGAAGTTGAGTGTAACAGGAAACGAAAATTCTTTCCAGGAATAAAGAACGGGAAATTGGTACTTTTTATAAAAAGTTTTATTAAACTCATGCCAAAATCTGAAAATTTCTCAAGTAGGATTGGATTTTGGATTGGAAATAATGGTCATAAGATAAAATTTTCAGAAATTTGGATTTTCATTAGCCAAAAAAGGTAAATACGGCACTTTTTAACCGATTGTGCCAAAAACCCCAGACATTTTTTAAATTTACTTTTGTGGACCATGTTATTCAGAATTGAATAGAACGCACAAAAACCAATATGGAATGGAACTGAAAACAAAATGAATTAGAACCGGGAACGAAGTAGGATGGAATAGAGATCGAAATAAAAATAATTTTTTTTTTCAAAACTTTTTTCAGTCAAAATTAATTTTTAATCAAATTTAATAGTAGTGACCCTGTCACAAAGTTCAGAAGTGGTTTTAAATGCTTACTGGGAAAATGAAAGACGATTTTTTTTCGGAAATTAAACCACTTTCAATAACCAGAATGGATTTGACTGGCATGATGAGAAATAGCTTCATTTAAAATAAAAAATCCGTTTTAGGCGGAAAAATTCAATTCCACTTCCGAACGGAATTGACTCTGTGACAGGCCCATAGATATAAAAAAAAACTTTTATTTTGGAAATTGCCAATTGATGGGTGTATAAGCTGAAATCCATTATTTAATTTAAACTACATAATCATCGCACTTAAATTCCATAAGTTTTAATATTGCAATTGGCACCCAACGTGAGGCTCGATCCCACTCAAAACTTAGCCTTTTATTTTTTTATAAGCTGAAACCTCTTTTGTGGCTTCGACACAATGTCAGAGTACTCTGTACTACAGAGTACCATCCCTAAAAATGGAGATACCATCTTACAAAAATGTGTAAGTGCAAAAGAGAAAGGAACAAAATCCACTCTTTGGCACAGAGTACTCCTTCATTGCGAATTCAGCTTTAAACTACATCACTATCTCACAAAAATTCCACAAGTTTCAATATTACAAATGGCGCCCAACGTGGCGCGCGGTCACACCACTAACTGAGCGTTTATTATTTTTAATTAAACTAATACTCAGGGATTTCCCGTATTAATTAAGTGATTTGAATTGGACAGAAAAATAGTGTGTGGGAGGGAAAAGAGAGATATGGATACTCGATTTCCTTGTGTTTTAAGATTTTAGTAAGAGGGAAGACCTCCGTGGGAGTTTAGTACACATACGAATTGTTTGACTGAAAAATGAATTTTATTGATTTACAATCAAGGATGCTCCAACGAGGGACACGAGCATACCCCATACTGATCCTTAGTTTCTTCTTTTTAATATATATTTTGGGTATTCTCCACACTGGAAAATAAAGTATGGAAAACAGACCAAAGCGAGAAGTATTTGTGGATATTTGATTTATATATTTCTTAATTATTGGTTACAGGGTGCAGTTTTTTGGTAAAACTTTATCCAGAATTCGAATTAAATAATTTAATTTATTTTAAATAATACTTACTTCTTTTTATTAAGATTCATTAAGAAACCTAAACGACAAGCACATTCTTCTCGACCTCTAGGTGTTGTAATACACAACTGTTCGCATTTGCTACCATCTCCACACTCACGATAATGAGGACAATTCATTTCATCCTCACCTAAAGGACAATCATTTTGACCATCACACACATGTTTTTGATGGACACAAATTCTGAAATTCAATAAAATCATCAAAATATACTCAAAGTTGAAAAATAATCAAAAAAAAAATACTTACTTCAAATTGGTAATATTCTTTTTAGCTGGACAAAGAAATTGTCCCGGATCACATTTTAAAAGACAATCGACTTCATCTTCACCAGAGGAACAGTCGGGATAACCATCACATAGCCAGGAACGCTGAATTTAAAAAAAAATATTTCAGTTGGAGAAAGAGGATGACAACAAATATTACTAACAACTCATTGACCAGTAAAAAGGACTATGTGCAAAATAAAAAAAAGTTCAACTAACAAATCATTGACCTGCAAAAAGGTCTATGTGCAGTTTTAGAAAATAAAACTTTCAAATTGTTGAATACTTTAAATTATTACCGCAAATTCTAAAATGTTTACTCACCAAAATACATCTCCCATTATTGCATGTAAACTCATCAGTACCACAGGTTGTGGCCACACCTGAATTCATATTAACACATTCATTTTCATCTTCACCTCCATCACAATCTTGTTCTTTATCACATTTCCAACGCAAAGGTATACAATTGCCATCGGCACATTTAAATTGACTTGAGGTACATTGCGAAGGTTTTTGCGGGCAATTCTCTTCATCACTCCAATCGCCACAATCGTTGTCACCATCACAGCGAAATCTCGATAGAATACAACGACCACCAGGACCGCCAGCACCACCCAAACCACCCCTGCACTTAAACTCACCCTCTGGACAACTATTAATAACGGCCGGACATTTAGTTTCATCGGAATTGTCATTGCAATCCTGTTCACCATCACAACGAAAAGCAATTGATATGCAATAACCATCATTGCAGGGGAAATGTTCACTGGAGCATCTGAAAAATAAAAAGAATGATAATAAATTTTAGAAAAGTCGTAAAGTTGGGAGATATAAACATTTTTTTGACTTGAGTAAGTTGAGTTGAAGGTGGGTTGTACAAGCCTTAAAAGAAAGCTAGGCAAATCCATTGTGCTCAGACTTAAAATGGAAGGTTCTTGCTTAGAACTTCTAAAAAAAAGTACTTTAATACTACTTTTTTTTTAGAAAAAAACAAATTTTTTAGAAAAAGTACCTTTTTTTTAAGAAAAAGGTACTTTTTCAAAAAAGTACTTTTATCTAAAAAATTTACTTTTTCTAAAAAAGTACTTTTTAAAAAAAAAAAAAAAAAACGTTTTTTTTAGAAAAAAGTACTTTTTTTTAGAAAAAATTTCTAAAAAATTTACTTTTTCTAAAAAAAATTACTTTTTCTAAAAAAAGTAATTTTTTTAGGAAAAGTACCTTTTTTCAGAAAAAGTACTTTTTTTAGAACAAAATACTTTTTTTCTAAAAAAGTAGTAAAAAATTTACTTTTAACTTTATTTTTTTAAAAAAGTACTATTTTTTCTTAAATAATACTTTTTAGGAAAAAAGTACCATTTTTCTAAATAAGTACTTTTTCCAGAAAAAGTACATTTTGTCTTAAAGGTGAGCTAGTACTTTTATAAAAAAGTACTATTTATTTAAAAACACTTTCTCTCTAACAAAGAACTTTTTTCTATTTTTCCTTAAAGAACACTATTTTTTCTAAAAAAGTACTATTTTTTCTAAGAAAGTACTATTTTGTAGTATAAAATTCATTAAATTTCGCTGAAAAATGTTTTTGTTCACCAAATTTTCTACAACATACTTTATACCCACCTTTGTGAAAATACCCGGGTATTTACCAATTTCTACCCAATTTACCTATTTTACCGGGTATTTACCCTTTGTCCATCTCTATTAATGGTAAAGGGTATCGAAAGATTCTGCAATACCCACTATAACTTGTTTCAATTATATTTTTATTTCCTCCAACCACAGTATTTGGGTATACTCACTTTGTCATTCCGTGTGTAACGCATCGAAATATCGGTCTAGACCCCATAAAGTATAAATATTACTGATCAGTGATCGATTTTAAAACATTCTAGCGATATCCGTCCGTCTGTTCGTCTATGAAAGACACGATACAGTCCAAAATAAAGGAGCTAGACTCCTAAAGTTTGGTTCGAATATGTCTTATGGTATTGGGCTGGTTCGAACATGGGCAAAATCGGATCAGGGGGAAAAAAGTTCCCCCTTTAAGAACTAATCTAACCTCTGATAAAATGCAATTTTTATAGGTTTTTTGTACTTTTGCTTAGTAAATGAAATAGTATTTTGTCAGAAAAAGTTCAAAGTCCTGCAGTTGGATCCATAAAGGTTGTCTCCCATCGCTGAAACCCCCCTCCAACAAAATACGCCCATGTTTTTATACTCTCCAACCACAAACAGAATGAGTGAGTATTAGGGGTGAAATAGTGCACGAGTTTCCGATTTCGACACGCTAGAACCGTTTATTTTGTGAGGTTCGTAAAAAAAATGCATGGGCCAAAAAATGGGGCAGATCGGATAGGATCTAGGGGTCGCTCATCGGGGTCAAAGTTGGGCGTAGAGGAGAAAAAATCCACTAAAAGGCCCAAAACTCCCCTGGTTTTGCTCCTAGAGGGGTCAAATGTGAGACCGGCCCCCATTATTTTTTCTCCCTGAACACTTTTGTCAAACATACCTAAGCCCTATCTGCAATCCCTAAGGGGGGTCCCATACAAAGTTTCAATTTTAAAAAAATTTTGCTCCTACCGCTCTAGCTGTCCTAGAAGTCACCCTAGGGGAATCAAATGTATGACCGACCACCAATATTTTTTCAACCCCAACATTTTCTTAGAACATACCTACCCCCTATCTTCAATCCTTAGGGTGGTCCCCATACATTTTTTTTATTTTTTCTTAAATTGTCATATTAAATCAGCTCCTACCGGTCCAATGGTGCCTCCTAGAGGGGTCATTATCAAGACCAACCCCCATTAATTTTTAGCCCCCAACACTTCTTCTGAACATACCAATTCCATATCTCCAATTCCTAAGGGGTCTCCCACACAAAACGACATTTTTGTAAATCTTGCTCCCACCGCTCTAACTATCGCAGGGGTGACCCTAGAGAAGTTAAATGTGTGACCGACCCCCAATATTTTTTCAGCCCCAACATTTTCCCCAAACAAACCTACCCTCTATTTTTAAGCCTTAAGGGTGTCCCCACACAATTTTTTTTTTTTAATTTTTTTTTATAAAATTTGCGCCTACCGCTCCCACTGTGCCTTTTAGGGACGGGAAATGCAGACTGACACCCATTAATTTTTGCCCCCTACATTTTTTCTGAACATACCTATGCCGTATTTCCACTTTGTAGGGGTGCTCCCCTGGGAAAACTAAATTAGTAATGTATGTAGAGAAGTCAAATGTATGACCTGCCCATATATTTTTTTAGGCAAAACATTTTCTTCAAACATACCTACCCTCTATCTTCAAGGTGTTACCCCACAATTTTTTTATTTATTTTATCGAGAAATCCGAGGTCTTTAATTTGTAATTTAATAGTAACTTTTGTTAAGCGTAAAAAAATATTTTTTTTAACTTGAAAATAATAAAAAATTATAAATAATATAACTATAAATCAAATTAATTTATTTTTATCGTGCGATGGATATTGTTTTCGATTTTCGGCCACGACCTGAAGCAAAACTATTTTTTCCTCCTCGTTACGGCACAACACGTTGTTATAGTCTTCTATTAATTTTACGCCTCTTTCGGCAGCGTCGTTGACAACATGTAATTTACGTAATATTTGCAGCGCTCGCTGGTAGTCCTGACGATTTTCCCAAGTATTTGGATCGGATGCAATGAAATGGTTGTTATTCCGAAGCGTGCCAAAAATTTTGGAGTCTCAGGTGTGACGTAGTGGCTTAAATCAGTTTTCATGAGTTCTTGATTCACTTGTTTCGATGCCATGTTAATTCTTTTCACACCTTCGAATCCAACAACATGTACTGGAGGATTACAATCCTTGTTGCCACTGTCGCCGCTATCCTCTGAGGCATCTTCTTCCCCGATATCATCGTCTTCTTCTTTCTCGCTGTCTTCGTTAGACGATTCGTCCATCTCATCGTCAGATAACTCTTCCTCCAATTCCTCTTTCTCTTCTTCAAATATACGAATTGCATTCGACATTTTTCGTTTTATTTCACAAGAGATATTCGGATCAAATAGTGCGAGAGCAACATCTTCGCCACTTAGATACCAGAGATGTCTACAGAATCTCTTGACCAATCGTTGCGACAGAATCTTATCAATTGAAGCATAATTGGCAATCGCTTTCAAAAAATTCAAATCATTATTTGGAGCTTCTATTGCTTTGGTAGCGCTAAACCAAGCTTTTACGTAAATTGTTATGATGAAAACGGTCACATGAAGAAGTGCATTTAATTCTTTTTGGCTAAACCAAAATATTTTCGGAACAAAAACATTTTTAGGCAATATATGCCTTTGCCATCCATCGAGCATGACTGATGGGTCCTGGTGGGCTAAAATGCTTATTAGGAATATTTTCGCCAAGGTATAATAAAACAATTTCAAAAAACTCCTTGTAGTCGTCTCTGGGTTGCTTTTCTTTTATTTGAGCCCAACAAAACAACTTGATGTCAGTTTGGACTTGAGCTGGTATGTTGCCTGCCACTTCCTTCCACCAAGACTGTACGGTTTGTCTTTTATATTTTCCCACTGCTCTTTAAAACGCGCAAACATTAGCACTCCTGGTCCAGACGTTTTGCCGAATTTGGTTTCAAACACTTAGTTTTCCCCAGGGGAGCACCCCTACAAAGTGGAAATACGGCATAGGTATGTTCAGAAAAAATGTAGGGGGCAAAAATTAATGGGTGTCAGTCTGCATTTCCCGTCCCTAAAAGGCACAGTGGGAGCGGTAGGCGCAAATTTTATAAAAAAAAATAAAAAAAAAAAATTGTGTGGGGACACCCTTAAGGCTTAAAAATAGAGGGTAGGTTTGTTTGGGGAAAATGTTGGGGCTGAAAAAATATTGGGGGTCGGTCACACATTTAACTTCTCTAGGGTCACCCCTGCGATAGTTAGAGCGGTGGGAGCAAGATTTACAAAAATGTCGTTTTGTGTGGGAGACCCATTAGGAATTGGAGATATGGAATTGGTATGTTCAGAAGAAGTGTTGGGGGCTAAAAATTAATGGGGGTTGGTCTTGATAATGACCCCTCTAGGAGGCACCATTGGACCGGTAGGAGCTGATTTAACATGATAATTTAAGAAAAAATAAAAAAAATGTATGGGGACCACCCTAAGGATTGAAGATAGGGGGTAGGTATGTTCTAAGAAAATGTTGGGGTTGAAAAAATATTGGGGGTCGGTCATACATTTGATTCCTCTAGGGTGACTTCTAGGACAGCTAGAGCGGTAGGAGAAAGATTTTTTAAAAATTGAAACTTTGTGTGGGACCCCCCTTAGGGATTGGAGATAGGGCTTAGGTATGTTTGGCAAAAGTGTTCAGGGGGAAAAAATAATGGGGGCCGGTCTCACATTTGACCCCCCTAGGAGCAAAACCAGGGGAGTTTTGGGGCTTTTTGTGGATTTTTTCCCCTCTACGCCCAACTTTGACCCCGATGAGCGACCCCTAGATCCTATCCGACTTCCCCCATTTTTTGGCTCATACACTTTTTTTACCAACCTCACAAAATGAGCGGTTCTAGCGCTTCCAAATATTGCTGCTTAAAATCTCACACAACACTATCCCACCCTTAGTGAGTATACCACTCACTTTGTCATTCTGTTTATAACGCATCGAAACATCGGTCGGGGACCCCATAAAGTATATACATTATTGATCCATTATCGATTCTAAGACATTCTGTGAATGTCCGTCTGTCCGTCCGTCTGTCTATAGATGGCACGATGTAGCCCAAAATAAAAGAGCTAGCCAATTTGGCATGAATATGTCTTATGGTCCTAGTCACACTCAAAAAAATTACTCTGTTAAATACTCTGTAAAATGACTGTAATCTCAATTCGACAGATATTTGACAAAGTTATCTGCCAAAATACAGATTTTAAGAAAATACTTTGCATTTTCTTGTGACCGAAAGCTCAAAAAACTTCCAAATATTTCAACACCTCTTAAAAAATGGTCTGAAATTACAATAAAATCTGGTAAATTTTCGAGGATGTCGTGTTAAATTGGAGTTACACGTACAAAAAATTTTAATTTTTGCCAAAATAAAAAACGTAAAATTACAATTTGGAAGTATTAAAGCGGGCAAGCGGAAGTATTATAGCGGGCATTTCCCAATTTTCAACAAAACTTGCACATTAAGGGATGATAAATTGATCAGGAATCAAATAGTGACCGTTGTGGAAAAGCCATATCAAGCGCATTTAAAAGATATATAGAAAAAGTCAAGACATTGTTAAACGATTACCCTTTAATTTTATAAAAGTGTTTATTGGAATGACCGCGCTCAAATGTGGAACTGAAAATGAAAGGTTTATGAAAAAAAAAACTTGAGAACATCTAGCGAGTTTATTAATAATTTCTTCAAAGTGAAACATTCGGATGCGAAACATTTAAGCGGGCGCATTTAAATGATGGCATTTGCCGTTATTTTGAGTCAATTTATTACTTATCCATGCTTCTTGGTAAAATTCTGGCCGCTTTCGTCAACATTTTACAGATAATTCTGTAATTTACAGTTTTTTTTTTATCGAAATCATTTTACAGAGTTTTTTTCGTAAAATAACAAAAAATCTTGCTGGTTGGAAATCTATGGTATTTTCTGCTGGCTTAGCAGAGTATCTCTGTATTTTAACAGAGTGATTATTTTGAGTGCAGGTTAAGTTCGTAAATGGGCAAAATCGGCTCAGGGGGAAAAGAGTTGCCTCTTAAAGAACTGAACCAACCTCTAAAAAAATACACTTTTTTTACATGCTTTTTTGTATTTTTGTTAACTAAATGAAACATTTGGTATATTTATCGGGATGGGAAGGTGCCCTCAACGACTCCCACTGACCCCCATCACCCCCTCCCCCCCCAAACCAACGCCCCTGACAATTTTTTTTTAATTTTTTTTTTTATATTTTCGAGTTTTCGAGGGTACAAAAAATTCGGCACAGCCGAATTCAACACTCTCACTTGTTCATATCTAACAATTTTCCAACTAACCTGGTACGATTACAATGCCCCTCATCGGTAAAATCTTTACAATCATTTTCGCCATCACATACCCATGGTTTGGGTATACAAAAACCATTACCACACTCAAATTGATCTTCTTGACAGTCTACTCGTTCGCCACATTGTGTTTCATCAGAATAATCACCACAATCATCATCACCATCACACAGCCAATCTTTGTTAATGCAACGAAATGTTTTCGGACACATTATATGCAAACCCGTCTGTTCACATTCTCTGGTCAACTTTAATACCATCTCATCTACCGAATCACAATCCAATTCATCGGAACCATCTTCACATTGTGGATCTTTGTCGCAGCGCTCACCCAGTGGTATACAATTACATTTCGTTTGACATTGCCATTGCATTTCACCGCACATATTTGGGCAGTGATGACTAAAGGAATCACTTTGACTTAAACGATCTTGTTCGCGATCATACAATGTTATGTGATTGATGTGCGGTCGAAATACCTTCTTCTTAGCATGTAACAAATTCATAAAACCCTCACGACCTCTTGAAATTTCACGTCCTCTACTCAGCTCACCGTCTCGTACTACATAAAGATCGGTACGACTACCACCACCACTACGTGATCCAGGACTTATCATTTTACCCACTTGCAGACCATTTCCTACATCAGGTACTTGTAAAGGTTCGCTAGTAAATATTTCTTGGGAATAGTGTCGCAATTCATGTTCAAGCATATCATCGATTACTTCATGTGGTGGTCCATACGAGGGATGTATGTCATAGTCATCATAATCGCCATGATCAACATTGAATTCCGGTTCATCATATTCCTTTATTGGATGTATTTGTTGCTGTTTCAGTTGTAGTTTATTGTTAACCTTAATATGTCTGCCTATTGCTGCTACACTACTTCCTCCTACTACCGCTCCTCCGCCACCACCGCCAGCCGTTCGCAATCGATGTAGCTGTTGTTGTGAATGCTGTTGTGCAGGATTTTGCTGAGCTACTACATTTTCATGCGAATAAACGATACCACTCAATACATGTTTCGGATATTTTGGATATTTAACGATTGAGCCAAATTTTATTTTTGAATTAATACCATGCAATGTTGAAAGGGGATCGCCATCATCACCAAGAACTGGAAAGAAAATAGAAACAAGAGAGGAATTATTAATTTAATTTAAATTTTATTTAATTTTTTTTAAGAAATTTTTAATACTTCTTCATGTTTTCTCTTAAAAGGAATTATAATATATTTTAAATATATTTTGAGTAGGTTTATTCTAGCTCGAGGTCATTATTTCCTTTACTAATTAACTATGATATTCTTATAGAATAATTTTCAAGAAAATTATTTTTCTGTTTAAAAGTTTATGTTGGTAATTTTTCAAATATTTTTAATTTTTTTATATTATTCAGCTTATTTTAGAATTAATTATACGTACCGAGGAAAATGCTCGCAACATTTGATGATGAAAACTTTCGAAAAAATTTCTTTCATAAAGTACACAGTTGTTTTGTTTTTCAATACCTTCTTCTTCCCTAATGATTCGTTTAATAAAATTTTCAAATTTAACACTTTTGCGTAATATGTTACAAGATTAATTGTATGGAAGTGTTGGGGGCAACAAAAGTCAAGCATGAAGGTAGTCTCTAGTTGTATCCACTTAACCACTGTAAGTCCTCAATGTTTGTGAATTAATAATCTCAGTTTCAGGAACAAATGGATCGTTACTTACTCAACTAGGTTCAAGTAAGGGTTTTTGAAATAAGAACACTTGTACTGAGTTGCAGATTTTAGCAATAACAGCGAAATCAAAATAGCTACGGTCAGCACTGCGTTATCGTGAAAGGGCAAATTTGTTCACCAGTAAAAATGAGATGGAAGGATGGTGTTTAGTGGTTACGTACTATAGGTAAGCTGACCATTCGTACTGATTGATCAGTACATGTACTGATTTTTGATCACGTGTACTGATCAAAAAATGTTGTACTGATTTGTACTGATTTTTTAAAATATGTACTGATTGCAACGGCGCACAGTGGTCAATTTCGCGAGATAGCGGTCAAAACTCTATAACTTTTGACCGGATTGGTATTTTTTTACGCAATTTGTTTTGTTCAATAGGAGGGACTTTAAGCTTCAATTTGCGTGTTCAAACGAAAAAATCGACTGATAGGAACGTAAGTAATGTGGAGTTAAAAATGCATTTTAATTTTTTGTTGAGTTTCCATGTAAAAGTTGAATATTTTGACATTTTAAATAGGTATTTTTTTTATAATTTCTTATTTTCTTCAATCGTATTTTACAACCAATACTTATTTATTATTCCTAAACTTAATTTTAGTCAGAAAATGCCAACATTTGGCCCCTGCCATTTATTTAGTCTCAATATTCACAGGGGCCAAAGGTTGGTTTTTTTGGAAGAAAGCTAATTCTTGTGAGGATTAAACTGAAAAATAACACTGAAATTCCCAACAATATCAATACCATTTGGATATATTATATACAGAACACAACATCGATAAAATTTTAAGTAAACTTTTACTATTGATTTAAAGTGCACATATATTTTATTTAAATGTATTAATAAAAATTTATACTAAAATTAGAAACAAATTATAATCTTTAAACTAGTATTAATTAAACAATATTAGTAAAAATTTCTTCCAAATAGCTTTGATTTTCATTTTGCAGTAGTTGTTTAGCTTCTTCATCTAACTCTAATGAGGTTGATTTCCATTTTTGTCGAATACTGGACATATACGGGTCTGATGTGCACAACAAAATATTAATAAGATCTTCATTAGTACAATATCTTTTTTCTTGTATTGTGCTCGCGAAAGAATCTGTAGTCTTCGTTCCTTTTTTCTTGCGCTTCTTCTGAGAGATCTCCAATTGGAAGCATATTGTGCTGAATTATTTGTTCCACATGGAACAAAATTTTGTGAACTGTGGTTGGCATATGTCTCCAAGAATATTTTTGGTTATAAAGGTTTGCTGTCTCATTAGCATACTGACCAAATTTTTTTGCATCTATCTTTTTGCTACATGCTATAACTTATAATATGATTTGGAATCGTCGTATTAAATCATAATCTACTCCAGTTATAGAAGCTGCAGTTTCTGGATCGGAAAAAAATCTCCTTGCTGTGTTTCCATCATTAGAATTTCCTTCTCCTTGCTTTGGCTGGTCAATTATAAGGCCTATCTCACGGTATTTTTCTTGAATATCTTTTTTTTTGCTTTCTTTTTTCCAAATTTTCTTTGTTGTTTCTCACTCTTTCGCCTAACGGGCCAAATTCTAAATCGTATCCCAATTTAAGAATATGCTCCATAAAACGAATTCTAGCATGAAGAGGTGACATTCCAAATTCATATGCTTCATTAAAACTATCGTCTTGTGTTGGTGTTTGGCTCATTTGACTTGATGTTTTTTGGCATATGGTGCAGCTTGACGAAGACTTTGTTTCGGTTAAAGCTTGTGCAACTTTTCCATCGATCATTGTAAGTGACATTTTAAAGTTAACTTCGATGCATTGGTCATTAAATTCAAATGTCACTGGTTGAAGTTCTTTAATTTCATCTCTTATTTTGCCAACTTCTTCAGTTATGACATCTTTAGTTTCTTTTTTGTAAGCAAACTTTATTGGTCTACAAAATTTTGTTGACGAGGGAATTTCATTCTTCCATACATATATCTCTGCAGCTCTACTAGTTGACGGCTCTGAACCAATATAAGTTTTTGTTAATGGAACGAAAGAAATCATGAATAAATTGGCATCTGATGAATTTTCCGCATTACATTGTTTGTATTGTTTCTGGCCAGAGGACCCATCACATCCCCATTTAGAAATTAAAGTCATGCTGCAATTTTTAAACTTCTTTAAATAGTCAGCATCAAATGTCTTCAATAATCGTTCTGCAGTGTGTTCAAGAAGATCCTGCAATTTTATTTCTGCTGAACTTGAAGTTACACTAATAGCAGTTGGTGAAGGTAAGCAATCTTTTTTGGCAGAAACTATATCTCGATATGATGGAAAAATTCCACAATTTTTTTCATTGGTTCGCTTCCGCAATTCTGTATATTGGTTTTTAGTCATTTTCAAATCCAAAAATAGTGCAAATGCTTCTTCTGGAGTAAATTTATTTTCTTCAGTTGGTGTCGGCATACTTTCTAAAATCCTTTTTGTGCGTCTGGGGCTTGCTTCCACTATTTTTTCAATGATAGCAATTTTACTCTTTTTAGTTTTCGATGGTTGAATTTGATGCAGAAATGAATCCTTTATGATGCTACAAGAAACTTCTTCATTGATATGTTTAAGCTTGCGTCTTCGTGATCTTTCACTACAATTGGCTTTGCTGGTCGACCAACTTTTCCAGTTTCCGTGGTAGTTACTGATGGCTTTTTAAAAATAAGTTTATTTCTTAGCCATTCTTTAAAAAGTTTTTTATTTTTAAGTTATGAATTTTAATTTCTTGTTTGTCGCATATTTTGAAGAATGGATTATTTATTATATGTAAAATAATGTCGTTTTCATCTTTCCGTTCAAAATATATGTATATCAGATAGAACACTATAACTGAATTTAGCCATTGTTTAAACAATAATGAAGAAAAAAATGAATGCATGGATTAATATACTATTGTTCGAAGTTTCAACATGATCTTTTTTACCTCTTTGAAACATAATATAACAGGTACTTGGTTTTACCAGTTATTTCCATTGGTTTTAAATTTATTTGCAATTTTCAGGTATTTAAGTTGTGTAATATTAGATAGCAATAAAATCATTTTTTACCTTTTCCAAATGAATTGCTAGATACCACATAATTTGAGAGTTAACAGGTACTGGCAATAATATAACAGGTACTTGATTTTACCAGTTATTTCCATTGGCTTTAAATTTATTTGCAATTTTCAGGTATTTAAGTTGTGTAGTATTAGATGGCAATAAAATCTTTTTTACCTTTTTCAAATGAATTGGTAGATACCACATAATTTGAGAGTTAACAGGTGCTGGTAATAATATAACAGGTACTTGGTTTTACCAGTTATTTCCATTGGTTTTAAATTTATTTGCAATTTTCAGGTATTTAAGTTATGTAATATTAGATGGCAATAAAATCATTTTTTACCTTTTCCAAATGAATTGCCAGATACCACATAATTTGAGAGTTCTATTGTCATTTTTGTCAAAATTTTGATACACCCTTCTATGTGGACTAGGTCCAAATATGGGCCAACATCTCCTAATTTTAACAGAATTATTTTTTGGGTCAATAAGAGCTCTTGTACAAAATTTCATCAAAATATATGCATAATAGCCACTTTCACATACAAATAACTTCTCAAAAAATATGACGTGCATTTGTACCGAATATCTTACCTTGGGTCAGAAAAATTGGTGTAGCTCAAAATGTGCAGTCCCGATGCATGAACATGTATATATAGGAATGTAGGGGAGAGTTAGGACTACAAAATAGCAAATTTGTGTTTTGACTCAGCTTGACTCACAGGAGTTGTGCTCTATGAAGTAGGAAATTTCCGAGAAATTTGACCTTTTTTAAAAAAAATATTTAAATTGTTCTGGAAACAGTAGAGCTTAATTTTTTTTACCAGTAATAGGAAATAAGTTAAGTTACAACACAAAATTCATTTCGTCCAAAAATCTTGAAAAACAAAAAAGTTATGATCATTTAAACTTTATAAATTAACTAAAAATATCATAAATTTACTAAATTCTGAAAAAGCCCATTTTGGACCACCCTGTTCTCAGTGAAATAGTTGAAATAGAGTTCTAATTTTTTGGATCCCGAGGTTTACTACTGTCTACTTTCATATGAGTCTAATAACTTTAAAATCGGAGAACAAAAACCAAAAGGAGTTTTGGCCGCTATCTCAAAATATTGACCACAGTGCGGCGTATGCAGGACTGTTTTTTCAGGGCCCAACAACAAAAACAAAAAAAATTTTGTTGTTCTTTTCGTGAGATTTGTGTTTTCCAATACATATAAAAAAATATTTTTTTTGTTGTTGTTGTTGGGCCCCCCTCTGAATACGCCAATGACTGATTGTACTGATTTTTGAACATTTCAACATAAAAAAATAATTTTATTCGAAAATTCTGTACTAAAACTTGAATTTCCGTAATATAAGTCGTCAGAGTTGTTTTTTTATAACTTAAGTCTGAAAATGAGATAATTTATAAAAACGCAGAAATGAATATGATCATGAGGTTATTTTGATCTTCCTAAATTTATATGAAAATGTGCACAGAATCTTTGAGGTTTTCTATAATGAAAAGTTCAATGGGCCGATGGATTTTTTATATTTTTAGAAAGATGATGTAAATTGCATTTATCCAAATGATTCTGAAATCTTAGATGAGGTAATGTCATCAGAGCTAATTCGAAAAAGCGCTCAGAAAATCAGGGCCTTTAAAAAAACACCTGCTTATTAGCTGTGAAGTTTTCTTACAGGAAAAGTTGTTAAAATTTACGGAAGAAGTCTTCAAAATCTGAGGGATTTTATTATTCTCAAAACCTGTGGAATTTTGTTATATTTTCTGTACTGAAACGATGTAAACATTCAAATAAAGTCGTTTAAAGTCAACTAAATTTTCTGCAAAATAACGACAACAGTTGTTTTTTGCAGTTGTTTTTTGCAGTTGTTTTTTCTAAATACTTGGGGTCAAGTTAGTTTAACCGACATTTTTTGAGTGTGGAAAAAACATCAGTGTTTTCTCATAGAAACAAATTTAGAGAGTTATTTCTAGAAAAAAAAAACATAAAAACTTGGGCGTACTGATTTAAGCTCAGAAAAAAATGGTCACCCTAACTATAGGTCACAAATCACAAAAACAGAAAATCAAATTTGCTTCTGTCGAAAATGTATGTTAGTGAGAGTTTGCACTCGGCTTTGCCATCCAAAATGTTAAACAATTTATATATATTTTTGACTGGATCGTTTCTTTGAAGTCTCCGCAAGGGTACCCGTCTTACTCGTAATAAATGCTAACAAATTTATTTCTGATTATTTTTGTAAATTAATAATACAATTTTATCTCTGTCACTTTATTATTGTTATATAAATTCATAATGGAAAAAATTAATGACCTCGAACTAGAATAAACTCTCTTTCATTGCATTACTGAAGTGTGGAATAAATAACTATCCGTATTCTGGATTCTTCTCCTGGCACCCTGGAATACTTGAAGAATCCTACTAAGGTGTGGTCTACCTCCAATGGAGAGTCGCTGGTTATTCTTCTCAATACGCATTTTGTGGGCAAATCTTTGACACATGACTATTGTCACATAGCTACAACGATCTTCAGTCCAATCTAAATCTCTTTGCGAATTGACCAGGTCTCTATATGAGACCAGCTCCATAGGGAGCTCTTAATAATATAATCCCAGACTCAATAATTGTGGCATTGCCTTTTATGGGATCTTTTAAATGGTGACAAAGATACTTTCCCATAGATGTATAACATCAATTCCAATAGATGTATAACGTCCGAATTGGGAACGTGAATTGGGGCACACCAAGGCGAGGTGTTCTTTCGCTGCTTCTTTGGAACCTGGCACTGAATTCAATGCGGCTCTGTCTCCAGAAGCACGTGGTTGCCATGTTGTCGCATATTCTGACGATGTCGCGATAGCGGTAAAGAGAAAGCATCTGCCAACGTTATGAGACATTCTTCAGGGTGGTCTGGAAGATCTGTCGAAATGTGCAAGAGACTGTGGTATGGGGGTTAATCCAAATAAAACTAAACTTGTCTTGTTTACAAGAAAAAAAAATATGCTTTCTGCTTTTGATCCTATTTCTGTAGACGACCAATTATCTTGGAGTATTTCTAGGTAGGGTTGTATTTTAAGCGGGTAAGAAAAGCTCTACCGGGTAGCAGAGCGCCAATTAATATGAATATATACGGATGGAAGCTGCAAGAACAAGTGGGCTTCGAAGTCCACTCGCCTGACTCGAAGATTTCCAGATTATTGCAGTGTTTACCAGAAAGAGATACTGGCAATAAAGCAAGTGGCTGACTGGTTGAGATACAATGTCTTGTCTACAACAGCAGGAAATATCTATTCTGACTTTCAAGCCGCGGTTATGTCCCTGAAGTCAATGTTCCTGAAATCAAGATCTGCCCATAACTGCCACACTTCTTAAAATAAGATGTACAAGCAGTTAGAGATATCACTCATATGAGTCCCAGGCCACCGTGACATTCCAGGAGTTTGCAAAGCCAATGAGCTTGTAAGATTGGAAACTTCCTTTGAATCAGAGGCGTGTCACAAGTGCCTTCAAATTACTTCTCCCAGAGTTAAATGTATAAGGCGAAGTTGGCAACTATAGGGCACTTTATCTGCCATTGTCCGGCACTTTCTGGTCAGAGGCTTGCTTCACTGGGATCTACTAAGCTGTACGATCTTTGTGATTTTTCGAATGTCAACACTTAATATCTTAAGAGTTTTATAAGGATATTACATTGGTTTAAGGGCAGGGACTAGTAGGGAAATCACATTAACGTCCTGTGGTATCAGAGTCTAGACGTTAAGTTTCAACCTAATTAGCTGTTAATTATTATTTAAAAAAACATGATACATGAAAAAGTTCGAGAATTGAGTTGGAAGAGAGTTTAGAAGAGATACTAGATTGTTATTTAGTTATCTGGCGCACAAAGTGCTAGCGATATATGTACATGCCGCAATAGAATGACATTTTTTCTTCAACTTCTGATTTTCCCGTGTGTGCGGGAAAATTTTTATTATACTAGACCTAAATTATGTGGTACAAATTTAAGGTCAATCGGATTACATTGACCCGTGGCGGCTTGCGATCAAAGTTTGGGATTTTTGAATTTTTTAGTAAAAGAACGTCATAATTTTGATGCGCTAAACACAAATATCAAAAAAATTTTAAAATCGGTCGATTTTTTTTCGAGATACGATATTTGAAAAAAAAAAAAAAAATATCAGGCAAGAAATTAAAAAAAATTTCATAGTTTTTTTCTCGACACTTTTATAGAGCTTAAGCAATTTGTGGAGCCCTTCGATCAAAATTTTGGTTTTTAGAAAATTTTCTTAAAAAACTCTAAACTGTGATCGAATTTGGCCCTGTTGGTAGGTGTTAAGCCCCCTTGCTTCACTTATACCCAATATGTCGATGTTGTAGATTGACTTTTCTTCGCAGACTTGTAAAAGTCTGGATGGTTCTGAGAGAGTTCGAACATTTCATGTGCCAATCATAATCTTTTGTTTGAAGTTGATAGTCGTCGTAAAATTCTATAAAATAGTAAATAAAACAAATTTTGAGAGTTGTCATTTAGTTAGCAATGCCCCATTTAATGAACAATGCCTAACATTAGATAAAACATATTTGATCAATACTTCAAAAAATCGCAAAGTTAGCATCACTGTTTAAATTTTTTAGAGTTACAAAAAAACAACAACAAAAATTTAAACTTTTCCTTTTTCTCTTTCGAAAAAATATTCATTAATCTTAAAGTATGTTTGAATCACAACTACGCATGTTTGTGCATGCGCTTTGTTTGTCTTTCACATGAATGAGATTTTTGTATTTTTTATTATTTTGGAGATGTGCAATGGACCAACCAACATTTTTAACATTGAACATTTAGGATGGCTACATATATGGATGGATAGATGGATGGAAGGATGAAAGGAAGGATGTATGAATAAATAAATGTATAGGATGGATGGTTGATTGTATATATACAAAAAAATGTATCTCGTAGCTTCTATAGTATAGTATTGTTGTGATTTCACACAATTGACAAAATACAAACAACAAAAAAAAAAAAGTTTTTACACACATAGAGATTCATAGACACACTACTACATAGACACCAAAACACATACACGCAAAAAGATTTTAGTATATGCATGAATTTATAAGTAAAATAAAAAGCTCTTTTGGCATTCATTCATTAAAATGTAGAGTGTAAGGTTAGGGTTGACTCCATACACCCCAGGTTTTTTTTCGTATATAATACACATATAAAAGAAATGAGGATAGTAGAAAATTTGTCAAAAAAAGCTTTTTTTGCACTTTTTTTTGCTTTATCGTACTTCAGACAACTCGACACGAAAGAACGTTGTTATTTTTGTCTACTTTTTGAAAGATTTTCTTTTAAATTCCTTTCTCTAATTCTGTACG
Source organism: Pegoplata infirma (assembly GCA_963921195.1). Lineage (NCBI taxonomy): Eukaryota > Metazoa > Arthropoda > Insecta > Diptera > Anthomyiidae > Pegoplata > Pegoplata infirma. Next base: position 40,002,182 of record OY992540.1, on the reverse strand, counting down.
TTTTATTGTTGATTCTAGGACTTTAGAATTTTTTTGTTGATTCTGTTTTTCATTTTACATCTTTCGTCGTCTTTGATAATTTATTTTTGTCGCCTTTATTTACTCGTTACTTTTGAAATTGTAATTATCAACCCACTTACTATATACATAAATATATATATATATTTATATGTGTATGTATATAATATACATATGTATAAATATACGTTATTTTTTTTTTTTGTTCTTATTATATTGAAAACCTACACCTTGATTTTATACTTCTACTTCTTTGTTTTTTAAGCTTTTTTTTCTATACTTGAGTTGGTAATAGTAAGTACGAGTATAGTAAAAATTTTAAATCGTTTTTTTTTTTTTTTAATTATTTTATCACCTCTTTGTAATTCTAGGAAGTTAAAATAAAAAAAAAAAAAAACATTTTTTAATTTTTTTTCAAGTTTTTTTTTGGGGATTTCTTTACAATTTGATGGCTCCTCTTTCATGTTTTAGAATTTATATTACATATGAGTATAAATAAACCCACGCACAAGATAAAGAAAAAACTCATGCCAAAAATTACAGAAGATGAAAAAAAAAACGCCCTTATCTTTGCAGGACATTACAAAATATCAGTTTTTTTTTTATATATTTTTACTTATTCTTAAATTTCATATGTCTGTACCCAGTCGGAAAAAAATCACTGCTGACATACTGCTGGCTCTACCATACAATTTTTTTTAAATGTTCCCACTCAATGAAATGCTTCATCATATTAATCAAACGGTTTAATCACTTGCTGTCATAAATTTTGATGACAAATTTTATCATATTGATAAAGCTTTTCTTCAATATGATGAAACATTACATAAAAAGTAAAGAACAAGTAATGACGTCTTAATTTTTCTTTAATAAAAACAATAATATCAAAATATTGGAAACAGTTAAATAAATATATTTAAAAAAATAAAAAAAAAAATATTAAAATACAAGTAGAAAAGTTAAATTCGACTTGGCTGAATCTATGAATACCCTCCACAATGCCCTTGTTAAAGAATGGTAAATTAGAAATAATTTTTTTTGAGTAAAAAACTTTTTTTGTCAAAAAGAAAAATTAAAATTTTTTTGAGTGTACATTTTTTTTGATAATTTTTTTTTAGTGTAAATATATTTTTGAGTGACAAAAATACTTTTTAAAGTAATTTTGTGGTTTTCCAATGTTTTTAAAGCATGTTTTTTTTAAGGCTCGGTTTTTTCAGCACGTGAATTTAAGGTGAAGCAAATCTGAAATTTACGGTTTTGCTAATAACTTTTGAACCACTGGACCGATTTGGCTGAAATTTAATATGAGCCAGGCCAGGAGAATGGTATATATATATATGAGGCATTCCACACCAAATGTTCAGCAAAAAAAAGTTATGTCGTGTCAATATGAAATCAATTGCAGAGAATTCGCCCTTAGGGCACTATTAAATAACACAAATAAAATTTGAGTTTTTTCAAAAACTGGGCTTTGTAGGCATGGTCAAATATTGAAAATATCAGCATTTTTTGCCTGAGTATCTTTATTTCCATATTTATGTAAATTTAATGAAACACAGTAAAGTCTTTAAAATAAAAGTTTTTTTTATAAATTTTTGTATGCGCTATCGGTTAAAAAAATAAAAATTGGAAAATTTTCAGAAGAAGTTCTGAATTTTCCAAATTTAAAATTAAACTTTATTTATCAAAAAACATGCCGCAATTTTATTTTTTTTTAAATTAAAAAAAAATTAAAAATGCTTTTCTATCTGCTCTGAAATTTTCAGAGATGTGTTTTGCCTTGTTTAAGAAATCAAATTTTAAAAATTGCACTACGCTAATTTTATACAATAATGGTGTATATAACGCGTGCGTATGAGTAATGTCAACACTTAAACAACCCAAGTAAAAATGTGAAGGATCAGTACTGATCCGAAAAATGGATCGCTAAGATTAGATCAGTTTTAATCGGATGGATACAATTTCATCCAAAAAATGGGTTTATCTAATTATATAAACCCATTTTTCGGATGACATTATATCCGTCCGATTAAAACTGATCCAATCTTAGCGATCCATTTTTCGGATCAGTACTGATCTTTCAAATTTCGGATCAGTACTGATCTTACTCGGATCAATACTGATCTTTCAAATTTCGGAAAAGATGTGATATATATAAATATATCTAAACATTTTTACTCGGGAATATTTAAAATATAGATGGGATCGTGAATGAGTTTTAATAACGATTACGCACGTTAATGAAAGAAAAAATTTTGTCACACACGATATTTTATTTTGCTCACGCTCATTCACGCACACGTGAGTAGAAAAAAATGGGTCACGGTCACGAGGGTGAGTAAAATAGCGTGAGTAAAATAAAATATCGTGCGTGAATATTTTTTTTCCTTTATTAGCGTGCGTGATAGTAAATAAAAACTCACTCACGCTCCCATTGCTATTTAAAGTATTTTTTAAGTGTTAATATTACTCATACGCCATTATTGTATAAAATTAGCGTAGTGCAATCGTTAACATTTGATTTCTCGAAAACAAGACAAAACACATCGCTGAAAATTTTAGAACAGATAGAAAAGCACTTTAACTTTTTTTAAAAAATCAAAAAAAAAAAAATAAAATGGCGGCATGTTTTTTGATAAATAAAGTTTAAGTTTAAATTTGAAAAATTCAGAACTTCTTCTGAAAATTTGAAAATTTTTTTAATCGATGCAAAAATCTATAAAAAAATTTATTTTAAAGACTTCAGTGTGTTTCATTTAATTTGCATAAATATTGAAGTAAAGATACTTAGGCAAAAAAGTTTGAAATTTTCAATATTTGACCACGTCTACAAGGCCCAATTTTTGAAAAATCTTAAATTTTATTTTTGCTATTTAATAGTACCCTAAGGGTGAATACTTTGCAAATGATATCCCATTGAAACCACTATGGATTTTCTATAGTGGAACAGTTGGTGTGGAATGCCTCATATATATATATTAGAGTGCCCCTTATTTTGGAAATGTTGGAAATGTTGAGACGGTACCCGCTATTTTTTTCATTTGACTTAAAAATTCCTCAGGAAAAATTTTACGCCCCTACGACCACGCCTTTCCTACGCGACGGGGCCCTAAGGAGCGGGGCCTTAAAAATCATTTTTCCATACAAACCAAAATTTTTTTTTTGATTTTTTAATTTTTTTGTTATTAATTATTATATTACTTAGTTAGCTTATTCACGACAACAAATTTGATTTTGGTGGGATTAGGCTTTCAGCTCAAAAAAAATTTTCGAAAAAAAAAAAATTTGAGCCGTTGGGGTCCTACGGTAAAAAATTTTTAAAAAATATTTTTTTTTTAGTTTTGACAAGCAACGGTTTTAGTTGTTATGTTGCTTTTAATGATATATATTAAAAAAAAAAAAATTGTATTCATATCTGTGACATCTTGATCTTTTTCGGAAAAAAAATTTTGATCCGTTGGGGTCCTACGGTAAACATTTTTTAAAAAATATTTTTTTTTAAGTTTTGACAAGCAATGGTTTTGTTGTTATGTTGTTTTTAATGATATATATTCAAAAAAAAAAATATTATTCATATCTGTAACATCTTTATCGTGTATCGAAAACATCAACAGCATTTTTTACCCTTTTTTTAGAACACGATAAAGATGTCACAGATACAAATAATATTTTCTTATGAATATATATCAGTTAAAGCAACATAGCATCTAAAACCGTTGCTTGTCAAAACTAAAAAAAAAATATTTTTTAAACATTTTTTACCGTAGGACCCTGCGGCTCTAAATTTTTTTTTTTCGAAAATTTTTTTAGAGCTGAAAGCCTTATCTTACCAAAATCAAATATTTTTTCGTAAAATAGCTAACCAAGTAACATAATAATTAATAACAAAAAATTTAAAAATAAAAAAAAAAAAAATGGTGGTTTGTATGGAAAAATTATTTTTTAGGCCCCGCTCTTTAAGGCCCCGTCGCGTAGGGAAGGCGTGGTCGTAGGGGCGTAAAATTTGTCCTTAGTTATTTTTAAGTCGAAAGGAAAAAAATAACCGGGTACCGTCTAAGCATTTCCAACATTTCCAAAATAAGGGACACTCTAATATATATATATATAAGGGACACTCTAATATATATATATTATTCTCACTCCTTGGGGTGGTTCAAAGCATTAGAAAACGCGGATTTTGAGCTGATTTTTCTGCAGTGAAAAAACGGCTGACTATATTGCAAATCTGATTTCACCTGTCGATTCTACAGCAAAATTTAATACAATATCGGTTTTTTGAACTCTTAAAAAAAGTTCCAATAACCCACAGCAGGGTGCGTAAAAATCGATTTTTTAAAAAAAAAATGTAATTAATTTTTTTAATCATGCACGATGAAGAGGCAGTTTTTGCTTAGAAAATTGGTACAAAAAGCACCTTTCTATCACAATCCATTAAAAAGTTATAAGGCTTCTAAGTTTTTTTTTCTAATGGTAGAATTATAAAACACTGAACGAAATTTGAAAAATTTTTGGATGGGTCAGCGGTCTGGACACTCGTTTTCGATATTCCTCTCAATGCTGATTCCAAATCTGGTTTCAAAATGTTCCGTAACGTCAAGTTTTTGAGATAATTGAGGTCAAAGTTCACAAAAAACGCATTTTTGTGCATTATTGAGAGTTTTTTTTTTGTGATGTTTTTGGATGATATTCTGGGATCATAAAACTTGTTTTCGATTAATATTTCGATGCTGATTCTGAATATAGTTTTAAAATTTTTCTATCACGTCATGTTTTCGAGAAAATTCAGGTCAAAGTTTTCAAAAAACGTGTTTTTGTCCATTTTCGAGAGCTTATAACTTTTTAACGGGTTGTGATAGAACGGAAAATTTGGTACCATTTTGTTAAGCTGGAATTTTTTTTTAAAGAAACAACACTCAGGCAATGCTGCCTATCAATTACTACTGTAACCGTGATGTTTCTTTCGGAAAGGGGATAGAAGAGAGATGAAAGATTTGAAAGATAGAAGGGCTTCAGTATGGCAACACTGTAATTGCGCGTGTTGAGAATTTTGAGTACAGTTGTTGCATCGCCATCTGTTATTGATCTGGCGAATTATTTTTTTTTTTAACCTGTGTTTAATAGCCATTATTTTATTATTTTACTTCGTTGACGTTTTTTTTTTTTAGTGCTATTTATCAACGAAGGAGGGTGCTGCGATAGATGTTAGTTATAAATAGAAACTAATAAATATCTGAAAAAAATGTTGTTCTGCCTGAGCCGGGAATCGAACCCAGGCTTGCTGGCTAGTAGTCCAACGCGCTAACCACTAAACCCTTAAAAAATTAATTTTAAAAGAAAATGGAAAAACCTTATGTATCCGCCCTCTGTGGTTGGTTTTTGGAACTTTTTTTAAGAGTTTGAAAAACGACTATTGTATTATTTTTTACTGTAGAATCGACTGGTAAAATCAGATTTGCGATATATTCACAATGCCCTTTTTAAGGATGGTTAATTTTCTAACGTGGAAAAAAATTAACAATTTTGATTAGAAATATTTTATTTTGAGTAAAAAACTCTTTTTTTTGTCATTTTTGTAGAAAAATTACCAATTTTTTTTGAGTGTAACATTTTTTTCGAGTTTCAATTTTTTTAGTGTAAAAATATTTTTGAGTGACAAAAACACTTTGTATAGTAATTTTGTGCCTTACCAATGCTTATAAAGCTTGTTTTTTTTAAAGATCTTTTTTTTCAGCACGTGAATTTAAGGTGAAACCAATCTGAAACTCACGGTTTTGCTAATAACTTTTGAAGCACTGGTCCGATTTGGCTGAAATTCAACACGAACTAGCGAAAGTTAATGTGTTTTTTATCTCGTAAATTCGCAAAAAACCCTTACCGAATTTGCTCATAACTTTTGAACCACTGGACCGATTTGGCGGTAAATGCCTAATATATACGCAAAATTTTAGGAGCCTCGTAAAGTCTTTCAAAAGTTAGCGTGTTTTCAACAAACAGGCAGTCAGACGGACAGGCTGAAGGACTGACATCGCTAGATCGTGTTAGAATCGATCGAGGATCATGAATATATGTACTTTATGGGGTCCTAGGCCAACATTTCAAGGTTTTACAAACGGAATAACAAACATATTAGGCATTCCATGCCAAATCGGACACTTTGAAATTTTTTTCCAATTTGCTTACAGTTTTAAGTACCCTTTGAAAACTCTTTCGTGGTATATTTTCAGATTTTTTGATGACCCGTTTAAAAGATATCGAATTTTTAAAAATTGATACTTTGTTCCTTTACTCAAACTTCTTTTACTCATAACTTCTTCAATAATCCAGCAAAACTTAGATTACCAAATAAGGTATAAAATAAGGTATAGGATCTCTTATTTTATACATTGCAGCATTGATGATTTTAACAGGCGATGAGATTCAAAGTAATGCATCCACATTATCACAAAGAATACCAGTAAGGTATAAAATAAGTCATAAATTTATAACGAAGAATACGAGTAAGGTGTAAAATATATGATATTTTATAGGTTACGAGAAATGAAATAATATAGCATACCAGAAGAAAATATATAAGGTGTTACGAGTAGTGAAAAAGTAATTTTGTATTAAATTTACTCACGTGATTGTAAGTGAGTGTAAGTAGATAAAATATGCTCGTGAGTGTGTGTCGTTAGAAATTTCCTGTCGTGAGCCCATCTCTAGTTTAAACTTATGCATTTTTTTATAAAATAATTACTTTTTATGTTATTGTAATGCATTATGCATCCAATTATAAATAATGCATTATTTCAAACTTTCAAATAATACATAATGTAACCAAATGTAAGTCATCCATGATTTAATGTTTAGAAATAATAAATATGAAATACATTTTTTCCAATAATAACAAATTATTAGTAAAGCATTATTTTTCACTTTAAAATAATACGTTGTGGAACAAATGTTTGGTAAGACATCCTAAAATAATGCTACAAATAAGGTATATACATTACCTGGTAATGTGTTATATAATCACTACCCATTATCAACGTTTTGCTGGGATGGTCAAAATTTCATTTTTTTTTTGAAAATTTTTATTTTTTTATGTACTTTAAAAAAAAAATCTAAAAAAATTCTTAAAAGCGCTCTAGTAAATATGCGATTTAAGTTTTAAAATTTAAATCTCATATTTGAAAATGTTTGTACTCTTCGATTTTTTTGATTTTTTTTGTGTAAAACTTCGATTTTACAAATTTTTTGCCAAGTAGGATCATGGGATAAAGATTATTACCATTTTTTAAAATTATTTGAAAAACATTTTATTGTAATTTTCCAATCTTAAAATCAATTCTACTGCTCCATTGTTGCGTCATAGAGAGGTCATTGCCTAGACCGACCCCCATTAATTTTACGTGTAAACATTTCTTTGGAACAAACTAATACCCTGTATCCAATAAGGGGGCTCCCACACAAAACGACATTTTTTAAAATTTGCTCCAACCGCTCTAACTGCCCTAATAGTGCCCTTAGAGCAACAAAATGTATGACCGATCCACAATATTTGTTTAGTCCAAACATTTTCTCTGAACACACCTTCCCTCTATCTTTAACTGTTAAGGCGGTCCCCATACAATTTTTTTTTTTTTTTGTAGAAGCTGATTAAATAAAACAAATTTACAAAAAATAAAAAAAAATTGTATGGGTACCGCCTTAACAGTTAAAGATAGAGGGTAGGTGTGTTCAGAGAAAATGTTTGGACTAAAAAAATATTGTGGATCGGTCATACATTTTGTTGCTCTAAGGGCACTATTAGGGCAGTTAGAGCGGTTCGAGCAAATTTTATACTTAAATTTTTTTTTTGGTCCCATCCAAGATACAAAATCGTGTTGCACAGTGTAATCAACAAAAAAACTATTAAAAACAGATTTTCATATAATTACACTGTGGAACAAATTCAGGTTAGCAAAAGTTAGGTCAATTCTGAGAGTGAGGGGTGAAAATAGAGGCTAAATTATAAGACCCGTATCGCGGCCTTTGTTTATGTTAGCTCGAATTTTTTTTTAATCGACCTTCGAACTTTGCAGTCAAATGCCGATTGTCAGCATATTGTTTATATGGTTTTTGGCTATATCTCGTCCACTAATTGATATTTTTTCAATCTGTAAGAGCCAAATTATTGCTAGAGACCTGTCCTATAAACCAAATTTTTTAAGAAATTGATTGAGAAAATGTTTGTGGTGCTTATGAAGCAAAATGTTGGAAAACATTTTTTCCATGCTTTTTGAAAATATTTTGCTTCATAAGAAGGTAAATATTTTCTTAATCAATTTTTTTTTTTAATTTTATTTGCTGGACAGGTCTCTAGCAATAATTTGGCTTTTACGGATTGAAAAAATATCAGTTAGTGGACGAGTTATAGCCAAAAAACCATATAAACAATATGCTGATAATCGGCATTTGACTGCAAAGTTCGAAAGTCGATTAAAAAAAAATTCGAACTAACATAAACAAACGCCGCGATACGGGTCTTCTAATTTTTAGAATCTTTCTCAAAATAAAATTTCATTTGTGTCTGCAATTCCAGATCATGTTGGTAACCCTTGCGAAATAATGTAAGAGACAAAAAAGTTGAAAGTAAGTATGAAGTGAGGTTGAGATTGCTAGAAATAGAATTGTAGTGTTGGAAACTGTCAAAATTTATTCTGTAGAAACTAAAAATATTCACATATATAAAAAACAGTTTTCATTAACAAGACAAACCGACATTTAAAATCCTACTGATGATGACACTAACTGGGGTGTTTGAAACCGGTATAGGAAATACCAGAAATGTCTATAATTTTTAGAAATTCAATTTTTCTTCTGCATTTTTTTCAACTTGAACCCTTATAAAAATTTTTTATAATTTGAATAAAAAACATTTTTTTTTATTTTAAAAAATAAATAAATTTAAAAATTTTTTAAAGTGCAGGTTTAAATTTCTCTAATAAAAGGTCCTTGACACGTAAATTGTCGGTAGAAAATTGTTATAGCTGGGTTGAATTTTAACCGGTCTCGGTTCAATAACTCACAATTTGATATTCTTCATTCAAAGATGAAACACATTTTTAATAATGTGTCGTAAACATTACTGATGAATCTAAATATAAATGCAAGTGAAGTGTGTTTTGAATTCACTGTAGCCGATTTTTTTTTACTCGTCTTTTTGTTAACTCGTACTTACTTATGCCAAGGACAGACGAAGAGCTCAAAGCTTTTCATTTTTAACAAATATAACAACACCAACGATAACAACAAAGCCACCCATCATTAAAATGTTACTTTTTGTGTTGTTGTTATTGTGAGTTTTTATTGTTGTTGTTTTAGTCGTCGTGTTGCTGCTGTTCGTACTTTATATTCATGTATGCATTTTTGTTGTTGTTGAATTAAATAATGGCAAGTTGTAAGAATGAAATGAAATTCATGTTCATCATAATGTTTTCAATACATTCAAAAAGAAGAAGAAGAAGCAAACAAAAGTGACCTCTTTTTTGTTGGTTGGTATTTGTCTGTTTGTGTTTACAATAAAAAAAAACTTCGCACCAACTCGCTTTTCATCGTTGTCCTTTTAAAAAATACGAACTATAATTAATTAAGGAATAAAAATGGAGAGAAGGAGAACAAAAATAATTCTGTATACTATAGTGTAGTGAATAGTGAATTCAGGGACTCTTTTGTTCATTGATGTTTTGTGGTGTTGATTTTTACTATTTTTGGATAAATTTCAGTCTAATAGAGAAATGTTAGATAAAATACCATAGGTATGAGTACATAACAGAGCATTTATATGCTGTGTCGACTAAATCAAACATAATAAATTCTAAAAGAAATTTATCAATCAATTTTAAACAAAAAAAAAAAAAACTTGTAAAATCAGTAAAAGTTTTACGGGAGATAGAAAAAAAGTTTATTATTACGATGTTAACCTTGTTATATACATCGTGTCAAAAAATGATAAAAATATATTTACAACTTTATTAGGAATTTGTTTTAAAAAATTAAAGCAAAAGTACACTCAAAAAAATACGTTAGTAAAAAAATTTGTAAAGTGGTTTGTATCTCAACTTTACTACTTTTTTACTAAATTCTACTAAAAAATCAATTTTTAGTAATTCTTTTTAGTAAAATCGCTTTACAAACTATTAATTTTATATTGATTTTTTAATAATTTTTTCAGTTGATTTTTTAAAAATTATCGTACTAACTTTTGAAAATTATTTTGTAAATTTTACAATATTAGTTAGTAAATTTCGTTTTTTTTCTCTAGTAAACCTGTACACTATAATTAAAAAAAATTAATTTTATTAAAATATTTGGAAATTAAAAAAAAAATAAATAAAAAAAATATATTATTAGTTATTTTTTTAATAATAAAACTGCGCTTTGATGAGTATGAATATGTTTATTATTTTTAATATTCATTTACGCTTCATTAGTTTTTTTTTTCATTTAAAAAAAATATATCGGCCATTCCATGAAAGAACGGCCAAAATTTGACCTCGGGTCATCCGATTTTTATAAAACTTTTTTTTCAAGAACTCTAAGGAGGCGTTAAGAGATTTTAGTTTGCGGTTTAGAAAAATTCTGAAAACATTCGATTTTATTCGCGATTTTCATATTTTGAAAAATCAAAAAAATTAAAAAAATGGTCAACTTTGTAGATGCATATCTTGGGCAATTCTTAATGGATCTTTGTTATTGAAAATGAGTTTGAAAGGCAATATTGTCTTATTTTACAATATTGTTTTACAACAAATATTTTAAATTCAAAAATGCATTTTGTATGCAATTGCATTTTCTAAATGCATTTTTTAGGTCAAAGGGCCTCTTCGATTTATTTTCTGTTTTGTACTTAATAAAATATGTAATTTTTACTAAAGACCTGTATTTATACTTTTTTGGGTCTCGTAGTTGTTATATTTTAAAATTTTTTTTAAAGAAAACGCTTAAATTTTTTTCACATAAATATTTAAATTATTTTTATTTTTTTTGCGTTTTTTTCGTTATTTTTTAGTTTGATTGTATTAGTACGCCATAGAACGAAAAAAAGTGCTTTATATGAACACTGTGTGTAAATTTTAAACTTTTTTTTAGCAAGCTGAACACTTGCGCGTGCCGAATTCGGCTTTTTTTCGAATTTGAAAATTCTTGCCCCCCTAAATGATGGGGATTTAGGACCCTTTTACGGGAAAAATAACAAAAACCATTTTGGACAAAAAAAAACAGTTGGCTACTAAAGATAGCACCCTTCGTGCATTTTCAAAATTTTTCAACTAATTTCACACTACTTTGGAAAAACACAAATATATTTATTGGCGTTTTTCGCAAAAACGCGAAATGATCTAAAAAACTGGGAGACACGTGTAGTTTATTTTCAGCTCTACTGTCAGAATTTTTCGGTCTGGTCCATGTGTACAAAAGTGTGTCGGACGGTGTAATAAAACACTGTAATTTTCACTTGCAGAAATATTTTTTTTCGCGAAAAATATATTTTTATTTGAACGTTTTTTTTATTTAAATTTACGACATCTACCAGCAAAATTACTACGTATTCCCGAAAAATTTTTTAACTTGGTCAAATTTACAAATTATGTAGGTACACTTTGCGGACTTTCCTTGTAAATTACAGGAAAACCCAACGATAGAATTCAATTCTGATGGCGAATACAGGAGGTCAAAATATATAAAAATTAGTGGATCTGGTTATTGGGTCAGAACCTTTTTTACATTTTTTAAATGTATAATAACAGTATAACACTGTAATTTTTATTTGCGGAAATTTGGTTTTTAGCGACGTTTTTTATTGTATTTTTTAATTTTGATATTTCTGTTTGAAAATGTCTTAAATACGGAAGGTGACAGAAAAAAAACTTTCGAAAAAAAATATTTTTTCTCTCTCTCAAAAAAAAAAAGAAAAATACAGCATCTTTTAATTTTAAATATATTTATTCGAGTTTTATAAATTTAAATTTAAAAATTATCCCAAAAGTATAAAAATATCGTTTTTATGGCACATTAGCATACAAATTGCAAAAGTCGCGGATATCACGAAGCGGCTAACAAATTATTAAATTTAGCATACTCGAATTTGGTTTACCTTGCTGTAGCGGTGTTCTATAACTCTCGAATCGAAAGATTTCTCACATGAAATATGAAAAACGAAACAGAAACATCGTGAATCGGCACAAAAACTGACTTTTCGCATTCGACTGTTTCTGTAATTTTGTTATGCGGAAACTTTCTGTCAAATATGATTTTTTTTCAAAATTATTGGAAAGATGCGAGAAAAACTGTTTCTGTAAACCAATTGATCGAAAACTTTCGAAGTTGAAGTGTCAAAATCACTCACATATAAAAATGGTGCGATATTTCGTAAATTAAACAATTTTTGAGTTATAATAAATAAAAAACATTATTTTTTTTTAAGAAAATACTATCAAATAATATTATTAATGATGTACTACACATTATTTTTATTAACTTAATTTATTATTTAATTTTTGTTTGCCAATGTTACGAGTGTTGTTTAAAAAAATGTGAAATTGCGTTTTTTTTTGTTGTGATTTTGATTATTTTCTCGCCTTGTTTACCTTTTTGACAGCTGATTTGGAATATTCCAATAAAAATGCTGCCGTTTTCGCATTGATATACAGAAACAGCTTTTTTTCCAGAATCGAGAAACGATGGAATTTTTTGTTTCATACTTTTCGATGCGAAAACTTTTCGCATAAATTACAGAACACCCCCACTGGTATAATTTTCGACTTATACAATCCAATTTAAAAACAATGAAAAAAAAAATCGAAAAATTGTGAACAAATTTCAAGTTTTGTAAGGAAAAAATTCAAGTGATTTTAAAAAAAAAAATAATTTAAATATTTTAACTGCGAGACCCAAAATACTATAAATGCAGGTCTTCAGTAAAAATGTTATATTTTGATTAACATGAAGGATAAAAAAAATCGATGAGGCCCTTTGACTTAAAAAATGCATTTTAAAAATGCAATTGCATAAAAAATGCATTCTGCAGTTCAACATTTTTTTTCTACTATAATATTGTAAGAGTAGACGATATTGGCAATTAAACTCATTTAAAATGATAAAAATGCATAAAGAATTGGCTGAGATATTAATTTACAAAGTTACTTACTTTTTCCAATTTGTTGATATTTCAAAAAATTAAAAACGCGAATAAAATCGAGGGTTTTTTAAATTTCTATAAACTGAAAACTGAATTCTCTTAATGGCTCCTTAGAGTTCCTACAAAAAAAGTTTTGTGATATTCAGACGACCCAAGGTCAAAAAATGCCAATTTTTGGCCGGTCTTTCCTGGAATGGCCGATATATATTAAAAAGAAACAAAATAGAGAAAAGAGAATACATGCAAAATTTAAAAAAACAATGCCGACCTTTTCAAATGGAAAATTTCCATAATAACATCAGTTTTTTTTTCTTTCTTCTTTACTTGCGGAATTTTTTTGTTTATGCTATCCACGAATATTTTTTTTCTCACGCACATAAAGGGTTGATTTTTGTGTAATTTACTTTATGCCTTTCTTTGAATATTTTAGTCACAAAATAACATTCGATCGGTGAACATCGCGCGACGGGTAAAATGAATAAAAAAATGTACAAAAAAAATATTACAACAAAAAAAGCATAGCAGGTAACCAAATCTTAAAGTATTTTTTGTTTAAAATTATGTAACTCGTTTTTTATTTTTAGAATAATAAAGCAAAATAGGAAATGATGACAACAGGTAACAATTGTATATTTATGTGATTTATTTAAAACATTATGTTGATATTTTTTTTTATTTTAGTTCACCGTACACCAATTTATTCAACATCAATCTTCAAAGAATTAATTTTATATGGCAGTATGTATATTTTGTATTTAAAAAATGTGTTCAATAATTTCTCTTTTTTAGATCGAAAATTCTAACAAAAACTGACTTGCATGGAAATAGCTACTGGCAACAACAAGCGCAATACGCAATTTACATGATGTATACAAATACAAAAACTATCTTGGCTCAATTATATGCAATAATGGTGAATGTGCTAATGAAATAAAGAGAAGACTATCGATGGCCAGAGCAGCAACATCAAAGCTTACCAAAATATGGAAAGATAGGAGAATTACAAAAAGAACAAAACTCCGACTAGTCGAAGCGCTAATTTTCCCGATTGCCACTTATGCGTCAGAAACATGGACGATAAAACAGGCTGAAAGAAAAAGAATTGAAAGTTTTGAAATGTGGGTCTATCGTAGAATTTTGAGAATATCATGGACACAATTTCGTACAAACGTGTCAATACTTCAAGAATTGAATATTAATGATCGGCTGTTGAAAAAAGTAAACAGATCATATTTAAAATATTTCGGCCATATTGCTAGAAGGGAGAGAAAGATGGAAAGACTGCTGGTTGATGGCAAAGTAGAGGGAAGTAGTGGGAAGTAAAGGGAGAGGAAGATCACCAACACGGTGGTGCGACCAACTTAAGCCTTTAATAGGAACCACTTTAAGTGAAGCCCTGCACTTGGCTGAAGACAGAGAAGTCTGGAGAGACAACATATTACTTTCAAATTTATAATTATAGTTGAATTTTTATTTTTTTTTTGTATTTTACATTATTTATTTTTATATGAATGTACATATTATGTTTATTATGTCGCTATGCTCTGACAAGAGCGATGGAATAAAGAGAGATACAAATACCAAAAATTAAAAATACACAATTTACAATTTTTTTACAAAAAAAGTTAATATTATTTACAAACGCGTTTTAAAATCCATTTTACAAAAATTGTACAGAAAAATTTAGTAATACTAATTTTTTTAGTATTTTTAAGATTACTAATTTTTGAAAACCAAAGTTTGTAATGGTAACTGAAAAAGTTATCGGGCACAAATTGAAAACTTTATTAGTAATGGTAACAGACTTTTTTGTAAGGAATACTAACAAATTTTTATGAGTGTAGTGAATTTACAGGGAAGAGATGTTAACAAAAAAAAAAATACATCATTCTTTTAAAATTACAGCTTTTGTTGTACAATTACTTAAAAAAATTTAACATACATACATTAGGGTGTTCCAAAATGAAGTTGTTAGATATTGAGTGTTATAACGTGTGGTAGACCACTTTATCAAGGAATTCGAATTTTCTTGAAATTATCTACTTTAACAATATTTTTTTTATTCTTCAAGTCAAAATGTACTAAGATTAGTGAGAAATTAATGGATTTTTGACTTTTTAACAGCGAATGTCACATAAAAGGTAAGTGCTAGAAAAAATCGGATGGCAGATTTGGATTCAGTAGAGCAAAGTCAATTGGATATTTCACTGGGAGGTTTTTGTTGTCGAACAGTGTAATTATATAACAATAACTCGAAAACAGAATCGGCTAAAATTTTTTAACATGATAATGTTTTTAGGCTGGTGTCTAATTTTAAAAAGGTTGCACGACGCCACCTCAGTTTGACTATATAAGCTAACGATTAGCAAAAAAGAAAATGAGAATTACTGTTTTCATTTTCTTAAAACCAAAAATTTTAGTAACTTAGGTTTGTTACTTGGATAATAATTAATAGGGATGAGATTTCCATGCAAATGCATGTTTTTTGTCGATAGTCTAAAAACGACATCGAACAATTATCTTTCCGAATCAAGAAATTTGCGTTAAAATGGCATCGATTTTTGCATGTTTTGGTGAAAATGCATATTTTTGCATATTTTGGTTTTAAATGCATATTTTGTGCATATTTCCAACTTTTAAGTGCATATTTTTGCATATTTTGGCATATATTAGCAAAAACAAATTGAAATTTATGTTTCAAAAACTAATTTTAAATTTAAAAAATTTATTTTGGAAATAAGAAAAATATTTTTTTTTCTTTAAAATTTTTTCTATAGATTGTCTTAATTTCTAAAAAATTTTGCTTATATAAAGTTTTAAACTTACTTTTTTGCTTTTTAAGAAGTTTTTCCTATGAAAACAAGATTTTTATTGCACACATTTTATTTTTAAGTGCATATTTTGAGGTTTTTTAGTGCATATTTTGAATTTTTTAGCGCATATTTTAAGCGCATATTTTCGATTTTTTAGTGCATGAAAATCTCATCCCTAATAACACAGTGCAACACCCAAAATCGGAATGGGATGAAACCAAAATCAAATGAAAGTTGACATATCCCATAACAAACCCCTCAAGGCTTTTTTTAGTTCAGAGCTAGATTTTTTTTACACGCATTTGAAATTAGTGTACTTTTATTATAATTATAATAAAAAATGCTTGAAAATTGTATTAGTGGCGAATGATTAATATTATAATTGCCTTTAAATAACAATCATACGCAACGGTGTCCAGAAGTTTATATTAATAATTGCCTTTAAATAACAATCATACTCAACGGTGTACAGTAATTTATTTTAATAATTTGGCTATTCAGTAAATAGGTACTGGAGCGATTGCAGAAAAATTCATACCAGTCATAGCTGAAGTAATTTCGAGCTTAAGTTTGGAAACTGGACCCTACATGTCCAATAAGGGCACCACCAGGGGCCTTTAAAGTAGGACATGTTTAGTACACAAAAACTTTAAATGCTTTAAAATCACCAACTTTAAATGTGTGTAAAATAAAATCTAGCTCTGACCTAAAAAAAGGCCTTGAGGGTTTTGTTATGGAAAACGTCAGCTTTCATTTGCTTTTGGTTTCATCCCTTCCGATTCCGAAAGTTCGATTTTGTATCACTGTGTAATTAACCTCGTGGTGAATAAAGAAAATATTCAACAGCTGGTGAATAAAACGTAACATAATTATTTGTCATCAATATTTTTTTTCATCAATATTTTTTTTCTTCAATATTTTTTTCATCAATATTTTTTTTCATCAATATTTTTTTTTATCAATATTTTTTTTTTCATCAATTTTTTTTTCTTCATCAATATTATTTTTTTCGTCAATATTTTTTTTTCATCAATATTTTTTTATCAATATTTTGTTTATCAATATGTTTTTTTTTTCATCAATATTTTTTTTATTAATATTTTTTTTTTCATCAACATTTTTTCCAATATTTCTTTTTTTAGCCATATTTTTTGTTTCATCAATATTTTTTCTTTTTCATCAATATGGTTTTTTTCATCAATATTTTTTTTTTATCAATATTTTTTATACCCTCCACTCTGGTGATAGAGGGTATATATAAGTTTGTCATTCCGTATGTAACACATTGAAATATTGGTTTAGGACCCCATAAAGTATATATATTCATGATCCTTGATCGATTTTAAGTCGATCTAACGATGTCCGTCTGTCTGTCTGTCTGTCTGTCTGTCTGTCTGTCCGTCCGTCTGTCTGTCTGTCTGTCTGTCTGTCTGTTGAAATCACGTTTTTGGCAATAATCCGGAACGGATTTAAACGCTTGGGGTACCAAAAGTTGCGGAATTTTCCTAGGAAGAAACTCATGTATTTTTTTTTGAAATCGGTTAAGTACTTTAAAAGTTATGAGTGACTTTGTGGAAAAAGTCTTATTGGTTTTCAACATAACCCTAAATTAACTCATATTTTGTGTAGATATGTACATAAGAAAGAATACGGAAATGAAAAAAAAAACGGAGAAAAAGAAAAAAATCTTTACAAAAAAACTATAAAATATGTAAAACAAAATCTAAATTTAATAAAAAAAAGTTCGTTAAGTAATAATAAAAAAATTAATACATAGCATGTGTGTGTGTGTGTCCATTTTTTGCTTCGTCATATTAACGGGGTTGCCAGACTTTTTTTGGCTTAGTCGTCAAATCGGATGTAAAATATCGCCAAAATTCAATTTTGTTCAGATTTCTTAAGAAAAAAATATTTTCATTTAAAAAAATAAATTTTGTTAAATAATAAAAGACAGAAATAAACTTTATGGCAAAAATCGCCCAAATCCGGAAAATTTAAATATATAAAAGAGTAATGTAACTGACTGACATACACATTCATCATCGCCCAGCCCAAACCGCTGAAGTTAGAGACTTGAAATTTGGACTGTAGGTTGACCTCCCGGAATAAAGATCCACTAAGGCTTGATTTTTGCCAATGTTGATTCTAAGGGGGTAAAAAGGGTAAAAAACTGTACTTTTGGTACTTTTTAAATCTCCTGATATAATGATCATAGAGACTTGAAATTTGGACTGTATGTTACCCTCCCGCAATATAGATCCACTATGGCTGAAGTTTTGCCAATGTTGATTCTAAGGGGGTAAAAAGGGTAAAAAACTGTACTTTTGGTACTTTTTAAATTTCCTGATATAATGATCATAGAGACTTGAAATTTGGACTGTATATTCACCTCCCGGAATATAGATCCATTAAGGCTTGATTTTTGCCAGTGTTGATTCTAAGGGGGTAAAAAGGGAAAAAATCTGTTCTTTTGGTACCTATTATATTTCCTTAAAAAAATGTCACATAGAATTGAAGTTTTGACTATATGTTCACCTCCCGGAATATAGATCCCCTAAGGCTGGGTTTTTGCCAATGATGTTTCTAATAGGGTAAAAATATGTACTTTTGTTACATTTTATATTTCCTTAAATAATGGTACTAGAAAATGCGAATTTGCAGTGTCGGTTCACCTTCCGGAAAAAGGATTCACTAAGGCTCGGGTTTTGCCAATGCTGATTCTACGGGGGTAAAATGGGTAAAAAAGTACTTTTGGTACTATTTTTCTGTACCGTTTTCAAAAAGTACCTTTTATAAAAAGTACCTTTTATAAAAAGTACCTTTTATAAAAAGTACCTTTTATAAAAAGTACCTTTTATAAAAAGTACCTTTTATAAAAAGTACCTTTTATAAAAAGTACCTTTTATAAAAAGTACGTTTTATAAAAAGTACCTTTTATAAAAAGTACCTTTTATAAAAAGTACCTTTTATAAAAAGTACCTTTTATAAAAAGTACCTTTTATAAAAAGTACCTTTTATAAAAAGTACCTTTTATAAAAAGTACCTTTTATAAAAAGTACCTTTTATAAAAAGTACCTTTTATAAAAAGTACCTTTTATAAAAAGTACCTTTTATAAAAAGTACCTTTTATAAAAAGTACCTTTTATAAAAAGTACCTTTTATAAAAAGTACCTTTTATAAAAAGTACCTTTTATAAAAAGTACCTTTTATAAAAAGTACCTTTTATAAAAAGTACCTTTTATAAAAAGTACCTTTTATAAAAAGTACCTTTTATAAAAAGTACCTTTTATAAAAAGTACCTTTTATAAAAAGTACCTTTTATAAAAAGTACCTTTTATAAAAAGTACCTTTTATAAAAAGTACCTTTTATAAAAAGTACCTTTTATAAAAAGTACCTTTTATAAAAAGTACCTTTTATAAAAAGTACCTTTTATAAAAAGTACCTTTTATAAAAAGTACCTTTTATAAAAAAGTACCTTTTATAAAAAGTACCTTTTATAAAAAGTACCTTTAATAAAAAAGTACCTTTTATAAAAAGCACCTTTTATAAAAAGTACCTTTTATTAAAAGTACCTTTAATAAAAAGTATCTTTTATAAAATGTACCTTTTTTAAAAGGTACTTTTTACCTTTTAAATAAAGTACCTTTTATAAAAGTACCTTTTATAAAAGGTACTTTTTACCTTTTAAAAGTACCTTTTATAAAAAGTACCTTTTATAAAAAGTACCTTTTATAAAAAGTACCTTTTATAAAAAGTACCTTTTATAAAAAGTACCTTTTAGAAAAAGTACCTTTTATAAAAAGTACCTTTTATAAAAAGTACCTTTTATAAAAAGTACCTTTTATAAAAAGTACCTTTTATAAAAAGTACCTTTTATAAAAAGTACCTTTTATAAAAAGTACCTTTTATAAAAAGTACCTTTTATAAAAAGTACCTTTTATAAAAAGTACCTTTTATAAAAAGTACCTTTTATAAAAAGTACCTTTTATAAAAAGTACCTTTTATAAAAAGTACCTTTTATAAAAAGTACCTTTTATAAAAAGTACCTTTTATAAAAAGTACCTTTTATAAAAAGTACCTTTTATAAAAAGTACCTTTTATAAAAAGTACCTTTTATAAAAAGTACCTTTTATAGAAAGTACCTTTTATAGAAAGTACCTTTTATAAAAAGAACCTTTTATAAAAAGTACCTTTTATAAAAAGTACCTTTTATAAAAAGTACCATTTATAAAAAGTACCTTTTATAGAAAGTACCTTTTATAAAAAGTACCTTTTATAAAAAGTACCTTTTATAAAAAGTACATTTTATAAAAAGTACCTTTTATAAAAAGTACCTTTTATAAAAAGTACCTTTTATAAAAAGTACCTTTTATAAAAAGTACCTTTTATAAAAAGTACCTTTTATAAAAAGTACCTTTTATAAAAAGTACCTTTTATAAAAAGTACCTTTTATAAAAAGTACCTTTTATAAAAAGTACCTTTTATAAAAAGTACCTTTTATAAAAAGTACCTTTTATAAAAAGTACCTTTTATAAAAAGTACCTTTTATAAAAAGTACCTTTTATAAAAAAGTACCTTTTATAAAAAGTACCTTTTATAAAAAGTACCTTTTATAAAAAGTACCTTTTATAAAAAGTACCTTTTATAAAAAGTACCTTTTATAAAAAGTACCTTTTATAAAAAGTACCTTTTATAAAAAGTACCTTTTATAAAAAGTACCTTTTATAAAAAGTACCTTTTATAAAAAGTACCTTTTATAAAAAGTACCTTTTATAAAAAGTACCTTTTATAAAAAAGTACCTTTTATAAAAAGTACCTTTTATAAAAAGTACCTTTTATTAAAAGTACCTTTAATAAAAAGTATCTTTTATAAAATGTACCTTTTATAAAAGGTACTTTTTACCTTTTAAATAAAGTACCTTTTATAAAAGGTACTTTTTACCTTTTAAAAGTACCTTTTATAAAAAGTACCTTTTATAAAAAGTACCTTTTATAAAAAGTACCTTTTATAAAAAGTACCTTTTATAAAAAGTACCTTTTATAAAAAGTACCTTTTATAAAAAGTACCTTTTATAAAAAGTACCTTTTATAAAAAGTACCTTTTATAAAAAGTACCTTTTAGAAAAAGTACCTTTTATAAAAAGTACCTTTTAGAAAAAGTACCTTTTATAAAAAGTACATTTTATAAAAAGTACCTTTTATAAAAAGTACCTTTTATAAAAAGTACCTTTTATAAAAAGTACCTTTTATAAAAAGTACCTTTTATAAAAAGTACCTTTTATAAAAAGTATCTTTTATAAAAAGTACCTTTTATAAAAAGTACCTTTTATAAAAAGTACCTTTTATAAAAAGTACCTTTTATAAAAAGTACCTTTTATAGAAAGTACCTTTTATAAAAAGTACCTTTTATAAAAAGTACCTTTTATAAAAAGTACCTTTTATAAAAAGTACCTTTTATAAAAAGTACCTTTTATAAAAAGTACCTTTTATAAAAAGTACCTTTTATAAAAACTACCTTTTATAAAAAGTACCTTTTATAAAAAGTACCTTTTATAAAAAGAACCCTTTATAAAAAGTACCTTTTATAAAAAGTACCTTTCATTAAAAGTACCTTTTATAAAAAGTACCTTTCATTAAAAGTACCGAAAGTACACTTTTTGGTACTTTTATTTCCTGAGGTATAAATAAATTAAACTTTTTTGTTTTTTAAATCATTACATTGGTGGAGGGTATTTAAAGATTCGGCACAGCCGAATATAGCTTTCTTACTTGTTTATCAATATTTTTTTCATCAATATTTTTTTTCATCAATATTTTTTTTATCTATATTTTTTTTTCAGCAATATTTTTTTATCAATATTTTTTTTTTTCATTAATATTTTTTTTTCATCAATATTTTTTTTTCATCAATATTTTTTTTCCATAAATATTTTTTTTACATCAATATTTTTTATCAATATTTTTTTCATCAATAGTTTTTTCATTAATATTTTTTTCTTCTAAAATTTTTTTTTCATCAATATTTTTTTTCTTCTAATTTTTTTTTTCAAAATATTTGTTTTCCATAAAATTTTTTTTTATCAAATATTTTTTTATCAATAATCTGTTTTCATTAAAAATCTTTTTTCATCAAAAACATTTTTTATCAACAAAGACGACAAATAGATTGCTCGATATCTCTAGAATGCCTTGGAAACCTTTACGGATCAGCAATAATATATAAACATAATGGGGACCTCGACCGATGTTTCAATACGTTTTTCATGGAAAGACAAATTAATAAAGCGTTGTTTTTTATAGAAAAATTTTGCTTTGGAAAGAGCACATATTTATACAGCAAAACATTATCATGATTCAATGGTTTGGGCAAGAGTACAAACTTCACAGACATTTTTTATCACAATCTTTCACAAAAATAATTAATATTAAATTTAAATTCAAATAAAGATTTTTGAAAAAAAAAAAAAATAAAATTATAAAAAGTCTAAAAAGGGAAATTGAAGCCAAAGGAGTTCTTATTAAAAGCTCCACTTTTTAATTCCATGCATCTTTGGCGTTATTCTTGGGGGTTGTGGCTTTAAGGATTTTGAAGCCAAAATAGCCTATATTTTTCGTGGGCAAAAATTTGTGTTTGGGCACGAACTTGCATGAGACTTTAAATGTGATAGTGTTTTCTAGATGGTATATTAAATACTAAAATTAACATCTAGCCAGCATTTTTCGGCAAACTCACACAATTGCCATTTTAGTTTAGCACAAATTTCGGCAAAACGTTATTTTTTTTTGCGTGGCACATTTTTAAATTTTTTTTAACTTTATTTTTTTTGCGTTCGGCCGAGCTAACAAACTGCTAAAAATATATTATTGTTAATAATTTTTTTTCAAAAAAAAAAAAATTTCCAAAAAGATTTCCGAAAAAAATTTTTTTTTTTGAAAATCGTTCTCTGATTGCGTTAAGAGATAAAAAAGTATTTCAGATTCAAAACTACCAACTTTTGCTTAATTTTTGGAATTTATGCCAAAAAAAATTGATTTGGAACCATAGTGCATTGTGGATGTTATCTATACATTTAGTAAGGCCGGATTTAAATTTGTTCTTTTTGTACATTAATTTTTTTTTTTTGTGACATAAAACAATTATATTAAAATTTGTTGTCCTATTAAAGAATATAACATTTTAAAAGTACTGGGCTTAAAACAGAACACTTTATCGAGAATATATAAAATATGTTAATTAAACACATTTTGACAAATTTAAATTTTAATCTATTCACTAATTTCATTAAAGTACTAAAGTTTTAAACAATTTTGCTTATAAATTGAAAATTATACTTTATGTGCGTATGATTAATATTAAATTAATTAAGTAAAATAATATTACTCATACGTCCCATCATTTACCTTCTAATATTTTTAGAATTTTGACGCAATAAGGAAAATCAAATTATACCCAGGCAGAAACTGCCAACCGTTCCAAAGAAAAAGTCTCGGCAAAGCACTTTTTTTTGCGTATAATATAATTCAAAAAAGTGTTTTGCAAGCATTTTTCCAATGTCTTTAATTTAAATCCGTTCAAAATATAAATTTGTAATTAAAATTTATTAATTTTCATAACTGTTTGAATATGTTTCATATCCCTGCAAAATAGGTTACGTGACATGCCACTCGGACACAATGACCCATTACGAACTTGACACCTTTAAAAACACCTATCTGTTTCGTGAGTAAGTGTCTTATCTCCGGATACATCACATGTGAAATGTCTATGGGCTTATCCCTTTGGAACACAAACACTTCCTTTTCAATACATCAATTTTTTTTTTTGGCACTTTTCCAAACATTTTCTAAAAAGTATTTTTAATAAATTCTTTAATTGAAAACGCAAAAAAAAGTTGCAAACAAATTTTTGTGTTTGACTTGATTAGATTAGTAACGAATGAAAATTTAATTTTGGTGGGATAAACCCTTCCGCTTCAAAATTTACTTAAAAAAAAAATAAAAAAATAGGGCCGTTCGAGTCCTACTCTAAAATGTAAAGTTAAAAAAAAAAAAATAAGAATTAAAAATTTGACTTGATTAGATTAGTAACGAATAAAAATCTAATTTTGGTGGGATAAACCCTTCCGCTACAAAATTTACTCCAAAAAAATAAAAATTAAATAGGGCCGTTCGAGTCCTACTCTAAAATGTTAAGTTAAAAAAAAAAAAAATTAAAAATTTTTAGAGTAGGACCTCAAGGGCCCTAAACATTTTTTTTGGAATTCAATTTTGAAGCGGAAGGGTTTATTCCACCAAAATCAAATTTTTAGTCATCTATAAATATAAAAGAGTAATGTGACTGACTGACTTATTGACTGATTCATCATCGCCCAGCCCAAACCGCTGAAGCTAGAGACTTGAAATTTGGACTGTAGGTTCACCTCCCGGAATATAGATCCACTAAGGCTGGATTTTTGCCAGTGTTGATTCTAAGGGGGTAAAAGGGGTAAAAAATTGTACTTTTGGTACTTTTTATATCTCCTGAAATAATGGTCATAGAGCAGTGGTCGGCAGAAAGAGAGAATGTGAATGCATTGGTATATGAAAATAAAATGTGTTGGGTTATTTCTCAAACAAAGCGACATCAACCAGCTTGTTGTTGTATTCTTATGCTCTTAGTTGTGAATTTTGTTGACATTCTTGTTGAATACATGTAAATAGCCGAATGTGTTCGGGATCCATGTGCAATTGAAGCCGACCACTGTCATAGAGACTTGAAATTTGGACTGTATGTTCACCTCCCGGAACATAGATACACTAAGGCCGGATTTTTTCCAGTGTTGATTCTAAGGGGGTAAAAAGGGTAAAAAAACTGTACTTTTGGTACTTTTTATATCTCCTGAAATAATGGTCATAGAGACTTGAAATTTGGTTTGTATGTTTGTATGTACTGTAGGGTATACAAATCAACCAAAAATAAAATTGTGTCTGGAATTTGGAAAATTTAAAAAAAATGTTCGGTAAAATTTGTTATCCTAATAAATTGGTCAATCAATTTTTTATCCATATAAATTTCTTTATTTAAATAAGCAACAAAAAATTTTGTGGCTTCGGGTCTTAGATATTTTAGATATGTCTTATTTTTTATACCCTCCACCAGAGTATGGGGGTATACTCATTTTGTCATTGCGTTTGTAATGCATAAATATATCGGTCGGGGACTCCATAAAGTATATACGTTATTGATCCATGATCGATTGTAAGTCATTCTAATAATGTCCGTTCGTCTATATGAAACACGATTCAATCCAAAATAAAAGAGCTAGACTCCTGAAAATTAATAAGAATATGGTCATAAGTTCGGAAATGGGTAAAATCGGATCAGGGCAAAAGGTTTCCCCTTAAATAACTAAACTAAGCTCTAAAAAAACCCAATTTTTTACAGTTTTTTCCATTTTTGTTAAACAAATTAAACCTTTTTATGTTAGAAGGAGTTCAAAGTCCTGACTCAATTAAAAATGTACTTAAAAATTAAAAAAAATGTAAGTAAATAGTTTAATAAAAATTTAATAGTTTTTTTTTTAATTTTTTTAAACTCTCATAGTTTTTTTAATTCACATTTAGTTTGTAGTTTTTCGTTTGTGTATGTGAAAGTTTGTAATCGTATTTATAACATTTTCCTGTGTCTTTGAGACATAAATATGTTTAGTAAAAAATAAATATGTTCCAAAAATCCTTAACTTTGATCGAAGTGCGCCACATATTAAAAGGATCGGATTTGTGATTAAAAAAAAAATCTGGAATGTAGGAAGAAACCGTTATTTCTTGCAAATTTCAAATATCAATATCTCGAAAACCGTTCAATCGATTTTGATTTATTTATTGATATAAGAATTTTTTTTTTTTGGTGAATCGTAGAAAAATTTTAAAAACGCTTCATATCACTAATGAATGGAGTTCATTAACGTTGTTTTATTACAAAAATGAAATATTTCATATGCTGAATGAAATTTCATACATATTGTGCAAGATTTTCATTAATTTTGATTAATTAGATTTCGTAGTTTCATTAAAAAATTTCATAAAGTTTTGTTACAAAATTTGCAGTTTTTTTTGTACACTCAAAAAATTATGTTAGTAAAATCAACTGAAAATGTCAGTTAAAATAACTACTTTGTAAGTTGTTTTGGGGTCAACTACTTTTTCAGTTAAATCAACTAACAATGTTAGTTATTTTAACTGACAAAAAAACAACTGACTTATGTAGTAAAAACTACTTACATTTGTAGTCAAAACGACTAACATGTAGTAAAAATAAAACAATCAATAAATATTTTTTTTTTCAAAAAATTTTTCAGAAAAAAATTTGAAGACCAAATTTTTTCAAAGTTGTTTTTTTTTAAAAAAAGTTGTGAAAAATAAAAAAAACGAAAATTTATTCTTATTTTTTGGAAAAAAAACTTTGAAAAATTTTCAGAGATAAAAAAAATAAAATTAACTACTTTAAATAACTGCTACTACATTACAGTTTTTTTTTGTTAGTTATTCAAAAAAACGACTTAAAATAACTAACAGAAATAGTTGTTTGATATTTTTCATACAAAAATAACTGACTTTGTATTTGAAAACAACTAACTACTGTAAAATATACAAACAGCTAACATGTAGTAACTTACATAATTTTCTGAGTGTACCTGTCGTGACGCGTCTGTTCAGTCTGTTAGTTTACTCGCGCAAAAACACAGCTGATCAGAGCGTGATTTTTTTTTTAAGAATATTATAGTGAAATTTAGTGTGAGAAAAATCAGTGAAATCTATAGATAAAATAAAAAATATGTGAAAGTGTTTTTTACTTGGTTATTTTGTGATTTTTTCCAGACTTTTTTTATGAAATTTAAAAAAAAAAAATAAAATTATTAATTTTATATTTACTTAATTCATGCTGTTTTATATTAGATCGTGGTTTTAATTATGTTTTACAATTTAACGTTGGAGTAAAATTTTGTGCGAGAAAACTAATTGAAAACCATTTTTTATTATTTTTAATTCTATAAAAATATCTTTACAATTTCATACATATTTTCATTTTAAAAATAAAAGTAGCATTTATTCAATGAAAGTATTTCATTTCAAAAATAAAAAGTAGGATTTACTTTCATTGAAGTATTTTTCTTATGAAATAAAAATAAATAATGAAAATTAAATACTTTTTTTTTATTAAAGTAATGAAAAACTTTCATCAAATACAATTTATATTTTGTATGAACAATTTTCTTTGATTTAATGAAACTTATTCTTTATGATACCTATTTCATTAATTCAATAAAACACTACATAGGTTCCATTTTAACGGAATTTTTCATAACATTAATGTTGATTTTCGTTATTGTCATGTACAAATTTCTATCAGTGTATGAGGTCCATTTTTTAAACTCAAGCTTTAATATTAACATGAAACTTTCCATATTCCTAGCTAGACAGACTATATCTTTACGACTCCATGTCAATTATACCTGTGTAATTATGTCATAAGAGGGTTATTTATTATACTTAAAGTATACTTAAAGTAGGTTTATCAGTCAAATAAACCTACTTTAGATTTAATTTACTCATTATTAGGGTTCGGATTTTTATGCAAATGCATATTTTTTGTCGTCAGTCTGAGAGCAACAAAAACTAAATATCTTTGCGAATCATGAAATTTGCTGTAAAATGGCATTGATTTGTTAGTGCATATTTTTGCATATTTTGCTTTTAATGCATATTTTTGCATATATTGCTGATATTACATATTTTTGTCGCATATTTTGAAAAAAAATGTTTTTTTTTTTATTTTATGATATTTTTACATTGCTGTATATATTTTTTATTTTATAATGTATGTGTTAAAGTACACAGAAGAAAATATGGGGAAAAATATTGAGTAATTACTTGTTTAAATTTCAAAAAAATTGCGTATTTTTTTAACTGACACAATTAAAAATGTACTTAAAAGTTTTTAAAAAAATTTGAGTAAATAATTTAATAAAAATTTTATAATTTTTTTTTAATTTTATTTTTTTTATCTTAGTTTTTTTCAATTCTCATTTAGTTTATATTTTTTGTTTATGTAAATCAAAGTTTGAAATCATCTTTATGAAATTTTCCAATGTCTTAAATGTTTTTGGTAAAAGATTAAAAAAAGTATTTTTTTTGTAAAAAAAGAGAAACTTTTTTAATTTTTTAAAAAAAAAAATTGATAAATTTTGAGTAAATTTTTACTTGACACAATTAAAAACTTTATTAAAAAAAACGAAAAATTTTGAGTAAAGTTTTAATTGTGTCAATTAAAAATTTTTGGTATACATTTAATAAATTTGTATTAAAAGTTTACTAAATAATTTTAAATCGTTTACTGGTGCAAAATTGAGTAGTTTTTTACTCAATAGTATTACAAATTTACTCAAAAAATTTTTTTTTTTACTTTTATAATTTTGAGTTTTACTTTATTTGAACTTGAACTTTTGTGTTTATTGTACCTTATTTTCGTTTATAAGACTTAATTTTTACGATTTTTATGTTCTTTTTTGTTTTTCTTGTTAATTTTATTTTTTATCATTAATTAATGATAAAAAATATGCACTTAATTAAATTTAAGTGCATATTTTTATTAAATTTTTAGCGCATATTTTTCTATTTTTGGTGCATGTTTAATGCGCATAAAACGCGATTTTAACTGCATAAAAGTCCGAACCCTACTCATTATCAATAACCCAGTTAATGTTTAAATTCATTAAAAAAAGCAACTTACCCAAACGCACAAATATGACAAAAACAAATGTTTTAAACATTATCCTTTTAGTGGTTAAAGATGATTTCTTTTTTTTGATTTTTGTCCTTAGCCAGGACGTTTTTGAAAACGTCTTGGTTTAACGATGTTTAACAATTCCAATATAATCGTTATAATCATGTAGTTGAGTTATATTCCTGAAGGATCGTCTATAGTAGAGTGTTGGTAGGATTTGGTTGCTATTTTTTGTTGTTGTTGGATTTATTATTTTACTTTTCGTTGTTTGTGTGGTATGTATATGTGTGAATATGTGTTTATGAGTATATAAATTTATGAAAACTACAACGACTGCGTATACAGATGTGTGGGTGTTTTAAAAAATATATAATTTGTATTCCGTTTGAATTTATTTCTTCGTTATTTTTTGCCTCTTCTGCTTCTGCTTCTTTTTCTATTTCTTTTGGTTGGTAGTATTATTGTTGTTGGTGTTGTTGCTGTTTTTGTTGTTGTTGTTGTTGATGCTGTGCTGCTGCTGCTGAATGTTGTTGTGTTGGTGGTTGACTGCTTGCTGAGTTGGTTAGATTTTTTGAAAACTTTTTTTTTGTATTTTTTTTTTTTGTATAAGATTATATACAATTATACAATGTCACCAAAAAAGAAGAAATTGCGTCTTCTTTTATTTAAACTTTTTGTTGTAGTTGTTTTATTTTATATAATAAAAAACGTATTTCTTTCTTGAATATTTTTTTTAATATATTTCACTTTATTATTTAATAATTTTCACTATTTACTTGTTTTTTAGGGTTTTGCCGATTTTTGGATTTTTTTAAACAATCGGCATTTACCCCTTACGCCTTCTTTTATAACCACGTTGCGTCATTGTAAATTTTTTAAATATTTTTTAATTATTTTACACATTTTTTTAAATATTTTTTATTTTTTGTTTTAAATTATCATTTTTAAGAAAAAATTCATTTAGGTTTGGTTTTGAGTTGTTGGTTTTTTTCTTTCTTTTACAATTCCCAGGATTAAATTTTAAATATACACATCTACAACAAAAGCAAAAAAAAAATTTTATACAGATGTATTTGTAAGTGAGTTGTTGTGTGTATGTGTGTGTTTAAATATAACTAAAGTTGCGTATGTGTGCAAGTAAAGGTTGCTTTAGCTTTCAAGGTTGCCAACTCGAAGAAAAAAAATATCAACGTATTCATTAGAGTATCACGAACAAATTTTGTTAAGTACTAGCTAAACCCAGTCCGCGTTGCTGGCCTCGATCAAAATAACATTTACATGTATGTCTCGGTAGCTGATAAAAATTTTGACATACATACGTGGTATTAAATTAACATCTGCCTTTGCATTTTTTCTGTTTCTGTATTATTGCAAAACATACAGACATAAAGCTCAGTTTAGTTCAAAGGGGCGTGGCATTTTATGTCCCTTTATTCAGTAGTGGTATAATATAGCCTATAGTTCCCCCTCGGTACGTAATTGGAAATATTTAGACAAAGGGTTAAGTATATTACAAAGGGGAAGGGCATTTTACGCTCCTTTGAACAATCGGGGTATAATATTTCGGAACTATTCGATTAGGATTATCTGTTCTGAAAATGTTATTAAAATCGGCTGAGCTGTTTAACTTTCAAAGGACATGCCATTTTACACTTCTTTGTCCGATTACTCTCTTGCTGGCGCGGTTCCACAGGGGGGGATGGGGGGGGAAATGGAAATTTCACCCCCCCTCCCAAACCGAATTCGAAAGAAAAAAAAAGGAAAAAGATAAAAAAGAAAAAAAAGAAAAAATAAAGGAAAGAAACGAAAGAGAAGAAAATACCAACGAAAAGGAGAGTGAGAAGGAAATAATTTGTAAAAAAATTTCTAGGAAAATGTCAAAGGATCTGAAACTATTTTCTATGAAAAATTTTAAAGAATCTTAAAATTTTTCTAGAGGAAAAATCTTGCGGAATGTTAAAACTTTTCTTGTTTTTGAAAAATTTCAGAATTTTTTTAGAGAAAAAATTGACAATTTTTCTATAGAAAAATCCTTAAAACTTTTCTATAGGAAAAATCGGGGAATTTTTCTATAGGAGAAATTTTTGTATAGAAATTCTTCTATGAAAAATGTATAAGAATAAGAAGTTTCTGAATGTTCAAATTTTTCTACATAATTTGGGAATTTAAAGAAAAAAGTTGTGAATTTTTCTTAGAACTTTTTTATGCGAAAAATTTTATAATTTTGACAAATTTTATATGAAAAATCTAACAGTTTTTCTATAGGAAAATCTGAGAGTTTTTTTTATAGGAAAAATCTGAGAATTTTCTATGTTGAAAATTTGACAATTCTTCTGGGTAAAAAGAAAAGAGGAAATGAAATCATGAGTGAGAATTTTTTCTAGAATTTTCAAGAATCTCAAAAGTTTTATATGGTCTTGAATTGAGAAAAGTGTGAAAGAAAAATTTTTAATTTTTCTAAAAATTTAGACATCCTGGTTTGTTTCTTACTAGTTTCATATTATCCAGTTATAATAATCTTCAGAAAAACTTTTAATGTCAAATTTATTTAGTTAATAGTCAATTAAACTCTATATGTGAAAATTATTTACAGATCGCAGCCGACAAGGATTGAACTCATCATCATCTGTAATACTTTGCTATTAACTGCTTGTAACGTACAATCACTCTAGACCGATACGCCAAGTAGGCTGTTAAGCAAGTATCAACTAAATCTGATTTTTTTCAATTCGAGTGTGGTTGTTGCTGTTGTTTTTTTTTTCTAACAGAAGACTTTGTTATTGTAATTATGTGTAAACAAACTTATTTTTAGTAATCATTATTCTTCTTCCTCTCCTTCATCAATTCTGATCTAAGTACTTTTCTTTAGAAAAATTGTTTCACAGAATCTAAAAAAAGGTCTTAGATTCCGAAATTTTTTTATTTTAAAAATGACTCAGAATCTAAGACTTTTTTTGTTGGAAAAATTTCGGAGACTCAGGCCCTGAGAAAAATTTCGGAGACTCAGGCCCTGAGACTTTTTCTATGGTAAAAATGACTTAGAAACTAAAGCATTTTTTTAGGAAAAAATTTCTTCGACTCTCTTATGAAAATATTTCTTAGAAAATGCTTGACTATCTTAGACTTTTTCTACGGAAAAGTTTCTAAGAAAACAAAATTTTTTAATTGATAATTGTCTCAGAATCAAGAAAATTTTCTTAAAAAAAATTTTAAAAAAGCATAAAAGTCTTCAATTTTTCTAATCTCAGATAAATTTTACGGAATATTTTTTCAAACCCAAAAAATTTTTGTATGAAAGATCGTTTCAGTATGTTAAAACGGTTTCTGTAGAAAAATAGAATAGAACAAATGTTAAATATTTCAGAACCTAAGAAGATTTCAATGGCGTAAAAACTCACTAAATCTGAGAATTTTTCTTTACGAGAATTTTTTCTAAATATAGAAATTTTTGGTGTGAGAATTGCATTAGTATCTGAGAATTTTCTATATGAAGGTGTATCAGAATTTAAAAATGTTTGTATAAATTCTAATAAATTTTTATTCAAAAATAAAAATCGTTACATTCTAACTTTAAAATATTATATTTTTAGTAGGTTTATTCTAGCTCGAGGTCATTATTTCTTTTACTTATTTTGACTTTGATATTCTCATTGAATAATTTTTTGAAAATTATTCTAGGAGTATATCATAACTTTAATAAGTATAGGAGATAAGGACCTCGAGCTAGAATAAACCTACCTAAAATATTTTTATATAAATTTTAAACTTCTTATCAAAATGCCTCAGAACCTCAAAAGTTTTCTATTGAGATAACGTCTCAGAATCATTGACTTTCTATTAGAAAAATTATGTCAGAATCTGGGTTTTGCTGTCAGAAAAATTCCTTAGAACCCGAAAATTTCTTAAAGAGAAATTTTTAAAAATATCAAACATTTAAGTTCTTTTTATTATAGCAAACATTTTTTAAAATTTGAAAATGTTTCTATAGAAAAAATCATAATAAATAAGAGTTGAACAGTAAAATAACTTAACCAATGATTCAAATTCGACCTGAAGTTCCCTGCAAAAAAAAATAATTTTTGAGCAAAAAAAATTTTTTTCCCCCCCAAACTCAAGAGCTGGATCCGCGCCTGTTCTCTTGAATGGCCTATAATAGGCCATTGTTCCTAAGCCTTTCATAAAATAATATTTCATAGAATAATTTAAACAATAAAATTAAATTAACTTCGCTGGTGTCATGATCGTTCCGGCGAAAAATTATATTGACAATTTTTGAGCTCTTATAACCGGATTACCCTATTAGATTGAGTGAAAATATTTTGAGTGAAAAAAAATTCAGTGAAAAAAAAAAATTAATAAAAATAAGTTTGAGTAAAGAAAAAAAAATATAGAAAAAAATATTGACTAATAAAATTTAGTACGAAAAATTTGAAAAAAAAGTATCATTCCATGTTCAAAAGTATATTTTCGTACACTTTTTGAAACGAAAATTCCAAAATAAACTTTATACAGAATTTTTTTTCCCGAAGGATCCAGCATTCAAATTTTAAGCTTCTAGGACCCTTATTTCAGAACCAATAAATAGTAGCAGAAGTAAAATTTTTTAACCCGCAACAAAATTGAATTTTAAAAAAGTACTTTTCCTGTATTCCAAAAAGTATCAAGGATAACTTTTTCAGGATATATAAAAATAACCAAAAGTACAATTTGTATACCCGCTAAGAGACGGAATTTCTAATAGTACATTTTCCACAATGTTTTTTTTCACCGAAGGATTCTACATTCCAAATTTTAAGTGTGTTGGATAATTTTTTCACGATATATAAAAAGTACCAAAAGTATACTTTTTACGACCCTTAGAAACTGAATTTCAAAATAGTACTTTTTCCCTTTTTCGCTGAAATAATTAAATAATTTTATAATTTTAATACTAAAGTACTTTTCCAAAATGTTTTTCACCGAAGGATCCTGCTTTCCAAATTTCAACTTTCTAGAAATATAACAAGTACCAAAAGTAAACTTCTTTACCCCTTACACCCCCCCCCCTCTCCCTTGAAATTCCCAAAAGTATTTTATTTAGAATGTTTTTTTACCGGAGGATCCTACATTAGAAATTTCAAGTTTCTAGGACCATTTTTGCAGGAAATATAAAAAGTACCAAAAGTATTTCGAAAAAGAACTTTTTCCAGAATACATTTTTTTTACCGAAGGATCCTACATTCCAAATTTCAAGTTTCTAGAATCATTAATCCTGGAAATATTATATGTTCCAATACTACACTTTTTTACCACTTTTACTCCCCTTAGAAACGGAATTTCTTAAAAGCAAATTTATTGAAATTTGTACAGGACAACTTCTGTTGGGTCCGCTCGTTTAGAATAAAAGGCTGAAAATTGGTGTTCAAGTTGTTAAAATGCAACTTGAGCGAAGTCGAAGGGGTGTGTGTCCAAAATTGTGCCACTTGTCATGGAATGCCAAATCGATGTGTTACACACGATGCGACAAGGTGAGTATAACACCTATTCTTAAATACAAGGATAAATTTCCAAATATATATCACGGATGGTCCCAGTTTTGTTTATTGGTATCTAGAAATTAAAAATTTAGTGAAACAAATTTTCTTTCCATTAATGTCCAATTGGCCACAATTTGGTTCCACATCAATTTTTACAGCTTATGGAATAATAACACAGTGACACAAAATCGAACTTTCCGAACTGAAATGGGATGAAACCAAAAGCAAGTAAAAGTTGACATTTAACATAAGAAACCCCTTAAGGATTTTTTTAATTCAGATTTTTTTTACACGCATTTAAGTTGGTGATTTTAAATCATTTTGTGTACTAAATATGTCTTACTTTAGAAGCCCTTGTGGTGACCCTATTGGACATGTGGGGTCGGTCTAGTATACAAACCCACACGCAGAGAAGAGATATGATTGTGGAAACCATAACTTAAGAGCGTCATATGATTGAAAATTTTATCATAACCTGTTTGTAGCAACCATAACATTTTGCAGTAATCATGTTATTATCCTAAGTATTCCAAAAATTCTAATTTAGGACCATAATATGGTTACAACAAAAAATTTATGATTGCTATAAACATATTATGATACAATTTTCAATCATTGCCACAATCATATCTCTTCTCTCAGTGCAGGAACATTTTTTGGAACAGATTCCAATTACAATAGATTCTTGAATATATTCTACGATAATTACAACAAAATTTTTCTATGTAAAATTATTTTTCAAAAAACCTACTTGCTCTGAAAAACGATCGCTTTCGGGACAATTTAAAAAAAAAAAAAATCATTGATTCTGGAATTTGAAGTAGAATTCGTTGCAGGGCAGTATGATGCGTTCTGGAACCGATAGTTTGGAACAGAATATTTTGCTGGGAATTTAAGCTCAAAATAACTTTAGTATGAATTTCGTTGCAATCGGTCTAGTACATACTTTTTGAATAGCCAAAATATTAAAAATAAACCACTGTACAGCGTTGCGCAGGATTGTTATTTATAGGCGATTACAAAATTAAGCATACGCCACTTATACATACTTATTATTTTAATTATAATAAAAGTTCACCAACTTCAAATGTGTGTAAAAAAAATCTAGCGCTGAACTAAAAAAAAATCATGTTATATATGGTTTGAATTGAGAAGGTGTGAAAGAAAATTTTTTTTTTCTAAAAAATTTTAGATTGGTTCTTTTATAAAAGTACCTTTTATAAAAAGTTCCTTTTATAAAAAGTACCTTTTATTAAAAGTACCTTTTATAAAAAGTACCATTTATAAAACCATGTATAAAAGGTACTTTTTATAAAAGGTACTTTTTATAAAAGGTATTTTTATAAAAGGTATTTTTATAAAAGGTACTTTTTATAAAAGGTACTTTTTATAAAAGTACCTTTTATAAAAAGTACCTTTTATAAAAAGTACCTTTTATAAAAAGTACCTTTTATAAAAAGTACCTTTTATAAAAAGTACCTTTTATAAAAAGTACCTTTTATAAAAAGTACCTTTTATAAAAAGTACCTTTTATAAAAAGTACCTTTTATAAAAAGTACCTTTTATAAAAAGTACCTTTTATAAAAAGTACCTTTTATAAAAAGTACCTTTTATAAAAAGTACCTTTTATAAAAAGTACCTTTTATAAAAAGTACCTTTTATAAAAAGTACCTTTTATAAAAAGTACCTTTTATAAAAAGTACGTTTTATAAAAAGTACGTTTTATAAAAAGTACTTTTTATAAAAAGTACCTTTTATAAAAAGTACCTTTTATAGAAAGTACCTTTTATAAAAAGTACCTTTTATAAAAAGTACCTTTTATAAAAAGTACGTTTTATAAAAAGTACGTTTTATAAAAAGTACTTTTTATAAAAAGTACCTTTTATAAAAAGTACCTTTTATAAAAAGTACCTTTTATAAAAAGTACCTATAATAAAAAGTACCTTTTATAAGAAGTACCTTTTATAAGAAGTACCTTTTATAAAAAGTACCTTTCATAAAAAGTACCTTTTATAAAAAGTACTTTTTATAAAAAGTACCTTTTATAAAAAAGGACCTTTTATGAAAAGTACCTTTTATAAAAAGTACCTTTTAATATATGTACCGGAAGTACACTTTTTGGTACCTTTTATTT
This sequence comes from Pegoplata infirma, assembly GCA_963921195.1. Taxonomy (NCBI): domain Eukaryota; kingdom Metazoa; phylum Arthropoda; class Insecta; order Diptera; family Anthomyiidae; genus Pegoplata; species Pegoplata infirma. The sequence continues at coordinate 39,965,778 of OY992540.1, read as the reverse complement.
CCTGAAATTATAATTATAGAAATTTTTTGTTTTTCCTAGAATCTAAAAATTTGTAATATAGGAGAATTCGGTAAAAAAAAAAACATTCTGGGAAAAATACGTTTTTAAAATGCCGCTTCTTTGTGGGGTAAAATTGCTAAAAAGTTTATTTTCGGTACCTTTGATATTTTTTGACGTAATGGTTCTAGAAACTTAAAATTCGGAATGTAAAATCCTTTTTGTACTTTTAATATTTGCTAAAACAATGATCGTAGAAAATTGAAATATGCAAAAGATGATCCTTCGGTGAAGAAAAAAATTCTGGAAAAGTTTCTTTTTGGAAATTTCGTTTCTAACGGGGGTAAGAAAGTGTTCTTTTGGTACTTTTGTTTTTTGTTCCTATAATAATGAAAAAGTGTAAATTTTGGTTATTCTTATATGTCTTGACATAATGGTTCAGAAACTTGATATTTTAAATAAGGGATCACCTAGCACAAAAAAAATATTTTTGGAAAATTTAATTTTAAAGGGAAAAGGGGGCAAATAGTTTTTTTACCTATTTTTTTACCCCAAAAATAACACCCATGAGATGGACATATTTTAAAATTTAAAATTTTAGAACTGGGAACGAAGTACCGGGGTGGTAAGCTAGTAATACATAATTATAATTAGAGCCTGAGCTCAACTGTCTTTACAGAAAACCAAAAATTTAAAATCCTTAAGGTTTTTTTTTTTTATGGAATATGACAAATTTCATTTGCTTTTGGTTTCAGCCCATTCTGATTTTCATTGATGAACTGTGTAATTTGCCCAGCAATAAATCAGAAAAAAAAATTCTTATACAAAAATTTACGGTATAATGATTTTGTATTTTGTAAAATAAGTAATGGCGAAGCACTTTAAACCAATGGTTTACTAGTTTCTTTGCTAGACATTTTATAAAAATATTACCGATAATGCCTTTGTGCAACCCTTTGCAAAACATTGTTTTTAGTGTACCTTTTAATTATGGTTTTGTAGTATTGTCAATTTCTACCTGCTTTAAATAAAATTTGGATACCTGATAAAAAACCAAAATTCTCTGGTTAGGTGTTCAATGGTGTTTTTTTTTGGGAGATTTAAGGGATAAAAAAGATTTCCTATCTTTTCCTAGACTTTTTCAATTTTGGAAAGTTATTAGAAATTGCGAATTTTTCTACTTGAAAAATTTATAAAATCTTTAGAATTTTTCTGTATGAAAAACATTAAAAAAAAGTTACGAAACTTTTCTATTAAAAATTGTTTAAAAATAATAAAGTCTTTTATGAGAAAATTGTTTTAGATTATGATCATCACTTTCATTTATAAAAACTGTTATACACACAATCAAATTTTTTTTTTAAAGGGAAAAATGCTCCAGCATCAAATTGCTTAATATAAATCTTTCCGAGTTCAAAACATAAGGCCCTGAGTTTAATTCCTATTGGCTGTAAATATTGATTATTTGAAAAATTTTGTCAAAAATAAAATATGGCTTTTTTTTTTAAATTAATTTAAAAAAAAAAAATCGCTTTATCAAATTAAAAAAAAAAAACTCCTGCTAAATTGGCAACCTTGTTAAGCTGGTTGATGTTGCTGTAGTTGTTGTTATTATTTTTGTTGCTTTAAATATCCTGTACACACTAAGGGCGTGTGCTTTTTCTTTATACTTTTTTTCTTCGTTTTTTTTTCTTCTTTGCACTTCAACTTAAATCTATATTTAATTTTTAATTAAATTAAAAATAAATTTTTATTTTTATACATATTTCTATTTTTTTGAAATAAAAATTATAATTTTAATTTAATTATTTTTTTTATTAATTTTATTTTAAAATAATTTTCTGTACACTTTTTTCACAAAGATTTTTTTTTTTTAATTTTTTTTTTGGAAACTTTTCTTTTAAGGAGTAGGAGCAGCTGTTGTAATTTTTTTTCAATAAATTTTTCTTTTATACTTTTTTTTTAGCTTTCTTAATAATAATTTTTCACTTTTTATTTGAAATTATTAACTTTTTTTATTCTTTTTTAAATTCAATTAATTTTAATTATTTTTTATCTTTTTTTTTTTGCAAAAATTTTCTTAATATTCATTAACATTTATATATTCCTTAAAATGACTTTCTTTAGTAACTCACAGATAACAATTGATTCTTTTGTGAAAATTTGCTGGATACAGATGCTGTAACTATTATACAGTGACAGACAGACATCTATGAGCATTTATCTCTCAATTGTACTGTAGTTGGATGCTGGTATGGATGCTGTATCACAATAAAGATTTTCTAATAAATGTCGGTATGCAAAATAAAAGCTTTTAAATGTTAAAGCTTTAATTGAGAGTGATTTTTCTCTCTAGTGATAAGTTTTTTTCTTTTTTTGTTTTAGTTACATATTGTTTAGGGTTGCCATTGTAGTTGATGACTGAGAAGAAATTTAAAGATATTTGTTGTAATGACAGTGGGCTCTTATTTTAATTTATTAAATTAAAAATCAAACGTACCTTTTTCTTGTTATACTCTCTAACCACAGTATATGGATATACTTACTTTGTCAATCCGTGTGTAGGGTATCGAGATAATGGTTGAGGACCACATAAAATAATTTGAGGTGTCTGAATGTATTTGGCATAAGACCAAAAAAAGTAATATACACTAACAAGGATGGTAGCCCTCCGATTTTTTTTTTTGCAATTTATATTTGTTAATAACTACCGAAAACTAAGTTTAACCTTATATATTTTAGGGGGTATAGAAAAGGGTCGTCACCTTATGGAAAATTATGGCCTTTCGGGAAAATCTGAATAAAAGCCAAACAGGAATTTCGCCTAATTTCCATCCATATAATATTTTTACATGGTTTCTTTGAAAGAAATATGAAAAAAAAAATCCAAAAAAAACGAACAAAATTTGTTTTCCCCCTGCAATTTCCATCTTTAACATTTTTTTCCTCTATAATATACTTATGTGGAATGCAGATAAGTATATTACATATCAAAATCGGCTAGCATAGTTGAATAGACCATAAAAACAATGAAATAAATTTTTGATGAAAAAAAAAATTTATGAAAAAATAAGTTTTTGATGAAAAACTATTTTTTTTGATGAATAAAATAATTATTATGAAAAAAAGTTTTTAATAACAAAAAAAATTTAAAATTTTTTTTTTTGGTAAAAAAATTTTTGAAAAAAATTTGATGAAAAGATTAAATTTTGATGAAAAAAAAAATTGAATTAATAAAAACTTTTTTTGATGAACAAAAATTTTTTTTAGTGAAAAACAAGTAGAAAAGTTTTTTTTTTTACTTTGAGCCAACACTCAGGGAATGCCCACTACTAATGCAATGCATTGTGTTGGTATTAGGAAAATAGGTTATGAGGAGAAGGAAAGAGGGAGCAGTGTTTGTGGACGTTTAATTTGAATTTTTCTAAGTATAGCCTACTGGAAAGATTTCTGCGGGGAGTTTATTCCACATACGACTAGTTCGACCGAAAAGCGAATTTTCTCTGTAATGCGTTGTGCGATACATTGAACAATCGACAACAAACGGATGCGAGTTGCTGGAAAGGCGAGTACTACGGGTATGCACCCGCGTCTCAGGGATGAGTTCACCCATCTCAGCTGAGCACTTACCGTGGTAATATCGATAGAACAATGACGCACAACCCACATTCCGACGATGCTCCAATAAATCAATAGAGCTGGATACCCTACTGTCATTGATGAGCTCCAACGCACTCCTTTGCACCCGGTCCAGAAGCTTTAAGATAGACCTTGAAGCACCTGCCCAGATATGGGAGTTGTATTCCATTTTCGGTCGGATATAGGCGGTATAAATAGTGAGAAGATCAGACGGGGTGAAGTAATTCTTGCACCGTTTTAAAAAATCAAGACACTTGAATGCTTCTTTCGACACCTGAAAAACATATTGGTTCCATCGAACATCACATTGGATTTTCATGCCTAGAACATCAAGAGCGTCTGATTCCTCAATAGCTATACCACCCATGGATACAGATGACGATGATTCTACAAGACGTCTGTGGGTCAGCATACAACATTGGGTTTTACGAGCATTAAAATCGACCTGATTCGCAAGATCTCACTCGGAGATTTTCGTAAGGTCATGATTGAGTGTGTCATTCATGCTCTGCCTCATAGCATTAACCTGGATAAGGCTTGGTCTATGATTAAAGGAAAATGAATGACAAATGTTGCTGTCATCTGCAAAAGAATAGATAGGATTGGAAGTTAGACCCAGAAGGTCGTTCAGAAAAATAAGAAAAAGTGTAGGAGATAGAAAAGAACCTTGCGGTACCCCTGAATTCAGATGAAACTCATCCGATGAGAACCCATCTATAACAACACGTATAGAGCGGTCTCTAAGAAAGCTCGATATAAATTGAGAGAAAGGAAGTTAGACCCAGAAGGTCGTTCAGAAAAATAAGAAAAAGTGAAGGAGATAGAAAAGAACCTTGCGGTACCCCTGAATTCAGATGAAGCTCATCCGATGAGAACCCATCTATAACAACACGTATAGAGCGGTCTCTAAGAAAGCTCGATATAAATTGAGAGAAATCACTACCGACACCAAACGAAATAAGCTTCGAAACGAGTGCACCGTGCCACACACGATCAAACGCCTTGGAAATATCTAGAGCAACCACCTTGCTTTCACCAAATAGGTGAATAGAACGACTCCAGCGTTCCGAACAAAACGCTATCAGGTCTCCCGTAGAACGACCTCTACGAAAGCCATACTGTCGATCGCACAAAAGTGAATTAGACTCCAAATAATTTACCAGGTGGTGATTCATCATGCTCTCCATGACTTTCGAGAGCGTAGAGCAAATTGCTATTGGGCGGTAGTTTTCAGGGTTTGTAGCCTCTCCCTTTTTTGGAATTGGCTGGACGTTGGCCACCTTCCAGCAAGAGGGAAAAACTCCTACCCGGTACGAGTAGCTAAATAATGTAGTCAAAGGACGACACAAAGACAAAGCACACCGTTTCAGGACCACAGCCGTAATACCATCCGGCCCCGGGGACTTGTTTATGTTGAGATCCTCAAGGACCTTTTTAACTGCACGCGTTCGAAAAATATCTTGGACATAGTAAAGTATACCCTTTCGAGCTCGGGCGGTGGTTGATTGCTTTCCGGCAAGTACGCATTTCTTGCAAACATGTCAGCAAAAAGGTTGGCCTTATCAACCGGGTCTGTGAATATTTGGCCATTCATTATAAAGGTTGGAATGGATGAACTAGTATTATTCTTTACCCTTTTAACAAATGACCAAAAGGTCTTACTACCCCACGGAGCAGCAAGGACCTTAGCACGCAGACGCTGTTCGTAAAGAAGCTTTTCACGCCTGAGTACTCTGGCACATTCATTTCTCGCCTGTTTACGTAACGTGTCAGTAACTGAGTTTTTGTCATTACGCCAATTACTGAACGCATCCTCTCTGGATCTGACTGCATTCCGGCACGTCTGATTAAACCAGCACTTATGTTTTGGTTTTGTCGAAATTTGCTTCGATGGAATGAATAATTTCATTCCAAGCATTATCACATTTACTATCATTTCTGCCGCAGCGTTAACATTGTCATCAAGAAAACATAGTTTCCAATTTAAATGCTGGAAGAACTCGTTAAGCTCAGCCCAACGAGACTTTTCATATACAAAAATAGAGCGCTTCGTTGCTGGTTTTTAAGCACTACGAAGGTCAAAAAATTAAAAGGATGCAGAAATGATGTTATAATCCGAGTTTTCGAGAGGCGCAAGGATCTCGACTTCATATTTGTCAGGATGCGAAGTGAGAAAAAGGTCGAGGGTATTACGAAACTGCCCATCAACACACGGAATATGTGTTGGTTCATTCACAAGTTGCACAAGGTGGTTGTGTGCAGCGAAAAGCTCAAAATATAAGCCCTCGGGAGTCGTATAGCTAGAATTGTGCACATTGAAATCCACGGCAACGACTACTTCACTACTCGGACAGACCCCAAGGATTCCAGTGATAGAATCAGATACAGAGTCAAAACGGTCGTAGGAGTTCGCCGTGTACAAATTTGATCTCCTATAGACGAACCCGAAGTGCAAAATGTGTATCCTGATTTGGAATTTACCCCAAAGCGAGTTAAATTCCGCAAGTGATAGTAAATTTTCTAACGAGAAAAAAATAACATTTTTGATTAGAAATATTTTATTTTGTAATTTTTTAGTAATTTTTGAAAAAAAAAAAATAATTTACAAAATTTTTTTTTTGAGTGTAAATTTTTTTTGAGTGAAAAATTTTTTTCGAGTGTATTTTTTTTTTGTGTTAATATAAAAAAAATTTTGAGTGACAAAAATACGTTGTAAAATATTTTCGGGACTTACCAATGTTTTTAAAACATATTTAACGGGTTTTCAACACGTGAATTTAAGGTGAAACTAATCTGAAATTCACGGTTTTGCTAATAACTTTAGAACCACTCGACTGATTTGGCTGAAATTCAATACAAACCAGTTTAGGGGAACAAAAAAGCTTCAGCATCCTCAGAGTTGCCTTTCGAAAGTTAGCGTGTTTTTTATCTACTAAATTCACGACAACCCTTGCCGAAATTCAGTCTTTTGCCTATAACTTTTTAACCACTGCACTGTGGCCGAAATCACTGATCTAGCGGCGCTTAAGTCAAAATTAGAAAATTAAGATCGATAAATGTTTTTGCACTGCATCGTTTACCTATACTTTACAGAAAAAATTTACGTTTTTACTTTTGTTTTGCTTTCAATATTCGCACAGCTGTAAGCTGTCAAATATGCATTTTCTGCAGCAAGTGTATTAAAGGAATTTGGGGCCTTATTACTCAGTGAGTTTTTCTTGACACTTTTGAGTCAATTGTTTATACATTTTGAGCCAAAAAGTTTTAATTGAAAGTAAAAGGTATGTTTTTACTAATAAATAAATGTGTGTGACCTGTTTGTAACTAATTTATTAGTAGTGCATTATAGAAGTTGACATTTGTGATATAAACTATAGTTTCATGGACTGCAACTTTTGAAATTCGATCGTATTCGGTCCAATTCCTGTTTTGTTTATTATTTTGGGTTATTTTTGATGTGACGTTTCAGAATGGCGTGCTAGTTCGCGCAAGTTGTTCGGTTTTTTAAGGTCCATCTGCCATCCAAATAAACAGTATAAACGCGATACAGACCACAATTTTTAATCGATTTGGCTAAAATTTAAAATTTAAGATTTTTTTTCGAAAGAACAAAACCTATTAAATTTTTGACAAAATCGGTTTATGTTATCCCATAGCCCCCATGTTAATTTCCCCTTCCAGTTGTACTTAAAAAGCTATAACAATACTATTTTAACAAATATCCTCTTGAAATTCGACTGTGAAATGTTTTTTGTAGCCATAAATAATCACTCTAAATTTTAAAGGAATCGGAACATTTTAACTTCTAGTCCTCATACAGACCACCCTCCCGATATTCACATAAATTTCCCAAAATACATAAAAGCACTGAAATAAATAAATATTAGCATGTCCCGAAATCGGGAAATTTTGGAATTTCTTTTGGGCATACCCCTAGAACGATGCTTATTGAAGAGCTGATTACGGGAAAAATAATTTAAAAAAATTTGGAGGTCATCTTCAGGGCGCAACCAGCGCTTAGAGTTTACATCCGTGGTGCATTTGATCAAAAAAAAATATTTTTTTTTATTTTCAAAATTGGTGCCAAAAGTTTCATTAGGTAGAGTACATTCAGAAAAAAATATTTATAAAGGTTTCATGGAGCAATTTTGGTCCAGCGCAACGTTTTTAAACTTCGAAGATGCATAATTTATTATATATTTTTTTAAGTTTTTGTAAAAAACGGCTTTTTATATAAAAGCTTGAACATAAACTCCGTTTAATACAAAATCTTAAACGAACTCCTACAAACTCCGGTTTTTACAAAAACTTAAAAAAATATATAATAAATTACACCTTTTCAAAATTTCAAAACGTTGTGCTGGACCAAAATTGCGCCATGAAAACTTTACAAATATTTTTTCCAGAATGTACTCTACCTAACGAAACTTTTGGCACCAATTTTTAAAAATAAAAAAAATAAATTTTTTGACCAACTGCACTACGGATGAAAACATTAGGCGCTGGTTGCGCCCTGAAGATGACCTCCAAAAATTTTTTATTTTTTTTTTTCCCGTAATCAGCTCTTTACTAAGTATAATTCTAGGGGTATGCCCTAAAATTTTTAATTTTCGGGACACGCTAATAAATATGGTTAAAAATTAAATTCTTTATAGTTTTATAATCACAAATATGCATTGGGCTTTATTATTTTACATTTCTGAATTCAGCGCCGCTAGATTGGGTGTTTCGGCCACTGTGCACTGGACCGATTTCGCTGGATTGCAATACCAACCTGAACAGGTAAATGCCCAACATATATGCCAAACTTCAGGAGTCTTCATAAAGTCTTTCAAAAATTAGCGTGCTTTCACAGACATTCAGACAGAAAGAGAGACGAACAGACGGACAGAGGGACAGACGGACAGACGGACAGGCGGACAGAAGGACAGACGGACGGATGGACATCGCTAGATCGTCTTAAAATCGATTGAGGATCATGAATATATATACTTTATGGGGTCCTAGACCAATATTTTGAGGTGTTACAAACGAAATGACAAACTTATCTATTTAGCTGCTAACTGTCGATTTAACGGAACCTTAAGTCAACATTTGTATTAGAAGGTTAAATTTAACGGAGAGTTATTTTATAACAGAAAATTGAGTTATTCAGCCTTAATATCAAAATCCAGTAATCCAGCGTAAATATCATTGTTATTTAATTTTTAAACTTTTTAAATAACGGAAAGGTGTCCCTTCCAAGCAGCCTCCGAAAGCAATTGATTTTTTCTAACTATTCTTCTTTCAATCTTTTTTTAGATGTACATATTTCCTTTTTTTTATTTTTCTGACTTTTTTGTATTTTTTTTTAATTTTCCTTCTTTAATTTAACAGAAAATTTTCTGAAATTTTTTATTAATAATTTAATTTTAGGTTTCTTGTATTTTTCTATCCTTTTCTGAATTCTGATTAATTTTTATAAAAAAATAAACATTGTTTTATTCAACCTTAAAAATATTATATTTTGAATAGGTTTATTCTAGCTCGAGGTCATTATTTAACGATTTGTCATTTAAATTCTCTTGCTACTTTTAGTTTAGGGTTTTTATATTTGCTAAGTAATCTTGACAATGGAATCTAACAAATTCTGAAGCACGTGTCGATTGCAAAAATGACCAACATTAATAAATTTAAAACAGAAAAATAAGTTTCTTTAAAATTATTCTATGAGAATATCATAGTTTTAATTAGAAAAGGAAATAAAAATCTCGAGCTAAAATAAAGTTTTCTGATTTTTTATACCCTCCACTCTAGTGATAGAGGGTATATATAAGTTTGTCATTCCGTTTGTAACACCTCGAAATATTGGTCTAGGACCCCATAAAGTATATATATTCATGATCCTCGATCGATTTTAAGACGATCTAGTGATGTCCGTCCGTCCGTCTGTCCGTCTGTCTGTCTGTCTGTTGAAAACACGCTAACTTTTGAAAGACTTTACGGAGGCTCCTGAAGTTTGGATATATGTTGGACATTTACCTGGTCAGGTTGGTATTGCAATCCAGCGAAATCGGTCAAGTGGTTCAAAAGTTTTAAGCAAATGAGTGAATTTCGGCAAGGGTTTTTCTGGAATTTACGAGATAAAACACACGGTAACTTTTGAACGGCAATTCTGAGGGTGCTGAAGTATGGTATATATATTTACCGTTCCTCTGGTCCGGATGGTTTTAAATTTCAGCCAAATCGGTCCAGTGGTTCAAAAGTTATTAGCAAAACCGTAAATTTCAGATTAGTTTCACCTTAAATTCACGTGTTGTAAGTCAGAAAAATATTTTAAAAGGTATATTTGTCACACAAAAATATTTTTACACTAAAACAAAAAAAAATACACTCAAAAAAAGTTTACACTCAAAAAAAATTTTACACTCAAAAAAATTGGTAAATTATTTTTTTTTCAAAAATTAATAAAAAAAAGTTTTTTACACTAAAACAAAAATAAAAAAAATTTTACACTCAAAAAAAAAATTAGTATTTTTTTTTTTCAAAAATTAATAAAAAAAAAAGTTTTTTTACAGAAAATTAAATATTTCTAACCAAAAATGATATTTATTTCACGTTAGAAAATTTACTATCACTTAAAAAGGGCATTGTGGAGGGTATTCATAGATTCGGCAAAGTCGAATTTAACTTTTCTACTTGTTTTAATTTTGACAGGATTTTCTGAACGTTTAAACATTCGATTTTTAAAACTGCACATTGGCTTTCTTAATAATAATTTTTCATATTTTCACCTAAAATGCAAAACGCCCTAACTTACAAATAATTCAAAATCGGTATTTTGGTAGATTCTGGTGTATTTTATTAACCTTCACGTCCCAACAAAAAATGAGGGTCACATAATAAAAATTAGCGTTTTTATAGCCAAAAAATAAAAACATGTGAATTGCGAAATCGCCAATGAACGCAACTAGAAATACATTTTTTAATCAATTTGTGATTAGTTTTGATACATATTCACAAAACATACGTCCTCACAAAATTTTAGCCCTATTCAATCAAAAACAACAAAGTTATTAACCAAATAAAATTTTACTCTAGACTGTTTTTTGCTTCTCCTGTAAAAATAAAAATGTTAGTTATTTTTGACTATGCATTGCTGGAAAGCTTTAAACTGATTTTAGACCCTCATGTTTTAAGATTTGATAATTTTCGTGGCCCACTGTGCACTTAGATTTACTCTTGATTTATTTTACTTTTTCAAAATGTTGGCAACTCTTAATGTAGATGTTGTTTTGAAATTATAAATTATAATTTAATATAACTATTTTTAGATTGAAACAAATGCAAATGTAACTTATTTATAAATCATGCAAGCATTTTAAGCACACAATTGACATTCTAGTTGAAAATAAATTTCTTGTGTACTAAAAAAGAATATTAAAATTTTTATTCTCACATGCTTAAAAACAAATTATTTCAATTGTTTAAATATTTAAATAATAGAAATAATATTTAAGAGATTCCTGGAAATATTTAAATTGACAAGACAAACCTCAAACTAAAATCATTATTTAAATAAAAACCAAATTTAAATCAAATTTTTAATGATTTTGTAGTCATTTAAAAAAAAAAAGGAAAAACTAAAAACCTGTAGGATGTTATTTGGCCTTTTTAAAGGAATTTAATGTTGTTTCTAATAGTAGAAATTATCAGCACAACATCCTCCACCTTTTTTTCAAACTGTTGAAAATTGTTGTGATTTTAGTTCTTTTCCAATTTTTCTTTTTTACTCACTCACATCCAATCTGAGCAACCATCACATCTCATATCGCATCTCGTATTCTTGACAAAACACCTACGCATTTTGCAAATGTTATAAATAAAGTTGAATTTTCGTTTCTTTTTATACATTTATTTTTTTTGAATGTTACTAAAATAAAAGAGATTCATAATGATTTGTTGTATAACAGTTATACAATTTAGATAAATACGACAGACTCTATATAAAATATGAGGAAGGGTCAGTATAGTAGAAAAAAGCTTTTTATGTTTGTGTAAGATAATATTCTGGGGTGGAGAGGACCATTGAAGAATTGTCTAATAAGGGTTGAACTACATAGTTGTAACAGTTTTTTTTTTATTTAATACAAAAACTAAAATAACATGTTGCTCCTAGATAATGTTTACATGTTGTTTTTGAATAGAGGAATATTTCAGGTATATGTTTGTAATATATTAGACCGTTCCTTATTTTTGTAAAATTGGAAAAACGATAACGTTTTCCTCCAACATTTTTTTTTTATTTCGATATTTTCCTGGACTTTTTTTGAAAAAAATTTGTTTTTTCACTTTTTTTGACATTACTTACAGGGATTGTTGATTTTTCCCTAACAATATTTGGCAAAATTGGAGCCTCAGTCAAGATAAACAACTCTTATGAACATATTAAAACAATCTGAAGGTGTTTTGGCTGCCTAATTAGCTAATGAAAACCACTTCGTACCTTAAAGTTGGTAGATTTTGACTAAAAAAATCCATAAAATGCCCCGCAACAGCCTTTTTTATAAATTTATTTTACGAAATCAACTCCTATCGCTTCCAAGGTGCCTCCTAGACTGGTCAAAAGCGAAACCGACCCTTATTCATTTTTACCCCCCAACATTTTTTCCGAACATACCGACACCCTATCTCTTCTCCTTACGGGGGCTCCCATGGAAGACTGTTGCGGGTACTGAAATTCCATAAAAACGAATTGATAGTACAGTTTTAACCATTAGGGCACACTGGGCACGTGCCCAGGGCCCCCGAATCAAGGGTGCCCCGAAATGCCAATAAAGTCGCTTATACGAAAATGGAGCAAAGTTTTATTTTAATTCGTTTTTAAAGAAAATTTAAAGAAAAATTCAAAATTTTTCTTCCAGAATCTAACAGATTTTTCGTACCCAGAAAAAATTTGAAACCAATTTCAATCAACAAAAACGCGGATTCAATAAATTTTTTGATTGAAATTCCTCCAATTAAAAAAATTGTTATACCAATCATCAAATTGTATGTGATTGATTGAGATTTTTTTCAATCAAACATTTTTTCGATTTTGATCAAAAGATTGATCAATTTTTTATTTATAGTCAATCAAAATAATGATTGATTTAACAAATGAATTGTAAGCTAATGACAAAATTACCAAAAAATTCATATTTTTTGCTTTCCAATATGTTGCCAACAATAAAAAAAGTAAAACCCGATTATTTTGTATGTTTTTGAATCAAATAAATTTAAGCAAAAAAACCATCTAGCATGTTGAAAATTTGTAATTCGACAGTGAAAGAAATTAACAAAAATTTTAATCAAAACATTGATTGATTTATTTGAATTTTGTTGACCAATAGATTTAATTGAAAATTGTTAGCCAATAATTTTTTGTGTGTATATGTACATCTGATACTTTTTATATAGGAAAAATTTGTCCTTTATAAAAGTCTCAAATTCATAGAAATTTTTCCTACATAAAAAGTTTCAGTTATTTCAGATTGTGAAATATTTTTCGTTTAGAAAAAGTTTCAGATTCTTTAATTTTTAAAGTCTAAAGGTCATAGAAGTTTTGCCAAAATAAAATGTCTCAGATTTTTAGACACTTATCCTATGCAGTCCCAGATTCTAAGACGTTTTTGTATAAAAAAAAAACTCACATTATGAGACAATTTTCATATAGAAAAAGTCTAAGATCTGAGACATTTTTCGTATAGAAAAAGTCTCAGTTTCGGAGACATTTTTCGTATTGGGCAAGTACCAGATCGGAGACTTTTTGCGTATAAAAAATATCTCAAATACTGAACCAATTTTTAGTAAAAAAATATTCTCAAACTCAAAAATATTTATCGTAAAGAAATTGCCACAAATTCTTAGAAATTTTTCGCATAGAAAAAATTTCGGATTCTGAGACGTTTTTCATATCAAAAAAGTTTCAGATTCTGAAATATTTTCCATATAGAAAAAGTCTCAAGACTCTGAGACATTTTTTGTATAGAAAAATCTCAGATTCCGAGACATTTTTCGTAGGGAAAAAGTATCAGACTCTGAGACGTTTTTGCGCATAGAAAAAGTCGTTGATTCTAAAACAAGTTTCGTATAGAAAAAGTCTTAGATGCTGAGACATCGTATAGAAAAATTTTTAGATTCTAAAATTCTAGATAAAGTCTCTGATTCTGAGACATTTTTCGTATTGAGGAAGTTCTAGATCGGAGACGTTTTTCGTATAAAAATCTCAAAATTTTGTATAAAAATCTCAAATACATTTTTCATACAAAAATATTCTCAAATTCTAAAACATTTTTCGTATAGAAAAAATTTCAGAATTTGAGATATTTTTCATATCGAAAAAGTTTCAGATTTTGAGCATTTTTGGTATCGAAAACTTCGTAGATTTTGAGACATTTTTCGTCTAGATATAGTGATCGATTCGGGAGTACTCTTTCAGCATTCACCTAATTTTTAAAAAATTGATATTAATTCGAAATTTAAGATTTCAAATTTTTTCTTTCAACAACTAAAGTTCTAGTTAATATTTTTAATAATTGCAAGAAAACAAATCCAAAAATCTTAAAATTTAAAGAAATATCAAAAATTAGGTGAATGGTGAAAGAGTACTCCCGAATCGAGCACATAGTCTCAAATTCTAAGATTTTTTTTGTATAGGAAAAGTCTCAGTTCCCCCCAAATTCTTGTGTGTCCAGGGCCCTGCCATTCCTTAGAACGGCCCTGCAGGAATTAGTAACCAAACTGGAAAATCCGAATATAGGGTTTTACAACTTTTTGGTATTAGAATCGAACCTATATACTGAAGTTCTTGTGTTTTTCAAAAATTCTTTATTTGTTTCATAGTGTAATCATTTTAGAATGGGAGGAAGTTCTTTTAAGGGAGACCTTATTTTTGTATCTTCTATGCACATTAGACAGGCATTTTTTTGTATGGCAAAAATTATTTTTTCCTATTTTGAACGTTCGCCCATTTTTTTTCTCCTACACCCAGAAAAGTTTTACAGTACCTATTTACGGTTATTCAAAAAGTTTTTAGTTAAAGTTGTTTTAAACGTTTTATCATTTGGTTTTCAAGGAAAATAAAATATTGAATGATTTATACAGTTGTAAAAACAATAAACTACAAAAGTTACGGAAAAATATTTTTATCAGTTAAATTATTTGTGACTGATTATTCCGTATAATTTTACAGAAGTACGGTTTTTGTAGTTTGTTATTCAAAAAATTTTATTTTTACTTCACAAAATAAAAAAATATAAACAGTTAAAATAATTGAAATATCGTTTGTTTTTACGGAATGTCTCGTCATTTATTAACGTTTAAAAATAACTGAAAAATTATGTTGTTTCAAATGAAATATAAGTAGTCCGTTTTTTAAAAGGAAAAACGTTTGTTTTAAACGTTTTTTCAGTTGAATTTACTTACAAAATATTTTGAGTGTAGGCCTATACCTTATGTGGTACAAATTTAAGGGATAATTGACAAATATGTTGCGTCGCTTTATATTTATTAATTTTGGTGCTTTGTACACGAATATCAAATCGGTTGAACGGTTTTCAAAATATCGCTATTTAAAATTTTACAAAAATTTTCGGGTTGTAGGCACAACTCGATTTTCGGGTTACAGGCACAACTCGATCATTTTAACCCGTGGCGATCAACGTTTTGGATTTATAGAAAATTTCCTCTAAAAACACTACTAAACATCGAAAATGGACGAAACCTTATAAACTTGATTACAATTGTTCTGCTGTTCAAAAATCGGGTTCCAAACTTTTCCATCACATCAGGTTTTCCAAAAAAATCAAGGTCAAAGTTAAAAAAATCGCGGTTTTGGGCATTTTTGGCAACTCATAACGGATGAACCCGATGTGCTAGCGACTTTAAAATAATGTGAGGGTAAATCTTAAATATTTCTTTATAAGATACTGATTCCATTTGGTCAGTCGCATTAACACTTAGGGCACCAATTTTCTTTCAAAGATGTGTTATTCCCCAGTATAAGAAAAAAGTTTTTGGGGGAAACGACCTTATTAAAAGACTCAAACTGTTTAAGCGACTGCATCTTAAAGTCAAATGATTAAGCTTTAGCCTTGATTTTTTTAAATCGTCAGCACATCTGGTTAAGCCGCTATAAGTTGTCAAATATATCCAAAAATGCGATTCAAATTTCTCAAAAACCTTATGTAATGGAAATGTTTGGAGACCGAATTTGTGACCAGGAGAATAATTGTAATCATGTGTAAAAGGTGGCGTTCCATTTGCATCAAGTTTTTTATACCCTCCAACCACAGTATGGGGGTATACTCACTTTGTCATTCCGTGTGTAACGCATCGAAATATCGGTCTAGGACCCCATAAAGTATATATTTTATTGATCAGTGTGTCCGTCTGTAGAGGACACGATACGTTCCAATATAAAAGAGCTAGACCTCCGAAGTTTAGCACGAATATGTATTATATTCCTAGACAGGTTAAGTTCGGAAATGGGTAAAATCGGACCAAGGGGAAAAATGTTCCCCCTTGGAGAACTAAACCAACCTAAGAAAAAACGGATTTTTTCGCAGGGTATTTTGTACTTTTGCTAAGCAAATGCAACATTCTTATCTCAGATGAAGTTCAAAATCGCAAGGAGAAGTGCCCCCTAACTTCTTCCACCCCCCCCCCCAAAAAAAAGGCGCCCCTGGATTTTTTTTATATTGTTTTTTTTACATTTTGGAGGGTATCAAAGATTCGGCACAGCCGAATGTGACTTACTTGTTTTTTCATATGATTAGTAGCGAAAAAAATCGTATTTGGGGAACAAGACATCATTGGAAGATAATGGGTGCCCAAAGAGTTATTGTGACTGACCAAATGAGTTCAGGATCCTTAAGAGCAATGTTTAAGCTTTACTCTCGACTTATTTTTTAATTCATTATCACATTGGATTCATCCGCTATGAGTTGTAAAAATGCGCACAACGACGATTTTTTTTAACTTTGACCTCAATTTTCTCAAAAACCTGATGTGATAAAAAAATTTGGAGACCAGATTTGTGATCACTATAACAATTGCTAATGTTCAGTAGTGAAATTTTGAGTTTTGAAAATAAAAAAAAAAAATTTACGATACATTTACTTTTATTAATTTTCTCATGCTGAACACTTATAAAAATCAACAATCAATTTTTTTTTTGAAATATTGTCGTTGTAAATAAATTGTAAAAATCGTTCAAAATAATCGAATTTGACTCAAATTAAGATAAAAAAATAAATAAAACTCGTTATGACTGATTTCATTTTATTATTAATTTTATTTTCCTTATTCAAAAGATTACATTTTATTTAATAAACTTTTTTTTTTTTATTGATTTATTTTCTTTTTGCAATGAATACAGGAATTTATTGTTCATTTAAGTAGATGCATTTGGAAATTTGTTGTATTTAAAATTGGGTGTTTTGATTTTTTTATTAATTCTGCACAAACTACTTTAACAAATGATATTTTTTCTCTCTTTCTTCTTTTTGTAATACTAATTTGTTACAATTTCTTATCAATTAATTATCTACAATATTAAAGACTTAAAATTTATTTAGGACTTTTGGCTAATATGATATTGTTTGTTTCTTTAAATATTTAAGGTAATTTTTCTTTTTGTTCACTAAATAACTAAATAATTTTACTAATAAATTGGCTTTGGTTTTAATATGTTTTTAACTTGTACTTTCACATTTCAGTATTTTTTCGGTTTATTTTTGAATTTTTCTTACTTACGTCTACACTAATATTTACTTACTGGTTTTTAATCAAATTGTTTAAGGTTTAGATTTTAAAATTTTTTTTGTTAAAAAACAAAATTATAATTTTTGCTACTTAAAAACATTTAAAAAATTCTTATTTTAGACCAATATACATAATTAATTTTGTAAAAATAATATTTTTTTTCAAAAATTTAAAAAAAAGTATTTTATTTTTTTGTTACTAGTTGACATTCAGGTAGTTTAATTTTTCGTCTTTGGCAAAGGGGTTGTTTTGTTAAAGCTTAAAACACAGAGTTGGAAAATTTGAGACTTTTTCTATTAAACAAATGTCTCAGATTCTTAGACAGTTTCTAAAGAAAAATTGTTTCATATTCTGATACTTTTTTTTATAAGAAAAATGTCTCAGATTCTGACAATTTTTCTATAAGAAAAATGTCTCAGATTCTGAGAATTTTTCTTAAAGAAAAATGTCTTAGATTCTGACAATTTTTCTATAAGAAAAATGTCTCAGATTATGAGAATTTTTCTTTAAGAAAAATGTCTCAGAGAATTTTTCTATAAGAAAAATGTCTCAGATTCTGACAATTTTTCTATAAGAAAAGTGTCTCAGATTCTGAGAATTTTTCTAGAAGAAAAATGTCTTAGAATCTGAGAATTTTTCTATAAGAAAAATGTCTCAGATTCTGATAATTTTTCTATAAGAAAAATGTTTCAGATTCTGAGATTTTTTCTATAGGAAAATTGTCTTAGATTCTCAGATTCTGAGACTTTTTCTATAGAAAAATTGTCTCAGATTCTGAGACTTTTTCTATAGAAAAATTGTCTCAGATTCTGAGATTTTTTCTATAGAAAAATTGTCTCAGATTCTGAGACTTTTTCTATAGAAAAATTTTCTCAGATTCTGAGATTTTTTCTATAGAAAAATTGTCTCAGATTCTGAGACTTTTTCTATAGAAAAATTGTCTCAGATTCTGAGACTTTTTCTATAGAAAAATTGTCTCAGATTCTGAGACTTTTTCTATAGAAAAATTGTCTCAGATTCTGAGAATTTTTCTATAGAAAAATTGTCTCAGATTCTGAGACTTTTTCTATAGAAAAATTGTCTCAGATTCTGAGACTTTTTCTATAGAAAAATTGTCTCAGATTCTGAGACTTTTTCTATAGAAAAATTGTCTCAGATTCTGAGACTTTTTCTATAGAAAAATTGTCTCAGATTCTGAGACTTTTTCTATAGAAAAATTGTCTCAGATTCTGAGACTTTTTCTATAGAAAAATTGTCTCAGATTCTGAGACTTTTTCTATAGAAAAATTGTCTCAGATTCTGAGACTTTTTCTATAGAAAAATTGTCTCAGATTCTGAGACTTTTTCTATAGAAAAATTGTCTCAGATTCTGAGAGTTTTTCTATAGAAAAATAGTCTCAGATTCTGAGACTTTTTCTATAGAAAAATTGTCTCAGATTCTGAGACTTTTTCTATAAAAAAATTGTCTCAGATTCAGAGACTTTTTCTATAGAAAAATTGTCTCAGATTCAGAGACTTTTTCTATAGAAAAATTGTCTCAGATTCTGAGACTTTTTCTATAGAAAAATTGTCTCAGATTCTGAGACTTTTTCCATAGAAAAATTGTCTCAGATTCTGAGACTTTTTCTATAGAAAAATTGTCTCAGATTCTGAGACTTTTTCTATAGAAAAATTGTCTCAGATTCTGAGACTTTTTCTATAGAAAAATTGTCTTAGATTCTGAGACTTTTTCTATAGAAAAATTGTCTCAGATTCTGAGACTTTTTCTATAGAAAAATTGTCTCAGATTCTGAGACTTTTTCTATAGAAAAATTGTCTCAGATTCTGAGACTTTTTCTATAGAAAAATTGTCTCAGATTCTGAGACTTTTTCTATAGACAAATGGTATCAGATTCTGAGACTTTTTCTATAGACAAATTGTCTCAGATTCTGAGACTTTTTCTATAGAAAAATTGTCTCAGATTCTGAGACTTTTTCTATAGAAAAATTGTCTCAGATTCTGAGACTTTTTCTATAGAAAAATTGTCTCAGATTCTGAGACTTTTTCTATAGAAAAATTGTCTCAGATTCTGAGACTTTTTCTATAGAAAAATTGTCTCAGATTCTGAGACTTTTTCTATAGAAAAATTGTCTCAGATTCTGAGACTTTTTCTGTAGAAAAATTGTCTCAGATTCTTAGACTTTTTCTATAGAAAAATTGTCTCAGATTCTGAGACTTTTTCTATAGAAAAATTGTCTCAGATTCTGAGACTTTTTCTATAGAAAAATTGTCTCAGATTCTTAGACTTTTTCTATAGAAAAATTGTCTTAGATTTTGAGACTTTTTCTATAGAAAAATTGTCTCAGATTCTGAGACTTTTTCTATAGAAAAATTGTCTCAGATTCTGAGACTTTTTCTATAGAAAAATTGTCTCAGATTCTGAGACTTTTTCTGTAGAAAAATTGTCTCAGATTCTGAGACTTTTTCTATAGAAAAATTGTCTCAGATTCTGAGACTTTTTCTATAGAAAAATTGTCTCAGATTCTGAGACTTTTTCTATAGAAAAATTGTCTCAGATTCTGAGACTTTTTCTATAGAAAAATTGTCTCAGATTCTGAGACTTTTTCTATAGAAAAATTGTCTCAGATTCTAAGACTTTTTCTATAGAAAAATTGTCTCAGATTCTAAGACTTTTTCTATAGAAAAATTGTCTCAGATTCTGAGACTTTTTCTATAGAAAAAGTGTCTAAGATTCTGAGACTTTTTCTATAGAAAAATTGTCTCAGATTCTGAGACTTTTTCAATATAAAAATTGTTTTTTTTATAGAAAAATTGTCTCAGATTCTGAGACTTTTTCTATAGAAAAAAAATTTCTTAGTTTTATAAATTTTTTCTAGAGAAAACATTTTTCAGATTCTTTCAATCGAACAGTTTTATCCAAATTTCTCTGTGCTTTAGTAATTTTCGTTTAATGGTTTTTAATTTTAATAAAATCTCTTCTTCGAAAGGATCTAGGACTTCAAATGGTAATTTTTTTTGATTAATTTGTTCGTTTTAATTTTTTTAATTCTTTTGTAAAAATTTTTGGTAATGACTAACACTACACACTATATATGCGCTGGTGAGGAATTTTGGATTGTTTGCATTTAACCTGACCTCTATTTGGAAGTGTGAAGTGTCATAACTTGCTATCATTCTAAAATATAAAACAGCCAATAGCCCAAGTTAAAAGCTAAAAAGCTAACAGGAAATACGACACGTGAATATTTATCAATAACATTGACATCTTTAATTGTCGGTATGGTGGCTTTAATGGCAGAAGCACCTTTTTTTAAGGCATGCAAGACACGGGGTTTATTGCCTGGAAAGAAATCGGGAATTGAGTCAGACAGAATCTTCTGTAAAATAATTTTAGTTAAACTTACCTCGCTGTCCTCTATAGCGTAAATTTGAACGACTTGTGGTACCATAATTTCGTGCAATTCTAAAACTCGGTGGAAATTTGGCTAAATCTAAAGTGTCTGAACCCAATTGATTAAATGATGCATTATAGTTGCCCTTACGCAATGATGGTATAGGACTCATGCGTACATCTTGCAATTCAATAATATCTTCGGCAGTTGAACAGGTTTCTGATTTATCAAGTTTCCCTAATTAAAGGGAAAATTAAAGGAATTAATAAGAAATAAAGAAATATTTAAATATCTGAGATAAATTAATTTAATTAAATCAATTAAAATGCTGTTTTAAAACAATTAAACTGTTAACTGAGTTAAATTAATTTAATTCAATCAATTAAATGTTGTTCAAAATAATGAAATTGTTTGTAAAATCATTAATATTTATAATTAAATCAATTAAATGTTTACTACAAAAAAAAAAAAAAATGAGTTTCAATCCCTAAAATGCTAATATCAATTACTATTTTAATTGATTTTGCACCTATCACGAAAGTGATAGCATTAATTACTAAAATTTGTAAAAGTTTAATATCGCAAAAGTGAATTTATTCTCAATTCACCGAAATTTTCAAAATCAATTGATAAAAATGATTATCAATTAAAAAATGATTAAAAACAAAATTGAACTTTTTAAAATTTTTAATAAAATTTTTTTTCTCTAAAATTTTTTGTGTGTAGTGATTTATATTTGTTTTTTTTATAGATTTAATTGTTAATTAAAAGTCAATAAAAAATTTTACATCAATTAAAAATTTTAACAAAAAAATTTTAATTGGTAAATTAAAAATGTAATTGATAAGAAAAACAATAATTACATTGAAAAAATTAATTGATGGAATAAAAAATTTGAATTGAGTCAATTAAAAACGTAGTTTATTCAATTAAAAGTTTAATTGATTCATATAAAAGTTTTATTGATTGAATTAAACATTTAATTGATTCAATTAAAAATTTAATTAATTCTGTTTTCTGTGTGTAATAAATTTTTGTAGAATGTTTATTTTTTTTGTTTTGATTAACATTACCTGATCTTTTATTATCACCATCTTTACTCTTTTTCACTTTCTTTTTGGCTCTTTTACCCCAATACGTATAATTGACAGCTGCATATTCTAAAAGTGCAGCAAAAACGAACACAAAACACATGACCAGATAAATATCTATGGCTTTAACATATGATATCCTTGGTAAGGAACTGCGCACACCAGTACTTATGGTAGTCATTGTAAGAACAGTGGTAATACCTGGAATGGAAAATTGTATAAAGACATGTGAGAAAATGAGTATTTTTACTACAAAATTTTCGAGTTAAAATTCGAAAAATATTAATTGAAATTCAGTTAAGGGAAATTTAAATTGTCGTTCTCTAAAATTTCGATTTTACGATGATATAAAAATTGTTCACATAAAAATTCTCAGTTTCTAAAGAAATGGTGCTAAGAAAATCGTCTCAGAATCTGCAACATTTCAATGCCGAAACATTTTTTTACAAATACTTTCCGCTTCTGTAACATTTTTCCAAAGAAATGTCAGAGATTCTCAGACATTTTGCAATTAAAAAAAGTATTTTAGAAAAATCCTTACATTCTAAAACTTTCTTCGTTAAGTGAAACACTTTTTTGAAAGCTTTCGAACCCTAATATTATAATAAAACCTATGAAATCCGGAAAATTTCTCCCATCATATGGGATTAACTGGATTTCAAGGTGTATGTGAATCGTATTTGATTAAGAAGCCCAACCATTTTCTTAGCGGATCATACTAAATTAGGAAGAACAAAAAGAATTGTTTTCAGTCACAAAAAGAAGTTCAAATAAAAAAAATTTTGAGTGAAAACCAAGTAGAAAAGTTAAATTCGACTTTGCCGATTCTATGAATACCCTCCACAATGCCTTTTTTTTTAAAGGATAGTATATTTTTAACGTGAAAAAATTAACAATTTTGATTAGAAATATTTTATTTTGAGTAAAAAATTCTTTTTTCGTTATTTTAAAAAAAAATACTAATTTTTTTTTGAGTGTAAAACTTTTTTTCGAGTGAAATGCTTTTTTACTGTGAAAATATTTCTGAGTGAATGCACGTACGTATGTACACTAAATATTTACATTTTTGTAAAAAAACTATTTTTTTTTGAGTGTAAAATTTTTTTTGAGTATAATATCTTTTTCGAGCGTAATTTTTAAGTTACCAATGCTTTTTAAACTAAACAAGTTTAAAAAGCATTGCTTTAAAAAAG
The DNA here is from genome assembly GCA_963921195.1 of Pegoplata infirma. NCBI lineage: Eukaryota > Metazoa > Arthropoda > Insecta > Diptera > Anthomyiidae > Pegoplata > Pegoplata infirma. Next base: position 39,942,680 of record OY992540.1, on the reverse strand, counting down.
TTTGAAAAGCATTGCTTAGTTACCACCAATGCTTTTAAAACTTGTTTACCACGTGGCATTTAAGATGAACAAAATCTGAAATTCGGGGTTTTGCATATAACTTTTGAACCACTTGACCGATTGAGCTAAAATTCAATACGAAACAGACCCGAGGAACGGCACGTTTCAGCAGTCTCATTATTGTTGTTCGAAAGTTATCGTGTTTTTTATCTCATAAATTTGCGGAAACCCCTTGCCGAAATTTACTCTTTTGCTCATAACTTTTGAACCACTGAACTGATTTGGCTGGTTTGCAATACCAACCTGACCAGGTAAATGGCCAACATATATGCCAAACTTCAGTAGCCTCTGTAAAGTCTTTCAAAAGTTAGCGTGTTTTCTACGGACGGACAGACAGACGGACGGACATCGCTAGATCGACTTAAAAGCTATCGAGGGTCATGAATATATCGTCACCTAAAATGCAAAAGGCCCTAACTAACATTTTATTAATTTTACAGGAGAAGCAAAAAACAGTATAGAGCAAAATTTTTAATTTGTTAATAACTTTGTTGGTTTTGATTGGATTGGGCTAAAATTTTGTGATGACGTACGTTTTGTGAATATGTATCAAAATTAATCACAAAATGATTAAAAAATGTATTTCTAGTTGCGTTCATTGGCGATTTCGCAACACACATGTTTTCAATTTTTGGCTATAAAATCGCAAATTTTTATTATGTGACCCTAATTTTTTATTGGGACGTGTAGGTTAATAAAATACACCAGAATCTATCAAAATACCGATTTTGAATTTTTTGTTAGTTAGGGCGTTTTGCGTTTTAGGTGACGATATATACTTTATGGGGTCCTAGACCAACATTTCGATGTGTTACAAACTGAATGACAAACTTATATATACCCTCTGTCATTTGAGTGGAGGGTATAAAAAAGTTTTTAATTAAGAGTGTTAAATTCGAGCGGGCCGAAAAAATACATTTTCTAATGCTCCGAGCCCAAGTGCTGGACTTTGAACTTTCTCTAGCTTAAAAATCGTTCACTTTTTTAACAAAAATAAAAAAAACTTGTTAAACTTTTCAGAGGTTGGTTTAGTTCTTCAAGGGGAACTTTTTTCCCCAAGTCTTATTTTTCCCATTTTTTTATTTATTTAGCCTGTCTAGGATTTTAAGTTATATTTGTGACAAACTTCAATCTAGCTATTTTATTTTGGACTGTATCGTATTACAGACGGACGGACAGACACAAACAGAGAAAAAGCAGCACACCAAAGAAACAAAAGCGAACTCTGTCTTTATCACGAAGGTACAGAGAATGGCGTCGATGTGCATCACTGGTGCTCTTCGTACTACACCTACGGCTGCATTAGAAATCCTCCTTCACCTGATACCATTGGACATATTGGGTAGGCAGTATGCGGCTGCGTCGGCAATTCGACTTAATAGCACGCTGCAATGGAGGAGCAGCGATTGTGGCCATAGCGCGATCTTGAAGAAGATAACAATACCACAAAATGTGGACTGTGCTCCCTCTGTGAGCCTCTTTGAGCGCCACTTTACCACTATGATACCATCCAGGGAGTCTTGGATGGGGGATACTCCGGGTAGTGGATATATATATATATATATATATGTTCCTTTAACTCCCACTGTAGCATAGGGCGCCGGGTAGTGGAGCTACCATAAATTTTTATACAGATGGATCGAGGCTGCACGAACAAGTGGGCTTTGGAGTCTATTCGGAGGTGCTTGGGTTGAGCCTGGCTCGTAGATTGCCAGATCATTGCAGTGTTTGCCAGGGAGAGATGCTGGCAATAAAGGAAGTGGCTGACTGGTTTAGCTGCAATGTCTTGTCTACAACCGCAGTCAACATCTATACTGACAGTCAAGCCGCGGTCAAGTCCCTGGATTCAATGTTTCTGAAAACAAGATCTGTCCTTAACTGCCGCACGTCTTTAAATGAGATGGCCAAGCAGTTTAACATACGACTCATATGGGTCTCAGGGCGCAGAGACATTCCAGGGAATTGCAAAGCCGATGAGCTTGCAAGACTAGGAACTACCTTACAGGTTCCAACAGAATTGGAATGTGTTGGTATGCCTCTAGAAACATGCAAGCCAAACCTACGGCTTTGTTCTGCGACGGAGACTAATCAAAGATGGGCAAATGGATGGACGTGTGAGACAACACGCTGATTTGGCCTTCTCTTAATAAGGGGCGCACAAGTGAGCTGATATCGCTTCCAAGAGGAGAGATTTCGACGGTGGTTTATATAATTACCGGACAAATATGACCTAAAAATATGCATAAGCAAAAAAATGCATTTTAAGCAAAATATGCAAAAATATGCACCACAAATCGATGCCATTTTAAAGCAAATTCTTTGATTCTCAAAGATATCTTGTTTATACTGTTCTATACCAAAGGGAAAAAACGTGCATTTGCATGAAAGTCCTCTCCTTGGTTATCATACATACTATAATCAGCGATGATCATATCATGGTCGCTGCAATCATGTTGTGATAAAGCTATCAATCATACTATGTTCCCCATCATTTTGGTCGTTGCATTCATGTTTCTTCGCTGTGTGCAGACGGAAAAACGGATATTCATAGAATGTTTTAGAATCGATTATGTATCAATAATAACTTTGCTCTATATTATGGGATATTTCAATGCATGCGGAATGACAAAGTGCGTATACCCCCATACTGTATTTGAAGGGTATAAAAAAGTTTTATGAAAACAATTGACAGTGTTAAATTCGGCTGTGCCGAATCTTTTTTACCCTCCAAAAAAAAAACAATTGTCAGGGCCTTTTTTCTTGGGGGGGGGGGGGGGGAGGAGGGGTGATGGAATCAGTGGGGGACGTATTTATCCCATCGCGATAAATATACCAAATGTTTAATTTATTTTACAAAAATACAAAAAACATGTAGAAAAAGTGTATTTTTTCAGAGGTTTGTTTAGTTCTTCAAGGGGGAACTGGCCCGATTTTGCCCATTCACGAACTTAATCTGCTTATGAACGTGAGACATATTTATGCCAAACTTCAGAAGTCTAGCTGTTTTATTTTGGACTGCATTATGTTATCTACCGACAGACGGACACACGGACATTCATATAATGTCTTAAATCGATCATGGATCAATAATATATGTACTTTATGGTGTCCCTGACCGATCTTTCGATGCGTTACAAACGGAATGACAAAGTGAGTATACCCCCATACTGTGGTTAGAGGGTATAAAAAAATGGACTAAAAAAATTTTGTGAATAAAATTTTTAGTAAAAATAGTTCATTCCATAAAAATCTCTGTTCCATTCTATTTCGTTCCCTTTTCTATTCCATTTTGTTCCCTGTTCCATTTAATTTCGTTTCGAGAAGGTTGTTTTGCTAGGTATACTCAGTTTTTCATTCCATGTGTAATGCATCGAAATATCGGCCTAGGACCCCATAAAGTATATATATTATGGATAAGTGATCGATTCGGTGCGTCCTAGATAGCAAGACCGACCCTAGAGCAGTCAAATGTATGACTGACCTACATTATTTTTTTAATTTAAACATTTAATCAATGGTGCGTCCTAAAGGGGTCATTAGTGAGACCGAAACCCAGTAATTTGCACCCTTAAATTTTCTAAACATATTTACCCCATATATCCATTCCCTAAGTGGGCTTCCAATCAAAATATATTTTTTGTTTAAATTTGCTCCTTTCGTAATTTTTATGGGTGCCATTTAAGGAAGCGGAAATCGTGGGGTAGGTATGTTTTGTAAAAATGTTGGAGGGTTATATTTTGAGAAAATGTTGGGGCATCCGTGGAACAGTTAGAGCGAATCAAAATATTTTTTTTTTAATTTACTCCCTTTGTAATTTTTATGGGAGCGGAAATCGTGGGGTAGGTATGTTTTGTAAAAAATATTTTAAGAAAATGTTGTTGCATCCGTGGAACATTTAAAGCGATGTGAGCAAATTTCATAAAAATTCATTTTGTATGGGAGGTGAGATAGGATACTTGTTGCACAGTGTTATCAATTAATATTTTCTGAATTCTAATAGATATTTTCTTATTTCTAAGTAAAAACTTGTATATTTTATTAAAAATACTAAAGTCACAACACAATGGTTCGTGATTTATGCTAGATTTTCAGTAATGGAGAACTTCACTTTGCAGAGAGGATTTTGTTTCTTATACAAAATGGGTAAAAGCTACTTTAGGTTAGTTTAACACTTACCAAATCATTAAAAAAACATGCTTTTTAATACTCAATTACCCAATTTCAATACATAAATAGTTGGTTAGACTGCGTATGAGTGATATTGAATTCAATAAACAATCATTATTAATCATACGCCTCAATTAAGTTCATCTTTATTTAAGCTTTAAATTCAGTTAGACGTAAACTTAGTTACCATTCTTCAACACTGTAATTCTTTTCGTATTTTCGTGTTTTCGTTTACTTCATTTTTGTATTCTTACCTAATGCAACACGAGCACTAGTTGCTTCGTGATTAATCCAAAATGAAACCCAAGACAGCATAACAATCAATATGCTTGGCAGGTATGTTTGAAAAATGAAATAACCAATATTACGCTGAAGTTTAAATGATAAAGACAAACGTTGATAGACGCCTGTTGCCAAGCGTTCCTTACGATCATTGGTCTCATAACCAATTATAGTAAATTGTGGTAATTCAGCATCTTCTACACCGCGTACCGGTGTAGGTTTCCAATACATTACCACATCGCTAACGGTGTAGCCATCTGAAAGAGAATACTTTTTTTAAACAATTTTCAAATTTAATTTTTCAATTTACAAAATACATACAACTTTCAATTTCCACCGTGCAATTTTGTGAATCTAATGGATAATAATGCAAATCCATCATGCAGGCTAAAGTTGTAGTAAAACGCATACCGTATGTAACAGAGCCATCGCCACCTAAACGCACTAATTTATTACGTTCTGTAACATCATGTAAAAAACTAAAAAGAAAAAAGAAAACATTTTTGTTAATCAGTTAATGTTGTTCTTTCAAATTTGCAAAACAGCACTCACCTGTTTTTATCATTTGCAAAAAATGTATCCGGTACCCATATTTTTTCGGCAAAATCTCCTGAAAGCGTCAGCACATCATTGACACCATCATCATCAGCATCATCATCATAGTAAGGACCATATGCATTGAATGCTAAACGTTCATCACGCCAATACTGATTTAAATACATCGTTATGGTGTAGTCCTAAAACACAAACGTAGTATACAATCAAGAAATGTATACATACATTAGTAATTGCATACTTTTAGGGGGAGTTGTTTTGGATGTGTGACATTTTTTTTGTTTTTATTTATATGTTTTATATGTATGTTTCTGAAAGGAAACCATTAAATTTTGTAAATAACTTCCTTTTTGAGTTTGCATAAGGACTTTTCAAACATGCATACGAGTGTTTTGTGTACGTGGGAGAATTTATGTCTTATTTTGTTTGTTTGTTTATTTTAGTAGGCGGTTTTAACTACTTTATTTGTCTGTTACACATTTGACACATTGTAGCTCATTAATAAAAAAGAAAAAAGTCTAAGTATGTGTTTTCAAAAGAAATGTTTTACTTTTATATTAAGATTTTTTAAAGTAAAACTTTACATGGATAAAATAAGAAGATCTAAATTTGTTGGTTTAATTGTTTTTGTTTTTCATAGCAAAAATTTTACTTAAACTTCAAACGCATCAAATCGTTATTAAAAATTTGTTAATCAATAACTTTTGACATTTCTATAATGGAAACTATCATGACAAAGCTGAAATGTTACTAGATTTTTTTTTGATTTTTTGTGAATAATTATTATTTTTTAATTAATACAATACGAAAAACACTTCTCTGAAATTTTAAAACCGATAAAAAGGCATTCTAAAATTTATTACAAAATTTTGTTTTTAAATATCCACGGTGTCCTTGATGGAGCGTCTTTTTGAAATTTTTTTGTTGATATTTTTTTGAAAAAAATATGGGGCATTCCAGGTCAAATCACTTTGAATTTTTTTTTAGATCATCCCAGTTTTAAATACCCTTCGAAAACTCCTTTGTGCTAAAATTTCAGATTTTGTTGATAACCCGTTCAAAATATATAGAATTTTTAAAAATGTATGGTTTGTTCCTTTACTCATAACTTCTTCAATAACACAGTGTTACAAAAAAGAATGAAAGAGAAATATCTGGGATGCGATACTTTTTTTCCAGTAGGTGTTGTTGAGTACAACAACACCTACAAAATCTTGAGTTACGAATCAAAAACCGATTTTTCGTACTTTTTACACTTATAAGCCAGTAACTTTGTTGAATATTAGCCGATTTTGAATTTCTCGACGGTTTTAGAAAGAATAAACTAATATCTTTCGAAGATGTAAACATGTTATTTAAGTTATATTAAAACAACTGTTCGGATTTTTCAGCCAACTCAATTTTTCCAAAAAAAAACCTTATTTTTTAAGTTTGGAGATGTTTTATCATATTTTTTTATTTAGGAACCGTATTATTTATGAATTTATTAAAAAAGTATATTTATTTTAGAATAAACTAAAACTTTGGTTTTTAAAATCCGTCAAAAATTGACTGAGTTATTAAACTTTTAATAAAAACAAAATTTTAGAATTAAGTCTGAACCATGTTTTTCTACTTTGTCATTCTGTGTGAAACACATCTAAATATCGGTTATTTGTTTTTATTAAAAGTTTAATAACTCGGTCAATTTTTTACCGATTTTAAAACCCAAAATAGAGTTTTCCTTATAAACAAATATACTTTTACAATAAATTCATAAATGATACGGTTCCTTAACAGAAAAATGTGTAAAAACATCTCCAAATCTCAAAAATAGTGATTTTTTTTTTTAAAAATTGAGTTTACTGGAGAAATACGCTCAGTTGTCTCAATGTTACTTAAATATTATGTTTACATCTTCGGAAGGTCTTACAATTAGTTTCTTCTTTCTAAAACCGTCCATAAATTCAAAATCGGTTGATATTCAACAAAGTTACTGGCTTATAAGTGTAAAAAGTTAGAAAAACCGGTTTTTTACTCGTAGCTCAAGGTTTTGGATGTGTTTCTCAAATTTCAAGTACAGGGTCTTGTTGTACTCGACAACACATACTAAAAAAAATATCGCATCGCTGGTAGTTTTTTCTGTCATACAGTGTAATGCTCCAAATTCATTTTTGTTTTTTTACGTATTGAAAAATAAATCCTAAAAAGTTCTTAAAAGGGATTTAGTATAAGATTTTTAAGTTTTAAAATTTAAATCTCATTTTTTGAAAATGTGTGTACTCTTTGATTTTTTGAAATTTTTTTAGTGGAAAACTTCTACAAAATTTTTGCCCAGTTAGATCGTGGGATAAAGATTATTACAATTTTTATTTTTTTTTTGTAATTTTGCAATCTTAAAATCATTTCTACTGCGCTAATGGCATGTCGTAGAGGGGTCATTAGCAAGACCAACCCTGAAAAAACCAATAGTTTATCTCTAATTTCTAAGAAGGCTTCCATACAAAATGACATTTCTTAAAATTTGCTCCAACCACTGTAACTGCCCTAAGAGTACCCCGATAACAGTCAAGTGTATGACCGACTCAAATTATTTTTTTAATAAAAATATTTTCTCTGAACACACCTACCCACTGTCCCCATACAATTTCTTTTTTGTTTTTTTTTTATAAATTTGTTTTATGTACACACAGAAAACGGATTCGTTGTGTCAACCAAATTTAGAACCAACCAAATTTTTGTAGTCCAGCCAATTATCACTTTTATCAGTTGTGTTTACTAATAATTTCGATTTAGTCAATTGATATTTATATCGAATTTCAGTAAGAGCAACTGAATATATCTGTTGAAACAACGAAAAATTATAGGAACAAAATGGTTGTTGTGACCGACATAATGCCACCACAACTAAAGTATTTTATTAATGGGGCCATTCAACCGTTAAATAAAAAGACAAAAATAATGTTTTCTTTTAAATATATTTATTAAATAAGTCAAGTTGATATTTAATACAATTTTTAAAAATAGTTTTTTTTTAAGAAAAATTCTCAGAATCTGAGAAAAATATCACAGCACCAGAGACTTTTTCTATAGAACATATGTCTCAGAATTTGTGACATTTTCTAAAGAAATATGTCCCAGAATCAGAGACTTTTCCAATAGAAAATACGTCTCAGAATCTGGGACTATTTCTATAGAAAAAACGTCTCAGAATTTGAGACGTTTCTATAGAAAAAACATCTCAGAATCAGAGATTTTTTTTTGGAGAAAAAATGTTTCAGAATCTCAATGTCTAGGAATCTGAGACTTTTTCTATTTAAATAATGTCTCAGAATCTAAGGCTTATTCTATAGAAAAAATGTCCAAAAATCTGAGACGTTTTCTACCGAAAAATTATTAGAATTTAAGCAATTTTTTTTATAGGATGGTTTCAGATTCCGAAACATTTTTTCTATTGAAAAAGTTTTAAATTTTGAGACATTTTTGCTATAGAAAAAGACTCAGATTCTGAGACATTTTTTCTATAGAAGAAGACTCAGAATCTGAGACATTTTTTCTATAGAAAAAAACTCAGATTCTGAGACATTTTTTCTATAGAAAAAGTCTCAGATTCTGAGACATTTTTTCTCAGATTCTGAGACATTTTTTCTATAGAAAAAGTCTCAGATTCTGAGTCATTTTTTTTATAGAAAAAGTCTCAGATTCTGAGACATTTTTTCTATAGAAAAAGTCTCAGATTCTGAGAAATTTTTTCTATAGAAAAAGTCTCAGATTCTGAGACATTTTTTCAATAGAAAAAAACTCAGATTCTGAGACATTTTTTCTATCGAAAAAGTCTCAGATTCTGAGACATTTTTTCTATCGAAAAAGTCTCAGATTCTGAGACATTTTTTCTATAGAAAAAGTCTCAGATTCTGAGACATTTTTTCTATTGAAAAAGTCTCAGATTCTGAGACATTTTTTCTATAGAAAAAGTCTCAGATTCTGAGACATTTTTTCTATAGAAAAAGTCTCAGATTCTGAGACATTTTTTCTATAGAAAAAGTCTCAGATTCTGAGACATTTTTTCTATAGAAAAAGTCTCAGATTCTGAGACATTTTTTCTATAGAAAAAGTCTCAGATTCTGAGACATTTTTTCTATAGAAAAAGTCTCAGATTCTGAGACATTTTTTCTATAGAAAAAGTCTCAGATTCTGAGACATTTTTTCTATAGAAAAAGTCTCAGATTCTGTGACATTTTTTCTATAGAAAAAGTCTCAGATTCTGAGACATTTTTTCTATGGAAAATGTCTCAGATTCTGAGACATTTTTTCTATAGAAAAAGTCTCAGATTCTGAGACATTTTTTCTATAGAAAAAGTCTCAGATTCTGAGACATTTTTTCTATAGAAAAAGTCTCAGATTCTGAGACATTTTTTCTATAGAAAAAGTCTCAGATTCTGAGACATTTTTTCTATAGAAAAAGTCTCAGATTCTGAGACATTTTTTCTATAGAAAAAGTCTCAGATTCTGAGACTTTTTCTATAGAAAAAATCTCAGATTCTGAGACAGTTCTTCTATAAAAAAGTCTAAGATTCTGAGACATTTTTTTATAGAAAAAGTCTCAGATTCTGAGACATGTTTTTTATAGAAAAAGTCTCAGACATTTTTTCTATAGAAAATGTCTCAGATTCTGAGACATTTTTTCTAAAAAAAGTCTCATATTCTGAGACATTTTTTCTATCGAAAAAGTCTCAGATTCTGAGGCATTTTTTCTATAGAAAAAGTCTCAGATTCTGAGACATTTTTTCTATAGAAAAAGTCTCAGATTATGAGACATTTTTTTTATAGAAAAAGTCTCAGATTATGAGACATTTTTTCTATAGAAAAAGTCTCAGATTCTGAGACATTTTTTCTATAGAAAAAGTCTCAGATTCTGAGACATTTTTTCTATAGAAAAAGTCTCAGATTCTGAGACATTTTTTCTATAGAAAAAGTCTCAGATTCTGAGACTTTTTCTGTAGAAAAAATCTCAGATTCTGAGACAGTTTTTCTATAAAAAAGTCTAAGATTCTGAGACATTTTTTTATAGAAAAAGTCTCAGATTCTGAGACATGTTTTTTATAGAAAAAGTCTCAGACATTTTTTCTATAGAAAATGTCTCAGATTCTGAGACATTTTTTCTAAAAAAAGTCTCAGATTCTGAGACATTTTTTCTATAGAAATAGTCTCAGATTCTGAGGCATTTTTTCTATAGAAAAAGTCTCAGATTCTGAGACATTTTTTCTATAGAAAAAGTCTCAGATTATGAGACATTTTTTTTATAGAAAAAGTCTCAGATTATGAGACATTTTTTCTATAGAAAAATTCTCAGATTCTGAGACAGTTTTTCTATAAAAAAGTCTAAGATTCTGAGACATTTTTTTATAGAAAAAGTCTCAGATTCTGAGACATGTTTTTTATAGAAAAAGTCTCAGACATTTTTTCTATAGAAAATGTCTCAGATTCTGAGACATTTTTTCTAAAAAAAGTCTCATATTCTGAGACATTTTTTCTATCGAAAAAGTCTCAGATTCTGAGACATTTTTTCTATCGAAAAAGTCTCAGATTCTGAGACATTTTTTTCATCGAAAAAGTCTCAGATTCTGAGACATTTTTTCTATAGAAAAAGTCTCAGATTTTTAAACATTTTTTGTATAGAAAAAGTCTCAGATTCTGAGACATTTTTTCTACAGAAAAAGTTTCAGATTCTGAGAAATTTTTTTTATAGATTAAGTCTCAGATTCTGAGACAATTTTTTTATAAAAAAAGTCTTAGATTCTAATACATTTTTTCTATAGAAAAAGTCTCAGATTCAGAGATATTTTTTCTATAGAAAAAGTCTCAAATTCTGAGACATTTTTTCTATAGAAAAAGTCTCAGATTCTGAGACATTTTTTCTATTGAAAAAGTCTCAGATTCTGAAACATTTCTTCTATAGAAAAAATTTCAGATTCTGAAAAATTTTTTTATAGCAAAAGTCTCAGATTCTGAAACATTTTTTCAATAGAAAAAGTCTCAGATTCTGAGACATTTTTTCTATAGAAAAAGTCTTAGATTCTGAAACATTTGTTCTATAGAAAAAATTTCAGATTCTGAGAAATTTTTTCTATAGAAAAAGTCTCAGATTCTGAAACATTTTTCTAAAGAAAATGTCTCAGATTCTAAATCATTTTTTTTCTATATAAAAAGTCTCAGATTCTGAAACATTTTTCCTATAGAAAAAGTCTCAGATTCTGAAACATTTTTTCTATAGAAAAAATCTCAGATTCTGAAAATTTTTTCTATAGAAAAAGTCTCAGATTCTGAAATATTTTTTTATGGGAAAAGTGTTAGATTCTGATACATTTTTCTATAGAAAAAGTCTCAGATTCTGAGACATTTGTCCTATAGAAAAAGTTTCAGATTCTTAGACATTTTTCCCATAGAAAGTCTGAGATTCTGAGAAATTTTATCTATAGGAAAAGTCTCAAAATTATGGAATTTTGCTATAGGAAAAATGTCTCAGAATCTGCGAATTTATCATATAGAAACAGTCCCAGACTCTCAAACATTTTGCAATAGAAAAAAAATCTGATATTCAGTGATATTTTTTATCTGATATTTTTATGCAAACAGGTTACCTCTTCTATATCGTAAACTTATGTTTTCCTATAAAGTTCGAGTGTTGAGATTCATCGTATGTTTAGATACTGAATTGGAGAATCCGCACGAAATATTGATCCAAATTTCTTGTTTGATCTTGTATTGGTAATTTTTTTTCTGCAAATGAAACCAATCTTTATTAAAATAGTACACATGTTTTTTGCACAGTTTTAAACATACTTACGTTTTGTGGTTTATTATCCTTTTTGTTAACAGCATATTTAATTGATGTTTTGGTTAATATTTTTAAAAAAGTGGAAAAAATTATTTTGTTTTTTGATGACGTTTTAGTAATATGACTAAGTTTTTGTATAAGCAACATACAATTAGTTGCAGTAACGTTTTTACAAAATTAAAATATGATTGTGTTTACCAATACTTAATTGTTCTTAGATAGTATTACATTAAAATTTTTAATTTCAAATGTGTTTGGAATTTGTCAAAATTAACAACAATTTGTACCAAGTATCAGTTGTTGTGACTGATTTTTAATATAAATGAACTAATATCCTGTGCTTGTTATCAAAAATGTATTGCATTTAAAAACAAAATAGAAATGAATGGTTCGGACTATTATGAAAGTTTTCGAACAAATATTATTTTCAAATTGATAAATGCAACCAATATTTTTTCAAAATGTGATTGTTTATTGGTAATTTGTTCAGATATTTGGTTTAAAATTTATTTTTTAAATCACGATAATTGAATTTAAGTAGTTGTAACTAAAACTTATAATTCCAAACCAAATTTGAGGAGCTTCGACTGAGTTCCAAATAATTTTTTCCCTGTGTGTAATCAGTTTCTACCGATCCAATTGTGCGTCTTAAAGGGGTATAAGTGAGACCGACGCCAATTTACACTAGAAAATTTTTTCAAAACGTACCTACGCCCTATCTCAGCTCCTTAAGTGGGCTCCCATAGAAATTACATTTGGAGCAAATTGTACAAAAATTTTATTTTAAATATAAGCCCCCTGTAACGTAGCAAAGAGCCGGCCTCATTGCTACATACATATTTAATAATAATTACCCGATATTTTTCGTCTACCCTACCGATTTTCAAATTTTACATATAAATTTCCGTATCCCAACAAGAAAACGACACCTTAATAAAAATAACCCCATATAAAAGCCCCCCTAATACATTCTTTTTTATACATACATATGTGTGTGTGTATGTGTACACAATCATTCCCCAACAAACATTTACCTTTGAAATACATTGAATATTATATTGATAGCAAGTTTAAAATTTAAACCTTAGCCTTGAAAACCAGTTGAGAATAACATAGTTCTCAACGTGAAAACAATAGCATTCTCAAAGAAAACGGCATGTTAGTTCTCAAGTAAAATTTTCAAGTTTATTTAGATTTGATATATAGTTTGAGATTTTTTGAATGTATAATGTTTCTCCAATGTACACAAATATTTTTAGCTTGAAAATATGCTTACTATCTAATTGAATTATAGTGTTGTTTTCAAAGAATTCTCAGCCTTATTTATAATGTTAATTTAACATTATTTTTCAAATGAACCTCAATACATACTATTTTTTTATAAAAAAAATGTAAATACGAATTTTAATAATATTTGCTATTTATTTGCACTAAAAATTGCTAAAAAAAAAAAAATTACATCGAATGCCATTTTTGAGGTCGTCTCCTTCCAGGTCTTCTTCTTCAGCCGTCTGCTCTTTAAAATTCGAAATCTTTAAAGAAAAGAAAAGACGTTATTAAATGTATAACTTTTTTTTGATAAACTCATGTGTACTTACTTTTTAAACGTTTATGCAAGTTTTTATACTTATAGCATTCAATTAATTGGCACAAATGCATAAAAATACATAAAATTTCTATATTTTTCTTCTTCATTTTTAAAACAAAATTTTAAGTTTTCTGGCAATTTGAAATTCGGAATTGAACAACATTTGAAAACAAAACTATTTCCACCCATAATCAATGTTCGATATTAGGTTTGAGAAACATGGCAAATCAATTTGATGTTTATATTTTTTTGAAAAGAATTAATAGTATAGGAAAAAACAAATATTTCCAACATGTTTCAAATTTAGTTTAAATGTTTTAATTTTTGTCACTGAAAACAATTTGAAAAACACCCTTGATATTTAGTGCCAGTTTGATTTTTTTTTCAAAGGCTGGAATTGATATTTGTTTTTTCCTATACTATTAATTCTTTTCAAAAAAATATAAACATCAACTTGTTTTTCCATGTTTCTCAAACCTAATATCGAACATTGATTATGGGTGGAAATAATTTTGTTTTCAAATGTTGTTCAATTCCGAATTTCAAATTGTCAGAAAACTTAAAATTTTGTTTTAAAAATTAAGAAGAAAATCTGGAAATTTTATGTATTTTTATGAATTTGTGCCAATTAATTAATGCTATAAGTATAAAACAGGGTTGGCAACCGAAACGAATACCGGTATTGGTAACGGTATTGGTATTACATATTTTTTATATCGGTAACGGTAAAGGTAACGGTATTTTCGATTATTTCGGTAACGATAAACCGTTACCGAAACATCGATACCGGTACGTACCGGTATTATGAATAAAATTTTGCCAACATGATAAAAAGTCACAAATTTGTTAAAACCACGTTAAAATCAAAACTTTATTTAATAAAATCAAAAAAAACTGTGCATTTTCAACACATAATTATGTTGCAGTATTTAATGCTATAAACTAACTCAGAATTTAATTAAAATATTCACAAAATTTTGTAATTTAATAATTATTTTTTTAGTTTTTAAGTGTCAATTAATTGTCTCTGTCCAATTAGCAGAAAAATCAGCATTTTGGGCCAATTGGAAATCTGCTGATTTTAGCCGACAAGGTTTGCTAAATTTCTGTCTGAAAAAACAGTCTGCGGAAAAATTTGATAAGACAGCAGATAAATCAGCTGTTTTAAGCAGAAAAGCCTGGTAACCAGTATGAACACTTTTATAAAAGAAGCGATAAAAACTAGTAAGAGTGTTAAATTCAGCTGTTCCGAATCCTTTATACCTACATTTAACATTTAAACAAACAACAAAACACAAGTATTGACATATACATTTTCAGGGGGAAGAAGGGAAAAGCCACAGTGCGAAATTGTGGCCTGGTTACAGACTAATACAGACTCAACATAAGTGACAGGTGTCAAAAAAGTAGTCTTGAACCATATGGTTAATTTTTTTCAAATTATTCTACGAATTAGGTTAGAAAGAGACAACTAATATAACGCGCCATAAGAAAAATAAATGACAGATCGTTTTTTATTGTTTCACTCACTCCAAAGTCATAGAAAGTGTTGCCATGTTAGCTTCAAACTAGCTAAAACCGCTCTGCTTCAAACTAGCTAAAATCGCTTAGTTATTCCCCATTTGTATACCCTCCAACCATAGTATGGGGGTATACTCACTTTGCCATTCCGTGTGTAACATATCGAAATATCGGTCGGGGACCCCACAAAGTATATATAATATTGATCCATGATAGAATCTAAGACATTCTAGCGATGTCCGTCCGTCCGTCCGTCTGTAGAAATAACGATGCAGTCCAAACCAAAAGCGCTAGACCCCTGAAATTGGGCAAGAATATCTCTTATGTTACTGGTAAGGTTAAGTTCGAAGAAGGGAAAAATCGGACCAGGGGGAAAAAGTTCCCCCTTGAAGAACTAAAACGAACCCGGAAAAATACGATATTTTTACGAGTTTTTTTTTTTAATTTTTGCTCAACAAATGTAACATTTGTATGCCATATTATGTTCAAAGGCCTGCGCTTGGACCAAGGGGGTTAGGAAATTAGATTTTTTCAGATATTATAGAAATTAATCAAAAATAACGATACAAATTTATTATTTAAGCGTAAATATCATAAACAAATAATTTGTAAACATATAAAGCGGGGTACAGGTGTCCCCCACCAACTCCACCGACCCCCCTACCAAAAAAAAGACGCCCCTGCAACTTTTTTTTAATTTTAAACGTGTTGGAGGGTATAAAAGATTCGGCACAGGCGAATTTAGCGCTCTTACTTGTTTCTTATTAAACTCTACTGTCGAGTCTGTATATAGTGGTGTTAAAAAAAATTAGTAACACAATAATTTTACAGAAAGAAAATTTTAGATTTTTTAAAGTGTATTTTTTTTTTAAGTTTGCTGTTTTTCAATAAAATATTTTTCAAGAAAATTTTTTTCAAGAAAATTTTTTATTTGTTTTTCAAGAAAATTTTCTTAAAAACAGGACAACTAAATATTTCTGCTAAATTATCAAATAATTGCGAATGTGATCATTGTTTGGATCGATTCGTAATTTTTGTTGGTCAAAATAATACGATTTTCAATGTACAAATTTTTTTTTATTTATTTAACGTACATTAAAAATACTTTACTTTGTTTTTGACTGCAAAAAAAACTTAAATAAGTAATATTTAAGACAACCGAAACAAAACCGATATAATACCGGTAAAAATCCGAATAAAGGTAAGGGTTTTTTATCGGTAACGGTATTTAAATTTTTTTATTTCGGTATTGGTAACGGTAACGGTAGTGAATATTAAAGGGTTTTTAATCGGTAACGGTATTGAAAGGGTAACGGTAGCCAAGACTGGTATAAAAACTTGCATAAACGTTTAAAAAGTAAGTACACATGAGTTTATGAAAAAAAAGTTATACATTTAATAACGTCTTTTCTTTTCTTTTCTTTTCTTTTCTTTTCTTTTCTTTTCTTTTCTTTTCTTTTCTTTTCTTTTCTTTTCTTTTCTTTTCTTTTCTTTTCTTTTCTTTTCTTTTCTTTTCTTTTCTTTTCTTTTCTTTTCTTTTCTTTTCTTTTCTTTTCTTTTCTTTTCTTTTCTTTTCTTTTCTTTTCTTTTCTTTTCTTTTCTTTTCTTTTCTTTTCTTTTCTTTTCTTTTCTTTTCTTTTCTTTTCTTTTCTTTTCTTTTCTTTTCTTTTCTTTTCTTTTCTTTTCTTTTCTTTTCTTTTCTTTTCTTTTCTTTTCTTTTCTTTAAAGATTTCGAATTTTAAAGAGCAGACGACTGAAGAAGAAGACCTGGAAGGAGACGACCTCAAAAATGGCATTCGACGTAATTTTTTTATTAACAACTTTTAGTGCAAATAAAAAGCAAATATTATTAAAATTCGTATTTACAGTTTTTTTAATAAAAAATAGTATTGAGGTTCATTTGAAAAATAATGTTAAATTAACATTATAAACAAGGCTGAGAATTCTTTGAAAACTACACTAAAATTCAATTAGATAGTAAGCATATTTTCAAGCTAAAAATATTTGTGTACATTGGAGAAACATTATACATTCAAAAAATCTCAAACTATATATCAAATCTAAATAAACTTGAAAATTTTACTTGAGAACTAACATGCCGTTTTCTTTGAGAATGCTATTGTTTTCACGTTGAGAACTATGTTATTTTCAACTGGTTTTCAAGGCTAAGGTTTAAATTTTAAACTTGCTATCAATATAATATTCAATGTATTTCAAAGGTAAATGTTTTTTGGGATTCGAATAATAGCATACCAATACTGGGTGAGTTATTTTTATTATATATGGTTTTGAATTGAGAAAAGTGTGAAAGAAAAATTTTAACTTTTCTAAAAATTTAGACATCTTGGTTTGTTTCTTACTACCCAGTCAGAAATTGCCAACCGTACCAAAAATATTGTACTGGCAGAGCACTGGCTTTAATGGAAATGCCAATACATAGCCAACGTTGGCAATTACAATAGGTATGTTCCAGAACTTTCCGGGTAAAGTTCGGTAAAATGAGAGAAAATCAAAAAACCTCTCACGATACCACAAAAATGCACAAAAGTACGGGAACGCTAAAAACCACATTTCAAGCCCAAAATAATAGAAAATGTAAACAAACCAATAACGCTAAAATATTTTCGTAAGAAAAATTACTTTAAACAAGAAAACAAATTGTAAAAGTTTATTTTAATAATAAATTATCTTTTTTTTGTATTGAAATAACACATTTCCTTGGCTTAGTTGTTTATTTTATTTAAATTTCCAATTTAGCTTCACAAAAAAATCAGCTGTTTTTTTAACATTTGACTGTTACCAATTTACCCGAAAAAAAGTGCGGGTAAGTTCGGTAAAATGAGAAAGTAATTTATTCTCTCAAAAACTCTCTCATTTACCCAATTTTTGCGTACGGGAACGCTTTTCGGGCTGGTTTGGGTACCCGCGGGCACCCGCGGTAACGTTCTGGAACACACCTAATAAGAAATGTGCACTGCCAGTACAATTTGTACAACATTTACGGCAGTTTTTTTTTTTAATTTATTTTATAAGGCGGTTTGATTTTGAATTAATGTTTTTTATTTGATTTTTGTTATAATAGAAAAATTTATATAAATATATTATTTAAATTAGGTGTGTAGAAGAGTCATAGCAATAGTTTCATTATCACATCCCAGTAAAAACTTGGTAATAAGTCCCTATTACCGCCTGCATTCTATGTAATGAGGGCTCGTTACCTGCTCGATTACTTCTTGTTAACAAATAATGAGTTACCGATAGCCTAATACAAAACCGGTTACATCTTGTTAAAAAATAATGAGTTACCGATAACCTGATACAGAACAGGTTACTGGTAAATACGATTTGAAATATCTGATAATTTGTCTAAATATTTTTTTTTAATGAAATTAAAAAAATGCTAAAGAAAATTTAGAAAGAACTTGCACATTTAGCTTAAAAAAGATTAACCATCAAACATCACATCACAGACAGTATTTCCCTTAAAACCTAACTCACTCTTATATAGACTTAAGATGGTGTTTAATGCGGTTTCCATTGGCTGAGCAGCATTCTCTTCTGTATATTTGTTATTGGTAATGTCCTAAGTAGCCAAATGTCCCTTTCTACGAGGTTCCAAGATATATTTTCGGTACTGTAATATTTGAATTTTAGAATCAAACATTTGGAGGGAAGGATATCTACTTAAACATTGGTTCCGTTGGCACATTGGATCATTTCCATTTCCGCATTTGCCCGCTTGGTTGCTCTTGAAATAAACGCGTTCAACATGAACTTGTTCAATTTCATATTGGCGGAAGTTGCCCCAAGTTAAAAATTTATTAAAAGAATCAAAAGCTGTTATTTGGTAGCATTTTTGTAAGGAGTGGGAAACGAGTTATTTTTGAGCAACTGGTAGCAACTTATTTTTGGGACTAATGTATGCTGTTATTTGGTAGCATTTTTGTAAGTAGTGGGTAACGAGTTATTTTTGGGCTACTAGTAGCTTATTATTTGTGGTACTAATGTATGTAGTTTTTCAGTAGCATTCTCGTAAGCGAGTGGGTATGCGGTCATTACTCCAATGAATCGCCATGTTAAAATAATGAGTCTTTCACCAACATAGTAACTAGCTACCACCATCTATTTAAAGGCGAAAACCTCATTACTTGGTAATAGAAGTTTTTACTGGGATGTAGTAAGAATACACTTAAATTCTACCATATTTATATTAATTTCGGTATGATTTTCATTTAAATTACTAACGTTGTACAATCCTATTTCACTTGATGGGATTGGATAATCTACAAAATCGGAAACATCAAGGAAAATGTTTCCTTTAAGAAAAATATCATCACATTTGTGTTGAAAACTTACTAACGTTGTACAATCCTATTTCACTTGATGGGATTGGATAATCTACAAAATCGGAAACATCAAGGAAAATGTTTCCTTTAAGAAAAATATCATCACATTTGTGTTGAGACAGTTTTTTGCTAAAAATTTCTTTAACTATTATAACATTTCCATTTCTAAGTAAACATACGTTATCAGGAGGAAGGGATGTAATTGTATTACCTTGAATGTTAACAAAGGAAAACGTAACGGTCAAATCCGAGGTTTCTAAAACATTACCAAGAGAATATTTTGCACTTTTATTGACACGATATAGTAACGGAAAATTATTTTGCGGATTATCGGAACGAAAAATATGGAGTTTTCTTTGAACTTCTCCAATGGGATTGGTTGGCGAATTTATAATACTTTTTATAAAACCCAGACTATTTTCGAAATCAAATGCAGAAAATTGGGATAGCTGCACCCCTATATTAACTACGTCATCGGCGATATGAATAAGGTTGTGAAAGTTCATTGTATGGGATTTTGGTCCATAAAAATTTGGCATAAGTTCAACATATCTCCTTAATAACTGCTTAGCATAATCCGCTTTTAATGTTGCTAATTTGCTAGACGATAAAATTCGACAAGCTGTAAAAAGAAGTAAAAAATGTCTGAAACGATTACAGCTCAATATATTTTTCAAAATAATGCCTCCACCATATAGTAAAAAAAAACGAAATTGTGTAGCTTTCCAATTTTTTAAATCTATTAAATCAAACGTTTTTCGTTGAAACTCTGTTGTGATATCTTTAGATATTTTTGAAAACTTTGTCTGCATTATCGCAACGTTTTTTTCTGAAACATAAGAATATCGATTCTTTAAAACAAGTTTTTGGAGTAACGTTTTGCCAATTCCAAGGTACAACATATGCATTTCATCTAAAACTACAAACTTTATTAAGTCGAAGTTACGAATATCCAGAAGTGGACTGCTTTCTTTAGTTAAGTGGTGCTCAGTGTTAGTCTTTTCTCGGAATGACTGTAGTGTACGTTCTTCACCATTGATTTCTTTAAAAATACGTGTTTTCTTTACTGTTTCTCCTTTGACAGTGCATCTTTCACAAAAACATAAACAAAAAAAAAACATATTGGCCAAGCCACATTTATTGTTCTCATTCTAGCTTGGCACTGCACAGTATAACATAAAAATTAAATACTGGGAATGTACAGTATTTTTTGTTTTGCCAACAGTGTGCCAACATCGGAAAAACATATCGGCCAAGACACTTTTTGGTGTTATCATTTTGGCTTTGGAACTGTACAGTATTTTTTGTAAATCGGGTATTCAGCCAACGTTGGCAACACCTTTGCCAACGTTTTGCCAACCTTGGCCCGCTTGTTTTTTTCTGACTGGGTAGTTTCATATTATCTAGTTATAATAATCTCTAGAAAAACTTTTAATGTCAAATTTATTTAGTTAATAGTCAATAAAACTCTATGTGTGAAAATTATTAACAGATCGCAGCCGACAAGGATTGAACTCATCATCATCTGTAATACTTTGCTATTAACTGCTTGTAACGTACAATCACTCTAGACCGATACGCCAAGTAGGCTGTTAAGCAAGTATCAACTAAATCTGTTTTTTTTCAATTCAAGTGTGGTTGTTGCTGTTGTTTTTTCTAACAGAAGACTTTGTTATTGTAATTATGTGTAAACAAACTTATTTTTAGTAATCATTATTCTTCTTCCTCTCCTTCATCAATTCTGATCTAAGTACTTATTTTTGCAAACATTGCCAGACATGGTCTATATTTTAGACACAAATGTTAGGTGTTGCCATTTTTCCAAATATACTGATTGCCACTTAGGGCGACTTATAGTCGTTATTTTTAAATTATTGTTTCTGTAAAGACATATTTTTATATTTTTATTTCTTTTCTTGTTTTTGTTGATCTCACCAGTTATTCTCGTTTAGTTAAATAAACCATAACCTTAAGTAGTTTAGTTTGGAATACAAACGGGCAAGTTGAGATTTAGACGAAAGTCAGTTTTTTCATTCACTACAGAGACTCGTACACCACTCAAGATACTGTGGGCCTTTAACAAAGGGCAGCCTAGGTTGCACTCTAATAAATAAATTCTCGTGCCTTCGGGTACAGTGTTCTTCTCGTGGCTTCGGGTATATGTTTTAAAAAGTGTCATTTGGTATAAAAGCCCTCTTAGAAATTGAAGACATAGTATAAGTTTGTTCTAATAAAATGTTAAGGCATAAAAATTAATTTTTATCTCATTTACTTTCCGATTTATAGCCATGGGGAAAATTTTATTTTTTTCCGATCCTGGTCCAGTTTTTCGAGAATTGGTTGGTACGCTGACGCCCGATTTTTTTCAAACCTGAATTTTTAGTTAGCTAGATAAATTTGTGATATTTTGAAACAAATAAAATATCTTTTGTTAAGAATTCACACCATTTTAAACTAAAAAAAAAAAATAAAAGAAAAATTGTGATTTTTTGCCAAAAAAGTACCATCTTAAAAGTTTGGTTCAGAACATACCAATTTTTCGATTGATCTGAAAGTCAATACCACGTAGATGATTTAAAAATAATAGCGTGTCAAAATTTCTTATTTTGAGCTCCCTAGCCTCATCGAAAATGAACCCATATTTAACACAAATTTCAAATTTACCTCCCTGGGAAAAAAAGTGCACGCCTCTGTTGGGCCTACGAAAGCAAACATAGATTCGTTAATATGTAAGTAGCCTACAACATGAATAGCTAATAATCCCCACCTTTAGTATAGGAGTGGCAGCAAAAAATCAGGTTTTTTGGAAATTGTCAACAAAAAAATTGGGAATTGGGGGATTCCTTTCGACAAGTCTTTATAATTTGTTTTGTGTTTACATTTGCTATAATAAGACCTATATCAGTTTAAAATTTCGTTATAATATGCTCAAAAACCAAAAATTTATTGCAAATTGAAAAATTATTATGAAAAAAATTTAATTTTGTATGGGAGCCCCTTAAGAAGTGGAGTAAGGGGATAGGTATGATCTGAAAAAATGGAATAATGGGGGTCGGCCATACATTTTACTCCTCTAGGGTAAATAATATGAGCTGAGGTCCTTAAAAACAATAAAATACAAAAAATGATTGGGAACCGCCTTAAGGACTGAAGATTGAGGGTAGGTATGTTCTGAGAAAATGTTTATTTGAAAAAATATTGGAGGTCGGTTATACATTTGTTTCGCATAGGGACAACCCTGGGCAGTTAGAGCGGTGAGAACAAATTTCGTGAAAATGTCACTTTGTATGAGAGCCCCTTTAAGGAGTGGAGATAGGGAGTAGGTTTGTTCGGTTAATACATCTGCAAAAAGATCATCGCAATTAAATACACCATCAGACAGCCAATATTAACCATGAACCGGATGATATATGTCTGAAAGTAGAGATAAAATAAAGTAGAACTGGACTTACAGTTTTCCATTTCGCGATCCTTTTAAAAAGAGTATGATCTCCCCTATTTTTAAACCCTCCACTTAGTGATAGATGGTTAATATAAGTTTGTCATTCCGTTTGTAACTCATCGAAATATCGGTCTGCGACCCCATAAAGTATATATATTCATTAGAGTGTCCCTTATTTTAGAAATGTTGGAAATGTTGAGACGGTACCCCCTCATTTTTTTCCTTTTGACTAAAAAATAACTCAGGAAAAATTTTACGCCCCTACGACCACGCCTTCCCTACGCGACGGGGTAGAGCTGCAAAACTATCGATGGTACTATCGATAGTATCGATGGTTTTATTTTAAAAGGACTATCGATAGTTTTTACCCGATAGCGCCAAAAAATATCAGCTTCAAAAAGATTGTCACTTGCTGAAAACTTAATCAAAAAGTGAACCGTTTTAAAAATCTTTATATCATTTTGGATTAATTCTACTTTTTGAAGTATTAATGCAATGGTAGTAATCTCGTGTTATTGTTATTGCGAAATTTAAGG
Source organism: Pegoplata infirma (assembly GCA_963921195.1). Taxonomy (NCBI): domain Eukaryota; kingdom Metazoa; phylum Arthropoda; class Insecta; order Diptera; family Anthomyiidae; genus Pegoplata; species Pegoplata infirma. The sequence goes on along the minus strand of OY992540.1, from coordinate 39,919,366 downwards.
TCGAACAGAACAAGCAGAGCATGGTGGAAGATCGCCGTAGTGAGTTAAAATAGACTGAAATTGCAGTGAACGCCAAAAACTGTCATTTGTGTGTTCAGAAGTACCAAGTTGTAATGAAAAAAAATTTAATACTATCGATAGTATCGATAGTTTAAAAGCAAACTATCGAAAATATCGAATGGGACGACTATCGATAGTTTTGCAGCTCTACGACGGGGCCGTAAAGAGCGGGGCCTTAAAAATCATTTTTCCATACAAAGCAAAAAATTTTTTTTTTGATTTTTAATTTTTTTGTTATTAATTATAATATTACTTGATTAGCTTATTCACGACAAAAAATTTGATTTTGATGGGATGAGGCTTTCAGTTCTAAAAAATTAGAGCTTTTGGGGTCCTACAGTAAAAATTTTTTAAAAAATATTTTTTTTTTAGTTTTGACAAGCAACCGTTTTAGTTAAATTGTTGCTTTTAATGATATATTTTCATAAAAAAATATTATTCCTATCTGTGACATCTTTATCGTGATCTAAAAAAGGGTAAAAAATGCATTTTTGATGTTTTTCGATACACGATCAAGATGTCACAGATATGAATAATATTTTTTTATGAATATATACCATTAAAAGCAACATTACAAAAAAAACTAAAAAAATTTTAAAAATTTTTACTGTAGGACCCCAAAAGCTCTAAATTTTTTTTTTCGAAAAATTTTTTAGAACTGAAAGCCTCATCCCACCAAAATCAAATTTTTTGTCGTGAATAAGCTAATCAAGTAATATTATAATTAATAACAAAAAATTAAAAATCAAAAAAAAAATTTTTGGTTTGTATGGAAAAATTATTTTTAAGGCCCCGTTCTTTAAGGCCCCGTCGCGTAGGGAAGGCGTGGTCGTAGGGGCGTAAAATTTTTCCTGAGTTATTTTTTAGTCAAAAGGAAAAAAATGAGGGGGTACCGTCTCAACATTTCCAACATTTCCAAAATAAGGGCCACTCTAATATTCATGATCCCCGATCGATTTTAAGACATTCTAGCGATGTCCGTCTGTCTGTCCGTGGAAATGAAGATCACGTCCAAAATATTACACGGATATTACTGAAACATAACATATTTATTGGAATTTCTCCCGAGAAGTTGGGTATTGCATTTGAGCGATTCAGCGGTTCAAAAGTTATGAACGAAAATATAAGGGCATCTCAAACATTTTAGTACATTCAACATAACCTAAAAATACAAAATGCTTTAATGCGGCTGCTGGTTGACATATGTGAACATAGTTGAACACCAAATGGTATTTAAACAAGTACAAACATATTTTTTTGACAAAAAAAGAAAAAATCGCGGATTTTTTTTACGATTTTTTTTTTTTGCGGAATTTTTTCCCAATTTTTTTTTTTTTTTTTCAAAAGTAATTTCCTTTTAAAAAAAGTTTTGTGCAATAATCTTTTTGAAATTGTTGAGGCAATTTAGCTTTTTTACTTGTTTTTTATTTTTTATTTTGCCATATCAGGACAAAAGGATGTGAATGAAGTCATTAAAAAACTTTATCAACATTTTGTTGAAAATTTTGAACGATATTGAAGAAAAAATTTTTTAAAAGATCGTAACTTACCGCCTTTTTACTGATATGTAAAAATAATAAAATAGGGAAATTAGGGGAAATTTGCTATCACTAGTAGAATCCTAGTACAAGTACAAATATTAAAACAAATATTTTATAAAATTTAATCCTCGAAATCTTTAAAGTCCTTTTATAAGGAAACAGGATGACGCAAACAAAAACTGTAAATGCAGTTTTATTATATTTAGTCTATAGTTTTAATTTTTGTCGGACGGTGATATCGGTAGTCACAACCAAAGTCGGTTGATATAACTAGATTTTAATTGTAACAATAGAAAAATTCAATTTCCACAGCCAAACCTGAAGTAAAACTGCATTTACAGTTTTTCATTTTGTTATCCTGTTTCCTTTTAAAAAGAAAACAGGATTTTCAAGTGAAAATTTCACTTGAAAATCTTTTTTTTGTGTGTGTTTATTGGTTATTCTGATTCAATTAATTTTGTGTGCTACAGAGCGTATGATAAATATTAATTGAATACGTTAATTAAATATTACGTATCCGCCTGAGGTACAAATATTTTTTCCAAATGTTAAACTTAAAATCATCTAAAAATCATTAAAAAATAAAATAAAATTATAAAAAAAATTAAAAAAAATATTATTAATTAATTATATTAATAAAACTTACCATATTAACTTCTGATATGGCATCAAAACTAGCTATAGTCAAGTCCATGCCAACATGTAAAGGGTCAGCTGTGATAAGAAGAGACAAAAACAAAATTCGTACATGAACTAAAACATTTTATTCAATGAATTTGAATGAAAAACCTTAACAGTAATTACCTCCAAAATTTGGCCTTAATCTGATATCATAACCTTTTAAGATTTTCGATATGGTCTGTGTAACATTCTCTAAACGTCCGGCCATCATTTCTCTTCTTTTACATTTAACGGGTGTTGTGTGGAACACCAGTGCTATTACTATTACTAAACTGCAAGCCACTTGAAAGCCAACAGTTTTAAGCATTTTGTTTTTGTTTTGCTGTTTTCTGATTTTTTTTTTGTTTTGTTTAAAAACAAAACAAAATCAATCTAAATATTTAATATTTCCATTGCTGCTGTTGATGGATGATGTTACTGTTGTCCTTTTTTTGTTTGTTGTATGTTGTAAGTGTTTGAAATGATATTTTTATTCTCTGTGTATGTTTTTTATGTTATTACTGCAAAGACAAAAACCAAAAAGAAAAATTGCATTATTTTTATTGTGTTTTAAAAGAAATATTGATAAATATTGGTACTAGAAATAAAAAGAGGAATACCACACAATTTTCTATTGTTTTATATAAAACAAAAGTTTATTCAACTTTTTGTTTTCTCACATTCTATGCCATTTTTTTTTATTCTTTTTAGAATACTGTCATATATTTTAGTACATTTACAGAGACAATATATGTATGTATGTGTGTTTATTACTACTGGCAAACAGTTGAGTTTAAGTTATGCGGGTAACTGAAATTTACAAATAGTTTTAACTATGTTTGGCAATTTTTCTTTACACATACATAGAACAGGTTTCTAAGAAAAGATCTATTCAGAAGCCAATTTGACTAAACCCATTTTATAATTTCTTATTTTATAGTTTTAATATAAGTAGCTCAACAGTTAGTTTTTTTTGTTGTGAAAAATGTTTTTTCATTTAATTTTAGTTAACACATCTAACAAAAATTAAATTAACTTAACTCCGAAAAAAAAAAAAAAAATCTTAAGCCAAATAGCCTAACTGCTGCTTTTTCCTATGATATCTAAAATATTTCCATTGATAATAATGAATTAAGATAGTTTTTATCTCATTTTTGTTTGCTTAAGGATTTAGTATGAAATAAAAAACAAATAAGAAAATTACACTGTGCTACAGAAAAAAAAAAACAAAATCGAATATACTTTTCAAATTAGCTAGTGTAGGTTGTAGGTCTCATTGAAAATATCAAAATATTCCCATAAAACTTGCCAGACACCCTTAAATTTTAATGGTATTGTCAAAAAACGTTTTCAACATGATAATGTTTTTAGGCTAGTGTCTAATTTTAAAAAAGTTGCAGGACACCACCTCAGTTTGACTATATTAGCTAACAATTAACGAAAAAGAAAACAAGAATTACTATATTCATTTTCTTAAAACCAAAAATTTTAGTAACTTGGGTTTGTAACTTAGATATTCACCTCGTGGTGAACAAAACCATTTTTAACCAGCTGGTGAATAAAAAGTAACATAATTATTTTCAACAAAAATTTTTTTTTTTCATTAATTTTTTTTTTTTTTTTTTTCATTAAATTTTTTTTCATCAATTTTTTTATACCCTCCACTCTAGTGATAGAGGGTATATATAAGTTTGTCATTCCGTTTGTAACACATCGAAATACCCAGTTGGAAAATGTGTCACTGGGGAAATTTCCACAGTGATTCATGTCATGTCCTAACATTGTCAGCACTGAATGTTTGCTTTAAGAGTGTGGACAATTCCTCTAAGACGTCTAAAAGGAAATGTCTTCAGAATAGCAGTACATTAAATTAGAATTTTAAATCTGGGCAACTCTTCAATTTCCAAGAAAACGATGGCAATATTATCGATTTATTTAAAATAAAATCAAAATCTATCAAGTAGAATAAAAGTAATAGACAAACAATTTTCAAAATAAATTTTGGAACAAGTAGTTAGGTGTGGGACTAATAAAATGGAGGTTCCAGGTTCAAATCCAGTTGGGACTAAAAAAGGCGAAAAGTTTTTTCTAAATATGAGAAAGTTAATTTATAAAAGAAAATGGATAAAAGTAAAAACTAAAGGAAATGCGAAAATTTTTTGTATTTTCGCATGACCTACGTCAGACATTTCCCCAAAGAAGTCTTAGGTGACATGTCCCCAGAAGGTCAGACCTGACCACTGCTGACTTTGAGTGAGGACGTTTTAAAATCGATTTTAAGTCGATCTAGCGATGTCCGTCCGTCCGTCTGTCTGTCTGTCCGTTGAAAACGCGCTAACTTTTAAAAGACTTTTCGGAGGCTCCTGAAGTTTTACATATGAGGCATTCCACACCAAATGTCCCGCTACAGAAAAACATGTGTCCCGAAAATTTCTGAATAGGTTGTTTGGATAGCCCTATATGGAACTAAGAAAATTGCGTTTTTGGTTTTTCTAATTTTCAAAAACTGGGCTTAGAAGGCGTGGTCAAATATTGGAAAAATGGTCAAATTTGTGGAGAGTTGCCTTGATTAAATATTTATCACATTAAAACGGAATGCACCACAATCTCAAAAATTTACATTCTTATATAGTTTTGTATGGGCTATCGATTAAAATTTTTTTTTTGGAAAATTTTCAGAATCCGTTCTGAAATTTTCCATTTTAAAAATATCAATTTATTAAAAAACATGCCATTTTTTTTTTCTTTTTTAAATTTTTTTTTTAAAGTTTAGATGTTTGTCCATCCACACAAAAAAATTCAGAAACACGTTCTTCGTTTTTTTCGAGAAAATCGCATTTGAACTTTAAATTTCATAACAATTTTGTAATTTGCTTGTATTTTCTTGATTTAACGTTGCGAATGAGTAATACCAATTGAATAAATATTACTCATTCGCAACGTTAAATCAAGAAAATACAAGCAAATTACAAAATTGGTATAAAATTTAAAGTTCAAATGCGATTTTCTCGAAAAAAACGAAGAACGTGTTTCTGAATTTTTTGTGTAGATGGACAAACATCTAAACTTTAAAAAAAAAAATTAAAAAAGAAAAAAAAGTGGCATGTTTTTTTAATAAATTGACATTTTTAAAAAATGGAAAATTTCAGAGCGGGTTCTGAAAATTTTCCAAAAAAAAAAATTTAATCGATAGCCCATACAAAACTACATAAGATTGTAAATTTTTGAGATTGTGGTGCATTCCGTTTTAATGTGATAAATATTTAATCAAGGCAACTCGCCACAAATTTGACCATTTTTCCAATATTTGACCACGCCTCCTAAGCCCAGTTTTTGAAAAATTTACAAACCAAAAACGCAATTTTCTAAATTCCATATAGGGCTATCCATACAACCTATTCAGAAGTTTATGGTACACGTGTTTTTTTTCGCTGGACATTTGGTGTGGAATGCCTCATATATGTTCTTCATTTACCAGGTCAGGTTGGTATTGCAATCCAGCAAAATCGGTTCAGTGGTTCAAAAGTTATAAGCAAAGCTCTGAATTTCAGATTAGTTTCATCTTAAACTGTTGAAAACTCGTTAAACAAGTTTTAAAAGCATGGTGAAATACCAGTTTTTTAAAACTTGTTGTTGTTTGTTTTTTTGTCGTGGGGTGCAGTTTAGTTGTTAGGCAAGTAAATATTTGTTATTGTTTTGTTATTGTTTTTGTAACTGTATGTAACGATGTATAGTAAGTATTTTTGGAATAAAATTAAATGAAGTGGGATTTATGTATATGATACAATGTTAGTTTGTTTTTGGTTTTTAAAGAAGAGGATGGTATAATAAAAAGAGGGAAATATGTAAAATAGTTTTTTTTTCTTGTATTACATATAGGTATAAAACAACAAAAATATTTTACAAAGTAATTTTGTTACTCAAAGAAATTGTACACTAAAAAAAATATTTACACTAAAAAAAATGTTACACTCAAAAAGAAATGTATATATTAATTTTGTTTTAATGAAATCGCATTTTTTTTTTAATTTTTTTTGTTGTCATCAAATTTTATTTTATAAAAGTTTTTTTTTCTTCATCAAAAACTTTTTTTCATCAAACATTTTTTTTCACTTAAAATCATTTTTCCCTTTTTTTACCAAAACTACACCATTTACAGATGTAATTCGAAAAAGATCAATTGTAATTCGAAGATTCTATTTGTAATTCGAAGATTCCATTTGTAATTCGAAGATTCCATTTGTAATTCGAAGATTCCATTTGTAATTTGAATACTCCAATTGTAATTCGAAGATTCCATTTGTAATTCGAAGATTCCAATTGTAATTCGAAAAAGATCAATTGTAATTCGAAAAAGATCAATTGTAATTCGAAAAAGATCAATTGTAATTCGAAAAAGATCAATTGTAATTCGTAAAAGATCAATTGTAATTCGTAAAAGATCAATTGTAATTCGAAAAAGATCAATTGTAATTCGAAAAAGATCAATTGTAATTCGAAAAAGATCAATTGTAATTCGTAAAAGATCAATTGTAATTCGAAAAAGATCAATTGTAATTCGTAAAAGATCAATTGTAATTCGAAAAAGATCAATTGTAATTCGTAAAAGATCAATTGTAATTCGAAAAAGATCAATTGTAATTCGAAGATTCCATTTGTAATTCGAAGATTCCATTTGTAATTCGAAGATTCCAATTGTAATTCGAAAACCAACGAGTAAAATCGTTTCTTACGCCTTTAAAAACATTGTGTTTTGTTGATTTACTCGTTGGTTTTCGAATTACAATTGGAATCTTCGAATTACAATTGGAATCTTCGAATTACAAATGGAATCTTCGAATTACAATTGATCTTTTTCGAATTACAATTGATCTTTTACGAATTACAATTGATCTTTTTCGAATTACAATTGATCTTTTACGAATTACAATTGATCTTTTTCGAATTACAATTGATCTTTTACGAATTACAATTGATCTTTTTCGAATTACAATTGATCTTTTTCGAATTACAATTGATCTTTTTCGAATTACAATTGATCTTTTACGAATTACAATTGATCTTTTACGAATTACAATTGATCTTTTTCGAATTACAATTGATCTTTTTCGAATTACAATTGATCTTTTTCGAATTTCAATTGATCTTTTTCGAATTACAATTGGAATCTTCGAATTACAAATGGAATCTTCGAATTACAATTGGAGTATTCGAATTACAAATGGAATCTTCGAATTACAAATGGAATCTTCGAATTACAAATGGAATCTTCGAATTACAAATAGAATCTTCGAATTACAATTGATCTTTTTCGAATTACATCTGTAAATGGTGTACTTTTTCAACAAGTCTAAACTTTTACATAAAAATGTTCCATTTGTTTATCAAATGTACAAGAAACAAGTGAGAGTGTTAAATTCTTAGGTGCCGAGTCTTTTATATTCTCCAAAATGTAAAAACACTTTGTGCACTTATTTTTGCACTCATTTGCCAAATGTACAGCTCTTTTGGTTTGGACTGCATCCTGCTTTCCACAGACAGATGGACAGATGTATATAGGTAGAGTATCTTAGAAATGGATCAATAAGATATAAACTTAATGGGGTCCTCGACTGATATTTCAATTCGTTTTGCATGGAATAGCAAAGTAATATAACATAATTTTTTCTAAAAAAAAACTTTGCTTTGGCAAGTACACCCAAATTTTCCGCAAAACATTATCATGATTAAATGTTTTGAACAAAAGCACAAAATTCTTAGGCATTTTTTTGTGACTTTTCTCACAAAACCAAGTATAACTCAGAAACTTTTTAAGCTACTTTTGAACTGTTTTGGATAGAAGAAGGATAGGGCTTTCCTAGTGTGTCTATACATATCACCAATTCCACCACAGATTTTATAAAATCTGACCGAGGGTCTTCAAATTTTTATCTTATTTTTTTAGCTTATTTGCACTATGCAGCCGTCAAAACATATCCATTTTCAGTTTTTAAAATTAAAAAAAAAAAAACAAGTGAGAGTGTTAAATTCGGCTGTGCCGAATCTATAATACCCTCCATAATATAAAAACATAAAAAAAAATGCAGGGACATTTTTTTGGGAGGTCAGTAGGTGTCATTGGGGGAAACATAACGCCACGCAGTAAATGTTTAAAAATTCATTTATTATGCTTTTTGATCTTAAGAAATTCAATTTTATCATTATTTAAAAACATGTTTAATATCCACGCCCACAAAAGGGGTGGGGCGATTTTTTTATTTCCTAAGTCTAAGTGCATGACCTTGAACTTTTTCTGACATCAAATTGTTTCATTTGCTTAAACTTAAACTGCCCAGGACCAAAAGGAATATTCCTGCTAAACTTAACGAGCCTATCTCTTTTATTTTGGACTGCATCGTGTCTTATACAGACAGACGGACGGGCATACGGATATTCTAGAAAAGTCTTACAATCGATCATAGATCAATAATATATGTATATTAGAGTGTCCCTTATTTTGGAAATGTTGGAAATCTTGAGACGGTACCCGCTCATTTTTTTCCTTTTGACTTAAAAATAACTCAGGAAAAATTTTACGCCCCTAGGACCACGCCTTCCCTACGCGACGGGGCCTTAAAGAGCGGGGCCTAAAAAATCATTTTTCCATACAAACCAAAAAAATTTTTTTTTGATTTTTAATTTTTTTGTTATTAATTATTATATTACTTGGTTTGCTTATTCACGACAAAAAATTTGATTTTGGAGGGATAAGTCTTTCAGCGCTAAAAAATTTTTCGCAAAAAAAAAATTTGGGCGGCCGGGGTCCTACAGTAAAAAATTTTTAAAAAATATTTTTTTTTAGTTTTGACCAGCAAAGGTTTTAGCTGCTATGTTGCTTTAAATGATATATATTCCAAAAAAAAAAATTATTCATATCTGTGACATCTTTATCTTTTTCGAAAAAAAAAATTTTGAGCCGTAGGAATCCTACGGTAAAAAATTTTTAAAAAATATTTTTTTTTAGTTTTGAAAAGCAATGGTTTTAGTTTTTATGTTGTTTTTAATGATATATATTCCAAAAAAAATATTATTCATATTTGTGACATTTTTATCGTGTATCGAAAAAAATCATCAATGCATTTTTTACCCTTTTTTAGAACACGATTAAGATGTCACAGATACAAAAAATATTTTTTTATGAATATATATCATTTAAAGCAACATAGCAGCTAAAACCGTTGCTGGTCAAAACTAAAAAAAAATATTTTTTAAAAATTTTTTACTGTAGGACCCCGGCGGCTCAAAATTTTTTTTTGCGAAAAATTTTTTAGCGCTGAAAGACTTATCCCACCAAAATCAAATTTTTTGTTGTGAATAAGCAAACCAAGTAATATAATAAATAATAACAAAAAAATTAAAAATCAAAAAAAAAATTTTTTGGTTTGTATGGAAAAATGATTTTTTAGGCCCCGCTCTTTAAGGGCCCGTCGCGTAGGGAAGGCGTGGTCCTAGGGGCGTAAAATTTTTCCTGAGTTATTTTTAAGTCAAAAGGAAAAAAATGAGCGGGTACCGTCTCAAGATTTCCAACATTTCCAAAATAAGGGACACTCTAATGTATATACTTTATGAGGTTCCCGACCGATATTTCGATGAGTTACAAACGGAATGACAAAAAAAAGTGAGTATACCCCCATACTGTAGTTGGAGGGTATAAAAATCGTGATTTTTTTCGCGAATATAATTTTCTTCAAATATTAAAAAAATAAAAAAAGTATGATATTTTCAAGAGCCATATCTTCAAAACTATTTATCTGAATTAAACCATTCAAAAAGCATTCGATACCAATGCACTTTAACAATTTTTTCTAAAAGTACGTTTTTGATGCAAATGCAATTACATTTTTTTAAAATTTATCCCCTTCGATTTTTTTTGAAACCTGCATAAATCGAAAGAATAACTACGTATCGCTTTTTTAAGCCTTCGTTTTTTCCACCTTTCCCGATTTTCTTAATAACTACATATGAGGATTTTCTTTACAAAAAATAAATTAATTACACCGCTCAACACTCATTTTCCGGTTTGAATTCTGATGATCAATTTTAGTAGACTTTGATCTCCTGATTCCAAATCTGTTCTCCTAATTTTCCCATCACGTCCAGATTTTTAGTTATTCACGGTTGAAAATGCGAAAAATGACGATTTTTGCATTATTTGAAAGCCTGCACAGCAGCCATTCAGTGGAATACAAATCTGGTATAAAGCGCAAAAGTATAATTTGTCTATGGTCTCCAACATAGAACACAATTTTTTTCAAATTATTACGTTTGGTTGGGCTTTACTTGCGATTTAAAATGATACTGTTAAAATTACCATTTTTGTAAAAAAGGTAAGGTAGATACCTTAGTTTTTTTTGATATTTTTCAAAGAAAAACTAAAAAAAATAAATATTTTACATATTCAAGATTTCTGTGTTATTTTTCGCATACACCGGAAGATATATTTAATGGGTTTAAAAGTCAATAAGAAAGAATGCACTTTTGCCTAAATTTTGAGCTCATCACAGTAAAGATTGATCATCTGGTTATTGTATTAGAGCCTTTTAAAAATGGTGCTTTTTCTAATTTTTTTGACAGTGTTTTTTTAAAATGCATGTTTGGCCAATAATAGTGCAACAACTTGAAATTTTTTTTATCATATTTTTGAGATCATAGTTCAATTCTACTCTCACGCTTTATACCTGATTTTTATTCCACCCAGCGGCTGCTGTGCAGGCTTTCAAAAAAGGCAAAAATCGCGTTTTTTCGCATTTTCAACCGCGAATAATTAAAATTCTAGACGTGATGGAAAAATTTGGAGCACGAATTTGGAATCAGCGAGTCAAAATCTTTAAAAATTTTATATCAAACTTCAAACCGGAGCCAAAAACCTTCGATTTGTTGAGCGGTGTTATTTTGTAATTTTATAAAAAATGTATGTAACTTTGAAGTGCCATATCTTTGAAAGTATTTATTTGATTTTTACGATTCAAAAAGCAATAGACTCTACAATTGTGCTCAATGCATTAAAAAAATAATATATTTACAAATTATTTGTTGATGCAAAATTTAGATGCATTTCTCAAAACTTAAGCCCCCTTCAATTTGTTTTATACCGGCATAAATCGAAAATATAGCATTCTTTTCTATCAAATAGAGCATCGATTTTTTTGGGACAGCGCACATAGGGGCAGCTATATGGGGCTTCTTGGCAACAATTGAATTTTTGAAAAAGCGATTTTTTTAATTTTCTTGTTTATATCGAAAGCCTATACTTTTCTACGCTTGACTGCATTTTTACTTTTTTGATTTATCCATTCTTCTTTTCTTACCATTGTGTTAAAGTTAGTAAAAGTAAAAAAAAAACAAAAAAATTATTTAAAATAGTCTTTAGTTGAAAACTCAAAATGAAAGGTATGCCAGTAAAAAATTTTGACACTATACATATGAATGGAAAGATAGTTTTAGCACAAACAATTTGCGTTCATGCTGATCAAATTTCATTGAATATTAAACTAGTTATCGCCGTTCTAAGACATTTTTTTTTTATGAAATTATTCAAAACCTAACTTTGAAGGTCAAAAAGTGGAGAATTATCCTACATTATCTTTAGTTACTTTTATACAAAGGTAAGTGGTATAATTCTTTACAAGAATCACTTTTTAAAACTTGCTCCAAATTACTCCGCGATGTGCAGTTGCATTTTAAAAATATTACCTTTTTTTTTTGGTAATTTTTTTTGATATTTTTTTTTTTTAATATATTAAGGTTATAATTTGAACACTAGAGTGACCACAAAAAATTTGTTTCTTTTGGAGCATTCAAGTTTTGATATTTTTAAAAAATGTTTAGATGCCGAGATCGCGATTTTTTACGGAAATTAATATTTTTTTTTTTTCAAATACAAAGTTTTCCTTCTTGAAGTAGATAAATATATCATTAAAATATAGTAGTAAGTAGTTTAATTCCAAATTAACTCCAAAAATGCCCCGTTTCTGCAATAACATTTTAAAAATATGAAATTCTATTTTATTTTTTTTTAATTTTGTTAAGGAATTCACATAAAGTGAAATTATAGTTTTAAGTTCAAATAAAAATAAATATTTTATTTTTTCTGTAAGTACAGATCGAGCACGTGCTCTAATTATATTTGTTATAAGGGTTCAAGTTGAAAAACTGCAGAAGAAAAATTGAATTTCTAAAAATTATAGACATTTCTGGTATTTCCTATACCGGTTTCAAACACCCCAGTTAGTGTCATCATCAGTAGGATTTTAAATGTCGGTTTGTCTTGTTAATGAAAACTGTTTTTTGTATATGTGAATATTTATAGTTTCTACAGAATAAATTTTGACAGTTTCCAACACTACAATTCTATTTCTAGCAATCTCAACCTCACTTCATACTCTCTTTCAACTTTTTTGTCTCTTACATTATTTCGCAAGGGTTACCAACATGATCTGGAATTGCAGACACAAATGAAAAAATTTGCATTTTCTGTTTCGGAGACGTGCCTAATATTTTTTAGTCAAGTATTGAAGAATTTTTAAGCAATGCCAAATAAATATGTTATCCAAAACATTTAAGTTGGTAAAAGTTTTGCAAATTTTTTAAGAAAAAATTAGTTCACCAGGTAAACATTTGATGATATTTATTTATTTTCATTTTAATGTCCGATTTTAACTTCATACGGCATAACTGTTTTTTAGCAGAACATTTGGTGTGGAATGCTTCATATGTATGTTATTTCAATACAGTAATTGTTTTAACGGTATCCATAGCCATATATAAAAATACAAGCATACAACAATTTTTTACTTCTAACAAATTATTATTATTTTGCGTTTTTGCGAAATTTTTCGCAATTTTGCAAAGAAAGTCTTACATGTTTTTACATAAATTTAATCCTTAAACAATGCTCTTTGAAATGGTGTGCAAAACGTCTATAAAAATTCAGCGGTTTAATTGATGCCACAAAACATTACATTTTGCCCCTATGTGCAGCGTTTTTTTTTTAATTTGATGATTGTTTTGTGGTTTTTTATACAATAAATATGTGTTTATTTTTATATCACAAAAATCGATAATCAGTTTTGTATAGAAAATGCTATATTTTCAATTTCTGCAGGTTAAGAAAAATAAAATAAGTGGATAAAGTCTGGAAAACAATGCATTCAAAATCTTGACGGTACGAAAAATTTTTTTTTTTTCTAAAAAAAACGAATTTTTTTGAATTATATTGGCCTCGGAAAAAATTTCAAACATCTTCATCGAATTTTTGGTAATTTTTAGGATTGAATTGACGATATTTTCGTTAATTTTCTAATTATTTCCTATCATCAGAATTCTTTAGAAAATGTCATAGAATCAGATATTCAATTGATTGAATTAATCCTAGTCAATCAAAATTCTACTGTTTATAAAAATATAATATACATATATTTTACTTTGCATTAAATGAACAGCATAAAGAATGACAAGCAAGAATAAAAAAATAAAAACTAAAAATATATACTACACACATAAGTAAGACAAAAAAACCTTCACTTAAGTACATAATTGTGTTAAACCTCTTTAGAAAATAAAAATATGCAACACTACAATGTAGGACACTGATTTGAAAATGAGCTGCCACAAGTACAATTAATGTCAGTGTATGCGTGTGTATCTGAATGCGTTTGTTGGTATATTGTGTGTACAATATACAATTACTTTTGTAGTGGTTGCATTTTAAACAACTGTTACTTCCGGTGGATGATATTTTTTTTTCGACTTGAAAATCTATTGTTTTAAATAACAGTTGGTAATGGGAAAATACCGAGGTGTATTTAATTTATGAACTTGAATTTGTTTTTTTTTGGTAGACAATGGAAAAAAATTGGAAAAAGGGAGTTTTAAAAAGGAGATAAAAAGTTAAATGGTTGATTTTTTATACCCTGCACAGTGGTTTATCGATTTTTTTTTGAAAATAATTCGGCTAGTGAAATTTATACCAGTTATTGCTAACGTAATTTTGACGGACGACACCACGTATCCAATAGGCGCGCCTCCAGAGACCCCTTAAGTAGGACACCTTTTGCATAGAAAGTCTTTAAGTGGTTGTCATTTTGTTATTTATTATTCGATTTTTATGAAATTTGGATTTTTTTAAACGCTAATAAATACCCAAAAAACATGTTTGAAGTAGTCGTTACCTATTTTACTGATTTATAGTCATTTTTCTGAACAAACATACTCCCTATCTCGACTCATTAAGGGACCTCCCATACAAAATTACATTTTTATGAAATTTGCTCCCACCGCTTTAACTGCCCAAGGGTTGCCCCTACACAGAAAAAAATATGGAGGAAACAAATTTAAGCAATCACTTGTTTAAATTTAAAAACAAAATTTGAGCAATTTTTTAATTGACGCAATTAAAAATTTACTTAAAAATTTTAAAAACAATTTAAGTAAATAATTTAATAAAAATTTAATAGTTTTTTTAATTGTTTGTTAAATTCTCATAGTTTTTTGAATTCTCGTTTAGTTTATAGTTGTTAGTGTATGAAAGTTTGTAATCGTCTTTATAAAATACTCCAATATTTTTGAGACATAACTATGTTTGGTAAGGTTTGAAATTAACAAGTTCTTTGTTTTTTTTTGTAAAAAAATTTAAAAATTTATTAAACTTTTAAAAAATAAATAGATAAATTCTGATTTAATTTTTAATTGTGTCAATTAAAAAAAAGTTTACTCAATTTTTTTTTTCAAACATTTAATAAATTTTTACAAAAAATTTACTCAATACTATTAAATCGTTTACTGGTGTGTCGCCGATTGGCTCATAGTCGTTTCCAAATTTATTTAAATTATTTATTTGATTTTGTTCAATTTTATTTATGTGGGCATCTGTTGTGGATGACCCTTTATATTGTTAAATTTTTAATGTTTTTTATACGTGCATTTTGTTGTTGTCCAATGTTTTTAAATTTTTGCACATTCCCTTTTGTCCCTAACTTCCCGCAGTAAAATTGTTCGTTTAGTTTTTTTTATAAAGGAACAGTTATTCCTTATGTGTTATACACATTAGAAACTCTTGCTATATGCATTTTTAAAATTGTTTGTTAATTTAGTTTGTGACGAAGAAAACACTGCGGTAGGTTGTTGGTATATTTATTTAAGTATATTTTTTGTAACTTTTAATTTTTATTTTTTTTTAGAAATAAACATACAACTTACACTTTAAACATAAAAATTTTTGGGTTTCATTTGGAACATAAGGTGTTGGTTAGTTAAATTCGCTTCTCACAAAACTCACGTCGCAGTCAGCGACATGGTGCAAAATTAAGTAATTTTTTACTCAATAGTATTAAAAATTTACTCAAATATTTTTTTATTTTTTTCTGTGTAGATAAATGAAATGTATGACCTACCTCCAATATTACATATGGAGTATATTTTTTTTATTTTTGATTTTCAAAAACGGAAAAAGCTGAAAGTTTGTGTGCAAAAATAAATGATTTTAAGTTAATTGAATTCAAACTAGAGAGGGGCGCGTGTGTTACTTTTGACTCACACTCGCTCTGTGATTCTCAGGTCGGATTTTAATTATTAAGGGTTTTTAGTGTTTTCTTCTTGTCCAATTTTAATAAATTACACAGGCCAACACTCAATTTGCTTCTTTGAATTTATCAACTGATTTTAGTTAATTTGGGTGCGCTGAATTCAAATCTGTAATCAGTTTGTCTCTATCAGCTCTAGTTTTCATGATATAGTTTTTTATACCCTCCACTTATGACCTCCAATTATGACAGTCTGGCCGTCTGTCAGTTTTTTAAAAAAAAAATTTTTATCAAAATTTCTTATTTACAGTTATGGTAGTTACCAAAAAAAAAATTTTTTCCGAAAAAAAAATTTTTACCCAAAATTTTTTACCCAAAATTTTTTTTAATTCAAATATTATTTTCGTTTGAAAAGTATATTTTACCTTTCAGTCAACTTATAGGTATCAAACCGGTTCGCCTAAGATGTGATTTTTTGATGAATTCGGTTAATTTAACTGTAAATAAGAAATTTTGATGATAAATAAGAAATTTTTAAATTTTTAAAAAAAAAAAATTTTATCAAAATTTCTTATTTACAGTTATGGTAGTTACCAAAAAAAAATTTTTTTGCGGAAAAAATTTTTTTACCTAAAATTTTTTACCCAAAATTTTTTTTAATTCAAATATTTTTTTCGTTTGAAAAGTATATTTTACCTTCCAGTCAACTTATAGGTATCAAACAGGTTCGCTTAAGATGTGATTTTTTGATGAATTCGGTTAATTTAACTGTAAATAAGAAATTTTGATGAAAAAAAAACGTCATAATTGGAGGGTATAAAAAAGCTGTATTATGAAAACTAGAGCTGATAGAGACAAACTGATTACAGATTTGAATTCAGCGCAACCAAATTAACTAGAATCAGTTGATAAATTCAAAGAAGCAAAAATCTTTTTTAATTTTGTCGGGCTGTGTTATTTTAAGAAAATATTCGATATTTTAAAAAATGCCTCCTCAAGAAACTCTCAGGTTATAAAGCATTTTTCTGACTCCAAAAGACACAGATTCTGAAATAATTTCTTAATAGAAAATTTATCTGACTTTAGACACGTTTATTCAAAAAAATCCTGTCTTGAAATTTTTCTGAGTCATTTGCTTCAAGAGAAAGTTTGTTATTCCGAGACATTATTTCAAAAAAAAAATCGGAGGTTCTTACGCATTATTGGTACAGAAAAGCTTTTTGAAGTTATGAAATTCTTCCGATACACTTTTATATAGAAAATTCTCATATTCTTTAGCAATTTTCCCACCAAAAAATTCCTTTATTGAGATTCAGATTTAGTGACTTTTTTCCCATAAAAACCTTCATAGGCTCTGAAATATTTTTGTCTGTTCTATTTTTTTACTGAAAAGGTCTAAGGTACCGAAAAGTTCCTTCTGCACCAACATTTTTAGGTTTCGCAAAACTATTCTACAGAAAGTTTTTAAGATTAAAGATTCTGAGATATTTTTCTATAGAAAAGATCTCAGCTTCTTAGACATTTTTTAATAGAAAAAGTCTTCGACAGTTTCCTACGGAAGAACTCCTAGATTCTAAAACATTTTGCAAATAGAAAAAATCTCAGAATTTAAGACATTTTATTAGATTCTAGTACAATATTTTTCATAAAATTCTGAGAAATGAAGCATAAAAAGTCTCAGATTCTTTTTATTTTTGTTTGATTTTTTTTCTGTAAGTACAGATCGAGCACGGGCTCTAATTATATTTTTAATAAGGGTTCAAGTTGAAAAAAATGCAGAAGAAAAATTGAATTTCTAAAAATTATAGATATTTCTGGTATTTCCCATACCGGTTTCAAACACCCCAGTTAGTGTCATCATCAGTAGGATTTTAAATGTCAGTTTGTCTTGTTAATGAAAACTGTTTTTTATATATGTATGTGAATATTTATAGTTTCTACAGAATAAATTTTTGATTTAGAAAAAATCTCAGTATTTTTTGTATAAAAGCTTACAAATACTGAGACATTTTTCCTGTCCAAAAGTCTCACATGAGATTTATTTTCTTGGATTCTTAGACTTTTTTATTTTGAGACATATTTCAAATGGAAATTATTTATCCTAAAAAAATTTCAAATTCCGAGATATTTTTCCTATAAAAAACAATTTTTTTTTTGCCTATAGAAAAAGTCTCGGATTCTAATATATTTTTTGCTATAGAAAAATTCTCAAATTGTACCTGAATAAAATTTTCTTCTTTTTTCTAAGAAAAAAATTTATACATATAAACAAATTCTAAGATTCAAAAAGAAATTCTCACAGAATTTTATTTTATTTTTTTATTTATTTTTACCCATCTTCTCAGAAAAATTGTTAGATTTTTCGTACAAAAAATTTTGTATTTTTTTGTATAGAAAATTTTTAAGAAAAATTCTGAAATCTTTCCTATAAAAAAATTTCGAAGTTTTTTGTCTAGAAAAATTCCCAAGTTTTTCGTCTAGAAAAATTTTTGTATTTTTTAAAGAAAAATTTTAATATCCCGCGAATTTTTTCATGTAGAAACATTCTAACATTCCGAGACATTTTTTCTTCAGAAAAATTTTAATATTATTAGACATGTCTCGTAGAAGAATTTCTAAAAAATCGTCTTCCACAGAAAAATTCTCAAATTTTTCCGATAGAAAATTCGCAAATTATTCCTATTGAAAAACTCTTATTTTTTTTAAAGAAAAATTCTTATTCATAATACCTAAAGTGTACTTAAAGTAGGTTTATTTGACAAATATTCATGCAATATCAGTCAAATAAACCTACATTAGATTTAATTTACTCATTATGAATAGCCCAGTTAAAATTTGTCTGCTTTTTAAGGACAAAATTTTGAAAACCCATTCTCAACTTTTCCTTTTCACTTATTTTTAAAAATCGAAAAACACTTAAAGCGATCCGGCCTTATACGCATATTAAATTACAAAAATAAAACAATGTTAATGACATACAAACACATTCAAACAATATTGATTTGTGGAAAATGAAAATCTGCTAAAATTAAACCAAATATTTGCAAATAAAATTCTAAAAATAAACACAATTCACAATTCAACAACCTTGAAATATAAAAATGTCGTGGTTTTTATAACTGGGGTTAGAGTTTCTCATGAATACAACATTAAAAAATAATTTTGAATTATTCTAAGAAAATCATACTACTATTTCTTTTATATTAATGTTTTACACTCATTGTTGCAGGTCTTTCTATTGATATCTTAAAATAAGTTTTGCAAATCTTATTAACACTTATCAATTCTGTGGAGCTTTAATTTATAGTTAAACTCCACGTAAATTTGTCTGTATACCCATGTTAATTTTTTTATAATAATCTTATATATCACAAAGGACCTCGGAGTCTACGTGTGTGGACGTAAAACTTCAGCACCCACTTACAACCTAATCATATCTGATCCGAGATTTGAATGATCACTACTGATCAGAGAATTGAAAGATCATTTGTGTAGATCAGTTTTAATCGGACGGATACAATTTCACTCGAAAAATGGATTTATCTATTTAGATCAGTTTGAATCGATCTTATTAGATCAGAAAAAAAAAGAGTATTTTACCTGGATAATTTTTTTTTAGTATAAACTGAAGTTTATAATATACATTTGAACTGAATAAAATACGTTTGAACCTAGAGACTAAATATAGTAAAACTGCATTTACAGTTTTTCATTTCGTGGTCCTGTTTCCCTTTAAAAGGACTCCAAAGTTTAAGATGATTGAATTTTTAAAATATTTTTTTAATTATTTGTATTAGTCCTTGAATGTGTTGCAAACTGAAATAGGAGGATCTTCCCTAATTTTCGCATTTTATTTTTTTGTGATATCAGGAAAAAAGAAGGTAAGTAACGTCCTTTCAAAAGTTTATTCTTTAATATCGTTTAAAATTGTCAACATAATATTTTGATAAAGTTTTGAAAGGATTATATTATTATACATCCTTTATCCTAATATGACAAAATAAAAAAAATAAAAAAATTAGGGAAATCCTCCTCTTTCATTTGTCATTACTAGTGGCATCGTAGGACAAGTGCAAATATTTAAAATATATTTTACAAAATGTAGTCCTCTAAAACTTTGAAGTCTTTTTAAAAGGAAACAGAATCTAGAAATGAAAAACTGTAAATACAATTTTACTCCATTTGATGTCTACATTCAGACGTTAATCCACAGATGTAATTTTTTCTCAAAAATGGGCACATTTTTACTTGGGAATTTAAAGTTAAACTAAAACAGTTTTTATTTTAATAATTTTTGCAAACGTTTTTCCTATAAGAAAAATTTTTAATCTGAAAATTTTTCTATAAAAATGGTTTTAGATCTGAACATTTTTTGTATAGCAAAATTTTGCAGAAATGGATAATTTTTCTATATGACAATTATTTCTGGTATACATTTAAAATAGTAAAATCTTAAATTTTGTAGCATTTTTCAAAAGAAACCATTTTAGAAAAAAAGCAAATTAACGGTTATAATGCCATTTATTGTTTTCTAAAGTAACAAATTAGATTCTTAAACATTTTTCAAAAGGTTCCTAAAATGTTTTCTAAAGAAAAATTTAAAGTAACTATTTTAAAAGAAAAAGTTACACTCAAAAAATTATGTTATTAACTGTTTGTAGTTTATTTAAAAAGTATTACGTTTTGTTGTTTTTAATAGAAAAAAACATTTGTTTAATGTTCAGTTTTTTAAAATGACTTTTTCTGTTTTCAAAAATAACAATATAAATACAAAGACTTTCATTAGCATTCAAATTTTAAAGTCATTTATTTTTGTTCTGTAAGTAAAAATAAGTGACTTTTCTTTAATTTTTAATGATTTTTTTTTAAATTGTTGGTATTTTTCAAAGAGAAATCATTAGTTTTTATTTGTGTGGGTTATTTTTTTTTTTTTTGTAGAAAAAAAAATTGTTTTTAGAAATATAAAAAAATGTTTGTATCAAGTGACTTTGCCACGATGGGTAGAGTGTCTGGCCAGAATATAGTTGATTGCGGGATCGATTACCCAAAATTTTATTAAATTAAAATATAATTCAATAGAAAAACTGTAAGAATATCCTACGAAATCATTAATTTTTAATGTTTTCGTAGGTATTTTTATACCCTCCACTCTGGTGATAGAGGGTATATATAAGTTTGTCATTCCGTATGTAACACATTAAAATATTGGTTTAGGACCCCATAAAGTATATATATTTATGATCCTTGATCGATTTTAAGTCGATCTAGCGATGTCCGTCTGTCTGTCCGTCTGTCTGTCTGTCTGTTGAAATCACGTTTTTGGCAATAATCCGGAACCGATTTAAACGCTTGGGGTACCAAAAGTTGCGGAATTTATCCAGGAAGAAACTCATGTATTTTTTTTTGAAATCGGTTAAGTATTTTAAAAGTTATGAGTAAGTTTCTGAAAAAACTCTTATGTGTTTTCAACATAACCCAAAATTAACTCGTATTTTGTGTAGATATGTACATAACAAATAAAACGGAAATGAAAAAAAATATCAAAAAGGGAAAAAAAGAAAAAAATCTTTACAAAAAAACTTTAAAATATGTAAAACAAAATCTAAATTCTATTAAAAAAAAGTTTGTTAGTTATAGTTATATTTATTTTTATGTTCGTTAGTATGTGTGTGTGTGTCCATTTTTTTGCTTCGTCATATTAACGGGGCTGCCAGACTTTTTTTGGCGTTGTCGCCAAATCGGATGTAAAATATCGCCAAAATTCAATTTTGTTCAGATTTCTTAAAAAAAAAATATTTTCATTTAAAAAAATAAATTTTGTTAAATAATAAAAGACAGAATTAAATTTTATGGCAAAAATCGCCCAAATCCGGGAAATCTATCTATATATATTAGGGCTGTCAATCCCGAAATCCCGAATCCCGAAATCCCGGGATTTTTGTCATAAAATGAATCCCGAATCCCGGGATTTTTAAGCTCAAATCCCGGGATTTTTTAAGTATTAAAAATGTATGAGAATTTATTTTTAAAAATAAAATTTTGTTCAAATATTGTTACATTTACATCAACAAATTAAAACTTAAACTTTTTTTGAATTTTCAACGAAGCTGGCCACGAATTTTGTTGAGCTGAGAATTCTGCCCAGGCTTGCTGAATAATAGTCCAATGCACTAACCATTAAGCCACAGTCACGGAGCCCTTTGACCAAAGTTTGCAGGTTTTGGCGAAAATTTTCTAAAACACTCAAACTTTGATCGATGGGTGCCACGGGTGAATTTAAGTAATCCGATTGGCCTCGAATTTGTATATAAGTTTTAGGTCTAGGAGAATAAAAATTTTCCGGGACGTTCAAAATTGGAAGAAAAAATCTTTTTATACAAAAAAATGCAAGTCTAATGTATTATATTATTACATTTCCCCTTTAAATGTTTTTATTATTTTAAATTTTCTTTAAATTAGTTTTAAAATTATACAGTGCAACAACCATAATCGGAATGGGATGAAACCAAAAGCAAATTAAAGTTGTCATTTTCCATAACAAACCCCCCTTTTTTAGTTCATTGCTAAATATTTAATACTAATAATTACTTGAAAACTGCATAAGTGGCGTATATTTAATTTTTTAATTGCCTTTAAATAACAATAAGAATAATTAGAAATCATTTTTTTAAATAAAAAATTTCGTTGTAGCGAAATTGACCTAAGGGTTTTCGTGGGAATCAAACCCACGACTCCCTGCTTAATAGGCTAGCACGCTACCAACTAACACACAGTAGCCCCTTAATATGCACAATAAAATTGAAACATAAAGAGTCTACTATTTTTTTACTTTTATAATCAAAGAAATTTAATCCCGAAAAATCCCGGAATCCCGAAAAATCCCGGGATCCCGAAAATCCCGTGATCCCGAAAAATCCCGGGATCCCGGGATTTCGATTTTTAAATCCCGAATCCCGGGATTTAAAAAAACCGATCCCGTTTGACAGCCCTAATATATATAAAAGAGTAATGTGACTGACTGACTGACTTATTGACTGATTCATCATCGCCCAGCCCAAACCGCTGAAGCTAGAGACTTGAAATTTGGACTGTGGGTTCACCTCCCGGAATATAGATCCACTAATGCTGGATTTTTGCCAGTGTTGATTCTAAGGGGGTAAAAAGGGTAAAAAACTGTACTTTTGGTACTTTTTATATCTCCTGAAATAATGGTCATAGAGACTTGAAATTTGGACTGTATATTCACCTCCCGGAACATAGATACACTAAGGCCGGATTTTTTCCAATGTTGATTCTAAGGGGGTAGAAAGGGTAAAAAACTGTACTTTTGGTACCTTTTATAACTCCTTAAAAAATGGTAACAAAAACTTGAAATTTGGACTGTTTATTCACCTCCCGGAACATAGATACACTAAGGCCGGATTTTTGCCAGTGTTGATTCTGAGGGGGTAAAAAGGGTAAAAAACTGTACTTTTGGTACTTTTTATATCTCCTGAAATAATGGTCATAGAGACTTGAAATTTGGTTTGTATGTTCACATCCTGGAATATAGATCCAGTAGGGCTGGATTTTTGCCAATGATGATTCTAAGGGGGTAAAAAGGGTAAAAAACTGTACTTTTGGTACCTTTTATATTTCCTTAAATAATAGTACTAGAAACTTAAAATTTGCAATGTAGGTTCACCTCCCGGAAAAAAGATTCACTAAATCTGGGTTTTTTCCAATGTTGATTCTACGGGGGTAAAATGGGTAAAAAAGTGTACTTTTGGTACTTTTTTTATATACTGATATAATGGTCATTCAAACTTCAAATTTGGAATGTAGGATCCTTTAGTGAAATAAAACATTCTGAAACAAGTACTTTCTGAAAAATTCTGTACGGTTTATAAAAAGTACCTTTTATAAAAAGTATCTTTTATAAAAAGTGCCTTTCATAAAAAGTACCTTTTATAGAAAGTACCTTTTATAAAAAGTACCTTTTATAAAAAGTACCTTTTATAAAAAGTACCTTTTATAAAAAGTACCTTTTATAAAAAGTACCTTTTATAAAAAGCACCTTTTATAAAAAGTACCTTTTATAAAAAGTACCTTTTATAAAAAGTAACTTTTATAAAAAGTAACTTTTATAAAAAGTACCTTTTATAAAAAGTACCATTTATAAAAAGTACCTTTTATAAAAAGTAACTTTTACAAAAAGTACCTTTTATAAAAAGTACCTTTTATAAAAAGTACCTTTTATAAAAAGTACCTTTTATAAAAGTACCTTTTATAAAAAGTACCTTTTATAAAAAGTACCTTTTATAAAAAGTACCTTTTATAAAAAGTACCTTTTATAAAAAGTACCTTTTATAAAAAGTACCTTTTATAAAAAGTACCTTTTATAAAAAGTACCTTTTATAAAAAGTACCTTTTATAAAAAGTACCTTTTATAAAAAGTACCTTTTATAAAAAGTACCTTTTATAAAAAGTACCTTTTATAAAAAGTACCTTTTATAAAAAGTACCTTTTATAAAAAGTACCTTTTATAAAAAGTACATTTTATAAAAAGTACCTTTTATAAAAAGTATCTTTTATAAAAAAGTACATTTTATAAAAAAGTACCTTTTATATAAAGTGCCTTTTATAAAAAGTGCCTTTTATAAAAAGTACCTTTTATAAAAAGTACCTTTTATAAAAAGTACCTTTTATAAAAAGTACCTTTTATAAAAAGTACCTTTTATAAAAAGTACCTTTCATAAAAAGTACCTTTTATAAAAAGTACCTTTTATGGAAAGTACCTTTTATAAAAAGTACCTTTTATAAAAAGTACCTTTTATAAAAAGTACCTTTTATAAAAAGTGCCTTTTATAAAAAGTACCTTTTATAAAAAGTACCCGTTATAAAAAGTACCTTTTATAAAAAGTACCTTTTATAAAAAAAAAACTTTTATAAAAAGTACCTTTTATAAAAAGTACCTTTTATAAAAAGTACCTTTTATAAAAAGTACCTTTCATTAAAAGCACCCTTTATTAAAAGTACGTTTTATTAAAAGTACCGGAAGTACAATTGTTGATACTTTTTTATTTTCTAAAATTATATTTATAGAAACTTTTATATTTCCTAGAATCTTAAAATTTGTAATGTAAGCAAATTCGGTAAAAAACATTGTGTGAAAAATACGTTTTTCCGCTTCTTAGTGGGATAAAAAAGCTAAAAAAGTGCATTTTCGGTACCTTTGATATTTTTTGACGTAATGGTTCTAGAAACTTAAAATTAGGAATGTAAAATCCTCTTTGTACTTTAAATATTTGCTAAAATAATAATCCTAGAAAATTGAAATATGGAAAAGAGGATCCTTTGATGAATAAAAAAACATTCTGGAAGAGGTTCTTTTTGAAAATTCCGCTTATAAAGGGGGTAAGAAAGTGTACTTTTGGTACTTTTTTTTTTTGTTCTTATAATAATGAAAAAGTGTAAATTTTGATCATTCTTATATTTCTTGAAATATTAATTCAGAAACTTGATATTTTAAATAAAGGATCACCTAGCACAAAAAAACTGTTTTTGGAAAATTTAAAGGGGAAAAAGGGGCAAATGGTAATTGTTACCTATCTAACTATTAAACTCAAAGCCCCAGAAATAACAGCCAAGAGATGGACATATTTTAAAACTTAAACTTTTAGAACGGGGAACGAAATGGAATAGAGCAGGGAACAATATGGAATGATACTTTTACTAAAATTTTTGATTTTACATTTTTTACTCCTTTTTTTTCTCTCTATATGTTTTTTCACTCAAACTCATTTTTATTCCAATTTCTTTATTCACTAAAATATTTATTCACTCCAAATCCAAAATCCCGATATTACGGCTCGAAAATTATTCAAATTTTATTGTTTAAATTTTTAATTGAAATATTATTTTATGAAAGACTTAGGCTGAATTACTCAATGCTCCGTTATAAAATAACTCTCCGTTAAATTTAACTTTTTCATTCAAATTTTGACATAAGGCTCCGTTAAATCGGCAGTTAGCAGTTAACTTTTTATTGAGTAATCCGCCCTTAAACATGCACAAGTAAATAAAACAAAGACTACGTAGGGGAATTTTCTTGAAATCGGTTGAGCAATTCTGATCCTTCTATTATCCGGTATTCAATGCAACCGGTAACGAAGTACCGGGATGGTAAGCTAGTATATACATAAAAGAGTAATGTGACTGACTGACATACTCATTCATCATCGCCCAGCCCAAACCGCTGAAGTTAGAGACTTGAAATTTGGACTGTAGGTTGACCTCCCGAAATAAAGATCCACTAAGGCTGAATTTTTGCCAATGTTGATTCTAAGGGGGTAAAAAGGGTAAAAAACTGTACTTTTGGTACTTTTTATATCTCCCGATATAATGGTCATAGAGACTTGAAATTTGGACGGTATGTTACCCTCCCGCAATATTGATCCACTATGGCTGGAGTTTTGCCAATGGTAAGGGGGTAAAAAAACTGTACTTTTGGTACTTTTTAAATCTCCTGATATAATGATTATAGAGACTTGAAATTTGGACTGTATGTTCACCTCCCGGAATATAGATCCATTAAGGCTGGATTTTTGCCAGTATTGATTCTATGGGATTCAAAAGGGTAAAAAACTGTACTTTTGGTGCTTTTTATATCTCCTGAATAATGGTCATAGAAACTTGAAATTTTGACAGCATGTTCACTTCCTAAAATATAGATCCAATACGGTTGGATTATTGCCAATGTTGATTCTAAGGGGGTAAAAAGGGAAAAAATCTGTACTTTTGGTACCTTTTATATTTTCTTAAAAAATTGTCACATAGACTTGAAATTTGGACTGTATGTTCACCTCCCGGAATATAGATCCCCTAAGGATCCCCTAAGTACATTTTATAAAAAGTACCTGTTATAAAAAGTACCTTTTATAAAAAGTACCTTTTGTAAAAAGTACCTTTTATAAAAAGTACCTTTTATAAAAAGTACCTTTTATAAAAAGTACCTTTTATAAAAAGTACCTTTTATAAAAAGTACCTTTTATAAAAAGTACCTTTTATAAAAAGTACCTTTTATAAAAAGTACCTTTTATAAAAAGTACCTTTTATAAAAAGTACCTTTTATAAAAAGTACCTTTTATAAAAAGTACCTTTTATAAAAAGTACCTTTTATAAAAAGTACCTTTTATAAAAAGTACCTTTTATAAAAAGTACCTTTTATAAAAAGTACCTTTTATAAAAAGTACCTTTTATAAAAAGTACCTTTTATAAAAAGTACCTTTTATAAAAAGTACCTTTTATAAAAAGTACCTTTTATAAAAAGTACCTTTTATAAAAAGTACCTTTTATAAAAAGTACCTTTTATAAAAAGTACCTTTTATAAAAAGTACCTTTTATAAAAAGTACCTTTTATAAAAAGTACCTTTTATAAAAAGTACCTTTTATAAAAAGTACCTTTTATAAAAAGTACCTTTTATAAAAAGTACCTTTTATAAAAAGTACCTTTTATAAAAAGTACCTTTTATAAAAAGTACCTTTTATAAAAAGTACCTTTTATAAAAATTACCTTTTATAAAAAGTACTTTTATAAAAAGTACCTTTTATAAAAAGTACCTTTTATAAAAAGTTCCTTTTATAAAAAGTACCTTTTATAAAAAGTACCTTTTATAAAAAGTACCTTTTATAAAAAGTACCTTTTATAAAAAGTACCTTTTATAAAAAGTACCTTTTATAAAAAGTACCTTTTATAAAAAGTACCTTTTATAAAAAGTACCTTTTATAAAAAGTACCTTTTATAAAAAGTACCTTTTATTAAAAGTTCCTTTTATAAAAAGGACCTTTTATAAAAAGTACCTTTTATAAAAAGTACCTTTTATAGAAAGTACCTTTTATAAAAAGTACCTCTCATAAAAATTACCTTTTATAAAAAGTACCTTTTATTAAAAGTACCGAAAGTACACTTTTTGGTACTTTTTTATTTCCTGTGGTATAAATAAACTTTTTTGTTTTTTAAATCATTACATTGGTGGAGGGTATTTAAAGATTCGGCACAGCCGAATATAGCTTTCTTACTTGTTTTTTAATTTGTTGGTAAAAATATCACAATAATCATTAATTTTTATTGTTTTCGTGGGTTATTTTTTTCGATTTGTTAATAAAAAAAAGGAAAGTGACGGTATCTTTAATGTTCAGTGTTATTTATTTTAGAAAATTTTATTAACAGTAAAAAATAAATGTTCATTTTTATTAAAACAAATGAATAATTACTGGGATGGTTTTAAATTATTTTATCACTTGTTTTAAATATGTTTTTCATTTGTTTTTGCCTACAAAATATTTTGAGTATACAGATTCAGAGACACATTTCCTATAGAAAAATTCTCAAAATCTTGCAACAGAAAAATTTTTAGATTCTGAGAGACTTTTTATACATAAAAAAATCCGGATTCTAATATAGTTTTCTATAAAAAAAATTTTAATAGTGTTTATAAACCGGTTAACCGGTTAACCGAAAAACTGTTTTTTTCCCAAAATTTCGTTTTTTTGCAAACCGGTTATCCAAAATTGAAAAATTCCGGTGCACCGAAAACCGGTTTTTTCTGTCGGTTAACGGTTTTTTTAAATACATTCAAACGGAATATTTTGCAAATATTAAGGGTTTGCACTTTTGTTTATGATATTTTAAAAATTTCATTAAAAAGACCTTGCAAATCCGCGAGAAAGGAAGTCTGAAATACTTTTTGTCTTCAAGAAACAATTTTCCAAATAGGAATTTTAATCTGGTAAATATTTGAATTATTTCCGTTATAAGCGTTTTTTGGACAGTTTCATTGAAAACTTAATATGTGACTGTTAACCAGGTACTAAAATTCTTATTAATAGAGAAAATGTCAATAATAGAACATTAATATAAAATACAAACTACAATTTATAACGAATTGATGCATTTTTTTTAAAATAAAACCAATTAAAATAAAATAAAGCTCCGGTGAATATAGGAAAATAAAGCACCGTATTTAAATACCGCTATTTTTAAAGGATAACAGTTGCTAACTTTGCTGAAAGAAACAAATATGTTAACTACTTAGTTACATTCGATTTTTTATTTAATAAAAATTAGCAATTTTAAAGTATTTTTTGGGTTTGTCAATTAAAGAAAAAAAAAACCGGTTAACTGGTTTTTTTATTCCGGTTTAACCGAGAACACAGGTTAACCGAAAAAGCTGAATTTCGGTTAACCGAGAAACCGGTTATCCAAAATGTCGGTTTTTTATAAACACAAAATTTTAATAATTTTTGCCACAAAAATCATTGATTTTGATTAACTTAGTCTATAGACAAATTCTCCGATTCTAAAAACTTGTTCAAACAGAAATATTCTTATATTCTTAAAATTTTTTTTCATAAATAAAATTGTAAGATTCTGAAATATATTTCCAATAGAAAAATTATTAGATATTGAATTGATTTCATTGTAAAAATGATATTCAATCCAAAAAAAAAATCTAAGGAAAAATTCTCAGTTGTACATGGATTTGTGTATAGATGGGTTTTTTTGTAGATGGTTTTTTTTTATAGAAGAAAATTCATCTACAAAAAATCCCACACCTGATTATGCCTGATTATCCGATTAAAAATCTTATATGGCCTATAGTTTTTTTTTCTAATACCCATATGATGTTGGCTTTTTTAGAATCTTTTTATTGTATTTTTGTATGGGTTTTCTTCAAAAATTTTAAATTTACTTCAAACATATTTAAAATTAAATTTTTTTTGTGAAAAACCCATAAAAAAGACGAGAAAAACATTCTAAAAAAGACAACGTCATAATGGTATAAGTAGTATTAATACACTCAAAGAATTATATAGGTAAATTCCAGTGAATATTCACTTAAAACAAATGAAATTTTATTTAAAAACCATTCCACTGTTTTTTCATTTAAAATAAAAACATATTACAGTCAATTTTAAATGTTAATTTAATGACTAACCAAAACATTAAAAAACTAGTGAATATTCACTTATTTTGTATTAAAAAACAGTAAAACTATAGAAGAAATTTTTTACTGCCGAAATTAAATGTAACAGAAAATTCGATTTTAATACAGTAAATTATTTTTTTAAACTACAGAAACAGTAAAAAAATTAAATCCTTTATAAAATAAGTGATTTTTCTTTTAAAATGACTTTACTGATTACTTTTTAAATAACCTACAAACAGTTAATGACATAATTTTCTTAGTGTAGGGATAACTTAAATAAAAAAAATAACAATTTGAATTAACCCAGTCAATTGCAGCGATATTGTTATTATTTTTAAACATCATGTGTGGAAAGAAATAATAATAATTTTGTTTGTATTGCAATTTATAAATTTCCATAGAAAATGACAAAAAAAAAAATTGTATACATACAGGCGAAAAAATGAACAACAGCAGCTGCTTGGTAAACAGACATTAAAAGCTGCAGCATCAGCAACAACAGCGATTTTGTTTTCAATGTATTAGTAAGTATGTGTATGGCATTAGAGTGACATTTTATCTGCAACTTTTGACCTACACAGAGAAAACAATTTAATTGTGCCGGCCGAATTTAGAGCCAACTGCATGGTTTAATTACAACAAACGAAATTTTCGGTTGCGATTACCGAAACTTATTTAAACCAACAGATGTTAAATTTTTATAAATTTTGGTTATCGCAAACGAAAATTTCGGTTGTTCTTATTAAATCATGCAGTTGTCTCTAAATTCGGCTGGCACAACTAAACTGTTTTCTCTGTGTAAAAGATATGTGTTGCAAATTTGAAGCCCGATTAATAAAGTTTTTAATGGTTTTCGAGATATCGATGTTTAAAATTTGCAAAAAATTGCGGTTTTTTTCTACGCTCAAGAAATTAAAAAAAAAAAAAATCTCAAACATTTTTTTCCCTTGACCCTTTTCTAGACCTTGAGACAAGCTTTTTTTAATTAATTTGAGTCAAATCTGATTATTTTCACCCGTAATGCCCTTCCATCAAAGTTTTTTTTAGAAAGTTTTTACCAAAAACTCTATACTTTGATCGAGGGCCGCCATTGGTTAAAATATTATGATAACACTCAACTTAAGTTTCTTCTTTCAAATCTTTCATCTCTATTAGCTTTCAAATCTTTCATCTCTCTTCTCTACTCTTTTCGAAAACAGCATCACGCTTACATTTGTAATAAATAGGCCGCATTTCCTGATTTTTGCTTCTTTTTTAAAAATAAAAATAAAATGTTGTTAGAAAATACTCCCAAACCTAAAATAAATATCACCGTAATATGCATTACATTGAATGAATTGAAAAATATATTGAAAAAATTTACCACATACAGCGTATGATGAATGTTTATAATAATGATGATGGTGATGAAGATGTTGGCAGAAGCAACACTACATATTGAATTTTACTGTCTATGTAGTAGTATCGTTCTAGTAACCATTGTCGTCGTCGTCGTTAACATTTTGAAATAAATTTGACCCATTTTTTTTTTCTTTAAAAAAATATTATAATGTATTTTTAAAGTCATCGAAATAACTGAAATAAGAATGTTTATAAGTATGTGTGTCATAAAATAATGATGGAAAAGAAGAAGAATTCTGTTATAATACATGCATAAATTCATGCATGTATTCATGAATATAAGAAATACAGACACTAGACAGTATAAAATGTTACACATTATAACAATTTATTCTTTGATGTGCACTTGAAGGATATAAAGATGTCAAAATTTAATGTATATATTATATAGACAGATTTTGATGATTTTTTTTTAAATTGTTTTTTTTTACATTATTTTTGACTAACAAACCCCAAATTGTTAAGATTCTGTAAAGAAAGCTGTGACAAAAAAATTTAAATAAGAATCAGACAGAAAATTGTAATCTGGTCAGTGTCCCCAAAATTCTTAAAACTACAAACCAAGTGTTGGTATATATAATATTTCCATTTCAAATGCTTCCAAACGTTTACATAACACTGTGCAACAAATTTAGTTTCACCGGATGTATATTGAGTGGGAGAAAAAAATTAAAGTATACTAATTGCAAGTTTTATCTTTATTTTTGTTTATTACCATGTTATCTTAACTTCATAGTAAAAAACTGATTTTTCTCCAAAAATACTCTTAAGAGTATTTTTTTTTTGTTACCAAACACCAAAATTTTATTTGAATTTTTTTTTTTTTTGAGAAAAAAGGAAAGAGTACCACAAAAAAAGTTATCAAAAAAAAGCAAAAAAAAAATCTTTTCAGAAATCTTATAAAAATTTCGCAAAATAACATGCATTTAACTAAACTCTGAAAATTTACAGATGCATTTTACAAATATATGTAAATATACAGAGTTTTCTTTGTTAAATGGTACTTTATTTAACCAATATTTTACTAGCAACTCTGTAAATAAAGATTTTTTTTGGCCAAATCATTTTACAGAGTTTTATAGTAAAATTATCAAGAAATGTTGCTAGCTGGAAAAGTATGCTGTACTCTTTTAAAGTAGCAGAGTTTTTCTTTAATTTAACAGAGTTATTATTTTGAGTGTATTTGTAGTTGCAATTGTCTTGTTGGTATTGAAGTCCAGAAAAATCGGTCAAGTAGTTCAAAAGTTATTAGCAATACCGGGAATCTGGTTCACCTTATGGTGTTTTCTTTTCTGGCAAAAAATGTGCCTTTTTCTTGCATTTCGCCCCAAAAATTATGCTTTTGTGTTCTTTTCTAAAAAATGTCAACCATTATAAAGAATATCGTGTTCTTTTCTAAAAATGTCTGCCCTATAAAGTGCAAAAAATTTGCACTTTTTGAAAAATTGTTGAAATTGCCTTATACAACAGCTGACTTTTTCTGTGTTGTTTTCTCAAAACAGCTGTTAAAAAATACAGGGCAGAGTATTTTTGTATGTTGTGTTCTATTCCAGTCAAATAAAATGCAAATTTTTGAAGGTGTGAGTTAAACATTTTTAAAATGTATACCCTTAAAAGGCAAACATTTTTTTTTAGAAAAGAAATCACCATTAATTAAATTCACGTGTTGAAGAAACCGATAAACAAGCTTAAAAAAGGTTAGTAAGCCACAAAACTATTATTAGATTAAAAAAAAGTTGTACACTAAAAAGAAATTATACACTAAAAAAAATCTGACATGCCACCGCGCCGTCACAGAGGATGGCTCGAGGACGTTGCCAACTGGGCAGTTTATTAGTCCAACACCTAACTACTTCATCCAAACTTTATTTTCAAAACTTTATATCTATACAAAAAATAAAATCAACAAACATCAATTGTAAATCAACCAAACATGATATCAACCAAACATTTAGTAAAAACGGCCGCCAGTTAGTCCATAATACAAAATTTCGATTTTGTTTTCAACAAACTTAATCAAGTAATTTTATTTCAAAATTATTTTATCATGTCAACAAATAGTTTTTGTGTTTGTTGAATTTCTTTGTTGAAAAAAAAAATAAGATTTTTTAAGATTGTCAGATCAACAAATTGTGTTTGTGTTTGTTGAATTTCTTTGTTGAAAAAAAATTTAAGATTTTGTACGTTTGTCAATACAAATAATAATTTTAGAGAACTATTACACACTCGTTTATCAATTTTTTTTTCAACAATCAATATTTACAAACGTTAGTTTATATCACAAATTTCCGTATAGAAGCACTTTCAGTGAAAATGTTAATTATATTCACAAATATGGGGGTCAATATAACAATTCGATTTTTTCTGTGTACTTATTACTTTAATACTACTTGAAAAAAACTTGATTTTGTTTTAAATTAAACGAAATGTTGCCATGTTTTTCTTGGAATTTGAAGGGTTTCCCAGATTTAAAATTTTAATTTAACGTTCTGCTATTGTGAAGACATTTCCTTATAGATGTCTTAGAGGATTTGTCAACACTCTTTAAAAAACAAATATTCATTGATGACAATGTTAGGACATGTCATCAAGGATTACCTAAGATTTGTCAGAACCTGAATACTTTTCTTCAAGGAATCACTGTGTAAGTTTCCTCAATGACACATTTTCCAACTGGTAAAACAAAAACAAATTTGAGTTTTTTGTTTTTGTTTTACGTACAAATTTTGTACTTACAAGGGAAGTACCTCAACCCTTATAAACCGATTTGCTTGAAACTTAAAATATATGTAAATGAGACGATTTTAAGGTTGGGGTGTCTCGGCATATCGGCCATATCAGTGTTTAAAAATTTCGTTGTCCCCTTCTGAATCTGAGACTTTTTCTATAGGAAAAATGTCTCAGAATCTGAGCTTTTTGGTATGGGAAAATTGAAAAAAAAAAATTCTCAAAATTGTGACTTTTTTTGTAGAAAAATTTCCCAGAATTTGAGACTAATTTAGAAGCATTTGAAACTTTTTCTCATTTTTTTCGAACTGTTGTTAAAAAATCGGTGCCAGTTTTTTAGAAAAAAAACTGCTAAATTATTTGATTTTATAGCTTATCCATTATTTTTTTTTTGAAAAAAGGTATTCTTTTTGTTGGTTGTCCAAAAACGGTGAACAAATAATTTTTTTTTTATTCGAAGTAGTGCCTATTATTAACTGTTCGTAGTTTATTTACAAAGTTTTCCGCTTAGTCGTTTTTGAAAGAAAAAACATATGTTTGATGTTCAGTTTTTATTAATGACTACTTCTCTCCTTTGTTTCAAAAATAACACACTAAAAAATAAAGACTTTCATTAACATTTAATTTTTAAAGTCTTTTAATTTTGTTCTGTAAGTAAAAACTACTAATTATTCTTTTGATTTTTAATGATTTGTGTAAGTAATTTTTTTTTTAAATTGTTGGTATTTTTTAATGAAATATCATTAGTTTTTACCTACACAAGTCAGTTATTTTTTTGTAGAAAAAAAAATCAAAAAATTATTTATAGAAATATAAAAACATGTTTGTATCAAGTGACTTTGGCACGATGGGTAGAGTGTCTGGCCAGAATGTAGTTGATTGCGGGATCGATTCCCCAAAAATTTTATTAAAAATTTTTAAAAAATGTTTCAATAAAAAATTGTAAAAAATTACTTACGAAATCATTAATTTTTATTGTTTTCGTAGGTTATTTTTTTAAAATTTGTTGGTAAAAATAACAGAACTATCATTAATTTTTAATGTTTTCGTAGGTTATTTTTTTCGAACTTGTTGTTAAAAATGAATGAAGAAAACGTAATTTTTTAATGTTTAATGTTATTTATTTTATAAAATTTTGTCAACAGTAAAAAATAAATGTTGATGTTTGTTAAAACAAATGAATAATTACTGGGATGGGTTTCAATTGTTTATTCACTGGTTTTAAGTATGTTTTTCATTTGTTTTTGCCTACAAAATATTTTGAGTGCAGTACCGGGAATACCGGTATTCCCGGTTCTCGGTATTCCCGGGAAATGGTACCGGTTTCCCAGTTCTTGAATTATTCCCGGTATTCCCGGGAATACCGGTATTTCCGGTTCCGGTTCTGACGGTATTGCCGGTATTCCCGGGACTACCGGGAAATTATGTATATTTTGTAAAATGGTGTAGAACTACAATTTTTTCTTCGCTTTTACCAAAAAAATACAAAACATGTTAAAAACACCATTTCCAATTTTTTTTTTATGAATTTAAGAAAAATATAGTAACATGATTTTGTAATTATTTTACAAACACAACTAAATATTTCTGAAATACTAATTAAATGGTGTAATTTGAATATTTTATTCAAATTACACCATATACTGCCTTATGAAACAACGTTGATCTTCGGGAAAAATTTAATAACTCCCGAACTAACAAGAACATCGTCTTGAGCAAAAAAAAGGTGTCGACTTAAATTTAATAAAGATTATTTTGCATTCATATGGATATCGTAGGTCTATGTCTTCACATAAATACCCCCAAAATTTACACATTTTTATGAAAAAAATATTTAAAGAGTCCGAATTATTACAAGGTTAGACCACCATTGGATAGGCATTAAAAAATCATTTCTTCTCATATGTAAACATCATAAAGCTTCTTAGAAAGAAATGGCTGATTTCGCATTCTTTTACCAATTTTTTGAACCCCTAAATCCCCGATGTGCCGAAACACTCCAACCTTAGAATTGTCTCTTTTATATATATATTTTAAGTTTAATCCAAATCGGTTCATAAGGATTGAGATACTTCCCTTGTTAGTCACTCACTTTGACCGAGATATCGAATTGCACAGTAATGCATCTTAAATTTTTTGAACAGTGTGGTTTGCCGGTCTAGCTATAATTTGTCAAAGTTAGCGTTGCAAATATTAAACTTCTTGCAGTAAATGGTTAAAAGAAACATTTTGTAATTGAGTAGCAGTACATACATATACAGAGTAATAGTTTTTATCATGTAAAGTTTTGGAAAAATAGAGATTTGAAGAATAATCTGTTAGAATTTATTACACTGTCCGACAAAAACTAAAAAAGTCGCTAAACGCGAACTGGAATAAATGTAGTAAAATTGCATTTACAGTTTTTCATTTCGTGAACCTGTTTCATTTTCAAAGGACGTCAATGCTTTAGAGGAATAAATATTATAAAGTATTTTTTTAAGTTTGTACTTGTGCTAGGATGACACTAGTGATAGCAAATGAAAGAATCTCCCCTAATTCTCCTATTTTATTATTTTTACATATCAGGAGAAGAAGATAAGTTACGTTTCTTCAAAACTTTCTCCTTCAATACCATTCAAAATTTTCAACAAAATGTTTTGATACAGTTTTTAAATGACTTTATTCATATCCATTTATCCTGATATGTAAAAATAAAAAATGGAAAAGTTAAGTCTGTTATTTGCCACCTTCAGTGACATCCTAGGACAAGTACAAATATTTCTGAAATATTTTACAAAATGTATCCTTTAAAACTTTGAAGTGCTTTTAAAAGTAAACAGGATCACGAAATGAAAAATTGTAAATGCAGTTTTACTCCATTTGATCTATACTTTCAGACGTATATCATCCGGTTCATGTTTAATATTGGCTGTCGTGTGATGTTATAGTTGGTCACATTTTTTTTTCTAATTGTAAGTTTTATCAGTTGCTTTTGTTGTTGTTATTCTCTTTAAGACATTTTATGTTCAATCGTAGACACTTTGTGGTTGGCTAAAAAAAAAATCCAACAAAAAAATAATCAAAAATATACAAAAAGAAAACTGCATAATCTCTTACTGGCAGCAATAAAGTTTTTTTTAAGAATATTCATCTTTGTTTGTATTTGTAATAGAGAATTGTTGTTTAATATTGTTCACTGGTGCTGTTTTGTTTTTGTATGATTGTGTTGTTGTGTTTTTGAAACCACTTAATGCAAATGTCATGTAATTTGGTCAAATACAGATAACCTCGTAAGAAAAAAAGTTTTTTTTTCGTTCCCCCATTCTATTTTTTAAAATCTCTGGGGTATTAGTGTAATCCTCGTCTGCCCCCCTTGAGGCAGCATGAAAATAGAGTTGAGACAGGAAATGATGGCACTGCCAAACAGGAAATGTGAGGGAAACTATAATGGTGTCATTCAAAATGCTATTAACGCTACTTAAATTTCAAAAGACTGAAAAGATTATATAAATCTTTTTGTCTTTATTTCAATACAAATTATTCAAATTAATCTTTATGTATCCTTGTTAGTTTTTTTCTTTTGCCGTTGGTTTTACTTTCCTTTTAAAAAAGTAGATTTTTTTTTTCTTTTCTTTTTTGTAACTTTCAATTTCAATTGCATTCACTTTCACTTTAATTTTATTAAATTTCTTTTATTCATGGTTTTTTTTTTGTATAAAACTTGTTCTCTTTTTTTTTTTGGTTCAAATCTCTACGGTTTAGATATGTTTTTTTTTTATTTTTCCTTCAATCTTCAATTGTACCCGTACATTTTGCGTTCCTTCTAATCTAGACGTGCTTTACTGACAACCGTTTCTAACCAACAAAAAGCTTTTGTTTTTCCTTCAATGATTTGGGAGTCTGTAAAAGTTGTTTGTTTTTTTCTTAGATTTAAAGGATGCTGTAGGAGAGCGGTGAGTATTTTTGAGTATAGGTATTTTTGTGAATATGACACTGTCGGCGCATTGTTTTGACATTTACTACGCAGGTTACTCAAACATTTTTTTCTAGCTTTTTTGTTTTTCTAGAAAAAGTTTTTCAATGATTTGTCAATGAAATAAAGTGGCGCCATCTTACGTGGAAAGTTAAAGAATAGAACCTGAGCAGATGTTTTAAAATATGTCAAATCAAAACATATGGAGATATGAGATGTCTTGTAGTGCATATTATTTGCAATAGAAGTCGTTGTTTTTGAAAAACTTATACATTTTTGAATTTTTGTTTCCGTTAAACACAGTTGAGCTCAGGCTCTAATTGTAATTATATATTAGCCCAGGAAAATAAGGGGTCATCTGCGGAAATCGGATAGGTTCTCTGAAAATTTGCACAGATCTTTGTTTTGGCAATCTAAATAAGGGGAAAAAAATCCAAGAAATTACCCGTGTCCTTGCTAAGATATTGAGGTCAAAGGTCGTATCTCTTGCCGTTTCTGAGATCTTAAGGCCAAAACTCACAATAACCAGATTTTTTACAGTTTTTTTGCTAATATCTCGCTTTATATGAGTCTTACGCTTGAAAAGTGTATTAAAGAACTTATAGAATATTATGTACAAATTTCTCTTTGTAAGTTTTTTCGTATCCCGCATCGTTTTTGAGATATGGGCGAATTTATCTTTAATTTATGAATATAATAGGGACACGTAATAATAACACCAAATAGGAAAACTGAAAAGGGCATATTTTTAAAACGAAATCGTGTATTACTAAAAAATAAAAAGTGCTACGTAGATAATTAATCTAGCTTTTAGTTGAGTTTAATCTAGAGCAGATTGTGTAATCTACGAATACACTCATGAAAAAAACTCTGTCAAAAAATCTGTAAACAACTTTCAGCTTCAAACTTTAAGCGGATTTTTCTGCTGAAATAGATCTTT
Organism: Pegoplata infirma; assembly: GCA_963921195.1. Taxonomy (NCBI): domain Eukaryota; kingdom Metazoa; phylum Arthropoda; class Insecta; order Diptera; family Anthomyiidae; genus Pegoplata; species Pegoplata infirma. The sequence continues at coordinate 39,880,553 of OY992540.1, read as the reverse complement.
TTACTAAGTTTTCAGTCATTTAGTATTGAAAATAACAGAAATCAGCAGGATATTTGAAATCAAGAGATTTTTTCTACTAAATTGAGCTGATTTTTCTGATAAAATCAGAAAAATTTACTCAATACTATTAAATCGTTTACTGGTGCAAAATTGAGTAATTTTTTACTCAATAGTATTAAAAATTTACTCAAATATTTTTTTTATTTTTTTCTGTGTAGCAGTACTGTTTTAACCATTAAGGCACACTGGGCACGTGCCGAGGGAGCCTGACCTAAGGGGTCAATAAATTCGCTTATACGAAAATGGAGCAAAATTTTTTTTAATTTGTTTTTAAACAAAATTTTACATTTTCTTACAGAAAAATTCTCAGAATCTAACAGATTTTTCGTATACATCTGACACTTTTTCTATAGGGAAATTTGTCCTATAGGCCCATTAGGTGTTTACCAGTGAAAAAAAATAATTCGAAACATCAATTAATTTGTAGCGGAAATTTGACAATCATATGTTATGTTTTGCGCATCGGCATACACAAAACCACTTTACATTTTTTTTCGTAATTTTTGCCAATTTATCTAAATTCATTAATGTTTACAGTGCCAACAACTTATAAATGTTGCATTTTATATCTGAATATCAAATTTCACCGCTTTTTAAATGGTCTGTACAATTAAAAAAAAAAAAAAATTGCTTATAGTGTTGATGTGTAGTGCTGCAACATATACCCACTCAAAAAATTATGTCATTAACTGTTTGTAGTTTATTTAAAAAGTTTTACGTTTAGTCGTTTTTTAAAGAAAAATCATTTGTTTGATGTTCAGTTTTTATTAATTACTACTTTTGTCCTTTTTTTCAAAATTAACACACTAAAAAATAAAGACTTTCATTAACATTTAATTTTTAAAGTCATTTATTTTTGTTCTGTAAGTAAAAACTACTGAATATTCTTTAAATTTTTAATGATCTGTGTAAGTATTTTTTTTTTCAGTTGTTGGTATTTTTTAATGAGATATCATTAGTTTTTACCTACACAAGTAGGTTATTTTTTTGTTGACAAAAAAATCAAAAAAAAAATATTTATAGAAATATAAAAACATGTTTGTATTAAGTGACTTTGGCACGATGGGTAGAGTGTCTGGCCAGAATGTAGTTGGTTGCGGGATCGATTCCTCAAAAATTTTATTAAAATTTTTTTTAAAATAAAATTCAATAGAAAAATTGTAAAAATAACCTACGAAATTATTAATTTTTAATGTGTTCGTAGGTAATTTTTTTTTTAATTTGTTGGTAAAAATAACACAACAATCATTAATTTTAAATTTTTTCGAAGGTTATATTTTTTTTTTGAATTTGTTGGCAAAAAAAATGAAAGTGACGTTATTTTTTAATGCTCAATGTTATTTATTTTAGAAAATTTTATTATCAGTAAAAAATAAATGTTGATGTTTGTTAAAACAAATGAATAATTACTGCGATGGTTTTCATATGTTTTGTCACTTGTTTTAAATATGTTTTTCATTTGTTTTTGCCTACAAAATATTTTGAGTGTATATGTTCATGTGCCCTCATTTTACGTATATGGACAATGTCCAGATATGACTAATATTTTTTTGAATATAAATCATTAAAAGCAACAATACAACTAAAACCGTTGCTTTTCAAAACTAAAAAAAAATATTTTTTAAAAATTTTTTACCGTAGGACCCCAACGGCTCTAATTTTTTTTTTTCGAAAAAAAATTTAGAGCTGAAAGCCTTATCTCACCAAAATCAATTTTTTGTCGTTATTAAGCTAACCAATTAATATAATAATTAATAACAAAAAAATTAAAAATAAAAAAAAAAAATTTTGGTTTGTATGGAAAAATGATTTTTAAGGCCCATCTCTTTAAGGCCCCGTCGCGTAGGGAAGGCGTGGTCGTAGGGGCGTAACATTTTTCCTGAGTTATTTTTAGGTCAAATGGAAAAAAATTACCGTCTCAACATTTCCAACCTTTCCAAAATAAGGGACACTCTAATGATCATATATATCTTCATTCAGTATCATATATGCCCATTAGGGTGGCAGCTATTTTGCCAAACTTCGAATTTCAAGGAGTGCACCCCTAATTTTTTTTACATTTGGCCCAAAAATGCTATGCTAAAAAATTCAGCCAAATCGGAGAACGTTAACACGAGGCGCATAGAGGTCAAAAGTCAAACACACGAAAATAGCCATATTTTGATGAAAAACATTGAATAAATGAATGTGGGTGTGGAACAAGGTGCTATAATCCAAAAACCAAATTGTATAGGAGAAGCAAAAAACTAAATAAGTTTTTTAATAAAAATTAAATTTCTTAATTTTCTTTTTGCAGATCGACAAAGATTGACCATTTACATCTATGTACAAAATTTCATAAAAATAGAATGAGCGGAAGTAGCAAAAAATTGCATGTGAAATTTTGTTCTAGTGGAATAAGGTGCTATGTTAGAATTTCTACTAGGAATTTCAATACATTTGCCAAGTAGTTTTATGTCTATGGTGTTATTTTTTAAAAATTAAAATTTGGCATGACGAATTCTGCAAAATTTTGACGGGGTCCAGCAATACTCATTTTTATATAAGGATAATAAAAGGTAGTTAATTTAACAAAAAACTAGTGGTTTATGGTTTATTTTGAATAGATTTTCGCGTAATGGGTTAAAAAAATTTGCACAATTTATAATAAAAGTTACTAACCATTCAGTTTTATAGTTTAAACTCAAAAATTGGATAGATTATCTAACTCCGCCCTTAGTACTTCGTAAAACAATATTGTGTTTTTCCATATTCACAATTTAACTATAGATAGATTAGATATGAAAGCGTTTTTTGCCAAACCAATGGGCACATGTTAAAGCCTAGAATGTTTTCTACACGTTAACCCATTTATGGGTTAATCGAAAAAATCAAAAAAATATTTTTCTGACCTCGCACAATAATTATAACAAGTTTTATAGAAATCGAAAAAAAAAAAAAAAAACTATTTTAAGAAATTTTAACGTGCTGGGCCATTTTGGCCCCATGTTCATTTATGGGATAATTAAAAAAAAAAAACAAAAAAAAATTTTCTGAACTTGTACAATAATTATACCTAGTTTTATAAATAATCGAAATAAATATTTCATGTTTAGGTGCCTTTTTCTAAAAAAACTCTAAATATCCCAAAATTATTCCATTTTCCCAAAACGTTTAGGGTTAAGGTCTAACATTGTTTTTAATAATTTATGGGGTTTACTTTGTGAAATTTTAAAATATTTACCAAATTTTTCCATATTGAGTAAATTGTGGGCAAAAAAGGCATTTTCCTCGAAATCCGCTGAGTTTAAATCGATGCCCCCGCCAAACTATCCGAGGGATATCCTCAAAAAAAAATTGTTTTTATATGTTTACATATATTTTATAAGATTCTGTGGTTTTTTCAGCATTTTTCTTAATTTTGTTTAAGAAAATTTTGAAAAAATCAAAATATCAGTTTTGAGAACCACGCCAAATATAATGCATATTTTTGGCCTTACCATGAAACGGGTTAATGACAGTAATTCATGTCTGAGTATTTACGATAGAATAGAATATAAATATCATTTTCCCTTGGTTTATTTCAATAAAATTAAAAAAATTGGGGCGGATTTTCGTGTTTTGGTGGTCAGTTTGTAAAAATTGGGTCATTTTTCGGATGACATAAGTTTAATAAGTGTATTCACTTGATGTATTTCCCCCATATAAATATACATAAATAAAGTATTTATTTCTTTGAGATTATCAGTAGTCTCCTCATCAAGCAATGTTTATTTATCTTATTGCAAATTTTATAAATATTTGCAAATATGTCAAGTGATTTCCCTTATGTAAATTAAACTACTTTTTTATTGTGTAAATGTCAAGGTGTACAATTATAGACACATAATATTTGTCAATTGTTTGTATGTTAATATTTGAGTAACTGTATAACTAATAAAGAATAAATATAAGTGTCAGTCAAGTCATAATGTTAAGACAATATAGCATAAATAGTAGGGCGTCCCTTATTTTTGTCTGTGGTGGAAGTCGAAAACCAAAACTTTTCAAAAAAAAAAAAAAACAGTTTTTACGACAGAGTTTACGACATCGTAGAAAGTTTACATATGATTACACAAGGAAGAATCTTGATTGCGACAACCATAATGGAGGGTTGTCGCAACCAACTTTAAAAAAATAAGGGACACACTACAAACCTACCACCCACGCACCCTTCAACTTATACAAATAGATTTGCTTACTTATATGATTAAGATAAACAATCAAAAAGAGTTAAGTTTAAATATGAGTGTGTACTTGTTAACAAAGACTTTTATTTATTTAATTTTATTCATTCACAACAATAATAGAAATAATAAACAATGGATTAATAATAACGACGAGTAACAAAAGAAGCATAAAAATTGGGATCATCATATGTTAACACTTGACATAACATGTTTTAGGTACATGGAATATTGCACTATATGTATATTCTCTTGGATATGTTTATGGTGTTGGTACGGTATGGCAATGTTTGCAGTTCCATCGCTTGTGTGTTTGTTAGTTGCCCTTGAAAATGTATTAACCTTTAATATTGGACCAAGAAAAATCCTTTTTGAACATAGTATAAGCCAACCAATACAAAAGATTAAACAATGCAAATGACATGGGAAATGCATAGCGAGATATACGATCAATAAGGGAGACACTGTTGACGTAGCGGCCACCTGGAAGAAAGAAAGTTTTTTTTTTAAATATCTATATATATAAAAATGGATGTGTGTATGTATGTATGTATGTATGTATGTATGTATGTTCCGTATGGACTCGAAAACGGCTGGACCGATCTTGATGAAATTTTCAGGGAATATTCAGAATAGCCTGGCGAGTAACACTGTCAAGTCGGATTTTTGATTTTTCATCTGTGGGCGGAGGGGCGTGGCAAAACCTAATTTTTGCATTCCACCACTAATGACATCTATATATAAAAAACGGATGGACCGATTTTGATGAAATTTATATCAAAGATAGTACTAACTGAGTACTCACTATGTGCCAAATTTGAGCGTTATCGGACAAAGTATCGTAAAATGCCATGCAACTTTGTATTGAATTGGAAGTTATTTCAATAATGCAAAAAACGGCTACATGTATGTTCCTTAGGGACGCGAAAATGGCTGGACCGATCTTGATGAAATTTTCAGGGAATATTCAGAATAGTCTAGGGAGTAACACTGTGCAGTCAGATTTTTAATTTTTTGCGTGTGGGCGGAGGGGCGTGGCAAAATCGAACTTTTACATTGCACCACTAATGACATCTATATATAAAAAACGGATTGCCCGATTTTGATGAAATTTAAACCAAAGATAGTTCTAACCAAGTACTAACTATATGTCAAATTAGAGCGTGGTCGGACAAATGGGCGTAAAATGCCATGCTTTTTTGCCAGTGGGCGGAGGGGTGGGCAAAATCGAATTTTTACATTGCACCACTAATGACATCTATATATAAAAAACGGCTGAACCGATTTTGATGAAATTTAAAACACTTTTGATGAAATTTACTAACCAAGTACTAACTGTGTGCCAAATTAGAGCGTGATCGGACAAATGGGCAAAAAATGACATGCCCCTTTGTATTGAATTGAATTTTATTTCTGCATGCTCCGCAATAACGCAAAAACTGTTGATTCGATTTTAATTAAATTTTCAGCACTGATAGTGTTAACCGAGTGCGGAACTATAGGCCATGTTATACTACGATTGGAAAAAGGGGCGTAAAATGCCACGCCCCTTTGTACAATACTGGACGTTGTCTGCCTGACGATTCCCTTGACATTTGGAAAAAGGGATCAAAATTGCAATGCCCTTTGTACTATACTGACCACGATTGAACAACGAGGCGTAAATTGCCACGCCCCTTTGTTTTATACTGAGCGTTATATATGCCTGTTTTGAAATCACGCAAAAACGGATAAGCCGAATCTGTCACTACTGATAGAACTATCCGAGCGGGAGCTTTAGGTCGTATGTAGAGCGCGATTCGGCAAAAGGGTATTAAATGTCATTCCCGTTTTTCATAAATAAAAAGTTGTTTCCTCCTTTTCGCAATCACACAAAAACGACAAAACTGATGTCAATGAAATTGCAGCACAGATAGTACTAATCGAGGATGCAGCATGGAACTTTAGACTATCACGATTCGATAAAAATGCGTTAAATTACATGCCCCTTTGTACTTTACTTAACGTTATGTCTGTCTCTTTCGAGATCACGCAAAAACGGCTGAACCGATTTTGTTGAGATTTCTCTATAGATAGTGCTAACTGAGGGGGCCCGGAACCGTGCTTTAATTTTGTCCGACACTGTATTTAAATTAAGATGCATCATAAAAAAGTTTTTTTCTTAGGGCCAGCAACGCGGACCGGGTATAGCTAGTTTTTAAATATTTGTAAGTCAAAGTTCGATGGAGGCAATGCTATCAATTGTTCTTAAACTTCAAATGAGCATTTTTGGAAAAATTTTTGAGTTGTAAAAATTTACAATTTTCGTATTTATTGAAAACTAAGTATGAGAGATATGAAAAAAATAGAAGTATTAAAAGTGTTTTGTTTTGATTGAGTATCCTACTTCCAAAAATCTAGTTTTTAAGACTATTATTTCAGGAGATAAAAAAAGTACCTTTGTACCCAACATTCAAAATATTTTGTAGTCAAAAAAAAATTAAAAACATATTTAAAACAAGTGATAAAACATCTGAAAAACATCCCAGTAATTATTTGTTTTAACAAACATCAACATTTATTTTTTATTGCTAATAAAATTTTCTAAAATAAATAACATTGAACATTAAAAATAACATCACTTTGATTATATTTTACCAACAAATTCGAAAAAAATTACTTACGAAAACATTAAAAATTAATGATTTCGTAGGTTATTTTTCAATTTTTCTATTGAATTTTATTTTAAAAAATTTGTAATAAAATTTTTGGGAAACAAATTTAAAATTTCTCTGAACTTTAAATTTTGCTAAAAATTTTCAAAGACTTCTGAAATTTTAGTTTTTAAATTTTTTTTTGTATAAATGAGAGTTTCGTGAGTGTGAGTCAACATGAGTGTGAGTGAAACTTGCGTGAGTGCACGTGAGCGTGAGTTGTATTGAATTTACTAACGTGATTGTGAGTGAGTGTGAGTAGAAAAAATATCCTCGTGAGTGAGTGTGCGTGATTCACAAATTTCTTTTGTGAGCGTGAGTGAGTGTGAGTCAAAAATCACTCACGCGCCCATCTCTAGTACCAACTATACACATTTTACCTCTTTACACTCTTAGAATCAAATATTTTAATAGTCTTTTTTCGGAATGTTTTGGTTTGATGAAAGATCCTACGATCCTACAAGTTTTAAAGGCCATTATTTCCGGAGATAGAAATAGTACCAAGTCCTAGGCTGGTTAAGTTTGTAATTGGGCAAAATCGGACTAGAGAAAAAAGTTTCTCTTGAAGAACTATACACAAAATCACTTTGTCATTTCGCGTGTTACACATCGAAATATCGGTTGGACCCCCATAAAGCACATAATTACACTCTGCAACAAATTTTGGGTCATCGCTTTGAGCCTCAATGGCTACAATTCCTTATGAAAGCAGACCTTCAAATAGACGAAACCACAAAAGGGTTTTGCAAAGTCAGTTCGGATTTCTTTTTATGTCCCACTGAAGTTTTTAATTTTTTTTTTCAAAGGCGATTGGAAAGCGTAAAAAAAAGTATAATAAAGACACATCAGAGCTTCAAAAAATGGATTGTCTTCAGTGGAATTGGTGGTTCTTTTCCTAGAACATATTAACTCTCTAACTGCTATTTTAAGGGGTCATTTTATTTTTATTTTTTTAAAACTAAACATAGAAGTCTTATAAAACTCCTATTTAAAGGGTTAAAATGTTATACAAATATTTTTCTCATAAAATGTCACTAGGGGTTGTGTGACATGCGCAAAATGCTTAAAAATGGAGAAATATAAAAAATAATTGTTATATTTTTTACCAAAGCAGTGTTAAAAAACTCGATAAAAAACAGTGTAAATATACTTATTGGCCAAAAATCAATATTTGCAAGCATTTTTCAGCATATTCTGAATGCCGTTTGTTTGTTTAGGCGATAGAAGACTATTCTGACTTTAAAATTTAATGGCGAGGGCGAACTTAAGCAATAATTTAGATGTTCGGTTACCGAACATTCGGCCAAATTGAAAAAAGTTCTGTTACCGAACTTCGAAATTGCGGCTTAACTTCGTGATCGTTCTTAAATTTTATACTCAGAATCGTCTTCCATCGCGTCAACAATCCTACCGCATATAAAAAAAGTTGTTGAAAGTACTTCCTTATACCAAATTTTTGATTAAATGACGATTTTTGGCCGAACTGTTCGGTCGGCCACAAGTGATCGATTCTTAGACATTTTAGACACGTCCGTCCTTAGAAAACACGATACAGTCCAAAATAAAAGTCTTTTGATCTTGGGCTGGTTAAGTTTAGAAATGGGCAAAATTGGATCAGGAGGAAAAAAGTTGCCCCTAGGAAATGAACTACCTTCAAAATTCACGAATTTACGTATTAAAAACACGTTAGCTTTTGAGAGACAACTCTGATGCCACTAAGGCTTGGCACATATATTTTTCGTTCCCCTGGTCTAGTTGGTGTTGAATTTCTGCAATATCGGTCAAGTGGTTCAACAGTTATTAGCAAAACCGTGAATTTTAGATTGGTTTCACTCTAAATTCACGTGTTGAAAAACCTGTTAAACAAGTCACAAAAATATTTTACAAGGTATTTTGTCCCTTAAATATGTTTTTACACTAAAAAAAACAATAGTAGATTGTTTTTTTTAACAAAAATTACTAAAAAAAAAAAATTTTCTTAAAATAAAATATTTCTTATCAAAATTGTTAATTTTTTTCACGTTAGAAAATTTACTATCACTTAAAAAGGTCAGTGTGTAGAGCATTCATTGATTCGAGCAAGTCGAATTTAACTTTTTACCTTTTTTCAAGTGGTAACGATATAAAATTTGTGTAATGTTACATATTTTAAGTGTAATTTTTCCGCACTCGTCGACAGCTTAACATTTAACAGTTTAACATTTAACAGTTTAAGATTCTACTTCTATAAGATTTTTTTTAACTGCTAATTACACTTTCCTACCTTGTTTATTATTAGCTGCATCTCTCTCACGTTGTTTCCGAAATTTAACATCACCCACAAAACATAACCACACTTGCTTAGCTTTCGATATTACCGGTGGTTCTGTCTGAGTTGTTCTCTCCATAGTCGATGCATGCGAAGAGGGACACTGAAATATATGCGTTGGATCATCATCATATATTGGACATATCATAGCATTGCGTTTACGAAAACCACCGGGCATATTTTGACCACATTCTAAATTTTGTGATAGTTCGGCAGACAACGATTCATTACTCTCACGCATTGAGTTGTCACGCATTTCACATTCAATACATTCCTCACATATTCGTTCTTCTTCCATATCTTCCCATTCATCTTCACTAACAATGGGAATTTCGCCACTTCCGACTTTTGTGAAATAATGAACACCAGCAAATTCTAATAACGTTGCTATGCAGTATAGAAAACTCATGAGAAGAAACCAATCTAAAGCGGTAGCATATTTAACTTTTGGTAAATCGGTGCGAGCATCTAAGCTGATCGTAGATAATGTTAAAACAGCTGTTACACATAAGCCAACACGATCACTGGTAGCCTCACGATGTATCCAAAAAGACACCCATGATAAGACGACAATAAGAATACAGGGTACATAAACCTAGAATTTTAGAAACAGATTATTTTCTCAATTTTAAAATGATATTGTAAAGTATATCCTTGCCTGTATCAAAAAATACCCCGTATGCCTTTTAAGATTAAATGATAATTGTAATGTTGAAAAATCTCCTTCCCGTCTTGTATACGTCATGTTACGATGTCGCATACTTATCAAATCAAATTGATTTAAAGTCATTCCGGGTACAAATGAAACAGCATCATCGCCACCCTTCCATTCATAAACCAATTGACGACCAGTATAACCATCTGCAATGTTTTGGAAATTATTATGCATTTTGTAGCATTCGTTCAAAATGTTAAAAATTTATTGATGTTCTACTTACAACTACCAATTACAAGAGGACATGATTGCTGATCCATAGGGAAATCTTTCAATTTCATGGGACAGGTGGCCTTAATAGTTAAACTAGATCGAAAAATTAAAAGAAGATTTAGTACAGTTTTTAAGAACACAGATAATAAAAAAAAAATATTGGTATATTAGTTGGAACGCAAGATGAAATTAGACCATTTAAATGTTTAGAATGTTCTTTGACTAAGGGTCTTCTTAAATTTCGTGTTGACAATAGTTGAGCACTTTACAATGAATGTAAAACCAAACCGGTGTAAAAAATTGATTAGATCTGGTCCTTTATAATCAAAATTGGTTGATATAGTCATAAAAAATTCGAAATCAGCGTCCCAAATAACCCCTGGATGACAAGGGAATCGAAATTAAAAAAAAATAAACGCCATATTGGATACGCCATTTTGAATTTTGTAAATCTTAATTCAGAATCGTGTTTAGTGACCCACACTCAAAAAAATACGTTCGTAGATTTACTAATTTTTTTTTGCTAATGCTAGTTAGCTAACTTTTAGCAAATTTTTAGTTGAGATTAGCATGTTAGCAAAAATTTCTTGTAATCTTCATTTAGCACATTAGCAATTTTAAACAAACGTTGAACTAATTTCTTTTGCTAAGATTTGAAATTGAGTTGACAACATTTTTACAAGATTTTTTGCTAACATTAGCAAAAATAATGGTAAATTTTTTTTTATTTTCAGAAAACTTAAAATGGCTCTATCTCGGAAACTAAGCCAGATAGAGCAAAATGGAGGGCATTTTTGGTTCTTAGAATCTCCATACTTTCGCGGGTCCTCTTCACATGTGTGGACCCTAATGGGCCCTAACTTTGGATCCAAAAAAGTTAGCATTCCCGAAAATTTTAAAATGCTCATATCTCGGTAAATATTGCCGACACAACAAAAAGTACAAATGCATTTTTGTAGCCCTCAATACGTAGAACAAGACCGCAAAATAGTCAAAAGCTCTCCGAGTAATATTTTTGAAGTTATCGAGTTTTTTAATTCTCAAGACCCCAGTGGTCCCCTATAATCACGTATCTCAAAAACTAAGCAAGGTAGAGCGAAACGGACACAAATTTTGGATCAAAAACTATGACGAATTTTAAGGAACCCAACTAGGTCTGGGCCCATCGGGGTCTGGACCTATCCGGTCCGAACCCAATGGGGTCCTCAAATGTGTCAAAAAAAAACATTTTTTTGTTAACTAATTATTGGCAAAACATTTTTGCTAACTTTAGCAAAAAAATTGTGGGTTCAAAATCAGCAAATTTTCTTGTAGGTTTACAAACTTTTTTTGCTAACATTACAGTTTTTTTTTTTTTTGAGTGCACAATACACCCGGGAACCGAGTTTTATTTGAATGCGAAAACCTCGATAAAATCATCCGCCATATTGGATCCGCAATTTTGAATTTGGAAATCTGAATGAAAATTCGAAACTAGCGTCTCTATAACTCACTGATAACAAATTTCAGAAAAATCCGATAACTCCTTCATTAGTTTCCAGCATATCCCGATCGGAGTATCCCGACTCGCGCCGCCATATTTCAAAATTAGAGATCATTGGCTAAATTTAAACCATAATACAACTCTCTACGACCAATAGAATTTTGGGGGGGGGGGGGGGGGTTGTGGGAGACGTGAAATAGCCCATACCCAGTCAGAAATTGCCAACCGTACCAAAAATTTTGTGTTGGCACAATATCGGGCTAGCCAAAAACACAACATTGTATAATGTAAAACAGTTTTACTAAAAATATTGTGTTGTCACAACTTTGTGTTTACATAAAACACTACACTATGGATTATAATTGAAAAATTTTAACAATTTTATTTTTTTAAAAAGTTTTTGATTTACATAGACCTCAACTCTTTAATCTAAGTGAACACTTAAGTAGTTGATTTTTTAAGCAATTTGCACAAAATGGTAACTTAAAAGCACTACATCGAGATTTTCAATATATCCCTAAGCAAAAGATAAATCCAATGTCGTAAATTTGTAAAATCAATGTTAACCCAACGTCAAAACAAAAGTCGAGCGATCGTTGGCCACTGTTATCATTTCAACTTCGAAATGACGTCGTAAACTTAGAAACGGGTATGATATGCCAATGTTGGTACCGTCGCCGCCAACTTCATTCCAACGTTGGCCCGTTTGTATTTTTCTGACTGGGTATGTATATATATTATGCTTACCGCATTGAATACAGAATTCCGCCATCTTGATCTAAACGTAACAATTTATTTGGCACTGTTATTGTGTGTATGTGTGAGTGTTTTCCATTATAGAAATAAGTATCGGGCCTCCAAATTTTATCCAACATCTAAAAATAAAAAAAATCAAGTAAAAAACAAGTGATATTGTTAAATTCGGCTGTGCTGAATCATTTATACCCTTCAAAATGTGAAAATATTAAAAAAAAAAAATAAAAAAAAAATTGTCAGCAGTGTTTTTTGGGCAGTCGGAGGGAGTCATTAAAGGACACCTTCTTTTACGCGATAAATGCTGCCAAATTGATATATTTTGACTTGTGAACTTAAGTTTACCATTATATCATAAGTACATCAATTTTTTTATATTCACACATACAAAATGGGCTGCAAAAAAAAATATTTTTTAAATCCTTGGGTCCAAGTGAGGACTCTTAACTACTTCTGACATAAAAATATTTTATTTGCTTAACAAATATACAAAAAAAAAATAAAAAATACTGTTTTTAAGATGTGGGTTTAGTTCTTCAAGGGTGAACTTTTTTCCCCTAAACCGACATTATTTGTTTTTTTAGATTTTCCCAATTTTTTAACAATTTTAAGTGCCAGCTAGTTTTTGATGTCCCGTTTAAGAGATATCGAATTTTCAAAAATACGAAGCTTGTGGTTCACTTAAATTTCTTTTACCCATAACTTCTTAAAAAATGGTCAAAATACCTTTTTTTCAAAAGGCTTTAATTATACGATTTTTAAAGTGTTTTAAAATGTAAATCTCATTTTTGAAAATGTTTGAACTCATTGATTTTTTTGAAATTTTGTGAAAAACTTCTATCGATTCCACAAATTTTTTAACTTTAAACATTTTTTCAGAACATACCTACAACATATCTTTAACCCCTAAAGCTAAGTACTCTGTTTCTTGCAGTGAAAATTTGACTTAAACTTTAAACGCCTCAAATCGCAATAAAATATTTAAAAATCAACAACTTTTGACAATTATAAGAAAGAAACAAAACTGAAATGTCACTTTTTCACGACAATTTAAATTGTCTTGTATAATAAAAATGCGTGAAAACTTTTTTTACAATTTCCCTATAATTCCTCGCGTTGCCAAAATTTATTTTTTTTATATGGAGTTTGACAGATTTTTTCCCGTGAAATCGAACAGAGTACTTAGCTTAAGGCGGTGCCCATACAATTTACTTTATGTTTTATAATTTTGTTTTTTGTAAACAGCTTCTATCGGTCCAATGATGCGTCCTAATGGGGTTAATAGTGATACCGATCCACATTAATTTTTACTCCGCAACATTATTTTAAAACATTCAACATTACCTATCTCCACTCCCTAAGTGTTGGTAAAAATTAATGGGGTCGGTAAAACAAATTTATAAAAAAAATAAAAAAATGCATGGAAACTAGGGTGTTCAATTAATCGGCTTTTTTTATTGTTCGATTAAACGATTAATCGACATTTGGCATTTTTGATTTATTCGATTAAACGAATAAAATTTTAAAATTGTTCGATTAATCAAATAATTCCAAATTCAGAAATTTTCTAACTGATAACATTTTTTTTCGACAGTTTTGGAAAAAATTGGTACTTGAGTAAATAAACAATATTAATTAAATGTATTTTAACATTTATTAACAAAACAAATGTAAAAGCATTACAAAATATATCAAAATTTAAGTTTTCTGCAATTTTGTTTGAGAAAAAATTATTTTTGACCCAAAATTTTAACAGGTACTAAGGTATAAATTTTAACATATGGACCACTCTAGCAAACATGATTGTTTTTTTTTTAATTCCAACGGTCACATACATTTTGTTTGCTTATTTGAGTTAAAGCTTAAAAAAAATATACATATTTCCAGAAAAACCATATATTATTATTATTCGATTAATCGGCACAAATTTTTCGATTAATCTTTTAATCGAAATCAGCAATTTTTAATAATTCGAACAATTATTCGCCTAAAATTGTTCGAATAATCGAACAAGAATTAATCGACTGAACACCCTAAAGGAAACCGCATTAGGGGTTGAAGATGGAGTGTGTTCTAAGAAAAGGTTAAACTTGAAAAAATATTGTAAGTCGGTCATACATTTGACCCTTCTGGGGAAGCCTTTTGGCAGGTAGAGCGGCAAGAGCACATTTTATGAAATGGCGTTTTGTATGGGTGATAGAATGCAAGTATATTGGGGAAAAATGTTAAGGGGTTTGAAGCCAATGGTGGTTTTAGGGAGCCCCCGTAGGCTAGTTGGTAGCGTGCTAGCCTTTAAACGTGAGGTTTGTGGGTTCGATTCCTACCAGAACCCTCGGTTAGGTTGACGAGGGTAACAAGACGACTGTCATTGTTACCAGTTCTCGGTTAGGTTGAATTTATTACAAATGAGCTGTAAATAAATAGAAAATAATAAATAAATAAAAATAACACTGTGTCACAAATTTTCAACAAAGTCGTGACCAAATGAATCTGACACCTAATCTTTATGTAAATCCGAACGCTGAATCCGAATATGAAGTCAGAACGGTCAAAAGTAGAACAGTTTTCGAGATATTTACGAGAAAATCGAGAAAATTACCGTTATTTGCTCTTTTCAACTTATTTTTTTAAAACCAAACAATAAAATTTTTTTAAATTTTATCACTTAGAACGTTAGCTTATTTCAATACGAACATTTTGTGCCCAATAGGATCCAGATCGGTGCAAAAATGATTAAGTTTCAGTAGATTAATTGAATTATCCCACTTTTCGATTTTTTTTTAAAAACACAAGTAAATATACAAAGCTAAATGTTAGTAATGAAAAGTGGGTTAATTCACTAAATCTTTTGTAACTTTGTCACTTTTGCACCAATTTGGGTCTTGTTGGGCGCAAAAAGTTCGTATTGAAATAAAATAATGTCCTATGCAATAAAACATTATAATTTTTAATTGTTTGGTTTAAAAAAAGTAACTTGAAAAGAGCAAAATTGCAAAAAATCATCAAATTTTTCATGAAGTTTGAACTTTTGTCCACTGTAACTCTGTCATTTCTTGACTAATATTCACAAGCGACCCATGGTTATTTTAGTAATTTTATTATCTTTCATTAAAAAAAAAGAAATACATAAATCGACGAATAGTTTTGAAGATATTTGCATTTAAGTGACTTCATCTTTTTTAAAAACACAAATAACGCTTATTTCCGAATATCTCGAAAACTGTTCTACTTTTGACCATTCTGACTTCATATTCGGATTCAGCGGACAATTGTACATAAAGATTAGGTGTCAGATACATTTGGTCAAAAAACTGTCACGTAGTGTAATTGATCATGTGATCAAAACTGTTAAATTTTTATTGGTGGTCGGCCTTGGTTTTAATGGTGCTTCCTCTCGGGTGCACCATTGAAACTGTAGAAGTGACTTAAAGATTATAAATTTTCAATAAAATTTTTTTAAAAAATCGAAAAAAAATTAAATATTCATAATCTCACAATCTTGCTAGACAAAAAAATTGTAGAATCGATAGAAGTTTTTCACAAAATATTGCAAAAAAATCAAAGAGAACACACATTTTTAAAAGTGAGTTTGAAATTTTAAACTTAAAAATCTCATATTAGAACACTTAATAATTTTTTAGTTTTTTTTTTTACGGTACGTTCTTTTAAATTTGGACCATTTATGAATAAGTCATGTGTAAAAGAAGTTTTGAGTAAAGAAAGAAATTTTCTGAAAATTCATCTTCTAAACGGGTCATCAAAAATATTTGAAATTTTATCAAAATAAATTCTCTGTCCAATCAGCAGAAAAATCTGCTGAAAATACACACATTTTGAGCCGGGTGAGAAATCTGCTGATTGTAGAACCCGCGGTTTGACAAGAATCTTTCATGAATTTCTAGGTGAAATCAGCAGAGAAATCTGTCAAAACCGCAAAGAAATTTGCTAAGACATTTTCTAGAAAATTTTTGGTTTTAGAAAATTTTGTTTCATGAAAACTTTAATAGTTTTTTTTTTTTAATTCAAACTTAAAATAAAAATAAACACTTTGAAAAAAAAAAACTTAAGAAAGTTTTTTTGAAAAAAGGATGACAGCAAATTATTTTTGTACAACTACAAAATAATCTGCTAAAAATATGTTTAAAAACATTGTTTTGATTGCATAAAAAAAAAAATTACCCTTCGCAAAAAAAATAATCTGCTAAAAATATGTTCAAAAATATTTTGAAATTCAGCAAACAGAATCAGTAAAAACTCAGTAAAATTTTTGTTATTTTGTAAAACTGAATGACAGAGATTATAGTAAAAATATCAATTTTGGTAGAAAAATTACCTGAAATTTTGCTAAATCAAATTGAAAGTCGTTTTACAGAATTTTTGACAGAGTTTTTCTTTTGACTGCAGGAAGGAGTTTTCAAAGGCTATAAAAATTCGGAACCGAAAAAAAAAAAAAATTTTATGAGTACAATTTGGCAAGGAATTCCCCATATGCATTTACGATTTTTGATCGATTTACAGATAATCTAGAGATGTCCTTCGGTGTTCTTAAAACACGCTTACTTTCGAAATACTTTTGAAAGAAAAAAGTAAAAAATTAAAATGTTAGAACATTTAGAAAATTTTGGTTTATTCCACATAATCTAGAAATACAAAGAGCTTTAATTCGGCTGCTGGAGGAAAACTATTTTTCAAAAAATTTTTTTTTGTTCAAAATTTTTTCTTTTGCCTTTTTTTACCAACATTTTCTTTTTACACTAACATGTTTTTGCCAAAAAGTATTTTGCGATAATGTTTTTTCATTTTATTTTTTACTTTTTTTACTTGTAATGTATTCTTTACTTTACCTTAATACTTAATGATAAACTCTTAATGGGACCTTGAAAACTTAAGCGCTTATCTCTCCAATATTGACGAAAATAGCAATCCATTGAATAGTCCATTTCAAGTTCCGAAAATGGACCCATGCTGCGTATTAAAATATTTGTGCGAACAACAGTGGGGACACCTAAAACGGAAAAAAATATTTAATTTTTTAAGAAAAAAGCCTTAATTTTTAATTATAAGATCCGTGCATACCTCATAACAAGGTACCATATTAATTCAATTATACCTACAGGTATAACGCAGAGAAGAAACATGATTGCGACAACCAAAATGTAGGGGTAACATAGTGAGATTTATAACTTTATCATAACATGATTGTAGCGATCATATTACGATCTTTGCTAATCATAGTATGGTACAAAATTTTCATTTTATAATTTTTTATGATCATAGTATGATTATCACAATCATATATGTAATCAATTGGATCAATCATACTATGTTGCTTCTACATTATGGGTGATTTGGTGAGCAGCAATCATGTTCCAAACATGTTTTTTCTCTGTGTGTGCTTGTAAATGGGACAACACCCTATTCAAAACATTTGCTGGTTTATCTAAAAAACCTACCTTGTCCATGTGTTGGTAATTGTGACTGCTCATAATTACTCAAGAGGTTTTCTAATATTATCGATATATTTCGACTTAACATATCTCTTGAAGTACCGCGTTTACGCATTGTACTGGGATCGTCGGTGACATTATAAATATTTTCTGTAAATGTGGAAGTTTCTGTTGTTGATGGATATTCTGTAAAACGTTTTGAGCGATATTTTGTAGAAGATTGACGATTATCATCATCTGAAGTAGTGGTAAAAGACTCATAAATACGAGAAGCTTTAAAGTCGGGACTGATATTGGGTGTACGCACAGGTTCTTTTCTGGTACTAAAAGATGGAAAACAGTGAAAGAAAATTATAAGTTAACAGGATTCTTTAACAACAACTTTTAATTACACCATTAACTTTTTGATGTGGAGTATTAGGGCGTTTCATCAAAAACTTTTTTTTTGATTTTTGCTACTCTTAAAGCGGAATATGAATTCTTATGGCCTAAAAGATTTTTGAGATTTTTTTTCAGATTTTTGGAATGTCGGGATCAACTCGCTCAAATCGATTTTATCCAAAAAATGGGGTTATGAAACATCATTTTATTTTATTTTTTTCCCCTGGTGCCTTTTTTTATAAAACTGGATACATTACTTCTAAATGTTGCTAGCCTCCTAAAAAAAAATATTCGCGGTCAAAATTATAAGTTCAAGGGTCACTAAGATGACCTTAAAAGTAAAAATTCAGAATTTCCCGTGTTTTAACCTCAATAATTCGAGAAATAAGCTATGTATGAACGTCATGTTGAATCCGTTAGATAGGTCTTTAAAACACCTTTCATTTAAAACCAATCTGACTATTGTCACTTTTGTAGAAATGTTAAAAAAAAATAAAAAAACTGGGAAAAACTCATTTTCTCCCCCATTTTATCGAAAATTGAACTGGTGCATTAGGTAGTTTTTTTTTGTAAAGTTAAAATAATAACTTTTAAAGACTTTTTATAGATTGTAGTTAGTGTTTCCAAACCGGTTAACCAAAAAACCGGTTTTTTGTCAAAAAAACCGGTTTGACAAAACCCGGTTTTCCGGTTTGGAAACACTAATTGCAATCAAAAAAACTTCTTTTAAGTTTATTATTTCAACTTTACAAAAAAACTTCTAATGGATTCCCTTCGATTTTCTGTAAAATGGGGGAAAAAATGAGTTTATCTTAGTTTTTTAATATTTCTACTAAAGTGAAAAATGTCATTTTGGTTTTAAATTAAAGGTATTAGAAAGACCTACCTAACAGATTCATCATTACGTTCATATATTGCATATTTCTCAAATTATTAAGGTTGGAACACGAGAAATTCTGAATTTTTACTTTAAAGGTCATCTTAGTGACCCTTGAACTTATTATTTTGACCGCGAATATTTGTTTTTAGGAGGCTAGCAACATTTAGAAGTATTATATCCGGTTTTGTTAAAAAAGGCACCAGAGAACAAAAAATAAAAAAAAATATGTTTCATAACCTCATTTTTTGGATAAAATCGATTTGAGCGAGTTGATCCCGACATTCCAAAAATCTCAAAAAAATCTCAAAAATCTTTTAGGCCATAAGAATTCATATTCCGCTTCAAGAGTTGCAAAAATCCAAAAAAAAGTTTTTGATGAAACGCCCTAGTGGAGTATATTTAAATTTTTTCTTACTCATTTCTTATGTTTCCAACATATTCTTCATATGTTTTTATTGATCCATTATTAGGCCAAACATTCTCTAATGAATCCCAAGAGCTCGTTGGTATGCCTTGACACTGAAGTTTTAAAATTCCAATCAGCAATATGAGACTGTAATAAAAAAAAAATAGAAAGAAAGAGAAATCGAAGTAGCCTTATTTTCAAGCTAATTACTCAAATTTCATTTAACCAACAAACACCCCTGCAACAAAGAAAAAATCTTGAAAAATCTAATTTATTAAAGCCAGTGAAATAAAAAAAATCACATACTCTTGTAAAGAGACATTCATATAATTTACATTAGGGTAACAATAGTTTATTTTCATTCCGTTTGTAACATAAAGTATATATATTATTGATCCATGATCGATTCTAAGACATTCTGTGAATATCCGTCTGTCCGTCCGTCCACCCGTCTGTCTGTAGATGGCACGATGCAGTCCAAAATAAAAGAGCTAGAAAATTGGCATAAAAATGTCTTATGGTCCTAGGCTGGTTATGCTCGTAAATGGGCAAAATCGGCCCAGGTGGAAAAAAGTTCCTCCTTGAAGAACTAAACCAACCTCTGAAATATACACTTTTTTTACATGGTTTTTTTGTATTTTTGGTTAATAAATGAAACATTTGGTATATTTATCGGGATCGGAAGGTGCTATTAACGTCCCTATGACCCCAATCACCCCCCCCCCTCTCCAAACAAACGCCCCTGATAATTTTTTTTTTACATTTTGGAGGTTATAAAAGATTTGGCACAGCCGAATTTAACACTCTCACTTGTTTTTAAACATATCGTTAATCTTCATATCAAACGACACCAACATTTCAACAGATGCTTTATCTATTTAGTATAGTCAACATAAATTCTCTGTCCACATAACAGAAAAATCTGCTGAAAATACACCCATTATGAACCATATGAGAAATCTGCTGATTTTAGCCGACTCGGTTTGCTAAATATAAGCAGAGAAATCTGTCGAGACAGCAGAAAAATCTGCTGATCATTGAAGAAAAATCTGAAGAATAAAATTTACAGTTTTTTTTTTAAGTTAAAACAAAAAAAAAATCGAACCGGATAACTAAATACTTCTGTAAAATTAACAAAACAATCTGCAGTTTTTTTTTTTTAATTTTTTAAAATTTGACAAAAATCTAAAAACAAAATTACATTTTAAAAAAACTTGAGCAATTTTTGAAAAAAAAAAATGCCAACAGACTGTTTCTGTAATATAACAAATAAATCTGCAAAAAATCTGCAGAAAAATATTTTGAAATTCAGCAATTGAAATCAGTAAAATTGCAGAAAAATTTCTGTTATTTTCTAAAACTGAATGACAGAGAATTTACTTAAAATATCAATTTCAGCAAAAAAATCTGTCAAAAGTTTGTTAAATTAAATTGAAAGTCATTTACTGATTTTTCGACAGAGGTTTTCTATTCTGTGTATGACTTCGAGTATGTTCGAAGTCAAAATTGTTTGAAATTTCTGACTGTGTATACTCCCCTGTATTTTCGAGCCCTCATAAAGTATGAATATTTTTAGGCTCCAAAATATGAACGATCAAAATTTTGGAGTCCTAAAAGAATATTTAACTCTTATTTTTGAAAACTTGAAAAATTCAAAAATATCTTATTTTTTTTAACATTCATAAAAGAGTTCAAAAAGAACAAGAACAAATATTACATAAAATAATCTGCTAAAAATATGTTCAAAAATACTTTAAAATTCAGCAAACAAAATCAGTAAAAACGCAGTAAAATTTCTGTTATTTTGTAACACTGAATGACAGAGATTTTAGGAAAAATATCCAATTTAGCAAAAAAATCTGCTAAAAATTTGCTAAATCAAATTGAAAGTCTTTTTACAGCGGCTTTCTTTTGAGTGTAGGAATCTGAAAAATTTGACTAAAATCAGGATAAAATAAGAAACGGAACCAAAAAGTTAAAAAAACAAAAAAAAATCATCAAAATTAACATATAAAACATTGAGAAAATATAAGTAAAAATTTCAGAAATACTCAAAATGAAACAATTATTGTGTTTTTATATATTTACATAGAAAATTATTCACAAGTTGAGACATTTTTCTGGTAATAATATTTTTAACACATTTCGATCAAAAATACTCCAAAAAAACCCATTTCGATCACTAATTGTAAGTAATACTTAAAATAAACTCCAATATAACATTAAAGTACAATCACCACCCTAATATTCACAAATACAAGACCACATATTGTTGCTTATACGAACATAAGTATTAGAATTTGTGTGTCACACCAACACGTCCATGTGTATTGATGTCAATTCTAATTTTCAACTAAAAGACTTGATCTCGTTTATCGTCATTACAAACACTTTTTAACAATCAGCAAAAAATGTTGCTACATACAGAAGACACTTTCATACACATACACACATACACATACATAAGCTACAAAAAAAACTGTAAGTGAAAATCTGTTAAGTATAAAACTTAAAAGGACACACAAAAAAAACTATAGAAAGTCTCAAGAGACTCGTAAAAATTCCGTTGCAAATAAGAGCAAATTAAGCAACAATACTTGCCTAATTTTAAGACAATCTAAGTAAAAAAGGAAATACTTAGGAATATGAACTTATGTTATTTCACGAATTTGTATATTATTTTACTATTATTTAATGGCAGTATAATGAGAAAGCAAATATATATAAAAAAAATATTTGAACTGTAACATATTATTATCCCCGCTCAGCACTTCATTAGCGGTTTAATTAGCGGACTTGAGTCCCTATTTTCGAAATTCTTCACTACGAAATCTTTAATTTAATTTTTTAGTAAAAAAATTAGTACAAAAAGTTCATTCCATGTCGTTCCCTGTGCTATCAATTTCGTTTCACATTCTTTTTCATTTCGTTTCCTTTTCTATTTGGCGTTTAGGAAACAAACAAAAAAATGGAGTCTGTACTCAATAGATATAAAAAATACAATATTACCCTCCTTTTACATTTTCTTTAACCTCTTTTACACTCAAAAACTAAAATTTCTAAATATGCCCTTCTCTTTCAACTTTTAATTCCCATTTTGTCCCTCTAGAATAGAATAAAAAAATTCCAAAACGTCATTTTTAATTTTTATTTTTTTTTCAAAAATTATGTTTTTATGACTTATATTTTAGAAGATCAAAAAACCCTTTTACCCTCATAGAATCTAAACTTTATAAAACGTACTTTTATCAATTAGAATGTTTTTAAAATACACGGTGGTTTATTATCGATTTTTGGAAATAATTCGGCCATTCAGTAGTAGTATACATGGATTCGGCCAAGTCGAAACTATTTCTGTTTTTGCTGGAGGGTCTTATATTTGAAACTTGAAGTTGCTGACCATTATTTGAAATATTTCTTCCGCTAGAGGGTCCTACATTCAAGCTTCTAGGACCACTTATGACTTAATCAATGACCTTCATAGTATTTATGAACAAATTCATGAATATTTTAAACATCCTTATAATATTTATTAATTTTTTATAGTATTTATGAACATTTAAAATAAAAAAATAGATAATTTTTTTCATATATATGTACAATGAAATATTTAAAAATTGTATTCATACATTTTTATGAATTTGTTCATAAATACTATGCAGGTTTTTTTACTTTAATTTTATCCCCTCATTAACTTTTGATTTTAATTTTCAAAATCCTTCGTTTAAAAATCCTTCGTTTTTTTATAATAATTTATTATTTGTTTAAATTTTGAAATAATTAAATGTAGCTTTTATTACAAGTGTAAATATTTATATAAAAATTACAACATCTTATAATGCGGAGGCCATGCTACATTGTTGCGTTTTCTCTTCATATCGTTATTAAATACTTGACAAAACTATTTCATACAATTTTATATTTTTTTTTCATTATTTTTAAAAGAAAAGACCAGGATATTCATCACTTGTTGGCAGCCATGAATGCATGTAATTCAAGTAACTCTTTTGTTTATTTTCATAGCCACTATAAGTGAAAAATATTTCAACAAAACCATATGCGTAAAAATGGATTTTATTTAAATCAAGATTTTTTTTTATATTTTCACATTCGTTAATTTTGATTTTAATTTAAAAAAAAATCTTAACCAATTTGGATAAATTGTTATAGAAATTATAAACATATTTATGACCGGGGTTGAATGGATTGAGAAAATGTTTTCTATTATTATTAGGCATTACTCAATACATATCGTTACTAGAGTTTTTCTTTTCCCGGAATTTTACATTTTCCGGGAAAGCGGGATTCATTTTTAAATTTCCCGGGATCCCGCGAAATCCCGCAAAAACTAAAAACAAAAATTTTTTGCCAAAAAAATATATAAAACCCTTCTGAATGCGATTACCTTATTTATAGTGTTTATTAACACCAGAAAAGTCTTATTTAGTGCCTTTAAAACAAAAACAAGTAGAAAAGCTAAATTCGACTTGGCCGAATCTATGAATACCCTCCACAATGCCCTTTTTAAGTTATAGTAAATTTTCTAGAGTGAAAAAATAACATTTTTGATTAGAAATATTTTATTTTGTTTAAAAAAACTTTTTTTTAACTAATTTTTGAAAAAAAAAAAATAATTTACTAAATTTTTTTTTTGAGTGTAAAATTTTTTTTGAGTGTAAAATTTTTTTCGAGTGTATTTTTTTTTTCTTTTAGTGTAAAAATATTTTTGAGTGACAAAAATGCGCTGTAAAATATTTTTGTGACTTACCAATGTTTTTAAAACCTGTTTAACGGGGTTTCAACACGTGAATTTAAGGTGAGGCGAATCTGAAATTCACTTATTTGCTTATAACTTTTGAACCACTGGACCGATTTCGCTGGATTGCAATACCAACCTGACCAGGTAAATGCCCAACATATATGCCAAACTTCAGCCTCCGTAAAGTCCTTCAAAAGTTAGCGTGTTTTCAACAGACAGACAGACAGACAGACAGACAGACGGACAGACGGACGGACGGACGGACGGACGGACGGACATCGCTAGATCGTCTTAAAATCGATCGAGGATCGTGAATATATATACTTTATGGGGTCCTAGACCAATATTTCGAGGTGTTACAAACGGAATGACAAACTTATATATACCCTCTATCACTAGAGTGGAGGGTATAAAAAAAAAATAAGTTTCGAGAAAAAAGAACAATTTTTGTTACACAGTTTTTATAAAAAAAAAAAAAACGGCCCAAATACATATGTCGAAGACTTAATAATACTCATTCAACGTTAATACAAGAAAATACAAGCAAATTACAAAACTGTTATAAAATTTAAAATTCAAATGCGATTTTCTCGAAAAAAACGAAAAACGCGTTTCTAATTTTTTTTGTGTGGATGGACAAACACCTAAACTTAAAAAAAAGTTGCCGGATTTTTGACAAAAAAAAAAATTTACCCCCAGTTTCTGTAATACGAACGCCATTCGTTCGTGCCGAATTTGTGTGTATTTTGTTATTACAACAAAAACAATATACATTCAAATTAGTCGCAGACTAATGGCGTTCGTATTACAGAAACCGGGGGTTAATCTATAGTCCATACAAAACTATATGAGAATGTAAATTTTTGAGATTGTGGTGCATTCCGTTTTAATGTGATAAATATTTAATCAAGGCAACTCGCCACAAATTTTACCATTTTTCCAATATTTGATCACGCCTCCTAAGCCCAGTTTTTAAATATCTTAAAAACCAAAAACGCAATTTTCTTAGTTCCATATAGGGCTATCCAAACAACCTATTCAAAAATTTAAGGGACACATGTTTTTCTGTAGCGGGACATTTGGTGTGGAATGCCCCATATATACTTTATGGGGTTTTAGATCAATATTTCGAGGTGTTACAAACGGAATGACAAACTTATATACACCCTCTATCACTTGAGTGCAGGGTATTTACATTAATGTTTTACGTAAATAATGTCTGCAAACATAATGCCTCTAAGCGTATGAGTGATTTCATTTAAAATATAATCAAGTATACGACCCATTAACCACCAAATCACTGCAAATGAGTTGTATGTAATGTGAGAATTTTTCTACTTCAATAGAGTTTAGACATTCTTATGAATCATAGAAAAAACATACTACAATGAAAATTAAATTAAATTTAAATTAAATTTAAGCTTTAATAAACTTAAAATTCATTTAAATCCTTAAAATGCATTTATAATCTTGTAAAAAATTTTAATAAATGCATGCAAAACTTTTATATTAATCCGCAGTCGCCAAAAAAAAAAACTAAAATCGATCATTTTAAAATCTACAAAAAACACAATACAAAACCGTTGAACAAAAGCAGGATATTAAAGTCGTTGTAGGTGAGTAGTTCCATGGCTTTGGGGTGTAAAAATAAAGTTATAGAAAAAACTAACATCTTGGTATGAAATTTGGTATTGGTTGTTTTTTTTTATAATTTCGGTCAATGTACAGAGACTGTAAAAACCAATTATAGACTTTATAGACATTGTTTAACGTGGCCAATATTATTAAAAAAAAAATATATATTTTTTTCTTTTTGGACGAATACATGAATACACTCCAAGAATGGTAAAAAGTTAATTCTTGCTCTTTACGTTGATGATGGCCTAGTCGCATCTTCTGATGTTAAAGACTTAGAAGCGTTTTTAAAAGAATTAAAATCCGAATTTAAGATCGTTATTAAAGATTCTGGCTATTTTCTTGGTTTGGAAATAGAAAATAACGAGAAACACATAAAAATTCATCAACAAGCATATGCCAAGAAAATTCTTGAAAGGTTCAACTTTTCAGAATGTCGTCCAGTGTCAACGCCAATGGAAAAAGTAACCAACATAACAGAAAAATCAGGGAAAGTCGTTAATGAATTTCCGTATCGTCAAGCCGTTGGAGCTCTTATGTACCTAATGTTGGGAACAAGGCCAGATTTGGCATATAGTGTTGGATTTTTATCAAGATCACTAGAAAATCCCACTAAAGAAGATGTCCAAAGAGTTAAACGTGTGTTCAGGTATATTGCTGGGACATTAAACGTTGGCATTATTTACAAAAAGCAAGGACCAAAGAGGTTAGAGTGTTTTAGTGATGCTGATTTTGGTGGATGTATCAGCACAGGACGTTCAACTTCTGGTGTCGTTGTTTCTTATGCTGGTGGAGCTATATCATGGTTAAGCCAGAGGCAACCAATGGTATCAACATCAACAACTGAGGCGGAAATTGTAGCTGCTAACGAAGCTGCAAAAGAAGTTATCTGGTTAAAAAGGTTGTTCAAAGATGTCATCCATTTTAAAGAAACTCCAATAATACAAATTGACAACACTGCAGCAATTCGATTGGCACAAAATCCCGAATTTCATAAACGAACTAAACATATTGCGTTAAAACATTTCTTTATTAGAGAAAAGGTAACCGATGGTGATTTAATGGTATCCCAAGTGTCAACTGAAAATCAAGCTGCCGATATGATGACGAAACCTTTGCCAAAACCTCGTTTACAATTTTTACGAAATTGCTTAAATATTAATTAATTAAAACAAGGGAAAGTGTTGAAATAATGTTTTAAAGAATTAATACTTGTTTCATTATTATACTTTGTATTATTTATTCAATCAAAAATAGTTTTTGGTATTTCAATCTGTTTGTACAATTTATAATTTGTCAGTTCAATAAAATCAATAAACTCAATAGTCAAGAAATTTGCGTTAAAATGGCATCGATTTGTTTTTGCATTATTTTTCATATTTTGGTGAAAATGCATATTTTTGCATATTTTGATTTTAAATGCATATTTTGTGCATATTTCCAACTTTTAAGTGCATATTTTTGCATATTTTGGCATAAAATAGCAAAAACACAAATTGAAATTTATTTTTTAAAAAAACTATTTTAAATTTAAAATTTTTTTATTTGAAAAAAAGAAAAATTATTTTTGTTCATCTTAATTTTTTTATAGATTTTCTTAATTTTTTAAAAATATCTTGCTTATATAAGGTCTTAAATGTTACTATTTAAACCCGGCGTAATTGTTTACTTTTTAAGAAGTTTTTCCTATGAAAACAAGATTCTTATTGTACACATTTTATTTTTTAGTGCATATTTTTAGGTTTTTTAGTGCATATTTTGAATTTTTTAGCGCATATTTTAAGCGCATATTTTCGATTTTTTAATGCATGAAAATCTCATCCGTACTTATGACTTTTTGAATTTGTTTAACCCGCAAATTTTATTATGTTAAAAACTTTAATATAGTTATTTTATTTTTTAAGTGTTAATTTGTTTTTCTTATTTTTTCTTTATTTTATTTTTGAAAAAAAAAAACAGTCGGAAATAGTCAGATCTTCTTAAGATCGATTGAGAATGAGCGGCATTTTTGTATGGTAGAAAAGTTTAGCTTTCGATTTTGGTCGTTCGGATTTTTTTTTTCCCAGGTCCAAAACTTATGTGCGACAAATTTGAGGTCAATCGAATTGAATTAACCTGTGGCGCCCATCGGTAATTTTTTTTGATGCACTTAACACGAATATAAAAAAATTAAAATCGGTTTTCGAGATATCGCTATTTGAAATTGGTGTTTTTTCCTACGATAAGGGAAATTAAAAAAAAATCTCAAAATTTGTGACAGTCTTTCATTTGAACTTCATTTGAGCAGTGGATTTTAAGAAAATTTCCAACACTATTTATGATATTTGCAAAATTTAAAAATTAAAAAAATTGTTTTGCGATACATTATTAATTTTTCCATGCTAAATATGAATATCTAGTTTCTGAAATCGGTCAAGCGTTTTTCGAAATATCGTCGTTTGAATTTTTTCAAAAAATTTCTGAAAATGACTGGTTTTTCCAACATTCAAGAAATTAGAAAAAAAAATTCAAAATTTGTTTCCACTGAACTATATACGAGACAAACTTTTATTTACACTCAATTTGAACCAAATCAGACTATTTTATTCCCTTCTATCAAAGTTTAGAGTTTATGGTGAAAATGTTCTAAAAAAACAAAAACTTTGATCGAAGGTCGCCAAGGGTTAAAATGATCGGATTTGGCTCAAATTAATTTTAGATGAAAATTTGTCTCAAGCTCTATGAAATTTTTTTAAAAAATTTCTTAAACGTAAAAAAATCCGCCATTTTTGTAAATTTCAAATAACGATATCTCTAAAGCTGTTCAATCGATTCTAACTTTTTTTTTGATATTCATGTTAAGCGCATCAAAATTAATAATCATAATCTATCGGCTGACATATTTTTTTATTTTTTTTTTTTATCAATTTTTAAAATCAAAAAATTTGATCACCGGGCTCCGGGATTGGCCTCAAATTTGTACCTCATTGTTTTTAAGTCTAGTAGAATAAAAATTTGATCGGACACTTGGGAAAATCAAAAGTTCAATAAAAAAATTCCACTCTAACCTACTGTTTTTGATCGATTCTGCTGAAGTTTTTTGACGATTAACCCATTCGCCACTCTACCAATACACGTATTTTTTTTTTATTTTCTCGGAAAACCATGTTATTGCTGCTAAAATATAATTTAATGCGAAATTAATGTGAAAATAAAAAAAATGGAAATTTTATAAAAATTTGTACAAAATAAAATATTTTACTTTTTAATTTGTAAAAAAAATGAGAGATTCTTTTAAGTTTTATACCCTCTACTCTAGTGATAGAGGATATATATAAGTTTGTCATTCCGTTTGTCACACCTCGAAATATTGGTCTAGGACCCCATAAAGTATATATATTCATGATCCTCGACCGATTTTAAGACGACCTAGCGATGTCCGTCGGTCTGTCCGTTTGTCAGTCAGTTGAAAACATGTTAACTTTTGAAAGACTTTACGGAGGCTCCTGAAGATTCGTATTGAATTTGAGCCAAATCGGTCTAGTGGTTCGAAAGTTATTAGCAAAACCGTGAATTGGTTTCACCTTAAATTCACGTGTTGAAAAGCCGTTAAACAAGTTTAAAAAACATTTGTAGGTCACAAAAATATTTTACAACATATTTTTGTCACTCAATAATATTTTTACAAAAAAATTGAAAAAAATACACTCAGAAAAAATTTTACACTCAAAAAAAAATGTTGTATTTTTTTTTTTTTACAAAAATGACTAAACAAAAGTTTTTTAATCAAAATTAAATATTTCTAATTAAATCGTTATGTTTTTTACGTTAGAAAAATGTTTTTATACCCTCCAACCACAGTATGGGGGTATACTCACTTTGTCATTCCGTGTGTAACGCATCGAAATATCGGTCTAGGACCCCATAAAGTATATATTTTATTGATCAGTGATCGATTCTAAGACATTCTAGCGATGTCCGTCCGTCCGTCCGTCCGTCTGTCCGTCTGTCCGTCTGTCCGTCTGTAGAAGACACGATACAGTCCAAAATAAAAGAGCTAGACTTCCAAAGTTTGGCACGAATATGTCTTATATTCCTAGGCAGGTTAAGTTCGGAAATGGGCAAAATCGGACCAAGGGGAAAAAAGTTCCCCCTTGGAGAACTAAACCAATCTAAGAAAAACCGCATTTTTTGAAGGGTTTTTTGTACTTTTGCTAAGCAAATGCAACATTCTTATCTCAAAAGAAGTTCAAAATCGCAAGGGGAAGGTGCCCTTAACGTCTCCCACCAACCCCCCCCCCCCCCAAAAAAAAAACGACGCCCCTGGATTTTTTTTTATATTGTTTTTTTACATTTTGGAGGGTATAAAAGATTCGGCACAGCCGAATGTAACACTCTCACTTGTTTTTACTTTAAAAGGACATTGTGGAGGGTATTCATAGATTCGGCCTAGTCGAATTTAACTTTTCTACTTGTTTAATCTGCAAAAAAAAAACTTCACAGATTCGATACGTCTTGCCATTAAGGGTTGGCCCAATTTCTAAAAGTCAAGTCGCGGTCAAGCCTAGCTTCTACTATTAAAACGAATGTACATTGTTGAAAAATGATGAATTGAATTTTACTTACAAAAAAAATACCTCATGATTTACATACATTTCCCTAAACATAGATACAAAAATGTTGACACTTTTTTTGTTGTTGTGCTTTTATTCTTTTACAAAAATAACCCCAGCCATATTTGAAGGGTATTAAACAAAGCTAGAAAAAAAACAGTGAAAAGTTTTTAGCCGGCAGCTAAAAAACACAACGTCAATGTCATAATGCAACAACATTATTTGTTGTGTCAAATGTTTTATACGGTTTAAAATGCACACACATACACACACATATACACATACATACAATAAAACACACTCATTAATACTCATACACACACACATAATTCTACTAGGCAACAACATAATTTCTATAAATTCTCCTCTTCATACATCATCATAAAACGTATAGAATGTAATCGTGTTTTGACTTTTCCGTACTAGTTAAGAGGTATGAATATTACAGTGGAGCGAAAAATGTTTTAAGTTTTAGGAAATTTGTAATTAACCCGAGAATAGAATTATTGTAAGTAAATTTTAAAAATGCATCAATCTTTTTTTGGAGGAGGTCATCTTTCACACTCGTTTGAAATTTTTTATTTCTTAATGAATTGCAATCCAGTCTAATAAATATACATAAGGATGGTCCGAAAATGTTTTTCATAGAATTTTGTCGAATTACGCGAAATTTTTTCCCCATTAGTACTAGTTAAGAGGTATGAATATTAGAGTAGATAGAAAAATGTTTTAAATATTAGGAAATTTGTAAAAAAAATCGAGAATAGAATTCTTGTGAGTTAATTTTGTAAGACATTTAAAAATTTATCAATCTTTTTTTGGAGGGGGTCATCTTTCACACTCGTTTGAAATTTTTTATTTCTTAATGAATTGCAATCCAGTCTAATAAATATACATAAGGATGGTACTAAAATGTTTTTTTATAGAATTTTATCGTGTTACGCGAAATTGTTTCCCCATTAGTTTAAAGACTCCATCTTTAAAATTTTACCCAAATCGTCCTATTTCAACACGTCTCGCAGCGTGGTTAAAGTTGGGCCTTGAACATTTCTTTGCCCGTCTCTCGACGAAATTCCAAAAAAGCAATTTTTCGTTCCTCTCTCATAAACATAGATATTTATTTTGCATGGTAAGGTTTCGTATTCATCTAATTTAGCCGTAAGCTATTTAAACTATTTCGTGGCTTTGCAAGAAAAAAAAAATAGTTTTAAAGTATTATGAAAATTAAAAAAATTTTTAAATCCTTTAAGTAAATTTGTCTTTAACAAATTTATTTAAATTTTGTAATAAAATTCGTTCATGCATTTATGCAAGTGCACATAATTGTATATAAGTGTGTGAATAATATACATAAGTACATAATGTGTTTTAACCCGCATATTAATTTGGCAACAAAACTTATCGTTGATAAGTTATGAAATTTCTTTAATAGATAAAACCCTTAAAATATATAAATAAAAAAAAATCTTATTATATATGAATGGGAACTGCATTTAAGGTGTTCATAATGTAAATTTGAAAATTGTGAAATGGGGTGTTTTTATGACATCCAATAACCAGGAAAGTAAAAGGCAATTGAGCCCATCGGAAGCGATTCCGACCAAATCCAGTTTTTATACCCTCCACTCTAGTGATAGAGGGTATATATAAGTTTGTCATTCCGTTTGTAAGACCTCGAAATATTGGTCTAGGACCCCATAAAGTATATGTATTCATGATCCTCGATCGATTTTAAGACGATCTAGCGATGTCCGTCCGTCCGTCCGTCCGTCCGTCTGTCTGTTGAAAACACGCTAACTTTTGAAAGACTTTACGGAGGCTCCTGAAGTTTGGCATATATGTTGGGTATTTACCTGGTCAGGTTGGTATTGAAATCCAGCGAAATCGGTCCAGTGGTTCAAAAGTTATGAGCAAAAGACTGAATTTCGGCAAGGGTTTTTCGTGAATTTATGAGATAAAAAGCACTATAACTTTCGAAAAGCAATTCTGAGGATCCTGAAGCTTGGCATATATGTTTTTCGTTCCTCCAGCCTAGTTCGTATTGAATTTCACCCAAATCGGTCCAGTGGTTCAAAAGTAATTAGCAAAATCTTGAATTTCAGCTTAGCTTCACCTTAAATTCACATATTGAAAACCCGTTAAACGTGTTTTAAAAACATTGTTAAGTCACAAAAATATTTTACAACGTATTTTTGTCACTCAAAAATATTTTTATACCAAAACAAAATACACTGGAAAAAAATTTTACACTCAAACAAAATTTTACACTCAAAAAAAAAATTTGTAAATTATTATTTTTTTTTTTTCAAAAATTATTAAAAAAAAATTTTAAACACAAAATAAAATATTTCTAATCAAAACTGTTATTTTTCACGTTAGAAAATTTACTATCACTTAAAATGGGCATTGTGGAGGGTATTCATAGATTCGGCCAAGTCGAATTTAACTTTTCTACTTGTTTTTTTTTATAATTTCTTATAATAAGTAATTAAAACTAAGTTGGAAAATGTTTTTTTTTATACCCTCCACTTAGTGATAGAGGGTATATTTAAGTTTGCCAATCCGTTCGAAATATCGGTCTGGGACCCCATAAAGTATATATATTTATGATGCCCAATCGATTTTAAGACATTCTAGCGATGTCCGTCTGTTCGTCTGTCTGTCTGTGGAAAATGCTATCACGGACAAAATATTGCACAGAGATGACTGAAACTTAACATATTTATTGGAAGTTCTCCCGAGAAGTTTGGTATTGGATTTGAGCGATATCGGTTCAGCAGTTCAAAAGTTATGAGCGAAAATGTAAGCACACCTCAAAAATTTCAGTACATTCAACATAACCTAAAAATACAAAATGCTTTAATACGGCTTCTGGTTGACATATGTGAACATAATTGAACACAAAATGGTATTTAATCAAGTACGAACATATTTTTTGACAAAAAAAGAAAAAAATCGCGGATTTTTTTTACCAAAATTTTTTAGCAGAAATTTTTTTTCAAAATTTTTTTTTTTTTCAAAAGTAATTTCCTTTTAAATAAAGTTTTTGGTAATTATCTTTTTGAAATTGTGGAGGGTATCACTAGATTCGGCAAGGCCGAATTTAACTTTTTTACTTGTTTTTATATTACAACTACGGAAAAAAACATAAGAAATTTCCGAAGCCAAAAAGTCCAACAGACTCTTTTGTAAGGAATACTAATAAATTTTTATGAGTGTATTATTGTTTTACCCTCCACTCTAGTGATAGAGGGTATATATAACTTTCGAAAGGCAGTTCTGAGGATGCTGAAGCTTGGTATATATACTTGTCGTTCCCCTGGCCTGGTTCGTATTGAACTTCAGACAAAGCGGTCCAGTGGTTCAAAAGTTATTAGCTAAACTGTTAATGTCAGATCAGTTTCACCTTAAATTCACGTGTTGAAAACCCATTAAACATGTTTTAAAAATATTGGTAAGTCACAAAAATATTTACTACGTATTTTTGTCACTCAAAAAAAGATTTTTACACTAAAAAAAAGAAAACAAGTAAGAAAGTCATAGTCGGTCAAGACCGACCATATGATACCCTACACCAGTGTTTTCCGGAAAATGGGTCCCAAGTCCAAACATGGACCGATTGGACCTATTTTGTGTTAGATCTTTATATAGTATAGGTTAGAGATGGGCACATGAGCAGATTAGAGCGTGATTCACGTGATTCACGTGTTTCACGCGTGATCACGCATGAGTGTGACCGAATTCAATTTTACTCACGTGATTGTGAGTGAGTGTGAGTGGAGAAAAAAATTGCGTGAGTGAGTGTGCGTGAGTAAGATTTTTGCGTGAGTGAGTGTGCGTGAGTCGATTTTTTGCGTGAGTTTCCGTGATTTATTTACTCTTCATATTTCCTTTCGTACCAAAAAAAGCATGAAAAAAATTGTAAAATTTGGCTTAACTTAAGATTTCGTCCCGAAAAAGCAAAGAAAAGTGTAAAATTATGCTGAACTTTAAATTTTGAAAGATTTTTGAAATTTTAGTTTTTGAAATTTTTTTTTGTATAAATAAGAGTTTCGAGAGTGTGAGTCAACGTGCGTGAGTGCACGTGAGTGTGAGTTGTACTAAATTTACTCATGTGATTGTGAGTGAGTGAGTGTGAGTAGAAAAATTATGCTCGTGAGTGAGTTTGCGGGATTCAAAAATTTCTGTCGTGAGCGTGAGTGAGTGTCAGTCAAAAATCACTCACGCGCCCATCTCTAGTATAGATAACACACACAGATCAAATTTTAGTGAAATTGGTTAATTTTTTTGCCAATAGACCGATTTAACTGAATATCGGTCGAAATTTTTGTATGGGGGACTAAGTCCAAAAACGGGCCAAATGTATTCCGGTTTGATAAGGTTACCAAAGTACACGTTTAACACATACAAATAAAATGTTATTCAAATATTTTAATTTTTATGAATTTTGAGGGAATTATGTGAATATCGGGAGGGTGGTTTGTAT
Organism: Pegoplata infirma; assembly: GCA_963921195.1. Classification (NCBI taxonomy): domain Eukaryota; kingdom Metazoa; phylum Arthropoda; class Insecta; order Diptera; family Anthomyiidae; genus Pegoplata; species Pegoplata infirma. The sequence continues at coordinate 39,845,537 of OY992540.1, read as the reverse complement.
GGGGACTACCAGAAGGACTGAACCAATTCCTTTGAAATTTGGTATGTTGGTTTGTGAATATAAAATATTATTACCTGTTAAATTTCAAAACGATATCTATTATAATATGGTTTTCAGAGGCATTTAAGTGGAATTCAAAGGGGGCGTTTGTATGGGGGCTAGGTCTTAACATGGACCGATTTTTTCCAATTTCAACAGGCTTTGTCCTTGGACCAAAAGAAGCTTAAGTTTTAAATTTCAAGTCAATTGATTGAAAATTGCGACCTGTATCGTACTTAAACCGATAGATGGACAGACGGACAGACAGACGGACGGACGGACATCGCTAAATCGACTCAAAAAGTAATTCTAGGACCAATATTTCGGGTAGTTACAAACATCAGCACAAACTCATTATACCCTGTACCACAGAGTGGTGTAGGGTATAAATACATTGGAAAAAAATTTTACACTAAAAAAAAAATTGTAGTAAATAATTTTTTGTTTTTTTTTTCAAAAATTACTAAAAAAAAATTTTTACACAAAATAAAATATTTCTAATCAAAAATGTTATTTTTTTGACGTTAAAAAATATACTATCACTTAAAAAGTGCATCATAGATTCGGTCAAGTCTAATCATAGATTCGGTCAAGTCGATTTAACTTTTCTACTTGTTTTTTTTTTTTTAATTTAATTGCATTTTTTAATATATTTTTAGAAATTGCCAGCAGAAATGTTTTTTTTTTAAGATAAAATACTGTCGCACTTTAAAAAAATTACATTTTAAATTTTATTTAATTTTTGTTAAAATAAAATTAGCTGTTTCGTCCTAAAAAAATTATATTTTTTATTAAATTATGCAAATTTTTCCATTTAACAAAATTTGTTATAAAAATCTGTTTACCATAACGTTGTGTGTTTTAGCATAATCAAAATTATATATTTTTTCTGATTTGATTGCCTCTAAACACGTTTTTTTTCTTTAGTGCTTTTAATTTTAAAAAGATAACCAATTATTACCAAATAAATCCCTCATTTAAATTTATTTGTCATAATAGAATTTACACAAACAAAAAATTTGTCTCATAAAAACAATAAAATAAAACAAATGCTTTTAGCTAAATTTGTTATAGATTTTTAAGCAAAAAAAAAGCTCTTCATTATATGGTCATTGTAATACTTAAACTAATAAGTATTTTACTTTTGTAGCAGACATTTAGTAAAAAATTTATATTTTTTGTCCTTACCAAGAATAAAAATATTTGAAATATTTTTAAGTTAAAATAAAATATTAATAAAATATTTGTGGAAGCACATGTTCTTTTTAATGACAACATTAGAGTTTTCTATCCAAAACTAATATCCTAAACTGACAACAAAAACAAAACTTGTTTTAATTTTTCTTTCTTGGTAAGGTCGGTTTTATTTGTGACATGGTTCATAATCGATAATTTATATTTGATAATTGAAAAGTATCACAAAACAATAAAAAATAACAATTTGTTTAACATCTTACAAGACAAAATATATATATTTTTGCATTTTCCTTGCAATAGTAACACACTCAAAATATTTTGTAGGCAAAAACAAATGAAAAACACACTTAAAACCAGTGAATAAACAATTGAAAACCATCCCAGTTATTATTCATTTATTTTTACAAACATCAACATTTATTTTTTACTGTTGACAAAATTTTCTAAAATAAATAACATTAAACATTAAAAAATTACGTGTTTTCCCTCTTTTTTACCAACAAATTCGAAAAAAATAACCAACGAAAACATAAAAAATTAATGATAGTTCTGTTATTTTTACCAACAAATTTCAAAAAAATAACCTACGAAAACAATAAAAATTAATGATTTCGTAGGTAGTTTTTTACAATTTTTTATTGAAATATTTTTTTAAAAATTTTGAATAAAATTTTGGGGAATCGATCCAGCAATCAACTACATTCTGGCCAGACACTCTACCCATCGTGCCAAAGTCACTTGATACAAACATGTTTTTATATTTCTATAAATAATTTTTTGATTTTTTTTTTACAAAAAAATAACTGACTTGTGTAGGTAAAAACTAATGATATTTTATTTAAAAATACCAACAATTTAGAAAAAAATTACTTACACAAATCATTAAAAATCAAAAGAATAATCAGTAGTTTTTACTTACAGAACAAAAATAAATGACTTTAACAATTAAACGTTAATGAAAGTCTTTATTTTTTAGCGTGTTAATTTTGAAACAAAGGACTGAAGTAGTCATTAATAAAAACTGAACATCAAACAAATGTTTTTTCTTTTAAAAACGACTAAACGGAAAACTTTTTAAATAAACTACAAACAGTTAATGACATAATTTTTTGAGTGCAGAGGCTGTAGGCAAAATCTCCCAAAAAACATTTATGAAAAATCGCCCAAATGCAAAATCACCGAAAATATATCAAAAATTACCCAAAAAGAAATACACGAAACTTGAACAAAAATTAACAAAAACAAGTAAAAAAAAAAGTTAAATTATTTATAGGTTATGTTGAATGTACTGAAATTTTTGAGGTGTGCTTACATTTTCGTTCATAACTTTTAAACCGCTAAACAGATATCGCTCAAATGCAATACCAAACTTCTCGGGAGAACTTTCAACAAATATGTTAAGTTTCAGTCATCTCTGTGCAATATTTTGTCCGCGACAGCATTTTCCACAGACAGACAGACGGACATCGCTAGAATGTCTTAAAATCGATCGGGCATCATGAATATTTATACTTTATGGAATCCCAGACCGATATTTCGATGAGTTACAAACGGAATGACAAACTTATATATATATACCCTCTATCGCTAAGTGGAGGGTATAAAAAGCCCAAGAAAGAAAGAAAATTAAATATTTTTGGGCGAATTTTGCTGGAGAGCCAATTATTTGATTTTTTGCAAAAATTAAAAAAAAAAATCAAATAGTTGGCTCTAGACAGTTTTTTTTGTGTTTTTTTACTCGGTAACCGTAAGTTGGACGAAAAAACCTTCTGTGACAATATTGTTGATAAAATTATGGAGATTTAAAATTTAGACACAAAAAATATTTTTCCCAGCAATGACATAAACCTCTATCAAATAACCAAAAACTAACAAAATCTGTGATCCGCCAGTTAAATTTCTCATGGATTTGCTCATAAGCAAACGAGTGAATTTCGGCAAGGTTTTTTGCGAATTTACGAGATAAAAAAACACGCTAACTTTTGAAAGACAAATCTGAGAAGGCTGAAGCTTATATATTTTTCGTTCCATTGGGTCTGGTTGGAATTGAATTTCAGCAAAATTGGTAAAGTAGTATAAAAGTTATGAGCAAAACCGTGAATTTCATATTGGTTCCACCTTAAATTCACGTGTTGAAAAACCGTTAAACACGTTTTAAAAACATTCATAAGTCACAAAAATATTTAACCACGTATTTTTGTAACTCAAACTCTATTTTACACTAAAAAAAAGTACACTTAAAAAAAAATTGTACACTCAAAAAAAATTTTACACTCAAAAAAAAATTCGTATTTTTTACAAAAATTACTAAAAAAAAGTTTTTTACTCAAAATCAAATATTTCTAATCAAAATTGCTAATTTTTTTTTTACATTAGAAAATTATTTTATCACTTAAATTGTGGAGGGTATTTATAGATTTAGTGAAATTTAACTTTTCTACCTGTTTTTAATCTAATTTCTAAACGTTAGTTTTCAATAATTCTGCACAGCCGAATATAGCGCTCTCACTTGCTTTTATTGTGTTTGTGATGGATTCAAATTTAATATAGAAGAAAAATTAAAACGCACGCACACAATAACAACGGTGCTTACAACGACCACTACAAAGACATGCATATCGTCACAAAAAATGCAAAGCAACGTTGCAACATTTTTTGCTTTTTTACAGTACACAGAAAAAAAAATAGTAATATTTTAATACTATTGAGTAAAAATTACTCAATTTTGCACCAGTAAACGATTTAATAGCATTGGGTTAACTTTTAATTAAAATTTATTAAATCTATGCCAAAAAGTTTTAGTAAATTTTTAATTAACACAATTAAAAATTTACTCAAATTTTTTTTTATTTGTTTTTAATTGTGTCAAGTAAAAATTTTCTCAAAATTTATCAATTTATTTTCTTTTAAGTTTAAAAAAGTTTCCCATTTTATTACAAAAAAACTTTTTTTTTTAACTTTTACCAAATATATTTTTGTATGTCTTACAAGACGTAGAAAAATTTCAATCTTTTGTATACATAACAAAAATTTCAAACTTTTATATACATATACAAAAAACTATTAACTAAATGAGAATTCTAAATACTAAGAGAATAAAAAAATTAAAAAAAAAACTATTAAATTTTTTTTTAGTAAATTTTTAATTGCGTCAATTAAAAAATTACTCAATTTTTTTTTTGAAACTTAGCTTAAACATGTGATTACTCATAATTTGTTCCCCATATTTTTTCTGTGTACATTGAATAGGTTTAAAATTTTGAACATATTTTCGGTTAATGAAGTGCATCATAACTAGCAAATCGCATTTAAATAATTTTATAGGGGAACCTAAAAATTTTAGAAAGTACAAAATGTAAAATTTTTGAATTTCCATCGTAAAATAAATCATTAACTCGATTTAAAAAATAGAGTGTTGTTTTGCATTTTAGGTGACGATATATATAAAACATAATAAAACTAAATCCATAATCATAATTGAAATAAAACGTCATCATTTAAGAAAACCTATGATTGAAAGGGGTAATAAAGAAGAACAATAAGATGCACCTACCATATATAACACTGCGTGACAAAACTAACCACTATTTTAGAAAACAAGAGGTACGACCATCATTTCAATATATTTTGGACATGCTGAATCGAATGGCGTTCTCCGTTTTTCGATGTATGGTACAGTTTTCTTGTAAAATGTCATTAAAGATTGGCTGATTTTCAGCTGCTTTTTTAACAAAAAAAATTCCAAAGCTAATGATTTTTAAATTTTATGGCATGGAAAACAAAGATATAACTTGTAGCAATATTTCTAACATAAATTTGGTTTAAAGCTTTTCATCTTAAGCCCTTAAATTCGCGGATTTCTTAATTTTTTTAAGTTTTTGCGAAATTAACCGCTAAATTTGTATCTGATAAAAAACTTGCATTTTGTGGATCATAAAGGCGTCCATGACACTACGAATAGTGGACAAAAAACATATATGTTATATGGACCATCATGATGAAAATCGCGAAAACCCGTTTTTTTGTATATGGCAGCATCACTTTAGGAGATAATTTGAGGCTTCATCTTTTAGTATATAATGTGGGAACCTTAAACAACGAACTGACCCAAAATTTGTCCAAAAAAGTTTTCATTTGCAAAAGTTATCTTAACAAAAACTATAATTATTGTATCGCAAACACTGAAATAACAGTTTTTGTTAAGATAACTTTTGCAAATGAAAACTTTTTTGGCCGAATTTTTGATCAGTTAGTTGTTTAGGGATCCCACATTATATACTAAAAGATGGAACCTTAAATCATCTCGTAAAGTGATGCTGGCATATACAAAAAAACGGGTTTTCGCGATTTTCATCAAGATGGTCCATATAACATAGCTGTTTTTTGTCCACTATTCGTATTGTTAGGGATGCATTTTTGATTCATTAAAAGCGAGTTTTTTTTATCAAAGACCAATTTGGCTGTTAATTTCGCGAAAACCTTAAAAAATGAAGAAATTCGCGAATTTAAGGGCTTAAATTGAAAAGCTTTAAACCAAATTTGCATAAGAAATGTTGCTACAAGTCATATCTTTGTTTTCCATGTCATAAAATTTATAAACCATTTAACTTTGCAAACTTTTTTGGTAAAAAACTGGCTCGAAATCAGCAAATCTTTAACGACATTTTGCAAGAAAACTGTACCATACATCGAAAAACGGAGTACGCCATTCGAATTAGCATGTCCGAAATATATAGAAATGATGGTCGTAACTCTTGTTTATTTTTTAATGTTCCGCAGTGTAATAAACAGTAGTTAATCAAAAAATTAAAAATTATTTTTTATTTGAATTAATAAAATTTTAAGTCTATGCCCAGTGCATAGACCATTCGAATTAGCATGTCCGAAATATATAGAAATGATGGTCGTAACTCTTGTTTATTTTTTAATGTTCCGCAGTGTAATAAACAGTAGTTAATCAAAAAATTAAAAATTATTTTTTATTTGAATTAATAAAATTTTAAGTCTATGCCCAGTGCACAGATAATAATATCGTATCATATATTTAATTTTAATTAAAACTTTAATTGTTTTTAAATTTAATATTAATTAAATTTTTAATTAATATAATTAATTGTTTAATTAAATTTTAACTTTATTTTAATACAATTTTAAATAATTTTTTTTTTTTTTAATTTATACAATTAATATTTTAATTAGTTTCCTATATTTTTATACCCTCCAACCACAGGGGGTATACTCACTTTGTCATTCCGTGTGTAACGCATCGAAATATCGCTCTAGGACCCCATAAATTATATATATTACACTGCGGAACACTAAAAAATAAACAAGAGTTACGAACAAGAGTTTGGCCAAAAAAGTTTTCATTTGCAAAAGTTATCTTAACAAAAACTATTATTTCAGTGTTTGCCATACAATAATTATAGTTTTTGTTAAGATAACTTTTGTAAATGAAAACTTTTTTGGACAAATTTTGGGTCAGTTCATTGTTTAAGGTTCCCACATTATATACTAAAAGATGAAGCCTTAAATCATCTCGTAAAGTGATGCTGCCATATACAAAAAAAAATGGTTTTTCGCGATTTTCATCATGATGGTCCATATAACATAAATGTTTTTTTCCACTATTCGTAGTGTCATGGATGCCTTTATGATCCACAAAATGCAAATTTTTTATCCGAGACCAATTTAGGGGTTTATTTTGCGAAAACTTAACAAAATTAAGAAATCCGCGAATTTAAGGGCTTAAGATGAAAAGCTTTAAACCAAATTTACATTAGAAATATTGCTACAAGTTATATCTTTGTTTTTCATGCCATAAAATTTAAAAATCATTAGCTCTGGAAATTTTTTTGTTAAAAAAGCAGCTGAAAATCAGCCAATCTTTAATGACATTTTGCAAGAAAACTGTACCATACATTAAAAAACGGAGTACGCCATTCGATTCAGCATGTCCGAAATATATAGAAATTATGGTAGTACCTCTTGTTTTCTAAAATAGTAGTTACTTTTGTTATTGATCAGTGATCGATTCTAAGACATTATAGCGATGTTCGTCCGTCTGTCCGACTATCCGTCTGTGCGTCTGTCCGTCTGTCCGTCTGTCCGTCTGTCAGTCTGTCCGTCTGTCCGTCTGTCCGTCTGTCCGTCTGTCCGTCTGTCCGTTTGTCCGTCTGTCCGTCTGTCCGTCTGTCCGTCTGTCCGTCTGTCCGTCTGTCCGTCTGTCCGTCTGTCCGTCTGTCCGTCTGTCCGTCTGTCCGTCTGTCCGTCTGTCCGCCTGTTCATCTGTCCGTCTGTCCGTATGCCCGTCTGTAGAAGACACGGTACAGTCCAAAATAAAAGAGCTAAACTTTAGAAGTTTGGCACGAATATGTAACCTAGGCAGGTTAAGTTCGGAAATGGGCAAAATCGGACCAAGGGGAAAAAGTTCCCCTTGGAGAACTAAACCAAGCTCTGAAAAACGGTATTTTTTTGTTGGGTTTTTTGTACTTTTTAAAGCAAATGCAACATTTTTATGTCAGAGGAAGTTCAAAATAAAAGACGCCCTTGGATTTTCTTTATATTGTTTTTTACATTTTGGATGGTATAAAAGATTCGGCACAACCGAATGTAACACTCTCACTTGTTTTAATTAAATTTTTAATTTATGTAATTAAAATGTTAATTTTTTTTTTTTAATTTTAATTAAATTTTTTAATCAATAGTATAAAGTTTTTAATTTACTAAATATTCATTTAATTTTATTTACGACATACAAATATTTTTAGTTTGTATGTGCATTTTAGTGATTGGTCCGGATTTAATTAATTTTTTTACTAAATCTACGATTTTTTTAATTAATTTTTTTTTCTGTGTAGACTAGCATTTTTTTGTATGAAAAAAAAAAAAATTCTTCCGATTTTTAAATTTGCCAAAAATGGCAACTTTTTACGTTCAAGAAATTAAAAAAAAAAAAAAACCTTAAAAAAACATTTTTGGGAAATTTCAAAACAAAAAACATTTAGAAGTATTCTATTTTTATTAATTTTGGTATGCATTTGGAATACGAACATAAAAATATTTTAGGAATTGGTGAAGCGTTTTTGGGGATATCGCCATTTGAAGTTTGTCAAAAAATTTCCAAAAATGGCAAGTTTTTTTTTAAGTTCAAGAATTTTTTGAAAAAAATCTCAAAATTTTTTTCATTGACTATTTTTGACGAATGCGCCATGGTTTAAAATTATAAAATTTAGCCCAAATTAATTTCAAATAAAAGACTGTCTCAATCTCTATGAAAGGGTCAAAGGATAGAAATTTAAGATTTTTTTTTAAATTTGTTTTTACCATAGGAAAAATGATATTTTTTTACAAATTTCAAATGGCTATAATTCGAAAATCGTTCGCCACTGATTTTAAAATTTTTTTGATATTCGTGTTCAACGCATCAACATAAATTTATTGCGAAACACATTTTTTTTAATTTTCAAAACCTCAAAACTTCAAAACTTTCATCGCCGGGCTCCACGTGCTAATTTATCCGATTAGTCGTAAATTTTTACCACATAATTTTTTAAACTTGTAGAAAAAAAAATTTCCGGAACAATTGGGAAAATCCAAATTTGAATAAAAATTCCATTCTAAGCAAATTTTGATCCCATTTTTTTTCCACAGTACTATAACACTACATTCATGCATGATGCTCACAGAGTATTTGCACAAATTGAGGGGGGGATTTGTTAAAAAAAGTAATTCTAGAGATTCAGTTTTTGCAAATATAGCAAAATTGCTTAAGCTGTCACACTACCAACAAACAGTTTAGGTTAAGTGCAATGGAAAAAAAATAATTCAAGTGCATTTTCCGTAACAACTAGATATAATAAAATAAACAATATTGCATATCCTTCCAAACACACACATCATAAAATAAGTAAGATAATTAAAGATGATCAATAACGATTATGAGAGAACCGTACTTTATTGTTGTTCTAGAAGAAAATGGTTTCATTAGCTATCAGTGTAAAGGAATTCTATAAAATTCTCAGAATTTCCCAACCAAGTTTTCGAGAAAACTTTTTCTAAACTCTGGACAGTTTCTAATAAAGTAAATATTTGTGCTAAGATTTTCTGTTTGTTACAAACATCATAACTAATTTTTATGCCACTTATTGTTAGTGCTTTAGTGTGTGTTTTAAGTAATATCTATATAAACATTCCAATGCATATAATTCATTCCAAACCAACTGTTTCACTACAAAAAAAAAATTTTAAAGAATATTTTGAAGAAAAATTTTAAAAGTTTACAGATGAAATTGAGAATTTTTCAAATTTAAATAAAAATATGGAGATTTTTCAGTTTGCAATTTGTTAAAAGATTCTTTGACTCTTTTGAATTTCATTAAGATTGGGCATGTAAAAAAAAAACTTTTTCAAAAAACTTTATCTAAAAAAAAAATTCTGAAAAAAGTTTTGTGAGAACATTTTCTTAACAAAATTGACAAAAAAAAATAAGTTTTGAAGAAAAAAAAAAAAAAAAAAATTTTGAGGAAAAAATTTTTACAAAAAATCTGTACCAAAATACGTTTGTTCTTGCTAAAATAACATTCGGTATTCAATTCTGTTCACATTTGTAATTTTTTTTTTAAGTTTTTCTTTACATTTTAGAGGGTATAAAAGATTCGGCGTTCATGGATTGGCCAAGTCTAATATTATTTCTTAACATGTTGTTATATAGTGTTCTCAAGTGCAATACTTCGCAATTTATAACCATTTTCAAAGGAATCCCTCATATGTATGTGTGAAACATTGTTATGTGAGATAAATGATTTTCTTATAAAGTACATGGTTTTCTTAATAAATTTATTGAAACTTTTATCAGTTTTTCTTAATAAAAGTAAATTTTTTAAAGTGTTTTGTTAAAATAAAAGGGTATAATAAATGATAAAAAAAAATGTATCGAGTCCTTTTTTAAAGAGTGGTCATCTTAAAAGTAGTATTAAAGCTTAAAACATGGAAAATAGTTCCTTAAAATTATTATTTTTTTTCTAAGCCTGAATTGATTTAAATTAAAAATGTTTTATATCTGTTTAATTTTTTTTGTATTTATTAGGGTGGAGCGATGTTTGTATTTTTTAATTCGCTTATCGTCCGGATCGGAACAGTTGCCTTTTAGGGTAAATTTTTACGGCGGGATCGGGAAAGTTGCCTTTATGGGTCGATATTAACACACCTAAAATAATTGGGCTTGGAAATCGGAAAGTTCCGAACAAAGTGAAAAAAAAAAATTAACTTAAATATTGACATCGAAATTGACAGTGTTAAATTTCGCGCGATATCGCGTAATTATATAATTTTTATTTATTTTATATTTATATTTTAAAACCGGTTCTTTATAAATAATAAAAAAAAAGTGAATTGCAGTTTGATTTGAATATGTTTGAAGAAATTAAAACTGACCACAAAAAAATTATAGCTGCTCACTTTCGCGAGAATTAGCGAAAAACAGTCTTTTGTTTGTTTTGATTAATAAAAGAAGTTTCTTTAAAATTGTTGAAAAAAACACAAAATGCAATTTGACTTGTTATTTATCAAAGGTTATAAGGCTGTTAAAATTTAAATTCTAGCTGCAAAATTCTTCGAGATATCGCTAAAAAAAACTCGTTAAACTACTATTTATACATTACTTTGTGTTATTTTTAGTCCGCAGAAAAATTTACTTGAATTAACACCAAAAATATGGTTTGAATTTGAGATTGTTAAAGGTGACAGAACTGCAAGCATAAAAATTATAGATAATACATTTCCCAAGAAATTGCAAAATTACTGTTTAAGCTTTAATATTAAGTAGTTTATTTTTTTTTCTTGGTGTCTACTTAAAATAAAGGAAAACAAAAAAAGAAACGACAAATACATATATGGTATGTAGTTTAAATTTCACGTGTTTGAAGGTGACAAAACTTGACTGTCAAATTACGCGAAAAACAAAATTTTCCCAAATTTTTACTTTTTTTTGGAATTTTGCAATTTCTTGCTAAATTGAGAAGATATTGCTAATTTACTTGTATAGTGTCATAACTCAAAATGTTTGATTTTACAGAAAACCTGTTTAAAGCTTACAATTGAAACTTGGTTTAGAGAATAATCACAATTGGAGCGGGAAGCGGAAAAACGCAATTGTCCTCATAAAAATAGAATTGAATCTAGTTTGGCGGAAAAACGCGGCGGAATTTTGTTGTCATATAAAACGTGTGTGAACAGTTGCGGAAAAACGCTTCCCGCTCCAATTGTGTTTATTCTCTTACGTTGCAAAAGGCCCGTGAGTAGAAAATGTTTAAAAGATATTAATACGAATTTTTGACGCAATATAAAGCAGGATATAACAAATAATTCTGTATTGTTTACTTAAAAACGACATATTTTGAGTTATGACACTATACAAGTAAATGAGCGATATGATTTCGATGTTAACTGATTTGTGAAATGTAAAAAATCACAATTAAAACTGGATACTCAGTTTTTAAAGATATTTAAATAACTTCATTGTCAAATTTTGAGAAAATACAAAAACACTAATTTCGCGATATCTTGAGAATGCGAACAGCTACGATTTCGCTGTTAGCAGTTTTGTGACATTTAATCATGTAGAAATCGAACTGCGCTTACACTTTTCGTCGACACTAAAATAGACCTAAACATCGCTGAGGCTCACCGTGTATTATGTTCATTAGGGTGGATCGAATTTGGCTTTTGGACGAATTTCGTTCCGGCTCACCGACAGATGTGTTGGAATTAGAGATGCGCGCGTGACACGAATTTTTCGTGATTCACGTGATTCACGCGTGAATCACACGTGATCGTGAGTAAAATTTATTCTTACTCACGTGATCGGGAGTGCACGTGATTAGAAAAAAATATTTCGTGCGTGAGTAATTTTTGCTTCGTGAGTTTGCGTGATTGTTTTGTGCTGTTTAAAACAAAAAACAAGTAAAAAAATCGTAATTTTATTGAATTTAGAGGGTAATTATTACAAAATTGTTATTTAAAAAATTTTTTATTATTGTTTTAAGGAAGTTAAATACTTTTTTTGCACGAATTCGAAAAACGTAAAACAAAAATTTGTTAATTTAAATTTCGTGAGTCTTCGTGAGCGTGATTATTTCGTGAGCGTGAGAAAAATTTTAGTAACTCACGTGAGCGTGCTTGAACGTGAGCAGAAAAAATTATTTCGTGCGTGATCGTGCGTGAGAAATATTTTTATTTCGTAAGCGTGAGCGTGCGTGTGTCAAAATTCACTCACGCGCCCATCTCTAGTTGGAATAGACCTAAAAACAATGTGATTAAATTTTCATGAAGATCGGTGGTCATCTCCCGCTGCCGAAATGACGTTAAAAATCCGCGATTTCTTAAAAAATAGCATTTATTTTAAAAAATTGCCAAAATTACAAAAATCACTTAATCTTCTTTTTTATTTCAGTCAATCGTTTCAATTCGATCATATTTTCTTAGACCCATACATTTAAATTTTGCCCTAAACTCAAAACCACCAAATTTAAAAAAAATATATTTTTTTTTGATTTTAAGTTGCACAATCTAAAGTTTTTATTGCATTTATTTCAAGTATATATAAGTTTGTTTGACAAAATTAGTTTTTGAAAAAATACGAGATTCTTAAACAGCGCGTGTAACGGTCTGTTTCCAGGACATTTTGGGAAAATTGCACTTTTTTTTAACTCAACATTTTTAGTTAAAAACTTTTCATTTTACACTAGATTTATTATAAATTATAAAACTTCATATAGAAATGTTGGATTTTAAGAAATTTTTTTAACCTAAACAGCTTTATGCCCTAAATGAACAATGCCCCATGATGAACAAATGCATCTAGCAATAAACAGCTTTTGGCGGGCGACTAACCATTGGGAACACATTTTTTTAATTAAAAATGGGAGCGTGAGTAAAAATGGTAGCGTGAGTAGAGATGAGAGCGTGAGTGAATTTGACAAACTCACGCTCACGAAGAAAAAAAAATTCTCACGCAAGAAATTTTTGAATTTTGCATACATTTTACGCTGGATCACGTGAGTGAAACATATTAAACTCGTTCACGCTGCAGCGCTGTAATCATGCCAACGAAAACTCAACATAAATATATTTTGACGTGTTTTATTTTTCTGTCGCCATAAAAATGCGCGGAGAAAAAAATTGAGTGGTTGAGTGTGCGTTAAGATTATTGCGTGAGTGAGTGTGCGTGAGTCGATTTTTTTGGCGTGAGTTTGCGTGATTTATTTTCTCTTCATATTTCCTTTCATATATTAATACAATTCACACTCACGTGCACTCACGCAAACTTCACTCACACTTACGTTGACTCACACCCATGAAACTCTTACTTATACAAAAAAATTTCAAAAATAAAATTTAAAAAATCTTTCAAAATTTTCAGCAACATTTAAAGTTCATTAAAATTTTAAATTTTTTTTTCAAAATCTTAACACCCAGAAAGTTATGTAACTTACTACATCTTAGTTGTTTGTTTATTTTGCAGTAGTTAGTTGTTTTTAACTACAAAGTTTTTGTATGAAAAATATCAAACAACTATTTCTGTTAGTTATTTTAAGTAGTTTTTTTTTAATAACTAACAAAAATGTACGGTGATGTAGTAACAGTTATTTAAAGTAGTTAATTTTATTTTTTATCTCTGAAAAATTTTCAAAGTTTTTTTCCAAAAATAAAAATAAATTTTCGTTTTTTTTTTTATTTTTCACAACTTTTTTTTAAAAAAAAGAAAACTTTGAAAAAATTTGGTCTTCAATTTTTTTTTCTGAAAATTTTTTTGAAAAACAAAGAGTGTGAGTCAAAAATCATTCACGCGCCCATCTCCAGTTTTAAGTAAATTTTCCCCAATTTAAGTAAAATTTCCTTAAATTGAGTTAAATTGAAATAAATTAAAAAAATAATTATTTACTTAAATAAATTACAGTGTGAACTAGAGATGGGCGCGTGAATGATTTTTGACTCACACTCACTCACGCTCACTACAGGAATTTTTAAATCACACACACTCACTCACGAGCATATTTTTTTTACTCACACTCACTCACGTGAGTAAATTTAATACAACTCACACTCACGTGCACTCACGCAAGATTCACTTACACTCACGTTGACTCACATTCACGAAACTCTCATTTATAAAAAAAAAAAATTTCAAAATTTTCAGAAATATTTAAAGTTCAGCGAAATTTTAATTTTTTTTTGCTTTTTTCGGGACAAAATCTTAAGTTAAGCCAAATTTTACAATTTTGTTGCTTGAATCACGCTCTAACTGCTCATGTGCACATCTCTAGTGTGAACTGTATTTCAGTGTTGTTATTTTCATTCAAAGTTTTGGTTTTTATGGAAATTTTCATGAAAAACTCTAAACTTTATTCGAAGTGCGCCATGGGTTAAAATAGTCAGATTTGGCTCAATATAACTTTTAACGAAAGTTTGTCTCAATCCAATGAAAGAAAAAATTTTAAGATTGGTTTTTTCAAATTTCTTAAAGGTAGGAAAAAACATTTGTTTTTGGAAGTTCTTGACAAATTTTAAATTTCAATATCACGAAAACCGCTCGACCGACTTTAGAAATTTTTAGATATTCATATTCACCATGCCAAAATTAATAAAAATAATGTATCGAAGATATTTTTACTTTATTTTTTTAATTTTAAAAAATTTAAAATTTTGGTGAACATTTTTCAAAAATCCAAATCTTTGATCGAAGGGCGCCACGGATGAAAACAATTGGATTTGGCTCAAATTAAGTTTATATGAAATATTGTTTCAAGATCTTTAAAACGGTCAAGGAAAACGAAATTTTGAATTTTTTTTTAAATAATTTCTTGAACGTAGGAAAAACCGATTTTTTTTTTAAATTTCAAATAACCATATCTCTAAAGACGTTCGAATGATTTAAAATTTTTTGTTGATATTTGTGTTCAGCACATAAAATTATAATTAAAATGTATCGCAAGTCATATTTTCAAAACTATGGTCTCACCACGGGTTAATTTAATCCGATTTGTCCCAAATTTGTACCACGTTGGTTCAAAATAAAAAATAAAATCTTTTTTGCCATACAAAAATATCCACTCTTTCCACTGAATATAAAACAAAACATAAACGCACATTAATTTTTATATTTTTTGATAAAACAAAAATTGCAGGCATATTTAACAGTAATTTAGATAATCAACGGATGTACACATCATTAAAAACAGCTATTTTTAATAAATTGATTTTTTTTGTCTAATACTCACAATCACCCATTTCATCAATAAACTTACCACCACATTGTTAACAAAGGACGTTTTAAAATGAACATATTTAAAAAATTTAATAAAATTATTTAAATACTTTTCTTTTTTATTTATTTTTAAAATTAATGCTATTTCATTGTGTTTATTTATATTTTATTTATCATTACTAAATTTTATAATATTATTTCTTTAACACTTTTTTTAAAATTAACCGTTTTTTTCTTCTTAACGTTTTCGAAAAGCTTTTACACGCACTAATGGTTGCAATGCAACTAACCCAAAAATCAAATTGTCTCGAAATGTTATGTTCCGTTATTTTATGATTTTTTCTTTGTATGTTGTATTTTAACCGCACACACACACGAATATGTTTTCAAAATATGCGATGTGTTAGATTTTGGCGCCTAAATGAAAATGAACGGATGACAAACTGGCTGGTTGGTTTTGTTTGGTTGAATAAAACGTTAGTTTACCACATTATCATCATATGGGGGAAAAAAAAGGTAAAATGTGTTGTTTGTATTTTTTCCTTTTGGGTGCATTGTACCAGCAAGTGTGTGTTAGTTGTCAGTTATTTTACAAAGTAATAAACATGCGCACGACTATAAAGTCACGTGTATAAATACAAAAAGGATAATGGATTGTATTCATTCATAAATTTTTTGGGTCCTAAATATACGTTACACATTTTAGTTATAATGAAAAATCAACAATACACAATTTGAAATGCCGGTTTGTGTTTATTTTAAGTTATTTCAGTAATAAAATTTTCTATAATTTTGTTTGCTAAAAATATACAACACAAATAATATTAGGAAGAAATCAAATTTAATTGCATTTTAAATATACAGTGAGGTTAAACAATTGTTAAAAGTGGTAATAGAAATAAAAAAATGCCTGCGAATTTTGTACTCTTGCCCAAAACATTAAATCATGATAATGTTTTGCGAAGATTTGGGTGTACTTGCCAAAGCAAAGTTTTTTGGAAAAAATAATGTTGTATTACTTTACTATTCCATGCAAAACGAATTGAAATATCAGTCGAGGACCCCATTTAAAAACCAAAAGAGCTGTATATTTCGTAAGTGAGTGCAAAAATAAGTGCAAAAAAGTGTTTTTACATTTTGGAGAGTATAAAAGATTCGGCACCAAAGAATATAACACTCTCACTTGTTTAATGTTTTTTTTTTTTTTAACGAACAACAAAACTATGTAAAAAAAAAAAAAAATTAATGAACCCAAAATTGTTGGTGAAAAAAAATGTTGATGATTTTTTTTGATGAAAAGAAAAATTTGTTGATGTAAAAAAAAAAAATGATGAAAAACAAGTAGAAAAGTTAAATTCGACTTGTCCGAATCTATGAATACCCTCCACAATGCCCTTTTTAAGTGATAGTAAATTTTTTAACGTGAAAAAAATAAAATTTTTGGTTAGAAATATTTTATTTTGTGTAAAAAACTTTTTTTTAGTTATTTAAAAAAAAAAAAAAATTTAATATTTTTTTTTTTTTTTGTTTTAGGGTGAACATGTTTTTGAGTGACAAAAATACCTTGTAAAATATTTTTGTGACTTACCAATGTTTTTAAAACATGTTTAACGGGTTTTCAACACGTGATTTAAGGTGAAACTAATCTGAAATTCACGGTTTTGCTAATAACTTTTGAACCACTAAACCGATTTGGCTAAAATTTAAAAAGAAGGACCAGAGGAACGACAAATATACATATATGCCAAGCTTCAGCACCCTCAGAATTGCCCTTCGAAAGTTACCCTGTGTTTTATCTCGTAAATTCCTAAAAAACCCTTGCCGAAATTCACTCATTTACTTATAACTTTTGAACCACTGGACCGATTTCGCTGGATTACAATACCAACCTGACCAGGTAAATGCCCAACATATATGCCAAACCTCAGGAGCCTCGCGTTTTCAACAGACAGACAAACAGACCGACAGACAGACGGACAGACGGACGGACGGAAGGACATCGCTAGATCATCTTAAAATCGAGGATCATGAATATATATACTTTATGGGGTCCTAGACCAATATTTCGAGGTGTTACAAACGGAATGACAAACTCATATATACCCTCTATCACTAGAGTGGAGGGTATAAAAAATATGAAAAAAAAAATTTTTGGTGAGAAAAAAAATTGATAATAAAAAATTTGATAAAAAAAAATTGATGAAAAAAACTATAATAAAAAAAATTTATGAAAAAAAAATTTTGATGAAAAAAAAAAATTTATGAAAAAACAAAAAAATTGATAAAAAAAATTGATAAAAAAACAAAAATTGATAAAAAAAAAGAAATTTGATAAAAAAAATGTTTGATGAAAAAAAAAAAATTGATGAAAAAAAATTGAAAAAAATTTGATAATAAAATTTTTGATGAAAAAATTTTATAAAAAAAATTTTTGATGAAAAAAAAATTGATGAAAAAAATAATTTGATAAAAAAATTAATTTTTTTTGTTGAAAATAATTATGTTACATTTTATTCACCAGCTGGTGAAAACGGGTTTATTCACCACGAGGTGAATTATTATCCAAGTTACAAACCCATATTATTAAAATTTTTGGTTTTTTAGAAAATGAAAATAGTAATTCTGTTTTCTTTTTCGTTAATTGTTAGCTTATATAGTCAAACTGAGGTGGCGTTCTGCAACTTTTTTAAAATTTGACACCAGCCTAAAAACATTATCATGTTAAAAATACAAAGAGAATGATTTGGCATGGAATATATTATTGGTCCATGATAGGTTCTAAGATATGCTATGAATATCCGTCTGTCTGTAGAAACCACGATGCCTGAAGTTTGACATGAAAATGTCGGCTGTAGGCAAAATCGCCCAAAGAAAAATGGCCCAAAAAAGAAAACGAAAATTCGCCCAAAAATTTTTCATACAAATTTGGGTCATATTTCATATGAAAAGTTACCAACATTTTTCATAGTTTTTGGGCAAAATTTCAAAATTAAAATTACGAAAAATTACCTAAAAATTATATATGAAAAATTGCCCAATTTTATTTTGGTTTTATTTTTTGTCAAAATGATAAAATGTCAAAATCTTAAAATGCGTAGTTGGAAAATATATCAATGTCGGCGAAAATGGTAAATTTTGTTGTTATTTTTTTGTGCTTTAGACAGATGATTACTTTTTATGGATAGAATATAAATCAAACTATTGATGAGCAAGCAAATTTGTGTACAAATCTTGGCTTTTGGACCAATTAGGGCTTAAAGTAATCAGCCGCAAATAAATGGTGACGTTACTGACAAATTTTTATAAAATGTTTTTTATGCATTAACTAATTAGAAAAGAGGTTGGATGAGCTGATTTGTTTTCATAATCAATGCTTAAATGAAGCATTTTTTGCATATAGCAGGGTATTTTTGCAAAATAAGATTGTGTGACGTTACTGACGGATTTTTTTTATTTTTGTTTTTTTACATTTTTGCTTAATAATTTGGTATTAAATTGCTAGACTCGGATTTCTGGTGCACAAAGAGACAAGCGTTATGTTGAAAAGCTAACAGAAAGCAACAAATACGACGAATACAAAAAGAATAAGTAGAAAAGATAAATTCGACTTTGCCGAATCTATGAATACCCTCCACAATGCCTTTTTTAAAGGATATTATATTTTAACGTGAAAAAATTAACAATTTTGATTAGAAATATTTTATTTTGAGTAAAAACCTCTTTTTCTTGTCATTAAAAAAAAAAAAAAAACCCTATTTTTTTTTTTTTTGAGTGTAAAACTTTTATTTGAGTGTAATGTTTTTTTACTGTAAAAATATTTCTGAGTGAATGCACGTACGTATGTACACAAAATTAACATTTTTATAAAAAAAAATTAATTTTTTTTTGAGTGTAAAATTTTTTTGAGTGTAATTTTTTTTCCAGGGTTGCATCTTAAAACCCCTCTACTATGATTTTTTCGTCGTGTAGGGTCCCTCTATTAACCCAAGAAAAAAAAAAGAGCCGAAAATCGTAACGAAATTCGTACGTGTGACGTTGCTGACATTTTGCGTCACGTTACTGACACTGCTTTTATGTCATTTACTTGATTTAAACATAAAATATTAAGCTCACCTTTTGGATAAAAATCATCTTTCATCCTTCCTTTTTTAAAATACTGGACAATAACAAACATGAACTCTTTCAATTCGCTCATTTTTACACAAACGTTTAGTTACCTCCAAACACACTTCCAAAATCCGGTGACGTTACTGACAGCTTAAAATGGTCATAACTTCACAACAAAACGAGATACAGCAAAATTGTCTGCGTATGAAACAACAGTTATGACAAGAACTTTCATATGCCGCTCTCAAGTTGGGAGAAATAATTGTATTTTATAAAGATATTGACCAAAATATGTAAACGAGCGTGACGTTACTGACGGTGGCCTTGCCCATATCGTGTTTTTTTTGTAAATTATATATTTAACTATCCAAGAATAAGCTGAAGCAAAACCGTTCCGTTGTTGCTAACATACAAAGGCTGTGGTGGGAATCGAACCCAAAACCCCTGCTCTATATATTAATCTATCGCATCGCTGTAGAAAATTAAAAGTAATGAATTCAAAAACAGCATGCAACTCCGATGAAAGCTCCGTAGTCGAAAAATGTTGCCAACAAATTTTAACAAAAAATCGCGCGATTTTTGTTGGTAAAATTTTTGATCGGAGTTAATTCCAATTTTTTTTTTTCGTTAAAATTTAGGTTTCACACTTCAAACTTTTACATCAATTACTTTTGCATTTTACGGGCTGTATTCTCAAAACAACGATCAATAAAAATAAATAATAAACACGTAACCTATGGTCTTATCTTAAAAGTTTTTGTCTTTGTCTTAAAGTGCTTCTGCGTAGCGGGCCTTCGGCCGGGCTTAGGGATTACAAACTCCATGCCGTAGACCTACCCTCTCCGAAAAAGAAAGCTTTTCTGTGTAATATGTGCTTTGAATTTTGGGCCATTTTTCATTTCGTTTTTGGGCTTTTTTTCGTTAATTTTGGGCGAAGTTTCGTATTTTTCTTTTTGGGCCATTTTTCATATCTTTTGGGCGATTTTGCATTTGGGCGATTTTTCATAAAATTTTCTGGGCGATTTTGCCTACAGCCGAAAATGTCTTATGGTCATAGGCAGGTCAAGTTCGTATATAGGCAAAATCGGACTAAAGCGTTAAAAGTTTCCCCTTGAAGAACTAAAACTTCACCGCAAAAAAACAATTTTTGTATTTTTTTTTTTATTATTTGGACAGTTCATGCGAATAATGACGAATAGACCATTTGTATAATGTTACAAATGACGATAAAAACGCAGGAAACAGATTAAAACTAATATTTTTGTAAACTTTTTTGTATTAATGCATTATGCAAAAATGTTGAAAAAATATTAGTTTTTAACCCTTTCCTGCGTTTTTATCGTCATTTGTAAAACTATACAAATGGTCTATTCGTCCTTATTCGCATGAACTGTTCATTTGTATAAAAAATGAAAAAATGTTGCAAAATAAACCATTTTTATGTCACATGAAGTTCGCCGGCCTCCAAGAGGATATGGAGATCTGGTTAAAGTAAATTTTTCAAGCAAAAATAATTACAAACAGTAAAACAAGTGAGTGTTAAATTCGGCTGTGCCGAAACTTTGATACCCACCAACATATAAAAAATCTAAAAACAAAAATAAAAAAATAAAAAATTGCAGGGGCGTTTTTTTATTTTGTTTGTGGGAGATGGTTTGGGGGGAGACGTTGGGGAAACCTTCTGTCTAACGTTAAATGTGGGCAAATAGATAAAGTATCGTTTTTTGCACATAACTATTTCAATTTTCTCATCATTTAAACTAGTGCCCCCCATTTCCCGGTTCTCGGTATTCCCGGGAATACCGGTATTCCCGGTTCTGGAACTGGTTTCCCGGTTCTAGATATATTCCCGGGAATACCGGTATTCCCGGTTCTCAAAAACCAAAAAAATAATATACCAAAAAATATTTAAATTACACTATTTAATCAGTATTTCAGTAATACTTAGTTGTGTTTGTAAAATTATTTAAAAATCATGCAACTATTTTTTCTTAAATTAAAAAAATAAAATGGAAATGGTGTTATTCATATGTTTTGTATTTTTTTTGGTAAAAGCAAAGAAAAAAATTTTAATTGTACAAAATATTCATACCGGTAGTCCCGGGAATACCGTTAGAACCGGAACCGGGAATACCGGTATTCCCGGGAATACCAGGAATGAATTAAGAACCGGGAAACCGGTACCATTTCCCGGTAATACCGTGAACCGGGAATACCGGTATTCCCGGTACTACGGTACTGACCGTAGGCACTAATTTAAACTTTTTTTTTCGGTCGGTGCTAAAAAAATAATTTAAATAATGATAAAATTGAAATTAATGAGTGCGAAAACGATAATTTATCTATCTGGCCACATTTAACTCGAGGAGAAGGTGTCCCCCAACGTCCCCCAAAGTCACCCACCAAACCCTCTCGCAAAAAAAAAGGAAAAAAACGCCCCTGCAATTTTTTTTTTATTTTTTTTAGATTTTTTGTATGTTGAACACTCTTTTTTTGTAATTATTTTTTCTTGAAGCTCACTGTGAATTTGTTTATGAATAAAGTAACTATACAAAAAAAAACTCTTCAGTTTCTTTTAAACTTTTCAAATATAAACATGGATTTGCTAGCGTATGTTTTAAATTTTACAATTCTAACATTAGATAGCTGGCAATTAAATGAATTAAACTCAATTATAACAGCCGCTGAACAATCTAAAAATATTTTAACTCTGGCATTTTTTGGACGTACTGAGGATATAGAACCGTACATAAGAGCAGCCGAACATAATCAAATACCAAAATTGGTGATAACCAACAATTATGGTGAAGTTAATTTTCAACAAATAACGGGACTAAACAGAAAAATATTTTTTATTGGTGTTGGCTTTTTGGAACGTAAATCATTATGGAATCATATGAATAATGCATTCATTGATATACAATCACATGCCCGAGGAGTATTCATAACCAATCGACCAAACAGACGAGATGAACGTTTAAATATTAAAGAACATTTTCAATGGTGTTGGCAGAGAGGTTTCACGGCTGCCCTGATATTGGTGGAAAATGAAAAGCGCTATAAAAATAAATTTGAGATTTATAATTATAATCCATTTCTAACAAAAGAGTTGTTAGTTATGACGGAATGGAATAAATCGGAATTATTTCCAGATAAATTTCGTAATTTAAATAAATATCAGATAAGAACATCAGCAGAATTTGATCCTCCACGAGTATTTGCAAGAAGAAAATGTATAATGGGAAATAAACCCCGATTATTGGGTTATGTAGCCAGTTTATTTCAAGCATTTCTTAAGGAATACAACGCTGGTATGAATTTAGTAAACTATTCCACCAATAGAAGTTATAATATTTTGGAAGTTATACAACGTGTTAATCGGGATGAAATTGATTTATCCATAAATCCTTATATACCTTATGAGGGCATACATCTAAGCTATCCGATACGTATGCTACAAAGATGTGTCGTGATACCACATCCGGAAGAATTACCCAAATATCGTTATTTTATAATGCCTTTTGAAACTAAAGTCTGGTTGGGATTTCTATTGGCCTGGTTTATTTTAAGTTTAGCCAATCTTTATGGTTGGTATTTTATACAGAGATCTTGTAATTGTAAAAATCCTGATAAGGGACAAATATTTTTACAAGTTTGGAGAATAATGATTTCATTACCCTCACCCACCATATGTTGTAATAGACAATTTAAATGGTTTTATGCTATATGGTTTACTCATATTGCAGCCTTGGGTTTTATTCTTACCAATTTATTTATGGCTTCATTAACCAGTTTCTTCTCTGGTCTTACCTTTCAGTCTCCAATTCGAACACTTGAAGAATTAGTCAATGAACAAGTAAAAATCGATATTATAGATTTTGAGTTACCTACCATTTTAGATAATCGTGGTTTACCTAAAGGTTTTACCGACTTATTAAATACCCGAAATTCCACATCATTAGTAAATGAAATATTATCGTTAAAACCTGAACATTCATATGCAGCTTTAGAAGATCGTATAGCTTTTGTTCTTAATCAACAGATCCATTTACAAAAACCTATTAGTCTATCGGTTAAAGAATGTTTAACTACTGTGCCACTTGGATTTTTAATGCCAGCTCATTCTCAATTTGAATTACCAATTAATCGTTTTATTTTACGAGCCGCCATGGCTGGTTTAATAGACAAGTGGTTTTACGATTCCATACAAGATGGTTATTGTTCGGGCATTTTGCTGTTGCGTACACCACAATTGAAAATTGCTCGTCCTTTGACTTTAGAACATTTTCAATTTGGTTGGTATGTCTTGGGTGGCGGTTTTGTAATGGGTATGCTGGTGTTTTTAGTGGAAAATTTGAAAAGGTTAACGAAAAGATTTAAGTTTTTTGTTGTCTACTATTAAAAGTTACTGTAGAAAAAATTTATACCAATTAAAATATTTGTTGTAAAAAAAAAAAAAAAAAATCAATAAAAAATAATCTATTCTAGTTCGAGGTCATTTTATGTTACACATTATGAATTAACATAACAAGTACTTATGTTAACTACACTCAAAGAAAAAGCTTCTTGATATTGATGAAAAGTTACATCATTATGATGAAATGTTACATAATTTGTCGTCAAATGTAACTTGTCATCAATATGATGAAGCGGTGTCATCAATAAAGTTTTTTTAATTGAAAAATAAGGAAAAAAATAAAAAAATATTTTTTTTTGTTATTTGATTTTATTTAATTTATTTTTATTAACTTATAATTGTTTGTTATTTTCTAATTTTTAAAAACTTACATCTTTACTTACAAATCCACCAAGATTTGAACGCCGGACCGCTTGTTTGTTGGGCTTAGCCTCTAGCCACTTGTCTACAAAACGTCAACAAGTAATAACAATAAAAAGCCGTTTTGTTTGTTGTGTGCTAAATATAACGCTAAAATTTGTATGTAACTATGCTCTGCTAAAAGCTGTGAGAGGGAAAGAGAGGGATATTGTACAATAATAAAATATGTATGTCTACAAACCTCCATAAGCAAATGTGTATGTATGTATGTATGTATGTATGTAACAAAAAATTTTGATTCTTTACATATACACATTAGCAAACGTTTAACGTTATCTAAATAAGTAGTGATGCAAGATTTTCATCTATAGATAGGTGAACTAGCTAAGGCATCGACAATAAATACTATAACTGGGGACCTGTGGGTTCAAGTCCCAGCCAGGGCAGATTTTTTTTTTAATTTTTTTATTGTTTTTTTTTTATATTTTTTTAATATATTTGAAGGGCTTATTGTAAAAACTCGATAAGCAACATTTAATTTTATGGTGGTTTTTGCCTTAAAACTTTTAAAATAATGTAGAAAGAAGAGCTTTTGCAGAACTTTTATGCTGAATATACCTGTACGAAGGGTTACAGCAAGACTTCTGCCAAAAATCTGTTAATGGAACATCAGCAGTGGTAAAAAACACAAAAAATAAAATGTTGCTTATCAAGTTCTTGTAGTAAGCCCTTCATTTATTCAATAGATTTATTTTAATATTATTTTAATTATTTAAAAAAATAAACTTTAGAAAGGCATATTGATGACACTTTTTGATGATATGATGAAATGTGTCATCACTTGTTTTTTTTCAATTTCGATGACATTTGTCATCATATTGAAGAAAAGTTTCATCAATATGAAGAAATTTGTCATCAAAATTTATGACAGCAAGTGATGAAACCGTATCATCAATATAATGAACCATTTATCTTTGAGTGTAGGGTTGCCACTTAAAAAAGAGGACGTCAACGTCAAATAAGGGGGCATTTGCCCCAAAAATAGAGGACCTTGTTTTTAAATTAATTTAAATAAAATCAACAACGCGATACAATATACAAATAAAATGTATTTTTATTAAGAAAACAATTCTTATTTCCACTTATAATTCAAAAATTTTTAAATATACATATTGTGAGATAGATTATTTCAATTATTCCCAAATATATTTCAAAAATGTCTATATCGAGGGCCTATATTCAAAACCCTCTATCTTCCATTTACACGAAAATTACTTTTTGATGCAAAATATTTAGTAAAACAGCCCTCATCTATGGTGTAAAATTCAGCACAAAAATATTTTTTTTGCTATTTAATTGCATTTTTGTTTTTCTCTATCACTTACACAATTAATTTTTTTGAATGCAAAACCCTCTATCTTTTCAAATAATTAATTTATAAATATTTTTTTTGAATAATTTCATCTTGCAATACATGTTTTCATTACTAATTTTTGCATGCTGAACATGAATTTGTTAACAAAATTCAGAACCACGATTTTGGTCCACTGATGCTAATTTTTACACTCAAAAAAAAAAAAAACTGTAACTGTAAAACTAATTTTTTTTTTTTTTTTGAACTTAGTTCATACTAGAGTATTCAAAACCGAAACCGAAAACCGGTTAACCGGTTTTTTCATTTTTAGAAACTCGAACGGTTTCGAATAGTTTTGAATTTCGAATATTCGAGAAACCGGTTTTTTTGTGTCGGTTAACCGGTTTTTATAAAAAGGTTTAATATGGTGAGTTAAAATATGTATTGACATTACACAGTTTTTTTAGAAACACTCACATAACTTAGCGGTAATACCATAATCAGTTTGTGGATATGTTGGTGTGTCAATATCAATATATCAACGAGTTCCTGATGTCCGTCTCTTCCTTTAACATTGAAATCAATATATATATTTTAAATTTGGCACCTTGGAGTTCTATGCACTCAAAAAATTTCATAGGTAAAATGAACGAAATACTTCGTACATTGTACGAAATATTTCGTGGTTTTGCCGGAACGAAATATTTCGTAATATTTACCTATGGCATTTCGTAAATATTACGAAGTTTTTTTTAATGATATTTACGAAATAAATACGAAAATATTTCGTAAATTTACGAAATATTTAGTATAACTACGAAATATTTCGTAAAAATACTAAATATTTTCGTACATATTACGAAGTTTTTTGTTTTTGTAAATAAGAATTATGTTTATTTTTACGAAAATATTTCGTAAAGTTACGAAATATTTTGTATAACTACGAAATATTTTGTATAATTACGAAATATTTCGTAAAAATGCAAAATATTTTTGTACATATTACGAAGTTTTTTTTTTGTAAATACGAATTATGTTTAGTTTAACGAAAATATTTCGTAAAGTTACGAAATATTTTGTATAAATACGAAATATTTTGTATAATTACGTAATATTTCGTAAACATACAAAATATTTTTTCGGAATCAAAACACTTCCAAATATTCACTGTAATTTAAAGTGGTTTCTTTACGAAAAAAATTGTTTCCCGAGCAAACATTCAATTTCATTTCTAAACGGAATTGACTCGGTGACATGCCCGTATAACTTTTCACTAATGTCGCAACACTGCATTGAAAAATATATCTTGGGTGATTTGACTTTGTGTTATGCTGAAAATAATTTAAAATTAGAAACCGTAAACAAAAATTAAAAAGAGAAGGAACAAATTTTTGTTATTCCATTTTTTTAATTGTTAAATCTGTTAAATATAGTAATTCAGATAAATAAATCAAACCCCTTGATTTTGTGATTTTTTTTTTCCCGAAAAATATTTCGTTAAATTACGAAATATTTCGTTAAGATACGAAGTATTTCGTATTTTTTTGGCTACGAAATGTACTTCGTAAAATAAACGAAATTTGTATTTTTACGAAATTCCAAGTTTTCGTAAAATTACTAAAATTTCGTAATATGTACAAAAATTTCGTAATATGTACGAAAAAAATTTTACGAAATAATACTTCGTATTTTTATGCATGAAATTTTTTGAGTGTGGCAAACCATTTTTTTATACCCTCCACTTATTGTTTGTGATAGAGGGTATATATAAGTTTGTCATTCCGTTTGTAATTCATCGAAATATCAGTCTGGGACCCCATGAAGTATATATATTCATAGTCCCCGATCGATTTTAAGACATTCTAGCGATGTCCGTCTGTCTGTCTGTGGAAATGGTGATCACGGCCAAAATATGACACGGAGATTACTGAAACTTAACATATTTATTGGAAGTTCTCCCGAGAAGTTTGGTATTGCATTTGCGCGATATCGGTTTAGCGGTTCAAAAGTTATGAACGAAAATGTAAGGACACCTCAAAAATTTTAGTACATTCAACATAACCTTAAAATACAAAATGCTTTAAATTGGCTGCTGGTTGACATATGTGGACATAATTGAACACCAAATGGTATTTAAACAAGTAAGAACATAATTTTTGACAAAAAAAAAAGAAAAAAATCGCGGATTTTTTTTTTAACAAATTTTTTTATTCGCGGACATTTTTTTCCAAAATTTTTTTTTTTAAGTAATTTCCTTTTAAAAAAAGTTTTTTGCGATATTTTTTTTGAAATTGTGGAGGGTATTACTACATTCGGCAAGGCCGAATTTTATTTTTTAACTTGTTTTAAATTATCCTTTTGAAATTGTGGAAATCGGAATGGGCTAAATCAGCCCAAATGAATATGTTAGGACAGATGTCTGTGTGTTCTTTAACATTTTTTTCCAAAATTTTTTTTTTTTTAAGTAATTTCCTTTTAAAAAAAGTTTTTTGCGATATTTTTTTTGAAATTGTGGAGGGTATTACTACATTCGGCAAGGCCGAATTTTATTTTTTAACTTGTTTTAAATTATCCTTTTGAAATTGTGGAAATCGGAATGGGCTAAATCAGCCCAAATGAATATGTTAGGACAGATGTCTGTGTGTTCTTTAAACAATTCAATAAAAACAAATTTGTAAATAAAATCTCTGCGAATTTCCGCTCCCAATTGCAAAAAAATCAAATTTAGTTGTTACTTCCTGTCGAAGTTTCCAGCGAAATTGTGCGACGTTAACGGTGTCATACAGATGATACTATTTTCGCTATGACATCGATTTTGTGTTTATTGGGTTATGACTGTTTTGTAAAAATATAATTAAATTAATTTAATTTTTAAGCTGAAGAATAAAAACCGAAAAAACCGGTTAAACCGGTTTTTTTGCTAAAACCGAAACCGAAAACCGGTTTTTCAAAAATAAGCTTTTTCGAATAAACCGAAAACCGGTTTTTGAAAATGGCCGGTTTTTTGAATACACTAGTTCATACACATCTGAGAACCCCATTGGGTTCGGACCCGATAGGTCCAGACCCCGATGGGCCTAGACCTAGTTAGGTTCCTTTAAAATCGTCATAGTTTTTTATCCAAAATTTGTGTCCGTTTCGCTCTACCTTGCTTAGTTTTTGAGATACGTGATTATAGGTGACCACTGGGGTCTTGAGAATTACAAAACTCGATGCGATCTTGTTCTACGTGTTGAGAACTACAAAAATGCTTTTGGACTTTTTGTTGTGTCGGCAATATTTACCGAGATATGAAAATTTTCGGGAATGCTAACTTTTTTGGATCCAAAGTTAGGGCCCATTAGGGTCCACACATGTGAAGAGGACCGGCAATACTATGGAGATTCTAAGAACCAAAAATGGCCTCCATTTTGCTCTATCTGGCTTAGTTTCCGAGATAGCGCCATTTTAAGTTTTCTGAAAATAAAAAAAAAATTACCATTTATTTTGCTAATATTAGCAAAAAATCTTGTAAAAATGTTGTCAACTCAATTTCAAATTTAGCAAAAGAAATTAGTTCAAAGTTTGTTTAAAATTGCTAATGTGCTAAATGAAGTTTACAAGAATTTTTTGCTAACAGCCAATCTCAACTAAAAATTTGCTAAAAGTTAGCTAACTAGCGTTAGCAAAAAAAAATTAGTTAATATACTAACGTATTTTTTTGAGTGTACTGAAAATTATTGTTTGACTTTTTGAAAAACATGGCTCAAAATTTGGATGTCTTGTGTACATTATGAAACAAAAATTTTAATCTTGAAAATCGCGATGCTGATCAGCATCTGTGCACTATTTTTTACTCAACAGTTTGTCAACTTTTGAGATGAGTTCGGTAAAAAAATAATTTTTGTCTTAAAAATCAGCACTTAAAAACTGCGATTTCAGAATTTTTATAAGTCGTTATCGTTAATAAATCACGTTAAAAATTTACCGATGTCGTAAATGAAATTATAATAATTAATTTTTATTAAAATACAAAACCCTCTATCTTAATATTTTTGAGAAACAAATCCCTCTATCAATCATAAAATCGCCAATAGTGCAAATTTATAAAAAAAAAAAATATATGGGAGATTCAGTAGTTGATTTAAAAAAATATTGTAGAATATCGATTTTTAATTACTCTAACAATACACGAAATAAACAGTTTTTTGGCTTTCCTGAAAACTTGTGTTTTTTTAGATAGAGAGTTTTGAATATAGGCCCTCGATATGTAACTCAACAATTTTTTATTGTATATCAGAAATATTTGCTTGTATTTAAAAATGTTCTAAATGCTTATCAGAAAATTTATTTTGTATTTCAAAATTTTCCATTTTCAGTTTAAAACTTCGAAATTATCTATAAAAATTCCATTTGTTTATCAAATTTGTTTAAAAAGGATTTGGAAAATTTTAAAATAAAAATAAAAATTTTTGAAATATATTTGGAATTTTCTGAAAAGTATTCAGAAATTTTTAAAATATAAATGGAAAATCTGATAAGTTTTTAATAAAAATAAAAATTGTTTTATTCGACCTTTAAAATATTATATGTATTTTGAGTAGGTTTATTCTAGCTCGAGGTAATTATTGTCTTTACTAAAAAGTTTTTGATATTCTCATAGAAAAATTTTCAAGAAAATTTTTTTTCTGTTTTAAATTTATTTATGTTAGTAATTTTTGCAAGACTTAGGGCGGATTACTCAATGAAAAGTTAGCTGCTAACTGCCGATGTAACGGAGCCTTATGTCAAAATTTGTATAAAAAAGATAAATTTAACGGAGAGTTATTTTATAACGGAGCATTGAGTAATCCAGCCTTAGTCAATTTATTTTATTAATTTAATGACTTGCAAATTCTTTGCTGTACAAAAAAGAAATGAGCAAAAGATAAACTGTAATAAGAAAGAAAACAGCAAAAGGGTTTTAGTACTCCCTTTGCTGTTGTTGTTACTATATTCCATTGCGTGTGTTCAGTTAATAACAAAAGCTTTTTATAAAGCTTTACTCATATTTAGAGAGATTTAATAGTAATGATTTCCTTGAGTATTCATTTCTCCTTGAGGGGTAAAAAGTGAGATCAACCCTTATTAATTTTTACCCTCCAATATTTTTTCTGAATATAGCAACAACTTATCTCCATTTAATACGGGGGTTTTTAAGCAATATTTCATGATAGTAAGTTATATATCTAAAGGAATGGGCTATATCTTATGAAATGGGCAATATCATATGGAATGGACGATACATGTTCTTAGCTTAATTGTGTTCTTTGATGAAATTTTTTTCATTTGACCATTTTAATGGTATTAAATCAGTGATGAATAATATCGTGTAGATAAAATTCCTGTATTTCGGTACACCATCATTAATAATACTGCAGCGCACTCTATATGTGAAATACAATATAAACATGTAGGTTGGTGGCTTAGCTAACAGTTTAAAGCTGGCAGTATGTATCGTGTATGGCAATGCCGTGTGATAGTTGTCTTCGCTAGGTCAGAGCAGTACTAAATAGTAAAACAGGGTTGGCTCAGGCATTTTTTGTTTATGGTAATACCGTGCATATGTGTAACCATTTTATCTAGATGGCAGCAGCAGTTAGCAAGACGTTAGTAATATACAATGGGTACGTTCAGCAGAGAAAGCTGCTACCCAGCTGCTCCTCAACATTCTGCTGAACGGTTTAATTTTTGACATTTCAGTCAACATGTTGAGTGAGCTCTTCTCATCACTGGTAGCGTTTAAAAATTATGCTACATTTGATCACAAACTGATAAATAAGCTGTTTTATTGAAATTATTTCTTTTTTTTGACGTTATTTAAGGAAATAAACAAAAATATTATAAAAAAGTATTTTCCACAGATAAAATAAATGAAAATATAAAAAAAACAATCATTTATTCCAATATTTTAAAACATTCATAAAAAATTGCGTTCAGCAGAATCAACTAATCAAAACATGCTACATCTCAACTGTTGAGTAGCAGGTTTCTCTGCTGAACACGCTCAATATATTTGAAAACATCTGCAACTAATCATTGTAAGAAAATTTACAAAATTTTTGCCTGTGTATCAGATATTTACAAGTTTCTAAACTAATTTTAAAAATTAAATATGCTTCAAAAATGTTTAAAATTATCTGTCCAGTTTCATACACGTGAAACTTAAGTCCCATGCGATCACAGTCTTTCATTCGGTCGTCTGGTGTCTTTTTTAAGACGTCTTGAAACTTTCAAAGGATCTTCATATAAAAAAAAATATTCGTAGCCATTAAAATAAATATTTTTAATTTTTTACCAATATTTTACAATTTTTGGTTTGTTTTATCAGGAAAAATTATGTCAATAAAGTCCTTTGTCTTTTTGTGGCCAGCATGATGCATAAAAATAAGGTCGAACGCTGAAGTTTGTCACAAATTTGTCAGTTGGTCGTAGGCAAAATAAGTTCGTAAATTTACCCATTTATGGGAGAAAATATACTACACTGTAAGAATTTTGTTCATTACGGCTAGGAAAACGTACATTGATTCTATGAAAAAATCATTAGAAGTCAGCCAATGATGCCCTTCATAGAATCTATGAAACAAATTCATAGAAACCAGAAACCTATGAAAAAGTTCATAGGCTATGAAAAAAAAGTTATTATTCAATTCTATTTTTATTTATTTTATTATTTCATTTTTATTTAATTTTTTTTTGTTATTACTTTATTTATTTACAAATTTATATTTTTAAAATTTTTTATGTTTTTACTTATCCCCACCGAGATTCGAACACAAAACCAGTTGTTTGTGAAGCTTAGTCTTTAGCCACTGGGCTAAAGTATATAAACCCATAATAACACTTAAAATCCATTTTGTTTAATATTCTCCTTTAACATATTGAGTTTGTAACTATGCTTTGCCTCAATGCTTTGCCAAAAGCTGTGTGTGTGTTTGTAGAAAACAAAATTTTTGTGTATTTACAAGGAAAACATAACGTACAATTTAAAACTAACAATAAGTGTTAGTTGCCGAGGTTTTGTTCC
This sequence comes from Pegoplata infirma, assembly GCA_963921195.1. Lineage (NCBI taxonomy): Eukaryota > Metazoa > Arthropoda > Insecta > Diptera > Anthomyiidae > Pegoplata > Pegoplata infirma. The sequence goes on along the minus strand of OY992540.1, from coordinate 39,812,752 downwards.
TTTGGTGGCGCTCATAGCTAAGGCGTCGAACATAACCACCTCAGGCGGTAGGTCTTGGGTTCGAATCCCGCCAGGGCAGCAATATTTTTTTTAAACCTTTTTTTATGTTTTTTTTTTAATATATTGATTCAAGTTTTTTAATTATTGTTACAATATTTTAATTATTAAAAAAAAAATTAAGAGGCTTATTGATGACATTTTTTCTATGAATGACATTCATTAATTCTATGAATTTAACAAAATCTATGAATAAAATTCTATGAAATATTTTACAATACTAAAGAATATTCGTTCAGACAATGAATTGTTTCATAGATTCTATGAATTTGGTTTTATGAAATTTTTCATAGATATTATGAACAATAATTCTTTCAGTGTAGCGGAAAAATGTTTTCCCGTAAAAAGAAATAACATTTGACAACGTCATTTTGTTACAGTGTTTTTTTGTACGTTTTTTAAATATATTTTGAGGTTTTATTGTAGCTCGAGGTCATTATTTTCTTTTCTTATTAAAACTATAATATTCTCATAGAATAACTTTCAAGAAAATTATTTTTCTCTTTCAAATTTATTTGAGTTGGTCATTTTTGCAAGACTTAATCGACACGTGTTTTGGAACTTTTTTTAATATTTGTTTGTTGGTTATTTGATGATCGTGATCTTATTACGATGGTACAATTTTCGTCTTCTAATTCCCATTGGGAGTAGAGTCGATTATGTATTAATCTTTTAGTTTGATCATTAACGCTTTGTCATTAAAATGCCTTTGCTACTTGTAGTATATGGTTTTTTTATTTGCTAAATAATCTTGACAATGGAATCTGACAAATTCTGAAACACTTGTCGATTATTTCTTTGAAAAAATTATCAACACAAATAAATTTTACACAGAAAAATAATTTTCTTGAACATTATTCTATGGGAATATCATAGTTTTAATTAGTAAAGAAAATAATGACCTCGAGTTAGAATAAACCTACTCAAAATACAATATTTTAAAGGTCGAACATTTTTTTTTATTTCTTAATAAAAATTAATCAGCATATTAAACATTTTTATGCCACTAGAAATTCACGTTCTTGGACTTGGATCAAGGAAATTGAAAAGGTCCCATTTGTGGGTATAAAAAGTAATATGAAAAATAGTTTATTTAAGTTAAAGGTCATTTATTGTACCCGTAATGAATTAACATTGGCTGTAGGCAAAATCGCCCAAAGAAAAATTGCCCAAAAAATTTTATGAAAAATCGCCCAAATGCAAAATCGCCTAAAAATATGAAAACTTACCCAAAAAGAAAAATATGGAAAATATGGAAACTTCCAGGATTGAATAGACGATCGTTTAAGGAATTTTCCAATAATTTTCCATCATCGGAATTATTTTAATAATTGTTGTAAGTAATACTATATAACCAAAAATTAGCAAAATCGGTGATCCGCCAGTTAAACTTCCCATGGACTTGCGCATAAGAAAAATGATAAAATTGTACAATTAAGGTGTTATGGCAAGTTGCAAACTTTTGTTTAATATTTGATTTTCCCATTTAAATATATTAATAAGACTTAATTTTTTTTTTTTCAATATCAATTTTATTTTCTTTTTATACTTAAAAACTAACATGATTTGCTTTGTTTTCTATTACGACTATTCAATTTTGTTTTTTTAAAAAAATTTATTATTAGCTTAATTTTTCATAAGTGTTTGTTTTTTCTTTAATATAATATCAATTTCAATAACAAATTGTTTTATTTTATTTTTTGTTTTATTTAATACTAACAACTTAATACTTAATTTATACAAAAAAATTATATTTATAATAAAAACATGTCTAGAAAGGATTTAGAATTTTAGCACCCAAGGGTAAAAGTTTGAGTAAACTGCAACAATTTTATTGTTCAATATTTACAATAATAATTATAATTATATTTAATTTTAGTCATAATAATAACAATAAAAATATATTTTTACAAAAAACTAAAAATAAAAATTTATATTGTTACAGCCGGGTGAAAATTAAATTGATTTTATTATAATTGGAAAATGGTAGATGCAATTGTATAATTTTTTTTTCAATTTTATTATTAGAACAGATAAAATTAGACAGAATGGGTAATACTGAAGAGATTGGAATAGTAAGAGGATTATTCTGATAAATTTTGGAAAACGCCCTCTCTGGAAGTTTTTCCTTAAATCGGATTACATCGGAATTGTTTTTAGAGAACAAATTAAAAAAAATATATATCGAAAAATACAAAAAAAAGAAGGAGAATTAAAAAAAGAACAACAAGAGGCCTTTTTGGTTGGCAAACTTTAATTGTTAACATGCATCAAAACAAAAAAAAAACGAAACGGTAACTTCTATAAATTCTCAATTTAATTTAGCGTCATTTGGAAAAGTTTTGTAAAATATTACACATTTCCGATGAAATATTGATAAAATTAGTTTAATAAATGCAATTTAGCTTGAAAGCAACACAAAAACATTTATCTTTTTTATTACTACCAAAAAGAGCCATTAACATTAAGAGAATCATCTACAATGTATGCAAGTTAATTTTTAACTTCTAGAATTTTGAGCGTTAACACTAATATGAACTTTGTATGGTAGAACACTGATAATTATGCCAACAAAATACGCCTAAGAATAAAAAAAAATGTCAAACTAAAAAGGAATGAAAGATAGTCAGAGGTGAGGCTATTCTGTGAGAGTAGTACGCTAATTAAACACTTCTTAAAATAATCTGAATTGTTATTAGATTACTAATAAAAATTAATATTTGTTTTTAGTAAAAAAAAGTATAAAAAATAAGTAAAAAAAAAACACCAAATGAGTTTCTTGAACATTTTTACTTTAACGATATCATCGTAATGTTTAGTAAAGAAATGTGACCACTAGCTGTGGTCACATACATTTTTATGTCAAGTAAAAATTTACTCAAAATTTATCAATTTATTTTTTTAAAAAGTTTAAAAAGTTTGATATTTTTCTTTTTTCAGAAAAAAAAAAACTTTTTTTTTCTAACTTTTACCAAATATGCTTATATTAGGACTATTCGATTACCTTACTACAATCTACTATTTTTTACACATTTTACTATAGCTGAAAATTTTCAATACAAAAAGTAAACAAAACTTTCCAGTTGTAGTAAAACTTAGTAAGAAATTTAAGTAATCGAATAGACCTATTATTTCTTAAAGATATAGAAAAATTTCATAAACATGATTTCAAACTTTTATATACATATGAGTCATTCCATGTCAGACCGAACACCTTTTTTACACCACCTCTTCCGATTTTCTTTAAATTTGCCAGACGTATTAAACATAAAAAAATATTTTTCACGTGTTTCGGGAAAAAAATTATTTTTTTTTTTTTCAAAGAGTTATGTGCATTTGAAAATCGTCAAAATCGTGAAAAATCTTCAGACATGACAACATTTAAACTAATGTTTTTATAAAACTAGTGAATGGATTTTGAAGTTCAATACCTTATTTTAAAGGTATTTGAACCTTCTTTTTTAAAAAAATATTATTTTTTATAAATTAATTTTTTTTTATTATTAAAATTTGGTTTTTTTACTTAATGTCTGTTTTCCACAATCTTCGAACAAGTCGAAAAATCTGAAAAAAATATTTTCTTAAAGGTTAATATATTCTTAACATTCCCTCAAAATTTCAGAGTGGAGGTCGAATGGATTCTATTTTTTTACGATTTTTTTCCATTGCAGCACTACAAAAAAATTACATCTTGTATATAAACATTTTATTTTCAAGCATGTTAACAAAAATGTCAACGCATGTATGTATGTGTGTATGTATTCAAAAACACACACTAACATATTCATGTTGTTCTTGAGCATTATTTGTTGTTTTGCTTTTTATATGTGTCGTTAGATTTTTTTTAAATTGCATTTTGCGTAACGAAAATATCAATGCATGTATGTATGCAAAAACACAAGCTAACAAATTCATATTGTTCTGGAGATTTGTTTGTTTTGCTTTTTCTATTTTGCCGTTAGAGTTTTTTTTGTATGTTCTATTTTAAAAAAGCAATGTTGCAGGTGATTTTTAGTTTACAAGAAAAGTTCGTTTATCTCAGTTCAGTGCTTTCATAGGGAATACAAATTTGTTAAGTAAATTAAAATAATGAAACCGAATTACAGATTTTGTTGTAATGTATTAATTCTTATATATTAAATATAATAAAAACTGTTATTTAAAGGCTGTTAAAAGTCTACAAATAATCTTCTGTGTTTGCTTTAAATCATAGATCAATTACCAAGGACTGTTATTTGCGCCTGTTATTTGTTAGCTTGTGTTTTTGCATACATACATGCATTGATATTTTCGTTACGCAAAATGCAATTAAAAAAAAAAAAACCTAACGACACATATAAAAAGCAAAACAACAAATAATGCTCATGAACAACATGAATATGTTAGCGTGTGTTTTTGAATACATACACACATACATACATGCGTTGACATTTTCGTTAACATGCTTGAAAATAAAATGTTTATATACAAAATGTAATTTTTTTGTGGTGCTGCAATGGAAAAAAATCGTAAAAAAATAGAATCCATTCGACCTCCACTCTGAAATTTTGAGGGAATGTTAAGAATATATTAGCCTTTAAGAAAATATTTTTTTCAGATTTTTCGACTTGTTCGAAGATTATGGAAAACAGAAATTAAGTAAAAAAACCAAATTTTAATAATAAAAAAAAATTATTTATAAAAAATTTTATTTTTTTAAAAAAGAAGGTTCAAATACCTTTAAAAAAAGGTATTGAACTTCAAAATCCATTCACTAGTTTTATAAAAACATTAGTTTAAATGTTGTCATGTCGGAAGATTTTTCATGATTTTGACGATTTTCAAATGCAAATAACTTTTTAAAAAAAAAAATTTAATTTTTTTCCCGAAACACGTGTAAAACATCAAAGTCAATTTTTAGCAAAAATCGTACGGTTTGACATGGAATGACTCATATACAAAAAACTATAAATGGGAATTCTAAAAAAAAAAAAAAAAATTTTATAAATTTTTATTAAATTATTTACTTGAATTCTTTTAAAATCTTTTGAGTAAAAGGTCTACACAAATGCTGTTGGAGTTTTTCTCGTGTCGGAATTTTTATTCTACTAGACCTATAATTGTTAGGTAAAAATTGGTACAAATTTGAGCTCAATCGGAATAAACTAACCCGGTATGTATTGCGTTACATCATATTTACTAATTTTGACGAGGTGGATAAAGCCAAATTCGATCTTTTAACTTAAAACTCTAAACTCGGATCGAAGGGCGAAATGAGTTAAAATGGTCAGATTTGCACAGAAAATAATATCGTATTTTTTTTTAATTAAAAATGGATTTGATATTAAATTTAACTTCAATTAAACATTTTAATTGATTCAATTAATGTTTTAATTGAATTCTTAACTTTACTGAAAACGAAAATAAAATAAACAAACGAAACCGGTTTTGTATGCATTAGTGTTAGTAGCCAATGAAAAAATAAAAATGCAAAAAACAACAAAAAAACTTTTGAACTATTGTTTTGTATATTTTGGTGGGAGCAGCCAATTTAGTTTTATTGTTTTCTTCAAGGCGAGTGGTCGTTGCGGATAAAGTGTTTTGCTAATAAAATGTTTACAGTTGAAACAAAAAAAAAAATAAAATGAGGCGTTTATATATAATATATATATGAGGCATTCCATGTGAAATCGGACACTTTGAAAAACTTTTTTTTTAGATTTTCCCAATTTGTTTACAGTTTTTAGTACCCTTCGAAAACTCCATCGTGGTAAATTTTCAGATTTTTTGGATGACCCGTTCAAAAGATATCGAATTTTTAAAAATTGGTAGTTTGTTCCTTTACTCATACTTCTTTTAATCATAACTTCTTCAATAATGGTCCAAATTTCAATTTTTTTTTTTCAAAATTTTTGTTTTTTTAAGTACTTTAAAAAAAAAATCCCAAAAAATTCTTTAAAGCGCTCTAGTATGCGATTTTTAAGTTTTAAAATTTAAATCTCATTTTTGAAAATGTTTGTACTCTTTGATTTTTTTGAAATTTTTTTGTGTAAAACTTCTATCAATTCTACAAATTTTTTGCCCAGGAAGATCGTGGGATAACGATTATTACTATTTTTTAAAATTTTTTTAAAAAATTGTATTGTAATTTTGCAATCTTAAAATCATTTCTACTGCTCCAATGGTGCCTCATAGAGGGGTCCTTTATAAGACCGACCCTCATTAATTTTTACGTCTTAACATTTCTTTGGAACAAACTAATACCCTATCTCTAATTTCTAAGGGGGCTCCCACACAAAACGACATTTTTTTAAATTTGTTCCAACCGCTCTAACTGCTCTAATAGTACCCTTAGAGCAACAAAATGTATGACCGACCCACAATATTTTTTTATTCCGAACATTTTCTCTGAACACACCTACCCTCTATCTTTAACTCTTAAGGCGGTCTCCATACAATTTTTTTTTATTTTTTGTAAATTTGTTTTATTTAATCAGCTTCTACCGGTCCAATGGTGCGTCCGAAAGGGGTCATTAGTGAGACCGACCCCCATTTATTTTTACCCTACAACATTTTTTCAAAACATACCTACGCCCTATCTCCACTCCTTAAGTAGGATCCCATACAAATAACAGTTGGGGCAAATTTTATAAAAATGTAATTTTGTATGGGAGCCTACTTAGGGAGTAGAGATAGGGCATAGGTATGTTTTGAAAAAATGTTGTAGGGTAAAAATAAATGGGGGTCGATCTCACTAATGACCCCTCTCGGACGCACCATTGGACCGGTAGAAGCTGATTAAATAAAACAAATTTACAAAAAATACAAAAAAATTGTATGGGAACCGCCTTAACAGTTAAAGATAGAGGTTAGGTGTGTTCAGAGAAAATGTTTGGACTAAAAAAATATTGTGGGTCGGTCATACATTTTGTTGCTCTAAGGGCACTATTAGGGCAGTTAGAGCGGTTGGAACAAATTTTAAAAAATGTTGTTTTGTGTGGGAGCCCCCTTAGAAATTGGAGATAGGGTATTAGTTTGTTCCAAAGAAATGTTAAGACGTAAAAATTAATGGGGGTCGGTCTTATAAAGGACCCCTCTATGGCGCACCATTGGAGCAGTAGAAATGATTTTAAGATTGGAAAATTACAATAAAATTTTTTAAAAAAATTTTAAAAAATAGTAATAATCGATATCCCACGATCTTCCTGGGCAAAAAATTTGTAGAATTGATGGAAGTTTTACACAAAAAAATTTCATAAAAATCGAAGAGTACAAACATTTTCAAAAATGAGATTTAAATTTTAAAACTTAAAAATCGCATACTAGAGCGCTTTAAAGAATTTTTTGGAATTTTTTTTTAGAAAGTACGTAAAAAAACAAAAATTTTGAAAAAAAAAAATTGAAATTTGGACCATTATTGAAGAAGTTATGATTAAAAGAAGTTTGAGTAAAGGAACAAACTACCAATTTTTAAAAATTCGATATCTTTTGAACGGGTCATCAAAAAAATCTGAAAATTTACCACGAAGGAGTTTTCGAAGGGTACTAAAAACTGTAAACAAATTGGGAAAATCAAAAAAAAAAGTTTTTCAAAGTGTCCGATTTCACATGGAATGCCCCATATATATAAGGCGTTGATATATAATACATTTTCTTTTGTTTCAACTGTACTAAAGCGACAAAAATGCATGCAATAACAAGATTTAAAATTAAAAATGTAATTTTAAATAGTTATTGATATTTTAAAATACTACTACTAATGTTTCTATGCAAAACTATACCAACTGTTTATATTTAATAAAGAAAATAAATTTCTTAATAATATAAAACAAAAAAAATCTATGTTTATTTATTTTAGGGCATTTTTTGAAGTTTAACTTTTAAATTTAAATTGAGTTTTGGTCTTTTTTCAATTAAAAATTTTATGTGAATCAATAAATCTATATTATTGATTTTCAATTTTATATTAATTTTTTTTAGTTTATTTAATTACAATTTTAATTGGTTTTCCATGTTATTTTCAATTAAAACTTTAATTGATTCAATTAACAATTTAATTAAGTTTTAAAACTATTTTCAAACAAAATGAGTAATTAATATGCGCATTTTCGTGATACGTCCGAAATCAATTAATTTTTTAATTGAATCAACAAATTTCGTAATTGAAATTCATTTTTATTTTTTTCTGTGTGGATAAAATTAAATTAAAATGAAAGTTTGTCTTAAGTTCTATAAAATAGTAAATTTTTTTTAAAAATTTCTTGAACGAAAAAAACCGATATTTTTGAAAATTTTTCAACAAATTTCGAAAACCAATAATTCGCACTTTTGAGGGTCCACTGTTATATTGTTCCCAACAAATAGGACTTGATTTAATATAAATTTGTACCTCATAATTCCAATATTGCAATCCAAATTTTTCGTATTTAAGATATTCGCTTTTGCGATTTTCGCGAGGAATATTTCGAAAACGGAACATGCTATTTCGAAAACGGAACATGCTAGAAAAATTTAGATTGCAGTTTTGGAATCAGGAGGCCCATATTATATGAAATCAATTCAAATTTTTGGAAATTTTTTACTAGGAGATTGTTTTTGTCGAATAGTGTAATTATTTAGCAATAACTAGAAAACAGAATCAGCTAGGATTTTCGTGTTGCCGATTTTTAAAGTTCAAAATGAAGAGGTGCGAAATGCCATTACCCGATTTTGTCACCATTTTAACACAACCTAAATTTGCTAGAAGAGGGGTGTGAAAAGTTTTGCTTTTTTAGAAAATGTTCACCAGAAATTCTAAACTTTAATCAGTGAGTGTCATAGGTTCAAATAGCTTGATTTGTCTCAAATTAATTTTAAATGAAACTTTGTCTTAAGCTCTATGAAATAGTCAATGAAAAAACATTTTGGGGATTTTTATACCCTCCACTCTGGGGATAGAGGGTATATATAAGTTTGTCATTCCGTATGTAACACAATGAAATATTGGTTTAGGACCCCATAAAGTATGTATATTCATGATCCTTGATCGATTTTAAGTCGATCTAACGATGTCCGTCCGTCTGTATGTCTGTTGAAATCACGTTTTTGGCAATAATCCAGAACCGATTTAAATGCTTGTTACCAAAAGTTGCGGAATTTTCCTAGGAAGAACCTGATGTATTTTTTTTTGAAATCGGTTAAGTATTTTAAAAGTTATGATTGAATTTCTGAAAAAAACTCTTATTGTTAGTTGTTTTCAACATAATCCTAAATTAACTCATATTTTGTGTGGATACATACCAAAGAATACGGAAATGAAAAAAACAACGGAGAAAAAGAAAAAAATCTTTACAAAAAAACTTTACAAAATTTAAATTTAATTAAAAAAAGTTCGTTAAGTAATAATAAAAAAATTTATAGTTATTTTTATGTACATAGCATGTGTGTGTGTGTCCGTTTTGTTGCTTCCATATGAAACACATCAAAATATTGGTCTAGGGCCCCTTAAAGTATATATATTTATTATCATCGATCGATTTTAAGTCGATCTAACCATGTTCGTCTGTCTGTCTGTATATCCGTCAGTTGAAAACCTGTTTTTGGCAATAATCCGGAACTGATTTAAACGCTTGGGTACCAAAAGTTGCGCAATTCTCCTGGTCATAGAGTTATATATTTATATATATTTTTTAAATCGGTCAAGTATTTCAAAAAATATGAGGTAAAATGTAAAGGTACCTCTAAAAAACTATTTTACAAAAAACGTAGTAGGATGAGATTAGATTTTTCGCATGTATTCCCATTCTAGTGGGTTTGAAATAAATCAAATCTAATAAATAATAAAGATACATAAATGGTAACAATTCATAACGTTCGAATAGGTTCTTCGAAAATATCGAATGTGTCTTTTGAAATTTTTTTTGTAAATTAGAACATTATTAGAAAAGTTTTAATTTCCTTAAAAAAGAGAAACTAATTTACAAAAATTGTAGTAGGATCGGATGAGATTATTCCCATTTTATTGTGTTTGAAATAAATGAATAAAAAAAAAAGGTATAAATATACCAAACTTTTTTGTTTTTTAAATCATTACATGGGTGGAGGGTATTTAAAAATTCGGCACAGCCGAATATACATAAATTTCTTACTTGTTTTAATACAATTTTGAAAAAACTGCCATTTTTGAAAATTGTGTGACAAATTTAAAATGCCTATATATTGAAACCGCTAGACCGATTTCATATATTTTTTTTAATTTTTCATATTTTTTTTTTTAGTTTTCAAAACTCCAAAGCTTTGATCGATGTTGATTTAACCCGATTGACCTCAAATTTGTACCACATAAGTTTTAGACCTAGTAGAATAAAAAATTTTCAGGACATTTGAAATCGAAAGAAAAGGGAATTTTAAGGCACGCAATCTGGTGTGCAATTTCCAAGTCTATCCAAAAAAACTTAAAACAGAAATGATTCGGATTTCTTTGAATCTTTGATTTAATATTGTTTATAGGGTTGCCTGCTGGTCAAATTATCAATTCATTAATTTATACATAAAAAAAATATATTATATAATATCTAGTTATATCTAATCCGATCTATTCTAATAACTTATAATTAAACAATATTTTACACAATTCCATCCACCATTATTTGCTTATAATTAATTCAATTTAATTTTCCCCCAGTTATAGTTTAAAGTTAAAAAATATATGCATAGAAAAAAATAATAGTAATTTATAATAATAAAAAAAATAATATTGTAAATTTCATATTACGAAAGTCATAATATGAATACAATCATATTTGTACAATACATTAGCGATAATATCTGAAATTGGATAAAAAAGAAACATAAAAATAATATTAACTTATATTTTTATTTTATTATTAATAATTTTTAATAAATATTTAAACAAAATAAATAAAACTTTTTTCTTTTTTTTTTTTAAATTGGTAAAAAGGGTTGTTTAAGTTAGAGAACAAGCTTTTAAAAAAGCAATAAAAAATAAAATTTAAAATAAAAAAGTTTAAAGGAAAACAAATAAAATTTTTTATATCATCTGTGTCTGACGTTAGCGGTACTGAAATTTTAAAAATTAAATTTTTATATAAAAATATTTAACAATATTGAAAAACCATAATTTTTTTTTTAACTAAAATCTAAAAGTTATAAAATGTAAAAATGATTTGTTGCTGCTGTTTGTTATAAAAAAATTATTAAAAAAGTGCATTGAAAAAATTAATAATTTTTTTGTGATTTTGGGTATTATTTTAATGTAAAAAAGAGAGTGTGTTTGAGAGTTTGTGTGTGTGCGTGTGTGATAAAGAGCGAGTTGTTAAGAGAGAGAGTGTGATAAATGTTTTTATTTGAAAAAAAAGTATATTTTTTGGTTGTTGGTTAAATAAATCAATCACCTTCGTATGAAAAAGTTCTCTATATGTTTTTCAATTTTTTTTTTAAATTTTTAAATATTTTACAATTTGGTATCATTTTGTATAAGCCTGTAATTAAATAAATTTATATATTATTAGTTAATTGGTTCATTATTTGAAAAACGTACAAAAATATTTTATGAGATTGAAAATGATTTTAAAATTTTTTATTTATTTTTTATTTCTAAATAATGCTTACCAATCAATATTGTTTTGTGCAATGGATCATTCAATTGTTATAAATGTTTTTTTTTTTATTTTTTTTAATTTCGGTTGGCAAAAGAAATATGCAAAAAAAAATGAATTAGTAATTAATTTAGCTGAAATATAATATTTGGCATGAATTATTTAAAATAAAGCAATTAGGCTATGAAAATCCTTTTGTTTAACTTCACAAAGCATTAGCTGGCAAATTGAAAAATTTACATAATTAAAAATGTTGATGAAATGTCTATATGACTCCTCCTAATTGGATCACTCCATATCAAATTAATTATAAATTTCGTTATTGAGTAAAACTGGTTTAGTTTTTACACTAAAAAGGGAAGAACTTCAACCTTTATGAACCGATTCGATTAAAACTTAGAATATATACAAAATTCATATAAAATTGTGTAGCATAATGAAAATTTAAACTTTTAAAATTTTGCTCGATTTTTTAATTTTTTAATTTTTTGCACGGCATTATTTGGGGTTCAATTGATTGTCCTGTTTTATTACATGCTATCAAGATCTATGTACCTCCACGGTCACTTAGAAATAAAGTAACTTTTTTTCATATTGACATTCATAGAACTGATTACGCTATGAATGAACCATTAACTAGGTCATAGCCCTATTTAATAATCATTGTAATCAATTAGATTTAAGTTTTACTAACAAAAATTTTAAAGTAATTTTAAATAATTTGTTAAAATAAGTTATTTACTTTAGACATTAGTTGCTAGTCTGAAAGGATAATATTGTATCCATAGACTGAAATAAATAAATAAATTAAACTTTTGTATGGAAGCTATCTTAGGGTGTAGAAATAGGGGTAGGGATTTTTTTTAGAAAAAAAGTTAGGGGGCAAAAATTAATATAGGTCGGCCACTCATAGAGGGGCAAGACCGGTCCACTTTAATTTTTATACCCCAATATTTTTTCTAAACAAACCTACTTCCTATTTCCCCTCCTTGAAGGACTGCCATACAAAATTACATTATTATGAAATTAGCTCCCAAAGCTCTAACTGCACCAAGGATGCCCCTTTAGGAGTCAAATGTTTGACGGGGGGGTGAAATAAAGCCATAGGCAATAAGGCCATATGGCCTTATTTCTCAATTCAATGGGAAATAAGGCCATATGGCTTTATTACCAACACAATTGAGCAATAAAGTCATATTGATTTTGCAACCAAAGTGGAAATAGAGCCATATCAGTTGAAAATGTGGAAATATATTTCCCCGTAAATCTTGCTACTCAAAAATTTTTTTTTAGCGAAGCCGCTAAATAAATTTATGGAGTTTGTAATCCCTAAGCCCGGCCGAAGGCCGGTTACGTAGAAAAAACTTTTTTTTGACTATCTTTAAATTAAAAACCCACATATACCAGGAACCTCGGAACTTAGAGGGGTCTAGAGCCACCAATTTTTTATTGGCAGGGTTTTTAATTTAAAGATTGTTTAACAAAAAAAGTTTTTCTGTGTAGCCGGCCTTCGGCCGGGCTTAGGGATTACAAAATCCATGCATTAAACCCACCCTCTCCGCAAAGTAAAGTTTTCTAGGGTAGCAGGCCTTTGCGCTATCAAATTTGTTATGCCTCAAAAAGGCCTGATAACCAAAATAGCTTTGGTTTGCAGAGAGGGTGGGTTTAATGCATGGATTTTGTAATCCCTAAGCCCGGCCGAAGGGCTTAGGGATTACAAACTCCATAAATTAATTTTATAAAAATATTCTAATGAGTAACAAAGCCATATATGGCTTTATTTCCAACAGTGGTTGGTAATAACGCCATATGGCCTTATTTCTCAACTCTTTGGGAAATAAGGCCATATGGCCTTATTGCCTATGGCTTTATTTCACCCCCCATGAGGAGCCATATGGTCCCACCCCACCGCCCTCATTTTTCGGCTCGTGCTTTCTTTTTCGAACCTATAAAAATTAGAGGGTATCGCGGATCGAAATCGAAAACTGGTTAGCTATCCCACGCCTAATAGTGCAAATTGAAGAACCGTTTTTTGTGTTTCAAAGTTAAAAAAAAAATTTTCATAGATATCCCACTCGCATCCCCATAGCTTTCTTTTGAATCAAAAAAAGGGCGCAATTTGAGGAAAAAGTCAAAAAAGTTTTAAGTTTTTAAGAAAAATAATCAAAATTTTTTTTTTAATTTATTTTTATAATTTTAATTCTGTTTTATATATTGTTGGACTTTATATTTTATAACTGAAGTTTTTATTTATTTCTGTTTGATTCCATATTAATTATTTCTGAGAAATAATTATTTTTGTTGTACAATGAGAAAATCTGAAAAAATTAATTGACAACACAGGCTAAGTGGAGATGTCGACAGCTTTCGGAAGAAGCCACCCTTCCTTCGTCAGCACACTTCGATTGTCACTGTAGGTGTGCAAGATTAAGATCAGCTATTTAAACGTACATTAAGGTGAAAAAGCGAACGGGAATTATATCACATTTCATTACCCATATGTTACGTTTAGCACGAACTTAATGAATCTATTTTTAACTTTTTCCAACACAGTTGTAATTTCTTACACTGTAGTAGATTTTCTTAGAGTTGCAAACCTTAGTAGGACTTTTCAAGTCTTGAAAAATGTCCGTTAGGTTTGAATTTATATTTGTACAACAAAAATAATTATTTCTCAGAAATAATTAATATGGACTCAAACCGAAATAAATAAAAACTTCAGTTATATTTTTTATAATTTTTTTCGAAAGACTGTAGAAATAGCTATCTAAACTCTTTGAGATACATTTTGCTAAAAACAATAGGTAACAAGTAACATGGATGAGAATAAACTCCTCTTTTGCCAAAATGTAAAATTTCGACCCCCTCTAACTCAGAGAGTCCTTGACCGATCTCGTTGAAAAATTGTGTTTGAACTACTATCCAATAGGACTAACCTTGGTGAAAATTTTCATCCCGATCGGAAGACATCGGTTTCAAATGTTGTGTCAGTTGATTCGAAAACCCCCATATATATTTTGGATGTCTGAAAAAAATTTAGCAACAAAAATCAAAATATTCGATCGAGCACTTTTTTTGCAAAAGTCGAATTTTATTATCAAAAAATAAAAAAAACCATCACTTTAAAAAATCTAAATTTATGGACTTGATAGACTTTGACCTCCTGATTCCAAATATGAATGGAAAGTTGCCTTAAAAACGTATAAAGATTCAAAAAATCTCTAATTTTGTACTCTCTGTTGTTCCACTGAAAGTTGACACTACTAAACTTAATAGTAAATGTACCTCCTAAATCCAAATTATCCATTATTTTCTAGCTCGTTTCGTTTTCGGTATATTCGCATATGAAAATTACAAAAAATGGCGTATTTAGTGGTTTTTAAAAATTGGGCATGATTTTACATAAAATAGACCTCGTGATTACAAATCCGAAATATTCGCGTTTAAAATTAAAAAAAAAAAAAAATGCGATTTATTAGCGTTTTTGTGGCTCCACTGTTGTATATAATTGCGTTAATGCCAAAAACTTGCTGTGGATTTTATATGAAATGGACCTGTAGAATCCAAAACTGTCATCTAAAATGCTATAGCTTTTTTACTTTTGTGTTATTCGTGTATAAAAATATATGCAATTTCTAAATACATTAAAAATTATTTTTTAGACCGTTTAAATCAATTGTTCTCAATTTCAGGGGGTCGCGAATAATTTTGTTAACACCCGAATTTTGGTAAATTTAAAACACATTTTTTTTTATTGTTGTGTAATAAAAATATACAAATACTTTTATTAAAGAAATGTAATTTTTCCCTCCGTAATCACGGTGCAGTTGTTAATTTCCCGGGATGTCCAACACTGATTTCAAAAGTTTTTTTGGGCTGAGTACATTGGCGTATACAGGGGGGGGGGCCCAACAACAACAACAAAAAAATATTTTTTTTATATGTATTGGAAAACACGAATCTCACGAAAAAAACAACAAAATTTTTTTGTTGTTGTTGTTGGGCCCTGAAAAAACAGTCCTGCATACGCCGTTGGCTGAGTATGTGATCTGACAGTTCGTTTTCTATTAACTTTTCGATGCTGATTTTGAATCTGTGTTCCAAATTTGTCCAGTACGTTTTTCTAGTATCGTATTCTTGTGCATTTTTAAGAGCTTTGAAAGAAATTTTGTGATGGTCGCACTTTTAGGTAGCAGCTTGTTTAGACTAGTCGTGATATATAAAAGAGGCAATGTAAGGGTTGGGGTATCTCGGCTTATCGACCATATCAGTTTTTAAAAATATTCATAATAAACACCAGCAACAACCAAACACGAATTGAAAATCATGATTTAGTTTATACTTGCTTAACAGCCAATTTAGCACGTCGGTCTAGAACGACCGTGTGTTAGGCAGTTAATACACTCAAAGAAAAATGCTTCATCATATTGATGATACGGTTTCATCACATGCTGTCATCAATTTTGATGACAAATTTCATAGAATTAATGAATTTTATTCATAAAAAAATGTCCATTTATTTTTGAATAATTTAAATAATGTTGCACAAATTTAAATAGTTGAATAAATATATTAAAAAATATAAAAAAAGAAAACTAAAATAATAGCTTCCCTGGCCGGTACTCGAACCCAAGACCTACCGGTTGTGGTGTTTATTGTCAACGCCTTAGCAACCAGCTCCACCAAAGTTTTGCAAAGGAGGAAAATCTTGCCAACTAACACCTACACAGGGAGAAAAATAGGGGCGGGAAAGCGCTGGCAAAGTACACAGAAAAAAACGAATTGTTATATTGACCCCCATATTTGTGAATACAATTATTTTTTCACTGAAAGTGCTCCTATATGGAAATTTGTAATATCAACAACCGTTTGTAAATTTTGATTGTTGAAAAAAGAATTGATAAATGAGATTGTAATATTTCTCTTTAATTACACTGTAGGTATGTGAAAATGACACCCCAAAACGCCGAGACATGTGAACCAAATTTTGGGTCGTAGAATCCAGTGGTGTACCCCGTTTTGAAAAGTTAGCTCAAAATTCCGAGATATTTCGATTTTAAATTTGTAGTAGATTAAAGGCGATTTTTCATTTTATTTGAATGAAAAAACTTCAAAAACTTGTTATTTGTCAAAATTTATATCTAGAAATAATGGACGTCCATTTTCAAGCCGACATGGAAGCACACTTGCTCTTATTTTGATGAATTTTATATTTTTTTTTTTGGATTTATTCAATTTTTACTCTATATTAGCAAATTTAAAATCGAAATATCTCGTTATTTTGAGCTAACTTTTTAAAACGGAGTATACTACTGGATTCTATGACCCAAAAATAAGTTGGGGTGTCTCAGCGTTTTTGTGTGTCATTTCAAAAGTTTAAATTTTACTTACAGTGTTATTAATTGTATTGGCAAACGTACAAAATGCAATTTTTTTTTTCAGCAAAGTAATTCAACAAACACAAACACAATTTGTTGATCTGACAAACTTAAAAAATCTTATTATTTTTTCAACAAAGAAAATCAACAAACACAAAAATTATTTGTTGACATGATAAAATAATTTTGAAATAAAATTACTTGACTGAGTTCTTTGACAACAAAATCGAAGTTTTGTATTAGACTATAGACTAATGTTTGGTTGATATCATGTTTGGTTGATTTACAATTGCTGTTTGTTAATTTAAATTTGACGATTTTATTTTCTGTGTACCTTTTATGGTCACTTATGTGCTGGGAAAGTATAACACTGTTTAGTACTCTCCCAGCATCCAAAATGATAACCACGGTAAAAATGATAATCACGGTGCCAAACAATAAATCTTGTGGTCATAGGCTTGTTAAGTTTGGAAATCGGATCAGGGAGAACCAAAAAAAGAACTAAACAAAGAACTAAACCAAATGAAATCTTTTTGCCCGAAAGCTTTCAAAGTCCTGCACTACGACCCAGGAGACTAGAAAAGGCTGTGTTTTTTTTCAAGTTTGTGATAGGTCATTGTGTCCGAGTGACATGTCACGTGAGCTATTAAGGACAGGCACTTATGCCACAGGGATATACAAAATATTCAAATTGTAATGAAAATTAATAAATTTTAATTATGATCTGATTCAAATAAAAAACTTTGGCAAAGCGTTTACAAAGCACTTATTTGAATTCATACTACTTTATACACAAAAATTAAAGTGCTTTGCCGAGACTTTTTAATTAGAACTGTTGGCAGTTTCTGCCTGATTAGTTTTATAAGTTTGCAATTTTTTTTTTGTAAATACTCAATAATTTGGTTTTCTACAAAATCCCTCTCTTTCCTACACAGCTGGTCCAGTGTTAAAATCTCGGTGGGGCTAAGTTTAAAATCATATAAATTTTTATAAATAGAAAATTGTAAATAAATAAAGTGAATATGTGATGAATTTACATCTGTATACAATTTTTTTAATGCATTTGAAAGGATATATTCTTTTTTGATTTTTTGTAATTCTTGTTTTGACCGCCAAAAAAGCAACTAGTACTTTTTTTTCTTTTTTGGCTCAACCTCTTTCTTTTATCGTCTAAAAACATAATCCGCTTAAAAATTATAGTGGGTTCTACGACCCAAAATTAAGTTAACGTGTCTCGGAGTTTCGGTGTGTCAATTTTACGTACTTAGAGTGTACAAGTTAGCAAAATCTGTGGTGAATAGTTCAATAAAATCTATTAAGCCCGAAAGGGATATTGTTATCCCTTTCTTTTAGCACTATATGTTAGAGCGGAGTGAATTGTTCGGAGCAAAATTTTTAACAAAATCGTCTAAGATATTTGGATTCTTCATTAAATTCTAAGAAAAAATGCCGAACAAATCATATCTCAAAAATCAGTTTTCACCCCCCCAATTTTTAAAATAGTTTTGTACGATATACGCCTTTTCCATCAATCAAAACGAGAAAAATGATATTTTTTGACCTGTGAACTTAAGATTGTGTACATTAGACCGGGTCGAAAAAAAAGTTCCCATTGTGCGGGCTTAATTTTAAAGCTTACCTCGAAAAAGTTCCATAGCCAAAATATAAGATTTTTAGGTCGCGATTTGGTACCGCCGAAATCGTTATTTGTTCATAACTTTGTCATTTGATGTCCGATCGTTTTAAAAAAAAATTTGTTTGAAAGTCCTCCGCGAGTACTAAATTTGACCCATATCTGGTTTTGACCTCTGAGCTCATCTTCGTGTCATGAGTTTTAGTTTTTCAGCTTTCTACCCACCTAAATGATTTTTATTTTTCCATTAAATTATAGCATTAAAAAATTCCTGAAATTCTTCCCTTAGAAGTACCCTCTTAAATTAATTAACAAAAAAGTTACATTCAATTTTTAATTTCCATAGAAAAAGATTTAAAACACTTGTTCGTATGTATTTAAATACAAACTAAAAAAATTAAATATTGTTTAAAGGCATAACAAGTAAAAAAGTTAAATTCGGCCTTGCCGAATGTAGTGATACCCTCCACAATTTCAAAAAGATTATTGCAAACAACTTTATTTAAAAGGAAATTATTTTGAAAAAAAAAAATTTGAAAAAAAAATTTGGTAAAAAAAAAATCCGCGATTTTTTACTTTTTTTGTCAAAACATGTGTTCGTACTTGTTTAAACACCATTTGGTGTTCAATTATGTTAACATATGTCAACCAAAAGCCGAATTAAATCATTTTGTATTTTTAGGTTATGTTGAATGTACTGAAATTTTTGAGGTGTGCTTACATTTTCATTCATAACTTTTGAACCGCTGAACCGATATCGCTCAAATGCAATACCAAACTTCTCGGGAGAACTTCCAATATATATGTTAAGTTTCAGTCATCTCTGTGAAACATTTTGTCCGCGAGAGCATTTTCCACAGACAGACAGACAGACGGACAGACGGACAGACGGACAGACGGACAGACGGACAGACGGACAGACGGACAGACGGACAGACGGACAGACGGACAGACGGACATTGCTAGAATGTCTTAAAATCGATCGGGCATCATGAATATATATACTTTATGGGGTCCCAGACCGATATTTCGATGAGTTACAAACGGAATGACAAACTTATATATACCCTCTATCACTAAGTGGAGGGTATAATAACAAGTGTTTTTTCTAATTTTCTTTATATTGTATATGAAAATCTTAAATCAAATGTAACTTTTTTGTTAATAAATTTAACTGGATACTTCCAAGGGAAGAATTTCATGATTTTTTTAGTGCTATAATTTAATGGAAAAATAAAAATCATTTAAGTGGGTAGAAAGATGAGAAACTAACAATCATAACAAGAAGATGACCTCTGAGGTTAAAACCAGATATGAGTCAACTTTAGTACTCGCTGAGGACTTTCTAACAATTTTTTTTTTAAAACGATCGGACATCAACTGACAAAGCTATGAACAAAAAAACGATTTCGGCGGTACCAAATCGCGACCTAAAAATCTAATATTTTGGCTATGGAACTTTTTCGAGGTAAGCTTTAAAATTAAGCCCGCACAATGGGAACTTTTTTTTTTCTCCTTTATGGTCGACCCAGTCTAGTGTACATAGATACACTATGGAGCCATTTAGACATTCCCATTTACAGTTTTATTAAATTTCAATTTTGATTACAAAAATCCGATATTTACTTAAGAAGTTATAGCTCTTCAAACTACACCACTTTTTAATCTTTTGTGGATTTTTAAAAAATTAAAATCGCGAATTAAATCGCGAGTTTTTGGAATTTAACTAAACTGTAAATGGGAATGTCTAAATGGCTCCTTAAAGCAACATTTATTAGTAAAACAATGTATTCAAATTAATAAGCCAAGCTAAAAAAGTCGTTTATCGTGCAAAACTATTTTTGAAAATTGGGGGGGGGGGTCAAAACTGATTTTTGAGACATGGTTTGTTCGGCATTTTTTCTTAGAATTTTATGCAGAATGCGAACATGCTAGACGATTTTGTCGAAAAAAAATTACTCCGCCCTACTATATGTCTATATGTGATGAAAATTAAATTGATTCGGCCGTTATTTCGTTATTCCGTACACAGGGTAGTGATAAATTACGCCCATTTATCAAAAATTTCCAAAATAAGCTCTTTAGTTACCACCAGGGCTGCCATATTTGCCGATTTATCGGCATTTTGCCGATTTTTAGCCTCAAAATTATCAAAGTGCCGATTTGCCGATTGTTGGTCCAAAAATGCAGATTTTCAAAAAATACGGTCGCTTTTTATACTTTTTTTGTTTCCTGCTATAAATTGGGTAAATTTAAGAAAATTGCGCAGTTATACCTAAAATTATTGGAAATCTATACGGAAATTGTTAAAAAAGTTTTCACGCATTTTTATTATACAAGACAATTTAAATTGCCGCGAAAAAGTGACATTTCAGTTTTGTTATGATCGTTTCTTTCTTACAATTGTCGAAAGTTGTTAATTTATACATTTTTTTTACGATTTGAGGCGTTTAAAGTTTAAGAAAATTTTCGCCGCAAAAACAGAGTACTATGCTTAAAAAACGGAAAAATCTGAGCAAAGTGAAAAAAAAAAAAAACATTTTTGATTTTTTTTGCTGGAAATATTAGTTAATTTTAGGACATTACTGAAAAATCTTTTTTTTTGTCGATTTTTATGAAATCATAACGGTTATTTTTGGTCCCTGTTTTTATGATAATCGAAAACTTTTTTGGTCTGTAAAAATTTTATTTTTTTTTTTGCAAAAAAAAAAAATCTAAATTTTGTAGGGACCAAAAATAGTTAGTTCTGATGGATTTTTATGTTATTAAATATATTATATACATATATTAATGCTAAATTGTTCTCTTTTGTTATTTTTTGTCAATAGAAATGTAATTTATTGTATTTAAAATGGTCATTTTTCATTTGCCGATTTTTTTAAATTAAAGTGCCGATAATGCCGATTTTTCATCAAAATCATCTGGCACCCCTGGTTACCACATCGGTAAACACTGTATGTGCAGAAAATTTAATGTAGACATTACTATCACTATAGTTTAAAAGAGGGAGACGTTTTACGTTCTTTGTCCAATCATGGTCTTATGTTCCCCTTCCGTTAGCACAATTTTTGGTGAACGTTTAATTAAAATTGGTTCAGTCGTTTTTTTTGTTATTGCGGAATTGGCAAACATAGTTTTTAGTATTAAACAAAGGAACGAGGCATGTTACTTTTTTTTATATCAAATTGTGCTTTTATTAGGCCTGAAACCCACCTTCTGCTTGCACTATATGTTGGAAAAGTGTCACCAAAGTTGTAGCAGCCGTTTTTGCCTAATTGAGAAAGAGGCTGACATTAATTACTTGCAATGGAGCTATGCACCTTTGTGCGCTATCCGTGGTAAACACATCAATAACTGACACTATAGGATTTTACGCATCCTCGTCCAATCGTGGTCTAATATGGTACATAGTTCCAACTGTTGACATTATCTCTCAGAAAAGTTCAATAAAATCGTTTTCGCCGGTTTTCTGTAATTAAAAATCAGGCAGATAAACTTAAGTAGAAAAGGGCGTAGCATTGCCCGCCTTTTATTCAATATGGTTTATAGCTTCTCCTTCTGTTTACACTATCTGTTTTTAAAGAAATGCCGCCTAAATTATGATCTTATTACGATGCTTTATGACAATATTTTGATTTTTTGGGATCATAATGAAGTTTCTACAGGTATGACTCTAGCCTATTATAAATTCGTAACCAGTTTAATTTGCAATCCATAAAAGTCAATTGATTTTTTTAATTCCGCAATTTCCTGAAAAGTGAAATTTAAATTTCAGTTATTTCGCTCTTCTATATCTAAACAATATTGTAAAATAAAACACTATAGATTTAAAATTTTTTCTTTTTCATGTGTATTTTTTTCATTTTGTTTTTTTTTTTTCAAAAATTTTTTCCATAATTTTTTTTTTAATTCGTATCAATTATTTTTTATAACCAATTAGTTTTTGTTTTGTTACGGGTTTAACTTATAGTACGTTTTTTATTTAATAATTAATTTAACTAAAATTAATTTAATTCATTTGTTTATTTGACTAATACTAAAGTGTGTGTTTTTTTGTTTTATTTTTGTTTAAGAACTTTTTTTTGCAAACACATTCATTACTATTTATTTATTTTTAATAATTATTAATATATAATTATTTTTTTGTTTTTTTTATTTTTTTTTATTTTTAATCATAATAAAGTCACAACAGTATGCAGTTCTTTTTTTTAATGTTTAATATAATATTTATTTTGTTTTTGTTTTTTAATCATACCAAGAGATAAGTTTTTGAGTGAGAATGTGTTTGTGTAAGAGTGTAAATCGAGATTTTAAAGGAAACTGGAGGATATCATTAATCCCTTAACGATATAAAGCCGATTTAACTTGAAGAACTGACGGGAAGTATATTTTATAAGAACATAAATAAATAACTTAAAAATTTAAAGGTAATGAATTTTTTTTCTTTTTATGACGTTGCTATTCCATCTTACCGAAAAAGAAAAATAAGAATTAGATCCCGCTTTTATAAAACTCTTCATTATGGAATATTTATTTATTTGCGGAAGTTTTAGTCTTTCACAAAAACTCTTTTAAACAATTTAAACAAATTAAAACACTGCGTTTATCAAGAGCACTTTTTGCCCTCTCGGAATCAAGACATTCTAAAAAGTACCCTTGTTATAATGTTTTTTCATTGGAATATTATACATTCCACATTACAAGTTGTAGAAAAAATATTAAAGTAAAATGTTTTACACTTTTTACCCCATTTAGTACTGAGTTTCCAAACTGTACTTTTTGCAGCATGCTTACTTTGTTTCAGGATTCTACATTTTAAACTTCAAGGTTTTTTGATTATTATTTCATGAGATCTA
Organism: Pegoplata infirma; assembly: GCA_963921195.1. Lineage (NCBI taxonomy): Eukaryota > Metazoa > Arthropoda > Insecta > Diptera > Anthomyiidae > Pegoplata > Pegoplata infirma. Next base: position 39,789,252 of record OY992540.1, on the reverse strand, counting down.
AAAAGTACCATAGTACACTATTTTACACCATTTTGGCCATTTAGAATCGGAATTTCCGAAAAGTACCAAAATACACTGGTAAAACTACACAGACTGTGTGTGTGGAAAAAGGTGTTATAATCCAAATCGCTTTTAATTTGCAAAATCGTACTTTCCTGCAATAGTTCAACCTATTCGTAAACAAATATAGTCGAAACTTGATCATTGAAAAAGAGAGCTGTAAAGTTAAATTTTTAAAACCTTTAACTATAATTTTTTAATTTTTTTTTGCGTTTGAAATAACAATTATTTTGAATTAGAAAAATTTTTCCCGTTCTGGTAACAAAAATTTTTGGCATTTTTTTTTCGTGTTTTGGAGTAAAAAAAATCATTTAAAACACTTTAAGGAATTTAAAATTTTTTTTTTTAAATTTTTATGTTTCGAAAAATGATAGGTTTAGCTGTAATGTGTTCTGTGATGTATTCATAAGCGACATGTCCAGTGACATGTCACTAGTGATATATCCGGGGCTGAGACATTTCCCAGCAAAAGTGATAGGTATTTTTATATAAAAGGTCAAACTTGTGATAGGTCTTTTGGGTCCGGGTGATTGGTTACGTGACCTATCTTGGAACTGCCACTTTTCCTGCAGGAAAATGACCATTGGCTTGGCAAATCTGATTCCTAATCTCTCCATAGTTAAATTGTAAATATGAAAGGTGTTACATCCATATAAAAAACAAGTAAAAAAGTTAAATTCGGCCTTGCCGAATGTAGTGATACCCTCCACAATTTCAAAAAGATTATTGCAAAAAACTTTATTTAAAAGAAAATTTAAAATTTTATTCAAAAATTTTTAGAAATTAAAATTTTTCTTCTTCATTTTTTCAACTTGAACCCTTATAACAAAATTACTTCTAAAAAAAAAAAAATTGAAAAAAAATTTCCGCGAAAAAAAAATTTTGGTAAAAAAAAATCCGCGATTTTTTTTTTTTTTTGTAAAAAAATATGTTTGTATTTGTTTAAATACCATTTGGTGTTTAATTATGTTCACATATATCAACCAGAAGCCGAATTAAAGCATTTTGTATTTTTAGGTTATGTTGAATGTACTGAAATTTTTGAGGCGTGCTTACATTTTCGTTCATAACTTTTGAACCTCTGAACCGATATTGCTCAAATGCAATACCAAACTTCTCGGGAGAACTTCCAATAATTATGTTAAGTTTCAGTCATCTCTGTGCAATATTTTGTCCGTGATAGCATTTTCCACAGACAGACAGACGGACAGACGGACATCGCTAGAATGTCTTAAAATCGATATGGGGTCCCAGACCGATATTTCGATGAGTTACAAATGGAATGACAAACTTATATATACCCTCTATCACTAAGTGGAGGGTATAAAAAATGTATACGAAATACTAAAGGTGTATTTTGATAATATTTTATATTTTCGATGTCAAACATAAAAATTTTACAAGTTTGACTCGAATATGTCTCATGGCCGTAGGCTGGTAAAAATGGGCAAAATCGGATCCGGGGAAAAAAGTTTCCTCTTGCAGAACTAAATCAACCTCTAACAAATTGCATTTTTTTCGTTTTTTGTATTTTTTATAAGCAAAGAAAAAATTGTATGTCAGAAGAATTTTAAAGTGTTGCAGTTGGACCTAGGTGATTAAAACCATTTTTTTACCTTCTTCTTTTGGGGGCGTGTATATAAAAAATATTTAAAATATTGATAAAAAGGAATTTGTAACCTTTTATAGCGGGGGAAAGGTGTGCCTCAAAAACCCCTACAGACCCCTGCTCCCATTAAAAAAACGCCCCTGCAAATTTTTTTTATTGTTTTAAACTTTTTTGCATGTTGGAGGTTATAAAAAGATTTCCCACAGCCAAATTTAACACTCTCAATTCTTTTATAAAAATTAGTACTGCTCGACCACGTCTTAATATGGAGAATTCACCATGATAAATTCTAATTGTAAAATAATAACACCCTATTCCACTAGATTGAAATTTTACACGTTTTTTTTGCGCCTTCCGCTCACCTCATTTTTATGAAATTTTTTAAAAAGATGCATATGGGGGATCTTCGTCGAATTAGGAAAAATTTTCAAAAATTTTATATTTTTCGCAATTTTTTTAATTTTTGGCTTCTCCTAGACAATTTGGGTATTGCATAATAACACCATTTTGTATTTCGGAAGGGACGAAAAAAAAACTAAAGTATACACAGAAAGAAATAAAAAAAAAATTTGAGTAAATTTTTAATACTATTGAGTAAAAAATTACTCAATTTTCCACCAGTAAACGATTTAATAGTATTGAGTAAATTTTTAATAAAAATTTATTAAATGTTTGCCAAAAAAATTTGAGTAAATTTTTAATTGACACTATTAAGTGCAGGAACAGAACAAGAAGCACCACCTTTTAAAAACAGAACAAGTTTTATTTCACATCGGCGCCGGCCACCGGTTTAATCTGCCAAACCGTATGGAAAAAGTCGTGCCGGGCTTATTCTGTTTCTACTCTAAAAAAAACAAAGTTTAAAAAAATTTCATATTTTTTTACAAAGAAAAAAAACATGTTTTTCAAACTTTACCAAATATATTTTTGTCTTAAAGACATAAAAAAATTTTATAAATATGATTACAAACTTTCATGTATATATACAAAAAACTATAAACTAAACGAGAATTAAAAAAACTAAGAAAACTCCAAAAAAAATTAAAAAAGCTATTAAATTCTTATTAAATTATTTACTCAATTTGTTTTTAAATTTTTGAGTAAATTTTTAATTGCGTCAATTAAAAAATTACTCAAAACTTTTTTTAAATTTAAACAAGTGATTACTCTAATTGTTTTTCCCCATATTTTTTTCTGTGTACCAACAGTAGACCAAAACCCCCGAAGGGTTTTCAACACTTACCTCGAGTTTTTTTTATGGCCCACTGAAGTTTTAAAATTTTTTTCAAAGGCGTTTTAAATAAATAAAGTTAAGAGATGCCTTCAGTGAAATTTGATTTAGGATCTTTTCTGTAAACGTATTAACCCTCTATCTCAAATTTTTAAGGGTCCTTTTTTCAAATATATTCATAGAACACCAGTAAATCGTTCGTTTAAAGGGTTAAAATGTTCCACAGAAATTTTCTGTACCAAATTTTATTAGGGATTGTCGAATATCAAAAGTTCGTACGAAAAGTGAAAAATACTTAAACAAGTTAAATTGTACATTATTATATACTTCTAAATCGTTTTTCACCAAAGTCGTGTAAAATATGTATGTCGAAAAAATGGTATAAATCTACTACTTCTGAACTAAATAACGATAATAGACGTCTTCAGTGAAATTTGATGGCGGTTCTTTTCTTAGAACACAGTAACCCTCTATCTCCTATTTTTAGGGATAATTTTTTTAATTTTTTTCAAATACCCTAAATGAGGATTTCCGCACACAAATTTCATCAAATTTCAAAAGGGGTTGCCAAAGGCCAAAAGTTCATGCGAAAAGTGCAAAATGCTTTATATATTAAAAATGTAAAGTTTTTGGTGAAACATAATTTCACTAATTATGATAATTAAAAATTGTCCTTTTTAAACATTTTTCTTATATCGCACAAACTTTTGATCTTCGACAACCCCAACTAAAATTTAATGCAGAAAATGTTTGAAGAACATTTTAACCCTTTAAAATCACACCTTAGTCGTGTTCTCTGAAGGTATTTGAAAAAAAAAAACACAAAAATTATACTAAAAATATTTTCTAAGAAAAGAACCGCCATCAAATTTCACTGAAGACATCTATTAGGTAGTTTAGCTCAGAGGCAGATTTATAACACTTTTCGACTTTTTTCGCACGACTTTGGTGAAAAACAATTTAAAAGTATGTAATAATTTGCAATTTTACTTTTTTAAGCATTTTGCACTTTTCACACGAATTTTTGGTCTTTGACAAGCCCTAGTGAAATTTGATACAGAAAATTTTTGTAGAACATTTTAACCCATTAAACACACGTTTTATTGGTGGTCAATGTTTTCTATGTACACTTAGCATGGACGTAATACAGTTTTATATATTTTTTTCATCTCTATGTGCACTTAGCAGGATTTTGCTTTACTTTAAAACAAAACTTTCGTCGTGTAAGTGTACATAACATTGTTTAGTTTGGAAAAATTTGTCAACAGAACAGGTGCGCATTATTTTGTTTTTTTTTTATAAAGATAATAAGTTCTCGCGCAAGAAAAATACTGAAATTTGCCAAAAACAAATTGAACGGAATTATGTATTTGTATTAAACACTAAAAGATAAAATTAACTGTGTTTTCTTAGAGAAAAAAGAGTTGGAATAAAAAAAAAAAAAATTGAATTTACAAATTCGCTTTTTATGCCTTTTGAGCACTCTAATAAAACAAATAAAGTTGACTATAGTAAATTGGGTAAATTTCAACAATTTCTAATTAATTACTTCTATAAATTATGTAAATTTTAAGGATTTTTAAGTAAAATTACAGATTTTGTTGAAATTTACGCTATTTCTAAAAGTTAACTTTTCTCATTTTAATAAGAGTTTTATACAATTTCATCATTATTTAAACACATTTTTAATTTTGGATAATTTATGACCAAAAGAAATATTGTTTGGCACTGGCTGGACTTAATAGTTTTACCATTTTTAATATACACGCCCCCACGCGGGACAAAAAATGTTTTTTTTTAGTCCCCTGATTCCAAGAGCAGGACTTCGAAAATCTTTTAGCATAAAAATTTTTCATTTGTTTAATAAAAGTATAAAAAACCCTGTAAAAAAATATATATTTTTTTAGATTGATATAGTTCTTCAATTAAGAGCTTTTTTCCCCAGGTCCGATATTACCTATCTCCGAACTTTACCAGTCTACAAGCATACGATATTTTCGTGCCAAACATCAGCTCTTTTATTTTGGACTGTATCGGATCATCCACAGACTGACAAGCAGACGGTCAGACAGACATAGCTATAATGTTTTGGAATCAATAACTGATAAATAATATCTACAATTTATACATATTTCTAGACCGATATTTCGACATGAAGGAGGTTATAAAGACGGAGGAAAATACAAAGCCGCTAATTTTATTATTTTTATACCCTCTAACCACAGTATAGGGTGTACTCACTTTGTCATACAGTGTGTAACGCATCTATTATTGATCACTGATCGATACTGCCCGTTCCCGAGATATCTGCAATAAACTTTGAAGGCGTTTTTCTCAAAACTACCTTTTTTGACTTAGCATGTTATAGAATGGAGCCGTCGATATGTTCTAAGAAATGAACCGTCATTAAATTTAACTGAAGAAATCTTTGATTATTAGCATCACAACTAGATTAAATACTTTTTTTGACTTATTCCAAACGCCTTTGAAAAAAATTCCAAACTTCAGTGGTTCATAAAAAAAAGTTTTCAAAACCTTTAGGGGGTTTTATTGCTCTATTAATTTAATTTTAATTTAATACTTTAATTTTTTTTTGTTCCCATTTAAGATACACTCGAAGACCCCAAGTTTGTTGCACAGTGTTATTTGTTTATATAATATTAAGTAAACAAAATATTTTATAATTTCAAAATTTCTTCTTTAAAACTCTCAGTCGCCATTTTAAATTATTTTTTTGCCATTAGAACTTTTTTTTTCTTTAAATATGGCTGTCCCAATACCACTTGTTTTTTAAGAATTAATACAAAAACAACAAAAATGTCCATTAAGGAAATTTTAAAAATATTTTACACTCTATATATTTCATTGAAATATGTCGATGTTTTGGCGTGTTAGTGTTGGAAATACGTTTTCTTGTGTGGGTGTATTTGTGTATTTGTGTTAGTGTATTTTGCCTATAAAATAACTATTTACATTAACTTATCTCTAGTGTTTTTTTTGTTTTCTCTTTTCTAACTTATTTCTTTGTGTTTGTTTTTCTTGTTTTTCTCTTTTTGTTTGTATTAGTATACTTTTATTTTATTTCCTTTACAAAGTAGAGCTTAAAGTAATTTTAGAATTTGGGTTGTTGTTTTCTTTTTTTTTGCGTTTTTTTTTTCCTTTCCTTCTTTTAAGAAGTTTATTTATTTTTTAGATTTTGTTGTTTTTATTTGTATTTATTTTTATTTTTTTGAAATTTCAAAATTGTTTTACCACATTTACACGTTTACATACTAGTACATATTTATTTATCTTGTTTTTTTTTTTTTTTTTGTTAGTACATAACTACATAAACAATATTTACTTCAATGTATGAACTGTTTCCGGTTTCCGGTTTAATATTTTGTGTATCTGTTTTATATTTCTTAGTGTAGGTTTTAGTTTGTTTTGCATGTGTTGTTTTTTTTTGGTATTATTTTTTGTGTATTTAATTATTAATATTTGTAAAAATTTTTAATTAATTTCAAATTTGTTTTATGGAAAATTTATATGCGGTTGGTTTTTAGATTGTTATTATTGTTGTTGATGTTTGTTGTTTTTTTTTTTGTTGTTGCTGTGTTATTTGTATTTGTATTAGGTTTTTATTATATATTCATTTGTATTTGTTTAACTATTTCAAAATAATATTTATTAAATTTTAATCAATTTGTTTTAGGTTTTTTGTTGTTGTTGTTTTAAACGTTTAGAGTATGTTAATTAAAATGAAAATAAAATCCCAGTTCATACATTCTAACAGACACAGATACGGACACACACTCAGTTTTTTTTTTTTTGGTAAATGTAGATATTTTATTTTTTAAATATTGAAATTCAGTTTTAATTTCCAACGTGTAGGTTTTAGTTTTATTTATTTTTTTTTGTTCTTCCGTTTAGAAACAAATGCATTTTAGTGTTTTTTTTTTTAAATTTTGTTTATTTCTAATATTATTATAGTATATTTACAGGGAAATTGTTGTTTGTGTATGTTTTAATGAAAGTATGTGGTTTTATGCTTGTGATAGTATGTGTTTTTTTTTTTTTAGTTTATAATAAATTCATCCATTTAGTGTTTTTTAATTATTTTATTTTGTTTTTTTTTGTAGAACTGCATGTTTATAAATTAATTCAATTAACTATTTGGTAAATTTATTTTAGATATGTGTTAACACAAGTGTCATTTTTATTTTTATTTTATTTCGTTTTTATATTTGTTTTAATTATTATTATTGTTAGTTTTTTTGTGTAATAATTTATTTATTCATTTTTATTTCTATTATTTACATGTATTTGACATGTCTGTCTGTATGTTGTAATAAAATGTATTTGTTTGTATTTGTGCTCACGTTGAATTTTTAAAGAAATAAACCTCGACTAAAAAAGTTTCAAATTAAATCGGAACAAATAGACATTAGGGCATTTTAAATATTTGGAATTTAAGTGAATTTAGTAAGCTCATTTTGAAGTTTCCCCTATTTTGATGGTTTTTACAGAATTTAATTTTGATTTGAATTTCCAGAATTTTTTGGAATTTTTTAAAAAATTTTCAAATTGTTCCTTATTTCCTTAAAATCTTTCTAAATTATATTGAATTTAACTGAATTTTTTTGATTTATTTTTTTATTAATTTTCCTCAATTAGGTCAAGTTGTTAGTGAATTTCCTCAAAATCCGTTGAGTGGTAAAGAAGTTATGAGCAAAACCGTAAAATTTAGGTTGGGTTTTTCGAGAATTCAAGTCTTAAGCTAGGTTCAACTTTTAAAAATCTTTAAAAACATCAATATTTGAACAGCTCTTAAAAAATAAATAAATGTGTGATAGAAATGATAACACCGCTCTACAAATCTGAGGTTTGTCGCTGCGTCTTGAATGAAACCAACAAAAGTTTATAGGTTTTGGTTTCCCGATTCCAAAACTGTCACTCAAATTTTTCTATCACGTCACAATTTTGAGAAAATCGCGGTTAAAGTATAATGGTGATAAAATCATTAGCCACAAGGGCTTTAATCAGTGTTGCCACTTCTTGGATAAATATCCAAAAAATGGATTAATTAAAAATTTTTGGATACTCTTTGGATAATTACATTTTTGGATAATTTATGGATAATGTTATCAGTTACAATTCAAAGTTTTAAATGGACAAAATATAATTTTTTTTATTTTAATTTGGCGATTTTTGTTAGTTATTTCTTATTTGACAGCACTTCTTTTCAAATGGTCAATTGGACCACAAAAATATGATATTTTTGATTATTTGGATGTCCAAATTAATTGGGTAAACATTTTTAAAATTACAAATTGTGCTGGTGAAAATCTTTCTCTAAATTGAGAAAATGTTTTTAAATTTCTTATGATTCTTCCATTTTCTAATTCATCAGTAGAAATATTTTTTAGTAAATTAAAGATAACAAAAACCGATTTACGAAATCAATTATCTTCAAATACTGTTGCTTCAATTCTTTTTACAAAAGTAGGCATTGAAAGAAATAGGGGTTCAAACTTTGAGCCCACAATAGAAATGTTAAAAAAAAAAATGGAAAAAGAACTAGTGTTATACCAAATTCGCATTCATTTTTTTAAACATGTTTAATCACTTAAACATGTTTAAATTTAAACTTGTTAAGGTACATAAACATGTTTAAGTGCTTAAACAGGTTTAAAAAAATGAATGCGAATGTGGTATTACTATTATTATAAAATAATTTTTATTCTGAACAGTACAAAATGTATGATTATTTTTTTTAAAAAATAATTTCATGTATTCTTTAAATTGAATTTAAAAAAACACTTGTTTCGTAAAAAAAATTGTTTTTGATATTTTGGATAATTTTCGGGATTTTGGATAATTTCGGACAAACTCCTGGATAATTTATTGGTTACTGGTGGCAACACTGGCTTTAATTCTAATGTTTATGTGTGTATTTGTATGGAAATTTGTTAAAAAACACTGTGCAAATAAACTAAATATTTAAAAAATGGAAGGTTTTTTGTTAATGATTTTTTTACCATTTTCGAAAATTAAATTCAAAGATCATTTTATCTTGTCTTATATAGAAAATTACATACTTTTGAATGAGCTTGATACCAAGTCAATCGCATGTCAGGATCTTATATTATAAGCCTTCAAAAAGGGTCCAAAATGGCCTTTTTCGGCACTTTAACCGCGAATAACTCAAAATCCTGACGTGATAGACATATTTGGGTCGCAGATTTGGAATCAGCGCAACAAACACTACCTAAATCACTTACCAGAATCCAATACACATTTAAATGTTGAGCTGTGTAATCATTTCATCATTTCTAATAGATCATTTTATCATTTAGCATTTCATATAGAGTGTTTTGTTTTTTAAAAAGGCGAAATCGGCTTCCGCTATACATCAAATCGGGTGGTCCGATTTTAGTTCTTATAATTTTATTTTGTAGAATATTAAAAAATCTAGTCCTGACGTAGCCTGATTTAAAAATTTTTGATTTTGTAAAAACTGTACGACGTTTATCTCAAAAAAAAAAAAAATGCTAAAATACGTAAAAAGGTACACTCAAAATAAATTCTCTTTCCATCAGCATAAAAATCTGCTGAACCTATTTTGAGCCATATAAGAAATTTGCTAATTTTAGCAGACACCGTTTGCTGAAAATCTTTCATGATAATCTAGAAGAAATCTGTGTCAAAAAATCAAAGAATTCTGCTAGGATATTTTATAGAAAATTCTTGTTTTTAGAAAATTAGTTTTCAGTTTTCATTTTTTTTTATTTAAACTTAAAAAAAAAAAAAAATAAAAATTACCATTAACAAAACAAATCGACATTTAAAAGCCCTACTGAAAATAACACTTTTAACTGGAAGTGTTTGACACCGGTATAGGAATACCAAGAATGTCTATAAATTTTGGAAATTAAAATTTTCTTCTACATTTTTCAGCCTTTCTAAACCTTATAACAAATTGAATTAGAGCCCACGCTGGATCTGTACAAATACAAAAAAACAACATATAAAAAAATTGTTTCTGTAAAATTAGCAATATATTCTACTGATTTTTTTTTTAGTTTTGTCAATTATTAATCTCAATCGTTTTTATGGTATAAAAAACAAAAAAAAAAAAACAAGTAGAAAAGTTAAATTCGACTTTGCCGAATCTATGAACACCCTCCACAATGCATTTTTAAAGGATAGGTAATTTTTTAACGTGAAAAAATTAACAATTTTGATTAGAAATATTTTATTTTGAGTTAAAAACTCTTTTTGTGTCATTTAAAAAATAAAAAAATACTATTTTTTTTTTTTGAGTGTAAATTTTTTTCGAGTGTAATGTTTTTTTTTACTGTAAAAATATTTCTGAATGAATGCACGTAGGTATGTACACAAAAGATTGTAATTTTTGTAAAAAAAAAAATAAATTGTTTTTAAGTGTAAAATTTTTTTTGAGTGTAAAATTTTTTTCGAGTGTAATATTTAAGTTACAAATGCTTTTAGAACTAAACAAGTTTGAAAAGCATTGCTTTAAAACTAAACAAGTTTGAAAAGCATTGTAAAGTTACCACCAATGCTTTTAAAACTTGTTAAACACGTGGCATTTAAGATGAAACTAATCTGAAATTCAGGGTTTTGCTTATAACTTTTGAACCAATGGACCGATTAAGCTGAAATTTAGTACCAAATAGACCTGGGGAGCGGCAAAGATACATGTCAAGCTTCAGTAGTCTAATTATTGTCTTTTGATAGTTATCGTGTTTTTTATCTCGTAAATTCGCGAAACACCCTTGCCGAAATTTACTCTTTTTCTCATAACTTTTGAACCACTGGACCGATTTGGCTGGATTGCAATACCAACCTGACCAGGTAAATGGTCAACATATGTGCCAAACTTCAGTAGCCTGTGTAAAGTCTTTCAAAAGTTAGCGTGTTTTCTACGGACGGACAGACAGACAGACGGACGGACGGACATCGGTAGGTCGACTTAAAATCGATCGAGGATCATGAATATATATACTTTATGGGATCCTAGACCAATATCTCGATGTGTTACAAACGGAATGACAAACTTATATATACCCTCTATCACTAGAGTGGAGGGTATAAAAATAACACTGAAAAAAAAAAAATATATAAAAATAACATTGAATGAATATTTTCTTGAAAAAAATGATGATAAGGATGATAGCAAACTATTTCTGTAAAATTACAAAATAATTTTAAAATCTGTCCAAAAATATTTTGAAATTTAGCAAACAGAATCAGTAAGAACGCAGTACAATTTCTGTTATTTTGTAAAATTAAAAGACAGAGATTTTAGTAAAAATATCAATTACCGATTATACAGTGTCCTGTCAGTACTCCTACTAATAGGCAGTGGCCACATGGTTCCAGATATCCTGCACGTGGTCAGTGATATCCACCTATCCTTCATCCTATTTTCCGATATCCTATCAATTTCGTTCATCAACTCCACTATAGGAATCAAGATATTAGGTTCGACACGTTCCCCCACCAACTCAGATCCATCTCTTGCACATTTACACTACTAAACATCGAATATGCGACTGGGACGTAACCTTATACACTTGATTACAACTGTTCTGCTGGCAAAAAATCCGGTATCCAAACTTTTCCATCACGTTAGTTTTTTGAAAAAATTAATGTCAGATTAAAAATAAATCGCTGTTTAGGGCATTTTTGGCAGCGGATGAACCCAATGTGCTGGCGGCTTAAAAATAAGTCGAGGGCACAGCTTAAGCATTTCTCTATAATATGCAGAACTCATTTGGTAAGACGCCTTAACCATTTGGGCACCAATTGTCTTTAATGATGTCTTATTCCTCAGTATCAAAAAAATCCGAAACAGATGTTATTGAATGAAACACTAATTATTTTAACAAGGGCGTGAGACAAAAATAACTAGTGAAGAGTATGGAGATAAATAAGTAGTTACACTCACAGCAAAATACGGTTGGGACAACCGTACAAGGTTCCAACCTCAAGTTGAGGTTGAGGCAACCGGTAAATTACGGTTGAGGCAACCGACAATTGCCGGTTGCAACAACCTCAAATAACGGCATTTGTCGGTTGTGGCAACCGTATTGCCGGTTGCTCCAACCAGAGCTGTGTTTAATATATTTTCGATATTATGCCAAAATACAAAATAAAATCCCAATTATAAGACGCGTTTTTTAATTTATTTATTTTTTTTTTTATTGTTTAAAAAAAATACAGTTACATAAATGACTTAATAAAATAAAAATAAAAATATAAAGGTTAGTAGTACATTTTTATTTGGTTTTAATTCGTTTCCTAAAAATCCGATACAAAGAATTCTTCTTCTCAGAATTTGAGACTTTTTCTAAAGGAAAAATGTCTTAAAATCTGAGACATTTTCTGTCTCAGAATCTGAAACTTTTTCTATAGGAAAAATATTTCAGAATCTGGGACATTTTCTATAAGAAAAATAACTCTGAATCTGACAATTTTTCTATAGAAAAAATATGGATCTTTTTCTATAATAAAAATGTCCCAGAAAAAGTCACAGATTCTAAGATAGTTTTTCTACAGAAAAAGTCTTAGATTCTCAGAAAGTTTTTCTATAGAAAAAGTCTTAGATTCTGAGACAGATTTTCTATAGAAAAAGTCTTAAATTCTGAGACAGTTTTTCTATAGAAAAAGTCTCAGATTCTGAGACAGTTTTTTATAGAAAAAGACTTAGATTCTGAGACAGATTTTCTATAGAAAAAGTCTAAGATTCTGAGACAGATTTTCTATAGAAAAAGTCTAAGATTCTGAGACAGATTTTTTATAGAAAAAGTCTCAGATTCTTAGACAGATTTTCTATGGAAAAAGTCTAAGATTATGAGACAGTTTTTCTATTGAAAAAGTCTCAGATTCTGAGACAATTTTTCTATAGAAAAAGTCTCAGATTCTGAGACAATTTTTCTATAGAAACAGTCTCAGATTCTGAGACAGTTTTTCTATAGAAAAAGTCTCAGATTCTGAGACAGTTTTTCTATAGAAAAAGTCTCAGTGTCTGTGACAGTTTTTCTATAGAAAAAATCTCAGATTCTAAGACAATTTTTCTATAGAAAAAGTCTCAGATTCTGAGACAGTTTTTCTATAGAAAAAGTCTCAGATTCTGAAACAGTTTTTCTATAGAAAATGTCTTAGATTCTGAGACAGTTTTTCTATAGAAAAAGTCTCAGATTCTGAGACAGTTTTTCTATAGAAAAATTTTTAGATTCTGAGACAGTTTTTCTATAGAAAAAGTCTCAGATTCTGAGACAGTTTTTCTATAGAAACATTTTTAGATTCTGAGACAGTTTTTCTATAGAAAAAGTCCCAGATTCTGAGACAGTTTTCTATAGAAAAAGTCTCAGATTCTGAGACAGTTTTTCTTTAGAAAAAGTCTCAGATTATGGGACAGTTTTTCTTTAGAAAAAGTCTCAGAATCTGAGACAGTTTTTCTATAGAAAAAGTCTCAGATTCGGAGACAGTTTTTCTATAGAAAAAGTCTCAGATTCTGAGACAGTTTTTCTATAGAAAAAGTCTCAGATTCTGAGACATTTTTTCTATAGAAAAAGTCTCAGATTCTGAGACAGTTTTTCTATAGAAAAAGTCTCAGATTCTGAGACAGTTTTTCTATAGAAAAAGTCTCAGATTCTGAGACAGTTTTTCTATAGAAAAAGTCTCAGATTCTGAGACAGTTTTTCTATAGAAAAAGTCTCAGATTCTGAGACAGTTTTTCTATAGAAAAAGTCTCAGATTCTGAGACAGTTTTTCTATAGAAAAAGTCTCAGATTCTGAGACAGTTTTTCTATAGAAAAAGTCTCAGATTCTGAGACAGTTTTTCTATAGAAAAAGTCTCAGATTCTGAGACAGTTTTTCTATAGAAAAAGTCTCAGATTCTGAGACAGTTTTTCTATAGAAAAAGTCTCAGATTCTGAGACAGTTTTTCTATAGAAAAAGTCTCAGATTCTGAGACAGTTTTTCTATAGAAAAAGTCTCAGATTCTGAGACAGTTTTTCTATAGAAAAAGTCTCAGATTCTGAGACAGTTTTTCTATAGAAAAAGTCTCAGATTCTGAGACAGTTTTTCTATAGAAAAAGTCTGAGATTCTGAGACAGTTTTTCTATAGAAAAAGTCTCAGATTCTGAGACAGTTTTTCTATAGAAAAAGTCTCAGATTCTGAGACAGTTTTTCTATAGAAAAAGTCTCAGATTCTGAGACAGTTTTTCTATAGAAAAAGTCTCAGATTCTGAGACAGTTTTTCTATAGAAAAAGTCTCAGATTCTGAGACAGTTTTTCTATAGAAAAAGTCTCAGATTCTGAGACAGTTTTTCTATAGAAAAAGTCTCAGATTCTGAGACAGTTTTTCTATAGAAAAAGTCTCAGATTCTGAGACAGTTTTTCTATAGAAAAAGTCTCAGATTCTGAGACAGTTTTTCTATAGAAAAAGTCTCAGATTCTGAGACAGTTTTTCTATAGAAAAAGTCTCAGATTCTGAGACAGTTTTTCTATAGAAAAAGTCTCAGATTCTGAGACAGTTTTTCTATAGAAAAAGTCTCAGATTCTGAGACAGTTTTTCTATAGAAAAAGTCTCAGATTCTGAGACAGTTTTTCTATAGAAAAAGTCTCAGATTCTGAGACAGTTTTTCTATAGAAAAAGTCTCAGATTCTGAGACAGTTTTTCTATAGAAAAAGTCTCAGATTCTGAGACAGTTTTTCTATAGAAAAAGTCTCAGATTCTGAGACAGTTTTTCTATAGAAAAAGTCTCAGATTCTGAGACAGTTTTTCTATAGAAAAAGTCTCAGATTCTGAGACAGTTTTTCTATAGAAAAAGTCTCAGATTCTGAGACAGTTTTTCTATAGAAAAAGTCTCAGATTCTGAGACAGTTTTTCTATAGAAAAAGTCTCAGATTCTGAGACAGTTTTTCTATAGAAAAAGTCTCAGATTCTGAGACAGTTTTTCTATAGAAAAAGTCTCAGATTCTGAGACAGTTTTTCTATAGAAAAAGTCTCAGATTCTGAGACAGTTTTTCTATAGAAAAAGTCTCAGATTCTGAGACAGTTTTTCTATAGAAAAAGTCTCAGATTCTGAGACAGTTTTTCTATAGAAAAAGTCTCAGATTCTGAGACAGTTTTTCTATAGAAAAAGTCTCAGATTCTGAGACAGTTTTTCTATAGAAAAAGTCTCAGATTCTGAGACAGTTTTTCTATAGAAAAAGTCTCAGATTCTGAGACAGTTTTTCTATAGAAAAAGTCTCAGATTCTGAGACAGTTTTTCTATAGAAAAAGTCTCAGATTCTGAGACAGTTTTTCTATAGAAAAAGTCTCAGATTCTGAGACAGTTTTTCTATAGAAAAAGTCTCAGATTCTGAGACAGTTTTTCTATAGAAAAAGTCTCAGATTCTGAGACAGTTTTTCTATAGAAAAAGTCTCAGATTCTGAGACAGTTTTTCTATAGAAAAAGTCTCAGATTCTGAGACAGTTTTTCTATAGAAAAAGTCTCAGATTCTGAGACAGTTTTTCTATAGAAAAAGTCTCAGATTCTGAGACAGTTTTTCTATAGAAAAAGTCTCAGATTCTGAGACAGTTTTTCTATAGAAAAAGTCTCAGATTCTGAGACAGTTTTTCTATAGAAAAAGTCTCAGATTCTGAGACAGTTTTTCTATAGAAAAAGTCTCAGATTCTGAGACAGTTTTTCTATAGAAAAAGTCTCAGATTCTGAGACAGTTTTTCTATAGAAAAAGTCTCAGATTCTGAGACAGTTTTTCTATAGAAAAAGTCTCAGATTCTGAGACAGTTTTTCTATAGAAAAAGTCTCAGATTCTGAGACAGTTTTTCTATAGAAAAAGTCTCAGATTCTGAGACAGTTTTTCTATAGAAAAAGTCTCAGATTCTGAGACAGTTTTTCTATAGAAAAAGTCTCAGATTCTGAGACAGTTTTTCTATAGAAAAAGTCTCAGATTCTGAGACAGTTTTTCTATAGAAAAAGTCTCAGATTCTGAGACAGTTTTTCTATAGAAAAAGTCTCAGATTCTGAGACAGTTTTTCTATAGAAAAAGTCTCAGATTCTGAGACAGTTTCTATAGAAAAACTGTCTCAGATTCTGAGACAGTTTTTCTATAGAAAAAGTCTCAGATTCTGAGACAGTTTTTCTATAGAAAAACTGTCTCAGATTCTGAGACAGTTTTTCTATAGAAAAAGTCTCAGATTCTGAGACAGTTTTTCTATAGAAAAAGTCTCAGATTCTGAGACAGTTTTTCTATAGAAAAAGTCTCAGATTCTGAGACAGTTTTTCTATAGAAAAAGTCTCAGATTCTGAGACAGTTTTTCTATAGAAAAAATGTCTCAGATTCTGAGACAGTTTTTCTATAGAAAAAGTCTCAGATTCTGAGACAGTTTTTCTATAGAAAAAGTCTCAGATTCTGAGACAGTTTTTCTATAGAAAAAGTCTCAGATTCTGAGACAGTTTTTCTATAGAAAAAGTCTCAGATTCTGAGACAGTTTTTCTATAGAAAAAGTCTCAGATTCTGAGACAGTTTTTCTATAGAAAAAGTCTCAGATTCTGAGACAGTTTTTCTATAGAAAAAGTCTCAGATTCTGAGACAGTTTTTCTATAGAAAAAGTCTCAGATTCTGAGACAGTTTTTCTATAGAAAAAGTCTCAGATTCTGAGACAGTTTTTCTATAGAAAAAGTCTCAGATTCTGAGACAGTTTTTCTATAGAAAAAGTCTCAGATTCTGAGACAGTTTTTCTATAGAAAAAGTCTCAGATTCTGAGACAGTTTTTCTATAGAAAAAGTCTCAGATTCTGAGACAGTTTTTCTATAGAAAAAGTCTCAGATTCTGAGACAGTTTTTCTATAGAAAAAGTCTCAGATTCTGAGACAGTTTTTCTATAGAAAAAGTCTCAGATTCTGAGACAGTTTTTCTATAGAAAAAGTCTCAGATTCTGAGACAGTTTTTCTATAGAAAAAGTCTCAGATTCTGAGACAGTTTCTATAGAAAAACTGTCTCAGATTCTGAGACAGTTTTTCTATAGAAAAAGTCTCAGATTCTGAGACAGTTTTTCTATAGAAAAAGTCTCAGATTCTGAGACAGTTTTTCTATAGAAAAAATGTCTCAGATTCTGAGACAGTTTTTCTATAGAAAAAGTCTCAGATTCTGAGACAGTTTTTCTATAGAAAAAGTCTCAGATTCTGAGACAGTTTTTCTATAGAAAAAGTCTCAGATTCTGAGACAGTTTTTCTATAGAAAAAGTCTCAGATTCTGAGACAGTTTTTCTATAGAAAAAGTCTCAGATTCTGACAGTTTTTCTATAGAAAAAGTCTCAGATTCTGAGACAGTTTTTCTATAGAAAGTCTCAGATTGTAAGACAGTTTTTCTATTGAAAAAGTCTCAAATTCTGAGACAGTTTTTCTATACAAAAAGTCTCAGATTCTGAGACAGTTTTTCTATAGATAAAGTCTCAGATTCTGAGACAGTTTTTCTATAGAAAAAGTCTCAGATTCTGAGACAGTTTTTCTATAGAAAAGTCTCAGATTCTGAGACAGTTTTTCTATAGAAAAAGTCTCAGATTCTGAGACCGTTTTTCTATAGAAAAAGTCTCAGATTCTGAGACAGTTTTTCTATAGAAAAAGTCTCAGATTCTGAGATAGTTTTTCTAAAGAAAAAGTCTCAGATTCTGAGACAGTTTTTCTATAGAAAAAGTCTAAGATTCTGAGACAGTTTTTCTATAGTAAAAGTCTCAGATTCTGAGACAGTTTTTCTTTAGAAAAAGTCTCAGATTCTGAAACAGTTATTCAATAGAAAATGTCTCAGATTTTGAGACAGTTTTTCTATAGAAAAAGTCTCAGATTCTGAGACAGTTTTTCTATAGAAAAAGCCTCAGATTCTGAGACAGGTTTTCTATAGAAAAAGTCTCAGATTCTGAGACAGTTTTTCTATAGAAAAAGTCTCAGATTCTGAGACAGTTTTTCTATAGAAAAAGTCTCAGATTCTAAGACAGTTTTTCTATAGAAAAAGTCTCAGATTCTGAGACAGTTTTCTATAGAAAAGTGCCATATGTGGTGACAGTTTTTCTTTAGCAAATGATTCGGATTTTGTTTCAAAATCTGAGACATTTTTCAATCGAAAAAGTCATGAATTCTGCCTCAGAATCTGAGACATTTTTCCTATAGGAAAAGTTTCAGATTCTGAGACATTTTGCCTAAAGAAATAGTCTCATAATGTGAGACATATTTCCTACTGACAAAGACTCAGATTGTGAGACATTTTTCCTACCGAAAAAGTCTCAGATATTATGCCATTTGACTATAGAAAAATTCTTATATTATTACGTATTTTTACCAGATATTCATATTTTGATTTGAATGTTACTTTTTAATGGGAGCCACCTTCAGATTTCCTCTAAACGCTGACAAATAACACACTCCAAATCTGTGCAGAATTGAGGGAAATTATTGACCAATATTGAAAAACTGCAAGAGAAACAACTTGGATAAGAAAGAAATGATTTTTTAAAGATTTATTATGTAACTTACGTAAAAATGTGATGAATTTTTATTGATTTGAACATCTCTTTTTAAAAATTTTAATTTATTTAAATTTTTTTATTGAATATTTTTTTTTGACATTTCAAAGGCAAACACAAATTAAATAAAAAGTTATTACAACCTCAACGCGCGGTTGCTACAACCGAGAATTTGCAGTTGTAGCAACTTCAAGTCGAGGTTAGGGCAACTGACATTCAAAAATTTAAAAAAAGTTGTAACAACCTCAGTTTACGGTTGCTGCAACCGCATACGGTTGGGACAACCGCAGCTCAGTTGCAGCAACCGTAAACCAGTTACTACAACTGTAGTACGGTTGTGGCAACCTCATTCCAACCGAATTTTCATGTGAGTGTACTGCCTCGGATTACAAATAAGGAGTAAAAACCCATTACCAATAAGAAGTAAAATAATTAGTTAATTAAAACTTTTAAAATTTAACTTGTTTTTACTAAAACTTAAAAATTGCGTAATTTTATTAAGTTTTTAAGTACTTTTTAAGTTAATTGAATTGTAAAGGTTAAAAACTGCAAGTGCAAGAAGATATTATTACTTAGAGGTGCTTTTATAACATATTACTGAGAAGTAGTTACTTTTGGGCTTAAAATAATGTTAATGGTAATGGGTACTCATTATAAATAATGTACTACGTAATGATTACTTTTCACAACTCATTACCATGTTTTTGCTGGGTAGTGCCCCCCATTTCCCGGTTCTGGTACCGGTTTCCCGGTTCTAGATATATTCCCGGGAATACCGGTATTCCCGGTTCTGATTTTGGCACCGGTTCTCAAAAAATAAAAAAATACTATACCATAAAATATTTAAATTACACCATTTAATCAGTATTTCAGAAATATTTAGTTGTGTTTGTAAAATTATTAAAAAAATCATGTAACTATATGTTTCGTAAATTCATAAAAAAATTGGAAATGGTGTTTTCAACATGTTTTGTACTTTTTTGGTAAAAGCGAAGAAAAAATTTTAGTTCTACACAATTTTACAAAATATGCATACCGTTAGTACCGGGAATACCGGTAATAACGTCAGAACCGGAACCGGGAATACCGGTATTCCCGGGAATAATTCAAGAACCGGGAAACCGGTACCATTTCCCGGGAATACCGAGAACCGGGAATACCGGTATTCCCGGTACTACGGTACTGACCGTAAGGTGGCGTTTCATTCGCATAAAGTTTTTCTTTTCAGATGATTTGTTGCTAAATTGGGAATAAGTCATTATTGAGAGACAATTGGTGTCCTAAGGGTTAAGACGACTGACCAAATGAGTTTAGCATCTTAAAGAGTAATGTTTAAGCTTTTCCCTCGTTGATTTTGAAGCCGTTTTCACATCTGGTTCATTCTCAATGGGTTGTCAAAAATACCCAAAATGGCGATTTTTTGGAACTATGACCTCAATTTTCTCAAAAACCTGATCTGATGGAAAACTTTGGAGACCAGATTTGTTATCACTAGAACAATTGAAATTAACTGTGTAAGGTCGCGTCACAGTCGCATCAAGTTTTTTTTTTTGAAAATGTTTAGTAGTGTTATCTGCGAAGGAAGAGTTATCAAAGCTTAAGGGAAAATATCCACGGAATCTGAGGGATTTTTTTATTTTTAAAACCTGTGGGTTTTAAAAATAATTTAAAACCCACTTCAATTGTTTGAAGTCAACTAAATTATCTAAAAAATGACAATAACATTTTATGGCAGTTGTTGTTTCACATAAGAAATGCAGTCGCCACAACTGCAATGTGTTTTAAACCACATTTCTGATGTAAACATTTGATTGTCTCACATAAGAAATGCAGTCGCCACAACTGCAATGTGGTTTAAACCGCATTTCTGATACAAAAATTTGATTGTCACAATCACAAAAAGTTTATAACAATAGATTTCAGATTGTGACCTGGAATCGATTGTTACAACCACCATGACAACCGCAGTGAGCTTGTGAAACCTTAAAAAGGTTATTGAAACATTTGCTCTTTTTATGACAACTGCATTAGTTATGTGCGTGCGTTACTGTGTATAAATGTTTTCTAAATGATGTTTATTCAATTATGTTTATTTGTTGTCAGAATGTTTTTTTTTTTAATTTTTTGTTATATTTTTTTCGTTTATTTTTTGTTGTATTGCAAATTTTACTATTAAAATTTATTTCATTAATTAATTATTATTTGTTTACGTTAATATTAATTATTCAATAAATGTATTTGTAGTAAATTCATTTGTTGTTGTTACATCCTGCATATTTATTTATTTTTTATGTTTTAACTTTTTTGTATTATTACTGTGATTTTTTTTTTTGTTTTTATTATTAATTATTAAATATTAACAATGATTTTTTATTATTGCAAGTTAATGTGTTTTTATGAATCAAGTGAATGAATCAAAATGTTGATGTTGATGCTGTTGTTGTTGTAAGTTAATGTTTATTTGTTGTTTTTATTATTATTTTTTTTAAATTATTCATGCATTTACTTTAAATACACTTTTTGTTAATACTTTACATACATACGTTCATATAAAAAAAACCTTCAAACTATTGTTGAATCCTGATATAAAGTTTCATATAATTTTTTTTTTTTTCATTTCTCAACATTTATATGAGTTATGTGAATTATGGTTATGAATTTTGGAGGGATGTGTATTTATTAGGGAGGTTTGTTGTTTTAAACGGATTTAAAAACAAGTGAGAGTGTTAAATTACGCTGTGATGAATCTTTTATACCCTCCAAAATGTAAAAAAATTAAAAAAAAAAAAAATTCCCAGAGGCTTTTTTTGATGGGGGGGGGGGGGGTATGATGGGTCAAAGTCCCCATCGCGATAAACATACCAAATGTTCATTTTTTTAACAAAAATACAAAAAAACATCTAAAAAAGTGTATTTTTCAGAGGTTGGTTCAGTTCTTCAAGGGGGAACTTTTTTCCCCCTGGCCCGATTTTGCCCATTCACGAACTTAACCTGCCTATGAACATAAGACATATTTGTGCCAAACTTTAGGAGTCTAGCTATTTTATTTTGGACTGCATTGTGTTATCTACAGACAGACGGACGGACGGACAGACAGACGGACATTCACAGAATGTCTTAGAATCGATCATGGATCAAAAATATATACTTTATGGGGTCCCCGACCGATATTTCGAAGCGTTACAAACGGAATGACAAAGTGAGTATACCCCCATACTGTGGTTGGAGGGTATAAAAAACTCAGATTCGAAAAGATTGAGGAATTTTTTTATACAAAAAATTTTTTGACTATGAAACATTTTTCCTAAAGAAAAGGTCTCAGATTTTGAGACGTTTTTCCTATACAGAGTCTCAGAATTTAATACATTTTTCCTATCGAATAGAAAATGTCTCAGATTCTGACACTTTTTCTGTAAGAAATAAGTATAAAAGTTAAATTCGACTTGGCCGAATCTATGAATACCCTCCACAATGTCATTTTTAAAGGATTGTAAATTTTTTAATATGAAAAAATTTAACAATTTTCATTAGAAATATTTTATTTTGAATAAAAAACTTTTTGTAAAAAAAAATAATTTACTAACTTTTTTTTTGAGTGTAAAATTTTTTTCGAGTGTAATTTTTTTTTTTTTTTGTGTAAAAATATTTCTGAGTGATAAAAATAGTCTGTAAAGTAATTTTGTGGCTTATCATTGTTTTAAAGCTTGTTTTTTTAAAATTCGGGGCTTTCAACACGTAAATTTTAGGTGAAACCAATCTGAAATTCAGGGTTTTGCTTATAACTTTTAAACCACTGGACCGATTTAACTGAAATTTAAAACGAGCTGGGCCAGAGGAACGACAAATTTATATGCTACACTTCAGCAACCTCAGAATTGTCATTCGAAAGTTACCGTGTGTTTTATCTTGTAAATTCGCGTAAAAACCCTTGCCGAAATTCACTCTTTTGCTTATAACTTCTTAACCACTGCACTGATTTCGCTGGATTGCAATACCAACCTGACCAGGTAAATGCCCAATATATACGCCAAATTTCAGGAGCCTCCGTAAAGTCTTTCAAAAGTAAGCGTGTTCTCAACAGACAGACAGAAGGACAGATAGACAGACGGACGGACATTGTCTTAAAATCGATCGAGGATCATGAATATATATACTTTATGGGGTTCAATATTTCGAGGTGTTACAAACGGAATGACAAACCTCTATCACTAGAGTGGAGGGTATTAAAATGTAAAAAAGTCTGAGAATTTTTTTTTCATTGAAAAAGTTGCCGATTCTCAAACAGTTTTTCTAAAGGGAAGTTCTCAGATTCTGGGACATTTTTATAAAAAAATTTCAAATTCTGAAATATTTTTCTATACAAAAAGTCTCTTAGAAAATTTTTCCTACAGAAAAATCTCAGATTCCGAATAATTTTTCGTATAGAAAAAGTCTCATGTTCTGAGATTTTTTTCCTACAGATTCGGAGACATTTTTTCTGTAAAAATTGTCTCCGATTTTGAGACATTTTTTCTATAGAAAAAGTCTCAGATTCCAAAAGATTTTTCAATAGAAAAATTCACAGATTCGAGAAATTTTTCCATTTAGAAAAAGACTCAGATTCAGAAACTATTTTTCTATAGAAAACTTCTCAGATTCTGAGACAGTTTAAGTGCAGAAAACTTCGCGGATTCTAAGAAATTTTTTGTATTGAAAAGGTCTCAGATTCTGAGAACTTTTTGTGATAGAAAAAATTTTTCTAATAGAAAAATTTTAAAATAGAAAAGTTCTCAGATTCTGAGACTTTTTCGTGTAGAAAAATTATAAGATTCCGAGACATTTTTCTATAGAAAAAATCTCAGTTTCTGAGACATATTTTCTTTTGCAAAAGTCTCAGTTTCTGATACGTTTTTTTCTAAAGAAAAGTATCAGATTCTGAGACATTTTTTCTGTAGAAGAAGTCTCAGATTCTGAGACATGTTTCCTATGTTGTCCTTATATCCAGAATCAAAGAGTCCTTTCATAAGAAAAATGTGTCAGCATCTGAGACTTTTTCTGGAAGAAAAATGGCTCAGTATCTTATATTTCAGTATATTTCTATAGGAAAAATATTTCAGAATCTGAAACATTTTGTATACAAAAAATGTCTCAAAATCTGAGATTTTTTTAAAGGAAACTGTTAGAAAAAGTTGCAGATTCTGTGAAATTTTTTTAGATTCTGAAACTTTTTTCTATAGAAAGACTTTTTTCTATAGAGAAAGAGACTTTTTCTATGGAGAAAGTCTTAGATTCTGAGATATTTTTCGAATAGAAAAATTCTCAGATTTATCAGATTCTGAGATATTTTTCGTATAGACAAAGTTTCAGACTCTGAGACATTTTTCGTTTAGAAAAATTCTAAGATTCTGAGATATTTTTCGTATAAAAAAATTCTCAGGTTTTGAAACCATTTCGTATAGAAAAATTCTCAGATTCTGAAACATTTTTCGTTTAGAAAAATTCTCGGATTCTGAGAATTTTTTCCTATAGAAATTTTTTCTCTTCTGAGACATTTTTCCTTTCAGAAAAAGTCTCAGATTCTGAGACATTTTTCTATAGAAAAATTCTGAGATTCTGAGACATTTTTTTTATAGAAAAAGACACAGATTCTGAGAAATTTTTTTATACAAGAAGTCACATATTCTGAGACATTTTTTCTAGAAAAAGTCACAGATTTTGAGACATTTTTCGTATAGAAAATTATATAAAGGCCGAATAAATACATTTTATTTTTATGTACCTTTTGGTACTAAAAATAAAAAAACAACATTTGAAAATTATCATATTTTGAAACATTTTTCGTGTAGAAAAATTATCAGATTTTTATAATTTTTTCCTATAGAAATTTTTTTTGTTCTGAGACATTTTTCCTTTTAGAAAGTCTCAGATTCTGAGACATTCATTTTTTAGAAAATTATCAGGTTCTGAGACATTTTTTCTATAGAATAAGTCTCAGATTCTGAGACATTTTTTTCTATAGAAAAAGTCTCAGATTCTGAGACTTTTTCTGAAAGGAAAAATGTCTCAGAAGAGAAAAAATTTCTATAGGAAAAAATTCTCAGAATCCGAGAATTTTTCTAAACGAAAAATGTTTCAGAATCTGAGAATTTTTCTATACGAATTGGTTTCAAAACCTGAGAATTTTTTTATACGAAAAATATCTCAGAATCTTAGAATTTTTCTAAACGAAAAATGTCTCAGAGTCTGAAACTTTGTCATTTCGTATTGAAAAATTCTCAGATTCTGAAAAATTTGTCGTTTAGAAAAATTCTCGGATTCTGAGAATTTTTTCCTATAAAAATTTTTTCTCTTCTGAGAAATTTTTCCTTTCAGAAAAAGTCTCAGATTCTGAGACATTTTTCTATAGAAAAATTCTGAGATTCTGAGACATTTTTTTTATAGAAAAAGACACAGATTCTGGGAAATTTTTTTATACAAGAAGTCACATATTCTGAGACATTTTTTCTTGAAAAAGTCTCAGATTCTGAGACATTTTTTCTATAGAAAAAAGTCTTTTAGAAGTCTCAGATTCTAAGACATTTTTTCTATAGAAAAGTCTCAGATTTTGAAACATTTTTTCTATACAAAAAGTCACAGATTCTGAGACATTTTTTCTTTAGAAAAAGTCTCAGATTATGAGACATTTTTTCTATAGAAAAAGTCTCAGATTCTGATACATTTGCTCTATAGAAAAAGTCCCAGATTTTGAGACCATTTTTCTATAAAAAAAATTCTCAGATTCTGAAACATTTTTTCTATAGAAAAAGTCTGAGATTCTGAGACAGTTTTTCTATAGAAAAAGTTTTAGATTCTGAGACATTTTTTCTATAGAAAAAGTCTCAGATTCTGAGACATTTTTTTTATAGAAAAAGTCGCAGATTCTGAGACATTTTTTCGATAGAAAATGTCGCAGACTCTGAGACATTTTTGTTTTATAGAAAAAGTCTCAGATTCCGAGACATTTTTTTTCTATAGAAAAAGTCTCAGATAATGATACATTTTTTTATAGAAAAAGTCTCAAATTCTGAGACAGTTTTTATATTTAAAAAGTTCTAAGATTCTGAAATATTTTTCGAATAGAAAAATTTCAGATTCTGAGACATTTTTAGTATAGAAACATTTTTAGAATTTGACACATTTTTCGTTTAGAAAAATGTTTATACGAAAAATGTCTCAGAATCTGAGTAATTTTTCGTATAGAAAAATTCTCAAATTCTGAGACATTTTTCGTGTAGAATGATTCTCATACTATGAGACATTTTTCATATAGAAAAATTCTCAGATTCTAAAACACTTTTCGTAATAAAAAAATTCTCTGAATTTTTCCTATAGAAAAAAGTATCAGATTCTTTTTCCTAAAGAAAAAGTCTCAGATTTATAGAAAAATGTCTTAGATTTCAATACATTTTTTCCAATAGAAAAAGTTTTAGATTCTGAGGCCTATTGAAAAATTCTAAGATTTTCAGACATTTTTCAAATAGAAAAAGTCTCAGACTCTAAGATACAGAAAAAGTTTCAGATTTTTAGAAATTTTTGTTATCGATAAAGTTTCTGATGGTGACATTTTTCTATAGTTTTTAAAAATCCAATAATTTTTTTTAAAAAACCGCCCTAATGTATGCTATGAATGTGTGTTTTTTGTTTTATGTTTATTTGAGTTTATGAGTGTATTGGTTTATGAGAGTGTATTATGTGAATATGTAGTTAATGAATGTGTTGTCCTGTTGTGCTGTTAATTATTTTATTTTCAATTTGTTGTTTTTTATTTATACTTTTTATTTTATAAATTGACATTTTTTTAATATTATTTTTTTTTTTATTCAGTTTTTATTATTAACTTATCTACAATATTCATTTTAATTATTATTCTATTAAAGTTTTGTTTTATAACAAAAAAATAAACAAAACTTTTGCATTACGAGTATTTTTTTTTTTGTTTTATGTTCATCTGCATGTGGTTGTTAATTTTATTTTTTTTTTATATTTTGTATAAAATTTGTTTTTGAATTTTTTTTTTATAATTATTTTTTTTAAATTTTTTGTAATTTTATTTTTTCTAAGTGCTTTATAAACTATTTAATACCTGTTTTATTATTGTTGACTTAAAAAGTTCACTTAAATTGTATTAAATTATTTTAATTTAATTTAAACTATTTATGTTTTTTTTTTTTTGTTTGTTTTAGTATCTGCTATTTTACATACCATTCATTTAAATGAATATTTGTATGTATTTAACTAGTATTTACATTTAAAGGACCTGGTTTTCTTTAAAATATTTTTTTTGGGTCATTTAATATTTTGTTGTTTTTATATTTTTTTTTCTCTTGATCATCCATATAATGGAGGTCAAAGTCTAGTAAATTTTTTGTTTGTCTTGTGTTTTTTCTTTAATTTTAACATATTTACAGTCTTTTTATTAAAAATAAGTTTTACATTCAATTTTTGTTATTGATTTTTATTTTGTTTTTATTTTTTTAGCTGTCTATCTATGTTAAGTGTATTAAACTTAATACTTTTTTACATATTTACACAACAACTTTTTATTTTTATTTAAATTATATACAAATTTTTAACAAAATTTTTTTGTAAATAAAGTTTTTCGTTTTCATTACTAAGTATTTTTGTAGGTTATGTTCAATTGAAAAAATCTCACATTTGATATTTGTATAAAAATCCGTTTGATTAAATTTTTGTTTTAGGTAAAAGTTTCGTTACGTGATTTTGAATTTAAATTGCTCATATATATAAAAAATAAAAAAAGTATAAAGCAATATAAAACTAAAAAAAAAAACTAATTGGGGAAAAAAGGTATTTGTGCTTCAAAAATGTTTAAATAACGATCACGATTCCAAACAAATATCGTTTGCCTGTCCACCCCCAGCCAAATTGAACCATTTTAAATTTTTAGGTTATATGGTCTCGGTGTAGTTAAATGTTTGAGTGTTCTAAAGGTTCCCATACATTTCCAACAAGTTTGACGACATGCGTTGTATGACATGTTGCATGACTTGTTGGATGACCAACATGTCAGATAATAAAACAAAAATTTTGATTTTTTGGTTGTCGAATGGCAAATTGAATGTCTTGCCGGAGGTGTTTTGGCTTGTCATCCGACAGTCTAAAGATAAAAGACGTTTTAGTTCATTATTTGATATTGTTTTCCACAAAGTGATGTTTAAGCTAAATACCTCATATGAGGCATTCCACACCAACTGTTCCACTACAGAAAAACCATAGTGGTTTCAATGGGATATAATTTGCAAAGTATTCGTTCTTAGGGTACTATTAAATAACAAAAATAAAATTTAAAATTTTTCAAAAAGTGGGCCTTGTAGGCGTGGTCAAATATTGAAAATATCAAAAAACATGCAGCAATTTTATTCTTTTTTAATTTAAAAAAAGTTAAAGTGCTTTTCTATCTGTTCTAAAACTCTCAGAGATGTGTTTTGCCTTGTTTTCGAGAAATTAAATGTTAAAAATTGCGCTACGCTAATTTTATACAATAATGGTGTATATAACGTGTGCGTATGAGTAATATCAACACATAAAAAATATTTTAAATAGCGATGGGAGCGTGAATGAGGTTTTTTTTAACAATCACGTAACCTAATGACAGAAAAAAATTATTCACACACGATATTTTATTTTACTCACGATATTTTACTCACGCTCGTGACCGTGACTTATTTTTTTCTACTCACGTGTGCGTGAATGAGCGTGAGCAAAATATAATATCGTGCGTGACTATTTTTTTCTTTTATGAGCGTGTGTAGTCGGGCGCCATGAAATAACTCCCAATGAAATAAGTCCCAAGAAAAATAATGCAATAAGTCCCAAAAATTTCCTTACGATTTGGGAGTTATTTCATAATGAAAAAACTCCCAAATCTGCGGGGATTATTTCATTTTTTTGGAAGTTATTTCATTTTTAAGTTTGGGAGTTATTTCATTATGCAATAACTCCCAAATTATTTTAATGAAATAACTCCCAACAGTTTGAGAGTAAATTATTAACATAAAAATTTAACTTATTGAATTTTCCAGTTTCTTTTATTAAAAAATAATTAAAACTAATAAATATTAGTTATTTTCATGAAAAGTTAATTTATTACGGGCAAAGTAAACCTCGAACTGGAACAAACTCTTTTTCAGTGCTTTTTGAATTATCTTGTAAATAATTTCAGGAAACCATTCATTCAGAAGTACATAAATGTCAATCAAAACCCAAAAAAAAATAAAACGTTTACTTCAACGAAGTACACTCTGCGACTAATTGTGAAAAATTTCGAGTTCTTCTAAAAATGATTTTAACTCATGAAAATTAAGAGGAATTGCATGAAAAACTGAAGATCATCAACCGGTGGCATAAAAAGTTTTAGGATCCTGTTGGTTTGGCGGGTACATTGGATATTTTAAAGTGAAGGCGCAATGGACTTTCGGCCTTTATTCACTCTTAACTTTATTTTGAAATATTTGTTGTTGGAATACGATAATATGTTTGAAAAGATTTGAATGTATATGGGTGTGAAGAAAGCGCCGCAGGCGAAAAATTTTTACAAGAGATTTTAACAAAAAATTAAAAACAAATCGCGCGATTTTTTTTAATTTTTTGTTAAGATCTCTTGTAAAAAATTTTCACCTGCGGCGCTTTCTTCACACCCATATGCATTCAAATCTTTTCAAACAAATAATCGTTTTCTTACCACATTTATTATACGGAATCCTGGAAGCTCTAAAAGGCTTCCAGGAATCTGCTTTCAAGTTTTATGCGTGGCTTGTTAACTGTTTTAACCAAAATGATTTATATTTTTCTTTAATTAACTTGATTATAAAAACGTAATTCTTCCACAAGTTCTTGTAAGTTATACAAATTTAGCAGAATGATTTGAGTACATGTTATACACCCATTTATATTGAGATTTCAGTTAATATTTTATGGAGTTTATTTTCTGGTCTTTTCGCAGGCGCCAGCTAGACCTGCGATAAGTTAGCCATTGCGTGAAATATTATAATGATATCATTCAAACATTTAAAGAATTGTAATCAATGTGTCAGTAAGCTGCATCCCAAAAAAGTTGAGAAGGGATTGTAGGCACTTAAGAGATTTGCTTTTTAAAGAGATACAATTAAGGTGTTTTTGTGATTTAAAGAGTTAAAAATTTAATATTAAAAAAATTGGGATTTATTTCATTTCCATTGGGAGTTATTTCGTTGGGACTTTTTTAATTTTTTGTTATGGACTTATTTCATTTTTCTTGGGACTTATTTCATTTTTTTGGTTTGGGATATATTTCATTTTATTTGGGATTTATTTCATTGGGAGTTATTTCATTGGGACTTATTTCATTGGGAGCTATTTCATGGCGCCCAAAACCATATTACAATTACACTAACAGCAAATGGGAAAAAATAAAATTATAAAAAGGATAAAAAGGAAAATTGAAGCCCAAGGAAAGTAGTTCTTATTAAAAACTCCAATTTTTAATTCCATTCATTAGACATGGGCGCGGGAGTGGATTTTGACTCACGCTCACTCACGCTCACGCAAAAATTAATCGAATCACTCACTAATCACTCACGCAATTTTTTTTTTCTCACGCTCATTCACATTTACGTGAGTAATAAAAAAACTTACTCACGCTCACGCGTGACTCACGCCAGATTCAATCACGCTCACGCGTGAGTCACGCAAAATCTACTCACGCAATAAAATTTTCTTACCAAAAAGTTTTAAGGATTTTAAGCCAAAATGGCCTATATCTTTCGTGGACAAAAAGTTGTGTTTGTGCACGAACTTGCATGAGTCTTTAAATGTGAAAGTGTTTTCTAGATGGTCTATTTAATACTAAAATTAACATCTAGACAGCATTTTTCGGCAAACTCTCACAATTGCCATTTTAGTTTAGCACAAATTTCAGCAAAATTTTCGGTTTTTTGCGTGACACATCTTTAAATTTTTTTTAACAATATTTTTTTGGCCTTCGGCCGAGCTAACCCACTACTAGAAATATATTATTGTTGATAATTTTTTTTTTCCACAAAAAAAAAATAAAAAAATATTTTCAAAAAATATTTCCGAAAACAATTTTTTTTTCAATTTTTTCTTTTTTTGAAAATCATTCTTTGATTGCGTTAAGAGATAAAAAAACCATTCCAGATTCAAAACTAGCGACTTTGCTTAATTTTTATTTATGCCAAATAAAATTGATTTGGAACCATGGTGCAAGGTAAAAAAAATTCCTGTTTTAGTGCGTATTAAATGCAACTTGCTCTAAAATTTTCAGATTTTTATACTATGTTGGTATTGAGTAATCAATTTTTCAATATGCCGATTTTTTCAAAAAAATTAAAAAACTTAATTTTTCAATTAATTTTGACCAGTACAAAATGAAGATATCTTAAAGAAAGTTTAACTACGTTTTGTTGGTATTTAAATGTTGTTTTAGAAAAAAAATATGAAAAAATTATTCGAAGTAATTATCACTTATTTTTTAGCGATTAACAATTAAAATCGACTTTTTGAAAAAGTGCGAAACCTTCGATATTTTTTTTTAAGTCTAAAAATTCTACTCTAAATTAGGCAAATTTTAAGCCATAATTCGGGATGTGATCACAATTCGTTCTATTTTTTTCAAATATTTTTTTACTCTAGTTTATTTTATATGGTGCTCCAAATAAATTAAATTGTTAGATATTGGCCGCGACTCCACTTATCCACTTCAGGATAATCGGACATGTCTAAGGTGAGCTACATCGGTCATGAATTTTAAAAACGAATTGTACGGGGAAAATATGTCTTTTTGTTAATTTTCCCAATTTTTTCGATATTTTGAGTTAAGTTTAAATTCAAGTGGTTACAGAATTATGATTTGGAGTAAAATGCCTCTCTTATAAGGTACTAAAAACTAAAATCGGTTGAAAATGAGCCAAGTTATTACAACTTCCCCAGGCATCTAACGTGTTGCAGACCACTTGATTAAGGAATACAATCCGATTTATGAAATTCATTGAAATTTTTTATTATAATAACTAGGGTTCGGACTTTTATGCAGTTAAAATCGCGTTTTATGCGCATAAAACATGTACCAAAAATAGAAAAATATGCGCTAAAAATGTAAAAAAATATGTTCTTAAAAAATTTTTTATAACATAAATGATAAAATTAACAAGAACACAAAAAGAACATAAAAATTGTAAAAATTAAGTCTAATAAACGAAAATAAGGTACAATAAACACAAAAGTTCAAGTTCAAATAAAGTAAAACACAAAAAAAAAAAATTTTTTTTTGAGTAAATTTGAAATACTATTGAGTAAAAAATGCACCAGTGAACGATTTGAAAATATTTAGTAAACTTTTAATAAAAATTTATTAAATGTATACCAAAAATTTTTATTAAATTTTTAATTGACACAATTAAAACTTTACTCAAAATTTTTCGTTTTTTTTAAAAAAGTTTTTATTTGTGTCAAGTAAAAATTTACTCAAAATTTATCAATTTTTTTTTCAAAAAGATTTCACATTTTTTTTTTACAAAAAAAATATTTTTTTTTACAAAAAAAATATTTTTTTTAATCTTTTACCAAAAACATTTAAGACATTGGAAAATTTCATCAAAATGATTTCAAACTTTGATTTACATAAACAAAAAACTATAAACTAAATGAGAATTGAAAAAAAAAACTAAGAAAAAAAAAATAAAATTAAAAAAAATTATAAAATTTTTATTAAATTATTTACTCAAATTTTTGTAAAAACTTTTAAGTAAATTTTTAATTGTGTCAGTTAAAAAAATACGCATTTTTTTTTTTTTTTTAAAAGATATTTAGTTTTTGTTGCTCTCAGACTGACGACAACAAATATGCATTTGCATAAAAATCCTAACCCTAACGTTTTTTTGAAAAAATCGCCATTTTCAAAAATTGATTACTCAACACCAACATGGTATAAAAAAAAAAATAGTTGAAGGGGATCGGGTCTAAAATCTGAATGGCCTGAAATGCCCCATATATTATTGTTCCATTAATAATTTCAGTCAGACGAATCAGTCCAAAATTAAAATGCTAGACTCCTGAAGTTTTGCACAAACAAGTTTTATGATGATAGGCCGGTTAAGTTCGTAAATGGGCAAAATCGGCCAAGGGGTGAAAAAGTTCCCCCTTGAAGAACAAAACCAACCTCTAAAAACTATTTTTAACATGTTGTTTGTATTTTGGTTTTACAAATGAAATCATTTTATGTCAGAAGAGGTTCAAAGTTATGCGCTTAGAGGATAAGAAAATGCAATTATAATTTGATCCGCCCCTTTTTTGGGGACGTGGATACAAAAGTTAATAAAAAGTTAAATTAAAAAACAGTTAAAAAGTTAATAAGTTATATAATGCTCCTTTAGTGCAAAAAGCAAAATAAATACAGTTGTAATTTATAGTGAGATGAAAGGTGCCCTCAAAATCCCCAGCGGCCCTTCAGTGATTCCCCACCCCAAAAAAAAAAACAATTTGACAAAATTTTTATTTTTTTTTATTTTTTTACACAAAATTCGGCACAGCCAAATTTAACAATATTGCTCGTTTTGGAGTGGATATATTCCATTATCAACAATTTATATAACTAAAAAGGCGGCTGCCAGGGGCGCACTGTGGTTCCAAATCCAAATCTAGGTGGACAAAAGTCTAAAAAGTTTGAACCTCTAAATTAAAAAACGGTAGGTGTTTTAAATAGCTAACAACATGCCTAGACTAGACGCAAAATATTTTGATTAAATAAGGGGTTTAACTTTGTCCCCGCAGCACTAGAACATCAATGTTTGTTCTCGAAAATGTTTGTAATTAAAAACTAAGGAAATCAATACAAAACTAAGTAGCTTATACCAAGTGAATTATTTGCAGGAGAGAAACTAACACTAATAACACGACGGTGGACCTCGAAGCTAAAAACCAGATACCCGTGTAAAAAAATAATTATATCAAATCATATCTCCTTTGATAAAAACATATACGGATCATATCTACATGGATGTAATCAGATCTACTCCATATATATTCATATCTGCTTCAGATATGTTTTGATCCGTAAATCGAGTCTACCCGAGTAAAAAAAAGTTATATGACGCAATATTTAATTTTATATGAACAGATATGCTTTTACGTAAATCCATATTAATTTTGATCCGAAAATTGGCGGATCGAATATTATACGATTATATCAAATTCTATTATTTTTGATAAAATAATATCAAATTTGATTAAGTTTGATCCCAAAAATGGGTCTATCTAATTGTATTAAATCATATCTTATCTGTTAAAATTAGATAAATTTTTATATATTTAGATGAAATCTGGTAAAATTTTTTGGAATTTTAAACGTGAAATTAGAAATTATTTGATCAGATTAGATACATTATCAATTAGAATAGAAGAGCTTTTATTGCATTCTTCGGAATTTTTGGGGACTTAGCAAATTATTAAAAATTTGTAATTTTTTTTTTTCTAAAATCATTTATAAGTGATTTAAAATTCCAAAAAATGTTTGTGGCTTAGAAAATTTAAAAACATTCGAAGCTTAAAAATTTTTCAAAAAAAAATAAATTTCTCCTAAAAACATTTTCAATGATTTTTTTACTCCAAAAAAATTGCCAAAAAAATTTTGTGTCCGGGACTTTGGAAAATTTTCATAAAATTTTTTAGAACTTGAAATTTTTTAATTTTTTTTAATTGTCCGGGACATAGAAAATTTTGAAAAATTTTTCGGGATAAAATTATAAATAAAATCATATATCTTTTTATCTGTCATATCTAAAAATTCCCGACCTTATATGTCATATCTAATTTCATATAGATCGGTATATAAATAGATAGGAATATGTATGTTATCATATTAAAAAATAAGGAAAAATACAATGCTATATATAAACTTATATGTCCATATCAAAGTTCATGCATAACCATATATAAATATAAATAATTATATAATAGCATATATGATTATATCAGATCTTTTTTACTCGGGTATCTGACAATTTTACATATATAAAAATATCTGAAAATGTCTGATCATATATGCCATATATTCCAGATAGACTCAGTTTAAGGATCTGAAAATATCTGAAGCAGATATGAGTATATATGGAGTAGATCTGATTATATCCATTTAGATATGATTCATATATGTTTTTATCAAATGAGATATGTTTTGATCCAATTATTTTTTTACACGGGTATCTGGTTTTTAGCTTCGAGGTCCACCGTCGTGTTATTAGTGTTAGTTTCTCAACTTTCTACCCACCTAAATGATTTTTATTTTTCCACAAAACTATAACACTAAAAAAATCATGAAATTTTTTCCCTGGAAATATCCGTCAAAGGTAATTAGCAAAAAAGTTACATTGAATTTAAAATGTTCATATAGAATATAAAGAAATTAAAAAAAAAACACTTCCCGAGTATAAATGGATTAGATCTAATCTGATCTGTTTATATCTCTTCATATATGGTCATATCCGATTGCATTTTTTGATTATATCTGAAACGGACAAAATTTAAATCTAATTATAACTCGGCTTTGTTCCTCATTCGCACAAATTTGACACTTTATTATATCTGATGTAATTATAAACAATTAGATGAAATTATATATTATCGGATAAAAACGTATCAGATAAGATCAAACTGATTTTTACATGGATTGTTCATATGCCTTTAAACTTCATTTAAATTTAATTAATTTAATTTTTAATAAAGTTATTTCTTTTTAATTAATTTATTAAGAGTTAATTCCTTGGTTTAAAAAAATTATTTAAAATTTCTAATTAAATCAAAAAAAGGACTGGTAGTGTCTTTCCAGTACAGTACGCTAGTAAAGCCTCTGTTTTTAAGGCCCTTAAACCAACCCGAATACGACGGTTTCCTAAATACGAATTTAAAATAACCCCTTTTTGTTAGACATTAGAATATTTGAGTTGTATGAAACAATGAAAGATGATTACGATATCAAAGCTTTGTGAAATGAGGATTGTGATTAGAAGACGATGAAGGCAAGCAAACGATAGAAATGATAAAGCATCAAAACACCCTTCTCATCTCATTAAAATGAGATCTTGATCATCAAATGGTTTTTTGGCATCTTCGGGCATCTCCTTAAAACTAAGCCTTCTTAAATGCTGGAGGACGAAACTAATAATAGTATCTTGGTGGTGCTTAGTATTTTAATTTCCTAAAAATAGAAATTTAAGCAAACACTCGGACTTGATTTTAAAGTCAGCTCTTAAATCTTTGCCTTTAAAAAAAGTGAGTAAATTTTTTGAAATATGTTACACTTGAATATAGGTAGAAACTGACTGACTTTAAAATCCATCCTTAGAATTGTTTTTAAAATTCAAATGTTAAAGAGATTTTTTCCTTTCCATTTCCTTTCATTTTAAAATAAATACAATTTTTTTTTTAAGTCAATAATTTTTTTATTTCTATTCAGGCATTAATTTCCCATCAATTTAATATCAATTTCATAAAATCTATAATTTAGTTTTTTTTCTTTTTTTATGTTTTATACAAATTATTTAGTATTTTTTTTTGTAATGTAACTAATATGTACAATATTTACTATTTTAATTGTTTTTTTGTTTTATATTTTAAATATTTAACTAACCTAAAGTAATTGGGGGTGA
This sequence comes from Pegoplata infirma, assembly GCA_963921195.1. Lineage (NCBI taxonomy): Eukaryota > Metazoa > Arthropoda > Insecta > Diptera > Anthomyiidae > Pegoplata > Pegoplata infirma. Next base: position 39,753,137 of record OY992540.1, on the reverse strand, counting down.
TTTTTGTGTATTTTTTTTTTACTTAAATTTTTTATCAAAAATTTTTATATAATATTGTGTTGGTTTTTTTGTTTTTTAATTTGCCATTTATCAATTCGTTAAATTTTTTCTAATTTTTGTTGTTTTTTTTTTGGTTTTCAATTATTTAAAACTAAAATATCAACTACTTTGTATAAAATCACAATATTTTTTTTTCTGTTTTTTACTTAATTATAATTTTATGCATAACTAAATTATAATTTTTTCTTTAGAATATAAAAAAAGAATCTCTGTTTATGGATTAATAAAATAATAAAAAAAATAAAATATAAATAAGTTAAAGAGAGAGAAAGTTAGTAAGAGAGAGAGAGATTCAAAAAACATCACCCCTAAAAACAGGCAACAAATTTTTTACTTAACACGTATACACTTGTTTTGTGTGTGTGTATGTGTAGGACAAAATGCGATAAGTAATAGTGATAGGTGATGTTGTAATAGTGAGAGATGATATTTTTTTTTTTTAATTTTTTTGAAAAATTCGTAGTTTTAACTTTTTTTTAAAAAATATGACATCACTTTTTTTTTAATTTTTTTAATTTTTTACTCAATGATACGCCTGAAGTTGGTGGGCGTAACAATGAGGTGAATGTTGTTGTTGTTGTTGCTGCTGTTGCTGAGAAAGGCTTATAGCATTAGCAGTGGTGTTGTTGTTATTATAGTTGTTATTTGTTGTTGCTGTTGTTGCAGTGGTAGTGATCATGGTGTTATTTAATATGGTAGTGTTAGTAGGGATGGAGTTAATATTATACTATCAGTGCTTATATTCCGGATATCGCCCATTCTCCATGATTTGACCGGATTGACTGTTGTTGCTGCTGCTGGTGGTGGTGTCGCCTTGCATTTGCTGTTGCTGCTGCTGCTGCTGCTGCTGCTGCTGCAGCTGCTGATGTTGCAATTGGTGCTGCTGTTGATGGGATTGATGTGGATGTTGGTGTAGCTGATGCAATTGCAGCTGCTGTTGACTTGTATCGCCCTGTAAAGTGTAACGTCGGTTGAGCGGCTGGATAACACTGCCACTGCTTTCCGTCTCCGTGGAGGGAGGTGAGGGGTAATAGTCCCTCTGATTTACACCGATGCCATTTGGCACGACCCCCATATTCATATGAGCATTGACCGCCGCCGCCGCTTGTGATGCCGACGCCGCCGTTGCTGTTGTGGTGGCCACTGCCAAGGATGGATGATCGCCGTGGTGCTGGTGCGGATGCTGGTGGTGGATAACGGTATTCGTTGATGCCGCTCCCGACGTGTGTCCGCCCCCGCCGCTGGATTGTTGGGAATCCGATGTTATACCGACTAGCGGCTGTTCCATTACCACGACGGATACCACATCCTCACTCGCCCATCGGGCTAACTGTTGTTGAGCTTGAATAAAGTCATCACTAGAAAATAATAATCATAACAGGAACAACGGTACACGGAATAACAAAACACAAAATCGAAACATACGTATGTCACAAAACCAAAAAGAAAATTATACAAATTTTTTTTTTTTTTTTGATACACAGAAACGAGAGATAAAAACAATAAACGGTAATGAATGAGTGAACAAATAGGAAACGAAAACGGATATAAAAAATAAAAATAAAAAAAAAAATATAAAAATAAATAAAAAAAAAAAAAAATTAAAAAAAAAAATTAAAAAAAAAAAATTAAAAAAAAAAAAAAAAAAAAAAAATACGAAAAATAAATAATAAAAAAATAAAAAAAAAAAATAAACGAAAAAAAATTCACAAAAAAAAAAAAAGCAATTATGAAAATAAAGAGAAAAAGAAATTGAAAATGGGTTAAACAATATCGCAAGAAAATAAAGTCATTATAAATAAAAAGTGCGACCAGATATAAAAAAAATAAAGAAAACCAAAGAATGTGCGAAAGTACATTTCATATATAAATATAAAAATTTAGAAAGAAATCATTATGATGAGAAGAGAAATTAGAGATAAAGAAAACAAAAAAAAAAAAAAAATACAATTGCACAGAATGAGCAAAAGAACAAAAACGGGTATACAAAACAAAGAAAGTAAATAGAAAAATCCCAACAAAAGTGAAACGGAAACGGGTAGAAAATGAAATCATTGTGAAAAGAAGAGAGAACAAATATAAACAAAAAAAAAAAAATAATAAAAATGCACAGAAAATCCAAAAAAATGGAAAAAGATACAATCAAGAAGAAAAAAAAAAACACAAAAAAATAAAATATTAACAAAAAATTACAAATAAATAAAATAATTATGGAAAATAAATGAAAACAAATGCAAAATTAAAAAAAAAAAAAAATAATAATAACAAGTAAATGAAATTAAGAGAAAACAGATGTAAATAAGAGAAAACAGATACAAAAAAATAAAAATAAAAATAAAATAAAATAAAATAAAATAAAATAAAATAAAATAAAATAAAATAAAATAAAATAAAATAAAATAAAATAAAATAAAATAAAATAAAATAAAATAAAATAAAATAAAATAAAATAAAATAAAATAAAATAAAATAAAATAAAATAAAATAAAATAAAATAAAATAAAATAAAATAAAATAAAATAAAATAAAATAAAATAAAATAAAATAAAATAAAATAAAATAAAATAAAATAAAATAAAATAAAATAAAATAAAATAAAATAAAATAAAATAAAATAAAATAAAATAAAATAAAATAAAATAAAATAAAATAAAATAAAATAAAATAAAATAAAATAAAATAAAATAAAATAAAATAAAATAAAATAAAATAAACGAAAATAAAATAAAATAAAATAAAATAAAATAAAATAAAATAAAATAAAATAAAATAAAATAAAATAAAATAAAATAAAATAAAATAAAATAAAATAAAATAAAATAAAATAAAATAAAATAAAATAAAATAAAATAAAATAAAATAAAATAAAATAAAATAAAATAAAATAAAATAAAATAAAATAAAATAAAATAAAATAAAATAAAATAAAATAAAATAAAATAAAATAAAATAAAATAAAATAAAATAAAATAAAATAAAATAAAATAAAATAAAATAAAATAAAATAAAATAAAATAAAATAAAATAAAATAAAATAAAATAAAATAAAATAAAATAAAATAAAATAAAATAAAATAAAATAAAATAAAATAAAATAAAATAAAATAAAATAAAATAAAATAAAATAAAATAAAATAAAATAAAATAAAATAAAATAAAATAAAATAAAATAAAATAAAATAAAATAAAATAAAATAAAATAAAATAAAATAAAATAAAATAAAATAAAATAAAATAAAATAAAATAAAATAAAATAAAATAAAATAAAATAAAATAAAATAAAATAAAATAAAATAAAATAAAATAAAATAAAATAAAATAAAATAAAATAAAATAAAATAAAATAAAATAAAATAAAATAAAATAAAATAAAATAAAATAAAATAAAATAAAATAAAATAAAATAAAATAAAATAAAATAAAATAAAATAAAATAAAATAAAATAAAATAAAATAAAATAAAATAAAATAAAATAAAATAAAATAAAATAAAATAAAATAAAATAAAATAAAATAAAATAAAATAAAATAAAATAAAATAAAATAAAATAAAATAAAATAAAATAAAATAAAATAAAATAAAATAAAATAAAATAAAATAAAATAAAATAAAATAAAATAAAATAAAATAAAATAAAATAAAATAAAATAGAATAAAATAAAATAAAATAAAATAATTTAAAACAAAATAAAATAAAATAAAATAAAATAAAATAAAATAAAATAAAATAAAATAAAATAAAATAAAATAAAATAAAATAAAATAAAATAAAATAAAATAAAATAAAATAAAATAAAATAAAATAAAATAAAATAAAATAAAATAAAATAAAATAAAATAAAATAAAATAAAATAAAATAAAATAAAATAAAATAAAATAAAATAAAATAAAATAAAATAAAATAAAATAAAATAAAATAAAATAAAATAAAATAAAATAAAATAAAATAAAATAAAATAAAATAAAATAAAATAAAATAAAATAAAATAAAATAAAATAAAATAAAATAAAATAAAATAAAATAAAATAAAATAAAATAAAATAAAATAAAATAAAATAAAATAAAATAAAATAAAATAAAATAAAATAAAATAAAATAAAATAAAATAAAATAAAATAAAATAAAATAGAATAAAATAAAATAAAATAAAATAATTTAAAACAAAATAAAATAAAATAAAATAAAATAAAATAAAATAAAATAAAATAAAATAAAATAAAATAAAATAAAATAAAATAAAATAAAATAAAATAAAATAAAATAAAATAAAATAAAATAAAATAAAATAAAATAAAATAAAATAAAATAAAATAAAATAAAATAAAATAAAATAAAATAAAATAAAATAAAATAAAATAAAATAAAATAAAATAAAATAAAATAAAAAAATAAAAAATAAAATGAAAACGGATGTATAAGAAATAAATCAAAAAAATAAATAAAAATCCCAAAAAAAGGAAATATTATGATAAAAAAATAAACCAGACGTCAAAAAAGAGAGAAAAAAAACATAATGGAAACGAACATCAAAAAATAATTCACCAAAAAGTCAAAAGAAAGACAAAGAAAAAAAATTCACAAAAGATAAGAAAAAAACAATTTAATTATAAAGAGAGAGAAAGAAAAAAAAAACCAGCACCGCAACAGTCATAACGAGTGGGTGTTGTAGAAAACGAAACGGAAACGGATCGTTTAATCGATCAATCACCAAATGATTTTTTAATGAGTAAGATGCAATGACATTGATACGAGAGTATGTAAATGATTGATATCATTGGCGCGGGCGCACATGCAAAGCGCACACACGATCATTTGAGATGTACATGCCACAAATGATGTTTCAAATGATGTTTCAAAAGATGTTGATTGAATGTATTTGAATTTTTGTATGGATGGATGGATGAATGATGGATGATTGTTTTAATATGTACATGATTTTGTTGTATGAAAATAAATGTAAAAAAAAAATAGAACAAGTTACAGACGAAATTATTTAAATCGTTTCACACACATATAACAACATACGTATTTAAAGGCAACTTAAATTTTAATTAAACTTAAATCGGAGGTTTTTTTTGTTAGGGGGAAGCGGGGTAGCGGGTTTTTAGAAAAATATCATTTTGCTTAAATGATATTTTAATTTTTTGTAAACTCTTTAAAAGGTTTTTTAAACAAAAAAAAAATTATATAAGGGGGTAGGTACTTAACGATAAAAATAATTATTTAATTTTTTTTTTCTGATCCAAACAACTACTACTTCAAAGTTTTTTTAATTTTTTTAAATCTCATTTTTTAAACTATATCTCGAGATATACATACCTCTCACTATCGGGAACTTCCCGTGGATCAATACGCGTATCTACCATTTGACGATCATGATGATCGGCACTCTCATAGATGCCATCGTCGTCCTGATGCAAATGTGTATGCGATGAATGATGCGATGAGTGTGGACCGTGTGTAGCATGACCATGAGCATGCGAATGATGTGCATGATGGCCAAAAGCATGAGGTGAATGTGATTGATGTGATGGGTGTCTACTGGTTGTAGTGGGATGTCTGTACCTTCCATAGGAGAATCTTGACTCTTCTTCGGCACGCGGTCGACAACGACTGCTATAAGACGGATGTATTGTTGCAGTTTTTTGCGATTGTGCTAATTGTTGATTTGATCTAGATATTTTTTTGATTTCGATTTTTTTTCGGCGGTGTAGGTTTTTGGTGGTGGGTTAGGAAATGTGGGGTAGGGGAAATAAAAAAAGAATACATACAAATTTATTAGAGATATATTGATCAATTTTGTAAAATAAAAATAATAAGTATATTGGAGCAATTTTTTTTTTATATATTTTAGGTGCCTATTTTTTGAAGCCAATTTAATTTTTTTGTTAAAAACTAAATATGCTAAGCGTTAATTTTTAATATTGGTGCTTGACAAAATTATATTTGTTTGGTATGGATTATTACTAAACCATAATATCAACTAAAATGTCCCATTTGTTTTAAGAAAATAACGGGTTATTTTGTTAATTAAAACCTATGATTTTAAAAAGTATAAAAAAGAAACTTAAAATTTTTTTAGAATTCATTTCGAAGTAAATTACTCCAAAGATTAAATTTATATAAAAAAAGTTTTGAATAGCTGTGATCATTAATCTCTTGTATTATATTTTACCTTACACTCAATCGGATTTAATAAACCTCAAATACAACAAAGTTTTAGACTTCTACGACTCACCATGTCATTCTAATATTTTTATGTAGCAGTTATTCAATGCATATTTCTGAAGCATACCTTAAGGTGCGAAAAAAGAATAGTCGTATATAAAACACAGCGTGTTTTAGCGCCATTGTCGTAATTTTAAAGCATAATTTAAGGGTAATAATTACATATAGTCAAAAATTTACTAAAAAATACAGCAAATGTTTTAAATATAACCTTATAAAAAAATTATTTGAAAACTTCAATTTAAATAACGGTCTATATTGATAAAGCAGGGCAGTTTGAGGACTCCTTCCTCCCCGCCACAGATGTTTAAAAATATTTTGTCAAAAAAAAAAATAAATTGCCGCAACTAGTGTCAATATATGCGAAACTTATAAGTTATTGTAAATCTTCTATTTTGTTATTTAAAAATGTGATAACCGATAGTATTAAATACCGGATTAAAGGAGGATCAGTCTTACAAGGGAAGTCTCCCTGGTGTCACCCTCCCATCTTCATGAAGTTAGGATATGTTGTTAAGAACGAAAATTAATTCGATACGTATTTTTTTTTTAGCGGCCCAAACTCATTTTAGGGGGGTCGATTTGTATGGGGGGAAATTGACCTTTTCAGTTTTTTACGATTTATGCCTATTTAAACAAAATTAATATAGGCATGTGTGGTATCAAATTAAAGGTATTAAAAATACCTATCTCGTGGTGCTAACAAGCCAAAGAAGTTAATATTTTTCGACTTATTAACAAAAATGTCCTAAAATTTTGGTATTTTACTCAATATAACGAAAAGTTGTGCATGTTTGGACTCGTTCTTAGCACACGTAGATAGGTTTTCCAAAGATCTTTCATTTGGTATGTAACATGACTAGGTTTCTTTGCATAATATAGGAGATAAACGAAAAAACCCCCTCCTTTTTGCCCCCTAAGTATGAATTTGGGCCGCTAAAAAAAATTGGTGTCGAATTTATTTTCGTTCTTAACAACATATCCAAATTTCATGAAGATCCGCGGGTGACACTAGGGAGACTTCCCTTGTTAGTCAAATTTACAAAGAAATCGGGTAGAACTTCTTTGCGGACTTTCCTTGTAAAAAACGGAAAACCCAACGATAGAATTCCATTCTGATGGTCAAAATACATTAGGAATAGTGGGTCTAGTTTGTGATTCAGATTTTTTTTTTGTGGGCTGTGTAATCTTTTATGATTTTTTCAAAAATAACTTAAACAGTGTTTGTGTCACTCAAAAAAAATTTAACTAAAAAAAAATTATTTTATACCAAGAAGACAAATCTTACGTTCAAAAAAATTTGATCTCATATTTTTTTTGAATTTAAATTTATTTAAGTGTAATTTTTTGTGTGTTGATTTTGTTTCTATTTTTATACCCTCCAACCACAGTATGGGGGTATACTCACTTTATCATTCCGTGTGAAACGCATCGAAATATGGGGTTGGGGACCCCATAATGCATCGATTCTAAGACATTCAGTGATCGATTCTAAGATATTCTAGCAATGTCCGTCCGTCCGTCTGTCTGGCTGTATGGCTGTTTGTCCGTCTGTGGTGGACACGATACAGTCCAAAACAAAAGAGCTGGACACCTGAAAATTAGCACGAATATGGTCATACGCTGGAAAAGTTCGGAGATGGGCAAAATCGGATCAGGGGGGAAAAACTTCCCCCTTGAAGAACTAAACCAACCTATAAAAAACTCCATTTTTACAAGGTTTCTAATACTTTTATTGAGCAAATAAAAATTTTTTTTGTCAAGTTTGACATCCTGCACTTGGACCCAGGGGTTTAGAATTTTTTTTTTTGCCCGCCCCCTTTTTTGAGTGTGGATATGAAAATGTATTTAAATCAGAGACAAAATATAACAGCTATATATGTCTTTTTGTTTTAAAAAAAATCATGAAACGAATGTTGTCCAAACTTAGTATTTTATATATGAAAAGACTTCTAAAGATGTCCCGTTTTAAAATTTGCAATAACATTTATTTTTTTTTGATTTTTTCAATAACAGTAAAAAATAACAGTTATTAAAAACTTTTTGGTCAAACAATCTAAAATAACTTTTATTTTATATTTATTTGAGTAAATAACTGTTATAACAGTTATTTTTAAAAAAATTAATCAAAGTTTATATCTTTAAATCAATGATTGAAGTATTAGATATCAATAGGATTCTTCAGCATGCGTTTATTGTTGTTTTATTTTAATAACTCGAGTTTTTTAAGGCTCAAAGCGTTTTAATAACATTTATAAAAAATAAAAGCTTTTTATTTCTGTTATTTTGAACAGATATTTATATAAATCATTTCAAACTGTTATTTTTGAAAAAATATTTTTCAACAGTTAAATTTGATTTTTTTCAATAAATCTGATAACTGTTATGGTCTCTGATTTAAATAATAGTAAAACTGTATTACTTTAGTGCAAAAAGGCTATTTACCGCAAGAAAAAAGTGTACCCGATGACACCTTTAGATCCCCCAACCGAAAAAAAACACCTTTCAAATCTGCCATCAACATTTTTCTAGCGCGTACCGTTTTTGAGACATTCGCTGTTGCTTCAAAAAAAAAACTTTATTTCATATAAAATGGACCTTCTGATTCCAAAACTGCAATCCAAAATTTTCTGACATGTTCCGTTTTTGAGATATTCGTTCGTGTTCGAGATATTCGCGTGCAAAACTTTTAAATCGCGAATATCTCGAAAACAGAACATAATAGAAAAATGCGGATTGCAGTTTTTGAATCGGGAGGTCTATTTTATATGAAATCAAGTCCTATGTGCTAGAAAAATTGGGTTTGCTGATTTGGATTGCAGATTTGGAGATCAAAATCAATCGGAAGCAGTTGCCACTGGGAGTTTTTTTCGAACAGTGAAATTATTTTGCAATAACTCAAAAACAGGATCAGCAAGGATTTTCGTATTAACGATTTTAAATAATCTAAAGAAAGAGGAATGAAATGCCATTACCCAATTTTGTTACCATTTTAACTAAACCTACACAGAAAAAAATATTCGATAGAAAAAAACAATTAAATATTTGCTCAGCTTATAAATTGTCATTCAATAAATTTTACTTGAATCAATTAACCATTTGCTCAAATCTAAAAATGCACAGTATGACATTTAAAAACCAAAAGAACTAATCAAAGTAGGCTTTGTCTAACAATGTGATTAACGCTATTGCGTTTTTTTGTTTTCGTTTTCGTTAGTCGCCAAATAGAAAAGTGCATGCACGCACACAAGGCGAAGAAAAAAAAAAGTAGAAAAGTTAAATTCGACTTTGCCGAATCTATGAATACTCTCCACAGTAGGGTACATTTTTTAACATGAAAAAAATTTACAATTTTGATTTGAAATATTTTATTTTGTGTAAAAAACTATTTTTTTGTCATTTAAAAAAAAAAAAATTACTAATTTTTTTTTAGCGAAAAACTTGTTTCGAGTGTAATGTTTTTTATACTGTAAAAATATTTCTGAGTGAATGCACGTACGTATGTACACAAAATATTGTAATTTTTGATAAAAAAAACTTAATTTTTTTTGTGTAAATTTTTTTTTTGAGTGTAAAATTTTTTTTGAGTGTAATTTTTAAGTTACCAATGCTTTTAAAACATAAAACATGGTAACATAACAAGTTTGAAAAGCATTGTTATGTTGCCACCAATGCTTTTAAAACTTGTTTAACGCGTGGCATTTAAGATGAAACCAATCTGAAAGTCAGGGGTCAAATCAAAATTTGGCTGGATTGCAATACCAACCTGACCCAGTAAATGGCAAACATATATGTCAAACTTCAGTAGCCTCTGTAAAGTCTTTCAAAAGTTAGCGTGTTTTTTTAACGGACAGACAGACAGACGGACTGACGGACATCGCTAGATCGACTTAAAATCGATCGGGGATCATGAATATATTCAGACAGACGGACGGACGGAAAGACGGACGGACATCGCTAGATCGACTTAAAATCGATCGAGGATCATGAATATATGGGGCATTCCAAGCCAAATCACTCACTTTTAGACCGGATCCCTTTCGATTTATTTTATTTTTGGATATGTTTTAGTACTTATTAAATGCAACTCGGACACCAATTTTCAGCCTTTTATTTCAAGATGGTGTTGAGTAATCAATTTTTCAAAATGGCGATTTTCTCAAAAAAATTCAAAAGTTGAAATTTTTAATTAATTTTGACCATTAAAAAATATAGATATTTTAAAAAAAGTTGGACAACATTTTGTTGGTATTTAAATGTAGTTTTAGAAAAAAATATGAAAAAATTATTTGAAGTAATTATCACATATTTTTTGACGTTTAAAAATTAAAATCAACTTTTTGAAAAAGTCCGAAACCTTCGATTTTTTTGTAAAAAACTAAAAAAATTCTATTCTAAATTACGCAACTTTTAAGCCATAATTCGAGATGTGATCACAATTCTTTCTATTTCTTTTTAAATTTTAAAAATTGCACCTTTTATTTTTTGGCTTTGATTTATTTTATATGGAGCTCAAAAAAAAAAATAAATTGGTAGATATTGACCCTACCTTACCCTAGATATATTCATTTCGAGGTAAAAATACGTCTCACAAAAATTAAGAACGATCGGAAAGGGGTAAGGCGTTTAGCATGGTCCTTGAAGTTTAAAAAACGGATTACAAGGAAAAATATGATTTTTTTTCTGTTTTCGCAATATTTTTGGTATTTTAAGTTAAGTTTTATTTCAAGCAATTACAGAATTATGATGAAGAGTAAAATGCCTTTCTAATAAGGTACTAAAAACTAAAATCGGTTGAAAATCAGCCAAGTTATTACAACTTTCCCAGTCATCTAACGTATGGCAGACAATTTGATTAAGCAATACAATCCGATTTTTGAAATTCATTGAAATTTTCTACTGTAATAACATTTTTTTATTCTTCAAGTTCATATGTAATTTGATGACAAGTATTTTTCATATTGTGTTTTTCTAACATATTTTAAATTAATGCTAAAAATGCCTGCATTTTCAACACCCTTTTGAAATCTCTATTTTAAAAAAAAAAATTTTTTTTTGTTTTAAAATTTGGAAAAACCAAAAAAATATTACACTGAAACATGAATAATGAAAAAATGTTATTACAGTAGAAAATTTCAATAAATTTAAAAAAAGGGACTCGTATTCTTTAATCAAGCGGTATGACACACTCTAGATGCCTGGGGAAGTTGTAATAACTTGGCTGATTTTCAACCGATTTTAGTTTTTAGTACCTTATTAAAAAGGCATTTTACTCTACATCATAATTCTGTTATTGCTTGAAATAAAACTTAACTTAAAATACCAAAAATATTGCGAAAATAGAAAAAAAATCATATTTTTCCTTGTAATCCGTTTTTTAAACTTCAAGGACCATGCTAAACGCCTTACCCCTTTCCGATCGTTCTAAATTTTTGTGAGACGTATTTTTACCTCGAAATGAATATAACTAGGGTAAGGTAGGGTCAATATCTACCAATTTATATTTTTTGGAGCACCATATAAAATAAATCAGAGCCAAAAAATAAAAGGTGCAATTTTCAAAATTTAAAAAGAAATAGAAAGAATTGTGATCACATCTTGACTTATAGCTTAAAAGTTGCGTAATTTACAGTAGAATTTTTTTAGTTTTCTACAAAAAAATCGAAGGTTTCGGACTTTTCCAAAAAGTCGATTTTAATTTTTAAACGTCAAAAAATATGTGATAATTACTTCGAATAATTTTTTCATATTTTATTTTTTAAACTACATTTAAATACCAACAAAACGTTGTCCAACTTTTTTTAAAATATCTATATTTTTAATGGTCAAAATTAATTAAAAATTTCAATTTTTTAATTTTTTTTGAGAAAATCGCCATTTTGAAAAATTGATTACTCAACACCATCTTGAAATAAAAGGCTGAAAATTGGTGTCCAAGTTGCATTTCATAAGTACTAAAACATATCCAAAAATAAAATAAATCGAAAGGGTTCGGGTCTAAAAGTGAGTGATTTGGCTTGGAATGCCCCATATATACTTTATGGGGTCCTAGACCAATATTTCCATGTGTTACAAACGGAATAACAAACTTATATATACCCTCTATCACTAGAGTGGAGGGTATAAAAATAATATTAAGCACAAAAAAAAAAAAGATTGACGAAAACACACTAAGGCCGCTGTTCCAAAAAAAGTAATTCAGATAAAAAATGTGAAAATGAAAATTTCTGAATTTTTTTGGTGTTCTAGAATTCACATCCGAATTTATTTTTCGTTTTGTTTCACATAAATAAAATTTGGTGAAAATAAAACGAATGCACTTTTTTCCTTATAATTTTTTAAATTTTAATTATTCGATTTCAACTTCGAATGAAAACGTGATCAACAAAACACTAAACTTGATTTCATGTGATTCGGAAATTTTCATGTGAATTGAAAAGTTGTGAAAGACAGAACAGAAGCCTAAAACTGTTATATATTGATTACCGCTTCACTCAAATCAAGCATTGGTTTAATCAAAAATAACAGAAATATATCAATTAACCAATTACTCAAATCAAGCATTGGCTTAACCAAGGAACAGTCAATGACTGACCTAGAATTTTCGTGCTTAATACAACATTTTTCTTCATTAGCTGCCTTTTAATTAAAATAATGCTCAACCTGGTGTATTTCGTGCTTGGTCTAACAACTCATTTTTATCTGTGTAATATTGCTTGAAGAGGGGTATTTTTGTAAAAAATATAAAAAAAATATTGCTAAAAATTCAAATTCCTTGAAATCCGCGAAACTTAGATAGCTCCAAAGATAAATTGAGTAGGGGATACTCCTGATTTTTGTGAAAATTTTATTTTTCGGATGTTGTCAATTTCCAATTTCAATTCTTTAAAATTCTCCGTTAGGTATGAATCTTTATTTTATTTTTCTAAAAGCGAAAATTTTTCAGAATTAAAAAGTCCTACTAAGGGTTGGTAACAAACAGAAATCATGGAGTGGAAAACGATGGATTACGATTTTTTTTTTACTGCTACTGTAAAACAAAAAGTGTTATTGCATTGTTTTGTAGTTTTGGTCGGGATTTTCTGTCTGATGTGATACCAATTAAGCGATTATACAAACATTTTTGTTATTTACAGTGATTTTGGTAATATTTGGTAATGATTTATTGGTGGTTTCTTATAATAATTGGCATCACTGTTAACAAAAATGTTATTCTTAATTAATCCTAAATATCAAAATAATTCAATAATTAATCCTAAATTTCAATAAAAAAATAAATAATGACATTTTATAATTAATACTCAATTAAATATAAATTTTTGTACTTAACCCGTTATTTTCTTAAATTTTTGTAATATATAATACATATTTACTTATTTTTTAATTTATATAATTTTAATATTGTTCTTGGTTTTTAGGATGTTACCTTCATCACACTAGATATTCCACGCCATAATGATAGTCTGTAAAAAATTTTCAAAAAATTTGTTCATATTCAATTTTTTGTGTTTTAAATAAGTATGGATTCTGAATTCTATCATGTTTAAAAAAGGGATATTTTAGCGTATTTTTTTAATACTTTTTTTTTGTTATTTTTTTTTTGAAAAGCGGGTTGCACAACTTTTAATATGTATACATTTTTCTATATGTTAAGTTCTTAAACTCAATCAATGAATTTCAATCAAATTCCTAAATTTATACCATTAATATTTAATTTAACATTTGAAAGCGTTCTTATTTTGTTTTTAGTATTTATTATGTAGATAGTATTATTATTATTATTAGTTTATTCTATGCCAAAAAAATAGACACCTACTATACAGCCCCAACACAATATTATTATAAATATTAAGTAATAATAATAAGTGATGCAGCAAGCACAATTATACTCATTATATACGTACGTAAGTATTTTTTTTTTTTTTTAAGTTTAGTAAGTATATTTATGTATACAACAATTTTTTACTAACCCTTGCGAGGATTCACTACAAGCGGCAGAACTATCTAATCTATAATGGCGATCGCCTTCCGTTTCGGAAATTCGTATATCCTCTGAGCCACTGGGACTCATGTGTCTCGAAGAATGATGTTCGAGTTGTCTTATAAGATCCTCAAGATTACGTATGCGTAAGGGCCCCGTGGCGGGAGCATCTTCTTCATCGGGTGGCACTTGCTGTTGCATCAGCGGTTGATGCAACTGATGCTGGGATCTATGATGATGCATAACGGGTCCACCGTGAGGACCACCCATACTTGAAGTTTCGACCAGCAAGGCATGAGGTGGCCCCTGATCGCATATATTCTCTCGAGAACTAGTCTTAGAACCACTCGAACGTTTATAGGGTTCTGTGGTGTAACCGAGTTGAGCCGAAGCACATTCCTGTAATGTTTTACGTAACATTTCTTCACTTAAACTACCACTGCCTACGGGTGTATTACCCGTACCAGTGCCACGATGAGAGGCTGCATTACGTAAAGCTTCCAATATATCTTCATGATAACCATTGAGAGATTTTAACGTACGCTCGACTTCTGATACGGCGGCACCACTCGATGAGGCTAAAGTACCGTCTTGTGTTATTAATTCTAAATTATCTGATTGACCATCATCGTGTACACCATGTACAAGACCGTAACCGTGTTTCTTTAAAATACCTTTTTCTGTGAAGGAAAGGGGGAGAGGGAAATGTTGAATGTATTTTTTTCTTTTTTTGTTTTGTGATTTTACGTTTATTTTTGTGTAACTGATCGTTCTTTTTACAAAATGTTAAATTTTTTTTTAGTTTTAATAACTTTGTTGACGTTCAAGTGTAGGCTGCCGGATTCTTAAGGTTTTGTGATGGTAACAAAATTAATAATTTTTTATTTAATTTTTAAATTTAGAATTTTGTTATCTTCACAAAATACTTTAAAATCAAGCTGAGAGTGTGTTTTAGAATATGAATTATAAAGTCGGAGTATTTAAAATAAAATTTAAGAGGTGACATTTTCTAAATAAAAGTGCAAGTAATTTAAAAAGGTGCTATAAATTAAAAATATAAAAAGATTGAGCCCTATGAAAAAAACACATTTTATAATACATCTTTAAGATCCCTGTTTTGATATTATGATAATGGAGATTATTAGAAAACAATTGTTTGTGTACTCTGAAATAAAGTCTATTGTGTGAAAAAAAAATAATTTTACTTTCAAAAATCTATACAAAACATATAAAAGATTTTCTTTCCTGGAAGTTCTTAAAACCCGAATGTTGAAATTTATCTGAATAATCCTGACAGAACCCCTAAATGATCTACCTCTTAAGAGACCGGTTGTATTCTTGCCTACTTTGGGTTTCAGCCATTTCATAAATGGCTCCCAACGAGGGGCCTCAGTGTTTTTGTACAGTTTTCCATATATTACACCGTCCGACGTATACGTCTGAATGTAGAGATCAAATGGGGTAAAACTGCATTTACAGTTTTTCATTTCTCGATCCTGTTTCCTTTTAAAAGGACTTCAAATTTTGTAAAGGATGACATTTTGTAAAATAGTTTTTAAATATTTGTACTTGTCTTATAATGTCACTATTAATTGTAAATGAAAGAAAAGAGTCTTCGCTAATTTTTCCATTTTTGTATGTACTTTCAAAAATGTATCAAAATATTTTGTTAAAAAATTTAAATGATTAAGGACTAAGTTTTGTAAGGACATAACATACCTCTTTTTTACTGATGTGTGAAAATCATAAAATGGGAAAATTAGCGGAAATACTCTTCTTTATTTTGCCGACAATATTGTCATCCTAGTACAAGTATATTTCACAAAAATTAATCCTCTGGACTTTGGAGTCCTTTTAAAAGGAAACAAGATCACGAAATGAAAAACTGTGAATGCAGTTTTACTAGATTTATTCTCTAGTTTATATTATATTATATTATCCAGTTCGGGTTTAACGAAATTTTTGTCTTTTTGTCGGACGGTGTTATATAATTAATATTTTAGCTAACTTTTCGTTCAACCGGGTTTAAATCATGCGTTGCTATCTTGCCTTTCGAAATTTCAGTTGACACATAAATGGCGCCCAACTTAGGGTTTAGCATTTTTATAAATTTTTTGATTGATAGGCAATTTATATTCTTGTTCTTTGGAATATCTCAACTATGGTGATGACACTCAAACTACTTATTACCTTTATACCTTTATCTGACTGATGAAATACATGTTTTTTCCACCGGTCCACAGTGATTCGTTCCCATATATCGAGTGGGCAAAAATAGAATATTGGTCGCAGATTTCTGAAATTTGGTACACAAGCATTTATTTATCTAATCAAGAAAAAAACGAGTTTTTGGAAAAATCGGAGCAAGGACACGCCTACCCCCCATATATCCTGAAATTTAAATATGTGATTAAAACTACAAAAATGGTCACAAAATTCCCAAACTTTGTCAATGTTACCAATTTTGATACAGTATTTTATGTGTAAATTTTTTTATAGATTGAAGCAAGGACTCGTGTGGCTGCCATATATCCTTTTTCTTAAAAAAATTGTAAATCGCTCAAAAATTACTCGATACCCTTGAAATTTTTTGTAAAAATTTGAATAAGTGATGTCAATGTGTGTGCCAAATTTCGCTGAAATCGGTTTTGTAAAACAAAAGTTATTTATATATCCTTTTTAAAAACTGCAATAAAGTGTTAATATAGTTTAATCACAAAAATAAAATAGAAAGAGTTGTCAACGATTTTCCAAATTTGGTACGCAAGCACAAAATTAATTAATAGAAAAAAAATAAAAATTTTGAGCAAATCGGTCGAAGGACATTTGTACCTGTCGTATATCCTGAAATTTAAAAGTGGAGTTTTAGCCACAAAACTTGATATAAAATTACTTAAATTAGTTATTATCTTAGAAATTTAGATAACCATCGACGTACAACATTTGTATTTTAATCTGAGCAAGGACTCGCGTGGCTGCCATATATCCTTTTTCTTGAAATCGCTGTAACTATTTTAAAAATCTTTCAATTGCTATCAAATTTTTAATATAGATTAGATCAAACAACGTTAATAAGTGTGCCAAATTTCGTTGAGTTACTTGCGGTAACAAAAAAGCTGTTAATATATCCTTTTTTTAAATATAGTCAAAAATATAAAAACCTAATAACTGCAAAAACAAAACATTCGCAACACTGATTTCCTGTTGAATTACGAAAATAAATTTATTCTAAATAAATTTTAAGTAAACTCGTTTAATACTTGCTTTATTTCTAAGTATATAACCCGTTAATAACAAAAAACTAAAAAAAAAATTTTTTTTTTTGGTACTAAAATTTTTTTTTTTTTCGTTTTTTTAAAAACTTTGTTATTTTTATTATTTGATCGTATAGAAAACAGTCCAGGATGTTAAAAAAATCAATAAAAAATAATTTTTAAGTACGAACTTTTTTATGTATCTCAAAAAAAAAATTGGTTTTGATTTGGGATACCAACGAAAATCAAATACTGGTTTTAAAGCAAAATGGCCCACTGTATACTTATTTTATCGAATTATTTACTATAAATTTATGGTATACAATACAATAAATCCCTTTATATAAAAAAACACGACAATGTTGATGTATTTTTTAAATTTATTTACAGTACATAAAATAATTAAAAAAAAAAAAAATAATCCAATTTTAGATTTTTTAAAAATTTTTTTTTTCAACTTAAAAAAAAAAACTTAGTTATTTTTATTTTTTGATCTTATAAAACATAGTTAAAGCTACAAAAAAAATAAAAAACAAAAAAATTTTATTCACGAACTTTTTTTATGAAGGCCATTAAAATTTGGTGATTTTGGGGATTTTAGTAAAAGTCATAGATAACTTTTAAAGCAAAACGGCCCACGTACTGCATAATTTTTTTCTGATTTTTTATTATATTTTTACAGAATACTATATAATATATCAATGTGTAAAGAAAAAATACTTAATATTGGATTTTTTTCTAATATTTTTTCCATTAATAATATAGCTTTTGAAAAAAATAAAATAAAGACACATACAAAACCTTACTTTTTCGCAACTTCAGACAAAAACTTAGTTATTTTTATTGTTTTGCCTTATAAACCATAGTCCAAACTATCGAAAAAGCAAAAAAAATAATTTTTTGACTCACGAACTTTTTTTATGGACTCCATCAAAATGTGTCAATTTTTGGGGATTCGGTCGAAAAAAAACAGATTTCAGAGCAATACAAAAATGTGTTTTAAGATTAATTCAAAAGAATTGAAAATACAACTTTTAGCAAATATATTTAAGTAACTTTTGCAAAAAAAAGTTCGTTGATTTTTTTAAAATTCGATTTTTTATAATTATTTTAGTAAACCTATAAAATTCAATTTTTTTGTTTACACATAATAGCATTAAATTTCCATACTTTAGCGCCCTCTTGTGGCAACATATGACTTCTTAAAAATCAAAAAAGCACATATTTTTTTTAGTTTACTATTAAACTATAAAAATACAAAAAATCATCAACATTGAAGACATACTTCTTTTTTTGATTTTTGCCAATGAAACGAATCACTGTGCGGTCTTTTGGTTTGGTTTCAGTTTTTTTTCAATCCTTCGAAATTCAATGATGGATGCATAGTATGATTGCATAAATGGCTCCCAAAGAAGTCCTAAGCGTTTTTGTTCAGTTTTCTGAATTATAGGCGATTTATAGTTAAGCTAACATTAAGCTCGTACGGATTTCAATAAAATTTTGCAACATCATTTTGCAGACTATGAGATGTTCTTGCCTTCCTGAATTCTAGTCATCAAATATATGGCGCCCAATTTGGGGTTTAGTGTTTTTATAATTTTTTTGATTGATAGGCAATTTAAATTACACTGTGCTACAGTGAAAAAATACTTCTGATGTGACATAGTATAGGTTGTTGGTCTTATCGAGTAGATCACAAAAACGTCCATTAAACTTGCCAGACACCCTCAAATTTTAGAGTTATTGTCAAAAAACATTTTTTTGGGACTTTTCTCACTTAACCTTGTGTAATTCAGAAAATTTTTAACCGATTTTAAATTTTTAAACTGTTTTAGATACAAGAAGAATAGGGCATTCCATGTGTGTAAGTTGGTCTATACATATAAGAAAGATATCTATTGACTTGAAAATTTTTCGAGTTTATCGATTTTTTTCTGCTATAGGTCGTTTAACAACCTTTATATTTATAAACGTATTTTTAAAGAAAATTTAATTCTAAATACGGTAAGCTTTATCCTGAAAAAATCGGATAACAATTGTCAGAGTTGTGATAATTTTTCTAAAAAGAAAATTAAAATTTTGCAGGAAATCGCCATTCAGATAACCCAGGGGAAAAAATAAATTTATCATAAACCAATGACAGTGACCTCTAAGGGGCTAGGTTAGGTTGTATGTGCCTGCTGACGTTTTAAGTTAACACACGTAGGTTCTGAGGTTCATTGCGATACCACGGGTCTGTAATAGGTTTCCCTGTCGTTAAACTAATTTGAGCTTCTTATGAAACTTCTTTGACGTCCGACAAATCAGAAAGATCGCTTGGCTCCCTAGATTCCTGTGAAGCAAATCTCTAACCATAAAGTGCCGGGAAATGGCAGATGAAGTGTTCGATAGTTTCCAACTCCTCTTCATCATGCAACTCCGGCAAAAGTCATTCACTGTACTCTGCGTGCTTCACTTGAGCGCTTCTGATTAAGAGAATGCCAATTCTGTCGTGTTGTCTTACACATCCATCCATTTGCCAATCATTGATAAGTCTCCGTCGCGGATCAAAACAGTAAGTTTTGCTTGCAAGTTTCTAGAGGCATACCAACACATTCCAGTTCTGTTGGAGCCTGTTAGGTGGTTCCTATTCTTGCAAGCTCATCGGCTTTGCAATTTCCTTTACAATGTACCATGGGACCCATATGAGTCGTATGTCAAACTGCTTGCCCCACTTATTTAAAGACGTGCGTCAGTTAAGGGCAGATCTTGTTTTCAGAAACATTGACTCCAGAGATTTGACCGCAGCTTGAGTGTCAGAATAGTTGTTGGCTGCAGTTGTACACAATACATTGCAGCTCAAACAGTCAGCACTTTCTTTAATTGCCAGCATCTCTGTCTGTCGCTGACGGGTAAAACAGGAACTTTTTGAGTTCGCTTTATTAAGTTTTTTTTTTGGAAAAACCATAATTTCATGAAAATAAAACAATAAGCATGTTGAAAGGTTCATCGAGTTTATTTTAGAAACCACGACCTGTCTCTGAAGAGGTAGAACGAAAGAGGTAGACATGTTTCGTGATTTTTAACTGCAAGTTTCTAGAGCCATAAAATTTCCATTAAAATCTTATTTTACTCGCCTAAGTAAAAATTAAATAAAAAAGGTATCTTTTCGCGAATTATCTACAATAACATTTAGAATTTCTTTTTCAAGTTCAGAAGGTTAAGAAGTTTTTATGATTAATGATTGATAGTTATCGAATTAGTGTGATTTAATTAATTTAATAATACTAAATGGCTGATTTTTTTTTATAATTTTGATGTATTGGTTGATAAGGAAGGAATTTTTTTCTGTAATAAATTATTTATGCAATTGTTGATGACAACAAAATATTCTAACACATTTTTTTTACGATATTGAAATTCTAGTTCATTCCTTTAACATTAACATTTACAACACATACAGTTAGTATTTAATATAAAAAAATTGCTAATTTTTAAATAAGTCCAAAAATAAAACATAAATTTGTTTATTTTTTTTTTGTTATACAGAGTTGAACGTCGTGATGGATTATTTGGAATATAAGGGATACAAAAATGTCCAATAACACCGACCAACAGCCAATATTAAACATGAGCCGGATAATATACGTCTCATTGCACAGATCAAATGGATTTATACTGCATTTCCAGTTTTTCATTTCGTGATCCTGTTTCCTTTTAAAAGTACTTCAACGTTTTAAAGGATTACATTTTGTAAATTTTTTTAAACATTTGAACTTGTCCTAAGATGTCACTAGTGATAGCAAATTAAAGAGGAGAATTTCCACTGATTTTCCCATTTTTTTTATTCTGCTCTTTCTAAAAAAAGAATGTGAATAATGTCCTTTCAAAACTTTATCCAAATTTTAAAGACTACTGTCGTTATTTGCCGCTCTTTTTCCTGATATGCCAAAATAATAAAATGCGAAAATTAGGGGATATTTTCCTCATTCATTTGCCATCACTAGTGCAATCCAAACTTTAAAGTCCTATCTAAAACTTTGAAGTCCTTTTAAAAGCAAACAAGATCGCGAAATGAAAAACTTTAAATGCAGTTCTACTTCAATTAGTCTCTAG
Source organism: Pegoplata infirma (assembly GCA_963921195.1). Taxonomy (NCBI): domain Eukaryota; kingdom Metazoa; phylum Arthropoda; class Insecta; order Diptera; family Anthomyiidae; genus Pegoplata; species Pegoplata infirma. The sequence continues at coordinate 39,731,515 of OY992540.1, read as the reverse complement.
TTTCAAACGTGTATTATCCAGTTCGTGTTAAACGATTTTTTCTTATTTTTGTCGCACGGTGTAACCAAAAATGTGTTTTTATATGAAATTAAATATTGTGTCATGCTGTGTGTTTAATCCGTTTTTACTGTAGATGGTTTTACCGTATGGTAAGGGTTTTCGCCTCCGTTAAGTTACACTCGTCACAAAAATGGCGCCCAATCTGGGGCCACACCTTTTTTTAAATTGCTTTTTCTTACTTATTTTTATTTATTTTATTCCCCTTTTCCAAAATTTAGTGTCTTTAATTACTGACAGAGAAAGGAACGAGGGAAGCTGTCTGTCAGGGAATCTATCTTTTCAAAAGCTGACGTGCTGATTATCGATATTAGTTCTATTTTGGTCATAGACATGGCAGCAGGACAGCTTGATCAAATGATTAACTCCTCGTATCATGAGAGCAGCACAATACGCCAACAAATGGTAAGACGTAAGGTTCAGCGTCTGGCAAAGTAAAGCGTCTGGCTTGTTCTCTGATGGGTGCTATGAAAACCTGCCCAACATTGACTCAAGAAGCCATTTTAGGTCTCACACCTCTCGACACTTTCATCAGATCTACAGCGGCTTTCCAATATTCTTTCTTCAATAGGAATTTGGGAAAACTTGGATAAGCCGACGGATAGGATAAACTCTCAGCTTCGCTTTGGACGAGTGGGATTACGGTGAAACATATGTGGAGGTCAAAAATTACCTCTGGAATGGGAGCTGGTGCTTACGGTCCAAACACGCGGATCTCCGAACCCATGGGTAAGTGGCCTATAGTTATTCATTCTATTATACAACAGCTATTAAGGCGAAACGAAATTAGCATATTTTGGATATCCGGTCATTGAGGTTTTGAGGGTAACAGGATAGCGGATGAGATTGTTAGGAATGCCTCCGCTACTCCTATGACCGGAACCGAACCTTATAGTGGGGTAAATTGGTCCACCTTCTCAACCATGATTAGGAGTTTAAATAGGACAGACTTCTTAAACTTGTGGGAGAATTCAGTTTGACTACGACAATCCAAAGCACTAGTCGCTCCACAATCACATGGAAGTATTCTTCCAGGTTTTCTTACCGGACATTTTAAATAAAATTATCATTTGCATAATTTAAACGTTTGTCCATCGTCTTTGTGTCGACTTTGTCTGAATGAAGTAATAACAACTTAACACCTATTGGGTGAATGCGCCGCAAATTTTAGGATCAGAAGACGGTTCTTATCCAGTCACTTCATCTAAAATTGAAATGTAGACGCAGACTCAATGAGGTCTAATGTGGGAATAGGGCCAGTCTTCTGTGGGTTCTGTTACATAGGGGAATAAGGGGAGACTGGATTGTCGATTCTTTAGCAAATGTTTGCTCCGATATAATTCCTCGTAGTCTGGAACCTCAGCTTGGTATAGGGTTGCCATGGCTGATGCGTTGGATCCACTCTAACATAAAAACAATGTTCATGGAAAGATGGTCAAATGAGTTTGCATGTAAGAATAAAACGTTTTTTGATAAGGCCAGACAAGAAAGTGTCTAAATATCTTCTCACAATCAGTTTCAGTAGAATAGACTGTCGCAGACTTACTGGCTTAATTACGGGACACAATGCCAGTGCTCGTCATATGACGAGATCAGACCCATTATGTGCAGTTTGTCTTGAGGATGAGGACATAACTGAATATTGCGTCCGTTGTTGTCCAGCGTTCCCAAGGGCTAGACTGCGAATATTGGGTTCTGCTATTCTGTCAATGGACACGGTCAATGGACTTCCCTTGTCTGATTTTCTCAAGTTTGTAAAAGCAACTGAAAAATTCCGTACCAGCACTTTTTCATTCGTGTTCTAAATTTTTTCTCACCCTTACTAATTTTTCTTTTCAGGGTACTAGAGCTGCAAAACTATCGATGGTTCTATTTTAAAATGACTATCGATAGTTTTTACCCGATAGCGATACTATCGCCGAAAAAACATTAGCTTCAAAAAGATTGTCACTTGCAGTGAACGGCAAAAACTCTCATTTGTGTGTTCAGAAGTAAGAAGTTGCAATGAAAAAAAAATTTATTTTACAAAAAAACTTACAATTCTTTAAAATATCCGATACTATCGATAGTACCGATAGTTTAAAAACAAACTATCGAAAATATCGAATGGGACGACTATCGATAGTTTTGCAGCTCTACAGGGTACGGTATAATTACGCTGACCATTCGAACTGATTTGATCAGTACATGTACTGATTTTTGATCACGTGTACTGATCAAAAAACGTTGTACTGATTTGTACTGATTTTTTGAAATTGTACTGATTTTTGAACATTTCAACATAAAAAATATTTTCTTTCGAAAATTCTATATAAAAACTTGAATTTCTATATAATACGTCTTCAGAGTAGTTTTTTTATAACTTAAGTCTGACAATTAGATAATTTGAATTAACTATAAGGAGCGTAGAGTTCGTAAATCAAGAGGTTCCTTAACGCAGAAATGAATCAGAGCATGAAATTATTTTGAATCTTTGAGGTTTTCTATAACGAAAAGTTCACGAGATAATGAATTTTCTATCTTTTAAGAAAGATAACGTAATTGCACGAATCCAAACGATTATGAGATGTTCGATGAGGTAATTTCATTAGATTTTATTGGAAAAGGCGCTCAAAACATGTGCTTATTATCTGGAAAGTTTTCTGAAAATGAAGAGTTATCAAAACTTTAGAGAAAAAGTCCTCAGAATCTGAGGGATTTTCTTATTCTAAAAACCTGTGGGGTTTGTTATATTTAATGCACTGAAATGAAACAGTTTGAAGTCAACTAAATTTTATGCAAAATAACGACAACAGTTCATGGCAGTTGTTTTTTAACAGTTGTTTTTCAATAGTTGTTTTTACTGAAATACTAAAAAAGTTTGTTAGTTTAACCGACATTTTTTTAATGTTGAAAACACCATTAGTGTTTTCCCATAGAAAAGAGTTTTCAGAGAATTTTTTTTTTCTATAAAAAAAACACACATAAAAAATTACCCGTACTGATTTGAGTTTAGAAAAAACTGGTCACCCTAGGTATAATGGACTATTTTAAGCCTGTGTGCCATGGACTTGCCTAAAAATTTCCTTATTTGAGGCTTGTAAAACCCACCATCAAGTCAACGAGTTTAGCGCTTCAAAATTAATAAATATAAAGTGTCGGAAGACATATTTTTTTATTATTATTTTTTTAATTTTAAAACTTTTATCACCACGGGTTAATTAAATCCAATTGGCCTCTAACTCGTATCACAAAAGTTTTAGGCATAGGACAATTAAAAGTTGCCCGGACGTTAAAAATCGAAACTAAAAATATAACTCTAATGCTCTAGTTCCCAAATAATTCATAAAACACCATTACGGTCAAGGGTGTCGGTGAATAATTCGGGAAGTAAAGAATGTTTCAGTATGGGACTTGTTCTGATAGATAGGTATTTAAAATAACTTTCATTTGAAACCTTCCGCTTTATGTCACTTATCTTGACATACAATCCTCTACAACTATGTTAAGTTTGATGGCAAACGGTGAGGACCCCTGAGTAGAAGTTGTCAAAGCTGAAGAACCGAAATCAATAAGCCAATCACCGTCTTTTTTACAAAACCTCTTTCTACCACACAATGCCATACAGGCGTTCAAAGCTCGATTCTGATCCACACCCAATTCGTATGGATGGCGAAACGCCGCGGAAAAGTACGAAGCCGGTGTTCTGCTAGTGGAGAAATGTTGCGGACAATTTAAGTTGTTGCTGACAATTAATGTATTACATAACTATACCATTTCCCAATTGCATTCGCCACATATTGTTATTTTTCTTAATTCCAAAATAAATCAAATATTTTTCTTCAAAAATCGAACATCCTCTGTATAACATTTTAAGGACTTAAATATATAATTATAACTATTCTAGCCATTTAGAAATTATGTTGTTTGAATTAAAAAAAAAATCACAACTAAATCTACAAATATTTTCATATCAATTTTAGATAGATTCAAAAAAAGATCCAGGCTTTTTGATTAAAAAAGATTTTGTTTAAACAAAAATTATAACAAAAAAAGTTTATTGTTTGGGGCTTAAAAAAAACTTAACTAAATCATAGAAAATTGAAGAGAAACAATAAAGATTTAAAATTATAAAACATTGAACGCCAACAAAGTTTAACTATTTAAATATTTTTGAGTAGGTAAATAGTAAAAAACATATAAATATTTTTCAGCTAAAAAAAAAATTTGTTTAATTTTAATAAACTAAGTACGTTTTTAGGAAATTTAATACGTACATTAAATGTTTTAAGGATATAATTTTCAGAAAATTAAAAAAAAAAATTTTAAAATTACCTGAATGTGTTTGATCGTCATCACTAGAAGTAAAACGACGACTGTGAATACTTTTATCACGGCTAGAAGTAGACAAAAAGAAAGCAATATTAGTAAATTTAGCTAAAATTTTTTTATTTAGTAAAATAATTTTTCAAAAAATATATTTAATAAACCAAAAAATTTTACCTGAAACCTGCTTGATTGGCATACACTAATTTACTGGAACCATCTGGTGAAACCTCTTCCACAGAATGATGATTTGCGGCAGTGACTGCGGCCCCATAAGCCTTAGCAATTGGTTTTTTTGTATAGGGTGGATCAAATTTAAGTGCTGGTGTCTTGCGCCTGGTTTATTAAAGTCGTCCAGTAGGTTATGGTTATTAAGTTGTTTTAATTTGTTTTATGATTTATTTTTTTTTTTTTGGTATTTAGTTTTTGGTTTTGAGGTTTATTGTTTGATTTATAGAAATTCGCACATGAATTGTTGATGGAGTTTATGACAATAAATTTTATGCGATTTTTTTAGTTAAGGTGGGTTTTTTTTTTTTTTGGTAGAAGTAGCAAGAGAGCAGTATATTACGATTTTTGTTTTAGTTTTGATTTGGGATTATTGTTTTAGTATTGATTTGAAATTTTTAAAAAAATGTTTATTTATTTTATTGTTGTTGATATTTAAAATAAGATTTTTGATTTTGTTATTTATATGCGACCATGATGTAGAGATGTTTTTAGATTAATTTTGGTAAATATTTTTTTAGATTTTTTTTTTAGATTCGATTGTGTGGTATGGAGGAATAAACAAATTTGGAATAATAACAATAAAAATATGTGATTGATTAATAGAGGTATTTTTTTGTTTAGTTGTTTTGTTTTTTTTGCAAAAAGAAAAATGATAACAGATTTTATTTTGTAAATATTTTTATAAATCAAATAAAAAAATAATTCAAATGAAAATATTAAAGAATTAATGATTGAAAATGTTTAAAGAATAATTTTGTAAGAATGTTAATAAGGGGCTTGTTTTGTTTTTTTGTGACTAGATTAAGTTTAGTTCAACAGCAGTTTATATACAAAATATTTTATTGGTAGCTCTAATAAAATTTTACCACCTTATAAAAGAAAATATTGGTATTGTTGTCTTGGGTATATAAAATTCACCATGCAAGAATTTCACCATTTGAAAGTTCTGGGTTGTTGAATTGGGTAGGTTGGATTAGTTCCGACAAAACCCATGATAACAAAAAATCCCAAAAAAAATATTTGCGGAAAATAAATCTACTAATTTTAGCACATGCCTTTTGGTGATACTAAAAACGTGAAAATCTCTGTGCAATCAGCGGGAATTGAAAAATGTTTTACTTTTTTTCTGGACTTTGAAAAATTGTAAAATTTGTTTTTACTGAATGTATTTTTATGAAGTTCTCAAAGCAAAAAAATAAAACTGAACAATTCTCAAATACATTTTTGTGACCGGGATTCCGATTTCACCGTCCGACAAATAGAAAGGCAGTCGTTAAACACAAACTGAATAATATACGTTTAAAGTAAGAGACTAACTGTATTTAAACTGCATATACAGTTCATTTCGTGATCCTGTTTCCTTTTGAAAGGATAAAATTTTAGAGTGTTAAATTTTTTGCAAAACATTTTTGAAATGGGAAATGAAAGAGGAGGGTCTCCGCTATTTTTCCCATTTTATTATTATAACATATCAGGAAAAAAAGGAGGTAGGTAATGTCGACCCCAAACTTTACCCTTCACTATCATTTAATATTTTTAACAAAATATTTTGTTTTCTAAGGACATTATTCACACTCGGTTTTCGTGATATCGCTATTTGAAATAAATGGTGGTTTTTGGTTACATTCGAAAATTTACAAAAAAAATCTTTAAATTTCTTTCCCTTGACCAGTGGCGCCTTTCAATAAAAATTTTAGATTCTTGAAAAATTTTCATCAAAATTTGAAGTTACACAGAAAAAAATATCGTTAAATCAAGAGTAACAAAACAAATTGTTACCAACGAAATACTAGTTCAACAACGTTTTTAATTGTATCAACAATGTGTATTGTTAATGTGACAAAAATCCGGTTTTATTTCCAATTAAACGCATGAATTAAAATCATTGTTAAAGATTCCACAAAATTCACATTAATAACACAAACAATTTATAAACTCATTTAATCAAGCACAAATATATGCGACGATAGCACGGTGGTAGTGTGCTAAACTCGAATCATGAAGGTTTCGGGTTCGCTGCCAGTTGGCGGAACAGTTTTTTATTTTTGTTTTTTTTTATTTGAGATTATTATTTATTTTTAAAAACGCAAAAAGTGCATATTGAAATCACAGACACCTTATGTACGCATTTAGTCAACTTTAATTATACATGAGGAATAGCACGGTGGTAGTGTGCTAGCTTCTAATCATGAAGGTTGCGGGTTCGCCGCCAGTTGGCGGAACTTTTTTTTTTTTAATTTCCAATTTTAGTTTTTTTATCATTCTAATTGTAGACTGTTTTAAATATGACGTTTAGTCAAATACAAATATGTATAAGGATAGCACAGTGGTAGTGTGCTAGACGCGTAGCACGAAGGTTGCGGGTTCGATGCCAGATGGCGGTAGACATTTTTTTTTTATTTTATTTTATTTTTTTTTCTATTTTTAGATTATTTTTTATTCTATTTTTAGATTTCAGATTATTTTTTATTCTATTTTTAGATTTTACAAATTTTTCAATTAATTTCATTGTTAATGTAACAATGAATGATGTTGATTTTTTTTCAAAAGTTACAAATGCCATTGTTGTATTGACAAAATCCAATGTAGGCTCAGTTTCAATTAAATGTTTAATTGTATTAACAATGAAATTAATTGTATTGACAATTTTTTTTTTTCTGTGTAAGAAAAATTAAGAACTAAATTGAGTATCTTCCATTACATAACTTTTATTAATATTGTCATGATGAATACAAATATCCAAAAATTTCTGGTTTTTGAGATATCGCCATTTAAAATTTGTCAAAATTAATAAATACGATGCACAGTGGTTCCAAGTCCAAATCTAGCTGGACAAAATTATTTTATCATCGTTTTATATGTTTTTGGGGTCGCTGAGTTCAAAAAACATGTTTAAATTTTTCTAAATCGATTACACTAATCGACAACATTTTATTTTTTTTCTAATTTCAGTAATTCATTAATGTCAAAAATGGTTTATATGCAGAACAGAAATATGAAATGCAAAAACTTATTTTTTGAAAGTTTTGTAATCTCTAAAAAAAAAAAAAAAAAAATTGTCGAGAAGTGTAATTGGAAAAAACAAGTGAGAGCGTTAAATTCGGCTATGCCTAATCTTTTATACCCTCCAAAATGTAAAAAAAAAAATAAAAAAAACAGTGTTACATTCGGCTGTGCCGAATCTTTTATACCCTCCAAAATGTAGAAAAAAAACAATATAAAAAAATCCAGGGGGGTTTTTTTTTTTTTTTGGGGAGGGGGATTGGTGGGAGACGTTAGGGAGCACCTTTTCCTTGCGATTTCGAACTTCATTTGAGAGAATAATGTTGCATTTGCTTAGCAAAAGTACAAAAAACCCTGCAAAAAATGCGATTTTTATTAGGTTGGTTTAGTTCTCCAAGGGGGAACTTTTTTCCCCTTGGTCCGATGTTATCCATTTCCGAACTTAACCTGACTAGTAATATAAGACATATTCGTGCCAAACTTCGGAAGTCTAGCTCTTTTATTTTGGACTGTATCGTGTCCTCTACAGACGGACAGACGGACGGACATTTTTGAATTTAGTAGAAGTGTGTAATTTTGGCCGCGGTTTAATAGGAAACATCACATTTAATGCTTTATTTAAGCTAAGCATAATTATAACACTTAAAAGCTATCAAAAACTTACAAAAATTCGATACTTTATTTAGAAAAAAAATTTAGGCGAAAATCTATTTTCATATAAACTGTGATTAATTTTAAACCTGCAAAAACCTGCAAGAAATGTCTGTATGACAACGTTCAGTAATAAATGACCTATAAGTTGTATGTAGTAATTCGACATGATATGCCTGGATTCGGTTTTGGCAAGCTGTGGAAGTTTCATAAGTCCTCAAAAATATTGTTATTATTGACCATACTTCAAAGTACAAAAAATGTAAGAAGAAGATCGATAATAAATTTCTTATTAATGTCCAGAATAAGCATAAATCTGTAGCTTTCTTGTACAAAACCGTTTTGAAACCATTGATGTAACATGGATAATATGATGTTATTAGTTGAACACTTATATATACATATATTATTTTTTTAAATATTGGATACCAAAAATGTTATTTCATTCGCATATTTAACAAAGTTAAAGACCTAATTCCAAAAAATGGTTATTTGTTTGATCAGAACACACCCTTAGCTTGCCCCTAGCACTATTAATTCCCAATTTTAATGACACTAATTTTTGGACTTTTGTCCAGCTAGATTTTGATTTGGAACCAATGTGCAATGTAGAGCAAGACATTCATATTTTTTTTTTATTATTTTTTTAAATTTTCAAAAGTCCAAAACTTTGATCGTCGGCCGCCACTGGTAGATGAAATTTGATTGACCCCAAATTTGTACCAAATAGAAAATTTTTATTATTGTAGACATACAATAATAAAAATTTTATCGGATACTTGGGAAAATTAAAAGTTGAAGAAAAAATACCACTATAATGGTCAGGGGCATAGATATATATAGGCGGAGTGTAATTTTTGGATGGTTAGAAAGATAATTTTGTATAAAAAGATAATTTTTTAAAATTATTTTTTTTTTTTTAATGTAAAAAAAGTGATTTATTTTTCTTAAATCATTTTTTTTTTTAATTTTGACCAATTTTCGGTACGTGTTTCCGTTATTTGGTTGTCACCAAATTTTAAATTTCCTATTTTACTGATTCTTTGCGAAGTAATCCTTTAATCCTTTTTAAATTTAAATTGACCTTTTTCAAATTTCAATTGGTGACTTAAATTTTTATTAATCTTTTTTGAATTTCAATTGATTTTTTACGAATTCAATTATACTGTTGGGCTAAAAAAATGAGGCTCAATAGCTCCAACGCTTAATAAAAATAAACCATCAAATAAACAAAATCACCAATGGGTTTGCAATGTTAATTCGAATTTCTTTTTTATTGCCCATTGATGTCTTTAAGTTATTATCAAAGGCCTTTGGAAAATCCCCAGAAAAAATGTTTAGATATATTTTTATATATCATATCTAATCCGAAATTTGAAAGATCAGTACTGATCCGAAAAATGGATCGCTAGAATTAGATCAGTTTTAATCGGACGAATACAATATCATCCGAAAAATGGGTTTATATAATTAGATTAACCCATTTTTCGGACGAAATTGTATCCATCCGACTAAAACTGATCTAATCATAGGGAGCCATTTTTCGGATCAGAACTGATCCATCTCATTTTTACTTGGGACGGTAAAAAACTATAATAACACTGTAAGTAAAATTTAAACTTTTGAAATGACACAGACACCCCAACTTATTTTTGGGTCAAAGAATCCAGTGGTGTATTCCATTTTAAAAAATTAGCTCAAAATAACGAGATATTTTAAATTTAAAAATGTAGAGTAAAAATTGAATAAATCCAAAAAAAAAAATTATAAAATTCATCAAAATAAGAGCAAGTATTGTTCCATGTCCGCTTGAAAATGGACGTCATTAGATATAAATTTTGACAAATAACAAGTTTTCAACAAGTTTTTTCATTCAAATAGAATGAAAAATCGCCTTAAATCTACTGCAAATTTGAAATCGAAATATCTCGGGATTTTGAGCTGATTTTTCACAACGGGGTGCACCACTGGAATCTACGATCCAAAAATTGAGTTGACGTGTCTCGGCATTTTGGTGTGTCATTTTACCTACTTACAGTGTTATCAGAGCTTGAAATTGTATGGCGGTTCTTTTATAAGAACATATTAACCCTCTAACTGCCATTTTAAAGGTAATTTTAGTAATTTTTTTCATAAACTAAACACAGAAGTCTAATCAAACGTCCATTTAAAGGATTAATTTTTTTCTAAAAATATTTTCCCCATAAAGTTTTATTAGGGTTTGTCAAAGGCTGAAAGTTCATGCGACATACGTGAAATGCTTAAAAATGGCAAAATATAAAGAAGTGAGGTTGAGATTGCTAGAAATAGAATTGTAGTGTTGGAAACTGTCAAAATGTATTCTGTAGAAACTAAAAATATTCACATATATAAAAAACACTTTTCATTAACAAGACAAACCGACATTTAAAATCCTACTGATGATGACACTAACTGGGGTGTTTGAAACCGGTATAGGAAATACCAGAAATGTCTATAATTTTTAGAAATTCAATTTTTCTTCTGCATTTTTTCAACTTGAACCCTTATAACAAATATAATTAGAGCCCGTGTTCGATCTGTACTTACTGAAAAAATCAAATAAAGAATAATATTTTTATTATATTTTTTTACCAAAGCAGTGTTAAAAGCTTGAAAAAATAGTGTATGTTTCATAAAATATTAAGATTATGAAAAAGGCGGTTAGAGGGTTAAAACGTTCAACTAATACTTTATGCATCAAATTTCACTGGGGGTCGTCAAAGCAAGATAATACGTTTTGCCTATCTAAAATGCTTAAAAAAAAATAAATTTGTAAAACTTGCAATTAATTTTTTTTTTGATATTTTACAAAAATTTAAATACTTTAAAACTTTACATTACGAACTTCCTAAATTTGAAAAACCCTAGTAAAATTTGATGCACAAAATATTAGTAAAACTTTTTAACCCTCTAATTGCATATTTTAAAACCACAAATATGTATTTATTTTAATAAAGGAAAAAAATGGCCCTTTAAACGAGTGCTAGAGGGTTAACATGGTCAAAGAAAAGAATCATCATACAATTTTATAAAACACATTTAAAAATAAATTATAGTTTAGAAGTATATTTTGACTATTTTTTACGAGTTTTTAATACTGCTTTCTTAAAAAAAAAATACAATTAAATATGATTCTTGATATTTTTGCATTTTCAATCATTTTGCGCAAGTCGCACAAACTTTCAGCTTTTCAGAACCTTTAATGAAATGCATGATTAATATATTAGTTAAGCATTTTTACCTTCTAAGTTAAGTTTTTGAAAAGGAGTAAAAGGTCCCCTTAAAATAACAGTTAGGGGGTTAATATGTTTTAAAAAAGGAACCGCCATATAATTTCACTGAAGACAAAAATTCATATTTTGAAGCTCAGATGTGCATTTATTGCAGTTTTTTTTTGAGATTTTCAAAACGCCTTTCATTTGGCACTGGAGACATTAGGGCTCAAGGTAATAACAAAAAAAAAAAAATTTGAACAGTGTTATAGTCTTCGAATGTCAATTGAACTTTTCGAAAATAAAAAAAATTTTGGGATCTTTATTATTTTCAAATTTATCGAAGAAAGATAAACGACGAAATTTTCTTAATAACCCGAGTAAAAAATTTGATAAAAATTTAATAAAATTATATATAATTTTATAAGATTATGTATGGAGGTTTTAGTTTGCTGAAAATTTTATAAACTCCAATTTTTTATATAAAATTTTATATATTTATATCTAATTATACCAAATTTTATAATATTTTATTATTTGATAAAATTATATATAATTATATCCGATTTTTTTTTAATACACAGTTTTATAAAATTTGATATGGTTAGATATAATTTTATAAAATTTTATTTAAAAAAAAATTCGGATAAATTTTTTTATTTATATTGTCATCTCGCTGTATCGGAAAAACCAAGGGCTCTGGTGGGAATCGAACCCACGACCACCAGTTTCAAAGGCTATCACGCTACCAACTAGCTTACAGGGCCCCCAATTTAATCTTATATAATTTTATATTAATTAATCAAATTATATATAATTATTAGAGTTCGTTTGATGACTATGTCACTTCATCTGTTTATTGGATATCATCATTTTTTTAAAGGATTTAGGGGAGCTAAAAAGAATTTCGGCATTTTTTTTTTTAAATTTTCACTCCTTGGGGTGGTTCAATGCATCTGAAAACGCGGATTTTGCAGAGAGAAAATGGCTAAATATATTGCAAATCTGATTTCACCAGTCGATTTTACAGCAAAAACTAATACAATGGCAGTTTTTTTGAACTCTTAAAAAAGTTCCAAAACCCCACAGCAGGGGGCGGAAATATCGATTTTTTTTTAAAATTTAAATTATTTTTTAAGTCATGCACGATGAAGGGGCAGTGTTTGCTAAGAAAACTGATACAAAAAGCATCTTTCTATCACAACCCATTAAGAAGTTATAAGGCTTCAAAGTTTTTTTTCTAATGACAAAACTGTAAAACACTGACCGACATTTGATAATTTTTTTGATGGGCCAGCGGTTTGAACACCCGTTTTCGATTAAACTGTCAATGCTGATTCCAAATCTGGTTTCCAAAGTTTTTCATAACGTCAGGTTTTTGAGGAAATTGAGGTAAAAGTTCATAAAAACGCATTTTTGTGCATTACTGTGAGCATTTTTTGTGATATTTTTTGATGATATTCTGGGATCATACAAATCGTTTTTGATTAACATTTCGATACTGATTCTGAATTTGGTTTTCAAATTTTTCTATCACGTTGGGTTTTTGAGAAAATTGAGATCAAAGTTCTCAAAAAACGTTTTTTTGTCCATTTTTGAGAGCTTATAACTTCTTAACGGGTTGTGATAGAACGGACATTTTGGTACCATTTTGTTAAGCTGGAAATTCCCTTTAATCTTGCATATTTAAAAAATTAATTAAAAAAAAAATGGAAAAACCTTATATTTCCGCCCTCTGTGGTGGGTTTTTGGAACTTTTTTTAAGAGATCAAAAACCGATCATTGTATTAATTTTTGCTGTAGAATCGATTGGTGAAATCAGATTTCCGATTTGTTCAGCCGTTTTTGCTCTGCAGAAAAATAAGCTTAAAATCCGCGATTTCAGATGCGTTGAACTACCCCAAGGAGCAAGAATTTTCCCAAAAAAAAAGACCGGAATTCTATTTAGTTAACCTAAATCCTTCAAAAAAATGATGATACCCGCAGATCAAATTTTCAAAATTAACTCTAATATTTATATAAAAACTTTTTTACTCGGGAAAGCATACATCCAAGAATTTTTATTATTTATTATTTACATTCATAAAAAAACAAAAACTTGTAATTTAATAGGAAAAATGATTATAAAAATAAACTTTTTCTAAATTTACTGTAATTTTAATAGGCTTGACTACAATTTTTATTAAAATTTTTGTTATATTTTTTTTAAGCTCACAAAAAATAAATTGTGAATTAATGAAGAAATACAAAAAAAAAAATTTTCCAATGATCGATTTTCATAGTATTTATGAACAAATTCATACAATTTTATTAACTTTTTCATAATACTTATAAAATTTTTCATACTTTTTATGAAAAATGTTAAATATTTTTAAAATTCACATATTATGATTTATTCATAAATACTATGAAAAATTTTTTAACTATTATGAAAAAGTTAATAAATTGTGTGAATTTGTTCATAAATACTATTAAATTCGTTCATTGGAAAATTTTTTTTCTGTGTGAAATTTTTTTTTGTAAATTTGAGTTTTTTTACTTTTAAACTTTTTTTATTTTCTAGTAAATTTTTAATTTAATTTTTTTTTTTTATTTTTGAAGTGATGAAAATTATAAGGCGAGTCGTGTAAAATTGCAAGAGATTTTGCTAACACATTTTTTTTACCTCTCCAGTAAAATAACAGTTTTTTTTTTAATTTAGAAAAATTTTTGAAAATCGATAAAGAAAGTATGGTGAATATAGTTTATACCACATGTCGGTGGTTTATATATACTTAACCTATAGTTAAACTTCATTTAAATTAAGTATAACATTAAACAATAACAAGCCCCTGATTGTTTAAAAATGATAATTAATTTGGGTTTATATAAATGGATTTTCATATACAATATACATATGTATGTGTACGAATGTATGTATGTGTTAAAAATGTTGTTTCATATGTATTTTTTTTTTTCATGTTTAGTTGTGTTAGTAAATTCTTTTTTTTTTTCTTGTTAATTAATGTTGATGTAGTTTTTATGTATTTTTATTTTATGTTTAGTTTAGTTTTTATTAAAAATTAGTATTTTATGTGTTTTTTTTATTTTTTTTCAGAGCAAATTAATTAAAAATGCACATACAATAATACACAAACAAAACACAAATGCAATAGATTTAAATGTTTTTGTATGTGTATATGGTATGATTTGTTAGTAATTGTTCATTTTTACATGAATTTTACAATTAAATCTTCATTCTATCTCAGTAGAAAGCACCACCATAACTCAAAAAGACAGTGTGTGAGAGTGTGAAATATAAATGTGATGTGATATAAATATACATAAATATATTTTTTTTTTTTACATACAACATTTCGTACTTTAAAAAAAATATTTTGTACAAAGACATATTTATATGAATTTTTTTTTTTTTTTTATTTTACAAGACAACATTTATGTTGGAAAATTAAAATTGGTGTACTTTGTTTTTAGAGATGCAGTGATTATTGCACTGAAAAGTACAATATTCAAAGTATCTCCAAAGTGTTTTTATTTATATTTTATTTTTTTTTTGATATGTATGATTTTCTAACTACATTTTTTCGAATTATTGCAATGATTTATTTTTTTTTTTTGTTAATATTGTTAAAGCAATTAAATTATATAAAAAAAAATTTACAAAATTTTGAGTAGTTATGCAATTTTTCTTTTTTTTTGTTAATTTTATCTAAATCCTACATATCTATTACGTACTCCCCGGTCCTTCTTCTAGATGTGTTAATTAGTTTTTTTATATTGGTATAATAGTATTTTGTACAACTTTTATTTAACATTTAACTTGTTCAAAAACTTACCATTTTTTTGTGTTCTTTAGTAGTAAGCATCGTTCTTAATCAGTTGGGGAAGGTTTTGACTTTCAATTAGTTTATTTTTTTAAGTGTTTTAAATTAAACATCAATCATTAAAAGTTATAAAATTAGTAAGCCATCATAACGAAATGTTTTTAATATCATACAGCACACATACACAAATTCATACATAGATACAAATATTAGAAGGAAAATTATATTTCCGTGTCAGATGTTAATTTGGAATTTATTCAAAAAGTAAATCAATATTGCCTTTTCTATCAAACAGCATGAAAAAAGGGATATTTTTTGACCCGGGGTCTTTAGATTTTTTTCATATTGTGTATACCGATACCGTATTAAGCCATTTAGACATTTCCGTTTACAGTTAAATTAAAACGTACTTTAATAATATGTTAACTAAAAAAAATCAAAAGGGGTAAAAGTTGACGAAAATGCACTCAAATAATGCTTTTGCATTTAGAATGTGTTTTCTAATGACACATTTTTTTTGAACTTTTACGTTTAAAGTAGAGGACTTTAGCTTAAAATTTCAATTTATATCTCTTCAAACTACACCAATTACACTGTGCAACAAGAAAAATGAGCCTCAATGGCTTCAAAGCCATATGAAAGTAGACCATCAAATGGACAAAATCACCAAAGGGTTTTGCAAAGTCAGTTCGAATTTCTTTTTTATAGCCCACTGAAATTTTTATTTTTTTATCAAAGGCGTTTGGAAAACGTCAAAAATACTATAACAAGAACACATCTGAGCTTCAAAATATGATTTGATGTCTTTAGTAAAATTTTTTGGCGGTTCTTTTCTTAGAACATTTTAACCCTCTAGTTGTAATTTTAAGGGGTCATTTTAGTCCTTTTTCAAAAACTAAACACATAAGTCTAATAAAACGCCCATTTAGAGGGTTAAAATGTTTTACAAATATTTTCCTCATAAAATTTCACTAGGGGTTGTCAAATGTTCAAAGTTTGTGCAACATGCGCAAAGTGCTTAAAAAGGGTCATGTATAAATAATCAATGTTTGTTATTTTTTTACCAAAGCTGTGTTAAAAAATATCGACAAAAAACAGTGCAAATATACTTTTGAGCTAAAAATGATGTTCTGAGGTGTTTTATAAAATTGTATGATGATTCTTTTCTTTGAGCAAATTAACCCTCTAGCTCCCGTTTTAAAGGGTAATTTTTGTCCTTTTTTAAAAAGAAATACAAAAAAGTTTATAAAAAAAGGCAGTTAAAGGGTTAAAATATTTTACAAATATTTTCTGAATCAAATTTTACTAGGGCACGTCTAAGACAGAAAGTTCGTCCAGCATATAGAAAATGCTTAAAAATTTTAAAGTATTAAAATTTTTTTTTTATATTTTTTTTGGGCCGAAATATAAAAAAAAAAACAAGTAACAAAGTTAAATTTGAGGTTTTCGAATGTATTAATACCATCCACGATGTAAAAAAGTTTATTTGCAAAAATAAAAATAAAACAAAAATTGAAAAAAAAAATCCGCGAAAAAATTTTTTTGGTAAAAAAAAATTCGACGAAAATGTTTTTTTGTTGTAAAAAGATATGTTTGTACTTGTTTAAATACCATTTGGTGATCGATTCTGTTCACATGCGTCAACCAGCAGCAGAATTAAAGCATTTTGTGTTTTAGGTTATGTTGAATGTACCACAATTTTCAAGGCGTTCTTACATTTTCATTCATAATTTTTGAACCGCTGAACCGATTGCGCTCAAATGCAATACCAAACTGCTTAGGGCAACAACAAGTAAATGTGCTAAGTCTTAGTTACCATTTCAAGTATCTTGGGAAAAGGTCGCGTGATGCCGTTCTAGCGGAAATTTGTTGGTGAAGCAAAAATATATTTGAGGACAAAGAAGAATTAGGTGGGGAAAAAACCTAAGCTTTCTTTTGAGTCAAAAAAAGGGCCCGATTTGAAAAAAAAGTTAAACAAGTTTTGGATAAAAAAAAAAATCAAAATTTTTTTTTATTTTTTTATAATTTTTTTTTGCAAGATTGAAGAAATAGCAATCTAAACTATTTAGGGACACATTTTGCTAAAAACAGTTTGTAAGAAGTTACATGGATAAGAATAAACACCTCTTTGGCCAAAATATCAAATTTCGACCCCCTCTAACTCAGAGAGTCCTTGACCGATCACGTTGAAAAATTGTGTCTGCACTACTATCCAATAGGATAGTAGATCGGGATCAAAAGTTGTGTCAGTTGACACGAAAACCCCCATATATATTATTGATCAGTGATCGATTTTAAGGCATTCTAGCGATGCCTGTCCGTCTGTGGAAATGGCGATCACGGCCAAAGTATTAAACAGATATAACTAAGACTTAGCATATTTACTTGTTGTTGCCCTAAGTAGTTTGATATTGCGAAATCGGTTTAGCGGTTCAAAAGTTATAAACGGAAATGTATGAACACCTCGAAAATTGTGGTACATTCAACATAACCTAAAAACACAAAATGCTTTAATTCGGTTGCTGCTTGACACATGTGAACAGAATTGATCACCGAATGGTATTTAAACAAGTTCAAACATATTTAAAAAAAAAAAAAAAACATTTTCGTCGAATTTTTTTTTACCAAAAATTTTTTTTCGCGAATTTTTTAAAAAAAAATTTTTTTTTGTTTTTTTTTTTTTGCAAATAAACTTGTTTACATCGTGGAGGGTATGAATACATTCGACAAAGTCGAAATTAACTTTGTAACTTGTTTTTTTTTTTATATATTTCGGCCCAAAAAAATATAAAAAAAAAAATTGGAAAAATAACAAACATTGATTATTTTTACTTGACCCTTTTTGAGCACTTTGCGCATGTCGCACAAACTTTGATCATTTGACAACCCCTAGTAAAATTTTATGAGGAAAATATTTGTAGAACAATTTAACCCTCTAAATGGACGTTTTATTAGACTTCTGTGTTTAGTTTTTAAAATAGGACTAAAATGACCCCTTAAAATGGCAGTTAGAGGGTTAAAATGTTTTAAGAAAAGAACCGCCATAAAATTTCACTGACGATATCAGATCAAATTTTGAAGCTCAGATGTGTTTTTATTATAGTATTTTTGACGTTTTCCAAACGTCTTTAACAAAAATTTCAAAACTTCAGTGGGCTATAAAAAAGAAATCCGAACTGACTTTGCAACACCCTTTGGTGATTTTGTCCACTTGATGGTCTACTTTCATATGGCGTTGAAGACAGTGAGGCTCAATGCGATGACCCAAAATTTGTTGCACAGTGTTATTATTTTAAAAAAATGAAAATCGCTAGTTTTTGGAATTTAATTAAACTGTAAATGGGATTGTTTAAATGGCTATAGAGTATTTATGAACGTAATATAAAATATATCCAAGAATCCACGGTAAAAAATACCCTTTTTCACGGGCGATATACAATATAGAAAATTGTCTATCATTTAAAAACTTTGCTTAAAATTTAATTGCCACCATAATGAAAACATATTTGTGCGTGTACGTAACAAGATTGAACCACATTTCTGTCATGTAATTGTGGTGGCAATAAACCCATTAAATACACTTGATTTGTTTATAAAAAACATAATGATAAATTTATTGACGCATATATGGATAATAGGGGAGCAGCGAAATTTCAAGTTGAAATTTTCACAACTTTCCGGACGGAATATTGTGTCACATGGTCTTAAACTGATTAAGGACAAATTAGAGCAAAATCGGATAACTTCAACCCGGGCACGTATAAAAATTTTTGTTTTCGATGCTTTTTTTTTTTTTTTTGAAAGTTAGTGAGCTTTATCAGCTTATTAAGGCTAAAAAGTTCATTTCGTTTCAATTTCAAAATGGACTTCGAAAAAATAAATGAGGCTGGTTGGGTGGGTGCTTACTTTTTAAAAGCTATGACTAGCATACTCTTAGATTTGTTGTTGCTCTTGACAATAAATTAAATTTATTTTTTTGGCGACATCGTATTTTGATGTAAAATTCGGGGTCAAAAACTGAAAAATGGAGTTTTGTCCCTATTTAAGACCGAAATTACGATGTCTCCAAAAATTAAAATAATAATCAAAGAAAACCTATTTTAAAGAGCGACAAAAGAGTAAATATTTACTCTATAAATTTTTAGGGTAAGCGCCCTCAATTTTGTGTTTCGAAGACCATTTTGGAATTAAAAAACTTGTCCGATTGAAATTATCTTTTTCGCCATTAATAAGCTAATAGAGTTCCCAATTATTAAAAAAAAATCGAAAATTTTTGTTTTTGCTCTTATCGAAAATTTATATTTTTTACCTTGTGAACTTTGACCGTAAAGGTGCACGAGTTAAAGTTATCCGATTTAGCTGAAATTTGTTCTGCATCAGTTTAAGACCATATGGCACAATACGATATAGACGATATTCAATTAAAAAAAAAA
The DNA here is from genome assembly GCA_963921195.1 of Pegoplata infirma. NCBI lineage: Eukaryota > Metazoa > Arthropoda > Insecta > Diptera > Anthomyiidae > Pegoplata > Pegoplata infirma. The sequence continues at coordinate 39,711,778 of OY992540.1, read as the reverse complement.
AATCAACATAAATTTCGCTGCCATCCTAATGGATGTATTTATGTGTGTGTGTGAGTAAGTTTAATTAATATATGAGCTTTTATTTACAAATTCAGCATTATATACATTAGCGTGTACTGAAATCGGTAATTTTGATTTTTTTTTTAATTTTTTCGGCATTCTTTGAGAACAATGCTAATTAAAGATTTGATTACGTAGAAACAATTAAATAAATAACACAGTGCAACAACGAAAGTTGACATTTTCTATAACAAAACCCCCAAGGCTTTATTTCTTTTCTGGAAAATATGTCGCACTTTCTGCACTTTTTTTTCTTTAATGAATATTTGTGCACAGTAAATATAGACATGTTTGGTACCAAAATAATGGTATTTTCAAGGCCTATCTAATGCTATATCAAGCATTTTAAAATAATTCTCAGATTTTGAGTTGAAATGTAAAAATTTATGAGTTTTTCACATATTTTTAAATAAAATAAGTGCGTTTGGAAATTTTATTATAAACAGTTAGATAGAACTCTAAAATACCTTTCTTTTGGTACCAAACATGTCTATTAGGGTGGCAGCTATTTTGCAAAACTTCGAATTTGAAGGAGTGCACCCCTAATTTTTATTACATTTGGTCTAAAAATGCTATGCTAAAAATTTCAGCCAAATCGGACAACGTTAACACGAGGCGCATCGAGGTCAAAGGTCAAAGGTCAAAAAATAGCCATATTTTGATGAAAAACATTTAATAAATGGTGTTGTTTTTTGAATATATTGTTAAAAAGTGGTACACGAGTTGTTTTTAGTATAAGAAGGTAAATTAAAAATTTTTGGGTTTTCAAAAATTAACCCTTGTAAGTCTTTCGGGGTCAAAATGACCCAATTTTCACAAAATGACCCCTAAAACACGAAAATCAGCCCCAATTTTCTAAATTTATTGAAATATACCAATGTAAACCCATATTTATATTCTATTCTATTGTAAATACTCAGATATGAAATACTGTCTTTGTAGGATGTCATTCACCCGTTTCACGGTAAGGCCAAAAATATGCATTTTATTTGGAGTGGTTCTCAAAACTGATATTTTGGTTTTTTCAAAATTTTCTTTAACAAAATTAGGAAAAATGCTGAAAAAACCACAGAATCTTATAAAATACTAGCTGTTTTGCACCCGGCGTTGCCCGGGTTAAAAAAAATATTATGTAATGAATGAGTTTTTTATTAGTCAATTTATTTACTTCTTCGTGACTTTTCACTGGTGACTATAAACCTATTCATGAGGTTTGGTCGATTTTTTTCGATTTTTTCAATAAAGGCAGAACTTTCGCTGTAGTTCAAGTGGGTGTGGCATTTAACGCATTTAGTTTAATTTTGGTCTCATGTGACCTATAGTTCCCCTATTGGTTAGCACGTGAAGAAAATTGCAACTAAATTAGCTCAGCATACATAACTCTCACTAAAGTACAAAGGGGCGTGCCATTATATGCCTTTTTATCAATCGCTGTTTAATATAGGAAATAGCGTTCTGTATATAACAAATTTACGTGGCATTTTACTCCCATTTGTCTAATCGCGGGCTAATATGGCATATCGTTTAACAGGAAAAAATATTTTTTAATTTAATACACAGGGGTGCGGCACCTTTTCCCGATCGCCACGGTAAATACCAACTGTGGTGAAAATTTAATTAAAATTGGTTTCACCGTCAACGCGTGTGTACGGATCGGCAGAAATAAATTTCAATGTATTGCAAAGGGACGTGGCAATTCATGCCTCTGTCTGGTCGTGTCTATAGTTTCCGCCTCAATAAGTACTAACTAACTGTCGTGAAAATTATAATAACCGTTTAAACTTTATTATGGAAAGGCAGAATGAATTTTCTGTACATTGCAAAAGGCGTGGAGGTTGATACATACTAAAGTGCCGCCTCTGTTAGTACTATCAATGGAAAAAATTTTGTTAAAATCGGTTTAGTCGTTTAAGCGTTATTAAGGAACAGGCAGAAACACTTTCAGTATAATACAAAGGCGCGAGTCAATTTACGCCCCTTTGTCCAAACGCGCTTTGTCCAAACGCGCTCTATCTATAGTTTCCCCCTCGGTAAGTACTTACTATCTGTGGTAAAAATTTCATTCTAATCGGTTTAGCAGTTTAATGCTAGATTACGGAACAGACAGAAATAGCGTTCAATTAAATAAAAAGGGCGTGCTATTTTATTTATTTTTTTTAAATCGGTATGGTCGTTTAAGCATGATAACGGAACATGCAGAAAAAACTTTCAGTATAGTTAAAAGGAGCGTGACATTATTTATATTATAATTTCTAGTTTCCGGCTCGGTTAGTACTATCTTTGGTAAAAACTTCATTAAAATCGGTTCAGCCGTTTATGCGTGATTGCGAAACAGGAAGAAATAACTTTCAATGTAATACAAAGGGGCGTGGCATTTTACGCCCCCTTTCTTCGATCGCCCTCTATTGTGGATCATACTTTTCGCTTTGGTTAATACTATCTGTGTTGAAAATTTCATAAAAATCAAGTTAGCTGTTTAAGCGTAATTGCGGAAAAGGCAGAAATAGCTTTCAGTGTAACAAAAAGGGGGGTGCGTTTTACGCCCCTTTTTTCGATCGCCCTCTATTGTGGCTCATAGTTTTCGCCTCGGTTAGTACTATCTGTGGTAAAAATTTCAGCGAAATCGGTTAAATCACTTTTCAGTGATTGTGGAACTGGCAGACATAGTTTCTGTATAGTACAAAGGGGCGTGGCATTTTAAGCCCATTTTTCCGATTGCGGATTTTTCTGGGCTATAGTTCCCGCCTCGGTTTGTAATATCTGTGGTGAAAATTTCATGAAAATCGGTTCAGCCTTTTTCTCGTTATTGCCGGACAGGCAGATAAAGCTTTAGCACGGTACAAAGGGGCGTGGCATTTTACGCCCCTTTGTCTGATCGCGGTCGCTTATGGCCTATAGTTCCCTCCTCGTTTAGTACTATCTGTGGTGAAAATTCCATGAAAATCGGTTCAGCCGTTTTTCCGTTATTGTCGGACAGGCAGATATACATAGCTTTAGCATGGTACAAAGGGGCGTGGCATTTAACGCCCCTTTTGCCGATCGCGGTCGCTTATGGCCTATAGTTCCCACCTCGGTTAGTACTATCTGTGGTGAAAATTTCATGAAAATCGGTTCAGCCGTTTTTCCATTATTGTGTGACAGGCAGATATAGCTTTAGCATGGTAAAAAGGGGCGTGGATCGGACAAAGGTTACGCCCCTTTATCCGATCGCGGTCGCTTATGGCCTATAGTTCTCGCCTCGGTTAGTACTATCTGTGGTGAAAATTCCATGAAAATCGGTTCAGCCGTAGTTCCGTTATTGCCGGACAGGCAGATATAGCTTTAGCATGGTACAAAGGGGCGTGGCATTTTACGCCCCTTTTTCCGATCGCGGTCGCTTAAGGCCTATAGTTACCGCTTTGATTAGTACTATCTGTGGTGAAAATTTCATGAAAATCGGTTCAGCCGTTTTTCCGTTATTGTCTGACTGGCAGATATAGCTTTAGCATGGTACAAAGGGGCGTGGCATTTTACGCCCCTTTGTCCGATCGCGTTCGCTTATGGCCTATAGTTCCCGCCTCTGTTAGTACTATCTGTGGTGAAAATTTCATGAAAATCGGTTAAGCCGTTCTGTACTTATTGCGGAACAGACAGACAGACAGACAGACAGACAGAAAGACAGACAGACAGACAAACCAACAATCAGATTTATAATATTAATAGGGATATGCTAACATATTTTTTTGGGGGATATCCCTTGGATAGTTTGGCGTGGGCATCGATTTAAACTCAGCGGATTTCGAGGAAAATGCCTTTTTTGCCCACAATTTATTCAATATGGAAAAAATTTGGTAAATATTTTGAAATTTGACAAAGTCAGGGCCATAAATTATTAAAAACTATGTTAGACATTAACCCTAAACGTTTTAGGAAAATAGAATAATATTAGCCTGATTTTTATTCGGGTCAAAGGTAAAATTTAGGGATATTTGGATTTTTTTTGGAAAAAGGCATCTAAATATGAAAAGTTTATTGCGATTTTTCATAAAACTTGGTATAATTATTGTACGAGCTCAGAAAAATAATTATTTAATTTTTTTAAAATTAACCCATAAATGAACATGGGGTCAAAATGGCCCAGCACATTAAAATTTCTTTATATCGATTTTTATATTTTCTTTCGATTTTTATAAAACTTGTTATGATTATGTGCGAGGTCAGAAAACTAATTATTTGATTTTTTTTAATTAACCCATAAATGAACATGGGGTCAAAATGGCCCAGCACATTAAAAATTCTTAATATAGTTTTTTTATTTTTTTTCAAACGTCGCATAAAAATAATAACAAGTTTAATAGAAATAGAAAAAAAATAAAAAAAAACTATATTAAGAATTTTTAACGTGCTGGGCCATTTTGGCCCCATGTTCATTTATGGGTTAATTAAAAAAAATCAAATAATTAGTTTTCTGACCTCGCACATAATCATAACAAGTTTTATAAAAATCGAAAGAAAATATAAAAATCTATATAAAGAAATTTTAATGTGCTGGGCCATGTTCATTTATGGGTTAATTTTAAAAAATTTAAATAATTATTTTTCTGAGCTCGTACAATAATTATACCAAGTTTTATGAAAAATCGCAATAAACATTTCATATTTAGATGCCTTTTTCCAAAAAAAATCCAAATATCCCTAAATTTGACCTTTGACCCGAATAAAAACCGGGTTGATATTATTCTATTTTCCTAAAATGTTTAGGGTTAATGCCTAACATAGTTTTTACTAATTTATGGCCCTGACTTTGTCAAATTGTAAAATATTTACCAAATTTTTTCCATATTGAATAAATTGTGGGCAAAAAAGGCATTTTCCTCGAAATCCGCTGAGTTTAAATCGATGCCCACGCCAAACTATTCGAGGGGTATCCCCCAAAATTTTTTTTTTTATATGTTAACAAATATTTGATAAGATTCTGTGGTTTTTTCAGCATTTTTCCTAATTTTGTTTAAGAAAATTTTGAAAAAACCAAAATATCAGTTTTGAGAACCACGCCAAATAAAATGCTTATTTTTGGCCTTACCGTGAAACGGGTGAATGACATCCTACAAAGACAGTATTTCATATCTGAGTATTTATGATAGAATAGTATATTAATATGGGTTTACATTGGTTTATTTCAATAAATTTAGAAAATTGGGGCTGATTTTCGTGTTTTAGGGGTCATTTTGTGAAAATTGGGTCATTTTGACCCCGAAAGACTTACAAGGGTTAATTTTTGAAAACCCAAAAATTTTTAATTTATCTTCTTATACTTAAAACAACTCGTGTACCACTTTTTAACAATATATTCAAAAACAACACCATTATTTAATGTTTTTCATCAAAATATGGCTATTTTTTGACCTTTGACCTTTGACCTCGATGCGCCTCGTGTTAACGTTGTCCGATTTGGCTGAAATTTTTAGCATAGCATTTTTAGACCAAATGTAATAAAAATTAGGGGTGCACTCCTTCAAAAGTTTTGCAAAATAGCTGCCACCCTAATGTCTATACTTATTGTTCATTTCTGTGCACGAACAGTCATTAAAGAAAAAAGTGCAGAAAGTGCAACATTTTTTTCCAGAAAAGAAAACGTTATTAGTTTAGTACCAAGATTGTTTTTTGCACTCATTTGAATTTGGTAAACTATTATTATAACACTGTGGAACAAATTTAGGTTAGCAAAAGATAGGTCGATTCTGAGAGTGAGGGGTGAAAATAGAGTCTAAATTATTTTTTGAATCGATCTTCGAACTTTTCAGTCAAATGCCGATATATTGATATGTTTTTTTTTTTTTTTTTTTTTAATTTTTTAAAAAAATGTTTTAGAAAATTTTTGTGGTGCTTAAGGGTACTTTCCACTATCACACTTTTCCATTATACACATCAAAATTGATCAACTTCCTAAAGATTTTTGGATTCTTTTTTGATTGAAATCTAGTCGTATCTAATAAGTGAACAATTTCTGGCCAAATTTTTTAAAAAAATATTTCGTTAACATGGTGAAATTACGCTTGTATAATGGAAATGTGTGATAGTGAAAAGTACCCTTTATGAAGGAAAATGTTGGAAATATAATTTTATTTTTCATGCTTTTTGAAAATATTTTGCTTCATAAGCACCGCAAAAATTTTCTAAATCAATTTAAAAAATAATTGTTGGACAGGTCTCTAGAAATAACACTGCGTGACAAAACTAACCACTATTATTTAGAAAACAAGAGGTACGACCATTCGGACATGCTGAATCGAATGGCGTACTACGTTTTTTGATGTATGCTACAGTTTTCTTGCAAAATGTCATTAAAAATAGGCTGATTTTCAGCTGCTTTTTTAACAAACAAATTTCCAAAGCGAATGATTTTTAAATTTTATGGCATGGAAAACAAAGATATAACTTGTAGCGATATTTCTTATGTAAATTTGGTTTAAATATTTTCATCTTAAGCCCTTAAATTCGCGGATTTCTTTATTTTTTTTAGGTTTCGCGAAATTAACCATTAAATTGGTCTCTGATAAAAAACTTGAATTTTGTGGATCATAAAGGCATCCATGACACTACGAATAGTGGACAAAAAACATCTTGTTATATAGACCATCATAATGAAAATCACGAAAAACCGTTTTTTTTTTAAATGGCAGCATCACTTTAGGAGATGATTTGAGGCTTCATCTTTTAGTATAAAATGTGGGAACCTTAAACAATGAACTGACCCAAAATTTGTACAAAAAACTTTTTAGTTGCAAAAGTTATCTTAACAAAAACTATAATTATTGTATGGCAAGCACTGAAATATTAGTTTTTGTTAAGATAACTTTTGCAAATGCAAACTTTTTTGGACAAATTTTGTGTCAGTTAGTTGTTTAAGGTTCCCACATTATATACTAAAAGATGGAGCCCTAAATCATCTTGTAAAGTGATGCTGCCATATATGAAAAAACGGTTTTTCGCGATTTTCATCATGATGGTCCATATAACATAGCTGGTTTTTGTCCACTTTTTGTATTGTTAGGGATGCCTTTTTGATTCACTCAAAGCAAGTTTTATATCAAACACCAATTTGGCTGTTAATTTCGCGAAAACCTTAAAAAATTAAGAAATTCCCTTTAAGCTTTAAATCAAATTTGCATAAGAAATATTCCTACAAGTCATATCATTGTTTTCCATGCCATAAAATTTATAAATACTTTACTTTGCAAATTTTTTTGTTAAAAAACTGGCTCGAAATCGGCAAATCTTTAACGACATTTTGCAAGAAAACTGTACCATACATCGAAAAACGGAGTACGCCATTCGAATCAGGATATCCGAAATATACAGAAATGATGGTCGCCACTCTTCTTTATTTTTTTAGTGTTCCGCAGTGTGATTTGGCTTTTACATATTAAAAAAATATCAATTAGTCGACGAGTTATTGCCAAAAACCATATAAACAATATGCTGAAAATCGGCATTAACAAACGACGCGATACGGGTCTTCTAATTAGCCTCTATTTTCACCCCTCACTCTCAGAATCGACCTAACTTTTGCTAACCTGAATTTGTTCCACAGTGTAATTATAACTACTTGAAAACTGTATAAGAGGCGTATACTTAATTTTGTAATTACCTTTAAATTAAACTAAAAAAAATTGTGTGTTTTGTTATGGAAAATGTCAACTTTCATTTGCTTTTGGTTTCATCCCATTTCCATTCGGAAAATTCGATTTTGTCTAACTTTGTAATTAATTCAAAAAACATTTAGTAAAAAATATCTATTTTTACTTGTTTAAATTTGAGTCAAAAGTTTTGTTGTTTAGAGAACATTGAGGAAATAATATTTATGATATTTTCATGCATTTTCATTTGGTGCGAGCAATCGTAGCTCCCGAGAATTTCCTCGTTTTTATAGAGTTTTTTAACAATAAGTCACGCATCACTTGAGTACGGGACACTCTAACAAACACTTTTATGTATTTAACAGCCATTTACACTGAGAAAATTGAAAAAGCAATTAAGTATTAAGATTATGTTGTTAAATATTAAATTCTTAGAAATTATTGTTATAGAAAATTAAATTCTTAGGTGATATCATAAATTTTTTAAAATTTTACAAGATTTTTATAAAATTTGCTAATGATCCTGTAGTAAGGGTAAAACTTATCTCTACCATTGGATGAGTAACTTTTTTAAAGCAATAAATAAACTTAAATGAGAATATCATAAATGGAATTTTGTTGGCCTCGAGCTTGAAAATTATTAACAAAATAACACAAATACACTTTTATTGTCGATTAACATGTTTGTTTAAAATTTTATAAGTTTTTAGAAGTTGACCTAAGGTTATAGAATTGTAGTTTTTGCGACACCTTGTTAAATTTAAAATCAAATTGGATGATTATAACAATTATTCATATTTTCTTGATTTACATTTAGTTCGATTTTATGAAAATGTTATAAAAAATGTACTAAAAACGAAGTCTTTAGTCTATTTTTTTATTTCGAAAGATTTAAAATTTAATAAAATGCTTTCATTTAAAATACTTTTTTTTAACATATTTATCTGCTTGTTTATCACATCTATCTATACTAAAATAAATTAAAAATGTTCATTATTATTTTAGTTCACGAACTTATTGAACTGTCCTCATTTTGATGTTTATTGGCTCATTAGTTATTATATGATTTTAGTACTTTAGTACTTTAATAGTTTTACCACTAAAATTTTATTGAAACATAAAAATAAATAATCTTAATTTCAAACATTCGTTTGTTTGTTTTAGATTATCGCAAAATTTTTATTATCATAATATCGATATTGTTTTTATTGGTCAATGGTTATGCGAGTAATAAGAGTTCAATGATTTCTATTTAACATTTAATGTCATTGACCAATAATTGAACTTTATTTGCGACACTAATAAACTAATTGAAAGTCAATGTTCGTAGGAAGAAAAACTTACCTGATTGTTATAAATGAGTTACGAAGTTTGAAAGAAAAACAATGTTGAATTGAATGTTAAAGGAAATTCAAAAATGATTAAGAAACAATAAAAAAAGTTTTTAAATACTTCGGCAAAAAAAAATTTTCTTTAGCGAAAATATAAAGAGAAATTATCTCAGTATTTGACGATATTTAAATAGAAAAAAATGTCTCTGCAATCTATAACTTTTTTAAAAGGAAAAATACTCTCAGAATCTGAGACATTGTTCTTATAGAAAAAGTCTCAGAGTCTAAGAGATTTTTCTAATAGAAAAAGTCTCAGAATCTGAGACATTTTTCTTATAGAAAAAGTCTCAGAATCTGAGACATTTTTCTTATAGAAAAAGTCTCAGAATTTGAGACATTTTTCTTATAGAAAAAGTCTCAGAATCTGAGACATTTTTCTTATAGAAAAAGTCTCAGAATCTGAGATATTTTTCTTATAGAAAAAGTCTCAGAATCTGAAAATGTCTCTGATTCTGAGACTTTTTCTATAAGAAAAATGTTTCAGATTCAAATACTTTTCTGAGACTTTTCCTTTCAGAAAAATGTCTCAGATTCTGAGACTTTTTTTTATAAGAAAAATGTCTCAGATTCTGAGACATTTTCTATAAGAAAAATGTCTCAGATTCTGAGACTTTTTCTGTAAGAAAAATGTCTCAGATTCTGAGACTTTTTCTATAAGAAAAATGTCTCAGATTCTGAGACTTTTTCTATAAGAAAAATGTCTCAGATTCTGAGACTTTTTTCTATAAGAAAAATGTCTCATATTCTGAGACTTTTTCTATAAGAAAAATGTCTCATATTCTGAGACTTTTTCTATAAGAAAAATGTCTCAGATTCTGAGACTTTTTTTATAAGAAAAATGTCTCAGATTCTGAGACTTTTTCTATAAGAAAAATGTCTCAGATTCTGAGACTTTTTCTATAAGAAAAATGTCTCAGATTCTGAGACTTTTTCTATAAGAAAAATGTCTCACATTCTGAGACTTTTTCTTTAAGAAAAATGTCTCAGATTCTGAGACTTTTTCTATAAGAAAAATGTCTTAGATTCTGAGACTTTTTCTATAAGAAAAATGTCTCAGATTCTGAGACTTTTTCTATAAGAAAAATGTCTCAGATTCTGAGACTTTTTCTATAAGAAAAATGTCTCAGATTCTGAGACTTTTTCTATAAGAAAAATGTCTCAGATTCTGAGACTTTTTCTATAAGAAAAATGTCTCAGATTCTGAGACTTTTTCTATAAGAAAAATGTCTCAGATTCTGAGACTTTTTCTATAAGAAAAATGTCTCAGATTCTGAGACTTTTCTATAAGAAAAATGTCTCAGATTCTGAGACTTTTTCTATAAGAAAAATGTCTCAGATTCTGAGACTTTTTCTATAAGAAAAATGTCTCAGATTCTGAGACTTTTCTATAAGAAAAATGTCTCAGATTCTGAGACTTTTTCTATAAGAAAAATGTCTCAGATTCTGAGACTTTTTCTATAAGAAAAATGTCTCAGATTCTGAGACATTTTCTATAAGAAAAATGTCTCAGATTCTGAGACTTTTTCTATAAGAAAAATGTCTCAGATTCTGAGACTTTTTCTATAAGAAAAATGTCTCAGATTCTGAGACTTTTTCTATAAGAAAAATGTCTCAGATTCTGAGACTTTTTCTATAAGAAAAATGTCTCAGATTCTGAGACTTTTTCTATAAGAAAAATGTCTCAGATTCTGAGACTTTTTCTATAAGAAAAATGTCTCAGATTCTGAGACTTTTTCTATAAGAAAAATGTCTCAGATTCTGAGACTTTTTCTATAAGAAAAATGTCTCAGATTCTGAGACTTTTTCTATAAGAAAAATGTCTCAGATTCTGAGACTTTTTCTATAAGAAAAATGTCTCAGATTCTGAGACTTTTTCTATAAGAAAATGTCTCAGAATCTGAGACATTTTTCTTACAAAGAAATCTCAGAATAAGAAAAATGTTTCAGATTTTGAGACTTTTTCTATAAGAAAAATGTCTCAGATTCTGAGACTTTTTCTATAAGAAAAATGTCTCCGATTCTGACTTTTTCTATCAGAAACGATATCAGAGACGTTTTCTATAAGAAAAATGTCTCAGATTCTGAGACTTTTTCTATAAGAAAAATGTTTCAGATTCTGAGACTTTTTGTAGCAGAAAAATGTTTTAGATCCATAAGAAAAGTCTCAGAATCTGAGGATCTGAAACATTTTCCATATAAAAAAATTCTCAGAATCTGAGACATTTTTCTTATAGAAAAATTCTCCGAATCTGAGACATTTTTCTTATAGAAATATTCTCGAAATCTGAAACATTTTTCTTATATAAAAAATTTCAGAATCTGAGACATTTTTCTTAAAGAAAAATTCTCACATCCTGAGACAATTTTCTTATAGAAAATTTCTCAGATTCTGAAACATTTTTCTTATAGAAAAATTTTCAGATACTGAGACATTTTTTTGTAGAAAAATTCTTTGAATCTAAGACATTTTTCTTTAAGAAGCAGTCGCAGAATCTGAGACATTTTCCTTATAGAAAAAGTCGCAGAATCTGGGACATATTTCTTATAGAAAAAAGTTTTAGAATTTGAGACATTTTTCTTATAGAAAATGTCTCAGAATCTGAGACATTTTTCTTATAGAAAAAGTCTCAGAATCTGAGACATTTTTCTTATATAAAAAGTCTCAGAATCTGAGACATTTTTCTTATATAAAAAGTCTCAGAATCTGAGACATTTTTCTTATTGAAAAAGTCTCAGAATCTGAGACATTTTTCTTATAAAAAAATTTCAGTATCTGAGACATTTTTCTTATAGAAAAATTCTCAGAATCTGAGACATTTTTCATAAAGAAAAAGTCTCAGAATCTGAGACATTTTTCTTATAGAAAAAGTCTCAGAATCTGAGACATTTTTCTTATAGAAAAAGTCTCAGAATCAGAAGTCTCAGACATTTTTCTTATAGAAAAAGTCTCAGAATCTGAGACATTTTTCTTATAGAAAAAGTCTCAGAATCAGAAGTCTCAGACATTTTTCTTATAGAAAAAGTCTCAGAATCTGAGACATTTTTCTTATAGAAAATTTCTCTGAATCTGCGACATTTTTCCTATAGAAAAAGTCTCAGAATCTGAAACATTTTTCTTTTAGGAAAAGTCTCAGAATCTGAGACATTTTTCTTATAGAAAAAGTCTCAGAATCTGAAACATTTTTCTTTAAGAAAAAGTCTCAGAACCTGAGACATTTTTTCTATAGAAAAAGTCTTAGATTCTGAGACATTTTTTCTATAGAAAAAGTCTCAGATTCTGAGACATTTTTTCTGTAGAAAAAGTCTCAGATTCTGAGACATTTTTTCTATAGAAAAAGTCTCAGAATCTGAGAAATTTTTCTATAGAAAAAGTCTCAGAATCTGAGAAATTTTTCTATAGAAAAAAATTCTGAGAATCTGATACTTTTTGTATAGAAAAAATGTCTCAGAATCTGAGAATTTTTCTATAGAAAAAATGTTTCAGAATCTGAGACTTTTGCTATTGAAAAATATGTCTTAGGAATCTAAGAGGTTTTCTATAAGAAAACTTTCTCCGAAATCTGAGACTTTTGCTATAGGAATTAGATAACTGTGTCCCAATCTGAGAATTTCTCTTTGTTTATATTAGGTGCGTTCCCTCTTTAATATAAACAAATTTAATTAACTCATTCTACAACATTGTTTTTCTTTGCAATTATTACCTGTGTTTTTTTTTTTTTTGATTTTTCAATAAATTACTACAATAAAACATAAAAAAATATTATAAATGCTTATCAGTTCTTAGTTATTTTTTTTTTTTGGCTCTTTTTGTTAGTTTTGTTGTTAAAAAAAATACCATTTCCAATATTAATTAATAGCAAAATAAAAAAAAATCAAACGAAACGTTGAAAAAAAAAAACAGAATCTAATACTAGCAATGCAAAATTTTCAGTCTTAATTGCATCCTTAGTTTTTTTTCTCTTTTTGTTTATTTCTCATACATGATTCTGTCCGCCGAGAACAAAATTTTGTTATGATAAAAAAGCAAAAAGTGGTAAAAAAAAAACCAAAGAATTGGACAAATATACCAATATTTATTTGAATGAAAATAGCATAGATAGATACGTATTGATTGTAGGATTGTATATAGTTTTTTTTTCTTTTTTTGATTTAAAACTATATTTTTTTTTATTTTTGAAGTGGTTGGTGGACGAGTACGAGTATTTTTTTTTTTTTAGTTTTTTTAGTTTGTGAATTAATACTGAGTCTACATAGATGCTAACAGTCACAATGACGACGACAACCATAAAAGTAGTAATGAAAAATTGAGTTTACTCTTATTTTTTTGTTTTTCAATATTTTTTGCTAGTTTTTTTTTTACATTTTTAGCTCGAGCATATTGATATACGTTTTTTTAGCTTTTTTTTGTAAATAATAGATATTTTCACAATTTTTTATTCTTTTTTTTTGTAAATTTTTGCAAAAAAAAATAATAAAACGAACATAAAAGAACAAATTAAAACATTGAGTTTAATGAAGTTGATAGGTTTTTTTTTCTATTGGTTTTGGAAGAGGTTTATTTTTTTCAATTTTTATTGCAAATGTTATTGAGAAAACGTCTAGTGGTTTGGTTTTAATAAAAAAAAGAACTTAAACAAATAAAAATATACAAAATGTTAAGTTTTAAGAGTGCAATAAGCCAATATTAACAGGCATTAGTGGTTGATTTGGTTGTTTTAATGAAAAAAAATTTAAAACCAAAAATAAAAATGAGAGGGTTTTGTTGTGTTAAGAGAAATCCCTAGATTTTTTTTTTAAATTAAATGCGTTTTAAGATTGTTTTAATTTTTATTAAATAATAAAAATGAATAATTTATTCGACCTTTTTATTTGTGCAATGAAAATGAGTTTATTCTGATTCGAGGCCCCTTCTTGTTCCCCATCATGAATTAACATAACAAGTACTTATGTTAACTCTACTATCTTTATTAGCATATTCTCCCATTAAATACTCATAGAGGTTATTGCTTTCAAAAATGTTTTTCAATTTTTTGAAATAATTTGACGATCGTTTCGGGGATTTTCCAATTTTCCTATCTTTATAATTCTTTAAAAAATTAGATAACGCTGTTAGCATGCAAACATTTAATAATGATATTCTGAATTATCACAACTTAGTGATCATATTAACTTTCTCACTAACAAGGGAAGTATCTCAACCCTTATGAACCGATTTGCATGAAACGTAAAATATATATAAAAGAGACAATTCTAAGGTTGGGGTGTCTCGGCTTATCGGCCATATCGGGGATTTAGGGGTTCAAAACATGGGTCAAAAAATGGCGAAAAAATCGTTTTTTGGATTTTTCATCCATTTCTTTCTAAGAAACTATATGATGTTTGCATATGAGAAGAAAGATTTTTTTAATGCCTATCCAACGGTGGCATAACCTTGTAAAAGTTTGGCTTCTTTAAATACTTTTTTCATGAAAATGTGAAAATTTTGGGGGGTATTTATATGAAGACATAGAGCTACGATGTCCATATGAATATGAAATAATCTTTATTAAATTTAAGTCGACACGTATTTTTGCTCTAGAGGATATTCCTGTTAGTTCGTGAGTTATCGAAATTTTCCCGGAGGTCCATATGGTTTCATAAGGGGACAACGAAATTTTGAAACACTGATATGGCCGAAAAGCCGAGACACCCCAAACTTAAAATCTTCTCATTTATATATATTTTAAGTTTCAGGCAAATCGGTTCATAAGGGTTGAGATACTTCCCTTGTAAGTTGAGATAATTCAGAATATAAATATTTGATGTTTGCTCGCTAATAGTATTACCTAATTTTCTAAAGAATTCTGATGATGGGGAAATTGGAAAATCCCCGAAACGATCGTCAATTCATTGCTGAAAATTTAAAATTTTTTTGAAAGCAGGAAACTCTATAAGTATTTAATAGGAAAATATCCAAATAAAGAAAGTAGAGTTAACATAAGTACTTGTTACGTTAATTCATAATGGGGAACATGAAAAGGCCTTAAATCAGAATAAACTCTTTTTTAAATAAGTTTTATTTAAAACTAGTGACCCCCCTGCAGATTTCGTAGTGCAATTGCTTACGTACCCTATTTATTAAAATTATTTTTTAGCCTAAAATATTTTTATATCCTACTCCTGTTAATTATGCTGGGAGTTCCTAGATGTTAAATTTTGAGATTCTGGGGTTTTTAGCTCAATAGTAACAAAAATATTATCAATTTTCCCTTTTTATACCCTCCAACCACAGTATGGGGGTATACTCACTTTGTCATTCCGTGTGTAACGCATCGAAATATCGGTCTAGGATCCCATAAAGTATATATTTTATTGATCAGTGATCGATTCTAAGACATTCTAGCGATGTCCGTCCGTCCGTCCGTCTGTCCGTCTGTAGAGGACACGATACAGTCCAAAATAAAAGAACTAGACTTCCGAATTTTGGCACAAAAATGTCTTATATTCCTAGGCAGGTTAAGTTCGGAAATGGGCAAAATCGGACCAAGGGGGAAAAAGGTCCCCCTTAGAGAACTAAACCAACCCATGAAAAATACCTCTTTTTTACATGATTATTTGTGTTTTTGTTTAACAAATGCAACATTTTTATGCTACAGGAAGATCAAAGTCCTGCGTGGAATATTTTTTTTTTTTTAAATAATGTAAAACTTGTATTTCTTTAGTTCATAAAGCATAAGAATGAATTTTTAAACACATATTCGAGAGGAAATTTGTCCCCCCCCAATTACCACTTTCGACCCACCCCAAAAAAAAACGTCCCTGCAATTTTTTTGTTTTGCATGTTGGAGGGTATAAAAGATTCGGCACAGCCGAATTTAACACTCTTACTTGTTATCTCTTTTTTGGCCCTAGAATCAAAATTTTTCAAAAATATACTCTAAAATGCATAAAACTCATAAACCAATTTTTACATTTAAAAACTGCAAAATGCAGAAACAAAATTGGTTCATTCAGTGACTACTGAGGTTCTCTTGATTTTTATCAATTTTAACAAAGTTAAAGAGGATCAACTACTGTTAGACTCATATTTCGTCTTCTTCTCAGAGTTGTATTTTCTGCATATTTTCTGCAAGATTTTGCAGATAAAGATTAGTAAAAGCACACTGTTTTTAAAAGTATACACCATTTACAGATGTAATTCGTAAAAGATCAATTATAATTCGAAGATTCCATTTGTAATTCGAAGTTCCCAATTGTAATTCGAAAAATATGAACTGAATTTCCATTGATGTTTTCCGAATTACAATTGGAATTTTTGAATTACAAATGGAATCTTAGAATTACAAATGGAACATTCGAATTACAAGTAGAATCTTCGAATTACAATTGATCTTTTACGAATTACATCTGTAAATGGTTTAGATGTATATCGCTTAAATTGGGAGTGTCTATCATATATCGATTTGTCATTGAATTCAATGCTGCTGCTCTCTGTACACCATTTACGAATACTCCAATTGTAATTCGAAGATTCCAATTGTAATTCGAAGATTCCAATTGTAATTCGTAAAAGGTCAATTGTTATTCGTAAAAGATCAATTGTAATTCGAAAAAGATCGATTGTAATTCGTAAAAGATCAATTGTAATTCGAAAAAGATCAATTGTAATTCGAAGATTCCAATTGTAATTCGAAAACCAACGAGTAGATCAACATAAAATCGTTTCTTACGCCTTTAAAAACATTGTTTTTTGTTAATTTACTCGTTGGTTTTCGAATTACAATTGGAATCTTCGAATTACAAATGGAATCTTCGAATTACAAATGGAATCTTCGAATTACAATTGATCTTTTACGAATTACAATTGATCTTTTTCGAATTACAATTGATCTTTTTCGAATTACAATTGATCTTTTACGAATTACAATTGATCTTTTACGAATTACAATTGATTTTTTTCGAATTACAATTGATCTTTTACGAATTACAATGGATCTTTTTCGAATTACAATTGATCTTTTACGAATTACAATTGATATTTTTCGAATTATAATTGATCTTTTACGAATTAAAATTTATCTTTTACGAATTTCAATTGATCTTTTACGAATTACAATTGAAATCTTCGAATTACAAATGGAATCTTCGAATTACAATTGGAGTATTCGAATTACAAATGGAATATTCGAATTACAAATGGAATCTTCGAATTACAAATGAAATCTTCGAATTACAAATAGAATCTTCGAATTACAATTGATCTTTTACGAATTACATCTGTAAATGGTGTAGATAGTAAGTTAAATTTCAACGTAATATTGCGGAATGGGTGGGAGAAACAACGATTGCTTCAGTTCCTGTAAAAAGTCTATTGGAAAACAAAAGGGAGCTCTGCCTTTATCACGAAGGTACAGAGAATGGCGTCGATGTGCATCTCTGTTGCTCTTTGTACTACACCTACGACTGCATTAGAAATCCTCCTTCACCTGATACCATTGGATAGATTGGGTAAGCAGTATACGGCTTCCTCGGCAATTCGACTTAATAGCACACTGCGATGAAGGATCAGCGATTGTGGCCATAGCACGATTTTTAAGAAGATAACAATACCACAAAATGTGGACTGTGCTCCCTCTTTGAGCATATTTGAATTCCATTTTACGATTATGATACCATCCAGGAAGTCTAGGATGAGGGGCATATCGGGTAGAGGAGCCTCAATAAATTTTAACACGGATGGATCGAGGCTGCACGAACAAGTGGGCTTTGAAGTCTACTCGGAATAGCTTGGGTTGAGCCTGGCTTGTAGATTGCCAGATCATTGCAGTGTTTACCAGGCAGAGGTGCTGGCAATAAAAGAAGATGCTGACTGGTTAAGCTGTCATGTATTGTCTACAACTGCAGTCAACATTTATTCAAGCCGCGGTCAAGTCCCTGGAGTCAATGTTTCTAAAAATAAAATCTGCCCTTAACTGCCGCACGTCTTTAAATGAGATGGCCAAGCAGATGGGCAAATGGATGGACGTGTGAGACAACACGACATATTTAAGCTTCTCTTAATTAGAAGCGTACAAGTGAGCTGATATCAGTTTCAAGAATAGAATTTTCCAAGGTCGTTGCTACACCCAAAAAAAAAACGTGGGTATTCAATACTAAAAATTTAACTAATTTTAGTCCAAAAGGACCTAGTGCAGAAATTGGTAACCAATACTAAAATTTTTAACTAATATTAGTCAAAACCAGTAAAAATTACTAATGTTAGTACTTTGAAGATACTAAAATTAATAACCAATTAGTAGATTTTGGTACAATATCACTTACTAAACCTTTTACTGTAGAATTATTTTGAGTGTATAATTACCGGACACAGACTTATAGGGAAGCACACAGAGCGAGTAAATGTGCCGTCGAATGACTTTTGCCGGAGTTGCATGGATGAAGAGGAGTTGGAAATTCTCGAACACTTCATCTGCCATTGCTCAGCACTTTCTGGTCAGAGACTTGCTTTACTGGGATGTAGGGAGCTGCATGATCCTTCTGATTTGCCGGAGTTTTTTAAAAAGCTAAAATTAGTTTACCGGTAGGGACTACACCATTTCCAATTGTATTTTAAAATTTCCCAAATATATTTTAAAATTGTCCAAATATATTTTAAAATTGTCCAAATGTATTTTAAAATTGTCCAAATATATTTTAAATTGTCCAAATGTAGTTTAAAAATTTTCAAACGTATTTTAAACATTTTCTTTTTAAATTGTCCAACTGTATTTTAAAATTGTCCAAATTTCGACAATTTTCAAATATATTTGGACAATTTGAAAATTAATTTGGACAATTTTTTAAAATATACTTGGACAATTTTAAAATACATTTGAACAATTTCAAAATTCATTTGTATAATTTTAAAAAATAATTTAAAATTTAAAAAATAACTTTAAAATATATGAGGCATTCAACGCCAAACATGTGAATAGATGGTTTGGATAGCCCTATATGGAACTAAGAAATTACGGTTTTGGTTTTAAATTTTTCAAAAACTGGGCTTAGGAGGCGTGGTTAAATATTGGAAAAATGTTCAAATTTGTGACGAGCTGCCGTGATTAAATATTTATCACATTAAAACGGAATGCACCAATCTTAAAAATTTACATTCTTATATAGTTTTGTATGGGCTATCGATTAATTTTTTTTTTTTGGAAAATTTTCAGAACCCGTTCTGAAATTTTTTAATTTTTTAAAAAAGTTAATTTATCAAAAGTCAGGCCACTTTTTTTTTATTTTTTTTTTTTTTTTTTTTAAGTTTAAATGTTTGTCCATCCACACAAAAAATTCTGACACGAGTTTTCGTTTTTTTTTCGAGAAAATAGCATTTGAATTTTAAATTTCATTACAATTTTGTAATTTGCTTGTATTTTCTTGTTTTAACATTGCAAATGAGTATTTTTAATTGCATAAATATTACTCATACGCTCTGTTAAACAAGAAAATACAAGCAAATTACTAAATTGTTGTTAAATTTAAAATTCAAATGCAATTTTCTCGAAAAAAACGAAAAAAGTTGCCCGGATTTTTGATAAATTAACTTTTTAAAAAAATGGAAAGTTTCAGAACAGGTTCCGAAAATATTCCAAAATAAAAAAATTTAATCGATAGCCCATACAAAACTATATAAGAATGTAAATTTTTAAGATTGGTGCATCCGTTTTAATGTGATAAATATTTAATCACGGCAGCTCGTCACAAATTTGAACATTTTTCCAATATTTAACCACGCCTCCTAAGCCCAGTTTTTGAAAAATTTAAAAACCAAAAACACAATTTTCTAAGTTCCATATAGGGCTATCCATACAACCTTTTCAGAAGTTTACGGTACATGTGTTTTTTCGCTGGACATTTGGTGTGGAATGCCTCATGTCTGGAAATTTTTAAAATAAAATTGGAAATGGTGTAGTAGGGATACCTATTACAGTCCCATGGTATCACAATGGACCTCAGAGTCTACGATTTCTGCCGTAAAACGTCAGCAGCCACTTACAACCTAACGCACATTAAAGTTTGAATTGGGGCGAAATTATAAAAAAAAAAACAAGTAAGAAAATTATAGTCGGTCAAGACCGACCATATAATACCCTACACCAGAGTTTCCCGAAAAATGGTCCCAAGTTCAAACATGGACTGCCCGAGTAAAAATTTTTATATGATACAATATATAATGACATGTAACACAATATATATTTATACGCAATTTGATCCGAATAATGGTGGATGTTTTTGCATTAAAAAAGATCAACTTGTATAAAATATGATTTGATTTCATCCGAGTTTTGACCAGACATTGCCATATATTAGTGGATCTAATTAGATCTAATTGCATAAAAACATGTAAAATCCTGGTGTTTTTTGGTTTGGGTTGAGTTACACCACAGGTCAACGATACATTCACCAAACATACAATTTTCTTAAACAAAAAAATGTTCGGGTACGCTTCGAACCAGATAGGTGATATACATAACCCTAACAAGGAAATGTTTAGGAACATTTTAAAAAGTTTCTTATACTTTGCCTTAAAAACTTAGAAAATTGTTGGTTTAATGGAAACATATAGTGTTATATATGGAACAGAATAGGATATATATAATTTTATATTAAATTATACAGAAAAACAAATTTTGTGTTGACCCTAATATAATTTTATATAATTATATCAACCGTACACCTTTTAATCCGAATCATGATTAAATTATATAGTACTACATATGACTGCATTTAAAAAATTTAGAAAATATCTCACGCGATGTATAATCATATATGATTTATTATGTTTGCATCAAGTTATATATTGTTATATATGATTATTTTTACTCGGGTGATTAGATCTATATTTTGTCAAATCATTAATAAGTACCAAAACACTCACAAATCAAATTTGAGTAAAGTAGGCTTCTTTTTGTTGGCAATAAACCGCTTTAACTGCATATCGGGCGAAATTTTACATAGGGAGGGCCTAAGTCCAAAAATGGTCCGATGATATTCTGATTTGATAAGGTTATTTAAGTACGCGTTTAACATACACAAACAGAATTTTAATTAAATATTTTCTATTTTCATGAAATTTGAGAGATTTATGTGAAAATCGGGAAGGTGGTTTGTATGGGGGCTACAAGAAAAACTGGTCCGATTTCTTTAAAATGCGGAATGGTGATTTGTGTGGATGAATCATTATTACCTGCCAAATTTCGAAAATATACCTATTAAAATGCGGCTATTAGAGTCATTTGGGCCAAAACCAAAGAGGACCTTTGTATGGGGGCTAGGTCTAAATATGGACCGATTTTTTTTAATTTCAACAGGCTTTGTCCTTGAGCCAAAAGGGTCTTAAGTTTCTAATTTCAAGACAATTGATTAAAAATTGCGACCTGTATCGTGTTTACACCGTTTACATGGACAGGCAGACAGACGGACGGACAGACGTACGGACGGACGGACATCGCTAAATCGACTTAAAAAGTGATTCCTAGTCGATCGGTATACTTAAAAGTGGGTCTAGGACCAATATTTCGGGTAGTTACAAACATCAGCACAAACTCATTATACCCTGTACCACAGTGTGGTGTAGTGTATAATTATTAATCGTAATCGCATGACTTTTTTGTCGATTACGATTAATTGGTGCGTTTAATCGCGATTACAAAATAATATTTTAAAAGAAACAAAAGTGGCCGGATTTTTGATTAATTAACTTGTTTGAAAAAAATGGGAAATTTCAGAACGGGTTCTAAAAATTGCTCAAAATGATTTCCGACAAAAATGAAAAATAAACACGATTTGGATACTATATATTTGAAACTAGAAAA
This sequence comes from Pegoplata infirma, assembly GCA_963921195.1. NCBI lineage: Eukaryota > Metazoa > Arthropoda > Insecta > Diptera > Anthomyiidae > Pegoplata > Pegoplata infirma. The sequence goes on along the minus strand of OY992540.1, from coordinate 39,689,875 downwards.
TAAATGTAGTTAAATTGCATATCCAGTTCTTCATTTTTTGATGTGGTTTCCTTTTAAAAGGACATTAAAGTTATTTTATTGTCCTAGGATGCCACTAGTAGTATAAAGTGAAAGAGGAGTATCTCCCCTAATTTTCCTATTTTACTATTTTTATATATCAGAAAAATGGAGGTAAGTTATGTCCTTTCAAAACTTTATCTTTCAATGTCATTCCAAATTTTCCACAAAATATTTTGATAAAGTTTTCAAATGACTTTATGCACATCCTTTTATCCTAATATGGCAAAATAAAAACATGGAAAGATTCGGGAGATTCTCCTCTTTCAATTGACATCACCAGTGTCATCCTAGGACAAGTACAAATATTTCAGAAATATTTTACAAAATGTATTCTTTAAAATTTTGAAATCCTTTTAAAAGGAAACAGGATCTTGAAATGAAAATCTGTTAATGCAGTTTTACTACATTTGAACTCTACTTTCAGACGTATACCATCCGGTTCATGTTTTATATTGGCTGTCGAATGGTGTTGTAAATTTGCTAAATACTCTTTACAATCGAATCTGGCAAATTTCGAAACACGCATCGAGTAAGTCTTGCAAAATGACCATACCAATCCATTTTAAACAAACAGACTTTATAAATATTTTCTTGAAAATTGTTACTTTGACAATAAAGAAACCTGACCTCGAGGTGGAGTAATCTTTCTTAATTTTTATTAATTTAAAAATTGAAACAGAATATAAAGATTTTGCAGGTTATAAAGTAGTTATTTTTGACCTACAACAATGAAAATATTTTTTTTTTTGCTTTACAAGTGACCAAACTCTTCAAGTCCAAGCATGGACTGGGATTTCAAGTCCTTTTCATTAGTCTTAATACTTACTGCATTACTTAGGATTTAAAACATTTTAACATTTTTTAAAAAAAAGTGATAGAATCCCTGATTAAATATAATAAAAATTTAAAAGCTTTTAAGCATTACAAAAAATTTAATTTATGATACAAAAAGAAAGCATTTCAATTAAAAAAAAATCGGATTTCCTTAAAAAAAACCTTCTCATTTTTCTTTTGGATTTCTTTGGGATAATGTACAAGGTTGTTCAGTTTTTGTTTTTAATTTAATTTTGTATTAAGGAAATATTAGATATGTTAGAAATATGTATATGATTTAAAAAGAAAAATGGAAAAAACACAACATCAATATATAAAAATACAAGTGAGAAAAAAATCTACAAAATATACATAAAAGTGATTTGGAAAAAATGACTTTTTTTGTTTAAAATTTTTATCTTTGACTACACAAAAATAGGAACAAGGTCATTTCAATTCATAGCCATCAATAAAGAGTTTTCTTGTTTTTTTTGTTTGTTTTATTTTTGTACAATGGATTTAACAACATTACAAAAAATATGAAAAAAGTTTAAAAAAGAAATTGCAATTAAAAAACTAAAATGAAATTTTAAAGTAAAAAAAAGAAAACATTTAAGGTATTCATATGGCAGTGTAATGTAGTGTTTCTTTTTTTTTAATTTTTGATTTGATAGTAAAAGCGTTAGTTCAAGTTTAAAACACAATTTGAGTGTCAAGAGATTTGTATTAAAAAAAGAACAAATCTTTAAAATTTCTCATCACGAAAGAGAAAATTGATAGCTAAATATTGCCATTAAGAGAAAATTATTTTTAATACCTTGATCCTAAAATTGATCTCATTTGTATCTAAATTTTATAGCGAAGAAATATATATTTTTACAAATCTTTGTGGAGTTTTTTACATTTTTTTATAATAAAAAGTACTTTATTTTTTATATAAAAAAAAAAGTACCACAACATGCACAATACTTATGAGTTTTACAATTATGATATTCATCAACAATTTCATTAAAAGTTGTTGATAAAGTTTAGCTTTAAAAAAGTACCTAAATTATTTTTTATCAAAAAGTACCACATTCCGGTGTTATAATAATTCTTATAAAATTTAGTTTAATTAAGGAGGTGGTAAATGAATTTATGATATATACATTAATAATGTTTTTTGGTACTAAATATGTACCTTTTAATTTTTTTCTTATCTAAAATGTACTTTCTGAAGTACTTTTAGATAAGAAAAAAATTACTTTTTTTAAAAATCTACCTTATTTAGGTACATTTTTTATGTGATGTTTTAATTTTAACGCATTTCTCAAAGTTTAAAGACAGTAAAATTAGCTAATGTGTACTGGGGTACTTTTTTTTGGTACTTTTTATTTTATTATTCAAAAGTACCAAAGTTTGTAATGAATATTTTAATCATTTGGAATATATTTTCTTTTTTTCAATTCAATTTGTTATTATTTTCATTATTTTGAAGGTTTAAATAAATTCTGTTTTAAATTTTAAATTAATTAAAATAATTTATTTAAAGGTTTACATTTAAAAATATGCGTGATACGTTTTTTAAAATTTTTAAAAGTACCACTTTATAAGGTTTGATCTGTTTAAAAATCTGTTTTAAAAAAATTCAGAGAATCTGATCCAAACTAGTACACTCTAATTGAAATGATTTCAGTTTCCTTCTATAAATGGAGAAAATTTAAACAAAATGTGTAATTTAACTCAAAAATAATTGAAACTTACTCAATTTGTTGTACTTAGTAATTGAAATTTGTTGAAATTTACTCAATTTATAGTAGGAATCTAGCTCTTTTTCCAAATATGTTAATCACGCAGAGAAGAGTTATGATTGTGGCAACCATAATTTAAGAGCGTCATATTATGATTGAAAATTTTATCATAACTTGTTTGTAGTAACCATAACATTTTTGCATCAATCATGTTGTGATCCTAAGTATTCGAAAAATTTTATTTTATGACCATAATATGATTGCAACAAAAATTTTATGATTTCTGTAAACATATTATGATAAAATTTTCAATCATAATATGTTGCTCTTAAATTATGGTTGCCACAATCATATCTCTTCTCGGAGTGATCTTAATAGTTTGTTCAATTCGAAATCTTTAAAAGACAAATTTTAAAGACATTATTATTTTTTTATTTTTATAAGTCAGGTAAATAGTTACAAATAACACTGTAAGTAACTTATATAGACACACCAAAAAGCCGAGACACGTAAACTTTAACTTGGGGTCGTAGAACCCAGTGGAATTCTCAGTTTTGACAGATCTGGTCAATATCAAGAGATATTAAAATTTTAAGCTAGCGATTTTCAAGGCATTTTTTTTTTATAATTTTTTAAGGTAATTAAAAAATTGAAAAAATAGAAAGTTTTAAGTTTTGACTTACAAATACTAAATTAAGTAATTTTAAAAGAATTTTGAAAGGAATTTCCAAAAAAAATATTGTAAAAACTTGATTGAAAATCGGATACTTAAAAACGATATATCTCTTGATTTTGCCCTGACCTGTGAATATGGAGAATGCCACTGGATTCTAAAAACTTAAATTGAGTTAACGTGTTATGTCACAAAACCGGACTCCAAACTTTTCCATTACATCAGGTTTTGAAAAATTTGAAATACCAAAAAATTGGTTTTCAGACGTACGAGTATTTGACAACTAGCAGCGGATGAGCACGATGTGCTGACGACTTAAGAAAAGTCAATGGTAAAGCTTTAACATTGGTCTTTAAGATGTATAGCTCATTTAATCAGTCGCCTTAACCGGTGGATCACCAATTGTCATTTAGTAAGGTCTATTCCCGAAAAAAGCTTTTTTTCGACACTGGGAATACAATTGGTGCCCGAAGGGTAAAGTCGAGTGACCAAATGAGTTCTGCAACTTAAGGAGTAATGTTTAAGCCCTCGACTAATAATTCTATTATTTTCCAAAAATGCAATTTTCTCAAAAACCTGATGTGATAAAAAAATTTGGAGACTTGATTTTTAAACAGCAGAACTTTAGTAATCACGAAAATTGCGTCGCATTTTTGATCTTTAGTAGTGTTATCATTCACTCTTTTAGTTTTCAATTATTTTAATGCTTTATCAGCACTTTTTTGTAAACTTTAGGAAAAAAAATTCTCTAGCTTTAGTAAATTAAATTGAATTGATAAAAAATATTTCAAAATGATGCAAAATTCATTACTTTTGGTTTTTGGTCATTAATATTGCACAGTTTTTTTTTTTTTAATTCCTCAATAAAAATATTGTATAGTGTGTTGTGGTAGCATTAGTAAATTTGTACATTTCTACAAAAAAAAATCTGTTGTTTTAACGGTTAGTATTGTCGGTTCTTCTGTAGTTTATAAAATATTGTGCTATTTTATTTTGTCGTGTTGGTAAAATTCTATGATGTTTTGCCATAAAACTAGATAAAAAATAGCGTTAAAACCGGCATTCATGACTGATAAAAATATTCATACAAATGTTGGCAAAAGTTCTCAAATCTTAAAATTCTATAAGTTTTTACAAGATAAATATTAGGGACAGGAGATTAAAAAAAACAAGTAAAAAAGTTAAATTCGGCCTTGCCGAATGTAGCGATACCCTCCACAATTTCTAAAATTTTCACAGACAGACAGATAGACAGACGGATATCGTTAGAATGTCTTAAAATCGATCGGGGATTATGAATATATATACTTTATGGGTTCGCACACCGATGTTTTGATGAGTTACAAACGGAATGACAAACTAATATATACCCTCTATCACTAGAGTGGATGGTATAAAAACGGAATTGCTAGAGACAGACGAGAGGGGTGTCTTTTAGTTTACTCAAACTCACGAAATGTTTTTTTTCTACTCACAATAATGTGAGAAAAGTTTGAATTCAATAACATGTGCGAATCCATCAAAATTGTTCTGATATTTTAAGTCATTTCCTTTTTATGTTTTAGAAATGTAAACACAATACAGGTCGAAATTATCAATATATTTTAAACTTAAGCTTCTTTTGGCCCCAGAAAAAAGCCAATTGGAATTGAAATCGGCACATGTTTAGACTTAGCCCCCATACAAACGTAACCTATAAATTTTGATTAATGAACCTAGTAACCGTATTATTATAGGTTTACGTACATATTTCGTATTCACGAAACATCACTCCAAATGTTAAAGAAATCGGACCAGTTCTTCTTGTATTCCCCATACAAACCACCTCCCAATGTTCACATAAATCTACTAAAATCCATGAAAATAGGAAATGTTGGATTTTTTTTTGTAATCTAATCAAATTTGATTATATTTAGATCAATTTTTAGACTTGGACCCCATATAAAAATGTATCCCGATTTTTACTCAAATTTGGATTTTGTGTTCTTTCCTGCACTATTTACAGGTCGTAAGAAATGTAGGTCCAATAGTACCATGTTTGGAACTGGGACCAATTTTCCAGAAAACACTGGTGAAGGATATTATATAGTCGGTCTTGACCGACTTTATCTTCCTTACACAATGACATCAAAATTTGTTGTACAGTGTTACACAGGCCAACAAATTTTTAACCAATAGACCCGGGTATACTTTTCTAAGGGTTTGAGTTGCGCTGAATCCGAATCTGATCTCAGAATTTGCCTATCACATCAAGTTTTCGAAATATCCTAGCTTGAAGTCGTTTTTTGGCATATTTTTCGCTATATTTGAGACGGTGTATCTGCTCGAGCCCACTTATATTTTTCAAACCTGATATATTTTTTTAAAAGTCCTACAAATTACATTCAAAATTAATGTTTAACCTGGGTAATATTTTGTTTCATATCTGAGATATCTTAACCTGAAGTTTAAAAAACCCGTGTTCTCGCTATATTTATGGTATTTTTGATTTTTGAATGTAAATTTGATTGTTTTTTTGGCTACAATTTGCATATATTTTACATTAAACTTACACAAATCTTAAAGTCATAATTTATTTCAATAAAATGCTTTTCAATTGTTTAGATAACTCTTCAATTTGCTGGGATATCGTCTTAGACAGGTTCAAGTAATAGTACGTAAAACGTGGTAATTGTATTCATCAAAGACATTTTATAAATAATTTTCAACGGACGATATCTCAGCAAATAGAAAGGTTATCTAAACAAATAAAAAACATTTTTTTTTAAATTTAAGAATTTTATACACACAAAAAATTATTGGCAAAAAATTTTCAATTAAATCTATTGATCAACAAAATTTAAATGAGTCAATGATTAAAATTTTTGTTATTTTCTTTAACTGTCGAATTACAAATCTTCAACATTCCAGATTTCTTTTCGCTTTAATTTATTTGAATAGATTAATTTAAAAATATACAAAATAATCGGGTTTTACTTTTTTTTTTATTGTTTGCAATATATTGGAAAGCAAAAAAGATGATTTTTTTTGATAATTTTGTCATAAGCTCACAATTTATTTGTTAAATCAATCATTATTTTGATTGACTACAAATAAAAAATTGATCAAATTTTTGATCAAAATCGAAAAAATGTATGATTGAAAAAATGTTCAATCAATCACCTACAAATTGATGATTGGTATAACAATTTTCTTAATTGTAGGAATTTCAAATAAAAAATTTATTGAATCCACGTTTTTGTTGATTGAAATTCGTTTCAAATTTTTTCTGTATATGTTTGTCGTAAAATAAAGCTAAATTTTAGCGAAAAATCAATGTAATTTGCATTCATGGCAAAAATACAATGAAAAAAAATTTCAAACTTCATGTTTATTACAGAGGTTAAAAGTTTATATGAAAACTTTCAGTCGAAATATAAAGTTTTGTAAATAAGTGTGAATTCGCGCAGCTATTACTTCTCGAATATTGTGAAAAACTGTTTTTTTTTTTTACTTTAAGCCAAGATATCTCGAAAACCTTATGTGATGGAAAAATTCAGAGCACAGATTCGGATTCAGCGTAATTTAAACCATAAGGGAATTATACTCTGGTCTCGGGGTATCAACTTTTTAAAATTTTGTGTTATTCATTTATGGTGTAATTTTTTTTTTATAGATTTCCAAGTTATATCTGCAAAGAAGAATTAGTACTGCTGATTTTTTTTTTTTTTTGTTTTTCAATGTATGAATAAAAATTCGGAACCTTTGCCAATTTTATTTGAAAACTTTTTGCAAGGAAGTGTAAAATTAACGAAAATTTTAAATTATATCTCTGTTAACTCATAAAATAAAGTATAAATGAGATTAAAAATTACATTTTTAAATTATGGTTTTATTGTAAAAATTACCTTTTATAAAATTAAACGTTAGTTATGATATACTCGTATAAGTAGAAATTCTAATTCTACCAGGAAATACATAAATGAGAGGATAAGCAAAATTACACAAATGTAGTCGTAGACCAGAACAAAGACCAATTCTTTCAGGCGATATCAATTGATGCTTTATTATACTAATTTGTTATTTATTTAAAAATTTAAAGATAAGTTTGTACTACATAAATTTAAAAAAAAATTGAGGATGATCGTATTTAGAACAGAGCTATATATATATTGTGACATCAAATTGTTTTACTAATATTTAATAGAACATGTTTTTTGTGTAAAAAAATTCTCCGATTAAATAGAAAAAATCTCATATTCAAAGATATTAATCGTACAGAAAAATTCTTTGATTTTGAGACAGTTTTTGCATAGATTAATTATCATTTTCTGAGTAATTTTTTGCATAGATTAGAATCTGAGATTTTTTTACGCAAAATGTCTCAAAATATTTTCTCAGATCCTATGACATTATCTCGTTTATTAAAATTTTCAGATTCTGAGACATTTTTCGTATAGAAAAGTTGCCAGATCAGTTCCCAGGCCGATTTTTGTCGGTTTTACTTTTTTTGTTGTGATTTTTAGTTGGCATTACCTACAAACAAGAGAGTAGTTGATTTTGAATGCTTACATAACACAGAATTATATTCCACTCTTTTTTATTTAACTACGTTCGTTTGCTTTTAAATAAACAGAAAGTAAATTAAAAAAAAAAAAAACAAGTGAGAGTGTTAAATTCGGCTGTGCCGAATCTTTGATACCCTCCAACTTATGAAAAAATTAAAAAAAAAAAAAAATTGCAGGGGCGTTTTTTTTGGGGGGTCAGTTGGGGTCATTGGGGGACACATAAACCCATGCGGTAAATGTTTAAAAATTCATTTATTATGCTTTTGGAGCTTAGGTAATACAATTTTATCATTATTTAAAAACATTTTTAATATCCACGCCCACAAAAGGGGGCGGGCAAAAAAAAAAACGATTTTTTTTATTTCCTGGGTCCAAGTGCAGGACCTTGAACTTTTTCTGACATCAAATTGTTTCATTTGCTCAACAAAAATACAAAAAAACCTGTGAAAATATGGCGTTTTTCAGAGGTTAGTTAAGTTCTTCAAGGGGGAACTTTTTTCCCCCTGGTCCGATTTTGCCCATTTACGAACTTAAACTGCCTAGGACCAAAACACATTTTCCTGCCAAACTTGACGAGTCTATCTCTTTTATTTTGGACTGCATCGTGTCTTATACAGACGGACGGACGGACATACGGACATTCTAGAAAAGTCTTAGAATGGATCATAGATCAATAATATATATACTTTATGGGGTCCCCGATCGATATTTCGATGCGTTACAAACGGAATGACAAAGTGAGTATACCCCCATACTGTAGTTGGAGGGTATAAAAAATAGGTAATTAGGAAGAGAAGAACATAAAAATGTGAAATATACGCCAAAAAAGGCAAAATTAGCAAATTAGATGAAATTTACCGTTACACGTTATAAAAATTGATCTTATAAGGTATAATCATAAATTCTAACATATTATGTTAGAATTTTCAATCTTAATATGATGCTCTTAAATTATGGTTCCCGCATTCATATCTCTTCTCTGACAAGGGAAGTATCTCAACCCTTATTAACCGATTTGCCTGAAAATTAAAATATATATTAAAGAGACGATTTTAAGGTTGGGGTGTCTCGGCTTATTGGCCATATCGGTGTTTAAAATTTTCGTTGTCCCCTTATGAAACCATGTGGACCTTTAGAGAAAATTTTGATAACTTCCGAACTAACAGGAATATCATCTAGGGCAAAAATACGGGTGGAATTAAATTTAATAAAGATTATTTCTTATCCATATGGATATCGTAGGTCTATGTCTTCACATAAGTACCCCCCAAAATTTACACATTTTCCTGAAAAAAATATTTAAAGAAGAAAAATTTATCAATTTAAAGAAGGCGAATTTTTACAAGGTTACGCCACCATTGGATAGGTATTAAAAAAACCTTTCTTCTCATATGAAAACATCATATAGTTTCTTAAAAATAAAAATAAATGGCGGAAAAATCCAAAAAACGATTTTTTCGCCATTTTTTGACCCATGTTTTGAACACCTAGATCCCCGATATGGCCGATAAGCCGAGACACCCCAACATTAGAATTGTCTCTTTGATATATATTTTAAGTTTCAGGCAAATCGGTTCATAAGGGTTGAGATACTTCCCTTGTGAGTGTATTTTTTTTATTTGGAAAATTATATGTTTGGAGAATGTATCATTGATTTGTGGTGTAACGCACCCAAACCCATTGGCGTAGATAGCCCTGTCTGGGGGGGGGCTTAGCCCCCCCCAGAATAATTTTAGCCCCCCCCAGAATTTTAATCATTCACAATTTTTTTTTAATAATTTAATGATTTCATTAATTTTTGCAACAATAAATAATAATAATGAGTCTTTAGGACTCGTTATGATTATTCTACGAGTCTTAAGGACTCGTAATGATTATTATATTAGATCTAATAGTTTTTCCCATTGAAAAATAGTCTGAATTATTGCAAAAAGTTTTTATATGAATCTGATGTTTTTGTCAGTAATAAAAACTTCACCGAATCTTAGGATTTTAACTTTAGAAAAACATTTTAAGTTCTTTGATTTAAAAAAGTTTATAAATTCTAAGTGGTTTTTTATAGACAAAAGTTATTGGAGAAAGAATCTGAGAATTTTGACTTATAATCATCAACATTTGCAATCATCAGAACTTTTTCTTGAAAAAAATCATAGTAATCTAATGATTTTACTATAGGAAAAACATTAAAAATCTTTCATTTTCATAACATATCTGGGAGTTCTAAATTTCCTAAATATCTTCAGAATCAAAATTTGTTTAAAAAAATATGAATTTTTAACCGCTTTCGGAGGCCATTCGTTTGTAGGACACCTAGACACATGGGTGGGGGGTGGGGGTTTCTATTAAAAAAATAACAAAAAATTCAAAAAATCTGGGGGGGCTTTAGCACCCCCCAGAAATGTTGGCTTCCTACGACAATGCCCAAACCAAAGTACACCAGAATTTTATATATTTTTATGCAATTATTTCTGATTAGATCCACTAAAATATGGCAATGTCTTGTCAAAACTCAGATGAAACTAAATCATATTTTATATACGTTGATCTTATTTAATACAAAAACATCCATTATTGTTAAAATCAAATTGCGTATAAATATATATTGTGTTATATATCATTATATATGGCATCATATAAAAATTTTAACTCGGGAAGAAATAATAACAAAAAAAATTAATTAGTGAAACAAAAAATTTTTGATTTTTTGTGTACTTAAATATTATAACAAATTTGCATAACTTACTAACAGCTGTAAAATTAGTCTGTGGTCCTATCTACAGTTGAGTATATATTATTTTGCTACTCCTCTTATGTAAATACTTCTTGATTTTACTTTATATATACAATTGAAAATTTATCGTGGTGAATATTTTCTAAATTAAGTTTTATGGCCTTAAAAACTCATGTTTTTTCGTTATTTTTAATTTTTATCCTTTTAGTTTTTTTTTAATTCCTAATCGCTTAACGCCCTAATTGTGTTTTTTAGTAAATTAAAGTCTTTTTTTAAATAGTTTTTTAAGTGTTATGTAAGGGTATGTGTGGTGGTGTATGTTTTGTTTATAGAGGAATATACAATTTTTTTTATCATGACAGTTTTTTTTTTATGCAAAACTTAAAATTTCAGAAAAACAAAATAATATTTTTATAAAAATTAAAAAATTAATAATTTTTTTTTTGTTTTAAACCAAAAAAATCGTAATAAAAAATTCGTTATTAATTTCTTAATTCATTTTTTTTTTAATTTTTTGCGTATTTTTTTCATCAAATACTGTTTGTTTTTCATTACTTCTTTTCAACTAACCTCAGACACAGGGAGAAGTTTCTATGTACTACAACTGACCTGTAGCACAGTGCCATCAAGGTGAATGTTACAAAAACGAACCCAACAACTGACATTAGTACACCAACTAAAAATACTGTATTTGAGCCATGGTAGTTCTCTATACGAGTTTTATTTTATATATTATTATTTTTTTTAATTTTTTTTTTTTTTTTTATAAAAAAAATTTTTTTGTTTAATAGAGAAAATAAAATTTTCAATATTTGTTTTTGTTAGATTACAACAAAAAAAAAAATTTAATTAAATTAATGTCATTTTAAAAATTCACATTATACAAAAAAAAAAAAAAATATTGATCCATTTTATAAGGATTTGGTATTTGTTGTTACGTAGAGTAGAGTCGATGGTCATTATTTTAAAGGTTGTTTGATTTTTTTTTTTGTAATTTTTAAAGCCATTATTTCAATTTGATTTTTTTTTAGCCATTTTATATTAGATGATTGATATATATTTGTAATTTGGTATTTTGATATATATTTTTGTATTTTTTTTTGTTTTCATTATCCAGTAGTAGTGATTGAATCGTAATCGTTGTTGTATAGTTGACAGACAGTTGCGGAAATATATTAAAGTAATTGTTATGTATTAGTAAAGATTTTTTTTTTTGTTTAAATTAAAAAAATTATTTAAAAAATATAAAAATATTTAATATTTTATAAAACTCTACTATTTTAATTTTTATGTTGTTGAATTAAAAAAAAATCCTGTAAAATAGGATGAAAAAAATAATCTCCGCACGCTATGACAATGGTAATCCTAAGAGCGCGCGCTTTACTGTATTTGAATTTAAAAATTGTAATTTATTTAAGTTTTAAAATGGATATTGAACTTTTTTTTTATTTTTTGCTTTTGTTTTTTCTACTACTGTTTGTTAGTTGGTTTGGTTTGGTGTGTGATTTTGATGGACATTTTATTGCAGGATATACATATTTTTTTTAGTTCAATTAATTTTTGGTCTGAATTAAATGTCATGCATAAAAGATGAACAAAAAAAAAAAAGATTTATGTATGTTTAAAAATATATAAATATATTCAAATAAAATTATTTTGTATTAGCTGAACAAAATACATAGTAAAGCCTATATGACACCAGCTTTCCTAGAAAAAAAAATTATGAAAATTTTCCAAAACACAATTATTATTTTCAAAATATTTTAAAACTACATTTCAATTGCAGTAGCATACAAAAAAAATATATCTGCGCACGTAACGAAACTATTTATTATTATTTATTATAGACTACAAAAGTCAAAAAATTTTAATCAAAAATTTTTTAACGGATTAATTTTTTTTGAAAAATGTTTAGCTTTTTTGGAGGTATTTGGACTTTTTTTCCTATATCTCGCCCTGTCTGCATGCGATCTACTCGTTATAAAAAAACATATTAAAGAGAATTTTATTTTCAACAAATCGCTCACACATTCCTCCATTTTCTGTATGACGAACGAACGTCGCGACGGACATCACAAATTTGCATGCATTTTGTTTTTGTTACAATAACGAAATATATGCAAATTCGTGACGTTCGTCGCACGTTCATCATACAGAAACTGGGGGGTTGTTTTTCAATCGATTCATTGTTTACATGAAGAAAATATACCTATGACAAATATTAAATTTTTTAGAACATCAAAATTTAGATGATCAGAAAAAATGGAAATCGTTGCATATTAGCAATCATGGTTGGTTACCGTTACCCTTATTATACCGTTACCGATTCAAAACCCTTTCAAATCGAATACCGTTACCGTTACCGATACCGCCAAAAATATTTTTAAAATACCGTTACCCTTACCGTTACCGTTATAATTATTAGAAGTTACCGGTATTGTACCGGTATTCAAAATTTTACCTGTTTTAAGGGATTTTAACGAACAAAAAAATAAAATCAAATTGCTAACATAATTTTAAATTTATAATTTGCAAATTATCATAAAATAAATGACAAAAATAATAATCATATCAAATCTATACTGGTTTTTGGGTCTATAAAATATTTTTAGCTTTCAGTTCTATCTTTTTTCAAATTTTTAACTAAATTAATAATACCGGTACGTACCGGTTTGGTTGGTTCGGTACCGGTACATACCGTTACCGAAACGATTTGAAAACACTTACCGTTACCTTTACCGAAATAAATAAAAATTAGATACCGTTACCGTTACCCTTACCGTTATTCGTTCGGTAACCAACCTTGTTAGCAATTGTATTTATTTACCTTAAAAGCCTTAACCCTTACAAAAATAACAAAAATGATTTGAGGAAAATCTATGGGCTAAATACGAAGTAATGACAAATTATCCCAGCAAAAACAAATCGAGATTTTGGCGACACAGCATCTTTTTATAGCATACCGAAGCGCATCCAAAGAGCGCTCTTTAGGATGCAGTAAATGCATGGGGAAAAAATATAAAATTTTTTGTAAGATTTTTTATATAAAACTTGTAATTAAAATTATTTTTTGATAAAATTCTAAACTTGCGTTCCTTTTAATTATTTTTAACACTTCTTGAATGTAAAAGCATACGTTTTGGACAAAAACACATGATTTGACTGCATCTCTATTGCGCATTAATCGGCGCTGAAAAAAGTGCTTCAATCATAACATCTTTAACACATTTTGAATAATGATAAATAGGCCAACAAAAAAACAGCAAATGCTTTAATGTTATTTCAAAGAATAAATTTCCATTTATAATTCAAAAATATCTATTTATATAAAAGAAATTCAAGAAATTTAAATTTTTATTCTCAAAATTTTCTAATGCATTTCAGAAAATTCCATTTGTATTCAAAAAATTTCCATTTAGATTTTAGAAATTTGCTATTGTATTTCAAAAATTTCCTATTGTATATCAAAATTTTCTTAATTCTTTCCAGAAAATTCATTTATATTTCCATCATTTATAAAATTTTGAAATAGAAATGGAAATTTCTTAAATAGAGCTGGAAATTACTGAAACTTAATAGATGTTTCTGAAATATAAATGGAAATTTCTGATATAAAAATAAAAATTTCTGAAATATAGATGGAAATTTCTGACATAAAAATGTTGAATTTTTTAACAATACAATTGTATTTAAGAAATATTCAACTGAGTTTCATAAATAGTCACTTGTATTTCATATTTTCCAATTACTTTAGCCAGCTTTAAAAAGATACATGAATTTACTGCATTTTTATAGCGCTTTAATCAGCGATCTAAAGACATGTGATTTCAGCGCATCTTAAGAGCGCCTTTTCGGTGTATCCAACTAGCTCTCTAAAGTGTGACATCGCCTTAGAGAATCTTGCATGAATTCAGCAGGTTTGGATGCGCTCCTTGACTCGAGTTTCCTTTCCAAAAACTGCTGCCAGTTCAGCAAAATTTCTGCTGGGATATAAAAATACACATAAAAAATGTTAAAGGTTTTTAACATTTGAAACTTTGAAGTTTTTATTTTTGTTTTATTTAAAGTTTGAGCTGCCTTAAGAAAACGCAAGATTAGTTTTATAAAATTCTTTATAACTTTGATGTTTGCCCATAGATTTTGAAGAAACCCACTTTGTTATATTTGTTATGGTTCAGGATTTTAAGACAATTAAAAAAAAAACATGGTAGTTGGCAACGATTTTAGTTTCTGATATATTTTAAAAATTTGTTTTGTTATTCAAAAAACGTTTTGTTATTAAAAAAAAAAAAAAAAACGTTTTGTTATTCAAAAAACGTTTTGTATCATATTTTTGCTCATTGCATCTAAAGTTATGAACTGATGGGAAATCTAACTAGTTGAAAACGTAATAAACTTTAATTTTGTGTATATTGCCAGTAGTTTGGATAAACGTAACTCAATATATATATAAAAAAAAAAAAATCAAAATACCTCCAAAAAAAAATGCAAAAAAATTCCTTACAAAGAAATGTATCCTTGAAATGTTTATACCCTCCCACCACAGTATGGGGGTATACTCAATTTCTCACTCCGTGTCTAACACATCGAAATATCGGTCGGGGACCACACAAAAGTATATATAATATTGATCCATGATAGAAGACATTCTAGCGATGTCCGTCCGTCCGTCTGTAGAAATAACGATGCAGTCCGAACGAAAAGTGCTAGACCCCCGAAATTGGGCAAGAATATCTCTTATGTTACTAGTAAAGATAAGTTCGAAGTTGGGCAAAATCGTACAAGGGGGAAAAAAGTTCCCGCTTGAAGAACTAAAACGACCCCTGAAAAATACAATATTTTTAAGAGTGTTTTTTTAATTTTTGCTCAACAAATGTAACATTTGTATGCCATGTTATGTTCCTAGACCTGCGCTTAGACCAAGGGGGTTAAAAAATTAGATTTTTTTTAGGCCGCCCCCTTTGGGGGCGTGGTTATAGAAATTAATTAAAAAAACGATAAACATTTATTATTTAAGCGTAAATATCATATACAAATAATTTGTAAACATACATAGCGGGGGAACAGGTGTCCCCCACCAACTCCACCGACCCCACCCCAAAAAAAGAGAAAAGACGCCCCTGCGACTTTTTTTTTAATTTTTAACGTGTTGGAGGGTATAAAAGATTTAACATTCTTACTTGTTTTTTATAATTTTTTGAGTTTAATGGTTCAAAACTGGACTGACCATTAGAGTGGTCCATATTTTGAAAATTTTGGACTGTCGTTGCTCCTCAAGCCTGGATTTCTTAAACGACCTAAAATAAGTACCTGCACTGTGGTTCCAAATTCAAATCTAGGTGGACAAAAGTCTAAAAAGTTTGAACCTCTAAATTAAAAAACGGTAGGTGTTTTAAATAGCTAACAACATGCCTAGACTAGACGCAAAATATTTTGATTAAATAAGGGGTTTAACTTTGTCCCCGCAGCACTAGAACATCAATGTTTGTTCACGAAAATGTTTGTAATTAAAAACTAAGCAAATCAATACAAAACTAAGTAGCTTATACCAAGTGAATTATTTGCAGGAGATTGCCGTGAATTGTTTTTTATATAGCCATGGGTATATACTTATCAAACAAATTTTCATGGGTTCGAAATTGTTTCGCGATTTCTTAATATCGGTTTTTGAAGTTAGGGTCATAATTAAAAAAAAAAAAAATAGATTTTCAATATTTCAAAGCTTGCCAAAAAAAAACGCTCCAAGTTGCGGGCAAGCCACTATATACATCTCTTAAAGTAACTATCAGAGAGTATGTTTCATCTTTCATCTCATCCAGCGGCGTCCAGCTGCATTTTTTATAGCGGTTTTAAAAAAGTAATTTTTTCTGCAATTTTTATAACTCTCAAGAAAATGCTTATAATATTCAGGATCTCTGCACATATTTTTGCAACAAATACCTCTACAAAATTTTTCTTAATTGTTATATCACATATTTTTCTTTTCCCGCCACTCTAGAAGAACAAAAAGGATTTAATTCGAACATTCTAAAAAAACTACACATTAAAAGTAATTCGACATAGCTGGGCTTTACTGTAATGCTCAGAAAAGCTTTTTATATCATTTTTAAATACTTCCTTTAAATTTAGTGCCCTAAAGTAGCAAAAAGTAATTTACTTTTTCCAGTTGTAGCGAAAAGTCCAATTAAGTTGAAGCTATTTTAGTGAAACCCACTATATTTTCAAAAATATTGAAGCTACAATTTTTTAAAGCATTTTTTTGAAATCAGCGACCCCAAAAACATAAAATATCATGGTTAAATACTTTTGTCCACCTAGTTTTGGAATTGGAACCACAGTGACCTGGTAAAATTTTGAGCCAAATCGGTTATAGAGTTAACCGATTTGGCCATTTGAACACGCTAAAATCGGTCAAAATTTCGGGTTTTGGGCATAAAGTAACTAAATTAAAAAAAAATAAATTAAAAATTTTATGAATATGTTAAAAACAAAATATTTTTTGTTTAACATTTGCCCAAATGTACTCAGATAAAAAATATGAAGATTTTGTGATAACCGATATAAATTTGGTAACAGAAATAATTTTTGAATTTGGCACAATTTTCAAATCTCCAAAAATTTTTTTTTTTTTAAATTTATCAAACAAAATTGCAATGAACTTAAATCTTTTTTATCCGTTTTGTAATGAATTAGTTGAAGACGAAAAATAAAAAAAAATATATCCTATTTTTAAATTATCGTCTAGACCGATTTGAAAACAGCGGATTTCAACGAAATATATTTTTTGTTGAAAAATTTAATGATTTTATTTTTTAAATATTCATTTTGTCATATATTAACTGAAACTTAATTTTGTATTATTCCTTTGCCTTTTTAATATGAGGCAAAAAAATATTAAAATTCAAGGACATTATTAACCCATTAGGTCCCTGTGTCGACACTTTCCAAAATAGAAGATTTGGAGCTATATGTTAAATATGTAAGTTGTGGGACTTTTTGTTTGAAAGAAAACATAAAATGGCTCTTTCTCAGAAACTAAGTCAGTATCCCCGGATTTTAAAATGCTCATATAAGCTCTTCTAGTAATATTTTTGACGTTATCGAGTTTTTTTAATTCTCAACACCCGAGGGGTCCCCTTAAATCACGTTACTCAAAAATTAAGCAAGGTAGAGCGACACGGACACAAATTTTGGATCAAAAACTATGACGATTTTTAAGGAACCCAACTAGGTCTAGACCCATCGGGGTCTGGACCTATCCGGTCCGAAAAAAATACAGAAAAACAAAAAAAAAAAAAAATTTCAATTAACTAATTTTTGGCAAACCATTTTTGCTAACTTTACCAACAAAATTTTGGGTTCAAAATCAGCAAATTTTCTTGAAGGTTTACAAGCTTTTTTGCAAACATTACAGTTTTTTTTTTGAGTGTAGTTCATTCTGCAAAAATACAAAAAAAAACAAGTGAGAGTGTTACATTCTGCTGTGCTGAATCTTTTATACCCTCCAAAATGTAAATAAAAATATAAAAAAATCCAGGGCGTCTTTTTTTGGGGGTGGGGGGGTTGATGGCACCTTCCCCTTTCGATTTTGAACTTCTTCTGAGATAAGAATGTTGCATTTGCTTACCAAAAGTACAAAAAACTCTGCAAAAAATGCGGTTTTTCTTGGGTTGGTTTAGTTCTCCAAGGGGGAACTTTTTTCCCCTTGGTCCGATTTTGCCCATTTAACCTGCCTAGGAATATAAGACATATTCGTGCCAAGCTTCGGAAGTCTAGCTCTTTTATTTTGGACTGTATCGTGTCCTCTACAGACGGACAGACGGACGGACGGACATCGCTAGAATATCTTAGAATCGATCACTGATCAATAAAATATATACTTGATGGGGTTCAAGACCAATATTTCGATGCGTTACACACGGAATGACAAAGTGAGTATACCCTTATACTGTGGTTGGAGGGTATAAAAACATTTAAAAATTATAGTTTTTCAGAGTTTGGTTTAGTTCTTCAATTTCCGAATTTAACTCGCCTTGGAGCATTCGACTTACTTGTCCCAAACTTCAGGAGTCTAGTTCTTTTATTTTGGACTGCATCGTGTTAACTAAAGATGGACGGACATAGCTGGAATTTCTTAGAATCTTTCATGGATCAATTATATAAAAACTATATGGGGTCCCCTACCGATATTTCGGTGCGTTACACACGAAACGTAATTTATAACTTAAAATAAAATTAACTCAAAACTATTACTTGAAAAGTTGGTGTCATAACGGCTTATGATTAAGTTTCATTACTTTAATATTGAGTGGTGCTTTTATAATTATGTATTTTTTTACCAATTTTAAAATATGCAATAACTTTAGTTACTTTAAATAAATTTTTAGTAAAATTGATTATATATTTTACCTTTTGTTAAACTTTTACAAATCACAACACTTCATATTTTATAACACATGCCGACATTTAGAGAACTTTCAGATGTTTCTGGAACCAAGCCACCTGTTTTTGATTCGGTATTTCAAATGTGGGTTCCAAATTGTTCCACTATGTCAGGTTTTGGAGAAAAATAATGTCAAAGTTCCCAAAAAAGGAATTAGATTAAACAAAAAGCTAAATTCTGTGGCACATTTCCTTAAAAAATGTTCATAGATTTTCGCATTTAGTAAAAACTAACTTAAAGTAAGGAAATTTTCTTTTCTCAAGACGTCTCTTTATACCAATTTAAGAATAGTTTCATTTACATTTTCAAAATGCCCTTAATCAACACGACATTCCCATGATATTTCCCTTAATTCGTCTTTGGGACAATGTCTGATATATGTAGGTCATACGAAAATACACACAAATTTCGTATTTCCTTTAGTTTTTACTTTCGTCCATTTTCTTTATAAACTATACAGCTTAACAAGAAAATCCGTATTAGATTCTAGTTAGTGATTTAGATAGTGTTTGTTGCGCTGATTCTAAATCCACATCCCAAATTTGTCTATCATGTAAGGATTTTGAGTAATTCGCGGGTTTTTATTAATTCGCGGTGCCAAAAAAGGACATTTTTACCCATTTTTTAAATATTTAGTTTATTTACACAGTGTTTTTTTAACAAATTTTCATACAAATTCATAAGTAACAAGTAAGAAAGTTAAAGTCGGTCATGGGTCCCAAATCCAAACATGGACCGATTGGATCTATCTTTTGTTAGATCTTTATTTAGTGTAGAAAACACATACAGATAAAATTTTAGTGGAATTTGTTTATTTTTTGTCAATAGACCGATTTAACTGAATATCGGTAAACATTTTTATGTGGGGGACTAAGTCCAAAAATGGTCCAATTATATTCAGATTTGATTGTGTTACCAACAACTACATGGTTAACACCGACAAATAAAATTTTTATCAAATATTTTAATTTTTATAAATTTTTTTTTTCAACATACACACAGATTTATATCGGTAGATTGACTTAAAATCGATCGTTAATTGTGAATATTATTACTATATGTGATCCTAGACCAATATTTCCAACTACTTTGTTGAGAAATAAACAAATTATATTTTGAGGATGATCCTAGACCAATATTTCAAACTACTTTGTTGAGAAATAAACAAATTTAAACAATTTTTGGCGCCCAAGCTGGGGCACAAACGCAAGACCTGTTATTTTTTAGTTTTAAACGAATTATAACAAATGCAGTTTTATTTTTTGATTAGAATTATATATTATATGCTAAAAAGAGTATTATTTTCTTATTGGTTCCCAACAGAGACGGTAAGATGTACTTTTTTGAAGCTCCACTTTTGCGTGGTACCATATAAAAAGAGATTTAAAATTGTGTTACTTTAAATAAACAAAAAAACGTACTTCCTTTTGCGATGGGTGTTTAGAGAAACAGAAAACTATAAAGTGTTGTGATTTAAGAGTTAACAACAAAAAAAATCTAATGAATTTATTAAGGCAACTTAAAATTCAGAAGTAGGCAAAAGCAGCTAAGAAATTGAACAATCGATCATTTATGTATTAATTTTTATCATATTTTGAAGAGGTGTTTTTATTTATTTTTGCCATAATTTGTTTGCAATAAATTTTGTCAGATGGTGGGGTTTCGTCTTAACAAATATTGAGGTGTTGAAAAGGTTAGAAAAAAACAATGTTTGAGTATTCTTAACTTATTTACAAAATATTTAAAAAATACTTATGCATACTTAAGATTTATATACATATCTAAAAATATATTGTTACCTAAAATACAAGCGGACGTAAGTGACAAAACTAAATTCAAATTAAAACATTTAATTGAAAATGTATTTAAACATTATTTTCAATAAAACATCAAAAACGATATGGATTATTTTGTTCGTTAGATCCATTTGCACTTAAGATGACGATTAAAGTAAAATTGCACTTTAAGGCATATAATCACTCGTTTGCTGCGACTTGATCGCAACTTGTGTATTTCGATGTCATGAATCATAGTGAACAGGAATCTGTTTTTCATTTTTTTCATTCTCAATTTTTATAAATTAATGGAACACTGTCAAAATCAGATATGTATTCAGCATTACTCATGGCATCGAAGCCTCGAAGTGGCAAAATCGGTACTCCCTAGTGTTGTACATATGTTTTGGTTTTAAAGTTTTAATGATAAAAATGTTTTTTTAATGTTTGTGTAACGCATTTGTTGTTTTAAATAATATGACTTAAAAAAGCATAATAAATTAAAAAAAATCATTATTACAAAAACAATCAATCTATATTTTTGCAAATTAAAAAAAAAAAATCATAAAACGTTATTTTTAAAGCCAATTATAATTGTAAATAATAAACACAAGTGGAGAAAATCTCAAACAGACAACACACACTCAACATTTGTTTAAATACTTAGAAAAAATATTATATTATACAATATATATAAAATAAAATGCATCTATCCCTCTATTTACATATTATTTTGTTTGCATTATTTTTGCAAAATATCTACTTAAAAATTGTTTAAAACACGTTTTAGTGACCAAGCAAGGACCCAGAAGGAACTATAACACCGTCCGACAAAATTGAAAAAAAAAGTCGTTGAACACGAACTGGATAATATACGTTTAAAACAAGAGACAAAATGTAGTAAAACTACATTTACAGTTTTTTATTTTGTGATCCGGTTTCTTTTTAAAAGGACTTAAACGTTTTTTAGAGAATTACATTTTATACTTTTTTTTTACCATTTGTACTTGTACTAGGATGCTACTAGTGATAGCAAATGAAAGAGCGGGATCTCCCCTAATTTTCCTTTATTATTATTTTTACTTATCAGTAAAAAGGAGATAAGTTACGTCCTTTCAAAAATATATCCTTCAATATCATTCAAAATCTCCATTAAAATATTTTTATAAAGTTTTCAACTGACTTTATTCACATTCTTTTATCCTGATATGGTAAAATAAAAATATGGACAAATTAGAAGATATCCTCCACTTTCATTTTCCATCACCAGTGTCATTCCAGAACAAGTAAAAATATTTCAAAAATATTTAAAAAATGTATCCATTAAAACTTTGAAGTCCTTTTAAAAGGAAACGTATATCATCCGGTTCATGTTTAATATTGGTTCATGTTTAATATTTTTTTTTGGTTTCTTATTCCTACCATAAATTTAACAGTAAAACCCCCGTAAGGAATTTTGTTTTATTTCAAAATTGGAATTTTTGCAAACGACTTCCTTAATAATATTTTGCTCCCAAGCTAGGGCTCAAATAGATTTGGTTTGTTTGATGGTATTTTTTTGTCTTAAAATCCAGAATTGGATTAACAGTTAGCTGAGTTAAGTTGAAGGTGGGTTGTACAAGCCTTGAAAGAAAGCTAGGCGAGTCCATGGCGCTCAGACTCAAAATAGTCCATTGTACCATACTCTAGAAGGAAAGATTAGTAAAGAATGAGAGAAAGTTTAAAGAGAGTAAAAGGTGCTTGCTCACAACTTCTAAATTGCTTTCACAAACCTGAGAAAGTCAGATAAGGGAAGTCCATGGACCATGTACATTGACAAAATATCAGAGCCCACTATCCGCAGTCTTGCTCTTGAGAACGCTGGGCAATAACAGACGTAGTGTTCTGTTGTGTCCCCATCCACAAGACAAGCTGCACAAAGAAGGGCTGATAAGGCACCCAATCTCGTCGACGAGCACAGGCAATGTGTCCCGTAATTAGGCCAGTAAGTTTGCGACAGTCTTTTCTACTCAGACTGAGTAAATAGTTTGCCACTTTCTTGTCTGGCCTTATCACAAAACATTTAGTATTCCTACACGTCAACTCATTGGACCATCTTTCCATGAAAATTGGTTTCATGTGAGAGTCTATCCAACGCATTATCCACGTCAAGCCAAAGGCTGAGGCTCCGGATTGTGAGCCAAATATCGGAGCCAATGTTTGCCAAAGAATCGGCAATCTCATTTCCCCGTATTCCCCTATGACCCGGAACCCACAAGAGGCAGACCCTGTTCTCACATGAGACCTCATTGAGTCTGCGCCTGCGCTCTTGGATAATTTTAGACGTTGTGATTGGAGAATCCAGTGCCTTGAGTGCAGCTTGACTGTCACTACAGATACCGATTTTCCTATCCCTCCATCTATTTTCAATTATCCAAGTCGCCACGTCCAAAATAGCAAACACTTCAGTCTGAAAAACTGTTGCCATTTTGCCCATGGCATGAGATTATTTGGTTTCGTCATCCAAATACCAACCAGATCCAGAACCAACTAAGGTACTAGAACCGTCCGTATAGAAGGTATCAGAGTAATTTCTGAGAAGTTTATCTGGATCACACCTGTCTTCCCATCTCGGAAATTTAACGCTGAACTTCCTACCAAGCTCTATGCAAGGCGTCATACTGCCTAAGGGCATAGCAAACATCGGACAAAGTTTCGAAAGCCCATTAACAGGTAGCACTTCCTTAAATTTTATTGTTCAACGATTTCATATAAAAATATTGCGTAAAAAATTTTTGGCGCCCTAGTTGGAGCTTCGAAAAAAATGTTTTTCTTTTTGCTTAGTTTACTTCAAATTAGTGATCCGAAGTCTACTATTGGGTATATCTTATGTCCAGATCGTTGTAGTGTTTACCATTATGATGGCATAAAAGGAAGTGGTTGACTGGTTGAGATGCAATGTCTACAACCGCAGTAAACATGTATTCTAACTGCAAAGCCGATGAATTTTTTTTGAAAATTAAAAAAAAAAACTCTTCGAGTAAAAAATATATAATATGAAATGCATCTTAATTTACATATTTTTCTATTTTTATCATTATTGCAAACGATTTCCTAAAAAATTGTATGGAAACGCGTTTTATATTCCACTCAAGTGCCCAAAAGGAATTATAATACTTTTTTTGTATTCTTAAAACTAACTGAAAAACCACGTAATGAATTTTATGTTATTTCAAAATAATGAATTTTATGTTATTTCAAATTCGTTAGGGCCCCAGGCTGTTTCATGGTATATTTTTATTGTCTTAAAAACCAGAATTGGATAAACAGATTGGATACTTCTCCTAAAGATCTTTGTTGCAAACGATTTTCAATAAAATTATTGCGAAAATTTGGCTCCCAAGCTGGTGTTTCAAAAAAATAATTTTTTGCTTATTTAACAGTTAATTAGTGGTCTGAGGTCTACTATTCGGTAGATCTTAGATTGAGCGTATATCGTATATCCAGATCTTTCTAGCGTTTACCACGCTTATATGTGATACTTCTCTTAAAGATATTTGTTGCAAAGGATTTTCAATAAAATTATTGCGAAAAATTTGGCTCCAAAGCTGGGGTTTCGAAATTTATTTTTTTTTGTTATTTAACACCAAAGTAGTGATCCGAAGTCTACTATTCGGTAGATCTTATGTTACCACGATGGTGGCATAAAAGGAAGTGGCTGACTGGTTGAGATGCAATGCCTTGTCCACAACCGCAGTAAATATGTATTCTGACAGTCAAGCCGTGGTCAAGTCCCTGAACGCAGAGCACAGAGATATTACAGGGACAGGGCACAATGACATTCTAGGAAATAACATAGTCGATGAGCCTGTAATATTGGGAAATACTTTACATTAGACAGCCAGTTTTTAAGGCCTGGCGATCAGTGTTTTGAATTTTTGAAAATTTTAAAAACAATTAGAAAAATATATCGCTCATTTACTTGTATAACGTCATAACTCAAAAAATTCGATTTTTGAGTTAATGATGCAGAATTATTTTTTATAGCATGCTGTATATTAAGGGTGGGATAGTGTCGTGTGAGATTTTAAGCAGCAATATTTGGAAGCGCTAGAACCGCTCATTTTGTGAGGTTGGTAAAAAAAGTGTATGAGCCAAAAAATGGGGGAGGTCGGATAGGATCTAGGGGTCGCTCATCGGGGTCAAAGTTGGGAGTAGAGGGGAAAAAATCCACAAAAAGCCCCAAAACTCTCCTGGTTTTGCTCCTAGAGGGGTCAAATGTGAGACCGGCCCCCATTATTTTTTCCCCCTGAACACTTTTGCCAAACATACCTAAGCCCTATCTCCAATCCCTAAGGGGGGTCCCATACAAAGGTTCAATTTTTAAAAAATCTTTCTTCTACCGCTCTAGTTGTCCTAAAAGTCACCCTAGAGGAATCAAATGTATGACCGACCCCCAATATTTTTTCAACCCCAACATTTTCTTAGAACATACCTACCCCCTATCTTCAATCCTTAGGGTGGTCCCCATACATTTCTTTTTATTTTTTCTTAAATTGTCATATTAAATCAGCTCCTACCGGTCCAATGGTGCCTCCTAGAGGGGTCATTATCAAGACCAACCCCCATTAATTTTTGGCCCCCAACACTTCTTCTGAACATACCAATTCCATATCTCCAATTCCTAAGGGGTCTCCCACACAAAATGACATTTTTGTAAATCTTGCTCTCACCGCTCTAACTATCGCAGGGGTGACCCTAGAGAAGTTAAATGTGTGACCGACCCCCAATATTTTTTCAGCCCCAACATTTTCCCCAAACAAACCTACCCTCTATTTTTAAGCCTTAAGGGTGTCCCCACACAATTTTTTTTTTTTTTAATTTTTTTTTTTTAAAATTTGCGCCTACCGCTCCCACTTTGCCTTTTAGGGACGGGAAATTCAGACTGACCTCCATTAATTTTTGCCCCCTACATTTTTTCTGAAGATACCTACGCCGTATTTCCACTTTGTAGGGGTGCTCCCCTGGGGAAAACTAAGTGTTTGAAACCAAATTCGGCAAAACGTCTGGACCAGGAGTGCTAATGTTTGCGCGTTTTAAAGAGCAGTGTGAAACTATAAAAGACAAACCGTACAGTCTTGGCATATAAGTTGAGGAAGTGGCAGGCAACATACCAGCTCAAGTCCAAACTGACATCAAGTTGTTTTGTTGGGCTCAAATAAAAGAAAAGCAACCCAGAGACGACTACAAGGAGTTTCTTGAAATTGTTTTATTATACCTTGGCGAAAATATTCCTAATAGGCATTTTAGCCCACCAGGACCCATCAGTCATGCTCGGTGGATGGCAAAAGGCATATATTGCCTAAAAATGTTTTTGTTCCTAAAATATATCGGTTTGGCCAAAAAAGAATTAAATGCACTTCTTGATGTGACCGTTTTCATCATAACAATTTACGTAATAGCTTGGTTTACCGCTACCAAAGCAATAGAAGCTCCAAATAATGATTTGAATTTTTTGAAAGCGATTGCCAATTATGCTTCAATTGATAAGATTCTGTCGCAACGATTGGTCAAGAGATTCTGTGGACATTTCTGGTATCTCAGTGGCGAAGCTGTTGCTCTCGCACTATTTGATCCGAATATCTCTTGTGAAATAAAACGAAAAATGTCGAATGCAATTCGTATATTTGAAGAAGAGAAAGAGGAATTGGAGGAAGAGTTATCTGACGATGAGATGGACGAATCGTCTAAAGAAGACAGCGAGGAAGAAGAAGACGATGATATCGGGGAAGAAGATGCCTCAGAGGATAGCGGCGACAGTGGCAACAAGGATTGTAATCCTCCAGTACATGTTGTTGGATTCGAAGGTGTGAAAAGAATTAACATGGCATCGAAACAAGTGAATCATGAACTCATGTAAACTGATTTAAGCCACTACGTCACACCTGAGACTCCAAAATTTTTTGCACGCTTCGGAATAACAACAAATTTCATTGCTTCCGATCCAAATACTTGGGAAAATCGTCAGGACTACCAACGAGCGCTGCAAATATTACGTAAATTACATGTTGTCAACGACGCTGCCGAAAGAGGCGTAAAATTAATAGAAGACTATAACAACGTGTTGTGCCGTAACGAGGAGGAAAAAATAGTTTTGCTTGAGGTCGTGGCCGAAAATCGGAAACAATATCCATCACACGATTAAAATAAATTAATTTGATTTATAGTTATGTATATTATTTATCATTTTTTATTATTTTCAAGTTAAAAAAAATATTTTTTTACGCTTAACAAAAGTTACTACTAAATTACAAATTAAAGACCTCGGATTTCTCGATAAAATAAATAAAAGAATTGTGGGGTAACACCTTGAAGATAGAGGGTAGGTATGTTTGAAGAAAATGTTTTGGCTAAAAAAATACATGGCCAGTCATACATTTGACTTCTCTACATACATTACTGATTTAGTTTTCCCCAGGGGAGCACCCCTACAAAGTGGAAATACGGCGTAGGTATGTTCAGAAAAAATGTAGGGGGCAAAAATTAATGGGGGTCAGTCTGCATTTACCGTTCCTGAAAGGCAGAATGGGAGCGGTAGGCGCAGATTTTATAAAAAAAAAATTAAAAAAAAAAAAAATGTGTGGGGACACCCTTAAGGCTTTAAAATAGAGGGTAGGTTTGTTTGGGGAAAATGTTGGGGCTGACAAAATATTGGGGGTCGGTCACACATTTAACTTCTCTAGGGTCAGCCCTGCGATAGTTAGAGCGGTGAGAGCAAGTTTTACAACAATGTCATTTTGTGTGGGAGACCCCTTAGGAATTGGAGATATGGAATTGGTATGTTCAGAAGAAGTGTTGGGGGCTAAAAATTAATGTGGGTTGGTCTCGATAATGACCCCTCTAGGAGGCACCATTGGACAGGTAGGAGCTGATTTAATATGACAATTTAGGAAAAAATAAAAAGAAATGTATGGGGACCACCCTAAGGATTGAAGATAGGGGGTAGGTATGTTCTAAGAAAATGTTGGGGTTGAAAAAATATTGGGGGTCGGTCACACATTTAACTTCTCTAGGGTCACCCCTGCGATAGTTAGAGCGGTGGGAGCAAGTTTTACAAAAATGTCATTTTGTGTGGGAGACCCCTTAGGAATTGGAGATATGGAATTGGTGTGTTCAGAAGAAGGTTTGGGGGCTAAAAATTAATGGGGGTTGGTCTCGATAATGACCCCTCTAGGAGGCACCATTGGACCGGTAGGAGCTGATTTAATATGACAATTTAAGAAAAAATAAAAAAAAATGTATGGGGACCACCCTAAGGATTGAAGATAGGGGGTAGGTATGTTCTAAGAAAATGTTGGGGTTGAAAAAATATTGGGGGTCGGTCATACATTTGATTCCTCTAGGGTGAATTCTAGGACAGCTAGAGCGGTAGGAGCAAGATTTTTTAAAAATTGAACCTTTGTATGGGACCCCCCTTAGGGATTGGAGATAGGGCTTAGGTATGTTTGGCAAAAATGTTCAGGAGGAAAAAGTAATGGGGGCCGGTCTCACATTTGACCCCTCTAGGAGCAAAACCAGGGGAGTTTTGGGGCTTTTTGTGGATTTTTTCCCCTCTACGCCCAACTTTGACCCCGATGAGCGACCCCTAGATCCTATCCGATCCGCCCCATTTTTTGGCCCATGCATTTTTTTTACGAACCTCACAAAATAAGCGGTTCTAGCGTGTCGAAATCGAAAACACGTGCACTATCCCACCCCTACTGTATATTGTGCGAAAAACTCGTATTAATACCTTTTAAACTCACCGTTTGAGAAGAGAACACGGCCGGTACATTGAAAATGGAAAACCATTTTCAATTGTAAACTTTAAACTCGATTTCTGCAAAATCAATTATTTTGAGTTATGACGTTGTATGATATTAAATTCATCAATCCCTTAGTTTACATATTATTCTATTTGGATCATTATAACAAATGATTTCCTAAAAACGTATATAAAAACGCGCTTTTTAGTCCAATAAAGTGCCCAGAAGGAATCACACGATTTTTTTTCCTTAAGATTAACTAGTTAAAACTACGTAAGGAATTTTATGTTATTTCATTATAATGAATTGCTGCAAACGAGTTCCTTAATAATATTGCTGAAGGAAATTTTGGCTCCCAAGCTGGGGCCCAAAAGAATTTTTTTTTGTTTGATAGTATTTTTTTGTCCTAAAATTCAGAATTGGAAAATCAGTTTACAGGCTCCTCTTAAAAATCTTTGTTGCAAACGATTTCCTATAAAATAATTGCGTAAAAAATTTGGCGCCCATGCTGGGGCTTTGAATTTTTTTGCTAATTTAACACCAACTTAGTACTCCGAATTCAACTCGGTAGATCTTAGGTTGAGTGTATACCGATGATCACCAAACATTTTTAGTGTTTACCAGGCTGAGATAATGGTAAAAAAGGAAGTGGCTGACTGGTTGAAATTTAATGTCTTGTCTACAACTGCAATCAACATTTATTCTGACAATCAAGCCGTGGCAAAGTCCCTGAACACAGGGTACAAACACATTCCAGGGACAGGGCACAGAGACAGGGAATTTCAAAGCCGACGAGCTTTCACGACTGAGAAAATTACATTAGAGTGGCATTTGAATATCTCAAAAAAATTTTAAAATTTTAATTCGTTTTTTTCTACACTCAAAATAATTCTACAGTAAAAAAATTAGTAAGTGCGTTGGTAACCCAAATCTACTAATAAGTTACCAATTACCAGTATTACAGTAGTTTTTTTAGTATCTTCAAAGTGCTAAAATTAGTATTTCTTACTGTTTATGAGTAATTTTTGTTGGTAGTTGGTTTTACTAATTTTTTTACTATTTTTAGTTCATAAAAGTACTAATATACAGTAATTTATTAGGTTTTTAATTTATTTTTGTTAGTAATAATTCCGTAAGGCGGCGCTTGTTTACAAGCAGAGCTACCAACTGTTTTTGCTGCAAAATCTTTAAATTTTAATTCAGTGTTGCCATTATGTAACATTTCGGGTATTTGCTGGTGCTTTTTTGGTTTTGCCGGTTTTTAAATACGCGTTTTTAAAAATAGGGTATTTATGGTGTTTTTCCATTTTTTCGAGACATTTTTTTTGTAATTCGTGATTTTTATATTATCAATAGATTTTGATGAAATTTGAAACTTAAGCCCAAGACCTAATGAAATTAGGAAAAATCAGGCAGGTTTTATTTTTTTTTTTGGTTATGGAGTTGTATTTTTGTAATAATGCAATCAAAATATGTATTTTTGACAGATTTAAAAAAAAAAATTGGGGGTTATTTTCGAAAATTATGTAACAGGCAAAACGCGCAAAACAGTGACTCAAAAAGCGCTAAAAACCGCTAAATATGAATTAAGTTAAAAGTGCCAAAAAGCGCTAAAAAATAATTTTAATTAAAGGTTAAAAAAAATATATAAAATCATCAGACCTATTCACAAAATAAGTCTAAAAATTGTGAAATATTTTTTTTTTTTTTAATTTTAAACAAAGTTTTCCATTTCTTCACAGAGAAAAATAAATTTCCAACTGAATTTTTCAGTTGTATTAACTTAAAATTCGGTTGCTGCTACTGCGGTTTGATGTGGCTAACGAATTTTATAGTTGTTTCAATTAAAAGACAATTGTAATAACAACATTTTGTTGTAACTACCGATATTGAGTTGTGTCAACCTTAATTCAAATGCATCCACCGATTTTTTGTTGCAACAACTGAATTTCAGTTGGAAATTAGCAAATTTGTTTTCTGTGTGTTTGGTTGTACTACAACAACTACATGAAAAATATGAATCTAAGACTGTTATTTGGACGTTTCTGTTGTGAAATGTAAATTTTTTCTCTAAGGATTAGTTCTAGAAAGAAAGCGCTAAATATGTAAATGAAAAAGGGGAAACGCGACAGTTTAGCGCATTTTTTAAAAACGCGCTAGATTAAAAAAATTAGCTTTTTGGGTGGTCGGAGAGCGCTAAATCCAGAACGAATTGTGTTTTAAGTAATACACAGAGAAAAATAAATTTCCAACTGAATTTTTCAGTTGTATCAACTCAAAATTCGGTTGCTGCTACTACATTTTGATTTTATAGTTGTTTCAATTAAAAGACAGTTGTAATAACAAAATTTTGTTGTTACTACCGATACTTAGTTGTTTCAACCTTTATTCAAATGCATCCACCGATTTTGTATTGCAACAACTGAATTTCAGTTGGAAATTACCAAATTTGTTTTCTGTGTGTATGAATGTAATATTATTTTTACTCCTGATTGTATCAGCTTATTTATTTATTTAATTTATGATAAAAACAAATATTTTTATTATGGTTTTTTTTTTTTGCTTTTTATCCTTGTAACCTTAAAAAGCACATTTTCCATTTTTTTAAAATTATCTCTTTTTTTCTTGTCGCTGATTTATTTTTTGTAAATTTTTTTTCCTACGATTTTTGCGTTTTTTTCATATTGGTAATGGCAACACTGTTTGTAATAGCGACGGCATGCTTCTTCACAATTCAGCAGCAAGCAGCAGACAGAAAAAATCAAGAGTACTCTAATTAATTATAACTTCACTAAAATGACGCATTTTTTATTTCTTAACATTAAAAAAGCATACCCCAAGCTGTAAATACATAGAGTACTTATTGTATAAATTTATAATTTATAATTAAACACAGTTCTTTATATTTCTTGCCGTCTGCTGCTTGCTGCTGCAGTGTGTGCGAACACCACGTTTGCTTGCATTTAACTCAGTGCTACCAACTGATTTTTCTGTTTGTTTAGTGCGAAGAAAAATTAAAACCGAAACAACGCGATATACGGTCACGGAGTGTTTGTAAAAAAAATATATTCTTGATTTATTTAATTAAATTGTGTTGTGTTAAACTAATTAAATAAATATGTTTTTTTTTATTTAAATATGTATATTAAATAAAATGCTTAATGGCATTTTTTAATAAAACTACATACATTTTTTTGTTAAATCGTTTTTCATTTAATGGCTGTGAAAAAAAAACTCAAGCTGAAGAAGAATGTTATGGATACGCACACGTATGTATACAAAAAATGTAAGTAAAAAAAAACACCCTCTGTAGTAAAATGTTTGTACTTACATTTGAACATGTATTGAGAAAATATTATTTCTTTTTTATATTTTTAGTAATCGTTTCCAAAATATATTTCAATGGTATGGCGACAACATTTGTATTTTCAAAAGCCTGACGTGGTACAATCTACGCTACATTTTTAAGCAGCTTAAGAAGACATGTAATTAAGTATATCTTATAACCGAAGTGAAATAAAAAATCATTTATATATAATTTTTTCTGATTTTTATTTATTAAAATTGATATAGGTAGTAATTTTATTAACTAAAATTAGTAATTTTTTTTACTAAATAGGGCAAAAATTTGAAATATTTATGATTTTTTCAGTAATTTTATTTACTAAAATTGTAGTAAATTGCAGTAATATTTACTGTTTTTTTAGTATTTTTTATGTACTAGATATTAGTAACAAATTTTAGTATTGATTACCAATTCCTGCACTAGGTCCTTTTGGACTAAAACATTAGTACTCGTAGCTAAATTTTTAGTATTGAATACCCACGTTTTTTTTTGAGTGTAGTAACTTTTGAGTTTTTTGAATTACAAAATCTTCAAATTTTAAATAAAATCTTTGAATTACAAATGGAATTTTTGAATTACAAGTAGAATTTTTAGAAATATGAACAATTTTATAACGTTTAAAGGTAGATATTACTTTAGAAAACTACCCAAATATGAGTGGCCATCTCATAACCTTATATATTCTAATGATTATAACCATAATCGTTTTTTAGAACTGTTATTACACAAATAATAATAATATTTATTACAGAAATGATACATATGTAAATAGTGGGATATGTACAATATTACAGATATCAACAGAAAGAGAGAAAAAAGAAGATAATAGAAGAGAAAAAAATTTTGATATAGATAATAATAGACACACA
Source organism: Pegoplata infirma (assembly GCA_963921195.1). Classification (NCBI taxonomy): domain Eukaryota; kingdom Metazoa; phylum Arthropoda; class Insecta; order Diptera; family Anthomyiidae; genus Pegoplata; species Pegoplata infirma. Next base: position 39,657,104 of record OY992540.1, on the reverse strand, counting down.
CACACAGAAACACTTATATTTATACTATATGGAAATTTTTATTGTTATTATTGAAAATAGACATACATTGTTACACATTTACATACATATTTATTTTATATTTATTCAATACATAATTATATAAACTAGTATTTAGATAGTTGTTGAATTGTATTGGTAGTAGTAGTAGTTGTAGCAAAAGTTATACACAAGTACACACGCACACACACAAAACAACTAACAAACAAGCAAATAGAGTGAAATATAAACCGATTTTTTGTTACACACGCATATACAGTTGTTATATGTATTAGTATGAAACGATGTGTTAGTATGTTTATGTAAAGGGTGATTCACAAAGTGGTAACAATTGAAATTTTAGAAAAAATCACTGCTGACATTTGCTTCCTTTCATTGCCAACAACTATTAATATCTTCGAAGGGAGGGGAATCAAATTATCAGGAGTGAGTTTATTTTATTCCATCAAAGAACCTCAGATTTTATAATAGTTTCGACATTTACAAAAATGCCCTTAAATTATCCGTGAAATCTGTCATTGATTTAAAAAAAATTTATATTTAAAATTTTATAATTTTGTTTTTTTAAGGATCAATTTTAATTTTTACATCTCAAATTTCAATAAATCATCTTAGTGAATCACCCTGTATTTATGTGAAGCATGACAATGTTAAAGACAATGATATCTGTAGTTCTTGTTGTTTTTTTTTTTTAAATAAATTCATAAAGAAGAGGTACTTTCCTTGTTAAAAAAAGAAAAATTTTTAAAATATTATTTTTTTATCAAAAATTTATACATATTATAAAGGACAGAAAACCAAGCAAAGTTTGTTTAATTGGAATTGTTAGTTTTTATGTTTTTCTTTTTTAAGTTTTTTTTTTGTGTTTGTTTTGTTATAAAAACATGTTTTTTATATGTTTAAGTGTATATAAACCCAATTGTTTTGTTTAAATTATTAAAAAAAAAAAAAATTATGAAATTTAAGAAAAAAAAAAAATATTAATTTATAAAATATAAAAATTAATAGAAAATTAAGTGATAAATTTGACTACTAGACGAAAGTTTAAGTCGAGTGCGACATACTTTAAAATATTTTTTTTATAAAAAAAAAAATTAATTATACTGATCAACAAGATTTGGGTAGTGTTTGTTGTTCTGATTCCAAATTTGCAACCCAAATTTGCCTTTCAACAGAATTTCAAAAAGTGTTGTGACATGAATAAAGATATCTCGAAAAGTAATAACGATACTGGTTTCATTAAGGTTTCAAATAATAGGTAATAAGACATCCTTTAAAATGGCTTTCTCCAAGATATTTTTTGAAAAAGGTCAAAGGTCATTGGTTTAAACCTTAATTTCTGGTACCAAAATTGATTTTTCTGAATGTTTTTGACGTGCTGAGTCCAAATATGACCTTTGAACTGGCCTATCGCTATTACTTTTCAAGATATATGCACATAAATGTTCAAAAAAACACAGCAATAGCATTTTAGCAATTTTCACACATTTGTGTGCAGATATCTCGAAAACTAATAGCGATAGGCCAGTTCAGAGGTCATATATGGACACAGTACATCAAAATCACTAAGAAATTAACTTTGGTACCAGAATCTCAAAGACAAAAAAAAAATATGTTTCTATTAATATTAAAAGTTCCAATGAAGTCTCAATCCTGAAAATTTATTCTAAAGTAGTATATGTGACCCTTAATAACATATATTTTTTTTTTCCAAAATTTTAAAAATACCGTTTTTTGAGATATAGCTCTTCAAAAGTTATGGTTAAAACCAATGACCTTTGACCTTCTTCAAAAAAATCTAGGGAATGCCATTTTAAAGGCTGTCTCATTACCTATAATTTGCAACCTGACTGAGACCTGTATTATTATTACTTTTTGAGTTACATATCTTTATTTATCTCAAAACACTTTTGTCAAATATATACGATTTTAACAATTTTCAAGAGCCCATATCTCGGGAAGAAAAACTACCAGAAGTCCAAAATTTTGGCACTATGATTTTTTTGTAAGGGCCCAACTATATTCCAAGTTTCATCATCATTCGAAAGGGGTGAGGTCAAAAATGCTACTTTTTTCGGTTGAATTGAGCTGTTTTAACTCAAACACTATTTTTTTATTAGGTATATTCTAGCTCGAGGTCATTATTTTCTTTACTTATTAAAACTATGATTTTCTCATAAAATAATTTTTAAGAAAATTATTTTTCTGTTTTAAATTTATTTGTGTTGGTCAGTTTCTGCAAGTCGTAATCGACACGTGTTTCGGAATTTGTCAAATTCCATTGTCAAGATTATTTAGCAAAAATAAAAATCCTCTACTACAAGTAGCGAAGGGATTTTAATCATAAATCGTTAATGATCAAACTAAAATATTAATACATATTAGACCCTCCTCCCTCTGGAAATTAGAAGACTTAATGACATCAAAATATTTGATCGCCGGATTATTTAAATCCGATTGGCATCAAATTTTTAATACATAGAACCACATAGGGTGTTTGCTAGCGTGCTACCCTATGTGAGGTAGTGTCGTCTACCAAAAGTCGACATTCAGTTCTCGATTTCGATTTTAAATTATTAAAAAAGGTGAGGACACCATCTTTCTTAGGGTGTCCCGTCAAATTAAAAATTTCGAATTTCAGGTCGTAATACCTTCCAAACGATGGCCACGTTAGAGCTGATTTTTAAAAAAATCCCACAAAAAATTTTCGAATTTTTGAGACAGATTTGTTAAAAAAAAATCGGACGTGAGTTTTGGTCGAAATACGTAAATTTTTCCAACTTTGAACGCTGGTTGCCGACTGGAGATGACCTTGCAACATTTTTTCATAAATTATCCAAAAATCAGATCTAACGTGGCCACCGTTTGGCAGGTATTACACTCAAATGTAGAATTACAAGAAAAGTTTCTACCTCCTATTTGACGAGAATTTTTTTGTTATTTTACAAGATTTTTACCAATGAAATTGTAAATTTACAATTTTTTTGACGCGATTAAACTTACCAAGAGGTTTTGTGACTTTACTAGATTTTTTGCTGCCTCCTATTTTACGAGAATTACTAGTAAAAATTACGAGCTTTTTTGTAAATTTACCAATAAAGTTGTAAATTTACAACTTTTTTGGCGAAATAAACTTAAAAGGAATTCTCGTAAATTTACTAGATTTTTTTTTTTGTAAAAAACTTAGGAAATTTGTAAAACTACAAGAAAAACTGTAAAATTACAAAAAAAATTTAAATTTCAATCGAAAAGTATTTGTTAAAAAACAATGAAAACTGTAAAATATTGGTAAAATGGGATTACGAGACTTTTACTAGTAATTTGACAAGGTTTCTTTTTTTTTTAGTTTACGACATTAAATTCTAAAATTTAAATTTAACGGGACGCCCTAATATTTAAACTTTTTAAAATTGAAATATATTTCTTAGGATACCTTCCTACTTAGTAGTACTTAACAAACTTTTATATAAAAATATAAAGTATAGTGAGTAAATATATTTACATATTCGCAAGAAAACTTAAAAGTTGTTTAAAATGTGTTTGTCACCTGGGGGTAATTTGGTATAATTTTAATATTTTATACCATAAAGAGTTGTGCTGTGCTGGCCTTGAATTTATTCAAGCACATGCATTTAAAAATATGAAATGGCTGAAGGGCATAAAAGTGGTAATATACATACGAGTAGTTGTTATTATTTTGAAAATTTAGCGAAAAAGTACGCAAATGCACTTTAGGACAGTTTTAAGAAAAACATAAAAAATCAAAAAAAAAAAAAATTGTTTTTTTTTAGTCCTAATGCAACAGATTCTACAATATATTCAATGGGAATCACAACAAAATTTAAAAAAATCTCTAAAAAGTTGAAAAACATAACAAAAAAATTAGATATAACACTGTGCAACTCGATTTTCTATCTTGGATAGGACCAAACAAATGAAGCATTTCAAAATCACCGAAGGGATGTGAAAACTTAGCTCGAGTTCTTTTTTATGTCCCATTAAAATTTTTATTTTTTTTTTCAAAAGCGTTTTGAATAAGAAAATAAATGTTAGAATCTTATTCTGAGGTAAATAATGGTAAAAGATGTAGTCAGTGAAATTTGATGGTGGTTCTTTTCTGAAAACATATTAACCCTCTATCTCCTATTTTTAGGGTCGCTTTCAAATATCCTCATAAAAAGGTTAAAATGTTTGCATTAAATTTCACTAGGGTTGTTAAAGTTCCAAAGTTCTTGCGAAAAGTGCAAACTGCTGAACAGAGTAAAATTATAAATTATCACATACTGTTAACTTGTTTTTCCATCAAAGTCGTGTAAAATAAGTTGATAAAATTTAATAAATCTGATTCTGAGCTAAATAATGTTAAAAATTATCTGCAGTGAAAGAATTTTGTTCATTACGGCTATGAGTTTTAAATGTTACTATTTAAACCCTGCGTTACTTTTTGCTTTGTAAGAAGTTTTTTCTATGAAAACAAGATTTTTATTGCACACATTTTATTTTTTAGTGCATATTTTTAGGTTTTTAAGTGCATATTTTGAATTTTTTAGCGCATATTTTAAGCGCATATTTTCGATTTTTTAGTGCATGAAAATCTCATCCCTAGTTATGAACCTTAAATTCAAGTGGTGAAAAAATCGTTAAACAAGCTTTAAAAACATTGGAAACAAAAAAAAAATATTTTACAAGGAATTTTTTTCACCCAAAATTTTTTTACACTAAAAAAAATGTACACTCGAAAAAAAATTTACAATCAAAAAAAACAAGTAATAAAATTATAGTCGGTCAAGACCGACCATATAATACCCTACACCAGTGTTTCCCGGAAAATGGGTCCCAAGTTCAAACATGGACTCATTAGATCTATATTTTGTCAAATCATTAATAAGTATAAAAAAACACTCACAAATCAAATTTGAGTAAAGTAGGCTTCTTTTTGTTGGCAATAAACCGCTTTAACTGAATATCGGGCGAAATTTTCACATGGGGAGGGCCTAAGTCCAAAAATGGTCCGATGATAATCAGATTTGATAAGGTTATTTAAGTACGCGTTTAATATACACAAACAGAATTTTAATAAAACATTTTCTATTTTCATGAAATTTGAGAGATTTGTGTGAAAATCGGGAAGGTGGTTTGTATGTGGGCTACAAGAAAAACTGGTCCGATTTCTTTAAAATTCGGATTGGTGATTTGTGTGGATGAATCATTATTACATGCCGAATACCTTTTAAAATGGGGCTATTAGAGTCATTTGAGCCAAAACTAAAGAGGTTCTTTGCATGGGGGTAGGTCTAAATATGGACCGATTTTTTCCATTTTCAATAGGCTCGTCCTTGGGCCAAAAGAGGCTTAAGTTTCAAATTTCAAGTCAATTGATTAAGAATTGCTACCTGTATTTACACCGTTTACATGGACAGACAGACGGACGGACGGACGGACGGACATCGCTAAATCGACTCAAAAAGTGATTCTAAGTCGATCGGTATACTTAAAAGTGGGTCTAGGACCAATATTTCGGGTAGTTACAAACATCAGCACAAACTCATTATACCCAGACCACAGTGTGGTGTAGGGTATAAAAAAAATAAATACAGTCAATTTTTTTTTACAAAAATGACTAAAAAAAGTTTTTTATTTAAAATAAAATATTTGTAATTCAAAATTGTATAATTATAACATTAGAAAATTTACTGTCATTTAAAAACGGCATTGCGAAGGGTATTCATAGATTCGGCCAAGTCGAATTTAAAATTTCTACTTGTTTTTGAGTTATTCTGAACGGCTTTGAAAAAAATTAAGATCTTCAGTAGGCCTCGAGCTAAGTTTTTAAAGTCCTTCGGGGGTTTTGGTCTTTTATTGGTATACATTCATTTTTTTTTGTGGACCCATTCAAGATACACTCGGTGTCCCCAAATTTGTTGCACAGTGTTATTGAAAAAATCACACTCAGAAAATTATGTAAGTTACTACATGTAAGTTGTTTGTATATTTTATAGTAGTTAGTTGTTTTAAACTACAAAGACAGTTGTTTTTGTATGAAAAATATCACACAACTATTTTTGTTAGTTATTTTAAATCTTTTTTTTTGTAGTAACCGTTATTTAAAGTAGTTAAATTTATTTATATCTGACAAATTTTCTAAGTTAAATAAAAAAAATCATTGTTTTTATTTTTCACAGCTTTTTTTTTTAAAAAAAACTTTAAAAACATAGGAAAAATTTTGGATGTCAATTTTTTTTTCTCTGAAAATTTTTCAATTTTTTTTTTAATTATATAGTAATTATTTTATCTTTACTATATATGTTAGTTGCTTTGACTACAAATGTATGTTCTTTTTACTACATAAGTCATTTGCTTTTTGTCTATTAAAATAACTAACATTGTTAGTTGTTTTAACTGAAAAATTAGTTGACCCCAAAACAACTTAAGTAGTTATTTTAACTGACATTTTCAGTTGATTTTAAAGTGTTTGAGTTACACGGGGTTTAGTGAGAAATGTCCCAAAAAACATTTTATGAAAAAAAAAAAAAATATGATGATGATAATTTTTGTGATCTTCTTGACAAGAGCGATAACCTACACAAGGTCATTTGAAAAGCATATAAAAGCATAATTTTCTGATAATTATAATAACAACTGGATTATATGAAACTAGTAACAACCGAACTAGAATGTCTTATATATTTAGAAAAATTAAAATTCTTCCTTGACACTTTTCTCAATTCAAACCATGTATGTATAATATATTCGATTTTGTTTTTTTGAAGCACAGTTTATTTTTCAAATAAACTTCTTGTTTTTACAAAAGATTGCTTTCGAGGTAATATTAAAAAGATTATCATTTTCAGATTTTTTTGTATAACCGATTGTTGGATACTATTTTTTAACCGATTATTTCAAACGAAACTTCTTGCTTGGAATATATGTAAATCGCTAAAAAAAATACTTCTTCTTCGTCTAGTAGTGTTTCACAATGTGATCTTAATCTTCTATAGATTTTGAAATTTTTTTTATTTTCAATCATTGGAAAATTAAAAACACTGTAAATTCGAATCATTAATTTTCAAAATCATAAAAATAACTTAAAAAAAAAATTAAAAAAATTTTTGTTTGTATTTTTTATTTTTGTTTTGCTTGGTACTCTACCTGTAACAAACGGCCAATGTTGCAAAACTAATGAAGACACATTTGACGATAACGGTTAATATGATGACCATGGATAATGTGCTGATTCTATCTTGATCGGAAGATCCTGTAATACATGAGGAGGAAGGAGGTGGTGGCGTATAAAAGCAAAGAATTGTTTTTTTTTTTTTTTTTTTGTTTTCTTAAAATTTTGCATCAAGTGTTAAATGAATTTTATGAATTTTTTTGTTAACAATTACAAAAATATTAATTAAAATATATAAACTACATTAATTGTTTTTTTAATAAAAAGTTTAAAATTCTGTTCATAAATTTATATTAATTTAAATAAACTGATTTTTTGTAATTATAAAGTTTTCACGTTTATAGTTTTTTTCTTGTTCTTTTCTTGCATGTTTGTTCTTTTGTTCTGGATTACCATTGTCATTTTCTTCTTCTTCTTCTATCTACATAAATTATTATTTTATTTTTTTTTTTTAATGTATAAAATTCAACTTATTACTGAAGATTTAAAATTAATTTTCAGTTGTTTTCAGTTTCATTTTTTTTATCATGTTTTATCTCAAAATAATTATTCTTTTGTTTACAGAGTCATATACATACAATAAATACATAGAGTTATAATTGAATTGGATTTATATGTATGTAAGTTGTTATACAGAGAGTATAGCAGTAGAAGTAGTAGTAGTGGAAATAGTATGTTTCATTTAGCTTACCATATGGCGTTTCCTTCTTTTCCATTTTGATTGTATTTTCTGGTGTTGGCAGAGCTTCAGTTGGCAGTGGTGTAGTTAATAAGACAATTAAACTGCAATCAATACCTCCCCATCCCATATCGCAAAAACATTTATTTGTATTCGTACAGACCTGTATTGAAAAAAAAAAAAAAAAATGACAAAAGTAAAGAATAGAGTAAAGCAATAGTGAAAAAGTTTTTATATAAGAAAAAGTAAGCAAACTCAGAATATTTAATTGAGTTTAAGAAAATTTATAATTAATAAGTTAAAGTGTTAAATTCAGTTTTTATATTTTTATATTCTTCACAAAGAGATATAGGGTATAGGCATTCCACACCAAATTGCCTGCGAAAAAAACATGTGTACCATACATTTCCGAATAGGTTCTATGTATAGCCCTATATAGAACTAAGAAAATTGCGTTTTTGGATTTTCAATTTTTCAAAAACTGTGCTTAGGAGGCGTGGTCAAATATGGGAAAAATGTTAAAATTTGTGCCGAGTTGCCATCTTTAAATATTTATCAAATTAAAGCAGAATTCACCACAATCTCAAGAATTTACATTATTATATAGTTTTGTATGGGCTATCGAGAATTTTTTTTTTTTAATTTTTCAGAACTTGTTCTGAAATGTTTCATTTTTTAAAAAAGTCAATTTATCTAAAATCCGGCCACTATCTTTTTTTTAAATTTTTTTTGAAAGTTAAGATATTTGTCTGTCCATAAAAAAAAATTCAGTCATATGTTTTTTGTTTCGAGAAAATCGCATTTGAATTTTGAATTTCATAACAATTTATTAATTTGGTTGTACTTTTTTGTTTCAACATAGCGTATGAGTAACATTAATGCAAATATTTATTACTCATTCGCCATGCTAAAACATAAGCAAATTACAAAAATATTATAAAAATTTAATATTCAAATGCGATGTTCTCAAAAAAAAAAAAAGAAAAACATATTTCTGAATTTTTTTTGTGTGGATACCCAAATATCTAAACTTAAAAAAAAAAAAAAAAAAAATTAAAAAAAAGTGGCCGGATTTTTGATAAATTGACTGTTTTTAAAAAATGGAAAATTTCAGAACAGTTTCTGAAAATTTTCCAAAACAAAAAATTTTTGTCGATAGCTCATACAAAACTATACAAGAAAGTAAATTTTTGAGATTGTGGTTCATTCCGTTTTAAATAGAAAAATATTTAAACAAGGCAACTCGATACAAATTTGAAAATTTTTTCAATATTTGACTACACATCCTAAGACCAGGTTTTGAAAAATTTAAAAACCAAAACGCAATTTGCTTAGTTTCATATAGGGCTGTTCGTATAACCTATTCAGAAATTCATATGGGGCATATTACGTGTCAAATCGGATAATTTGAAAATTTTTATACCCTCCACTCCAGTGATAGAGGGTGTATATAAGTTTGTCATTCCGTTTGTAACTCATCGAAATATCGGTCTGGGACTCCATAAAGTATATATATTCATGATCTCCGATCGATTTTAAGACATTCTAGCGATGTCCGTCTGTCCGTCTGTCTGTCTGTAGAAATGGTGATTACGGCCAAAATATTACATGGAGATGACTGAAACTTAACATATTTATTGGAAGTTTTCCGTAGAAGTTTGGTATTGCATTTGAGCGATATCGGTTCAGCGGTTCAAAAGTTATGAACGAAAATGTAAGGACACCTCAAAGATTTTAGTACATTCAACATAACCTAAAAATACAAAATGCTTTAATTCGGCTGCTGGTTGACTTAGGTGAACATAATTGAACACCAAATGGTATTTAAACAAGTACAAACATATTTTTTTGACAAAAAAAAAAAAAAAATCGCTAATTTTTTTTTTACCAAATTTTTTTTGCGAAAATTTTTTTTCCAAAAATTTTTTTTTTTTCAAAAGCTATTTTCTTTAAAATAAGGTTTTTACAATAATCTTTTAGAAATTGTGGAGGGTATCACTACATTCGGCAAGGCCGAATTTAACTTTTTTACTTGTTTGTTTTATATTTTTCCAAATTGTTTACCGTTTTTGGTACCCAATTTTGAAAAATCCAATAAAAAAAATTTGTTGGATTTTTAAAAATTGGAGGTTTGTTCCATTACTCAAAATTCTTTTACTCATAACTTCTTCAATATTGGCCCAAATTCCATTTTTTTTTAATTTTTTTGTGTTTTTACGAATTTTTAAAAACAAATTTTAAAAAAATATTTAAAAGTGATCTACACCTTTTCCAATTGAAATTCAGAAAAGATCAATTGTAATTCAGAAATCACAATTGAAATTCAGAAATCCCAATTGAAATTCAGAATAGCCCAATTGAAATTCAGAAATCATAATTGAAATTCAGAAAAGCTCAATTGAAATTCAGAAATCACAATTGAAATTCAGAAAAGCCCAATTGAAATTCAGAAATCACAATTGAAATTCAGAAAAGCACAATTGAAATTCAGAAAAGATCAATTGAAATTCAGAAAAGCCCAATTGAAATTCAGAAAAGCACAATTGAAATTCAGAAAAGCCCAATTGAAATTCAGAAAAGCACAATTGAAATTCAGAAAACCCCAATTGAAATTCAGAAAAGCACAATTGAAATTCAGAAAAGCACAATTGAAATTCAGAAATCGTAATTGAAATTCAGAAAAGCCCAATTGAAATTCAGAAAAGCACAATTGAAATTCAGAAATGTCCAATTGAAATTCAGAAAAGCATAATTGAAATTCAGAAATCGTAATTGAAATTCAGAAATCGTAATTGAAATTCAGAAAAGCCCAATTGAAATTCAGAAAATCACAATTGAAATTCAGAAAATCACAATTGAAATTCAGAAAAGCCCAATTGAAATTCAGAAAAGCACAATTGAAATTCAGAAAAGCCCAATTGAAATTCAGAAAAGCACAATTGAAATTCAGAAAAGCACAATTGAAATTCAGAAAATCACAATTGAAATTCAGAAAATCACAATTGAAATTCAGAAAAGCCCAATTGAAATTCAGAAAATCACAATTGAAATTCAGAATAGCCCAATTGAAATTCAGAAAATCACAATTGAAATTCAGAAAAGCCCAATTGAAATTCAGAAAATCACAATTGAAATTCAGAAAAGCCCAATTGAAATTCAGAAATCGTAATTGAAATTCAGAAAAGCCCAATTGAAATTCAGAAAAGCACAATTGAAATTCAGAAAAGCACAATTGAAATTCAGAAAAGCCCAATTGAAATTCAGAAAAGACCAATTGAAATTCAGAAATCGTAATTGAAATTCAGAAAAGCCCAATTGAAATTCAGAAAATCACAATTGAAATTCAGAAAAGCACAATTGAAATTCAGAAAAGCCCAATTGAAATTCAGAAAAGCACAATTGAAATTCAGAAAAGCACAATTGAAATTCAGAAAATCACAATTGAAATTCAGAAAATCACAATTGAAATTCAGAAAAGCCCAATTGAAATTCAGAAAATCACAATTGAAATTCAGAAAAGCCCAATTGAAATTCAGAAATCATAATTGAAATTCAGAAAAGACCAATTGAAATTCAGAAATCACAATTGAAATTCAGAAAATGTAAACAAACCAATTATGAGTCACCACTACATAGACACATTAAACAAATGCTGTACAACTATGAGAGTATTTAACTTTATTCTCTTGCTACGTATTGTAGAGAGCAGACAGACAATAATACACTCATAGAATGTTGTAGGTAAAATTTAGTTTAACTGAATTTTTATTATTTTTTGTAAATTAATTAATATAGTGAACAAAAATATTTACTCTACCTTGACAAATGCATTAATGAAAAATTAGTGTTAAAGAAAAATAATAAAAAGTCAGTTTCACTTAATGTTACCTTAAGCATTTTATGAGTGTATTGTCTGTCTGCTCTCTACAATACGTAGCAAGAGAATAAAGTTAGATACTCTCATATACACATTTCTGTACTGCATTTGCATAATGTGTCTATGTTTGTAGTGGTGACTAATAATTGGTTTGTTTACATTTTCTGAATTTCAATTGTGATTTCTGAATTTCAATTGTGATTTCTGAATTTCAATTGGGCTTTTCTGAATTTCAATTGTGATATTCTGAATTTCAATTGATCTTTTCTGAATTTCAATTGTGTTTTTCTGAATTTCAATTGGGCTTTTCTGAATTTCAATTGTGATTTTCTGAATTTCAATTGTGATTTTCTGAATTTCAATTGTGCTTTTCTGAATTTCAATTGTGCTTTTCTGAATTTCAATTGTGCTTTTCTGAATTTCAATTGTGAGTTTCTGAATTTCAATTGTGATTTTCTGAATTTTAATTGGGCTTTTCTGAATTTCAATTACGATTTCTGAATTTCAATTGGTCTTTTCTGAATTTCAATTGGGCTTTTCTGAATTTCAATTGTGCTTTTCTGAATTTCAATTGTGCTTTTCTGAATTTCAATTGGGCTTTTCTGAATTTCAATTACGATTTCTGAATTTCAATTGGGCTTTTCTGAATTTCAATTGTGATTTTCTGAATTTCAATTGGGCTTTTCTGAATTTCAATTGTGATTTTCTGAATTTCAATTGGGCTATTCTGAATTTCAATTGTGATTTTCTGAATTTCAATTGTGCTTTTCTGAATTTCGATTGTGATTTTCTGAATTTCAATTGTGATTTTCTGAATTTCAATTGTGCTTTTCTGAATTTCAATTGTGCTTTTCTGAATTTCAATTGGGCTTTTCTGAATTTCAATTGCGATTTTCTGAATTTCAATTGTGATTTTCTGAATTTCAATTGGGCTTTTCTGAATTTCAATTACGATTTCTGAATTTCAATTGCGATTTCTGAATTTCAATTATGCTTTTCTGAATTTCAATTGGGCATTTCTGAATTTCAATTGTGCTTTTCTGAATTTCAATTGGGCTTTTCTGAATTTCAATTACGATTTCTGAATTTCAATTGTGCTTTTCTGAATTTCAATTGTGCTTTTCTGAATTTCAATTGGGGTTTTCTGAATTTCAATTGTGCTTTTCTGAATTTCAATTGGGCTTTTCTGAATTTCAATTGTGCTTTTCTGAATTTCAATTGGGCTTTTCTGAATTTCAATTGATCTTTTCTGAATTTCAATTGTGCTTTTCTGAATTTCAATTGTGATTTCTGAATTTCAATTGGGCTTTTCTGAATTTCAATTGTGATTTCTGAATTTCAATTGGGCTTTTCTGAATTTCAATTACGATTTCTGAATTTCAATTGTGCTTTTCTGAATTTCAATTGAGATTTCTGAATTACAATTGATCTTTTCTGAATTTCAATTGGAAAAGGTGTAGTCATAGAGTAAAGAAGATCAGAGATTTTGATAGGCCCCAAAACAATACACTCAAAAAAGTATGTCGGTAAAATCTACTACAAAAGACAGTTGTTTTGACTACATTTTGTCGTTGAAAAGGCGTCCACTACATAAACGGTAAAAACAACTGAACATGTTGTTGTTTTTAACTATTGATTTTCAACTACAAAATGTAGTAAAAACTACTACAAAACTGTTTAATACAGTTGTTTTTTCTACAATTGCCTGAAATTTTATTTAAAAAATTTCTTAAACGTTTAAATGATTGATATTTATTTATTTAAAAAGCAATACATTTCAGTTGGTTGTATAGAATTTCGACATGATGACAATTTTTTGATGTATTTATCTGGAATTATAGAAGAAAAAAATTATATTAATAAAATGTTAAACAAAATAAATTGATTGTATTTACCTTTGTTTTTTTAATAGTTCATTTCAAATTTTCACCGCTACTGATCAAAATTTGTCTGGAATAAAAAAAACGAAATGCTTTGGCAAAATTGATTTATAAAAAAAAAAGAATTAATTTGAAATGTTTCAAAAAAGTATGTACCTGCTCTGTTGTGTATACAAAGAAAAGAAAGATGGCGCGCTCATAAGAAAACAAAACACTGCACACATTTTATTTTGTTTTTTTCCGATTGGTTTTTACGCACGCTTATGTGAGCGCTATATTATACACACTTGTTATCTCATTTATCCACTTATTTTCTTTCGCTCAAGAATATTTTTCCAAAAACATATTTTTTGTTATAATTAAATTTAATAAATTGTAATTTAATTTATTTAGATATTATTTATTTGGTATAAAAATAATTCCTTCCGCATCCCGCACGACCAACTCGCTCGACACATTCGTTTGCAATAAAAATTTCTAGAAAAAAACGAGTTTTAGAAAAAAAACTAAAAACAACTACATAAATCAACTATTGCTACAGTGTAGTATATTTTTTGTAGTTATTTTTTGAAACTACTACAAAAAAAGTTGTTTGAGATTTTTTCATACAAAAATGACCGAAATTGTAGTTAAAAACAACAGCTACTACTTACTACACAAACGACCGTCATGTAGTAACTGCAATAATTTTCTGAGTGTATGTCACTTTATATAAATTGGTTCTCTTAATGTTTAAGAGAGTTTTTACATGCAATAGCATAGGCAACATTAAGAGAACCAACTTATTGAGAGAGCAAAATAAATAGCATCCAACCAATTTGACACCCACTGGATCTATTAAGCGATTTTTGGGTTTTGAAATTAAAACCAAATTTTTGAAAATGTGTGTACTCTTTGAAATTTTTTGTGGAAAACTTCTTTCGATTCAACAATTTTTTTCCACAGTAGAATCGTGGGATAATTATTATTACTTTTTTTTTTTTTTTAATTTTTTGAAAAAACTTAAAATTGTATGGGGACCGCCTTAAAGGTTAAAGATACAGGGTATTTGTGTTCAAAGAAAATGTTTGCTATGAAAAAATTTTCTCTGTCGGCCATACATTTGACTGGTCTAGGGGCAGTTAGAGCGGTTGAAGCAAATTTTAAAAATGTCATTTTGTATGGGAACCCCTTTAGAAATTGGAAATAGTGTATTAGTTTCTTCCGAAAAAATTGTTTAGGCGTAAAAATTAATGGGGGTCGGTCTTGTTATTAACAACTATACAACACACCATTGCAGCAGTAGACACGATTTAAGAATGGAAAATTACGATAACATTAAAAAAAAAAAAATTAAAAGAATAATCCTACTGGGCAAATAATTTGTAGAATCTGTAGAAGTTTTCCACAAAAAAAAATTAAACAAATAGAAAAGTTAAATTCGACTTTGCCGAATATATGAAAACCCTCCACATTGCCTTTTTAAAGGATAGTACATTTTAAATTGAAAAAAATTAACAATTTTGATTAGAAATATTTTATTTTGAGTAAAAAACTCTTTTTTTGTCATTTAAAGGAAAAATCACAAATTTTTTTTTGAGTGTAAAAATGTTTTTCGAGTGTAATGTTTTTTTTACTGTAAAAATATTTCTGAGTGAATGCACGTACGTATGTACACAAAATATTGAAATTTTTGTAAAAAAAATAAATTTTTTTTGAGTGTAAAATTTTTTTCGAGTGTAATTTTTAAGTTACCAATGCTTTTAAAACTAAACAAGTTTAAAAAGCATTGCTTTAAAACTAAACAAGTTTAAAAAGCATTGCTAAGTTACCACCAATGCTTTTAAAACTTGTTTACCACGTGGCATTTAAGATGAACAAAATCTGAAATTGGGGGTTTTGCTTATAACTTTTGAATCACTTGACCGATTGAGCTAAAATTAAATACCAAATAGACCTGAGGAACGGCAAAGATACGTGCCACGTTTCAGCAGTCTCATTATTGTTTTCCGAAAGTTATCGCGTGTTTTATCTCGTAAATTTGCTCATAACTTTTGAAGCACTGCACCGATTTGGCTGGATTGCAATACCAACCTGACCAGGTAAATGACCAACATATGTGCCAAACTTCAGTAGCCTCTGTGAAGTCTTTCAAAAGTTAGCGTGTTTTCTACGGACGGACAGACATACAGACGGACGGACGGACATCGCGAGATCGACTTAAAATCGATAGAGGATCATGAATATATATACTTTATGGGGTCCTACACCAATATTTCGATGTGTTACAAATGGAATGACAAACTTATATATACCCTCTATCACTAGAGTGGAGGGTATAAAAAGAAAAATTCTCAAGTTTTTAAGCATTTTTCTCATAGTAAAATTACCAAATTCTTTAACAATTTTCCAATAGAAAAAATGTCAGATTTGTTTCTTCCAGATTTTTATTTTTTTTATTTTGACTTTTCAGATAAAACTCTAAAATTCGGGAATAATCGCCATAGGAAAACTTCACCAATTCTGGACAATTGCATAAGTAAAATTTTTTAATTCTGAGGCATTTCCCTAATAGAAATATTTAGAGGATCTGAGGAATTTCGCTACCAGGAAAGTTTTTAGAATTTATGAAAATGTTGCGAAAGAAAAAGTTTCAGATTACGGCCTTCTGAGCCTCAGATTCTTATATTTTTTCTATAGAAAAATACTCAGATTCTGATAATTTTCTTTTTGGTTTTTTAATACGAGTAGTTCCTGAGATATTTAGAATTTTGCTGAATGTAATTTTTGAAAAAAATGCCACCTCTGAAAAATCTGAGTTTTAATCGACATCTCAAAAACTCGTCCTTAGTGATATTGCCTTCTAAATTTAAACTTAAGCTTTATTACAATTTCGTTAACATCTAACTTAAATTTATTTTAAAGATTCCATTTTACTTACCCCACGTTCTGAACATTCTTGGCCGTTTTTATTTTGTGGACATTTTGTTTGATCCACATGTGGAAACAGGCTAACACAAGTTTGATTTAAACATATCAAATTATCACCGCAAGGTGTGCCATCCTTAACCAAGCCATGATCAGATTGATCGTTGGCATCCATTTGACCGCTAGTAGCTCTAAAAACAGAGAAAAACATTTTTTATGTGAAGGAAAACTAAATTATTTATAACAAAACTACTTACTTGCACTCATATTCTAAGCCCTTAATGGATATAATAGTTCTTGAATATAAATCACCCTCATTAACAGGTTGACGTTCACCTTCTTTGCATTGTAAAGTGCCACATTGAACATTTCTGAAAAAAAAACGGAAAATCAATTTTTTTAAGTTTAAATTAGAACACCTTCACTAATTGATGAGATCAGATGCGTTTATATACAGCTATATATAATTGCATATTGGATAGGAAAAATAATTGAGATATATTTAGACCCAGAATTTGTTCAACCTTGCAGCAAATTCAACATCTCATTAGATCTGATCAGGTATAATTATATAATCTTATGTTTTATCAGATATAATCAGATCAGATAAAATAGTTATCACAACTACAAATATTCCAATCACAATTTAGAGGTTTTTGCAAACCAGACATTTGGTTGACGCAACCAAATTCCGGTTGGCTTAACGGATCTAAGGTTGCTGCAACCGAAGTGTTGTTTCTACCAGAATGTGGTTTTAATTTACGTGCTACCAATTGCGACAACTTCAAAAATGAAGTTAGAAAATTTTTTGGTGTTACACCTGCATTTCTTATATAAGAAAATAATATAATACTTACTCTGGTTCACATTTAACAAAATTGTCCTTGCCATCACGACCACAATGACCATTTATGGAGCCCTTTGAATTGAATTGCTCAAAACATTGGCGATCAGCTGCCGAACCACCATAACCCCAAATTGCTTCACACTGTAAATTTAAGGTTGGACAATTACCTTGAAAGCAATAACCTAAAAAAGAAGAAAAAAATCGGCACAATAAAAATCGAAATAAATAAAGCAATCTGCATTCAAATCCTTACCGGAAATACCCGCTTTTGTATGGCCACATGGAGAACCATTTTTTCTAAAAACATCCATGGGACAATCGCCAATTTCACCATCACAATATTCGGGTAAATCGCATTCATTATGCGAGTCACGGCAGATATGATCCTTGGGACGCAACTGTTTTTATCAGCAAAAAGAAAAAAAAAAAAACAACAGCAAACACCATTCAGGTAATATAATTAAAATGTAACGGAAGAAAGTAAAGAACAATATAAAAACAGAAACAGTAAAATAAATGCAATTAAATTCGTTTTTTTTTCTTTAGTCAAGTAAATAAATAAGAAAGAGTTGAAAAAAAGAAAAACAATTCAAGGAAATAAAAAATATTTAAACTTACGCGACATTGGTCACAGCAAGCACCCGCAGCACATTGTGCTTCAGACTTAAGTTTACATGTTATGCCATCACAACATGGATCCGAGGCACACTCTTCAAAGGTGCCACAATCACATTCTTCATCTTCCTCTACAATTTTATTACCACAATTGCGTCGCATTTCGATCTAAAGTTAACAAAAAAAAATACACAAAACAGAAAATAAATTAAATATTGCAACTACATGTATGCAGTAAGTAAACACAATAAGGTACAAAATGATGGCATGTTAATGTTTGTATGTATGTGTGTGTGTGCGGCAGGCAGGTCTCTATTTGTTGTAGTATGTAAATTAATGGCACAAAACAAATAAACAATTGCACCAAAAATCAGTTACGACCAAGTGGAGCAAATTTTTGTTGTTGCCAAGTAATAAAATGCATCGTAAAAAAATATTTTGTGCATAGTAAATTGGAATACAGATGTTTTGAGTATTAAAAGGTGTATCAGTGTTTTAAAGGTAAATTAAGTAATTAAAAAATATTTACATATTTATATTTATTTTTTTATTTATTGTTAAATTATATATCTATATTGAAGGGTAAAGGATGTTCAATTAAAGGGTAAATAATTTTAGTTAAAGAAATTGTGTGCAAAATTTCACTAAAGTAAAACCTTTAGTGGCCTCCACCTACTTATAAATTAAGTTTTACTATATATTACAACTAAAGTTGTCAACCTATTAAGAATAATTCGATTAATCGATCAAACAAAACCAAACTCTTGTTCGATTAATTTAAAAATGAGGATTTTCGAATAACGAATAAATCGATTAATTTATGTCAATTAATCTAACAATTATTTTTTTTATACCGTCCAACTGCAGTATCGAATTATCGGTCTAGGACCCCATAAAATATATATTATTGATCAGTGATCGATTCTAAGCCATTCTAGCGATGTCCGTCTATGGAGGGCAGAATAAAAAAGCTATACTCCTGAAGTTTGGCACGATTATGTCTTATGATCATAGGCTGGTTAAGTCCAATGACAAAATCGGACATGGGGAAAATGTTCCACCTTAAAGAACTAAAATACCACCAGAAAAACACAATTTTTTTAGGATTTTTTAAAATTTTTTTTTGTATATTTGTTCCACAAATGAAATATTTTTATGCCATATGAAGCTCATTGCATTTGAACCAAGATGATTAAAAATTTTTTTTTCGGCATGTCTCCTTTTAAGGGCGCGGTTATAGAAAATAATGCAAAATAATGATAAAAGTGTTTTTAGGCGTAAATTTCCTAAAAATAAATTTGTAAACATTTATAAAATGGTCTCCCCCTCAAAGGTCTTCAGCCGACTCCCACCAACTTAAAACTTAAAATTATCAAAATTTCAAGTCTTTTTATGCATTTTTTACATACAAAATGCCCACTTTTTTATTCGTTATTCTCTTCGATTAATCGATTAATTTTTAAGATTTAGTTGTTTGATCGAACGAACAAAAACCATTATTTGAATTATTCGAACAAATTTGGAAGGCGAATAATTGACAACTCTAATTACAACCCAATGCTTTGAAGTTATGATAACACTGCTCAACAAATCGAAGGTTTTTGACTTCGGTTTAAAGTTTGATACCAAATTTTTAAAGATTTTGACTCGCTAATTCCAAATCTGTGCTCCAAATTTTTTCATCACGTCTAGAATTTTAATTATTCGCGGTAAAAAATGCGAAAAAACGCGATTTTTGCCTTTTTTGAAAGCCTGCACAGCAGCCACTGGGAGGAATAAAAATCTGGTATAAAGCGATAAAGTAGAATTGAACTGTGATTTCAAATATATGATCAAAAAAATTTTAAGTTGTTGCACTATTATTGGCCAAACATGTATTTAAAAAAAAAACATTGTGAAAAAAATTAGAAAAAACACCATTTGTAAAAGGCTCTAAAACAAAAACCAGATGATCAATTTTTACTGTGATGAGCTCAAAATTTAGGCAAACGTTCATTCTTTCTTAAAGACTTTTAAACCCATAAAAGATATCTTTCTGTTTATAAAAAAAATAACACAGAAAACTAAAACTAGTAAAATATTTATTTTTTTTTAGTTTTTCTTTGAAAAATATCAAAAAAAAACTACCTTACCTTTTTTAGAAAAATTACAATTTTAACAGAGTCATTTTAAAACGAAATTGTAACTCAACCAAACGCAATAATTAGAAAAAAATGTTTTCTATGTTGGCGACTAAAGACAAATTATACTTTTGCGCTTCAGGCTTTCAATTAATAAAAAAATCGTAATTTTTCGCATTTTCAACCATGAATAACTAAAAATCTGGACGTGTTGGAAAAATTTAGAGAACAGATTTAGAATCAGGAGATGAGTGTGGAAAATGAGTATTGAGCGGTGTAATCGATTTTTTTTTTAAGTTTGTCATATTCTAACTTATGTTTTTAGGGAAAGAAAAATTGACCTCGCCAACTTTTATATCCATTTTTTTTTTTATTTATTTAAAATTGGAGGATGGGTGCATCGAGTTGTCTCATAATTTTTAATAATCCTTATTAGGTTTTTACAGAAAGCAAAATTGACCATGCCCACTTTTTTTCGAAATATATAAAATCGCTGACATCCGATTTGTCTTTTTTTTTAAATATTCTTCATAGTCCAAATAAGGTTTTTACGAATGCTAAATTGTCCACGACCACTTTATGCAGAACGTGTGGATCGTATTAGATAATTTTTTTAAATGTTCGACAATGTCCAAAAAAAAATTTTACGGAAAGGAATGCCTTCCACGCCTACTTTTTTTGCTATACAATAGGCGACAATACATTGGAAACTTTTTGATATTAGACACATCAAGCGAGTATTATTATAAAATATGTTATGTAGGTAATTTTTAAAGCTTTAACTTAAGCTTGATAGTGTCCAGATTGAGTTAATAATAAAGGTGCTAGTATTATTTTAAAAAATGTTATGTAGATAATCTATAAAGCTTTAGTTTAAGCTTAATAGCGTCCAGATTGAGTAAATGATAAATGTGCTACGAGTGTCGACCTGGAAAATGAAATTATTTATAGACATTTTTAAGAACATTTTTTAAAAATGTTTCCTGTGGCTTAGTGGTTAGCGCGTTAAACTACTAGCCAGCAAGCCTGGGTTCGATTCTCAGCTCAGGCCGAACAACATTTTTTTCTGATATTTATTAGTTTCTATTTATAACTAATATCTATCGCAGCACCCTCCTTCGTTGATAAAAAGCACTAAAAAACCTCAACGAACTAATATAATAAAATAATAGCTATTAACACAGCTTCAAAAATAATTCGCCAGATCAATAAAAGATGGCGATGCAACAACTGTACCCAAAATTATCAACACGCGCAATTACAGTATTACCATACTGAAGCCCTCCTATCTTTCAAATCTTTCACCGCTCTTCTATCCCCTTTCCGAAAGAAGCATCACGGTTACATTAGTAATTAATAGGCAGCATTGCCTGAGTGTTGCTTCTTAAAAAAAAAAAATCTGGACGCCATTAAGCTTAAATTAAAGCTTTATAAAATACCTATATAACGTTTTTTTAAATAATACTAGTTTGATAATAATAACGTTTAGTATTTTTAACCTTGTCATTAACAAATTGCATCTACTATAAAAAAGTTCGCAATGTATTATAGCCCACTGTATATCTAACATTGCAGAACGGTTGGACCAAATAAAATAATTTTTTTAATGCTCGTAAAAGTTCAACTAAGAACACGAATGTCGAATTTCGATGTTCCGCGAAATCCACGAAGTACATCCATAAGTATAAAAATCACATAACCATCACAAGCAATTTTATCCAAATTTGGACATGACAACGTCTGTGTGATCAGATAGTTTTAAATAAAATCTAGCTCTCTTCACTTCTTAATAATTGGTGATTCACATAAAATCATTAAATCTTACGATATTTTTCGGCCAGGGTGGTGAAAGACACCTTCGCATTTGTATTTTTAATTTAAGTTTAGTACACTGTTTTTACGGTGAAAATTTCACTTAAACTTTAAACGCCTCAAATCGTAATAGAACATTTAAAAATCAACTATTTTTGACAATTACAAGAAAGAAATGATCATAACAAAACTGAAATGTAACTTTTTCACGACAATATAAATTGTATTGAAAAAAAAGAAAACTTTTTGAACAATTTCCCTATAATATATGGTGCGTGACAGATTTTTTCCCGTGAAATCGAACCGAGTATGCTTTATTGCGAGATTATTTTTCAAGCATTTTTTTGTGAACTTTTATTAGTTAGGCGTATACTTAATAATAGAGATGGACGCATGAGTGATTTTTGACTCACACTCATACACGCTCACGACAGGAATTTTTGAATCACGCACACTCACTCACGAGCATATTTTTTTCTACTCACACTCACTCACAATCACGTGAGTAAATTTAATACAACTCACACTCACGTGCACTCTCACAAGCTTCACTCACACTCACGTTGACTCACACTCACGAAACTCTTATTTATAAAAAAAAAAAAAAAAAAAATTAAAACTAAAATTTTAAAAATCTTTAAAAATTTTCAGCACAATTTAAAGTTGAGCATAATTTTACATTTTTCTTTGCTTTTTTCGGGACGAAATCTTAAGTTAAGCCAAATTTCACAATTTTTTTGATGCTTTTTTTTGGTACGAAAGGAAATATAAAAAGAAAATAATCACGCAAACTCACGCAAAAAAATCGACTCACGCACACTCACTCACGCAAAAATCTTACTAACGCACACTCACTCACGCAATTTTTTCTCCACTCACACTCACTCACTCACAATCACGTGAGTAAAATTGAATTCAGTCACACTCACGCGTGATCACGCGAATGACGCTCTAATCTGCTCATGTGCCCATCTCTGCTTAATAATACTAAATTGCCTTTAAATAACTAACATACGCAACGGTGCACAGTAGTTGGTTTCTAAAATTCGGCCATTCAGTAAGTACTGGAATGACTGCAGAGAAGTTCATATCGGTTATAGTTACCGTAATTTCGATCTAAAATTTGCCGCTGGATGCCACAATTCCAAAAAGGACTCCACCTATATACAAATACTTTATTACAAAAAATTCCATTCCTATTCGAAAAGTTCGATTTTGTATTACACACCCACAAATAGGGGCGGGACAAAAAGAAAATACATGTTCTTATCCCCTGGGTTCAACTGCAGTAGTTTAAACTTCTTATGACATAAAAATAACTTAACAAACATTTTTCTGAAATTAGTTTAGTTCTTGAAGGGAAAACTTTTTTCCCCCCTAGGTTGATTTTGCCAATTGAGGAGCAGCAGAACAAACCCAGCAAAAACTAGGTAATAAGTACTCATTCCCAACTGGATTACATGGTAATGAGTACTAATTACTCTCTGCGTTACTTTATACCACAAAAAAAGGTCTTACCTTTTTCTTACTGTGTAACTAGATTTGAAATCTGAATTTTTAAAATCAGTTAAGTTTCGTAAAAATATATTAAAAACCATTTTACTGGTTACTATTTTTCTCTCATTTAATAAGAGCAACTAAACAAACAATGGAGTTACTTTTGTCAACTTTTCGTAAGCGAGCTAGGAATGGGCTATTATTTGTTAGCATTTTCGTAAGCGAACAAAGAAGGCCTTGCCTCCAATGACATCGCCTTGTTAAAGTAATTAACAATGAAATTGTGACGTAACTAGTTACTCATTTTCGTTTTTGAGTTGCATAACAACACGTAACGCGAGACAGTAGACCAAAAATTTTTGGTATGGCAAAAAAGTTTTTCTCTTTTATAAACTTTTATTCGTCTTAAACTTATGTGGCACAAATTTGACGCCAATTGAGTGAAATTATCCCGTGGCGCCCAGCGATCAAAGATTTGACTTTTTAAAATTAAAAAAAATATGTATATGTCTTGCGGCACATCATAATTATTAATTTTGATGCACTTGGAACAGATATCAAACAAGAAAATAAATTCTATACATTAGAACGGCCGCTACTAATATTTTCCACAAATTCTTAAGATTTTTTCCTACGTCAAAGAATTTTTTTTTTAAAAAATCTTTAAATTTCTTTACTTTGACCTTTTCAAAAAACTTGCGAGACCTTCTTTTATTTAAATTTAATTGCAGCTAATTCCGATCATTTTTATTCGTGTCCCCTTCAATGATAGTTTTGGATTTGTGAAAAATGTTCACCAAAATATTGGATTTTTGAAAAATTAAAAAATAAAAAAAAAATTGTTGCAGTACATTGAAATCGGTCTAGCGGTTTTTCCAGATATCGCCATTTAAAATTTCCTACGTTTAAGGTCCTTTCGCAGTACTTTTGGTCCTTTCGCAGTACTTTTTAGAAGTCAACTTTTAATCAACATGAAATTTATAATATTGGTTGAATGTTTATGTGAATTTATGTTCATAAAAATTCCGCGAAAGAACCAAATTTGGCTGTTTCTTGGGCCTCTTCAAAAATAAAATTTTAACACGTGACTCCATTTTTAGACGCAGCGACGATATCTTGAAAAACCTCAATGATTATTAAAAATTAATTTGAGCCAAATCAGAAATTTTTAACCCATTGTGCCTATTGATCAAAGTTTAGAATTTTTGGTAAAAACTTTTAAAAAACCAAAATTTTGATCGAAGGTCACCAAGGGCTAAACTGGTCGGCTTTGACTCAAACTAATTTTAAATAAAAGTTTGTCTTAAGCTCTAAGCAATGGTCAAGGGAAAGAATTTTTTATTTTTGTTGAATTTCCTTAATGTAGGAGAAACCCTCCATTTTTAGAAAATTTCAAATAGCACACTCAAAAAAAAAAAAACTGTAAAGTTGGCAAAAAATTTAGTTAAATTTAACTAAAAAAACACCTGATTTTGAACCTACTAAATTTCTAGTTAATTTAACAAAAAATATTTAGTTAACTTTTCGTAGAATGAATGTAGCAAAAAAACAGTAATTTTAACTAAAAATTCAGCTGAAAATTTCGTAACATTTTTTATTAGGTGAATTCAGCTAACCTTTTTTTTTAAATAAAAAAAAAAAATATTTTTCACAGCGTTAAGTTCAGCTTAAGTAGGACTAATGAGATTTGCATAGGAGGCTACACAAGAAATGTTTAAAATTTTCGACTTGACAAAAATGTTACAAAAAATCAGCAAATTAATTAGTAAAAATTCGTAAACTCAGTTTTAAAGTCAACAAAAAAAATTAATTCCAAATTTGCACAAAACTAGTATTTTCGTAAATCGAACTTAACTAAAAAAAGTAGTTAAAACGCTGATTTTAACTAAAAATTTGCTAAAAAGCCAGTAAACTCGAGTTAACAAAAAAAAGTTTGTTAACTTTACAGTTTTATTTTTTTGAGTGCAATATCTCGAAAAGCGTTCGACCGATTTTTCTTTTTTTTTGATATTCTTATTCAGAGCTATAAAATTGATAAACTGATGTGTCTCGGGACATATATTTTTTATTTATTTTTTTTTAATTTACGAAAATCATAAACTTTGATCGCCGAGCGTCACGGGTTAATTAAATCTGATTGATCTCAGGTCTAGTAGGTTGAGGTAGGAACATGGGAAATTTTAAATTTTTACTTTTAAGGTCATCTTAGTGACCCTTGAACTTACAATTTTGATCGCGAATATTTTTTTTAGGAGGCTAGCAACATTTAGAAATTATGGATTGTAAGAAAAGGCATCAGAGAAAAAAAAAAATTAAAAAAAATAATGTTTCATAACCTAATTTTTTTGATAAAATCGATTCTAGCGAGTTGATCCAGACCTTCTAAAAATCTCAAACATCTTTTGGGCCATAAGAACTCATATTCCGCTTCAAGAGTTTGCAAAAATAAAAAAAAAAGTTTTTGATGAAACGCCCTAGGCTACCCCCATACTGTAGTTGGAGGGTATTAAAATGTATAAAAATATTTACTATATCCCAGCAAAAAAATAACATACTAAAATGTTAATAAAAAGTAGTTCAACTGCTGCTAAAGTAGTTCTAACTTTGCTGAAACTCTAGTGAATTTAACATGGCGGTGTCGCGCAAAATAAGTAGTTTTTTTTACATTTTTTAAGTACATATAAAGTAGTACTCATACTGTTGTCATAGTTTAAGTTTTTGTATGTAAAGTTTAATTACATCTTTAAGATCTATTTAAGAGCATTTTTGCACTACTTAAAAATTGTATTTTTAGAATTCATTAGGAAGTAGATTTAGTAAGCGATTCTGACGATGCCAATGTTCTAATAACATTACTAAACATCGAAAATGCGACTGGGACGCGACCTTATACACTTGATTACATTAGTTCTGCTGGTCATAAATCCGGTCTCCACACTTTTCCATCACATCTGGTTCTTGAGAAAATTGTGGTCAAAGTTCAAAAAAATCGCCGTTTTGGTCATTTTTGGAAACTCATAGCGGATGAACCCGATGTGATGGCGACTTCAAACTAAGTCGAGGGTTAAGCTAAAACTTTCCTCTTTAAGATGCAGAACTCATTTGGTCAGTCGCCTTAACTTTTTGGGCACCAATTGTATTTCAATGCTGTCATATCAAAAAAAGTTTTTGGGGGAAAACACTTTATTAAAAGACAATTGGTGCTCCAAAGGTTGAAGCGACTGATGAATTGAGTTATACGTCTTTAAGAGCAATGTTTGAGCTTTACCCTTAAAAAGTATGGAGACCAGATTTGTGACCAGGAGAATAATTGTAATTATGTTTATAAGCCTTATACTATAAGGTGGCGTTCCATTCGAATAAGGTTTTTTTTTCATATAATTTGTAGCGGCAAAAATCGTTTTTTTGGGATCAAGACATCATTGAGAGACAATTGGTGCACTAGGGGTTAAGGCGACTGACCAAAAGAGTTTAGAATCCATAAGAGCAATGTTTAAGCTTTAGCCTCGACTTATTTTTAAGTCGCTATCATATCGGGTTCATCGCTATGATTTGGCAAAAATTAACAAAACGACGATTTTTTTTTTTAACTTTGACATCAATTTTCCCAAAAACTTGATGTGATGGAAAAGTTTGGAGACCAGATTTGTGGTGAGAGAAAAATTGCAATTAACTGTGTAAGGTCGCGGCCCAGTCGCATCAATATTTTTTCAAAATGTTCAGTAGTGTATTTTTTAAATAATTATCATTTGAGGGTATATGTAATATAAAAGTTAAAAAAAATATTCCTGGGGAAGTTTTAGAAATTGCATTTGGAGCGTGAACTTTTTTTCACCAAAATGAACTAAAGAAAAGATTTTGGTTGGATGAGCTTTTTTTTTGACATAAAACAGTTATAACCCTATTATACATATTTACGCCCACAAAAGTGTTCGTACCTCAAAAAATTGGGTCCAAGTTAAGGACTTTATACTTCATCCGACATAAAATTGTTTCATTTGCTTGACAAAAAAACAATGATCGCTAAAAAATTGCGTTTTAAAGGTTGGTTCGCTTCTCCAAGGTGAAACTTTTCCCCTCCGGTCCGATTTTAACCTACCTAGGACTATAAAAAACATTTGTACCAAACGTCAGGTGGATAGCTGTTTTATTTTGGACTACATCGTGTTACATACAGACAGACGGAGCGATGTTCATAGAACTTCTCAGAATCGATCACTGATCAATATAATATATCGTCACCAAAAATCCAACATATTTTGCTTTTTTAAAGTAGCAGCGAAAAACGTTGTGAAACATTTTGTAGTAAAAGTTTTATTTGGAATGATTATTTAGAAAAAGTATAAACTTCAACAAAATTATAAAAACAAGGAATACTATTCCATAAATATAAAATCAAATACAGGGTAACAAAACATAACACAATCTAAACTACTTCAACAAAACATTTTTTTAAATTTTGTTCATAAGTCCATCATTTTTTATCGGATAGGTCTGAATTTTTGGAAATGGTTTCAGTTAATGAATTGTATCACAACTAGCAAATCACATTTTGATAATTTTATAGGGGGACAATGCATCACAATCAATAACTTGATTTTAAAAAAAGTGTTGTCACTTTGTTTTTCATTTTAGACGACGATTCTCTTTATGGGGAATGACAAAGTGAGTGTACCCCCTATACTGTAGTTAAAAGGTATAAAAACAAAATCAGTTTACACCAAATTTAAGATTAAACAAATTTAAAAATGTTTTTATTCCTGGAGTTGTAACCTATCAAATATTAACTTTTTGCCTTTCAATTATATATAAAACTATAGTTTAGACCAGCGGTTACCAACCTATGGTACGCGTACCACTAGGGGGTACGCGAAACTGTCCGCGGGGGTACGCAAAATTTTAGTAATTTGGACATTCGTTTTGGATTAACCTTTCAATGCTGGTTCCGCATCTGGCTTTCAAATTTTTCCAAAACGTCGGGGTTTTAAGAAAGTTGAGGTCAAAGTTCACAAAAAACGTATTTTTATGCAATTTAGAGAGAGTTTTTTACGATATTTTTGGATGATATTTTGAAACCTGACCACTTGTTTTCGATTAATCTTTTGATGCTGATTCGGAATATGGTTCCCAAATTTTTCTATGATGTCAGGTGTTTGAGAAAATTTATATCAAAGTTCTCAAAAAACGTGTTTTTGCGCATTTTTGAGACGGGTTGTGATAGAGTGAAAATTTTAGTAACTTTGTTAAGCTCAAAATGCCCTTTTATAGTATACACGAGGGTGTTTCAATCGAAAAGTCACGGAATTATTGATCTGCCCTCGTGTTAAAAAAAAAAAAATAAAAGAAAAATTAAAAAAACATTATATTTCCCATAGATGGGAATTTTTCATTACCATTGAATTTTCATTACCTTTGGTTGATATCAATGATAATGAAAAAAATGTTCATTACCATTTAATGGTAATTAAATTTTTTTAATTAAAAAAATAATTACTAATCGTAATGAAATGCACCAATTGTTGAAAAACACCAATTATAATTGGTTTCAAAACAATTGGTTTGCACATTTTTTGTTTGTTTTGAAAAGTTATAAATTTAAACATCAAAGTATGTTTTTAAAAAAATATGAAAATATCAAAGACAAAAATCAAAACCCAAATAAAAAATTTCAAATATTGTGTTATACAAAGGCAATCAACATGTGTTTGGTTCATAAAATATGAAAAATTAAAATACCAAATAACGAAAAACAACAACTATTTTCAAATATTAACGATTTTGACAATAGTGTGACGACTTTTACTAATGGTAATTATTTTTTTTAATTGATGCCATACCAATGGTTATTATTATTTTTTTAATTTTCATTAGTAATTAAATTGATAAGTAATTAAATTGATTCCATTGATACAACCAATGGTAATGAAAAAAATTTCATTACCATTGACATCAATTAAATGGTAACTAAACCATCAATTAATTGGTCCCTTTAATTAATTAGTCCCATCTATGATATTTCCGCCCCTGTGATGGGGTTTCGAAACTTTTTTTAAGAGTTCAAACAACCTCCGTTGTTTTAATTTTTGGTGTAGAATCGACTGATGAAATCAGATTTGTAACATTTTCTGTCGTTTTTGCTCTGCAGAAAAATCAGCTCAAATCCGGGTTTTCAGATGCATTGAACCACCCAAGGAGCAAAAATGTTTCCAAAAAATAACACCATTGCTTTGATCTCCCCTAAATCCATAAAATAATATGATAATACCCGGAAATCAAAAATTTCAATATTAACTGTAATATTTGTGATTGTTTTTTTTTATCGAAAACAAAAAACTCATTAGGGGGTACGCGGCTGATAAAATTTTAAATTAAGGGTACGCGAGCCAAAAAGATTGGTAACCGCTGGTTTAGACTAAAACTCTATTAAATAAATTTAAATAAATATGTTCTTTTCATTACGCTTGAAAAATATTAAAAAAACTCATTCCGACTATAGTGTTCTAAAGTAGTGGAATCCATATTATTTT
Source organism: Pegoplata infirma (assembly GCA_963921195.1). Classification (NCBI taxonomy): domain Eukaryota; kingdom Metazoa; phylum Arthropoda; class Insecta; order Diptera; family Anthomyiidae; genus Pegoplata; species Pegoplata infirma. Next base: position 39,627,151 of record OY992540.1, on the reverse strand, counting down.
CCTTCTTATTGACATATTTGGATGTTATTTTAAACTACTTTTTTTGCAACAAAAAATATTCACTAATTGCTACTTTTGATGTAGTTTAGAACTACTTCGTTTTGAACTACTTCGATTTCTTTTTGCTGGGATGTTTTTAAACGATGTTTGATGAAAGAAGATTTGTTTTTAAATAAAAATTTATCAACAAATTGATGCTAAATGGTGCACGTAACATACTTAACTATTATTTAAAACATGTGCCAAAATCAAATACACAAAAAACGCAACAATCACGTAATTGAAAAATTGTCTATTCAAATTAAAAAAAATTCAAGGATGCGTTTTTAAACTTCATTAAAGTTGGGTTTATAATTTATATAAGTTTTTGCATGAAAAGTATTGAAAATAAGATATTTATTTTCCTGCGTTAATCGAGGGTTGTATAAGCTTCAAAAAGAATAATTTGGTTTTAAATATCCTAAAGCTAAATAATGATTTGATTCTCTGCAAAACTTTCGTTACAGATTAACGACTAACGTTAGGGTTAGTTAAACTGCAATGGAACGTAAACTTAACAAGCAGATTCCAATTATCGTATTTAGACACGAATTGGCAATTTTAAATAATTTTCATATAAACTTATTTAAAGTTGACTTTCTTTAGGTAATTTAATTTTAAATGTGAAAAATGAGAAATGTGAATAAAAGGGAAACTTTCCAAAAAACATTAGAGATATTCATATACAAAAATATTTATTTTCGGGAGTTTATCAAATGTAACAATTAATCAAATAATTTAATTTTTAAGAAAATTCAACTAACTTGTCTACAGGGGAAAGAGATATAAACAAAATCAATTGATTTCAATGGACTTAATGGATATTTACGGTCAATGAAAATGATTTGTGGCTAAAAAAATATTATTTTTTTTTCAAATAAATACTGACCTCCATTTCCAATATTTTTTGTTTTAAAGAAGTTATTTCTTTATTTCTTTTCATGGTTCTGGACCGTACTGCTGAATTGTATTGGATGTAAAAATAAATCGGATACTAAATTGGTTTGGTATTTGGATATTTTTTTCTGAAGACCCTTTTTAACAATTTTTTTTTTATCTTCATAAACTGATTTTATTTGCTATTCTGAAACATTATAGTTCAATTATTTCCTTTTTAGTTCCCAACCAACAAAAATAATTTGAAATATTATCCCAGAAAATTGTAAATTTATTAGAAAAATATTTGAAGAACATTTTAACCCTTTAAATACATGTCTTTTTGTAGGTAATTGAAAAAAAAACTGCGCATTCATTGTGTCACTACCCATGTAAAAGCAAATTAAATTTTAAATTATCGTGTTATATCTATTTATATAAGATCGAATCTGAACTGGCCAAAATCGAGATCTAATAATATTTCGCTTTTGGCAAACTTTCCCGAGTAAAAAAACTTTTGATATAATCATATATATTTTAATATAATTTTATATAAATTGATCCATCATTTGATCCCAAAAATGAGGGATCCAAAAATATATGATTATATCTTATTAGATAAAATTTGATATAATTAGATCCTAAAAATGATAATGAAGATGATATTAGATATAATAAGATGTAATTATATATTATTAGATCTTATTAGATCTAATTTTTTATAATACCAAATTACATAGTATTTACCGTTCCATTTTTGGGATCGAATTATACATACTTGTATCAAATTTGATCTAATAAGATATATTCACATATATATTTAAATACTTCATTTTTGGGATCAACTAATATATGGCGCCGTATTACTTTTTTTAGTCGAGTTGGAACATATTTAATATCAGCAGATCAGATAAAATCAAATCAATTTTTAAACATTTTCCCAGGCTTGGTAAATGTGTTTATTAGGGTAGCATGAATAATGATTTTTTCTTCGATCTATGATTAAATTTTTAGGCATAAAAAAGCATTTATTTAGAAAATTTTTTTAATTAAAATGATTTCTGTTTCCTACTATAAATTGGGTAAATTTGAACAAATTGCGTATTTCTACTTAAAAATATTGGAAATTTACACCCAATTTATAGTAGTATATTTTTTGAATTTGTTGAAATTTACCCAATTTATAGAGGAAACTGGACTCATATTTTTAGGGTGTAGCAGCGTAGACACTGCAAGGTCTGAATTTTGGACTTTTGGTATGTGGGAGGAGGGGTGTGGCAAAACAAAATTTTAATAAAGTAACACTAATGACATATATGTAAATAAAAATTATTGGACCAAATTTAATAAAATTTTTAGCACAGATAGCACTACTAAAAAACTAAAGCCCATTTAAAAGCCCGGTTCAATTCAAAAATATTTGTAACTGTTCAGAAATCAGGCAAAAATGTCTGAATCGATTTAAGTAAAAATTTAGCACAGATAGTGCTATCCGACGGCGGATAGCACCTTATACAACGATCAAAAAAAGGTTCGCAAAAACGGTTGAACCGAATTTGTTGAGATTTTCACTACAGATGGTGCTAACAGAAGGAAAACTACAAGCTACTTAAACGGCACGACCCTTTGTATATAAATATAAATCTAAAAAAATTAAATGTAAAATAAGTGACTAGTTAAAAATTTTACTGTTCCATTTGGTAACAAGCAGGAATCCATGTTTAAGTTTTGTCCGACACTGTGTATTTAAATAAAGAAGATATATTAAACAGATGTTGTCTAAGTGCCAGCAACGCGGACCGAGTCCAGCTAGTAAAATATAAAAAAAAAACAATTTTTTTTTTATAAATAACTTGAGCATTACGACTAATTATTTTTTATAAATTTTCCAATTTTTTTTGTATTTTTACCACCATTAAAAATAAAAATATGTATATTCTCTGGATATTTTAGCGGATTCTGAGACTTTTTCCTGCAGAAAAGTATAAGATCCTGAGCTATTTTTCTATAGAAAATGTCTCAAATTTTCCAATAGAAACGTTTTCACCGTCTGAGTTTTTGAGACATTTTTCCTATAGAAATAGTATCAGATTCTAAGGCATACTTTGAAAAAAAATCTGAATTCTGAGAAATTTTTGCTAAAGAAAAATTCTCAGATTCTGAGACATTTTTCCTAAATAAAAGTTCTTAAAATCTAAAACGCAATTTTCACCAAAAAAGTTATCAGAAAAGACATTGTCCCTATCTATAAGTAAAAGATTTTGAGATTTAAACATAGAAAAAATTTTGAATTATGAGACATTTTCTCAGGTGAGATATTTTCGTACAGAAAAATCTCAGAACATGAGATAATTTTCCCACAGAAAAAGTCCCAGATTATGATTTATTTTTTCCATAGAAAAAGTCTCAGCAAAAAGTCTCTCAAATTTCATAGAAAAATTCGTAAAATTTCGAATCTTTGAAAAAGATTTTATTCTGATTCGAGACCTTTTCATGTTTCCTACAATGAATTAACATAACATAAAAAGTACTTGTGTAACCTCTAATTTCTTTATTAGGATATTCTCTCATTAAATACTGTTAGCGATACGAAAGAATTTGTTTTCTATAAAAGAAGGTAAAAACAAAAACTTTATTCAATACACCGTCCGACAGCCAATATTAAACATGAACCGGATGATATACGTCTGAAAGAAGAGATCAAATGGAGTAAAACTGCATTTATAGATTTTCATTTCGTGATCCTGTTTCCTTTTAAAAGGACTTTAAAGTTTTAAAGGATACACTTTGTAAAATATTTTTGAAATATTTGTACTTCTCGTAGGATGACACTGGTGATACCAAATGAAAGAGAAGAATCTACTCCAATTTTTTAATTTTTTATTTTGCCATATCAGAATAAAATGATGTGAATAAAGTCATTTGAAAAAGTTATTAAAATATTTTGTTGAACATTTTTAATGATATTGAAGGATGAATTTTTAAATGGACATAACTTACATTCTTTTTCCTGATATATAAAAATAATAAAATTGGAAAATTAGGGAAGGTCCTCTCCTTTCATTTGATATCACTTGGAGCATGTTAGGACAAGTACAAATATTAAAATAATAAATTTAGTCCTTTAAAACTTTGAAGTCCATTTAAAGGAAACAGGATCATGAAAAAAAAAAACTGTAAATGCAGTTTCACTACATTTAGTCTCTAGTTCCAAACGTGTATTATCCAATTCGTGTTCAACGAATCTTTTTCATTTTTGTCGGACGGTGATATATGCCAAATTATGTTTAGTGTTATACTGGTGAGACTTCGAAATTATATTTGCTTTCTCACTAACAGGGGAAGTCTCCCTGGTTTCACCCTCCGATATTCATGAAATTTGGGTATGTTGTTGAGAACGCAAATTTATTCGACAAGTGTTTTTTTAAGCAGCCCAAACTCATTAGTTTGTACGAGGGAAAATTTACCTTTTTCAGTTTTTTACGATTTTTGCCTATTAAGACAAAATTAATATAGGCAAACATGGTACCAGATTAAAGGTATTTAATAAACTATCTCGTAATGCTAACAACATGCCAAAACAGTAAATATTTTTCGACTTAATAACAAAAATGTCCTGAAATTTTTGTATTTTACTCAATATGACAAAAAGTTGTGCATGCTTGGACACGTTCTGTACACACGTAGATTGGTTTCCGAAACACCTTTCATTTCCTATGTAACATGACTAGGTTTCTTGGCATAATATAGGAGATAAACGAAAAAAAAAACTGGAAAATGGCCGTTTATTCCCCCTCATTTGTATCCCCTAAATATGAATTTGGTCCGCTAAAAAAAATAAATGACCTCTTATTTTTTCTGCTCTACAAAATTAAACCAATTCCATAAAGATCCGGGGGTGACAATTCAAAATATGAATATTTGATGTTTGCACGCTAACAGAACTAACTAATTTTCTAAAGAATTTTGATGATGGGTAAATTGGAAAATCCCCGAAACGATCGTCAATTTATTTCTGAAAATTGCAAAAAAAAAAAAAAAAATTGAAAGCAAAAAACTTTGTGCGTAATTAATGGTCGAATAATTAACTAATTTTTATAATTAGATTTTGAAACCTAGAATAAGTCTCAAGTTCTGAGACGTAAAAAAAATCTCAGATTCTGAGACATTTTTCCAAGAATAGGATGTTCTAATTTATTACTCTGTGCTACAAAAAACACAAAATCTAATATACTTTAAAAATGAGGTAGTAAAGGTTGTATGTCTCGTCGAAAAGATCACAAAAATGCCCATTAAACTTGCCAGACACCCTCAAATTTTAAAGTTATTGTCAAAAAACGTTTTTTTTGACACTTTTATCACTAAACCACGTGTAACTTAAACATTTTTCAACCGATTTTAAATTTTTCAACTGTTTTAGATAGAAAAAGGCTAGGGCTTTTCATGTGTGTGAATTGGTATATACGTATAAGAAAGATTTGTATTGATTACCTTTAAAATTATTGTACATGACCACTTATAATAAATTTATTTTTTTTGCCTGGGTTATCTGAACGGCGATTTCCTGCAAAATCTTAATTTTCTTTTTTAGAAAAACTATCACAACTCTGTCAATTATTATCCGATTTTTTCAGGATAAAGCTTATCGTATTTAGAATTAAATTATCTTTAAAAAAATGCTCATAAATATAAAGTTTGTCAAACGAACTATAGCAGAAAAAAATCGATAAACTCGAAAATTTTTCAAAAAATAACAAAAAAAATTGATTTTATAGAAAAAATCAATAGATATCTTTCTTTTACGTATTGACCAATTCGCACACATGGAAAGCCCTATCTTTTTTCTATCCAAAACAGTTTAAAAATTTAAAATCGGTTGAAAATTTTTTGAATTACACAAGGTTTAGTGAGAAAAGTCTCAAAAAAACGTTTTTTGACAATAACTCTAAAATTTAAGCGTGTCTGGAAAGTTTAATGGGCATTTTTGTGATCTAAGTAGAACTTAGGAGATTTGCATTAGAGGCTACACAAGAAATTTCTTAAATAGTAATCACTCGTTTCACTTAACAAATATTTTACGAAAAATCAGCAAATTAATTAGTAAAAATTTGTTAACTCAGTTTTAAAGTCAACAAAAAAAAATTAATTAAAAATTTGTTAAAAACTAGTATTTTCGTAAATTGAACTTAACTAAAAAAAGTAGTTAAAACGCTGATTTTAACTAAAAATTTGCTAAAAAGCCAGTTAACTCGACTTAACTAAAAAAAAATTGTTAACTTTACAGTTTTATTTTTTTGAGTGTACTAAATTTATAGTTAATTTAACAAAAAATATTTAGTTAACTTTTCGTAGAATGAATGTAGCAAAAATAAAGTAACTTTAACTAAAAATTCAGCTAAATATTTCGTAACATTTCTATGTACTTATTAACAAAAAATTAGGTAAATTCAGCTAAATTTTTTGTAAAAAAATTGTAAGTTTGTTAAACATTGATTTTATACACTAACACTTCACTTATTTTTTTCTTTTTTTTTCAGGATTAAGTTCAGCTTAAGTAGAACTTATGAGATTTGCATAGGAGGCTACACAAGAAATTTCTAAAAATTTTTCACTTAACAAATATGTTACGAAAAATCAGCAAATTAATTAGTAAAAATTCGTTAACTCAGTTTTAAAGTCAACAAAAAAATTAATTCAAAATTTGTTCAAAACTAGTATTTTCGTAAATTGAACTTAACTAAAAATAGTAGTTAAAACGCTGATTTTAACTAAAAATTTGTTAAAAAGCCAGTAAACTCGAGTTAACAAAAAAAAGTTGTTAACTTTACAGTTTTATTTTTTTGAGTGTATAGAAAAATTTTAATTTTTTTCTATAGAAAAATTACCAATTTTTTCCTTCAGACCAAGTTTAAAAATTTCGTACAAATAAATTCCAAAATTTATCCCATAGAAACATTTTCATGTATTTTCTATAGACAATTTCAGAAGTTTCAAAATTTTTATCCTAGAAATATTGTAAAATTTCAAAATATTTTTGGCGTTCTTAGATGTTTTTTAATTTCGGAAAAACCTTAAACTTTGTGGCTAATTTTTTTTTAAATTTTTGATGAGAGAAGGGAGTTCTCTAACTATCTTCTGATCGATTCAGATAATAGTTTCAGAACTATTGGTTGATATCCATCGAAAGACCATACTTGGATTTCCCATCCATGTGCTAAACTAAAGAAAACACTGAAAGTAATAACTACAAAAGTTTTCCCACCAAAAATGTAGTTCATAATTTATTTGATTTTAAGTCAGACATTTAGAATAATTAAAAACTTCTAAGATTTTAAAGCGAAATTTAAAATATTTTAATGTTCATTAAAATTTTGTAAAAAAACAGATTTAAAAAAATATTATTTTTTTTAATATTTAAAATGATTTAAATACACTTTAATGTTTTAAACATAGTCTCTAAAGTGTTGTTAATATTTATTACATAAAACACAAAAAAATTACATATATACACTTTGTCCTTGTAAATATAAAATTTATGTGCATACGGAGTATATGTAAGTACACATATACATACATATATGCATAACATTATATAAGTTATTCAGTTTAATTTAATCACTTTTTATGTAAATTAATTTTAATCACAAATAAAAAAAAAAAATTTACAATTTTATTTTATGATGATATTATCATCTTTGTATTATAAAAAAAAACTCATTTAAAAAATAATTCATTATCATTATGTTCAACAACACAGAAAAAAACAACCCCTTATATAATCACTTACAAAAAAAACAACAACAATTTTTATACTTTTATGAATTTTGCGTACGAAATTATTTTTATTTTTTTTTTACGATTTATTTTCTGATTTATTTTCTATATTTCGTATTTTTTTTTTGTTTAACACGTTTGAACTGTCGAAGCTGCAAAATGCAACTGCTGGCTGGCGTTTGCTGCAGTTTTGCCTAAGTTGTCATGAAGGATTTCGTTTTTTTTTTGTTTTATATAATAGTTGTTGGGTAGTAGTTGTTGTAGTAGTAGTTGCTTGCTGTTGGTGTAGTTGTTTGTTGTTAGTGTTTTTTGAATGGAACAATATAGGACTTTTTTTTTTCACCATTGCTTAAGTATTACACTTAATAAAAGGGAAGGATGCCATCAAGTGCCAAAAAGTTTTTTTTTTTTTTGTATTCTTTTTGTTTTCAAAAGAGGCCAAAAGAGGAAATGAAATATTTGGTATCATTTATATGAATAACAAAAAAAACAAACTAAAAAAAAAAACACAAGAAAACTTCAATCAATTTGATTGACTTTTGTTTGTTACTTTTGGCATTTGATCTATGCATTTTTGTATATGTTTCAAGTGCCAGGGGGAGGTGGTTAACTTCCCTAAACGAAAACTAAAGCCAAAAAAAAAAAAAGTTTTGACATCATCCTTGGTTGGTATAAAAAGATGAACACAAAAAAAAAAAAAAAACTGGCAATACTTAAGACTGTGACTATTTGTCAGATTGTTGTTTTTTCGTTGTCGTCGTCGACGTCGTCATGTTGTTTTAAGAGATGATGAAGAATTACTCAAGTGCCAGCCAAATACACAATAACATAAAGACCGACCAACAAAAAATACAAAAAAAGGAAGAAAAATATTTCATATGCAAGTATGTATGTTTACAATAACATACTTATACGGACGGACACATTAACACATACCCACATTTACAACAAACTATACAATTAAATCAGACGCCTACATATGATGCTGCCACAATGGATTTAAAACGAGCCTATGCACAAACGCAAACACATTTACACAAGTTCGCACATTTACAAAAAATGTACACACTTTTACACTTGTTTTGCACTATGGGCGGAGAACACATGTGTTGTGTGGAAATTTATTTTTTTTAACCTTAAGTCCCACTTTAAAGAAAAACTGTATAACAAGAACTTTATTTTATGTTACATCGTCTGATAGCCAATATTAAACATGAACCGGGTGATATACAAAACGTCTAAATTTTACAGTTTTTCATTTCGTGATCCTCTTTTCGTTTTTAAGGACTCCAAAGTTTTAAAAGATAACATTTTGTAAAATATTTTTTTAATTTTTGCACTTGTCTTATAATGTCACTATTGATGGAAGATGTAAGAGGAGAATCTTCACTACACTCAAAAAAAAAAATGTGAACTATAATCTGGGAAAATTAACTCAATTTTGAGAAAATGAGGGAATGATTTGGCTCCAAAGATTTTTTTTCTTGGTTATAGTTCATAATTTTCCCAAAAATAAGGAAAACAAAGTCATTTAATTTTAAGCCAATTTTAACTAGAAAATGGGAAAAATTATACTTCACATTTTAGAAATAGATTGGGTCTAGACCCTGGACCCATGGGATCGGACCCCATTTAACTCGAGACCCCGTTGGGTCCTTTAAGGGTCCTCATAGATTTTGAACCAAAACTTGTGTCCGTTTCACTCTAACTTGGTTAGTTTTTGAGATACGGTAATAAGGGGCCTGATAGGGTCTTGAGAATCTTAAAAACCGGATAACTCCAAAATTATTAATCGGAGGGCTTTCGGGTATTTTGCGGAAGTGTTCTACGAGTCAAGAGCTACAAAAATGCTGTTGGACGTTTTCTCGTGTTGGCAGTATTTACCGAGACATGTGTATATATAAAATCTCGGGAATTTCAAATTTTAGATCTAAAATTTCTTGAGACCCCGACAGATATGCAGAGCTAGGCTATTCCATATTTTACTTTGTAGTCTTTCTTTTGAAAATTTCATCCATTTCGCTCTATCTCGCTTAGTTTTCGAGATATCGCCATTTTGAATTTTTAACTAAATTCTAAGAAGTTATTTACTAATTTCTCAGAATTCATTAACTAAATTCTAAGAAGTACACTTCCTCAATTCAAAGAAGAGAAATACGATGATGTTTTTTTTAGTAAATTTTAACTAAACTTGAACTAAATTGTTTTTTAAGAAATATGTCTTAAAAATAAAGATACGATTCTTAGATTTGTGGAAAATTTCTTTGGCAGTAAGAATTTTTTTCCTAATATTTAAAAAATCCATTTAAAGAAAACTATGAACTAATTTTAAGTAAATGAACTAAAATTTTTTCCTCATAGTTAAGAAAATTTCTCATTTTTAAGTTAAATTTAACTAAATTTTAGGAAAATTCATGATAAATTTTCAAAGACATTTTTCCTTAAATTTAGTTAAGTCTTTTTTTTCAGTGTAAGTTTTTAATTTTTTTATTTTTTCATATCAGGAAAAAAGATGTGAGTAACGTCCTTTCAAAACTTTATCAAAATTTTTTGTAAACATTTTTAAATTATATTGAAGGATAAAGTTTAAAAATACATTACTTACCTACTGTTCCTGATATGTCAAATAATAACATGGAAAAATTAGCGGAGATCCTCTTCATGGCATCCAAGCAGAAATATTTAAAAATATTTCAAAAAATGTAATACCCTTAATCTTTGAGGTCCTTTTAAAAGGAAACAGGATCACGAAATGAGAAACTGTAAACGCAGTTTTACTAAATTTAGTTTCTGGTTTCAAACGCTTGTAATCAAGTTCGTGTTCAACGATTTTTTTCTTTTTGTAGGTCGGTGTTAGCAATCTTTAAGTCACGAAATATTTTACATACTGTTTTTGTGACTCAAACATTTTTATACCCTCCACTCTATATAATCACTAGGGATGAGACTTTCATGCACAAAAAAATCAAAAATATGCGCTAAAAAATTCAAAATATGCACTAAAAAACTTTAAAATATGCACTAAAAAATAAAATGTGTACAATAAAAATGTTGTTTTCATTGGAAAAATTTCTTAAGAAGCAAAAAATAACGCCGGGTTTAAATTGTAACAGTTGAAGCTTTAAATAAGCAGGATTTTATAGAAATTAAGAAAATCTAAAAAAAAAATTAAAAAGAAAAAAAAAATTTCTTATTTTCAAAATTAATTTTTGAAATTTAAAATAGATTTTGGAAAAAAACAAATTTCAATTTGTGTTTTTGCTAATTTATGCCAGAATATGCAAAAATATGCACTTAAGAGTTAGAAATATGCACAAAATATGCATTTAGAATCAAAATATGCAAAAATATGCATTTTCACCAAAATATGCAAAAAATGCAAAAACAAATTGATGCCATTTTAACGCAAATTTCTTGATTCGGAAAGGTAATTGGTCGATTTCATTTTTAGACTATCCACAAAAAACATGTATTTGCATGGAAATCTCATCCCTAATAATCACTAGAGTGTAAATGGGGCATTCCATGTCAAACCGAACCCTTTGAAATTTTTTTTTTTAGATTTTTCCAATTTGTTTACAGTTTTTAGTACCCTTCGACAACTTCTTCGTGGTAAATTTTCAGATTTTTTTGATGACCCGTTCACAAGATATCGAATTTTTAAAAATTGGTAGTTTGTTGCTTTACTCAAACATCTTTTACTCATAACTTCTTCAATAATGGTCCAAATTTAAAATTGTTTTCTCCAAATTTTTGCTTTTTTACGTACTTTAAAAAAAAATCAAAAAAAAATTTTAAAAGTGCTCTATTATGCGATTTTTAAGTTTCAAAATTTAAATCTCATTTTTGAAAGTGTTTGTACTCCGCGATTTTTTGAAATTTTTTTGTGTAAAACTTCTATCGATTCTACAAATTTTTTGCCCATGAGGATCGTGGGATAACGATTATTACTATTTTTTTAAATTTTTTGAAAAAATTTTATTGTAATTTTCCAATCTGAAAATCATTTTTACTGCTCCAATGGTGCGTCATAGAGGGGTAATTTATAAGACCGACCCCCATTAATTTTTACGTCTTAACATTTCTTCGGAACAAACTAATACCCTATCTCCAATTTCTAAGTAGGCTCCCATACAAAACGACATTTTTTAAAATTAGCTCCAACCGCTCTAACTGCAATTAGAGCAACAAAATGTATGACCAACCCACAATATTTTTTTAATCCAAACATTTTCTCTGAACACACCTACCCTCTATCTTTAACTGTTAAGGCGGTCCCCATTAAATTTTTTTTATTTTTTGTAAATTTGTTTTATTTAATCAGCTTCTACCGGTCCAAAAGTGCGTCCGAGAGGGGTCATTAGTGAGACCAACCCCCATTTATTTTTACCCTACAATATTTTTTTAAAACATACCTACGCCCTATCTCCACTCCCTAAGTAGGCTCCCATACAAATAACAGCTGGAGCAAATTTTATAAAAATTTAAGTTTGTATGGGAGCCTACTTAGGGAGTTGAGATAGGGCGTAGGTATGTTTTAAAAAAATGTTGTATGGTAAAAATAAATGGGGGTCGGTCTCACTAATGACCCCTCTCGAACGCACCATTGGACCGGTAGAAGCCGGTCATACATTTTGTTGCTCTAAGGGCACTATTAGGGCAGTTAGAGCGGTTGGAGCAAATTTTAAAAAATGTCGTTTTGTGTGGGAGCCCCCTTAGAAATTGGAGATAGGGTATTAGTTTGTTCCAAAGAAATGTTAAGACGTAAAAATTAACCCATTTCGCTCCTCTGTTCGATTTTTCGAACAGTAGAGAGCATCTTTTTCAAAAAAATATAGATGGAATTTCGGGTATATATGGTTACGAATGTTAAGTCTCATGTTTCTGCATTAAAAAAAAATATCCCCGATTCACCACCGCAATTTATATGTCCATGAAATACAATGCAAATCAGAACAGAAATTGTTTCAAGCAAAAACGAAAATTTAGCATTTTTTGATTTTCGGCTTTTAAGTTTTTTGACCAATTTAAAAATTTTTTAGATTTAATTTATTATCAAATTCCACCAATTTGAATTATTTTGAAACTATTTATTTTGAAAATAATGAAATAAATTAGTAAAATAGCAAATAAATTCAAATATTAAAATTGCATAAAAAGTTGAAATGCAGGCTTTTCTGGGAAAACGGCACATTGAAAGTTTTTTTTGAAAAGATTTTTGAGATCAGCGGGTACTAATTACCCTAAAAAAGTACCTTCTTCTAAAAAAGAAAAATAAAATGGAATCTTGGTCCAAAATGGGTTAATGGGGGTCGGTCTTATAAATTACCACTCTATGATGCACCGTTGGAGCAGTAGAAATGAATAATAATAATCGTTATCCCACGATCCTCCTGCGCAAAAAATTTGTAGAATCGATAGATGTTGTACAAAAAAATTTCAATAAAAATCGAAGAGTACAAACATTTTCAAAAATGAGATTTAAATTTTAAAACTTAAAAATCGCATACTAGAGCGCTTTTGAGATTTTTTTTGGATTTTTTTTTTAAAAAGTACGTAAAAAACAAAAATTTTGAAAAAAAATTTTAAATTTGGACCATTATTGAAGAAGTTATGAGGAAAAGAAGTTTGAGTAAAGAAACAAACTACCAATTTTTTAAAATTCGATATCTTTTGAACGGGTCATCAAAAAAATCGGAAAATTTACCACGAAGGAGTTTTCGAAGGGTACTAAAAACTGTAAACAAATTGGGAAAATCAAAAAAAAAAATTTTTTCGAAGTGTCCGATTTGACATGGAATGCGCCATATATTATTGATCCATGATCGATTCTAAGATATTCTGTGAATGTCCGTCTGTCCGTCCGTCCGTCTGTCTGTAGATGGCACGATGCAGTCCAAAATAAAAAAGCAAGCCTCCTGAAATTTGGCATGAATATGTCTTATGGTCCTAGGCAGGTTAAGTTCTTAAAGTGGCAAAATCGGCTCAGGGGGAAAAAAGTTTCCCCTTGTAGAACTGAACCAACCTCTGAAAAAATACACTTTTTTACATGTTTTTTTGTATTTTTGTTAAATACGTCCCCCACTGACCCTCATCACCCCCCCCCCCCCCCCCCAAAAAAAAAAACAAACGCCCCTGACAATTTTTTTATTTTTTTTACATTTTGGAGGGCATAAAATATTCGGCACAACCGAATTTAACACTCTCACTTGTTAGATTTGGAACTTCCAAAACGTGTTTTTGTCATAAAGTTTTTCCCTCCGGAGATTGAAAAGGTACCAAATTAGAAATTCCGCCCGATGATCCGTAGTTTAAAATTACAATCTTAGCTTTTTAAAATTTCAACTTTCTAGGAACATCATCTCAGAAAATAGAAAAAGTACCAAAGATTACTTTTTTAAAAAGTACTTTCAAGAAAAAGTACACATTTTTGGCCCTTAAGAACTGAAACTTAAAAAAAATACTTTCAGAAAGATTTTCCCGCCGGAATATCTTGCATTGCAATGTGCAAATAAGTACCAAATTTAAATTTTTCACAATAAAATCGAAATTTCCTAAAATTACTGTTTTAAGAATGTTATTTCAAGAAAGTACAAAGTACGCTTATTTCCCTTATTAGGTTTGGAATTAAAAAAAATTTTCATAAAATGTTTTTATTGGAACAAAAAAATTAAAATTTTCACCTCATTAAAATCGGAATTTCGAAAATGTTCTTTTATCAAACAGTATTTTTTCCGGTGGAGGACTTATTTTTCAATTTCAAGTTTCTATTAACATTATTTTTAGGAGATAAACAAAAGTACCAAACCAAAATTTAGTACTTTTTGGGCTTCTTGGGCCTTAGAATCAGAAATTTCAGTAGTAATTGTTTCTGAAAAAATTTATAGTTTTAGAATATTTTTGGGAATTAAAAAAAGTACCTTATTTTACTCCTTTCTATTCCAGTTGTTTGGATCTATACATATATCCCGAAATGTTGAGCATTTATGAACAGTCTTTTTGCATTCACACAAAAAAAAAGGTTTGCCAAATTACAAGAAAAAGTCTCGTAATCCCATTTTATCAATATTTGACAGATTTCCTTATTTTTTAACAAAAAATTTTCGATCGAAATTTATTTTTTTTTTGTAATTTTACAATTTTTTTTTGTAATTTTACAAATTTCTAACTTTTTTCAACAAAAAAAAAATTAGTAAATTTACAATAATTCCTTGTAAGTTTTATTGCGCCAAAAAAGTTGGAAATTTACAATTTTATTGATAAAAAGCTTGTAAAATTACAAAAAAGCTCGTAATTTTTACTAGGAATTCTCGTAAAATAGACATAGCAAAAATTCTCGTAAAGTTACGAGACCTCCTTGTAAGTTTTATTGCATCAAAAAACTGTAAATTTACAATCTTGTTGGTAAAAAGCTTGTAAAATTAAAAAAATATTGATAAAAAGATTGTAAAATTACAAAAAAATTTTGTCAAATAGGAGGAAGCAAAAAAAAAGGTTACAAGTTTATCTTGTAATAGGATTTTGGCATGAGAAAGAGCTCCATTACAATTAGAGGATATTAAAAGTAAGACTGTTTTAAAAACTGATATACGTTTTGCCAAAATAAATAAAATTTTACTTTTAACGCCAAGGGAATCTTCATAATCATTTCTTTTAAACATTAAAATGTGTTGGTCCTTTTTAATCATTTTAAGACCATAGTACAACCTCGCTTTTATCCCATCGTCATCATCGTCCTCGTCAGAAACAACACCATCAACCAACATTTGATATAAACACGTGCACTCAAGCTGACAGGCGCAGGTGTTTGGACGAAGAAAAGTGTATTTACAAACAAACGTACATTGGTACATATAGCCACCAGTATGTTACGTTTTTTTTTCATACATACATACGTGTATATGTGAGTGAAATGTAACTCACAAGGCTTTCATATCAAGCACTTATTGTCTACAAATGAATGAATCTTTTTCTCTACATTTACGGAGATAAAAAAAGAAGACGAAATTTCTGCAAGTATTCATATCGTACATATGATATTGAGGTCATTGTTTATGCTAGAATCCAAAAAATAAAAAAAAATCTGACTTTTTATAAAAAAAAACTGGGATTTTTTTTAAATTCTTTTATTTTAAAAGAAAAAAAAACGTTTGAAACTAGAAAAAACCTAAATAACAAAAGAGGCGTTTGACTGAAATTCTTATACAAAAGAAAGGTGTCGAAAAATTGCGTTTTTTTTATTAGTTTGTTTTAAAAAGTGACGACAGTTCAAGAGATACAATATTTGTTTCTTTAATAAGCCAGACATTAAATTATTCGAATAAATAATTGCAATTTTAGTACAAAAGAGTTTATTCTGTGGTCATTTATGTTTCCCATTATGAATTAAAAAAAAAATCCACCAAACTGCTTTCAAAATATTTTGTTGTAATACTTGGCAAGTTTCGAAATCATAGATTTATTTTATATCTAGTAACCCTAGTTCGCACTAACAATAAGTTGAAATAATTTAGAATATAAACATTTGATGTTTGTACACTGACAGTAAGTACTACCCAATTTTCAAATGAATTCTGATGATGAGAATAATAGCACGACCACCGGAACTTCGTTACCGGTGATATTAAAAAACAAATAACAGAAGGATTACGAATGGAATTAAGATTGGAGTCCCAATTTCAAAAAAATACATTAAAAAAAAGTTTAATAAAAATAAGTTTGAGAAAAAACAAATATAAAAAGAAAAATTTGAGTACGGAAAATTTTATAAAAAAAAGTATCATTGCCTTCCCTTAGATGTAATTTCCCCTATGCTATTCCCATAGAATTACATGTGCCAAAAAATTAATTTTTTTAACATGATAATGTTTTTAGGCTGGTGTCTAATTTTAAAAAAGTTGCAGGACGCCACCTCAATTTGACTATATAAGCTAACAATTAACGAAAAAGAAAATAAGAATTACTATTTTCAGTTTCTTAAAACCAAAAATTTTGTTACTTGGATAATAATTCAACTCGTGGTGAATAAAACCGTTTTTCACCAGCTGGTGAATAAAAAGTAATATAATTATTTTTCAACAAAACAAAATTTTTTTCCATCAAAAATTTTTTTTTTTCATCAATTTTTTTTTTCATATTTTTTTATTTTTTCCATCAAACTTTTTTTCATAAATTTTTTTTTTCATCAATTTTTTTTTTTACCAAAATTTTTTTTCCATTAAATTTTTATTTCATCAATTTTTTTTTTTTCATAAAATTTTTTTTTTCATCAATTTTTTTCCCATCAAAATTTTTTTTTTCATCAATTTTTTTTTCATAATTTTTAATTTTTTCCATCAAACTTTTTTTTTTATCAATTTTTTTTTCATCACATTTTTTTTTCCCATAAAATTTTTTTCCACCATTTTTTTTTTCATCAAATTATTTTTTTTTCATGAAATTTTTTTTTCATCAATTTTTTTTTTCATAATTTTTTTTTCATCAAATTTTTTTTTTCATTAAATTTCTTTTACCATAATTTTTTTTTTTTCACCAAATTTTTTTTTTCGTCAATTTTTATGTTTTTTCATCAAGTTTTTTATCCATCATTTTTTTTTCATAATTTTTTTTTTTCATCAAATTTTTTTTTTCATAAATTTTTTTTCCTTAAATTTTTTATTACATCAAATTTTTTATCATCAATTTTTTCCTCACCAAAAAATTTTTTTTTTTCATAAATTTTTTTTTCATCAAATTTTTTTAAATTAAAAAAAATTTCTTCTCATCAAAAAAATTCATCAAAAACTTTTTTTCATCAAAAATTTTTTTTCACCAAAAATTTTGGTTTCATTAAATTTTTTTTAATCATAATTTTGTTTCTCGTGAAAAATTTTTTTTTTTTTGCCATTTTTTACCAAAACTACTTTTTCACCAAGTCTAAGCTTTTCGCATAAAAATTTTCCATTTGTTTATCGAATGTACATAAAACAAATGAGAGTGTTATATTCTTCGGTGCCGAATCTTTAATACTCTCCAAAATGTAAAAACACTTTTTGCACTTATTTTTGCACTGACTTACCAAATGTACTGCTCTTTTAGTTGCTTAACGGGGTCCTCGACTGATATTTCATTTCGTTTTGCATGGAGTAGCAAAGTAATATAACATTATTTTTTCTAAAAAAAGATTTGCTTTGGCAAGTATACCCAAATCTTCCGCAAAACATTATCATGATTTAATGTTTTGCGCAAGAGTACAAAGTTCCAAGGCCATTTTTATTACAGCAAATATTAAAAGTACCAAATGTGCACATTTTTTCCCCTTTCGAAAAAGTACCTTTTGCGGAATGATTTGTCACTGAAGGCACCTTTATACTAAGTTTCAGGCGCCTAGGACCATCATTTCGGGATATATGATAATTACCAAAAGTCAAGAATGTAAAAAAGAACAATTTTTTACCCCTTTTACCACCCTAAGTAACGGAATTTCCAAAAAGTACTGTTTTCAAGAATGAAAGGCTCATGCGTTCCAAGTGTCTAGGGATCATTATTTCAAGTGTCTAGAACCATTATTTAATTATATATTTTAGGTACCAAAAGTACAATTTTTTATCCTTTTTACCTCTCTTAGAAATGGAATTTTCAAAATTTCCAGAATATTTTTCACCAAGGGATCATAAAATCCAAATTTAATGGCCCTGCGACCACTAATTCAGGGCATAGGATCATTATTTCAGGACGAATACAAAGTACCAAAAGAACATGTACTAAGGTACTTTTTCAATAAAATGAAAAAAATGGATATACAAACTTGAAATTTGGAGTATTAGATCATCCAGTAAAAAGTCCTTTTCAGAAATTTTTGACTCTAGGAAGTATCAAAGTGTACTTTGAGACTTTTTGATCTCCTGAAAAAATATATTTATTTTTGGAATATAAGATCCTTCATCCAAAAAAAACATTACAAAAAAGACTTTTAGGAATTTCTGGTACTATGAGGGTAAAAGGGGGTAAAAATTTCACTTTGGTACTTAAACGATTTCCTAGTATAATGATGGTTATAACTTAAAGTTTTGAGACTAGAGACTAGCAAAAAAGAGGTATTTTGAAAACATTTGTTTGAAAGTTTTGATTCTAAAGGGCCAAAAAGAGATTACAAACTGGAAATTGATACTTCTCTATAACTATTAAACAAACTACATTCGAATCTTTCTCAGCCAAGTTGATGAATATGTTAATTAAATTCTTTTAGGATAATAGGGGGTAAATAATGGTTAAAACTAGGATAACACTGTGAAGCAAATTCAGGTTAGCAAAAGTTAGGTCGATTCTGAGAGTGAGGGGTAAAAATAGAGGCTAAATTAGAAGACCCGTATAGCGGCGTTTGTTTATGTTAGTTCGATTTTTTTTTTTAATCGACTTTCGAACTTTACAGCCAAATGGCGTTTTTCAGCATATTGTTTATATGGTTTTTTGGCCTTCGAACTTTGCAGTCAAATGCCGATTTAAATGGCTTTTTGGTTATAACTTGTTGACTAATTGATATTTTTTCAATCTGTAAAAGCCTAATTATTGCTAGACACCTGTCCAACAATTACAATTTTTAAAAAAATTTATTTAGAAAAGTTTTGTGGTGCTTATGATCAAAATGTTTTTAAAAAGCATGAAAAAATTTATTTTCCAAAATTTTGCTTTATAAGCACAACAAAAGTTTTCAAAATCGATTTTTTAAAAAATTTTGTTTGTTCTTTAGTTTTCTAGCAATAAATTGGCTTTTACAGATTGAAAAAATATCAATTAGTCAACGAGTTATAACCAAAAATCCGTTTAAACAATATGTTGAAAATCGGCATTTGACTGCAAAGTTCGAAGGTCGATTAAAAAAAATCGAACTAACATAAACAAACGCCGCGATACGGGTCTTCTAATTTAGCCTCTATTTTCAGCCCTCACTCTCAGAATCGACCTAACTTTTGCTAACCTGAATTTGTTGCACAGTGTAATGTAATACTTTTAAATCTATTAAGACTCTGAAATTTGTTTCGTATTTGTCTCAGATTCTGAGAAATTTTTCTTATAGAAAAAGTCTCAGAATCTGAGATCTTTTCTATAGGAAAAATGTCTCAAAATCTGAGACCTTTTTTATAGGAAAAACGTCTCAGAGTCTGAGACTTTTTCTGTAGGAAAAACGTCTCAGAGTCTGAGACTTTTTCAATAAGAAAATTGTCTCAGAATCCGGGACTTTTTCAATAGAAAAAATGTCTCAGAATCTGAGACTTTTTCTATAGGAAAAATGTCTTAGAATCTGACACTTTTTCTATAGGAAAAATGTCGCAGAATCTGATCCTTTTTCAATAGGAAAAATGTCTCAGAATCTGAGAAAAATTTCAGAATCTGAGAGTTTTTCTATAGGAAAATAGTTTCAGAATCAGAGACTTTTTCTATAGAAAAAATGTCGCAGAATCTGAAACATTTCCTGTAGGAAAAACGTCTTAGAATCTGAGACTTGTTCGTTAGGAAAAATGTTTCAGAATCTGAGACTTTATCTATAAGAAAAAGGTCAGAAAGTGATACTTTTTCTACAGGAAAAATATCTCAGAATCGGAGACTTTTTCTATAGGAAAAATGTTTCAGAATCTGAGACTTTTTCTATAGGAAAAATGTTTCAGAATCTGAGACTTTTTCTATAGGAAAAACGTCACAGAGTCTGAAACTTTTTCTATAGGAAAAGAGTTTTAGAATCTGTGACTTTTTTTTATTGAAAAAAATGTCCCAGAATCTGATACTTTTTCTATAAGAAATATGTCTCAGAATCTGAGACTCTTTCTATAGAAAAAATTTCTCAGCATCTGAGATTTTTTCTAGAGAAAAAATGTTTTAGAATTTGAGGACTTTTCTATTGGAAAAATGCCTTAGAATTTGAGACTTTTTCGTAAAGAAAAATTTTTCAGAATCAGAGACTTTTTCTACAGAAAATATCTCAGAATCTGAGGAGAAATGTCTTAGAATTTGAGACTTTTTCTATAGGAAAAATTTCTCTGAATCTGAGACTTTTTCTGTAGAAAAAATGTCTCAGAATTTAAGACTTTTTCCATAGGAAAAATGTCTCAGAATCTGAGACTTCTTTATAGAAAAAGTTTCAGAATCTGAGACTTTTTCTGTAGGAAAAATGTCTCGGAATCGGAGACTTTTTCTATAAGAAAAATATCTCAAAATCGGAGACTTTTTCTATAAGAAAAATGTCTCAGAATTTGAAACTTTTTCTATAGGAAAACTTAATCAGAATTTGAGACTTTTTCTTAAAGAAAAATGTAAGAATCTGAGACTTTTTTATGGAAAAAATGTCTCAGAAACTGAGACAGAATCTGAGACATTTTTCTATAAAAAGAAAAGAAAAATGTCTCAGAATCTGAGACTTTTTTTTGAGAAATATGACTCCGAATCGGAGACTTTCTCGATGGGAAATATGGTTCAGAATCTGAATCTTTTTCTAAAGGAAAAATTTCTCAGAATCTGAGATTTTTTATAGGAAAATGCCTTAGAATCTGAGGACTTTTCTATAAGAAAAATGTCTCTGAGACTTTTTATACACTCAAAATAATCACTCTGTTAAATAACTGAGATACTCTGCTGAGCCAGCAGAAAATACCATAGATTTCAAACCAGTAAGATTTTTTGTATTTTACTCTGTAAAATGATTTCGATAAAAAAAAAATGTAAATTTACAGAATTATCTGTATAATATTGATAAAACCGAAAAGAATTTTACCAAAAAAACTGTAAATTTACAAAGTTTTAGTTAAATCGATTTTATGAGTAAAACTTCTCTGCTTCAAAAACATTAATTAAATTAAAAAAAAAAAAAAAATTATTTAATTAAAATTTTGTTAACCCCCTAATTTTGTAAAACGCAACGCGCCGCGTTGTAAAAATTTCTGTGTAATTTGTTTTTGTAACAACAACAAAATGTATTGAAATTTTGACAACACGGCGCGTTGCGTTTTACAAAATAAGGCCATAAGTTTGCCCGCTTTAATGCTTTCAAATTGTAAATTTACTTTTTTTATTTTTGTGAAAATTACGAGTTTTTAACGAGTAACTCCAATTTTACTCGTCATCCTCGTAAAATTTACCAGTTTTTACTGTAATTTAAGACACTTTTTACAGAGGGGTTTATCGGTCATATTTGGAAGTTTTTTGAAGTGATTTTTTTTTTTTGAAAACTGTATTACAGAGCAATAAGTAAAATTACAAATGAAATTTAGTATTTTGATTACGAGAAAAAAACAGAGTATTTTTCCAAAATCTGTATTTTAACAATAACCTCTGTTTATTATCTGTAAAATAGAGATTACAAAGTAAAAAGTAAAACTACAGATAAAATTTTGTTTTTCGTTCACAAGAAAATACAAAGTATTTTCTTAAAATCTGTATTTCGACAGATAACTTTGTCAAATATCTGTCGAATTGAGATTACAGTCATTTTACAGAGTATTTAACAGAGTAATTATTTTGAGTGTAGGAAAAATGTGTCAGGTTCTGAAATCTGGTTTTCTATATAAAAAATGTTTCAGAGTCTAAGACTTTTCTAAGAAAACAAGATCTCATAATCTGAGACTTTGTAAAGAAAAAATTTTCAGATTCTAAGACTATTTCTATAGGAAAAATGTCTCAGAATCTGAGGCTTTTTCTATAGGAAAAATGTCTCAGAACCTGAGACTTTTTCTATAGGAAAAATCTCTCAGAATCTGAGACTTTTTCAATAGGAAACATGTCTTAGAATCTGAGACCTTTTCAGAATCTGAGAAAAATTCCGACAGAAAACAAAAACTACCTCGAGCTACTTAAAATGTTTTGTTATTTTTTGTGAATTTAATTTGTTCTTATTAACCATAATAATTATTAAATCATAACACTAAAATGTTTGTTTCTTGTCATGCAACTTTTTACGTTCCAGCGATGCCCACAATTCTTGTGTGCCCGAGGTCCCCGTCATTCTATAAAATGGCCATGCTAGTGAAAAACTGCATTTTTCGTAAACAATAAAAAAATTGCTTCCCATTTTTATTCGTTAAAAAAAAATTCATAAATTTTCAACACTGTTCTTTGTTAAGTGAATATCTACGTAGTAGTATAATATTCTTTTTATTTTTCAAAATTTCTGTGCATTTTATCTTTTTTTATACACTTTTTTTAAATTGAATCAAAAGCACAAGTTGTCCCATAACAAATAAAAGTGACGCATGAAAAAATGCAGTGACCTAGTGCCAAAAACAGATAAAATTTATGAAATAAATTTGTAAAGCAAAAAATAAAATATACAAAACAAAATACAAAACATAGAAATTCAATTTGAAATCATGCAATAAATACTTTTAAACACTCTTCGCAGATAAATCATTGCTAAAACGCGCACTCATACATACAAACATACGCGGTTGCACGGTCATAAATTCATATTTTGACCTTTTTTTATGAGAGTGAGAGTGTGTGTGTGTGTTTTGAAAATTCTTTGAATTTAAATGAATTTTTCTGGTATGTGATTGCAGTTATAGATGGATGAGTGGATGTAAAAGTATTCCCCTTGGTGGTATTTGTATTATTACACACTTACCTCATTCGGTTTGTTGAGCAAACACAAGCCATGACCCGTACGCAATGCATCGATATAATCCTTTTTACTGCATTCGGAAAATTTATAAGGCTGAACATTCTCTTGGCCAACAATGGATTGAGCCATTATGCAGCCATGCCAATCACGACAAAAACATTCCTCACCTAAAGTCAAACAGCAACAACAAAGCAAAATATTTTAGTTAAAACAAAGATGGAGAAGTCAGAGGGGGGAATTTAATTGAAATTTCATTTTTTATAAATTAATTATAGACAAGCAATTAACGCTGTCATCATCATCATCATCATCGACATAAACTGCAGTTGAGTAATGCTTACACAGACACACACACACTTATGTCACAAAACATCACTTGCAGTTGTTCAGCAGCAACAGTCGGTAGTATAACAACTACAACGATAATAATGATGACAACAATTTTTCTTCATCTGTTTTTAATTTTTTGTTTAAATTTTTTTTTTCACAATTTCAATAACAATCCCAATAAAACTTACGTCCATCATCGTGACCCATGCCAATGTTGTGGCCAATCATGTGGGCCATTGTACCGGCCAATAAATGAGGTTCATAGACATTTATGTCTACACTGATGCCAACTGCACGTGGCGTACACACGGTATCAGGTACTGCCATACCAGCTTCACCACCAGCAAATGTCTCACCTCTGTAAGTAGAACAAAAAAAAAAAAAAAATTATGTAGTATACAGGAATTTTCATGATTGAACGATAATATTTTATTGGAATTATTAATAATAATAAAAGTTTTGATTTTCATTTTTAGCCCTAAATGACCATGGTTATAATCCTAGGAGATTTCAATGCTTTTTTTTTTTGAATTGTTGCATAAATCACTTGATTAAGGGTAAGTGGTAAAATGTGTAGTAATTTTTATTTATTGTTAAAAAATGTGATTGCAAAAATATTTGCAAGATTTTAATTAGATTTTATAAAATTTTGTACTGTTTCCAATATGACACAAATTGTCAGCTTTGAGAAAAGCTAACTTATCAAGAAAATCCAAAAGTAAAGAGACAATCTCTTCAACATCAATAAAGTTATAAAATGCGTCCACTAAATATGTATGTAAGTTATGTACGGAAGTTTGCAGTAATGGCTCAATGTAATCGGCCCTTGATTGGGCGCCATTTTTTTTGTTTCTTTTTCCTTTTAAAACTAATGCTTATTATCCTCGTCGCTGAAGAAACATGTGGAATTGCTTTGTACAAGCTGGTCTATGGAAGGAGTTCAAAATTTTGAGCTCCACCACCCCTAATCTTCTCTGAAGTACAAGGTAAAATGATTGATCAACCTACTTGGCCATCAATACTTTTTGAACTCAACAACTTTATAATAATAATATTAATAATAATAACCAGAGTATAATGAGCCCTTCATTGGGTGCCAATTTTCAAACATTCCAACAACAGAATGGGATGTTTCATTGTTTAATGTACGCAAATGTATGTTAAGGATTCGAAAAAAGTATTTCCAAATTGATTGATTCCAAGACTGAAACAGAAAACCGACTATATCTCACCGCAGACGAACTTTGAGTGAACCTTCGAAGTCCAAGTATTAACAGGAAAGGTTAACTTAGGTTGTAAGTGAATGCTGACGTTTGACTCTGATGTCCGTTGTAATACCATGCGACTATAATAGGGTCGCCAAGTAGTCCCAGTCGTTAAACCACTTTTAGCTCCTTTATGAAAATCGTAAGGCATTGAATTTTGACATCCGTCAAATTTTAAAAATCGTGCAGCTCCCTAGATCCCAGTAAAGCAAGTCTCTTACCAGAAAGTGGCAGGCAATGGCAGATATAGTGTTCGATAGTTTCCAATTCTTCCTCAGCCATACAACTCCGGAAAAAGTCATTTAAGGGCACGTCCGGTAATTACAGCAACTACCGTCGAAATCTCTGCTCTTAAAAGTAACATCAGCGCACTTATGGGCGTCTGGTTAAGAAAAGGCTAAATCTTTCGTGTATTCTTACACGTCCATCCGTAAGCCCATCTCTGATTTGTCTCCATCACAGAACAAAGCCTGAGATTTTGCTTGCAAATTTCTAGAGGCATACAGACACATTCCAATTCTGTTGGAAACTGTAAGGAAGTTCCTAGCCTTGAAAGCTCGTAAGCTTTGTAATTCCCTGGAATGTCTCATTGCCCACACGTCCATCCGTAAGCCCATCTCTGATTTGTCTCCATCGCAGAACAAAGCATGAGATTTTGCTTTCAAATTTCTTGAGGCATACAGACACATTCTAATTCTGTTGGAAACTGTAAGGAAGTTCCTAGTCTTGAAAGCTCGTTAGCTTTGTAGTTCCCTGGAATGTGTCATTGCCCTGGGACACATAGGATTCGTATGTCAAACTGCTTGGACATCTCATTTAAAGACTTGCGGCACTTAAGGGCAGATCTTGATTTTTGAAAAATTGACAAGGTAAGAATGGGCGGAAACAGTGTAATGACCGAGAATGCAATCTCAATTTTTACGGATGGATCGAAGAAGGAGATGAGGAAATGCCACGAAATCAGGGCCTCATTGAGAATTTAGGGTAAATGAAGTGTTTTTCAGGCAGAGGTACTTGCAATTGATAAAGCCGCGAAGATGATTATGGGACTTGCATTAATGCGTCATAAAAATTTTCGATTGTCTTGCAGATCTAAAGGTCTTGGAATTAAACTTTAATTTGATTTTATAAACTTTTGTCCTGATTCCAATAAACTTTAAATTTTCTGCATTAGACCAAAACGAAGTATACTTAGCAAGAAAATTCGACGGAGTCCAACAGATAAAAGCCAATTTTTTGGAGTTCAAGAAGGTTATATGGTGCATCCACTTACAATAAGTATAGTTCGGAAGTTCACTATAATGTCTCAGTATAAAGCTATGAAGCTTTGGAATCAAAAAATGTTAAATTAAGAATCATTAGGAACTATCTGCAATTCCTTCGTCAAATCCAACAGCACATAGTCAAGCTTATCGGGGTCCCTGGGCAAAGTTGATAACGAATTTGATGAGAAGTATGTGAGGAATCGGTGGAGAAACAGGTCCAACCTGACACCTCCGTGCATATAGAAGATTTGTTAAACAAAATTCGCAGTATATTCGGGAACATAATGAGGAATAGGTGGATAACCCTAAGTAGGTGTAGAATATCACGAACCCTATGGCTACTACCAAATTCTAAGAGAATATAAACTCTTGATATTTTTTTGGTAAGCGAACGGCCGTGTGTATGGAAATCTCTGTTAGTGACTATTGTTGCAAATGTGGAGAAGTGAAGAAGAAGAAGTCAGTGACGCACTGGTTAAGTGAATTTTCGGGATTTTCGATGACCTAGATTGCCTAGATCATGTCTCATTGACTTCTCTTGCGGAATATTTTATAGTATCGGGGTGATATAAAAAGTTGATCTTTGAAGAATAGGGGGAATAGGCAAGTGACAGTTAAGACAAGCAAAAAGGGTATTTTGGCCTCCGAGTGAATTCACTAAACTGATGATAAACGTCTAACCCCAGTCAGCAAAAAAAATCACCCCTGACATACTGCTGAACCTCCCTTTTGAAATTGTTGACATTTTCATACAATTTTTCCAAAAGTCAACAAGGACAAATAAGCAGTTGGTCAGCAAGGCCCAACTGCTAACTTGTCCTTGGGTACGTGTGAAAAAATTGTATTAATATGTTAACAATTTTATGAAGAAATAGTCAGCAGTATGTCATTGACACCTACCTACAATTAAGTTTGTTTATACCCTCCACTCTAGTGATAGAGGGTATATATAAGTTTGTCATTCCGTGTGTAACACATCGAAATATTGGTCTAGGACCCCATAAAGTATATATATTAGGGCGGGTCGATTTGTATGGATCGAAAAAAACTGAAAAATCGTATAGCAAAAACAAAATCTACAAGAAATTCTAAGAAACTTTCCCAAAGAAACCATTGGTCTAAAATCAAACCCTATACCGCGCCTAACGACATGAAAATCCGTCCGTCCGTCTGTCTTTCTATCTGTGTAAAACACGCTAACTTTCAAATGTTAGCGGAAGAATGAAAAATATATACGGCAAGCTGCTGAAGTGTGGCGTATATATTTGTTATACTTCAGGTCAGATTTATACTAAATTTCAGCGAAATCTGTCCATTGGTTCATAAGTTATTAGCATAATTGGGAATTTCAGATGGGTTTTAACCCGAACTCCCGTGTTGAAGAAAACGCTAAACACGCTTTGAAAAGGAATGGTAAGCAAAAAAAAAATATTTTAGAAACTATTTTTGTCACTCAAAAAAACTAAAAAAAAAAATATTACACTCAAAAAAAAATTACACTCAAAAATTTTTTTATTTACAAAAATTAAAAAAAAAAATTTACTCAAATCAAAATAAATCAAATACTGATGTAAAAAAATATATTCAGTTATCAAAAATTTTTATCGAACACAGCTTTTTTCCTCTCCGATATGCAACTCTCCAATTTCATCCCACAAAAGTATCCATGTGTTTTTTTGACTAAATACACTGTAAGTAGGTGAAAATGACACACCAAAACGCCGAGACACGTCAACTTAATTTTGGGTCGTAGAATCCAGTGGTGTACCCCGTTTTGAAAACTTAGCTCAAAATCCAGAGATGTTTCGAGTTTAAATTTGTAGTAGATTAAAGACGATTTTTCATTTTATTTGAATGAAAAAACTTAAAAAACTTGTTTAAAACTTGTTATTTGTCAAAATATATATCTAGAAATAATGGACGTCCATTTTCAAGCGGACATGGAAAAATACTTGCTCTTATTTTGATGAATTTTATAATTTTTTTTTTGGATTTATTCAATTTTTTTTTACTCTACATTTGCAAATTTAAAATCGAAATATCTCGTTATTTTGAGCTAACTTTTTAAAACGGAGTATACCACTGGATTCTATGACCCAAAAATAAGTTGGGGTGTCTCGGCGTTTTTGTGTGTCACTTCAAAAGTTTAAATTTTACTTACAGTGTTATCATTATGACCCTCAATTACATACTTTTATTTACTAAGAAAAATCCGCTGAACCAGCTTCCCTTTGTAATTAACAAACAAAGGCTTTGGAGGGAATCGAACCCACAACTCCTGCACTTACTTTCAGAGTACCACGCTACATGTTAATATACTGCAGCCCAATATAAAATGAATAATGGAGTAAAATTATCATGGATTAACGATAAAGACAGCGATTTATTGTGAAAATTTCTTATTATAATTTTTCGTCTGTGGCGTTTTCATTACAAATCAATCTAATTATTTATTTCTCCATTTCAGGGATTATGTCTAATATACTTGCCGCTCATAATCTCAAAAATTGTTTGAATTATATCCAGCGGCAATTAGTAAAACATTGCCGCTGGATATGTTCTTGCAGCATATCGGTATATAAAACTATGTTTTCTTTACATCTGAGGTGTAGGGTATGTTCAGCAACTTTGTAGAAAATATTATGGCAAATATTTTTGTGAAACATATTAACCCTCTAACTCCCTCTCATAACGGTATTTTTTGGCTCTATTCTAACAAATCGCAAAAAACACCCCGAAAGAGGGGGAGGGTGGGGATGAAATGTTCTACAAAAATGTTGCCAATAAAATTTTACTATATACCTCAGAGCACACCAAAGCCCAAAAATTAACACAAGCACCAAAAAAGAGTCAAGTTCTATGTTTTGGTTATGAAAAAAAAGGACGGACGGACAAATCTTCATGTCGTTAGGCGCGGTATAGGGTTTGATTTTAGAAACATGGTTTCTTTGGGAAATGTTCTTAGAATTTCTTGTAGATTATGTTTTTGCTATACGATTTTTGACAAAAAAAATCGACCCGCCCTAATATATATTCATGATCCTCGATCGATTTTAAGTCGATATAGCGATGTCCGTCCGTCTGTCTAGCTTTTGAAAGACTTTACAGAGGCTGCTGAAGTTTGACATATATGTTGGTTATTTACCGGGTCAGGTTGGTATTGCAATCCAGCCAAATCGGGTGGGTCAAAAGTTATGAGCAAAAGAGTAAATTTCGGCAAGGGGTTTTCGCGAATTTATGAGATAAAAAACACGATAACTTTCGAAAGACAATAATGAGACTGCTGAAGCTTGGCAGGTATCTTTACCGTTCCCAAGACCTGTTTGGTATTAAATTTCAGCTCAATCGGTACAGTGGTTCAAAAGTTATAAACAAAATCCTGAATTTTAGATTAGTTTCATCTTAAATGCCACGTGTTTAAACAAGTTTTAAAAGCATTGGTGGCAACTTGACAATGCTTTTCGAACTTGTTTAGTTTTAAAGCAATGCTTTTTAAAGCATTGGTAACTTAAAAATTACACTCGAAAAAAATTTTACACTCAAAAAAATTTTACACTCAAAAAAAAATTTACATTAAAAAAAAATTTAGTTTTACAAAAAATACAATATTTTGTGTACATACGTACGTGCATTCACTCAGAAATATTTTCACAGTAAAAAAACATTACACCCGAAAAAAATTTACACTCAAAAAAAAATTAGTAATTTTTTTTTTTTTTTTAATGACAAAAAAATAGAGTTTTTACTCAATATAAAATATTTCTAATCAAAATTGTTAATTTTTTCACGATAAAAAATGTACTATCCTTTAAAAGGTGCATTGTGGAGGGTATTTATAGATTCGGCAAAGCCGAATTTAACTTTTCTACTTGTTTGTGGTACGTTTGAAATCCACATTCTCTTCAAACTACTTTGGCGCCCCATATAGGGTTTATCTGGGCTCCTAACTAGTGTCTAGGTTAGTTTTTCGCAATTAGAACTTTTAAGTAATTTCAAAATCATGTTGACTGACTCCTTCTTCTTCAAAATTCCTAATGGGTGCTATTTTTGTTTTCTTCTCATTTTCCTCCCAACTGTGTTATTTACTAAAAAAAAATATCGTGTTTCTATTAATGTATTTCACTTTAAATTTATTTAAGCTCTTTTCACTAAACTTAATTGAAAATCTTAATAAATATTTATAAATTTCTTGCTAAAAGATTAAAATTTTTAATCTATATCAATTATAAATCTCTATTCATAATAACAAAAACATGATTTTCTTAAAAACTTTTACTTAAGTAAAATATTTATACATTTTACTTTTACCCAAGAACGTTTACATTTCTAGAGCTCACAAATAAAATCACCATTTTAAGATACCAGTTGAATTTGTTATGGAAACTTTTTCTTTTATTAAAGACTCTAAACAATAGGGCGTACCATGAAGTCTTAACTTTCGGAAGAACTGATTGTGGAAAAATTTATAAAAAAATTTTGCAAGGACATCTTCAGTCGGCAACCACCGTTCAAAGTATAAAAAAAATAATGTTTTTCAGTTAAAATTCATGTCCGAATTTTTGGACCAAATCTTACACAAAAATTAGGAATTTGGAAAAAATATTTATTAAATTCCAAATAGTAATTTTAGTCCACAGATGCTGATTTTTTAACAAAAAAATACTGTTTTTATCCAAATTGTTTGCAAAAGTGCGAAAATGTTAAGTATATTATCTAAAAAATTTAAAAAAAAATATAAAATTTCGATTTTGCTGATCAGAAATTTTGGTCTACATGTGGATGTGGAGCATCTGCAGAGGGTTATCATCTTAATTGGACCAAAATCAAGTTTTTATATATTTTTTTAATATTTTTCACATAACAAACTTAAAATATTTCAAATTTTAAGAATAATTTGGTTAAAAAATAATTAATATGTTAAAAAATCGGGTTTTTGGAATTTTTTAAATACTTTTCACATAAAGTACGCAAAAATTCGTAATTTTTAAGAATGATTTCGTTAAAAATTCGGACTTAAATTTTGGTCAAGAAACGTAATTTTTTCAAACTTTGACCGCTGGTTGCCGACTGAAGATGCCCTTGCAAAATATTTTCAAAAAATTTCCCACAGCTATTTCGTGTCCATCGCTCGGCTGGTATTACGAACAGAAATTCGAAAGTTTAGATTTTATGGGACACCCTAGTAAACATGAATGTGTTAGTGTTTTTGTTATAGTACATACCATAACAATTTTGTGGTTGTATTTCAATGATGATGACATTAAATTTGACCGCCATGCTATAAAAAACACACAAACACACATACAATCTTGTATATAACCATAACATGCCATTATTATAATGACAAATTTTGATTTGTTTCTTTGTTGTTATGAATGTGTGAATGTTTGTTTGATTGTATTTGTAATCTATGAAATTAATAATAAACAGAAAAAGCTAAATAAGCTTTTCACTTAAACACACAAACAATGAGCACCTACTTTGTGGTTATGAAATCTGTTCTTTTTTTTTCTTATCTCAGAAAAGGGTTATAATTAAAATAATCGATGTTTAAAGTATAAATAGTGAACAAAGAGTTACTAGGATTTAATTAAAGACGTTTTATGGAAATTGTCATAGAAATTATATAGTGATTTTTGATTAAGTTTTAAATAAAGGCTTAAAACAGATTAATAAGAAATAAAATGCAGGATCTTAAGGAAAATTCAGTAAGTAAAAGAAAAATTTAATTTTCTATAGAAAAAGTCTTAGATTCTGAGACATTTTTCTTATAAAAAAGTCTCAGATTCTGAGAAATTTTTCTTATAGAAAGTGGCTCAGATTCTGAGACATTTTTCTAATAGAAAAAGTCTCAGATTCTGAGACAATTTTTCTATAGAAAAAATCTCAGATTCTGAGACAATTTTTCTATGGAAAAAGTCTTAGATTCTGAGACAATTTTTCGATAGAAAAAGTCTCAGACTCTGCGATAATTTTTCTCAGATTCTGAGACATTTTTCTTATAGAAAAAGTCTCAGATTCTGAGACATTTTTCTTATAGAAAAAGTCTCAGATTCTGAGACATTTTTCTTATAGAAAAAGTCTCAGATTCTGAGACATTTTTCTTATAGAAAAAGTCTCAGATTCTGAGACATTTTTCTTATAGAAAAAGTCTCAGATTCTGAGACATTTTTCTTATAGAAAAAGTCTCAGATTCTGAGACATTTTTCTTATAGAAAAAGTCTCAGATTCTGAGACATTTTTCTTATAGAAAAAGTCTCAGATTCTGAGACATTTTTCTTATAGAAAAAGTCTCAGATTCTGAGACATTTTTCTTATAGAAAAAGTCTCAGATTCTGAGACATTTTTCTTATAGAAAAAGTCTCAGATTCTGAGACATTTTTCTTATAGAAAAAGTCTCAGATTCTGAGACATTTTTCTTATAGAAAAAGTCTCAGATTCTGAGACATTTTTCTTATAGAAAAAGTCTCAGATTATAAAACATTTTTTTTTATAGAAAAAGTCTCAGATTCTGGGACATTTTTCTATAAGAAAAAGTCTCAGATTCTGAGACATTTTTCTATAAGAAAAAGTCTTAGATTCTGATACTTTTTCCTTTAGAAAAGGAAAAGTGAGTTTATCCTGGTACTGTTGTAGGAGTATTTAACAAATATTTTGTATTAAAAAAATGAAATATGTGTAAATTTCATATTACTCATACGCCTAAGTAAAATTTAAATCTATTTAATGCCATTGCCGTTTTTAATAAGTCCCTCACTGCGTATGACTATTAATTATTCAAAATTAAATATTCATCATACGCTTGGTATGTGTTTAGTGTAAAAATTCATTACAATCACAAAGTCTTTAAAATTTATTAATTGTTGGTTTTTTAAACATTAATAAATGACCATTAATTTGTCTTAACATATTTATCACTTCATAAAAACCACAAACTAATATGAGGTTAAATTTGTTATTTAACTCGAGAAAAACCAAAATAACCCATTCTTACCCTCCTCTACCCTCCCTTACACACTTACAAAAACTATAATTAAAATAAATTAACAAAATAATAAAAATTCATTCACGTGAAAATAAATACATTTTTACTAAACCATATAAAATATTCTAAAAGAGTCTTTGTTAAACATTAAGCAATTTATATAAAATTTAAACTTTTCTTATACAAACACTTTACAAAACCAATTTAAAAAGAAACACAATTTTATATTTATAAGATTTGAAGTTAGAAAATCTAGAGGGATATGAGATGTTTAAGTTTCTGTAGTAGACCTTCAATCATTGACTGACAATTTACACTTGTAAAACAGTTTGTCAGCCCATTTATTTCTATATAATATTGGACTTTGAAATTATTTTGGCATACAACATAAATATGTGTGTATTTGTGTACTACTAATACTACTAAATATTTGAATGTAGTACAACAAAACTCATTTGTATAAAACACAAAACAAATGACATGTTCAAAAACAAAAATACGAAAAAAGAAACAAAATAGCAAATGAATTTTCCACACATGTTTTACAAGGATCAAAAACAAAACCGACAAAAATAGACGTCGACGTCACAGTTGACTCCAACGCCGCCACCACCACCAACACTACCACTGTTGTGACAAGTGAAATAAATTAAAAAAACGAATACAAAACTAAATAAACTGACAATGAGAATTGGTGGGAAACCAAGCAAAACAATAAAGATTTCAGGATACTCGTATCGTGTTTTAATAACAACAAGTAAAAAAGGTAAGTTCGGAAGGGCTACACTTTACAATTCCTAAGACATTTGGAATACAAATGCATTTAAGTGGAAAAATATTTATTTTAGTGATTGTCATATTTTTGATAATAAAAAAATTATTCAAATTTTCTTTTGAACAAAAATATTTTTAGTAATTTTTATAAAAAAATGGAGTAAAAAGTTTTTTGATTGTAAATTTTTTTTTCAAGTATAAATTTTTAAGTAACAAAAAAAAAGTCAAATTTTTTTGAGTGTATATTTTTTAAAAACAAAAGTTTAAAATTTTGATTAAAAAATATCATCTTAAACAAAAACATATTTAAGGTAATTTTTGGTAAAAAAAAATATTTTGGAGTGAAATCTTTTTGAGTGACAAAATCAAAAGTGAGATATTTTCAGAAAATTTTACTAATGTTTATTAATGACCAATATTGCGAAAAAATCAACTAAGAAAATATTAGCTTTTTGTAAATGTTTCCTTCAGAAAATTTCATATTTTTCTACAGAAAAAAAAAAAAAAACAATTTTGGAAAAATGTTTAGATTCTAAAACACTTTTCATATAAATTAGTTCTTCGATTCCCAGATCATATTTTATGAAAAAAAATTTTCAGACTTAACATTTTTCCTATGTACATTGTTCAGCTTCTTAGACTTTTTTCTATAGTAATAACCTGAGATTTTGAGACATTTTTACAAATTTCCAAATTCTGATGCATTTTTCTTATAGAAAATTCTGAATATGAGAACTAAATATTTTAAAATTATTCTAAGATTGTAAGAATTATTTCGTGCACAAAAATTCTTAGATTCTGAAATATTTTTTGTAAAAAAAAATGGGGGTAAGGGCAATTTTGATTTCACGAAAATTTATTGGAGTTATTTTGACACCCAATAGAAACTTTTTGGGCACCTTTCAGCTCAAACAAAAATAAAAGTAAAAAATTACACGGCCTAATACCAATGTCATATCTTAGGTCGGAGCTGAGATACATTTTTTTTTTATTTTTTCTGTTAACTTCTGTGGTCTTCCAGGCACACATATCAAAATTTCATCAAACTCGTTCGAGCCAATCTACGGGCAGGCAGTAATGGGTTAAAAGGCAATGTCTTAGGTTTTTATACCTCCACTATAGTGATGGAGGTTAGAGATGGGCGCGTGAGTAGATTTTTACTCACACTCACTCTCGCTCACGCAAAAAATAATCGAATCACTCGCGCACATTTTTGTCAAATCATACTCACTCCCAATCACGTGATTGACATTAAAATCATTCACGCGTGACTCACACAAGATCAAATAACGCGTGAGTCACGCAAGCTCTAATCACGCAATAAGCAAAAACAAATAAGTTTTTTACACTCATACTCACTTATAATCACGTGCTTGACATTTAAATCATTCACGCTCACGCGTGACTCACGCATGATCAAATAACGGTCACGCGTGAGTCACGCAAGCTCTAATCACGCAATAAGAAAATACAAAACTACAAAAATAATTCAAAATTTTTCATAAATATATATTCGATAAGAGTTTTATTCTAGTTCGAGGCCCAAAAATATTTGTATATATGATATTGTCATAATAGAATATTTTTAATTTATTGCTTTAAAAAAGTTACTCATCTCATAGTATATCTGTACTGATCAGTTTCATCCCCACTAAAGGAATCTTCAGCAGACTTTAGAGAATCATCGTTGGTCAATCAAACATCAAACCAGACATAATATTTGATATATTTCACAAGTTTTATTCTAGTTCGAGGCCCAAAAATATTTCAATATATGATATTATCATAATAGAGTATTTTTAATTTATTGCTTAAAAATATATATACATTTTTTGCTTTAAAAGAGTTATTTTTGTTAGAAAACAGATTTCGGACCTTCATAATAATATTTCTCATATAACTTGTGAAATATATCAAATATTATGTCTGGTACTGTAAAACATATCATAGATGTTATATCATTTTTCTATTTATCCAATTTATGAAACATTTAAATTGTATTTCACCAGTTCTATGAAATGTTTCATAAATATAAAGAAATTTTTTCTTCTGACAAAAATGTTTCATTTGTTTAACAAAAAATCATAAAAAGCTGTAAAAAATTCAAGGGGGAACTTTTTTTACCTGACCCGATTTTGCCCATTTCCTAACTCAACCAGCCTATCTTTGACCATAAAACATATTCGTCCCTAACTTTTGGGCCTCAGTTCTTTTATTTTGGACTAAATCGTGCGCTTCACAAACGGAAGGAAGGACATTTGCAGAATGTTTTAGATTACTGTTCAAAAAAATATCTACTTAATGGGTACCTCGACCCATATTTCAATGTATTACACGCGAAATGACGAATTAAGCAAACTCTAATACTGTAGTTGCAGGGTATAAAAAAAATTTTGGCACCTACTTAAATAACTGTAGTGATCCATTTTTACAAAAAAAAAACTAATAAAACAAAAAAAAAAATAAGTTTTAGCTGAATGTATAAAAAATCAAATCACGCAAACTCACGCAAAAAAGTGACTCCCTCACTAATCACTCATGCAAAAATTTTACTCACTCACTAATCAATCACTAATTTTCAACTCAACTCAAATTTTTTTTCAACTCAAACTCACTCACAATCACGTGTCTGAAATGAAAATCGCACACGCATGATTTTATCATTCCGTTTGTTACACCTCGAAATATTGGTCTAGGCCCCCATAAAGTATATATTCATGATGCTCGATAAATTTTAAGACGATCTAGCGATGTCGGTCTGTCTATCTGTCTGTTGAAACACGCTTACTTTTGAAAGGAGGCTCCTGAGGTTTGCTATGCATGTTGGTCATTTACTTAGTCATGTTGGTATTACAATTCATCGAAATGGGTCCAGTGGTTCAAAAGTTATAAGCAAAAGAGTGAATTTCGGAAAGGGGTTTTCGCGAATTTACGTGATATAAAACACTATGACTTTCGAAAGACAATTCAAGGCATGTTGAATCTTGGCACATATGTTTTTCGTTCCCCTTACCTGGTTCGTGTTCAATGTCAGCCAAATCGATCTAGTGGTTCAAAAGTTATAAACAAAACCGTGACTTTCAGATTGGTTTCACCTTAAATTTACATGTTGAACACCGAGCTTAAAAAAAACAAGCTTTAAAAACATTGATAAGCCACAAAATTACTTTACAAAGTATTTTTGTCATTCAAAAATATTTTTACAGAAAAAAAATTTACACTCGAAAAAATTTTACACTCGAAAAAAAAATTAGTATATTTGTTTTCAAAATGAATAGAAAAAAGTTTTTTACTCAAAATAAAATATTTCTAATCAAATTGATAGTTTTTTAACGGTCAAAAATTTTCTGCCCGTTAAAAAGGGCATTGTGAATTGTGTTCATAGATTCGGCCAAGTCGAATTTAACTTTTCTTTTTGTTTTCATTTCCTTTTCATGTTCCTGCATTCCTTCCTTTTTTTTGAAATTTTGAGAGAATTGGAGTAATGAAAAATCCCATTCTAACCAAGGATCCGCGCATGCCCAACACTTATTCAAAAATCTTGTATGAAACTAATGTGGATTTAGTTTAATCGTTACTGATTTGAAACGAAAAATGTATCCATTTATCAATTTGTATCTCCAATGTTGGAATAAGTAAAGTGTTACAAAATAATACATTTTTATGCAAACAACCAACATTATTGATAAAAGGAAAATCAAGAGAACAAAAAAGATAATTTTCGTTTTTGATACTCAGAAAAAATTAGTCTTTCCATCCAAAAAAAAAAAAATATATATTTTTTCTTTGATACTTTTTAATAACAGTAGCATAAAACTGTATAACAAATTCAGGTTAGCAAAAGTTATGTGGATTCTGAGATTGAGGGGTGAAAATAAAGGCTAAATTAAAAGACCCGGGAATTTGTCAAATTCCATTGTCAAGAGTATTTAGCAAATATAGAGATTGTATAAGTGTTTTCTTCTAATTCTCAGTGAATGTAGAGTTGAATATGTATTAATATTTTCGTTTGAACATTAACGATTTATCATTTAAATTCCCTTTGCTATTTGTTGTAAAGGGTTTTTATATTTGCAAAATAGTCTTGACAATGGTATCTGACAAATTCCAAAAAACGTGTTGACTAAGTCATTGAAAAATTTCCGACATAAATAAATTTTAAACAGAAAACTTTTTAGTACTTTTTAAAAAAGGTAACCAAAAAATTATTTTTTTTTAAAATAAGTACCAAATTATTAATTTGCAATAATTTTTTTAAGGTACAAAAATGGTGCTTTTTATTTCCTTTTAATAAAAATTAATGAAATGGAACTTTTAGTACTTTTGAACAAAATGTTACAAAATTCATGTACTTTTTGGTACTTTAAGAAAAAACAACCACTTTTAAATTATAAATGCCACATTAACACTTTGCAATAAAAAAACAAAAATACATATTATTTTTTAATAAAAAGTACCAAAGTTGCGTTTTTTTTATAAAAAGTATTAAATTATTGCGTTTTAAACAAATATTTAAATATATATTTTTTTTGCAATGTACCAAAACAGCATTTTTTTAAAAATACCAAAATAGTACTTATAAATATAAGCGTGTTCCAAGACAATGTTATTAAATAAAAAGTACTTAAAAAATAATACAAAAATTGCAAATTTATAAAAAGTTTTCTGGTTTTCGTAAAAGGTATCAAAATTTCATCGACTTTCATTTGTTAAGGGACGGGAATCGAGAGGCCTAACAGGAACTTGGGTATCCCAAAAACTGGATGACTCGAAATAAAACTTTTGCTGGGACTATTTTTTTTTTAATGTTTTATAGGCAAAAACAAAATAAAAGATCTACAAAGCAAAACAATATACACATTGAACATATGCAGACATGTATCATGATGGCAATGTTTCTTTATCATTTCCCTTTTTTTCCTTTTAGCAATTTTGTGTGGATAAAATATAATATTTAACGCACGCATTGTTAAGTGTAGTTGTGTTACATACATGTGATTGTGTTAATGCATGTGTGTGTGTGTGTGCTCTTCTAACCAATAAAGTGAAGAGACATCTAAGACTTATCGTTTTGGCATTTTGTCGCTTGACTATTAGAATGTGATGGAGGTCTTGGCAGTGTCATTAATTAACTAAAATGGTCTTAAAAGCAAGCAATACATCATTAATAAACTTAACATGTTACACAGATGGTTATACAAACACATACGCATTTTTTTTATAAACATACATATAGCCTTTACTCACGCATACTTCAATACAAGAATGTTATTAAAGCCTAAACCTACTAGTGTTGTTACAAATATGTATGTGTGTCTTTAGTAAGGGGTTGATTGGTTGTTTAGGTAAATTTTGTTGCCTTAAACGATCATTATTTATCTCGTGCTGTTTCGTGTTGCAAAAAGCGGTTTTATTAAATTTTATTTTTATTAAATTTTTTAAAATAAAAAAATTTTTCTATGGGGAAAATGATTTAGAAACTGAGACTTTCTGAGACATTTTCTATTGGAAAAATGTCTCAGAATCATGAACTTTTTCTAAAGGAAAAATGCTTCAGAATCCGAGACTTTTTGTATAAGAAAAATCTGTCAGAATCTGAGGGTTTTTCTATAGGAAAAATTTGTCAGAATTTGAGACTTTCTATAAAAAAAAACCTGTCAGAATCTGAGACTTTTTCTATAAGAAAATTGTCTCAGAATCTGAGACGTTTTCTATAAGAAAAATGTCTCAGAATCTGACACATTTTCTATAAAAAAATGTCTCAGAATCTGAGACTTTTTCTATAAGAAAAATGTTTTTTCTATAAGAAAAATGTCTCAGAATCTGAGACTTTTTCTATAAGAAAAATGTTTTTTCTATAAGAAAAATGTCTCAGAATCTGAGACTTTTTCTATAAGAAAAATGTCTCAGAATCTGAGACTTTTTCTATAAGAAAAATGTCTCAGAAACTGAGACTTTTTCTATAAGAAAAATGTCTTAGAATCTGAGACTTTTTCTATAAGAAAAATATGTCTGAATCTGAGACTTTTTCTATAAGAAAAATATCTCTGAATCTGAGACTTTTTCCATAAGAAAAATATCTCAGAATCTGAGACTTTTTCTATAAGAAAATTATCGCAGAATCTGAGACTTTTTCTATAAGAAAAATTTCTCAGAATCTGAGACTTTTTCTGTAAGAAAAATTTCTCAGAATCTGAGACATTTTCTATAAGAAAAATTTCTCAGAATCTGAGACTTTTTCTATAAAAAAAATGTCTCAGAATCTGAGACTTTTTCTATAAGAAAAATGTCTCAGAATCTGAGACTTTTTCTATAAGAAAAATGTCTCAGAATCTGAGACTTTTCTATAAGAAAAATGTTTCAGAATCTGAGACTTTTTCTATAAGAAAAATGTCTCAGAATCTGAGACTTTTACTATAAGGAAAATGTCTCAGAATCTGAGACTTTTACTATAAGAAAAATGTCTCAGAATCTGAGACTTTTACTATAAGAAAAATGTCTCAG
This sequence comes from Pegoplata infirma, assembly GCA_963921195.1. Classification (NCBI taxonomy): domain Eukaryota; kingdom Metazoa; phylum Arthropoda; class Insecta; order Diptera; family Anthomyiidae; genus Pegoplata; species Pegoplata infirma. Next base: position 39,586,753 of record OY992540.1, on the reverse strand, counting down.
AATCTGAGACTTTTACTATAAGAAAAATGTCTCAGAATCTGAGACTTTTACTATAAGAAAAATGTCTCAGAATCTGAGACTTTTACTATAAGAAAAATGTCTCAGAATTTAAGACTTTTCTGTAAGAAAAATATCTCAGAATCTGAGACTTTTTCTATAAGAAAAATGTCTCAGAATCTGGGATTTTTTTACGAAAAAATTTAAGAAAAATGTTTTAGGATCTGGGATTTTTTTTTTACGAAAAATTTCTCAGAATCTTATACATATTTAGAAGAAAAATGTCTCAGAATATAAAATTTGTCTATAGGAAAAATATTTCAGAATCTGAAACATATTCGTGGATTCTTCCAGGCTTAATTTAACTTTTTTACAATTTTTCTTTAAATAAATTACCCCTTTTAAGTTGTTTGATTTCCGCCTTTTTGGTTTCTATTTTATAATGTTGTGTCCTTTGACCTTTATAAACTTCATACGCTTATATAGTTCAATTGAAAAAAAAAAAAATCTTACAAATGTTTTTTAAAATCCCCTTTGAAGGATTTAACGTAAAAAGTAAAAAAAAAAAAAACGATCTACAACATGTAAACAGTCAAACGCGAAATTGTTATAAAAAGTATATGAAATAAAAAAGTAAAAACATAAAAACATAAAAATAAATAAACAGTTAAAACGGCTAAAATCCTAAAACCAGTAAATTGGAGCCCACTTTAACATACACTAATAAAAAACACACACAAACTTATATCTATGTAAGAATATGTTTATATTAAGTCTCAATTTATTTTTAGATGGGTTTTTTAAACGCCAGAACATTAATGTTTATACGACCTATAATTAAAATATTGTTAAAATTTACACAATTTAGTTGTTTGAGATGTTTAACTCTGTGTGCACAAATAAAAACTGGAATGGCCAATTAAAGTAAGAAGGGGAATTAGAGATGAGGCGAATAAAAATTAATAAAAAATAATAAAACAAAAAACTCCCGCACCAGCCAGCTCTAAACTCGCTACTTTTCGAATTGAAAGAACACCACTTAACCGACTGCGCCAGTGAAGCTTAAGGTGCTTATTTGTGATACTGTTCAACAAGAAAAATGTGGCTCAATGGCTTCAAAAGCAAATGAAAGCATACCATCAAATAAACTAAATTCACCAAAAAGCTATGTAAAGCTGGTTTGCATTTCTTTTTTATGACCCACTGAAATTTTTAATTTTTTATCAAAGGCGTTTAGAAAACGTAATAAAAATTACTATAAATGCCCATCGGAGCTAAAAAATATGGTTGAATGTCTTCAGTAAAATTATATGGCAGTTCTTTTCCTAATATATATTAACCCTCTAACTGCCATTCCAAGGGTCATTTTAGTTATTTTCAAAAAATTGAACAAAAATAAAACGTCCATTGTAAGAGCTAAAATATTCTACGAATATTTTCCTTACAAAATTTTATTAGGAGTTGTCAAAGAATGTTGTTGAAAAATGGCAAAATATAAAGAAAAATATTTTTACTGAAATTGTTGATACATCTAGCATTAATTTTTATTTAACAGGGCTGCTATTAGGCTAATCTTCTACCTCTAAATAAATTTCACACTTATTTTCATACGCAAAATGCCATTAAGCTATTTTTCAGTTTATATTTTTTTTTTACATACATATTTCAAACTACAGTTGTTTTTTATAATAAAAAAATAAAAATTATTCTTTATTTATCGTATGAGTTAGCAACAGAAAATCTCTTTGAAGTTGTTGAACAGGAATATGAATAATAGAGTAGGGTGAAATATAAATATTATTTTTAAGGCGATCCTGCAGATTTTAGCAAGCTAAAAAGTTAAGTTTTACTTGATTGAATCCATGAATACCCTCTACAATGCTCAAAATAAATTGAATGCAGATGGATTTTAGTGCAAAAACACTTTATTAGTGATTAAACTTTATAAGTGATTTATACTTCAGCGTGAGTAAAATTATTTAGAGGTAGAGATGTCATAGAATCTGAGACTTTTTATATAGGAAAAATGTCTTAAAATCTAACACTTTTTAAAAAGAAATTTATTAAAAAAAACTTTTTACAAGGGAAGTAATTGTAAATTAAAATACAAAAAATGTTGAGAAAGATTATTCTAGCTCAAGGTCATATTTCTTTTACTAATTATTACAATGATATTGTCAAAGTAACATTTTTCCAGAAACTATTAATAAATTTGTTTGTTATAAATTGATTGGTTTGGTCATTTTGCAAATTCCATTGTCAAGAGTATTTAGCAAATTTAAAACAAACAAATTAATAAATTATTTCTTGAAAATTGTTACTTTGACAATATCATCGTAATGATAAGTAAAAGAAATATGACCTTGACTTTATTTTTGGATATGTTTTAGTACTTATTAAATGCAACTTGGACACAAATTTTCAGCCTTTTATTCCAAGACGGTGTTGAGTAATCAATTTTTCAAAATGGCGATTTTTTCAAATAAATGAAAAAAATTTAAATTTTCAATTAATTTTGACCAGTTAAAAATAAAGATATCTAAAAAAAAGTTGGACAGCGTTTTGTTGCTATTTAAATGTAGTTTTAGAAAAAAATATTAAAAAAATTATTCGAAGTAACTATCACTTATTTTTTGACATTTAAAAATGAAAATCGACTTTTTGAAAAAGACCGAAACCTTCAATTTTTTTGTATAAAACTACAAAAATTCTACTCTAAATTTCGCAACTTTTAAGCCATAATTCGAGATGTGACCGCAATTTGTCCTATTTTTTTTTTTTAATTTTGAAAATTGCACCTTTTATTTTTTGGCTCTGATTTATTTTATATGGTGCTCCAAAAAAAATAAATTGGTAGATACTGACCCTAACTTTCCCTAGATATATTCATTTCGAGGTAAACATACGCCTCACAAAAATTAAGAACGATCGGACATGGGTAAGGCGTTCCGCATGGGCCTTGAAGTTTAGAAAACGGATTACAAGGAAAAATATGAATTTTTTTCTGTTTTCGCAAATTTTTTGGTATTTTAAGTTAAGTTTTAATTCAAGTGGTTACAGAATTATTATACGGAGTAAAATGCCTCTCTAATAAGGTACCAAAAACTAAAATCGGTTTAAAGTCAGCAAAGTTATTACAACTTCCCAAGGCATCTAACGTGTGGCAGATCACTTGATTAAGCAATACAATCCGATTTTTGAAATTCATTGAAATTTTCTACTGTAATAACATTTTTTTATTCTTCAAGTTCAAATGTAATTAGATGACAAGTATTTTTCATATTGTGTTTTGCTAATATGATTTAAATTAATTCTAAAAATGCCTCCATTTTCAACACCCTTTTGAAATCTCTATTAAAATTTTTTTTTTTTGTTTTAAAATTTGGAAAACCCCAAAAAATATTACACTGAAACACGAATAATGAAAAAAATTTATTATAGGAGAAAATTTCAATAAATTAAAAAAAAGGGACTTGTATTCTTTAATCAAGTGGTATAACACACGCTAGATGCCTGAGGAAGTTGTAATAACTTGGCTGATTTTCAACCGATTTTAGTTTTTAGTACCTTATTAGAAATGCATTTTACTCCACATCATAATTCTGTAATGATTTTAATTAAAACTTAAATTAAAATACCAAAAAATTGAGAAAACTGAAAAAAATCATATTATTCCTTGTAATCCGTTTTTTAAACTTCAAGGACCATGCTAAACGCCTTATCCATTTCCGATCGTTCTAAATTTTTGTGAGACGTATTTTTACCTCGAAGTGAATATATCTAGGGTAAGTTAGAGCCAATATCTACAAATTTTTTTTTTTTGGAGCACCATATAAAATAAATCAGAGCCAAAAAATAAAAGGTGAAATTTTAAAAATTAAAAAAAAAAATAGAAAGAATTGTGATCACATCTCGAATTATGGCTCAAAAGTTGCGTAATTTAGAGTAGAAGTTTTGTAGTTTTTTACAAAAAAATCGAAGGTTTCGGACTTTTTCAAAAAGTCGATTTTTATTTTTAAACGTCAAAAAACGTCTAAATTTACTTCGAATAGTTTTTTCATATTTTTTTTCTAAAACTACATTTAAATACCAACAAAACGTTGTCCAACTTTTTTTAAAATATCTTTATTTTTAAATGGTCAAAATTAATTAAAAATTTAAATTTTTTAATTTTTTTGAGAAAATCGCCATTTTAACATATTGATAACTCAACACCATTTTGGAATAAAAGGCTGGAAATTAATGTCCAAGTAGCATTTAATAAGTACTAAAACATATCCAAAAATAAAATAAATCGAAAGGTGTCGGGTCTAAAAGTGAGTGATTTGTGATGGAATGCCCCATATATAAGAGACGATTTTAAAGCTGTTTATCGGCTTATCCGCTATATCAGTGTTTACAAATTTCGTTGTCTCCTTGTGAAACAATGTGAACTTTCGAGAAAATTACGATAACTCCCGAACTAACAGAAATATCCTCTAGCTAGGCGAGCAAAAATACTTGTCGACTTAATATAGATTATTTCGTATTCATATGGATATCGTGCGTCTATGTCTTCACATAAATACCCCCAAAATTTTCACATTTTCATGAAACATTTTTTAACGAAGCCAAATTTTATATAAGGTTATGCCACCATTAGACAGGCATTAAAAAACCCGTTCTTCTCATATAAAAACATCATATAGTTTGTGAGAAAGAAATGGCTGAAAAATCAAAAAAAAGGTTTTTTTTTTGAAGATTTAAATCCCCAATATAGCCGAGACACCCCAACCATAGAATTGTCTATTTTATGTATATTTTAAGTTTCATGCAAATCGATTCTTAAGGGTTGAGATAATTCCCTTGTAAGATTTTTTTTAGGCTTTTATTTCAGCAAAAATTTTACAATCTGATTTCTTCGCTAATTTTAACATTTTTTCTAGATATCAAAATATCAAAATCTCAATTATCTCAGACAGCGACGTATCCAGGAATTTGAAAACGGGGGGGCACAACTTCCAAATTTTGTTAGTCATCGCCGATTTAACTAGGACATACAAATGTCTGTCTTAACAGATTTTTCTGCTGACTCGACCTAGATTATCCAGACAGAAATTTAGTAAACCGCGTCTGCTAAAATCAGCAGATCCTCATATGGATCAAAATGGATGTATTTTGCGCAGATTTTTGAGGTTTAAGTATTTTTGAGTATAGTCTCAAAACTTTGTTCATTTGTGCAATTTTAACCCAAAAAAAGTGCTATATCCAAAAATTGTTGTTAGATATTCCAAATTCATATTCATTAAAAAGTATGGTGATCGCGCTGTTTTAGATTTAAACTTCCCGAGTAAAAATGTTTAGACATATTTAAGATTTATATTTATATACATCTTCTCCGAGATTTCAAAGATCAGTATTGATCCGAGTAAAAATTAAAACTGATCTAATCTTAGCGATCCATTTTTCGGATCAGTACTGATCCTTCACATTTTTACTTGGTTTGTTCCGTGATACCATGTGATGATTTTTCTATAAAAAAGATTCAAAATTTAAGATTTTTCTGATAGAAAAAGTATCAGCACCTTAAAAGTTTTTATATAATAATTGTTTCAGAGTCTGATATATTTTTGTATAAAAAATATTTAAGAATATGAAAATTTTACTATGGAAAATATAGCTTAGAATCTGATAGTTTCTCTGTAAAAAACACTAAGAATTTTAAAATTTTCTATAGAGAAAAGGCTTCAGATTTTTCAATAAGAAAAAAAATCTCCCAAAATATAAGAATTTTCCTGACGAAAAAATATATTAGAATCCGAAAATGTTTCTATACAGGGTGATTCAGTCACGACCCGCCGAATTTTACCAGCGTATTCCTTGGCTCATTTCATGAAAATATGTCTATTACGACCATCCCCCGAAAATGCATGTGTGCGAAATGGGAGAGGTTTGAAAATTTTCGGGATAGTGGTTAGAGGGTAGTAGGGTAAAATTGATAACTGCTGAACCTGTCGTCCGAAATGGTCATAACTTTAGAACAGAAAGACCTCTGGGCTTCTTTTAGGGCATTTTGGAAAGGTAAGACGTAGGGCTATCTTTTAAGAAAGAAAAAAAAAAATATAAGTTACCTGCCATCTGGCTGAATAAATTGAGGTTATGTGCAAATTTGTATGTAAGTATTTTTTTCAAATTTTATTTTTATCTTTTTCTGTATCTCGACGATTTCACTTTATTTTAATTTTTTTGTTATTGAGTCTGAAAGGTCTCCTAATGAACTTTCCAACAAGCCTAAAAAAATCGGACCACAGGTTCAGAAGTTATCAATTTTACCCTACTACCCTCTAACCACTAATCCGAAAATTTTTAAACCGCTGCCATTTCGCACACATGCATTTTCGGGGGATGGTCGTAATAGACATATTTTCATGAAATGAGCCAAGGAATACGCTGGTAAAATTCGGCGGGTCGTGACTGAATCACCCTGTATAAAAAAAATTTTTCAGAACCTGAGAATTTCCTATAGAAATAATATTTCAGAATCTCACAATTTAATATAGAGAAAGTGTCTTATAATCTTATAGTTTGAAATTTTTTTTAGACTTTTTTTATGACCTGATGCATAATGTTAATTAGATAAAACCAATTTATGTGTTTTTTAAACATATTTTACAGATAATTCGATATAAATGACTTTTTAGACACGACATTAGATCACACTCTGGAGTTTTTATAAAATAAACTAAAATCTTTCCTTTAAAAACCAAAATATTTTGAAACCTGTGTCTTTTTTTTGTACAATGTATTGCAGAGTATTATTTTTTTAAAAATTTTCAAATCGAAAAGGGGGGGCACGTGCCCCCTGTGCCCACCCCCTGTATACGTCCATGATCTCAGAAATAAAAATTTAAAACAAAAACAACGAAAAATTACTCAAAATCTGAGAAATTTTTGTAAAATGAAATATTGTCTTAGAATTTAAAATTTTTAGGCTTGATATTATCGCAGAATCTAAAACATTTTCTAATAAAAAATTAAAACAAATCTAAAAAAAAAATTATTCATCCCCCTCTATTATTAATACACATGTACACTTAAAAACACTGATATACGTATAAGAGAGCAAATAAATATATGAAATTTTTGCTGATTGTATGTGTAAATCCTGCATAAAAGCTAATGATATGAAAATACTGTATATGTTTGCATATTATTTATTTTTTTTTTTTTATATTTTATATAAAATTTTTTTAATATGAAATTGGGAATTTATGAATTTTATGTATTCTTTTTTTTCATACTTATGAATAAATAAATATTATATTGTTAATATTACTTGTAGTTTTTATTTTGTTACTGTACACAACTACAAGGATATTTTGAATACATATTGCTCAGTTACTTGCATAGTATCATAACTCAAAATATATGATTTTTCAGAAAAAGCGTTTAAACTGGTTTTGCATTGAAAATGGCAGGTAAATGGAAAATGTAATAATGGAGTGTTATATTCTTAAACGGTTAGTTTAAAAGATAGTAATACGAATTTTTGCAACAATATAAAGCATGATATAACGAATAAAACTGAGAAATCAGATTTTTTGAGTTCTGACACTATTCAAGTAAATGTGCGATATCTATGTATTAAGTATATATTTCTTTTGAAATGAAACCATATTTAACAACAATAAAAATAATACAAAAGATAAAGTTTTAACCTTTTCTGTATTTAAATAAGTTGATCTGTTTAATGCATAGGTAATGATATCTTTGTAAGAGTTTAAATAAAATAATAATAAATTTAAAGTTATTAGAAATTGTTATAAGGTTTATTTTTTTTTATATTATTTATCAATTATATTTGATTATAACAACCGGAAGTAGCATCCCAGTTGACAACGTCCTCGAGCCATCCTCAGTGACGGCCTGCTGACATCCACAAGACATCTCTATGTACTGATTGTGAGTTGAGGATAGTTTCATATAAATTTTCAAAATGTCATCACTCAAAGTCAGCAGTAGTTAGGAATTGCTGACTTTCTGGTTACTAAGACTTCGTTTTTCCTTTTGTTTTTACTTTTATCCATTTTCCTTTATAAATTATCTTTCTCATATTAAGAAATAATTTTTTAGTCTCTTTTAGTCCCAACTGGATTTGAACCTGGAACCTCCAGTTTATTAGTCCCACATCTAATTTCTTGTTCCAAACTTTATTTGCGATTCTATTTATGAGCGATCTTATTTATTTTTTGCAAGGAATAATTTTGGTCATGAGTCAGTTTTTGATATCTACCCAGCAAAACTTAGATTACCAAATAAGGTATAAAATAAGGTATAGGATCTCTTATTTTATACATTGCAGCATTGATGATTTTAACAGGCGATGAGACTCAAAGTAATGCATCCACATTATCACAAAGAATACCAGTAAGGTATAAATACCAGTAAGGTATAAAAAAATAAGTCATAAATTTATAACGAAGACTACGAGTAAGGTGTAAAATATATGATATTTTATAGGTTACGAGAAATGAAATAATATAGCATACCAGAAGATAATATAAATGGTGTTACGAGTAGTGAAAAAGTAATTTTGTATTAAATTTACTCACGTGATTGTAAGTGAGTGTAAGTAGATAAAATATGCTCGTGAGTGTGTGTCGTTAGAAATTTGCTGTCGTGAGCCCATCTAGTTTAAACTTATGCATTTTTTATAAAATAATTATTTTTTATGTTATTGTAATGCATTATGCATCCAATTATAAATAATACATTATTTCAAACTTTCAAATAATACATAATGTAACCAAATATAAGTCATCCATGATTTAACGTTTAGAAATAATAAATATGAAATACATTTTTTCCAATAATCATGCATTACGTAGCAAATTATTAGTAATGCATTATTTTTCACTTTAAAATAATACGTTGTGGAACAAATGTTTGGTAACACATCCTAAAATAATGCTACAAATAAGGTATATACATTACCTGGTAATGTGTTATATAATCACTACCCATTACCAAAGTTTTGCTGGGTAGCTTCCTTTTCAAGTTATTAACACACAAAGTTACAGTTTAACATTTATAAAAAACTTGTTGCAAAAATATTTTTTTTTTTAAATTATTAAATTTAAATTTAATAAAAGTAACACAGAAAAAAACGAATTGTTATATTGACCCCCATATTTGCGAATACAATTAACTTTTTCACTGAAAGGGCTCCTATACGGAAATTTGTGATATCAACTAACGTTTGTAAATATTGATTGTTGAAAAAAAATTTAAAAAAAAAAATTATAAACTAGTTTGTAATAGTTCTCTAAAATTATTATTTGTGTTGACAAACGTACAAAATCTTAATTTTTTTTTCAACAGAGAAATTCAACAAACACAAACAATTTGTTGATCAGACAAACATAAAAAATCTATTTTTTTTCAACAAAGAAATTCAACAAATACAAAAACTATTTGTTGACATGACAAAATAATTTTGAAATAAAATTACTTGACTAATGGCGTTTTCTTTTCTGGAAAAAAATGTTGCACTTACTGAACTTTTTTTTCTTTAATGACTCTTGGTTCACAGTTATGTGCAGTAAATATAGACATGTTTGGTACTAAAAGAAAGGTATTTTTAACGCCTATTTAATGATATATCAAGCATTTTAAAATAATACTCAGTTTTTGATCTGATCTGATAAATGTAAAAATTTATGGGTTTTTGACATTTTATTGATTGAAATAAGCGCGTTTCGGCATTTTATTATGAGCATTTACAAAGAACTCGAAAATACCTTTCTCTTAGTACCAAACATGTCTATACTTACTGTTCATTACTGTGCACAAAGAGTCATTAAAGAAAAAAAAGTGCAGAAAGTGCGAAATTTTTTTCCAGAAAAGAAAACGCCATAAGTTTGTTGAAAACAAAACCGAAAGTTTGTTTTGGACTAACTGGCGTCCGTTTTTACTAAATGTTTGGTTGATATCATGTTTGGTTGATTTACAATTGATGTTTGTTGGTTTAAATTTGACGATTTTATTATCTGTGTAAGTTAATAAAAAAGTTTTAATCGCAGTATTTACACTTCGTTATTTATGTACAGAAAACGCGAAGTTTTTTGCGCGAAATTTAAATGTGTAATTTTTGGCAACAAAAACATTGCAATTGTAAAATGTGAATTTGCAGTTTTATTGCATTTTTTCCGAGGAATAGTTTTTGTCTATAGTCGTTTTTTTCATAACTCTCATCGTTTTCCAGATAAGCTTAAAATGTAAATTCTTTGACATTTGACCACGATTTTGTTTTTAATTGAAAATCTGGGGCACCCCAGATTCATAATCAAGAGAGTGTTCGCAACTTGAGGTTAAAGTTGTTTCGGCCGAGCCGTGTTTAAACTTCTTTGAGCATAAAAATGTTATTTCTTTTAACAAAAATCCAAAAACACGTAAAAAGATGGAGATTTTCAGAAGATGTTGTCGTGCCTCAAGGAGAAACTTTTTTCTCCCTGGTTCGATTTTGCACGTTTACGAATTTAACCTGCGTGTGGCCATAAGACAAATTCTTGCCAAATTAGTTTTATTTTTGACTGCATCCAGTTATCAACAGACGGACGCACAAACATTCATAGAATGTCTTAAATCCGATAATGTATCAATAAAATATATACTTTATGGGGTCCCCGACCGATATTTCAATGCGTTACAAACGTAATGACAAAGTGAGTATACCTCATACTGTGGTTGGATGATATTTAACAAGAGTGTTAAATTCGGCTGTGTCGAATCTTTTTAAAGTCTTACAGTTTTATAATTATTTGTGATATCCTTGTTCTCAAAAGCCGCGGGCCGAAAGAACGATATTTTCTAACCTGCCGGCTCCAAATTTAGGACATCAAACTTTTTTTGCTTAAAATTTTTAATTTTTTTAACAAAATTACAAAGACACACCTAAAATAATTTGTGTTTTTCAGAGGTGGGTTAAGTTCTTTAAGGGGAAACTTTTTTGCCCTGGTCCGATTTTTCCCATTTACGAACATAACCGGCCTTGGTTCAGGTAACATATTCGCGCTAAACTTCTGGAGGTTAGCTCTTTTATTTGGTGTTATTATATATAGGCAGATGGACGGACAGTCATATAATGTCTTAAAGTCGATCATAGATCATTACACTTATCGAGACCTCGACCGATATTGCGATGCGTTATAGATGGTTGCGAAAACTGATATTCTGTATTGGTACAAATGTTTTCTTTTTCCTGGTCAAAAAGGTCTACCTTGCACCAATATTGTATATCCAAAAGTTTTTGTTTTGTTTGAACGGGTTAATTAATGAAACAATTTTATGTCGGAGGAAGTTCAAAATACTAAGCTTAAACGCATAACAAATGAATTTATTGCGAAGAGAAAAGTCGGCAAAATCGGACCGGGGAAACACTTTTCCTATTCAAAAACTAAACCAACCACAGTATAACAAATGAATTTATTGCGAGGAGAAAAGTCGGAAAAATCAGACCGGGGGAAAATTTTTCCTATTCAAAAACTAAACCAACCACTGAACAACTTCATTTATTTTAATGTTTTTTTATACTTTTTGTTAAGCAAATAAATAATTTTTATGTCATAGGAAGTACAAGGGTCTGCTCTTTGACCCAGGGGATCAGAAACTGCTGTTTTTTTCCACGACTTCTTCTGTGATGGTGGTAGGGTATTCGATCGATTAACCGTTAATCGGTTAACCAATTAATTTTGGTCAACTAACTGTTCGAATAATTTAAAATGGCCAATTTTTAAATAACAAATATATAGGTTAATTTGAGTCGATGAACCGATTTGCCGATTTTTTTTTTTTTTGTACTTTTAATTATTTATTGTGTATTAATTTTTCAGTTTTAATTCAAATCACGGTCCTGCTAAAAAACGTTTAAGCCCCAAAGAAATTGCCAAACTTTCTAAGCATACGGCATTATAGTATAACCTTAGCAATGTGTAAAAACGTCCTTAAACAAATATTTCATGGATGTCCTAAAAAGTTATTTAGGTTAAAAAAATGGCTCTGGTAAACCCGGCCAAATTTGTTCGCAATGCCACCACCATAAAGTTGTCTAATAGCTTTTTAAGCGCTTAAACCGAATCTGCCTTTAGAATTGATCTATCTCATTAAGTTCTTAAGTTTTCGATTTACCATATAGCCAAAAATTAAAATTTTCGCTCCGTTCGGGAACCTTTAAAACCGAAATTTTTTAACCTCAAAACTTTTCAGCACATCTAAAAATAATAATGTTTCTCTTCAGAATATTTTTTGAATCATCCAGATATCTTTTTTATCACGGAGATATCGATCGATCTTTCAATAAGAAAAGAAAAAGTTTTGTGTTAAGCTCATCCGCCAAAATTTTTCATGCAATACCAGATTTTTATCTACTTTGTATTTTTGATTTAGCGAACGGCATAAAATATGATGTTTCAGTGTACTCAAAAATTTTTACTTTGGTTTAAATTTTGGAGGGCATTTCAATTAATAAACTATTTGATTGCCAAGTTTAATATAAAACTGATTTTATTCGGTTAATCGAATAGTTTTAATTTATCCGATTAATAACCGAATAAGGCTGGATTACTCAATGCTCCGCTATAAAATAACTCTCCGTTAAATTTATCTTTTTCATACAAATTTTGACATAAGGCAAACTTTTCATTGAGTAATCCGCCCTCAATATGAACCCGGATTAATTATTTGCTCTATTAACCGACTAAACAAGAACTCGATTAATTGAATGCCCAGATGGTGGATGTATGCAAATAATGTAAATTATAATAAAATTTAATTACAGAATGCAAACACTTAAAAAAAACTGTCAAATTACTAGAAAAAGTCTCATAATCCCGTTTTACAAATATTAAACAGTTTTCCTTGTTTCAAACAAAATATTTTCGATCGAAATTTATTATTTTTTTTTTTGTAATATTACAATTTTTTTTTAATGTCTAAAATTCCGAGGTGATTTTACACAAAAGATCCAGTAAAATTACGAGAATTCAACAATTTTTTGATGTCATTTTACATTTTTTTTTTTTGAGTGTAATAATTGAATTTCAAAACATTTATCGCGAGGGGAAAATGATTCGGCACAAACGAATTAAACACTCTCACTTGTTTGAATCGCAACTGATAATTTTCAATTGCTATTGATCTTTTTTTATTTTTTTCGAATTACAATTAAATCTTCAAATTACATTTGGAATTTTCCAAATACAAGTAGATAGAAATTGGAATCTTCAAACTACAAATATAATCTTTGGTTTACAACTCGACTAAAATTATTTAGCAATTTCCCATTTTCTTTAAGTTTTCAAATTAAAAGAAAATTTGTCTTAAAATAAATTCATGAATTTAATTAATTATATAAAAAAAAAACTATTTAACAACTTTAACGACCCTTTTTATGTTAACGCTTGTATCGCCTTTTTGATATTCTGAAGAATGTTCCATTGAGGTTAAAGATATAAAAAAATAAATATCCATAGTTCTTAACAAATAACAAAATGGACACAATAAACATAATTTAAGGCTTAATATAGTAGCTAAAGTAAGTTCCTCTTTTTTTTTTTTGTTAATACTATATTTGTCTCAATTACAAACAATAAAATAATAAAAAATTTATTACCACTACAAAAATGTGGAAGAAAACAGGTGTTATTAAAATAATAGCACTGTTAAACTGAAATCCCCATATTCCACCATCCGACAAAAATGAAAAAAAGTCGTTAAACACAAAATGGCTAATGTACGTTTAAAACTAGGGACTAAATGTAGTAAAACTGCATTTACAGTTTTTCATTTCGTGATCCTGTTTCCTTTTAAAAGGACTTTAAAGTTTAAGAGAATTCAATTTCATAAAATATTTTTTTAATAGTTATACTTGCCCTAGGATGCCACTAGTGATAGCAAATGAAAGAGAAGAACTTTATTATTTACATGTCAAGTTCAGAAGTATTTTCCAAAATGTATCCTTTAAAACTTTGAAGTCCTTTTAAAAGGAAACAGGATGACGAAATTAAAAACTGTAAATGCAATTTTACTCCATTTGATCTCTACTTTCAGACGTATATCATACACTCAAAAAAATACGTTAGTAGATTTACTAATTTTTTTTTGCTAACGCTAGTTAGCTAACTTTTAGCAAATTTTTAGTTGAGATAAGCTGTTAGCAAAAAATTCTTGTAAACTTCATTTAGCACATTAGCAATTTTAAACAAACTTTGAACTAATTTCTTTTGCTAAATTTGAAATTGAGTTGACAACATTTTTACAAGATTTTTTGATAATATTAGCAAAATAAATTGTAAATTTTTTTTTATTTTCAGAAAACTTAAAATGGCGCTATCTCGGAAACTAAGCCAGGTAGAGCAAAATGGAGGCCATTTTTGGTTCTTAGAATCTCCATAGTATCGCCGGTCCTCTTCACATGTGTGGACCCTAATGGGCCCTAACTTTGGATCCAAAAAAGTTAGCATTCCCGAAAATTTTAAAATGCTTATATCTCGGTAAATATTGCCGACACAACAAAAAGTCCAAAAGCATTTTTGTAGCTCTCAACACGTAGAACAAAAATAGTCAAAAGCTCTCCGAGTAATATTTTTGAAGTTATCGAGTATTGTAATTCTCAAGACCCCAGTGGTCCCCTATAATCACGTATATCAAAAACTAAGCAAGGTAGAGCGAAACGGACACAAATTTTGGATCAAAAACTATGACGATTTTAAAGGAACCCAACTAGGTCTAGGCCCATCGGGGTCTGGACCTATCGGGTCCGAACCCAATGGGGTTCTCAGATGTGTATGAACTAAGTTCAAAAAAAACAAATTTAGTTAACTAATTATTGGCAAAACATTTTTGCTAACTTTAGCAAAAAAATTGTGGGTTCAAAATCAGCAAATTTTCTTGTAGGTTTACAAGCTTTTTTTGCTAACATTACAGTTTTTTTTTTTGAGTGTACGGTTTATGTTTTATATTGGCTGGACATTTCTGGTTAGATATTAAACCGATGGCGGTGTCAAATGTGACTAAATATAATTTTATTTTTTATGAAATAAAGTGCTATTATTTCCCATTCAACTGTATGTAATTTGCTCTGCTGGTACTAATAACACAAAAAAATATATAAAATACATTTTATTACTTAAAATAACAACATGTTTGTCTATAAAATACACATATTGTATGAAGTGTTCCCCGGTTACAAACAGTCTTAACAATTACGACATGTATTTTATGACACTACTTATATTGCTGCCACTGCTACCAAAAATTTAGTATAGAAAAAAAGTCGTTACTTTACTAACCCGGATATGGTAATTATCCAGATTAAAGTAAGGATAATGGAATGGTAGCATAATTAATACTATAATTTTTTGGCATTTGTTTAAAACAAGGTAAATTAATGGGAGCATATAACCAAACAGGTGGTTGTCGCAATTTTTTTGACCAGTATATCAAACAAATATATCAAACAAATAAAAAAATTTTATTATAACTTTTAAAAAATTTTTTAAATAAGAAATCAAAATTCAAGTGAATAATTATATATTTTTAACCGGATATTGTCATTCTATTTTATAACAACACTTTGGGCTGATTACTCAATGAAAAGTTAGCTGCTAACTGCCGATTTAACGGAGCCTTATGTCAAAATTTGTATGAAAAAGTTAAATTTAACGGAGAGTTATTTTATAACGGAGCATTGAGTAATCCAGCCTTTATCTTAAATAAATAATCCGATTACATCCCAGTTGGAAAATGTGTCACTGAGGAAATTTCCACAGCGATTCCTTGAGGAAATGTCTTCAGGTTCTGACAAATCATAGGTTATCCTTGATGACATGTCCTAACATTGTCGGCACTGAATGTTTGCTTTAAGTGTGTGGACAATTCCTCTAAGACGTCTAAAAGGAAATGACTTCAGAATAGCAGTACATTAAATTAGAATTTTAAATCTGGGCAACTCTTCAATTTCCAAGAAGAAGGTGGCAATATTATCGATTTATTTAAAATAAAATTAAAATCTAACAAGTAGAATAAAGTAATAAATAGATAAACAATTTTCAAAATAAAGTTTGGAACAAGAAGTTAGATGTGGGACTAATAAACTGAAGGTTCCAGGTTCAAATCCAGTTGGGACTAAAAAAGGCGACAAGTTTTTTCTAAATATGAGAAATATAATTTAAAAAGGAAAATGGATAAAAAACTAAAGGAAATACGAAAATTTTTTGTATTTTTGCATGACCTACGTCAGACATTTCCCCAAAGAAGTCTTAGGTGACATGTCCCCAGAAGGTCAGCCCTGACCTCTGCTGATTTTGGGTGAGGACATTTTAAAAATTTGTATGAAACTGTCCTCAACCCAGTACATAGAGATGTCTTGTGGATGTCAGCAGTGACTCTGACATGTCACCGCTCCGTCACCGAGGATGGCTCGAGGACGTTGCCAACTGGGATATTTTTGAAAACACCAAGCGTGTGTTGAACACGGTGCAAAAATTTGGTATATGTCTGTGGCTCTGCTTAAAAAATATATAATTAAGGGTGTCCCGATTTTTTTTACATTCTCGTTTCGCTATATATTACAATCATTATTTTCAAACTTTTATTTGGTCAAACAAAATTAAGCTGCTTGTTTCTTAGCTTCATATCGAATTTCGTAAAACAAAAAATGACGGAGCAGACGATATGGCCAATAAACCAAGACCGTCAAACTTAAAAATCGGCTCTTTTATATATATTTTCAGTTTCAGGTAAATCGTTGTATAACGGTTGGTGTACTTCACGCAGATAAGAGATTTGTTGGTGGAAACCATAATTTAAGAGCGTCATTTTATGATTGAAAATTTTATCATCATTTTCTAGTAGCAAACATAACATTTTTGCAGCAATCATGTAATGATCCTAAATTCCGGACCATAATGTGATTGCCAAAAAAAATTGTATAATCTGCGTGTTCCCTTGTTGAAATTAATTAAAAATATCAAAATGGCGATATATCAAAAACTAAGCAAGATAGAGCAAAACGAATTAAATTTTCGAAACAAAGTACTGCAAAGGAAAATATGGAAATACAGTAGAGTGATACTTTTTCTTAAACTTTTAATTTTCTACTGGACCTAAAAATTATGTGTTACAAATTTGAAGTCAATCGGATTAAATTATCCCGTGGCTCCCGGCAATTAAACTTTTGGATTTTTAAAATAATATTAACACAAAAGTACGTTCAAGAAATTTTTTAAGAAAAATCTTAAAATTTCTTTCCATTGACCCTTGAGTGAAGAATTCATTGAAGATTATTTAAGCCGAATCAGAGAACTTTAACCCGTGGCGCCCTTCAATCAAAGTTTTGGCTTTTTCATCAAAACGGGCGCTAAGTTTGCCTCAATCTATATGAAATAGTTCCTGGAAAAAATTTGATCTTAGAAAATACCGTAATTTTTGGAAATTTTTTGACAAATTTCAAATGACGATATCTCGAAAACAAGTCGACCGATTTCAAAAAGTTTTTAATATTCATATAAACAGTGCCAAAATAATCAAAAATAATGTACCTATAATTTAAAAATAACTTGTTTTATATTTTTTAATTTTTCAAAAATCCAAAATTTTTGTGGATATTTTCCAAAAATTTTTCTCGAAATTTTCCAAATAATCCAAAATTTTGATCGAAGTGCGTCATGGGTTAGAAGGATCCGATTTGACTCAAATTATAATACTGTCTCAAGCTCTATAAAGGGGTCAAGGGAAAGAAATTTTGAGACTTTCTTTAAAAAAAATTCTTGAAATAGGAAAAAACCGTCATTTTTTGCAAATTTTAAATACCGATATCTTGAAAACCGCTCAATCGAATTTTATTTTTTTTTTTTTTGAAATTTGTCTTCAGCGCATCAAAATTTATAAATATTTGCTGTGTTTTTCAATAAGTGGATTTATTTTCGGATTAATCTTATTTAGTTTAAAATAAATATTTTAACATGCCAAAACAAATTTGAAATATTTTTTTCCGTAATCTACGATAAATTAGTAATCATAATCCCAAAAAATTATAACAAAATTTGGAAAATGAAAAAAGTTATAAATAAATCAAAATTAATCCAAAGTGGACTTATTAAATCCTAAAATTTAATTTTAATTAATTTTCCAAATTTTTTTATCATGTTTTCGGATTATAATTGTTAATTTATCATAGATTACGGAAAAAAATATTCCAAATTTGTTTTGGCATGTTAAAATATTTATTTTAAACAAAATAAGATTAATCTGAAAATAAATCCACTTTTTGAAAAACACAGAAATAATGTGTCGCAAGACATTTTTTTGTAAATTCAAATAGCGATATTTAGAACACCGCTCCGATTTTATTTTATTTTTTGTATATTCATCTTCAGTGCATCAAAGGGGGCGGACCGAAAAAATTTGCATAACATAATTCGCTTGTTACAATCGCAGTTCTTAAAACTTCGTCTGATACAAAAATGTTTCATTTGTTTAACAAAATTCGAAAAAAAATTTTAAAAAATTGAGTTTTTCAAAGTTTGGTTTAGTTCTTCAAGTAGCAGCTTTTTTGTCCTTTGGCCGATTTTGTCCATTTAAGAACTTAACCTGCTGACAATCATAAGACATATTTATACCGAGTTTAAGAAGTCTACCTTTTTGATTTTTTATTGAATTGTGTTATATACAGATGGACGGACATTCAGAGAATGTCTTAGAATTGATCTTAGAATTACCCGACCGCACTCAGAAAAAAAATTAACTAAAAAATGTGAAAGCTAACTAAATTTAAGGAATTTTGATAATGATTTAGCTCCATTGCCATGTTTTCCTTCTTTTAAGTTCATATTTTTCTTAAAAATAAGGAAAGAAAAAAATTTTAATATTATGCCAATTTGAACTAAAAAAATGGGAAACATTTTATTTCAATTTAGTTCATACACATTTGAGGACCCGATTGGATAAGGGCCCCATTGGGTTCGCACCGATATGTCCAGACCCCGATGGGCCCAGACCCATTTGGGTTCCTTAAGAATCTTCATATTTTTTGATCCAAAATTTTTGTCCGTTTCGCTCTACCTTGCTTAGTTTTTGAGATACGTGAATTTAGGGGACCACTGGGGTCTTGAGAATTTTAAAAACTCGATAACTTTAAAACTGTTCCTCGAAGAACTTCTTGGCATTTGGCGGCCTTGTTCTCCGTGCTAAGGGATACTAAAATGCTTTTGAACTTTTTGTTGTGTTGGCATTATTTACCGAGATATGAGTATTTTAAAATTTTCGGGAATCCCAACTTTTTTAAATCCAAAGTTTGGACTTATTGGGGTTCACGCATGTGAAGAGGACCGATGATACTATGGAGATGATACTATGGAGAAGTTTTTTCCAATATTTTAGTAAAATTGCCCGAGTTATTAAAATTTTACTAAAATAGTGGAAAAAACTTCCTGAAATCAAAGTAAATGAACTTATTGGTAGAAAATTACGTCCTAAAACTAAAGAAGAGGAATATCCCAGCAAAACTTAGATTACCAAATAAGGTATAAAATAAGGTATAGGATCTCTTAATTTATACATTGCAGCATTGATGATTTTAACAGGCGATGAGACTCAAAGTAATGCATCCACATTATCACAAAGAATACCAGTAAGGTATAAAATAAGTCATAAATTTAAAACGAAGAATACGAGTAAGGTGTAAAATATATGATATTTTATAGGTTACGAGAAATGAAATAATATAGCATACCAGAAGATAATATATAAGGTGTTACGAGTAGTGAAAAAGTAATTTTGTATTAA
Organism: Pegoplata infirma; assembly: GCA_963921195.1. NCBI lineage: Eukaryota > Metazoa > Arthropoda > Insecta > Diptera > Anthomyiidae > Pegoplata > Pegoplata infirma. The sequence goes on along the minus strand of OY992540.1, from coordinate 39,566,935 downwards.
ATTTACTCACGTGATTGTAAGTGAGTGTAAGTAGATAAAATATGCTCGTGAGTGTGTGTCGTTAGAAATTTCCTGTCGTGAGCCCATCTCTAGTTTAAACTTATGCATTTTTTTATAAAATAATTATTTTTTATGTTATTGTAATGCATTATGCATCCAATTATAAATAATGCATTATTTCAAACTTTCAACTAATACATAATGTAACCAAATATAAGTCATCCATGATTTAATGTTTAGAAATAACAAATATGAAATACATTTTTTCCAATAATCATGCATTACATAGCAAATTATTAGTAATGCATTATTTTTCACTTTAAAATAATAAGTTGTGGAACAAATGTTTGGTAAGACATCCTAAAATAATGCTACAAATAAGGTATATACATTACCTGGTAATGTGTTATATAATCACTACCCATTACATACCAAAGTTTTGCTGGGATGTTTTAAAAATAAAGATTTTTGTCATATATTTAGGGAAAATTTCTTTGGCGGTAAGAATTTCTTCTATGTATTTGGGAATTCCATTAAAGAAAAATAATGAACTATTTAACCGTATATGAACTTAAATTTTGTCCTAAGACTTAAGAAAATTTCCCAACTTTTAGTTAAATTCAACTAAATTTTATCATTATTTAAATAAATTCCCGCCCACAAAATAACGCGGGCCGAAAAAACAGCAGTTTCTTATTCCCTGGGTCCAAGTACAGGACTTTCAACATCTTCTTACATAAAAAGGTTTAATTTTTTTTATAAAGAAATAAAAACTAATTTAAAAAATGCGTTCCAAACCAAATGTCCCGCTATCCCTAAACACCAAATGTCCCGCTATCCCTAAGAAAATTGCGTTTTTAGTTTTTCAAACTTTCAAAAACTGGGCTTAGGAGGCGTGGTCAAATATTGGAAAAATGGTCAAATATATGGCGAGTTGCCTTGATTAAATATTTATCACATTAAAACGGAATGCACCACAATCACAAAAATTTACATTCTTATAAAGTTTTGTATGGGCTATCGATTAAAATTTTTTTTGGAAAATTTTCAGAACCCGTTCTGAAATTTTCCATTTTTTAAAAAAGAAAATTTATCAAAAATCCTCTCGCTTTTTTTTTTTTTTTAAGTTTAGATGTTTGTCAATCCACACAAAGTAATCAGAAACGCGTTTTTCGTTTTTTTTTTTCAAGAAAATCGCATTTGAATTTTAAATTTCATAACAAATTTGTGATTTAATTTGCTTGTATTTTCTTGTTTTAACGTTGCGAATGAGTATTTCTAATTGCATAAATATTATTCATACGCTCTGTTGATACAAGAAAATACAAGCAAATTACTAAATTGTTATGAAATTTAAAATTCAATTGTAATTTTCTTTAAAAAAAACGAAAAACGCGTTTCTGATTTTTTTTTTGGAAGGCGATTTGAAACAACTTTTCTGATGACAGATTCATGTTTAGGAGGCCAAAATACTTTAGAAAATGTTCTTTAGAAGTCTGTGCAAAAAATAGTTGATTTTTGTAGAGTAGTGTAATTAAAGATCCATCAAGACAAAGATCCAATCGGTTCATGTTTGAACTTGGGATCCATTGTCCGGAAAACACTGGTGCAGGTTATTGTATAGTTGGTTTTGACCAACTATAATTTTCTTACTTGTTTTGTTTTCTGAAATGTACGAATCAAAAGCATTTGTTATTGTCTTAATCTGAAACTTTTTCTATAGCAAATATAGGGTAAAAATTTCTAGAATCTAAGATTTTATTCTAAGAAAATGTTGCAGTGGTATTAATTTTTTCTTACATAGTTTTTTGTTGTGTGTAATATTTCTAAATTTTGCCATCATTTAGGGAAGTCTAAGTTAAACTGAGCAGAGTGTTAATAAATATTTCATGTGCTACAAATTTGTCCAAAGGACTGGTACACATTTTTGGTGTTGTTATAAGTAACACTACATACATAGAAAATAGTTGCCGACTATAAAAATAGCAATTGTAAGTAATAATGTGCTCATTTTTATGACTCCTAGTCAGCTTAAGCTTAATTTAGCCCAACACTTTGTAATGGTCTAAACGGGCATTTGTTTGTAATAATAAATGTTTAGAGAAAGAAGGAAAACTTTTTGGGGGGATGTATATTTTTTTAAAAGGATTTTCTTTATTAAATATGATTGTAAAGTTGTAAATATAAGCTGCTTAAGAGCGAAATCAGCTCAGTATCTATTAGAGTTGTCAGTCGATTAAGAATAATTCGATTAATCGATCAAACAAAACCCAACTCATGTTCGAATAATTCAAAAATGACGATTTTCGAATAACGAATAAATCGATTAATTAATGTCGATTAATCGAACAATTTTTTTTAATTAAAAAATTAAATAAATGATTAGAATTTGATTTATTCTCATAAATTTTGAAAGATTTTATTCAAAATGTAGGAAAGTTAAAATATATTGTAGCCATAGCCCTGGATAGCACATCCATTATAGAATTAGAGGGAGTTTTTAATAAATTATTTAGAAAAAATTAATAATTCTTTTGCATCAGACTTACTAAAACGTATTAAAATAAGAATTAATGAGAGGCGTATTAAAGTGTTAAATACGTTAATAATTTTTCTAAATTCTGGAAATTTTCCGAGCAATGAAAGTTTCTTAAAATATTCTCCAAAAAGCGAAACAAAAGAATATGCAAATGTATTATACTTCAGATTATTTTATGTTGAAAGTAATCACAATAATTCAGATAAAAGTATTGAAATAGAGGAAGTTATTAGTAATGAAAATAATAATCTTTTATGCAAGTTAAATAATTCAATTCAAAGTATTAAAAATTCAGAAAATAAAAAGGACTTCAGCGATATATCAGACGATATGGTATATTTGGAAAAATCTGAAAAACAGAACAGAAAAAATAGATAAACATTTTTATGCTCTTCTTACTATATCACCTACTTTAACAATTAGCGAAAGAGTGTTTTCAAAATCTAATTTAATAAAAACAAAAACCAAAAATCGTTTGAAAGCAAAAAAATTGAGTCAACTATTATTTTTAAAAAATTATTTCTTAAGAACAACTTAAATTATCTTATTTGACAAAAATTAAAATCATTTATGATATATTTTGTCTGAATACTTCAAATAATAATTTGTATTTGAATTATTTCTCTACAAGTATTAAAACCGACATCCATTAATTTAAAGTTATCTCAGTTATTCAATTTTTAACTTTTAACTATTTTATTTTTAAGTTTTATATGCATTTTTTCGTTAATAAAAATTTTAACTTTCTTATTTTAAGATTTTTCATATGAATTGTTTATTTTTTATGTTAATAAAAATATTTTTTCAAATAATTTTTTTATTCGTTATTCTCTTCGATTAATCGAATAAATTTTAATCTTTAATCGTTTGATCGAACGAGGAAAAACAATTATTTGAATTATTCGAACAAAGTTGAAAGTCGAATAATTGACAACTCTAGTATCTATGTATTCAGAACCAAGGGAACCTAAAGTCTGATCGAGACCAGAGCCTACGCTTTTACTCGAGTAGCTCGAGTAATCGAGTAGCTCGTTACTCGAGCAGCTCGAGTAGCTCGTCAATTACTCGAGCAGCTCGAGTAGCTCGAACTACTCGAGTAGCTCGAGTAGTAAAACACACATTTTTTTATATTTAAACTCCTGTAAAACAAAAACTATTATAGCTATTTTCAAAATTTTTACATTTTTGGAATGCTATGCTTCCAAAGAATATACATAATAAATATCAAATTAATAGGATTATCGTAGTGGCTTTGCTAAACTACTACTCGAAAAAGATCGGCGAGTTTTCATACAAATGTATGAAAATCCGCCCTCATTTAAACTTTAATATCAAATTATGAGAATATTTTCAAAAAAACATGTCATTATTTTTTACCAATTATGATCGCATATACGATAAGAATACTTCCTGGAAATTTCAACTCATTTCTACAAAAAATGTGGCATTGGCGATCTACTACTCGAAAAAGATCGGACGCTTTCCATACAAATTTATGAAAATCAGTAGAATTTAGTTCTTTGATCGAAAACACACAGTTTTTATCTTTGAGCTCCTGTAAAACAAAAACTATTATACCGATTTTTACAATTTTTACATTTTTGAAATGGTATGGTTCCAAAGAATAAACATGATAAATATCAAGTTAATAGGATTATCATAGTGGCTTTGCCACGCTACTACTCGAAAAAGATCGGCGAGTTTCTATACAAATGTATGAAAATCCGACCTCCTGTGAACTTTAATGTCAAATTAGGACAAAATTTTCAAGAAAAGATGAAATAATTTTTTACCAATTATGATAGCATATATGATAAGAATACTTCATCGAAATTTCAACTCATTTCTACCAAAAATGTGGTATTGGCGAACTACTACTCGAAAAAGATCGGCCCATTTTCATACAAATGTATGAAAATATGCCCTCTTTTGAACTTTAATGTCAATTTGTAAAAATGTTTTCACGAAAACATAAAGTTATTTTTTTGCCAAATATGATCGCATAAATGATAAGAATACTTTCTCAAAATTTCAATTCATTTCTACAAAAAATGTGGCATTGTCGACCTACTACTGGAAAAAGATCGGCCGCTTTCCATTCATAGACTAGATAACTTCAGTAAAATTTAAACAAAAAAATTTAAATAAATTTCGTAAACATGTTAAAGATAATTGTTTTTTTATGAAAGGAGTCATAAACAAATATTTGGAAATTCCATGGCAGTAAAATTTGCTGAGACCACGTGTTCTTTTATTAGGTTGTAAAATCTTTTGCTGTGCCATTTTTGAAACACTGCCTATAAATATTGCACTAAAAGGTAAAATGAAAAAAAATGTACGGTACATTATAAATGGGAAATTTTAGGTAATAAAACAATTTGGGTTAAAAAATTCACAACAGGTAAATTATGTCAAAATTAAAATAATGATTTAAGAAGTGATATTAGCATTGCAATTATAATATTTAAAAAAATAAATTTAGTGGTCTAAAAAGATTTTCACAAATTGAAATTAAACTTCAAACAAGTGCTGGTTTTCAAACATTTGTATAAAAAGCGGCATATCTGTTTCGAGTAGTAGTTCGCCAATGCCAAATTTTTAATAGAAATGAGTTGAAATTTCGAGGAAGTATTCTAATCGTATATGAGATCATAATTAGTAAAAAATAATGCATGGTTTTTTGAAAATATTTTCATAATTTAACATTTAAATTAGAATAAGGGCAGATTTTTATACATTATTATGGAAAGCGGCCGATCTTTTTCGAGTAGTAGTTCGTCAATGCCACATTTCTTGTAGAAATGAATTAAAATTTTGAGGAAGAATTCTCATCATATATACGATTATAATTGGCAAAAATTAACGTTATGTTTGCTTGAAAACATTTTCATAAAGTGACGTCAAAGTTCAAAAGTAGGCTGATTTTAATACAGTTGTATGGAAATGGGCCGATCTTTTTCGAGTAGTAGTTCGCCAATGACACATTTTTGGTAAAAATGAGTTGAAATTTTGAGGAAGTATTCTTATCATATATGCGATCATAATTGACAGAAAATAATTTTATGTTATTTTGAAATTTTTTTTACAAATTGAGATTAAAGTTCAAAGGCGGTCAGATTTTCATACATTTGTATAGAAACTCGCCGATCTTTTTCGAGTAGTAGTGTGGCAAAGCCACTAAGATAATCCTATTAATTTGATATTTATTATTTTTATTCTTTGAAACCATACCATCTCAAAAATGTTAAAACTTTAAGAATCGGTATAATAGTTTTTGTTTTACAGGAGTTCAAAGATAAAAACTGTGTGTTTTACTACTCAAAGAACTAAATTCTACTGATTTTCATAAATTTGTATGGAAAGCGTCCGATCTTTTTCGAGTAGTAGATCGCCAATGCAACATTTTTTGTAGAAATGAGTTGAAATTTCGAGGAAGTATTCTTATCGTATATGCGATCATAATTGGTAAAAAATAATGACATGTTTTTTTGAAAATATTCTCATAATTTGATATTAAAGTTTAAAGGAGGGCGGATTTTCATACATTTGTATGAAAACTCGCCGATCTTTTTCGAGTAGTAGTTTAGCAAAGCCACTACGATAATCCTATTAATTTGATATTTATTATGTATATTCTTTGGAAGCATAGCATTCCAAAAATGTAAAAATTTTGCAAATAGCTATAATAGTTTTTGTTTTACAGGAGTTTAAATATAAAAAAATGTGTGTTTTACTACTCGAGCTACTCGAGTAATTGACGAGCTACTCGAGCTGCTCGAGTAGCTCGAGTACTCGACTACTCGAGTAATAGGGAGCTCTGATCGAGACTTACAATTAGTAAAACACACCACTTCTAACCTATGTCCTCAGAATTCTTGAAAAAGTTTCAAAATTTTGAATTTATTTTTCTAAATAAACTTGTGCAGAAAATCTGATAAATAAAAATATCCATTAGAAACTGGCATCTTTTGAAAACAAAAGAGTTCCTGAAAAGATCTTTTAAAACTCTCCCTTATAAAAACAAAATTTTTACCCTTGTAAACTGTATAAAATATTCGTCGTAACTGACACTTCTTCTCCACACATGTTTTACAAAATTTTTTTGTATTATTTTGTTGTTTTTACATTTTTGTTAGTGTTTGCTACTCACGAACGTAATAACAGCAAGGATTTATAGGCATTAAGTTGTTAACTAAAAGTGGAGCTACGAGCATCTCATAAATCAAGCATAACTCCATGCGAGCTTTACGATAGATATAAAACAAAGAAGCAAAAGATGCATTTCATATGTATTAAAAGTATAAAAATAAAAAATCTTTTATATAAAAAGAAAATCAAATTGGATTTGTGTTACAAGTGGTATATGCCACCACGGATGTATTATAACGAAAATATGTATAAGTGTTAATGTTTAAAATAAATACATAATGTAAATTTAAGTTTTTGGATTTTTTAACCTCACATGAAAGTTAAAACGGTTTTAGTAAAACTTAAAGAGATTTACTTAGATATTTGTTGTTGTTAGATTAAGGATGCTAAGGATTTTATTAGCAAATCCGTGAATTTTTGATGTTCACCTTGACTTCATGTGGTTTAAAATATGCTAACAAATTTAACACTTAAAAATAATAAAAAAAAACAAGTAAGTGTGTTAATTTATTTTGGCGCCTTAGGGTACCTTCTCCTTCGCGAAAAATGTTTGAAATTCATTTATTATAAATTGTCCATTAAAATAATGCAATTTTATCAATATTTAAATTTTTTTTATATCATCGCCTACAAAAGGGGGCGCGCAAAAACAAATGATCTCTTCTAGTCTCCTGGGTCCAACTTAAAAAAAAACTGCTTACAATAAGATGATTAATATTTTGCATATTGCGTTTTGCTAATTGGTTTAAAACAAATGCTAAAAAGGTCTGAACTTTTAAACACTGTTTTCAAATCTCCAATTTTAAATTTTTATTTTTTTTTGGTAAAGAAATTTAAAAAAATCAACTATTGGACTTTAAGGTTTTGCTAAGCTATGTGGAAGGTGTTACTTCTGAACTTTTTATACCCTCCACTCTAGTGATAGAGGGTATATATAAGTTTGTCATTCCGTTTGTAACACATCGAAATATTGGTCTAGGACCCCATAAAGTATATATATTCATGATCCTTGATCGATTTTAAGTCGATCTAGCGATGTCCGTCCGTCCGTCCGTCCGTCTGTCTGTCTGTCCGTTGAAAACACGCTAACTTTTGAAAGACTTTACGGAGGCTCCTGAAGTTTGACATATATGTTCTTCATTTACCGGGTCAGGTTGGTATTGCAATCCAGCAAAATCGGTCCAGTGTTTCAAAAGTTATGAGCAAAATAGTAAATTTCGGCATGGGTATTTTTCGAATTTACAAGATTAAAACCACTATAACTTTCGAAAGACAATTCTGAGGGGACTGAGGCTTAGCATATATATTTGTTGTTCCCCAAGGCTGTCTGGTTTTGAATTTCAGCAAAATCGGTTCAGTGGTTCAAAAGTTATAAGCAATGCACTGAATTTCAGATTTGTTTAACCTTAAACTGTTGAAAACTCGTTAAACAAGTTTTAATAGCATGGTGAAATACCAGTTTTGTAAAACTTGTTGTTGTTTGTTTTCTTGTCGTGGGGTGCAGTTTAGTTGTTAGACAAGTAAATATTTGTTATTGTTTTGTTATTGTTAGTGTAACTGTATGTAACGGGAAAAAAATCAAATAAAGTATGTGTATGATTGAATGTTAATTTGTTTTCGGTTTTTAAAGAAATGGATGGTAATATAAAAAGAGGAAAATATGTGAAATAGTTTTTTTTTTGTATTACATACATATACTTATGTAGGTATAAAACAACAAAAATATTTTACAAAGTAATTTGTTACTCAAAGAAATTGTACACTAAAAAAAAATTTACACTCAAAAAAAATGTTACACTCAAAAAAAAAATTTACACATTATTATTTTTTTTTAATGAAATGGCAAACTCAAAAAAATGTTGACAGTCAAAAAAATTGTACACTCAAAAAAATTTGATTGATTAAAAGAAAGTTTGACTCAAAATAATATACATATTTCTAATAAAAAATTTGTAATGCAATTTTTTAAAATTTTTTTAGAAAATTACTATCAGATAACATTGTGGAGGGTATTCATAGATTCGACCAAGTCGAATTTAATTTTTCTACTTGTTTTTTTCTAATTTGTAACAGTTATCAAAAACTGTTTAGGCTAACTATCATTGGAATTCTATCCTTCTCGTGTAACAAGATCCACCTTTATATATATTTGAAACTTTCAGGAGGTGGGTGTGGCACTTGTCCAATAATTTTTTTTTACACAGTGATTACTATTTACTAAACCTATTTGACAGTAAAATTTTGTACTTCTCGGATCACAATTTCCGCTTTTATTCAGGTTTAAAATTTTCGAGTATATGGGAGGTGGGCATGGCACTTGTTCAATATTTTTGTCATTTGGCAGAGTGTTTACTAATTATTTAAGCTATATGTCAGTAAAATTTTTTACCTTTAAGATCACAATTTCCGACTTTATCCGAATTTGAAATTTTGCGGTATATGGGAGGTGGGCGTGGCATTTGTCCAAAATTTTTGTTAATTGCCACAGTAATTGAATTTTCGGTTTTATCCATATATTAAACTTCCGGTTGTATGGGAGGTAGGCGTGGCACTTGTCCAATTGTTCCCAAATTTTGATAAAACATTTGTTTTCTTATATAATTTACGTACACCAATTTTCTATTTGCTGCTATAACCCCTTCTATTTTTGGCCGGTCGTTATATGGAAACATGACACTGTGCGGTGTACGGACATAGCGTCCAAGGTCATATCGCCCACAACCGAAATTGTCATATCACCCAAGCTGCGACATACGATTGGTATAAAAATGTCATTTCTTCCAAACAAAATTGTCAAAAATTCCAATATAATTTTATTTATTATTCTGCTGGACTAACTTCGGCCGGGCTTAGGGATTACATACTCCACGCATTAAACCCACCCTATCTGCAAACCAAAGTTATTTTATAAGCAGGCCTTTTAAAGGCGCACAAACATTTATCGTGCATTAATTTTGGGGGTATTGTCTTTTTCAAATTAGGCGAAATGACTTTGGGCGCTATGTCCGTACGTCGTGACCGACCACTGTATTTTTAAAATCATTTTCTCAGAATATACCTACCATCTGTCTTCAAATCTTAAGACGGTCCCCAGACATTTGTTTTAAAAATTTGCTTTATTTAATAGCTTCTACAGGTCCAATGGTGCGTCCTAAAGGGGTCAATATTAAAACAAAACTGTTTTAATTTTACCCCCAAACATTTTTTAAAAACTTAGTTGTCCCCTATCTTCACTCCCTAAAATGGCTCCCATACAAATAGTATGGTCGGTCTCACTATTACCGTCTGTGAGAAGTACCATTGGACCGGAAAAAGCTGATTAAATAAAATAAATTTTATAAAAATAAAAAATAAATGTATGGGCCGAAGTTGGACCTCCAATATATGGGAAAATTACAAACCCATCTGTTTCAATATCGGATGACAATTTTGTTTTAGGTTAAGAAAAAAAATTTTTGACAATAACGTGATAACGAAATCGGCGAAAATTAAAAAAATAAAGAAAATATGTCCTGCGATACATCATATTTATTATTTATTGTTTTTAATGAGCAGAACACGAATATCCAAAATCGGTCGAACGTTTTCAAATTATCGCTTTTTGAAATTTTGAGATCTGTTTTTTTTTTTTAAATACTTGATCTTAGGAAAAAAATCGCCCTTTTTTAAATTTTTAACGATATCTCGAAAGCCGTTTTACCGATTTTAAAAACTTTTTTATATTGGTGTTCAGCGCATCAAAATTAACAAATATGATGATAATTTTTTTTATCATTTTGCCTTAATTTTGGGCCACTTTTAACCGATCTAGCTCATATTTTTTAATTTTTTTTTTTATCCTTACCTCACACAAAACTGGGATCCAATTTTGGAAAATAAAAAAAAAAGGTCCACCTTAGTGGGGCCCGTAAGGGTTGAAGACTTAGGGTAGGTTTGATCTGTTCAAGTGTTTGCATAGAAAAAAATACTGAAGTTCGGTGAAACTTATTACTCCTCTAGGGGTACCTACTCTTTTGGCAGTTAGAGCGGTTAGAGAAAATTTTTAGAAATGTCTTTTTGTATAGGAGCCCCCTCACAGTGGGGAAAAATGGACTTTTTTTGTCCGATTTTGCCTACAGGTCGCAATTCTTAACCGATTTTAGTTTTTCTTTTTTTGAAATTTAGCTAATAAAATTCCTCATCGGTCTGTCATGGTGGATTTCTAAAAATCGTTTTTGTTTTATTTGAATATTTTTTTAAAGTTCAGAAAATTTCAATTTTTTTAGAATTTTTGCTCTAAAAAATGTAATAGGCAGGGGACGAATAAGCTGTATGGACAAAATTAAAGGTATTTGAACCCCTAATAAATGACATTAATAGCATTTGTTAATTTATTGTTATTTTGGTTTTTATAAACATATGAAAACTTAAAAATGTTCACTTTTAAGTACCTATATCATTTTAAATAATGTGCCAATTTCAATGAATTTTTTTTTAGATTAAAGCTTATCATTTTCTAAACCATTATTGGTAAACAAAGTATTTTTGCAAAATTATTTAACTCTTTTTTTCGAATTTACAATGTAACAACTTTTTTTTTTAAAAAACAGACTAAAAAATAATTTTAAAATTCCGAAAATCATAAGGTAAAATTTAAGCGAAAAATAAAATATTTTTTGAAAAAAATTTTGTGTACCAATTATGACTAAGCAAAACATAAGCTTTAATCTAAAAAAGATCTTATTGAAATTGGTTCATTATTTTTAAAGATATAGGCTTCTAAAAGTGAAAATTCTTGAATTTTTGTCTGGTTATAAAAACCAAAATAATAATATATTTTCAAATACTAATCACGTCGTTGATAAGGGGTTCCAATACCTCTAATTTAGTCTGTAAAGCATATTTGTTCCATGCCTATTACATTTTTTATTGCAAAAATACTGAAAAAATTAAAATTTTCTGAACTTTAGGAAAATATAAAAAGTAATCCGAAATTTTTTTTCAAAAATCCACCATGACAGATCGATGCGGAATTTTATTAGCTAAAATACAAAAAAAGAAAATCCAAAATCGGTTAAGAATTGCGACCTGTAGGCAAAATTGGACAAAAAAAGTCCATTTTTCCCCACTGTGCCCCTTAGGAATCGTAGATAGTGTATAAATTTATGAATTGTGTTATTAATGAAAAAATTTGTTCTTTCGGGAAAATCCGAATTAAATCCGAACATGCAGGAATTTCGTCCAATGCAAAAATACGGGTCAGCTTAATTTTAATAGAGATTATTATATATGATTTTGGCGATCGTACGTATGTTCCCCTCCATACAATCTACCCCAAAATTTTTCACATTATTTTCAAAAATAATGTAGTCCGAAATTTGACTCGTCCGATAAACCATTGTATTGGCCTTTAAAAACCCTTTCGTTCTGTATAAAATGCTCATATAGTTTCTTTTGCAGAAATGAGAAAAATCCTCCCTTTGACCCGCTAAATGTGATTTTGGACAGCTAACAAAAACAGGTCCAACTTAGTTTCCTGCCCTCTTTCCCATAAAAAAAATTTCAGAACAATCGGTTGGTGCCCTCTACAAGACCTTCCTTGTTTGATGATCCTTAAGCTTCTTGGAATTGCATTTCAGCACAATCGGTTGAGTAGCTCAGAAGTTATGAGCAAATTCGTAAATTTCAGATTATTTTCATCGGAAATCATGTAATGAAAACCACGCATTTTAAGACATTGGAAAGCCACAAATATATTTTACACAGTGTTTAAGACACTCAACTAAAATTTTACACAGAAAAAAATTCACACTCAAAAAATAAATCACACTCAAAAAGTTATTTTTTTAAAAATTACATAAAAAAATAAATTAATCAAATTAAAATACTCTACTAACGGAACTAACCGTCAGGAAATTCAAAATTTTTTACTCAAACTTTTCTTTACTCAATATTTTTTCACTCAAGCATTTTTTTGATCATAATTTTTTTCGCTCAAATTTTTTTTTTCTTTTTTTTTTGAATTCAAATTTTTATTTACAAGATTTTTCATGTAGAATAATTTAACGAAATTAATATCCTCTAAAATGGGTCCTGTAGATTCTCGATATTTGCAACGTATCAATGTACAATAGCGACGTCAACATTTTGGGGTTGGCAAAAAACTTAAACTTTGCAAAAATCTTACGTTCTCTCAATGTTTGTTTAGATTTCCAAAAGGTTTGCCAATAAATTTCACATAGTCATTACTGCCATTAAAGTCATCCACAAATTTTAAATTACTACAAAATTGTCCATTTTTTATACCCTCCACTTACAAGGGAAGTCTCCCTAGTGTCACGCGCGGATCTTTATGGAATTGGTTTTATTTTGTAGAGCAGAAAAAATAAAGGGACACGTATTTTTTTTTAGCGGCCCAAATTCATATTTAGGGGGTAAAAAGGAGGGGGGAAGACAAGGCCATTTTTCAGTTTTTTTCGTTTATCTCCTATACTGTTCAAAAAAACCTAGTCATGTTACATACCAAATGAAAGGTCTTTGGAAAACCTATCTACGTGTGCTAAGAACGTGTCCAAACATGCACAACTTTTCGTAATATTGAGTAAAATACCAAAATTTTAGGACATTTTTGTTAATAAGTCGAAAAATATTAACTTATTTGGCCCGTTGTTAGCACCACGAGATAGGTATTTTTAATACCTTTAATCTGATACCACACATGCCTATATTAATTTTGTTTAAATAGGCGTAAATCGTAAAAAACTGAAAAAGGTCAATTTCCCCCCATACAAATCGACCCCCCCTAAAAATAAGTTTGGGCCGCTAAAAAAAAATACGTGTTGAATTAATTTTCGTTCCTAACAACATATCCAAATTTCATGAAGATCGGAGGGTGACACCAGGGAGACTTCCCTTGTTAGTGATAGAGGGTATATATAAGTTTGTCATTCCGTTTGTAACTCGTCGAAATATCGGTCTGGGACCCAATAAAGTATATCGTCCATTCCACCAGACATTTGATGATTTTGGGCATTTTTTGACCGAAGGTCTTCCGATTTTTGTTATTTTTTTCATACAGATACTTTATGGAGCCAATTTCAAATTTCATCCATCAGATCGAAAATATTCGTAAAACTCGCGATTTTATTCACGATTTTCGTTTTTAAAAAAGTAAAAAAAATGCAAAATCTGTGTAACTTTGAGCAGCTGTATTTTCTAAACTACTTATCGCATTTTAACAATCTATAGCGCATACGAATGGTATGTAAGTCTATTTTAATATCTAATAAACTGAAAAAATATTGGTGGTATAAAAGTGCATTTTATATGCAAATGCAGTTTTGAAGTGCATTTTGCGAAACTTTTACCCCTTTTAATTTTTTTTTAATTAGCATATTTGGAAAATTTAGAATTTTTGCTACAAAAGAATGTTTTCATTACAATGGACCGAGAATGTATGCTATTTTTAATATTTGTTTTTAAAAAATACTTCCTAAAGTTTCCCTTATAAAAATTTTTATTTTTTAAATTATACCAAAATCATGTAAAAAGACATGTTTTTAAATCGTTATATTTTCAAAAGTACTAATCGTATCTTATTGTTTTTATTCAAATTAGAAAGGTATTTTTGTCAATTTCTTGCATTTTATGACCGCAAAAATATTGGTTTTTCACAAACGCATTTTAAATGCAAATGCAGTTTTGAAGTGCATTTTTCAAAACTTTTACCCCTTTGAATTTTTTTTTTAATTATCATATTTGAAACGTTTACAATTTTTACTACAAAATAATGTCCTCATAATAATGGACCCACTGAGTGTGCTATTTTTAAAGAAATTTTAAAAATTTCCTTAAAACGAATTTTAATATTTTAAATTAAACCAAAAAAAATCTCAAATTATGCGATTATTTTAAAAATTCTAAAAAATAGCACACACAGTGGGTCCATTATTAGGAGGACATTATTTTGTAGTAAAAATTGTAAACTTTTCGAATATGATAATTAAAAAAAGATTTAACCTTTATGTGCTCGGGATTGTAAACTTACGTTGGCGGTCGGAAGTCTACATTTGTAGCAAATATGTATTTTTATGAAAAACATATGCAAAAACACTAGCACGCAGAGTGTTCTACTTAAATACATACATAATTATTAAGATATATATGATTTTTAGATACAAAGTTAAGGTGAAAATGTTTAAATTTAAACTTCACAATATAGACAACGATCAGGGTGCATGGGCTGTATGTTGTTAGAAATATCAGGCGGGTGGTTCATATTAGTGCCAGAAACAGGAAAACTATCAAGCGCCACTTCAGTGGCCAGGTGTGTTAGAGCATATCCTAATACCCTTGCATTTTCAGAGCGCTGTACAGTTGCTGGCATGAAGGGCTACTTTGCAAGGCTTTGCTGGAACTTTCGTCGTTTGACTGTTTGGTAGATATGGTCGTTATTTTCCGAAAATATAATGAATGCGGCTAGATAGAGCGCATATATCTAGCATGTTCAAAAATATTGCCAAAGACCAGAGCAAAGTTTTGACTTTTTGAAAGTTAGATTTTTTGACATCAAATGCCTACCCAGATTCAATGATGTGAAAAAATTGTCACACACGACACTCTCTCCAACATTTGTTGCACGGCTTGCATTTGAGCTATTCTTTACTCTCAACAGCGAGATTTATACAAGAATGTCGCTGTTGAGAGGAAAAAATTACTTTACATCGCACGTGAACCAGATTTATATGCCATACTTTGCAGGCTTGGGTGGGATGCGTAAATCCGTGATATGCAAATAGTTGTTCGTCAACTGTAATTTCTCCCGATGGTTAATAGTACCGGCGAAGACTGTTGCTCATTATAGCCCATAACGCAGAAAATATATCAACCTTATCGTTAACCTGTCCAGCAACTCTATCAAACCAAATAAACCGCAAAATGTCCTTGAACCGAGATTTCGGTATTATTGCACGGTAAAATCAAACTGCTTCTGTACTCCACAATGCATGTGTATCTTCATCGTTTAATTTATTAACGCCAGCGAAAAATAAAAGCTCAAAGTGATGTGAATTTCCATACATTTTATATGATGTCTACATTTGTAGACTACCCGCCAGGAGATGGTCATTTTGAAAAGTAGGGTCTGGGAGGTGCTGTAAATTATTTTTTTAAAGTATTAGTGGCTAAAACTGCTTAGAATTGATTTTTAGGAAGCTACTGAAAATATCGGACCCTGTTGTTGTGGACAGTTTTTTTTTATTCAACTTTTTCTGCAAAAATGCTACAAATGTAGACTACCGAGCACATAAAGGTTAAAGGGGTTAAAGTTTTGGAAAATGCACTTTAAAACTGCATTTGCATTTAAAATGCATTTTCGAAACACCAAAATTTTTGCGGTCATTATATGCAAAAAATAGACAAAAATACCTTTCCAATGTGCATAAAAGCAATAATATACGATTCGTACTTTTGAAAATATAACGGTTTATAAACATGTCTTTTTTCATGATTTTGGTATAATTTAAAAAATTAAATTTTTTATAAGGGAAACTTAAGGAAGTATTTTTAAAAAAAAAAATATTAAAAATAGCATACATTCTCGGTCCATTGTAATGAAAACATTTTTTTGTAGCAAAAATTCTAAATTTTCCAAATATGCTAATTAAAAAAAAATGAAAAGGGGTAAAAGTTTCGCAAAATGAAATTCAAAACTGCATTTGCATATAAAATGCACTTTTAAACCACCGATATTTTTTCAGTTGATAGGATATTAAAATAGACTTACATACCATTCGTATGCGCTATAGATTGTTAAAATGCGATAAGTAGTTAAGGAAATACAGCAGCTCAAAGTAATACAGATTTTGCATTTTTTTGACTATTTTAAAAACGAAAATCGTGAATAAAATCGCGAGTTTTTCGAATATTTTCGATATGATGGATGAAATTTGAAATTGGCTCCATAGAGAATCTGTATGAAAAAAATAACAAAAATCGGAAGACCCTCGGTCAGATTTTTTAAAATGTCTCATGGAATGGACGATATATATTCATGATGCCCGATCGATTTTAAGACATTCTAGCGATGTCCGTCTGTCCGTCTGTCCGTCTGTCCGTCTGTCCGTCTGTCCGTCTGTCCGTCTGTCCGTCTGTCCGTCTGTCCGTCTGTCCGTCTGTCCGTCTGTCCGTCTGTCCGTCTGTCCGTCTGTCTGTATGTCTGTCTGTGGAAAATGCTCTCGCGGACAAAATATTGCACAGAGATGACTGAAACTTAACATATATATTGGAAGTTCTCCCGAGAAGTTTGGTATTGCATTTGAGCGATATCGGTTCAGCGGTTCAAAAGTTATGAACGAAAATGTAAGCACACCTCAAAAATTTCCGTTCATTCAACATAACCTAAATATACAAAATGCTTTAATTCAGCTTCTGGTTGACATATGTTAACATAATTGAACACCAAATGGTATTTAAACAAGTACGAACATATTTTTTGACACAAAAAGAAAAAAATCGCGGATTTTTTTTTTGCCAACATTTTTTTTCGCGGAAATTTTTTTTCAATTTTTTTTTTTTTCAAAAGTAATTTCCTTTTAAATAAAGTTGATTGCAATAATCTTTTTGAAATTTTGGAGGATATCACTACATTCGGCAAGGCCGAATTTAACTTTTTTACTTGTTTTTTATTAAAAATGCAATTCACCTAAATATAATTAATATAATTAAAAAGTTCATAATAAATACTTACGTTAACAATTGCGTTGTATCACGTTCCACTTGAAAAAGATTTCTTGATGTATAATCATTAAAATTTGATATGGCTTTACTAATATCTTTGCTACCATCAATGACAGCTTGATTTTTACCCCACGTTTCAATATACACCACTGCTACGCGGGTGTTCATAGTGCGAAAGTACTGTAATTGAAATAAAGAAAATGGAAAATTTACAAAAAATATTTAAAAAAAAACAAGAAAACATTTATATAATTATATACAATACAATTTTGAATTTTTCAATTAACCTACTCCAATTTTATGTGGTTTTCCTTGTTCCTTTTCTTTTCTGAGCTTACGACTTAATTTACTATGTGTACTATAGAAAAATTCAATTTATTTTCCTTTTTTTTTTAATAAAATTTCACGAAAAGCAACATTTCAATTAAAATTAAGTATAAGAACGCAAAATGCAAAAAAGAGAAAATTATTTATACAATGATTAAAACGAAGTCTTTGTAAGATTAAATATAATTCGAAATTCTAAACAAGAAATTGATGCTATTGTCTGTGGCAAAGCTTAGGAAGTTGGAAGTTGGTAGAAATAGTATTCATGAGATAAAAATGCGTTTTGACACGAACATGCATGATTTATTAGATTGGCCAACCAACAAAATCTTAAATAGCATGAAGAATATAAAAAGCAACACTTATTATTAAAACATTGTACTACACCATTTTTATCTGTAAATGGAAAAATTTTAATTGTAGTTCAAAAATTTTTATTTTTAGTGAAAGAAAGAAATGAAAAACATTTTATAGATTTCATAGTATTTATGAAATATTTCATAAAAACTATGAAATGTTTCTTTAAATATATAAAATAATTCAATACATTTATGAAAACCTATCATTATATAAATTTTATATTTATCGTCTATATGAAACACTTCAAATAAAATTTTATAATTACATTGAAAATAAAAATAAAAAAACTTTTTTTCTCCCGTCATCTGGCATCGTCGTCAGGACCAACAATTTTTTTTGCGCAAATTTTTTTAATCATATTATAAAAAAATCATATGATACGTTTATGAAATTTTTTTATGAAATCATGAAATTTTAGGAAATGCATTGTATGGACTTTTGAATGAAGGTTTCATAAATATAATGACATTTTATGATAAAAATATTTATGAAACCATGTCATGCTTACACTTTATGCCAAATTTTGTTTAACATTTTTTTGTAAAATTGATAACGGTCTTTTGAACTTAAATTTTGAATCTAAGACTATCCAGCAACAAAAACATATTCTGAAAAAGTTGTTTTTTAAAATTTCGTTGCTGAGGGGACAAAAAGAAGGAAACTGTGGAAAAGGGGGAAAAGGGGGAAAAGGGGAAAGGGAAGAGGGGGAAATGGGGAAAGGGGAAAAATTGGTACTTTTTATAACTATTGAACTAAAATTCCCAGAATCTCAAAATTTTACATATAGAAAAAATTAAAAAAAAAAACAAGTGAGAGTGTTAAATTCGGCTGTGCCGAATCTATAATACCCTCCAACATAAAAAAATTTTTTTTTAAAAATTTCAGGGGCGTTTTTTCGGGGGGGGGGGGGTCTGCAGAGGTCCATGGGAACACATAAACCCATGCGGTAAATGTTAAAAAATTCATTTATTATGCTTTTTGAGCATAATAAATGAATAAGTAATACAATTTTATCATTATTTAAAAACATTTTTAATATTCGCGCCCACAAAGGGGGCGGGCAAAAAAAACGATTTATTTTACTTCCTAAGTCCAAGTGCAGGACTTTGAACTTATTCTGACATCAAATTGTTTCATTTGCTTAACAAAAATACAAAAAAACCTGTGAAAATTTGGCGTTTTTCAGAGGTTTGTTAAGTTTTTCAAGGGGGAACTTTTTTCCCCCTGGTCCGATTTTGCCCATTTACGAACTTAAACTGCCTAGGACCAAAACACATATTCTTGCCAAACTTAACGAGTCTATCTCA
The DNA here is from genome assembly GCA_963921195.1 of Pegoplata infirma. Lineage (NCBI taxonomy): Eukaryota > Metazoa > Arthropoda > Insecta > Diptera > Anthomyiidae > Pegoplata > Pegoplata infirma. Next base: position 39,547,537 of record OY992540.1, on the reverse strand, counting down.
TTTATTTTGGACTGCATCGTGTCTTATACAGACGGACGGATGGTGATTCACGTGAATCACATGACCAGCTCCCATCTCTAGTTTGAATTGAGAAAAGTGTGAAATACATTTTTTTAATTTTTCTTAAAATTTTAGACATTTTGGCTCGATTTTACTAGTTTCATAGGCTGTAGGCAAAATCGCCCAAAAAATTTTATGAAAAATCGCCCAAATGCAAAATTGCCCAAAAAAATATGAAAAATGACCCAAAAATAAAAATACGAAACTTCGCCCAAAATTAACGAAAAAAACCCAAAAAAGAAATGAAAAATGGCCCAAAATAAAATAAAAAAAGATTTTTTCTAAAACATTTTTTCGAAAACACATACTACACAGAAAAGCTTTCTTTTGCCGAGAGGGTGGGTCTAAGGCATGGAGTTTGTAATCCCCAAGCCCGGCCGAAGGCCGACTACGCAGAAGAACTTTAAGACAAAGACAAAAACTTTTATGATAAGACTAGACTTGTGCTTAATCGTTCAATTGAGTGAGCGCTCATTCTAGTTCATTTCTGATAAAAGACCTAGTTCGTTCATTTAGTTAAATCGCTCTTTTGGCTTTTTCGTTCAACAGTTTTTAAACGAATCATTTTGATCATGTCTGTTGGTCGTTCATCTAGTTCAAATCGGTCAATTTTGGTTTTCGTTCAACAGTTCGTGATCGAATCATTTCGATCATATCTGTTTCGGTTTTCGTTAAAAAAATACAAAAATGTTGAATAAAAACATTAAAAAAAGAAAACAAAAATAAAAATATAAATTTTTTTTTAAAAAATTATAAAAATAATATATTTAATTTTTAATAAATTGGAAAGGTCGAATATAATTAAATGGGAAAGGTCGAATAAAAAACAACTATAATTAAAAAAAAAAAAAACATAAATGATGAGAAAGCGTGCCAAAAGAGGAGAAAAAACTAACGCCTAATGACAAAATTAACAAAAAAAAATTGAACGACCGAACTGAAAGATCCAAATGAAGTAATGACCAATTGAGCTGAATCAACGAAAAGACTTAAATGAGCTGAAATGAACGAACTAGATAAACCACTCAGTTAAGTGAATAGTTCAATTGAACTAGTTCGTTCGTGAACGACACAACTCTAGATAAGACCATATGTTACGTGGTTATTATTTATTTTTATAGATCGTGGTTTTGAGAAAACAGCCCGTAAAATGCATAAGTAATTGATGTAAAAGATTTAAGTGTGAAACTTAAATTTTAACGAAATAAAAAATAATTGGAACTAGCACCAATCGAAGCGCCGCAGACGAAAAATTTTACCAACAAATTTCGCGATTTTTTGTTAAAATTTGTTGGTAAAATTTTTCGCCTGCGGAGCTTCCATCGGAGTTACATGCTGTTTTTAAATTCAGTTTTGACATTTTAAGATTTTGACAAAAAATAAAACCAAAATAAAATTGGACAATTTTTCATATAAAAGTTTTGGGTAATTTTTCGTATTGAAAAATCACCCAATTTTTAATTTCGAAATTTTGCCCAAAAACTATGAAAATTTGCCCAAAAATGTTGGGTAACTTTTCATATGAAATATGACCCAAATTTGTATGAAAATTTTTTGGGCGAATTTCCGTTTTCTTTTTGGGCGATTTTGCATACAGCCATTTTTAACCTTTCAAAATTTTTGTCGATATTTGATCCCTTAAGAATTTAATTTTTATACCCTTGACTTTGTATAGATGGTATATAAGTTTATCATTCTGTTTGTAAATCATCGAAATATCAGTCTAGAACCTGTAACGTATATTGGATTATTGATCGATTCTGAGACATTATAGCAATGTCTCTCTGTTGAAATTGGCGATCACGGAAAAAACCTTTACAAATATGTCTTTGGGAAGTTTAGTGTTGCATATGAGCGATATTGGTTCAGCCGTTTAAAAGTTATGATCGAAAAGGTAAGGACAACTCGACAATTTTGGTACATTCCACATAACCTAAAATGCGAAACACCGAATCGCAGATTTTTTTTTGCAAATAATCTTGTATACATCGTGGAGAATATCAATTCATTCCCAAGGCTGAATTTAACTTTTTTTACTTATTTTAATTTCCTTCGACCTTTTCATAAAATTTCTGTTAAAAATGGTGTATATAACTAACAAACAGTATAAAACTTGCAACATGAGTAGAATGTTTTGATATTTAGTTTATTTAATAGTTAAAAACCAAGAGAGAGAGAACAAAAAAAAAACACAACAAAAAATAAAAATAATTGCCTTAAAAGACTTAATAGCCTGTGATACTGAAATATAAGTGTGAGTAGTTGTGAAGATATAAAACTTAAGGGGAGGGGGTTAAGTTTCTTTGAAAAGGGTAAAAGATAAAATTGCATTTTTAGACTAAATGACTTGTAGTTTTCTTATACAAGTTCTAATATTATAATGAATGGTTAGCAATGATGATCTGTAAAATAAGATGTTGCCCAGGCTACTAAATAAAGCTGGGGCATATATTTTATTTATTTTATAATACAAGTATATTCATTTAGTTAAATAGTTTTGTGCCAAACATGCAATCTTTCTAAGAGAGTTGTTGTATTTCAGTATCAGCAAGAAGATGAAATGATTAAGCAGAAGCTATAAATAATAGGGATTTGTCAGACGGAAGTGGCTAAAGGAAATAAAATACCAAAATATACTCTGTTGAGACTAAAATTTAAGCAAGAAGAAATAATCTTAATTTATAGAAATTGAGTAGCTAAGTATGTGAAAGTATATAATGCAAGATTGCAAGTGTGTGGACAGGGGACTGTAAGAGAAATTTTAAAATCGATGAAAATTTTAAAGTTGTACAATCAGATGAGAAGTTTTGCACAAAAAAGATTTAAAATCGGTTACAAATCAGTAACATTGAATTTCTTACAATTTGATGTGATTGTAAGTTCTAATTTTTCAGACGATAAAATCTTCTAATACAGGGTTTATTAGTTCAAAACAAGAAAATGGCGCCCACATCGGGGCCAATGAAAATGTGTCCAGGGGGCTAATCACGTAAAACGAAAACGATAGACGATGCATAAACGACATCAAAATACATATCGTTTTGAATGGATATTTGAAAGTTTTTCTTTATTAAATTATTAAAGAGTGATGTCTAATCCAGAAACATCACAAAATTGGAAATATTTTGATTAGTTTAGGAGCAACAAGGCTCCAAAAATCGACGATAGTTAACTATCGTTTTACGTGATCACAGTCCAGATTAGAATATATCGAATCTCTAAAGACTTGATGTGATACTAATTTTTCAGACATTTAAATCTTCTACTAAAGGGTTTATCAGTTCACAACAAGAAAATGGCGCCCACATCGGGGCCAATAAAATTGTGTCGACATTACCAGACATCAAATTTCTTAGGGTTTAATGTGATACTAATTTATCATTTTTAGACAATAAAATCTTCTAATAAAGGGTTTGAAAACTTAGAAGAATTTTGTATTACCTATTGCTGTTAATTAAAATTTTATATTATTTGAACTTTATAAAATAATATACATTTTGAATTTCCACACCCTGTGTTTATGTGTGTGTGTGTGTGTGTGCAGTTTACTCAAGTGGTTTTTGTATGTGAACATTGAGCTATTTTTGTATTTAATTGTTATTATTGTTTTCTGTTTTTGTGGAAAGTTGCATTGTATAATTCCTGCAAGTAAACTCTTACACACATAGACTAGAAGTTTGAAATAAAAAACATGACACAAACATAGATTTATCATAGATTTGAAGTTTTTTGTTGGTTAAAAAAAGATTCTGTCTTTTATTGTTTTTGTTTTTGTTTTTTTTTTTTTGTACAAGCATGAGTGTGTAAAATGGTTTTGATAACTTTACTTCTCTATTAAATACACTTGTGGGCTTTTAAACAATACAATTTCAATTATTTTTCACAAAATTTTCTACAAAAGAATGCAATTTACAATAACCGAAAAATGCGAGAGAGGATTTGAAAAGTTTATGTTAAGATTTTAGTTGGAAATTTAAATATCCTACGGCTAAAACTTCTGGCTTACGAACGAAGTAAGTACTAAAAGCAAGGTCGTAATTACAAATTGTTGAAGTTTTTTTTTGCGACCAAAGGCTTTTTAGTCCATCGTAACACAGTATAAGTATTTTTTGTTTTTGTTAATATGAAAAACTATTATTTGTTGACTTTATCCTATCGCCCCAACTTGGGCGCCATTTATGTAAAGTTGCTTCGCATCCGAAGCTTAAGAAAATCGGACGCATTTGATTTGTTTTTCAATAAAGCGACGGTCTACAGCCATATGAAATGGCTGGCTTTTTGGAAATTCCGTTCTAAGAATTTTCTACGGAGGTTTGCAATTTACTTTATTTTAATCGAAAATTACTAGAGAGAATTTGAAAAGTGTATACCAAGATATTTTTTTCCAGAAAAGCGACGTCGCATACCCCAAACCACTGAAGCTACATACTTGAAATATGGATGGGCTGGTTTTTTTTCAAAATTCTAATGGTAAGAACTAAAGAGTTCAATTTCAAATATTTTTGACAAAATTTTTTAATAAAAAGAAAAATAAACTTGTTTTAACCGAAAAATGTGAGGGAGGAGTTGGGAAGTTAATATCCGGCGATTCACAGCAAAGTCGAAATTAAAGCTTAATGAGGGTATTGGGAACCGCAACTATAGTTGGATAATGTTGAAACAATATAAGAATTTTTTTAACTATGGTGCTGCTAGTTGGGCACCATTTATGTGAATTGGGTCGCCTGCTGAAAATCGTGAAATATCAGTCACATTTGATTTGTTTTTCGATTAAATTTGAAATTTTTTTTTTGATTTGAAATTTTTAAATTAGTGGGTTTTTGAAAATTCCGATGTTAAGGGATATAAAGCTAAAAAAATACTTATGGTTTTCTATCTGAAATAATAAAAACATTTCGGAGGAATAGAGGTTCCTCAGAAATAATATTCTTAAAATAGTACTTTTTAGAAATGCAGAATCTAAGGGGGGCAAAAATTATCTTAATGATCAAAAATAAAAACTAAAATGAAAAAAGTAACTTTTACTCCCTTGAAATAATTCTAAAAGAAACTTAAAATTTGGATTGTACAATCAGCCAGCAAAAAAAAAAACAATATAACAAAGTGTAAAAAAATCTGGAAAAGATCTTTTTAGAAGTTTCGAACCTATGCACTGTGGGACAGGATTTCCATTTTTTGGCCAATAAGGTCTGTAAAGCTTTTTTTTCAGAATGTCCACATCTAGAATTTTGTGCATCTTTAATATCTTTGTATTGTAGTTTAAAGTTTTTTTTTTTTTTTGCATGAGGTTAAAGTCAATGTTTAGATTTTTTTATATTTTTCTTATGAAAAAATTATTTTTTTTGTACTTCAAAACAATATTTTTTTAAAATTTTCTGCGAAGTACTCCTAAAGACATGAGATAAACACATGAGATAAACTACCAAAAAGTAAGCTAAAAGTATATATTTTTTAATAAATTATGGAAATTCATACTTTTGTTGAAATCCGCCTTTTTTCAACACCAAAGTCCAAAAAAGTCCAAATGATATTGACAAACCTCGAATTACGATCTGTCGCTGACAATGTATTCTACTCATATACCGTTCGTTAACTTTAGACTTAGAGGCAATAAACCAAAATATGACGTGTAGAAATGCCATAAAATGGAACTTCAAAATTTGTTTGATATTATTGTTTCTATTGATTTCTAATAAAATATTTCCCAATTTAACTACATTGGCGTAATAACTGGAGATGGGCACGTGAGTGAATTTTGACACACGTTGACTCATGCTCACAAAAAAAAACATAATTTACTCAATCGCTTTTTTTCTCAAATTTACTCACTATTTACGTGAGTGTAACTCACGCTCACGGGTAACTCACGCTCACGGGTAACTCACGCTAAACATTTAAAACACGAAAAATATTGTAAAAGCTGAATCAATACAATTAAATAATTTTGGCTCATGCAAAAAAATGGTACTCTCTATTGAAGGCAAGTAGCATTACACTGTGGAACAAATTCAGGTTAGCAAAAGTTAGGTCGATTCTGAGAGTGAGGGGTGAAAATAGATGCTAAATTAGAAGACCTTTATCGCGGCTTTATGTTAGTACGAATGTTATTTTAATCGACCTTCGAGCTTTGCCGACAACTGCCGGCTTTCAGCATAATGTTTATATGGCTTTTTGGCTTTAACTCGTCGACTAATTGATATTTTTTCAATCTGTAAAAGCCAATTTATTGCTAAAGACCTGTCCAATTTGCAAAAAATTGATTTAGAAAATTTTTGTGGTGCTTATGAAGCAAAATATATTCAAAAAGCATGAAAAAAAAAATTATTTTTCCAATATTTTGCTTCATAAGCACCACAAAAATTTGCAAAATAAATTTTTTTAAAAAAATTTTATTGTTGGATAGGTCTCTAGCAATAATTTGGCATTTACAGATTAAAAAAATATTAATTAGTCGACGAGTTATAGCCAAAAACCCATATTTTGGCATTTAGGGACCCCAAATTCTACATAAAAAAAAACTAACTGTCTGGAAGAATAAAACCGACCCCCAATAGTTTTTTAATCCGAACATTTTTTCACACATACTTACCCTCTATCTTCAACCCTTAAGGCGGTCCTATACAATGTTTATATTTGTTAAAACTTTTTTTTTATTAAATCACCTTCTACGGCACTAAGGCGGCCTCCTAGAGTGACAAAAAGTGACACCCTCATTAGTTTTTACTCTCCAAAATTTTTTTTTAAACATATCTCCATTTCATACGGGGGTTTCCATACAATATCTTATGGAATGGACGAAACATGTTTTTAGCATAATTCTGTTCTTTGATGAATGGTTTTTCATTTGACCATTTTAATATACTTTAACAATTTAAATAATTATGAGAAAGATTTTTCTAGCTCAAGGTCATATTTCTTTTACTAATCATTACGATCATATTGTCAAATTAACAATTTCCAAAGAACTATTTATGAAGTTGTTTGTTTTAAATTGATTGGTTTGGTCATTTTGCAAGACTTACTCCACGCGTGCTTCGATATTCGTCAAATTCCATTGTCAAGAGTATTTAGCAAGTTTACAATCGTTAGTGGCAAAACGTAAAGTCTTACGTTTTGCCACTACATAATAACATAATACATAATACAGCACTAAATTTCATACCTTCGTATATGAGGCATTCCACACCAAATGTCCAGCGAAAAAAAACACGTTTACCGCAAACTTCTGAATAGGTTGTATGGATAGCCCTATATGGAACTTAGAAAATTGGGTTTTTGGTTTTTCAAAAACTGGGCTTAGGAGGCGTGGTCAAATATTGGAAAAATGGTCAAATTTGTGGCGAGTTGCCTGGATTAAATATTTATCACATTAAAACGGAATGCACCACGATATCAAAAATTTACATTCTTATATAGTTTTGTATGGGCTATCGATTACTTTTATTTTTTTGGAAAATTTTCAGAACCCGTTCTGAAATTTTCCATTTTTTAAAAATGTCAATTTATTAAAAAACATGCCTCTTTTTTTTTTCTTTTTTAATTTTATATATAGGGCTATCCAAACAACCTATTCAGGAATTTACGGGACACATGTTTTTCTGTAGCGGGACATTTGGTGTGGAATGCCTCATATACAGCCTGTATTACAGACTAGCATATACTATTCTAACAGTAAAACTCTTACGCGAGAAAGATGTTCACTGCTTTTGTTGTATTCCCTCTTATTCATAATATGAATAGAAGGTAAGGCGTGCTATCCTTTTGTTTTAAGTTCTGTTTTAATTTTTAAATTAATAAAAAATATTTATTATTTGACCTTAAAAATTTAATTTATTATTCGACAAACAACAGTATTTGATTTGGTTTTCAATTAAACTACAATATTTCAATATATTTTTTTATAGACTTACTCATTATAATGAGTTTCTCAAAAAAAAAAAAATAATAAACAAGTTATATTCGGTCCAGATCGACCACATAATACGCTACACCTTTTCGCTCATCTAAGACGAAACTGAGGTGTTTGTTTATTTTTAACCTTTGACTATATCCTACCGCCTGTGATTTTAAAACTAATTCTGAATACACCCACGTTTAATAACACACTTTTCAATTTTGGTTACGTTTTTATTTATATTTAGATTGAGTTTTTGTTTTATCAGTCTATTGGTTTTAATGTTCCCAGTAGTACTTTTAAAACACTTAAACTTTGAAACAACAAGATCTGAACTTGAAGTGCTCTCGTATGTAATTTCTTTATGCAAATTACTTTTTTTGTATATTCGTTAGAAAATTTTTGCCACAAAATTTTCAATGATAAATGATTTTCAAAAAAATTGTTTTAATTGCTGAATGAATGCATGCAACTCTCTACAATGGTTTTTAAAGATTTTTAATACCAAATAGAGTTTAAATTGAAGATTTATATTTTTTTTTGAAGAAATATAAATTGAATTGAATGTATTATTGAAAAAATCATAGGAATTTTGAATAATGAACATTTTTATGCACAATCGATTAACAAATAATAAAGAAAATATTGCTCCAACCATGAGTTTATAACAATATTAAAAAAAGAATCTAAAATTCGGGCTCAGACCAAACATGAACCGATTTGCCTTATGTTTTGAAAGTATATTAAACATTGTAGATAATGTTCTCAAAACAAATTTGAGTGATCGGATATATTGTTTGAAGACAAGAAGAGACAAGTGCATTCACATTTTTGTTCAGAAGTGGAATTAAATGTTTCTCTGATATTTTATTCTGTATAAAAACTGTTTTAAAGTAATTAAACTAGAAATATTTAAAAACGTGTTGCTGCACACGACTTTAATCCCTGGCAGCAGCTTTTTTTCCAAGTCCTTGGAAAAAAAGCGTCACAGAAAAAAACTGTCGAGAAAAATCTATTACTCATTTTAATAATAATTTCAGCTTTAACTTTGAGATCAACCCAGTCGGCAAAAAAAAAAACACCGCTGACATACTGCTGACCCTCCCTTCATGAAATTGCTAACATCTTCATACAGTTTTTCCAAATGTCCCAAGGACAATTCAGCGTTCAACAAGCATCGGTGGCCATCAAAAATGCTTTTAGATAACCGCTGACCAATTATGGACTTGTCCTTGGGGACATTTGAAAAATTATATGAAGATGTAAAAAATTTTATAAAGGCAGGGTCAGCAGTATGTTGACGGCGATTTATTTTCTTTAACAACTGCGATTTTAATGTTGTTGATTGTCCAATTTTTTGTTTAAATATTTATTTACAATTTAAATATTTTATAAGTTGCTTGTATTAATTGTCCACCTTCTTTATTTTTCTTAATCTTCTTCATATATCTGCATTGATACAAAATTTTGTTTTAAGGCACTATTACGATGCAAATGCAGCATAAGCCCCGATAATTATTTGTTCTATGTTCTATAGTAGAAAAAAAAAATTAAACAGAAAACTTATTTTCTCACTCGTTTTTTTTACAAGAAATTTGTATTAAAAGAACAAGAATTAATTTCATTCAAATAAGAAAAATAGCCCTAAGGTTTAAACCTTGAGAACGAGAAAAATAAATAAATGTACATACTCCTATATAAATATAAAAAGTGTAGGGTGGCACTTTTTATATCGAGTAAATTTTTTCTGAAATTTTCATAAAGGGAATTTCTGCAAAAACAGTTTAGTTAATATTGGAATTTATATAATAGACATAATTAAGAAAACTATAGTCGCCCAACGCCAGTTGCCACACTAAAAAAAACTTGTAAAACGGCAAGAAAAGTTTGTAGCTTTTTTTGCTACCTACTATTTGACAACAATTTCTTGTAATTTTACTAGATTTTACCAATAATTTTGTACTTTTACAAGGTTTTTACCAATAAAATTATGAATTTACAAATTTATTTACAAGATGGTTTCGTGTTTTTACTAGATTTTTTGCTACCTCCTATTTTACGAGAATTCCTAGTAAAAATTCTGACCTTTTTCGTAATTTTACAAGATTTTTACCAATAAAATTGCAATATTACAAATTTTTTTGAGGCGATAAAACATACAAGGAAATCTTGTGAATTTACTAAATTTTTTTTGTGAAAAAATCTTGGAAATTTGTAAAATTACCAAAAAAAATAAATTTCGATAGAAAGTTTTTTGTTAAAAAACAAGAAAACAACATTTATCTGATAATTTAATTGTCTAAAATGGTAAAAAAATCATTTGCAAAATCCATCCATTTTTTAAATATTTAGTTTATTTACACAGTGTTTTTTTAAAAAATTTCCATACAAATTCATACGTAAATATAAGATTTAAGGCACTTGTTGCTAATGTTTTTTTTTACCATTTTAGAAATTTAAACTCCATGAAAATTTGATCTTGTCTGAAAGAGAAAATTATACACTTTTGTATGAGCTGATAGCCACTCATTTGCATGAAAGAATCTTATTTTACAGGCGTTCAAAAATGGTCAAAAAGTGCCTTTTTTTGACATTTTGTGACGTGATTGAAAAAGGATAGCGACCGTTTTAAAATTGGGGCACCAAAATCTACCAACTTTTTTTGGTTTCATCAAAAACGCAGCGACAAACCAACCCCCCTTACCCCCCCCCCCCCCCCCCCCCAACATTTCTTTCTTCTCTGCCTAAGGGGGCTCCCATATAAAATTACATGTTTTTCAACATATTGGGCAAAATTTTAACATGTAAATTTTCAACACGCAATAAAATCTTTGTTTTTCACCATACTGCAATTAAATTTTAAATTTATTTTGGTCCTCATATAGCAAATGTTATATTAAAGGTGGGGATAATTAGCAATTCATGTTGTACTACTTGCATATTAAAGAAAGTATGTTTGCTTTGGTAGGAAAAACAGAGGTGTGCACTTTTTTCCCCAGGAGGAAAGTTTAAATTACACTCAAAAAATTATGGCGGTAGATTCCACTACAAAAGACAGTTAAAACTACTACATTTGTTGTTTTTTACTACTTAAAATTACAGTAGTTTTTACTGCAACTCAAATTGTCTGAATTTTTTTTATAAACAAAAAACTTCAAATCGTCAAAAACGATTGACATTATTTGGAAATAATTCCTGCACATCCGTTTTTCTAAAAATTTCTAGAAAGTTATACGTTTTTTATAGACTAAACTACATAAAACAACTGTTACTACAATAATTGTTTGTATTTGTATTTTAAAATGACTACAAAAAACAGTTGTTAGAGATTTTTTATACAAAAACAACTGAAATTGTTGTTTAAAACAACAACTACTACTTACTACACAAATGAACGTCATATAGTAACTGCAATAAATTTCTAAGTGTAGTGTTAAAAATAAGTAAAATTTCGATGAGGCTGGGGAGCACAAAATAAAAAATTTTACACGCTATTTTTTTTTTAAACTTATCTATGTGATGTTGCCTTTTAGATCAATGGAAAAAATTTACTTGTTCTAAAAGAAACTTTTAAGCTGGAAGAAAAAGCGTGTTGGTACTTTTTGGGCAAAAAATCGTATTTTTTTTTTTTATTGGTTATGGTTTTAAAATATCAAAAACTACCTGGTTAACTAAAAATTTAGGTTTGACAATAATCGGATCGGGAAAAAAAAAAAATTTTCCCTATTCGAATGGCTTAAAATTAGAATGTAAAAAATCCTACTTCAATGATGTTTTTTATGAACTTCTACCGCTTTATAAAAATCTAAATTTCAAAAAAATCCACTGGGGTAAATATATTTTTTTTGACCAAATGCACTATGGGTGCTATTTGTAAACGGTAGTTGTGTCCTGAAAATGACCTCCAACATTTTTTTATGTTTTTCAGGGGGTATGCTCAAAAGAAATTCTAAAATTTCCTGATTTCAGGACAAGCTAATTCCCGTATATTAACAAAAGAATTTAAAGAAGAAAATAAGTGCTACATTAATTTTTCAACTATAAGCGTGCTTATAATTTTTATATATTTATACCCTCCATTTAGTTATGGAGGGTATTAATAAGTTTGTCAATCCGTTTGTAACTTATCGAAACGATAAATTCAAAGACAGTTTTAAACACATTCAGAAAAATGAACAAAATAAAAAAATTCGCAGAATAAGTAAAATTTTGAAAAATTTAGGAGAAAAAAATTAAAAAAAAAAATCTGTGAGATTCTAGAGAATCGTGGATAGTATTTTTAATTCGTCAAAATGTATCATTTTTACTTATTTTTTTACCCTCCAATCTAGTGATTTATAACACCTCGAAATATTGGTCTAGGACCCCATTTTCCATCAAACAGCACGATAAAAAGGGTATTTTTTGACCAGGTGAACCAGATTTTGTTCATAATTGTGTAAAAATATACCCTGGAGCCATTTAGACATTCCCATTTACAGTTTAATTAAATTCCAAAAACCCGCGATTTTATAAAAAGTGGTGCAGTTTGAAGAGCTTTAACTGCTTAAGTAAATATCGGATTTTTATACTCTAAATTGAAATTGAAAGCTTAAGTCCTCTACTTTAAAGTAAAGGTTCAAAAAAAATTGTGTCATTAAAAATATGCATTATAAATGCAAATGTTTTTTTGAGCGCATTTTTCAACTTTTACCCTTTTTTTGTCAGTCAAAAAAACGTTTACACTTAAAAAAAGAAAATTACACTCGAAAAAAATTTTATCTCAAAAAAAAAAAAAAATTGCACTGAAATCAAATGTAGTCATTTTTTTTTTTTTTTTTTACAAATATGACTAAAATTTTTTTTTTACTCACAACACAATATTTTTAATCAAAATTGTTAATTTTTTTCACGTTAGAACATTTTTCTATTACTTAAAAAGCCATTGTGGAGGGTACTAATAGATTCGCTTAGTCGAATTTAACTTTTCTACTTGTTTTTTTTGTAAATTAAGGCAAAAAAAAAAAATATAATGAATTTTTTTGGTAAATTAAAAAGAAACCCGAAATTACAAAGTAAAAGCAAAATACTTAATAAAAAAGAAAATAAAGGGTTACAATGTTTATTAATAAAGCAGCTAATTGTGTAACCCTTAATAGACTTTAACAAAAGAACTTAAACATGTAAATGGCAGCAAAAAAAAAGAGGGCAACTTTTTGAGGTTTTACTTTAGCAAAAAAATATATGTAATTCGTTTAATTTCATATTTTAAGAAAAAAAAAAATATATTAAAAAAAACCAAGTAGAAAAGTTGAATTCAATTTGGCCGAAACCATGTATACCCTCCACACCTTTTTTAAGTGATAGAGGAATTTTCAAACGTTAACAAATTAACAGTTTTGATTACAAATATTATGTTTTGAGTAAAAAACTTTTTTTTTTAATTTTTGTAAAAAAATATAGTATTTTTTTACAAAAATTTAAAAAAAAATTTTTTTGAGTGTACATTTTTTTTGAGTGTAAATATTTTTCGAGTGTAACTTTTAAGTTACCGATGTTTTTAAAACAAAACAAGTTTGAAAAGTATTTGTTTAAAACTTAACAAGTTTGAAACAATTGGTAAGTTACCAATGCCTTTTAAACTTGTATAACGAGTTATCAACATGTGAATTTAAGGTGAAACTAATCTGAAATTCAAGGTTTTGCTTATAACTTTTGAACCACTGTACCGATTTAGCTGGAATTCAACACTAACCAGACCAGGGAAACAACAAACATATATGTTGGAATTGTCTTTTGAATGTTAGCGTGAAAAATCCTTGTTGAAATTCACTCTTTTGCTTATAACTTTTGAACAACTGAACCGATTTCGCTGAATTGCAATACCAATCTGACCAGGTAAATGACCAACATGTATGCCAAACTTCAGTAGCCTCAGTTAAGTCTTCCAAAATTTGTCGCGTTTTCAACAGACAGACAGACGAACAGATGGACCGACAGACGGACGTACATCGCTAGATCGTCTTTAAATCGATCGAGGATCAGGAATATATATATATTAGGGCGGGTCGATTTTTTTTGTCAAAAATCGTATAGCAAAAACATAATCTACAAGAAATTCTAAGAACATTTCCCAAAGAAACCATTTTTCAAAAGTCAAACCCTATACCGCGCCTAACGACATTAAGATTTGTCCGTCCGTCCTTTTTTTCATAAGCAAAACATAGAACTTGACTCTTTTTTGGTGTTTGTGTTAATTTTTGGGCTTTGGTGTGCTCTAAGGTATATAGTAAAATTTTATTGGCAACATTTTTGTGGAACATTTCATCCCCACCCTCCCCCTCTTTCGAGGTGTTTTTTGCGATTTATTAGAATAGAGCCAAAAAATACCGTTATGAGAGGGACTTAGAGGGTTAATATGTTTGACAAAAATATTTGCCATAATATTTTCTACAAAGTTGCTGAACATACCCCACACCTCAGACGTAAAGAAAACATTGTTTTATACACCGATATGCTGCAAGAACATAATAATAACACTGTGCTACAAAAGAACAAAAATAATTTATGCAGGGGTTCTCATATGATAATTCGGGTTGGTTGGAGTCCATAGAGTACTGATATACTCATAGTTTTTCTGGATCACTTCGTTAAGTACGTTTTTTATTGGCAAATGTGTCGAAAAACGGAAATTCTTAAATTACAATTTTAAAAAATTATTACTTTGTTAGTTTGCAACCGATTTTCGATTTTATGGATTTGTTTAAAAGGTATAAGTCTTACCTTTTAAACAAAACAAAAATATTAAAAATCGATCAAGAATTGGCTGAGCTACGATCGCTTAAGTAAAAAAAAAACGTATTTTTTGAAAAATTTGTCATATTCTTTACACTCTAAGTTGAAAGTGCATCATTAAACAATTTTTTTGAATTTTTTGTAAAAAAGTATAGTAAAGTAGCTTTCCAAAACACCAAAAAACATAACAATTGGTTTAAAAGTGAATGAGTTATGCTAAGTTTTGTGATAGGGCATTTTTATATTTTTTCAGAAACGCTTGTAATTCAAGCATTATTCATAAATCTTGTTACTAGTAGTAATTTTATGCGCATATGCATATAAACTAGAGATGGGAACGTAATTAAATTTGTGCGTGATTCACACATGATCAGAAGTGAGCGTGATTGAAAATTAATTTTACTCACGTGGTTGTTAGTGAGTGTCAGTGTGAGTGGAATAAAAGAATGGGTGTGTCAGTTACTTCCAAATCCTATTTATAATTTTTTGGGTTTGTTTAAAAAATATGAGTGTTACTTCTTAAACAAAACAATATTGAGAATCGGTTAAAAACAGGCTAAGGTGCGCTTGTTTAAGTAAAAAACCTTTTTTGAAGAGTTATACCTGCAACATTTTTATGACATAAAAAGCTGTCCGCTTGCAAACATGTTTTTTTAAAACGAAATTGCTAAAATTGTGGGATCATTTGATGGAAATTTTACCTGTTTATAAATATACATGTGAGGCATTCCACACCAAATGTTCAGTGAGAAAAAAATTTTGTACCAAAATTTTTTCAATGGGTCCCGGGTAAAAAAGTTTTTTATATAACTAGGGTGAGATTTCCATGCAAATGCATGTTTTTTGTCGAAAGCCTAAAAACGATATCGACCAATTATCTTTCCTAATCAAGAGATTTGCATTAAATGGCATCGATTTGTTTTCGCATATTTTGCATATTTTGGTGAAAATACATATTTTTGCATATTTTGATTTTAAATGCATATATTGTGCATATTTCGAACTTTTAAGTGCATATTATTGCATATTTTGGCATAAATTAGCAAAAACACAAATTGAAATTAATTTTTTTCAAAAACTATTTTAAATTTTAAAAATTTGTTTTGAAAATCAGAAAAATTACTTTTTTTCTTCTTAATTTTTTTTTATAGATTTTCTTAATTTTTAAAAAAATCTAGCTAGACAAACATCTAATACTTAAAAAAAAAATTACAAAAAAAACAAAAGTGGCCGGATTTTTTATAAATTGACTTTTTTAAAAAATGGAAAATTTCAGAAAGGGTTCTGAAAATTTTCCAAAAAAATTTTAATCGATAGCCGATACAAAACTATACAAGAATGTAAATTTTTGAGATTTTGGTGCATTTCGTTTTTATTTTGTATATTTTTAAACAAGGCAACTTGACACAAATTTGACCACTTTTCCAATATTTGACCACGCCTCCTAAGCCCAGTTTTTGAAAAATTGAACAACCAAAAACGTAATTTTCTTAGCTCCATATAGGAGGCATTCCACACCAAATGTTCAGCAAAAAAAAAAGTTGTGTCGTGTCAATATGAAATCATTTTCAAAGTATTCGCTCTTAGGGTACTATTAAATAACAAAAATAAAATTTAAGTTTTTTCAAAAAGTGGGCCTTGTAGGCGTGGTCAAAAATTGAAAATATCTAACTTTTTTGCCTGAGCATCTTTACTTCAATATTTATGCAAATTAAATGAAACACAGTAAAGTCTTAAAGACAAAAGCTGTTTATAGATTTTTGAATGGGCTATAATTAAAAAAAATAAAAATTTGAACATTTTCAGAAGAAGTTCTGAATTTTTTAAATTTAAACTTTAACTTTATTTATCAAAAAACATGCCGTTTTTGTTTTTTATTTTTTTAAAAAAAGTTAAAGGAATTTTCTATCTGATCTGAAATTTTTAGAGATGTGTTTTGCCTTGTTTTCGAGAAATCAAAATTCAAAAATTGCAACACGCTTATTTTATACAATAATGGTATTTAAAACGTGTGCGTATGAGTAATATCAATACTTAAAAAATATTTTAAGAGGCGATGGTAGCGTGAGTGAGTTTTTAATAACGATTACGCACGCTCATGAAAGAAAAAATTTAGTCACGCACGATATTTTATTTTGCTCACGCTCATTCACGCACACGTGAGTAGAAAAAAATAAGTTACGGTCACGATGTTCACGTGAGCGTGAGTAAAATAAAATATCGTGCTTGAATATTTTTTTTCTTTCATTAGCGTGAGTGATCGTGAATAAATACTCAGGCAAAAAAGTTTGATATTTTCAATATTTTCTGTAGTGGAACAGTTGGTGTGGAATGCCTCACATGGCTATCCATACAACCCATTTAAAAATTTACGGTTCACATGTTTTTTTTTTCGCTGAACATTTGGTGTGGAATGCCTCATACGTATATTTATTAATAGGTAAAATTTCCATCAAATGATCCCACAATTTTACCAATTTCGTTTCAAAAATGTCAAATGTTTTTTGTCATAAAAATGTTGCAGGTATAACTCTTCAAAAAAGGTTTTTTACTTAAACAAGCGCACCTTATCATGTTTTCAACCGATTCACAATATTTTTTTGTTTAAGAAGTAACACTGATATTTTTTAAACAAACCCAAAAAATTATAAATAGGATTTGGAAGTAACTGACACGCCCATTTTTTTATTCCACTCACACTGACACTCACTAACAACCACGTGAGTAAAATTAATTTTCAATCACGCTCACTTGTGATCATGTGTAAATCACGCACAAATCTAATTACGTTCCCATCTCTAGTTTATATGCATATGCGCATAAAATTACTACTAGTAACAAGATTTATGAATAATGCTTGAATTACAAGCGTTTCTGAAAAAAATTAAAAATGTCCTATCACAAAACTTAGTATAACTCATTCAGTTTTTAACCGATTGCTATGTTTTTTGGTGTTTTGGAAAGCCACTTTACTATACTTTTTTAAAAAAAATTCAAAAAAATTGTTTTATGATTCGCTTTCAACTTAGAGTGTAAGGAATATGACAAATTTTTCAAAAAATTCGGTTTTTCTTTACTTAAGCGATCGTAGCTCAGCCAATTCTTGATCGATTTTTAATATTTTTGTTTTGTTTGAAAGGTAAGACCTATACCTTTAAAACAAATCCATAAAATCGAAAATCGGTTGCAAACTAACAAAGTAATAATTTTTTAAAATTGTAATTTAAGAATTTCCGTTTTCCAACACATTTGCCAATAAAAAACGTACTTAACGAAGTGATCCAGAAAAACTATGAGTATATCAGTACTCTATGGACTCCAACCAACCCGAATTTTTATATGAGAACCCCTGCATATTTTTGGTGTAGCACAGTGTAATTATGCAATTCGAACAATTTTTGGGATTATGACCGGCAAGTATATTAGACATAATCCCTGAAATGGAGAAATATATAATTAGATTGATTTGTAATGCAAACGCCACAGACGAAAAATTATAATAAGAAATTTTATCAATAAATCGCTGCTTTTATCGTTAATCCATGATAATTTTACTCCATTATTTATTTTTTATTGGGCTGCAGTATATTAACATGTGTCATGATACTCTTAAAGTAAGTGCAGGGGTTGTGGGCTCGATTCCCAAAGCCTTTGTATGTTAATTACAATGGGAGGCTGGTGCAGCGGATTTTTCTTAGTAAATAAAAGTATGTAATTGAGGATCATAATGATATTTCGTAAAAAAAACACATTGATACTTTTGTGGGTTAAAATTGGGGAGTTGCATATCGGAGAGGAAAAAAGCTGTGTTCGATAACATTTTTTGATAACGGAATATTTTTTTTTTTACATCAGTATTTGATTTGATTTGAGTAAAATTTTTTTTTTTAATTTTTGTAATAAAAAAAAAAAATTCGAGTGTAAATTCTTTTGAGTGTATTTTTTTTTTTTTTTTTTGAGTGTAATATTTTTTTTTTAGTTTTTTTGAGTGACAAAAATAGTTTCTAAAATATTTTTTTTGGCTTACCAGTTCTTTTCAAAGCGTGTTTAGCGTTTTTTTCAACACGGGAGTTCGGGTTAAAACCCATCTGAAATTACCTATTTTGATAATAACTTATGAACCACTAGACAGATTTCGCTGAAATTTAGTAATAATCTGACCGGAAGTATAACAAATATATACGACAAGCTTCAGCAGCTTGCCGTATATATTTTTCATTCTTCCGCTAACATTTGAAAGTTAGCGTGTTTCACACAGACAGAAAGACAGACGGACGGACGGATTTTCATGTCGTTAGGCGCGGTATAGGGTTTGATTTTAGACCAATGGTTTCTTTGGAAAAGTTTCTTAGAATTTCTTGTAGATTTTGTTTTTGCTATACGATTTTTCAGTTTTTTTCGATCCATACAAATCGACCCGCCCTAATATATATATATATATACTTTATAGGATTCTAGACCAATATTTCGAGGTGTTACAAACGGAATGACAAACTTATATATACCCTCCATCACTAGAGTAGAGGGTATAAAAAATAATGAAAGCTTTACCAAAGTTTTTACGAAAAAAACTCTAAATTTTCTAAACTAAAAGAAAAATATTTACACATTTTAAAAAATGTTTTGTTAAAATTTAAATTTTTTTCTTTTTAAAAAAAAATATTTAAACCAAAAAAATTTTCCAGTTAAAATGAAATCCTTTTTTTGTATAAGTATTTGTAATTTCTGAACTCGTACACTTTCCCGTACAAACTTACATCGAGTAGGAGGGAAGTAAATGGAAATGGCAAACTAAGACAACAAGAAAAACCCGGAAGTGTTTGCCTACCATTCAAACAAATAAAGAAAGTAGTAGGTATATATTTGTTGGTATGTGTATTTGCAGTTGTAAATGAAAAAGAAAAAAAAAAACGTGCAAATGTAAGTTTTGTTTGTTCGTGTATGTGAGACACTCTTTATAAGTATGTTTGTGTATGTTTGTAGTAAAGTAAAACAACAAAAAATAAAAAAGGACTTTTATGCCAGTTTTTTTTTTTAGGAAAAGAGTCATGACTGTCTTACTTATAGTACAATTGTAGTGGTTTTAATGTATGTGAACAATTATTGGGTAAGGGGAACAATTTACACACAAGCTTTTTACAAAAAAAAAATTGTAAATTTACAATTTTTTGTTAGTTCTTTTAAAAATACTTGTTTTTATAATGTATGAGAGCCCCCCTTAGGGAGTGAAGACAGAGTTTTATTATATTCAAACAAAATGTTGGGGATTAAAAAATAATGGAACTCGGTCTTGATTTTTATTTTTCTAGGAGGCACCACAGGGGCGGTAGGAGCTGGTTTAATAAAACAAATTTATAAAAAAAAAATAAAAAAAATGTAAGTAAAAATATTGGGATTAATAAAATAATAGAGTTGGTCACTAGGGTGGCTCTCTGATCAAATTCTAATACCCGCCAAAAGTGTCGGTCCCCTAAGGGTAACTCACGTGCAAAATATCACTCCGATCGGAGTTTATCTTCTGTCTCCACTTTGAGCCTCAAAATTGGGGTTTTTGCAAAAAAGGACTTTTTTTACAAAAAAATAAAAAAATTTAAGTTTTTTTATTAAAATAATTAAAAAAAAAATTTTGTATAATATTTGATCGTAAATACTAAAATATGAAATTAAAAGATTTTACGGTATCATTAATCCGTTCAAACTTGATACCAAAAAAATGGCATGATTTTGGGGGCGTTCTCAAAACACCTATTTATCAAAATTTGAAAATTTTATTAAAAAAAAATTTTAAATATACCATTTTTCTTTCTGAATTCATTAAGAAACCTTGGAGAAGAAAAATGTAAAATATGGCGGATATTCGTCGAGCCACTTTTTAGGAATCACGGGGGGAAGTTATCGGATTTCAAGAAAAAGTTGGTTTTATCAATAATTTGGATTAATAAAATCTTATAAATTTAATTTTTGGACAAATTAACTTTTTTTTGGTGTCGTGGCATTCTATAAGATAACTTTAAGTCTGTTATGAAATCTTACCGATCTAGGACGTCTGTAACCCACATTGGCTGGGGGTCAAAAATGACCCCCGTAGGAAATTTGAAGTTTAGAGCTTAAATTTTGTGCTATTAACAAGTATAAAACGGCTTTTGTGTTTTTTATCCTAACTATTATTTCGTATTAATATATTATCTTTAAAAAAATCGTTAACCCTTCTTGGCAGGGGGTCAAAAATTACCCATTTAATTAAAAGTATATATTTTTTATAGAAAATTAATTTGTGGCAGTCCCCGTGTAAAAATCGATTAGATATGATGAGATCTGTTAAGATCTGACTATATCAATTGTATCTGATCAGATCTATTATATCCGAGATTCCCGAGTAAAAAAGATCTGATATAATCATATATGCTATTATATAATTATTTATATTTATATATGGTTATGCATGAACTTTGATATGGACATATAAGTTTATATATAGCATTGTATTTTTCCTTATTTTTTAATATAATAACATACATATTCATATCTATTTACATACCGATCTATATGAAATTAGATATGACATATAATGTCGGGAATTTTTAGATATGGCAGATAAAAAGATATATGATTTTATTTATAATTATATCCCGAAAAAATTTTTCAAAATTTTCTAAGTCCCGGACAATTAAATAAAAATTAAAATTTTTTTAAGTCCTAAAAAATTTTATGAAAATTTTCCAAAGTCCCGGAGTAAAAAAGTCATTTGGAGTAAAAAAATCATTGAAAATGTTTTTAGGAGAAATTTTATTTTTTTGAAAAATTTTTAAGTTCCGAAAAAATGTTTTTAAATTTTCTAAGACACAAACATTTTTTGGAATTTTTAAATCCCTTAAAAATGATTTTAGAAAAAAATTACAAATTTTTAATAATTTGCTAAGTCCCGAAAAATTCCGAAGAATGCAAAAAAAACTCTTCTAATTGATAATGTATCCAATCTGATAAAATAATTTCTAATTTCTCGTTTAGAATTCCAAAAAAATTCACCAGATTTCATCTAATTATATAAAAATTTATCTAATTTTAACAGATAAGATATGATTTAATACAATTAGATAGACCCATTTTTGGGATCAAACTTAATCAAATTTGATATTATTTTATCAAAAATAATAGAATTTGATATAATCGTATAATATTCGATCCGCCAATTTTCGGATCAAAATTAATATGGATTTACATAAAAGCATATCTTTTCATATATAATTAAATATTGCGTCATATAACTTTTTTTTATTCGGGTTTGTCCCCATTTCCGAGATCTGATCAGATACAATTACTGATCAGATCTACTTTGATCTCGAAATTGGGGACAAATCTCGGATATAATAGATCTGATCTGATACAATTGATATAATTAGATCTTAAAAGATCAGTCAGATCTAATCAATTTTTACATGGGTCTATTTGATAACTTTAAATCAGCCATAAAATTTCACCTATTTAAGATATCTTTAACCCACATTGGCCTGGGGTCAAAAATGACCCCGGCAAAAACTTTTCGGCATAGTGCTTGAATTTTTTGATATCAACAAAATTTATATTTTTATTGAATGGGTCATTTCTGACCCCCTACCAAGAAGGGTTAACGATTTTTTTGAAGATAATATATTAATACTAAATATTAGTTGGGGTAAAAAGCACAAAAGCCGTTTTATACTTGTTTATAGCACAAAATTAAAGCTCTAAACTTCAAATTTCCTGCTGGGGTCATTTTTTGCCCCCCGCCAATGATGGTTAAAGACGTCCTAGATCGGTAAGATTTCATGACAGATTTAAAGTTATCTAATAGAATGCCACGACACCAAAAAACAGTTAATTTGCCCAAAAATTTTATTTATAATATATTATTAATCCAAATTTTTGATAAAACCAACATTTCCTTGAAATCCGCTAACTTCCCCCAGCGATTCCCAAAAAGTGGCCCGACGGATATCCGCCATATTTCACATTTTTCTTCCCCAAGGTGTTCTAAATAAACTCAGAGAGAAAAAATGGTATATTTAAAATTTTTTTTTAATAAAATTTTCAAATTTTGAAAAAAGGTGTTTTGAGAACGCCACCAAAATCATGACATTTTTTTGGTATCAAGTTTGAACGGGTTAGTGATACCGTAAAATCTTTAAATTTCATATTTAAGTATTTACGATCAAATATTATACAAAAATTTTTTTTTAATTATTTTAATAAAAAAACTTTAATTTTTTTATTTGTTTGTAAAAAAGTCCTTTTTTGCAGAAACCCCAATTTTGAGGCTCAAAGTGGAGACAGAAGATAAACTCCGATCGGAGTGATATTTTGCACGTGAGTTACCCTTAGGGGACCGACACTTTTGGCGGGTATTAGAATTTGATCAGAGAGAAAAGCCCAAAAACGAGCCACCCTATTTGTCACTAGGGTCAATTTCGAGAGAGTTAGAGCGGTAGGAACAAATTTTTAAAAATATTTTGTGTGGGAAATTTCCACCCCCCCCCCCCCGCTCCAAACCAAATACAAAAGAAGAAAAAAGGAAAAAGAATCTTATATGAAAAAAATTGAGAATTTTTTTTACAGGAAAAATTTGAGAATTTGCTGTCTAAACCAAAAACGCTGTAAATTTGGTCAATGAGTGCATTTATTAAGGTCGAAAAAGGTTTTTTTACATTTTAAGATTATAAATGATTCGGCACAGAAGAATTTAGCACTCTCACTTGTGTTTTTGTACATTTGTTAAACAAATGGATAATTTTTATGTCAGAATTTTATACTTGTGAAAAAGTAATTTTGGTGAAAAAAAATTTTGGTGAAAAAAAAAATTAAATAAAAAAATAACGAAAAGAAAAATTTTTTGATGTAAAACAAAATTTTGAAAAAAAAAACAAGTGAGAGTATTAAATTCGGCTGTGCCGAATCTTTTATACCCTCCAAAATGTGAAAAAAAATCAGGGGCGTCTTTTTTTGGTGGGGGGGGGGGGGGGTGTTTTGGTGGTTTGGTGGGAGATATTCCCCTTGCGATAGATGTTATCAAATGGATTTATTATGATTCTGCCAATTATTTAATCCAATTAATCGTTATTAAAATAGATTTTTTATATCCACGCCCACAAAAGGGGCGGATCAAACTTTTTTTATTTTTTTTATCCGCTGGGTCCACATGCAGGGTTTTAAGCTTCCTCTGATATAAAAATGTTGCATTTGCTTAAAAAAGGTACAAAAAACCCTGCAAAAAAATACAGTTTTTCAGTGGTTGGTTTAGTTCTCCAAGGGGGAACTTTTTTCCCTTGGTCCGATTTTGCCCATTTCCGAACTCATCCTGCCTAAGAATATAAGACATATTCGTGCCAAAACTCGAAAGTCTAGCTCTTTTATTTTGGACTGTATCTTGTCCTCTACAGACGGACAGACGGACGGATGGACATCGCTAGAATGTCTTAGAATCGATCACTGATCAATAATATATATACTTTATGGGGTCCTAGAGCGATATTTCAATGCGTTACACATGGAGGGTATAAAAAAAAATTTGATAAAAGAAAAAAAAAATTGGTGAAAAAAAAAAATATTTTTGATAAAAAAAAAAGTTTTTGAGGAAGAAAACAAATTTTTGATGAAAAAAAAATTTTAGGAAAAAAAAATTTTTTTGCTGAAAAAAAATTTGATAAATATTGATGAAAAAATTTCATAAAAAAAAATTTAATGAAAAAAAAAATTTTTTGATTAAAAAAAAATTTTGAATGAAAAAAAAAAATTATGAAAAAAAAAAAATTTTCATGAAAAAAAAAATTTATAAAAAAAAAAAATTGATAATTTTTTTTTGTTTTGTTCAAAAATAATAATGTTACGTTTTATTCACCATCTGCTGAAAGTTACAAATAGAAGTTGCAAACCATTTTGGTTTTAAAACAATGAAAACAGTAATTCTTATTTTCTTTTTTGTCAAACTAAGGTGGCGTCCTGTATCATTTTTAAAATAAGACACCAGCCTAAAAGCATTATCACCCAGCAAAAACTTTGCTTACCAAGTAATTTACTTAAGGGGTTAAAAAAATATGAGAAACTAGTTACCTTCTAATATCAATGTTAATTACTTTAACACGTTGATGTCATTGGAGGTAACCACACTTTGCCTTTTTGGGCGTAAAGTGGAAAATTGTTTCAGAATCTGGGCCTTTTGCTGATATTTTTTTTAAATATCAAACATGTTCTAAAATTGTAAAACCTTTTCTATAGAAATAAATTTTAAAAAATTTGGAAATCCTTCTATAGAAAAAAATCGTAATAAACAAGAGGAAAACACTAAAAAAACCTTAACTAATGATTCAAATCTGACCTGAGGTTCCCTGCAAAAGAAAGATATCAAGAGTTTGATCCGTGTTTGTTCTGGTGTAACGTATGCTTAAGTTGTTTACACAAAATAGTCTTTGGATTAGTATAAATGAAACCTCTTGGTTCCAAATCTGACATTCAAATTTGGCTAACACGTACCGTTTTTGAAATATTGGCGTTTGAAAAACTCAAACTCCACTGTTACGCACTTATATTCTTTATAAATCACACCAAAATTTTCCAACGCGAATTTCTCAAAGACGGGACATGTTAGAAAAATTTAAATTACAATTGTAAATCAGGAGATCCATTTTATAAAAATTTATTTATAAAATAATTTTTATAATAAATGCTCAAATAAAGGATTTTTGATTTTTTAACAGCGAATGTCTCAAAAACGGTGCGTGCCGGAAAAATTTTGAATGGCAGATTTAGAATCACGAGATCAAAATCTATAAGGACCAGCTACACATTTCACTGGAAGTCAAAAAGGGGGTAAAATATCGTGCTTTGGGACTTTTTCTATATCATAAACGCTTTGGTAAAGTACCTTTTTTGAAATTTTGGTTTTAATGGGGGAAAAAAGTAAGTTTTGGTATCGAACACTTTCTTTCAAAGAAATTACTTTCACTCCTAACCACTTCTAACTAAAGGTACATGAAATATATGAAAAATATGTATGTAAGTATGCATTTTTTGTACGTTTGTAAGTCGGTAAGTACGTTTGAGTTTTAGACTAGAGAGAGTTCGTTTTGTAAAACTTAAGATTTATGTTTTGCATTTAAAAGATTTAAAGCCTCCTGTGGTGAAGCTAAAATAAAAGAGATGGTTTTTTAGTTCCCAGCCGACAAAAATGTAAAAAAAAAAAGTTTTTTTTTTTCTTTTTAAAAAAAAGTAGATACTCGTAACAAAAAGAAGCA
Organism: Pegoplata infirma; assembly: GCA_963921195.1. Classification (NCBI taxonomy): domain Eukaryota; kingdom Metazoa; phylum Arthropoda; class Insecta; order Diptera; family Anthomyiidae; genus Pegoplata; species Pegoplata infirma. The sequence continues at coordinate 39,521,545 of OY992540.1, read as the reverse complement.
AATAATGAGCAAAGTAGAGTAAAGTCTATAGCTTTATTTGCTAAAAAAATATTGTATGAAAATAATAAAAAGGAAAAAACTTTTTTCTTTAACTTTAACATTAATAAAAGTGAAAAAAAAGTAAAAAAATAAAAAGTATTTAAAATATATGCTAAAGATTTACTGCTTCACTTGAAATTTACATTTCAATAAAAAGGATTTTAAAAAAATATTTAATTCATACAAAAACTAAAAGAAATATAACCCTAGATTTGCTATGATTAAGCCTTTAATACTCGGAATAAAGGATTTGCATATAAAGTTGTAACGGAATTAATATTAAATCATATAAGTTTGGTTAACCAATATTTGCATCAGGATCATAGTAAAATAAATCAATTTAACAAATTTTTCATAAATTATTTTTTTAATTTTTTCTCCCTTTTTCAAATTAAGGTTTCTTTAAAAAAAGGAAAATAAATTGAATTTTCCTAAATCTAAAATCTCCATGACCTTAAAAAACAAAATTAACAAATATTCGTTTCTACAAAATTAATTATGTTGTACTTACCAAATCTGCTATATTTGCTACTTGTATGGCATCATGTATCACTTCTGCTCGTGTGCTGCCATTTCGTTTATCAAACATGGCTTTGTCTACTATAATGGCAGTTTCAATATATTTGGTGGCCTCGCGGACATCACGTTTATAACGACCGGCACCATTTGGAAGAATTTCATCAATAATACCAGCTGATAAATGTTTTGTACGGCGTGATAAACGCCATGAATCTAGATTGCCTGAATTGGCGCAACCTTTATTAGCTTTTGTGCGTGCTTCAAATATGACATGCGGATGTTTCTGCAAAAAATTCAAAGGTAATAGAGTATGAGTAAATATGAGAGAAAATTATTAAAGGTATATAAATTAAAAAAAAAGTTACACACAAACAAAAAGTTGTAACTTAATTTTGGAACACAATTTCCTTAAAAATGGTTCAGAATTTTTACAAAATTAATTACAGTTTAACTAAAAGTTTGTACAGGTAAATAGTTCATAGTTTTCCTTAAATATAATTCCATAATATGTACACTAGGAAGCCAGCGGAAAGTGAGGGCGATTTTTTCTTTAAATTGAATATCGTCGATTCGGAATATTGTGCCACATGGTCTAAAACTGATTTGGACAAAATGTCAGCCATATCGGATACCTTTAACCCGTGCTCCTTTGAGGTCAAAGTTCACTGTCTCCATTAGACCGGAATTTTCTTTGTGTTGTAAAACAAAATTTCTTCCGATTTTGAAAGTCCGTGCAAATTTGTATTCTACTTGGTCTAAAGCTGAAGCAAAATTAATGGCATTCGATTTCAACTAACCCGTGGCTTCCGGCTAACAAAGTTTGGGAATTTTGAAAATTTAAAAAAAATATTTCTTGCATTTAGGGTTGCCAGTTACAAAAAGTCAAATAACTGGACAATGCAAAAAATTTATCTGGAGTTAAAAAAAAAATGGATTTTTTTTTTGAATAACTTCAATCAAATCGACCGGTTTTCAAAAGTACAATATTTTGAAATACTTTTCGAATATAACACCAATCAAATGTCTGCATTTATTGGTACATAAACATTTTTAAACATTTCCACTATATATTCGATCATCTCGAAATGTTGATGTTGAGCTCGTCAATGGTCTAAAGATTGTAAGCGCAGATTTTTCTTTTCAAATAATCCCACAAAAATGAGTCCGAAGTAGCCAAATCGGGAAACCCAGGTGGCCAGTTAAAATTCCCTAGACGTGCGATGTCAAAAAATGGCGACAATTACTGGGTCTCATCTGCAGATTTGACCACTTCTGACTTATTCTTTTGTGTTTATTAGAAAAGCAAAATTATCACCAAACAATCCACAAATCATTGACAATTTAAGAACAACATTCATGCTGAAATCAACACTAGACTGCAAGATCCTAGAAAAATTAATAAAAAAGTAGTGAAAATACAGCAAAAAGAGCACATTTAAAAGTAGGGAAAAGATTTGTTTTATTCAAAAAGTAATCCAAAAAAAAAAAAAAATGTAAAATATATTTAATATAAAAAAAATATGGTTAAAATCAAAGAAATTCTTTTTTAACTGGATAAATTATAATTTAACTGGAAACTGGACTAGACCCAAAATAACTGGAAAATCCTGGCCATTCCCGGCCGTCTGACAACCCTACTTGCAGTACATTATATTTATTAACTTAAATGCGCTGAATACAAATTAAAAAAAAAAATCAAAACGGTCGAATGGTTTTCACTATTTGAAATTTTTCCTACATTTAAGGAGGGTTTAAAGAAAAAAAGTCTTCATGTGATTTTTTAAACAGCTATAAAAAAATAAAATCGCAATATTTTTTAGTTCCGTCAAGGGTGTTTCGCGAATTTATGAGATAAAAAAACACTATAACTTTCGAAGGACAATAATGAGACTCCTGAAGCTTGGCATGTATCTTTGACGTTCCAAGGTCTATTTGGTATTAAATTTCAGCTCAATCGGTCCAGTGGTTCATAACTTTTGAAGCAAAACCCTGAATTTCAGATTAGTTTCATCTAAAATGCCACGTGTTTTAACAAGTTTTAAAAGCATTGGTGGTAACTAAACAACGCTTTTCAAACTTGTTTAATTTTAAAGCAATGCTTTTTAAACTTGTTAGTTTTAAAGGCATTGGTAAAAAAAAATTTACACGTAAAAAAAATTTTACACTCAAAAAAAATTTTACACAAAATAAACATTTAGTTTTTTTTTAACAAAAATGACAATATTTTGTGTACATACGTACTCAGATACATTTTTACACTAAAAAAAAAACATTACACTCGAAAAAAATTTTACACTCAAAAAAATTTTAATTTTTTTTTTTTAAATGACAAAAAAAGAGTTTTTTACTCAAAATAAAATATTTCTAATCAAAATTGTTAATTTTTTCACGTTAAAAAATGTACTATCCTTTAAAAAAAATGCATTGTGGAGGGTATTCGTAGATTCGGCAAAGTCGAATTTAACTTTTCTACTTGATTTTTATTAATTTTTGCATGTTGAATACGAATATACAAAAAAAATCGGAAATCGTTCCTATGTTTTTTGAGATATCACCTATTGAAATTTGGCAAAAAATTTTTTTTTTAAGTTCAAGAAATTAAAAAAAAAAATCAAAATATTTTTCCACTGACCGACCAATGGCGCCTTTCGATTAAAGCTTAGAGTTTTTGGTAAAAAAATTATAAAAAACCAAAATTTTGATTTAAGGGATTTAGCTCAAATTAATTTTAAATGAAAGTTTAAGGTTAGAAAATTTTCTATTTTTTTTAATTACTTAAACGTAGAAAAAAACTGCCATTTTAATTTAAACCGTTCGGTAGATCTAAATTTTGTTTTATATTCGTGCTCAGCGCATCGAAATTAATAAATTTTATATGTCGCAAGACATTTTTACACCCTACACCACTCTATGGTACTATAATGAATTTGTGCTGATGTTTGTAACTACCCGAAATATTGGTCCTAGACCCACTTTCAAGCATACCGATAGACTCAGAATCACTTTTTGAGTCGATTTAGCGATGTTCGTCCATGTAAACGTTGTGCGCACGATACAGGCCGACAATTTTTATCTGATTTTACTAAAATTTGAAACTTAATCTTCTTTTGACTCAAGGACGAACGTTATTGAAATTGAAAAAAAAAATCGGTCCATGTCTTGACCTACCTCCCATACAAACGTCGCATCAAATATGGGTCAAATGACCCTTACAACCGTATTTTATTAGGTATCCTTTCGAAATAAGACAGGTAAACGTGTTTTGTACTCACAAATCTCCGTTCCAATTGTTAAAAGAATCGGACCTGTTTTTCTTGTAGCTCCCATACAAACCAGTCTCCCGATATTCACATAAATATATAAAATTTGATGAAAATAGAAAGTATTTTATTTAAATATTTATTATTTAGTGTGTTTAACGAGTACTTGAATAAACAAATCAAATCTGATTATAATTACACGATTTTTGTTTTATATTTTCATCGTGGGCCCCATATGAAAATTTCGGCCGATATTCACTTAAAGCGATTTATTGGCAACAAATATAAGAATATTTCACTTAAATTTCGTTTGTGAGTGTTTTCTACACTTGTTAAAGATTTGACAAAAGACAGATCAATCAGTCCATGTTTGGATTTGGGACCCATTTTCCGGAAAACACTGGTGTAGGGTATGGTCGGCCTTGGCTGAATATAATTTTATTTTATTTTTTTAGAAATGTTCAAATATTCAAATCTTTGATTGCTTATCTCCCCAGATTAATTTATACCAGTTCGCCTAAAATTTGTTCCACATATTTTTTTTAGCTCTAGTAGAATTAAAAGTTGCCCGGACACTTGGTAAAATCAAAAGTTTAAGAAAAATTTACCTCTAAAATCTAGAAACATATTAAACAAAAACAAACCTTGTTATCTTTCGTCACTGTTTAATATTTAATTTAAAGTGGTCTCTGCTTGATTTTAAATTTATTTTTCTTAGTATATTACTTTCTTATTTCCATTCATACATCGAGGGATTATACTTTAAACATTCTAACTCCAAAAAAAAAAATGTTTTGGAGAACCAAAAAAACTATTTTTTTACGATTATTCAAAATATTTTTAAAGTTTTATATCCTTAAATACTTATTAAAGCGACTTCTAAATCTTTAGTAGTAAGGTTTTTAAATTTTGTACAATTACGATTTTGTGGAAGATTAAAGTTTTGATCTTTAATGTGAATACTTAAAAATTATGAGTTAGAGGGTTTTGCATTGTAAAGTTTTGTTTGCTAAATCCATAAAATTACGCTATTTTGAAAATGACCAACAAAATTTTGACAGATTTGTGTTTTTGCAATAACAAAAAAAAAATATTTTTACTCTTAAGATATAAGGACTGCACTCTAAAAAACGCATGTAAACTTACTATTATAAATTGGGTAAATTTTTGTTGAGTAGCACGCATTTTATGTTAATACAAGCACAAAATGCATAAAATACTTTTAAACCAATTAAACACAGCAAATTATAAATATTTTCCGTGAATTCAAATATTTTACACAAAAATGTGTAAATAAAATTGTCAACAAACACTACCTTGCCCCCCTTAAAACAACGCCCCTGTCAAATTTTATTTTTTATTTTTTTTACATGTTGGAGGGTTTAATAGATTCGGCACAGCCGAATTTAACACTCCCACTTGTTTTTTTTTTTTTGTTCCCCTTGAAGAACAACACCAACCTCTTAAAAATGCAAATTTTTTTGACGTTTTTTTGTATTTTTGTGAACCAAATGAGACATTTTTATGTTCGTAGAAGCTTATTGTCCTGCGCTTGGACCCAGTGGATTAAAAAATTTCGCTTTTTTGCTCCGCCCCACAGTGCCACATTTGGCCAATCTAGGACAACAAAAATCCACTTATATTTATATTGACTGGAAATTCGGTATAAATGTTCGTTTTGACTTCAAAAACAAGATTATGAAAAATATGGGAGGCCAGTTAACTGCCACGCCCACTTTTTAAAAAATATTTAATTTTGGTTGTAATTTCTTTAAACTTGGTATATATACTCTGAAGGACTGTAGAAATAATATCACAAATAAAGGGGGCGGTCAGACAACTGCCACGCCCACTTATTAAAAATATGTTTACAAAATATGTAAAAACAAGGTTTACATATCGCCCCACTGTAGTCGGCGTCGCAGACGGTCGCAAAAGTTAGCCGTTGAAATAAGTACTATGGATATTGGTCAATATGTCTGAAAAAGTCTGGCGACCAATAGAGACCAAACATAAAAGTTCTATTCCATAAAAAAAATAAATATATAATTTTCTTTTCAAAATTTTTTATTATGTTAAAAATTTAATAAAAAATATAAAAAATTGTTTAAAAAAAGAAGAAAAGATATGACTTAAAGCCTTTAAATATCCTTTAAAATTACCAAAAAAGAGTGTATAAATATATTTTTTTGTTAAAAAGTTACAACAGTTTAAAATCGACTTAATCAATGCGAAATAATGAACACTACTTTCAGGATTTTACAAGTTGCAACTTTATGCACCCACATCTTAATAACGAATAGAATTATAGTTCTTATATGAGTATTTCCGTGTTATTAGGAATGTTTTATAATATATACAAACAAATCATAAAAATTGGGGATATTTTTTTTTTTATTTTTGTCGTGCTAGATTGGCCAAATGTGGCACTGTGCGCCCCTCTTTTAAGGGCGTGGATAAAAAAATATTTAAAATAATTATAAAACTATAATACTTAAGTGCACAAAGCAGACAAAAATGGACTTGTAAACTTATACCGTGAGGGCCAAGGAGTCACCCCAGCTCACCGACCCCTCCCCCTACCTTGCCCCCCTTAAAACAACGCCCCTGTCAAAAATTTTTTTTTTTAATTTTTTTACATGTTGGAGGGTATAATAGATTCGGCACAGCCGAATTTAACACTCTCATTTGTTTTTATTTAAATTGACTACTAGTGGTCAATTTATTCAATTTACACATTCAGAGTAAAATTACCCAATTTATAGTAGAAGTCCAGTTTCCTACTATAAATTGGGTAAATTTCAACAAATTTTGATTAGAGTGTGTTTTACTAAATATTTAGCATTAAAAATTTATATTTGTAAAATTGTGAGATAGAGTGCTTTGAATATAAGCCCTTGATATACTTTTTTGTTTTATTTACTTTTAGTATATAAACGAATGACATTCACTTAAAAAAATTAATTAAAATTCAATTAAAATGTATAAAACACAAAAAAAAAAAGATTTTCCTTACTGTTGATGAAATCACTACAAGTGGCAGCATGACACAATACATACTAACATAAATTTGACTTGTAGTAAATGATGAAAAATAAAAAAAAGGAAACCCCACACATACATACACAACACACTCACTCCCTCCAATGAATTTAAAGTCATGAAGGAGCGCAACAACTGTGACGATTACTTAGAATGATGCTGACTGAGTCTGCTGATGATGATGATGATGATGACGACGTCTATGTGGATCACATAAAAAAGGGCGTTGAATTTATAACACTAGAAGGCGTGTGCGTGAAAACTGTTAGTGATTTTTGAAATGACAAGTTTAAATTGGATTTATCAAAAGATGTAAACATAAAGCTTTTGTTAATTATGTTGTAGCAGTCTTTAAAATTTACAATGACATACAATTTTTGTATGAACAGTTTTAAATGGAAATTTAAGCAACATACATAATTATGAAGACGAAAAATGTGCAATATCATCTAAGGAATAGTACAAGTAATTAACAATCGATATAGACCAAAACAATAGAAGTTACATAGAAAATATTTGAATTTTTTACAATTAAGGACTTGCATATTTTCCATTTACGTTTTTAGGAATTCTATACTGTAGCCTTAAAACCTTTAGTATCCTAAAAGTTTAACAATTGAAACTTTTTGTTGCTTCAATTTTCCCTTCGGTAGTTTTAATTAAAATTCATTTGTTAAAAGAAAAAGGAAAACAAAGTAAATTTCTGTGAATGTTGCTTAAATAATTTGAAATTATTATGAAAATTTCCTTCTTTTTAATTTCTTATTTTCATCTATAAGGCCATCTTGCCTCATTAAATTTAAAATCAATTTTAAGAAGCCTTTTAATATTATCTGCAAAAAATTATACCACATATTAGTCAAAAGAGACGTTATAGAAAAATCAAATGAAATATTTGACTTTGAGATTTAAATTCAACTTCATAGCAATATGGGAATAAAATTAAATGGTATACTCCACATGACAAAATAACAATTGACAAACAGAATGTATGGAGTACAAGTAAAGTATCCCACAAAAAAAAAAAAGCTTTTTGTCAATCAGATGCCATTAAATGCAGTAAAAAAAATTCTGCAGTTTTTCAAAAATTACGGTCAGAAACTCGAAAAGATCTAAAGGGTTGTCCAATAAGAACGGGTAGATGTTAAAATGGAATAAAACAAGCTGATCGGAACAAGAAATCGGTTATCATCATTCCGAAGCGCTCGCTGTTGTTAATTACATCGCTCAACACTCATTTTCCGGTTTGAATTCTGGTGATAAATTTTAGTAGACTTTGATCTCCTGATTCCAAATCTGTTCTCCAAATTTTTCCATCACTTCCAGATTTTTAGTTATTCACGGTTGAAAATGCGAAAAATTACGATTTTTGCATTATTTGAAAGCCTGCACAGCAGCCATTCAGTGGAATACAAATCTGGTATAAAGCGCAAAAGTATAATTTGTCTATGGTGCCCAACAAAAAATTTGTTTTCTAATTATTGCGTTTGATTGGGTTACACTTGCGTTTTAAAATGATACTGTTAAAATTACCATTTTTGTAAGAAAACCTTAGTTTTTTTGATATTTTTCAAAGAAAAACTAAAAAAAATAAATATTTTACAAATTTAAGTTTTCTGTGTTATTTTTTGTATAAACCGGAAGATATCCTTAATGGGTTTAAAAGTCTATACGAAAGAATGAACTTTTGCCTAAATTTTGAGCTCATCACAGTAAAGATTGATCATCTTGTTTTTGTTTTATAGCCTTTTAAAAATGGTGCTTTTTCTAATTTTTTTCACAGTGTTTTAAAAAAAAAAAAATATTTGGCCAATAATAGTGCAACAACTTCAAATTTTTTTAATCATATATTTAAGATCATAGTTCAATTCTACTCTAATGCTTTATACCAGATTTTTTTTTCCACCCAGTGGCTGCTGTGCAGGCTCCCAAAAAAGGCAAAAATCGCGTTTTTCGCATTTTCTACCGCAAATAATTACAATTTTAGACGTGATGAAAAAATTTGAAGCACAGATTTGGAATCAGCAAGTCAAAATTTTTTAAAATTTTATATGAAACTTCAAACCAGAGCCAAAATCCTTCGAATTAAAAAATATTGCATATTTATTTTTATAATTGTTTAAAAAATCACATGAAGTCTGTTTTTTTTTTTCTTTAAACTCCCTTTAAGCCCCCCTTAAAAAATTCTTTATGTGTATACTATCTTTGTCAGACAAAATAATACCATTTAAATACAAAACAACAGAAATATTTGAATATTGAGACTGAAAACTGAATTTGATTGATTTATGTCTAATGCGTAATGTTCAACACAAAAGATTAAAAGTGATGATATGCTCGTGCATACAGTTGGATAGATATTTGTGCATATTTATTTTAGCATATATGTATATGGGGCATTCCATGTGAAATCGGACACTTTGAAAAACTTTTTTTTTTAGATTTTCCCAATTTGTTTACAGTTTTTAGTACCCTTCGAAAACTCCTTCCTGGTAAATTTTCAGATTTTTTTGATGACCCGTTCAAAAGATATCGAATTTTTAAAAATTGGTAGTATGTTCCTTTACTCAAACTTCTTTTAATCATAACTTCTTCAATAATGGTCCAAATTTCAAAATTTTTGTTTTTTTACGTACTTTAAAAAAAAAAAATCCCAACTAATTCTTAAAAGCGCTCTAGTATGCGATTTTTAAGTTTTAAAATTTAAATCTCATTTTTGAAAATGTTTGTGATCTTCGATTTTTTTTAAATTTTTTTCTGTAAAACTTCTATTGATTCTACAAATTTTGTCCAGGAAGTTCGTGGGATAACGAATATTACTATTTTTAAAATTTTTTTGAAAAAATTTTATTGTAATTTTTCACTCTTAAAATCATTTCTACAGCTCCAATGGAGCGTCATAGAGGGGTCATTTATGACACCGACCCCCATTAATTTCTACGTCTTAACATTTCTTTGGAACAAACTAATACCCTATCTCCAATTTCTAAGGGGGCTCCCACACAAAACTACATTTTTTAAAATTTGCTCCAACCGCTCTAACTACCCTAATAGTGTCCTGACTCACAACATTTTTTTAGTCCAAACATTTTCTCTGAACATATCTAATTTTTAAGGCGTGGGATAACGATTATTACTATTTTTTTAAATTTTTTGAAAAAATGTTATTGTAATTTTCTACTCCTAAAATCATTTCTACTGTTTCAATGGTGCGTCATAGATGGGTCATTTATGAGACCGACCCCCATTAATTTTTACCTCTTAACATTTTTTTGGAAAAAACTAATACCCTATTTCCAATTTCTAAGGGGCTCCCACACAAAACGACATTTTTTTAAAATTTGCTCCAACCGCTCTAACTGCCCTAATAGTGCCCTTAGAGCAACAAAATGTATGACCGACCCACAATATTTTTTTAGTCCAAAAATGTTCTCTGAACATACCTACCATCTATCTCTAATTATTAAGGCGGTCCCCATACAATTTTTTTTATTTTTTGTAATTTTTTTTATTTAATCAGCTTCTACCGGTCCAATGGTGCGTCCGAGAGGGGTCATTAGTGAGACCGACCCCCATTTATTTTTACCCTTCAACATTTTTGTAAAATATACCTACGCCCTATCTCCACTCCCTAAGTAGGTTCCCATACAAATAACAGTTGGAGCAAATTTTATAAAAATGCAATTTTGAATGGAAGCCTACTTAGGGATTGGAGATAGGGCGTAGGTATGTTTTACAAAAATATTGTAGCCTACTTATGGATTGGAGATAGGGCGTAGGTATGTTTTACAAAAATATTGTAGGGTAAAAATAAATGGGGGGTCGGTCTCACCAATGACCCCTCTCGGGCGCACCATGGGACCGGTAGAAACTGATTAAATAAAACAAATTTACAAAAAATAAAAAAAAAAAAATGTATGGGGACCGCCTTAACAATTAGAGATAGAGGGTAGGTGTGTGTTTAGAGAAAATGTTAGGACTAAAAAAATATTGTGGGTTGGTCATACACTTTGTTGCTCTAAGGGCACTATTAGGGCAGTTAGAGCGGCTGGAGCAAATTTAAAAAAAAATGTCGTTTTATGTGGGAGCACCCTTAGAAATTGGAGATATGGTATTAGTTTGTTCTAAAGAAATGTTAAGACGTAAAAATTATTGGGGGTCGGTCTTATAAATGACCCCTCTATGACGCACCATTGGAGCCGTAGAAATGATTTTAAGATTGGAAAATTACAATAATTTTTTTTCAAAAAGTTTTAAAAAAAAAGTAATAATCGTTATCCCACGATCCCCCTGGGCAAAAAAATTTCTCGAATCGATAGAAGTTTTACAGAAAAAAATTTCAAAAAAATCGAAGAGTAAAAACATTTTCAAAATGAGATTTAAATTTTAAAACTTAAAAATCGCATACTAGTGCGCTTTTAAGAATTTTTCTCAGATTCTGAAAAATTGTTCTTATAGAAAAAGTCTCAGATTCTCAGAAATGTTTCCGATAAAAAGTCTTAGATTCTGAGACATTTTTTCTATAGAAAGTCTTAGATTTTTAGATATTTTTCGTATAGAATTAGTCTCAGATTCTGAGAAATGTTTTTTCAGATTCTGAGACATTTTTCCTGCAGAAGCAGCCTCAGATTCTGAGATATTTTTCCGGTACAAAAAGTCTTAGATTCTGCGAAATTTTCCTTTTCGAAAAAGTCTTAGATTCTGAAAAATTGTTCCTATGGAATAAGTCTAAGATTCTGAGACACTTTGTCTATAGAAAAACTATCGGAAGTAATTTTTTTATACCAAAATTGTCATGTTTACAACAATTTTTCCTAAAGAAAATTTCTCTTCATAATACGAACTTCCAATTATAGAAATAATCGAGTTTTTCTTTTAACAATTATCAGATTTTTCTTATCAAAATTTTCTGATTTTTCCTTTAAAATTTTTGAGATTTTTTTCTATGAAAAATTTTCGGATTTCAAGATTTTTTTTTTTTTTCAAATTTTTTTAGAAAATTTCGTTCGTTCTTTTTTCCTTCGTTTTAACATGATAATGTTTTTAGGCTGGCGTCTAATTTTAAAAAAGTTGAAGGACGCCACCTCAGTTTGATAGTCAAATAAGCTAACCATTAACGGACAAGAAAACAAGAATTACTATTTTCATTTTCTTAAAACCAAAAATTTTAATGTTTTTCACCAGCTGGTGAATAAAAAGAAACATAATTATTTTGCAACAAAATAAAAAAATTCCATAAAAATTTTTTTTTCATCAAATTATTTTCATCAATTTTTTTTATCAATTTTTTTTTCATCAATTTTTTATTTATCAAATTTTTATTTCATCAAAATTTTTTTTTTCATAAATTTCTTTTTTATCATATTTTTTTTCATAAAATTTTTTTATCAAATTTTTTATTATCAATTTTTTCTCACCAAAAAAAAAAATTTTTTCATATTTTTTTTCATAAATTTTTTTATAAAAAAAATTCATCAAAAACTTATTTTCATCAAGTTTTTTTTTTCACTAAAAATTTTGGGTTCATTAAATTTTTTTTAACATAATTTTGTTTTTCGCGAAAAAAAATATTTTTTTTTAACCAAAACTACTTTTTCACCAAGTCTAAGCTTTTCGCATAAAAATTTTCCATTTGTGTGTCAAATGTACATAAAACAAGTGAGAGTGTTGTATTCCTATTTGCACTTATTTTTCCACTCACTTACGAAATGTACAGCTCTTTTGGTTTTTTAATGGGGTCATCGACTGATATTTCAATTCGTTTTTCGTGGAATACCTAAGTAATATAACATTATTTTTTCTAAAAAAACTTTGCTTTGGCAAGTACATCCAATAGTGTATTCAAAAAACCGGCCATTTTCAAAAACCGGTTTTCGGTTTATTTTTTTATTTTTTTTATTTTTTTTTGAAAAACCGGTTTCCGGTTTGGTTTTAGCAAAAAAACCGGTTAAACCGGTTTTTTCGGTTTTTATTCTTCAGCTTAAAAATTAATTAAACTTAATTATATTTTTACAATACAGGCATAACCCAATAAACACAAAATCGAATTTAAAAAATATATATTGATTTCAATATTAAACGAAGAGACGGACTTCCGGAACTCGTTGATATATTGATATTTACATACCAACATATCCACAAGCTGATTATGGAAGTACCGCTTAGTTTTGTGAGTGTTTCTAAAAACTGTGTAATGTCAATTCATATTTTAAATCATTATATTATAACTTTTTATAAAAACCGGTTAACCGACACAAAAAACCGGTTTCTCGAATATTCGAAATTCAAAACTATTCGAAACCGGTCGAGTTTCTAAAAATGAAAAAACCGGTTAACCGGTTTTCGGTTTCGGTTTTGAATACTCTAACACCCAAGTCTTCCGCAAAACATTATCATGATTTAATGTTTTGGGCAAGAGTACAAAATTCGCAGGCATTTTTTCTTTATTTTGCTCTTTTTTCTTTTTTTTTGGGGGGGGGGGGGGGGTTAATTTTCCCATTTCCCCCGCTTTTGTACCCGTGCATGCACTATCTAAAAAACAAAAAAATATTGCAAAATTTTCGTTAGAATTTTGGTGCCCTAATTTTTTTTTTTCAACAAATCTTTAAATTCCACCCTATTCCAAATAAACACTCGATTAAGGAGTGAGTAAAAGAAATTGGAAACAGATGTATGCAAAAAACACAGTTTTTACAATTAATAGTTGAGGGTAACCAAAATAAAAAATTGTTTTATTCGCATAATCAATAGATAGTTGAATGGTTAGATAGATGGATGGATGAATGAATGATGGTATGGTTGGAAAGTTTGAAAGGATATTTATTTCTGTGTGTATGTGTGTGTGTGCATTTTTTTTGTAGATGCATTTGCATATGCTGCAGTGCGTAAAGTCATTAAGTGTCTGTGAACATGTATGTTATGCATCAATTACGATAACAACAGAGAGACATAGAGAAAAAAAAGAAAGAAAGAAAAAAAAAAACAACTACATTCATGTTTTCCCTGAGTATGTTTTGATGAATTGTAAACTTTTGTTGTTTTTTTTTTTGATAGAGGGGGAAACGTCTATTAATAGAACTTTACATATGTATATGTATGACAAGACTATAGAAAGACAGACAAACATACAAACATGCAAAAAGGTACTTGTATACATATCTATGATTGTAGTGGTATTGCATGTAGGCTTAAACTGCATACAACTCAAAAGTTGACCTCACTTAAGTTTATGTTGCATTAATATACACATACAAATGCACACGCACATTTATGTATACATATGTATGTGTGTGAGCACTTGCATACACACTACAAAGCATACTGGTGTCCTGATTTCAATTTTTGGTTGTATATGAAAGTGTTCTTGAATGTATGATGTTGTTGATTTTATAGAAAGTCCTTTTTTTTTTGTTAACAAATGAAAAGCCATGGCTTATGTTGGGTTTTAATATCATGCATCACAAATTTAACCTGTTGAGTTTTTTTTTTTTTTTTGCTAAAGTTTCAAGGGATTCTTGAGAGCAGTATGATGGAAAAAAAGGAATTAAAAACTGTTTAAAGTTGAATATTTGATTATTTTGAAAATTAGAGAGAAAACTCAATTGTTAATTTGAAAACAACACATGTACTTAAAATCGACTTAAAGTAACAAAAAAAATTTGCAATGCTACTAAAATTGGCTTTACAACTATTGATGAACAAATTTTTAGGAAAAAAAAATTATGTAATAAAAACTAAATAACAGGAGTTTAAGGTTTTAAATTAACAAAATAATCCAAAGACATCTAGTGTGCATTAGATTCCGAAAGAAATACAAGCCAGTCTATTTAAAACGATTGGCAGCAGTAAATAAATAAATACCTCTTTTTTCAAAAAAAGTACCTAAATAAGACAATTGGTCCTCTTTGTAAAAAAGTACCAAAATAGAAGTTTTTTCTAAAAAGTACCAAAATACTACTTTAAGCTTAAAAGTACCAAAATAGTAATACTTTTTGCAAAAAAGTACCAAAATCGTAATATATATGAGGCATTCCACACCAAATGTCCCGCTACAGAAAAACATGTGTCCCGTAAATTTCTGAATAGGTTTTTTGGATAGCCCTATATGTAACTAAGAAAATTGCGTTTTTGGTTTTTCAAATTTTCGAAAACTGGGCTTAGGAGGCGTGGGCAAATATTGGAAAAATGGTAAAATTTGTGGCGAGTTGCCTTGATTAAATATTTATCACATTAAAACGGAATGCACCACAATGTCAAAAATTTTCGTTTTTATATAGTTTTGTATGGGCTATCGATTAAAATTTTTTTTTTTGGAAAATTTTCAGAACCCGTTCTGAAATTTTCAATTTTGTAAAAAAGTCAATTTATCAAAAATCCGGCCACTTTTTTTTTCTTTTTTATTTATTTTTTTAAAAGTTTAGATGTTTGTCCATCCACACAAAAAAAATCAGAAACACGTTCATCTTTTTTTTCGAGAAAATCGCATTTGAACTTTAAATTTCATTACAATTTTGTTATTTGCTTGTATTTCTTTGTTTTAAAGTTGCGAATGAGTAATATTAATTGCATAAATATTCGTCATACGCTCTGTTGACATAAGAAAATACAAGCAAATTACTAAATTGTTATGAAATTTAAAGTTCAAATGCGATTTTCTCGAAAAAAAGATGAACGTGATTCTGATTTTTTTTTTGTGTGGATGGACAAACATCTAAACTTTTAAAAAAATAAATAAAAAAGAAAAAAAAAGTGGCCGGATTTTTGATAAATTGACTTTTTTAAAAAATTGAAAATTTCAGAACGGGTTCTGAAAATTTTCCAAAAAAAAAAATTTTAATCGATAGCCCATACAAAACTATATAAGAACGTAAATTTTTGACATTGTGGTTCATTCCGTTTTAATGTGATAAATATTTAATCAAGGCAACTCGCCACAAATTTGACCATTTTTCCAATATTTGACCACGCCTCCTAAGCCCAGTTTTTGAAAAATTGAAAAACCAAAAACGCAATTTTCTAAGTTCCATATAGGGCTATCCATATCACCTATTCAGAAGTTTACGGTACACATGTTTTTTTTCGCTGGATTCCTAAAAATTCCTAAATTCCGGGGATTCCTAGTTGGAACAAAGGGCCAGAAAAATAGAAATACTTTTTGCAAAAAAGTACCAAAATAGTACTTTCTGATAAAAAGTACCAAAATAATATTTTTGGATAAAAAGTACCAAAATAGTATTTTAAGCTAAAAAGTACCAAAATAGTACTTTAAGCTTAAAAGTACGAAAATAGTAATACTTTTTGCTAAAAACTACTAAAATAGTACTTTTTGCTAAAAAGTACCAAAATAAAATTTTTAGATAAAAAGTACCAAAATAATACTTTTTGGGTATTTTGTGACTATAGTTCAAATACAAAAAAAAGTTCTTTGTACAAAAATTACCAAGAAGTACCTATAAAATTGCCAATATAGATTTTTTTAAATACCAAAAATGTACATTTTTATAAAAAAGGCCCGATATTAAATGTTTAAAGAAAATAATGTTCCTAACTAGAATTTGTAAAAAGATTAAATTAGTACCTTTTGATAAAAAGTAGCACAATAGAAATTTGTGCTTAAAAGTACCAAAAATTGCGCTTTGCAATAAAATGTACTAAAATATTTTTTTGGTCATTTAGTGATTAAAGTTTCATTCTGCCAAAATTAACAATTACTCATGGATACTGTCAAAATAACACATGTCAACTCTTTATCTACTATATTAAAAAAAAACTTGTAAAACGACAAGAAAAGTTTGCAACTTTTTTTTTGCGACCTCCTTTTTAACAATAATTCCTTGTAATTTTACAGGCTTTTTACCAATAATTTTGTAATTTTACAAGATTTTTACCTATAAAATTGTAAATATACTACTAAATTTTTACTATATTACTAGATTTTTTTGTTATTTTACGAGAATTTCTAGTAAAAATAACGAGGTTTTTCGTAATTTCACAAGATTTTAACCAATAAAATTGTGAACTTACAAATTTTTTGGAGCAATAAAACTTAAAAGGAAATCTCGTGAATTTACAAGATTTTTTTTTGTAAAAAATGTTGGAAATTTATAAAATTACAAAAAAATTGTTAAATTGCAACAAAAAAAGTAAATTTTGATCAAAAATGTTTTGTTAAAAACAAGGAAAACTGTCAAATATTGGTAAAATGTGATTACGAGACATTTTCTAGTAATTTGACAAGGTTTTTTTTTGTGTTTACTAATTCAAAAATCTTCTTTCGAAATAATGTGGAATGTTAAATCGTAAGAAGAGCGGTTTGAAACTAACAATTTTCGAATATCCCCTTTAAATAAAAAGTACCAAAATAACACTTTTTTATAAAAATCATAGAGTTAGTACTGTTAATTGAGAACCATAAAAAATGGTACTTTGTTAAACAAGTAATAATAATAAACTTTGTTTAAAAAGTAATTATAATGTACTTTCTTTTGTAAAAGGTACCAACATAAATGGTTTTAAAATTAGTATTTTTTTTTAAAGAAATACAAAAATAATACTTTTTTATAAAAGTACCAAAACAGAATTATTTATAAAAATATGCAAGAAAGGACTTTTTATTAAGAAAAACGGTTGAGTTGAGTTGAGGGTGGGTTGTACAAGCCTAAAAATAAGTAAATTTTTCTAGGCAAGTCCATGGCGCTCAGACTTAAAATAGTCCATTGTACCGTAAAAAAAAAAAGAAAAACGGTAGTATTAAGTACTTTTTAATAAATAGTACTTAAAAAAGTACCTAGATAGTACTTTTAAACAAAAAGTACCTTAAAAGTACTTTTTAACAAAAAGTACATTAAAAGTACTTTTTAACAAAATAATATATTTTAATAAAAAGAAACCAAAAAATATTTTTTTATAAAAGAAAATACTTTTATAAAAAAATGTACCGAAATGCTGCTTAAAATATCACAATGTACTTTTTTTAAAAGTTCCAATATAAAGCGTTTTAATAAAAAGAATGAAGGAAAGTTTTTATAAAAATTATTTTTTGAAATGATCCTTTTGCTTTTGTATTACTCAAGCTTGAAAAATCATGGATTAAAACAATTGTGCAGCACCAAAATTAGAATATGAAAAAACAAAAAAAATAATAGCTTGTGGAAAAAGTACCAAAAAAGAACTTTTAACCAAAAAGTACTAAAATATTTATCTCTAATAAAAATTAAAAAAATATTATTTTTTCCAAAAAACGGAAATACACCTTTCAATACACCTTTTTATCATTTTGTAACCTTTTTATCATTTTGTTTTTAGCACATTTTGCAGTGCTATTTTAAAAAAGCACCTAATTATCACATTTTGTGGCATCAATCGTTGAACAAGTCAAAAGTATTCAAATAATATTTTTTTAGAAATGTACCAAAATAGTTGTTTTTTAAAAAAAAATTCCAAAATTGTACTTTTTAGAAAAATAGTACCTTTTACAAAAAATACCAAAACAGTACTTTTTAGAAAAAGAACTAAAATAGTACTTTTTGGAAAAAGTACAAAAATATAATAATATTTTTTTTTTATAAAAGGTACCCAAATAGTACTTTTTAGAAAAATTACTAAAATATTACTTTTTAAAAATGTAATAAAATAGTACTTTTTAGAAAAAGTTCCAAAATAGTCATTTTAGAAAAAGTACCAAAATAGTACTTTTTGGAAAAAGTTCCATAATAGTCCTTTTAGAAAAAGTGTCAAAAAAATACTTTGTAGAAAAAGTACCAAATAGTACTTTTTAGAAAAAGTACCAAATATAACTTTTTAGAAAAAGTACCAAAATACTTTTTAGAAAAAGTTCCAAAATAGTCCTTTTAGAAAAAGTATCAAAAAAGTACTTTTTAGAAAAAGTACCAAATAGTACTTTTAAGAAAAATAGTACTTTTTGGAAAAAGTTCCAAAATAGTCCTTTTAGAAAAAGTGTCAAAAAAGTACTTTTTAGAAAAAGTACCAAATAGTACTTTTTAGAAAAAGTACCAAATATAACTTTTTAGAAAAAGTACCAAAATACTTTTTAGAAAAATTACCAAAATAGTACTTTGTAACAAAAAGTTAAAACATAGTACTTTGACATTAAAAAAACCAAAATATTACTTTTTTTTTTAAATGTACATATTTTGTACTTTTGAATAAAAATATTAAGTACAAAAATCAACAAATTTCCTTAAGTTCTTTATTATAAAAATAATAAAGGATAGAACATTTTATTTAGAATAATATTAAAATGGTACTTTCTTATAAAAGTACCAAAAATCTTTTTTTTGTTAAAAAAAAGTGCCAGTAGTTTAAAAAGAAGCAAACTTTAAATAATGTTTTTTTAAAAATTACCACAATTGTAGGTACTTTTTGGGAAACAAAATACTAAAATGGTACTTTTTATAAAAAACACTAAAAAGCTGACATTCAGCAGAAAATAACAAGAGGGAACATTGCTATAGTTGGGCTTTTTATTGAAAGTGCTTCCATCTACTGACGAATATAAACATGACACATTTCGTTCCTTATCCAACCTGGTTTAGAAAAGTTCTTAGATTCGGACTTTGTTAATATAGAACATTTTTTCAGACTCTAAGACATTCTTCATATCGAAAATGTCTCTGATTCTTAGGCATTTTTCTTATAAAAACAGTGTCTCAGATCCTGAGATATTTTTTCAATAGAAAAAGTATCTCAGATTCTAAAACATTTTTCCTATAGAAGAAGTGTCTTCGATTCTGAGATAATTTTCCCCTAGAAAAAGTTTTTCAGATGTTTTTTAAAAGAAAAAGTCTTAAATTCTAAGACATTTTCCCTACACAAATGTCTAACATTTTAAAACCTTTTCCTGCAAAAAAAATCTAAAATTTTGAGACATACAGAAAAAGTATCTTAGATTTTGAGACATAAGAAAAATGTTATGTTGTCTCTTTTCATTTTTTCTATAGATTTTTTTTCTCACATTTTGAGACATTTTTTCTACAGAAAAATTGTTTCAGATTCCGATATATTTTTTCTATAGAAAAAGTGTTTTAGATTCTGAGACATATTTTCTTTAAAAAAAGTCTCGCATTTTAAGACATTTTTCTTTTATATAATAAAATGCAATTCCTGTATTTATCTCAGCATACCTTCCCTGTAAGATATGCACATCAATCATACGTCTCACAAGTACAAGCTTATGCCACATATCAATCATAGCATATGAACGTCGTAAGTAAAATATATTTTAAAATATATATCACTCATACGCTATGAAGACTTTATATACAATTGTTATTACTCATACGCTAAGTGGTTTACAAATTAATTTAAATTTCATTTCTAATGAAAATATTTCTTTGTTTAAAAACCCACACACATACAATTTTGTATATTAATTATTAAATTTTGTTTTGTTTACCAAAAAAAAAAAAGCCACCAACAACTTATTAATCCTTTGACAAATTAGCAAGGACTTAAAAAAATAAAATATTTATCCCTTTGAGAGTATGTCAGATAAAACACGATACAATAACCAAACAAAAATCGGTAAAACCATAAGATTTTTAATTAACATTTTTCTCTGTATTTTAGCAAAAAAAAAAATTGTATTTAAAATAAAAAAAAGCTAATCTCAACAATATGTTAAAAACGACAAAACGTTACAAAACCACAAACTCCGCGCTTCACACAAAATATGTGTGTGTGTGTGTTTTTGTATTTGTGTGCATGAGAAAGTTGTGGTTAAGCCTGGTAACAAAACATGTAGCCGAAACCAAAAAAAAAAATAAAAAATAAAAAAAAGTACACAAAACAAAATATAAAAAATAACCTTTCACTCTACCACTACCAGCTAAACCAAAAGGACGAGTATTTTATACATTATGACCCCTTTGTATACTCCTCTTTATTTTACTCATCATTTTGAGTTCTAAATATTAGAGCCAACACATTTTTCTTTTAACATTTTACGTTGTATATAGAAAAAAATGTATATACGAGCATATATAAGGTGTTCTGCGTAAAACGTCTGGCTACAGAAACACATTCTCACGATAAATTCTGAACGAAAATAAAATACAAGTGTCTCCCAGATTTTCTAGAAAAATTCGCGTTTTCGCCAAAAAGCCAATAAAAAAAGTTGTATTTCTCCAAAGTAGTGTGAAATACATAAGTCGAAAAATTATTAAATCTTCTACTGAGCTAAAATGGTGCACCGAAAACATTTTCTGCATCAAATTTCCTTAGGGATTGATTAAAGCCAAAAATTCGGGCCATATAAGCAAAATGCATAAAAAATTTAAATTTTAAAGGATTTTGTGAAACACAATTTAATAACACTGTACAACAATTTCAAACTTTTTCCAAAATTACGGGGTTCCGACGATTGATTCTGGTAGAGGAGAAGAAAAAAAAGATAATGAGTGTCGACGTTTTAAAAGATCACATCGGAATTTGACTTTACAGACGGTTCAAGTTTTCCAGCTCTGGCATGTTCTTGAAACATATCTGTATATAAAACTATGTTTTCTTTATATCTGAGGTATATGGTGTGTTTAGCAACTTTGTAGAAAATATTGTTGGGCAATATATTAACCCTCTCACTCCCTCTTATAACGGTATTTTTTGGCTCTATTTTAAACAATCGTAAAAATCATCCCGATAAAGGGGATGGCGGAGATAAAATGCTCTACAAAAATGTTGCCTATAACATTTTACTACATACGTCAGAGCATACCAAAGCCCAAAATTATCTCAAACACCAAAAAAGGGTCAAGCTCAAAATTGCGCATTAAAAAAATACAACAAAATAACCCTTTGTGGGCAATCTTGAATTTGATTGCTTTTTTGTTGTTTCCTAAAATTTTATCATAAAATTTTATAGCCTGTATTTTGATAGGACATTTCATCCTCTCCCTTCCCCTTTTAAGGGGTGTTTTATGCGATTTGTTAGAATAGAGTCAAAAACTACCGTTATATCGAAGATTTAGAGGGTTAAAATGTTGCAATGATATTTTCGACAAAGTTTGTAAACATACCCTAAACATCAGATATAAATAATACATAGTTTTAAAATCAAATTCAAGATTGCCAAATAAAAATTACAAAATAAATTAACCCTTAAGGGGCAACATTGAATTTGACTGGTTTTTGGTGTTTGTGTTAAGTTTTGATCTTTTGTGTGTTTTCACATATATAATAAAATTTTATGGCGAATATATTTTTAGAACAAATTATCCCTGGCATCCCCTTCTTTCGGGGATTTGGTAGAATAATGGCAAAAAATACTGTTATGAGTGGGAGTAAGAGGGTTCCACATGTTCCACAAAAATATTTGCCTTAATATTTCCAAAGTTTTATTTAACTGTCACACACGTTTTTTATACCCTACACCACTCTGTGGTACAGGTTATAATGAGTTTGTGCTGATGTTTGTAACTATCGTAAATATTGGTCGTAGGCCCACTTTTAAGCATACCGATAGACTCAGAATCACTTTCTGAGACGATTTTTCGGTGTCCGTCCGTACGTCCGTCCTTTCGTACGTCCGTAAATCCGTACGTCCGTTCGTCCGTCCGTCTGTCCGTCTGTCCATCTAAACGTTGTAAGCACGATACAGGTCGCAATTATCAATCGATTTGGCTGAAATTTGAAACTTAAGCTTCATTTGGCCTAAGGACGAAGCCTATTGAAACAGTCGCTCCATGTTTAAACCTAGCCACAATACAAAGGTCCGCTTGATTTTGGCACAAATTACTCTAATAACCGTATTATAATAGGTATCGTTTCGAAACTAGCCAGGTAATCATTCTAAATTTTAGGGGAATCGGACATGTTCTTCTTATAGTTCCCATACAAACCACCATCCCGATATTCACAAAAATCATGAAAATTTAAAAAATTTTGTTTGTATGTTTTAAACGTATGGTTTGGTAGTCTATCCAATTCTGAATATAATTGGACCATTTTTGCACTTACCCATATAAGACCCATATAAAAATTTACCCCCGATATTCAGTAAAATCGGTCTATTGGCAACAAAAAAGCCAATTTCACTCAAATTTTGTTTGTGTATGTTTTCTACTCTGATTAAAGATATAAATAAATATGGATCTACTCGGGTCATGTTTGGACTTGGACCCATTTTCCGGAAAACACTGGTCAAATAGTCGGTCTTGACCGACTATAATTTTTGTCCTTGTTTTTTTTTTTTTAGTGTTGTACTGTGTTTGTTACATTATTTATCTCAGAAGTATATTTAGTACATTTTTTTATACCCTCCAACTACAATACGGGGGTATACTCACTTTGTCATTCCGTGTGTAACGCATCAAAATATCAGTCTAGGACCCTATAAAGTATACATATATATTTATGATCAGTGATCGATTCTAAGATATTCTAGCCATGTCCGTCCGTCCGTCTGCCCGTCCGTCTGTCTGTCCGTCTGTAGTTCACAGTCCAAAATAAAAGAGCTGGACTCCCGACATTTGGAACGAATATGTCTTATATTCCTAGGCAGGTTAAGTTCATAAAGGAGCAAAATCGGACCAGGAGGAAAAAGGTTCCTACTTGAAGAACTAAACCAACCTCTATTTCTATCATATTTTTACATTATTTTTTGTGTTTTTGTTTAACAAATGCAAAATTTTTATACAAGAAGCTCGAAGTCCTGCATTTGGACCCACAGAATTAGAAAATGTTGCTTTTTCGGTCCGCCCACTCCCTTTTTTGGGCGTGGAATAATTTTTTTTAAAATAATGATAAACTTGTATTTCTTTAGTGCAAAACGCATAAGAATGAATTTTTAAACAAATATTCGAGAAAAAATGTGCCCCCTCAATTATCACTACCGGCCCCCCCCCCCAAAAAAAAAAAGAAAACGCCCCTGGATTTTTTTTTGAAATCTACATTTTTTTAATGAAATCTTTTAAGTAGGTTTATTCTAGCTCGAGGTCATTATTTCCTTTACTAATTAAAACTATGAATAATTTTCCAGAAAATTATTTGCTGTTTTAAATTTATTTATGTTGGTAATTTTTGCAAGATTTAATCAACACCTATTTTGGGATTTGTCAGATTTCATTGTCTTTATATTTGCTTAATTATCTTAAGCAAATATAAAAACCCGATTTGTCATTTAAATCCCCTTTGCTACTTGTAGTAAAAGTTTTTACATTTCCTTAATAATCTTGGCAATGGAATCCGACAAATTCCGAAGCACGTGTCGATTAAGTCTTGCTAAAATGACCAACATAAATAAATTTTAAACAGAAAAATAATTTTCTTGAAAATTATTCTATGTGAATATATTAGTCATAATAGGAAAAGGAAATAATAACCTCGAGCTAGAACAAACTACGAATAAAACAATTGTTATTTTTTAATAAAAATTAATCAAGACATCTCCCTCTTGCGAATGATGTTATCAAATCGATTTATTACGTTTTTTATATATACGCCCACAAAAGGGGCGGGTAAAATTTTTTCTATCCGCTGGGTCCACATGCAGGATTTTGAGCTTCTTCTGATATAAAAATGTTGTAGTTTCTTAACAAAAGAACAAAAAAACTGTTAACAAATGCAGTTTTTGAGGTTGATTTAGT
The DNA here is from genome assembly GCA_963921195.1 of Pegoplata infirma. Taxonomy (NCBI): domain Eukaryota; kingdom Metazoa; phylum Arthropoda; class Insecta; order Diptera; family Anthomyiidae; genus Pegoplata; species Pegoplata infirma. The sequence goes on along the minus strand of OY992540.1, from coordinate 39,497,085 downwards.
TCTCCAAGAAGAAACTTTTCCACTTAGTCTGGTTGTGCCCATTTCCGAACTTAAACAGCCTATGACCATAACACATATTCATGTCTAACTTTGGAAGTTTGGACTGCATCGTGTCCTCTACAGACGGATGGACAGACGGACGGGCATAGCTAAAATGTCTTAGAATCGATCACTGATCAAAACTATATACATATAGTTTATGGGGTCCTAGACCTATATTTCGACGCGTTACACAGGGAATGGCAATGTGAGTATACCCCCGTACTGGAGGGTATTAAAAAAAACGGAATGCGGACAACTTTTGAAGAAATCTGAAAATTTACACGAAGGAATTTTTGAAGGGTGTTGAAAACTGTAAACTGGAAAAATTTAAAAATAAATCTTTAAAGTGTCCGATTTGGCATGGATTGCCACATATATTTCATGTGGTCCTCGTCCAATATTTCGATTCGTTAAACATGACAAAGTACCCCCATAGCGTGGTTATAGGGTATAAAAATCAACTTCTCAATGATTTGGGTCCACCGCTGGGTTGACTGTAGCTTGTTAATGTTAATGGAATGCCCCATATATATGCTGCCCTTATTGTTCGATGTGTTGAAATAAACCACGAAAAATATATATTCAAACCTTTTGAAGAAAAAATGAAATAAATCCAATGTCAGAGGGGGATTTGCTTAAAAAAACATATGGATTTCTTTAAATACACTTAAAAAAATATCTATAAAATTATAAGACAAAAAAAAATTGAAAAACAACAAATTCTCTGAAAAATAAGCCATGTAAAAATGTGCTGATTTCTGACTAGATTTTTGATTTCGAAGTCTTTTTCGAAAAAAATCTTGTGCCAGCAAAACTTGTTGATATTGTAATACAGACAAACACACAAAAAATTATTTGCTAAAATTTTTTATTTAATTCTATTGATCAACTAAATTTAAATAATTTAAATAAGTCAATCAATGTTTTGATTAAAGTTTTAGTTATTTTCTTTAACTGACTTTTTTTTCGCTTAAATTTTTTTTAATAGATTAATTCAAAAATATAAAAACTAATCGGGTTTTACTTTTTTTATTGTTGGCAACATATTGGAAAACAAAAAAGTTGAATTTTTTCATAATTTTATCACAAGCTTACAATTTATTCGTTAAATCAATCACTATTTTGATTGACTAAAAATAAAAAATTTATAAAATTTGTGATCAAAATCGAAAAAGTGTTTGATTGAAAAAAATTCAATTAACCACCTACAAAATAATGATTGGTATAACAATTTTGTTGATTGGAGGAATTTCAATACATTGAAATTCTTTTCAAATTCTTTCTATGAAGTGTGGCTCATTTGACAACTCGATTATATCTGCGCTTAAGAAAGAATATAGTTTATACATCTCCGCTAGAGGGCGAAGTTGAGCTTTTGAATAAACACAAAGTCAACGTTTTGTTTATATCTCTCACAAAGTTTCTTTAAGTTGAGATTTTAGAGTGGAAATTTGAGATTTTAGAGTGGAAATTTACACAAGATTTTCGCACTGACGAGAATCTTTGGCCATATTATCTAACCTGCGATTACAAGGCTTTTTACAAATATTTTATTTCTCCCTTTGCTTATTTGATTGAATAAAACATTTTCAATTTTCCACTTAAATTTCCACAACCCGTAGTTGTTAGTTAATTCTTTTAATCACTCAAAATCAATACAAGTACATAGTTTTCACCCTCTTTCTCCATCTAAAATCAATTTGCAAATTATTTAGCAACCCCTACAAAAAAACACAACATTTAAATACAAACTTCCATGAAATCACATACAACATATTTTCAATAGTATTTTTGTACAATATATCCCCGAAATGTAACAACATACCATTGTGTAACTCTAAAAATAATTGAGCTTATTTCCGCTAAAAATATTTGCTTAAATTCTTGATGATTTCATTTCATTCCAATTTCTATTTGATTATTTTTTTTTTTAGTTTTTGTGTTCATTTCTTACGAGGGTAGGTTGAAAAGTTTGGTAGTGGATAAAAAAAAACAGGCATAGAAATATGACATTAACGGTAGTGTAGAAGATTAAAAAAAAAAAAATAATCTAGTAGACATTATTTGATCCAATAGGCTGTAAGCAAAATCACCCAAATTGAGATTGGCCCAAAATATGAAAAATGCCCAAAAATGGGAAAATAAACAAAATCAACGAAATCAAGTAAAAAGTTAAATTTGGCCTTGCCGAATAAACTGATATCCTCCACAATGTCAAAAAAAAAAAAAAATATTTGGAAAAAAAACAATTTTTTTGAAAAAAATACACGAAAACAAAATTTTTCGTGAAAAAAAAATCAGCGAAAGTTTTTTTTTTTGGAAAAAACTTATGTTTGCAATTGTAAAAATACTATTCTCTTTCAAATTCTATTTCCATATGTCAACCAGCAGCCGAATTCAACGTTTTTTTTTCTTATGTTTTCTGAAATATAGCAAAATTTTCAAGGTGTCCTTATATTTTCGTTCACAAATTTTCAACCGCTGAACCAATACCGCTAAAATGCAATACCAAAATACTCGAGATATCTTAAAGTAAATATGTTAAGTTTCAGTCATATAGGTTTAATATCTTGGCCGTGATCGCCATTTCAACAGACAGGCGTACAGGCAAACAGACGGAAATTTATATAATGTAGTAAGTAGCATCGATAACTTCCCCCTTGCAATAACTGCTCATTAATTTATGCTTTTTGCAATTTAGTAATAATATTTTATTATTATTTTAATGATATTTTTAAATCCACGCCCTAAAAATGGGGCGGGCCAACAGAAAAAACACATTTTGTAGTACCCTGGGTCGAAGTGCACGACTTGGAACGTCTTCTGATTTGAAAATGTTTCCTTTGTTTAACAAAAATTAAAAAAAAAAACAAGTAGAAAAGTTAAATTCGACTTGGCCGAATCTATGAATACCCTCTATAATTGATAGTGAACTTTCGAACGTGATAAAAAATAAAATTTTTGATTAGAAATATTTTATTTTGTGTAAAAAAACTTTTTTTTAGTAATTTAAAAAAAAAAATAATAATTTACTAAATTTTTTTTTGAGTGTAAAATTTTTCCGACTGTATTTTCTTTTTTTTTTAGGGTAAAACTATTTTTAACTGACAAAAATACGTTGTAATATATTTTTGTGACTTACCAATGCTTTTAAACATGTTTAACGGGTTTTCAGCACGTGAATTTAAGGTGAAACTAATCTGAAATTCACGGTTCTGCTAATAACTAACCGATTTGGCTGAAATTCTATACGAACCAGGCCAGGGGGAACGACAAATATATATGACAAGCTTCAGCATCCTCGAAATTGTCTTTCGAAAGTTAGCGTGTTTTTTATATCGTAAATTCACGAAAAACCCTTGCCGAAATTCAGTCTTTTGCTCATAACTTTTGAACCACTAGAACGATTTCGCTGGATTGCAATACCAGACTGACCAGGTAAATGTTCAACATATATGCTAAACTTCAGAAGCCATCGTAAAGTCTCTCAAAAGTTAGCGTGTTTTCAACAGACAGACGAACGGACATCCCTAGATCGTCTTAAAATCGATCGAGGATCATGAATATACTAATATACTTTATTGGGTCCTCCACCAATATTTCGAGGTGTTACACACGGAATGAAAAACTAATATATAGTATACCCTCTATCACCAGAGTGGAGGGTATAAAAAAAAAATTAAGAAATGTCGTTTGTTAGAGGTTGGTTCAGTTCTTCAAGGGGACCCGATTGTGCCCATTTCATAACTTGACCAGAAAATAACCATAAGACATATTTGCACCAAACTTCAGGAGTCTGCTTTTTGTAGTTTAGACTGCATCTGGCTTTCTCCAGATAGACGGACGGACATTCACAGCATATCTTATAATGGGTCATGGCTTAATGATATATATACTTTTTGGGGTCCCCTACTAGTAAGAATGTGTGTTGCGAGTCGCAACTTCCAACACGTCGTATTTGTTAATTTTGATGCTCTAAACACGAATATAAAAAAAAATTAAAATCTGTCTAACGGTTTTCGAGATATCGCTATTTGAAATTTTCATAAAATGGCGGTTTTTTCTACGTTCAAGAATAATGACTGTTTCAAAGAGCTTAAGACAATCTTTCAGTAATACTAAATTGAGCCAATTCTGATAAAATGTGACGCCCTTCAAACAAAATTTTGGAATTTTTGAAAATTTCCACCAAAAACTTTGAATTTTGGAAAAATTAAAAAAAAAACTATTTTGCGATACATTATTTCTATAAACTTTCGCGTGTTGAATACGAATATTAAATTTTTCTGAAATCGGTCGAGCGTTTCGCGAGATATCGCCATTTAAAATTTGTCAAATAATTTCCAAGAATAGCGGTTTTCCTACGTTCAAAAACTTTTAAATAAAAATCTAAAATTTTGACTATTTCATAGAGCTTGAGAAAACTATTTGATACAAATCAGACCATTTTAACCAATGGAGGCCTTCGATTTAAGTTTAGAGCTTTTGCAAATTTTTTTTTTTTTAACAAAGCTTTGAATTGGGTTGACAACTTTTCAAGGAAAGTTTTTTTGGGATTTTTTTATAGACTTCTTGACTGTTGGAAAACCCGAAATTTTTGTAAATTTCAAATAGCGATATCTGGTTTTCGGAGAACTCGTTCTACTGGGGATCTGTTGGCGTTCCTTTCCGAACGTTGGAGTCGTTCGATCCACCATTTTGGTGAGAGTAAGGTGGTTGCTCTGGATATTTCCAAGGCTTTTGATTGTGTGTGGCACGGTGCGCTCATATCCAAGCTTAATGCCTTTGGTGTCGGTAATGAATTCTCTCGATTTATTTCGAGTTTCCTCAGAGATCGTTCTATACGTGTTGTTATAGATGGGTTCTCATCTGATGAGTTTCGGCTTCAATCAGGGGTACCGCAAGGTTCTGTTCTTTCTCCTACCCTTTTTCTTATTTTTCTTAACGACCTTCTAAGTCAAACTTCAAATCCTATCTACTCTTTTGCAGATGACAGCAACATTTGTCATTCATTTTCGTTTGATCGTAGGCCAAGCCTTGTTGAGGTTGAGGGCAAAAGGCAGATTATGAATGACACACTTAATCAAGACCTGTTGACAATCTCTGAGTGGGGTCTTGCGAATAGGGTCAAATTTAATGCACGCAAGACTCAATGTTGTATGTTGACCCACAGGAATGTGGAATCAACAGTGTCATCTGTACATATGGGTGGAATAAGTATCGAGGAATCTGACACTCTTGATGTTCTGGGCATGAAAATTCAGTGTGATGTCCGTTGGAATAAGCACGTTTTTCAAGTGTCGAAAGAAGCATTCAAGTGTCTCGGTTTTTTAAACCGGTGTAAGAAGTACTTCACCTCATCAGATCTCCTCACTATTTATACCACCTACATCCGACCGAAGATGGAATACAACTCCCATATATGGGCAGGGGCTTCAAAGTCTATTTTGGAGCTCTTGGACCGTGTGCAAAGGAGGGCGTTGATGCTAATCAATGACAATAGTGTGTCCAACTCTATTGACTCATTGGAGCATCGTCGGAATGTGGGTTGTGTGACTCTGTTCTATCGATATTACCATGGAAAGTGTTCTGCTGAGATAAGTGAACTTATCCCTAGAGCCCGAGTTTTTGTTCGCAATACTCGGTTGTCTAGTAGATCACATCCGTTTGTTGTCGATTGTCCAGTGGATCGCACAGCGCATTACAGAGAAGGTTCGTTCATCAGTCGAACTAGCCGTATGTGGAATAATCTTCCCGTAGAGGTCTTCCCAGTTTCTTTCAATGTAGATAAATTCAAGTCAAATATCCACAAACACTACTCCCTCTTTCCTCCTCCTCATAACCTATTTTCCTGATATCAACACAATGCACTGCATTAATAGGGGCATCCCCTGAGTGTTGGTTCAACGTAAAAAAAAAAAAAATGTTAATTTAATGACTAACCAAAACATTAAAAACTAATGAATATTCACTTATTTTGTATTGAAAAACAGTAAAACATTAGAAGAAATTTTTTACTGCCGAATTTGAATGTTACGGAAATTTCATTTTTAAAACAGAAAATTATTATTTTTAAACTACAAAAAAAGTAGAAAACAAGAAATCCTTAATAAAATTAATGATTTTTCTTTTAAAATAACTTTACTGCTTACATTTTAAAATAACCTACAAACAGTTAATGACATAATTTTCTTAGTGTAAGTTAATCTCGATAGGTGGCGCTGTTGTCGGTATATTAAATTTTTTTGGTACGATTTGGCTCAAATTCACAAAATAAATTTCTTAAACAAAAAAAAGTTTTCTGATTAAATGTGGATCTGGTAGCTGACTTTGGAGTGAAGTTATTTACAAAACTTAGGAAAACTAATGTACCCAAAATGTTGTAACTTCCCCAAAAACTTATCACTCAAACCTCGTTAATTTTTTGTTGCTATAGTTGTAATTTGTTGATGTTGTTATTTGTACGTTATTGACGACATTGTTAATGTTGGTGTTGGTGTTATACAACAGTACAGATGTTGTTAGCATTTCTGTTGGTGGGTTTTTTGTTTCTGTTGTTGTTGGTTGTTACTGCTTCTGTTGTTGTTAGGGTTATAATGGATTTGTAATGAAATGTTGAATTGCCATGGACATTTCAGGAGCCAAAGTGTTTTATAATTGGTTATATTATTGTTAAAAGTAGGTGTTATATAGCAATTGTATGAGTGAAATACATTGTGTAGGAGAATGATTGTAAATATTTATTTCGTTTTTTTTTTTGTTTATTTATTCTGACCTTAAATTTAGGTCGTTTTTTTGGATATTTTTTTTTTTTTTTTGTTTGTCAAATATTGTAGCAAGTAGATTTCGTAAAGCTCTGTGTAAATTTTGTTTTTAATTGAAACTAATTAATAAACTTAATTGAAGCAATTAAAATCAAAAGAATATTGAAAATGTTTTGATTTAAATATTTATACCATTAGTAAAGTAAGTGCTATACTTTATTATAAATTCTGCTGCTATTGACGATTTACTCTATTGTTTTAATAAGATTATTTTTTTTGTTGCTGTTTTTTGATTACTAAGTAAAGGAAATTAAAAGAAAGAATAAATGAGAAACATAATTAGTTTCCTAATGTATTTTTTTGCCGGTGTAATAAATAATGGAAAATTTAGAAATTACTAAAAATATTTTTTTATAATAAAACTAAATAAAATTATCATTCTTAAAATGTTGAAGGATTACAAGTTTAACTTATAGAAATTTGTGTATTATAAATTTGCTTAACATTTAATTGCTACAAAATGCCAACAAAATATTTTGTTTTTAAGATCTTGTTGCATAATGGGATATTATCAACTAGAGTCAATAATTTTTATACCCTTTATAATGAAATGTGATACCGCTCATTTACTTGTATAGTGTCATAACTCAAAATGTTTCATTTTGCAGAAAACGCGTTTAAAGTTTACAATTGAAACTGGTTGTTCATTGAAAATGGCCGGTACATAGAAAATGTAATAATTACGTATTTTCTTCTTAAATGATGAGTTTTAAAGATATAAGTACGAATTTTTGACACAATATAAAGCATGCTATAACGAAAAATGCTGCATTATTAACTCAAAAATCACATTTTTTGAGTTATGACAATATACAAGTAAATGAGCGATATAATTCCCGTCATCTTTTTCGCCTTAATGTACGTTTAAATAGCTGATCTTAATCTTACACACCTACAGTGACAATCGAAGAGTGCTGACGAAGGAAGGGTGGCTTCTTCCGAAAGCTGTCGACATCTTCACTTAGCCTGTGTTGTCAATTAATTTTTTCAGATTTTCTCATTGTACAACAAAAATAATTATTTCTCAGAAATAATTAGTATGGACTCAAATCGAAATAAATAAAAACTTCAGATATCAAATTTTTAAAAATTGGTAGTTTGTTCCATTACTCAAACTTCTTTTACTCATAACTTCTTCAATTATGGTCCAAATTGCAATTTTTATACCCTCCAACCACAGTATGGGGGTATACTCACTTTGTCATTCCGTGTGTAACGCATCGAAATATCGGTCTAGGACCCCATAAAGTATATATTTTATTGATCAGTGATTGATTCTAAGACATTCTAGCGATGTCCGTCCGTCCGTCCGTCCGTCTGTCCGTCTGTAGAGGACACGATACAGTCCAAAATAAAAGAGATAGACTTCCGAAGTTTGGCATGAATATGTCTTATATTCCTAGGCAGGTTAAGTTCGGAAATGGGCAAAATCGGACCAAGGGGAAAAAAGTTCCCCCTTGGAGAACTAAACCAACCCAAGAAAAACCGCATTTTTTGCAGAGTTTTTTTGTACTTTTGGTAAGCAAATGCAACATTCTTATATCAGAAGAAGTTCAAAATCGCAAGGGGAAGGTGCCCCCTAACGTCTCCCACCAACCCCCCCCCCAAAAAAAAAGACGCCCCTGGATTTTTTTTTTATATTTTTTTTTACATTTTGGAGGGTATAAAAGATTCGGCACAGCCGAATGTAACACTCTCACTTGTTTTTTTTAATTTTTGTTTTTTTACATACTGTAAAAAAAAATTAAAAAGGCTCTAGTATGCGATTTTTAAATTTTAAAGTTTAAATCTCATTTTTGAAAATGTATGTACCCCTTGATTTTTTTGAAATTTTTTTGTGTAAAACTTCTATCGATTCTACAAATTTTTTTCCTAGTATGATTGTGGGATAAAGCATATCCCAGCAAAACTTTGGTAATGGGTAGTGATTATATAACACATTACCAGGTAATGCATATAACTTATTTGTAGCATTATTTTATGATGTCTTACCAAACATTTGTTCCACAACGTATTATTTTCAAGTGAAAAATAATGCATTACTAATAATTTGCTACGTAATGCATGACTATTGGAAAAAATGTATTTCATACACTAAGAAAATTATGTCATTAACTTTTTGTAGGTTATTTTAAAAAGTAATCAGTAAAGTTGTTTTAAAAGAAAAATCATTTATTTTATAAAGGACTTCTTATTTTCTACTGTTTCTGTAGTTTAAAAAATATAATTTATTGTATTAAAAATGAATTTTCTGTTACATTTAATTTCGGTAGTAAAAAATTTCTTCTATAGTTTTACTGTTTTTCAATACAAAATAACTGAATATTCACTAGTTTTTTAATGTTTTGGTTAGTCATTAAATTAACATTTAAAATTGACTGTAATGTGTTTTTATTTTAAATGAAAAAACAGTGGAATGGTTTTTAAATAAAATTTCATTTGTTTTAAGTGAATATTCACTGGAATTTACCTACATAATTCTTTGAGTGTATGTGTTATTTCTAAACATTAAATCATGGATGACTTATATTTGGTTACATTATGTATTATTTGAAAGTTTGAAATAATGTATTATTTATAATTGGATGCATAATGCATTACAATAACATAAAAAATAATTATTTTATAAAAAAATGCATAAGTTTAAACTAGAGATGGGCTCACGACAGGAAATTTCTAACGACACACACTCACGAGCATATTTGATCTACTTAAACTCACTTACAATCACGTGAGTAAATTTAATACAAAATTAGTTTTTCACTACTTGTAACACCTTATATATTATCTTCTGGTATGCTATATTATTTCATTTCTCGTAACCTATAAAATATCATATATTTTACACCTTACTCGTATTCTTCGTTATAAATTTATGACTTATTTAATACCTTACTGGTATTCTTTGTGATAATGTGGATGCATTACTTTGAGTCTTATCGCCTGTTAAAATCATCAATGCTGCAATGTATAAAATAAGAGATCCTATACCTTATTTTATACCTTATTTGGTAATCTAAGTTTTGCTGGGATTACTATTTTTTTACATTTAAAAAAAAATTTAATGTAATTTTCCAGTCTTAAAATCATTTCTACTGCTAAAATGGTGCGTCATAGAGGGGTCATTTCCAAGACAACCCCCACTAATTTTTACGTCTAAACATTTCTTCGGAACAAATCAATACCCTATGTCCAATTTCTAAGGGGAAATTTTTTAGAATTTTCTCCAACCGCTCTAACTGCCCTAAGAGTGCCCTTAGAGCAATCAAATAAATGACCTACCCACAATATTTTTTAGTCCAAACTTAAAACCATTTCTCACATGGAGCGTCATAGTGGGTTTATTTCCAAGACCGAATCCCATTAAGATAGGGCGTAAGTATGTTTTAGAAAAATTTTGGAGGGTAAAAATAAATAGGGGTCGGTCTCACTAATGACCCCGCTTGGACGCACCATTGGACCGGTAGAAGCTGATTAAATAAAACAAATTTACAAAAAATAAAAAAAATTGTATGGGGACCGCCTTTATAGTTAAAGATAGAGGGTAGGTATGTTCAGAAAAAATGTTTGGAATAAAAAAATATTGTGTGTCGGTCATACATTTTGTTGCTCTAAGACATAGAAAAGATTAGAAGGTACGCAGTGTTGTATTTGATGTATTTTCCAATATGGTGGCAAAATGCTTGTTCTTCCTCATCTCACACGTATTTAATATCAAATTAGATTCTATGTTTATAAAAAATGGAATTTGTGTTTCATTTAAATAAATTTATTATTTATTTTGCTTTATTCAACGTTTTTTTAAAGATAATACGCATTTTTGTTGTTTTGCTTTGTTGTTGTTTTCCTTTATGTTGCATTGTTTTTATCAAACGTCAAAAGTTACATAATGTGCTGTCACTAATACTTGTTCAAGCGAAATACGACTCTGTTACACTTCTATTTTTTTCTATGCTCTAAGAGCACTATTAGGGCAGTTAGAGCGGTTGGAGCAAATTTAAAAAAATGTCGGTTTGTCGGGAGCCCCCTAAGAAATTGGAGATAGGGTATTAGTATGTTCCGAAAAAATGTTAAGACGTAAAAATTAATGTGATTCGGTCTTGGAAATAACCCCACTATGACGCTCCATGTGAGCAGTAGAAATGATTTTAAGTATGGAAAATTACAATAAAATTTTTTCAAAAAATTTTAAAAAATAGTAATCGTTATCCCACGATCCTTCTGAGCAAACAATTTGTAGAATCGATAGTTTTACACAAAAAATTTTCAAAAAAAATCAAAGAGTACAAACATTTTCCAAAATAAGATTTAAATTTTAAAGCATAAAAATCGCATACTAGAGCACTTTTAAGAACTGTTTTGGATTTTTTTTAAAAAGTACGTAAAAAAACAAAAATTTTGAAAAAAAATTGAAATTTGGACCATTATTAAAGAAGTTATGAGTAAAAGAAGTTTTAGTAAAGAAACAAACTACCAGTTTTTGAAAATCTGAAAATTTACCACGAAGGAGTTTTCGAAGGGTACTAAAACCTGCCAAATAATTAAGAAAAACTTAAAAAACATTTATTCAAAGTGTCCGATTTGACATGGAATGCCCCTATATATTATTAATCCATGGTCGATTCTAAGACATTTTATGAATGTCCGTCTGTCCGTCCATCTGTCTGTAGATAACACGATGCAGTCCAAAATAAAACAGCTATACTTCTGAAGTTTGGCACAAATATGTATCATGTTCATAGGCAGGTTAAGTTCGTGAATGAGCAAAATCGGCCCAGGGAGAGAAAAGTCCCCCCTTGAAGAACTGAACAAACATTTGAAAAAATAAACTTTTTTTACATGTTTTTTTGTATTTTTGTTAAACAAAAAAAAATCAACGTCTCCCATTGATCCCATGATGTTGGTTGAAAGTAAAAAAAAAACATGTAGAAATGTTAAATTCGACTTGGCCGAATTTATGAATACCCTCCCCTATGCCCTTTTTAAGCGATAGTAAATTTTCTAACGTGAAAAAAACACTTTTGATTAGAAATATTTAATTTTGTGTAAAAAACTTTTTTTAAGTATTTTTTGAAAAAAAAAAAAAAATAATTTAATAAATTTTTTTTGAGTGTAAAATTTTTTTTTGATTGTACTTTTTTCTTGAGTGTATGTTTTTTTCTTTAATGTAAAAATATTTTTGAGCGACAAAAATTAGTTGTAAAATATTTTTGTGACTTACCAATGTTTTTAAAACATGTTTAACGGGTTTTCCACACGTGAATTGAAGGTGAAGCTAATCTGAAATTCACGGGTTTGCTAATGAACCACTGAACCAATTTGGGGAACTAGGCCAGGGAACGACAAATATATGTGCCAAGTATCAGTATCATCTGAATTGCCTTTCGAAAGTTAGCGTGTTTTTATCTAAATTCACGAAAAACCCTTGCCGAAATTCAGTATGTTGCTCATAACTTTTGAACCACTGGACTGATTTCGCTGGATTGCAATACCAACCTGACCAGGTAAATGTCAAACATATATGCCAAACTTCTGGAGCCTCCGTAAAGTCTTTAAAAAGCTAGCGTGTTTTCAACAGACAGACGGACATAGATTGATCGTCTCAAAATCGATCGAGGATCATGAATATATATACTTTATGGGGTCCTGACCTATATTTCGAGGTGTTACAAACGGAATGACAAACTTATATGTACCCTCTATCACTAGAGTGGAGGGTTTAAAAATGTTTGATGCTTCCATAAATAACAACACTAGAAGTGCGATTTCTAAAAAAAAAAAACTAAATAAATAGGGACAAATACTTATCGACTCCAAGTGAAACTTTATAGTTCTCTCATTTTGAACCCAGTAAAATTTGCAGGACCAAACTTTTTTGTTAACCTCCTATTTGAGGGTTTTTTAAGACTTCTTTTACATCCTATTCCCTTTCCTTAAAATTTGGAGCTATTTGCTAAATAATTATTTATTCCTAAAAAAAATCCTTTAAGAACCAATTTTGCATTAATATAAAAATTGCCCCCTGTTAGTGTTTAGAAAAAAAATAATTCTATAAAAGATTTTTTTTTTATATATTTTAAAATAATGGGAAATCTTTAACTAAATTGTCTATCCAGCTGGGGTCATAATAATCTGTATGACAATACAATACACTCTACACATATACATACATACCAGCAGTACCAACCTAATAACAATAACAATCTGGGTAAACAATAAGGTGAGTATCTGTGGGCACAAGGTAACAAAAAGGTACTACTGACAGCAATGATTTTGTGGTATTTATTTTTACCAAATATACGAAAAAAATGAATGAAAAAAAATCATAAAAAAGTGCACAGGATTACAAAAGGATGGTATAATAAAAAGAAATATACAATCACAAAATAAACAATAGAAGGTAGAGGCAAATAAGTACAATACATATATAAAAAAAATATATATAAAACTCACGGGTATTATGAATATAAAAAGTAGCAGTAAAAAAAATATATGTTTAACCCTTAATAGCATGGAACTTTAAATAAATTAATAAAGGCAGGTTTTTACGAAAGTTAAAGTTAGTTATTATTTCCAGTACACTCAAAAAAAAAAACTGTAATGTTAGCAAAAAGGCTTGTAAACCTACAAGAAAATTTGCTGATTTTGAACCCACAATTTTTTTTGCTAAAGTTAGCAAAAATGTTTTGCCAATAATTAGTTAACAAAAAAATTTTTTTTTTGACACATTTGAGGACCCCATTGGGGCGGACCCGATAGGTCCAGACCCCGATGGGCCCAGACCTAGTTGGGTTCCTTAAAAATCGTCATAGTTTTTGATCCAAAATTAGTGTCCGTTTCGCTCTACCTTGCTTAGTTTTTGAGATACGTGATTATAGGGGACCACTGGGGTCTTGAGAATTAAAAAACTCGATAACTTCAAAAATATTACTCGGAGAGCTTTTGACTATTTTGCGGTCTTGTTCTACGTATTGAGGGCTACCAAAATGCTTTTGGACTTTTTGTTGTGTCGGCAATATTTACCGAGATATGAGCATTTTAAAATTTTCGGGAATGCTAACTTTTTTGGATCCAAAGTTAGGGCCCATTAGGATCCACACATGTGAAGAGGACCCGCGAAAGTATGGAGATTCTAAGAACCAAAAATGCCCTCCATTTTGCTCTATCTGGCTTAGTTTCCGAGATAGAGCCATTTTAAGTTTTCTGAAAATAAAAAAAAATTTACCATTATTTTTGCTAATGTTAGCAAAAAATCTTGTAAAAATGTTGTTAACTCAATTTCAAATCTTAGCAAAAGAAATTAGTTCAACGTTTGTTTAAAATTGCTAATGTGCTAAATGAAGTTTACAAGAATTTTTTGCTAACATGCTAATCTCAACTAAAAATTTGCTAAAAGTTAGCTAACTAGCATTAGCAAAAAAAAATTAGTAAATCTACTAACGTATTTTTTTGAGTGTAGTTTTTCGAAAGAATATTGCAAATATAAGAAGTTTTTCTGCTAAAATGTTGAAAAAATAAAGTTTAAGATGATAAACAAGATCTTGGCCCCAGGTTGGGCGCCAAAATCATTAAACGGCCACACTAAAAAAAAACTGTAAAGTTGGCAAAAAATTTAGTTAAATTTAACTAAAAAAACTCCTGATTTTGAACCTACTAAATTTCTAGTTAATTTAACAAAAAATATTTAGTTAGCTTTTCGTAGAATGAATGTAGCAAAAAAACAGTAATTTTAACTAAAAATTCAGCTGAAAATTTCGTAACATTTTTTATTAGGTGAATTCAGCCAACCTTTTTTTTTAAATAAAAAAAAAATATATTTTTCACAGCGTTAAGTTCAGCTTAAGTAGGACTAATAAGATTTGCATAGGAGGCTACACAAGAAATGTTTAAAATTTTCGACTTGACAAAAATGTTACAAAAAATCAGCAAATTAATTAGTAAAAATTCGTAAACTCAGTTTTAAAGTCAACAAAAAAAATTAATTCCAAATTTGTACAAAACTAGTATTTTCGTAAATCGAACTTAACTAAAAAAAGTAGTTAAAACGCTGATTTTAACTAAAAATTTGCTAAAAAGCCAGTAAACTCGAGTTAACAAAAAAAAATTTGTTAACTTTACAGTTTTATTTTTTTGAGTGCAAACAAGGTTCCCCACTTCGAAGTGTGAAGCTTTTTCTTAATGTTTTTACTAGTGTACACAGTCTGGACTTCGTAAAAGGTAACACCGTCTGGCATATATTGAACATGAACCGGATGATATAGGTCTAAAAGTAGAGACCAAATGGTCTGTTTCATTTTAAAAGGACTTCAAAGTTTTAAAGGATACATTTTGTAAAATATTTTCGAAATATTTTTATTTGTCGCAGGATGACACTGATGATGGAAATTAAAAGAGGATGATCTCCCCTAATTTTTCTATTTTTTATTTTGTCATATCAGGATAAAAGGATGTGAATAAAGTCATTTAAAAATGTTATCAAAATATTTTGTTGAAAATTTTGAATGATATACAAGGACATATTTTCGAAAGGACGTAACTTACTTCCTTTTTCCTGTAAAAATAATAAAATAGGAAAGTTAGGAGAGATCTTCCTCTTTCATTTGCTATCACAAGTGACATGCTAGGACAAGTACAAATATTTCGAAAATATTTTACAAAATGTATCCTTTAAAAATTCGAAGTCCTTTTAAAAGAAAACAGGATCACGAAAAGAAAAACTGTAAATGCAGTTTTACTTCATTTAGTTCCAAACGTATATTATTCAGTTCGTGTTCAACGATTTTTGTTCATTTTTTTGGACGGTGTAGTAAAAGAATCATGATTAGAGTCCCCATCCATAAAATTCTTCCCAACGAAATCTTTTTTTTTATTTAACAAAATTTTGAGTGAACAATTTCGTCTTACTGCTGACATCTTTAAGAATTGTTAACAAATGTCAAAATCGAAAATTAAATTCAATATTCGGTTTAAAACTGTGTAGAGCTTGAAAACCAGAAAAAATAAAGTTTTTTGATGATAAACAAGTTCTTTGCCCCAGGATGGGCGCCAAAATTATAAATGGCCAAACAAGATTCACCACTTCAAAGTGTTTGACTTGCTTAGGCAAGAGGTTTTTGGACAATTGCCTATTTAAAATCTTAAATAATTAATGATTTCATAAAATTCCGTACGACTTCTTGCATTGTGGCCCAGTCAGAAAATTTGTCACTAAGGAAATTTACATAGTGATTCCTTAAGGAAATGCCTTCAAGTTCTGTAATCCTTGATGACGTGTCTTAACATTGTCAGCACTGAATGTTTATTTTAAAAGTGTGGACAATTCGTCTAAGACGGCGAAAAGGAAATGTCCTTAGAATAGCAGTTTATTAAATTAGAATTTGAAATCTGGGCAACTCTTCAATTTCCAAGAAAAAGATGGCAATATTATCGATTTATTTAAAATGAATTCAAAATATTACAAGTAGTAATAATAATAATAAATAGACGAAAAATTTTGAAAATAAAGTCTGGAACAAGTATTTAGGTTTGCGACTGATAAACTGGAGGTTCCAGGTTCAAATCCAGTTGGGACTAAAAGGGGTGAAAAGTTATTCATTAATATGAGAAAAACAATTTATAAAGGAAAATGGATAAATATAAAAACTAAAGGAAATACGAAAAATTTTTGCATTTTCATAAAACCTATATTTGACATTTCCCCAAAGAAGTCTTAGGTGAAATGTCCCCAGGAAGTCAGCATGCCCTGACAACTGTTGACTTTGAGTGAGGACCTTTTGAAAATTTATATTAAACTGTCCTCAACTAACAATAAGTACATACAGATGTCTTGTGCATGTCAGCAGTGCCTCTGACATGTTACCTCACCATCAATGATGATGCCAACTGGGGAACATGATCTACCCTTGATGTTCTAAGCAGTCTACGGTGACAACACTTTTCAAAATCCTCGAGTCTGTTCGTGGTATTGATTTTAAAAGTCCAAGCTGTACCACTATTAATCCTAAAAGCTTTAAATCTTAAAATATGTTATGAATGTTAATTCTACTGGAGAGTCCTGAATAACGAATTTTTTGATTTGGTGTTCTAGTTCAGCAGCTATAAAAACGTACCAATTTTACTTTTTATCGCCTTTTTGGCACCTTTCAATCGAACTTCCCAAAAACTTCTATTTCAGAATTTCTTCCATGATTCAAAATTTTATTTTTGTAAAACCATTAGATTTACTTTAAATCTTTCTTTTTAAATCTTTTTTTTAAATATTTTTTTTTAAGGTTGTTAATTATAAACAAGATATCAGCCCTAGGTTGGGCGCCAAAATTATGAAACTGACAAAAATGGTCCCCTATTTCGAAACGCAAAAGGAGTTTTCGATTATGAAGCTCAAATGGTTTTTCCTAATGTTTTACTTAGTACCAAAGATTATTTTTATAAACTTTTTTATTCCTTATAGAATCGGAAAAAAAACCATTAGATTTACTTTAAATCTTTCTTTTTAAATCTTTTTTTTTAAGGTTGTTAATTATAAACAAGATATCAGCCCTAGGTTGGGCGCCAAAATTATGAAACTGACAAAAATGGTCCCCTATTTCGAAACGCAAAAGGAGTTTTCGATTATGAAGCTCAAACGGTTTTTCCTAATGTTTTACTTAGTACCAAAGATTATTTTTATAAACTTTTTTATTCCTTATGGAATCGGAATTTCCAAAAACCCAGTGTTAGTGGATATATTTACGGGGAAGCAAATCTTCATTCGAAATTTCAATTCCCCAGCCTCAGTGGTTGAGCTGGGGTTGATGAAACAGTCAGTCATCAAACCTCTTTTATATTTACAGATCATGGTGGTGGCCCCAGGTTGGGCGCCAAAATGTACATTATGGTCAAACAAGATTCTCAGTTGCATATTTTAAGTGTTTTGCGTTTCGTTAAGATGTTAAATCGAGTAAGATTTCCGGCTTTCAAAAATTCGATTCTGTTTTTGAATTTTTTAGCCTGGCAGTTAAGGATTAAAAAGTTTGCTAATGAATTGTGGTAATGGTGATGCCAAAGACATTTATGGCAAAAAAAGTATATATACGAAGACATAAAGTGTTAACCAAACAATACAAAAAAAGAAACACAGAAAAAGAATAAAAGTAATATTGAATATTATGGTAATGTTGGTTTAAATTTTGTTTGATTGGAGAAACAAAATTTTCAATTGGAATTAGCTCGTTTTGATTGAATAGTTTTTACGAATTGGGGCATGTCACAGACTCAATTCCGTTCGGATTTGAAAAAAGTAGTTTAATCAAAAACGCAAAACGAATATTATTTTTTTCGGAATGAAATAACTTTCAAAAATGAAAATGGAATTGATTCAAATTTATTTATCTCCTCCATAACGTCTTAAAATTTTTGAGAATCAGTTTTGAAAGTTTTTTGTTTAAAAAATTTGAAATATTTAGATTTCTTAAAATTTTTGCGGATCACAGTTTCAAGGTTTTTTGTTTAAATCGAGTAAACTTTAAATAATCTCTCTTCTTTACTTGAGTGTTTCAACGCAAGTGTTCGCATCAAAAGTAACACAGTGCAACATCCAAAAACGGAATGGGATGAACCCAAAAGCAAATGAAAGTTGACATGTTTCATAATGAAAGCCTCAACGCATTTTTTTAATTTAGCGCTAGACTTTTTTACACGCATTTGAAGTTGGTGAATTATAATTTTAATCAAAATTGCTTGAAAACTATATAGGGCGTATACTTAATTTTGTAATTTTTGTAATTTATAAAACTTATAAAATAAATTCTTTGTTGATAAATAGAAAGCTAGTTTCCATTTTAAAATCATTAGCAGTTTTTGAACGATAAAGCATGGGTTTTCGAAAAAGACATATGGACTGCATTTTCGTGGCGCTCTATCAGTGCTCCTAAAGAGTGTTCAAAACTGGGACTTTGCCCACAAAAATAGCATCTGAAAGCAGAAGATTTGGTAGCGTTCATTGACTAATGACTCCCCTTCAAAAGCTGCTTTTAGTTCAGAAAACTGTCTGTTGTCTGTCCTCGTAATTGTCACTTTTCAATGATGAAGATGTAAACTTTTATTTCTGTGTCTTAACTAAAACCAGACATTGTTTTATTTTTATTTTTTATGTTATTTTTGCTTAAACTTAAATTTTGGTATTCATCCATTAAACCATGAAAAAAAAACTTCTGTAGTCAGCAGGTTTTTTTGTTATCCAAACCTTTCTGCCCTCTCTTGTTAAATATTAATATTTTATATTCCATTTGAGTTTCATATTTTAGAATTTTATTTGAAAAAAATGAAAAAATAAAAAACGTTGAAGCAAATTCGTGGTTGATGTTAGCAATGAAAATCAATATAAACGTTAGCAGCCATAAATCTAATTTTCGTTGTCGTTTTTGCTATTTTTTTTTTTTTTGTTTTCTATATAAGGGGCATTTCATCGACAAATTTTTAACAGGTATAAAGTTTGTATTTTATAAAAATTAATATCAATGGAAATTCAGAAGAAAATTTTCAAGATATTTTTAAATTCACTAAAAAAAAAATGTGGGTATTTAATACTAAAAATTTAACTAATGAACTAATGTTCTAGTCAAAAATGATCTACACCATTTACAGATGTAATTCTTAAAAGATCAATTGTAATTCAAAGATTCTACTTGCAATTCGAAGATTCTATTTGTAATTCAAAGATTCCATTTGTAATTCGAAGATTGCATTTGTAATTGGAAGAGTCCATTTGTAATTCGAAGATTCCAATTATAATTCGTAAAAGATCAATTGTAATTCGTAAAAGATCAATTGTAATTCGTAAAAGATCAATTGCAATTCGTAAAAGATCAATTGTAATTCGTAAAAGATCAATTGTAATTCGAAAAAGATCAATTGTAATTCGTAGAAGATCAATTGTAATTCGTAAAAGATCAATTGTAATTCGAAAATTCCATTTGTAATTCGTAATAGATCAATTGTAATTCGTAAAATATCAATTGAAATTCGAAAAAGATCAATTGTAAATCGAAAAAGATCAATTGTAATTTGTAAAAGATCAATTGTAATTCGTAAAAGATCAATTGTAATTCGAAGATTCCATTTTTAATTCGTAAAAGATCAATTGAAATTCGAAAAATAAAAATTGTAATTCGTAAATATCAATGGTAATTCGTAATAGATCAATTATAATTCATAAAAGATCAATTGTAATTCATAAAAGATCAATTGTAATTCGTAAAAGATCAATGGTTATTCGAAAATTCCAATTGTAATTCAAAAAAATTTCAACTGAATTTCCATTGATAATTTACAAATTACAATTGGAATCTTCGAATTACAATTGATCTTTTACGAATTACAATTGATCTTTTACGAATTACAATTGATCTTTTACGAATTACAATTGATCTTTTTCGAATTACAATTGGTCTTTTACGAATTACAATTGATCTTTTTTGAATTACAATTGATCTTTTACGAATTACAATTGATCTTTTACGAATTACAATTCATCTTTTACGAAATACAATTGGTATCTTCGAATTACAATTGGGGTATTTGAATTACAAATGGAACCTTCGAATTACAAAAATTTTTTAGTAAATATAAAATTATTAATTTACTTTTTATTTCAAATTTAATAAAAAAAGTCTGAAAAAATCACAAAATAACCAAGTTAAAAAACACTTTCACATATTTTTTTATTTTATCTATAGATTTCACTCAGTTTTCTCACACAAAAGGTGTGTTCCAGAACTTTCCGGGTAAAGTTCGGTAAAATGAGAGAAAATCTAAACAACTCTCACGATACCGCAAAAATGCACAAAAGTACAGGAACGCAAAAATCCACATTTCAAGCCCGAAAACTGAAAAATGTAAACAAATTGAAATGCTTACATATTTTAGTAAGAAAAAAAATACGTTAAACAAGGGGAAACAAATTGTTAAAGTTGATTTTAATGACTAAATATATTTTTTTGTCTTGAAATTAAGCATTTCTTTTGTTTTGTTTTTTATTTTATTAAAATTTTCAATTTAGTTTCACCAAAAAAAAAACAGCTGTTTTCTCAACATCTGATTGTTACCAATTTACACGAAAAAATCGTGCGGGTAAAGTTCTGAACAGAACAAGCCCGGCACGACTTTTTCCATACGATTTGACAGTTAAAACCCGTGACCGGCACGACAAAAAATTAAAACTTATTTTATTTTATCTCCGGGTTCTCTCAATCTCCCTCCCTCTCACACTCCAGGGTTGCCGTATTTTCACAACAATTTTTAATTTTTTCTATAAGGGTTCAAGTTGAAAAAATGCAGAAGAAAAATTGAATTTCTAAAAATTATAGACATTTCTGGTATTTCCTATAACGGTTTCAAACACCCCAGTTAGTGTCATCATCAGTAGGATTTTAAATGTCGGTTTGTCTTGTTAATGAAAACTGTTTTTTATATATGTGAATTTTTATAGTTTCTACAGAATAAATTTTGACAGTTTCCAACACTACAATTCTATTTCTAGCAATCTCAACCTCACTTCATACTTTTTTTCAACTTTTTTGTCTCTTACATTATTTCGCATTTCATTCACAATGGTGTAACAAACTTACAGTAGTGCCAACTTAATCAGATTGAACTATGTGATAAGCGATTTTTTTCCGTAAAATTACTCTAATTTTATTAAAAGTTGGCACAACTGAACAAACAAATGACATTTTTTGCCGTCGCCGTCCCCCGTCATTGTTTTGGGCCTATATTCTCCGGCAACGGCAACCGTCCCCCGTGCCGTGCTTGTTCTGTTTATACCTTAAGTTCGGTAAACTGAGAAACAAATTTATTCTCTCAAAAACTCTCTCATTTACCCAATTTTTGCGTACGGGAACACTTTTCGGGCTGGTTTGGGTACCCGCGGGCACCCGCGGTAACGTTCTGGAACAAACCTAAAATTTTACTGTAACATTTACTTTTAATACATAAGTAAAACCACGAAATAATATAAAACAACGCGAGTTTAATAAATACTTATAATAAATCAATAACATTTCATTTTAAATTTCGTATAAATATTCTAAAAAAAAAATCACAAATTATTTCATGCCGCTCTGATCAGCTGCTTTTTGCGCGCGTAAACTAACAGACTAAACAGACACATCACGACAGGTGTCAAAAAACGGCAAATTTAATGAAATTTTTTAATGAAACTACGAAATCTAATGAATCAAAATTAATGAAAATTTTGCACAATATGTATGAAATTTCATTCAGCATATAAAATATTTCATTGCTGAAATAAAACAACGTTAATGAATTCCATTCATTAGTGATATGAAGCGTTTTTCTATCAGTGTAGCAAAAAATCTCGAAAAGTTACGAAACTTTGTTTTAAATTTTATCGTGCCAAAAAAATTGTAAATTTACAATTGTATTGGTGAAAAGCTTGTAAAATTACAGGAATTCTTATCAAACAAGAAAAAAAAATTTGCAAACTTTTCTTGTAATTTTACAAA